>OY720639.1:32520351-35082373 GCA_963169105.1 Ceriagrion tenellum | reverse complement strand
AGGCCGTTCAAGTATTATGTAATACGATTTATGCCATTTTTACTTTTCCCCCTCTCCCTATGTAAGACAGTGTAAGATTTTCCCAACCCTCCCCTTCCCTCTCATTCTTACGTAAGACGTAATATATTTGTATCTACTCTTCGTTAAATGCTCGCTTTCTGCTGTTTCACCTTTCCATAGAAGCCATAGTACAGATTTGAGCAGTGAATATCGTATAATTATGCTGTGTTGGAGTACCACATTCATTAACATTAAGAGCGAAACAGTACCACAGCTTATGAAGTTGTGAACAATCACAGGATATTTGGAAACGATAAAATGTTTCAAGATGGACAAAAATCTTACGCAGATTGGTTCCTGACCCCCTGCCCCCACCCCCCTCTCTTCATAAGACAAAGTAAGATGATCCCAACCCCCCTTCCTCAAAAAACCTCTTACGTAATAGGTACTTGAATAGCCCTTGAGGTACTTTAAAATTATTATTAACTCATAATTATGCAATTATATCCACCATTTGCATCGCCCTTTTTCTTGATGAGAGACACAATACAGCAGAAAATGCCCGTACATATCATAAAACTGCCCCGCGAGCCGACGTGAGAGCGTGTGGCAGGAGGTGTAACGACACCACCCATGGAAAATGGAGGAAATAGGAAAACTGAATGGAAAAATGGAAAGGACGAAGAGTGTGACGAATTATAACGGAGAGTCACAGTGCCTCGTTCTGTTTATCTTTTGTTGTAGACATTAAAAGGGAATTCCAGTTTAAGTTTAAGAGCTGGTATCTAAGAAGTGTTTCCAGCAAAAGTAAGACGGATATAGATTTTGGAATTAGAGGGACATGAGAAAATGTCGTTTACGATTTTTCTGCCGCAACTATGGAAGTCAAAACAAGCTCTTAATTATAAAATTTTTACTTACACTAGTATCAGCCATTTTCGGGTATACTTACTGCTGCGTGGTGAACTTAAACGGCTCAACGTTTCGTTCCTCCTGCTGTGAACGTCGTCAGGAGACAGTAAGAGGAACGAAACGTTGAACCGTTAAAGTTCACCACGCAGCAGTATACCCGGAAATGGTCGATACTAGTGCATCTAATCGCTGCAAAAATATAAAAACAAAAAAGGTTTTTATATAGTTTGAAAAATTCAGCTTACACAGATGGACTTCGTTCGCCAACGAAAACCGAAGTCAAGCTACAAAAAATGCCTTTTATTTCACAAAAATATTTTTAATGGACACTTTTATAAGGGACTTAATTGTATTGGCAATAACTTGATGGAATCCCTTCATTATGAAATGATGAATTACTTAGTTTGCGTGAAATGATGAATGACTCAAGTTTTCCACAGAATTATTCATTTCCACAAAATTACTAAGTTTTTTTGGAAAACTAAGTAATTCATCATTTCATTACTGTTTACGGGCTTAGACGCCGATCGCAGCGCCATTTCTATGGAGTTAACTAGTTTTGACTGAAATTTTTGCGGAAATTAGCCAATAACTCGAAAAATAAGACAGCAGTATGGATCTATTTTATTTTCGATCAATACACCGGGAATTTGCCCCCCTTCAACAACAAATTTCCGTGAAATACCATTTATATTAGATAGAAAATTATCATTTTTCCTCTTGTTTATCCCATTCTGCCGTTGAACACCGAGTGATTTAAACTTCTATTTGCGAAAGATAACAGCGTGGGAAAGTAACCTTTTGTTCTTCATATCACATAGAGTACATTATATTCCATTAGTATTCAGAATATGAATAAAATGACATGTTTGCCCTTTCTTGGTGGAACTATACCTCAAATGCTACAGTAATGAACATATAAGAAAGGAGTAGGCCTTGATTGTTTATATTGCGAGCGAGCCATGTTGAGAGGATGGATGAGAGTGAAATAATAAAACATGAACGATAATAGAGCGAAAGGCTAGAGATGAAGGGACAGACCAAGAAAGCCATGGCTGAATGCGGTGGAAGAGACGCAAAAGAGGATATGTTAGGTGTCTAAAGAATAGGAGCGCTAGCATTAAAAAACTCAGATAAAAAATGCTGTAACTAAGGTAGATCTGTCCTCCAACTTTACTGTAATTGGACTGGAAGTGTGCTCAAGAAAGTATTTAAATTGAAACGAACAGTGCAGTTTGCCACATTGCACAGCATTTTTGCAGTATAGTTATGCAACTGTACACTTCCAGCACAGCACAGCTTCACCATTAAATGTTCAGAGTAAAAAATATTCTGCTCCTCTTATTTATCTATACTGGTAAAGAAATTGTTAATTAAGTATCACAATTATTCATTCATGTTTGAATATACAGTCATTTGATCTGTTTGGCTCCATGATAATAATACGGGTAATTTTTAATTCACGTTGACTTAAATATATTGATCTGTGAACTATCAGTGCAGATGTCAATGCTTTCATTGTTTGATCTGAAAGATGAATTATTTAGAAAAATTTTCCATCTTTTATTAAATCCACGCTTTTACTTAGGATTAATAATTAACATTTTCATACTTAAAATCGTGATTTGATTTTCTGTATAATCTAGATTTGCTCCTAGGTGGCGTTCTATGGAATAATAAATATTTAGTACAGTAATCATTATCGCCAAAGCATGTAGGCAGGGAAGAAAGTATTTTTTAAATGTCCTAGACGAAAAATGTGGCGTTTGTCACTGTTTTGACTCATGAAGACGCGAGGGAATGTCGTCGAAACGTACGACGACGGCCCTTCCGAGATAGACCCGCGCCGTTGCCAGGGAGCTTTTGCAGGGGACCCCAGAGCGATTGTATTTACGATACGGCCGCGGTCGTCTTTCCCCGACTCTCAAAGCGTCTTCTTCCCTTTGATGCGTTTTAAAAATTAACTCGACGCCCGTTTATTATAAATAAACTCCTCCTACTCCGGTAAAATGCGTACAATTACACTATAATGAAATATAATATGCGCTAGGGCGTAATTTCCTTTTCGTTTCGCCCTCTCGCCGTCATGTTTTTTGGTTCAAGAGTTATCACAACAGGAAGTGCCCCTAGCGGAAAATAGCGCCTTTGAAGCCTTTTCCGAATGAATAATTTTCTTTTTTTCTGTCCAGATCGTTGGTATATTTAAGTAAGCAGAATAATTTCTGGGAATTCTATTAAAACTTTTTAACTTACGATTAGGTCGTTCTAAAGCACCCAGAGCAAGGATAATAATGTTAAATGGGCATGAGGACTCCTTATGTCATTATAATTGCATTGTATAACGTCAAGAGGGCGGGAATCATCATCACTTCATCCCAGAAGGAGAAGAAAATACATTTCTAAGAATATTACCGGTAATATTAATGCCGAAAAGCGTTTCAGCATCGGTAAAATAATAACTAAACGATCACTGACTTTAAGCGTCACTGACATCTACTAAGCGTCACTGACAGCGAATTCCAGCGTAAAAACTCATCATTTTTAAATCAATATATATTCGTTACATAGCCGATAACCTAGCACTATTTTTATACCACTCAATATTAGAAATCTTAGTTCGTAATATATGTTCAAATCATGGTAGGTTATCGGGCATGCCTAAAATTAAGGTCCCTCCCTCAAGGTGGTTGGAGTGATATTTCATGTTAGTAGAGATCTCCGTGAAACTTTGCATTCGCGTATTAATTATGAATATGCATGGATAAAAGCGAAAAAAATTGCAAGTTACTGAATAGGTTTCTTGGCGATTTCACGCGATATTAACACGCAGCCTTATGGCACTTGACACACATTTCGAAACAATGCGATGACGCATGCACATATTGTCTGGAAACCGTGAAAACATGCGTTTCACATAATCACAATGCTTCCAAATAAATATTAAGGTTTCACGCCGCGTGAAAAACACGAATTTACATACAACTTTCCCTTAAATTTCGAATTCTGCGCCGTAAATCTAAGTCAGTGCTTTTATTGAGAGGAAAATTTTATAACATAATTCTTCCATCGTTTTAGTTACTACATGTATGGTTACTTCCATAGAATAAGCAGATGTTCTTAAGGGGTGTGATCCAAGAATTTTATCTCGAAGTTCTTGAAAAATAACTCATGTGCGCTCAATGAAACACGATTACCGCTCCAAATACCTCAAGGAAGTGCGCTTGAATAAGGGAAACCAAGCTACTAAGCGTTTTCTTATCGCTGGCTACATTTAGCTCGGTACTTCTTTCATGGGAAATCGTCTTTTCCGTCTATTTTCAACGAAGTTTATTAAATCGGGAACTCTTTGCGACGCAGCGTACGCGGAGCGTGAAGGATATTCGGCACATCGAAGCGCGGTCGGTCGCCCGTGAACGACGTGATGGGCTTCAAGGTAGTTTGAACGAAAAATCTTGTCAGCTAAAAAAATCAATGAATTTGGTCTCATTTTAAAGAAAAATATCTCACCCTTCCAATGATGCCAGAATATCAACCCCTTACCGCAGAAGATTTTTAAAGAAAAATACCAGCGATTTTACATGGGAAATGGTACGTGTATGCACTCCAGCGAGATGTTATTTTTGAAAAAATTATAAATTTACAATTTACAATTCGTAGAAAAATTAAGTGCTACTTTGTATAGTTTTTTCAACTAGTTTTAAATATAAATCATACTGTCACAGCAATATTTTTTCGAGATCGCTAAAATGCTTCCGTAGTGTAGAAGTTTTTAACGCACCGCGTGAAAAAATTGAGTCAAGTTATAGATTTAAACAGGTGTTATCATTGAATTACTTCGAAATTCAGCCATATAGAAGTAGGTATAATATTGTTCCAATAATGATGAAATATTTAATCCATGCATCCTACAGCTACTGAAAATAAACATATACTTCGAATATGGTCTTCGACTAGGGAGAAATATCTCCATTGTTACCTTAAGATAGTTTGAGCTTGATAGTTCCCTGGTCATAATAGACACCATATTCGAATTTTAAGTTTTAATTTCAGTAGCTGTAGAAAGCATGAATTAAATGTTGGAATATTAACCGAGCTAAAATATACTTTTTTATGACTAAATTTCTAAGTAATTAAATAAAAATATCTATTAAAGTCTTTAACGTGACTCAACTTTTTTCGTGCGGTACGTTTAAAACTTCTTCACACCAGGTTTTTTAAAACCCCGAAATAACTACTGCGGTGACAATATGATTTATTTAAAATAAACTAGTTGAGAATATATTCAAATAACACTCTGTTAATTTTTTTACGAAATGTAGACGTTGGAAATCCATCATTTGTTAAATTATGTCTCTCTCTGGAGTTAAATTATTTCTCTCTGGAGTGCATACACGTACAATTTCCCGCGTAAGAGCGCTGGTATTTTTCACTAAAAGTCTCGGGAAGTAGTTCGGTACGGGGCTGATATTTTGATATCTTCGTAAGGGTGAGGTATTTTTCTTGAAAGTGAGACCGAATTCATTGATATTTTGGTGAAATGATATTTCGCTCAACCCACCTTAAATACGCATTCCGCGCCGTAAAACTTCATCGAGAAGGAAATTTTAAAAATAATTATCACAATATTTATATTGCAACATGCAAGGTTATTTCCGTCGTATAAACAGACGTACTTAAGTGAAGTGCGGTCCAAGAATTATGTTTGAAAAGCTATTCAAATGTACACTCAAATGACTCACGATTCGCGCTCCAACCACATTGAGTCTTCCAACTTCACCATCCTTTATTTGGTCAGTGTATCCCTATTTATCGCCACTATTTACTCCTCTAACGTAGCTTATCAGTTTTGTTACTCAACCGTCGTCCATTTTCAACAACATGAGCAAATCAATTAAGCTCCTACTTTCGACTAAGTCCATTACTGGAATAATACCCGCTGAATTGAGCAAGCATTAGTGTTTATCATGGCACGTTCAAGTTCCACTATCATAAAGTGGAGTACACTTTCGTACGATGCGGCTTTCGTGTCTTTATATCATAATCTACTTTGTTCCACCGAATGTCATCTTATTCATACTCTAGAATATTTTTGGTAAAATATTATCCCTATTTAGATGTAATCAACCACATTTTAGCCTCCTGCGCTATTTTTCTCGCAAACTGAACTTGAAATTACGTGGTGTTCAACGGAAAAGCGGCGGAAACATGAGGAAAACAGTATTTTTCGATCGATTATGAATTCCATTTTCATGGAAAACTACTTTTAAAACGCCTTAACTCCCGATAAATTGATTAAAAATGAAACATGAATCTCACCGCCTTTTTTTCGAGTTATTGGTTAATCACTGAAAAAGTGCAGTGGAAAAGCGGTGATTCCAAAGAAATGGCGCTGCAGTCGGCGTCTATAACCATGAAAATGTGTTCATTAAAAATATACTCGCGAAATTATTGGCATTTTGGTGCCTTAGTTTCGGTTTTCAAAGATAACGCATTCCAGGATTTTCAAAACCATTTGAAAAATGTTGGAATTTAGGATTATTTTACCATTTAGGTAAATGGAGTGGGCACTTGCTATTATTAACCCTCAATTACCTGTAGAGCCTTTGGGCTAATGCACTCTTATTGTAATTTTACGATATTTTCTATCGATAACTAACTCGAAACCAACATGCATTTAATCCTTTGATATGGATTCCCCGTGGATAGTTTATTTATTAAAATAATTATAAGTCCGCATTCCCGAAGAAGAGTAAAATACGGTAAAATCCATAGTACTTGGTAGCCCATATATATTTCTAGAGTTACTCCCCCTAAATTTCAAATATATGATTATTATTCACGCCTTACATCTGCTATTCCCTCGTGCTATCCATTGATATGTAAGGGAAAAAGCAGGGGTTAAACAACATAGTTGTTATTTCGCTTGTCGGGCTTTAGTTTGATAACGTTGTGCCCTCTCCATATACCTCAATGGTTATGACCCACACTGTCGCGGTGACAAGTCCTTAATCCTTTTCGCGAACGTCCAGGGAAGTGGAAAAGAGTACACAAAGTATTTGGCCCTTTTTGTGTCCTTAGGCCAACATTCATTCATCCAACCGCACCCGGCGAGATGTAGCGGAACTATGTTTCCGAGAATGTTAAGTAACAGATGAATTATCGTCCATTTATTTTGCAATTAAAACCCGTGCTTTGGCATATTACTCGGCATTATTATGATGATGGCGATGTATACATTATAATACGTCAAATGACAAGTTATAATTGTAAAATGGAGAGGACAGTACCACATCAGGTTAGTTTCATTTGAAGTATTCATTCCTTGATACGTATCACCTAGCGACGACGACATTCCTTTTCGCATTCGCACTCCTCGGAATTTCGTAATCCACCATTTCATTTCCAGCGAAAATTCGGCGTAAATGCATACAGACAAAAAATCGTCCACATTCTCAATAATTTCACTATACCCCCTCATTCACAATTCATCCGAAGAAAGTTATTATAAATATTCTAACTTTATGCTGCCCACAGGTTCGTCATGGGTCGAAATTTGGTGTCACACGCTGGTGAAGATCATAACACCAGGGAGGGGAAAGCATACAAGAGAGGGGGGAAAAGGGGGTAAAATGTCCCTCGAGAGGTTCCTCGAGGAGCCCATTGGTACCAGGCTCGTTCGATTCGATATGCCCGTAGCTCTATCGATATGAACCATCGCAACCACTTCCACCACACGACCGCCATTGGTGTGCTATCTGAGAATTTACCACCATTGCTCACCCAAGAAAATCTGCGAATATGAGGCGAAGGCTGTCATTTCGAACACAAATGAGCCGACAAATCATAAAATACATTGAACATCCTATACTATCCTTACAGAGAATACACTAAAATAAGCACACTGTTGGCGGACTTGTTTGCGTTAAGACCTGTATCGAAGGAAGAATACGATCCATATTGAAGGACCTTGCATTGGTACCTCCGCCCGCTCATCAGCGATCGATTCACCCTCAGTGACATGTTACTCTTCGCTGGTGAGAGTCGCAAAGTTTTATTACACCTTTCCTTGATCCGCGAAGCAATAGTCATTCGAGGTGGCTCGAGCGATTATATTTTATGATCAGATTTGAGCGAAACTTTGGACGCAAGTTTTCATAAGCGATACTTATAGATGAAATTGAAATAATGAATTTTTTAAACTTTTTTTTTGCAATTGCAAAGCTATTTTAACAGAATCCTCTTGGAGCTAATGAGATACAGTTTGTTATAAATTGCTTGTATGTGAACAGATGTTCTTCTAAACGCTAAATACTACATTTCATTGTACTATGTAGGTGACTAACAAATATTAAGGATAAATGCTGAGTCAAAGATTCGAAAAATACGTATGGAAATAAAATATTAGCCCAAATTGTGAGTACCACGCTGAGAACCCAAGTCATAGCACACTCAAATTTAGGCTAAAAATACAAAATATTATTCTTGTATCACTTCCAATACTGAATGTACGCTGAGTTTTACGGCACGAACGGATATGCTTGGATGAATAATGGCCTTGGAATTTTTTCGTAATATAACCTGTATTAATCGAACACCGACGGTTCCGCTGAAAAACGACCGTTAAGAGAGATGATCGTTCAACAGAGGTTCAGTTTCAAAGGCTGGTACTCATAGTCCTCGATAAATACAAAATTGTTCCAATCTATGATTTTTCTCTAATTAATTATTGTTTCTTAGTCATAGTAGTTAAATATTTAATGATTCATCGATCAATGATTCTTGAATCAGAGATTCATCAAGCTCTGATCAATATGCATTCACAGTCCTCAAGTAATCATTGTTTATTATTCTAGAATTCATAATCAAGTACTAAATAATTTATATTGATTAAATAATTCAGTCGTCAGGTAATCATTGCTTATTATTCTAGTATTCATAGTAAAGTATTAAATAATTTCTACAAATAATGATCTAACTCACTAATAAAGAGTACGCATAATGATTACGAGCGGGAGGCTGATTTGAAAAAAAAACCTGCTAAAAATTCTTTATAGTTTCCTTATAAATACTTCTACAGAATTTCTTTAAAATTTCTGTAGATATTCCTTAAAGTATTAAAACGCCATTTTACGGGATTCCCTACGACGTTCTGCAGAATGCCTTAGGATATTCTGCAGAATACCTTAGGACGTTCCGCAGTATTCCCAACGACGTTCTACAGAAGCCCTTTGACGCTCTGTAGAACTCCTTACAAGCTCAAGGAAACCTCACATATTTCCGTAGAGTTGCTGACGTTCTACAGAACAGCTTGTAAGGATTTATATAGAATAAATGTTCTGTTAAGTCAGGCTCTCATGTTCCGTACAGGTCCTTAGAAAAGGAACTAGTTCTGAAGAAAAAGTTAATTTCTGTAGAATTCCTTACGTTCTATAGAACAGCTTCTAAGTATTTTTTTACCAGGGAAGGAAAAACTCTGAAAGCAACGGTTCTGATAAAACCTATAAAGATGGCGTTAATTTCCTCACAATGTAGTTGTTGCGGGGAAATTTCAATCCATATTAATTTGATGCGCACATACAGTAAGTCCTCGGTTTGCGTCGTTTCGTTTTACGTCTGATTCGATGTTACGTCCATGCCGCAAGGGTCGTCGGAAAATTTCTCCCCGTTTAATGCTAATAAAATAGACCGTATAGGTGCATATGCTTGCGTTTTTTGATAAATGAGACATAATCATCCTATCTGAAATAGCTATTTTTTCCTGGATTAAGGCAAAAAAACGAATTTTGAAATTAACACCTGGATTTACCTTGGGATCAAAGTGATCACGGATATCTGGATCCGTTTTACGTTGTTCCGACTTACGTCGCTCGTCTTCAACACGCATCTCCGACGTAAATCGAGGACTTACTTGTACAGTGAAACGTGAATAAAGCGATCACCGTCATTTCCGTAGAGATGGGTGGTCGCTTGATAGGAGTGGTCGTTAAGAGGGGTTTCACTGTTCTTCAAAAATTATTAAAACGTGCGCTCAGTGACTCCTGATAGCCGCTCGCGTGGTCGCGAAACACCGCCTCTCTCCCTCGACATTTCTATCTTCTTCACCCATCTTCAACGCCCACGCATTCGCGGGGGGGGGTCCAACCCCATTCCTTCCCTCCGCCCCCCCATTCGGACTTCCATTAGAAAGCCTCCCCGCAGAGCACTCAGTCACTCTCCCACACGCAGGCGTGGCGTGTTTGTTGACGCCGTTAATGTCGGCATGGGCACCGCGGGGAGCGGGCGCGGGAATGGAGGCCGCGCTGATGGGACTCCCAGTGGAAGGGAGCGGCACTACTGCGCTTCGAGGGGGGTGTGAGCGAGCGGTGAGTAGACGCCAAACATCCTGCATTTCCCCTGACACGGCTCGGAAACTTGGCCGGGAGGAAGACGAGCGGAGATAGGAAGCCTTCGAGACGTGGGTGAGGAGGATGGAAATAGCGAGCTGGGAGAAAGGGAAGACGGTTGAGGAAGTTGTTGATGAGGTAGGAGAAGGGCGAGTGGGCCTCATTAATAATATCTTAATTGATACTGATCTCTTTCAACGATTGGGGTGGGAAGCGCTTTCAGACGCTATACTTAAACTAAATCTTTTATGTAAACTCCAAAATAAAATGTTTTCTGAAGACGCTATTATCATCTTACGAACGCCAACTTACTACGGTAGATCAGACCATGAGAATAAAATTAGGGAAAAAGACCGCAGAACAGACAGGTATAAGAGACCATAATGGCTGCCAATGAGACTTGGAAGGAGGTAAGTCGACATATAGTCGAAAGCGTCGAAAGTAGGTGTAGCTGACCAGTTGATTTGCTTCCTAATGCTTGTTTCTTAATCTGCATCGCAGAACTAACATCACAGGATTCTTGCACGATTTTTGTATTAGGACCACGTAGTTGTACATATTCATTAAAACAAATAGTTTCTGCAGCAATGGTGGCAACCTTATAGTGTAGTGCATAATGGTGAAAATTACTGGTACACTACAGTTCATGTTGGTGATAATTCGCCCCCCTGCCACACACAATTGAGGTGACTTGCACGGTAATATGTAGATCTATTTTTGTATTAATTCAAACTTTCCCGGCGAATCTGATGACTGAAAAGCTCTCGGGTTTTCCGCCGGGTAAGTATCTCCTTTTCTGTCAATATATCGAAATACCATCGGAAATTTGTATCGAAATGCCATCAGGGATTTTTGTATCTATTCCCTTCGGATTCCATAATCCCTAATGACGGTGGGATGGTCACCCGTCGAAACGTAGGCCTTACCCGGTGGCAAACCAAAGAGCTTCCCTGCTAAATAATTCTATATAGTTTCCTTATAAATACTTCTACAGAATTTCTTAAAGCTCTGTAGATATTCCTTGAAGTATTGAAACGCCATTTTACGGAATTCCCTAAGACGCTCTACATAAGTCTTTTGACGCTCAGTAGAACTCCTTACAAGCTCAAGGAAACCTCACATATTTGCGTAGAGTTGCTTAAGTTTCACAGAACAGCTTGCAAGGAGTTATTTTGCTCTGCAGAAAATAACTCTACAGAACATACGTTCTGGTACGCAGGGTTTTCAACCAGTATCCATCTTTGGTACTGAGATCACCATCAACGGAGGGAAAACGAATTGTAAGAGTGATAGGACCAAAAGTAAAGTGTACTGAAGTATGTTGTAAAAAAAGTATCTTGGCGCTTACCTCTTTTTATAGTCTTCAACTGCGCGGGGGATAAAGGAAGCTTAGTACAGTGAAACCTGTATTAAGTGTCTACCGACGGTTCCGCTGAAAAATAGTCGTAAAGATGGGTGGTCGGTCGACAGTGGTTCAGTTTCTACGAGTACCTATTATTACGCAAATGAACGGACGGCTGATTTGGAAAAAAGGAAAAACTCTCGAAGCGGCGGTTTTGTTAAAACCTATGCAAATAGCACTTATTTCCTCATAGTTAAGTTTTTCCAGAGGAATACCAATGCATATTAATTTGACAAATTTCAAGCTATCCGGGACTAACCACGGAGTTCCACTTTTACGGAGTCACCCACAATGCACACGTGCGAATTTCCACAGAGAAAAAATCATCTGGATGATTTTCTCTCTGTGGAAATTCGCGCATATTAATTTGGTGTATACATACAGTGAAAAGTGAATTAAGCGATCACCGACGGTTCCGCTGAAAAATGGTCGTTGAGAGGGGTGGTCGTTAAGATGGGTTTCACTGTACCCCTCCGTTCGACTGAGTAGATAACGCTCTCATTTTGATATTTCGTCCGCTTTCGATATGCAATGCGTCTAAACGACGTCATCCATGTCACCTATAAACACGCACAATCTGAAATATTCAAGTTATGTCAGCTTAGCGCGTAGCCTCCGAGTCTCAAGTGGACCCCGATCTTAACCACTGGGTAAGTACCTATGGAATAGTATTTTAGGAAAATTCGTCTTCAAAAGTCTTTACTGTCTTCTTCCTTCGTCCTCACCTCCTGAGAAACGGAGTCGGAAACCTCGAGTTCGGCGAGATGTACGGATGAGTGTCTCTCCTCTCGTGGGGCAGTTGGGAGGTGGAAGCATGTGACGCGTACGGGGGAGGGAGGGAAGGTGCATGGTGTGGGGTGGGGAGCGGTGCATTTCCCGAGACATCGACGTGTTTATTATCCTTTTACGAGAGGCGAGGAAGGAGGAGGGAAGCGCGAAGGCAAGGGGAAATCCGGGGAAAAACCGAAAAGCGAAGAAACGAGATACGTGCACGCCATGTACAATGCGAGGATTCAAGTGAGCGGATAATTTTTTGTCAATTTGAATTATGTGGAAACATTAAACAGCACAAGGGCAGGGCTTAATTCTTTAGAGTTCAGAAGATCCAGAGCTCTGAGGCTACATGTAAATCAAGAGTACGCTTCGGTATCGCAAGAATCATGCTTTTTTAAAAAGTATTCTACCGGTTAAAGTTCGTTTTGTTGAATGTCAGAGAATATCCTCCCGGTTTTCCACAAATTCAGGAGCCTATCTTGCTCTATTATTTCCTTTTTCGTCTCAGCATACGATCTACCCTTCTTCATCCCGTCCATAAAACCTATTCTCTTTCTTCCCCTTCCCCGCTTGACCACCATCCTTCCCTACATCACACCCTCCAGCAACCCATCATCCTTTATTACATCCTTCAGCTTCCTTCTGAAGCTTCCTTTCCTCGCCCTACAACTCAAGCACTTCTTCGTTAGTCTCCCTTTCCATCCACTTCACCCAATCCTAAATGCCTGCGGCCTATTCTCGTCCTCCTTTCCGAGGGTCCACGTTTCTGCTCCATACAACGATACCCTCCATATCAACCTCTTATTCACATCCTTACCCAATGTTCCCGTCATCAGCTCCCTCCTATTACTAATCGCCTCCTTAGCTACCGCTATTCTCTTCTGCATGTCTTTGCAACTTAGTCCGTTTTCTTCTGGCGTACTACCTAAGTAATTAAGCTGATCTATTTGCTCGAGTTTGTGTCCTTCAACTTTTATGACTAGACTCGCTTTTTTTGACTTGGAGAATATCATTACTTTGGTTTTCTTATGGTTTATTTTCATCCTAAATATCCCGCAATGCATTTATAAAGCATCTACCATTAAGAAGTAACAAAAGCTTTGTGAATTTTTGGTAGAATTTTCATTCGACGACCAGTTTCGTCGCATAGTCGGTATGTCCAAGTGTACATTATACAAACCCAAAAAAATTCTACGCAACATTTATAAAATTTTTGTTCATTCCAAATCATTTTGGAGAAATTTTACGAAGTTAAGGCTGAAACTATTGAAATTGCAAGAATCACCGATTTAGCACTCTGGACAGCTCCAGCAGAAATTAAGCCCCGGAATACAATTAAGAAATTAAAACGTTTGCAATTTCCAAGTCCGACCAGTTTAAATGTCCGACCAATGGCTACGTGATAACAATTACGTGTTCAACCATACAAAACAACGAAGTCGAAATATACTGATTTGGCTAGTAAAGCACTGAAAATAAAACGATCACATTATTTTCACGAAAAATTTACACGATTGCATTAAACAAAGGTCAACATCATGGGTTATTGGATCACGTGATTTCCTTCACAAAACACCAATGGCCGCGTTCAATGATTGACTACACTTCGGTCAACTGTGCCTTTAACTTGGACGGACGACCATTCGATAAAAAGAATGTTAACATGCACTGGATTTTCTGAATTTCAGGATTCAGCTAAATTTTAAGATAACACAAAGATACTTAAAACAGCAATCGCAACAGCAATTTTCCACAAGTATTAATAACGATACGACGCGTTTCAACTCACAGATTCATCATCAGGTACCTGACGTTGACTCTGTGAGTTGAAACGCATCGTAACGTAGTCATAACTAGTGGAAAAGTGCGAAAGTTGTTTTCAATATGACTAACTTATTCTACAATGCGTCTGAATCGGTTAAACTAACAATAGAAAGAATTTATCAAAATATTACGATACAACTAATGAAAAAAAGTGATAGTCAGGATTCATGACAACACAACGACAGGGAGAAACGTGTAGTGGTATCGTGGCGAAATCAGCATTTTCAGCATATTATGCCATTTCCAATGCCTTGAAAATGTCATACTATGCCAAAACATGGGTCAGTTAATCAATAACGCGAGGAGTCAAACCAGGTTACTCATTTCAATACGAAGAATTGAAATCGACTATTCACGGAAGAATTAATTATCGTTCGTAATGTCACTCTTCAGCATTCCAAAATGGAATGACATAAAAATATTCACCATAAGTTATTTTCACTCCTGGTAGCGAATTCAACAGTTTCCGGGCATTGAAACTGCCGAGGGGAACTCCGACTTGAAGACGGTAGCAGGGTGGCAAACAAAACCGCTGTCAGCCAAAGTCAACGAACGCGGAGGGGATGTTTTACTGAATTCGGATTACATATAACGTAAACTATATTGAACCTACATGAGCAGGTACCTTCTTTCAAAAACTTAGGTAAATAAATGCCTCATACAAACAAAGTTGTAATTAATATGCGCTACACAGAGGAAACATTTTACTTACAGCTTTTAATATTTTGGCATATGAAGCGCTTTAATGAAAAATACATCTGAGTTCACGATTAACTGGCCATTTCTTTCAATTATTATGAAAAAAAATTTCATTGCACTAATCTCGAAAGTAAGAATACATGTTGCGAGTTGGAAATCGGTTAACATAAAAAAAGCTCTGCGCGTAGGAATAAGTAACATTGATTTCCCCGGGTGTCCAGCGTTGCGAAAACGACGCGATCGACGCTTAGTTTGGAAATGTCCTATTAGGAGCGATAATAACACTCTCAACAATGGAAATTCCATACGCTATAAGTACCACTATAGCGACTACTGCAATTACAAAGTTGTAAGTCCATAAATAGAAACAGCATTTTTGGATTTTTTTTAAATTTTTTAAATTTATCTTCACTACCCCGAATACAGCACAATGGGCCAATTTACGTCGGGTGAATAACGGTAACAACGGACGAGAGACAAACACCCATGTCCTGGGCAGATAATATTCTGCCCAGGCGGAACCCGCGACCCTAGGGTTAGCTGGCGAGGACTTTTACCCCTCCGCCACCGAGGTCGACATTTCATGAGGATTTCGGCCAGCTCATCGAGATGCAGGACCACTGTGCGACGTTAAGGCTCAAAATTACGCTAAATCAAAAGTGTAAGATATTTACCTAGACTCAATAAAGAAATGATTCGTGTGATCGGCCTCCCGCACCTAATAACGGTCGCTCGAAGTGCATTGGCGCCGTCTGGAGCCCGGCTGGAAGCGAAACGCGGCATGATTTCATCTCCCTCAGTATCCACGTATTAGCATAAGTATCATTAAAGAAAGTAGGATTTGTTAAGCGTATAATAGGAAGGTCCTCGGATGAAAAAGTCAAAAAGAGATGCTACTTCGCTCTGGTTAGGTCACGTTTCGAATACGCCGCGAGAATTTGGAACCCTGGTCACAACGATTTCACCAAAAAATTAATAAAATTAAAAAAAAGCTGCACATTTCGTTAAAAACTGCTATGAGTGATCATATAGTGTTTCACAACTTACAAGAGGGATTAAGGTGGGATCCCATAGAGATTCGGAGGCTACACGGTAGGCTTAGGTTACCTGAGAAATTTATAAGTGATGTTCCAGAGCAACACAGAGAATATTATCATGACGCCTCACTACATCTATAGGTTAGACAGAAGTGATAAAATAAGAGAGATACATTGTCGAGCAGATAAGTACAAAAACTCGTTCTTTCCACGCACAATAAGTGACCACAATAAAAACTGAGCTCCACTAAATACGCTCCTATAATACATGTCACCATTTCACTGCCAAAAACCTCATCCATTACATCATTACATGGTTGGTGTCCTAACACCCCCTGCTACATGCCCATGCAGCAGCTCGCAGGGTAGTATGTAGATAGCAAAACTATTGACCAGGCAGGGCCTATAGTTGGCCCGCAAGAGCCCTAAGAATATGATGTTATCAGCCCGTATAAATGCTACACTGCGTACACGGCTTCTTCAAAGATGCGGTATACACAGTGTAGCATCAGAGGGCAGTCTTACCCATCCCAACACACCCATTAATACAACCGCCATTAGCACATGATTGATTATATGTTCAGCGAGATCACTAATTTCGACAATAACTTCCATGACAGAGTTCTGCATCGGGCGTACTCAACCAGAAGTTAAACTCGCTAGCAAATTCAACCACACTCAGAGGTTGGCAGAGCAGAAGTCACCAGCTGACACGAGTGAAAGCATTCATGAATGGCATCTATATGTGCATCAGACCATACAGACAAGTATGTAGTTAGACCATCAGTTATATAGTCCACGCCACACACAGTCGCAGGCACAAGTAAACTTCGTGCTTTAGGATACTGCACGGGGATCGAAATCTCCTCTCCTTGAACCTGGGAGGATTGGCCGAAATAAGGCAGGTGCACTTACACCTGAGTCATGTAGCTAATGTATGTATACACAGTTCTGCTCAGAAAATTCTCACCACCTGGGAGCCGAAATCTTTCGGGGTTCCAAATTGATGTCAATATGACAATGTGCCTAATTCCACGCCTCCTATGTAGGAAAGCAATAAGCGTGCGTAGCATATGCATGTAACAAGGGCCTTTCTTTATGCCCAAGCTACACCCTATAAAAACATAAAATAAATTTAAAAAATATACAGAAAACACACTTAAGTCCACGCATGTCCAGCCAACAAGTACAAGACGACTTTGGCCCTTGAAAGAAGCATTAACGGGTGTACTTAATAGTGGATATATTTAGGATTTAGATTCTTCAAGAGACAGAGATTTATTGAACCTTTTCAACTTTGACCTTAATGTGCGAATTTCCACAGAGAAAAAATCATCCGCCTTGACCGGGATTCGAACCCGGATCCCTCGATTTCCGGCCGAGTGCTTTAGCCAGTTAAGCTACCGAGGCGTCCTCTTTCCCTGTGGATTTTTACCACTCCGAAGGAGTGTGGAGTGAAAGAGGACGCCTCGGTAGCTTAACTGGCTAAAGCACTCGGCCGGAAATCGAGGGATCCGGGTTCGAATCCCGGTCAAGGCGGATGATTTTTTCTCTGTGGAAATTCGCACATTTGTGCATTGCGGGTGACTCCGTAAAAGTGAAACTCCGTGGCTAGTCCCGGATAGCTTAAAATTTGTTTGACCTTAATACTAAAGCAAACTCCACATCCATGCTAGCGCACCACTTAAACTGGAACCCCTTGAAATTTGAGCCGCAATCCAGCTCATTAGCAACCTAGCCTCCTCAGCTGGGAGAATCTTTCTTCTAAAAGACTTAATTACACCTTATTTTCTTATTTCCTGAAGATTCAAAAAGCACATTCAATACCGTGACCATCCATTCAAGTTCCCTTCACTACTTCACAATGTGCTGAGCAAATACGCACTCTTAGATTGGTCAATAAAAATTTATTTAAATCAAGTGGCATCAAAATCCTAAGCTGCATCGGAAAAATGGCTAACAAAGTCAGTTAACAATTTTTGTCACAGAAATCGAACTGGCAACACACAAAAAACATCATCAAATACAAAGTATAAAATACTGAAAATAGTGCCAAACAGTCAAGACAAGAGCTACACCCAGATATAACTTTAAGTACATGTGTGCAGTTAAAGGAAGTGTAATACTAGAATTAACCAACAGAAGCAATGGGCTTCAATGAAGCATGGGTTTCAAACAACAATCTTCATCACCCATGCTTCAACAGAAAAATCTGCCAACATTGTTCCGGTGTTAAACCTGGAATGGATATTAAGTTTTTCTTCCAACGGAATGAAGTTAATAAATATAATTATACCTTTCTCAACTCAATGTATTATACTGGAATTGGCCAGTTTCCTTGACTGATGTATCAAAAAGCATTCAGTGATCTTAAGGGATCACCATTAACAATTTAATAACAGAGTAAGCACAAAAAGCACACACACAACAGTTTGCAGTTCACTTGAACCCTATTATACTGATAATTTTCATACTCCAATGCCAACAACTTTCACTAGATTTAAATCCAAATACCTATTAACAAAAATATTATATTTAAAAAGTTTTTGGTAAAAGCTTTCACAAAAATAAATTTGTAAGTAGTAAAGTATATAAATTCTTTAAAATTTACAATTATTAAACAAACTTTAAAAACCACTAAGCATCCACTGTCAACTAACGGTTTAATCAATTTTTGTCGATCACTTGTGGTCAAAATGCTGGGCTGCAAATCAGGGACACCCGGAAAATCCACAGAATTTTGTTTGCTTTGTGTTCTCCATGAAGACGCTCAAGAGTTCACCACAAAGTCTCGGATTATTTCGCAGGTATAAACATTCATCCCTTCATAGCAGCCTGGATAACTTTATAGAATATTGGACATATGTACAATGCACATCCGACTGGCTCCAAATAAATAATATACATTCTTTTACTTAGGTAACAAGATGTAGCATCATGGTAACCCACCCAGTATCGTAAAATCACTACCTGCCATATGTAATTGCAGAAAGTTCTTGAACCAAAAACTTAATATATATTCAGGAGAGAAAGAGTTATAACTAGTGTTGGGTTGAATCAATTGCATTTTTGATTACTTGATTCTATGCCAAGAGTTATATTTGAATATGAATGCACTTCAATAATAGAAATATCAAACCTAATTAAGGCTCAACTTCCTAAGTCTGCACATGTCACAAACCAGTCCCTAGTATGTATTTACCCACAACACAAAAGCAAGGACATAAACTATACTTATGTAAAGATTTTCCCTATTATTTGGATTTGTAGTAGCTTGATTTCCCGATCATGTGCAGCACTAGCATTTACCATTCAATGCACTAAAAAGTAAAGGGGCCTCTGGTGTAATGGTGACAAGTTGGCAGATAAAAGATGCATCAGTTGAGTTTATTTTTAAATATGTAAAGCTTGGTATCACCTGCATAGATTCAATTAACAATCAGAATCTTCTGTAGTGCAAGAAGGTCCCCTGGTGAAACATGAAAAAGTGTATCAAAATAATTAAAATTTAAAAAATTTCACTTTTTACTCTAACAAGGTAAATATTTGCAGGCATTACTTTGTGAAAGTTATCCATTATGAACCAAATGAAAATGACTTTGTTCACTCTACTTGAAGCTTATTAGCATGACTTGGGTTTTGACACTTTGTGTCATCTTCAGGTGACAAAATGACTGAGTGTCGAAACCTGGGTCATGCTAGTAAACCTCAAGTGGAGTTAACAAAGTCATTTTTATTTGGTCCACAATTTTCACTCTAAGTTTCATAAATAAAAATTATTAGTCATGGGCTGGCCTTAAACGCAATGATAATGTGCTCAGCTCATGGACTATTACTTATTGAATAGTTACCATAAGTGCCTCCCTAGCACTAAATCTTATTAAGCAGCATTTTCACAAACCAATATTAATTTTTTTCTAAAATGGGTTACATCAGAATTAGGAATCTAGAGTAGAATTTCCAAATCCTACATTTGACCAGAAGAGCTTAAATTTAGGAATCAACCCATCACTAGTTACAATGAAAACTTTCTAATATCACCGTAAAAGAAACACAAAAACAGTCTCTGTTACTTACTCAGCACTTGTGGGCACCAACAGCTTAGACTAGCATCAAGGGTTACAATTCTGAGTGCGAACTTGATCAATCATAAACACACTCTTAAAATGATTAGAGAATATTTGGCATCATAAGGAATACAAGTAATTATCATCAGTACATAAGTATTTTAGAGGATGGTTATTTAAGAAATGATGGCAACTTCACTCCTAAAATGAAACTGATTAATGAGAACACCAATAACATTTTTGGGAGCATCAATGGACTTCATTATATGGAATACGTTCCCTTATATGAGTTAGACAAACATCACAGTCAATGCATACATAGCAGCATGCCATTATGGTGCAAATAAAAATTAAACCATATGGACATACACTTTGCACAGCAAATGCGTAACAGCTGCAGTAGGATACACTGGTAATGATTACCAGGACCTATAAATTATGTAAAACTGTACAATACTTACATCAATGCCATGAAGTAATAATACCTCCATTGACAAGCACGTGGCGCTTAACCTTCTCATGAAATAGAATTTTTCTATATCCATGAATAAACAACTCACAAAACAAACATCACCAGGTTGAAAAATAAAAGGTAAAATATAACATTCAAATGGAAGATGTGCACTCACAAAAATGCATAAAACCTTTCAGGGAAAATTGCCTGATCACCATGTGCAATCACATGTAGTTATAAAAAAGCTTACATGACTTACACAATGTCTAAATGATTGATATTTTTCCTGCCAAACAGGAATTAGGGCCAGCCTTAATGATTCAATCATATCTTAGACATTAACTCCTTATGGCTATAGATTTAGGTCCGGCATCAAGGTCTTCCTCTCTCACTTGGTCCAGCAGTTTCCAAGCTCGTTACATCACTACTTCTCCCACGGGATTTTCCACCTCGGCTTTTTCCCCGGCGTGAACTATGTGGTGGAATCACGGGTCGAGTCAGGTCTTCATGGTCATCATCAGAATCCAGGGGGGAAGCACGAACAGCTTGGTACCAGCGATCCGTGAGGTCCCGCATTTGACTGTGACAGTCTCGAAGTTCCTGATTGGAACGCAACAATAATATAAGAATTCATCCTTGACAATTCTTGAACTACAATTTATGCAACAAATAGTATCATACTTAACTTCATGGAATATTTACATTTTCATTGAAAGAAATAATGAAAAACATATCACTTGTATTATCTGTATCGTTTAATTTTCCTGACCCAGGTTTAAATACATTACATGCAGATCAAAGATTTACCCAGCGCAGCTTTTGTGCCAGTTCTTCAAACACTTATAATTGCAGTTCTAAATTGGAAAATACAACAAACTGAAAAGTCAAGATGGAGCCCAATGGAATATAATCTGACTGACTTCGATGCACAGGCAATTGTTAGAAACAAGTGTTTCACTAGGGTGTTTACTCTAAAGAATATTTTAATACAGTGTTGCTATCCCTGTTGTTCCTCACCCTTCCTCTTCATCTCTTGGTGACTTAAAGCCATTATAGCAAAGGCTGCAGCTAGCCAAGTGTACCAACTTCCAGAGTCTTTTCCTACCAGGCCCCAATCAATCAAACCAGTAAAAAAGGGTATGGTGGGCAAATACATATATTTGAAAGTAATAATACGTAGTGGTGAATTTGTGGTTTCCTCACCTTGAAAAATGACAGTAACTGACTGAAACCAGGGTCAGTAAAATGAAAATTAGGGGTGAATACAAGTAAAATTACTTTTAACAACTGAATAATGAATCGCAAACATCAGAAATATCAAAAATACCAACTTTACTGATTTGTCTCAACTCAGACTGATCTGAAAGTTCTCAAGTACACAGTCTATGGTAGCCTGACTTACCAACAAGACTGAAAATATTAATATGTATTCAACAGCCAATCACAGCAGTCAGATTAATTTTGAATTTTACCACTTTTTTCAGCAGCATTTACAATTTTTCTTTTCTCTCAACAAATCACACTGTGAATGACTACCATAAAATTTTGTTTTCCTTCGTAAACCAAAAGAAGTAGCAGGAGTATCACAGTCTGGTCTCCTCACGTCATTCTAAAATCTCAGACTGGCTGTTAAAGCACAGACTCAGCTCATTGCTTAAGATTCATCTGGCCAGCCTGTTTCCTAGATTGATAAGACCAGCCCAGGCCTTTACCACACCAAATGGAGCCTGTCACATCAATCTGAGAATGATTTGTAAATATAGAGAATTAAAATATCACCCACCCAGTATAGAAGTCCAACCCAGACCACTTAAGTTTGTTCCACATGCTTTAACCCTAGAAGTGCATTATTTTAATGCCTTTAGAATCACAGATGGATCATCATTGAACCATCAGTCTCTAGCCCCAATAAGTCCATGAATTAGTTCAAGTACTTACATTTACTACTTTTATGAGTATTATACAAATACCCATGATAAAATATTGAAGTTTTAACATTATCTCCAGAGAACTCACCCAATGAAAACACATAGACAGAATTAATTTGTATGAACTGACTCTTTTCCAGCAAATATTAAATGTCAACCTTTCTCAAGTTCTACATCTGGTCAGATTCTCTAACTCTGATGTCTCCATGAGTGACTCACTGAGCCTCTGACTGTGTGATGGTTTGAATTTGATAATGTCATAGCCCTAAAGACTATGAGCAAGTCACTTGAATGAATTTGAATTGCTTAACGTCTTACAAAGTGGAGATGGGGATCTGACCCAGGCCATAATACCAAAAGTTCTCATCAAGTATTGGTATGACTTTCCTCACCTGCTGTGTAAATCTTCGGGTAAAGAATGGCATGAAGTACTTGAGGTCCCACTTGGCAAACCCGCTTGGACCACCAGAACGAGAGAATGTGACTTCTAGTTCTTCTTCAGTCAGCTCAGACAGGTGCTCGGAATCAATAGCCCGGCCCTTAGAAGAGAAATCACCACTAACATAACACTTAAAAATTATTAGGCTAACTCACACTCCTTCAACATAAATCAAATGATGTATTTTTAATGTCATTCTAATGATGCTTTTAGAAAGAATAAGTGTTATGCAGCATCATAAAATGAACTACCAATTAAGTTATACAGCAGCCACATTACATAAGTACACTAAAATATGTTACACTCTTACAGAAATACACTTATTATACTTCTTGAGGTACAGGTACTTGATTATACAGAGAATAAGACCTTCAATGCTATCTAGTGGAGAAAAATAATTGCATTATAATTGCAAACTAAATTTAGGCCAATACGATACATCTTCTGCCAAAGGCCCACTACAATGGAAACACTGGTTCCCACTTGATGACCAAATTTAAGGACCAATGTGCTCAATGAGAAACCACATGGTTAATACCCACATTTATTTGACAGCTGTTTCCCCAGTCAACAAGTAGTTTGCTAAGTGCAAGGCCTTTAGACTCACCATTTTTCGGGTCTTGCTGAGTGAGATTTCTCGATCCTGATGCCTCCTCCTCCTACTGGTCTCCCTCTTACCTGCTTCTAGGAACTGAAAGGAGGACACAAACTTTAATACAACAAGATTTTTCTGTTTCAATGTCACACGGTACAGTAATAATTTCAATTCTATTATTACATTTTACAGTTTTAAAGTGCAACTTTACCCGCTCACTGAGAGCTGGGGACCCTGAGGTTACATTATTATCTTATTAAAATAGCACCCATAAAGCACAGAACCTTGAAATCCATTTCTATTTTCTTCTTTTTTTCTGAGGAAAAGAGCTCATCATAATTCATCTGAATATTTCAGAAATAGATACATGCTCACATGAAATTATCCCAAAACGATGACATCAAAAATAAGTCCCTCAAGTTGTAAACATCTTTCCGAATCAAACTACAGGTTTTAACATATTGCTACAAGTAAAAATACACTCTAGGCTAAAAAAATTAGATAAGGATACCCCAATACTTGCATTTACCAATAACAAAAGAGCAACCATTGTATACTACATACCTTCATGAGTGGCATTGTTGACCCTCCCAGAATGAGTGTTGTGGAGAGGACAATGACTAGTGTGGTAGTAACAATTACACGGCGAGTCTCATCAGCAAATTCTAAATGCAAAGAGAGAGCATAGGCAATCGCGCCTCTCAAACCTGTTAAGAAAATAAACCAGATTCACATCAACTACACTTCAAGACATAAGCAACAACATGATTATGGGTATACACTATGACAGCAAATAACATGGCTTTTGCTTAATATAGAATTTCAGAGCAAGGGTTCTTTCCTGCTGTCAGAGGTGGGAGCAACAACACCAGAGGTTTGAAATACAAAGCTTCACACACAACTACTTCTGAAATTGACTACAGGAAAATAAATACAATGGCTTGTGTATTTAGAAAATTATGCACTACGAAAAATGAATACATACCACTATACCACATTATGAAGGCCATTCGTGGAGTAATGCGGTGCTCCCGGAAGCGGTTGACAATGGCAGCCAGGGGGAAAATGTTCAAGGCACGGCCGAGGAGGCAGAGCAAGACTGACCACACTATCAGGGCAACTTCAATACGGTGGCCACCCCAAGATGTGGCCAGCCCCAGATACGCAAAGACGCATGACTCAGCTGCAAAAGCCAGCGTTCGCATCGTCTGTTGCATGGTCACCTGAGTCACGGGTGACACGTTATAATGCGTATAGTGGGACATGACAATGCCACAGGATAGAATCCCCATTATGCCTGCATGAGAAAAGGAAATGCTCAGAAAGGTTAAAAAGCAGAGATGAGTATTGTTTTGATGGTAATGTTGGCTTTTTTAGGGTGATCGCTCTGGATTTCTATCAGGGTGTTCACTAAAGTCAAAATTAAAAGTAAAATTAAAGCATAATTCCAGGTTTTCAAGGCTATATTTAAACAAAATTCCAGGTTATAATATAATATAATAGAACACAGTTTTTATAAGAGCCAAAATGTTCTTTTTCAAGATTTATGTAGAATATGGATTTTTCTAGCTAAACCCACAAGTAAGAATAAAGAACCCAGCACAAGAACAAAGTAATGAAATAATTATAAATAATTAAATAGGAATTAAGTGTTAAAATGAAGTAATCAAATACGTACGTAGTTTTATTGGTAAGAAGTTTTATATTGGTTTTCAGAAGATAAACCTGAAGTAGGCTTACTCAAAGTTTCTCTACTTTAACATCCTATATCTACAAAGTTTCCTTCTTTGATTTATTTATACATATCAATGGTAAATCCATTACATCGTGTACAGTTCGTAAATAACTGATATGTTTAAGTCATCGTTGTTGATTTTCAGTGTTGGTAAGTAATAGAGTAAAAGTAATCAGATTACTTGTAACGATTACTTATGCAGTAATATGTACTTGTAACGAATACTTTTTACGAAATGTAATTTTTGCTTGTAACTTACTTCTTACGGTGAAAGAGGTATCGTTACTTTCGTCGTAATCATTACTTGCTTGTAATCGACGATTACTTCACTCGCTCCCATGTAAACTTTAATTATTTTCAGGCAGCTTCGCCGGTCACTATAAAAGCTTGAACAGGGAAGCATTCAAGGACACATCTCGCAATCGCATGAATTGTCAAGTAGCATCCCCTTGCTCTCGTGACTTTCCATGCAGTGTTGCCAAACGTACGCCATTTTGTACACATTAAAGTTGAATAATTTACTTCATCGCATTTACTAATTCACTGGTTTACCTAGGCCTACAGACAACTTCAAATCCCTGAGTATCCTAATTTGCATGTTTGGGTTCAGCCACCCTTGTGTTGTAGCCTACTCATGATGGGTACAAAACATGACACCCCTTGTGTTGTTTCAGCAATTATAACTGTATGTATTGCTAGTGAAATTGCAGGCTGTAGCAATTTCTATGACTCAATTTTTCCACATTTCTACTGCACCATTCGACAGTTGCCGGGTGGCCTATGAAGTAGACAATCTTACAAGAAGTAATTGTAACTGTAATTTTACTGATTACTTTCTAAAATCTGAAATTTGTTCTTGAAATTGATTACTTTTTTTATAAAGTAACTGTAACCGAGCCCAGTTCTTTCTCAGTACTTTTACCAACTGTTGATTTTATTTATAAAATAAGGATTTTTTTTGTCTTGAAATGATAATTTTTAAAACTCCCGACTCAAACCAGAAATTCATGAATAATCCACAAACATTTCCCGGTGCTGTAAATTTATGAATAATTCCTGATTTTCCCCATTAGTGGACACCCTGTTCTATTTCCAAAATCAAGACGACAAGGGCTGTGCAGTCTTTTTTTTTAGTTGACAGATAAAATATAGAAGAATTTTTTTCCAGATAGAGAGTTAAACAAATTATCTGCCATCATCATTAATATAAAAACTTCGGACAGGCTCAGGGCAACAAAACAAAAGTATATAGATACCAATCAGTCGATTCTAACATCCAATTCATGATATGCTGTTGGTGGCATGAATTTTTTAATAACTACCTAAGCCAAACCCATTATCTTAATAGCCATTTAACATAATTTGCCACTCATTTACTCTTCAAATTTCATCAATATACTAATAGCACATTATAATTTCAAGGCATTTTTCAAGCACATGAAACCAACTTTCAGGAAAACCTTTCACTGACATACACTTTCAAGTCCACGTAGATTAAAATTACTGCTTGCTGTGGCATTATGAACACCAGATTTCAACTCAGTAGGACAGTCATCTAGTTTCAGGATGTAAGAGAAGTATGAATAATGTAATAGATTGAAGACTGAGAATAATGAATGCAGTGTCCACCTACCAGAGAGGTGAAGGCCTTCAGCAAGTACATATGGAGCGTATGTGAAAACCAACATGAGAGCAAATTCCAAAGATGGATGTCGCCTTAAATCTGCATGTTTGAGCAAGAGTGCACTGGCGAGGGCAAATGCCACACCAATGGCAGCGGATGCAAAAAAGGTCTTGCAGAAGAGCCCCACACCAGATGATAAAGTTTCCCACGGAGTCATTGCTGCTGTTTGTGGATCATTATATTGAAGGACCTATTCATGGTTTAAATCACCAAAAGAGTCATGATAGTATTACAAAGAATATTTCCATCCAAACCAAATTCTCTCATGATAAAAGAAACATTAAGTTAACCATTAGTGAAAAGCAACAATGGTAACATGCAGACTCTTGACAAATGGGTTAATGTCATGTATATTACTGTACAAAGTAGTATTTGATGAAAAAAATCAAGTACATTCAATTCAACCCCACATACTTTCTTAAAACTAATGGGTCTGAATGAAAATACATCATTTGAAAGGTAAGTAAGACCAAGTTAACAAGGTTACCTTAAAATTAATGCTATGGTCAGCAAAATTAATCAAACCATATAAAACTATTATGGAAATGTACAAATTGCTTTTTTTTTGGTTTCTCATCTTGACAAGCATCATAAAATTCCACAAAACACTGTCTGGTTCATAAGAAACTTTATTCATATAGAATATGCAAGGACTTGTCAACTTACAGTAGTTGTCAGGACAATAGCCACAGCATCATTCAAGATGCTTTCTCCAAAGACAAGCATGTTAAGCACAGGATCCACATCAAGGGCTTGGAAAATAGCCACAGTTGCCACTGGATCGACTGCAGAAACCAGGGATCCAAAGGCAAAACTTTCAACAAAGCTCAAACGGTAAGCTACCTGCAGAAGAACAAGATAAATATACTGCAGAATTCAGAAACCAATCCATGGGCATAAAATGATGAGGATGCAAAATAAGTAACATGCCACATACTCATTTTTACCTTAAGAATAATATATTTGTAACCAATAAATAAGTCGAAAACTTACAAAAAAAATAAACAGAAATTAAATTACTTTCACATAACAGTGAAAACTTTCTTCTGGTAGAAATTTCCAGACATTCTATGGAGTCTGATCCCAATCATGTAAACTGCACTTCATAAAAATACCAATACACCAAAACAAAATTAGAAGATGGGTAAATTTTCAGAAGCTGAAAATATTTTAAATTTACAAAAAATCTTATGAATATAAATACATACATTTGACACAATCGTTGACAGCTATCAAATAGATATTTTTGAAAATGGACAAAATGAAGACCTATTTCAGCATCAGAGAGAAAAGCAAAAAAATCACATACAGACAAGTCACACAAGTAAATGATTTGGCAAATTCTAGTTGGTATTTATGGAATTATGAATCATCTAATATGTTCTGTGGGGAAAACATCAAAGTATAGTGTTGCATAACGCCAGAAAAGACAGAAAATAAACACTGGAATGTGTGCAAACGGAGCAAAAATATTTTGTCGCAGTATACTTGAGAAAAGGAACTTCAAGCATAATGTGTGATACTCCTCATTAATTATCCCTATTGCCTCCACCGTATCCTAGGAATTTAAGTCAAAACATAAGAATACACCAGCTTGGACCCTGGTTCCATAGGAATGACACAATGGACCCCTATTAACATTTCTGGAACCATGTATCTCCCTGAATAGTTTAACTGTCCCTTGTTTCAAGTAGGTCAGAAAAATACCATGGTCAGCCAAGCAGCACTTGATCCAGAGACCAGCCTAGATAATGTATGGTGCTCAATTGGATGCCTTACATCCAAAACAGAATTTGAGGGCTCGAATTACAGGCCACCTAACACTGACATCACTGACTGACATCACTACAACTTTATAATGAAAAACACAAATAAATGGCATCACATCTTTGAATCCTGAAAGAAATTTAACAATCGGCAACGATTTCAAACCCCCTCCATAGTTTGAAGGACCTACAGTTTGGATAAAGGTTTCTCGGGTTTTATATATTTTCAGTTTGGATAAAGGTTTCTCCTTTATCCATCAGATACGCCGGGAAAACCTGAGATCCTTCATGACCTACAGTTTTATAACTGGATTGGATTGCATATTTGGGGAGGTGACCAACAGCTAAGGTACTTGCGCCATAGAGGACAGGTAAGGAAGGAAGGGTGGATAGAAACCCGGCGTCGACATTAGCCTGCCCTTAATGATAGGCACCAAGGGGATCACAGTTTAACATCTCATTTGACAGACAGAGTACTGTACTTGAAGTGCCCTCCACAAGACACTCAAGTATGGATCAGGTTTCCTCTGAAAAACACCCGATCCCCCAGTTTCATAACTGAAGGAGAGACAAAGGTATCAGCAAGACTCTGCTGTACATGATCTTATCAAATGCCCAACATCAGATAGCTACAATGCCTAACATAGGGGACAACATTCTTGATTCACTGGCTTTAAATATACTACATCAAGTGATTTAGGTTGACAATGTTGAGGGAATTCATGACCATTGGGTCATCACAACTAAGTTTTTGAATATCTATAAAAATTTTCAACAAAAAAATGGCATTAAAAAATCTGATTTTAATACATTTAAGAAACATCCTAAAAATTATTTCCCGACTTCAAAAATCAAGCATAATGTTAGGATTGGAGGGTACTTAGAAAGCTTTTCTTTTGATTGTGCATTCAGGCATCAAAAAATACATCCCAAGCAAAAAAAGAGAGAAATGAACCAAGAAGGTATGATGCAGAAGTAAGAAAAGTATTTAGGTGACAGAGGGTAGGCCACACCAAGATGAAAGAACTCTGAACAGATTTGTCCATTAATGATCACAACAACTGTAAGTCAAGAGTGGAGTCCGTAGTTGAGAAATATATATAGTTTATAAATTTTTAGTGAAATCTTGATCCCTACCAGGACATAATGTAGAGAGCATTTAAAGTACAGTACTCCAACTATATAGCAAGTGGAGTCCTTCACCTGTCTCAGAAGTACCATCATGTGGGATGGAAGAAGTATGTACAACGGACATCAAGCGGAGAATAGCTCAAGCTAAGAAGGCGTTCATGGGACAGAGACAACTGCTGTGCTCAATGGAGATAGGGCTGCAAGCCAGGAAACAGTATGTGAAAACCTTCATGTGGAGCGTAGCAGTTTATGGATTGGAAGTATGGACCATTGGAAAAGCTAACCAGAATAGACTAGAAGCCTTAGAAACCTGGTGCTGGAGGAGGATGCTGAAGATGAAATAGTCAGATGAAATAAGAAATGATGAAGTGTACAGAAGAATGGAAGAGGAAAGGACCAAATGGAACACCATACAGAAAAGAAGAACAAGATGAATTGGACACACCCTGAGACACAATGGGTTTGTGAAGAACATAATTGAAGATAAAATACAGGGACAAGTCCCCAGAAGACGACCCAGGAATTAGTTCATGGACCAGATAAAGAGGAAAGTACATAGGAAGATGTACCAGGAGGTAAGGGAACTAGCATTACATAAGGAAGGGTGGAGGGCTGCAGTCAACCAATCTTAAGATTGCACGACCAATGATGACTCCATCTATCAGATGGAACATTAACCCCTGACCCGCTTGGCATCTTTTGTAGAGAACAGGCAGGCTAATATTGATGCCAGATTACTCTCCACCCATCTTTCATTCACTAAAGACCGCACCCTAAGAAATCAACCTTCCAATCCTTAATTGTGCAAATGACCTTGGTCGTCATCCGCCTCCCCAAATAACCAATCAACCAACCTCCATCATCCATAAACTGATATCTTGGAATTACCTTAACATTTGATATACCGTGAGGATTACACATACAGAACATATGTGGCACAGCATTAAAGAAACTAGGTTTTGTTAAACATATAATAGGAAGGTCCTCGGATGAAAAAGTCAAAGAGAGATGCTACTTTGCTCTGGTTAGCCCACACCTCAAATACGCTGCCATCATTTGGGACCCTGGCCAAATAGATTTAACCAAAAAATTAATAAAAAAAAGGAAAGCAGCGCACTTCGTTAAAAACTGCTACGAGCTTACATAGTGTCTCACAAATTTTAAAGAGATTAAGGTGGGAGCCCCTAGAGACTGGGAGGCTACACGCTAGGCTTAGTTTGCTTGATAAATTCAGAACTGATATTTTTCAGAGTGAGATATAGAATATTATCATGACTCCTCACTACATCTCTAGGTCTGACAGATGTGACAAAATATGAGAGATACTCTGTCGAACAGATAGGTACAAAAACTCATTCTTTCCGCGAACAATAAGCAATACAATTGAGCTCCATTAAATGCACTCCTATAATACATGTCACCATTCCATCTACAAAAAATGTACACCTTTACACGGCTGGTGACCTAACACCCCCTGACACATGCCCAAGCGGTGGCTCGCGGGGTATTATGTAGATGTAAATAAACAACACTTTACCTTTTCTCATTTCGACACGAGTGAATCCAGATGTGACATCACTGGACCCTTTGCCTAGCACATTTCAAAAGCACTTCAACAAAACACCTCCCCCTCCTATTTGATGCATTTGACTTCATTATTGTCACCCCTTCCTGTAGCGTTCTATATTTAGTGAGGATCGCTACAATTTTGGCGATGAGGTAGAGGATGTATCACGTAATTACTTAAATGTTGTGGAGTAGTTGATTAGAGTACTCAAAAGTAGCTTAAATGCTGTTGAAGTATTTAATGGGGAGTTAGCATAAATCTCGCTCACGTGGTACCAGTTAAGTGGCTAAGTAAGATGGAGAAAGAAAGAGAACTTCCCAGATTTGACCCTCATGGTGATAAATCCACTAGAGTCGAAAGATGGAGAAAGTGGTTGAGGGCATTTCAGTTTTACATGGACTCGAGAGGCATAACTGTGGCAGCCAGAAAAAAGGCAGCATTGTTACATTACGCGGGCCCCGATGTGCAGGATGTTTTTGAGACATTGACAGTACCTGCTGCTCAAGTAGGTCAACAAGCGGAAGATGAGTATTTAGTTGCTATTAAAATGCTAAATGATAAGTTTTACGTGCAAGGGAATGTGACTTTTGAGACTATGAAGTTTCAAGAGATGTATCCTGCGCAGGGTGAGACGATGGAAGCGTTTATTGTAAGGCTTCGTCAACAAGCCAAGTTATGTGGTTTTTTGACAGAAGACGTAGACAGACACATAAAAGACCAAGTAGTGAGGAAATACCCTAAAAGGAACTATGACTTAAATTGCTTGATGAACGGGATGCTCTTAACCTGGAGAGAGCTGAAGAAATTATACTCGTTTGGGAGCGGTACAGAGAAGAATCAGCAGCAATGGGCAATCCTGAAGGAGCGGTTGCAGACCAAATCAACAGGTTGCACGGGAGTGGTCGGCCGAGGAAGAAATTCACGGAAACCAGAGGACGTGATAGTATATGAGATACAAGGGACAAGAGTTGTTGGAAGTGCGGAAAACTAGGTCATTTATCTAGTGATCCCGACTGCCCAGCGAGAAATAAAGTATGTAATAAGTGTAGGTTGAAAGGTCATTTTATAAAAGTGTGTTGAAAATCAACTAAGCAAGGTAAGAAATATCGTAAAGATATCAGAGCAGTGAACAATCAATGTGCAGAGAACCTGTGTAGTGGAGTATCATGTTCAGAAAATGAAAGTTTACCGGTAGAGAATAGTGATAAAGACAAATATGTATTCTCTGTAAGAAATGAAAGCATGGTGAATGCAATGGACTGTTATGTTTCTATTGAAGTGGGGAATGTAAAGATGTCTATTTTAATAGATTCAGGGGCAGAGTGTAATATCATATGTAAATCTGAATGGGAAAGGCTGAAATCAGAAAATATTGACTGTAATTCTTATTCAGTAGATAGGAAAATATTTTCTTACGGGGATAAGAAACCTCTAAATATTCTACGAGCTTTCAAAGCAAAAGTGAAGCTCAGAAATGGTACAGAATTGTCAAATGTTGAATTTTTGGTTTTTGATGGAAAAGGTGAATCATTGTTGGGTAAGACAACGGCAATGAAATTGGGAGTGCTGAAAATAGGGATGGAAGTATGTAAGGAAGTTTCAGTGAATGGTGTGAAGGGCAATGTTTGTACAAATTAAGAGGAACTGTGCAGGGAATATGGTGATATTTTCAAGGGTGTTGGTGAACTTAAAGATTTTCAGTTGAAAATACCAATGAAACCAGATGTAAGAGAAGTGGCACAACCACTGACAAGGTTACCTAATAACTTAAGAGAAGTAGTAGAAAAACTGGTAAATGAATTACTGGAGAAGGGCATTATAGAAAAGGTAAATGAGCCTTCCCGTTGGGTATCACCAATTGTATTCACACCAAGGAAAAATGTTAACGGGAGAAAATGGCGTTTGTGTGTAGATATGATGTTGCTAATTTATCTATCGAGAGGGAAAGGTTTCCTTTGCCAACAATTGAAGATGTGTTAAATGATTTGAATGGGAGTAGCGTGTTTAGCAAACTGGATATGAAATGGGCATACCATCAAATTGAATTGGAGGAAGTCTAGAAAAGTAACAACTTTTATCACACACGTGGGATTGTATAGATTTACAAGACTCATGTTTGGGGTAAATTGTGGACCTGAAATGTACCAAAAAGTAATGACTGAAACATTTCAAGATTGTGAAGGTGTTATTTGTTACATGGATGACATGATTGTACATGGTAAAAACAAAAGGGAACATGATAAAAGATTGAGAAAAGTCTTTAGTACTTTTAAGGAAAAAGGGTTAACATTGAATGGATCAAAATGTGAGTTTGGTTTGAAAGAGATTCAATTTTTAAATCATCACATTTGCGGTAATGGTATCAAACCTACAGATCATACGAAGGAAGAAGTAGAATCTTTTAGAAGGCCGGAAAATCAAAGTGAAGTTAGGAGTTTTTTAGGACTTGTGAACTTTTCAGCTAAGTTTATTCCTAACCTAGCTACCATTGCAGAGTCTCTGAGAAGATTAACGTGTAAAAATGAGCCATTCATGTGGGGTTTAGAACAAGATAAAGCATTTGATCAGTTGAAAAATAGTATGGTAAATCCTCCAGTATTGGGTTTTTTTTAGACCAAATGCAAAATGTAGAATTTATTGTGATGCCAGTCCAGTAGGTTTAGGAGCACTGCTAGTACAAGTTCAAAAGAATGAGACAAGAATTGTCAGATATGCTAGTAGGGCATTCACCAAAACAGAACAGAGATATTCGCAGACAGAAAAAGAAGCACTGAGCTTAGTATGGGCATGTGAAGTTTTCCATATCTATGTATATGGTAAGGAATTTGAGCTAGTAACTGATCACAAACCTCTAGAAGTAATTTTTGGACCTCATAAAAAACTTTGTGCAAGAATTGAACATTGGGTATTAAGATTGATGACCTACACATACAAGGTAGTGTATACTCAAGGTAAAAATAATATAGCAGACCCACTTTCCAGGTTGCTAGATTTTACTATGAAAAATAAGCAATATGAACTAGAAGCTAAGGAAGAGGAGATGCAAGTATTAAGCATTTTGGAGGCAACAGTGCCAGTAGCAATGAAGCTTGAGGATATAATGAAAGCAACAGAGAAAGACCAAATTTTATGTGATCTAATAACTAGTTTGAAAACAAATCGTTGGTCAAAAGAGCAAAGATGTTTTGAATTAATTCAGGATGAGTTGTGTGAAGTAAATGGGATAGTATTAAGGGGCACCAGAATAGTTTGTCCTAGAGAACTTCCAACAAAGTGTTGAGAAATAAGCCATGAAGGACATTTAGGGATGACTGCCATGAAAAGATTATTGCGTAGCAAAGTGAGGTGGAACGGAATGGACAGAGATGTTGAGAAATGGGTGCGAAATTGCCATGGTTGTCAACTAGTAGCTATTCCTAATCCGCTGGAACCAATGGCAAGGACAAAATTACCGTTTAGCCCTTGGGAATATATATCTATGGATCATCTAGGACCTCTTCCCACAAGAGATAATCTATTAGTAATAGTAGATTCTTTGAAGTTGTGATCACAAAATCGTTATCAGCAAGAATTTTGATAGAATAAGTGGCAGAAGTATTTGCTAGGTTTGGTCTACCAAAATGTGTAATGACAGATAATTGAGGTACATTTGTTGACGAGAATTTTAAAGTGTTTCTAGAGCAAAATGGGGTGACACATTATCACTCCACGCCTTTGTGGCCGCAGTCTAATGGTCAAGTTGAAAGAGGAAATAGGACCATCATGAAAAGACTTAGAATTGCGCACAATACTAAAAAGAATTGGAAGGAGGAATTAACAAAATTTCTGTTAGCTTATCAGATTACACCACACTCCACGACTGGGATTCCAACAGGAGAATTAAAGATGGGAAGGAAGATTAAGGGAAAACTTCCTGATGTATCAAATAAGAATTCATATCATCTAGAAGAAGAATTAGGAGATAGAGATACATTTCTGAAAGACAAAGGAAGAGAGTAAGCAGATGGAGGTCGTAGAGCTAAAGTTTGTGACTTGCAAATTGGAAATCAAGTATTAATGCATCAGCATAGGGAAAACGAATTGTCAACTCCTTTTAATCCTATTCCAATGGAAATAGTTGGTAAAACAGGGAACTCTGTGATGTTGCAATCACCTAGTGGAAAAATATTTTCTAGGAATTCAACTCATGTAAAAGAATACAGACAAGATGAGACAAATTCTGTTCTGACTGATGTATGTGAAAATGAAAAAAGGTATTTAAATATAGGACAATCAACTGTAACTAGTTTGCATACAGATAGTCCAAAGAAATCTATTGGGAATGAAGTTGTTACAACTTCAGGATCACAAGATAATCATGGACCAAAAAGGTGAGTATGTAAGCCCTTGTGGCATGAAGAGTATATGTATTATGGAAAAGTAAAATATTGTATGATTTGAGTTGATATGTGTTGTCAAATATAAAACATAAGTGGTTTATTCTTATGTTATTTTTAAAAAAAAGGAGAAGCAAATGCAGTGTTCTATATTTAGTGAGGATCGCTACACTTCCCAGCTCCCTTTCCCTCTAATTCTATGTTCCTCTCCTCTCCCTAAATGACCTGGGCATATGTATTTGGCTCAGCTACTAATCTATGCACCTTGAAAAAGACTTTAAACAGTTAAGACCTGGGTTGATATAAACCATTGAAAGACAAGCATACATTTAAAAGGACACCAGAATGAGGGGTCAACTGGCCATTCTTACAGAAATAAGTACACTGGATTCAGTTCTTCAACCCCCACAGTTTTTACTGGTTGGCAAAAATTAACTCCACCTGTAGCAGGAATTTTGATCCGTATGATGAGGGTTAAACCACAAGAGTGTGTTTATGGAAGGGCATTCCATTTCAATAACAGAATTAAGGTGTAGTAAAGATATTAATATCTTATATGAAGTCTAAGTAACCTACACCCCAAGAACTTTTTTATGTATCATAAGAGCAACTCTACATGTTCTAAGTGACTATTTTGGGTGAAAATTTATTTTAAGAAAATAAATTTATTGGCCAGCACATTAGTTGTTCAGGAAGTTTACGTCCCTACAAGAAATGCTTGAGTTTTATTTTCACACGCTCCAATGATTGGGAAGTAAGCTCATAGCTCACATGTCTTAGGCGACTTGTATCATCAGCTATGCTTTTGACAGCATTCATTCCAGTATAGCTTAACACTCATCATCTTTGGGGTGCAGAAACTTCATGCTACAGAGTTGAAAACAGTAATAAGAGATGGCTTTTTGGTATATTCATCACCACCAATGGACTTCACCAAAATCACAGAATATTTCCCAAGTGAGCATGGTTTGAGATCACAAACATGAATTTCAGCAAATGATTTTTCCTTTAAAGTTCACTATGAACAATGGTTTTCCTGATAAATGAAGGGAAAGATAGACATAAAATGATCTGTCTCTTTCCATCACGAAATCAACTTGATTAAATCCCAAGGGCACTCATGACTTTCCCCTTCGGCATGCGATAAAACTGTCCGGTACTTTTGTGGGTAGCTTGCAAGAGAGACGGCAGAATTTCGATAGGGTTTAATGTAAATTCAAGATATCTCACCTCAGCAACACCTAAGAGGTACACTCCTCCACCAATAACGAGGGCTGATATCACGGTGCCAAAAACCGCAAAAACCAGAATAGAGCCCACGTTCTGAAAAGAAAAAGTATATTTCATGAAAAATGAAGGAAAATAAAATTCACGAAACTGGTGGCACAATATAGCTGAGGTCGTAGATGGAATAATCCAGCACGCCCTGACTTTCGGCAACATTTACCTGGAAAAAGTTTCCTTTGTGCAAATTGTAGCCGGACTCAAATATAATCGGGGGAAGAAGAACTAGAAAGAATGCGGTTGGAGAAAAGGCTTCCTCTCTTTTCCAGTTCGCAATGTTTCGGTCGGACATGAGGTTGATGATTATTCCAATCAAGGCTCCCAAAAATACGATAACCACACTTTCAGGCAGATACTGTTAATAATAAAAAAACCGGCATGAAAACGAAACCTTACTCTGTTTCATCAGGATATGTTACTTAGGTAAGTCACACAATACGCACGTGAAAATTAGATTGGAGCATTAGATGAACCAAGAGAATACATAAAGCCAGCACACACAAGACGAAGAAAATTGACATTGAGCTGTCATGTTCTTCCTCAGCGGATCCTTTTTCCGGTAGAACAGCTTCGTCAGCCGCTAATGTTGAGGATACTGTTGAGTTGGGTAAAGAGGGAACAGGAACTGAAATGTTGCCTGGACTATCCGTGGAATTTTTTGTGATGTTAGCCACCACAACATCTACGCCATTTAAGTCTTTTCCTGAATCTTTAACATTATCGACCGTATGTGAATTTTTGCTCGATTGCTGGTCTTGTCCAGTCTGTGAAACATCTCTCTTGTATATTTTTCGTTCGCCCTCGATTAAAGGTTTATCCTCTTCAACTGAAATATTGCTCTCGTCTGGCAATGGTATTTCAACGGGGAGAACCTCTCTTCGGGCTATTCTTCCTATTCCATGTAAACTTTCTGAGAACCAAATGCTAGGTTCATCCTCCTGCTCCAATACGGCACACACAACACCGAGGCCGATCAAAACAAAAGTTACTGACAAAATCCTTGGCATTAACTTGCACATATTCGTCATTATTAACCGAGGCTCGATCGGGTAGAACTTGAAAAATTCTGTCACCGAAAATATTACACTACGACGTCCGATACGGTTGTTCTTCCAGCTTCCAGCTGACTCGTAAATACAGAACACAGTGAACCAAATACTGCGCAACGACAAATGAGAGGCGAAATCAGCGAAAATTGGGGGTGGGAAAACGGAAGAACGGTGGTCGTCTGCATGTCGGTAGTCGTCTGCTCTCAGCTGGTTTAGAAAGTGCTTATTTTCGTTATGTAGATATTTTAAAATTCATTCTTTGACTCACTTCAACATGCCTGTAAGACAAACCACAAGATAAATATAGAAGCGCATTCTCTAGAAAATGGTATCTTATCTAATTTTTAATCACAAATTAAGCTTTAAGCTTGTATTTAGAGATATATTATATCGTTACGACCTTAAATATTACGTAGCCTAACATGTAAGCTGTTCCCACAAAAAGCTGTCTCCTGGTGTACAGGCATTTTCAGATTTATCGAGGTCAGTTGTTGTTTCAAATTCATCATTTTTTCGCAATTTGATTAGAATATATCATTACAAAGAAGGCCAACATAATTAGTACCTACTTTGATATGTTAGGGGAGGGTATGAAAATGCTGGAGGAGAGGTGGCAGAGCCAGTGAGGAGAGGCGAGAAGGCGACCGACAACTGATATACTTTGCGCTCTAGAGAATAGGCGAAATGGTTGGTAAGGAAAGGATATCGAAGCAATAGAGGAAGAATAGAGAGATACCCGGAGTCAGGATCACCCAAGGCACTCTTAACGGAAGGCACCAAGGGGTCTAAAGTTTAACAATTTTTTTCGGGGGAATTCTATTAATCATCTGGGGTGCCATAAAGGGAACACTTTGAATAGACACTATTTTCCATCAGTCCGAAGAAACAATAAATTATGACCGTTATTCTGAACACTTTTTCCGAACACAGCATCTCGACTGCCATTAGATATTCGCAGGCTGTTTTCTGAATGAGTAGCGACCGCACTCTATCCACAGACAGTCTTAAGGCAACGTTCTCCCCTCATTTTAGGCGCTTTCAGACGCTATTCAGCCGAAACTCGCGGTAGCGATGCCATTCGGAATACCAGCCAGAATTCTGTTATGCAGCCTTGAGGCCGCTATGCAATTTCAAGCTAAAGCACTGTTCGCTTTTATGATTCTGAATATCTAATAGTGTCCGGAAGGGACATTGCTCAATGGCTCAGTTCTGAATTCCGCCTAACCATCAAAGCGCCCCTCCTTTAGCAAAAAGACTCGAAGTCTTTTTCACTAGTTCTTTTAAGAGAAGTCTGCTATATTTTTACGATGTTTATTTGATTTAAAATTTATTTTTATGAATTATAATTTTTTAAATTAAATAAAAATAAATTATAGTCGCCAGGAACGACGAGTAAACACCAGCTACGGTGAGCAGATTTTTATTATATTCATTTCCTTGGACAACAACCATGACGCGGAGTAAGGGCTTTAGTTCTAGCCTAGAACCCTTTGACGCTTTCCGCTAAGAGGAGGCTAACGCCGGCTTCCTCTCCACCCTTTTTCCATTACCAAGGCGATTCATTCCTTGCCATCCCACTCACCAATCCTCTATAACGCAAATGGCCAAAGTTACCAGCCACCTCCCTTTTAACAAATACATAAGCCATCGTTTTTGGTCGTTCAATCCTTAGATTGGTTGACTGCAGCCCTCTACCCTTCCCTATCTAATGGTAGTTCCCTTACCTCCTGATATCTCTTCCTATGTACTTTCCTCTTTATTTGGTCCATGAACTTATTCCTGGGTCTTCTCTTATGGACTTTTCCCTCTATTTGACATTCAATTATGTTCTTCGCGAACCCATTGTGTCTCAGAGTGTGTCCAATCCATCTGGTTCTTCTTTTCTGTATGGTGTCCCATACGGTCCTTTCCTCTTCTTCTCCTCTGTACATTTTATCATTTCTTATTTTGTCCGTCCATTTTATCTTCAGCATCCTGCTCCAGCACCAGGTTTCAAAGGCTACTAGTCTATTCTGGTCAGCATTTCCAATGGTCCATACTTCCGATCCATAAAGTGCTACGCTCCACACGAATGTTTTCACATATTGTTTCCTGGTTTGTAGTCCTATCCTCTTTCAGCACTGCAGTTGTCTTTTTCCCATGAACGCCTTCTTAATCTGGGCTATTCTCCGCTTGGTGCCCGTTGTACTTCTTCCGTGGCGTGTGATAGTACTTCCGAGATGGGTGAAGGAATCCAGTTGATCAAATTTATCTCCTCTCAGAGTGGCGTCTGCATTCAGCTTCTCTCTTCTGCATACTAGGATTTTGCCTTCATCTAATTTATTTTCATGTTGTATTATTGGAGTACTTGATGCATTACGTTTGGTGACCTTTGAAGATCGTCGTGATTTCCCATTGCTACTGCGATCTCATCTTCATAGCGGAGCAAGTTTAGTTCTCCGTTTATCCTTATTCCGCTCAGTCCAATTTCTTGAGCTTCTCCTATGGCCTTTTCCAAGCACATGTTGAACAGTTCTGGTGACAGGTTGCATTCTTGGCTTATTCCCTTGTTAATTTTACCTTCTATCTGACTTCCGTCTCTCATTTGCATCGTGACGACTTGCTTCTTGTACAGTTGGTAGATTATTCTTCTGTCGTACATAAGTATGTACATAAACTATATGAAAATGGGAACCGAAGACATAGGCACATACGAACGGCGGCGGTGACGAACGCACAAAGCGAGTTCACCACGCCCAGAATAATCTACATCTACATCTACGTCATACCCTGCAAGCCACCCAAAGGGTGTGTGGCAGGGGGTGCTTTCGCACCAGGCATGCATGAATGATATGGTAGAACACCGATATTACATTAAAACCCGCGTACCACACATGCAAAGCGCCAATTAAAAATCTAATACCCAAGAAACACTCTATCTTCAATCGTTCCAACATGCAAGGGATACAAAGACTACTACTACAGATTCAAAATATCATGCATAAATAAGAACATCAATATTTACATCATGCATAAATAAGAGAGTAGAATATTTAATGAGAAAGATTTACTGCCTGCCTATTGTCAATACTCGAACTATTCATGACGACGATCACCGCTGTTATGGTCCCGAATGGTACGCGGGAAAAATGACATTTTATACCTATCGGTTCTACAATCTAGCTCTCTAATTTTATTGGCGCGATCTAATCTGCCGTAGTACGAAGGGGGTAATAGTATGCTTTTTACGTCGTCAGTAAAATGATTTTCCTGAAATTTATTTAGGAGGTTAAGCCTATAATTTAATCTACGCTGTGATAGCGATTCCCATCCTAATTCTTCTAACAGTCCAGACACACTAGCCAACTTATATTAGCATCGTTTCACAAACCTAGCTCCTCTTCGCTGTACGCGATCTAACTCTGATATCAACCCCGTTTCGTATGGATCCCATACACTGACAGCATATTCCAGATGAGGCCTAACGATTGAAAAATAACAACGTTCTTTCACTTTCTCATCACATTTTCCGAGTACTCTCTTGATAAAGCCTAGCTTCCTATATGCTTGACCGCATATTTCCCTAATATGTTTTCCCCAAGATAGGTCGTGAGTAATTGTGACCCCTAAGTACTTAACAGACTCGGCGTGAATAATTTCCGTATTTTTAATTCTGTAAGCCCTATCTGGCCTATTTTTCTTTTTCCAAAAGCTGACTAATTTTTCTTTTTCCAAAAGCTGACTAAATAATCATCATAAATCCGTGATAAGTTCCCCGTTTTACACGGGGCACTCCATTGCAGTTTTATGTAGGCGCAGTAAAAATTAGACCATTTTAAGGAGATATTTGCTAGAATTACTACGCAAATGCAGGGGTGATATGTGGAAAAATTTACCCTCATCTGATTCCGGGCCCACGTTCACACAGTTTCAATGCATCGAACGGCGCAATTAAAAGCCTCGCGTGAAAACGGCCTCTGAAGTACGATGATTGAATGCGACCAGAGTGTGAGCATTAATGCTTACTCTATGATGCGACACAAGAGACAAGGAAGGTCATGTCAAACTTCTGTTTACTATGTTTTGAAACATCGCAGTCATATCAACCCGGGAATAGTCTGGCGACCTGCACATCAGAGAAAGCGATGGATGATGCGACCATGTTCAACGGCTCCCGCTATTGGTATCAAGAGCAAAGACACACACCACTGAAAAAGTACACGCCACGCTTAAGATGTGTTCTACAATTCGTGGCACATTCTGCACAACATTGATAGCTATATACATACATATATTAATGAATTACATTTTACATTTCTATGGGCCAGGTGTCAATGAAAGTGGTTGTTTGATTTATTCATTAATATATCCACATACAGACAAAATCAAAATTTTCATTGTGGTTTTCATTTTTGGTCGGTTCGCCAATACTCTAATTGAAATTTTAAGTGTGAACCGCAGAACCTTCTTCGATAAATAGCTTCTAAACACTATAACAAGTAATCTAAAAATCACTTGCCTGTCTTTTAATTATTTTTCTACAAATTATGCAGTAGTGAAGTAGCGGGGATGGAGAATTTTTATCACACTGACGGTCAATACATTTTGGATTCCTCCGGTTGAGCGTAATCTGCCACAGCTGTAATCCGAACCAGGACAACGGAGGAATAGCTTATATTATTTCTATTAATATTCATACTCGGACGTGCGATTTCAAGGGATGGCCGTAATCGATTCAACCACTTTCGGAAAATGTCTTCTCTTTACTCTATTTAATGCCAATCCACAAACAAGCGCTCATAATCATTTAAATGTTTAGTTATTAATGTATATTCGTCGCAGTCTTTAAAAAATATACATTCAAAAACTATAATCACGGCACTATGCCGTTTCCTGATTTTACGTACAAGGTATCCGGGGAGTCATCAATTTGGTAAACTCTTCTCAAGCTCCATATACTGCAAGAAAAACCTTTGCGATATCCGCAGACGTGTGTTACACCAGCAATTTTGTTATTATAATGTTTTTAAGGGGTATTTTTCTTACAATTCACAAAACATTTATTACAAAGTTCCATTATCATGAATGTTGGTGGAAACTCCAAAGTCTGTCCTTTCAAATTGGATATCCATCTTTTCCATCAAGTAAGGCCCGATACCATCAATTTTCGTCTCCGGATTCCCACAGAGTTCGATCATTCGTTCAGGACGACGCTTGGATGGCATAAATTAATACCATTCCGTCTTCTTCAGAGCATAAAGTGATGGCGAAGTCTACCGTCAAGGATCGGCCGCAATGAAGTATAGTAGGTAGCCCTGTGGTAGACCCGAGAAGACTTTTAAAAAATCAATGAGGAAGGATCAAATTTTAAATATTTTTAGTTATTTACTCTCTTTTATCGACCCTTCTCACATCACCTTACTTTCGATCACGGTCGCCGAATGTTTCTATTGCGACGACACGCAGAGGTCGAAATCGAAAAAAGACGGAATAAAAGCCCAAGACTGCTCTTTTCGAGGAAAAGACTTGAAACTTGGCACTATACCCACTAATGATCGCTGATTATTCAATGGTAAGCCATTTGCCTTAGGTCTCAGCTGTTACTTAAATAATGCGGCTCAAACATGACCGAATTTCCGAAGAAACGCGTTTTCATTTTCCTACGAAATTCTTAAAAGTTACGCGCTTGGCGGAGTAGTAGAAAGATTTTTATGGAATAAAAAACTTAACGATTTGTAAACATGGATCTTTCCTTTTTTAACATGGATAACCAGTGCTTTCAATAGGTTTCAGATATTTTATGTCAATATTTGTGAGCTAGAACGTCACACAATGGCGGACGCTTTTTTCAGGCTAAATTTTACATAAAAGTAGTCAGTATCTTTGGCTTAAGAAATATGCGCAACGAGATGCTTCATCATAGTATTAAAGAAAGATATTTCAAGGTTATTTCGCGAAAACATAGGATAAATTTTCGCGATGCCAAAAGTAAAATCGACTTTTCGATCGCGCGCCACGGCCTGGCTCCATGCAGCGGGGCCTGGAAATACAGTAGAGTCCGTTGGATTGTTGAAGTTGCGGGGACCTTAGCTCCTCGAATTCGCCATTCTCACGCTTTATACGTTTTACATTGATTACTTGTTTCTTAATTGAAGACATTGCGAGAATATTGAATCAAGTGAATGGATTAGGGGCCGCTTATCTGTAGCAAATTTGTTTTTTTCATTGATTTTGTGGCCCTTCAGATTCCAAAGCCAATATATTATTTAAATTATTGCTTGAGACTCTCGCGAGTATTTTTTTTACGAAGAATTGTAATCCTTGAATTTTTTCTATATGATTTATATTTTTATTGATTTAATTTCTTGTACGTGATCAAACAAACAATCGAAATTTAAAAGTAATGAGAATTTCATAATTACTTATGCTTTATATGGGATGTAGCGATTGATTCCAGCCCTTCACCCTGCCCTGTCTAATGCTAGTTATAGCTCCTGGTATCTCTTCGTACGTACTTTCCTCTTTATTTCGTCCATTTACTTATTCCTGGGTCTTCCTCTGGGGACATTTCCCTCTATTTTGCCTTCAATTACGTTCTTCAAAAACCCATTGTGTCTCAGGGTGTGTCCAATCTAACTTGTTCTTCTTTTCTCTACGGTGTTCCATATGGCCCTTTCCTCTTCTACTCTTCTGCACACTTCATAATTTCTTACTTTGTCCGTCAATTTTATCTTCAGCATCCTTCACCAGCACCAGGTTTCGAAGGCTTCTTGTCTTATCTGGTCAGCTTTTACAACGGCCCAGGCTTCCGACTCATAGAGTGCTAGTAAGATAAGTATGACGTGCATATCCGTGCAGAGACAAATCATCACCCCAACTAACTCAAAAGAGGTATGCAAGGTAAGAGGTCAAGTGCGCTGGCGACACGGGGAGGTAGTGAGGGATGTTGAAGAGGGAGGTTGTAGAATGAGATCCTCGTCTGAGCGTCCAGCCCGTCGCGTTACTCCAATATTGTCCGAGCACTCACACTTCGCTCCTCTCGTGTGCAAGGGGGGGGGGGGAAGTCTTGAGAGGACATACTTGACGTATTGAGTGAAACTGCCCTCTCAGGCCTGCCAACCGTCATTCAATGAAAATGAGGACATTGCGGAAAACACCTTACCTTGGAGTGCTAAGAATTTCCGCCCTAAACAGTTCCGAGGATCGTAAGGAATTCCATTGAAATTGTCGCGTTTTCCGTAGGACCAGTTCCTATAAAAAGGATCTGCACGGAAAATGATAGGTAAGCTACTGTCGGCGCAGAAATGAAGTGCACTCCGGTCGGGGGAGAAAAAAACGAGTAGACCTGTAGAAAAACTAATCACATCATATTTTTCCTCATTTAATTCTGCGTTATTAAATGGTAAACTTAAATTGCTTTAACTAAAATTAAACCTTTAAAACGCATTTTAATATTTTTTACTACGGGTGCAACGTAAAAATTACCGGCTTTTGACAGTTTTGTATCTTTTCTGTTACAGGACTGTATTGCAACGCGACCACAGTCTAAACTAGACTGTGACTTTAGACTGTGACTGTTTAGACTGTGACGCGACCAAGAACGAAATCGTAATTTTTTGTTTTGAAATGCATTCATTTTAAAAAAATAATAAAAATCTTTTTCCTGTCAATGACACAACGCTGAAACTTATAACATGTACAACAAACACATTTACCTACCATTTACTATGGTTGTCATAAAAGTACTTGTGTTTGAGTTACGAATTATCGAAGTCGCAGCCTTAGGTACTCGAACACCGTCAAAAACCGGTACTTTTTACGCTACACCCGTAGTAAAAAAATATTAAAATGAATTTTTCAAATAAACGTTTACCATTAGAGTACGCGGAATAAAATGAGGAAAATTGTAATGTGATTAGTTTTCTGTAGGTCTTCTCGTTACTTTATCATTTGTTCCCAAACTCGAGTGCACATAATTCCTGCGCCGACAGGTGGTCATGCTCCGTACAATATGAGAAATCGACGGAATTTTTCCCGTCGTTCCCAGGCGAGTGCTCACTCTTTCTGAGGAGATTAAGAAAAGCGGTAAACATGGTCAGTTGCATAAGTTCCATCGAGGATTTTATAATGTTGAACTCAATTATGATGGTGATAAATGAAGTATCAATTCAAACAATTACCACAGAATCGGAGCGCAGTCTTTAGGAGTCAAGTGCCATCTTCCAGTACCTACAGCTGCGTAGGTCCACTTTGAGGGACGAGTTTCTTTCTCCCATTCCCCGTTACAAGAGGCGTCATCAGCCCTTCGGGTCCAAGACTCGTGTAACATCCGGTAACGGAGTTTTGGAGACATTGTAATCGCTCCAACAAAACTTTGAAAGTAATATCTGCAGAATGTATTCGATAATTTTGTACATCATACACAGAGGCAGAGTGCGAAGGCATTTAGAGGAAAATCCATTTAAAAAAAGTGTGTTCATATTTGAGGAAAGTGTACAGAAAAGCCAAAGTAATTTTGTAAACATATTTCTAGGTAAACTGATTTCTACCTAACACAATTTTTTAGCAGGAACCACATGACGCGTCGCTCAATACAGATCATTTTTTTCGAGCACAAAGTAAACCTTATTCTTTACTCTTTATGATTCAAGTTAGGACATGGAATGAGGCAGGGGTATCAGCTATCAAGGTATGATTTCAAGGCATGTTCGGCAAAAATGGTTAGGCATGGCAGGAGATGGAGGAGGGAATAAACGCAGAAGGGGGAATAATAATGTTAGCAAGGTTCGCAGATGACCAATCGTTAGTTCCGCCGTCAGCCAAGGGGCTATTTATCCATTTTGTATTTATTTCCACCCTCCCTAAACCAACCATACTAGCCTTTTATATCGAGCCATTCAACAAATAACAACGGGAAATCCAAACACCTTTATCCAGAGTGGTGAAGAATCCTCTCAGGCGAGACTCATACCTCTGACCCTCGGAATCGCAAGCGATAGCCCATCGCGAGACGAGGACGATAATTGATTGTGAGTGCGCTAGGAGCAAAATGTGACGATAAATCATGAGAAAATGACATCAAAGGCAGTTTCTCGAAACTAGGAGGAGGGGATGAATGTGAAGGTGGAATAGCATATTTGGACCAAGGGTTGAAATTCGCCATGAAAAAATCATTTGACTTGACCGGGATTCGAAATCGGATCTCCCAAATGTGGGTCAGGTGTGTTATCCAGGTACACCACCAAGCCATCTTCCTTCAATGCGAATTTCGAGGGGGGTTAATGCAAACTAGATGTTCAAGCCTTAAGTCCACATTGCGGCACCTGATACGATAGTCCTGTTTAAGTCACGGCGGAATCCCGGGTTCGAATACCGGTCAAGTCAAATAATTTTTTAATTGCGGATTTCAACCCTTGGTGTTATTGCACCCCTGCGAGTGACTTCGTTCCATATCATTTGTAAACGCAATGATTGGAAATTCGGTAAGTATGGAGCAAATGGAGTAGTTTACGCATAAAGTCGCGGAGTAATATTTCCGGAAAATGGGTTCAGTGGCAGGGACAAGGGACGTAGTCTCGGATAGCTGTAGCCAGGGTCGATCCCAGGGGGATAAATCCCCTCCCGAAAATTTTGGGTATCACAAAATAATTTTTACAACTAGAAGTAGTTATCAAATACAATCTTTCACACTCCGATCACTGATCTGAAAAGTATAAGAGTAATTATTATGCTCATTATTATATAGATATAATGATGTAGTTTTATAGTTTTTTAGGATGGCTGAAAATTGCCATAATTTAATGGTAGTCTCCCCCCGAAATAAATTCCTGGGATCGCCCCTGGCTCTAGCCGTGGAAGCACTTACAACGAGAAAGAATTTAATTAGGAGGGCTTTCGAGAGAAACATAAAGAAAAGACTGGTGAAAACTCAGGTATCGAGCGAGGCGCTATATGGGACAGCATCTTGTCACTTACGAAAATAGAATGCACGAAGATTGGAGGAACACAAGACGTGGGGGAGGGAGGGCGGATCGGGTTGATGTGGTGGCGCAAGTACTGGCCAGCCATACCGATGGTCAGTGTTCAAATCCCGGCGGAAGTGGATACTTTTCAGAGTAAACCCGATCTCTACTTGGGTATCTTGCTGAGGTAACTTCAAGTTCTGTACCCTGCTAAAATATTCTGTATAGTTTCCTTATAAATACTTCTACAGAATTTCTTAAAAAGTTCTGTAGATATTCCTTAAAGTATTAAAACGCCATTTTACGGAATTCCCTGCGACGTTCTGCAGAATACATTAGGATGTTCTGCAGAATACCTTAGGACGTTCTGCGGAATTCCTTAGAACATTCTACAGAAGCCCTTTGACGTTCTGTAGACCTCCTTACACGCTCAAGGAAACCTCACATATTTCCGTAGAGTTGCTTAAGTTCTACAGAACAGCTTGTAAGGAGTTATTTTGTTATGCATAAAATAACACCACAGAACATACGTTCTGTAGAGTCAGGCTCTCATGTTCCGTACAGATCCTTAGAAAAGAAACTACTTCTGAAGAAAAAGAGTCAAATTCTGTAGAATTCTTTATGTTCTACAGAACAGCTTCAAAGGAATGTTTTAGCAGGGTACTCCGTCCGTCGGATGAGACGTTAAACCGTTGTCTCTCCGCCAGGTTTCTGTCCACTCTTCCTCCATAAACATTCCCTTACCCACTCACCTTTCCCCGACCCACCTGACCGCAATGGCGCAAATGGACGCCTCCCAAAATAACCAAATATCCAACCGACACGTGAGTTTGGAGATGAATGGAGAGGGCAAGCTGGGAGTGAAGGGAGACTAACGAAGACGTGTCGGATAAGGTGAGCGAAGAGAGGCTATTACATGCGGTGATTCAAACGAGGCAGAAGATGGGGAAGGTATTGAGAGATGAGGTAACATTGAAGAGAGTAGGAGGGTAGTACGCCGGGAAAGCGCGGAAGAGGAAGGATGACATGATGCGGCCAAGTGAATGGACTACTTCGAAAAAGTGAAAGTTAGATTTGAGACCAACAAAAAGCTAACAAAATAGCAGGTAGAATATCAAATGACGATTGGTTAAGCATAGGAGATAGAATAGAAAAAAACGAATCATTGCGTAAAAAACAATCACACTCGTTCTCGCGACTTAACACTTACACGGAGGAAGTTACACGACTCATCGAATGCCCCTTCCCTCTGGTTTTTCTCCTTTCTGATCCTAGTTTCGTGTCATGGTTTAAGACATAAACTTTTTATATTTTACACACTTTTAATTAGCAACCCTGACCGATCTATGTACGCCTACAGGTTATTCTCCTAGAGATAACATTTCCACCCGCAGTAAGCTATAATTTATACTTGTTAGAATCTAAAAAGGGGAATAAAGTTAGGGGCTTAGCAATTTGGGTGAAGGAGAAAGGCGATGAACCCATATCCCGACCACTATCTCTCAAACCAACCCCACCCATTTCAGATCCGAACAAGAATAATCGGCCCATCGGAATCTATCGGCCAGAGAAGCTTCGTTACGTTCCTTAAAAATGGATATTAACCTGATACCTGCATAGCAATGTGTATCACATTTAAAAATGAGGGCGCATAAATGAAATTCATCAAAATTAAATCAAAATCCTTTCATTACGTAAACGTCATCAAATATGGTGAGTTTCATGAAAATTTCACGCAATATTTACCCGATTTTTTTTGGAGAATTTCCGTCTTTCTATGAAATAGGCGCGAAAGTAGGTTTTGTATCAATAAAGGACTGCCAAGTTAATGCGCCTCCGACTTACACTCGCGAAGGGCCCCTCAATCCCCAAGGAAGGCCCTGTACATTACAGGCATTGGAAAATAACACACACCTCCTACCTATTAAATGCTTCCAGGAGATGACTGAATAATTTTTAAGACCGCGCTCAACCAATGCCAGGTGGCGCTGGCTCAACATGATTTTGTAACTAGAAAATCAACGGAACGTGAACATACGAGAAATAGGTAAAAATTCGAGTTGAACCGATCCGAACTCAAGGGTTGGGTCAAGTGGAATGTGAAAGTTATGGAAAGTTCTAAGTCTACTCGGACTAATTCTGACGCTGGGTTGATATTTCAACGTTTTTCATGATCCAACGTCTCCTTTGAAGGTACCTGTCGCTACCACGTGCCATCTAACATTGAAGGCCGGCCCCGGTGGCGGAGGGGTAAAGTCCTCGCCTGCTAAACCGGGGGTCGCGGTTTCGAGTCCCTCCTGGGTGGGTTTTTCACCACCCAGGGCATGGATGTATGTCAACTTCTGTTGGTCCGGTCCCTGGAAAACCTGACGACAGGCTCAAAAATCTATAGGGATTCCGGGGACATACGGGCCAACAGAATCGTCAGGCAGCAAAAAAAAATAATTCTTCTCAGCCTTTCGATACATCCCAACCTCATTTTCCATATCCCTGTCTCCTCGCACGAACGTCTTCCTGCGCTTGAACACCCCTCGTGATTTATAGTCTAATTAGGGGCCAATTTAATTGGAGATCAATTACATAACTAGATGCCATGGAATTTTATCCAACATTAATCAGCGCCTGAATTCGTCTCGGGGTGATGAAATGGAATTCGAAGTGGGCAGAGAAAAAATTCCCGACGAGAAACCGACATTCACACTGTTTACCTTCCCACAAATGAAACCATTGGAGGGCTGTGATAGCGCTACATATTAACCTCATATTGCCGAATACATCGCTTATTTAATGTCGTCGATATTTCTTAATGCGACTAATTCATCCACATCTGCATACTGCCCTGCGAGCCGCCACATGGGCTTCTGGGCAGTGGGTGTTAGGACACCAGCTGAGTAAAGATGTATCGGATGAGGTTTTGGGAAGTGATTAAAATTAATGGCTGAAGGCGTAACTTTGTCGAAAATTTTCGCAGACATGACGAAAAATTTCTTAGCATATTCCACACTTGAAAGTTTATTTCCGACCTAGGCTTCTACTGCGCAGCAATCATTATCAGCGCGTCGTAGACATGACGAAAAAATATACTCTTTGAAGATAAAGATATTACTTGATAATGATTGTTGTACAGTCGAAACCTAAGTCGGAAATAAACGTTTAAGTGTGGAATATACTAAGAAATTTTTTCATTATGTTTTTTTGGAGGTGAAATGATGACGTGTATTATGAGAGTGTATTTAGTGGGGCTCAATTTTTATTGTGGTCGCTATTTGTGCGCGGAAAGAACGAGTACTTGTACCAATCTGTTCGGCAATGTGTCTCCCTTATTTTATTGTTTCTGTTAGACCTAGAGATATAGTGAGGCTTCACGATAACATTCTCTGTGTTACGCTGAAACACACCAGTTCTGAATTTCTCAAGCAAAATAAGCCTAGCGTCTAACTAGCCTCCGAGTCTATGGGGGCTCCCACTTAAATCCCTCTAAAATCTGTGAGACACTATCTATATGTTCGCTCATAGCATTTTTTAACGAAGAGCGAGGGTTTTCTTTGTATTTTTTAATTGTTTTGGTTAAATCTTAAAGACCAGGGACCAAATGTTCGCGGCGTACCCGAGGTGTGGCCTAACCAGAGCGACGTCTCAACTCTCTTTTACTTTTTCATCCGAGGACTTTCCTATTATACGCTTAACAAATCCTAGTTTCTTCAATTTTTAGATGCATTTCACGTCCAAACATGCTCATTTCCCATTGACTTGTCCACTGCCTTCTTCATTCTTAAGAGGAGAACTTTTGAATTCATTTCCCGCAACTAGTTCTCGTATTTTATTTTACAGGCCTCTGCTAGAAGTTCACACCTACGCTACAACCATGCTATGCATTTCTTTCGTGTGTTTCTTAATACTTTTTTCCATAAACGCGTTTCACGTAGTATAATTTCTTTCCATTTTCCAAGACGGTCATCTACATTCCCCTCCGAGTGATGCACCCGCCCCAGCGGCGGCTGGCAGGGTAGTTATTAGAATGCTTCCACATCTTCATTCATTGTTCTAGTCATTAAATGGTACATCTTTGGACAAGAACAGCTTCACAGATTTTAGGGTTATCACGGTAATTTCTTGATAAAACTATCAAATTTCGCTCCAGGAAGTCCCCATTTGGTGGGTCTAATCGGTTATCTCTTCCGCCTCCTCTCACTGCCAGTGTTTCGAAGAAGGAATTCCTATTCCGCCCGTTCCCCAAAATTTTCGTTTTCTCGTTCCAAAATATCGTAGGAATTCTGCCAATAGGTATATAGGCAAAATGGCTCTTTAAACTCATTAATAGAAATATTTTTCGCATATGAGGCACAAACACATATACCCATTACGCCATTCCCTTTCAGGTTAGGCTAAGTCAAAGAACTTGCCTATAGCTGTAAGGCCTTGACTGTAATGAGCTGAAACGCAATGTACTTTTAAGAAATAATATTTGAGGGAATATGAAATTTATAATAAATTGAGTATGAATTCCTCAACCTATAGCTGAATGGCATTACTCTTAATCGGAATGAGAGCAGATACGGTGAAGAGATTCCTGCACCTTTCCAGCACTTAATGATGGCTTATTACGCTGAAAAGTTCCGTTTACTTAACAAATAGAGCGCGAAAAAGTCTCTTCGTTTTTTTAATATGAGACTTTTGTGGTTTGATCAACTAATTTTGACCAATTGCGTTAATTAGACCATTTTTAGTCAATTTTTTCTGACTTTTTTTGACACTTCAAATCTTTTCTCGAAAAAAAAAACTGAGTTACAATTCAAACTATGTTCTTTAACCTTGGTTCATCACCAGGGTGCATTCTGAATGCACATTTGCGGCATAGATAAGACGACCATCATTAATACTTCTGTTCCATCGGATATTGTCTACTTTAGGCGTTTCTCTACTGGCACTCCCAAAGTTCTAGTGATCAAAAACTAGGAATTTGATGCTCCCTAAAAATTTTTATGCTCATGTATCTGACAAATTTGATGGAAAATCAATAACTATTCAGGAGTAAATCATAAATTATTACTCCGCGGGATGAAGTAAATATTCTTCTGGGACTCCTCAGTGTGAGAGTCACTGGTCTAATGTTGTAACTTATTTCCACCCTGGTATTCAGCTGAAAGTCTGAGCACTCTACGCATACTGGACTAACAAATACCCTTTTAAAGATAATTTAGGAGATTTTTTAACAATTAAATTCTTGATCACATGATTATTATTAATTTTATACAAGGCTATTGTGACCTTTGCATATCACCATTCCAAGGCTCATATTATCCATGGAAATAAAGCCCTAAGCACATAATCGTGTGAAATTCACAGAGGAAAAATCATTCACCTGGACTGGGAATCAAGCCCAGATTCCTTGATTTTGCACAGAGTGCTCTAACCAATTAAGAGGAGGACCTGTGAGAAGTAAGCAGTAAGAAGAGGATACCTGTGAGGATAACTTTCCCCCAAGAGATTCACAATGGATGAGGACGCCTGGTAACTTAATTGGTTAAGGCACTTGGCAAGAAATCGAGGGATCTGGGTTCGATTCCCAGTCCAGGTGAATTATTTTTCCATTGAGAATTTCCCACAGTTGTGTAATCACTAGCTGGTGATTCTGTTGAAGTTACTGCACGATTACTTCTGTGGTTCTTTCAAAATGTCCTAAGCAGATGATATTTAAGAGGACAAATCTAGGATTAAGAAAGATATGTAACATATGCAGCACAAATTATTTTCTTTCTATGCCAGCAAACCACGTAAATTCCATATAATTTGCTGATGTGCCAAAGTGTCAATGGAATTGCTCATAAGGATAAGAAAATAAAGATAAAAGGTCAGATGCCTTCAGGAGCCAAACTGACTGCCTGTGCTTCAGAATGCAAACATCTGAATGCATTAAATAGCCAGATTAACTATGGCACTTGAGGAAAACCATGAGTATCAATGAAAAATATGAAGGACCTACATGTTAACCGATGACTGTCAGTAAAAAATTTTAGTCTTTACGTTTCACATCTTTAACTTTGCACTAATAAATTTTTTTATAAAATATAATTTATCAGAAAAATGAAGACATTAGAAAACAGGTAGGATGCAAAATATCATTAATTGAAAAAGTCAGGAGATCCAGGCTGGGATGGTATGGGCATGTGATGAGGATGGAACAGACCAGAACAGCTAAGGTATGGTTGGAAAAGGAAACACAGGGAAGAGAAGAGTGGGCAGAACAAGAAGGAAGTGGATCTACCAACTAAAACAAGACATTCAACTGAGAGGGAACTCTTGGGAGGAAGTTCAACATAAACAAACATACCAAGATAGGAGCAGATAGAAGAGGCAGATAGACAACACCCAGGAAACTGGAGTAGCTACTTGATGATGATTATGATAAATTAATAAATAAAATTAAGATATACATCAATTACATTTTATGAAAAGATTTGAAATTTCAAACAGCATGTTTCAAAATGTTTGATTCTGCATGAAAGAATGCAGATATGTGAAGTCCCACCTGAACAGCACATTGATATCACATTCTATCAGCCTCACATTAGATTGAAAGAAGTCATAAATTCACAGTTTTCCACAAAGCTAGTGATTGTTCGAGAAGCTCAGTTCTTGAGCAAGTATTAGACATTTTGTATAAATTTTCTGTTTGGTAAGGGTCTACTTTGTAGTATGCCCTTACAGTAGTCAGCGGTGGAGAGCTTTACATGTGTACATGAACATATTTTGAAAGGCAATGGCACATATGGAACTTCACCATGAACAACAAAGAAATATTAGTAAAAAGCCCCATCATACATGGAAAAACTATATTTAAAATGAACTCCATGTCCATAATCATTGCTCGAATTTTTTAAAATTATGACATTTTTATAAAGATGCTCAGCATTAGCTTTCTCGCACATAGCAAAGTATTTCCAATAGCAGGCCATCAAGATACATCCATGGTGGGCCTATAATCCCCATTCAAGATGGAACTTTTAATTGAAAATTAAAATGGCTTGAAAGCCCAAAATACATAAAAACTATTCAAGTTCAAAATTAAATAAAATTTCAGAGTTGTCATTGATCAAAAATTGGATACTCTACACCAACATAATACTACTGCCTCATTGCCAGTATGATTATTATTTCTCATTCAACCACATTCAATGTCTCTGTCCTTTTCATGAGTGTCCTAAATAAATTTTTAATTGCACAGGATATGCTTTCCTCCTGGCAAAAGCTACTATCATTCCCAGTTGATCTGCTGTGGGTATTTATTATCAATATTTGCATTTGAGACCTGGCTTAAACAATGCTATTGGTCATCAAGGGCATGGTTTAGCAAAAACACAGCATTTGGAACAATTTTATCACTTCTTTATCAAAGTTTTCACAATATGGAGGAGTAAACAAAAATTGTATGAAAGAATGAGAATCTTTATTAATTATCCTTTTGCTTGGCATTCATCTCAAATTTGTATGCCCAGTATTTTTAATTAAATTATGCAAAAGAGATTGATGTGATTTAGAAGTATAAATATGTTGCTAAAAATATTATTTTAAATTTACTTTTCTCATACCCTAAAAATTATGGGGTACTATCAGCAGCAGTGATGAAAAATGATTGGGGTTGACATTTTTTTACCTCACCTATTCTGTCAAATACTGAAGTGTAATTAAAAAGGTAAAATGAATATTTTGAAAATATTGCAGGTATTTTCCATATAAAAATCTCCAATCCATATTTGGTCCTTATTCAAATCCTTTCTACAATCCTTACTTTTATAGTGAAAATTTATGCTATATTTACATCTAAAAAACTAACAAAAAACAATATAAAACTAACTATGAACTCTTATCCCAAATTTCATTTTAATCTTGGAACATACAAAATACCTACTTAAAACTTTTACAAAAATATTTGAAACTTTTTAGGGGACTTTTTTTGTAAAATTAAGGAAATTTTTCTATGCTCTGTTAATACGTTTCAGAAAATATAATGTACCACATAAAAAGTACCATTAGATTAAAAGGAAAAGGTTTAAATCCTCCTGGCCACTGCTTCCTGTCTTTCATTTACAATCCTGTTTCAAACCCATATTTCCTGTCCCTCATCCACTTGAGCTGGATTCATTGACTTTTCTCCCCACCTTCATTGACATCTCTCCCCACCAATAATTTAGCAATCTTTCCAATCTTCTCCGTCACTCTTAACTTCTCACTCACATTCCGTAGGGCTAGACTATCTAGCCTTAGGTCAGCATTCGGCTAATGCACACTGTGCGCGTACATCTCTTAGGAATCCACAGACTCCATTATGGAAACAATCGACCGCATTTGTTTGTTTGTGAGTATTTAAAATACCTCCGCCAATTGAGAATCCCGCCGACTGTGAAATACGCTGTGATTCGTTTTCTTAGAGCTAAAGGCATGAAAGCAGCTGGAATTCATCGTTGGATCAGTGAAGACTAAGGAAAAAACATTATGAGTGATTAAATGGTACGGAAATGGGTTAGAGCTTTTAGAGAATCCAAAACAAAAGGCGTGGCATGCTGAGTAAGGGGATCGTTTTGCTCCATGAACAATGCCCGTTCACACGCGGCTAATCAAACTCAAGTCTCATTGGATCATTTAGCTGGGAACAACTTGATCACTCTTTGTACAGTCCCCATCTAGCGCCCAGTGACTACCACCTGCTTTTGCACTTGAAGATGCATTTGGGTGGTCAGCGCCACGATGACGATGATGAGATCAAAACGACCGTGTTGTAGAGGTTGCCAAATGAGGTGGCAGACTTCTGTGATGATGGGATTCAAAAACTGGTTCTACGATGCGATAAGCGCTTTAATATTACTGAAAATTATATAGGAAAGTAAATTTAAGTGCAGGATTTTATGTAAAAATTAAATTGTTACCAAAAGTATACCTGTTTTGTTTTTAATTTCAAAACGGTACTTACTTAAAAAACAACTCTCGTAATTGATGTTCTTAAAAGTTTCTGTGAATAGTGCCACAAAATACATTTAGGTGGATGGCACCAGGGTCCATGGTAGAGCACCACAAAGGCCACTTCCATCCAGTCTGGCCCATCCCAGCCCAATGGCCCTTAATCCTGGCTAGCAGCCCATGCCTGGTAGACCTTGGCAGTATCATCTATCCATGGTCCATAAGATATTAGTACACATTAAAGAAATGATCATATCAATTCTATGAATAAGAATGGGAAAATTAAATCTCTCTTAAATAGATGTTTATTAAAACCAATATAAATCACACAATCCACTTCCTTTACACACATGATTCATAAAGATTAGGTGTCACAACTTTCCAATCCTTCCAAGTCATTGATTAAACCATTTACCTGACTAGAAATCGCAGGTCTTAGAGCAAGGACCGTTTTTCATTACTATAACTCATTAGTAACATCATCTGGTGTGGCTAAATATTTTTCAATGGCAGCTTCTGCTTCAGGTCTTCTTTTTAAGTTTGACACTTTGGCTTGGAATCTTTGCCCTTTTCCAGCACCTTTGCCACCCAATATTTCACAAACTCTAAAAAATGAGAAAGCATACTTTCAATCAAAAAAATAAAAGCAACCTTCAATACAAGCATCCATTGACAGACATCATTATAACTACAACAGACAAAGAAGAAGAATTGTCTCAAGACCACAATGAGTAATCCAGAGAAATACAAAGCCAAAACAATGTTGAAAAGGACTCTGTATTATCTATAAGATTAATAGACAAATTTCATTCAAGTGCCATGTTTCTTTGCAAAAGACAGATTTCACTTTTAACAGCCAGGACATGACCTATTCTCTTCTTTACTTAATGTAGCACTCTTTAGACACTGCAAATAATTAATTTACTTACATTGGTCCAAGCTTCTCCACAATTTTGGAATCACCATACAATATCATATTACCACTCCCTAATGGATCTCCCGTTGATAGGAAAAATAAAACATCCTGGAAAGAAGAAATACAGTTTACGATAATATAGACTTTAAAATGGAGAGCTGCCTTCAATTACAAGAAAATTAGGAAGATAAAACATGAGCCAAGGTGGGGAATGAAAATACTGGCAGAAGAAGGGAACAGAAAAAGAATTACCATATCTGTCAACAAGAAACGAGAAAATGAAGGAGAAATGGGCACCAAAGAAAAATGGTAAAACTGAGGTGAACAATTGCAGAAATAGTAAAAATGCAACTGGTGAGCATGAAGCCCAAAACAAACAAGCCATTGATAATGATGGAGATTGGGAAACTAATAGAAGAAAGAAGAAAGTACAAGAACCCCAGAAATAAAGGTGAGGCTCACGCTACAAGAAGCATGGAAACAAAGGCAAAGAGAATGTAAGAAGGCTAGGGAGAATCGGCTCAAAAGCAGCTGCGAGGAAGTCCATGAAAATATAAAGAAGGGGAACATCAAAATAGAATACAAGCTAGAGAAGAAACACTTCAGAGGGAGGAAAATGAAAAGCCACATCATCAGGGATGCAAATGGGAATATACTGATAAAAGGTGAAGACATTGGACATAAATGGAAGCAACACATTGAAGAACTCTACCAAGGGCCGAGGCCACAGGAAGAAAACCTAATGAAAGATGCAGGCGAGGATGATGAGGAAGACCAGGACTCACATACAGAGGAGTGAATTTGATAGAGCATAAAAACCTTAAGAAAAGCAAAGCAACTGGAGAAGATAACATCAATGGAAAAACCATCAAAGTGCTCGGAAGTAATAATAATAATGTTTAAGTAAAGTTTTTTTAAGTTTTAAGTAAAGCCAAAGATGATCTGTATGAAATATCCAAGATAGCAGCCAAAGTGGAAGACTTCCAAAGGAGTTTCAAAGGAGAAAAATGATTGTGATACCAAAGAACACAAGGACAGAGATGTGAGGAGTACTGAACCTCAAGTCTGAGGTCAATGCATCCCAAATGCTTACACAAATAATGAGCCAAAGGATGGAAGGGAAAATTTAAGACAACGTCTTGGAAAGCCAATTTGGATTTTGAAGGACAGAGGTACCAGGGAGACCACACTCTGTAATAGAGTAATAGTACAGAAAAAAATAAATGTAAACAAGCCATTTTATGTCACAATCGTAAACCTGTAGAAAATCTTAGACAATTTTGAGGGATACCAGATGTTTGCGCAGCTGGAAAAACTCTGAATGGGTTACAACAACAGAAGAACAACATACAAATTATACACTAGGGCCCTAAAACTTGGCAACTATAATAATCAATATAATACATATTTTTTAACTGCTATTGGTAAAAATAATTTGAAGAGAAATGACATAATTTTTGAACTCTAGAATGAGATGAAACAAAATATGTCCACTTCTCATTACAAAATTGGAAATTGCCCATTTTCTACGCTTCCTGATATACCACACGCTCATACAGGCAGCCAACTCACAGAGTCAGTTAAGATGCCACAAACTTTATGGACCAATTTTTTTTATTTTTCCATCTGAAACTCAAATATTTGTGAACATCTCCCCCAGCGAATATTCATTGTTTCTCTAACTATCAACTCCTAGGGTACCTAGCCAAAGTTTAATCTTCGTTGAGATAAACATAGGATGCTTATTGGATTGTGTTACAACAATTTCCGAAGAATAGCTAATGTCTTCTTTTGCCAAACTTTGCTTTCTTTATCATCTTATACAGATGCACGGATATCTTATTGATCACTAAATCACTTTCTGGAGTCCCTTAATGCTTCACTTCATGGAAAAATTATACACTACATGCATACATAAGATATCTCATCGCCAACCTATTCTTTTTCATCGAGGTCTACTGTCATCATAGGTATCACAGCCATGGTGGATGGCATGGAAGATTATATCCATTATCAATATGATGATGAGACGTTGAGACAACTGCCGAATCACATAAGTGCTGAGAATGGTGCAGAAGGATGCACTAGACAGCCATATGGTTGATTTCATGGCAACAAAAGATTTCATACAGAATTTTAATTCAAGTCTGTCTTTCTAACTTTCATTGTTCATCATTCCCTACATCCATATTCATCCTAAATGGTATTCGCTTAATAGTACACTTCTTGACTCAGAAACAAGGATATTAAGCTTTATGAAAAAGCCTACTTAAACTCAAGCCATGGATTTAAGTAGATACTTTTGGTCTGAAAAAAGACTTCAACTAACACTATAATCAACTAACACTCAAATAATTGACATGGTGGACCTTTGTAGCATGCAAATACATGCAGCTTATTGCAATCCACGTAGCAGAAAATCAGCACCAATATCTTTGTAGAAGAGAGAAGGCCTATTATCTTCTTGCCCTCATCAAACTATGCTTTCTTTATCCTCTTCAGCAGGTGTTACAACATCTGATTGTATATACACAAAAATCACTCTCCACTATCAGATTTTCATTTCATTGCTACATCTTATGCCCCTAGCAAATATCATCTCTCTCATCAACAACCTATCATTTTTCTTACACATACCAGCAGTTGCATTCTCCACTCGGATGTTAGGGATAAGGTGGAATGTGATGATACCCTTGATCAAGAGAACAACTATGACATAAATGAAATATAGGACAAAAATGCTGACAATTGTATCAAAGGACACTGTAGACATTTAAAAGCCAATTTGGTAGTAGCAAAAGATGCCAATAAATTTTTTAAAGCCTGTTTATTTTTATCAATGCTTGTTGATGTTTCAATATTCATCATTGCCCCTTTATGGTTCACTTTTTTAATTATGAAACACGTTGATAAAGCAATTTTTTTCATCTTGACATGTGCAGGAGTCAAGACTTTTAGTCAATATTTTCAGCTGGAAAGAAGACTGAATTATACTCATTGATATAAAGTAATTCTGAGCGTTTCACAGCATCATCCGTCAACAATCCCAAATTAACGACAATTCAGCCTTAATGGAATCCAATTTCTGTCACCCAAAATGATATTTTGATGAAGCTAATACATAGCATTGAAATAAGTGCCTACCCTCAGCAAGTAGCATTAATTATTTTCAATATAAATTGAGACATATTTCTTAACAAATGAAGACAATGACATAAGACATAATATCCAATTACCTGATTTCCAACCTCACTGAGAAATACACTCATAAAGTCTGGTTCAGCCTCCTTCCTAAGAAAATGAGAAACAGTTTAGAATTAATGCTTTTATAAGATTGTAACTGACTATGAGACATACATATACAATTGTTCTTCTGTATTCAACGTACATAGAAAGAATATGTATGGATATGGAGATACAGTAAAGTTATTAAATAATAAAAGTTATCTATGAATACGTACTTTTCAGTATGCTTCAAAGTAATTGATAAACAGGTGTGCTAAGTTTCATAAAAAATAATTCTAGCACATATATACTTTACATAAATACTTTTTTCCTTTTTTTATGTCACTGAGGATATTTACACTAAAGACATGGTATGAATTTTTTGTGCAAAAATTACTGTAGGCCAAAACTTTCTCATTCTTTCACCTCTTACACTAGCAACTATGTTGATATTTTTTCATTTCTCACATAACTCCACTATCGATCATTTCACTTATCAATCAGTTCAACAGAGTCACTTCACTTGGTTTCAACCATACATTTTATCCAGTAGAAGGTTTAATTACACACTCAATATTGTCAAAGAAGCATCTAATAGAAGAAAAGACAAATAACTCCCATGAGAGATAACAGAAATCATTCACAATACACTCCTGCCCACACCTCTTCAGAAGCTCATGGCAACCATACTAATAGTCAATTTTCAAAACAAAGCACATGTATTCTCTTGGCTAATGGCAGTGATTCTGATTTAATTCACAAAGATGTCAATTTCTCCAAAATTCTAAACATCATACTTATACATCAAACTTAAAAATTGAAACAGATATACGGCATACAGAGACTTACTTGTGCAGAGAGTAAAACCTGGGCTTAGGATCCAACATTTTAAACTTCTCCGCCTCCATCACAGCAACATTTCTTAGGACTGTCTGAAGATTCTGAGGAAAAATATAATGCTACATGTTGCACTTTGGTATTTGCTTCATACTAATTTCAAAATAGATATTTTACTTCCTTGAGATGAAGATGTGCTTACCAGTTTCATCACGAACAATATCATATGTAGAGATGGGTAAATTACCATGATTTTCATTTGAGGTAAACTATCGAGGTAAATTACGGTAATTGTCGATAATTACCGTAACTATCCATTAATTTTTTAATTTCTACAACTATTAGCTAATAGAGGATTTAATAGGTAAGCCAATAGCAAGGGGTTAGCGGCATTTAGCCATTACAATTGCCACATTGAAAGGGTTAATGTACAACTAATATGGATTCAATGAAAAAATATTTACCTTGCTGCACTGCTTGAATGATTTCTGAAGTTTATCAACCAAGTCAACATGATCAGCAGGAGCATTCCTAAGAAAGCAAAAAAGATACTATGAATGATAGAGAAACTAAGCACACCACCAATAAAATTTTTTCTCAGGGTGGAAAGGTATTGTGTACTACTGACAGTGGAGAGGGTGATGAAAATAGCAAGATCACAGTCAGCATTTCTTTCTGATCAGCACTCTCCTTTACCGATTATGATTTCCTCACAACAGATGATTTCAATGCCTTCTAAACAAATATAAATGATCCCAGGTAAAAAGTTAGCAAGTTGCAAAACTAGTAATACGGGGCAGCATTTTAAAGCATGGCAGTTTATAGATAGTCTTACATAAAGCACTATGGACACTTTCTTAAACATAGATGTATACTCATGCCTAATTTACTTAAAATATTTTGTTTCAATTTTTCTGACTGCAGTGACTAGTCCTTGCATCAATACCATTGGTCGGTTAGACACCAAAAGGTTGGCAGTACACTGGCAAAATAATGGGGACCAACAATATGTAAGATAACTTGCAGTAGTTATGGTGAGAAGTGAGGTTGTTGTTGGCTCGCAGGAGAACAGAGAGGACATATTTTCATGGGGAACGTCAGTTTGGTGACAAAGAAAGTGGACGTGACAAAAGATGAGTGAGGATGCCCAAACAGGTGAAGACAACACCACCGATGGCATAGAGACATCAATTGCCAGGGAAGACAACCACCTGCTGCTATTTACCATTTCACATAGTTTCCTGTGGTGCAAAATGGGGAGAAGTCGCAGGACTACTAAAAATCACAAGGTTAATTTTATGTATTTATATATGATGTGCATGTGAGTCATCATGGGTATCTATTTGAATTGGGCCCAATTAATGAATAAATTCACTAAATAATTTATAGAGGAAGGAAAATGAGATATCTATAATTTGCTACCTGAATTATTCAACGTAAATAAACCTATTTCACGTAGTGCCTGCACTTTGGTGAATTCATTTCAGAAAGGGTGAAATTTATCTCTCTCTCAACCACAGTAAATATAAGCAGGACGACCGTCCATTATCAAGAGGGTAATGAACCAGGCAATAAATATATGCCCCTTACATAAAATCTGTATTTCTATTGCAAAAGAAGGCTATAAGAATACTTACCAAGTCCCCATCTCGGGAACCCTGTCGCCCGCTGTTCATAAAATTGACAATTTTAACTGTGTATAGTATGTATGTGTACAGAGTTTTGATGTGTGTGAAAGAAAAACTTGATCTCTTCCCTATTAGATGTGCTACTCACAATTACAGCACAAGAAATAATAATTTTCTATCCCTTAATCAATGCAGATTATCTAAAACTCAACATTCCCTGCCTAATTTAGGTACCAGGCTATTTAACCCTTTACTAATTTCAGCCAGAATGACCAGCTTGACAAAATTTGATTTTTTCATGTATGTTAAAATTGTTTTTGTGACTTTGACTGTGTCTTGTATCATGCATATGATCTGTGGACAGAAATAAATAAATTCAATAAAGTAATTCAATCCTGGCTAGCCTTACATGCTTTGTATTCTATTGATGAATTTTTCATGCTTAATACTTGTGACATTGTGCTCTAAAATGCATATGATAAACTGTAATAATGTATATTTTCCTTGAGTGTTTTGTATATATATGTACACTTGTACTTTTTCTAGACGAGATCTTTGTATTTCCTGAATACTTTTGATCAATAAACATTATTATTATATATATTAATATTCAAAAAAGATAGGTAGGTTACATCCTGCACCTTTCATTTTATTTTCTTCTGAAATTTAACAAATAGTAGGGACAAATTGTATCAATCAAAATGCATAATCAATGGAGTGCACACTATTCCATTTTCTAAGTTCACACTCAACAATATCCCATGCTGAATAGATAATGCATAATCTCTATCCAGCAGTACAAGCAACCCAATGTTTTCATTATTTATTACATGTGTGATGTTTGATAAACAGTTACATCCCTCCCAAAAAAAAATTCACAAGTCACATAGCATCCTCATTGCACTGATATACGGCATTGAGCTTGAAATATATGCGGTGAAAAAAATCAACAGGTCTTAAAATAAAAAAGCTTTCATGCAATGAGTTAAGCCCTCAGTTTCCATGCATGGAGGTTGGATTAACTGAGATTTTCAAAATCTGAGAAATAAATTTCCCTTCTAACCTGGGAAGTAGAGAGTACCATGTCTATTTTTTACCCACTGTCATGGTTTAAAAGGCATATATTACCACATTCCACATTGATTTGGATGCATACACAATACACTTCATTCGACGAGCAACAACTTTTCCGGTATCATCAAAGGCTTTGGAGCACTTACTTCAACAAGGCAGTTAACTGCGATTCTCTCTGAAGTGACTCCTCCAAGCGAGAGAGGACCCGCCCACCAGCGAGAAAGTAAAGAAAGAAGGATCGATTTGGTTTCCCTCCTCGAGCCTTCCCCCTCTCCACTGACAGCAGCTTAATGGCTTGAAGCTGTCCCAGGTGTGAAAGGTGAGTGCCACAGCACATATTATCTTCAACTCCTGCAATGGTGACAACCCTTACTTGGCCTTTAAAACCTTCTGGAAGACCTCTAGTTCGGACCTGGAAGGTATTATCACACCAAAAGCAATAATGATGATAATAAATGACCTTTTCCATCAGAGTTAATTCCCACAAAAAGTACTTACTCCTTATCTCTACAGATTTTTTGACATTAATCGAAAGGAAGAAGCAACGAAGTCAAGTGGGCATTTGAATATATACAGACCCAACGATACTGAGCTCAAATTTACCTAAATTCTCCAGAAACCAAACTCAGCTAAATCCAAGGTTAATTGCTAATAGCTAAAATATTAAGAATGACAAAATGATGCAGAGGGTTAACTAGACCCTAGCAAAGCATGTGTCATTGGTGAAACATACTCAAAGAGGGCTTACAATCATGTACTGGAAGGGGTACCAACCAGCCAATGAAATCAACAAAAGGTTGACCTCCATTGAGCCCTCTGTGATGTGCATACAATGTGTTAACAAAGAGTAATATTTGGGACATGTTCAGCACATACAGCAGAATGGAAATACAGTAGAGCGTCAATAATCTGGACGTCAAAAATCTGGACCATCAATAATCCAGATTCACAACTGGCGAGAAATAAGTTGAAGTGAATACAATGTACACATTTGTCAAAAGTGTAGAGACATATTACATTATGTTTCATTAAAATACTAAGCAATAAGTTCATATTAATTAATGGTTTTTTTTTTATCTGGCCTAATTATTTAGCTACAGTACTAAAGTAAACTACTGTTTTTATGGTTTTTAGCAAAATTTCTATATGTTTAAGGCATCAAACAGCCTTTTTTTTTGGTTCTGTTTGAAAATCTGGACTTTTTGATAATCTGGACTGGCTCCGGTAACAATTGATCTGAATTATTGACACTCTACTGTAAATTCCTTTGAGTGGGTCTTAACTATAGTAATGAGCTTGAAAAACTGAGATTCAAAATTTTCATGCAAGTCATGAGAAAGTCAAGTAATTATAAAAACATTTTTCTGGCCTAACAAAAAAATACCAAGAAGAAATTTCATAGCAACTTTGATACAATAAAGGAATCAAATAATTCATGGCATATTTCATTTTGATCGCATAGGCTAGAGAGTCAAGACCTCCAGTCCTTAATTGACCCAAGATATGAATTGTCCCTGTATGAAATATTCTCTGGAATATCTCTATGGAATGTCCTCAGAGAATTTATGAACTGATAAGATAACACTCCCAATGGAGATTCATTTTTTGATGGTCTTACAAATTTTAAGCCTCTAAAAAAATTAAGTCAAATATGCATCACAAGGAAGCATAAAGAACAGGCTTGAGGATAATGCTACTGATCATTTTCCAAGAACTACTTACAGTTTTCAGATGAGGATCACTTTCCTCATAAACATTAACAGTGATGGGTGTTGCAGCCCTGATTTTCTCATTCACCACTGTCTCTAAATCTTTCATTTCAGCATATGTCATCACATTTCCGGAGGCTGATTCTGACAATAGAAGAAAAAATATAGAAACTACAGTAAATATTCACAGAATGAAGTTTACATAATGTTACCCTGAGCACTCATAATTTTGTCAGCCATGTGCTCTATAAATAGAATAAGAATTTGAGAGAACTAAAACCACTAGGTTTTACCAAAGGATTTTAGTATCACAAAACTAGAGATTGGTGAATCACCGTAATTTTCAGTTTCATTTCATGGGTGAAATAAGTGCAAGAATTTTATGCAATTAATTGCTATTGGGGTATTTAATAGGAAAGCCAAAAGCAACAGCAAGGGGTTAACGACATTCAAACAATTCCTATTGCTATATTAATGTAGTAAAAACTAAAAAATTAGAAACAAATACGGCAGCCCGCACACAATTTGGCATTCTCTTGTTTGGCATGAGACATTTTCGCTCATCAATTTATATACAGACATATAGTCCACAAATGAGTTGTACATGCCTTACTTTATAATTAAGATTGTGAGAAATGAATTTATAGACTTCGCTTAGAATAATATGTTTGGAATATATCGACATAAATAATATCTGAGACGGAGGTGAATATCACCAAAATTTACGATATTTTTCTGGGGCTGCAGTAAATTACGTAAAATACCATGGCAATATACGAAAATTACTTCACGAACTTGCAGAAATGCATGCATGAAATCTCTATGCATGATCCTGGTTAAGAAGCAGTACAACAACATCAAATCACCTGATTATTTTAATATGCAATGAAAGCCAACCATGGGTACATACAGCCCTGAATAAAGGCTGTTTAACATAATACTAAGATCAGTACTGAATTCAATTGTGAAATAAGAGCCAAAAACTTGGAACCAAATCTAGCACTAAAAACAAATTCAATGCCTAGAAGCCTGTTTTTACGCAATGTGGAAATCAACATGCAGTAGCATTGTCCCAGCATTTGCTGAACTACAAAATGAAAATTAATTGGGTATTTTTTTTCATATAGTTACTGTGTTGTTTACATACAATCACAAAGCATGGGCATTTGCTGAACTATGAAATGTAAATAAATTGGGTGACATTATTTTGATTACTTTGATGTTTTAATATTAACATTTTTATTGGCCCAGGAGATATGTAAATATGTACATACATGAGACTCGTCATGACAATTTAAATACATTGACAATTCAAATAAATTGACAAATTTATATAATGTTATACACATACAGGAGCAAAACACATCATTTGTCCTGATTCAAAAATTCAAATTCAGTAACACAGTAAAAACAATTTTCAAGAAAATATTGTTCTAATTTCAATTTAAAATTGACAAGTCTGTCATTTTTAATAACCAAAGGTAAATTATTTAATAGTTTACAGCTCATAAAGATAGGCCCTTTACGTATATAGATTATGTGACATTGTTACATAATACAGTCTATTTAATGTGATGCTAAATATTTCTTCATATACCCCCACAAATTGTTACACACAGGATTTTATTTATAAGGAAAGACCTTATCAGATCAAATGCAACTCCTCTTAGACCACTGGATTTTATTCAGAAGAATCTCACTATTAACTAGGTCAAATACTTTCTAGAGATCATAAAATATGCAATGTATTGAGATGACCATCTAGGCCACTGAGAGCAGAGTCAATCAATTTGAAGATTGAAAATTCAGCTGAATATCCTTTCTTTTAGTTACTGTGTGGTTTACATACTGTCAAAAAAGCAATCTTTAAAAAAGCCATAGGCTTCGCAGGACTATACTTGTCATTATATTGAGAATCTATTGTATATATTTTAGAATGTTGAATTTAAGCATTATTATATTCATTTACTCTAAAAATTATCTGCAAACGCATAGTAAAATTGATGTCTTGCAAAAATAAAATGTAAATTGTTTAAAAAAAAGAAAATCTAAAAAACTTTCAGAAAACCGATTCTAGAGGCCTCAAGAAAACACTTTCTTGATAATGGTTCACTGAGCTCCCCCAAAGATTGTCTAGGTGGACTTCAGCTCCACCACCTGTAATCTCTCGAAATACCTGACTCGCTTGCTTGACTGTGACTGGCCATTGGATCCAAGAAATGGATTGATAATAAACATGGTAATTATTTCTCTTTTCCGTACTGACAATGCAATTCAATTGTATTCAATTATGCAATCGGATGTGATCACACTCCTTACATGGAATAATTTTAAGCATACTGAGATCAGTTTGATTTTTCATTTTGAAATGAGCATAATGTAAAACAGCCCTTACACAGGGTGTGAATTAGTTTCATAATACAGCTGTTCTACAATGTTAACCCCAATATAATCAACTACACTGAGATAAATTTGAGAAGAAATGTCAGTTTTTAAATAGCTTCACTGAATGATAGAATTCATGATCAAAGTCAGTTTTTATACTGAAATTCCTAAGCCTAATCTTCAAAGAAATATTTCAGTTCATAGATTGGATTATATTTTTCGGATTATATATACATATATTAAGGAAGAGTCGAATTCAAATGTCGATTCTCGATTCCACCGATTCTCACGACTAGAATCGGTATCGAGAATTGATCGCCTAAAGTTGATTCCAATTCCATTGATTCCAGATAGATAAATATTTAAATCAAATTTCATTTATCACATCATATTAGTCTCAGTAATTTTAAGTGTAGACTATGAGTGTGTACTTTTTATGTACCTCAGTAAGCTAGGAATATATTTACTATTTGTTAATGAATATACTTTGAGAGCGACTTCATTGTCTTTGTTATTTTATTTCAGCCAATACTTGAATTTAAGTAATAGTCATATGCTACAGGTATATCAATATCCCACCTGTTATTAGGAATAAGAATCGATGGAATCGGAACCGAGAATCGATTTGAAAGAATCGGAGTCTGAATCAGCATCGAAAAAAGGTGGAATCGACTCATCCCTAATATATGGGCAAAAACGCCAACAAGGGAATATTTGCTCAGCGCAAATGTTGAAAAAAAAAATCTGCCTGGCGTGGAGTTAGTCAGCCTATTCGGTAACTGGCGCCAAAACCCTTCTATTTTCATGGACGGGGGTACATACAGACGGTCTTTTCAATTGCCGCGACAAATTTTGTGTTTTTCTACTACCACGGTGGGGACACGTGTATTATAAAATTTAGTGTTTCATTGCAGCTCAAGAATGAAGTCTCCACAGTTTTTCACTATTAATGAAAAATGTATAAGAGTGAAAAAGAAGATTGATTTTCTCTTCATTCACCCTTTGGGCCCAGCGGGCACATTCTTTTTTCAGATACTTCTGATGTTTTTCTGGGTCTTCACAGATTTTTTTACGCCGTGCTTTTTCGGCCTCTCTTTTCTTTCTTAAACGCTCTCCTTTATTTGCTTTTGTTTCTACCTTCAACGTTCAAAAAGGATAGAAGGATATTAAACAAATTTTGAATGAATTGAAAAAGTAAATTGAAACACGATAAAAATTAAAAAATTTACCATTCTCATCTTTTCCACGACTTTCTTAGCCCTTTTTATCTTGGCCATTCATGCTTCTTTGGCTTCGAGTACTTTGGTATTTTGTCGGTTTTTGGCCGCTCGCATTAATGTGGCACGACCCATCTTGAATTCAGATTTCCTGGAATTTATGCCAAGGATACATGAGGGTCTCATTTTTTGGTACCACGGTGGGGACATCCACTGTGGGGACATATCGGCTTTAACATGGACTTTGCAATTAAAGGAAAAATAGTGAAGAAAATTCCGCTTACCAGTTCTTTGTTCTCGATAAAACAATGTAAATTTTCACTTTCTGGGAATTTTCACTCAATTAATGCATGATCCTGCACTGCCACGGTGGGGACGTGTTCTAATATGCCACACAAAATATACTGAAAAAGTTGGTGGAAATTTGAGCGAGGATTTTGAATCGAACGCGCCAACCGAAACTCTTGAAATTTGGCACTTTGAAGATTAGTTCCTGCCTAGAGAGGGAGCCACAAAGTGCAGTTATTTCATGTACAAGCTGGGGGGTTCTATAACCGTCATTTTTTTTTTAAATATAGGACAAACGTCGATCGCAGGGTAGTAAGGCATTTTTCTCATCAGGGACCGTCTCACGGTGGAAAAGTTCATGGTTTGGACCCGAAGAATGGATTGTGATGATGCAGGATTGCTTGGGGATTGCTCGGGTCTACAGGATGCCCTGGAAATTTGGGAATTTATGTTTTGGACATGCCACGGTGGGGACATTTCGCCTGGTTTCTCGTCAGTCAGCTTCTCAATGGTGGCTCTTCTTTCATTTTTCTTGTAAAAATCGGTTGTCTATAACCGCTTTGAGCCAATCCCCATCATACCAAGCATAATTTTTCCTTGGTTGGGGCTGAAAAGGACCTGGCCGCGGAATCGGCCCTTATTGGCGTTTTTGTCCATATATACTGGGTTATATACATACACAAAAAAATACCACACGTAAATTTTTCCATTATGTTAGAGGCCTCATGAAAGATGGAGTGGCTTTGTTTTTACAACTTACCAAGTTCAATATGGCAGACTTTATCTCCTAACCACCATGAAGTAGTATTATATTTGAATTGCTTATCAGCAATAGCAGTGATGAGATGCTGACCTGCAATATAAAAATGTAATAAAACTATAAGTGCAAGGGACTGCAAAAATCTTCATTGAACACATTTGGTACTTAACTTTCTCAGGGAACACAAAAGTTGACTCAAAGGTTGACTCAAAGCTCAGGGGAAAGCTCAAGACTAACCATGAACTGCTGATGAAAGAATACAAGGATACGTATATTCAAATAAAAAAGAATGGAGTGATTATTCTTCTTTATTTTTATTGTTGAATTTATCCTATTATATTATCACTGATTAGGAAAGAAGTAGGTGGACTATAACTCTGTTTTTCTAATAAATTCCTATTCTTTCCATCAATTTGAACACCTTGTTCATTGAAAGTCATCACATGCCTTCTCCATGACAACGAATACCATTTAATAATAATAACTTGTCTTTATTGTGAGCAAATTTAGGACTGTGCAGTCCTCTCTTACAATTAACTCATTTAACACACACAAACATCCATGTCCTGGGCATTGGATAATCTACCCAGGTGGGATTCGAACCCGTGACCCTTGGGTTAGCAGGCGAGGACTTAACCCCACTGCCACAGGGGCTGATTTAGTGTAGTTTGTTGATATGATTCACATTTTCTGTAGGAAAGCTCAGGCAGAGTATGCTCTCTCCGGTTCCTCTGTTCTTCTTGAATCCTAACAGGTTGCCAATGAGGTTCTGTTTAATGTTTCCTTCTATTATTCAGCTGGTTTTCTGTGTATTTTGGACACACGTAAAATTATCCTCAAGAGTTCTGAGCTCCTCACAATAAGCAGTCCTCATTCTCCTTGGTACTGCAACAATTACACTCCACTGAAAATTATTTAGCATCTTCCCACTGCTATAGCTGTCTCTGACTATATCATACAGAATTCCTTTAGCAGTATAGAAATGATGGTGGGCAAAGTAAATTTGTGGAATTCAGACAGGTTTAAGAATTAACCACTAGGTAATAGTCCACATTTTATTTAGTCACGGTTGCTAAAAACCAGAAACTATGAAATTCCAGGACTTTTCCAGGTCAACATTGTCATTTCTCCAAGTGTTAATATCTATTCTTGGATGTGTGAGTATTTTAGACAAGGCACAAGAATAGGAGCACCACACATTAGTTCATGTAATGTGAGAGAATAAATTTTCCCAAGAAACAGAGGAACACCATTATCACTCAGGGGACAATTGGCTTCCTTTCTGATGGCATATTATTGTAAGGTCTCTTCCACAAATCACTGATATAAAATCTGAGGAGAAATAATATTCCACCTTCCTATGCGTGACTGTAAAGAATAAGATGTGAAAGATTATTTTAAGTCCTATTTAGGAGAGTTTATTACAGGAAAGTATACTTCAATTAAAAGCTAAACACCAAATAAGAGCTCTAATGCTTCAATTAGGCAACTTCCTAACTTATGTAAGTCCACACACCTACAGACAGCTCGAACTAGTACCCCTGAATGGATGTTAACTTAAAAATCAGATTTACATGCTACTTTCTCATTTCCCAAGACTTTTCCCGGTTTGCCTGGTCCATTTTTAATTCACTTCCATAATTTTCCAGGTAATCCAGACCTATTGCAACTCTATTAATACACTGACTGGTCAAGATTTTCCAATTTTGGTATTTTGACTCCAATGATGATGTTATGCCACCAAAACTGTTCAGTGTATTAAACAGTGTGAAATATAAACCATGAAGTGCCTTGGACATTTCTACATCTACACTGTCTGCTCCCAGAGCTAGGTTACTCTGAAACTCTTTTTCTGCCCTCTCTAATTCACTATGAAGTATACCAGGGCCATGATCACCTTAATCCATGTCCTCCTAAGTGGTATGAATTCATATCAGAAAGAGATATGAAATTAATTTCCCCAAAACCACAAAACACAATGACACAATTTTATGAAAAACATACGCCAGTTCTCTAACATAGATCAAGTTTCTCTACCCTAGTATCCTATAACTCTACCCTATAACAGAAGCTTGGAAAGAGCTAGACATAGAATTAAAAGAACATGTGCAGCTGATAAAGTCTGTTAGATATGCAAATGATCAAATGTTCATCAGTAAATCAACCAAGGAATTGAAGGCATTGGTTGATGCAATGGAAAGTCAGTCACATGAGATATAGATTAAATATCAATCTAAATAACCAAAAATAATGTTTCTTTTTAAATAAAGACATGGAGGCTGGTCATAAAAGTAGGAGGGAAAAAACTAAAGCTCAGTAGTAGGATCACTCAATTCAAAATGAGACTCATTTTTTGAACTTATATTTAGACTTATCTGAATGATTTTAAATGTAATTACATATGTACTAGTTGACTTATCACTCTAATATTTCAAAACACTTTGTATTGAAAATGAGAATTTCAAGCCAAAAATATTGTCTTTCTATTTAGTAGACTGCCGCTTTATGATGGGTTCACTTTACAATGGATTCGCTTAACGATATGCATACTACTGCATGTGAATTTCAAATTTCAAAGTTCGATGATATTTTACAGCCATAATTTATTACACATTTCTTAAACATTTGAACCCTTATTCGTAAACGGACTGAAATTTTTATAATAGGAACGTATTAATATTTATTGTTACGTAAAAACCTATCCCGAGGCCAGTATAAAGCTGGCTCACTTTACAACGGATTTCACTTTTGGAACAGCCCCGAGGAATGGATAGATATCATAATGCCGGGGTCTATTGTTTACATTAGGCCCTCTGGTAATGTAATGCCAAATTAGTGAGGGACTCAGTTGTTAAACTTTTGTTCATTCAACTTCTGTGCACATCTTGAGGAATTCATCATGTACATCAGTTGAATACCACCTGAAAAAGTATTCTCATTTCTATCTAAACATATGATTACCAGTAGATGACCTCGAATAATAAAAACATCAAAAAGAGGGTACATCTTCATCATTTCTAAATAGTTTTCATCAATGTATACCTACTACAATTATAAAATAAATAGTAAACATACCAGTATGCTGCTGCATTCTGTCAAAACGTAAATCCCAGTCAACAGTTTGTTTCACAGTTTGGCCCACTGTGAATGGTTGTCTGATGGTGTGCACTACATCTTCTCCCCTCCTTTCAATCTGCAAAACCTCTTCACCATCAATCCATCCATGATCACTTGGCTAAAAGAAGAACAAAAAAGTCACAAATTTAAACCATCCCAAGTGTACAGGGGTAACTACGCAAGCTATGATGAAATGCAGGTCTACCACAGTTTAGGAAACTTCATGAAGAAATTTTCTCTATCAAACACATTAAAAATAAAAAAACTCAAGAGTCAAATTGGGAATTCCATACATCCAATTCAACCATATGGTAATACCTACTTCAGCTATAATGGTCTTTAATGATATCTAGAAGAACCAATAAATTAAGCCAATTAAAACTTCTAACTAAAAACTAATTATAAGGCTATTTAACTAAGGATTCAGGTGTGATGTGGTGCAACTGTTCAATGATGATAGAAGCAAAAACCTTGGAAGCTCAAGTCTTGAGGATGATGTAGTAACATCAATACTTGTAAAATTAAATCTTAGCCGCAATGAAACTGCGAGTGATATACTTCTATCAAGCACATATATGGTCCATTAAGAGCCCAACTCTTCCCAAAAGGATTATTCATTAATATAAGATCCATTAAATAATACTCCTCATAATGATATACTTGAATGAGAGTCATCACCTGCACAAAAGTTTACAGGATGTGAAGATATCTTGTTTTTCCTTAAACCCCAAGAGATATTTAGATTAATTATGTGTAACTGGCTAATCTGACTGACAATTGGAAGATCAAGATTCAAATACCAGGCAAGTTAAATGATTTTTTCAGGGTGAATCCCATCTCATATGGTGTGCATCTTTGCATCTATACATGTGACAACAAGCCACATAAAATCTGCAACCGCAATGTGTGGAAATTTATCAGAAGTTATTCTAAAGCCAACAATGTTGAGTTCATCTCTCCACTGCTGAGTTCATCTCTCCACAACTATGGCATATTATGAATAGCCACATCTTGTGCAACAAAGTAAATTGGGGATGAGAACATCTCGTTCATTTATGCCCCCAATGAAAATTTCCAGGTAAAAATACTGGCTCCCAAACCTGCATGGCAATCAGGAGTTCTAGGTTCAAATTAGGGATGGACCGATTCCGATACCGATATAAAGTATCGGCCTATATTTATGGTATCGGTAGCATCGGTATCGGCAGTCAAGTCAGTGCTTTTCCGATATTTTCAAATTTCAGATTTTTACCGCCAATATGGCCAATCAAACGAGGTGTCAACTTCTACCGCTAGAGTGCTCTAGTACCAAATGCCATCAGTAAGGTTATGTAATTGTAAGACAGAGACAGTTTCAGAATGCGGTCCCAGGATTCAATAGGCACCCAAGATCTTTGAAATCTATTTTTTCTCCAATGTTTTAAGAGGAGATTGTGTGAAGTATTGCACAGTAAACTTTGTTACAGTGTATATGAATAGTTTGATTATGATCCTAAATTGTGTCTTTTAGTTGTGATTTCTTGCATTCATAACTTTTCTTTTATCTAATATTTTTAATACAGTGTTATTGACTATATTTACAGTATGTATAATTTGTCTATTAACTGTGTTGCCATGTATACACTTGTCTTTTATCTTGTTTTTGTGCTTTGAGTATAGTTTCGTTGACGAGTTCTACATCACTTGACCTGCTGAAGAATGAAAATATCATTATTATTAAAACTTTTTCAGTGAATTAAGTGTTTTGCCTGTGTAATAATGGTTGTTTCCATAATCTGGTTTCTTAGTTGGCCGAGCCAGCTTAAAGTGCTTGTGGTGAAATGCTGAGTTTGTATTATACCTAGAATGGAGTAGTATCGGTAATGGTATTGGGGGGAGGAGAACTGGTATCGGAATCGGTATTGGTATCGGAAATTTCTGGTATCGGTCCATCCCTAGTTCAAATGCTGGTCAAATTACATGATTTTTCATGGCAATTCTCACCCTCTATGGTGAATGTCTTATGATTTCTTTAGCACTTTTCTACATCAGCAAGAACAAATCTTTCATTTGCCAATTTAAAGTTCAATTTTTATGCAGTAAAAATCCCTTAATGTCTTTTACCATCTACTTTAATTTTAGCACTAACTTTATCAAAGTATGTACAACACTTTTTAGATAAATACTGAGGGCCTACTAGCGATAATAGTGATTTGAACATATAACCCTTAAGTATTGTAAATGGGTCATCATCTTTGGTCGTTCAATCCTAAAATATATTGACTAGAGCCCTCCACCCTTACCTACCTAATGCTAGCAACCTAACTTCCTGGTATGTAAGTCTTCTTATGTACTTTTCTTTTTATTTGGTCCAGAAACATGTTCCTAAGTCTTTATCTGAGGATTTTTCCTTCAATTTTGTTTTTCACAAATCCATTGTATCTCAGGGAGGGTCCAATCCATCTGGTTCTTGTTTTCAGTATAGTGTCCCATATGCTCCTTTCCTCTTCTGTAAACTTCATAATTTCTTAATTTATTCACCAATTTTATCATCAGCATCCTCCCCCAGCACCAGGTTTCAAAGGCTTGTAGTCTGTTTTAGTCAGCTTTTCCAATGGTTTGATGCGGCGCTTCTTTTAGAAAGAAAGTGCAAGAGGGGGGAAAAAGGGAACTTCTTACCACCCACATTGGGGTTTTTTTCCCCCCTCACTATGGGTCGTAAAGACAACTCCCGATCCTCACCTCTAGCCCCCCCCCCCCCCCCCTCTCAACTCCTCCCAGTGCACGCCATCCCCCCCTTCCTCGCTTCCATGTCCCTCAAGACGGAGGGACGAGAGCATGAGGGACCCTAAGGGTTTCCACCCCCGCGCTCGCTCATTTGTCAACAGCCATCACCCTGGACTGCACTGTGTCGGATGCTTGACCCTTCCTCCGAATCTCGGCGTTCGACCACTCCTCTCGTTTTCGTACTCCGCTCCGGAAAAAGAAAACGGGAGAAACATATGAGAAACATCTGGAGCGCCCCCCCCCCCTCCAGTGTCGACGTTTTCCTTCTTCCACCCACTTTCCGACCCCCTCCAATGAACGTTAACGAACATTTTTAAAAGACTTTGAGAACGCTCATTGGCTGGGGATGCAAATGAACTCCGCTCCGTGCCGGAAAGATTTCGTATAAAAAGGGTTCTCTTCGGCGCAAAAAGGGAGACAGCCAGGGTGGAGACACCCTTAGACGGTCCTGCCCACCGCCGCCCTCTCCTCGAGCTGCCGCTCACCAGCCAGTTCGCCCACGGAGGCCGCTTGCCACCCGACAACTAGCAGCCGTCAGAGCAATGCCAGAGTCCGCTCTCATCTCGCACCCTTTTTCTGCACCCATTCCTCGGCACGGACCCAGCCAACGAGGGTTTCCTTTCCTTCTAACATCCTTGAGACGTGAGCGGGCGCTGTGCCGCGCCCACAATTGGAGCGGATGCCAGTCGACCCGCCCAGGAGACGGAGACGGGCTTACCGCCGGGAGCGTGTGTATTGGCCTGTGGTACTTGAGGCCTGCCTCACCCTCCGGGAAGGACCACCGGCGCTCATCAATCCTCCCATAACCCTGGAGCGCCTCGCCGCCGCAGCCAACCACCCTCCCTCCAACGCCTCACCCCCTGACCTCCGGGTGATCCACACCCCCGAGCATCCCGTCACGCCGAGGGACGTGCGGGAGACCTTCCCTGGGCGCACCCACGAGGAATCCCGGCCGTGGGACCTGCGGCCTATTCCTCCCTGCGCTTCACCCTACTCTCTTATAGGCGGGTCAATCCCGGCCACGCGACCCCCGTGTGGCCCGGGTCTTATTCGGGCCCGAATAAGAACACATCTTTAGAAATGGAGTGAATTGGTATTTTTGTTTTATGCCGAATTAGGACCCATCTTTAGAAGTGGAATGAATCAGTGTTTTTGTGTTATGTTGTGCGTGTATATACACTCTTTAGAAATGGACATAGACATAGGATGAATTGGTGTTGTTTTATTCTTATTGTTTCATATATATGTTCGGTGATTTTTTTTCCTTTGTTTTTCTTTTCGCTCATGATTTTTTTTTTGTGTTCTCCTAATTGATGCTCACAAATAAATAAATATAATTTTTTATTTTTATAAAGAGAAGGTGTCTTATTTTTGTTTTCTAGTAATTCATCTCTCTCCTCGATACTCGTGGGACTGCGCCCCCACCTCCTCCCCTCCCTGCTCTCACCATGGGCTAAACTAAGGACCGCAAGGCAGCGGCCGAGGGAAACGGAATGGAGGATGCGTTAGGTTCATGCTTCTGATTCATAGAGTGCAACCCTCCACACAAATATTTTCACATAGTTTTCTAGTTGTTAGTCCTATCTTCTTTAAACACAGCAGTTGTTTTTTTTTACCATGAATGCTTTCTTAGCTTGGGCTATTGTTTGCTTGATTCCCATTGTACTTCTTCCATCTCATGTGATGGAACCTCTGAGAAGGTGAAGGAGTCCACTTCCTCTGATTCTCTCCTCTCAGGGTGACTTCTGCTTTCAGATTTTCTCTTCTACATACTAGGATTTTAGTCTTTGTCTTATCTATTGTCACATTGTATTCCTTGAGGACTTGATCCATTGCGTTTAGTGTCCTTTGGTGATCATCACGAGGGGGTATTTTATCAATAAACATAAAGGCATAAATAATATTTAAGAAGTAAATGGGTTCAGAGCAGGAGTAATCAAATAGTGGCCGAAAAACCCTTTTAAAATTTGGCACACAACAGTATTCTCCTTAAAAACTTCATTGTAATGGAAAATGTTAGTTTTTTAGCTAAATTACCACAGAATTATTACATTCATTTTCATCCTTTTAGGCAAATATCACCAATCATTTTCCCTCCAGTACTACCAACTCACACTGCCAACACCACGGATGTGAGAGTCATGGCAGATGGTATGGAATGTGATGATACCCTCAAGAAGACAATGACAATGGTATTAAATACCTAAACACATAATAACACTGACAATTGTATCTCTGAACATTGTAGATAAATATACAGCTGATTTTGTATCAGCTCTAGATATAATTTCTAAATTTACTGATAGTTTTTATATTCTATTTTTAAATGTTTGTCTTGATTTGTTTCAATATTCCTCCATGTGTCTTCAATTGCAGACTTTTTTACATGAGAAGCAAGGTGATAGGGCAATTTTTTCACTTGGACTTACAATTATGGTGATAGATTCATGCTATGTTCATGTTTGTAAAAGTCTAGGATGTTAGTGGATATTTTCAGTCCAAAAAGAAGACTTTGACAGATACTCAAAAATATTAAGTCCATGAGTACATGTATAGGGTGAGGCAACCAAAAGCTGAGATCATTTTCACCATTGTGGGACACGCAGATTATTTGGTGGAGGCAGAATTAACTGGGGAACAGAGGAAAGAAACCCAGCATTAGTATCTTCTTTCTGAGATGATCAATACAAAGATTGGTTTGCAGCCAGTTTGGTAGACATACATTTTCTATCCTTCATGTTTCTCCAACTTCCTTTTCATCACATTATCATTCCTGCATCCCACATCTTTCATGACCTACTGTACAAACTGTAATCATGGTCTCCCCATATCTTTTCCCATTCACAAGTCCCTCTAGTATTGTATACTGGAGTCCCTGATGTCTCAATAAATGTCCAACAAGGTAGACTTTTCTATTTATGATATAGTACCACAAATTTTCATACTCATTCTGTTGTATACTGTATATCAGGTTGTATGTTTGCCGCCACCTATGTTAGTGCCACAGGCGGCTTCACATGGAACTATGTCTTTTGTATTCAGTTGTCGTCGGTTGTCATATGAGAAAAGATGGTGAACACCATGCTGTATGTTTCATAGCATAATTATTGGCTGGAACCACAAAGTAAATGTGCCAATCTAGTCACCACTAACTAGAAATAAGCTTATGACTAGATACAACAGGTTATGGGCCCAGTACCCAGCCCTTTTTGTGCATTGAGACTGTGATGTGAGCCAGCAAGTGACACCCGTTCTCCCATAAGTAAGAAGCACATCGCGATGCAATAAGTATGGTGGCCGCAAATGCGAAAGAGGACGAGCAACTCAGACATCCAGTGCTGCACGCCGATGGAAATTATTATGCCTGGTCAAAGAGGACCGAATGTTATCTAGTTGACCGAAATTGTTGGACTGCTATAAACCCGGGATTTGGGGCTGCAACCCATGATAATCCTGATGAAGATGCAGCTATTGCGCAACTTAATCCAGAGCAGGCGCGGCTGAACAGGAAAGCAAGATCCATCATCTTCAATGCAGTGCATGACACACTCCTTCACGACATCGGTGAACATCAATTCCCTAAGAAAAGTTGAGAAACCTTAGAATCCATGTGCAGCACATATTCGTTGATGATCACAGTGGTCTTCCTAAAGAATTTATGCACCACCCAGAAGAAAGAAAATGTCAACATACAGGAGTACATAAGTGAAATGCAGGAGTAGGTGCAGAAGGTAGGCAAAGGAAGCCTTCAAATTCCAGACAAGTTGTTTGCTTTTTTCCTCCTGATGGGCTTGCCCACTAAGAATGACAATCTGGTCAGGTTACTTGAGGAAGACAAGGATAACATCACCACACACATTGTGAAGACTAAGCTCCTTTTGGAAGAAAGACGACTCCTAGTCAAGAGAAAGGAGAAGGACGCTGATGCTGTCGCCCTACAAGCCTTGACCGTGAAGGACGTTGGGAGGCAGAAGAATGGTAAGAGAGGGGTGAAGTATAAGAGCGCAGATCAGGAACAAAGGAAGGGTCAGCAAGATCGAGACAGACCCCTGTTGCATATGAAGTGCTATACCTGAGAAAACTTTGGCCATCTAGCTAAGGACTGTCCCAGCAAAGCAAAGCCAACTCTCACAACGTAAGAATGTGAAGCAGGATTCATCCGTCACTTATGCGGAGAAAGACTCAGAAGAAAGTGAAGGCAACAAAGGCCTTGTGGTGTATTCATCGAGTACCTCACCTGAGTCCGCTCGTGGCACTTGGCTTTTAGACTCCGGAGCGATGGACCATATGTGCCCTGAGAGAGCATGTCCTCAGAGATTCAGCCGTTCGATTGAGGAACCGTGAAGAGTGGTGACGGCAGCGATGTCAAGATAAGTGGTAAGGGCTCTGTGTCCGTAAAAGCTTCCATGAATGGCAAGAAGAAAAGTCTTAACTTTGAAGATGTACTCTATATGCCGGAGTTTGCCCACTGATATCAGCGGCTCGCCTGGTAAACAAGGGAGTATCAGTCTCTTTCTCAAGGGATCAAGTAGAAGGCAGCAAGAATGTCAAGAAAATATTCTGCAGTCATAGATAGGGAAACCTGTATGCCCTGGACTTTCAGTGCATGGAGAACACCAATGGTTGCATTACCGCATTACCCACAGGCGTAATTAGGACCAAGGAAGAGTGCCACCGTAAGCTAGGTCATGTTCACAAAGGGGCCATGAACATGATCCCTGCTTTGAATAGCATAAAAGGTGACAATCTGGAGGTTTGTGACACTTGTGTTACTGGGAAGCTGAGAAAGAAAACAGTTCCAAAGAAAAGTGAGTTCCACACATGCAAGCCTTTAGAGTTGGTTCACTCTGACATTATAGGCAGATTTGAGCCAGTATCAAGGCGAGGAGGCCATCATGCTTTAGTTTTCACGGACGATTTTTCCAGACACGTGACTGTCATGCCAATGAAACACAACAATGAAGTGTCCAGCAATCTCTTGAAATATGTTGCAATGATCCATGAGCTGACTGGTGAAAGGTTGAAAGTACTTTGGACAGATGGTGGTGATGAGTACAGTGGAGAAGAGTTTTAGAACGCTCTGACAAAATGTGGTATTGTTCATCAGAAGAGTGTGCCGTACATGCAGGAGCAGCAGAATGGAAGAGCCAAAAGGCAAAATTACACGGTCATGAATATGACCAGGTGTTTAATGTTGGAATCTGGTGCATCAAAGGAATTCTGGGCAGAAGCCCTCAACACTGCAGCCTATGTCAGAAACTGGTGTTTGAGTCGAGTGATCAACAACCAAGTTCCCCTGACGCTGCTGATTGGGAGGGAGATGACCATCCAGGAACTGGACCTCATGAGGCCATTTGGGTGCCGAGCCCAAGCATATGCTGAAGGAGGGGGGAAACTTCACAGTAAGACTGAAGAATGCATTTTCCTAGGTTAAGAGAAGGGAACCAAAGACAGCTACAGATTCTTCAATCTACGAACCAAGAGAACAATTATTAGGAGAGATGCTGTGTTCCACGAGAATACATTCCCATTCAGGTTACAATGACCTGTTACGTCAAATAATGCAATTCCTGACAACTTTCGCTTGTTTCCTGATGGCCCAACCAGTGAGGGAGAGGATGGTGAAAGGGAGGTCAACCCTGAGCCAACACCGGATCCAGGCATAGATGAAGACTTCGATGACCCTGGCCCAATCCCCGACTCAGGTCTAATACCAGATGACGAACAGCCAGTGAGTGTGGAAGAGCAGGAGCCGCCACTACCCAGGCACTCAGCCAGAGCCCCTAAGCCAGTCAAGTGTTCCTGTCCTGCTTGCTTCACTGCTGCTGCCTAGGTAAGGCCAGAAGAAAGTATCCAGGATGAGCCGCAGCCCCCTTCTGAACCGCTGTCCGTGAAGGAGGCCCTGCAAGGTCCCTACCGTGCCGAGTGGGAAGCTGCAATGCAAGCAGAGCTGAAATGTCTTAGAGAGATGAACACTTGAGATCTAGTTCCCAGAGCGATAGGTCAACCAGTTGTCGGATCTACCTGGAAATTTAAGGTGAAGGTGAACAGTGATGACAATGTCAAGTTTCATGCCAGGTTGGTAGCCCAAGGTTTTACCCAAAGGTATGGACATGAGTGTTTTGACACCTATAGTCCAGTTGTGAAACGTAAATCAGTGAGATTGATGTTAGGCCTTTCTGTAGAATTAGGATTAGCAGGTGAGCATATTGGCGCCATCTCTGCATATCTAAACAGCCCCATATTAGAGGACATTTACATTGAACAGACTGAACCTTTTGTTATAGGCAAGAAGCATGAGACTGTATGTAAATCAAATAAGTGCTAAAATGGTTTGAAACAATCCAGCAAAGAATAGTATGTAATGATTAAGAATATACTTATTGGAATGGGATTTAAACCAACTGTCAGTGACCCTTGCCTCTTTTCCCACTGCAAGCAGAGGTTATATACTGCATTGTATGTAGACAATATGGCTGTGTGGGGAAGCCATGAATAAGTAGACTGGTTAAAGTACCAAATTTCAAAACATTTGGAAGTGAGGATGCTGGGAAGTATTAGAGATTTTTTGTCCTTACATGTGCAAAGACTGGATGCAAATACCATCTGTGTTGATCAAAGTGCTTACATTAACTAGATTTTGCATGAATTAAATCTTGTTAACTGTGTTAAATACGAGGCTAGTCCTGTTAGTGCCTCCTTGAACAAGTACAGTTCCAAACTTGATGCACCCATTGACGAGAAGCTGTACAGAAGGGTAATTGGCATGCTATAGTACATAGCAAATGGAACTAGGCCTGATTAGTCCTTTGTTGTTTCTTACCTTAGCCAATTTTGTGCGAATCCAACAAGAAAATGTTGGGCAACTACTAAACATGTAATCAGGTATTTAAGATCTACCATTGATTTTCATTTAATTTCATTTCATTAATTACATTACAATTAGGCAAATGCCTGGTGGTAATGAAAGGAACATTATCATAATACATATAGATATCATAATACACATACTGCAACAATATGATCAAAATTAAATTTGTCTTAAGAAAAATAAGCATTTACTGCTAAATAACCTTTAGGATTTAGGTAACGGCTCAAAAATTTCAACAGGCAGCCGATTCCAATCGAGAATACCCCTGTTTAAAAAAGAGTACTTGGCAGTGTTTGTCTTTTGATTTCTTAGTTTTATTTTATATGGGTGATCATTTTTACTGATATAATTAGGCCTCTCAATGGCATCTTTTAGTTCACCCCAACCCTTGTCCCCAGCGACACTCCTGTAGATTGCACTCATCCTATTAACTCTCCTTGTTTCGAGAGTGTCCCATCCCAGAACTTTAATCATATCTGTCACGCTGTCGGTTTTCTTGTGATGACCTAGTACATATCTTGCGGCCTTTCTTTGCACCCTTTCGATTTTTTTTGTAAGCCCTATTTCGTAGTTCTGCTGTGTCATATTCTACAATAGGTCTGACAATGGTTAAGTATGCCATTTTTTTGTAGCCCTGTTGCTTCCTTTGAGGTTCCTCATGACCCAGTGGAGTGACTTAAAGGCTTTGCTGACAATATTGTTGATGTGCAGTCCCCACCTTAAGTCTTTGCTAAAGTAAACACACATGTGTTTACAATTTTCGCTGGCTTCGATCGATTCTCCTACTATCTCATATTACCTACCCACACACATCCAATTATTAGAGAATGGGATATATTTGCTTTTGGATATATTTATTACCATTTCATTGGTTTTTATTCAGTTTTCCACCTTTTTAAAGTCGTGCAGTAGGATGTCACGGTCGTTGTCATCAGTAATTTTTCTGTACAGAATGCAGTTGTCAGCAAATAGACGTACATCTGAGTTAATGCAGTCAGGGAGGTCATTCACGTAGCAGAGAAATAAAAGGGGGCCAAGTACACTGCCCTGTGCCACACCAGAGGTGACACATGACTCATCAGAGAGTTTATTGCCTACTCGAACTCGCTGAGTTCTACCCCTTAGAAAGGCCTCTATCCATGTTACTACTCTTCTGTCTAAGTTCAGTTTCCCAAGTTTTTCTATTAGTCTCTCGTGTGGTGCCTTGTCGAAGGCTATTGAAAAGTCTAGTATAATTGCATCTATTTCCCTCCCTTTATCTAACCACACAGAGGGATTGATTATGGATTAGTGCATTCAAAGTGTGGTAAAGAACCTGCAATCTTTAGTGATGCTGATTTGGCTAGTAATAGGCTGGATAGGAAATCATTTAGTGGCATGGCTGTGATCATGGCCGGAGCTGGTATCCAATGGCAGTGTAAAAAGCAGACTATTGTTGCCACCTCAATGCAGGAGTCTGAGTATGTTGCCATGGCTATCACTGCGGAGGAAGGAATTTGAACGTAACTGTGTCCGGCGAGATGTAGTGGAAGGATATCATAATGAAACACTAAAATATATAGCACTTCTTCCACAGGTTTAATTTTAAAGGTACAATGCGTTTCAGCTGTCAAGCCATCACCAACCTGATGATGACTTGACAGCTGAAACGCGTTGCACCTTAAAAATTAAACCTGTAGAAGAAGGTATTCGGTTACAAAACTTGTTGAGTGAACTCCAGTGTGCACCATTTGTGTGATTTTCCTATTGTTATCCGTGCTGACAATATGGCAGCTATGTATGTATCACCTTAGCTAAAGACGATATTATTGATGACAGATCTAAAGCTATTGATGTGAAAGATGTGATGTAAAAGAATATCATTTTACAAAAGATGTTGTTAAAGAGGGAAAGATTTCCATTGAATATGAGTCATCCAATATGGACATTGCTGACTTATTAACTAAAGGATTTTCAGGAGCCAAAATACAGCAATTGTGTGATGGTTAGTTTAATGAAAGTTCTTGAAATTAATGATAAACTTAAATTAGACCATATTTATTCCAGGGGGAGACCTATTTCAGATTGAAAGCATGTGAATTAGATGTTTATTAAAGGTGGTGTATTAACTGATTGTTATTTTACCCACATGATCTTTCATATGCATAAGTCATTAATCAAGTATTATTCAAGAGTTTCTGAGAAGGTCATTTTGGAAGTGTTGTCTTCTGATTATTATGATGTGATTTGTCTATGTATAGAAAATCAAGGGGGAGTGTTGTATACTGTATATCAGTTTGTATGTTTGCCGCCACCTATGTTAGCGTCACAGGTGGCTTCAGATGGAACTATGTCTTTTGTATTCATTTGTCGTCCGTTGTTGTAGGAGTAAAGATGGCGAACACCACGTTATGTGTTCCATTGCACAATTATGACCTGGAATCATAAATCAAGTGTGCCGATCTAGTCACCACTAGGTAGAAATAGTCTTATGACTAGATACAATACATTCTTCTAAGCATTACGGCATTGGTACCAGCTTACTCTTAATGAAAGGTGCCAAGGGGACTACAATTTAGCATCCCATTGGCAGAGATTCAAACTTGATGTGCTCCCTTAATCCAATCAAGAATCCAGTTTCCCCTGAAAAATCTCCACCACTACCGGGATACAAACTCATATCCTCTGGATTGGAAGCCAGCACTCTAGCCACCACACCAACCCAATCTTCCAGTTTTGAGCAACCTTGATGACAGCCTATGTCTAATATGAAATCTTTTGGTGAGATTTTGGCCAAAATTAATAAGACATAATTACTTTGCAGGTACCAATAGCTATTTTACAGTAAAAAAATGCAATAGTATAGTGTTACATACAAATGAATAACCTTACCTGTCCCCCACCTTCAGGAAAAAGAACAGAGTCTTCCAGCAATACTTCATAGGCTTTGATCGATTCCTTCCTTCCATTGATTGGTAGGCTGGCCAAGACTTCTTTACATGCCTTCACCGAAGTGGTAAACTGAGGGTTAGATATAAAAAAATTACCTGAAATTATATTTTATAGGCAATGGATAAACAACATTTACAACACAAAATTGGGATGATAGATTTATTTCATTGGGTAATAATTTGATGAGACCAAAATCATTACCATGATAATATTGCATCACTAATTTGTATTATAATCCTTCTCCTTCCTACCTCCTTGTACCTATCATCTTTCTCTTGCTAATGACCATGCCTGCCTATCCTTTCCTGCCCCCACCCTTCTTATCTTCTTTCCTTTTTTTGCCTTTTACATCTTCCTAGATCTTTCATGTTACCTTGTCTCTCCCCTCCTCTCCTTGTTTTCCGTTCTATCTTGGTCCTTCTGAAAAGCCTTCCAACTTCTCTATTACCCAAACTATATTCTTCTTTCCTATACCAACCCCTCCTGTCAACCATATAAATGTGATGTCTCCTTTTGCTCTATCTAGGGCCTGATTATTAATTAAATTATTAAAATCAATTAAAGTAAATTAATTTTTTAAAAATAATTAAAGTGAATGGGAAAAGCATCCACAGTATCCACTTTGCGGATGATATAGCAGTAATTGCCGACTCCTAAAAGGACATGAATAAAATGATCCACACACTCTCCAAAATCTTAGAAGAGTATAAGTTAAATATAAACAAGAAGATCAAAATAATGGTAATAAGCAAGAGGAAGGAAAATGCCATAACGAATATTAAATTAGCAAATGAAATTCTGGAACAGGTTGACACCTTCTGCTACCTAGGGAGTCTTATAAACAATGATAATAGATGTGATACTGAGATTATGAAAAGAATAGCCTTGGCTAAACAAGCGTTCCAAAACAAGAAGAACTTATTACCTAATACCCACATCAGTTTTGAGACTTGGACTCATAGACTCATAAAAATATTTGTTTGGAGCGTTTTGTTATATGAATGTGAAACGTGGACAATCAGAAAAATGGAAAGAATCAGGCTTGAAGCTTTGGAAATGTGGGCCTGGAGAAAATTAACAAAAACAAGGTGGGAAGATAGAAAAAGCAATCAACAGGTGCAAGAAGAAGTAAATGAAAATAGATACCTTTTAAAAACAATTGGACAAAGGAGAGCAAAACTGATTGGACATGTAATAAGGAATAATAAGTTCCTGACCAACATATTCGAAGGCAAAGTGGTGGGGAAGAAAACAAGAGGTCGACCCAGCACAGCATACTTAAAGAGCATTGCACGCGAGATGGGAATGACATCATACGCCCAGCTGAAAGAAACAGCGAAGAACAGGGACACGTGGCTGTTACGACAAGGCACTGCCTTTAGAACTTGATGATGATGAGTGCCTGATGATGACCCTGTGAGTTGAAACATTCCGTAATTATAATATAAAATCCATGGAAAAGTGTGATTGTTGTTGTTATAATATACACCCTGCTCTATCTATATATTTTGGCTTGTGATGGCTTTATAAAACAAAACTAAGTTGAACTCCCCATCAATTCTTCCCACCAAAAGCACAATGCTTTAAAAAACTTCCCTTCCCTCCACAAGTACAATACCAACTCCATAGATCAAATACTTTTAAAACAGTTCTCTCAACCAGAAAGGACACTACAACTATGCCCCAATACTAATTTGCACTGGATAGACCAAAATATGTGAAACCTGCATTTTATACAAACTTAAAAAAACTTAAATACTGATATAACATATTGAATGTATAATCGTACATACATAATCATAACCGTATGTTAAAGATACATGTATAATGTATGGTCATTTTAGATCACAAATTGTCTTTCCTGATGTTTGCGAGCTGTTGCTTGCAATGAAGACAAGCAACATATTTGCTTATGGTGGAATAAATTATATAATTACTGGATCATTACTTTTGTAACATTCCCCTCTTTAGTTCTCTGCAAGCATCCGCTTTCATTGCCATCATAATGACCAGGGACTTGTTTAGGTGGGGCAGTGTTCGCAACCATGTTCAACGCCCATCAGTTAGAGAGACTATGCTGCTATCAGCTCAGGCCATTGGAGTAGACTGAGTGAACCCTAGATGATGCCTTCTGCATGCACACTCAATCCACAGAGGATTCTCCCAGTGCCATGCAGGACAGAATGTAGTTGATGCTATTAAGCAGTGAGCTCTCAACTCCTCTGGGCACACCTATGATGAGGACTACTAGTTTCACAGAGCATCGGGGAGACATTTGAAATAGCAGGTCTTAATCCTCAGTTCATTTCAGCTGGGGCCAAAAATCACCAACATGGAGCATGAGAGATGGTCAAGAAAGACGATACCAGGCGTGGTTGCCTCCAACTGCTTAGTGGTGGAGAAGCAGTAATTCCACCAGATTGAATATTTATTGTTTATCATGATGGACTCAATACCTTCAGGGACATGGGGAGGCACAACACTCACAGAGCTCGTTGTATTGGGCTATACATGCTGACTTGGCATGGTAACTGCAGCAGGAGAGGTGAAGTCTTCGACTCAGCTCAGTAGATCCTACATTGATGCTTTTGACGAGATCTATTTCACATAATGTTCGCTGAATGATCAATAAAATTATAAATTGCCTGTCCACTTACTCTGTCTTGAATAAAAGGTACAGGAGGGTTTATATAACAACATTTTTTTCATACGAGGTTGAAACCCTTGGTTTTGGACTTAAGATCAGTGGTGCATAGGAAGGCAAACGCTATCTCCTTTAATAGTCCATGCTTTTCCATATTTTGATAGAAGCATCCATGCATGAGTTTATCAGTAGTAACCTTCAGTGAGGTTTGCAGCTCAGTTTCTTTTATTTCGAACTTTTAGATGTCTGCCTTCAATGACATAATGGATGTGTCATGGTCGCTACTGTCAGATAATATGCTCAAGTCCAGTTTTGTCTTTTGCCCTCTTTGTAGCCAGGAAGAGAAACTCCCCAGCTCCCTCACTCTCAAGCTCTTTCATTAGGCTGAGGAGGGGTTTGTGTTTTTGAGCACTCGGAATGCTGAGCCCATGACAACCCTGACACGGAGACACTCCAGGCTTAGTAAACCGCGACTATCTACCAACAGAGGATTTTCGATGAAGAAATCAGAAGCTGGTCATCATCATCCCAATCCCCCATCAAGAAGCTGATGCTCCATAATTTTTCATGTCATGCATCTGAAGATATACATACAGCTGAGTAGGAATGGCGAACATGTTTATGGCAAGAATCTTGTTCCAGCAGAAAAGCTCGGAACTCCAGATTACTTTTATAACCCTACACTTCCATCACGATTCCTACAAGGTTCCACTTCAAGTTGCAGAAATCTTGTAGCAAGGTTGTCAAGATAATCATTCACAAGGTGAGAATAATGCAGATATTGGGAGCAATCACTGTGACAAGAGACTGTCAGCATTGCATTGGCATGGTTATATGTAGCTGAAGATGCCGATGTAGCGAAACTAACAGTGCATTAAAATATTTTACTTAACAATGAAGTGCACAAACCCTGGTGAAAATAAAGCGTGACAGACAGTGTACCAGAAACGTGCCAAAAGTGTAATGGAAGTGTGAAGACACTGTGCTTAGAATGTGACAACAGTGTGACAAAAGCGTAAATTGGGACTCAAAAGCGTGTGGAAAGCGTGTAAAACAGTGTGACAGACAGTGTGATTACACCGTGACCACAGTGTGAGTACACCGTGACCACAGTGTGAGTACACCGTGACCACAGTGTGATTACACCGTGACCACAGTGTGAGTACACCGTGACCACAGTGTGAGTACACCGTGCACATAATGTGAGAACACTCAGTGTACAGACACTGTGTACACGTGCTCTCTCCCCTCTCTATGACAAGGTTCTCCCCATCATTCAATGTAGTAACTTGCTTCACCACCAAAAAAACCATTCAAATGTTAACCTACTTCTGTTTCATTTGCTCATCTAGATTTCAAAAAAATATTTTAATAGTTCCTATAGATTTCATACAATAATCAATAACAACAAGCCCAAGAAAGCTGAAAACAGCATTATGCTTTATCACATGAATGATTGAATGCCTCATGAAAAAAGGAATGGAATGACTCTGAATGAATGGAATGGAATCAACTCCAAATGCACACACTAAAATATTGATAAATCAACCTTGAAAGTTTCAAAGTGAATTAAGGTAGGTAAATGATAAATAATTACAGCTAGGTGTATAAAAAATTACTTCATTTAAGCTTATTGCAATACACAGAACAAAATGTGTGAACAGTGTGTGTACACTGTGACTGATGCCCTCGTACAGTGTGCACACATTTCTGTCACACTGTCCATCACGCTTTACACTGGACACAATGTGCGAACAGTGTGCATACACTGTGATTGATACCCTCGTACAGTGTGCAGCACACTTCTGTCACACTGTCTATCACGCTTTATTTTCACTAGGGAAAATGCCAGTCACATTGTAACCTTTCCACTCCGTTTTCCTGTGTTTATCAATTTTGCATAAAAATACGTTTACCTCAGTTTTGAAGCTATCTCTCTGGCAGTAGAGAATCATTATTTCTTCACGTTATAATGGCCGAGATGTAAACACCCTTTCGCAGCCTCTATCTGGGAATCGTAAGATAACGAAAAATACAAAAATATTACAATAACTCTCTGTAAATTAGAGAATTGATTTATCACAACTCATAGGCTTTTCATTCGATTTTATATTTCGCTAAACAACTCACCAGTACCACCCCAAAGTTCGAACACCCTCACATCCCCGATTGGATTGGACGAATTTCGCTACGCCGATGTTTCGTTGTTTACATATTTTGAACCTTAGGTGTTTTCCTGGAATATTCGCGGAGATAAGTAATCTCTTGTACTTTATATGGATTGCTGAGACGTTTTCGTCATATTATCATTGTCGGGGAAAAGGTGTTGACAATAGTTTATGGGTGGAAATAGGAGTTCATAGATAATGTTATAGTGAACTGAAAAACTGATTGAGAATGGAAGCAAAGCATTGTGCATACTTATGTAAATTTAATTCTACCGGAGAATGCAAGAGGAAAAGGATTGATTCTTCCGAGGTGAGTGTGCAATTTTTCGACAACTCATATTTTCCCAGAATAAACCCCACTGAATTGAATGTTTACCGATTGTTTCCGTATGTTTACAGTTCAGAATTGGTCGATCGAAACAAGCAAACCTGTGCCTAACTGATGTTTCTGTTTCACGAAACCATTGCGTTATTTTATCATCAAACGATGAGTGGTGGCTAAAGAATGAGGTAAGTGATTTTGAGCCTTTGAACACTTTACACTTGTGGCCAATATAATTTAGGGTAGGGAGACATGAGTGTCCCGACACCCTAATATTGAGGTCACATATGCAGCCATTGCTATTACCGTACAAGGTAAAGTGGTAAATGTTCGCCTGAGGGGTAGAAAAATGCAGTTTCAGGTTTAAAAGGGGTACAAATGACGATTGAAGGTCCTTGGGAAGGGGAGTTATGAAGGAAAATGGGTGGATCCTGTCATGCGAACATTTACCGGAAGATTTTGGTGGTATAGGCTTAAATTTAATATTTCATTTTGTATCTTACTGCTCGATGCCAGTTAGAGCTGAAAGGGTAGACATGTAAAAATGCACTGAGTAAGACAAAGAATAGATTAGGCCCTGGAATGTATTGGATTAAGTGGAAAAGACAAGTATTGGGGACATAGCATGCTAAAATGTAAGTTTACATCAACGATACATGTGCTGCACAAAACGCCATATGAATGAAGAATATTCGATGACATAGCGCTAGGAGAGCAAGCTGGCATCTAAAAAGAAAAATCATGTACAGACGATGTCCTTACATTGACGCATATAATGCAGAAATGAAGAAAGTTCTCCCTAGTGATGCACCTCACCTTCATAATTGTAATGATATTACTTTAATTGCTTGGCTGATGTGGACATGTAGCCCAATTGTTTCAGGTACAAGATACAAGGTATGTCAAGATAAAGGGATATGCATTCCTAGTAATAAAAGTGGTGAACATACACATTTATCAGTTATTTAGTTGCTTGCATGAAAATAAATAATATTCATAACTATTACATAATTGAATCATTGATCTATGAGCTCAAAAAGGGTCTTTAGGTACTAATGCAACATATATTATGAAAAACCTTGTTACAGAGTATCCAAAACCTGCTCTGGTTTATATTGGAAAGAAGACTGTTATAAACATCTAATTGAAATAATACAGAGGTTTCATAAGAAAGCCAAAATTACTATTAATGCTGGTAAAAAATTATGGAGGAAATTCTCATTAACTAGTATGCTAGAAAAGAATGAAGAATTCAATGTTCTCCTGGTGAATAACTGATGTAAACTGCTCTTGAGCTTCACACTGGGTCAGGCTGTCATGGTGGCCAACATTTTGCAGGGAGAATTTCCAATTGTCTCAAGCCGAAGAACATTTCCCATTTGACATTATCAAGCAAGATAGTGGAAATAAATAGCAAGTATCGGTGCAATATCAATGGTTGTTCAATCCCAAGATTGGTGGACTGCAGCCCTCCACTCTTCCCTCATCATTGGTTGTTCAATCCTAAGATTGGTTGACTGCAGTCCTCCACCCTTCCCTATCTAATGCTAGTTCCTTTACCTCCTATTATCTCTTCCTATGTACTTTTCTCTTAATTTGGTCCATGAACTTAATCCTGGGTCTTCCTCTGGGGGCTTTTCCCTCTATTTTGCCTTCAATTATGTTCTTCACAAATCCATTGTGTCTCAGGGTGTGTCCAATCCATCTGATTCTTTTCTGTATGGAGTTCCATATGGTCCTTGCCTCTTCTATTCTCTTGTACACATCATCATTTATTCTTTTGTCTGTCCAATTTATCTTCAGCATCCTCCTCCAGCACCAGGTTTCGAAGGCTTTTAGTCTTATCTGGTCAGCTTTTCCAATGGTCCATGTTTCTGATCCGTAGAGTGCTATAGAGTATAGGTGTGTAAGGTATAAAAACGGAGTGAAGTAAATAACCTGGAAATCTCAATATGACAAATGAAAAACAATGGTGGTCTTAGGAGACCACCTGAAGAGAACAAAAATTGTCATCGAAAATCATGCACTTGAGCAGCTGCCACATTTACAGCTTATGGGATGTGATTTGTGACCCGGTATGTCAGTACACCGCATATACCTCCTAGTGGTGGGTTGCAGGCAACAGTATACTGGCTCTCAAGGTAATCCTTTCAGAAGGGATCCTAGCTTGAGTAGAATAGTGAAAGTGGGCCTAGAGTATTATGTACTAAGCTTTGGTTTCTCTTGTGGCATACTGGCAAAAATGTGCCAAAACTCACTGGTAGAGCACTGTAACCATTAGCAGGGAAAGCTGCAACTGGTGTGGGTCCTGTAAAGGCTGGTAACCTTGTATACTCTATTACAACTTACTCATATGAGTCGCAAAGTAGTCTAAGATGGCTGTAGCCACAATGGGCAGTGGAAGCTGAATAAGGTTGGCCCATAAAGATACAGACTTAGCGATACAAACTGGACTATCGGTACTTGGAATGTGAGAGGAGTATATGAAAAGGAGCATGAGTTGTTGAATGAAATGAAAGTGAGACGAATGGATGTTTGGTGTGTATGTGAAACTAAGCACAAGGGGTGGGATGTTGTTGTTATAGATGGTGGTGGTCTGGCACTGTGGTTAGGAGTTGAGGATAATGTACCTGGCAGTCAAGGTGTAGGAGTCATTCTTAATGAGAGAGCTAAGCTACTAGTAAGGAAGTATGGGGTAGTTTCCCCTAGATTGCTCTGGGTTCACATGAAAGTAGGTATTAGGAGAGTTGTGATTGTGGCATGCTATGCACCAGTGAATGGAGAGAGTGACAGTGTGAAAGATGAGTTTTGGGAAAAACTGAGAGAGGTTTTGAATGAATGTGACCCTGAACAGGGTAAATAGAGAGAAGTTGTGGAAGGTTTTAAAGGATTATGGAGTGAGTGGGCAGTTATTGAATGTTATGAGGGTATGTATGATAATAGTAAGGCAAGTTTGAGAGTTAACGTGGTCTGAGTGATTGGTTTGTAATAAAACAGGGCGTAAAGCAAGGATGTGTAGTGTCTCCATGGCTGTTTAATTTATTGATGAATAAATGTGTTAGAGACGCATGTAGTGAAAACACATTGATTGGGAGGAAACACAGTGTGAGTTCTACTATATGCGGATGATGCTGTTTTGATCTCAGAGAGCCAACAGGGATTACAGAAGCTCCTAGATAAGATTTGTGAATCAACAGAGAGAATGGAATTGAGGGTAAATGCTTGCAAGACTCAATTAGTAGTTTTTGATAAGGAGAATGGGGAAAATAACTGTATGATGAGGGCGAATGGTGAAGTAATTGAACAAGTGGATGATTTTGTGTACTTAGGTAAGATGTTTGCGAAAGATGGACGGATAGATGAGGAGATAAAGAGACGTACGAATGCTGGAAGGAAAGTGGTAGGTAGCATGTGGAGCATATCAAGGAATGAGTGCCTGTCTAAGGAAGCGAAAATCGCCGTGTACAAAAGTGTACTTCTTCCCACTTTGTAATATGGTAGTGAAACATGGGTTGTCAGGATGGACATAAGAGTAGACTAAACGCCGTGGGTATGAGTTATCTGAGGAGTGTTTGTGGCAAAAGTTGGATGGACAGGGTCAGGAATGAGTGGGTAATAAATGAATGTGGGTTAGATGCTCCAGTAATGGACATAAATGAAAGGAGTGTGCTTCGTTGGTTTGGCCATGTTGAGAGAATGGATTAGAGTCAAATTACGAAACAGATATATAAGAGTGAAATGAATGGTGTGAGAGGGAGAGGTAGGCCAAGAAAGTTGTGGCTGAATGTGGTTGAGGAAATTCTTAGGAGGAGGAATATTAGGAGTCTTAAAAACAGGAGGGCGTGTATGAAGCAGATTATGGGGGTAAACGAGGCAAAAGAGGTTTGCAAGGATAGGTTGGTATGGAGGAAAGTATTGAAGCAGAGGTAGGTGTATATACAGTTATGTATTTATAAGTGTTACTTTGTGACTGTGCCTACCCCGGAAGGGAACAGCATGATTGGTATGCACATAATTTAACCTTTGAAGAAGAAAAGGATGTAACTTAATTAATTATTTTTAGAATATAACCAGGCATGTGGAGCAATAAGAAGATCCTTTAAAGGTAAAACAATGAGAGAACTTCAAATAGAATTTTATGAAATAATGGTTGCTCCTACTTTTTGTGTCAGAATGCTGGTTAACCCAAAGACTTGGAACAATTAAAATTATCAGCAATGAAATTCTTCCGACCAGTAAAAAGCAGTACCAAATCAGGAAAAATCAAGTAATGTTAAGCAAAATAGAAAGACACGTACCAGATCGTGAATATGAAACTGAAACTGATGTAAAGCCTAATCTTGGAAGGTAGAAGGAGAGACTGTGTTAAGTCATGTTTGTCATAGTAATAATTTTATTATCAGTTTTATTTTCTACTCCTACTAATATATAGATCTCTAAATGTTGTCAATCTGCTTCCCAGCATTATTACATATTTCAAGTATTTACCCCATTAGCAGCTTACCTCATCTTTTCTGCAGAGTCAATATGGGACCATTGTGAGTGGCAAAAGTTTAGCTGTAAACGAAACTTGCCTGCTCAAAGATGGTGATATGCTTCAGTTGGGCGTGCAAAGTGAATTTACCTACAAATTCAGATGTATACCGGTTCATGACGATCTTGCATCTAAAAGAGCAAAAATTGAAGGCCAAGAAAGGTAGGTTTTCTTTAACTAGTGCTGATGGCAGTCTACAATTTTTTTCTTCATTTTATTGATGAATCTCATTTCCCTTTTTTTCCTCATTCAGTGAGGCTTGTGGTTATCTTCCTGAGACGTATGATGATTGCACCAATCAAAACATCGAAAGAGAGGAAACTCAACTGAAGAAGGAGAATGAAGAGCTTAACACACAACTGCTGAAAGTAATTCAAGAAAAAGAGGAAGTTAGACTCCAGTATGAAGATGAAAAGAGAAGAATTGAGAGTGAATTGCAGTGTGTAAGTATTAAGTTAAATATTTACTTATGTTGAAGATAGTTGGCCTGTTAATTCTCAATACTCTTCAAAATATGTAGTGATTTGCCCCATCAAGGAATCAAGGAATGACCACCAGCATTAATTGAGGGTATTTGATTATGCAACACTAATTCAGTGGCTTTATTAAATTCAACTCAAACTTTAGTCATGTCAATGTCTAACATATACAAGAGGCAGACCCCTATTTGATCTTAGGGTCTGTATCTTTTCTGGCTAGCATCATGTAAACTGTTTACATAATCATACATTTATATATTTTGTTGGCTAATTTTCAATCTCGAAGCTATTGTATGAGCTACAAAAGTGTCATAGGTTACGGTATAAACCTGTGTACCATGTGCAACTTTTTCTAGTAATTGTTATTCCAGTTCCAGTTATTGAAAAACAGGATGCATATCACATATGAGTCCCTTATCTCTCTGCCTCTCTGAGAAAACCATAGGGTAGCTGCACCCCTTTACATTTTGCCTGAGTCTGTAGGGCTGAGTGTGTTCTCACTAGTTCCTGGAGATGAGACAAAATTAATTGCTTGCGTAAACTGTCTAATCTGCACAGATTCAAATTTAAAGTTTGAGTCAATTGCTACATTGTAAGAATGAATCAGAGGCTGGCAGTAAATTTTGTTCATTGAGTTCCTTTGAGTCCAAACAGATGGCGAGAATAGAGGCGCACCAGCTAGAGGAGGGGGGATGTTAGAGCCACAGTGCTCCCATCCATTAGATAACACCCATCTCAGAGGGCAGGACTTACACTCATCCTTGAGCTTCAAGAAAGAACTGGAACAGCATTCTTGATAGAGTTCAGCTGTGTTGCACTGTTCAGGAAGATTCATAGAAGAGCATGTTCAATTGAGTTCAGCTATGCTACTCTGCTCAAAAATAGTTTGAACATTACAGTCAATAGTGTTCAGCTATGGTACACTGTTCAGAAAAATTTGCAGAACAGCATGCTCAATAGAGTTCAGCTATGGTACTGCTCAGGAAGATTTGTAAAACAGCAGGGTGACCAGCTATGATAGCGTTTGGAAAAACTTGCATAGGAAGGTAACTCAATGCTATTCTCTTTGGAAATTATTAATGCATTCTTCATCTATATGTGGGATTAATTACAATTCAAAGGAAAATAAAAATGCTACGCTATTTTATTCACATGCATTTGTGTGAACATGTAATGTTCAATTGAGTGAAAATTTGAGTTCAAAGTGGGAAATGCATTTGTAAGTTAAGAATCAAATATTGAGTAGGTATGACAGAGGAAATTAAATTATTCTATAGTACATCTAATTTAAGCATTCTTATGCATTAGCCATTCATCAGAAGCATCATCCAACCTGGACAACAAATGTGAAAAGCCATTCAGCATCGCTATATCGCTAAATGAAGCTATCAATGCATTAATTCTTCCATATTTTAATATAAAAGTTTGCTAAATGGTGGTGATAATGTAACTCAGTACCAAGAGATTGAGATTTCATACTTAGAGTGATATCTGCATGGAGGTTGCACAGTGAATATCTGAATCTGTATTTTCTCTGTTAAAATTGCCCATACAGCCATGCCATATACATACTGAGATAACAGCCACAAATGTTATTTCTGCACATAATAATCTATCGCTTTGTGGTAGAAGGTAGTTTTGATATTTTTTTCTCATTTTTTTGTCATTTTCTTTTTGAATGATTATTTTTACTTAACTGGGAGCCATTATTTCCAATCACTTTCTGTTTTGAAGTTCAATCATCTAATGAAATGACATAATGTTAAAGAATACAGGATAATAAAAGAAATTGGAGATGCTGTTGAAAAAATACTATTTTACATTACAATTATGTTACAAAAATTTTGATTTAATTATCATTACTTTATTTGTATACCATGGGTGATCACGTAGGACCTGAAGCAGTTGGAGTGGATGGAAGTCTCCAGTTAGCTTCCTTTTAGGAATACATTTATATGACCTTAATATGCCATTCTTATAGCTAAAATGTCATGAAGCCCTCTCCCTTGACATTTGGAATGCTATCGCTGTTATTTTATATCTGTTCTTATGACTGCTCTGATCTCTGAACTGGATCAAAATGAACTGTTCAACAAAAAGAACAGTATGGCACACCTATACTGGCTACCAACCAACTCCGTGCTCTAGAGAGCTTTGGGTTGGGTGGTAGCTAGTGACCTTTCACCAGTACATTGTGTTCAATTCAGATGTGCAAGATTTTCTTTGATGATCAGATTTTGATTTGATTTGATTTGAATTCAGATTTTGACCAATATTTCATGCATTTTCAACTGTTTTTACAAAGTGAATGAACTAAAAATTGTATACAATGTTTAGGTATTCCACAAGAACTCATCATAATTCATAGCTAAATGCTATTCAAAAGTTATACATATGGTTTGAAAGAGCAACAATGGCTATATTTTCTCTATACTTAAGAAAAGTGTTGTTAGGTATCTGTAAGCAAAGATATGTAAATATGAGTTTTCCATGTGTATGAGCATTATTGCCTTAATTCTCAGAGAGTACTACTGCAAACGTAGGACTTTGGCATTGGCCGAAATTACTCTGGTCCCCAAAACCAAGTGTTAGGAGAATGAAGAAAGCACCAGATTTTTTATTACAATGCTTATAAAAGTGGGGTACATAAGATGATGTGGCATTGATGTTTTTGCAGAAGTGATTATTTTTTTCACTTTTATTGATCACTTGGCATGATCATTTCACCTATATTGATCACTTGTGACATGGATTGAGTTGAAACAGAGAGCATTGTTCTCATTTGTGTTCGGTAAATATGGCCATATTTTTTCGATAAATATTGGCCACAATCTAGCTAACATTAACGCTAAAATTGTTTTTAAGAAGTGACATTGGCTGTGCTATCGCTCCATGAAACACACAGTTGTAATATAAACATTGGGTCTTACTGGAGTATACCTGAGCTAAGCAGATGAAGGACTTGCTTTTTTGTCTTTTGATTTTCTTGAATGTGAGCTAGTATTGCATCTCTGCTTTCATGCTGGAGTGGAGTTATGAATACAATGTTGTGCATCAGTGAATTTCACTGTTTATCATTGTTTCATTTTAGGAGAAAGATGCCCTGGAGCGGAAATTGAAAGAAATGAATGATATGTTATCAGCAAAGGAGAAGGAGCAGCAGGAATTAAACGTGAAACTGAAAGTGATAGATCAGGAGAATAAAAAATTGGTATTTAAACACCTGCTAATCTACTAATATTGTGTAGTGCTTCTCTGGTATATACAATAGTTGTTATTGGAGCTGGTGGAGCCAAGACATTTTGAATAACTTTGATTTGGTTGACTGAACCGATAAGAATCATGAGGTTGATTGCATGTTCCCCCAACTAAAAGAGCTTTTTAAAGAAATCTATTATTGGTTGTTTGCAATTATTCTTGTGGAAGTCCAAAAACTTCTCAATTGTAACATTTCAACTGTCTCTTTTATCTCAAGGCATTAGGATGCCATCATTGAATTTAAATATGTTTGGGAGCTTTGAATATCTAAAGTAATGCTACATATGTAATTTGAGATGAAAAAAACCTCCTAATTTGAATGGGAATTGCATGTGCTTTATGTTGATTCCTAGTAATGTTGAAATATACTTACCAAGTGTGAAAAGGCTCTCTGCTCATTTTTCTGCAACGTTTCCTAAGATTTTCCTACATTTCAGGAACTCTTGAGGCAAGAACAGGCAATTTTAGCTGAGAAAATCATCGCAGATCTAAAAAATGAAGTCTTGGAGAAAGAATTAACCATGAGGGAAACCTTGGAAAGAGAGATGCAAGATTTAATGGACAGCAGGAAACAACTTGAGGAAAGCATTAGACGTGAGTCTGGGCCACTATAAGAAATGGCAAATTGGCTTTTTCAAGCCAAAATCTGATTATTTCCAATGAGAGGAGTGTACCGTTTGTGGCACCATCAGGTCTAATTTGGTTTTTTAGGAACTGGTTATGCCTCTAAGTATGGGGAGGTACCCAGAGAGGTAAATTAAATTTTAAAAAAGCATATGAGGGTACATAATGTGCCTCTGTTATGATGGTTAGCATAAGTAACAAAAGAGGCAGGCAAGCTGCCAGTTATCTGTCACCAACTTGACAAATGAGTCCTACAACTTTGTGTGTTTGAATATCCATCGTGGTAGATTATGAGATTAATAGTAATTTGTCTTCAGAAAAGATGCAAATTTTCGCCTTCAATGATAGATAAGAGTGCTCCATTGTTGAGTTACTTCCTATATTTCATGTACATAATCCCATTCTAACTATTAATATATTATCCCAAGGTACATATGTTTACATGTTATACTCTTAATCTTGCACCTACTTTTTAAAAAAACACACATCAAAACAGATATTTTCCCCTGGAAAAATGAAAATTATAGTCTGGATTTCCATTCTTTCCACTCTGTAGCGAACCTGCATATCGATTCTTACTTAATATTATTTTATACTTTCATTCAGATTTGTGAATATATTTTATGAAAATGCTCTTGTTATGAAAACTTCCTCAGGGGTCAGATGATGTATCTTCTGTCCTCTGGGCTCTCTCCATCATTCCACATCAGGGACATTCAATTCCATATTTCTAGCAATTCTGCAATCTTTTTCTGGCTAAAAACAACTGGCTGAAAGCCCTGATGGCAGAATATCCAGTTCTATCGCATTTACAATGGGGAGGTGGATTTGTCGCAATCATATCATTGCTTATTTTAATGGTTAATTAAAGGAGAAAGGAATTCAGAGAGCCATTATTAAAGTGTGTTACATCAGAAAAAAGTATAAAAACATTTTATTCACATTATGTCAGTATTTAGATGAGGAATTTAATTTGTAGCTTCATGCCTCTCTCATTAAGCAAGGTCCTTATTAAATGACCCACCAAGTTTGTGATAAGTTTATTGATGAAGTGAAGCACCAATAGCCATCACAATGTTTTATGTTATTTTATGCATTATATTGCATCATTTTCTTGATGAAATGATACCATTTACTGAAAGGCTAGCAGAAATCGGCTCAGGTGACTACTTAATACCAATACAATTGCTCATAAGTACTATTAAAGATCGAATGATTTTTATGACACTTGGTCCATGCAGAAAATCATGACGTTTTCTTTATTCATCCTTTTGAAATAGTCGAAAAAGAACAAACTGAAGGTGCTTGTGCTGAGAAATTGAAATCTTTAGAGGAAGAATTATGCCGTGTTAAGTGTGATCTAACCAATGCTGAGGGGAAAAGGAGCCTTCTGGAGAAAGAATTGGAAGAAGCAGAGAAAGCAAAACTGAAAGAAACTGAGAGTACACTAAAGGCGAAACGGGAAGCTCTTGCAGAATTTTCTAATTTAATTGAAATGGAACTTCAGTGCAGTATCTGCAATGAACTCTTCATTAAGGTTAGTTTCACTCTCTTCTGTTGAAAAATGTTAAGTGAGCAGCATTTTGCCAGAATACTTGTACTAAGTTGCTGTCATAATATTAGTAAATTAGACTTTAAATTTAGTTAAAGGTCACATGAATCATTGACAGCTAGCATTTATAGAGCTTAAGGGTTGCCATGAAGGTTGTAGTAGTATGTTAATCACAAATATTACTGTCATATAAATTGCTGTAAAAGCCTAATTTAAAAAATAATTACTTCCTCCTGAGGTAAGCAAGCGCTGTAGCAAAGCTTTTGATTCAATTATCATAGTTAGAAAAATATCATGAGTATCTTACCCTTCCAGGTGTGGTGTAATGCATTTGAATCACTTGTCTCAGAAATGGAGTGAAATATAATTTTATTATTGTTGTAAGAGTTCTGGATTACAACTTTAACTCCTAGAGAGGCAGGTACATACCGTAATTTTCAAATTATAATACGCACCCACTATAAGACGCTCCCTTTTTATGATGAGCGTATGTAAGAATTTACCTATCACCATGCATAACACGCAGTTGGCTTTTAGAGAACTGAATTCTACATCATTGTCCGCAGTGCTGTTCAGTGCCAGAAAGATCACTGTGCAAGCGGTAATGCTGCCTATGGATGGCTTTTCCCCTCGCTCTTACATACCCCTTTGGTTTCTCAATATGATGATCTATTTGTAGTAGGTTCTTCCCCTCCAAATCTTCCAAGCGTGTCTATGGAAATATTTGTCTATAAATGATAGAATTGCTACACTGTCACTAAAAAGTGCCTATGTCTATATTCAATTTGCCTCACATTGTGTCCGTTCGTGTCAGATTCCTTCCAATCTATCAGTGGAAGATACGTTACTTTGTAATTTGTAGATGTCACATTTCTGTGTAACATTTAAAAGGAAAACTCTCCCTAAGAATTTATATGGCCACAGAATATGCTCGTATGCGCAAATAAAAAGGCTGGATGGATGAAAATTCAACCAAAGATTGGCTGCGAAATGTGTGTTGCAAAGATGTGGTTTGTAGATGTTGTATGTTGGTTCTCGATAAATTTAGATGCCATCAAATGTCATGCATCAAGAATATTGTATGAGAATGGCACAGGTCTTGTCTTTATTCCTGGAGGGTTGACGAGCCAGTTGCAGGTGATGGATGTCAGTAGCAACCGCCTGTTTAAGACACAGATAAGTACAAAGTGGAATGAGTGGTTTTATTCCGGACCACATTCTTTGACAACTTCAGAAAAGTCAAAGGAACCAGAGTTATCGCTAATTAGTCAGTGGATTAAAGAATCCTGGGATGCCATCGATTCATCTGTGATTAAGCAAGGTTTTAAAAAATGCTGTCTCACGAATGCAATAGATGGGTTTGACGACGATTTGCTTTGGGATGAAGAATGCATAGTGGATGATGATGAGGAAAAATGCGATGTCCTTGGCAATGCAATATATGCTGCTAGCGAGTGTGATGTCAGTGCTTTGCATGAACAGTTCGAATCAAGCTAGGATAGTGATTTTGAATTTGAAGGATTCAGTTCTAACAGTGTTAAAGACAAGAGGTACAGTGTTTAAATTTTTGTTTTAATAAATAAATTAAATTGATTCATTGCATTTTTTATTAAAATTGTAACACTGAATACCTATAAGTACGTTGAGATTACTTCAAATTTGATCTACGGCCCGAATAAAAACGCGATAAGTTTGTAACCATGTGTAATACACACACTACTGTTTGATGAATTTTCGCTGAAAAAAAATGCATACTATGTACGGAAAATTACTAATGCTCAATTCTGTTTCTCTCTTAATGTGTCTTTGGCTTGCTACTCACCAGCCTATTTTAGTGCCCTAATGTACCTTGGAATGGCTGAATGACATCAAGGTCAGCTAGTCTTCAAGGAACTGGCAACTCAAAAAAAGCATGTTTCATTTTTAATTAATTAAGCTTCCCCAGATTGAGGTGCAGGTTGACTGTATCTATATTTCAGGCCACAACTCTAAACTGCACCCATACTGCCTGTCATTACTGCCTCCAACAATGGAAGAAAAAGAAAAACATTTGCCCCATGTGTCGAGCACCCATAGTTACAGAGAATCACTCCATTGTTTTGGATAGTTTCATCGACAAAATTGTAGAAAATTTGTCGGATGAAATGAAGAAAAGGAGATCAGAGCTTGTGCAGGAGAGGAAAGGTAAATTGGTGAAGTAGTTTAATATCATATGTGCATAATTCATTCATGTACCTTTTGGGTATGTTTGTTCATGGGGGAGACAATGGTTACAATAATGAATTTGAAGCTATCTCATTGATGGTCTACTATACCTTGTCACATCTTACTAAACATGATAAAATTTTCAGGTTCTCCTATTTAAGTCATTATATGTGAATGATGTATTTTTAGAAATTTATTTATAATGTTCCTTCACTTCAGAAATGGTACTTCTGGCAGCTGAGCAACAAAAAAACAAAGGGAAGAAGAAAAAGACAAGAGTGATCATACCCATAACACAACCTGGACCGAATATGCTGGTGGTGCCCCAGCCTACTACCTCACAGGCACCAGCCAATGCACCAACTCCAGATGTAATGTGAGTTCATTAATGGAAGCTTTTGGACAGATAAGATGTTGGAAAATTCATGTCAAACTTCCATTGGTCATTAATGAGAATCATTTTACGAGCCATAAATAAGGAGTACTCTGAGATCCATTTTTAGTTAAAAATTGAATGTTGAAATTTATATACTCATTGTGGAATAGAAATCCCATTCAGCATTAGTCTTTACATAAAATAAGTTAATTTTTTTGGCATTTGAAATTATTTAACTATTCTTCTGCTGTGACAAAAACTAATTTTTGGGTATATTTATCCTGATTGGGGTGAATTGTATCTGTGCTTGGTATTGTTCGTAGCTGTAAAATTATTTTACGTGATGGAGCAAAGTACAGACAGACAGACACCAGTACATTTTTGTATATTAGTAAGGATATGCGCTGGTTTGAAAATAAAAACAAATTCCTATGAATTCCTTGATTATTGCTGACCCTCACTAATCCAAACTGTGTGGGGCTAGGGTTTGTCTAGATTAAGCTCTGAACTCTGGAATAACTCTGAAAGTCTAAAAATAGTTTTCAAAATCATAATATGTTATACTGGCGTTAGGTTGAGTTGTTTTATGCAGTGAAACCTGTATTAAGCTACGCTGACAGTTCTGCTGAAAGGGGTGGTTGTTCGACAGGGGTTATGTTTCTAGGAGTATTATGCGAATGAATGGGTGGCTGATTAAAAAAAAATGGAAAAACCATTAAAGCAATGGTTCTGTTAAAACCTATACAGGTGGCGTTTATTTCCTCATAATTTAGTTGCTCCTGGGAAATTTCAATTCATATTAATTTGATGTGAGCATACAGTGAAACCTGAATTAAGCGACTACAGACTGTTTCACTGAAAAATTGAGAGGGGTGGTTGCTTGATAGGAGTGGTTGTTAACAGGGATTTCACTGTTTATAAAAAGAAATAAGGCTTTGATCCCATATGCAAATCCAAGAAATCTTGCAGCAGTTTGAATCTGGTGGTTTTTAGTTAAAATCATCAGTAGAATTTGTTTTCGATTCTAAGTTATTGCCGTTTTATTAATGATAGACAACAATAGAAAATGGCTCAACGTTTCCGCAAATATTTAGAGAGAACAGCTAAGCTGTTACTCACCTTCAACACTGGATTAAAGCACCTTTAGCCAGCTTACTGTGGGCAGGATCAAAATTTGGGTGGGGTGAAAATAAATTGTGCAGCAAAGGAGGCAGCTGAACGTGAATCACTTTTAATTTGCTCCAAATAGATTCCAATATCCCTTGACTGAGGCCTAGCTTGCAATGGCTCTGAATAATGTCAGCCTAGTGTTAATAAAGTGTATTAAAACTTGTTAATGCTTCCTCACCATTACATTGAGGCATAAAGAATTATATAGGAAGTATATCATGTCATATTTTGGTGAAGTTGAGAATGATATTTTTCCCAGGTACATACTGCCAATCAGTGTGGAAGAAAATGCTCACCTTCAGCATTGAAACATTCGAATTTTCCAGCATGATTAAGTTTTAACCAAATAAATAAAAAGTCTCATATCAATCAAAAATCTATACAAAGTCAGTCTCAATCCAAATCTCATCTTCTGATGGGTGTACAATTGAATGTCACATATATGCTGTATCCCTTTAGAAATAAGCTCCCACATAATGCAAGCCCATCAATCACTTGTATTTGTAGACTTTTATAGAAAAAAAACTGGAGTGTGTGTGTGTGTGTATATATATATATATATATAAACTAAGAATAACAGCCACAATGTATGTTTTATTTGATCTATAATGTACAAGTTTGTTGAAAAAAACCAACATCCCCTCCATTGCCACAATTAGAGCAAGTTAATGTGTGCTGATTATTCATAGGCACTATCTTCCTTGTCTATCATAATGAAAATGAATGTTCTAATTGCAGATTTCTTGGTGCTGCAGAAGATGTGTACACAGTAACAGTTGAAAATCAGCCTGGACCAGCTCATCACTATGGTGGATATGGGGCGTGCTTCATCTGCGGTGAGGGGATTGTTTTGAACCTCTTTCATATTATTAACCCATTCGCATCCTTTGTTTTGGTATTTAAATGCCCCCAAACTCCGCTGGTTTTTTAATTTTTCCGCTTAAATGCAGAACATTTGAAAATATAATGTAACTAATCCAAATATTCATGTATTTTCACCCAATTTTTAAGCATTATCATTAGATAACTGCTTTTAACATTCATACAAATATCATTCTGGATTCTGTATATTATTTTTTTTAAATATTTTTACACAAAATAGTATATTTCACACAAATTTACGCATAATTTTTTAAGGTGTGATATGTTTTAAAATGTTCTATACATAATGGAACTTTACAATGATCACATTGCCATGTGGACTCTTTTCGTATCTTATTTTCAAGACACACAACACAACGTTTGGCTGTTCTTTTGCCTTTAGCCTCACTTGGCAGAACCTTTTTCCGGAAAATGTCGACCAGTGAGTCTCGAAGGCAGGTCAGGTAAATTATTACTTCGTCGTCTCACAACACCTTCCTGATAATAACTTTGAAGCAACTCCTCTGCTAACTTCTGCTTAAACACATGAAATGTTGTCCTTTTTCTTATTAACAAACTTATAAACAACATAAGCATTTAAAAGCATCATATCCAGAAGGTAAAAAAAGATAATAATTAATAATGAATTTTCTTATAAGCTTTATTATACCTGCGCATGCAATGAAACTTGCTCAATAGCTGGTCTCCAACATCTACTCCTCCCATATTCTCATTGTAGTTAACAACAGTGGGTTTTACGATCCTGGCCTTACTTTTTCTGTCAACCTTTTTTGTCTCAGTGAAGTCCAATTTATGCATGGTACTAAGTAATGTAACATCCCTCTTACCTTTCCATATTATTGCAGTAAGATTGTTACTGGAAAATGATACAGCTTCACCTTTCTTAAGTTTTAATTTTCCCATGTCTTTCGGCATGTTTTTACGCTGTGTTCGAGCAGTACCACAAACATTAGTTCCTAATAAATGCAGTTGGTGAAATAAATCAGGCAAACTGTACCAGTTGTCAATATACAAAGAATATCCCTTGTACAGGAGATTAGATTCAGTCATCAAATCCATGACAATGTTGGTGCTTGCAGGAGTATCACCCACCTTGTCTTTTCCCACATAAATTTTGAAATTGTGAATATACCCATTACTAGAATCACATAATTTATATAGTTTAACACCAAATCTTGCTCTCTTAGATCTGATATATTGAATAAAATGCAGCCTACCTCTACACTTCATTAGTGATTCATTAATGCATATAGAAGGCATTGGAGTGTAAACATCGCGAAAAATATTTACTGTCATATCAATTAGTGGCCTCAATTTTCTAAGAGGATCGTTGTTATCAATTGCTACATTGTTTACTAAGTGTAACTGCTTACTTATTTTCAAAAATCTGTTTCTAGGCATAACACTACCGAAGTATGGTGTACTGATGCTTTCATCTTTGCACCAATAATTTTGAAGAGTAGGTTTTTCAACAAGTCCCATCAGTATTACAAGAGCAAATTACACTCTCAACTCATTTGAGGTAACACTGTCAAATTCACTATCACTTGATCCATACCTGTTAGTCTCAGCGACAACATGATCAACTATTTCACTTTTTAAAAAAAGTTCAAAAGCAGAAAGTCTACCAATATTTCCACCTGAAGGAACAGATATTCCATGGAAACCAGTAAATGGATGAATTACAGGAACTAGGCACTCCTCTTTCCAATTCCAGACAGCACTATCATTGTCTACAACATTACAATCCTGTACCATGTCATTGCCTGTAGAAGCACATTCATCTGAATCAGATTCACTCTCCGAAAGAATAGTGTTGCGTAGACTTAAACGTTTTGGAAAAATTGCATCATACTCACTGCTTGAATCCCTATAATCAGAGCTGAGAGCATCAAGTAAATCATTAATGCGTTCATCCTGAACATTTTCACCAAAACTTCTTTCTACTGCAAGCCATGTTCAGGCGAATAAAATGTCTCACTAAAACGCATTTTTTAAGGTGATGGATGGAAATACTTATCTAGATGGCCACTAGAGGGCAGAAGCTATCAGGCACATGTAATTACTGAAAAAGTCACCCACAAATCAAAGAGATGGCAGCGGGATCAACCCTAAAAAGATCATATGCAGTCTGCGTACCAGTACGCTTATGGAGATAGTGGCCAGTATCAGCATGCGTACCAGTACGCTTACGGATGCGAATGGGTTAAGAATATTTTGTACTCCAGTATAATTGCTCGCTGTTGCTATGAGAGTGAGGTACTAACTCTGTAAGTGTTGTATGTTCTCATTGGGTTTTGATTAGTGATTTGTTCTAGACAGGGTTGGATTTCTACTTCCTCGGGGTATATATGTATGGGCTGTGGGATATGTAATACCTTAGGGCCACCAACTTTCCCATTGTACCAAGTATTACCTACCCACCACCCCTTCCACCTAGAAGAGCCATTCTGAAAATTACCATAGTCTTGGGTAATATTTTCCTCTGTCTCAGATAAAATTCATACCGATATATTCCAAACATATTATTTTAATGCTAGTCTATATGTATTTAGTGCAATCTTAATTTTGAATTAAGGCACGTCCAGCTCATTTGTGTATTATTTTTACTTGTGAAATATCGTTTTTAACGGTTTAAATGAAAATTTCGCATACCAAACAAAAGAACACAGACTTGCATGTAGGCTGCCATATTTGTTTTTAAAACTTCTTTTTTCTAGTATATGAACGTAGCAATAGTAATGGTTCGAATGCCATAAACCACTTACTATTGTTATTGGCTTTCCTCTTAAAACCTCTATTAGCTTTAATTAAAAATGAAAAATGACTATAAAATTATGGTAATTTACCTATCTCTACTTCTAACCTTACCCCTCCTTTAATTCTGACAATGGTTCTGGAGATTATTTTACCTAGTAAAGACGCCAATGAAGAACCATCAAGTGTAGAAAAACTGACCTAAACTAGCTAGACCATAGGCTTCTAAAAGGGTTGTAGGGTTTTGGAAAAGAATTACTGAGCTCAGTAAAGGAAGAATAACAACATGCAGGGGTGGCAAACCTATGGCACGCGGAGCAATTATTTCGGCACACAGATCTGGGAGGGCACTAAGGGATACCTCTGTCTCACTCGATGGGTTGGCACATTAGGCAAGCAAGTACATATACTCTTATTTCATAAACTTTGGCACTCAATCGCCAAAAGCTTCGCCACCCCTGGCATAGTTTAATGTAGAGCTATTTGGAGTGACACAAATGGAATGGGTGGTAACTTGAAAGCAATGCCTAAAAAGCTGAGCACCATTGAGGAAGTACTAATGCCTAATAAAGATATTAGAATTGTGAGAATTGAAGATAAGAAGTAAATCGTTATAAAATATATTAAGCCAGCAGCAAGTAAAAGATGAAATGGAATGAGAATTTAATGAAGAAATGCTGAATAATCTGCCGCTAAAGTTGATGAAGGAGTCTTAAAAAGGTGAAGGGCTCTTGGAAAATCAGAATAAAGAAAGATGCTGTTCTGTTTAAGCCTCAACTGGATAACTGCTCACAGAAGATGAACGTAAAATGAATAAGAGCATATGATGATTTTGTTGAAGGTCCTTATTAATAGTGTGTAATGCAAAGAATGACAGCTCAATAAGAAATGAGCTTTATCCATATTTAATTATGTATTCAGGATAAGGCATACTCTATTAGCTCTCAAAGTCAACCTAAGTCCTGAAATAGGGTTGTAAATACGATATATTTAGATAAGTCTTTCTCCTACGATGCCTAATATTTAATATGCTGCAGTTCCATTGCAAGATGCTTGCTTTTTGGTAGTAGTGGTTCCAGTGGAAGAGACTCACTAGTTAGAAAATGTTTGATTTTGTACCAGCACACTCATTTACAGTTGAGTGTCAGTGATGGAACCTACATCTACGGTATACCCTGTGAACTGCCACTGAGGTGTGGCTGGGGGTGCTAGAATACTGGCGGTGAAACAGAGAGGGATAAATACTAATGTGCACAAACTCGATGGTTTCAGGCTTTACTTTGTGAAAATCCATTCTAATGAATTTAAATTCATTTTATTAAAAACTGTGAAAAAAAGTACCATATCTCTTTTGAATTCATCCTTATGTGCACACCCAGGTGCCCACCATGTAATATTTTTGCTTTTAACTTCAGTAATAAGTAACATTTTCATCTGAGCCTCAAGGTCCCCATTATTTAACTCCTTTAGAAGCAAAGCAACCACTGACTATTTTCATTTCATTTTTTATCGGTAAACCAAATGGCATCAAAGTACATGTGCTCAGCAGACACACCCTGGTGCCCACTGCCTGAAAAATGAAGTTTATACTGGGAAATTGATTAATAGCATCTTTAAATGAGTTTTTGAGATCACAGGGCTTATTAAATAAATAATTGCCTCAGTTTTATGGCAAATAGTACTACACAACGGTCCATAAAGGTGAAAATGCTCCATTTACGACTTGCGTGGCTTTATTTCCGTCTCTTAATGGAAGCTATAGAAGGCTTGGAGACTTCAAAGTGCTTACATACTTTCTATTGATGTTTATTTAGTTAAGTATGTAAATTGATTTGAAATTATTCTGTTCACATGCTGACTCAGAAATGAAGAAAAACTAGAGGTGGGCACCCAGGTATACTGGGTGTATAACAATGTGGTAAAAGTTGGGTGTGGACATAAGAGTTAAGGATAAGGGATTAGAGATGGAGAGGATGAAAGTGAACCATGTATTAAATAAATTCTTAAGTGTTGCTCTTTTTTGTTGTATTCACTGATGGTAAGTGGAAAGAAGAAACTTTGGTGCCAATCAGTTCAGCAGTACCTATCTCTCATTTTGTAACTTCTAAAGTTCTACAGATTCTTCAGAGAATCAACAAAGTCAATTTATTACTAGGATAGGCTATATTTTTGATAGAAATAGTATGATGATGGCTTGTTTCATTTTAGATAGCTTAACTGTTATTAATTTGATCTTGCTTTTAACCAGGGAGAAGAGGACACTGGGCTGGCGGATGTCCTTTCAATTCACGAGGTGGTGCTACATGATCTCTTTTAAGTGTTGCCGAAATCAGAAGAACAAAAACTAAGTGAAGTGCTACATTGAAATGGAATTTGGTTTTACAATTACTGGAAAAATGTGGGCATCTCTTCAGGTCTCTGATTGTATGGGGGTTTGTACCTGTTTACACCGTGTTAATCATGTAAATACTAAATTTTTGGCATAGACAGTGACTTTGAAATCTCAGGTTACAAATACTTACGTCCCTTGAGTTATCATCATTGCAACAATGCGGTAGTGAAGAACATGTTTCTTTCAATACCTCTGTTGTTGAGGGAAACTTAAATGATTGAATCAATTAGTCTTGGCCTGGGTGGCCAGCAACTGCTACACTCTATCTAGGCAGCTAATGGATGTCATATTCAACACTTTTATATAGTCTGTGACACATCAGTGTGATATGAACATTTTTAAGTATTTCATGAATTCCATGTAAATAAAAGAATTTTTTCTTGATATACACCATTGAAAGTCTCTATAATATAAAATGTCGACATTAACTTGGTGGGAGGTTGCCATGATAATATGTATATCAAAATTTGTAAAATTTATTTAAAATGTTCAACCAATTTTGGCAATCTTCATCTGCATGTACCTGATAATGACATAATGAGGAATGTACCTGAAGGTGGATTAATGACTAAAACTAGTTGCACATTCTAAATAAATCATAAACGCTTGATTTATTATTATTAAATGTCTATACTTTTGATTACGTTTCTTCACATGAATCCAAGTTGTGTGTTTGAGGACCTGCTTTTGCTATTGTACAATTTAGGAATTTTATTATAGGATTTGTGAGAATGGTAGAGCTCTGCGTGTTAGAAAGAAGCCATGAAAATCACTCATTATTATCTCAGTGTTTGTGCTACAATTTTACACCCTAGGGGCTTCAGTCAGCCAACAAGAATATTTTTATGAAATATTTTATATCAAAGAATAAATTTCAATTTAAAAAAGTTTTCCCTTTCTTTACCCTGTTATATCATGAGAGATTTCACCAAGCAAAATATTGCACATGAAAAACAAGATTTTGCTGAACATCACATTACACTAGGACCTCGTTAATTCAAGGGACCAAAAAATTAAGACTTAAAATCATCCGGGTTCTCATCAAACATTCTAAAAGGAGTAATAGAAGAAAATTCCTTTACTTTCTGAAGAAATCACTGAACTCTCAAATTGTTTAGGCAAAATATGAAGAATGGACACATACTTGAGATAATTATCAAATTTCTTCACATAAGATTTAAGTAAAGCTAGGTTTAGTAAGTACTTAAGATGCTATAAAACAGGAATAAAAACAAATAAATATGTGAATCTGAGTATAGTGATCCATCTCTCAATGATTCATTAGACATACTTCCATAGGCAGGGGCGATCCCAGGGGGGGGATAAAGGGGATACACCCCCCCAAATATTTTGGGTTTTACCAAGTAATTTTAACAACTAGACATAGCTATCAAATACAACATTAAAAACTCCGATCCCTAATCTGAAAAGTATTATAGTTATTATTGTTACTTCTGTAACTTTCCCCTCCGAGTCCCCGGCTAACATCGGGTTTCGTTGCCGTCATAATGGCCGAGAACTCGAGAGGGGCAGTGCAGAGTTCGTAGCTGCTTCCGATTAACCCATCGGATGAGTGGCTACGTTGCGTTCGGGTCGTGCACACGAAGCAGACGGAGCGACCCCAAGAGGACGGCCTTCTGCATGCGGGCTGCAAGTGATTCTGCCTGTGCCACGCAAGCAGGAATACACTTGATGCTCTGTATCAGCGAGCCCTTGATTCCACCGAGCACACCTATGACTAGGACTACTAGTTTTACCGAGTGTCCCCGGGTACATCTGCCGAAGTTCGAACAGCAGGTCTTGATATTTCGTCCGTTTTTCCGCCTCTTTCAGGTCCAAGTTCGTATCGGCCGGAGCCGAAAACTCAATTACGAACATGGAACGAGATTGGCAGACGAGGAGAACGATGTCAGGCTTGTTTGCCTCCAACTGCCTGGTGGTGGGGAATGAGTAATTCCACCAGATTTTTATTTTGTCGTTCTCCACGACGGACTCAATATCTCCAGAGGCATAGGGCAGCACATAAACTTCGTCGATGCCGTAATGATGTCGAAGGTGGAAATACAACACTTGCAGAGCTGCATTGTGCCTAGTTAAATACGCTGATTGCACGTAATAACTGCAGCCGGAGAGAAGGTGACTCAAAGTCTCCGGCTTGGCTCGGCACGCTCTGCATCTCGTGTCCGCCACCTCCGCCTTGAATATCATTCGGCGGTACACGAGAGTGTTGATGACACCATCCTGGCACGCGAGAACGAAACCCTCTGTTTCGGACCTGAGACCCACGGAACGAAGGAAGGCAAACGTCAGCTCCTTCGATAGCCCATGTTTTCCCATGTTTCGGTAGAAACCTCCATGCATGGGCTTATCGGTGTGTGTCTTGAGCAAGGTCTTCTGCTCAGCCTTTTTGACCTCGAGCTTTAAGACGTCTGCCCTCAGTGACACGATTGACGTGCCACTGTCCTTACCGTCGGATGACAGGTCAAAGTCCAGACCGATTTCGTCCGTTGCCCTCTTCGCCGCCTGGAAGAGGAACGCCCCCTCCCCGGCACCTTCGTGCTCCCTTACGAGAGTGAGCAGGGGGTCCGTGCTGTTGAACACACGGCAAACTGTACCCAAAACAACTCTGTTATGTAGACACTCCAGGCTCAACATACCTCTACCGCCTACACTGCGAGGGAGATACAATCTGGCGACGGAAGATTTTGGATGAAGACTTCTATAGATAGTCAGCATCTTCCTCGTTCCCCGTTCGAGGTTTTGCAACTCGTTGACATTCCATTTCATGCATCCGAAGGTGTACAGCAGTGTCGGAACCGCGAACATGTTCGTGGCAAGAACCTTGTTCTTGCTAGACAGCTCAGAACTCCAGATTTTTTTGAGAGTCTGTCTGTACTTGGCGGTGAGTCTTTCCTTCACTGTTATAGTTATTATAATGCTCATTATTATATAGATATAATGATGTAACTACTATAATTTTTTTAGGATGACTGAATATTGCCATAATTTTTAATGGTAGTCTCCCCCCCATTATTCTATCGACCTAATACCTTTCATTCTTTCCTCTGTCACCCTACTATCTTTCCTTCAAGGAAGTGGAATTATTTCTGGTAAACATATTTTTCTTAACATTCATTACTTTTAAATTTAACATCTACTTTAGTAGTTCTCGATTCATTTGAGACCAAAAACCTAAGTATTCCATCGTATTTTAGCTAAAGAGCATGGCAAAAATTGTTTTCAAAATATGTTCAATCACAGCAATACTCAGAAATTTGTTAGTAATATAACAAATAAAAGTCATGACTTTTGGTTTTAATAAGTCCACTTCTGAGTCACTCATTGAGCAATCACTCATGGTGCTTCCTCAACCCTTGAGACTGGTGAAGATAAGGAGTCCGAGTGGGGAAAGAAAGGGATGAAAAGTGGTTAATCCCTTCAAATGAGGCGCTAGCCTACCCTCCTGCTCTTCCCAATGGATCACATGGTAGCTTGCGGAATGTTACAAAGAGGCAGTCTTTCGTTTCCATTCGCATACAAAATCTTGCGAGTAAAGATGGCAACATTCTCCTCTCTCTCTCCCCACCCTACCACCCTGGTGTCGAAGGCCCCTCCTCCGGCCAAGAAGCCACTCAAACCGTTCCTAGCACACACAAAAGGTCAGTCGCTAAGGTATTTGAAAAGGATATTAGCCATAACGAAAACCAAATGAATATGCTTTATTGACGATGTGCTGAAAACTTTTTTCTTTTAGGAGAAAGTAACAGCAAATGAAAAATTTCTCTTGGGGTGATTTTTGATTTTCAGAGAAAAAGCAAGATTTTTCCTATATAGGCACCACAAAAAAAAGTTTCAAAATGGAAACGTGCAGTGTGGAATATGATGTAAATTAAGGCCATCATCTTGGATTCACCTATCTCATGATATACTGATCAAGTGATCCAGCTGTTATTTAAGGTGATCACTGATTGGCTTCAATTCTAACCACCAACAGCAATCTTACATACACCAAACTACAGCAATGAATGGATGGATGAACTCCTCTGAATTCTTCTACGACAGTCAGTAAGTGTAAAATATACTATGAATACTTGGGGAATATTTGATTAGTAGGCAACCAGCTGCTGGTTCACACTGAACAAACAACAAAAGAATTAAATAGCCATGTAATATCAAATCAAATAGTTAATTATGTTCAAGAAATGTAAAACAACTACATAGAAATATGCATTTATGAACTTTCCCGAAGGAAAATATACAAATGGCACTAAGTCAATGAATAATTTCAAGATAAAAATTACATTAGAGAGTCTCAGGACTACATGAAGAGCTTCATAATACACATATTTCAAAATATCCATTGTATTTTATGCGTACTTCCCTATTCCATTTGCCAGAGACTGCTCACTGCTTTGAATTAAATGATTTTTCTAATTAAGGGGATGCATCATACCTACAAAACTGGTTGCATTATGTAATGATTTACCCATTTGATTGAAAGAATTTATTAACAAGAACTTAATTTCATTGCATTCTGAAGTTTAAGTTCTTAAGTGAACTTATATTTCGGAATGAATATAAATAATAGATCTTTGCCAAGGGAGACCTGAATCTCAAAATTGACAATTTTATCTCAGTAGATACTTGAATGAACTATGGGGTAATCAGCAAGATATTAAGTGTTAATATTTCTTACAAAAAACTGCACTGAAATAGCATAAACATTGGGAGATACATCAATCCTTCCAATATCAGAATGCTAAGTAATAGCTGTCATGGTAAATAAGTAAAATCTGTAATTGGTGCTTTCGACAAGGTAACTGAAAGGTTTTTGGTGATGAAATGCTCTACTGGTGATATAAATAGTTTTGCATTTACTCACACACCTGCGGTCAGCAATCTCTGTAACTACATATCAGAGACTTTTCAATGACTTGCATGTACTTCCCTTGAGCAGGAATCATCCTGGAGAGAGAGGCTCCTGATATCTAAATGTCTCTTATCAGTTTCGAGAGTCGCCACCTTGAGGATTTTCTACAAACTATTCCTTACCAGTAGGTTTGATGTCTCCTCTTTTGAGAGTTAGAATTAACGAGGTTTCTGTGTAGAATGAGTGGTTCATTTTAGCCCACAAGCTGAGTCACCCTCATGTCTTCTCAGGCGCTATGAGAAGGAGAAAATTAGGGGAATATATTACAGGCAAAAGAGTCGCAGGTGGTGGGCCCATATTGCCTGCATCAACCTTTCTTTCCCAAGGTTGGGGGAAGTGGTCATTTGGTCATGAAGTGATCAAAGTTGGGGGAAGGGAAGGGAGCACCAGTAGCAAAGCAATAACTAAGAGTAGACATATATAGAGGGAAACTCATGTCTACATACGCTGTTCAATAACTTGCATCATTTTTATCACTTTCCAATAAATTTCCTACATCTTTCCTAAATTCATGGAATCCCATATTTACATGATTTCATTTCCAGTTTTCACTCAACTTGCATCACTATGTATCAAATGGAAAAAATATTTTACTTTCCAAGTCAATTACTCATACATTAGTACCCTTTCAAAGCACTTTTTAACTCCTTTTCACACATTTACTCTTAAACAAAACATGACGTTATTCCATCAAGGTAATTTAAACTGTTTTAGAGAGGAATTTGAATGTGACGGGGATATTAAGTTTGACACTTATCAAAAAAGTGAAGGTAGTCACCAGAGTTTGAGATTCTTCTAAACAAAGCACTGAAATTTAATATATTGAAATGCTGTTTTATTTCCTTCTTTATCAACATTTATTTTTAAAATTCTGTCATCTCAAGTTTACTTTATTTTATTTTACTATCTGAAAAATTATTTACTCTAGTTTGAGTGTTTGATATTCTGTTATTTCTACCTCATAAACTTACTATTTTATTTACAATATAATGCATCACAGCATATATGCCACCAAATCAACCAGGGTCCTAAATTCGTTTGGAAGGATTCAATTGAATCTTGAATTCATGTACTCATAAGATTCAATCAATTCCTGACCACAGCACAAGAAAATAACATGGAATGGAAAAACATTAGATAAGTTTCCCATCCAATGACCTCATTAACAGAATGATTTAATCCACAAGCAAAAATGTTGATGTAACATTTTATTCAACAAATAAATTTCTAGCACATGAGATGGGTTGTCACACACCAATCTCTCAAAATGTACTGCTGCTCAAGTGTTTGGCCAATAAAGAGAACCGATTTTCATATCTTCAGAAAATCTTACCGCAATGACCAATCACTCTCCCCCAGGTGATTTAGCTCCAACTTGAAGGGAGAGAGAGAGATCACACTTCCTGGGAATGAATCGCGCCTCAAAATTTATGGGTAATAAAGTAGGGGGAAGTAATCTTACACCCTGACGTGTATACATGTCCCAAGAAACAAATTCACCGAGTTTAGGATGTTTTCCATGAGGACCAGTTGAGATAATATTTTCTGGATTCCCATTAAGGTCCCAATCCACCCAGACTGCTATGCCATTGCACTCCTCACAACTGCTGAAGAGATCAAGAAAGTATATAAGAGTCAAAGTTAGCCCTTTTGCTGTGTATAACAAGGTGTAACAATGAGTGGAATTTATCCACAGTGAAACAAGATAATTTTTGTTAAGTCAAATGCTAAAACAGGTGGGATGCCACTAATATTATCTCTATTTTTCCCTAGTGAAAAATATACCATAATCTTGTTTAATGCAAATTTTATGAAAGGTAGATACATAAAGCCACAAGCCTAACCTTGAGTTTTGATCATGAACCAGATTTACACACTAAAAAAAGTTGAATGTGAACTGAAATGTTTTAAAATTTTAAAACAGGCATTCCAATAACGAAATTCTTATCAGTAAACATATAATTATCCACAAGTAAACAGAAGAATTTTATTTACAAGCTAACCTTTCCACACTAAAAACTCCTCTTTCAACCATGGGCTCTTCAGGGAGGACCTTTCGAAAATCAAACTCAAACAATTTACAAGGCAAGCTCACAGCTCTGCAAGGGTATTCCCATAACGGTTGTGGCTCCAGAAGGTCATCTCCGATGGATCTTGATGTCTTAAGGGACAGATATAAGAAGAAATTATGCATTACTATGTGTTTTATATGAACTAGTTGTGGGAAATAAGATTAATATGCAATTGGCAAATACTAATCTCTTCTATATACTATACTGCCATCTTTATTTATCACTTACAGTGGCTCATAGATATCTTAAGAATAACTTGTGTAAGTGCAATGAAAAGATTTTAAAAATTATTTTGGCCATTGATGAAATGTACCACAGATAAAACTACTTGAGGAAAAAAAAACAAAAATTCCACCTAAGTGGTCGCCACTTTGTAGATAAGGCAGAATTCTCCAATTGTTGAAATCACATGGTATAATCTAAATATATAATTTCAACAAGCACAAATTGATTCCCTATCCCACAGTTCAGATGCTATTATGAGAAAATTTACATCTTTCACTTCACTAACAGAATTGAGACCTAAACCTAAAGTAAATAATTTAGAAGAACTTCACATGTATTTGGTTGCTATTATAAAGCATAAAGATTCTAACAAAAGTAGCTAATCTACTTTCTCCTCAGATGATGCCATACATGCTTAAATTTAACCTGAAATACAAAAATTATGAAACAATACATTATCCATAAAAAATTGAAAACATACAAAACAATCAAAACTGCTGGGAGAGTAGCTGGCACAGTAGGGCAGAATTTAGTGCAGTCCCATACAAAAAAAATCTTACCACCTTGGAATTGAAAAATTTTGAGCTCGTGAGTTGATGTGACAATGCAGGTGAACCATACCCTCTTCACGGAAAAGTAATACACGCATGGAATGGAACAAGGACCTTCCTCCCCACATCTGGTGAGAGAGATGAAGCATGGAAGGACGGTTATGACCTGCGAAACGATATTTTTTAGGTTTGGATATCTGTTGGCGATTCAAGCAAAAGCTAAGCATTTGTACGATGAATTGCTCAAAGCCAGTTCCAATGTAGAAACATTTACTGTGGTTTAATCGCTTCAAAGCCCGGTATAAGTTGCCTAATATATCTGTTTGTGGAGAGTCAGCTAGTGCGGTTGAAAGCGCAGCAGCCGCATTTATCATTGGATTAGTGGCCATGATAGAAAAGGAAGGATATTCACCTGATTTTCAATGCCGATGAGACTGGATTGTTCTGGAAAAGGATGCCATCCCGAACGTATATTTCTTCTGAGGAAAAATCAATGCCAGGGTTCAAAGTTTCAAATGATAGACTTACATTATTGCTCGGTGGAAATGCTGCTGGGGATTTTAAACTTAAACCAATGACTGTTTATCATTCGGAAAACCCTAGGGCTCTTAAAGGTTGCCATAAGCAAAGCTTACCTGTCCTATGGGTAGCTAATAAGAAGGCATGGATAATCACTGTCGTCTTTGAAAAGTGGTTCACAACCTATTTCTGCCCAGCTGTACGAGAGTACTGAACCAAAAAAAATTTAGACTTCAAAGCACTATTGGTATTAGATAACGCCGGTGCATCCAAGAACTTTGAGTGATTTATGTTCGGAGGTAAAGGTTGTTTACTTACCTCCAAACACTACATCGATTCTACAGCCAATGGATCAGGGCGTAACTTCAACATTCAAGGCATGCTATTTAAGAGAGACTTTCAACCAAGCTGTAAGGGCAACTGAGGGTGAAGCCGGCATGAGCTTGAAGGAATTTTGGCGCTGTTATAATATCCGACAGGCCAATGAAAACATATCAAAATCTTCGGGTGAGGTCTCCGCAAAAACTATGAATGCAGTTTGGAAAAATCTTTGGGACGACTGTGCGATTGACTTCCTTGGTTTTGATATACCTGAGGATGTAATTAATGAAACAGTTGACCTAGCACACATCATTGGTTTAGACGAAGTGGAGGCTAAAGACATTCAGGACCTAATTGAGGCTAATAAAGAAGAATTAACTAATGTAGAACTATTAGAAACGCAACAGCATTGGAAAATGGAAGAGCGGAGCGAAGATGTGTGAAATGACGAAGAAACAAAAGTAGAGTTTTAACTACATCAAATATTAATGAAATCTTAAATCTTGTTGACAGTGCATGCACTCTCATAAAAAAAAAGTGATTCTGATTATGAAAGAAGCTCGCTAGTTGCTAGAAGTTTCAAGGATTCTGTGAGTTGTTACAAGGAACTGTTACTAGAAAGATACAAAAAGAAAAAACAGCTCTCTTTAGATAGTTATTTCTCTAAAACTCAAAGCAAATCCTCCACCACAACCCAAGACAGCAGCAGCAATGATCCTTCTGACGACGTCGAGGTGGATCAACTGCAAGAACCAGAAGAGCTTTCGTTAACATGACGATGGTGGTGATGTGCCTTCAGCTGTTCCTTGTGTTTCATTTTCTGCACTTAATTTATCGTTCTATCCATGATTAATTGTTTTTTCTTCAAGTTTGTTTTTTTAAAGCATTTCAAGAAACTATTAGATTGTTGTATCACAATTTTACTGTTAGAGTGTAAGTATTGTTTGAGTGTAAGTAGAGTGCAATTGTTAGTGTGTACATCAGAGGGAATGCGGAATATCTTCTTTTAGTTTGAGGCAAAACCAAAAGTTCTCAATTTGAGTAATTATTTATCCGTTTTTATCTGTAAAATTTTAAACAAATGGAATAAAAACAAGGTTTATTTAACTTTAAATCAATTTTAAAGCGATTTTAGCTGCAGTTTATTATTTTCACAGTATATTTCACAAAATGTACACTGTGAAAGCAGCATCTCAGGGACGAATTAAGTTCCATAGCATTAGGCATTATGGAACTTGATGATTCAAATAGCGCTGTTTCGATTAGCGCTCGCTTTTCATGGAACAAATTAAAAGCGTTAATCGGGGAGTGGGTGTACCACCCTTTGTCACTTAGTATTAATGCAGAAAGCCCCAAAGAAAAAGCTGGATATTTTATATACTATTGTTAAATACATATTAGCATACAAAATTTCAAATTAATACAGCAATGCCAGATACCAAGCCAAAAAAAAGCTAAGAGATATGACTTCCTGATAGACAAAGGCCATAAGACAATAAAGCCTTTGTACGGCACAGGTAGTAATGAAGAACATTGAAGACTATACAAGGAAGGAGCATGTAAGTATATTTTCCCTTCTTTATTTCTTAATTCTATGCTGGCAGGCCGAGGAGTAAGCTGGGACCCCTACCCTCACTAAACTTGGGTGAAAGAGCCCAACCAACCACAAGACCACTCCTTCATCCCCACTCTACTCTGGAAACAATGTCACTGACCTCTTCAATTCTAATTCTCCAGCAGGCCTACTAGGGAAAATAATCCTTTTCACGAGGGTAGTGCAAGGGGCTTTCTTTCGTACTGGAATGTTTATAGCTCAATGGTTGTGAAGGTGGTGAATGTGCAATTCCAGCCTGCAAGCATTTTTCACCATCTAGGGGATGGTCGTATTCATCCTATGTTTATCAAGAGTAGGGCATGCATTTAAATTCAGCAAGGTAGTGGATAAAATATTGAACATGATATGGGGGAAATAAATAATATCCTTTCAATTTCCTGTTCAAATCATGTAAGGATGGGTTTCTGTGAAGCCATTCAGAGGACAAGGCAAGACAGCACTTTACTGATTATTATGGGAAGTGAATGGAAAAAAATTCATGTGAATTCATATTTGTGCCTATTTCATGCTAATATCTATTCATTTACAACAAATTTTGCTATACGATAAAAAAACATTTTACAACACCAAAATGATTTCCTTGAGGGCCGCATTACGTGGTTTACATTTTTAAACCTGATGATGACATGCCATATCAAAGCCTGGGTCTTAAATAAAATTTACACAGAAAAAAAAGTTACTTTCATTTACAATGATGTGTAAATTCCATGAAGTCACGCCTGAGACAAATGAACCTTTCTCAGCCATCAACGATATGTCACGTAAAATGCAAAAGCAGATGAAATTAACATAACTAATAAACAATTGATGGACTCTGATGGATGGTTTTAAAAATACCAAATGGATTAATTTGAAGATACACGATGATGACTAGTTGCTATCAAAATCTTAGAGTAATAGAATGTTTTTTACATTCAATTCTTCAAGATTCAACCTCTGATAAACAGTAATTCCTTGATATTGAATGCCTTGATAATGGAATCACTATTGTTTGTTAGACGAGGATTCTATGTATTTAAAGTTTAAAGGCACTAAAATATATATTAGATTTGACACTATTCTACTTCTTTTTGCAACAATAATTCACCATAATAACCTTTCCTCAATACAAAAAAAGAGGAAGATCCATCACCTCTTCTGAGTTCAGAAGAAGGGTCCTATTCCGTTCAGAGCACTAATTGCTTTTCCACACAGGGGCTATGTTTCGCCCACCTTGTCACATCAACTTAGACTTGGGACTAAAAATTTTGAAGACTGGAGAGAAGAAAAATTTAAAGAAATGAAAGCAGAAAGGAGAGAAGAGCATCAGGAAATTTAGCTTTGAATTTTTCGTGACTTTTAGATCACTGATAACAATGATGCAGTAAATAAGGGGTGAAGTCTAAATTTTTAATTTTGATTCCTTTAAAGCAAAAAAAAAAATTATTTTTAATAACTTAAAACTTAAAATACATGGCAGTGAAGCTTTCCTTCACTATATACTGTTAGATTTGAATAATAAACATGAATATCAAAATTCAACCCTTATATTCACCTCAATTAATTGGTCAAAATCCTCCATTTTGAACCCCTCCACACAGTGAACAGGGGCACGAATCTTCCACAAATCTTTGAACTGAACAGCCATGGCCCAAATTGATGCTCCAACAGGCATTAGTGCCACATCAGGATGCAGTAAGGATGACAGTTGGGCTAAGCGGTACCAGAAATGGAGATTGTGCCATGGCAAAAGCGAGCTGCAGTAGTGTGGTTCACCCAAAACCATACTTGCCTATTTCATATTAGATGGAAGTAAAAACACACATGAGATAATATACCAAAGTGAAAAGGATTATAATGATGTTCAACTCAATGCACAAGGCTTCATCAAATATAACAGCAAGTGAATCTAAGCAATGTAACATGATATTGAATGGTGCGATGTTTATGTCCTCCAAGATCTTGGTCAGTGTCTGGTCTGATCATTGTGGTATATAGAGAGGGCACTTGCAATGCTGGCCACTACTATAAGCAGAAGCCAGTCCACCATCTTCATTGACCCGCATTTTCCTATAGCACTTGAGGGCTAAATGCACTACTTGTGCAATTTACTATGATTTTCCATCAATAACTTACGAGAAATCAGCAGGCAATTACTTCTTTAATATGCATTCTCCTAGTATTTACTGCTTATATATTTAAATAAAATATACTCAGCATTCCTGCTAAAAACTAAGGTAAAATGGAGTAGAATCCATTGCACTACGTAAACAATGTATATTTGACGAGTTACTTGCCTTAAATTTCAAACAGATGATTTACATTCTAGCTTTACACCTGCAAATTTGTCCATTCCATCGAGATATCCATAGGAAAGTACGGAGAGAGCAGGGTTAAACAATATGGTTGTTATTTCGGTTGTCAGGCTACAATTTGATGATATAGTGCCCTCTCCACAAGCCTCAATGGGTCTGATGTTTCATAAAAGGTGCCACACCATTGCCTGGATATGGGCTACACATGAAGCAAAGTCAACTCCAAATGAGTGAAACATGTGCAAGTGCTGCCATGTTCTGTCTCTTCATCACTGATGTTTATGGCACATTTCATTCCCTTGAAATACCTGACCAAGGACAGGGACTACAAATTAATGGTGTGAACAACTGATGCTAAATTTCTCTTTAAGTGATTTATATCAGTTAATCTTTTCAAATGACAAGACACCATTCATACCCATCGCATGATCCCCTTTCATGGTAGGCACAGTCAAAATGTTCACAGGGATAGGCCCGTAAAGCTGGTTCTACTTGATAATTTCCTTCATTATGTCCTATCCTTGCATAACTCTTTTGCTTCAGTTACCCTCGTGCATCGCTTCTTACTTACCCTCCTGTTCTAAAGACCCCACACTTTTCTGCTCCACATGTTGCAAGTGATGGTAGGATGTAAGACCCTCAGACTATTTTCAATTATGATCTGTTCACAGGATACTTCAATGTTAGGATGGGGAGTTGTCCCATGGAGAGGAACACTAGTAATTAAGCATTGCTACACCAGCAACACACACCAAAAGGCTGACAATGAAATTTCTAATTATTTTTTGGCTACAAAGTACTCCAGGAGTGGATATGTTTGACTTATATTCTTGTGTGGGAGACCCTCATGATCAGGGAAGGCCCAACCCCCATATTCTAATTGGCTCATCAATACCCCAAGCATCAGCCTTATCCCTATCACCCAGCTATCAGCCATTGAGAGAATTTAAAAGATAATAGCACCAAGTCTACAAAAATCTGCACCCACAGGAGAATTCAAAAATTAAGGGAAGTGAACTTGTCCAATTTCAGAACTGTTCACACTTTTTTGAAAATAATATTGAATTATTCAGAAAAAATGACAAGCATACTTTAAAAGGCCCACATTACCTGAGCCTAAAACAGTTTTAAAATGATTTGAAATACCAAGAACTCACTGTATCAAAATAAGTTGAAATGAATCTCCCATCATATTACTACTAAATTAAGCAATTTTTGTTGATACTTGCCACAAATAATTACACACCATCTCTCAAGAAAACTATAAAAAGAAATACTTTGCTAAACCAAGGAGTCATAGGTCCTCTTTGAGATTGTGCAAACATTTTTCCTGGTCATAAAAGTTCTTTGTAGTACTAGATTCATCATACAAAACATCTCCCTTCCTGTGTAAAACTAGGAGGGTAACTGTCTAACCAGTAAGGTAATTTTTCCATCACTTAGGCGATTTCATTACACGGCATAGTTAGTAATAAAAAATACACTAGATTTCAATGTTCCAACCAATTCAAAATTGCACTACTATCCCTGCCAATTTCATTCAGAGAATACATATATAATAAATTATACACATCATGAAATGGATGTTCTCAGTATATCATTTCCAGAATTTTTAAACAAATGATCTGCTGTATTTCATCAAGAGGCTGACACTAATTGCTTTGAATTTAATTTATTTCAGCTTTACTTCATAGTGAACGAACCACTTTAAAAGCTTTAGCCTCAAATTACATTAGTCAATATTGTTCCACTTACCTTCATTCCCCCCAAATCATTGATATTGCCGATTTCTTCTAAAATTTTGACAGAATCACAAATCTTATTGCTGTGCACATAGGTATCCCAAAACCTCTTCGACCTTGAGTTCTTGTCTTCACACACAACCTTAATTTTAGATTCACTAAACATTTTCTCAGCCATTTTAGCTGTCACAAGTCCCAATAATGAACCTTCACTCAAGCAGAGTATTGTCAGTGGGTCACTCACATTCCTGTCAACTGCAGGGAGCTGTCTGAGATTCTGACTAATTGCAGAGGCATATTTTTTTCTCCTCTCTTTGTCATTGAGAGATCCAATTCGAGTTCTACTAAATGAAGCATGAAACCCGCACGTGCAAATTGGATGCAAAGTCCTTTCACTGAAAATAAAATAAAAAAAATTAGGGGTGAGTCAGTAACCATATTTTACTATCTGTCCTCAGTCACATATTTGTTGCGATAACCTGATATATATTGCATACCAAATAGCATAGTAGGAAGAGCTAGCTAGGGGTGAAACAAATTATCTAAACACCCTTTTTTAATTGATACATATGCATGAAAATTAACAAAATCTTCAAAATTATACCATTTCAATAGATGTAGACAAAAAAGAAGATGCTTAACCTATTTTGGGCACAACACTTCACTTATCTAAAAGTACAAATTTGCTGACCTGAAAAATCTTTCCGCAGAAATAATCCTAATAATAGCTAAATATTTCAAGGTAACTTCTAAAAGAAACTTTTTATATTACCAATTAGTAAGACGATCACAGTCAATTGGCAATAAAGATAATCCCCTGACTCACCCTTCAGCTTTTTTTCAAAAATAAATAATTCACAATCAGGTACAACAAAGCATATCTTGAAGAAAACCTTGAAGGGCTATGATATTATCTCGTTAGTTCATTTTATTATGTCCATAAAACCTGCATATCCATAGAAATTTTAAAAAGGAATTCTGCTCAACCACGTTAACATCTTCAAGATTGTTCCTGTTTCACAACAAGTACTGAATATCCTATTTAATGAGATACACCTTTTTTTCTGAAAAAGTACTCTAAAATCATCCTGGATCGCATAGGCCAAGGGTAATGCTAAGTTTTCATGCCTCTGATTTTGCACTGTAACTGCAGATGCCAACAGCCCTACTTCCACCATATTTAGCATTGGTGCAGCAAGTTTAAGGTATGCTCTCCATTATTCATTTGTTTCTCTGATTCAACAACAAATACATTTAACAAAATTTGTTTATGGGATACAAGTAGCCCATTACTTTACTGTAAAATGTCAACTAAGATGTGTGTAGATAACAACTTCATTTTTAAATACCCAACTTGCAAAATCACAGTGTATCTTATTGGTCTCAGATGACAGAAAAACTTACATGACCTCTCAAATTGAATCCCTCCCACTGATCATTCTTTGATAATTGTTTCCTCTTCTGAATCAAGGACAAATTATGGATTTCAATCTGAGCTTTCATTGCTCTCAAACAGATTGGTCCAGAAGCACATTCAGGCCCAGTACAAATTTTATATCACTAAGTACGTATCACACTCAGACTTCAATGAACTCGGCTCCCATTACGACTAAATAAAACATACGAATGTTAGAGAGAGGAATTTTACCTTAGTGAGTTACTTCCTTTAACTAATTCAAACCAGAGAGAGTACTCATCATGGTTAGTTCGAAGTGTAACAGTCTCTCCTTTTTGAAGCAACACTTCGGAGTGGAGAAAATACACGGCTTGCATCCAGTGATCACGCCATGGCAATTCTGAAAAAAATTCAATGGGTACATTTAGAATAAAATTAATTACCACCACAAGTAAAGGAGCCCCAAAATGAGAGGAGAGCCCCTAGTCTACAACAATAGAAAAAAAGTCTCTAGATAGCATTTGAATGAGATGAGATAAAATTAGTGAGATGGATGTAGTAATGGCTTCCCAAGTAAAGACCTCCTCTCTAAACTCTCTTCTTTTATGCCAACTGTACTCATAGCTCAAATATGAAGGGTGAGTCTCTTAAGACTACCTTAAGATGATCAGGTAATACAGTAAAACCACAATTTCATGCACCTTGATTTTGTGTACTCATGATTTTGAGCAGCAACATTAAGGCCTGGCCGAAAGCTAAGGTCATTTCAATGGTGAACTCTTGATTTAATCCAGTTATTTGTTTCTATACAGTTATACTTTGGTCCAAACTGTCAAATATTTGACATTTTTACGTAGTTCTGGTGTAATTTTTTTTTAAACCGCAAACTAAGCTATCAAACATGACAGCCAACCTCAACATCTTAACAAGAATATTTGACTACATGCTTCAATGTCCTGCAGTATGCATGGAAACTACAAACTAAATCCTGTATTTCTAAATACATAACATTACTTCGACAAATTGAACACAAGTGTGTCACAGTCCATGTCACAATAATAAGCCTCACATTTGGAGACTGTTTCAAGTTTTATCTGGTTTTACTATAGTAAGAGGTATGGTTATTCTAAGTCTTCCATGGCAGCAATATGATGTTTGATATATCATTCTTCAATAATGTGTATACCATCAAAACAATATGCCACAATTATTCCGATATGCCTCTCATTTTTGGCCAAATACAGGGAGCCATAAGAGGATAAGGGTACTCTTTCTACGAATGAAGAGAGAAAGCCACTCAAAATTCACAGCCAATGGTCTACATAATACAGAAAAACAGGCGGTAAAAAAAGAGACAAGCAACTTTGCTCCCATATTAAATGCAAACTCTTAAGAATTTACAAATTATTTTTAACTGCCTGCTAATTTTCCATCATGATGATGTTTCTATAAACTTACAATTCCAGAGAAAAGTCAGTATATGTAACCTGTGATATAATAGTATGTAGAATATTTTACCTCACATCAGATGCAAAAAAATTACTGCCATTTTAATTTTTAAAAAATATTAATAGCAAGGAAATTCATAGCACAAGAAAACTAAGGTGGTTAATTAGGAATTCATTTAAAACACAGATGAAGAGCTTGGTTACAAAGCATATATTCAAATGGGGTCAGTATTCAGATACTGATGCTAATACTGTTCGTAACAATAATACAGGTTATGTATAAGTATATTAACAGAAGGGCTGGGTAGTAAAGACCATCAAGAGTAAAATTTGCCCTCAGTAAAGAGTTGGAGTTGTTTTCACCCTTCACTTGTAAGACCAGGAGTGAAGTTTGAACAACTATTTGGGGGATAAGAGGCATCTTATATACGTATTATCAAATATGGCAATTCAAATTTAATTCACTTATCAATGAAATTTTTAAAGCTCATGGCTTTATTTTTTAATACAATTAACAGACCTGAAAAATGCTATTACAATATGCATTTTTGTCAACCCTTGATCTGACACACTTAGTTTACATACTAGGTTTATGGACCCTCCATTACGTAAAATCAAGATTTCTCTGTATGCAGCAAATCGGAATCAATGGGAAATGAAAACAGTATCACTCACTCTAGAGTTATATTTATATATAAAACACTAATCAGAAATTTTGGATTTTGGCAATATACACAGACTCCTCTCTGTAATATTAACTTTATGCAGATACGTCCGACCTTACAACAGGGGCGCAAGCACAAAAGATGTAACTGACACCACATAAAGAACTGTAAATTCAATGCCTTGCATCGAGAATAACAAGCTTCTAAAGCCTGAAAAATCAGTGTATCTTCAAGTTCCTGGACACTCTTATGATGAGCTCTAATGCTAAAACTTACCCTAACTTCACTAATAGAATAATTCTCCTCAGAAATAATTTTTGCTGCTCATAAGATTCCACTTCGTTTAGAAGAGCTCCTAACGCAATGACTAGCACATCCATAAGATCACCAGAAAATCACTGTTCCAGGAGCTAGAAATCCTGACCTCGCCTCCCTTGTCCTTTATAGGGAAGGCCTTTATAGGGAAGCTTGATAACCTGCTGTACTCACTAATTGATCACCCCAAAAGACCAACTATCATATTGACTGGAGATTTGAATTGTAATCTTTTAATTGATGGCCATGATCAAAAACAGCTTCTGCAAGTCTTCTACAGTTATAATATGAAACCTTTAGTGAATACTCCAACCAGGATAACTGTGAGCTCAAAAACGTTATTAGACAATGTATACACTAACCACTGTGAACAAAAAGTAAACATAACTGTTTTTGATACTGCCCTGTCAGACCACCTAGCCATAACATCTACTTTCGCAGTACAAAGTAACATTTTACTGTCAAAAAAAATCAAATACCAGAGGTTCTTCAATGACACTAATGTGAATTACTTTCGTCTCTTGCTATCTCAAAACAATTGGAATGGAAAACAAGAGTCAAATAGCTTCAATGTTAATTTCAACAATTTCTACCAAAATTACACTCATTGTTTTAACCTTGCATTTCCACATGAGCCAGTAAGATCCAAAGGAACAGGTAGAAAAAATTGGTTGACTTCTGAAATTATAAATATGTCTAATGACTTGAAAAACATGTCACTTAAAATATTGTCTTCTAATGACCATCAGTTGCATTCTCAATATAAAATTTTTTTAAAACATTATAAATACTGTATAAAGAAAGCCAAAAAGGAGTACAATGACTTACGCATAAAAAATGCTTCCAATTACTCCAAAGAGGCATGGAAAATTATTAAGGATAGCTCAATCTCAAAATTAGTTGAGACTTCTGATTTCATAAAAGATGAATATGGAAATGTAATTATCGACCCTGTTGAGATATCAAATGCACTTAATAATGCCTTTTTACAAAAGCCAGTCCTACAGAACACTGTGCCTACCATACCCTGCCATCCGAACTCAGTATCATGTAAGTCGTTTTATTTAAGACCCTGTGATAAAACTGAACTAAAACAGTATTTAACTAAAGTAGGAGGTAAAAAATCAGCTGATACTGAAGGCTTGTGTGGTCAAATAATTTTTCAGAGTGGGGACATAATTCTTGATCCCCTACTATCTCTGGTTAACCAGTCCCTGGCTGAAGGTGAATATCCTGATGCTCTCAAGATCTCCAAGGTGATACCAGTATATAAAAATAAGGGAGACAGGAGTGAATTAAATAATTACAGACCAATTTCTATTATTCCTCATTTTGGCAAAATATTTGAATATGTTTATTGCAGAAGACTTGTTGATTACCTTGAAAATCACAGCCTCCTCTCAGGCAATCAGTTTGGCTACAGAAAGGCAAGGTCAACAGAGCAAGCTTTGTTTAAAATGGTCGACCACATCCTACAACATATCAATGAGAGATATAAAGTTATGGGTATTTATTTTGATCTGAGTAAAGCTTTCGATGTTATAAATCATGAAAAGCTACTCTTAAAATGCCAGCTGCTGGGCATAAGAGGTGTTGCACTGAATTGGCTGAAGACATATCTATCTCAGCGATATCAGAAGGTGGCCTATAAACGAGATGGTGATACCTATCTGTCTTCCTCTAAAGAAGTAACAAAAGGAGTACCACAAGGATCTGTTCTCGGTCCAATACTCTTTCTGATTTTCATAAATGACCTACCTTTGAGCCTGAAGTCAAGTGTAGAAAATAATTGTGTGATCTTTGCTGATGATGTGAGTGTTGTAACTTATAGCAAAACAGTAAATGATTTGATTACTTCTGGTAAAGTGGTTAATCAAAAAATGTTAAGCTGGTGCAATAGCAATGATCTCATATTAAACTGTCAGAAAACCCAAGCAGTATTCTTTTCAGTTAAAAGTAATAAATGTGAGAATAACTGCCAACTATTTGCAAACAATGGTTTTAATGCTGTGGAAGACTTAAAATTCCTCGGAATATATATTGATCAATATCTCAAATGGGATAAACATGTATCAAACTTGTGTAAAAAGTTAAATTCAATTTTTTATCTGGTATCTGTTCTAAAACATACTGTAAGTATAAATGTACTTAAAACTCTTTATTACGGTCTATTTTATTCCCAGATTTCATATGGTGTTATATTATGGGGTAATTCCACATTATCAAACAATGTGTTCTTAATCCAAAAAAAGTTGATGAGGACCATGTGTAATGAGTCTTATCGGGCTCATTGTAAACCTCTTTTCGGTAAGTTAGGGATCTTGACTTTTCCATCTGTGTATATATACCATGCTGTTCTGTATGTAAGAAAACATCTGTCAGAGTTTAAGTCAAATAACTGCTACCATTCTTATAAAACAAGAAGCTGCGATGATGTTCACATGCTTACATCTAACCTATGTACAACGATGAAAGGACCTTATTTAATGTGTGCAAAATTATATAATCATTTGCCGCAAGCTATAAAAAATGAAAAAAGATTGATGGCGTTTAAAAGGCTGGTTTTTTGTTATCTTGTGGAGAATTGTTTTTACAAAGTTAGTGACTATTTGACTTCCCGTGATTGATATGTATCTGCTTACTTTTTTCTCTTTTTTTAATGACGTGCCTTATGTACTTACATTTGTAATGGATTTTACCTTTTGTAATGTATCTATTGGGCAAATAAATCTATTCTATTCTATTCTATTCTTGTGTACGTAATAGTTCCACTTCTGTGAAAAACAGCCCTGTACACTTCCCAAAAAATATTTAAATCATACCTATCAAACAAAAGAAATAAAAGATCTGCACAAAGTGACGTTAACAGCATATTTTGCCAAAACACGTAACAGCATATTTTCTTCTCAGCTGCTAAGATATCCAATGAACTGCCATCCAATAACAAGTGTCCACCATCCTCAGAATTTAACAGTAGAACTGCCACAGGGTCTAGCCCGATCCAGTGAGCTTATCATTTTGCTGCTATTGCTGCACCACCAGAGGTAAGGTAATGGTGTCTCCTGAATTTTAGTAACTAGTTACTAGGAACATATGCCCAAAACATTTTGGCCAGAGGGTCAACCCTCATTGAGAAAAATAATGATTCATCTTAAACTGCAAACAGGTTTCGCCAGACCCAAAATGGTAATTCTGTTTTTACAAGAGCATTTAGATCAGAATGTTCAATATTACTACACGACTAGTTACTATTACAGTACCTCAACATATTTCACAAGAGAATTAGTCACTAGAATAATAGTCGTTAGAATGTTAGTCACTAGCCTAGGAGTTAGCGGTCCAGCTGAAACTGTTACAGAGCCACCTTTGCTATAGGTCAGAGGGGCGTGTTTTCTGAGTGATGAAATGTATCTCATATGCAGCACCGACAGTAAAATATGTGTATAGGTGGAAAGACTGCCATGCATTTTTTTTGTATGAAAACTGATACTCATAGCCATGATATCTACATTTCTAGTTTGAATCAATACTCATGACATCTCTAATGGAACTGGTCATCTAAGTTCCCTTGGGAATGCTTAGGGTGGCTCTGAATACAGTTGAATATGGTCAAAGATTAGATAAGATGTCAGGCACAACCACTAAGTTTGTTAAGCTTACCGGCAGTATACAAGAGAGAGACCTCAAATGGCACCAAGTGAGAAGTTAGCTGGGTTCGTGTCATTGGGACAGGTCCAAGACACAAATACATATATGCATTCAGAAAATATAATGGTGGACTTTGTCGAACACTAAGAACTATCAGCAATCCCGTTCATTGTAGATATTAGTATCCTATAGCAAATCTGATTTTCAAAAGGGTGGTTCAGAAAGGTTTTTTCAAAGAGTACAGACAGCCTGCTACCTGATGTTTAATGGCAACAGGTGCAGACACCTCTCTCAAAATCATTAAAGAAGGGTAGAAAAGGGAAGTTTGGTTATTTCTCCCAATCTTATATCCGCATTAGGGAGATTTCCCACCTCATCATGAAAACAAATTTTGATTAACGAGATTCAGGACTCATGACCTGTACACAATCCAGGTGGGAGTAGTAGAATGGCTGAATGCGGACACCAAGGTTGCAAAAATCTTTGGTTTCTGGTAGAAGACAAAAAAATTGAAGTTCAATGATGGTAGGACTCATTCTTTCCATTTCTAACACAATGCTGCCCCAGGTGACTTCATTTCTATAGAATTTGCAGGTCAAAATTATCATTTTTCCATAATAAGATATCCATTTTTGTGTGTATTTTTTAAATGTATAAATTGCAGCATCACACATACAAAGGGACTTAAGGGAACTCACCAGCATGAGAATATAGTTTCCCTACAAATTAAGAGCTGCCTCTATCGCTCGGCAGGAAAATCAGCTTCCTTTCTGATGGCATATTATTCTTAGGTCATGGTGAGGGCCAAGTACCACTTGAACAAAATTTGATGAGAAACAAACATTCCATCTTCTGGCAAGCATGAGGATAAGGAATAGAATCTGAAAGTCTATTTTAGGGGCATAATTAACAAGCTAAAGAACAAATAAGAGCTTCAATGCTTCATTCAGTCAAGATAGAAGTACGTTCGGATTCAAATGTATTGCAAAGAATTGAGCGGCGCCACTTACGCTTCTCAAGGAAATTGAGTTTCACTTACGGCGCTGTTATTCTTTCCTACGCAACGCTATCTATTCATCTGTTTATTTGCACGTATTCAAATGGTAATAGTTGACCAATTTCCTATATTGTGCTAATTTGTTATTTCACTTTCGTTTTGGTTTGGATTCACGATTTGAACATGGATAATTATTATTTATTAATCACAACTGTTACTCTAAACGATACATTACGTAGTATTTGCCGTAAGTATATCGTATGCCAGGATCGATCTGTGTTTAATAATAAAGTTTGGTATTTCAATTAATCAATACGTCGCAGCATGTCATTGTTATTCGAGCTGATCATATTATGTAATAACAAGTTAGCACAAAACAAGCAATTGCTCAACTGTTACAATTTAAATATATGCAAATAAACAGCTGAATAGATAGCGTTGCATAGCAAAGAATAACAGCGCCGTAAGTGAAACTCGATTTCCTTGAGAAGCGTAAGTTCGTAAGCGTAAGCTCGATTCTTTGCAATACATTTGAATCCCACTGTACCCCAAAAAGCACTCCTAACCTTATTAAAACACCCAGATTTTGACTTGGAAAAGCACAATTCAAGGCTAATTTCTCATTTCACATAACTTTCCCAGGTTTATCAAGCCTGTAGGAACCCTGAATAAATAACTAAACCTATAATCTTACCACACTCTTGAGGCATCTGTAGATTTCCGTTGTGGTGGTAGGAGGGATAAGCCCAGTAAGGGGCACAGCTTAAAACAACTTCACCCTCAGGGTCCATTTCAAGATCCCACCACATAAAAACAACTTGCGCTCTTCCTGAAGCTTCAGCTGGCATTTCAATAACCTTAGAGGAATCACTCGGGATTGTACCAGATTTACCAGACCAATCAAATCTATAAGAGAAAATAAATTATCAATAAACTATGCAAAGCTAAGTAAAAACACCTTTTGAATTTTATAAAACAGTGGTGTTCCTAACAAGGGGCTACCACAGATGAAGGGTAACTGCACAGCAAATACAAATTAAGGTAATGATGATCAAAGAACAACAATGAAAGAGACTAATGATTACTTTCTCAGACCTTAGGACAGGTGTTGGTGATACGATATTCAGGAAAGAATTTTCCCCAAGTTGGCTCAACTGGATGTCGTGAACAGCAGGGGCACCAGGGCAAGAAATGGTCTGCGGAGGTGGTTTGATTACGACCAGAGGGTCTCCCGCACTCCATGAAGTGGGCTGATGCCAAGCTAAAGCAAGGTTACATTCCACTACTTGAGCGTAGAGGGTAGCTCTGGATGGAACTACAATGCAGTCCGGCTAAAGGGAAATTAAATTCTGATTAAGTATGTAAACCACTGTAAATAAGTTCAACAAAAACATAGAAATATACCACTTCAAAAGTCTACAATAGACGGTTCATCAAGACTTAAAATAAATCTTAGATGCAAATTGGCATAGGAAACATATAATAATAATAATAATAATAAACTTTATTCACGGGTAATTAAACCCAATTTCACTTGAAATACATAAAGTACATAAAACAAATAATGACTTGTAAAAAGAATTGCACATACAATCAATTAACCTAAAACATGTAAAATATAAAGGTCAGTTTCACATACCAGAAAGAATATAAAGGATAATTTTTTGATCTATTAAATATATGTTAACGTGGGATGTAACTATAAGCTTCAGACATACAACTTAATTCATAAAAATAGAAAAGTCAAGAATTTTTCATTTTACTTCCTTACAACAGTCAAGGTTTTTCATTGTAATTTCTTAAAAACTAGTCATCAAAAATAATATAAAAAATATGATAATATATACGCTTCAGACAAACAAATTCAATTCATAAAAATACAATAGCCAAGATTTTTCAATTTGATTTCTTAAAAATTTGTCACCATAAATAATATAAAAAATATGATAACATAAATAAAAAAAAATTAAAAAAATTCATTCATAAAAATACAATAGTCAAGATTTATCATTGTAATTTCTTAAAATCTTGTCATCATAAATAATATAAAAATATAATAATATATACGCTTCAGACAAAAAAAAATTCATTCATAAAAATACAATAGACCAGATTTTTCAATTTAATTTCCTAAATACTTGTCATCATAAATAATGTAAAAAAAAAATATATATATATATATATATATATATATATATATATATATATATATATATATATATATAAGGATAGGAGAGACATTAAAAATCTGTTAATAACAAAAAAAATATAAAAATACAATAAATACAGAGAAGAAGAAGAAAAAAGAGAACGTGTAGATATATATATATATATATATATGGATAGTTAGGATTATTTATTACCATAATAAGTTATAATAAAATAACACAGGCACTGATACACAGATATTTTAAATTTGTGGAAAGAGTTTAAAATATCTATATTGCAGTTGTTGCATAGATTCATAGCCCTATCTATTGGGGCATTTTTTCCGTAACATGTTCTGTGCCAGTTGGTTTGGAAAGTATCAGTAGATCTTAGGTTTCTAGGGGGCACATAAAAATTAATCTGTTCCAGTATAGATGGACAGTCAATTAGGTTATTGGTTAGTTTATAAATGAAGATCATGTCAAAGTATTTTCGCCTAGACGACAGTGAGTTTAGACCAGCAGATAAAAGAATTTCAAGGTAGTTAGTGGATGAGTAGGGTATTCCCTTGCGAGATGAATACAGTCTGAGGAATTTATGCTGTATTCTTTCAATAGAGGAAGTAAGTGTGGACAGATGAGGAGACCAAACTGGTGAACAGTATTCAAGGAGAGGTCTCACAAGTGCACAATATAATAATTTGAGAGATAATATATACAGCTTCACCATAGAGATACCCTAATTCAATCATGGTATTCAACCTCCATGATGCATCTAGGTCAGTGGTTCTCAGCCTATCTTGCTCAATATTCCTTAACATCTTAGCTCAGAATATCATTCCCATATTCCCAAAATAGCCTTAACTCAAATTATGAATGCTTGAGAATTTGTATATTCAGAAATGAATTTACTCAAGGTATTCAATGAGCTTTTCTGAATGCCACCAATATTATAACAGGGTCAATAACTATACAAATTGATATCTTTAATGCTAATCAATTTTGACCATTTAATACATATTAGCTGCCAATAGGAAGGATTGGTCTTACTTTCATAGGTCATGACCTACAGAACATCACCTTTTGTAGAATAGTAGTCAGTATTCCGCTCTATAACCCTTGGGGGAGAGGATTTCCCACTGGTTGAGAACCCTTGGTAGACTCAAGATGGGCATTGACAATCTGATGTCATATGCCTTGCCACTAACTAATAGAGATTGTTACCTTCGATAACTTTAGTGGGCATGACTGAAAGTGCCTGTTTCGCCTTCATCAATCCTCCATATAAGCAGTTTATACAAATTTTAAACATTATCCAGATAATACACATTTTGTTGAATAAAACTCTCTATTCTCCTATATCTTCCTAAGGGGTAGGGGATCCCAATGGTAGAGAACTCTTGGTAGACACAAGATGGACATAGACAAGCTGATCTAATATGCCCTGCAACTAACTGAAAGAGACAGTTACCTCCAATAACTCCTTGTGGGCATGATTGAAAGTGCTTATTGCACCTTCTCCAATCAACTCCGTATCAAATACTTCCGTTACCAATATGTTGGCTCGGTGCTTCATATCACCATCTTTTCCCACAATTATTTCCGTTGACCTCTTAGGTATAATTTGTATTTTATCAGCCAAATTATTATCATTTATAATCTTTCTCGCACACTTAGCCATAGGAGGAAAGGCCTGGAACAATGATAATAAAGCATAAGACATGATAACAGTGATAAACAGATGACTGGAAGTAGAAAACACCATTTCTCTTTCAATAAAGCAATAAATGTCTTCATACTTCACAAGCAACGACTGAATCAGCACCACAAGTCGCTGCCATCATTGCTAATAGACCTGTTCCAGTTCCAATGTCGAGGACATTGGCGGGCTTGCCCATTTCATGCATTTTCTTCACAGCAGCTTTGACAGCAACATGGTATTTCTGGTTCTGGTAGTAACATAGTCAGTTAGCTCATTACATAAGGAATAATGATAGAGTCGAATATACTTCACATAAACTCATACCCTTTCACTGTCATGGAGCATGTCAGCGTATCCTGATCGTGCAACTTCTTGATGGTAATCATAGTCTTCATCCACTAACTCCCACTCCATTTTGCCAAGGATTGGATTATATCTCATTTTAAACATGTGACGCACAGAGGGCTTAAGCATAGTTTCTAAAAACCTTCTCAATATTGCGGCCAGGATTTCCCAACATTTAAAAACAATAACTTCCGTAAACACAGATCCAAAACACTCCTCCTGATATTTACGAGCAGACCCAAAGAGAAATAGCCAAGATATTGTCACCACAAAATTAACACAGAGTCAGCCAGCTGATCCAGAAAATAATAGGGTTCTAACTTTTCAATGACGATAATTATTTCCCGAGTTCAAAGCTGGAAAAAACACGAATCCTTCGGCCACCGGCTGGCCCCGATGCCCACCATGCCGAATTGAATAATTTGCCACAAATATAAAAAAACAACATAAAATAGTGTTACACATATCTGCGCTTTATTTCCTTTTAAAAATATTATTTATGATTTATAGTGGAGGAAAAACAACGTATTTGAATGATTTTATGTTAACTGACACTCATACAACTGTCAACGATTAGCTATTACTACATGACCAGTGCGCAGCATGGCGACTTCCACCGGAGGAGTGGGTTAGTCCTTAATTTTCGTTTATATTTGCTACAATTTATTGAATTATCTTATTCTACTTTGCTCATAAGAAGCGTTTCTGTATGTCCTTGTAGTATATTGACCAATTTTTTGAGATATTCCGAAGGCTGATGCATAACCGTTGATTTCCTTCATAATCCACCTTACCGGTGTACGCCGCACCCGCCATTTTTCTAATAATACAATATTTTGTCCGTCATCAGCTCACTAATTTTAATAGATACGACTTGTGTGAATTTATTGTGGTGTGACTGAAATTAAGGTGGTTCGTAGGATCAGGTGATCGCCCCGTCGAAGCGTGCACAGCGGCGCTGTGTGTATTTGTCCCATGATCGTTAAATTTTGAAAATCGCCTTCTACTCGTGGTTTTAAACCGATTCTTTTCATGCTATTCATCAGTGGTCCCCCGAAATTTTCGCCTGTTGGAAGAATTGGAGCAAGGCCAGAAGGGTGTTGGAGATGGGACTATCAGCTGGGGCCTCGAAAGTGATGATGACATGACTCTTACTCATTGGACGGGGATGATTATTGGGCCACCAAGGGTAAGAGTTATAGAAGTATTATCTTAGTGCAAATTACGCATTCTAATTTGATTAGTGGGCTTCATAGTGATTTGAATAACTTTTTTCAGACGCCGTATGAAAATAAAATGTATAGCTTGAAAATTGACTGCGGTGAGCGGTATCCAGATGATCCTCCGAGCTTAAAGTTCATATCTAGGATCAATATGAGTTGTGTTAACAACTCTTCTGGAGTGGTAAGTGATTTCTTTGACAGTTGCTCTGTTTAATTGCAGCAATCTCAAGAATGTCGGATCCACTTCCTTTGTTGTAAAGGATTTCGATAATTCAGTGCTTAATTGGATTGCTGCCACTCATAAGGCCGCTTTAAACGGTACATTTTATTGTACAAAGGAATGTATCATAGAATGCACTAGAAAATGAATGGAAATAGAGCAGGTTCTGTTTCCCGTTAAGTCATTCTGACAATTGTACAATTAAATGTACCGTGTAAAGCGGCCTTTATGTTACAAGTTACTCTTTAATGATTTGTGCTAATGTGAATGTATTTGCTTGACGTTGTCCCTCATGTTAGACTTTCTCTTGTGTTTAGGTTGACAATAGGGCGGTCCCAATTCTCTCCCGTTGGCAAAGAGAGTACACCATCAAGACAGTTTTGCAAGAATTGCGAAGGCTTATGACCCTCAAGGAAAACATGAAGCTGTCCCAACCGCCGGAGGGTAGCTATTTCTAGCTGGGAGCCCCCCCATGCCTCCTTCCATGGCCGTAGTTAGGAGGGCGGGTCATGCGGCTGGAAGATGGCATAAAAGGGCGTGAAGCCTAATGTGAGGGAATGGTGATTGTGGTGGTTTAGCTGGCAGTGATGGAAAGTTCGGATGTGCCGTCGCTTTCAGCACCGCCTTTTTTTGCGTTCCGTTGCCGTCTCGGTACCTCCCTCCGAGTGGAATCCCCTTTCAGAATGCGGTTTGTTGTATTTAAAAAAAAATGAGGAATGTATTTATGGGAGTATATCCCTAGGTTAAATAAATTATGATTTTAAGCCAAAGGCCATGAGAGGAATCAATATTTAATCACTCAAGATAATTTGCGCCTCTTACCCCGCCTCTTTATGGATGGTGTAATTTCCATTACTTATTTTGTGCACACTACACCATTAATGGCACCTAGTTCCACCATTGTCTTGGCATTATTATTTGTAAGTTCATCCTGCAATATTTGTTTGTTCTGGCATATCCATGATTACTTCCATAAGGACCTGAAAGCATTCCTATCACTATAAGCAGTCTCCCCTGTAGCTGGGTGCTTGCTCACTGCGTGGTAGATTGATGAGGTATTTGGTAATTAAACATAGTGAAAGAAGAAATTGTGACATTTGAATATTTTATAAGCATATGGGGAGACTGAAGCAGGCTGATGATAAGAAGAAATCTGAGGATTTCACTTTTTGGACATTGCTTTTTGTAGTTTGCAACTCAAATCCTTGCTATCAAGAGAATCGAGTGAAATTGTGGCCAAGAATATCTATTGCTTTTAATGTAAATATATGCAAATAGGATTCAATACATTATTTTGCTGGTATATAAGATCTTAATACAGGAGAGGATTGAAATGCTGTTTGGCATACATGCTCATATCATAACTATTTTGGCAAGTCTCTGAACCTTGGTTGTTTTCTTGCTGGGTGATTTGCCCTCCAGGATCGCGTATAAGGGCTCCTCACTTTCAGCTTGAGATAATAATGGGGGTGTTTTTGGACTAACTTTATTTTGCCCCTCATTATTTAGCACTGGGTGTGATAGTGGCATTGAAATCAGTGTACTAATGTATTACTGAAGGTGATGCAAAAAATATTAAAGTATGGTTTAACACAAGTCAGTCTCATGGTTTTATTGTGAGTGTATCGATCCCAGAAACTTGACTGCCTTCTGATAAGTGTCACTTTTGAGCTTGCAGTTGGGTTTTCAACTGGATTTGATGAAATCAAGGCTTAACCTGAAGTTCATTTTGCCATAGAAGATTTTTAAGATGATTGTGAGAAGTCCTAATTTTAAGCTTGTTCAGTCCAGTTTTATTTTTGTAAATTTTTGCTTCGGAATTGTATTGGTTACCATTGTATCTTTAACTGTGTATGAATGAAAATATGAAATCAGATGAATATAATTGGGTATTGTATTGAATATGAAGTAGTAGGAAGGTATTCTATAATGTTTCAGTGATAATTAATACTCTTGCATCCTCCCAGGCCACAACATTGGGGATTGTGTAGTTTGGCTCCTGTTACTGTAACCACTTACAGTCAGATTAGTGGTTGGTGGTGGAGTGACGTGTTGTCATGAAGAACTAGCTTGGTTTCATGAAAACTAATTGCTTGTGTTCCAATTGTGTACAGTGTTTTAACTCATGATTCCTCAACTGGTCACAAAAGTGACGATATTTTGATTTGGGAATGGTGATATTTCTGTTGACATAGCTTGTGTCATTGGGAGACCCTGCCCTGTGTTGGGCCATTGACCACCTACTAAGTCCACTACTATAAATATATAATTTTGCTTCTGGTCTCATTATTTAGTGCCAGTGAATTGTTAAAATGGGATAACCATTAAAGTTTCAAAAGACTAATAATGTTCAATTCATTCTTTGCCATATCTACAGTTGTACTGTCATAAGACTTATTGCTATCTTCGGAGGTTTATAGTGCTTTTGTAGTGCTTGATATTTTACTGGGAGGTATTTGTGAATGGTTTTTGGTGATGTTATGTTGCAGAGCATTATTATGTTGTCGTTTGAATGAACCACATTCTTAACAGAAACTTATGAAATCAAGTGATTTTTATTCAGATGTAAATTATGTAAGTACAGGGACAAGAATCTGATTCTTCAGTGAAGTGGATAGTAAGCAAAATCATTCAGTCCTACTGCCATAAACCTTTGTGGTAAATGTGTGACCACTTATTATCCTTTACAAATATCTTTGCGGCTGTCTCATTGTGCGTGTTCACAATAGTTCGAGTGGCTTTGCGTCATTGAGGTGGGGTCTTCAGTACCAGAGGGGTGGAATGGGGAGAGAGAAATGAGGACGTTGCCATTAATACTCATATGACTTGGTACGTTAATGGACGCAAAAAGCTGCCTCTTTGTAGCATTCTACTAGCCACCAGGTAGCTGACTGCGAAGGGCAGGAGGCTTGGTGATTAAAACAAGTCTAAACATCATGTAATTTCATTGATTACTATTTCTGTGATTGAGTATTTTTTTCCTAGTTTTTGCCATGCTCTACGACAGAATTGTTTGCTTTGTGGTCTCAAACTAATCAGGAAATATTAAATTCAAAGATATGCCCAATGAATGTTAAGAAAAAATATATTTGCTAAAAATAATTCTGCCTTAGAATGGAGGAGGATAACCTCGGCGCACTAAGCAATGATGGAAATGTAGGATTGACTACACAGCTGACTTGTGAATTGGAGGTCTGAGAGACTGCTCTGCTTACTGCATTTTAGTTGGTTTTCAAAAATTCATGTGGCGGGATACTTTCTCTTTCCTCACCACCCAAAACCTTAGGCCCATCTCAGTCACAAATATATTTGGAAAGGATTGTAGTCATATGTTACATTTCACTAGTGGATACACTGTTTTCACTAAAGTAATTTTCTTCACTGATTTTGTATTGAGGGCAGATGTTAAGTAAATTGTCTTTGAAGAAACCTACTCAAATCATGAATAACATCGTTTCGAGTGCTGATTGTTGATGATGGATTCTCATTCAAAACCTCGGTCAGTTGCTCTGCTCTTAGAAATATTGACTAGAGTCTGTCCAAGATAATTTCACTGTTGAAATATACAACCTGATTTAACTTGGAAAGAAGATAAAGTCTAACAATTTTTTTGCAATCATATGATTTAATCTGAGGCCTACCATCATGGATTCTTTGGTCATATAATTTCCTTCCCATTATGCCATTTCACCTGTTAATAAATGAGCTGAATTTTTTCTGTCGACTGCACTCTTGGATGCTCAATTCTTTACATTTGGCATAGTTTAGAGGACATCCATCAACAAGAAGAGACTGAGACAGATGAACCTAGTCGGTTTCACTCTCATGTAGGCTTGTCAAAGGCTCCCTATGAACTGTATAAGACAGAGCTAATGAGATCCATTATTCCTGTTAGTAGTCTAAAAATATTTTGTTAGACTTGCATAAGATATGTTGGTAAAATTAAGACAAATTGAATATTAGCGGTGTGTGTCCATCATAAAATATTAAGTGTTTTACTTTAACATGGATATATGCATTAAAAACTTCCACCACGTGGTGCCTGCTGCAGTCAAGTTTATTAAATACTAGGAAATATCCCACAAGTTCTATTTTAAGCCAATTCTCTGGCCCACGGAGCTGACCTGAGTAATTTCAAACAACCTGAAGAAATTTTGCTATCAATGGGATTAGAATATTGGTAAGTACTACTGTCGTGGTCTGTGTAACATATTCCCTATGAACTTACGGAATGGCATGATTTCTTAGACAAAATTGGAGAGGGTACATTAAGCAGAGTGGCAAATAGTAGCTGCCCTTTTGCTTTGCTGACCACCTAGACTCATGACTCAAATGGCAATATTAGGAGGATCTGTTACTATTACCTGATGTGCTCCCTTACTGTCCAGATGAGAGAGCCCTGGCTACATTCTGTTTCTAAGATGTTTCGGCTTCTTGGAGCAGCAGAGAAACTTACACTCGTAACCTTGTCACATTTTGAGACGGTTAGTGAGATGACCCAGTGGACTGGTTTCTTCAATAAAATATGTCCTTATAGGCACTATTAAGTGTCCCTGGCAGAACACATCCACGAATTTTGCTCTGCCTCATAATTCAAATAAAGACCCACTTTGCCTAACATTCATTATATACCACTCATTGCATTCTGTAGCAACTCGTTCACTTCTTTAACCCAAAATTATAATTCCAATAAGCTTTAGTCGTCTCTATCTTGCATTAAAGAAATACTCATTTCCATTGGTGACAAATTGAGATGTTCCAATCTCATGAAAAGCAGCCTATATTTTCGGAGACTTCAACAGCATCATTGTAAATTGATGAGACCAAAGCCCCTCTAAAGTGCTTTAAGGCTTTGAAGGAATGGAATTTGGTCCCTAGTAATTCTGCCACACCAGTGCGTCCAGAGGTCTTGGGATTCTGGAGCAAAATTAAACCAGATTCAGCAACATGGCTGAAGTCGGTGCCTACCAAATGTCCAAGACTAGGATGTTATAGCCAGGTTACCTAATTGAACAAGCATCAGACACAGCATACGTAGAGGGCAGTCAGTCTACAAACTTTTTCTCTCTGAATAAGAATAGATTACTAAACAAAATAATGACGAGGGCTGATTTGAAAGGATTTGGGTACAGGGATGAGATTTGAAAAGATTGTGCATCCTTCACTAAAATACTATTTAGACAGCATGCTCTAATGTTATTAATGTAAGCATCACATGGTTCACTTCCTTCATGTGCCTTTATTTCTTAGTCCATTTCTTACCTTCGGTAATACTGTTTGTCTGATTGGTTTACTTCTTCACAAGTTTCTGGATCCTTTATAGACACAGAAATGTGAGTCACAATGGCATTTTTATGCATTTCCTCTTCAGCATGTTTGCCCTCAGTGGAATAATTACCCAGGGCCCGTCTCTGCTATTGTAATAACAGACAAAAGAATCCTGATGCTCCAATTGCTAATCTTCAGCATATAAGTGCCCATCACTCCATTTCCTCCCCAACTATGCTTACGAATTTACATATCACTATGCTTAATCACTTGACCTTGCCATAAAAACTCTAATATCAGCTATTCCCGGTGTGAGGCATTTTTGAATGAGCAACACTTACAGTACATAATTTTATCAGAATGCCAGACATTTGTAAAATTTTGCCATTGATTTCAGATTGGAGGTTACTGGATTGAATGGCCCTTGAAATTTTTGTTTTTAATTTGTTTTGGCATTATAAAATATAATTGCTGATTTTAGTTAAAGATTGAAAATGGTAGTTTCATTCTGGGTCATCATTTCTAACCTACAACATTCTTGGATTACAGTACTTCAAGGATTACAAGTTAATTCTTGGATTACGGTAATGATAAAAACAACACAAAACCTAACAACTATCATTTTCAGTAATATGCAAGAATGTAAATCAGTTAAAACATTCCCCTCACCTCATTGTTTTTCGGGGAGGCCAACCTGCTGATAACTTGCAGCTATCTTGATCTCTAATGATCCCCTCAATGCTGAACTACACGTCAACCCAAATTCTTTGGATTGCATGTCCATTCCCACATCTTTCCCCTACCTCCTCTTGTCCCCCTGCCCCTCCAGTTTCTTCTCTGACCTTCCCCCAGCCCCTACCTGTAACGGTATGTAAACCTCCTGACATATTTTGTAATTTTTGTACCTGTTGATGACAGATATGTTGAAACTAGTCATATCAAAATAAAAATTGACAGAATAAAACTAAGTTTACTTTTCATTTAGCAATAAGAGCTTCTCATACAAGTTTACGTATTACTGGAGCATCCAATCCGAATTCTTTTATCCTGCCCTATCCTTTATACCTTCACTGCAGGTTCTTACACAACTTGAACGCTAATTGTGTATATTTACACCAAGAGATGAAATTCACCATGAAAAAAATCATTCAATATGATTGGGATTCAAACCTGGGAGTCCCAAATACCAGTCAGGTGTGTTAGCCTGTCACGTCATCAAGCCATCTTTCACAATGAATTTTGACGAGGTTTAAGCGAACTAGGAGCTGGCGTCTGAAGTCCACATTGTGACATGAGAGAGAATGGTTGGGTTCATTCAGTCACTGCCACAGTGCATAAACCCAACATCTTCATTTTTATGACTAACTTGTCAATTTTCCAATCATTGCAAATATAAAAGATGTGGGGTGAAGTCACTCTCATGGGTACATATACACCAAGAGATGAAATTCACATTGAAAAAATAATTTGACTTGACCAGGCTTGAGATACCAGCACCTAGTTTGTATAAACCCCAGTCAACATTTGCCTAGAAAGAAGATGGTTAGATTGTGTAACTGGCTAACACATCTGCCCAGTAATCAGGACATCCAGGTTTGAATCTCAGTCAAGTCAAATGATTTTTACATGGTGAATTACATCCCTTGGTTTACATAAACCCATGCAAGTGACTTTATACCATTTGTATACAATGATTGAACCATTGTATTTAGCTAACATTTATACTTGTTCTGGCATATCCAGGTTTCTTTACTGTATTATTAAGTGGGGAAGAGTAACCTTCTTCAAATTGAGTTTTGCTTCCTAGATAAACTTTCATCCCTTGATAAGCTCGATTCTACATTCTCTCACCTCAATTTCCTCACCAATCCTTCTATCTTCTGCAAAAATTCATCCAAAGTATGTACACAAAATTCATCACTCACTTTTTCCTTAATTTCACCCCGAATCATTCATTCTTCTTTTCAAAAACCAATACTTTGGTCTTTGATGATTTCACTCACTGCTTCATTCTCAATGTAACTTCACAGTACTATACTATTGTACTTGTCAACAGGGGAAAAATAAAAAAATAAATGACTAAAAAGTATTTATACAAGAGTCCCTAAAATCCTTTAGACACTCAGAGAGCATCATTAGGATACATTAGAACTCTCATTATTCCAACATTTACACCAACATTATCACTACACATTATAACTGATAATCACTCAATGATATCAAAATTAAAAGATGAGTCCGAGGCTTTGTTAAACTCTGCTTTGAGTAAATAGTGTGAGACATGGCTATGGGAAGGACTAATCTAGGAGAAACTAGACAATCAATGTGTAGACCAACAATAGACTGGATGAATTTGAAAATGAAGACTAAAAACTAAGTATGGGACCTAGCATGATAGGGTGAGGGTCAGGACCAGCTGAGGGGGAGTCAAGCCACCCTAAGTCATCACTATGCAAAACCCCAGCCGAGTGGTCCACAGTGATACAGAAGAGGAATGAAAGATGACTCCGACAATAAGAATAGCTACACACTCAAGATGTAAGGCCTTGCTTGGGTCAGGAAACAAGGATAAATCTAACAAGAAATGATGGAGACAGATTTCGACAAAATGGGATTGGCCCTCGTTTGGTGGAAAAACTGGTGGATATTGTAGCAATGATTGTGAAGTAGGCAATACATGAAGGGATGAGAATCAGCATGGGGTGACATAGCCAATGAACAGAAAGCTAAACACAAGAGCAATGAACATAGAGTCATGGAGTAGAAGTTTTACAATAACAGTTTTAGAATATATTCTTAGGTAGATCCTATTGTATCACATTGGCAAACAACAGCTTTATGACACCAAAGGTAGGAAATTAGGTATGACTAAATCAAAGAAATGAGAGGTATTTAGAGCTCCAAGGAGAAAGAATTGATTTTAACAAAATCAGGCATGATGTAGTTGAATTTCGTCATAATATAAACAACATCCACTCATTTCCACATGTTTTAATAACAATACGATGCATTTAAACTCACAGAGACATGATAGAGTACTAAACCTGGTCTAGTACCTGATGATGACTGTGAGTTGAATCATGTATTGTTATTTAAACTTGTTGAAAAGTGTGAATGTCATTTTCATTAAGAAAGAATTGATATAATTGGTGGAGTGGAATTCAGTTGTGGGATGAGGTACAGAAGGGAATTGGGAAGTTACGGTTGAGGATGCAATGATTGCGGCCAACGCACAGTTAATTTCAACTTGAGAAAAAGTTTTAACACCAGATCAAGCATGGATAGTCATGAAAACATCAATAAATACAGGGAAGGGTTAAAAAGATTAGTACAAATCAGAACCTAGGTTTTACATAATTGTAGCTCTCAATGATTTCTATATAATTATTCTTTGAAGCCTTTTCTAACAATAAGTTTAATAAAATATACTGCAGCAAGCTTCTCTTTGTAATATTTCTGAATGCTAATATTTATAATTAAATACATTAATGTTCAACAGCATACACTTTTTTAAAAGGAGGAATGTCTAATATATGCCTTTGAGTCAATCCTAGCTCTCCAAGATCTCATTAAAATTATATACCCACCTGTAGAGATGGGTGAATTACTGTAATTTTCATTTGAGGTAAATAACCTTGGTAAATTATGGTAATTTTCAAATTTTACCGTACTTCTCTGGTAATTTATCATTTTCTGCAATTAAAAGCTAATAGAGGACGTGATAGGAAAGCCAATAGCAATTGCAAGGGGTTAAGTGCATATAAACCATTACTATTTCTACATTAATGTAATAGAAATAGAGAGAACTTCAAAAGAAGTAGGCAATGTGAAGTCGAAAAGCATTTTGGTGAACTATTGTTGGCATGAGATATTTTTGTTCAAACCGATAAAACGATAGCCCCACAAATACATTCCCCTAAAGTAAAAACTTTCTACAACTGAGTTGTATGTACCTTAATTTATAACAAAGAATATATGAAATATTTATTGGCATGGCTTAAAATAATAGATTTGGAATATATCGGTATGAAAAATACCTGAGACGGAGGTGAATATTACAGAAAGTTATGGTAATTTTCAGGGGCTGCGGTAAATCACTTAAAATACCATGGTAATTTTCAGAATGGCACATTCCTTCCCATCTGTTCATAAACCACGCTCATACTTCCAATTAACTAGTTGGCTGTCTTTCCTAACAATAAAAATGATAAAATCTAGATTTCAACAGAATCCAGAAGGAATTATTCATGGAATATTCACTTCCATCCATCCCCAGGATTTTCAACACATTTAACCCAGATATAGGTATTCAGATAATTCAATCATGAACACAAAAGAATGGTTAAGTTTGGTAAAGGGCACCAAAACTGCAGAGCACATTACCCCAAGGCCAGTTACATTTTTTGCAATAGATGTATTAACATCATCTCAGGTGTAACTTTATAGAATTTAGGTGGAATTACAAAGTTATTTTCCTCATTTATAACAATCTAAAATAAGAGTTTTGTACAACAGATGATTTCCTTTAGGTAAATATTTGATTAAGTCAACTTTGGACAGAGCTAAACTAAGCAATGCAAAACTTGGAATAGTAATATTTAAGACATTGGCATGACCTGTTAAGCAGCACTCAATTAAAGCTCACCAGGTACTACGCCCAGCTGTGCATGGAATTCAAACACAATCCTTTTTCCCACACGAAATATCTAGCATCCAGAAAATAGTGCCTGTATCATACTATTTGTAATATTATTGGAGCCAAAATATAAATAGTTTTAGGTAACTGAAAGTCACCCTATTCAAGTAAATATATCCGGGTACATATAACTTGACTCTTTTTTTCCTGCTGCATTGCTAAAATGTCTTCACAATGGGAGGTTTTTTGGCAATTCTATAAAAATTACTGTAGTAATTGATTTCTTTAAAAAAAAAATGGTTGATAAAACATACCTACCATGTACTTTTAATTTATTAAGAGCTGCAGGCATAAGGTGTCATTCATTTTTAAAGAAGTTCTCTCACGGGTTGCTACACGTAAAGATGGGTAAATTATGGTAATTTTCAAATAGAGCCGTAATTTTCCAGTAATTTTGAATTTTCGCAAATTAATAGCTATTAGAGGATTTAATAGCAAATCCAACAGCAATAGCAAGGAGTTGATGACATATAAACTACAATCGCTTCAAATAATGTATTTGACATGGAGAAAACCTCAAAACGAATACAGCCGCCCTCATGCAATTTGGCGTTCATTTGTTGGCACAAGAAATTTTTGTTCAAACTGTTGAATTGATAGCTCCATGTATATTCCACAGTAAAAATATTCCACGAATGAGATGTGTTAATTTATAATTAAGATAGTGTGAAATATATATTTTCATTGCAAAATTTATTTTTCAGTCTAAAGATTCCCGGTATCATGGAGCGTAAATGAAAATGCACAAAAGAGTATTGGATGTAAAATGGATCCAGATTACAAGAATACCGAGTAGGATCAGGATACTGAAAGCAAAAACAAAATGTGCATCAACACTCGACTTAAAATAATGTATTTCAAATACATCAGTATGAAAAATATCTGAGATGGAGGTGAATAATATCAAAAATTACGGTAATCTTCAGGAGCTGCAGTAAATTCCATAAAATACCACAGTAATTTACAAAAATTACCATGGTAAATTTCAAAATGGCCCATCACTAGCTACAAGTTCCATATCCCATGCAAAACAGCTTCTATTTTTTTGGCAAATATCTCAAAAAGCAGAGTTGCAAGTGGGAGATATTTTGGTATCTTTGGGAAGGAGAAGTATTTTTCCATAAATGAGACCACTTTTATCAAATTCTGCTTGAAATGCTGTCTCGCTTACACAACTTGAAGGTCTCCACACACCAGGGTGGGAGAAAAATTTGTGCATATAGTCTCCAACAGCACGAAATACTGTTACACAGACAAAAGCTAAACATTCATGGGTCTTGGAGGGCAGTTTTTTGCCTTTCCATCCCAAAACGGCTGCAGTCTAGAGAATATGTTTGTGACAATTAATGAAAATAATTGTTGAATGATTGAGATTGATGTAATGAACAACGTACTGATACATTTTTGGCAAAAAACCAAAAATTTATTTAATAAGTATTCTACCAGTTAAGGCAGGTTTGGTTGAATGTCAGAGGATCTCCTCCCGGTTCTCTACACTTTCAGGGTGCAATCTCCCTCGAGTATATCCTTTTTCGCCTCAGCATACAATCCACCATCTTCTTCATCCCGTCCATGAAGCCTATTCTCTTTCTTCCCCTTCTCTGCCTGTCCAACATCCTTCCCTCTATCACACCCTTGAGCAACTCATCGCCCCTTATAACATCCTTCAGCCATCTACCCTGCCTATCCCGGATTTCATTCAGAAGCTTCCTTTCCCCATCCACCATCTCAAGCACTTCCTCGTTAGTCTTCCTTTCTGTCCACCTCACCTTCTCCATCCTTCTCCACACCCACATCTCAAATGCCTGCAGCCTATTCTCATCCTCCTTTCTGAGGGTCCACGTTTCTACCTTACATAATGCTATGCTCCTTTTCTTCACTTCCTTACACAATGTTCCTGTCATCAGCTCCCTTCTATTACTAAAGGCCTCCTTAGCTAGCATGATTCTCTGATGTATGTCTTTGCTACTATGTCTATTTTCTTCTAGCATACTACCTAAGTAATTAAAACGCTCTACTTGCTCTAGTTTGTGTCCTCCAACTTTAATCACCTCGCTTTAACCAACTCGCTTTCTTTGTCCTAGAGAATTTCATTACTTTTGTTTTCTTATGGTATATCTTCATTCCGAATATCCTACACTGCATCTCTAAAGCATCTACCAAGGCTTTCAGTCCCTTCAAAGTTCCACAAACCAGCGCCTGATCATCCGTGAATCTAACCGACTTTATCAGATTCAACCTGCTTTGATTCTGACTTTTAGTTCTTCCCATTCCTGTATTACCATTTCCTCAGCATGAATGCTGAAAAGCTATGGCGACAACGGGCACCCTTGCCTCACCCCTCAATCTATAAGTAAACCTAAAACATAAAAGCTAAAAAAGGTACTGATCCTTTCATGTTAATTTCATGAAAAATGTATCGGTACAAAAATGTACTGATACATTTTTTAGTATCAGTACAGTATTTATCAGTATAAAAATGTACTGATACATTTTTGGTAATAAACCTAAATTATAAAAGCTAAAAAAGGTACTGATCCTTTCATGTAAATTTCATGAAAAATGTATCGGTCCAAAAATGTAGATACATTTTTGGTAATAAACCTAAATTATAAAAGCTAAAAAAGGTATGATATACTTACCAACTGATCCAAATTTAGCTCCAACAGTATTTTTTTCATACATAATGGTAATCAGGGTTCTCCAAGTAAAACATCTCAGGATACTGTTTAAAAACTTAAATACGATCTTCTGTAGGCATTCCCTAGATGCAATTTCGCTATCAACTAGAGCAGCAGGATGCAGGCAATGCTGAATGTAGCACAGAGAAATTCTTTAGCTGCAGTCCCACAATCCCCCAGGTAAGATTAGCACACCAGTTTGTGTACGGCAGTATATCACCCAGGGTCAATCCATTCCAACCAGCATGGTAGCTCAACCATTTCAGAAAATTTTTATGCTTTTAGAGCCAATGGCCTCGTGTATTGACTGTATCAACAACTCAAAACAACTTTTATTTAATTTTTTTCAGGTCATCATTTGCTGGCCATTATTCAAATTCAGGTCAGAGCATGTTCTGTGTTTACAAGTGAAGTAAAACTTGTAATATTAATTATATTTGAACTATAGTTTCATAAGCCAAACAACCTGGAACTACTCCTGCTTTTAAGTAATTTTATAGCCAAAATGTGACATAGAAATTACAAAAATTGTTATTTTTCAGGAATTTTTTCAGGAGGCAGACAGTTTGTCGGATTCTACATATTTGTCCAATATGTACACTTAAACCAATACTCCATGTCAAAAAAATTTGCATTGTTATGCAGGAAGTCCAATAATTAGATTCCCCCAGTTACACTCAAAATAGGTGAGCCAGCCATAAAATTTGTAATCTATCTCCCACAACTTTGCCATTGCCATTAATATCTTACAGGTTGAATCACAAAATTCTTTTAACTAAATGTTGTCCTAGTGAATGTTGTCCTATCTTTATTTTCTGCAATTAGCATATATTTCATAGCCTCCTGAAAAGAGAAATCAAATCTACCAAGGTTAAGTTTGCAGATGTAAAAAGTTATTCGTCTTTCACATGCCTGTAACTTACTAGGTACTAACTAAATCACAAACTCAAACTTCCCACTATGGATATATATTTTAGAGCTATTTATTTTCCTCCACTTTCAAACTTTTTAAAAAACTGCCCATCAGAAACATTCAACTCATAAATTACACAATTTTCAAAAGTTGCGGCACTGCGAAATAAATGAATGCAAGCTACTAGCTTCAAATTATTTTGACATGGAGTATAGATGCAAGGGTACTTATTGGACGAATATGAAGAATTAGATAAACTGTGTCTTCCCCCTCTAAAAGTTCTGAAAAAAGCCACTTATGCAATTGCACTCCCAATTTTGACAATAACATTAATTACAAGTTTAGCAAGAATAATTCCACGTCATCAGGTATATACATGAATGCAGCTCTAATTTTGAGCATAGAGCTGCATGGCTTGAAAACTTAGTCATTGAGAAGGGAGGATAAAAGTAGAATGGAGGTGTTTGATATGAGGGTTCAGAGAAGGATGGAAAGGGTGAGTGGGGTGGCAAGAAGGGTGGACGAGAAGGTATTGGATATGGTTGGAGAGGAGAGAAAGCTGGTGGCAGACGTTCGGAGAAGACAAAAGAGATGGATGGAGGATGTTTAGAAAGGAGAGGGAAAGTTGAAGATAGTAATAGAGGGAAGAACAGCAGAGAGGTGTGAGGGATGAAGGAAGATGATAGGAATTCTGGATGAAATATGAAGAGGGTGGCGATATGAGAATTAGAAGAGGGATCAAACATATGACCATCTACAGGAGGGTAAATGGAATGATGTGCCAGAGATTTGGATGTTAGGATGAGAACCGTCCAAAAAACTACCGATCAGCGGGTATAATACTGAAATGAATGTATATACTTCTTTCTCTGCCCATTCTACTATTTCCCCTTAGTTTTCTCAAGAACTTCATTTCCCTGGCTTGTGGTGTACTTCATTTCCTCTAAATCATAACCCTTGTTTCTTATGCATAGATAACTATTGGTTCATAATATAAATTATGTATCATAATCTTTACCTTTCTCAGTGCTTTCCCAACCCAGAGCACATGTCTCACACTCTGAAACAGCTTATTTCCTTTCTCTATTGCTTTTCTATTTCACATTCCACCATCATTGAACATTAAAAATAGGCAAGAAAATCTCCAGCTGCACTGCCACAAGAAAGAGAGGCAAATAACATAGAATCAATTTCAGATAAGGTCTCTCTGGTTTGCTACTTTGATTGAGGGATATTACTAGGGAAATGTCAAAAGGGATACTATCTGAACTACACAATATGATAAAACAACATTGGTTCAACAACTTTTTAGTGAAATCAACTGAATTTACATACATATATACATAGTTCATGGCCCATATTGGGCTGGTCAATCTATTTAAGGCAAATATTTTCCCTAGAAATTTTAGGCATTTAACTGCATATATTTTCTCTAAAATTGATTTGAATTGATGAGCAAAAAACTGGTCCTTATTTTTCCTAAAAGTGATTAAAATTCAAGAGTAGTGAAGTGGTTTTCGAATTAAGTCGAAGGAAAATACACTTGGCATTTCTATTCTCTTAAAATTACCCATAGGCCTGCCATCTAGGTAAAATGCTCACCTAAAATAGAGTAAATTGAGCTGGCGTCTATTTAAGGTAAGTACTTCACCTAAAAATTTTAGGCAATTAACTACTTAAATTTTCCTTAAAGTTGATTGAAATTGACGAGAAGAAAACTGGTCATTATTCTCCCTAAATTTTAGTAAAATTCATGAGCAGAAAAGTAGTCCTCGACTTCAGTCGAAGGAAAATGCACTTGGTATTCCTATTCTCGTAAAATTACCAACAGGCCTGTCATCTAGAGACAATGTAAAATCGATGATTCTTTTATTATAGTTCATGAAGAAAAGTTTTCATAAAATAATTTATAAAATTTTCTTTAAGAGGAATAGTCAAAAGCATACATCATTTTTTGTGGTGACCTCTTGTTGCTTTCTCCTTTTGCTTCTTAATGTGCTTCTTCATTTTTGTTTTCCGCTTCTCTGCTCTTTCTGCCTTGACAGCATTTTTCCTTTTCTGCAGCAGAGGTAAAAGACAGAATGATAAAAAATATTCCACCTTTTATTGGTTGAAAGAAATAGAAATGAAAAATTCTGAAGAAATTTTGCAACCAAAGATTTAAAATTATCAGTCATCTAGTAAACTGATTAATCCAACAGCTTAAAGAACTCAATCTAAGATAATTAATGCCTTCTTTGAGTCCTGCTCTCACTAAAAATTAGCCTTTTTCACTTTGCTGTTCTGTTTCTTTGTTTACTAAATAAAAATAACAGAAAACAAAAGTACAGGAACTCACATCATGGTGAAATTTTAATTTTACACATACATTCACCTTATCAAAAAAATTATTCATGAATAAAATATAACTTTTCAACAATGTGGAGTTCCATGTTAATTAGTAAAAATAACTTTTACACTCCACTGGTCAGTTCACTAATCAATCTATTGCACAATCTAGATTTGAAGCCTGGCATCAGCTTCAGATTCTCTGAGTCCGAGTAAGTTACTGAGGATGATGCCTGGCATCGAAATCCAGATTAAGCAATAAATTGATCTGTGAACTGACCGGTGGAGTGTAAAAGTTATTTTTACTAATTAAAATTATTCATGCTTTTGCTTTCACCGATATGTAATGCATCCTTTAACAAATTGGACATTTATGGGCTACCAGTCTTACCTTTTTGCTTTCAGGCGATTCATTTCTCGGCCGAGCACTATTCACAAACTTTCCTGCGCCTCCTTCTTCACCTTGGCTTGTGGAATCATCAGAGTTAGAGTCTTCATCAGAATCACCGTCAGATTCACTCAGAATTTCTGGGTTCATTCTGGGGCTAGATAAATCTCCTTTAAGCCCGAAGATTGTCTCATAAACCAGCCTCTCTCCTTGACCAGACTTAGCCTGCTTTATATCTCTTTCAAAATGTAATACCTAAAAATACGGGGGTAAAATACAAGAAAGACAATTAAAATATCTAATGCAAAGGTATTGAAATATATTCATACACATACCAACAATCAAGTATAACCCCTATACTGCTATCTCAAAAATCTACATAGATCGATGCAAAGAAATAAAAATTGTATGACTTTTTATATGCATGCTCTAAGTGTGATACTGTCACAGAATCTACATTAAGTTACACCAGAATATTGTTTATATCAAAAACCTACTAATATCACCCTTGCTTGTAAATTCATAATTGGAATCCAATCAATGCAAAAACAACTAACAATGAATGTCCTTCCAGAAATATGGACTATTCTCTCTTTCCACCCTCCGTTGGCCGAAACATTAAATTTAGTTTTAATGTTTAATAGATTTAGATAGTTTAATGAGAGGTTCAATAGAAAGCCATACATTGCTCTCTGATGGCCATAAAATAAACAAATTAGTGGCGCGAATACCAAACATGCACTCAGGTATATACATGATGGCACAACGCTTAGAAAAACTATGAGACAATAAATTGATCACAATTCTCATTTGATATGCCATATTCTATAATTAGAGGTACTGATTTTATTTCATGACACATGAAGGGGTAATACTGATGCAAATAAATTCCTGAAAATAATAAGGGAAGAAGTCTTAATGAATGAAAAGCATTAAACAGGAAAAAAAAACATGGAATACTGCAGTTCCCCATCCATAAGACACATTGAACTTGAAAATGCCTTTGAAAATCTACAAGCATCTTATGATACAAGGGTAAAATTATTTTTTTAACAACCAGAATTTACATTGGCAATGGAGTGGCCCATTTATCTATTTTCAACAGACTGCGTTTCAGCAGCGAGCTATAGGTGTGCTTCTTGTAATTATTTTGTTGCTAGGATTCCACAAGGAGGAACTTTTATAGAAATCATTAAAGGTCTCCCCTGTGAATACTTTGTGCAAATGTCTCAGGGTTCACACCAGGTAAGACTGTTGAAATCTCTCAATGTTTTGATGGAAGACTCAGCCATCATCATCAGGATTTGAGCAAAGATGCTGGCGGTTACACATGGCCGCAAATAAAGAATATGAAATGTACCAGTAACGTCTGCATCAGCAAAACATAGCCTTTCCTTCGATCATCATGTTGATTTCTTTAGTTCCACACTATTTCTACGTGCATCCTGATGTTGGGAAAGAATGAAAGCACTTTCCAGTCTCTAAGACATACCTTTTTGTCTAAAAGTGTACTCTAAAATTCTATTAACTACACAGCAAATACAACAAGTTTCTACTGACAAAATCAAAAGGTAATTACATAGTTCATGGAGATGGTATTTAACTAGGGAGTCCATTGAATGCATCTCAAAACTATTTTTTTATTTAACTACCTCTAATGAACATGAATGCATGGTGTTTGTTTAAAATGAATACAGTTGGGTGAAATTTAAATGAGAGAAAAGAACAACTGAGAAAACTAAAATATTCAGAAAGTTAAAGGCAATATTTATATTTCCCTTAGCTAGACAACTAAACACATTGTTGAGACACATTAGGAGGGGTTGCCAAATGCCCTGAAAACTGGCATTTAAAAAAGAATTCAAATTGAATTTGTAAAAAAAGGTCAATATGTCCTGCACTTTAAAAGAAAGCTAGTCTGAAATTTTTAAAATTAGTTCTAATACTTGCAATTACACATTAGCTCAGCTTTGATTTTTTTGAAATTCTTAACTAGCTGCCTAAGTGGTGTGTTATACCAATGGCTTAAGTACAGCTTGAATGCCACACATTCATAGATCTGGAAACCCTGCTGCTGATACGATCTGGTTAATAGTACAAAAAATTCAGTAAAAATTCAAAGACATGTAATGCCTGCACTTAAATGAATTTTTGGTAAATGTGCTTAGTTCAGAGAAGTAAGAATGGTTAAAGAATCAAGGATACTTACACCTCAGGTTCAATTCCATACAGTTCAGAATAATATTTACTAAATATTCTATTATTTAAAACAACAAGTAGGCAAGTCTTCAAAATTTGCATATTAATATGCTTTATAAACATCTTTAAACAAATCTTTATGCCATTACATGTAAACCAAGACACAGTGATACCCTACATTTATACCTATTGTGCATTAAAACCTGAAATAGGTTTGGTGAACCTCTGAATGAATAACTAAGCTAAGCAATTTCATCTGACAAGGTGTTATGAGAAAAAATGTAAATAAAGGTTCAAGAGGGAATAACTATCTTCTACTCAGTGAATCATAAATATTGGTCCTGGAAACAGTTAAATAATTTGATACAAAACATAATGATTCCCCAAAAACATAATGCGGGACCAAGCTTTGTGACTACAGCAAATGTACAGCATAATTATGAGCTCAGTCATATTCAAGGAGAAACCCCAGTTTAAATAAAATCGTGGAAAATTCTTAAAGAGTTTTCAAGGACGTATCCATTTTGAGCAGTTTTCCCAGTTTTTAAAAAGAGGATTGGCCAACCTATTAGTAATAACTGAATGAGATGAAACAGTTTCCATGTAGCAATGCTTTTCAATCGAGCCCAATTAAGTCCTAATACAGTACAAATCATTTATTCACCTCATCCATTCTTTTAGGTATGAAAGACTTCTTGAACACTTCTTCATCAACTAGCACACTGGCATCCTCCTCTGGCCTTGTAGCTGCTTTTTCAGAGAGCCTATCGAGACATTCATCCATATTCTCATTTGTTACCGTGGGATCCGTCACAAAATCAAACAACTCACGAACCAACATAACAGCCACATCCTTCTTGCGGAAAAATTCTGTAAACCAATGCAAAGCACATGAAATCGACCAATGATAAAAAATTAAAAACAACACCACCTTGATTAACAGAAATGCATTACAATTCAGAGTATTACACAAGAGTATAAAAGTTAAAACTTAGTGCTGTTTTCACACTGTTTATCTCCTACTGAAAGATATTTTAATAACTTATCTAAGTAAGGTTGAATAAGAGAGAGAAAACAAGGTCAGTCTGGATTAAAGAGAAATAAAACAGCACTAAGTCTCAACTAATATCATTATGAATTATGACAGTTTCTACAAAAAGATGCCTAAAGTCATTTCATGCACAAATCATGCAATATGAGGTACAATTACATTAAGGCCTAAGAGAGTTGAATGCCTCAGTAAAGCTGACTTCACAACATCATATAATGATCAATCAATTACTTAATCTCACAACTGGCACAGAGTCTCAAGCATACTCATGACGTACAACTACCAGCAGGTTGCTAACTAGTGATAAGCATTCACACACTTCCTGAAATTCACAATGATAAGCATTCACACACCTTTTGACCACCTGAAAGGTCACACAACATTTTACTTGTGTAAATATTAACATGCTCTTTGAATTGAGTCTTCTAATACATCTCTGACTCTCATATAAACTTCAATATGCACACACAACTGCACAAGTCACACAAAAAATATCCCACCATATACAAATCAGACAACCAAAATGAATTTTAATTGTTGAGATGATGAATAAATAAATACTACATTACTTTTATGTCAAGGAACTATCAGTAAAACAATAATCCACACAACAAATAATAAAAAAAGAAATAAAATACAAAAGGGTTGAGCAGTTTCGTACATCAAGTATGGCTGCTACCAGCCATGTACGACCTTATATGCATGCGTATCCACTGGTCATGAATGAAGATTAGGGATGACCCTAAATGTTACTAACTAGTAACATGGGTGCTTCTCTTGCTGACTAGAGAACAAGTGTACCTGTTACATGACAACAGTAGCCTAGGGTTCGACTGAGAAATAACTATTTTGATAGCTCAATATATGATAATGTTGAACCACCTTAAGTAATGGAAATTATTTTATGATGCATTTGAAAAATTCTACTTCAAAGTAAAAAGTGACCTTTGATTACAGTTTCCACACTACGGTACTTTATGGTTCTAATTAAGGTCATAAGGTTAAGGGTCATATCCAATTGTCGATTCTCGATTCCACCAATTCTCATGATTAGAATCGGTATCGAGAATTGATCGCCTAAAGTTGATACCAATTCCATCGATTCCAGATAGATAAATATTCAAATCAAATTTCATTTATCACATATTTTTCTCAACAATTTTTGGTGTAGGCTATCAATTTGTGTTTTTTATCTACCTCAATAAGCTGAGGATATATTTGCTATTTGTTAATAAATATACTTTTTGAGCAACTTCATTATTTTTTTATTTTATTTCAGCCAATAATTGAATTTAAATAATAGTTGTACGCTACTGGTATATAAATATCCCACCTGTTATTACGAATAAGAATCGATGGAATCAGAATTGACTCATCCCTAGTTCTAATGATCACTCACCTAATTAGAGACATTAAAAAAAAATAAAGACAAAGAATAAACCTAAGGCATGCACCATCACCTGCAAACACACACAACTGAATCACTGTAAATTAAAATTTTTTCAGCAATTACAGATGTATCATCATACAAAGATTTTAATTATAGCCTACAATATTTTACACATCAAAACCATTGAAAGTCTTTAGCCACAAAAAGTCTATTGATAAACACCCTTCTAATAAAAACTTACCACCTTAGATTGGAAAATTTTTAAGTTGATGTCGATGGGACAACAGAGTTGAACCACACCCCTTTCACAGGAAAGCAATAAAGGCACAGAGCGGGAAAGAAATCTTTCAGAACTCACATGTCAAGACGGAACACCTCGAAACATTTTGACCACCGAGGGATTATTTATGAGGGGTGAGTTGAGTCTGTCGTTGTGTCAGTCCGATCCAGTCAGTACCCACACGCTTATATGTGAGGAAGCATGGAGGTAAGAAAGGTCAGTTGGCCAACAAAGAATGGTGGAAAAGCAAACAGCAAAATCGTCCTTGTTTAAGGAACCTATGAGAATTAAAGACAGGACTCAAATATCCATTTGATGTCTCCATTGACCTACAGGAAACCTTAGCTGAAAGTGAAGGGTTTTCCTCTTTTGCAGTGACAGAAAGGCTATCACTGTCGCTAAAAGAGTTTGAATTGTATCAAATCGAATATAAAAATTATTCTTTCACGTTAAAATTTTTGGTAGCAACATGGCCTAGGGTAACAAATGATAGTGATCCATTTACTAGGCATTTAAGGCAGATTTTTGTTACTCAGAGGGGTTGAATCTTGTTGAACTGGATACGAAAATCATTCAATTACATTTGAAGAGTTTTTATACACATAAAAAGGTGACTTTATAGAAAACAATTCTGTCAAAAAATTTCCAGGGGCAAAAACAATATCTTTGGATTAAACCTTACTAGTAAACTGAAAAAGTCAAATCCAAAGCGGTACCGCAACAAAATTTCAGATAACTGGAAAGGGTCATCTACTATTACTTATTAAAAAATATATAATTAATATGATTAAGCACATAACTACCACACTAAAAAAAATTAACCGTATTCATCAAAAATTTGAATGATACAAGCTGAGACCAAGGCTGCGGCTCTGAATGAGTAGCAACCGCTCTATTGCCCAGAATAGCTTCTTAAGGCCTCGTTTTCTCGGAGTTGGGGGCACCTTAAGATTCTATTCAGACAAAAAAGAAGATGGCTATACCATTCAGAATGCCAGCCCAAGACTTCGAGAAGATTCATAAACAGGGTTATTCTAAGTTTACTCTTCAAGTATTCAAAAAAAGGCAAAAAGAACCAATTTTTAATCAATGGTTTTGACATAGTCACCAACATAGAAGTATTTGAATCAATAAAACATGTGAGTAATAATAATACCTGTAATATTTGTGCAGTCTTTGCGAAGAAACTCCAAAGCGTTCGGATGATCATGCTCCACAGACTGGGACACATCAATCACATAAGCTCTACCTTCATGATACCTTTAGAACAAAAACATTCAATAAATTTTGAGTCCCTTCATAGTGAGCATTTAGCTATACCCATCAGCCCTTCAGGCCCCAGAGCAAGACTAGCTGCCAGAATAGGACCCGAATACAATAAATTTAAAAGATAGATGGCTACATCATAATTTTCAGCATATGAAATGCTCTATTTTGAAGATTTCATTACATTGTTACCAACATTTTAAAATCTGGAACCATTAATTTATGCACCACAACAACATCAAGACTACCTAATTGAGTATAGGGCACATCCTTCCTTGGCAAGAAGAAAGTCATCATCCCCAGAGCCTCCAGATTAAAAAATGCAGCATAGAGAATTCTCAACTTTCATTTTGCTGTATGAGCCTAATAAAAATAACAAAAAAACTTTTTTAAGCATGCTTTTCTAAAAGAAATAAAATGTTACTAAAAATCTAAAAGGAAAGTAATATCTTAGAATCGTAATAAAAAGGATAAAATAATATTTGCTCCAGTGAATGAAATTTTACCCTAGTACTGGAAATAATTAAAATCAATTCAAGGAAATTCAAAAGGAATTCAAGGAAATAAAAAAAAATTAACTTATTTGAAGCTGTCTATTTATGCAATATCACTACGAAAAGCATGGGGCGCAACCTCATTTATATTTTGCACCTGACCGTTAGTTCATTTAAAGATTTTCTAGAAATAGTACATTGAAACTCTCTATTCCATTGAATACCAAAATCTTCATATTTAATGAATTTATGTTGATATCGAATATAGAAGAGCGCCCCATGCTTTTCTTAGTGATTTTGCATAAACAGACAGCTTCAAATAAGTCACATTGTTATAAAAACATAATTTTTTTCTATTTATATTTGTAGGTAATCTATTGCGTGGCTAATTTCCTTGAATTGATATTAATTATTTCCAGTACTAGGGTAAAATTTCATTCAATTGAGCAAATATTATTTTTTCCTTTTTATTACGATTCTAAGATATTACTTTCCTTTTAGATTTTTAGTAACATTTTATTTCTTTTAGAAAAGCATGCTTAAAAAAGTTTTTTTATTATTTTTATTTTTTACCTTTTAGTCCTAATTAATATAATGTGTATAAAAACAACACTAATTCATTGATGAATTAAACTTTGCACTTTACATAACTGAAATGTTTTATATACACATTTTATTAATTAGGACTAAAATAAAATTCTCCAAGATGTGGACTCGATACGAAGTCTCTACCTCAGGACGAGAGTCCCATGCCTTACCACTACGCTAAGACGAACCACATATAAGATGGAAAGAAGTGGTAACCATATAATGTGAAATGAAGTGGTAACCATGGAACCATGACCCATGAACCATGGAAAAGCGAGCGAAAGGAAAGCATGTAATTATAAGCTAACAGATATTTCCACTTATGCCCTGATTATATACATCATTTTAAATTTAAGCTCCCGCATTATGATCAAATCAGAGCAAAATTGCCATGAATGAAACCAGGGTTGCTACTGATAATCAATTTTCCCTGACTTTTCCCTGATGGATTTACCAATTTCCTGTATTGGATTTACCAATACCTGACCGATCACCAAAAGGTCACCTATTATTGGAATATTTTTTCAGCTGAATTAAATTTTCTAATCATAGTCTTGTATTTTTAGAACTGCAAGCTTGTATTTGCTATAAGTTAATGTGCTTCAGCTACTTCTCAACCTGAGTATCGACAATTTAAAAAAACCTGAGGTAAAATTTTCCGAACAACACAGCCTCGGATTCCTTGTGATGAGCGTAATACACAGTGATCATGAATTTTAACACTACTAGGCAAATATCGCAATAAGGATATACAAAAGGGATACATTGTACGTCTGATTCCCAACTAAATAACTAAGATTCACAACTGGATACTCCACGAATTGATGATGCTTATTCCATGCAAGTCAGCCATGGACGTTAGTTTTAGTTGGTGAAATAAAGGGCGGGAAAGATGTGGGCTTCAAAGTTTTGTTTGTTCCCATGCTTGTTCATTCAAAGCTCAACAAAAATACTCCAGAGAAGAGGAAGCCTTGGTAGCTTAACTGGCTAAAGCACTCGGCTAAAGCCGATAAACGTGATGGCAGAAAAATAATGAGGATTTCTATGCCAGTTTCTCCCTGACTGTTACGAGAATTCCCTGACTTTTCCAGAAATTCAAAATTCCCTGACAATCGCCACCCTGGAAACATAGTCACAATACTTTTCATACTGTAATCACTTGATAGACGATTTTATACACTAAAATAAATCCTTCCATAACAATTCTAAAACTGAGCACTACCAAAGTTATTCATTTACTCAGTAAATTTCTTTCAAAAGAAATTTTGTACAGTCACCTGAAATTTAGTATTGGCAGCTATCAAGTCAAATACTGCACGTCATTAGTTCCACATATGATAAAATGAAATGTGTAGATAAGAAAATTAAAATAAATCATGACAAGTAAGCCAAAATATTGAGGGTTAAAAAATCATTCCAATGAATGAAAACCTGAAGATTTTTCTACGGAGTAAATTGTACTACATACGTGCTGTATCCAGCTCTAGCGGTAGCAAACAACAATTTTCCTCAGTTTGTAGATGGTTAGGAGTTAACTGAGCACCATTAGGTATAGTTACATATATACATATATACCAATTACGTCATTCCCTCAGTTGTAAGGTACCATCATATACCTATTTGGTTTTTCTACTCTCATCCATTCTCTCGCCATGGCCAAGCTGACGAATCATACTACAAATTCCACTGAGGAAAAATCATTTGCCTTAACTGGTAGTCCAACCAGGAACCCTTGATTTCCAGCCGAGTGCTTTAGCCTGTTAAGCTACCAAGGCTTCCTCTTCCCTGGGGTATTTTTGTTGGGCTTTGAATGAACAAGCAAGGGAACAAACAAAACTTTGAAGCCCACGAAAATCCACTGGGGAAGAGGACACCTTGGTAGCCTAACAGTCAAAAGCACTCGGCTGGAAATAGAGGGACCCAGGTTCGAGTCCCAGTCAAGGCAAATGATTTTTATTTATTAACTTTGTAACTTTTACAGGCCACAGAATATTTCAAACAACACGACCTGGGTTTCGATGGCTTTGGGAAAAGAGCAGCTTTGCCAAACATCTTATAACCTGTAACCACAGCAGTGATTTTAAACTGAATGTGCTGCATTTAACAGAAAAATGACGTGAGTTAAATACTTTAGAACAGCTCGATATTTTTAAAAGATGAAGTGACCCAGATTCTAATCTTGTCAATGAATTTTTACTTTCCCACATTTTCCCACCTTTTACTTTCCACCCCTTCTCCTAAACTGGTCCTCCACTGGCAGTACATAAGGGAATGTGATACCTTTTTAATCACCTGATGATGATGCTTATCCATTGAAACCTGGGACATGTTGAGTGGTCTGTAAAAGTTACAAAGTTAATAAATTTGTGATATAGTACAAAGTTAACGAAGATCAAGTTTTATTCGCAAATGATTTTTCCCCTGTGGAATTCGCATTTGTGCCCACTGTGGGTGGATCCATAAAGGTAATGCCACGGCTGGGTAGTCCAGGTCTCCTCAAAATTTGAAAGCTTACTTACAGACTTACTCCTCGGTGCTAGAGCCCTTGTAGGGTCTTGGCCTCTCCGAAGATGTTAGCCCAGACATCACGATTCCCGGCATGCGTTCCCCATCTTCTAATTCCCATCTTTCTCAGATCATCCTCTACATCATCCAACCATCTTTTCCGGGGTCTCCCTCTCAACGTCTACAACCAGGATGACCACGAAATATCTTTTTCACCATCCTATCCTCAGGCATTCTCTCAACATGTCCTAACCACCTTAATCTTTTGCTCTTAATTTCTGTCACTATGTTAGGATGTTTGAGGAGTTCCTCGAGTTCTTTGTTTCTCCATATTTTCCACTGTCGACCTTCCTTTGTAGCACCAAAAATCTTTCTTAGTACTCTCCTTTCCCATCTTATAAGTAGCTCTTCTTCTGCCGTGGTCATGGTCCACGTTTCTGAACTATATGTGACCACAGGTCTAATCACTGTTCGGTAAATCTTTGTTTTCAAGTTCCGACTGAGGTTGCATGACTTGAGCACTTTCAATAAAGCTCGATAAGCCCTATTGCCTGCTGCAATCCTGGCTTTTATTTCTTCATGTATTTCATTATCTTTTGCCACCAGCACTCCCAAATACTTGAAGTTGTTACATCTCTCATAATTATTCCCATTTAGTATTATAGATTTATCTCGAACAGTTGTACTTTTCCTGGAAGAGAACAAGTACTGTGTTTTGGGAGAGTTCACTTTTAGCCCAACTTTTCCGGCCTCCATCTCCAATCTCTCCAGTCCTTCCTCGAGATCTTTTAGTCTTCTTGATATCATATTGACATCATCAGCATGGGCTAGGTTTTGTGATATACGGTTGAACACTGTACCACCTGGATTGCTGACTTCTGTTTTTCTCATCACCCATTCCAGTACCACATTGAAAAGTATGGTGGATAGCACATCGCCCTGTCGCAAGCCCTGATTAATTTCAAATTCCCTGGTGAGGTTCCCTTCTATTTTGAACTTACATGTTGTATTCTTTAAGGTCATTTGTACCAATCTGATTAATTTGGTTGAAAATTCCATATTCACCATATTCTGACACAGCTTATTTCTCTTTAAACTGTCGTATGCTTGCCGAAAATCCACAAACAATTGGTGCACATCCACATTATATTTCTAGCACTTTTCCATTATCTGTCTAACCCCATGAAGATGAGGTCTGTAGTTGATCTACCCTGTCTAAAGCCATATTGGTAGTCCCCAAGAATCTGCTCCACCAATGGGTTGTCTCCTAGCCAAGATTTTGGCTAAGACTTTATAGACCACACTTAACAGAGCTATGCCATGGTAGTTTGTAATTTGAAAGCACATTCCTTTAATGTATGTCCATTTCTGGAGCATCCAGCCCATATTCTTTCATTGGCCACTCAATTCCTAATCCTATTCATCCTACTTTTACTGCTAACACTCCTCAGGTACCCTATTCCTGCAGCATTTAGCCAACTCTTACGCTTATCCTGACGTACCCAAATTTTACTGTCATGCAATAATGTAAGAAGGAGAAAACATTTGTACACAGTAACTTTGTTTCCCTAACAAACACTCATTCTTACATATACTCCACATACTAATTACAACTTCCGTTCCGACATTCGCATGCCTTATGATATCTGCATCTATACTTTCGTCTATTGCAAACATTTGGTCCAGATGTACAAAATCACACAACTGTAAAATAACTTCATCATTTACCCTTTTAATTAAATCATTCTCATCACTCTTCCTACCAAAAACTACTACTTCAATCTTTGATGCATTCATCCCCAAATCCATCCACCTTTTGGCTTTATAATAAAATGATAATAAAACTAGGCTAAGCCAGAGATTCAGAGTGCTATTTGTTATGATAAGAATTCTTGAAAACTTCAGGCTGACACTGAGAGGATATTATTTCACACCCATATTACACCTTTCCCTCTTCAATTTCATTTTTCCTGTTCCTTACATTCTCCAAATTTAACACCTCAACACCCTCCGGTGGAAGATTGTAGACATAGAGAAGTTGTGTCATTTATAAATCTTTAGACAGGATTTATTCATAGTACTCACAATAAGTTGAATTCACTGAGATCTGCATGGACAAGTTTACATTGATTGTACATCCTCCATATGATCACCACACATTCCCTGTAAACTTCCCGAGCTTTCGAAGTTGAAAGATCAACATCCTGAAATCAACGAAGAAAAAATATTAAATGGATCCTTGTGAAGGTTAAATTATTGCAAAATCTAAGTTTGTACTTATACCAGGGCATACAAGTAACAATGGTTTGGATTCAGAGATAAATAAAAAAAAGCAACACTAAGATATTCGACAAAAAATATTATATTTCAGTACTAGGTCAGGAATAATTGATCGGTTCTTGAGGAAGGCACTTCATAAAGACAATTACACATGCAATTTCCATAGGCTTGAACTGAATGATGGAATGATTTTCAATAATTATTTCAAGTGCAGAACAATATATATAAATACAAACCAGAAATTGATTTTAAATGGAATATTTACATAAATATGGGTACATAAATCAATGACTAGTAAAAGGAAAGCAGGGGTAATCAAGTTTGCCAAAACTACAGAAGTCAAATTCTGTACAATAATCTTTCAAAGAACTCTACCATTGCACTATGTTTACATTCATCATGATGATTCAGCACCACTCCCAACTTTAATAACATAAATATTCTCGAGTTTACTAACTGTATATTGAGTATGTACGCATAGATTTCTAGAAACATGCAAATTTGGATCCTGGTGATGGGAAGTTACTAGGGGCTCTAGACCCAAAGAGGCCTGTTGTGTAAAACCTGTATCCCTCCTAGTCAATCTATTTACATCCAAAATTTTAGAAAGTTGGTCCTTCAGTTCACACAGCTTCAAATGCAGACATTAATAGGATTCATACTTTTGAGACAATATAATCAGATCATACTAATGATAGCACCACTGTAGTATTAAGTCATATTGCAAGTCACTGCTTATTTAGATAATCGACTTCTTTTATCAGTGTTCTCATCTCCCCCAGCAACATTTCATTTATGCTTTTATTTTTGCAGAATTCCTACCACCATGGCTTGGTTGTCACTGCAACTGCTGCAGCACTGCCATTTACTCACCTTCAACCTAGGAGAGGGCCAACCTTCTGTGCCAAGAAATCCCATCAACAGCACGTGACCACGAAGGAGAATTGGTTTCGGGCAAGGAAGCCCAGCAGTGTGCATTCGAACAAGGTTGCGCATTTCCTTTTCAGCCCAGGTTCTCACCATTTTGCGAGGGTTGTGCTTGCAGTAGCCATGGCGAAACCTTTAAAATAAAAACATGAAAAGCTCACCTTCTTAAAAAGCCATTTTCTTCATTGCCATACAGATGAAAGAGTTCCATGCAACTGCTTAATTTCACAACAGCATACATTAAGAATAAATCAAGAAACTAGTGGGATTTCCTATTTTTGCAGACCTTAACATCAGCATACAGTGAAATTAACATCTTAGATTTTTGTGGATTGCAAACTGTGCATAATATATCAGCCAAAATAATTTCACAGTCAACCCCGAATTTACATGTGTAAATGAGATTGATAAAAACATTTAAAGCAACATTTTTGACAGTTGTCACTCCTGTAAGACCCAATATGCCTCCATGGCTTTCATCTATTATCTTTAGGGTCATAGCACTTGAGAATACATTTTGATGCACTTCACCACAATAAAACTGAAGTGTGTCTACGATGTTTCATTCCAAGTCTAAGGTAAGAAGTTATTTCCTACTCCAAAGAACTTCAATGAAAATTTGAACATCATTCATAAGACAAGCTATACACCTGAGTCTAAAATATGAGCCCTCTCTTCAAGCATTCTTTTTAGTAAGACTAATAAATAGACCTCACTTAACGGCCAAGAAGCCTGAAAATGGAGGTTTATATAGAATGTGATCACTTATGGTATCATAAGATTAGATTTGGATCAGAGGTTATGAAATTATTCAACTAGCATACATTTTGGGTGGGATCAGTATGGTACTACAGTAATGAATTACTGTAAAGTTCTGTACCACAGCTATAAATTCTGAATAGGCAATATTTTTCATCACTGATGAAGCAGCTATTTATAATTAAATGAAAGGATTGCACTTTGTTGGTTAGGAAATGTCAAGAGAATTGAATAATGAAGCAGATTTGGGACAGAGCAGAGAACTGTGAGAAAGGAGAGGGCAGTTCAATAGCATCATGAGTGAATTTGGTGGAAGAAACAGATAGAGAAGGAATAGGAGCCTTAAGAACAGGAGGGCATTTATGAAGCAAGGGTAACTGAAGCTATAGAGGTACGCAAGGGTGGGGCAGTACGGAGGAATTAAAAAGGGCAGTGTCAGCTTGACATAACTAACACATAACATTTGTGACTTTGCCTACCCTGAAATTGATGGAAATGCACGCTTGTAACATTAAATGATAATTTTGAAGAAAAGATATTAAAACTGCTTCAAGTATTTTTTTTTAATTTGTAAATAATTTTTGGTTGTACTGAATTGGGCGCAGTTGGTACTGGGAAGTGTGATGACATGATTCCACAGGTATGTGCTGAGTTCAGTATGATTGACAATTAAGGGGTTTATATGTACATACTACTTTGCAGGCTGCTGCGTGGGTGCACAGCAGGGGGTGTAAGGACACCAGCTATGTAACGATGCAATGGATAAGTTTTAGGGAGGTGAAATGGTGACGCGTATTATGGGAGTGTATTTAGAGGAGCTAAGTTTTTATAGTGGTACCCTATTGTGTGTGGAAAGAACAAGAAGTTGTACCTATTTGTTTGGCAACGTATCTCTCATTTTATCGCTTCTGCCATACCTAGAGATGTAGTGAGGTGTCATGTTAATATTCTGGGTCACTCTGAAATACACCAGTTGTGAATTTCTCAACCAAGATAAGCCTAGCATGTAGCCTCTGAGTCTCAAGGGGCACCCACCTTGATCCCTCTAAAAGCTGTGAAACACTGTATGTTCGCTCGTAGGAGTTTTTAGCTAAGCTTGCACCTTTTCTTTGTATTTTATTAATTTTTTTGGTTAAATCTTTGTGAACAGGGCCCCAAATACTTGTGACATATTTGAGGTGTGGCCAAACACGACCAAAGTAGCATCTCTCTTCTAATTTTTCATCCATGAACCTTCAAATTATACACTTAACAAAACCTAGTTTCTTTAATGCTCTGCTGCATATGCTTTGCATGTGTGTTCCCACGATATAGCAGAAGTTAGGATAATTCCAAGATATTTAAATTTATCAGAAGATTTTATGTTAATTTAACTCAACCCACAGTGTAGGCATGCCATTTGTGTGATGACTTTCGCAATAAGTGTGCTGTGTTTAGTTTTTCCACCAGCCCATTTGGATCTCCTTTAGGGAATAGTACGGAAGGAACAAATTTATTCATGCTAACAACTCTTACTACGTTTTCTGGGGCAACTGGCTGATCACTCTCTAAACTAGTAAAAGCCTGATTTATTTACTAGGTAAATACAAATTTTTGCCCTTGTCAAAAAAATCCTTCACAGCAAATACATTTGAGTGGGTGATATATCTTGCATCAACGTACCTGAATTCTCCGCCAACGTATTTGTCCCGATCTTTGAAGATTAGGATTGATGTTTTGTATATTTTGATGGCAATATCTTCATCAGGTTGTCCCCCTTTTGCGTGGTACACATTTGCCTCTTTCCCTGTGGAAATGCAGCCATTTACTCCAAGAATTGTGCCCCTAGACAGCAATTTAAATAATATCATCCGTGTACGAGGATCCATAACCTGCTCAGCAGTGGCTCGATCGCCTTTATCCTTTCGACGAATCCTGTATAAAAAAAAACAAGATTTACATTGACGTCCTTAATACAAATACCACGCCATTCGCCAAAAGACACTCACCTCTCAGTCTCTGCACGTTTATCACTTTGAATAAGGCGGTTGGCCGCATTACTGGACAGCGAAGACACTTCATATTGGTCCACATTTATTTTATTTGAATACTTTTTCAAAAGATTTTCTCTAGGCTGATAATTTGAAATTTTTCTGCTCTCAGACTGACAATTAGGCCTATGGGTATTTTTTACCACAGATATTCCGTTCCTCGTAACCTCCCACTCCTCCTCACTGTCTTCATCCTCATTACTTTCATATTCTGCATCGTCGTACAGGCCTTCTTCCACCTCAACGGGCTCATGGTAAGGCAGAGGTTTAATTATGTGGCTTTTTCCGGAAATGGACAGCTTTTTGATGCTAGAAACCTTATGATGCACTCCAACATCATTTGCTCTGCGAATAGATCGTCATTGCTATTCTAATTGCTGTAAAAATTGAAGAATACTATGAAGAACCACATTAAATATATTACTCACCCTGATTCTTCTGCGTCACTAAATTGACCTTCAATCACATCGTAATTCGTTTTCATCTTAGTTTTGATCATTTAGGGATAATGAGAACACAAAAATCACAACCAAACAACAACAAAACTGCGTTAGAAAAAATCACATTTAAAGAATAACAGTTGACTACCGATATTTTCCCTATATCAGATGACTATCGGTTCGCTAGCAAAAGCGCGTATTTTTAAAATTTGTCTTGGAGCAATCATCAGAGGCTTAACGTTGATTGCCATGATAAAATACTTTTATTTTACATATTAACTCCACAAATGATGGAAAGGAAGAAAGTTTGCACCTCTAAATTTTTAAAATGTCAATGCAAATACTTTCGATGTTGATAAATTCCAGTGGGCTCAATCATCTTTCTGACTGTGATCAAAAAACGTTTGGCCGGTGCTTTGCTACTGACTGTATGGTGTCTCAGAATCAGGTCCAAATGAGCACAATATCATCTTATCAATAGATTCGTGTGACCCAGAAAACATCACATTTGTATTAAAAATTTCCCATTCTCTCATTTTGGAATAAAATAAAAAACGATCGAATCAAGTAACAATTCAAAATCACCTTAATATTACATCGGTAACGTATTTTCATTTATATTGATGTACCCATTATATTTATTCCATAAAAGAAATGAATACGTTCATAAATTATGGTATCCTGAGATTCCTTAATACTCGCCCTGCAGGCCTTTATGAGATGTTGTTATCTCCTTTTATATTCGAAATTACAAGCTGTATCAAATACCGAAAAGACACGTGTAGGGAGATTGACGCAAAACAATTCTTTATAATTAAGATTGGTTCCTTTTTTAAGACACAAACATTACAACCATGTGTTTTTTCTTGATTCGTTATATTTTAGTTAGGGATGGCCCACGATTAAGGTAGGATAAGATGGAAGCAAGATTACCGCTAATAATGTTTTAAATAACCTCAGGACCCTACTTTCTTACACAATATCCGTCCTCTACTCCTCTTATGTGCCACCCATTTACAAATCTCATCCATCACTACGTTTACCAATCGAACTCATTGTCAGATTGATATGAACTTGGACAGATCTGAACATTCTAAGACATCCGAATCGGATCGCCAGGTTTATCATTGCGAAATCGATTGAAATATTGATTTGAATCGGTTCATATCGATTTAAATCTCAGACTGGCAGAGAAAGCAGGCTGAGGTAGCCCGCTCCTCATATCGATCCCACTAGCCCGTTGCGTTTCCCATACCGAGCTGAACCGGCCAAATCGATCTGAGCACGATTGGTAAACGTAGTGTATGACTTCTGCTATTTTCCTCTTCCATCTACGCTTACCCAACATCCTCCTAATTTATCGCGGCCGTCTGGATCATATCGGCTCTCATTACCTGCTTCATCCCCTAATACGCGGCTTTGTTGGAAATGGCTGTGGGCAAACAGAGGGTGTAACACAGCAGATGACTTCTGCTATTTTCCTCTTCCATCTACGCTTACCCAACATCCTCCTAATTTATCGCGGCCGTCTGGATCATATCGGCTCTCATTACCTGCTTCATCCCCTAATACGCGGCTTTGTTGGAAATGGCTGTGGGCAAACAGAGGGTGTAACACAGCAGATGAATATATATTTGTACTGTGTTGGGAGCCGCTTAGGACTCGAAGGTAACTCGCTAAGCTGAAGATTACTTTCTCACAGGAGGATTTCCGATCAAGTGAGTTTCAGGATTACACGGAGGGCATTATTCTACTCCCACACTACACCTGTTCACTAAATCTCGCGAAAAAATAGAGGAGATATACTGCCGAGCAAGTACGCATTAAAATTCTATTTTCCCGCGTATTACTAATTCTAGCAAAAAACTGCGAGAAACTTAGACATCACCTCAGCAGTAATTCCACTCGTCATCCTATCCTTCTCACAATCCTTTTTCCACAGTATTTCCGTTCTTGGTGGCTGGTTCCTCACACTCCTAGCTACACGTTCTTGCAGCATCTTGCAGGGATTCTATATATTTCCTCTGCATTTTTCTGAGATCCTCCATCAACTACCTCTTTAACCAACCATCACAATCATTTCGCCGTTCGTCTTTATTTCGGTCCATCCTTCATTCATCTTCCTCCATACCCAGGGGCGGTGTGGCCAGGGCGGGAAGGCGGGGATTCCAGGCCCGGGTTGTGGCTCAGGCTCCGGGCCCCGGCTCCTGGGCCACGCACTAGGTTTCGGACTCCGGTCCAATCGTCAAGTTTACTGTCAAGACTTTTATTATAGTGGCATGTGCATAAGACACGTTTTAGTACATAAGACTACTGTTTAAAATTTTAATTCTAGTCGTGTACCTTGCTGCTACCCTGTACCTGTTTAGATTATGCACAGCATATGAATACATTATTGTCGTTTAATTTTAACGTAAATAAAATAAGACGTTTATCGCATCGAAAGTTTTTATGTCGTTTGTATATTATTTGCAAACTTTTGCCCTTGACGACCTGAAACGCGTTTTTAACGCACAAATTTTTTCAGAAGGGGAGGGGGGGACGACCTCTGGCCGGCAGCCCGGGCCCCTCTGGACGTGCAGCGGCCCAGGCCCCTGAGCACCCACGCCGCCCCTGTCCACACCCACATCTCAAAACTTCAGTCAGCTATCACTATCTTTTCTCGGAGGAATCCCAACTCATTCAATGTGCTCTACCAAAATTATATTTTTGTGAGAACAGTCGGTGAATGTACAAGTTGTTCGGTCATTGGACTACTCCTACCATGGATTAAAGAATAAAGTCGATGGAGTCATGACGCACCAAAGTAAAGCCTTTTTTATTCGCGGCAAATTACATATTTTTTTGTGTGACATGGATATCGCTCACACATTTGCCCCTATATTTTGCGAATAACTCTGTTTCTCAGTTAATAATCCTCATACTTCACTAACTAATAAATAAATATGGTACCGCGCCAATTCCGTTACTAATACTCAACATGTTTTCGTCGTATAGGGTGCAGAACACATCCATAAATTTTGCTGTTCGCGTATTTTAACGTCTTTAGTATTTCCCTCTGCTATCGTACCTTACAGTTATCTCTATTCTATTCTTTAATCTAAACCATCGTCCATGTATTGCGTCGTGATATAGTGGTAGCGAATCATGGTGGCAGTTGGGCGCAATACCCTTTTAAGAGGAACACTCCAGTGCCTCCAAAATTGTTCCACGCAGGGGAGTTAGGATTCTCTTATGGAATTTCCCAGTAATAGTATGTACCTATAGGTAGTCTGTGTTTGACTATCTGGGTTCTGAAGGTCGTAAACGTGCACTTCCGATTCCAGTATCCACAATCGACTATTCATACCAACTTTGCTCCTTCAAGCTTCAATATTCCCATGTGGTCTCGCGCTGAATATCTCTATCTATTCTCTAAATTAATTTATTCCTCCATCTCAGCTCCCATAATTCGAATTACTTGGGCAATGAAATTGTACTGTAAATCAATTGCTCTATCACATTGTCAGACATTATATATATCCTATTACTCTTCACTCTTATCCTCTTTCATATCGTTCTACATGCCCTCTCATCTTCTTCAATTTTAATTTCTGTCCAACGTACCCCCGGCATTAAACTACTCAAACAGCCTGTTACTCTTCATTACACCATGGTTGGCGTCCTAACATCCCCCTGCACGACCTTGAGGTAATTCGCAGCGGTATAAGGTCTTTCAAATCTCCATTTTGTGAGCTCTTTCAGGATACTTTCATTTCCTTTTTCGTGTTGGTAAGAATTTTAATAAATAATCCAAGGATCATAGTGATAAATTTTTCATGATGTTAGAAAAAATTTCCGTAATTTTTCCAGTCAATCGCTCGCGAACACACCTTTATTATGCTTTGTTAATAGTTCAAGGGGTGTGGAGAAGGATGGAGAGGAAGACTAGCAAGGAAGTGCTTGAGATGGCGGGCGAGGAAAGTAAACTCCCGAATGAAATCCGGGATAGGCAGTGCAGGTGGCAGGAGGATGTAATAAGGGACGATGGGTTGCTCAAGAGTGTGATAGAGGGAAGGATGTTGGGCAAGCGGGGAAGGAGAAGAAAGAGAATAGGTTTCATGGACGGGATGAAGAAGGGTAGATCGTATGCTGAGGTAAAAAAGGAAATACTAGAGGTAGTTAGGCCCTTGAAAGTGTAGAAAACCAGGAGGAGACACTGACTTTCATCGAAACCTACTTTTACTGGTAGAACACTTTTAAAAAATTGTTCAAGCTTCTATCAACCGGCGAAAAGAATTAATATGGATTGATATCACGTCATGTTGGTTTTCAACTATAGCACTGAAAACAGTAACCACATTAGATATATATTTGTTCTTGTCCATAAATTTGTTTACATTATAGTTATTCTTGGCAAGAGGTTGTATGTATCACTCACTTAATGTTCAGAGTTATGATTTGTACGTAAAGGTTGAGACAATACTTACGTTAGTAGATCAGAAAAAGATTGGTTGAGTAGGCGGGTGAATGAAAAAATTGAATAATATTTAATTTATTTATTGAAAAATGAAAATATATATTTTTAGTTTTCCTTGAGCAATACACCATTTTCAAAAACAAATTAAATGATGACGCCACTCGAAGGTGCACATGTCTCCCAGTGGCGACGTAAGTCCATAAAATTGGTCGAGATTGGTTGGACCATCACCTGTAAATGCTTCATTATTCTCTCCAGCAGCAAAAAAGAAAAACCAATAGCGGCTGACCACTTAGGCTTGACGCAAATATGGCTTCCAGGTGCCGCTAATGTCCCCACCTTTTTTTTGCTCACGCACGACTTGAGTCAACAGTAATTTCAGGGATCATATGCCAAAATAGAACGGAATACTTGGGCTTCAAATTAATCTCCCTGTGGAATGACATCCAAGACAGATGAAAGCTTCGTCGGTTCTTCACGGCGTTGATACATGCCACTGGTGTAAATTGCGCTCATTTTTACTTGCGCGGAGGTCGAGACTAATTAAAAAATTATTAAATGATTTAAGATTTTTCCGGTGTATTATGTGTAAATATCTTTCTCGGGCTTCGCACCGGGTAATGTTTTCAAACTCCGCCGACGTTTCAACGGCCAGCGGAACACGTCAGCCAATCATAGGGATCGCAACCTTCATTGTTGGGGCATCAACAGCTTGTTTAATTTTAGTGTTATAGTGGTCACGGCGGAAATAACACGTGCCCTGAAAATGGAAAACAAGTCGTTTTCCGAAACGTCGGCGGATTTTGAAAACATTACCCGGTGCGAAGCCCGAGAAAGATATTTACACATAAAAAATTATTATTTACCAAAATTTCGGTGGAAGTACGATCGAATTAATTCATTGTTTCAAATAAGGGCATACCCTCTCTACATCATCGAGCATATGATAAGCCGACTTTCGGTGCTCGAAATGGTAGTTACGAGCCAAACATCCATTTATTTTGCTTGAGACAAGATGAATACGTCTACTTGTTTAATGAAACGCGAATGCACGAAAGAATTCTTGCATTCATAAAAATGATGTACACTTGATGAAGGCTTGCACTGCATTCGAGTCTACACGAATTACGAAGGCAATGAGTTTAATTATTTGTATAAGAGAGGTCAAAGAAATGTGACAGATAATTTTGGGGCCAACTGATTTAACAAAAAAAATTTTACGCCAATAAACTTCTTGTTTTCCAAACTGCCATTTGATGGGCAGAGGCATATGAATTAGGTAGGGAATGACTGCATTTCAACATTTTCAAAAGTAAACACAATCAACAGCTGACTTATTCTACACTCACATAATTATTTTTCATCGGTTCAAAGCACCACAGTGAGCGATACGCAACACTGGCTCACTTATGGTTACTTTTTTGGCCCCGACAATTTTTTCTAGGGTCACCATTGGAAAATCAAAGAATCCCGTTTAACACCGATAGCTATTCTGAGGCGCTGACGGTTTTTGTTCAACGAGGAAGGCAGAATTTAGGTCAAATTGGATCGATGCTGGATAGGAACGTGAAACACTCTGGAAACCGCTCCAACAGTGAGAGTAATGAAAGATAGTGAAAACGTAATTTTCCCATTTTCACGACATCAGGGAAATACTTTCAAGCGTGTAGCTAAGCAAAGAACCATCGCGGATAAATTTATATCCAAATTCCCAAAAGATCGCTCCCAATCCGACATCAGCTCGGGATTGAGTAAATTGAAGAGCACTGTGATTCTCAGTTCCGCTTTTTCAATGGCGATTCGAACTCATTTTCAAGATAGGAAATAGTCTACTCACAGTGACAATGACGAGGTAAGGCTGCTTTAAGTTTCCAAATGAAAGTGGAGGGACGTTTCGAGAAAAACCTTTAACCACTTCCGGGATAAGTGGGAGAGCAGGCTACTCCACGTGTTTCCAGTCACTATCACAACAAGGTAGCGCAAGATATACTTTGAGGCGGCGCACCGCTATGATGTACTCGGAATGTTTCAATCTAGCAATCTGCTCGTATAATGATAAAATTCCGCAGCAATATCCCTTTAATGTTCAGCATGAAATTTGGGAAGAATGTGACAAACTCTTTTGGATATCATGGTGACCTCCAGAATTGCTTCAATACCCCTACACGTTTCTAATGACTAGACTTGTCAGAGGTACAGTCGATTATCTGAAAAATGCATCAGGATCCGATTTGACAGCATTTTGAGAACTTTCAAAGCCTTCTTATACGAGGCACGAATCTCGCGAATGAATGCATGAACAAATGTGTCAACGAGCGTCTCGGAATCAGAGCAAAGTTCTTCAAAGTGTGCTCGCGTATTCGAGCAGTTTTTTGTGCTACGACAAAGAAGTTTTCAAATGGGCATCTGTTCATGCATGTACTCGCGTTCGTAATTGTCTAAAGGTAACAGGTCAATCGGATCTAGAGGGAAAGCCAAAATGCAAGGTATGACCGGTGGCAGAACGCTATGACCTGATCACACGAAGCACGTGCTTGCGCGAGTATATGGGTGAATATATGAGTGAATGAATCCTCAGAATGAGAAAAAGAACAATTTTTGGACGCGCGAACACATATAAGCGCATCTTCTTCTTATTCTTGAGCATTCATTTACGCATGCATTCACGTACGTACTCGCGCAAGTACCTGCTTCGTCCGATCAGGCTCGCACATTCTGTTTCCGATCACCGCTTGTATTTTCCACGTTTACGCTTTACCTTTCCGATAAAGCATCTCACCTAAGTCTTGCATTAATATACTACTATGTAATTTTTATGTTGGGCTTGTAATTGGGGGTGCAGAATGACGAAATGCGACGAAAATACAGGGGTACATGGCAAAGTTGTGTTCGCCCTTCCTTGTTTCTTTCATTAGCTCTCTCTCTTACAGTTTCCGAGTGAAAAATCGACGTACCTCGACCAACCGCACAATTACACGCGTCGTGTATCCAGGCCTTTAGGGAAATCATTGAGCGAAGGACCACAGCATTCCTTCCTTTCTAGATAAAACCTGCTGTGGGAACAAACCGTCACCCATAGAGCCACCAGCCCAGCTGGCAAGAGGCGAAAGGTTATGTGAACCTGTGGGGGGGGGGGGGGAAGGCGGGGAACTGCGTCGGCCGCGGGACTGGGAGAATCTCTCAAAGGGCTCTCCCCGAGAAGATCGTGAACTTTCACTCTCACCCCAACCATCGCGGAAACGACTCTCGAGCGAGCGCCGGGAAGATGACACGCCTGCGGGGTGGGTGAGCCTCGAGGCGTTGCGACGTCGCTGCTCCAGTCCGTAACTGGTCTCTCCCACTGACCGCAAAGGGTGAGGCCCCGCGCAAGAGGTTAGATAACTCCGGAACCAAGATTCCGTAACTTTGAAAGTGGCTAGTTTCGAGTAAAAAGGAAAGCTTAGTTGCCGAATATCGCATCTCATTGCCGTGGTTTCGATGAGCCTATACCGCCTATACGTGTGCGCTGCAAAAACATGGCAAAAATGGCCTTCATTTTAGGTTATTAGTGAAAAAAAGCTTGGGTTTATATCCCAACTGACTGATTCTGGGCCAAAAATCTTCCTGTTTCCCTGGTAAACATCAATGGTGGGTGTCATCCAGCTACCTATTGGTTTAAGGAAGGAAGCATCTCCAACGCTCTGTGAGGCTCTTAATACCGTGGGTCAGCGAGCAAAGATATCGTGTTTAAGGTGTAAGAGTAAGCGGGGAACTGAGAAATAAAAGGTACAGCTACGCTTTAAATAAGTTCTAGCTTTGTACATTCCACATTTTTTTATTTTTACCGACCACGTTTCGACATATTGACAAAACCATGGTCGGCAAAAATAAAAAAGTGTGGAATATACAAAACGAGAAATTATTTCATGTGTCGCGTTTCCACAAAGTTAAGCCTGAAACTGTAACTTACATCAACGCCTTTTTGAAGGTTATACTTTTTTGAAAAAAATATATGACATAAGTGTAGACGATCGTCTATGATGATTCTGAGATCAAAGCCAAGGATAACATTTTACGTTATTACTGATTGGGGTAAAAATGGGGACGCTCAACTGATGAAGACGGCACTCAAGCAGTTATTGATGCATCAAGCAATCAAGTACACATCATTTGAATAGTATTTCTGTTATCACATGCCGACGGTTGTAGAAGCTTTACACTCAGAGCAACAGGTAAAACAATATCGATCTTTTTTCACAGGAAAATTCTCGGAGTATCTTTCTTTCCACCGAGAATTTTTACCTTATCCTCACAATAACGTACAGGATAGCACATCTCAATGGCTAGGGAGAGACAATGTCTTCCCTGTTTCAAATCTAAGATCATGTTTTATAATATATAAAGGCACAAAAATCATCCACCCGCACAAGCGATCTGCACATCATATCACATCTTACCAGCTTTTTATCAATTCTTTTTCACTTAATGACTCCCAAGTTTTTTCACAGGGGAGACAATGGACCGCTAAAGCCGGCCACTGCTGTACCAACCGCGGTAATACCTAATGCATGCGAGTTCAAAGGCACATCTGGGTATAAGTATGCAGGTTGAACGCATTGACTCAAACGCATACCCATGCGAAAGATGCCCCTCGCAACTGAGAGGATAAACATAAGGTTAAAATCTTACTCGGAACTAAGTGTATCCATAAACTATTCTCCGTCTATCATGAAAGCATCTTTGAAATGTTAAGATGGGTACACTGTCCTTCAGACGGCGAGTTTTGACTCAGGATTTGAGAGATAATGTTTGAGACATTCGGCCTGCTTTCGTAATCAAAGACTACATAGGTTGAAATTTTGATTCAAGAGCCGAACACGCTGGTCAAGCTCGCCGCAGTTAACATCTGCGAGGGCAATGAAAAGTAAATTTTTTAAAAGGGATATTCTTCGAACCGAGAAACCATATCATGTACGAATGGTGTTTATACCATGCAATTATCACGTATTTATGAAACCGAAAATGCAACATTAGCAACGGCTTGCGACTGACGCTTAAGGCCGTTTCATCCGAGGAACTTCATTGCACAACCTGATGCATGTTCGAATGTGCATTGAAGTTACGACGTGAAAAGCGGTGAGTTACAAAAAAATGCACAAGCAACAGATGGGGAAATATCCCCCACTCCGTGCCCGCGTTATAGTAATTTCAGTGCATCAAATTGTGCAATTAAGTGCTTCGTGTAAAATGGCCTTTAGAGAGAGACTTTCCTATCAGGCAATCTGCCTATGAGGTTGCGTTCTTGGGTTTTCCGACAGGTCTCAGAGTCATGGATATGCTGATTCCATGAAGAGAATGGCAGTCATTGTCGCCGAAACGTCAAGGCTAACCAATCCTGAAACGAGGCGGTAAACCCGAAAACTCATGTTCCAATTCATTCGCCGGGGTTAAAAAAAACTTTCATTACCCTACCGTCCAGCAGCTGTCCCACCAATTGTAACCAAAACGACACCAGTATCCCAAAGATATTTACTTGATAGACGGAGGACGGACGGAGCTTGAACGACTCATTTAATCCGACACCTTATTTCCGTTTCCCGGATTATTTCACAGGAGTATCATCTCCAACTTCACGTATTCACAATGAGCCTTTGGATAGCAAACCTTCCTATACAGAAATCTCGGAGGAAGCCGGGTCAAAAGGTCAACCCTGCTCAATCCGCTGTTGACACAAGGAGCGCGGGAGTTCTGCGGCCTAATATTTTTCATTTTGCTCATATCCTCTGTACACTTTAGATGGGGGCGGAGAGATCGTCAATAGTCATTTGAATCCAGTGGGGAGGGTCTCATCAGGGTTTGTCGCTGTTAAAGAGGGGCCTGAAGAACTTCAGTCCCCTTCTTCAGCGTGACAATGTCCGTGCAACATGCTTCCTTCACGTTTCCTTGCGACGTGTCTCCTTAACATATATCCCACAACGCGTCGTCTTCGTCGGATTAACTTCTCTCCGTGCGCGCAACGTTGGCTCCTTAGAACCTTCTCCTTCCCGTTCGGCTCCTCGGCTCCTCCACTATCGGCTGCGGCTCCTCCTCCTCCTCGACGACCGCCTTGCTCCTCGGGCTCGAGAACCTCCTGCCGCTCCTCGACCGTGAGCCGACTGCTGGCTTGGGCTCCTCCTGCTCCTCGGGTGCGGGTGCGGGAGGCTTAGGCCTCGCCTGACCGTTGCCGTTGTACCTGCCGATGGAGAAGAGGACACATTTAGCTCACGGGGATCACTCAAGAACTTGTCTTCCATAATTAGCATGGTACATCTACATACTACCCTGCGAGCCGCCGCATGGGCGTGTAGCAGGGGGTGTTAGGACACCAGCCGTGTAAAGCTGTAAGGTTTTTTGAGGTGAAATGGTGACGTGTATTATGGGAGTGTACTTAGTGGAGCTCAGTTTTTATTGTGATCGCTATTGTGCGCAGAAAGAACGAGTTTTTGTACCAATCTGTTCGGCAATGTATCTCTCTTATTTGATAGCTTCTACCAGACCTAGAGAAGTAGTGAGGCGTCATGATAATACCCTCTGTGCCGCTCTAAAACACACCAGTTCTGAATTTCTCAAGTGAGCTAAGCCTAGCGTGTACCCCCTTGAGTCTCTAGGGCCTCCCACCTTAATCCCTCTAAAAGTTGTGAGACATTATATGCTTGCTCGTAGCAGTCTTTAACGAAGCGTGCTGCTTTTCATTGTATTTTATTAATTTTTTTGGTTAAATCTTTATGTCCAGGGTCCCAAACGCCTGCGGCGTATTCGAAGTGTGGTCCTAACCAGAGCGAAGAAGCATTATTATGTACCACAAACCATGCGTGTCAAGCTGAGGGCCCACTGAGTGCCAGGCGAGTCTCTTGTCCTTTCATGAGGGCCACACACGACAATTAATAGAAGTCATTGAATAAATATTACATAAGAATATTTTTATTACTAAAACTTAGACACATAAAATGTGCCCAAAAATAACTAAGTGGCTACCGTTACTCATGAATGCTAAATGAGAAAAGATTTTGACAAAAGATTTTTAAATGTTAAATGGAGCATAGTCATAAATGCAACAGCAACAAATATATATTGAAAATCACTGGTTAAAAAACTGAAACGAAATTTTGGCCGGCTTAAGCAGCCTTTGTGTGGGCCCCAGGTGTGCTGTCCAAGTACCACCTTTAAAACATGCTTGCCATACACTACATTCAGCATAAGCCAGGGCCATACTTGCGAAGTGGAATGGACAGCTTGTGCTCGAAAGAACTTGAGGTCGAAAAATTTGTCAAACAAATGTGACGGCATCCGTCACCAGGACATCTCGCGTGAAAGCGCTGTGAAATGATATTACTCTTGCTATGGAAGGTTAATTAGGTCACGCAAGAGCATAATAACAGTTCTTAAACTTAAAAATTCAGAGAAGGGGAAATGAATTAATGAAATCGTACGTTGTCTCCAAGGGGGTTAAACAGTGGCTAAAATCGCCTAGCGTAATACTTGAATAGCCACTTACAGATATTTCACGTAGTTACGAGCGCGTGCACAGTTCTTTTATAAATGCGGGGCAAGGAATTTTCGCTTCAGTACCGCAGTGATGGAAATCAAAGATACTCTAAAACTGCAGCATAGAGAAGAAAAGTAGATTTGAACAACTAACGCTGATAATGAAAATGAGCTGAACGGATTGAGTTGAACATTAGTGATGGAGTGTGATGATGGAAAAGTGCATTAGAACTTAGCACACTTCGAGTCCATTTATTCAAATACGATCAAATAAAAAACAACTTATGACCATTTTGCAAAACCTCTCCTTAACGGTAATAATTGTTTTCCATAGTTTGAAAAAATTATAAAACATAAAAGAAAGGTAATACGATATACACACATGTGTGAACATATTAGAGCGTATGGAATATATACATTTTTCTATTCGTCTCTAATATTTGAAATCCTACATAGTAATGAATCTTATGTTTACGCGAGACATTAATTTTTACTCGAAGATGTCGCGACTTGACGAAACGCGTGCCGCGCGTAAAATATATTCAATGGGAAAACCAAGTGAACAAGTATTTAACTATGAAGCAATTCCACCAAGTGACGCCCATACCATGGATTTTCTACGCCCATACCAGCTTGGCACCTCCAGACAACGAATGAAATGCTAACTGTGGTAACTTTGTGGAATTTCATATTTTAAATGGATTTATTATAATAACTTTTACAATCCACTGTGGTCAAAAGCAACATGCACGATCCGGATTTCGAATGCTAAAGCATCATCATCACGTGCTAAAGGACCATTTAGCACCAGAGGATGATGCTTTAGCATTCGAAATCCGGATCGTGCATGTTGCTTTTGATCACAGTGGATTGTAAAAGTTATTATAATAAATCCATTTAAAACCTCCAGACAAGTCTTTGGCTTTGGAGGAGCATGGCATTTTTATGCTTTTTATGAAATGTGCATAATATTTAAATATTGCATTTATATCAGGTTTATGGGCTGGTGTTTAAATGAAGAAAACCGTACCTCCGCCGGGACGATGCCGTGGGTGCTGGCGCAGGGGTGGCTTCGTCCTTGTCGTCAGGGGGGGCGTGCGTGGACACCTTGTTGTTGAGCCTCCGCCTCTTGAGGATCTCCAGGAGGTCCTGGTTGCTTCGGAAGGGCCGCACGCCGCCGCGGATCAGGGGCTTCTTGGTCGACGGGGCCTCGGTGGCCCCTTCCTCCTCTCCGGCCACCGCTCCTTCCTCGTCGGCGTAGTCATCGCCGGCGTCCTCGCCGGAGGCTGCCGCGGGCGGCGGGGGCGGGGGCGCGGCGGTCGTCGAAGGGGTGGGCCTCGAGCGGGCCAGCGGGGACTTGCGGGGGCCGGTGGGAAGGCCGGGACGCCTGGGTGCGGCCGGGGGCGGAGGAGCGGGACGCGAGTCGAAGTCGGCGTCATCTTCGTAGTGGTCGTCCGCGTCCTGGGCGGCGGCCAGCGCTAGAGCGGCCGACAGGCAGAATAATAACGTTCTGCAAGAGAAAAGAGGCAGAGAGTAAGTAAGGCTTCTGGGATGGAAGGTGAAATATGGAATGGATGGAAGATGAAAATAGCAATGATCTCATATTAAACTGTCAGAAAACGCAAGCAGTATTCTTTTCAGTTAAAAGTAATAAATGTGAGAACTACTGCCAACTATTTGTGAATAATGGTTTTAATGCTGTGGAAGACTTAAAATTCCTTGGAATATATATTGATGAACATCTCAAATGGGATATACATGTAACTAACTTGTGCAAAAAGTTAAATTCAATTTTTTATCTGGTATCTGTTCTAAAACATACTGTGAGCATAAATGTACTTGAAACTCTTTATTACGGTCTATTTTATTCCCAGATTTCATATGGTGTTATATTTGGGGGTAATTCCTCATTATCAAACAATGTCTTCTTAATCCAAAAAAAGTTGATGAGGACTATGTGTAATGAGTCTTATCGGGCTCACTGTAAACCTCTTTTTCGGAAGTTAGAGATATTGACTTTTCCATCTGTGTATATATACCATGCTGTTCTGTATGTAAGAAAACATTTGTCAGAGTTTAAATCAAATAACTGCTATCGTTCCTATAAAACAAGAAGTTGTGATGATGTACACATGCTTACATTTAACCTAAGTACAACGATGAAAGGACCTTATTTAATGTGTGCAAAATTGTATAATCATTTGCCACTAACTATAAAAAAATGAAAAAAGATTGATGGCATTTAAAAGGTTGTTTTTTATTTTCAGGAGAATAGTTTTTACAAAGTTAGTGAATATTTGACTTCCCTTCATTGATATGTATCTGCTTACTTTTTTTCTTTTTTAATGACGTGCCTTATGTACTTACACTTGTGTCAACCTTTTGTACTGTATCTATCAGGCAAATAAATCTATTTTATTCTATTCAGAAACGTGGGCAAAATTGTAAGAGCACTAAGATTGGAGGCATTATAGACTCGAAGGGTACATTCTTTAGGTCACGGCGGCAGGAGCGGTAACCTCGGGTCGTTAAGGGCACATTTGAAAGATTTTGCTGAAGAAGGAAAAATAGCAAAGTGTGCTCTCACAGGTTAATTTATACAATAAAACTTTTTACAAATTTATACAATAAAGAAAAACGGCTGATTGACTATAAACTATACTATGAAACAGTTCTAGGGCCGTATTTCATTTAATTACATCTGTTAATGCGCGGAAACTCATAATACATGTAGAAATGGAAATGATAGAATAATAGCATATGAAAGTGTTTGCCTTAATTACAACATCTCACGCCTGGGGTGTTCGGCGCGGTGTATATTCAAAATCAAGTCGAAAATCACGTTTATGTACGTTTTTTTTCGAATCTTTGGCTCGACGAGGCACCTTGATGTTTGCTAGCAGCCATCTTACTAATATGAAATGAGTAATATAGCATTTAGAGGAAAGTTTGCACAAACGAAATCGATTTACTACGAAATATATCTCACCAGCCATTAGGCTGAGTTTAAAAATAGCAAAGAATTGCCAAAATATACAAATCGGGAGATTGCACTTCTTTCACTATTATCATTAGAAATCACCAATAAGAACATTCATACTAAGTTTCACTCAAATCTGTACGGAGACATAAATCACTCCAACCACCTTTTTACCACGAAGACACTCACTAGAAAGTGATTGGAAGCACGAGAAACTCGAAAACTGCAGAACACAAGAGATTGGAAGCAATGGAGATGTGGCACTACCAAAGAATGATGAAAGTCAAGCGGCCGGAGAGAACTACTGACGGAGAAGTCCCATGACGGGTTGAAGTTAACAGTCCCATTTTCGGAGTAGATTCCTAAGCTCGGAGTGATTGTATTTTCTCGTGTACAAAATTTTACCGGCATGCACGAGAAAAAGATAGATTGATCAGAGGGCTCAATTAGGATGGATAAACAGGAGAAAGACAACCGGGGTGTCATACGATAGCGGATCGGAAGGAGTACAAAGGGAAGGATTTTTAAATCAGTTGTGAGACAAGCCCTGATCTACGGTATCGAGACATGACCCATGAAGAAGAGGTAAGAAAAGAAACTGGGCGTAATGGAAATGAGGATGTTGCGATGGACTACGGGAAAGACAAGGAGATACAGTAACAAAATTAGGAAAGAAATTTTCTCTAATGGCCGTACTTATTGGCAACACTCGTCAAAAGAAAGAAAATATTTACTGTGTTGGTTTAACGGAAGCTTCAGTGACCAACCAAGACTCTCAACCAGAAAACCCCCTGTGGCGGTTTACGGGAACGTTGATACCTCGCCAGTGACCACTCAACAGACACACACACTCAACCCAAAATTTAAAGATACCTGAGCTATGACCACAAACACTCTATCTGTGAATGTTTAGGGGAAATGAATTCCGCGCCAGGGACAAACACAGAGCAATCACTCTCACAAGCACTCAGAAAAATCACTCACTCACAAATTCAACGGGCCCAAATGGGGTTATTTTACGAGGCCGCAGAGCTCAAGTTTCATTGATTTTAAGGAGATACAGGGTTAGGAATGAGTAGTTTAGAGAGCAGGGAGGGGTAGTAGAGGTTTCGAAGGAAGTACAAGAGACAAGATTATAGTGGTATGGGCATGTGATGAGAAGGGAAGAAGGGCTTAGAAATCTGCTCGTAACTTGGTGTTTTCCAATTATTTAAACCATATTCGGTCTTTATTAAACTTTTTTGCGTAATCAGTCAAACTAATAAGAAAATTACGACCATTCTTCACAATCTAAACTGAATTATGGATTAGAGTTTTTGGGAAGCGCATATAACAATAGATTAAAGCCTGCTTTAATCCTTCAAAAAAGGATTACTAGAAGCATGACTCTGAAAAATAGAATGGAACACTCGTACCCTTTATTTGTATATTTGAGATCGCTCCCATTACAGCACTTGCATTTGTGCAAGGTAATGAAACTATTTTATATTATGAGTGGTAATATGCCAACTGTATCTAGCAGCATAATTAAGTTTCATTAGAGAAGGGACATGCTCGATTAATCAAGCCAAATTGAACCACTTTCAAGCGATTCTTTGCTTATATGGGCCCAAAAGTTTATAATATGTTGCCTGATACTATAAAAATGACGAAAAGTTGTAAAGTATTTCTACAGATGGTCAAGTTTTGGATACTGACTGAGGAAGGTATTGTTAGATTTTCCTGAAACATTCTATACAATCTTTTCTTAAAATTAGAGCAACTTCGTAAAGTTAATGGCACTATCATGAGTGTATTATTAATTCAATTCCTTTTTTATATTGTAAAAGATGACTGTGTTAAATATTATGTACCATATCATGTTTTATGTCGACAATGCATATTTTTTTGATGAGGGTTGCCTCAGCACATGTATCCCTAAAAGGCAGCCTAGATTTCATGTAGATGAAATGTAAATTCAACGTTTAAAGTTATTGTTATTGAAAGCAATAAATTTACTTTACTTTACAATGCATGAAGAAGTGGATACATGCATGTATTGTCAGAAAGGTCTGAATCGCAATTTAGTTCGGGCTAATATAAAGTCTCTTATTCCAAGTGTTCATTACACTGAACGTTTTGTATCGTGCATTCGTTCAGGTTTCACTAGATCACGTCTTAAACCGCCTCATCCGAGAATGTGGCTAAGTCAAGCCAGCTTGGCGAGGGGAAAATAAAAATTCCCGCGACGCCTTTGTCCTCATCACTCGCCTCATTCCGCGTCCAAGAAAAGAAGCCGCAATATTGATTCGCAATGAAAATTCTCGAGATATCGGAGATTTCTTCCCCCGATTCGTTTATCGCCTCCAACGTCTCAAGGGAAAAAGTCACATTATTGATTAGAGAAAAAAATGCTCGAGACATAGGAATTTATTCGCCCTCTCACTTTAAAGTCATCCCAAGTTCAACAGCAGCAGCCTTATTGATTTAGAAACTTCGTCCATTCGCTTAGGTCTGAGACTTCCAGCGAGTGGTATGCGTAACATAAGCGGTACAAAATAGTCGGTTTAGGAGTACCCAAGCGGAAAAGCTCGAATAATGGCGTGCTCAAAGTTAAATTAGCACCAACAATATAAACAACAAATGTTTTTCTAGATGATAGTTTCAGACCTTAGTAGGTGGAATTCCTTGATATAAGTTATAGAATGATTACTCTGCAATGCCGCATGGTATCAGATGATGTTGCTCTGCAGCGAAACCGGTCGTGCCAATAAATCTAATACCATGTGGAATTGCATTGTTAATTCTTTTATCCCTGAAATGTTTTTCTAATAGCTTTGGTACTTGCTTTAAGTAGTAACGAATTAATCCACTTATTTCGCCAGTACGATGCGATGCAAACATCTACGCCACCTTCTCTACAGACACCTTTAAGCCAAATATGATCTATATGTATCTACTTCCCTCTCATGAGATGAAGGCAATAATCACCACTCAATTTGCACCTGGCGATCTATGACGAAGTGTGCGACTCTCCATTGCATTTTTATTTCGAGCATTAGAATCTAGCAGCGCTACACATAATGTCTAGTTTCTCTGTCTCCATGCTAGAGCTGAAAATATAGTGAAAAAAATCGCCCAGCGTGGGGCTGGAACCCACGACCCTGATATAAAGAGCCTTATGCTCTACCGTCTGATTTATCCGGGCTGATACTGTTTGAGATGTACAACATTCCGTTTGCTGCACTGCTGAGTCGGAAACCTACTCTGAGAATGCTAAAAAATGGCGGGAAAAAACTGACCCATGGAAAATGGGGAAATGGAAAAAACTGACCAATCAGAGCAAACCTGACCAAAATTGTGACCCTATAAATATGAGACAATTCTGGCGAAAATCGTTCGCCCTGAAGACGATGACAGACTACGTCATGGAAACGTCGGTGCAGTTCAACACTATAACCTGGCTGGAAACCCGAGGACTCTTCATCCTAAGCATTAGCCGGGAAAGACTTAGAATCCTACAACCATACATCTTACATGCAAGGAAAATGTTAGAGTAGAAAGCAATAGCAACTGCAACACTGCATGCTACAGAAAAGTGGATTTTGAGGACAGAGGCTAAGATTAGACTGAAGGATTTTGAGATATCGGTGCAGAGGAGAAAACGAGACGCAAGTACGGTAGAAGGAACTATAATCCGTTCCACGGTGACAGTAAGGCCTCTTAAGGAGACTCGTTTGCAGTGTAAATCTCCATTAGGCCGGAGGTGCGATGTTTTCAGTAATTGACATATTTGCGGCATACTAATTGCTGCTCAAGGGGTCTTCCAACATGGAAATATTACTTCCTATATTAACTTACTGTAATAAGACGCGCTATCGGTAATGGTTGCTGGCTGGGCTTACAGAGGTGCGGACACAAAGAAAGTTTGGCCACAGCGCTCTCCATATGGCGCATAAATGTGGAACGCTCAAGTAGCGCTCGTAATGGTGATTGAAGAGAGAGAACTTCAGGAGAAGGCAGAGCAGGTGGTTGGCAACGGTGGCTGGAGGCGAGAGGATGCTGACAGCTGCCACCATTAAGGTGGTGGAGACGGCGCTTGCTACGGTGGCCAGTTCTAAAAGCTGTTTAGTAGGCATGGCCCATCCACCATATTTGTTAACCCCGATTTTCCTTAAGCTATTACGAGCTAATGTACTAATTCAACAATTCCACGCTAATTTCCATCGATAACTTACTATTAATCAGGATGCATTTAATTCATTAATTTGAATTCTCCTTCCATATATTTTTAATCATTTAAATTATTAATAATCCACATTCCCTATTAAAACTATGGTAAACTCAAGTTGAGGTCATTGCCGTAAGTAAGTAATGCATGTTTCACGAGTTACTAGTCACAAATCTCAAACAAAAGATGGATATTCTGGCTAGAAATTAGGGATGCCACATCGACTAAAATACATCGAGTAGTCGATTTTTCGATTTTTATAAAAGTACTCACCACTCACTCAATTTTAATAGGATTATTTCACTACTCGATGTCGATGTGGCATCCCTACTATACATTCGTTAATTCGTCCATTCCGTCGTGATATACGAAGGAAAGTAAGGAAAGAGCAGGGGTTACTAAACCAATATGGTTGTTATTTCGGATGCCAGGCGACAGTTTGATGACGTAATGCCCTCCCCTTATACCTCAACGCCAGCGACAGAGGGGAGGAGAGAGGGTAAGCTGGGAAGGGGAAGAAAGTGAATAGGTTTTGTGGATGTGATGAAGAAGGATAGTAGTATACATGCCGTTCCGAAGATGGAATTAGTATTTTGAGATAGAGGCCTCCGATTGTGAAAGTCCCGTAGATTTTCACTCTCTCCCATCTTGAGCCTACCTCAACCGGTGGATCACGTCCAATAATAATGATAATAATGAAATCGGAACTCTGGCGCCCGGTCACAAATCTCCGGCCCTTCCTCGATAGGCACCACGTGGAAATGAAACGGTGACCGCGATCCAAACGGTCCCCTATGGTGCGACGTCGCTTGCACGCCTGCTCTAACGGTATAATTTACCTCGTCATCATCCCTTCCCTCCCTCTCTCTCCACCCGTGTTGGTCCACTGCCCCACCTCAGGCCTCCAGCTCGCTTTCACCCCAAGGTCGTCGGGATCAGTCAGATTCTGAGCGCCCCCAGCCGCCAATGAGATGAGGTGGACTCAACAATGTCGAGCGCCTCGTGAACTGGTTGCAAACTACTTAGAATAATCTTTTTCAAAATATTACACAAAACTCAACCACATTGCGTCTAGCAAGTGAGCGTGATACGCTATCTTGACATAACTCATTCAAACAACAACTATGTTGGAGTTCGCAGGACACTGAAAACTTCGTCTGAAAATAAGTCCGTTTACCATTTTCATAAAAGCTTGAGTCTAATTTACAGTCGACGGTCTGCAAGCGATTCCCATCCAAGTTGTCGCAAGAGGTCAGTAACAACAACTTGGATAGGAATCGCTTTCCTAAACTATCCCCCACAGCACAACTGATGACTGTGACAAAAATAGAGGGAGACAATCCTACCACAAAAGTTCAACTCTTCGATTTCTCCCTTTCCCCTATTCCCTTACCTCATCATGTCTCGTCAACCCCATGTCACACGCCAATGTAGAATAGAACTGAATATTGATTGATTTTCCTGGGGGCAATATGAATGAATCAATGAATATCGATTGATTTTCCTACCCCTCAAGAACACGGACAATGTACATAGTAGTACGAGTTTAATGAGAAATGAAAAGTATTAAATCAGAGACGATAGTGCAAGGTAATGTAGACAGGAAATTTCAGTGTAAATGTAAACAGTTAGCAAGTATGCATGGTAAAGAGCGAAGTTATACAGATAATGAAATAAAAAATTCAAACGTACAAGTTCGTGATTTACGTACAGAATACAACACTAAGAATCTGAAAGTAATACGTTATAAGTTATAACAGTTAATTTTAAGGTAGTTTGAGCGAGATAGTTCCCTAGTCATAATAGAGACTATATTCGAATTATACGTTTTAATTTCACCAGCAGTAGGACACAATATATATTGCGCTATTAATGGCATAATAATGTAGTTTTATATGACAGTAATTATAATTAAATGAAAATACCCTTAATAAGTCTTTAACTTGACTCATTTTTTTTCGCGCGTTACATTCAAAACTTCACAACGGAAGGTTTTATTGCGATTCTGAAAAAAATTACGATTTTCAAAAATAGTTGAGAAAACATAGTTACAATAAACTGGTAATTTTTGACGAGATCTAGGAGGTAGAAATTCCTCATTTTTTCAAGATAAGGTCTTTATAGAGTGCATACAGGTACCATGTCCCGTGTAAAAGGGCTGGTGTTATTCGTCAAAAATCTTGGGAAGTAGTTCGTCAAGGGGTTGATATTTTGGTATATTAGGAAGGCTGAGACATTTTCGCATAAAATGAAATTAAATTCATTGATTTCTAGGTGAAAAGATATTTTGCTAAAACTACCTTAAAAGGGGCGAGGGCAGGATTTTTTTATACGACTAGGTGGAGTATTTCAGAGATGACACGCAGTTACTATGCATACATTATGAAATCTCATTGTGCGATGATTGGGAAAATATTAACATTCATAATCACATCTGGTGCACATTTCACTGGTAGGTGGTTCAGATACCATAACATATAGATATGTTTTTAGCATAGCATAACATATAGATTTGTTATGGGAAAGTAAAGATAACATAACACAGGTATTCCGGGGGTTTTGTGTTGAACATGGAATACAAGAAATACTTGACGGATAGCGGATAGTCTTGTAGATTTGGAAACATTGACAATGGTGCAAAGTTGCTTTTTACCGTGACTTTACATGAAAAGGAAATGCGGGATGAGTCTTAGAGCAAGTACTCACATAAATGGAATTGCCGCACGTACGGAGAAAGTAATGATTCGGACAAATCGGATGTTTTTCTTTTGATATCGCGTCTAGACTTTCCTTGGCCGACCCAATAGTGCGGAGGCACGTGATATACCTCTCCGTCGCATCCGTCGAGAAAAGCGCATACTTCTTCACTCGGGAGTCTTTTTTTCCCTTCTCCGATCCTTCACTCCTTCCCCTTGAGAAAACGGAGAAAGTGTGCCTTACCGCATGAGCTCCGAGAAAATGATTTAGGCCTCCGGCATTGCCTTTTTCGAGTGCCGTTTCAGCCCTCTGAAGCCGGAAGAACGATCGCCACACCGGCTATGAGATCATTGATTAACGAAGGGAATAGATGGGAACCATACTGGGAAGGGAATGGGTGGTGAAGGGGAATATTAAAGGTGATAAAGTATGATATCGCCCGTACCGAAGAGATCAGTTATGCAGGAATGTGTGAAATTCACATGGAATATATCGTGGGCTGGACAGGGATCCGAAAAGAGATCTCCCCAAATCTCCCCAAGAGAGAGCTTTATCTAATTCAATCCATTAGAGCCCGAATTTATGTTCCAGACCATCTCATTTGGAAAGCCGTATTAAAAAAATATTCGATCGAATTCAACCAAATATTTTAACTCATGCAAACTTGTGCATTTGGAAGTAAACTTGGATATTCTTATCAAAGCCTCATAATGTAATCTTGAAAAAAGCTGTTTATCATGATAAAAGTAGGACATTTTGGAACAAGAAATATTTTCTGTGATCATAAATGATCATGCGTGTCAAAGGGCTAAGCTACCCAGGTTAGAGGTTCTCTCTGGATAGAACACCGCGAAACGTGTCTCTAAAAGCAACAGACGTAAGGTAACTAACTGCCGCTGCGACGCAATGCCCTCCTCAACTACCTCTGATGCTATGTAACCAGGGCTAAGATGACCCGAGAAGTTAAGACCGCGCAAGTTTCGCTGGGACGGAATTGAGAAAAACAAAATAACAAAAAGAAACACTTCACATTTCGGCAAATTACAGCTGCCGAAAATGTCAAAACATTGAAAACAAGATGCATTACATATTACCCAAGCGTGTAAACTTAGCGTAATGCATGCATCAGCAGAGATAGTGGCCCATATACATAACGGAATGAGTGCACCCACGTGTAACTTTTTAACAGCTTTTTAAATATGGTCCAACGTCTCGGTATGCACACACATATTATGCAGTACTCTCCCGCATTTATCTCAACACGGAGTCTGGCGAAGAACGAGATGTACTCTTTCACTACCGAGCATGTAATGCCACAAAGCACTCGCAACGGTGCATGAACGATTTCTGATGACGATACAGGCAAATGGCTTTCTCTTCTACTTGAATGCACAATGTTTTATCTACTCAGGGGGTGACTCTCTAATAAAACTACACCATTGAGTTAAGATAACATTAATAGAGTCCGTCAAAGGTAATAGCGCAATTGGAATACACAGATTTTACTCGGAAAAGAAGTGAAAAGTAAACTATTTACTACGATCGGACGATTTATACAAAGGCCACCATCATGGATTTTGCAGTCACATGATTCCCTTCCCCGAACAGCATTGGGCGTTTTACAAATTGGCTGTATTTCCGTTTGTCAATTGGGCTATTAACTTGGACGCCCTTTTAATTATATTACTTACAAGTCGCTTATTCTCAATGCTTTCAAAGTGATCACGTTAATTAGTAAAATCACAGAAAACAGGTGCTTCATGCCGGAAAAAAGGTAAACTTAAAATGGATTAGAATTATCAAATTACTTAACGCAACGTTAAAGGACAACTTTAGCACGGTGGGTGGACTTTTTCCAAAAACATCAGATTTCATCACTGTGTATTTATTCTATAAACTACGACTCAGACAGTGACAGAGTTAAGTAACATGGGAGGGGAAATGATTCATTTATCGTGGAGCATCATTATTTAGCTAATATTTCCGGAATCCTATATTTTCATCTTGAGATGATAATTTGATTGGGAGCAAAGGTAAGCTTACTAAGATTAACTCAGGTAAAAGAGCGGTAAGGACAAGATACTTTTAAATGTTGTCTGATGAATGAGCAGAAGAACGTATAAGTAAAAACACAGACCCATGATAAAGCACACTCATGAGAGTAAACGCTACTATTCCATCGTGAAAACTAATTTCTATACATATTACATACAATTATGGGTCACAATTTATTAAAATATTCTATCCCTCTTTTCAAAATTCAAAATTGCAATTTTCAATCCAAATTTCAAGATTTTAACTTTTATTATCCTTTCAGACATCTTCGATATCGAGGTTCGAGGGTTTCTGGATTTGATAGGTTTTTAATAGCTACTGAGGGAAGTCTACATGATTAGGAATGAAAAACCACGGAAACCCAAGCATAAAAAAACAAACAAATAACGCCGCATTTCATGAGTGGTGCTCCAAATACTGGTAATTTCTTGAACAATCCTCCAAAATTGAAAAATAAAATTGCCTAGTTCGTTTAATGATGGAAGTCGCGACAAACTTTTTTTACTTTAACAAGGGATTATCACGGGCAAAAAACGATGCCATTAGAAAAAGTTGTGTCCGAACACCCTAATCAGTGTGCAGAGAATAAAATACTGCGCACTTTTAATTTTAACATACAGATTTATGAGCTTTTACGCCAATCTATCCAGCTCGACCACTTAATTTACTTCATCTCAGCGTTTTTGGTGAAAAAACCGTTGGCTCTCTTTGACTATGTCGTCAGAGAAGTTTGAGGAGAGAACAAGAATTACGCATGCATCAGAAGAGACAGTGACCCATATACACAACGGAATGAGTGCCCTCACGTGTAACTTTTTAACAACTTTTGAAATATGGTCCAACTTCTCGGCATGCACACATACATTATGCAGTAACGTTTCGGAAGACAACATTTCCTTTCCGTGCGTTTACCCACGGGCTGGTGGTCGCCGAGAATCCGGACCACGCCCAGTACACTGGTTTTTTGACCTACGTTTTTGACGGGCCTATTTTCAGGAACTCCTCGCTCACCATTAACGGAACTTAAATGCCTTGATGCATGGCTTTTTATTGAATTGTTTCTCCCTGCGTAATATAGAAGCCAACAGAGGAGAAGGCAGCGAAATACTGTACGGGAGACAGCGATATAATTGGTAGTTTCAGGCGTAACTTTGCGGAATTTGTTATCATTATAATTCGGGATCTGAAGATGATGCTGAACGTCGAAACCCGGGTCGTTCCAAATAAAGATATGTGGAATCGCAAATTTAAGAGTTATCATTATAAGGGAGACAGCGAGTTGTTTAGACTTAAGCGAAAGAACCGTTGAAGAGGAACTATCGCAGGAAAATTAGGCGGTTCTATCTCATACTCATTCATTGGTAGTTCCATCCTAAGATTGGTTGACTGCAGCTTTCCACCCTCCCCTGTCTAACGTAGGTTCCCTTACCTCCTCGTCTTCCTATGTATGTACTTTCCTCTTAATTTGGTCCAAGAACTTATTCCTGGATCTTCCTCTGGGGACTTTTCTCTCTATTTTGCCTTCAGTTACGTTCTTCACAAACCCATTGTGTCTCAGGGTGTGCCCAATCCATCTTTTTCACCTTTTCTCAATGGTCCATATGGTCCTTTCATCTTGTACTCTTCTGTACACTTCCTATCTCATACTACTAGAGACAAATATGTATACATATTGATTACTTACGTACAGATGGACACCTTTTTATCAAAAATAAATTCGAATATAAAAGGTTTAGATACATTCGAAGGAATTACTGAGTGAAAGCTTCCATCATAGCCTGAGAGAAACCATTAATGGAACGAATGAACTGTAAAATGACAAATTTGATGACGCCTTTAAAATGTAAAAATATCCCCGACATTCTTTCCATCGGCAGAGAAGATAAAATGGATGAAAAGTTGGAAAGAGATCGATCTAGTTGGGCCAAATCTCGGGGACGCCGCGATCACTTGGAAAATGCGTGAAATGAAATACAAATGAAACCGGCACGCCCCTTCAGAAACTGCCGCGAGCGAACAAAGATTGCAAACTCAGATGGATGGCTAATTGGAGGCAACACGCTAGACTAAGATTACATACTTGAAAAATTCGGAACACTCGAATTCTAGGCCGAGACGGAGGAAATCATTTTAAACCCACACTACACCTCTAAAGCTGAAAGAGGCGACCGGAAAAGAGGTACGCATTCAAATAGTTGTGCAGAAATTTCTTCTTCCCACGCACGATTATAGACCACAGGATTAATAACGAGACACTAAGACGTTAACATACAATTCATTTACCCTTTCCGAATTTTCTTTCCTATTTCCTTCATTTCAGACCTGAAAAAGATAGCTGCAACGCTAAAGAAACTGTCGTCTACGACTGTGGAAATTCGCGGAAGAGAGCCCGAAAATCCGCCTCGTCCCTGCCGTCTCAACGATTCCGCGGAAGCCTACGAGTTCACTTTCCTACTTCCTCCCTATGTAATGGATAATATCCACTGACAGCCGCTGCCCTGCAGCGGATCGCTCAGTGGATGTAGAAAAATCAGGCTTTCGTCAAGCAGTGGCCATAATTTCGTGTTCCGCAAAATGACTCGTTGGTTTCCGAACACGCCCTAAAATTCATTCAATCCACCACAAAGCATCAAATCTCCCCAGAGTTCCTCTTACATTTACTTTTCTTTGCGTCTTCCGAAAACCCAGTCATCTTCTTTTTTCCTCCAGGTAAATAAAAATTGTCCTCTATGTTGCTCTCGTCAACGTCTCGTTTCCTCCGCTTATTTCATCCATCCACTTCCGCTACCATCTCTGCGATCAACTGCTTCTCCTGTCGTATCATAATTATCTTTTAATTGTCTGCTTTCCTCGACACCCAGCTTTGGGTTCGGAGGAGAATAGAGGCGGTGGGCTTTTTGGTAAGAAACAATATATTGGAACATGAATTTCAATGCGTACCACGGAATCCTATAGTTTCTCTAAGGGGACAAAAATAACTCTCGATTCCACGAAAGGGCAGATAATTGTCACCATAGATGGTTGAGTAGAACGTCGCGACGCATGTCACAGTAACGAATCACTTAAATAACAGTTACTGAATCCTGGTTTCACGAGTAATGGCGTCTGGGTAAAATGTTAACTGCAGGCATTGCCATGACAGTTGGAAGAAATGGCTTTACATGTAGAATTCTCATGGGAATGGTTGGAGATTGAAGTGTTTTCCCCAACTAATACATTAATGGTTAAAGTGTTCTTTCTACAACCCTTATTGAGATGAAATTAAGATTTTAAAAGTTTAGATCGACCCTTGCCCGAGGTTAGAATGATCGATAATTCAATGATGACATAGAATTGACACCTAATAGGCAAAACTAGCCTCTCTTACTTCTGTTCATGACAGAAAGTACATTCGGATCCAGTGATTGGATAGCGAGGGAGTTATTCTTTCGGAGAAATGGCTGATTTATATCCCAATATATTACAAATGGGATAATATCTCAGCTATGGAATTTTAAAGCAGTCATGGAGATATATGTTAGTTATTGAAAAAATACCAATAAAATTAAATTTTTTTATAAGATATATTGGTTAATTAAAATATAGATGGAAGAAAACCAAAATATCCTGAATTTCAACAAGGCCATAGTCTTACGCCCTTACAGGTATACATTCTTCAGCTCGGCATAAGTCTTACTCCTCTCCATTCCAATTAATTAAGCCAACATATTCCGTTTCTTTTCCTTCCGCACTAAATGCGAAAAGCATGAATAATTCACATGGAATATATACAGGGTACGGCAGCATAATTTTCTGGTTTGAATTGTAGTACTCCACTATATGCCGTATGTATGTATGTACTGCATGCTGTATCTATGTATTTATGTACTAATATGTAGCAGAATATGGAGAAACGATACCTATAATAAATTTTGTTTTATCGACCATTTCAAATCATTAAACTATAAAATCAATGGTAGGCGAATTCACTTTGTGGAAATTACGATTCATGTTAAGAATGAAACCACTTGGTTTTTTTCCAACAATATATTTAAACCACAAATCTACCGGTTTCGGCCTTTTCAGGCCATTATCAAGATTACAGAATAAAAACACCAAAAAGACAGCGCAGCTTATATATGAAATCTCAAGGAGAGGGAAGTGGTTGAAATAAGGGGGGGGGGGGAATGAGAGGTGATTGGGCAAACTGCAGGGGAAGGAACAGGCAGGGGGTGACGTCAGGCTACTACAGGACTACGGGGATGGAGGTGAGGGTACTGGCACAGAGAACAAGGGTGAGGCGGTTGAAGGGATGGTTTGATGGAAAAACCAAGTGGTTTCATTCTTAACATCATTAAACTATGCTGCCGCAAGCTGTAGAGAAAATAGTTGCATCATTCTGCAGCCATTCGAAAAGACGGACTTTTTCATTAATTTAATTACTATATTAACATGTCTGTACATTCATTATTACGTTTTCCTTATCAGGCAATATTTTGTGGATATACCTTGAAAATGACGGAGCTTATGTCGAAGCGTTGGTCGGTGTGAATAAAACTCTGTGAAAAGTGAACAACATCTTTTATAGTGAGATTATGGCATCTGTACGTTCATTGTTCATCCATTCATTTCCAAAGAGACAATATTTGAAAATACAGTAGACCCTCGCTTTACGATATTAACCCGTTCCGAAGGACCGATCGTAAAGCGAATGCCATCGCATGTTGAATCGGCACTATTTCCGGACGAGGAATCGATTTAAAGAGCATCAGTGCCAATCCATTCCGTGTACGCGTCAGAGCCAATGTATACGAGATATCCTGGACTTAAATTATTTGAAATATTATTAAACCAATATTTAAAACACTATCGATATTTAAAACAAAATCGGAGAAATTTGCAATTTTAAAAAGCGCGCGCAAAATCAGCTCAGATCGTAAGTCGAATCCATCGTAAAGCGGGAGTCTCCTGTATTTCAGTTCAACAAGTGCAAGACCTATCCGATCTCACATGATCCAACCTTTGAGAGGTAAAAGAAGATATTCAAACTCTTAAACATCCATTTTTCTCCATTTTTCGCGCAATAAAATGAGAATACGCCCAAGAAAAACGTGATTATAAGCTATACACTGCTAATGTAGTAAGAGAACAGTAATATCATTCTACAGCCGTTCAAAAAGAATGACTTTTTCAATCATTTAATTACTCTCTTAACATGTCCTAACAACCGGGAGCTTTCGTGGCATTTGATGAGTTTATAATGAATTATGGAAAAAGGTGATTATCCAAGCACTTATCACAATTAAAGCTTACGTTTTTGCTGCTATTCAGGTGCACGAAACCGGTTAGAAATTGTGAAAGAAAATGATGACTCCACGCTTGTGGTGAGAGTTTTTGGCTGCAAAAAACATTATTGGGCGCCGACGAGACGACGCCTTTCCTCAGTGATCTGTGGAGCGGTATTGCTCAGTGAATTGGAGGAAAACAATTCGTGGTGCTGCGTTCGAGCGCTGAGGAAAGACATGGCCAAAAACTAACATCAGACAGCTAAGGTAGTTTGAGCGAAATGTCATATCACCTAGAAATCAATGAATTTGGTCTCATTTTAAAGAAAAACATCTCACCCTTCCAATGACATCAAAGATTCAACCCCTTACCGCAATTACTTTCCGAGATATTTACCAAAATTTACCAGCCCTTTTCTATGGGAAATGGTACGTGTATAAATTCCAGAGATCTTACATAAAAAAGGCGGAAAACGCATACGTATAATAAGTTACTGAGCTGGACGTTTGTAAATTACAGTAACTCAACAGCCGAATAAACCAGCAAGCCTAACTAAGTAAATTTTGAGGCGTTACTTGACGTATGACAAGTTTACAGCATCACTAGTTTATGAAGATGAAAATTCATTTTCATTCATGTATTTAAGTTTTTATTAAGCTAAACATAATGTCAATGGCTGGGTATGGAACGGTTTCTCAAAGCAAAAATTAAGTCTTAATGTCCTCTTAAGCCTTGAATGTAGCATTCAAATGACCGACTTCGCAAGTATTGGAACGCAGACGAAAAACAAGCTGTAAAATCTAGCCGATGGAAATAGGTTATTTTGCTTCGAGATCCAAATCAAAACTGCCAACGAAAAAACGTTCTTTTAATTGAAAATAAACATTAATATCGATGCGCAAAATATACCATAGGCTCCACGACAGTTCACCACCCTAAACATCGATGTGCATTCATCGAATCCTGTCGTATACTTCCTTTACTATACCTGCTATGAACACTCCACATGTCCGGCCCACCTTCATGATTACCAAAATCCTCACTTTTCTTTTCCATTCCCCAAACACTGCTCGCTTCAATGCCCTTTCAATGTCCCACTTACGCACATTACTCTCTGGCGTAGATTGGTGAGGGCGACTTGAAGCAAAAATATTAAGAAAATAATGACCAAGATATTCATGAGGAGATTGACTTCCTACATCCTCTCACACTACGTTTACCGATCGAACTCCGATAGATTTCGCCGGTTTAGCTCGGGATGGTAAACGCAACGGGCTAGTGGGATCGATATGAGAAGCGGACTAACTAGGCCCGCTTTCTCTGCCAGTCTGAGATTTCAAATCGATATTTCAATCGATTTCTCATTGGTAAGCCAGGCGATCCGAGTCGGCTGGCTTAGAATGTTCAGATCGGTCCGAGTTCTTATCGACCTGAGTTCGATTGGTAAACTTAGTGTCAGACTGTCCTGCCTACTTCCGCAAAGCTTTACGGCAGATGATGCTGGGACAACACCCATAAACTTGAAAAAAAGGGTTCGTATACTGTTCAGTATTCTCTTCTAGTTGTGTGCAGTCATATCTCATTTTGCTGTTCCTTTATCCGTCGGCTGATAGCGAGGTTTCAGCCCTGAGTGGGGGCGTTTGCATTCAGTCATCCTGTTTTCGTCTGCTTCAACACTCGACCGAGGCTACCAGTCGTTCACTAATCTCCCATGAGTAGCAGTCTCTCTTCAGTCACTCTTAATCGACAGATGAACTTAGCAGCAGTGCGACATTCCTCCCATGTGCTAAGGTGTTCTCTCAATCTCCTCTCTACATGCCAATCACCTCCTAGGCACCTCACCGAGCTACAGCCATCATCTGTCTGCTGTCTGGTACTCTCCTGGACCATTTCTACTGCTGGTGTATACCAGAACCAACTTTTCTGCATTCTAATTGGTTTAATTTGCCGTATAATAGGATGGAAGGAGTAAACGAGGAATTGTGAACAGAATACAACTGCCAAAAATAGCTTTTAATGATAAAAAGACTTCACTGACTTGTAAAAATGTTAGTTTGGAAGTAAGAAAGAGGGTCATGAAAGCTTATGTTTGGATTGTGGCCCTTTACGGGTGTGAAAGTTTGACTATCGGGAAATATGAAAAGAGCAGATTAGAGGCCCTAAAAATGAGATGCTATCGAAGGATGCAGAAAATCTGCTGGCGAGACAGAATCACCAATGAGAAAGTGCTGAGAAGAGTACAAGAAAATAAAAGTTTTGGAGACAGATACAGACAAGAAGTCTTAAACTAATAGGTCACATTCTACGATGCAATGATTTTATAAAATTAATAGCTGAAGGTTTTATTGAGGGGACAAATCGTAGAGGACGTCCTAGATTAAGCTATATGAAGCAGATCATCAATGACTCTGGATTCGTCTCGTACGGTGAAATGAAGAGGAAAGCTGAACAAAGAGCAGAATGGCGTGCTGTTGCCAACCAACCCATGGGTTGATAACCGAAGATGAGATGATTAATATGGTGTAACCTTAGTTCCAATTAAATGTGGGAGTTATATACAGTCCACTTTCGATCATTTACCCCACATATACTGTAAAGCGAGCAATTATTGCACATATGCTGTATTTACTGAGTAAGTATTAGATCGAAAACTAGTTATCCGATCTACTCGAATGTGGGCGTTTAAGGTTTCCGCAGAATGAGTAATCCATTGGTATGGGTCCCATATCCAAGAAAAATCTGTTTCATGAAGAAATAAATGGGCCGAATTTTAATTAGTAAATGCATGGATGGTTACTTACGTTTATCTCCGATGCTACGCTTTATTTATTAATTCATTCATTATATTTCTTATTATTCATTATTTTATAAAATGAAAGTTCTGACACTTTTTTCTCGAGTCAAATTATTTAGGCCCCCATTGATGAGATTTTCCATTTATGATAAATACGTAAAAGGGTTTACGAATTGCATTAAATACGATAATATTGAGATCCATTTAATTTCAAGATAATTAATACACACATTTGGCCGAGCAAAGCTCGATCTCTAGTTGAGAAATGCTGATGGTGATATAAAATGAGGTGTTGCCACTCACTCTGGGGGGTATCCAGCTCCGCGTCACAATAGCGCAACTGCTTTCCATTTATTCCGCACTCTGAACTTTGGACAACCCACTTCATAACAGATCGGGAGCAGAGTGAAGTGCGCTGGAGTGCACTCGTGACAAAAGAACGTCGAAAATCGTATCCACGATATTCGTTGATGTGTTGTTACGGATTACGGTTACGAGTTACGGATAACGAATTCGTCGACAATTTTCAAAACATTCGGTCGCGACAGTTGGGCACCCACAGAATGATACGTATCGGTAAGTAACTGAACGATTCATATGCACGCATCGTTCCATTAATCGGGACAATTTCATCATTCATCGGTTTAAGTTAGCGCAGATCGAAACACATCAACGCCCACGAGCGACGACGAATGGGAAGACGTACGCTGGTCAAACGTTGGGCAATCTTCCGGTAAGAAGTATTGTAAGAGTGCGAAACGGTAACGGCCGTATGTTTTGTGTATAGTTATTGAGTTCGCTCAAAATAAGTATTGAAAAACGTAAGCTTTTATCACAGAGTACTTAAAAACTTTATATAACCTATTTTTGACGCCTGGACGGAAAATAAACGTAAAAACAACCATAGCAAATGCGATTGTGGACTAATTGGACTAATATTTGTTGCTTAGTGCCTACCAACAATGCACTTGACCCGTTTTGAAGCGCGCAATCTAGTGCGTAAGGTCTGTAACGAATTAAAGGCAAGTGCACTATTGGGTTGCTAGGTGATTAGCGTAATAAAGCGAAAGGCGCGAAAGGTAAGCTCAATTCTCATTTGCGCGCTGAAGTGTGCTGTAGTGTCCCGATCTACTCGAGCCTCGAAAAACTTCCAAGGATATCTCCCAATTGCGCCATGATCGATTCGGTACCTTTTCACGCGCGATTACCAACATTTAAACCACGAAGTCGCTTCTCTGCCAATCGCGTGCCTAAATCTTCGACACTTGACCAAGAAAATTAGCTCGGCTGGGAAGTCAAATGCCGCGCCACGCGGCATTGGGCGTTCCCCTTAAGGCACCTTCCAAACGAACACAATTTCCGCGAAGATAATATCGCGCCTTAGTGATGGAATGGGGAACTGCGCCACGAAGGGGGCGTCATGCTGAGCGTAAGTGCGGCCTTAGCGGAGCAAAACACTTTCCCATCGCCCGATTTCCTCGGGGGATGATTGCCTTATTGCCAAAGAGTGGTTCGCATGACTGGAGCCGAAAAAAATAAAAGATATATTCATACGCTTAACAGTATAGCGGCAGAAGTTAATTTTTGCTTCAGGAAACAGCCAGAGGGGCTTTATTTTAGCGATTTTCATTTATCTGTTTTATATATCCTCGTTCAAATTATCGCCTATCATTACATTTCCTGCTCGTTTTCAGTGAGTTGAGGCAAATAAAAGGGATTGCGTGTGATTCGAGAGCAGCAATTCGCTTCGAAAACTTCGCCAGCAGAACGCTTTTGATACGAGAGTCATTACAAATGGACGGGGGTTAAGATGAATAACTTTCCTCCACTGAGCCTCTAGGGGAGAGATCACCACCCCCGAAGATACATACGCTCAGTCAGACTCTTTCGGCTTATATCGCCATGTTGCAAGCCAGCATATAGAACTCCTGTTATCAGAATTCGGTGCTTAAGGTGATTCATCCGATAATTGTTTCGTGTAATTTCATCAATATTTGCGCCACTTATAAAAAAGAGTGTCCTCTATTAAGTAACATCAATGAAATTCTACCTGTTTACACTCGTGGCTACTTGTCCAAGAGAGGATGTTCCACAAATTGAAGCTATAACATTAGGATATATGTAGTGTTCAAGTTTTATTTCGGAAAAATAGCGCGAAAATGTAGCATTTAATAGATGTAACTTAATAGAGGAGACACTTTTTTATAAGTAGCGCAAATATTGATGACATTACACGAACATCGGCTGAATCGATGTGGAACATCGTGGCTAATTCGAGGCTTAATACAAGGAATGCCTTACGTCTCCCCATAATAATTGATTTAGTTTCCCGTGATTTCGAAAATACCCTATTTCGCCGAAACCACGGTCGACTAATAACATCATCGTGCGGGTACGCGAAGTATTCTTCGAAAAAATTAACATTACGAGGGAACTTTTCCAAGGAAATTAAATGGTAATAAATGGAACAGTCCACTCCTAAATGGAGACACCTGAGTTTAAAGCAAAATATCCCAAAAACTAGAAAAGCTATTCCCGTCATCTACCCATGAAATGAAAGCTTAATACCGCATGCGTTGATCGGCATATTTGTTGCATGCTGGTTTGCGTTGGGATTAGTTTCTTATGAGTGGAAAATCGGGTCATTTTTCGAGCTCCTAAACGAATCCAGCGTTTTGGTGCTTCGTTATAAATAAAATCGGAAGGAGAAATTGTCCTCCGTTTACTTAGTTGTTGGTGTAATCTTTAAATAAGTACTCTAATGATATTAATCGCCATTAACTTCATCCGTTAAGCTATTATGACACAATTTATGCAGCTGCATTTTCTCCCCAATTGCCCTCATAAAAAAAGTACTAACAAGGGGACAGAAGTTTTCACATTCGATATGTTATTTGGTATATAATTTTCTCAGTATCAGTGCCAGCCTAATAATCGTTCCCTCATTTATTGCATTTTCTAGAAGCACATCTGGTATTACGTATTAAAAAGAGGCCAGTGTTTGGAAGTTGTCTTTCACTGCCCACTTTATGATAGTTCAGCCATCATAGACCGGCCTCCATTTGCGACCACGCTAAATATAAATTGCAGGTTATATGATTCAATAACATAGTCTCTAAAGACTTCAAACTATTTGAGTTAGTCCATTAGACACAAACTAGAATAGTCTATCTAGACTAACTATAGTCTAGAATAGTCCCTGAACTCTAATTAGTCTATTGAAGACTCCAAACAATCCAAGCAAGGCTACTTATAATTATCGTGGCTCAACATTCATGCATTATGAGAATTCTTATCAGATGGCGAGGTGGAACAAACGTAAAAAAGTGACCTCCAATATATAACAATCAAAAATACGTACACGATACAGAATGGTGATAATGAGGTTAAGCTTGTAAACAGTAGTCAGCCGTAGTATAGAAACTAAAGGTCACGGAGGGAGCATTCGAAACGAACTGCGCATTTGGAAAAATTGAAAGATTTACGACAGCTGCCAGTCGACATGGTTATTCTTCAGGGAAATCCGTCGCGGCAAATCACGTTTCGTCTTCCCCAGTCTCTCGGAAGAGTTCTTCAAAAGAAACTCTTTCCTGAAAGTTCTCACTCAAGAATTATTTCTGCTAGTTTTTTTTCCAGGCACATATCCAAACCAGAAAGGAATCACCACACGAATAAACACTTTGACGCTTAACGTTTTCTTTCCGATTAGTAAGTAAACAGGCGAAGATGGGGGGCAGCATAAACTGAATTTTATACGGCACAATCTTGGAGAACCTTCACATTTGTTCGCACATGTTTTATATTGCCGGGGAATGTTTCCAGGACGACGATTAATAAATCGGTCTAGCTGGACTTCATTTCGTTACTCCAATTCTGAAACAACAGTTTCAAGGAAACAGGTTTAGGTTTTCAGTTTCGAGAAAAATAAAAGAATTTACGACTACGGTGTAGATAGCAGAAAATATGCACTACACTTCAGATTTATTTGAAATATTTTGTACCAAAAAGATTTTAATGAATTGGATCCGTTCACAAAAGATTAATACGAGCATTGGTAGCGACTACAAATCTTCACCAACAGAGCCCGGTGAAATTAGCATCCACTGTTCTTACTTGAACCAGTTTCCCGAAATTTCCCCCGAACACCGAAATATGAAATTGCAGTTGTACACGAATTGAAGCTACAATTAGTTACAATAAAAATAGTAATAATCATGCTATCTTGAACGATTGAAACAGATTGTCGAAACGTCTATCGCAAGGAAAAAAATACAGTCGAATAATTGAAGCAACAAAAATATGACAAAAGATAAGCTGAAAAATCATTTATTCAACGTATGACGTACAAAAGTACCGATACTCCAGCTTTTGTAATAATAATTTCATCACTTGTCCTGAAACCCACATATGAGGAGAAGCAACATTTTTAGAGCAGTACACAGCCGCGAGAAGACAGAAATACACGATATGACGTTTAACCATTGGCTGCCCATGCGAACGGATTTGTAAATTATTTCACATTTACCTTAACATCATCAACTATAAATTGCAGTTCATATGATTCAATAACATAGACAGCCACTAGAGACTCCAAACTATTCCAGTCAGCGTATTAGTCACAAAATAGAAGTCTATCTAGACGAACTATAGCCTAGAATAGTCTCTATACTCTAATTGGTCTAACAAAGCCCTTCTTAATTCCAAAAAGGACAATCTTTCGCGTTATCAGTATCGTGAAAAAATCACTAAATGTGTTGAGCACACATAAACGCGGTTGAAAAATGTCAAAGGAAGTCAAAAAAGTACTCATTTAACGCAAAAATTTGGACCGAAGGTATTTCAATTCAATTATGATAAATGGCAATAAGGTTTAGCATTTCCCTCATTTTATAAGATCGATCTCATTGCAAAATAGAATTGAGAAAGTCCATTAATAGGGAAAATCTACTCGGGTGGAATGCTTTCCGTAGCTTGAAGTGCCACTTATCATCCTCTTAAGTGACCTTGATATTTTGATTCGTCGATGACCTCAGGTGGCTAAAAACATAATTATTTCAAGGGCGATGAGGGAGAAAGTCTCCCAAGAAAATTCGTCGCGACAGAATATAGTGCAAAACGTTTTCCGATCAGTGGTATTCATGACGATAGTACAACTGATTCTTTTGGCGCGTATATTGTGTTATAGAACAGTTAGTGCAACCACCACGTCAAATATGGGAAATGTGAAGTAGTAGTATATGTAATGTTTTGACGATCAAACGTTGTCTCACACCCCTTAAAGAATGGTAAATGCCGTTTAAATGTCCGCTGATTGATTTTTTGATGCTAGATTACAGATTTTTTTAACGTGTAGGCGTCTTCAAAAACTTGAAGATGATGTCTTAGTCTTGATAACAATTTATTCCTGAAATAAACCATTAGACAGTAATTTATATAGCTGGTTATATTTTTTTAACATGGGCTTTCAAAGCGTAAAGACAAAATAAATTGTACACTGAAAACGCAGAGAACTTCAACATCCACACCCTACTCCAAGTACCTAGTCAACCTGCAAAGCTGGCTTCTTCTCATAGAGCGAAAAATTAATGCTCAAAATTGTTTCACTGCGCATTCGGGCAGTACGATCTTCCTAAATTATACAAGTCTCCGTAATTAGGCAAAAAATGTATACGGGTGTGAGCAGAAATGATAAGTAAGTCTTAATGCATTCAAAATTTCGAGATCCACAAAGAGAAAGGAGAGGTAAATAAAGACGGATATGAAAAGAAAAGTGAAATCTCCCAAAATATTCCACTCATCTGCTGATTTCATTCATTCTTTTCGCTGCATTTTAGCACCTTGGTGTTTTCTATTTTCGGGCGATAATCTCGCCTGTCAAGAAAGCGTTTTTATTCCGCAGGAATGACCTTGCGTTTTATCACATTATGCTGCTGCGATCAATCTTTATTCAATATCCTCCAAGCAGTGCGTTAAATCAACTGCCTCAGGGAGGTTGAAACAACTGTCTCCGCGAGAATAATCAGCCACACATTTAATCTCGAGGTCGGTTCCTTCATCCTTGAGTGCAGCTGACTCGCACGTCTAAGGACGAATTTTTCTGCAATTACATTCTGAGATTTTTTTCCCCGTCAAACAAGCGTCACTGCTCAGTACTTAAGCAGGACTGTCATTTCGATAACGTTCTGAGATATTTTCCTAATTGCAATATTCGGCGTAAAAATTCCATTCAGAAATAGCGGATTCAGGAAATAATTATTTAAAGCTCCAATCAAGTTTTTTTCACAGATTATTTTTTATTTTAATGTACCTATTCCCTACAATAATATAGTTGGAATGACGCATACTCTTTATTCTTTTAATAATTACACATGCCGACCTAAGTTAAAAGAGCTTTAACTGGACGGGATTTTCATCAGTGTAGTACGAAGACCTGGATAGCTCTAGACAACTTGTAAGTTTATGATTAATCAATTTGAAGGCTTTGGAATCATTATTTTCATTGAACACTACAGTCCAATCAACGTCAGCCGCAATTTTTTCCACAAATTTCATTTCATATGACAAAGAAATGTGTAATTTTAGGTTTTGTTCTATCGCATTGCAAAGGAAAAGATAACTCACAATTCTGTTGAAATTAATGCTGAGTTACATGGACCATTGCACCTTCACAGATGCCAGCTTACACGAGGCATGAACTTGAGCTTGTTGTAGATGCGTGAAGACATGCGTCAACGAATGCTAAAACTAGTCCGGACTACTTCCTCGACATAAGCTGGGTAATTTACACAAATTATCAAGTTTAGAAAATGCTATTTTGAAGGAGTATCTGCCCAACCGACTACTCGCGCAAAAGCGTGCCTCTTGTAGAAAGGTCATTACAGATAAGCAAATGATGAAACGAACGAGATTAACATCTTAAAGGAAAGAAAAACATCCGCGGTGCGATATGGCAAATGGATTTCTCTTTGGAATGAACTTTACCAAAGTTCATTACCTCAACTCAGCGAGAAAAAACAACTTTTACCAAGAGCGGTGAGCGAGTATAACGTTCAGAGATTTCAACGCTTGACATACTCCTTCAGTTCTCCGAGGCTGCTCTTCCGCGTTTAAATTGGCGAATGAATGCATTTTCCATTTCCGCAAAAATTTCGGGTCCCACATTGATGTTATCACCTAAGTGGTATTCACCCGTATGTTCGATTATCGCGAATGTTTTACGTTGAACAGCATGGAGGCTATGGACGCTTCCTCAGCGATATGACCGCTCACCGCGGGCGGTTTCTGACGAGCCTCGAGCGGACAGAAGAGAATGGGAAATAATTCCGACAGAAATAATCCGCAACGGGTGACCGTGAAAGGAATGAGAGAGGAATGCAGCAAAGTTGGGGCAAAAACCATTGCGAATCGACGCGACCGTAAATGTCACCGAAAAAGAGTTTGACGGCCGAGTCAAGTTTACGCGAATATCGCTTTCGAAAGCAAAAACAAAGCGCCGTAATTTACCCTATCTTCGACCGTGAGGTTTCGGATTCCTTCCAGACAAATGTCGGCCGATTCTCGTCGCGCAAAAGATAAAATCTACAAACGAATCCTTTGTCGAGATCCATAAAGGCGAGTTATCAGCGATTGGGTGCTGCTACTTCTCTCTGGTCAGGCCACACCTCAAATACGCCGCGAACATTAGGGGCCCTAGTCATAAAGACTAAACCAAAAACATTAATAAAATAAAATACGAAAATCTGCACACTTCGTTAAAAACTGCCACTAGCGAACATATAGTGTTTGCATCATTGCTTTCGAACCAATGTACTGAGCCAATTTGTCCCAACTAATGGATGTTGTTGAGCAGAAAATAGAAACAAAAAACTTTGACGTTGAAAACAATGACGAGAGAAATTATCACAAATTCCTCCGGGGAACTTTTGGGTAAAGGCACTCCTAAGTTAGAAAGCTACCACATTAAATTGCGTAATTTTGACGACAATATTTATTTCTGAAAGCAAAAACTAACAGGTCGCCTTGTTTTCTCACTACCGTTCTGGTTGTTTTGGGAAAAATCACAGCTGATTCTTGTCTAGCATGATTAAATCTTCACGAAGCAAAGCAAACCTGAAAAACAGCCTGTTCCAATTGGTTTTTCCTCAATTTTTGCGATATCCTACTTACCTCCAAAATCATTTTAGGAAAGATTAAGTAGAAGAAGATAGAAATCAGTCGTTATGACGGGATTTCATTTGAACTGAAAATAGCATATGCTAATTAAATATTTCCCATAATCTAAGAAAAACAACATGAAATGAAATGATATCAATAATTTGATAATGAAATCGCTTCCAATAGTTCTTCACGATGAAATCACGACGCTACTTATGAAACTTCCACGGACAATGGAGCGAACTATTCTCAATATAACGTCGTATGGGTCCTATTCACAGTTAGATAAACTAATGTAGCCGAATTTATAAATCTGTCCCGGAAAATAAAATTAGAAAATTTTGGAACGGTTTCAGTTTTTTTCATGTTTAACCACAGACTTTTAAATGAATTTATTCCGGAAAATGTTCCCCTTTTTACGGTTCCTGTCCCCATTTCTTTTAATCTTTGACGTTGTGTTGTACTTTCCCTGAAGAATGATGTCTACAGGCTGAATAATCGACTGAATCCTATACCCCTCTCCAAGATCTTTTCTTCTTCAACCCCGTCCCCATACCCCGACCTATATATTACGCCAAAGGCACAAATAATTTATATCGTATAGTACATACATAGCGATATTATTCCCTTCTTCTGTTAGGACCACTGAGTGTAACCCTTTCTCCGCTGTATATGTCTAATAATATTTGTCACCTACATTAATAGTCACGGCATTAATAGCCAACGATGTGCTCTAGTTCAAAGAAATACACTACGTTTACCAATCGATCTCAGATCGATCTGAACTCGGACCGACCTGAAAATCCCAAGCGAGCCGAATCAGATTGCCTGGTTTACCAACACGGATTGAAAATATCGATAGCGAACAATCGAATCTATCAGTTGAAGCACGATTGACCCAGTGAGTAAACAAGTGCAGAGATAGAAATTTTCCGTCGCATTCCGAGTGAGGAAAATTGCCCAATGGAGGTAGATTTCGATGTGGTAAGATATCAACGTCACATCAATCGCCGTGAATGCACTCTTGTTACAACTGGTTACAACACACGCCTTGAATAATAACGATTATATTTTGCTTCCCAATGACAACGAAAAGAATAAAGAGGAGCGCCAAAGACCCGCTGGTTCAGATCGATCTGAAATCTCAGACAGGCTGAGAAAGCGGGCCGAGTCTGCCAACTTCTCAGATCGATCCCATTATCCCGTTGCGTTTACCAAACCGAGCTGATCCCGTCAGGTCGATCTGAGATAGATAGGTACGCGTAGTGTTTGATACTAGTTTTCCTTGTTAAAACTGAACGACACACACATGTGGCTTCATCAGTAAAAATATTTATTTTATGGTCACAATTTTATTCTGTGTGTTTGACAGGTGTTTCGGCTCACGCCGCAGGATTACAACTTCCACCCTGGTTTGAAGCTCTCGCTTATATCCCGGGCAAGGAAGAGGTGGGAGGAAAGGATGGGAAGGTTAGCAAAATCACAGCCCCTTCGAGGCCGACATCAATGAGGCGGATTGAGGTCAAAAGGACCTCAAGGTCCTCCGCCTCCCCGAAATGCTCCTATTAGTTTGGTTACCCCAAACAACTGAGACGAGTGACCGTCGGTCTCGCTTTCGCGGAAGACCTGCCGCACATCTTTGTGGACCGAGAGAGCCCGTTGCCCAATTATTTGGGATTAGGTATCTTTCTGGCTCACTTTACGGGTTGACGCCGTGCGGTCGGCCGAAGTACATCCTCTAGTCGGGGACCACCGGACCCCGACTGGAGGGTCAATTCGGACCAATTCTGGTCAAACCGTGGGTACATCCCTACTCTCAGTAGTTCTCGTCAACCTGTATGTTTGACAGTAATTTGTTTCAAATTTCATCGGTGTCATGAAGGGTGGCAATAAAATAGAGGTTTGGAAACGACACACGCAAGTACAGTTTGTGGCCAGAATGAAAATGAGGGTCAAAATTCTGAGTAAACGTGACACAACGGGACGGGTAATAAAATACTGCGCCGCGTCGTTGGTTTGCAGACGAGGTGTAAAGATGTGCGACGGATGCAGCGGACGTGTTTAAAGGTGGGGCCGAAGTGAACGGACGTGCCCGGAGTGCAGCGCTCATGAGGGAGCCAAACGGCGGCTAGGCCCGCCGCTGGCTCCGAATCGGAGGTTGTTCACCACGAGGTGTAGCGTGCGCGGTCGGGAAACAATGAAACAAGTCACGAAGTGAAGCACGCCATCCGCATTCAAAAAGAAGAAAATTGGAGAATGCCAACGCGTGCCCGATAACGTTGGCTTCGATCGTCCAAAACTCCTGGATGGCTCGGCATTGTTCCGACCGATGACAAACGTGTAAACCACGATATTTTCACGGGTGACTGCATAGTGTCGCTTTCTGGGACAAATTAAACAAGTTTTAATGGGATAATTACGAAAAATGTAGCGAAAATTGTCAAATTTTATCCAAAATATACAATGAACTTCAGTACGTTCTCAGACAGATTACATCGTTCACCAAAATATTGATACTATGCCTTCAATTTGAAGAAACAAATTCTTATTCACCAGCCCTTATAATTTACGTAAAACTTCGTTTGATTTTCCTAACAATCTTTCTTCAAAAAGCATGCTCACTGATATTCAGGCATTTCCTTCAACAAAATTGAACTAATTGAAATTTTGGCGAAGAAAAATCCGCGTTCTCCGCACATTTTTTGAGCCTGGAATTATTTGGCAAATTCTAACTCGCCGTTCAAAACATGAAATGATATTGACGATACCGCGAATGGTTTCATAATCGATCACATTATAAAGGGATACGATAAATATGAATAAAATGATTTTTTACAAAAATAGTAATGACATTTTTGCATATAATTGCAGAAAACCTAGAATTCTAAGTGGAAGGGAAGAATTAGAACTGAGGAAGAAATTCGGAGTAAACAAAGGCAATATTTATACGTAAATTGATAGTCAGCTGGTATATAACGAAATAAAGCACGCGTAGAGAGCAATGAAAATTTTAACTTAAAAATGTAAATGTTTAATATTACAAATGCTAAGGAAAAGGCAACATCTACTTATGCTCATTTACTCGTGATTAGCGAGAGGGGTTAAGCTAACCTTTCCTCGTACTAAATAGTCCACCTCTTGCCAAATACCTCAAAACTAGAACAAATCGTTGGTTAATGGAGCTATGCGTAGGTAACAGAGATTATGATGCATCTACTGAGGGTTGAGCTTACACACAGTGGGCTTAATATAAGAAGAAAAATACAAAAATAAGAAATAAAAAACTGCAAGAAAGTGTATATGACAATAAGGTTCTTAAGCCTGACCTCTGATGGAAGTGCCGGTCAAGGATGAAGAGACGGACATGAGTGAATGAGCCGGCTGTTTGGGGGAATAAAGCAGGGAGTGTCTAGGAGAACTAGCCGGTGCAATTCTGGGAAGCAGAACAAGAACGGAGAGAAACGGATTGAGGGGCAAAGGCAGATTGAAGTCTGGTGTATGAGAAAATATGTCAGGAAAAAGAAGAATAAAAGCAAACAATTAGAACGAATGAAGAGGGTTGGAAAGTATTAAGAGGCGGAATAAGGTAGCTGTGCTAGATAAGAATTGTTTACCATAAGTTTAGAGCTTTAGTGGCCTATGAAGTGGCTTGATTTGGTTTATTGGATTGAGTAAGAGATAAACTTAAGGAAAATTACATTTTTAGTTAAAAGAACACAACTGCTATAAATTATATTCACATTCGTCGATGCCATTATATGGAGTAAATGATTTTATACAGTGTTTTTGCATTCATAAGAATTAGATTCAATCTTTTATGTAAATTCAAAACCAATTTATTTTCACACGAATTTTTCAATATCTTACGAACCACAACGTACTGCGGCAGATCAGACCATGAGAACAAAATAAGGAAATAGATTATAGAACAAAAAGGTTTAAAATGTCGTTTTTCCCGCGATTCACAATAGACTACAATGGCTGCGTTAAGACTTTGCAGTAGGTTAGCTGACGGGTAGTGTAGCTGATCAATTCATATACACTCTAATGCATGTTTCTAACTCTGCCGAGTAGTGCTAACACCATGTTTTGCATGTTCCTGTATGAACATTGTGTCACGTTTTTATAGTAACATTATGGGTTATTTTAGTAGTTTCTGTAGCATTTGTAGTATGCCGATAGTGTGGTGCTTGTTGGTGAAAGTAAATTTCTTCACTCAAGTTCATGTTGTGATAATTCACCCCTTGCCTAACACACTTGTGGTGGCTTGAGGGTATTAGTAGGTGTAGATATTGATACACTCCTTTGATAACTCACATACAATAGTCATAACTTTCCCCAAAATAAACTTGTGGGCGTGGTCGGTCCGCCATATTTGTTCCTTTTAGCGATTGCAGGCTGAGGCATTCATACCGCAATATATAATAAATTCTCAGGCTTCACTTGGTGGAACAGCATTGCCATGGTTTGTAAATAAATTCCTTTTGTAATATTCCACAATGGTTTTTATTATTCCGACCTAGGTTTCGACTCAAGTAAAGTCATTATCAAGTTGACAATATTACACCACGAGTCACTTATATTCATTGTCAGGGTACTTCCCTCCCCTTCACCCTGATTATGTATATAAGTGGCTCGTGGTGTAATATTGTCACTTTGATAATAACTTAACTTGAGTCGAAACCTGGGTCGGAATAATAAAAACCATTGTGTAATATTACATAGTGAATTTATTTACAAACCATTACAAACCATTCATGCAGCAAATTGTTGATGTTTTCCGTCGACAACTCACTTGGAATCAGCAATTATCTACTTCTTGAAAGCGCATTCCTCAAATATATTTTGATATTTATTTCTATCGAGAAATGTTGATATCTAATTACGGTGAAAATCCCAAGTACAATCGAGCAGAATGGATCAATGGGCCCAAGTCTCTCATACGTCAGTTTCAAAAGTCACTTATATTTTCAGCAAAAGGGATATACTTGGAGGAAAGTTGGGTGGAAAGTTGGAGGGCACAAGCTCGAACAAGTGGAAAATTTTATTTACTTGGGCAGTACGCTTGAAGAAAATGGGCATAGTAGCAAAAGGAGGAGAATAGCGTTAGTTAAAGAGGCGTTTAGTAATAGAAGGGAGCTGATGATGAGGACCTTAGGCAAGGATGTGAAGAGGAGGCTGGAGGAGGTTGATATGGAGCGTGGCGATGAATGGTGCATGAACGTAACTCTCAGAAGGGAGGAGGAGAAAAGGATGCAGGCATTTGAGAAGTAAGTGAGAAGAGAGAAGTGTAGAGAAGGATGGAGAAGGTGAGGTGGACGAAGAGGAAGACTAAAGAGGAAGTGCTTGAGATGGTGGGCGAGGAGAGGAAACTATTGAATGAAATCCGGGATAGGCAGAGTAGGAAGCTGGAGTATGTACTAATGGGCGATGGATTGTTTTAGAGTGTGATAGAGGGAAGGATGTTGGGCAAGCAGGGAAGGGGAAGAAAGAGAATAGGTTTCATGGACGGGATGAAGAAGGGTAGATCGTATGTCGAGGCGAAAAAGGAAATCCTAGAGGTAGTTAGGCCCATGAAAGTGTAGAAAACCGGGAGGAGACTCTCTGACTTTCATCAAAACCTGCATTCACCGGTTGAATACTTAATAAAGGGAGATATTTCTCCTTTTAAAATCCGCTAATGTATTCATTCGTCCGTCCTATCCAAATACAGGCAAGAAAAGACCAGGGGGAAGCAATTTGGTGGATATTTCGATTGCTGGGCTACAGTTTGGTGATATCATTCCCTCTACATCTACTATGGACACACTCGATCGAGAGTCAACCTCCTTGCAGAGAGAGAAAGGAATAACACATTGTCTTGCCCTAACTCCCCTCATAGCCAGCGCAGACACGGTCGGATTTCTTAGCTTTTCCTTTGGATTCGGCGAAAATTAATGGAACCACCGCCCTTCATTCATTCCTTCTCCCATACGAAGTAGGCCGAGGTCGGGGAGGGGAAGCGGGTCTGGATGGGGTCGGCGAAACGTTATCCTTTGGGAGCGACGACAACTTGGTCTCCGGTCGTGCGCGTACCCTCCAGGTTCGACTATTTTCTCAGTAGGCGATGGGATTCATAAACTCGCCAAAAAAAGCAGTCCCGTCGCCCTGGGCCAGTCCCCAACCTGTCTCGTGACTTAAGGCAAGGACGACGATTCGAAGACTCCCTTTCGACGCTTGTCTCCCGAGGACGTGGCCCAGAATCCCGCTCGATTGAAACCTTTTGTCCGGTCGTGCGAGAAATGCAGTCATTATGACAACTTTTTCTTTACTGTGCGAGGAATTACATTGAACCCTGATACATGGATAAATGAGCATCCAGAATCGCTACATTGAGAGGGCTTCAATTTAAAACTTGGCAATTCCACTGAAGTAATTTTTCATCGTTTCAAGTAGTTCCTCTATGATGTAGCATCTTCAGGAGACAAGCCTGGAGTTTAAAACGATTAAATCTTGTATTAAGAGGATTTATAAGTTTTCAGCAGAAGTTCTATATATTTCGCAATGAAATTTCTCGACTCATCGTCGAAAAGCATTGCTCATAGAAACTCTTCGATGACAGCATGAATTCATTAGAGGTACACGGAAAATAATTCCATAAGGTTGGGAAAATGTGTTGCGAACATGCTGCCTTCATAGGTTGGTTATTTTGGGGAAGCAACCGATATCTGGGGCCATTTAAGCCAGTGTGTGTGGATGGATTGGTCGGGAAGAGAAGGGTTGCGTGGGGATTGAAGGAGAGATAGTGAACAGAAACCTGGGGTCGGCATAATCCAGCTCTTAAAGAAACTTTCGCAGCTGTATATGAAGTACTACTTCGCTCTGGTTAGGCCACACCTCTAATACGCCACGATCAATTGGGACCCTGGTCATTACGATTTTCCCAAAAAAATTAATAAAATACAAAGAAAAGCTGCGCTCTTCGTTAAAAACTGCTACGAGCGAACATATAGTCTCCGAGCTTGGTGTGTTTGACTAATTCCAAAATTATTTTGATTTAAAAACGCATAAAATATACGTAGATACTCTAACTGAGTTTAAGACATATGCCTACCACATGATTTTATGCTTTTAGTTTTAGGTCAACGAAAACAAAATTAACTACGCCGGGTTTTGGGGGCGAGGGGACGGAGGGCAATTGCCCCTACTAATTTCCCGATCCCCCTTGGGATGGCAAATGAACAGCATAAAGTGTTTAGTGTGTTGAGACGATTTGCCTGCTACCTACTACTCCCATATTAATGAAAAAATAAACTTTTTTGAGCAACCATTCTAGGAATCATAAACTCAAACTACAGTATTTTTACAAGAATCAAGTATAGCTGTTTACATCCGTTTAAACGGCTCGCCATCATACCCTTGACAGCGCGAACTGATGTTGCCTTAAACTTCGCCGGGAAATGTCTTTCGCAAATCGGCCACACGACTGCGGAAATAAAACGATAACGAAAAAGTGTTCGACACCTGTTCACGCCGGGCCGGGGGCGGGGGGGAGAAGGGCGCCTTGGCCGGAGAAGATCTGGGTGTGGAAGGGGCGGGTTCTTACGTGCCGCTTGTCTTGCGAGGGTGCGACACGAATCATAACCGGTCGGAAACCTTGGACGTAATTTAATATCGGAGGACTGATTTTCGATGAACTTTTCAAATGGAGCCCTCGAAAGGGTTTCCATCAGCCAAGCACATGGTCTGAGGTCAGGGCCCGAATTCCATAAAGTTCCGAACCAAAAATAACAGCGATGTCGCCGTCAAATTTAGCATCTAATCACCTATACGGGTGGGGCCCAATCGCCGGGTGGCACTAAATTTGCCAACATCTCTATACCACTCGACCACATACAGATGTAAAGTTATAAGACGCTATTATTTGCTAACGGCGGAAAACATTTGGTGGGTGATTTATTAACAACTAGGGATTTTCGGTACTTGAATCACAAGTACCGAAGCGAGAGATTTCGGTAATAGACTAGGTTCATGTCCTTTTTGAACACGTTTTTCCCGACACAATACACACCTACATGGATTTCAAATGACAATTTGAAAAATTCAACGTTCTATTAATTGTTTTTGTCACATAAACCGATTTTTTCACATGCGCCACTGTTTTTAGCATCCAGCGCGCTTTTTTTTGGTTGAAAATCCTTCTTTCCTCTCCCAGTTAAATTTAAAAGTAAAATATTATCCTCCATAGAAACACAGCATTTTGAGCAAATTGAACGTTTACCCTAGGACCTCTGTCTCCAATATCACGAATCATCTCATTCACACATAAATCATTCCTATTTTGTTCTGTATTGCCCCGAGCCAGTTCTTTTGAGTTAGTAATTCACCTTGCCATCTCCTACTGTCCCAAAACCTTCAACTCAAACAAACGAAACTGTTCCTCTCCTCCCCTCCACCATTACTGTATATAGTATACTCAGCCTCTCAAGTCAGTTGTACCTTGAAAATGGCACTCGGCTGCTGAAACCCGGGTCGGTTTTAATAAATTAGTGTGGAATTAACCAAGTTGTATATTTTAATCGTGAACTTCAACTCAAAGGCTTGAACTCACAATTCCATTCTTATTCTGTTTAAAATTCTGATATTGAAACTGTTCGACAGCTGAATCTCAACTTTGACTGAAAACTTATATAGCTAAGGCTTTACCCAAGGTCCTTCTCATTAGTGAAAGAGTCAAAACACGTTCCCATCCCATCTTGATCAAGAATAGGCGGCAAGTTTCCTTGCGGTCCTCCGACAAATTCCTTCCACTTCCCGTTGTTTCATAACGATTTCTAACGTCGTCAAACAGTTACTTAATTGTTTTTTCACTTTTGAACTTCTAGAGTCCTGGTCATGCGTGAAACGCCTCAAAAATTCGATTCCCGGGAAACGCGGAAATTTTAATTTAAACCCGCGAAGCGTGGCGAAAATAGCCACTAGAACGCAAACTATTCGAACACATTTTGCGTCAACAACTCCTTTGGCAATAAAGAGAATGACGGATCCAAAGTCACCTTCTAAAAGTGTCCACCCCCTTTTTCGGGTGGTTTCGGAGCGGCGAAAGGAATTCGGAGCCGGGCGACTCCAGTTTGAAAGATTATTGCGACACGTTCCCAGATGCCATTAAGAGCGTCTCGAATTCCTTCCCCCGGCACGCTGTACAGAAAGGCACCTTCTCGTTCGGTAGAAAATTGGGTCTCTCGATCGTTTTATTTTTTTTTCGAGTTATATTTTTTTTATCCCCGCCTCTCTGCCCACCCCGTTCGGGTGGTGGTGGTTTCTTTCCCAACTTCATTTTGGCGCAGCGCTGCGGTGCGGTGCGATTACGAAACTCTCGAACATATCACGGGCGACATGCGCACGTCTGCTCGATTCGTTTCTTTTTTTTTGTTCTTTCAAATCTCCACTCCGCCGCTACTTCCACTTCCGCATTCGAAAGCGGACGGACCAATAGGCCGCGTCCGATTCCCAGGGTGAAACGGTCGGAAACACCGATCGGGTGCCGTTCTGAAGGCGAGAGAGGAAACACATTATCGTTTTATTCACGAAATCGTACTGGCATTGAAACGGGGACGTGGCCTGATTTTTTTTGTCACCGATGAGGACAAGGGGAGAATGAGACAACACGCCTCGAGGGAACATTACTTGCTGTTCGAATGTTAAAAGTAATTCAATGCCGAGAAGAATACTAGCAGAATTCTTACCCACTCGCCCTCTACGGACGGAATTATGAAACATCAGCATGAAAAAAATATTGCTACTACATTAGTTTCTTAAAAGTACTGTTTGAGCATTTAAATATTGCAATTTATTTGATGATAACATTTATTTTGAAATGTGACGAATTTTCATTTAATTTAAAATCATACTTTGCATAATAATATTTACACAAGGTATACTTCAACATTACCTTCACAACGTACCTTTTTTAAACTTTCCCAATTTTTTCTATATATGACAGCTAAAACTATTTATTTTAGAGCTCCACCTGGCACACCATTGTCAATGAATAGCGAAACAAATTCATATATTAAAATTGTTCATCAAACAGTCGAAAGAGACGCAACTTTCCACACACTTAATCCGAAGCTTTACAACTCTGTCTAGCGCAGCAATTAAATGAAAAATCCCCTTAGAAAGCAAATATTTTAATGATTTTGAAACGTAAAAAATTTGAATCGCTCGTCGATTGAGGGTTTAAGTTTCTCCTTATCGATAAGCAGTATTTATGACTGGATAAGCAGAGAAACACGCGACAAAGAACTCTACAAGGCACATGGATAACCAAATAAGCAGATCAATCATCAAAAATTATATAGTGATGAGAATCATCGACTCCTCCGAAGTACGGGAGGGCACATTGAAGATTTAGGCAGGTTATAAAGCAGTCCAGGGAATCCATAACACTTTTGTAACAGGCTAGGAAACAAAAATAGAATGTCGGATACCTTTATTGAAATATTCGTACCAGAAATGATAGTTGGATCAAAAATATTTGTTTTGAACAATCCCAATGTTTTGAATAGAAGGGAATATTTGCGTCAGATATTTTTAATAGGCCAAAACTATTTTTGTTGAGAATAATCCCAAAATATTGTACCCTTAACCAATCATATGGCTACCAATATCGAAGGAGTAATACGAAAATGTTACGCCTTACGCAGTGTCACTCATTCTGTTAAAAGGTTAAATAAAGATATAAGAAAACTGAAAAAAATTCACCCTAGCACAAAGTGTTATTCGTTGAGCGCTTTCCGAAATAAATTTCAAATTAACTTACACGCGAAGGCGCTGGATGAGTAAAGAAAAAGATTGAATCTACTGTTTTGTCCAACCCCACGACTGTCCTTCAACTTTCTGCTCGCGCACGAAAAGTTTCTCCTCGCTAAATCCTTCCCGATTACAAAATTCCTGAACGCCTTATTTTTTATGTAGAAACAACTTTTCGTTTCCAAAAATTCGTGATGGACGCGTGATTATCCGGCCACGGATTCACTACACGTCTGGTCGTCTCCTCCCATCATAATTATGCACGAAATCGTTATTTTTTTTAGGACGGCAACCTTACGGATTTGACGAGAAACCTTGACCTATCGAGAAGGAAAGCGACGTTAGTCAATTCAGCCATTTGCTCCTCGGATCGGAAGAACCGTTTCATTACGTCAATGCGACCCGGTAAACGTCACGTTGAGACTTTTTTTTTGTCCAAACTGGATTTTCTCCTCTCTCCTATCCTGCGAGTGATTTTATGTATACCTTAGAAACTCGTCTTGGACATGAGGTGCTTGAATGGCTGAAGGCACTTCGAGTTGTCCATTGTAAAAAACCTAAAGACTTCAGATGACCGCATCCCAGAGTCCAAAGTGTTCTCAATTTGACTCATTTAGCGCAATTTAACATAACCCTGGCATAGGAGGAAACTTTGAGGCAAGTCTATAACCTATGTTATAATTAGTAATAATTTGTGTTGTATACGATTGTAAACGACATGAATTATCATCATTGTCTCTGATTTTCTTGCTCACCATTGGGCTAAAATAAAATCATCATTGGTAATAACTATATTTGCTTTTGACAGTATTTTTATTTAATGCCAGCAATGAATTTCATTTATGGAAGGCAATCTCCACACAGGTCTGTGATCTTTGAGGCTGCCTAAAGCCAATTGATATTTGTACACAACATTGTACCAAAACTGTTGAGTAACAAATTATTCTTATTCTTATTTTTTCTATAAATTCATTCAATAATTGCACGGGAGTATAATCTAAACTAAATATAAAAATTAAATTTCATTGAGAAATATAATCGTGAAGAGATATCATCGGATTCTTCAAGAGAAAATGTGGAAACAATTTTAAATTTTTTCCTTTGAAGTTAGGACAATTGCGTTCAACTCGATGCTTCCGACGTATCTCGACAATTAGTCAGCAACCCAAAGGTTTTTTACTCTTCAAAAATCAATCATTTTTTAAAAATAATTCAGGGCCTATTGACTAGCTTATATTAGTTCAGGGACGGTATATGATTGCAAAAGAAGAAATCTTGAGAAGATAGACCATCGTTTGAATTTATGAAACAAATATAAAGAGATAACTCAAAACCAATCAGAGGGTCAACAAATTGAAATCATGATTGTTGTTGATTGACCTAAATACCATCGTATCCACAGCCACGCGGCTTGGTCTGTATACACAGGTTTTACTACAACAGACTATACTCAAGAAACTGACTTTGGATGCCTCCTGAATCAAGCCTAACAAAAACTGTTATTTTTCATTCAAGCCATACGTATAAGCAAGTTGCAGGCATTCACAAAATATGAAGCTGTGACAGACTAGGAAATGCGGCAGAAATACGTAAACTCGTGTCAAAAAATGTATCTGAAGGAAAGGGTTGGAGCAACTACAATTTATTTTGCCTTTAGGGGAACTAATGTGGCATTCATTTCAACTCAGTCACCGTGAAGCCAAATTCCACGCGCTAGAATCCATAATATTCATACTCTGACCTATGCTAGAATAAATTCAATAAATTATGTAATATGACTAGGACTGTCCTAGTTAAATAACACCAATGACTGGCAAAATTGCTTCCCCTATCTTTAAAAACAGATTTATTCATTAACTTATCTCAAATACATGAAGTTCACCCAAGGTCATCCAGCGGCGCACCGATTAATAATATATATATATATTAATATATAATATAATTATAAATATTAGATAGATAGGGTTTATCCACCGCGACAGTGGCTTTGTAAGCACGACTTCGTCTCTGTGCTACAATGTAGACTTGAGGCCTGAACATCTAGTTCGCATAAACCCCTCTCGAAATTCGCCTTGAAGGAAGATGGTGTAACTGGCTAACGCATCTGACCGGCAATTGGGAGATCCGGGTTCGAATCCCGGTCAAGTCAAATAATTATTTTCATAGCGAATTTCAACCCTGGTGTATATGCACCCGCGCGAGTGACTTCGTACCACATCATTTGTTAAATGCAATGTTTGGAAATTAGATATCTAAACATGAAAAAGTCCAACGTAAATACATCATCAAAGGTGTAATGAATACATTATTAACATTCGATAACTCTTGCTTGATAACTCTTGTTTAGCTTGACTTTTATTTCGTATATAACGCGTGGGTTTAATTTTTTTCAAGCAGATCGTGCAGCAAGCTTTGATTGCCTCAATTATTATGCTGCGCCAACTCTGACGATTGAATTTCCTGCTGACAAGCAATCGAGCAAATTTCACCTACTTTAAATTTTGTGATTTTTCTTATGTTAGATTTACTTTAAAATAAGACAATAGAAATAAAATTTCATCATTAATTGGCAGTTTAGAGAACTTATGGCGTCTCCGAAATCTCACCTATAAAATTTCAAATACTTTCTTTGGAGCATTTGAAGATGGTCCCGTCAAAATACACCCTTTCTACGGGCCAAACATTTTCTCCAAGCAAGTGGTCATATGCATATATATTTAGTACCCTTAAAAACGCCTAAATTATCTATTCTTTTCCTTCCCCTCTTTTCCTCAGCTAACATCCCAACTTGGGATCTCAATCCTCCAAAACCACATCTCGAAAGCTTACAATTCACGCTCAACCTCTTTTCCGTAAAAACAACGCTCCGGAAATAAAATAATCTACGCAACACTTACTGCCTATTTCGCTGCGTTGATCGCTTATTTTTCTACATGATCAGATTTTATAGATATCTATCGATTTGGAGGACAATTTTGCTCTCTCAGTCACTAAACATTTCCAAAGGTATACGAATAATCACCTCCCATATCAACCTTCTCTCGTGCCCTTATCAATATATAAGGTAAGAAGAATACGATGCTTCGACGCTTTGTGACGAGCATTAACCCAGAATTTCAAAAGCGTAGGTAAGCGCCAGTTCTATGCGATCGAACAGTGGCTCGTGGAGAATTTGTAGTCTATGCATCCGACTTCAAGACGGAGCCGCCACAACTGAGAAGTGACAGTTAATCTTGTTGCCAAGGAAAACACTTTTCTCTCAAGGAAAGAACTTCACGGACAGAAACTGTCACGAGCCCCAAGATTAAATCGATCTCCCTTCTTCCTCTGCATCACAAACGAAGAATCCAATCGCCATTTCACCAAATTTACAAATAAATGACACATTTGCAAGGCCTGGAATCTTGCTCGATTCGAGCAGGCGTGATTGGTATGAATGTATGTATATAATACGTACTCTTATTGCATCTGCCGGAGGAGAGGTAGAAATCTATAACCCATGGTGTGATTCCCTCTATTCTTAAACGTTTTATACTATAGCAGAAGTCGTGGGTTTCGCTTATTTATAATCCACGCTGCGGAGGGTAAAGGATTGACTCTCGGGGAATAATTCGTTCAAAAGCATACCTTCACTCCTACCCGTCATCGTAGTCGTTTTCATGGCGGAGGGTTGGATTCTGGAGAACACTTCGTACCTTTCCATTGTGAACTTCGTACACTATTTACAACCAGAAAATAACTTCTTTAAAAGTTACAATGACTTGAATTCCATATTGGCGGCTTACACGCAATAAAGTGCCGACGAAAATTAGAGACAAGAAAGCAAAGGCAAAGAAATTATATAAGATGAAGAGAGGATGCTAATATATTTAGACCTAATGCCCAATCAACTTCAGTTTTACTGTTTCAGTAACGACTTTACTCCAGTTATACATGTGAAACTCGTGGCTTTCTACCAATACATGATAAAAAACAAGAGCCAAGCGTGAACTTAACCGACATGTTTGAGTCATAAGAGGATCAAATAAACCATTTTAATGATTACAAGCTTTAGCTATTAGAAAATACGACTAAGATACAAAGTATGCCGATATCGAAGCGAAAGTATTTGTAATGAGTACTTAACGCAGCCAGAGGAGACAACTGCAGCAAGCATCTATTGAACTGACCAATTTGACTTCAGTTTTTGCAGTTATTCCCGAATAACTAAGTCAACTAATATAGATTGGCGCCTTAATTTCAGTACCACCCTCTTCCCTGGAAGAGTTCGCCTCTCCTAAACACCTAATCATAAAAATCGTATCAATGAGAATATGATAATACAATATTTACCAATGTTTCTCCCATTATTACATTAAAAGTATTGCTATTTTAAATTAATTTTGTGAAAAAATTGAGAGGAAACGTATAATTTTGTTTTGCATCACCTTTTCTAAAAGTAGACATATGAATGAAGCGATGTTTAAGTCAGTTTACGATGCAATAGCCATCAGTAAATTTAGCGTCGATTTTCTGACAAAATTTCCTTTCAAAAACCGCAAGTTTAATTGCACCCGTCAGTTACAGCGGTAGGAAACTGGGAAGGGGCATCGTCCAATGGGGAAGGTGGCAGCGACAGGTATATTCAACGGACAGCGCCGTATAGCGGCTCGCCTGCATTCCTCGCTGGCCTCCGCCCAATAATTAATTGCGGCTCTTAAGGACGATATGCTGGCGGTTTCCAAGGAGAAAGAAAAACGATGCACAAGAAAGCCTCCGCGCGCACACAGCAACTCCAATCGATTCTCTCTTTCCGAATGTAACCTTCGCAGCCATTCGTACTCTCGGAGTTTCTTACATGGAGTCCATTCCACACGAATGGTAAGCGTGAGCTACAGGTGGTTTCTCCATAAAATTAACACTCATTTAATGAATATTCTGGTCTCTAATAGAAGAAAAAGGGTCCTCTGTTAGTACAAATGACAGTTGGCTTTTCCTCGCAACTCTTCGCAAAATGAACATGAAATAACATGGAGTTAAATGGCAGAAATATATTCGTTTACCATTTCATGACTTTATCGATAATTCCTCTTTCCTTTTTTCTCTCTTCCATAACCAAACGCCTGATAACCTACCAAAATGTATTTACCAACAGGACAAGTGTTTCCCGTAGATTAACCCGATCTGACCCTAGCCTTCTTCACATTCCCCAAGCCCGTACCGACCTCTACCTAAACTCCTTCCTTATTGCCGCTACTAAGTTTTGGAATTCATTACCTTCTCATATAAAAAGCTTCCTCTTCACTGGAATCATTTAAAAAAACTTAACTTATATTTAAAACCTTAAGATTGAATCTTGTCGAGTTGACTTTTGTGAAGTAGTTTAAATCTTTTTGTTAAATTATTCAATTATGGTTTTTCTTAACTATTGTACTATTATTTGAGAATAATGTGAAATTATAACAATTTTTGGCTCTAATGAGTTATCCCAGGGCATAAATAAATTATTCATTCATTCATAATTCTTTCCTTTCGTTTCCAAAACACGCCAGAAATGACAATCAAATTAACCAGTCATTATAATATTAACATAATACGTTTTATTTAAATGTATTTTGATTGGGTAGGTAAATTTTACCGAAAATAGTGTAATATCTGCAGAAATTCTCTAATGTTTATAAAATATAAATACATATGGCCTAGAATGAACACCTCGTATCACATAACAATTATATTTTAAAGGAGATGAAGAAACTGTGTTACTGGTTGGGATGACTGTTATAAAAAGTAACTGTGACACCAGCACATGTCAATAATATTTTGATCTTATTTTGGGACTGTGTTATACGAGGTGTTTTTATCTAAACAACGAAAAATTCATTTTTGAAAAATTTTTAGATATGAGGTTTCCATTCAACCCCATCGATATCTGTGCTTAAGAACAAAGTTAGTAGCGATGTTGCTACCTGTAACTATGGTTTACACGGGGCTTATGAGTTTGAGTTGAAGCGGGTTAGTGGTTTTCAGTTTACGATCTGGGTCGAAAATGGACATTCAAGGATTTTTTAGATATATACGATAACGAAGGGAATAATTACAACAAAACCAACTAAATTGGTATAGCCGTTTTCTAAATCATCAGCATCGCTTCCCTCAACTGAAATTGGGTTTTCTTTATAGGGCAAATTTAAGATGCTACTTAGTCACAAAATGACGATTTATCATCATTCACGACAAAAATACAAACGGGCTGGACGCCTTTGATTCGTATTCCACAAACTGAAGAGAGATATTACGTGAATATAGCCGTGAGATCTTAAAACTCGGCCTCTTTTAACTGTTATGCGAATGGAAATGCAACATTTTGCATGAATACCGATAGCTCAATAAAAAAATTGAGTTTTAGCCAAGAGAGGAAGATGCGTGTGACACTCATGGTGAAAAAAGCTATAGACTTGTAAGGGGCAAGTTATTAGTTTTGCTCTCGAAATAGGAAACGAAATATTGAGAAGGAAAATAGCACAGAGGAGCAGGATTGGAAAAAGGGATGAGGCGGCTGGTCGTCACCATAATTCCTCTTCCCATTGGATATCTGATATCGATCGCCATTAAATCTTCCTGTTCCAATTGGATATCTGATACTAATCGTCACTACATCTTCCTGTTCGTTTTGGATACAGAAAGCCGAACAAAGTACGACAGTCCCAAGAAGGGGTTCATAACATTTATAATTTTAATTTTTTTGCTCTTGTAAATAAGCCCTTTGTGATTGAATTGAGCCTTGTTGAATCAGGCAGAGCAATATTGTCAGAGGGTGGAACCTCGGCCCTTTGAATGTAGGTGGCCCGATGCCCCGACTCCCATCCGAACCGACTCATTTTCTTATGAGCCTGGAAACGAACGTGCGGATTCTCTCACTCTGGCAAGGAAAGTTTTAAGTATCTTCGCTCATGAAGAGTGAAATCATTAACTCGCAATATCGGACAAACCGAGCAAAGGTAAATAACAATGTCATATTTTCAATTCTTTCGCGATTATCTGCAAGGAAGATGTTCATCCAATGAGGAACGGTTTTACATATGTCTTGTCACGATACGTCGATATCTGCAAATGAGGTATTTCTCTCGATTTGTCAGAGCTGATATTTGCCGCTGAGAGACCAACATTTCTAGTAAATTGAGTTTCACGTGGGAGAATTGTGTTCATTATTTCCTTTTAAAGAACTAATTTCAGTCGCACCCAGACTTCAAAGGAGAATAATATCCCGAAGAAACACCGAGGAACGAGACAACACAGCAAAGGAGTGAACAGATTCATTTAATAAGCTGCCTCATTCATTATCGATCAGGCCACGCAAAGCCTGTTGTATAAAACAGGGAGTAGCATTCATAACATTCATTTCTTGAAAGATCTTAGATCATCAGTGTCACCAAATTTGTTAAAAAATTATGGCTGTACGTTGATAAATTAAACATTTGCAAACAAGGAATACATGCATCAAGAATGTTAAAATTTTCGAAGCATAAATGATATCCATCGAATGATGTTCACTTGAAATGTCTTTCGACTTCCTCTTAGTTAGAAATCAATGCTTCATAAATTTTTTTCCAATCTGCACCTTAAACGGTATTCTTTATTAATAGTAAAATTATTAATATGAAAGGTTATTTTATCCTTTCGTATGTGAAAGGATAGAATATCCTGAAGTGGCCAGTTTAAGATAAACTATTCGCGAATATTGGAGAGCTAATGAAGAGACAAGAGAAAAACTGAATAGTCCACTTACCAAATGGCTGAATGGCCCTGAGTGATACAATTGGTAGGCTTCTTCAATTAATGGGCAAATTTACGTTTACCTTGACGGCACGTGGCATTGAGAGGGAAAGGAAACATTTGCTCGAATTTCAACCAGGAAAAAACTTGCCTGACCATACCCTCCAAGGACGTTTCCTGCGTCCGAAACAAGGTACCATTAATCTGCTTCCGGGCTAACGATACGTGCGCATTGGACTCCTTTCTTGATATCAGGTGCAGAGCTTACGTACGTTACAAATATAGATACGAAAGCCATTAAATGACGAGGAACCACTGATTCAAAGGTAGCTGGTGTACTCAAGGCCGATTTGAGTTTGAAGACTAGGTAAAAAAGGAAAGGATGGGACAAAAAAAGTCATGATTTTTCCCGATGAACGGCGAGAACAGTTCAAATTTACGTGACGCCAACTCAGAGTAAAACTCCGAATACGCTCGCGATACAAACGAATGCCATTTAAATATGGTAGGAGTAATATATTACTTGACTGTTGAACAGTGACATTGAAGGCTCGAGAGCCGAAAACAGCGAACGAAAAGGAGGACACGATGAAGCTAACCAGAGTACATTTTCATTCTTTATTCCTTGGTGTCATTGACTTAAAAACTCTTCCAAAAGGTATGAACCCAAGAGTCGCATTGCTAAATACACTGCTTATACATTCCTTGTTTATAGCTATAGGGTATTCCTTTTTACCACGTTGGAAACATGTAGATGCTCTGTAAAATTTACCATCACTAGCGACCAAAAAGGAGACAACTTTATGTACACGAGGTACATCCGGAAAGTACGTTCCATTTGCATTTCTTGCCACAAGAGCGCGGCGATCGCAGTTTCGCGCATGCGCAGTACTTACTCTGACTTCTTGAGAAGGAGTTGACGCCACTGTGAGTTAGCTGACTATTGTGTATGCTTTGTGGTGCTTGTTTGAAATGGCGATTCAAACTGAATATCCCGCCGCCGAGGGATGCTCACCAACGGCCCACCCTCACCCTGTGCATGTGACACGACTACTTTTACAGAACTTGGATTGGGAACAATTCAACCATCCTCCGTACAGCCCGGGCAGGACATCACTCCCAGTGACTTCCATTTTTTTCATCTGAAATCGAGCATTGGTGGCAAGAGGTTCAAAAATGATGACGAGATCAATGAACATGTTGTTAATTTGTTGACATCACAGGCGGCACCATTCTATGAAGAGGGAATACATAAGCATGTGCCGCGCTATGACAATTACCTAAAAATAGTGGTGATTGCGTAGGAAAAGAGTTTAAGATCTAAAGATTTGTTCACAATATTTTTTTCTGAATACATACTTGTTTTCTTTGACCTGTCGAACGGAACTTACTTCTGGATGTACCTCGTATATATATACACACACAAGATTCCATCGATTACACGCAGCTAAACCCACTCAGAGTAAAATAATACGTACGAAAATGGAAACATAAGAGGAAAGACAAATGCCTTAATGATACTATCAAAGAAAGAAAATTAACCATTATATAAAACTGAAACAAGGCGTCAACAAAATGCGATGCATTCATTGCAGAAATCATGCTAATGCAACTCTCAGCACTTGGAAACGAAATCGTCCGCGAAAAGCATCGTCGAGACAAAAAGTACGAGAGGATGTTTCTTCGAAGACAGATTGTGGTTGCATTTCAACGTTCAGGGAAAGAGAACTTTGTCTTTAAGTACTGGTGGAAGATTATCATAAAGCAACTGATGCAGTGATGGTAAAAATGTCGTATCTTTGCGGAAAGAGTGGCCTTGCAGGCGACTTGGATCGACGATTTCGTCACCTCTTCTGCATCTCGTGAGAGAACGTAAGAAGCGGATAGTTGGCAGTGGGATATTGTTAAGCAAGGCCTTCAAGACTCGTGGCAAGAAAGAATACATGATCTAGCATCCTCAACGTGGGAGATGTAGAGGTATAGAGGTAAGAAGCATTCACATTAAATGTTTGACTTCAGTTGAATGAAAATATTAAAAATAGAGCAATGGACTATTTATTCCACTTGTCAATCAGGTGCATCCAGCCGACAGTTTTAGGCAAGACAGGTGAAATTAAACGTCTAAATGATGGTGAACCTATTAATTCTGTCCCCTAATAACTTGCATTAACACACCGACAAGTACATGATAATGACGTTTACATGTCGAAACGTATCGTTGTCACGAATAAAAGTTAGCTGTGATCAGACTATCGTTTATTTCAAATTATGAAGGAGGGGCTCAACTGCACCCATAGACCACACCCATGAAGTTAAAACATTTTAATACAGCTTCCCAGAGGCTCACTTTCTTATTTACGAAATATGAAGAAAGGAAGATTTTCATCTTCCCCGATTACAATCTTTGGAGTACGCTGGAGGCTGTTAAAACAAGCAAAAATATATCCCATGCAACACGAATAATTACAACGAAGTTCCGAAAAGCATATGCATAAAAAATTGAACTTTGCGACTAGTGCGTCCTCAAATTTTTGTTGATTCTCTCACGTAATGAGATAAGGACTAAAGCAAATTCCTTATAAGAGTTAATACCACACAAAAAAGAAGACTTGACTGTCTACAATGTTGCAGAGGAAAAAATAGGAAGCAAATTCTATAGTTAATCACATCTAAACGATGTCAGAATGCCCAGAATATTTTGATGACGATCATAAATGGGCGAAAGAGAAAAAAGACGGAAGAATTCCAGGAAGGAGAATTTCAGGAAGAATTTCACCAGAAGTAGGGGTAACAGAGTTCTAACCTTGAGAGATTATTGAGAAGAGGATGCTAAGTTCGCGCGATTGAGGGATGGAAGCGAAATATCCGTATAGAAATGTAACCGATGCTTAAGGTCCGCACCGGAGTTGAATGAACATTTATGGAAACAGTTTTTGCTTAAATTCTGGTAGGTAAGAATTTAGATATTTATCTCGAGTTCTGGCGAAGAGTTTTGGTCCATTTTAATCTAAACCTTAAGACCTCCGCTAAAGGAAGCAATTCAGGATCGGCTGTCGAACATGAAGGCCGGTTGAGAGATAGAAGGGCTGTGTACCGAAACTCAGATCCAGTTATTATCACAGTTCTCGGGTAAAATGCTATACGCCAGACCGGATAGAGTAATTTAAGTTTTGTTTTTAGTTTCTAGGAGGTAATTTTAGGAAAACTTTCAGATATCGTCGCGGACTTTCAATAAATAAAACGGGTATTTGTCGCGTGCAGCCGAAAGATTTGGCCCGAAGCTACGGGAGTTTATGTTGGCCAATTCCTCAAGGGTATACCCACTTCTCTAAGTCAGTCATGTTTACATTTTCACGCTTCATAAGTTAGAACCTCTGAGAACGATGTACTAGTCGCGCCGATTTCGAAACATCGGTAATCATGGAGTTCAATGGATTACGTATATCTCCGATACTTCAACTATTAGAACTCTTGAGGACGATACACGAGTAGCACCAACTTCCAAACGGTAGAAATCACGGAATTCCTGACCCAGTGGATATCCCGAAAAGAAAGAAGGCTCCTGAAACGTCGGGAAATCACCAGATCTTTCCATATCTTGTCTCCCTTCACGTAGACTAACACATGTATCCTCTGACTTCTTCCCTCCCGTTTATCTAGGCCAGCGGTTCCCAAACTTTTTCAAACATGGAGGCCTTTTCGAAGCGTTAGCTTATCGTGGAGTCCCACGAAATATTTAGGAATTAGTTCCACTTATGTTCTATGAGACTTATTACCCACAATATTATTGAGAAAGGATTAATAATAAGGTGTATAAATTTACAAATAAAACAATACTAAAAACGGTAGATGGAAGCAGGAATTCATTTTTGTGATTTTTGTCATCTTCATTACTGCCGAGGACGGAGCCCACTACGAGTCACTCCAGGGGGTCCGCGAAGCAAAGCTTGGGAAACGCTGACATAGGCCATTGCCACGTCCTTCTGGGCCATCAATCACTCAATTAATTCAAACTCGTCCATTATATGCTATAGCCTTCATCAGATACACTAAATACTTAACACATAGCATATTTTTCTCTCCCTCGATACTAGACCTAAAGTGCTACGAACATACTCTTGCATTTTTCATCAAAATATCGGAACCTATTTTGTTAACTCCAAATTAATTAAATAATTCTATATTATGGTGGCCAACTTTGATTATGTAATTCCGATTTATCAATTAAGTAATTCCAAATTTATTAATTTCAAGTCATGTAAACCAAATTTTTATTACATAAATCCATTTAAAAAAATAGATTTTTTGACTTCTGAATGTAACAAATTCACAAAATAATCTCATGGTCACACAAAGAAATGCGATAACAAAGATTTTTTCCAACCGAATCGAACCCAATTTCCACAAGTGATACGATTAAAACTTATACAATTTTCCCCATCATCGGGCTAAATCATTTTCAGCGTAACTTCACTGCGTGGCATTCATAGAGATATTTTATCATGAAGACTGTAATTCTAGGAATAAAAACTCTTTTGCTCAAGATTAACGAGAAACCACGCTTGAACACAAATATTCTGTTTTTTTAATGGAATTAACTCCCATTTATAAATATACCTAACTCTAGAAACCAACAATCTCTAGCAATTTACAAGAATGGAAACTATTAAAACAATGAGAAAGAATATCCTTGACTAAGCCTTATTTATTAAGTTTACATTTAATGAAAGCGACGAATTTCATCCAAAATCTCCGAGAGTGTAGACCACTTTGGAAGGCCGCGCTCCGCCCTTGGGACTGGAGCGTATACCTTGACATTTTTATTCTCTCCAAAGAAGAAAGAAATCGGAGAGAGATGGCATTTCAGGCTTTACGGGAAGAATCGGCGTATTGCAGATCAATAGCATAGTTGAAGGAACCATCAAAGGTTATGGCCGAGCACTTTCCCCGGATTTAGGGTCGTAAATCTCCACGCAACCAACGACCGCCAGCTGATTCCCTTTCTCGAGATGAGCCCTTGAGTGCAGCCGAAGGATTTGAGAATGGGTATTAAAGATTATTAAGTGGGATTCGAGAAGTAGTCCTTCATTCAGATCGAGAAAAGTGGGCTCCGAGTTAGAAAGCAAGCAGTTTACCTTATAACTGTCATTGAAGTCAGATTAAGGAAATTTCGCTTAAAAATTTCAGTATTTCAATGGCCAGTTGCAAGAACATTTAGCAATGGAATCAATAGTTATGAGATCTATGAAGTTATAGATTTCATCAAAATATTCGGGTGGCAGGAACACATCTACTAGTTACATAACTGATTTCCAATAGTTAATAGCTTCGAATATTTCCTCTAAGCTTCCACCGCCGGAAAAAATAGATGAAAGTTTGGCCTATGAATACTTGCTAATGCAAATAATAATTAGCCAGTAAGAAGAAACAAACTGGTCATTTTTCTCTAAACAACTCATACATCAAGTAATTAAGACTCCAAGCGGTTCATTACGCATCCACTATCAAGGCTACTTATGGAACTCGCAACTCCATGCCATGAGATATTATTATTATTATGTATTCTACCGGTAAAGGTAGGTTTTGTCGAATGTCAGAGAATTCGCTCCCGGCCTTTTACACATTCCGAGGCCTATCTCCCTCAAATATATCCTTTTTCGCTTCTGCATAAGATCTACCCTTCTTCATCCCGTCCATGAAACCTATTCTCTTTCTTCCCCTTCCCCGCTTGCCCAACATCCTTCCCTCTATTACACTCTTCAGCAACCCATCACCCTTTATTACCTCCTCAGTCATCTACCCTGCGTTTCCCGGATTTCATTCAAAAGATTCCTTTCCTCGTCCACCATCTCCAGCACTTCCTCGTTATTCTTCCTTTCCGTCCACCTAACCTTCTCCATCCTTCTCCACACCCACATCTCAAATGCCTGCAGCCTATTCTCGTCCTCCTTTCTCAGGGTCCACGTTTCTGCCCCATACAACGCTACGCTCCATATCAAACTCTTCACCAGCCTCTTCTTCACATCCTTACCCAGTGTCCCCGTCATCAGCTCCTCGATTAATTAGGAAAAATATAGCGGTTCATACCGGAGGCTATCAACGGCTCATACATTCCTCTTCTTCGTTCATTACGTACATTTCCTCATACTACTCTCAAACGCCCATTCTTATCCCTAAAATGCTATCTGCGACCACAGCATTTTCATTCGTCCAGATTTCAAAGGCTATTTCACTTGAATGCCTTTGTAAGCTTGAAATTATTTAAACATGCCAAGACATTATTTAATTGATTGAAGAGAGAAAAAGTTGTCGGAGAAGTTTTCGCTCGAGGTTCATACTCTCAGTAAGTACGTATAATCTACCAAATTTATGTAGCATTTCATTGGAACCAAATAGCTATTACTCATTTACCATTAGAAAGAACCTCACACAATGGGATAGTGAAAAAACAATAAAAATATGACTTTAATGACCATGTGTCGATGGTTTATGAGCCATTAAAAGCATATGGTAATGTTCACGAAGGGCGGAGACTGTTTCCGGTCGTTTTCGGAAGACCCTTCGTACACTTAGAGTACTTTTTAAAAGTGATATCCACAGGAAATCATCATTGGAAATGTACACATTGTTATTGTACAATAAAAACTTGGTGTCAAGTAGCTTATTGGTCAGCTCAAGTCACACTCCAGCTCTCAAATATGAATTCTCATTGTATGACTTTTGCTAGGTCGTATGAAAATGGGAGGCAAGGTGACCCAAATTCTGACGGCTTTGGATGGACTAAGTGTCTTCATTTAAAGTGAAGGAGATCGAGAATCTCATCAGACAAAATTTTCTAACCTAATAGAACTCAATTTCTATTGGGTTAGAACATATACATTTAATTAAATTGAAATCGACAATTTCATTAAATGTAGATTCTGCAATGTTTTTTTTCATCTCTCCATGTTTTCCATATATACGAAAAAATATTGCACATTACATGAAAAAAATGAGATCCCAGGATAATGGAACTAAAAAATGGTTCAATCGGAAGACGTCTAAAAACTTCAAAATCATAACTGAACACGGACAATATTACAATTTCGTACTTAAAGAATACACTGGAAGTTGAAGACAACTTCGCACACGTTAACTCGTATGCATATTTTCATAAAATTCCATTATTTTTTTCTAAATGGTTTAATTACAACGAGAAGATTGCAACTTCACACACAAGCCAGCAGTTTTCATCTGGATAACCTGTTAAACTCTTTAAAACGGTTAAAAAAACACTTGTCTGAGGGTAATGGCTTGAGCGATTATCAATGTTTTGGTATCCCGATATTATTGGAGCTAAAAAACAGGATTTTGAACCATTAAGGAGAGCAAAACGTGACAATAGGTAATGTACTTTGCGACAACACAGTTCTACAATAATAAACGCCCATAATTGCAAAAACGGCATAAAATAATCATGAAGGACAAATGCCATTGCGGGAGAAATCAAGGATATGGCTATACTTTTACATAAAAAAACTCACTGTGAGTAAACGTCAGCTCAAGAAGGTGGTGCGAGCAGCCAGCGGAACTGACAGACAAAGGGGCTAAGTGATTCATCAATCTTGGGATATTGTGACAACAGAGTGAAATGTTTCCACCGAAACAAGAAATTGCGAGCAGAATTAGGTCAGCTTGGGTGGCAAGGTGCATCGATATCAGATAGCGATACGGACCTACCCATCGTCACTCGGAAAGAAATGCATTACTGGCGAAGATCACTTTAAAGGTTGGAATTGAGATGTTTCTTCAGAATAAGTAGGCACATTTTTGCTAATTAAATTGGATCTTAGTCTTTCACGCGAGGTCTAAATCATATAAATGGTTCAATTGCAAAGAGAAAAATACAACTTCGCAGACAAACTAACAATTTTCATCTGGATAACCAGTTAAACTCTTTGAAACAGTTAATAAATACTTTTCTGAGGTTAATGCCTTGAATGATTTTCATTTTTCCGACACCCCAGTAATATTGGAACTAAAATAAAACAGGAATGAGAACCATATTCTTAAAGGGAAAAAACATTTGCGGTGAAAAACGACCAAAAATTATGTTCCTTACCTGAGGATTCATTATCACAGATTTTAGTCACCTTATCATCTGATTCAATGGCTCGCTCTATCTTTAAGTTACTCGCACACATATCAATCATTTTGAAAGATCAGCCGTCCTCTTCGTGGCAGTGATGAAAACATAATTAAAATTCGATTATATTGGGAGGGTGGGATTGGGAGACTCGTGATTATGACGTAAAGTGAACGAAAGTTTACGTAACGGGGACACGAATTAGGTCGAGTTCGATTTTCAGCAATGTCGAAAGGAGAAGCATTTCCCTTTCATTTCTCTTTCACTATGAACTCGTTTCTCAAAGGTTTCCAAGAATGTTCGAAGAAACCTATGCACGGACAATGGTGAATGCGATAAACTGAGCGACTGAGTGGCATTTCGCGCCTAATTTCTGCAACGTTTATGCCTGGGTGAGGAGGGAAGGCAGATTTAGTTGTCGGAGGAAAGAGAGAACGGGAATCTTAACGGTCACCGCGAGGAGGCGATAACCACAACGTCACGATTCAATCAGAGTCGTTTTATCGGTCAGCTTTTTATTTTTGAGAGAGTAAGTGAAACTTCTACGTAGGACATGCAAATATGCATGCGTCAAGACTCAAAATAAACCATAATGAGTTGCAAGGACGCTTACAAGGAGAGAGAATGGCGACTATATTCTATGCGGTTATTTGAGAAACCGCGAATTCTCTACCTTGCAAACTATTGCGTATTCTCCACGCTCAATTATTAACTGCACTTCAACACTAAACTTTTTTCGCATCTAATTGGGCAATTCAATCCGAGTACAAATTCGCAGTGTATTTAACCGTACCATTCACAACCGTTACTGAAGGCATGAGGAGATAAATACCGCATTTCGAGAAAAAAAATATTACAAATGCATTCATCTCACCCAAACTAACGCAAGAATTTCCAAGTAACTCCAAGTGAAGCATTTTACGCATATATATGCGCAATACAGTGCGTCATCTGATTTTAAATCCTGATTTTAGTCACGGGGTAAAGCGAAGGAATTGATAATAGCATTGTGATGTCCGCTTGATGATTTTTATTTAAATAACCCAAGTCTCAAAACTTTTTCATCCTCAGATGAACTTTATAGGCCAGTAGGAAGTGCAGAAACACGGGTCGTTTTACAAAAAAGTCATTTAGTACAGTTCACTGAATTCTTTTCAATTCATTTGTGATATATAACTTCCCGAAAATACCACTCGCAACAGTTTTCTCCATTCAGGGAAAATTTTAAATAAAAAAACAGTAATTAAGGTCGAGTTCTTTCCAGAAAATGTTTTATTTTACCCCACCTCTCGAAGTCTTAGCGACATCTAATGTGTACTTAAGGATGATGATTTCTCGTCGAAATGCGCACTACAACTCACCAATTAGCCTTTTTTAATGTCACAATGCTGTTCCACCACATCTCGTTGAATGCTTGATTTTAACTTGATTAAACTTGATTTTTTTTTGAAATGATACTTTTTTGCGTTAGACTTTTACCCTTCAATCATTTGGAAAGGAGGGAGATTAGCATCTCTGCAAAAGATAACGAGCCCAGTGAGTTCTATTCGATCGCAGTGGGACGCATTTTTCTCGGTGGGAAAAACAGTAACGGGACGAAATCTCCTCTGGGTGTCATCGCATTAAGGCCTCTCCTCCGAAGAGGACAGGTAAATTTTTCATGGGCGCAAACGCGTATAACCAGTTAAACCGGAGGATGACTGAAAGTTCTCTTCCTCATTAGGCAACGATTCAAATCCCACTTTAGGCATGAAATCATTGTATGATGCCATCACTTTCGTTTACAGAGTATGAACCTGCCGAATGATTAACCGACTGATGCCAATGTCTCCGGGATCAGCCATCGCGCCATATGGCATCTCTCGGCACACCGGGGGTCATAAAGTCATGTGTTTAAAATAAAGAACAGATGGAAGCATAATGCACGATTTTACAAAAAACGACTGAGGAATTAGCAAGAATGCACGACCAACTTGGGGTAAAATAAGCAATTTTAACGCTTCGTAAATAGAAATATCACACAAGTAATTGGAAGTAATGCGCGATAATAATGAAAAGTGAACTCTAAAAAGTAAAGCAATCACCGAAAATAGAGCCCAATTTACTACCATTTCCTATTTTGCAAACTCACGGGACTGTAAAACCACACGTTTCCCCGGATGAAATAATCTCATCAGTTGCACGTATTAGACGTCTTTAAAGAATTTATAGGTTCTTCATTCCATTTCCTCTCTTAATGACAAAGATCATCGGGAAGCCATCACCGGGTTCTCTAGAGGGACATGATAAGTCAAACTGATAGAATGCCCACTGCCATAAAAAGGTTAAGGGAAAGAACTTCAAAGTGTTAAGAGAACAAAAAAAAGTAATGAATTAAATTGGGTTAAAATACTCCTTGAACGCATTTCAACAGGAAATGCTAGAGAATATTATATAATAAATACAGAGTAGCATGAAAAATGTTTATTTTCTGCGAAGATCGCTCTGAATATTATCCAACCCTCCGAGGGTTGAGGAAACAATCAATAGACATACAAGTCATTTTCAATATATCCAAATAACGCCGATAAATATTTCCCCATTAGGCTGAGTAAATTAATTTTTCGCCCAAGTATTATTAAACAAACATTTTACTAATGAGAGCAAATACAAAGTACTTGGTGAGACAATTCCTTGTGCGTCACCGCTCAATTCGCAATTGTACCAGGGGTTTAAAACAACAGTGATTAAGGAAAGTCGTACGTGAAATTTCAAAACCAAAAAAAGTATTTTTTGTTCAACTTCTCATCATGAAACTTATGGAGACTCAAACGCTACAAAGTTTCTATAAGCACATAAAGTCAACTATTTCAAGAGCTCCCGCAAAACTCGACGGCTAACGAGAATAACCTCATTCGGAGAAAGGATATGCAAGAATTCAGGTTGGTGGTTTTAACGATTCATTCCATGTTGGATCTGACATTTTCAATGACTGGATATTAAGACCTTTTCAGTTTTAAATATATGGCAAAACGAATTAAACTCCACCAATGACTCTACGAGTTCTTCTCACGATGGAACCAGTCCTAAAGAGATCTCCTGTTCGGTCAAAGAAATGTTCTCTCGGCAGCAATCAAATAATTTAGCATGATTATCTTCGACACTTTTCTCAGCTAGTGGGTGGGACCTTGCTTTGGGCCAGCCACTGAAAAGTTTCCGCAATAGCTCCAATTAGTTTCGAGTCCTATTCAATTTTAGAAAACAATGGCATTAGCTGCAGGTCAGAAATATTGGCAAAATGTTTTTCCAAATAAAAATTTATTTTCTCGTCAAAAGAGGCAACAAAATTGTTGAGCTACTGTAAAATGACATATACAATTTTCAAAATGATAAATACGACAATACCACCATTATATAAAAATTACTAAAATAAACAGCTTGGAAAAGAATTAAAAACAGTATACCTTAAAAAAATTCCTACAGATGTTTATCCTTACGAGAAAATGTGAAAGAGATCTTCATCATGACAGCTTTCCAACACATTATCCCAGAAATGACATGAGTATTCTCCTATTTCTTACGTTGAGATAGCGTACAATTGTCAATTTTAGATCAGGGGAAAAGTACAGTATTATCAAAAAGATGTTAATTGCACCGACTACAGGATCGCTTGCAATGGTGTTGAAGAATATCAACGAAAGAAAAATAATACAGCATGACACGAAAACGATTGATACTGCCATCACTAAATTGCGTAGGAGAATGAAGTTAACAGGACAAATAAGTTAATTATCCCATAAATTAATTAAGAATTCGCATTTGGCTTCATCCATCCCCTGCATCGGTCACAACACAACAACACACCGAGCCCGCAAATAGGAGGAAGACAGCTGATCACGCGCTCTGATGCAAGAGAATACGCTTGGGTACCTCAATAACATTTTCAATTCGAAAACATTGGGAGAAAGTCGTGTTTCCACTTATTACAACTCTTTCGAAAGGCTTCAAAACTCTTGGGAAACTTATTCATCAAGGCAGGTTGTCATACAGGCTAATGGAAATCGGAAAATATTTTCCCGAGCTGATAGTACGCGGAACGTATACCAAAATTATCGATTTGAGAGCTAGTTTTTGACTCGTGGATGTTCTTCGAAGGCCATATCAGCCGTCGTTAACGGATTACCGCCACAAATAAAAAATATTGAGGGGGCATCTGCAGACAGTGACTTGAATCCGCATCTCTTATGGCATCTATGGAGAAACGTATGGAGAGATGCAATATGAAGAAAAGAAAGGAGTTTGCTCTTTAAAAAATAATATTACTACGCTGACGAGACTCTTCAGATTCTCAAGTCAATGCTAAATGTAATGTATTAACTATAATTTTCTCCCTATTTCGTACCAAAAATCGCAGATGATAATAGGTTTGCCTACGAAAAAATTCGTGCAGAGCGTAGCACTTTATGGATCGGATGCATGGACCATTGGAAAAGCTGACCGGAAAAGACCTGAAGCCTTTGAAACCTGGTGCAGGTGGAGGATGCTGAATGGACGGACAAAATAAGAAATTATGAAGTGTACATAAGAGTGGAAGAGAAAAGGGCTATATAGAATACCATACAGAATAGAAAAACGAGATAGATTGGACCCACTCTGAGACTCAACGGGTTTGTGAAGAACATAATTGAAGGCAAAATAGAGGGAAAAGGCAACACAAGAAGACCCAGGAATAAGTAAATGGACCAAATAAAGAGGATAGCGCATAGAAAGAGATACCAAAAGGTATGGGAACTAGTATTAGATAGGGAAGGGTGGAGGGCTGCAGTCAACCAACCTAAGGATTGAACAATCAATGAATAGATTGGCCGTTTGAGCAAAACTCAGTTTCAAATTAAGGAGTTTCTGACGTGCAAGGAAATATATCTAAATTAATGGGTTACAATGAAAAAATAGGAAGACTTGCAAATTCTGCTAAGGCTAGAGAAAATACGCTGCAGGAAATGAATGGTCTACGCCAAAAATGTACTGACATCGCTGCAACATTCTCCGTTCCAAACGAAGATGGTTGACCGTTCGAGATATCTTAACTACATCAAACGAGCGATAAATCAATAATGAAGAAGCACAATAAAATGTCCGTGTTTAAGACTATGTTCCGATAGATAGCAACATTAATTTCGGATCATTGCCGTGCGTACTTTATATTTTCAAATCTACGACATTGAAGATCTATGGCCCAACTAAGTTTTTTTCATTGACCAATTCTCCATGTAAGAGAACAATTACAGCAGAAGACGTGAAACAGGTCGATTGTCACTGGAATTAGGAACTAAGAAGAAGGCAAGATATCTCCTTTCACCCACTCTGTTCGAAGGATCAAATCGGCTAAAATTTCCCTAAAAACATGGGAAGGGCGAAGGTCACCGGACGAATGAAAACATTCTGTTACAGAAACAACGATAGGAAATGACTGGCAATGGCCCTTGCGTGACAGAAAAACTTTCCATGACAGTTCAGTTCAGTAAGTGTGGAATTTCACCAGCCCTGCAACATATCGATGAAGCCGCTGAACTCTATGAGGTGGCATGATGATGAATTGGCGTCCTCTCAGAAAACTTCTTCATGAGTTAATTCAATTATGCATAACTCTTAGGAGATATTCCTATGAGGAAACACACGTCACCCAAGATGCATCCAAGAGCCTTCATTGAGCAGCATTGCATCCATTCGCTAGCCCGGGACAAGCTATTCCGGTGTTATCCGTCACCGATGCAGTCAATGTACAAATATTTATGTTCCATCCAGAGTCAGCATTTAAGCACACTTCCGTATTTTTCCTCAGGAAGTCAAATAATGCTGCTGTATTATATTCAATGTGAACTTATTATGTATCATATGTATCAGAATGCGTACTAACGTGTGTAAGTTTAATTCAAATATACACAAGAACACTTCTTTTATTTGACTTATGATATTTAGCTATTTAAGTAAATTATATACATATAAATATTTAACAATTTCAATTTTGAGTAGTAGGATTCATAAGAACTGATGACGCAACGAAAGATACCAGACTACTGGGATACATAAAGGGAAAATTACATCAACAAATTGTTCTTTCTCATGAATGTAATCCACTATTGACCGTACTGGCACAAGTTGGATTATTCCTACATTCCAAATAATTTCCACGGGATAGGAGGTTGTTGTTCCCAAATAAGCCTGGCAAATCTACGACTATGCCCTTCTTCCTAAAACTACGATATGATACAACATGAAATGTCTGAATATGTATTCTGAAATTAGCAAAATTAAATGAGTCTCCAATGGCCGTAAAAAATGGCACCACTCGTCAAATATGCAACCACACAACACTTACTGTGTTGGTTTGCGGGAATGGGGATTCCACAGCAGGGACCAACCGCAGCCTCTCTACCAGAATACCCTCCTGTGATGGTTTACGGGAATGTTCCTTCCTCGCCAGTGACCACCACAGACACACACACACTCAACCCAGTTGGGATCCTTTTCGAGGGCTAATGGGACCCTGATAAGGATACCTGGGTTATAACCTGAGATCCTTCATAGGGCTAATGGGACCCTACTAAGGATGCCTGGTCATTACCACAATCACACTCACAAGCACTCAAATCACTAACTCACACACACAAACGGGCCCAACTTCTGGGAGAAATCGCTCAAAAAGAGCGTGGTCAAAATATAAACACCAAGACAAACGAGGGTGAGCGTCGGATACGCGTATTTCGGCCATAAGGTGGCCCTCTTCAGCGAGCTGAAGGGAAAAGCACTTGAAACGCGAGGTAGTAAGTGAGCCATTTTTGACGGCCATTGGAGACTCATTTAATTTTGCTATATTGAGAGGCCGTAGAGCTCAATTTCCCTTGATTTAATGTATTCTGAAGTTTACGACTTTGAGACGTGGGCGCGGAGGAGGATGAGGAATAAGTTGGATACAGCGGGAGACAAACAAGAAGTAATAAACAGGTAGGAGGAAGAGAGAAAGTCGGAGAGGAAGCTTAGACGAAAGAAATAATGGAGGGAGGAGATACTGTGAGGTAACGGGATGTTGAGGCTTCATGTTAATGATCAGAGATCGAACGAGAATACCCTACATTGATGGAAAGTAGACGGGAAGTAAACAGAATGACGAGCTGACAAGAAAACGCCATGGAGAAAGAGATTTTCGTGCTACAAAGTGTACATTATTCGTCCAACAAAGTGTTAGAAAGCGGAAAGTAAATGGAATGAGGAACTTACAAGACGATTGCATTGAGACAAAGATGTCCATGCTGCGTTGGGTAAAATATTTGTCTCACTAAGTGTTTGATAGGAAATTAGGGAAAAATTGAAGAGGAAAAGGAGCAGAAAAGTGAATGGAGTTCGCTGTGGAGGCATTTATATACAACAGGTTATTCAAAATGAGTCTGAGTAGGATGGAGACAGATGGAGATGGAGATTTGAAGAGGTATTCTGGTTGTCAAACTGAGCGGTATTAAATTATTACTCCATAAATGGCCACTCTCGTTAGAACACCACATAATTTCCAAACAAACCGCGGAAATTTCCACTCAATATAAGTTGAAAATGGAAGAAATTCGCGGATCAAACACTTCATGGAATAAGTATCCGGCAAGAAGCAACAGTGTAACGGGTCTCGGGCCATATCCATGTCAATTTTTGGATAACCTCATCAAACTTCAAATGTCATTATCTCGTAGTCACCGCATTTCCTCTTCAAGAAACTGCAGTCATTGGAACTGACCTAAAGGAACAGGCACTCTTGCCTAAAATATGGCATATTAGGGGTTGAATTATACGGCTCACCTGTCGAAACAATGCTTCGGAGTGATTCCTTAGCACGCTGAGTTTGCGTACAGAAAGCATACATTGAGTCAATACGCTTCTCAACACCGTAAACATCCCGTAGGAGACGGCCGCAAAATCTATCCACCACCGGTAGAGCGGACTGAGGGGAAGATACGGAAAAAGAAGAAGAGTAGTGAAAAAGAACTAGAAGATTGAAGACACACAACCACGATGGTGACCGCAGCAACCATAATAAGCAATGTGAGTTCAAACGAGAGCGAGGAGCTGCAAGCGTCAACGGATACATCGGCAGTGAAACAAAAGAGTCACAAAAAGAATAAAATGTTAACATGACCATCAGTGGTATAGCATTAACCTCATTTATCGTCTTGAGTTCATCAAAGTTGTGGTGGTTTTTTGAACGAAACGAATCTTCATCCCGTTTCACCGCAGTGAACGAAACAAGCGAGTAAACTATTATTTCTTAGGTTTGAATAATATATCTTTACGGGAAGGAGGATTGCGATGTGAATAGGCAACATAGAATTCAGGCTCATGGCTGTACCTTGTGGTAAAATTTTCCTAGGAAAGTTTTAGAAAAATCCGTAAGTAAAAGAATTAATGGTATTGAAAGTAACATAGAGGAATTTCTTCATAATGAAATGATGAATTACTCAGTTTTGCACAAAAAATGTATTGCTTTCAAATGATTTATTACTTACGACCCGGGTTTCAACGACCTGATCATGTCGCGCAGCGATGAAACCCGGGTCATAAGAATGTAATAAATCATTTCATTCCGCAAATAAAGCTACCAATTACACAAAACAACGCATGATTACGATTTTACTTCTCCGAAAACCAAATGTTTTCATCGTAGGTATACTACTAAATAAGTGGTGGTGAGTTTTCAGATACCCCTGTATATTATATTCACGGCCTATGGCGGTTTTTCCCAACATTGCCCTAGTAAAATTACAAATGTCCTGCTAAAATTTCTTTTAAATCATATGTATCACCACTGATAAGAGTCTCCTTCATTCCGTCCAAAGTTCTGATCCTTATCCTCCCACCCTTATTGTTACCCAGCATTCCTTCCTTCATCACCATCTTCAGCATGTCGCTACCCTTCAATAAATCCAATGTCCACTTTCACTTCCTGCGACTAATCTCTTCAATCAGCTTCCTTTCCTCCCCAACTGCATCTGGCTTTTTACAAAATCTTCAATGCGATTGATCTGTATATATTGACAGAAATCGTTATGGGCACTTCAGCAAAAATATATAGCTTTATTTTATGCAGGCCGGGAAAGATTTCACGTAAGGCACTAGATAGAGCAATTGTGGCAAAGCAAGAGACAATTACCCATTTTACCGAAGATGTTAGCACCACGACAAAAACTCGAGATTGCTTCCAAGCATCTAGATTGACGTCGCAAATGATACGACAGTCGGTCGCGTAATATTTTATCGACAGCCTTGAATGTGTCGGAAGGTTAAAATCACACATTAAAGCCAAGGGACTGGATGACGGGAGGATTTTAGAGGACGTCGTATTTCCGAAGGGCGAAATGAGATTACATTGCGTTTTAATCTGGAGCAATCCCTCCGCCAATCACCATGTACCACTCATTATAACCACTACTCATTCCAATCAATTGCGGAAGGCCGTTGAAGAAATATCCAAGCACTTTGAGGAAACTTGCACATGTGAAAAAAAACATTTATCAGGCGAGCAAGCCTGCCTGCAATGAAACTATTTTCTGACCATGCTTCAATGATAGATATCAAAGGCTATTTCATTTCATGCCTCTCACAATCCAAAGACACACTCTGGACAATTATAGGTGCATATAAATGCAACAGCGAAAAATAAATATTGAATACATTTTAAGGGCATGTTATTTTCGTCGCTGAGTTGCCGGCTGAGAGAATATTATGTTCTCACGCCCATTTTCTCGTATTAGTGAATACTGTATTTATACGCAACCAAAATTTTCTCCTTAAATTCAACATACGCACATTTTTAAATTTTCCAATGGATACGATATTTTTTTCATATGAAAACAATAATGTTCGGTTCGGCCAAAAAGGATAAATACCAGTCATTTGGATATTATTCTCATAGTAAAAAAATTATAGAATACCTTTATTTGAACTTCAAGTGGTAATGATATTACACAGAAAAGACATTTTTCCACAATTTTATATAACTAAGAGTACGACACAATACGACTAAAAGCACCTTAAGGTAAATAAAATTAGACTATTTGTATTCAATCAGAGAGTCTTAAACTTATAACAGTACACTTCATTTAAACTGCAGGTTTTGGTGTAGACGCACAGAATATTCAAATACGCAAGTTCGCATTTACTGTTGTTGAAGAGTATTCCCCAAGGAAGTAAGGGTTTGATAAGGTATTGAACACGCGGCAAGACCTTTCCGAACTGCCTTTTCACAGTATAAACGAACTTCTTTCAAAATTCACCCCTTGATGAGACCATATAGTTTTAAAAAATTTTTGGACTTACATTGAGGAGCAAAAATGCAATAATCAACAGTCCTCTTATGTAAAACAATAAATGGCCTCGTTTTGCTTATTCTTCACCACTCTCCACCGCTCATTACATGGTTTTATTGTCGTAACAGGGCGTTCTTCCATCAAGAGCCTCTGTTAGTCGTACTCCCCAACCGTCTTTCACTATTGTACATCCAAAACGATCGACTTCGATCAGTCTTTACCGAACCCAGGTCCTCAAAATCTCCACCAACCAATCTCCAAATCACCCCCTTCTACTCCTTGAAAGATAGGAAATATACATGTCCTTAGGCAGGACTTTTATGAACCTCTTCTCTCAATAACACAACCACATAAATATCTAAGACCTGGTTTTATAGTGTCTGAAATAAAATCTCGCTGCGTACATTCCACGTTATTTTATTATTGCCGACCATGGATTTGACATAAAAGGTCATTTACATGGTAATTAATAACTGTGACGTGAATAAAACTCGTGTCGCGTTTTCACAAAGTTAATCCTCAAACTTAAACTTGTATTCTGTCAGGTTCACCTTTGCGTGACCTTGATGTAAACAGAGCTCGGGTATTGTAAATTACATCAGACTGTCACTTAGTAGAGCGAGCGCTATCAATGAGAATTATCATTTGTATCGGTCATCATATCGCGAAAAAAAAGAGCCAGACAAAACAGGGCCCAAGAGTAAACTATTGTGCACGTTCGCAGATATTCCAAGTATATGAGGAGGTCCTCGGCAGATTTTCTCGGAAAAATACGCGCCCTCATCGAGTGCATCTCTAGTATATTCTTATAAATTTGGTACACTATGTTCGCGTACACTTTTTTTTTTCTTTTCAGCTCTTCTCACCGTCTACTTGAGCCTCGAAATTCCTACTTGACCACCCACTTCTCTGCTCAGTATATTCCAACAAAATGGAATCGAAGCTACAGGGTACGGCATTATAACTTCCTTTTTTCAAAACGCAATAAAAGCCATTTTATGAATGAGATATGTTTTATTTTTTATGTTGTACGTACATATCTTAAGTTTTGCGTTACACAGTTTTCAAAAACATCTCAGGTAGGCGACGCCTCCCACTGTCCATACACTGAATGAGCCGATTTCTGGCGTTTGTCATAAACCTTACCAGCAGAGTAGCGGGTAGGTGGGCATTTCTGCCCCCATCTGCGTCAACCCCCCCAAAAAACCCCATTTTAAAATTTTTTTGAAATCCCGTGTTTATGTCAACCGTCCAAGGACTTCATGAGCACACCTGGACTTGGACAAGTGTATGGACAAGGGGGGGGCGTCACCTACCTGATATGATTTTCAAAACTGTGTAACGCAAAACCTTAGATATGTACCTACAACATCATAAAAAAATTAAAAAATTCTCATTCATAAAATGGGTTTTATTGCGTTCTGAAAAAAAGAAGTTATAATGCCGCACCCTGTACATATTCAGTTGTAGGCCCCAAAATCACACCACCTCCTAATGCAACTTCCACCCAAATTTACCGCATCTTCCCTGCCATCCACCCAAAAACTTCAAATAAAATAAATCTTAAAATATAGCCAAGGCTTTTTCATGAAGGAAATGCTAGAATATTAGATTTGGACAGCACGCAAGGAAAATAAAAAAATATCGCTCGCAATCGATATTGCGATGGATATCAGTTCTGAAGGCACAATCCTGAATTTGCGAAGATAACCCTTCAGAACATTTGTTCAAAGAAAAGCCACAATATGAACGAAATTGAATCAGCTTATTTTTATGGGGAATTCCCCAATTCTTTACATTTCCAGTGATTATCGAGGGAGACTAAGGACGGAAGGCAAGCAGAAAATACGGAGGGATGGCAGGTTACGAGTAATTAGACAGGAAGATGCAATTGACTTAAAAGGAGAATTGAGCCCTTGAAGAATGGTAGACCTGTAACAAACCACTCTTCTTTTGATGATAATGAGCAACGGCCAATCCGGTAATACAGGTATGTTATACAGAGTATCATTACATTGTTCTCTACTCAAATAACCTTCCACTGCTTTGTGAGAGTTTTCAATCCACGTTTAAGCACACAGCTCTTCAATGCGATTGCAGCTCTGCGTTTGTATGAGTCAAGACACATACTTCATTCCACATTTTAGTTTGTATAGTTCAACATAAGTGCTTCTACCAATTTTTAACGAGAATATTTTTAACGATTACTTTATCTAGCCATAGGATTCGACTTTAGCGATGTTGCTACTGAACTAGTCCATGTTCACTTCAGCTTCTCTATTAATTTATAAAATGTAACGGATTGGTGCATTATTTCACTATCATTCTGTTACCCTGGGGGAAATTTCTCACTTCTTTCAGCCTCTCATGAAAATGACGTTTATTATTAGTCTTAAACACACTTACTTACCCAAGTTTCACCGATTCTTGAATTTAACACATAGTTATTTTAAGTTCATGTCGCGAAAAAAGTAACGAGGAAAGGTAAAAATTTGTTGTTTACATTAGTTATTTCTTTATAAAGCTAGGGTATGAATTATTGACATTCAAGTCGTTTTTGATGGAATCACAGCACTAATTTGTTTATTAAAATAACATCTTCGGGATATGTCTGCATTAATGATTGATAAACACCAAAGGATTCACACAGATAAACCAACCGGAGGCTTCTTTAAAGGTACAAGAAGAATCCTGCGGAATTGGAGGGGAAACGTTTTTTTAATCAATCGTTGACGCGGACAGGGTTGCTTAAGGATGAGATAGAAGGGAGGATATTTGGGGGGGTGAGGGGGGGAAGGTGGACAAACAGAATAAGACTATTTATACAAAGAATTTTCTTGCTTCCATTTAAACCTACTTTCATCGGTAGACTAGCGTAAGAATAAAAATAATTGACGCGGAGATATCCCGAAAGAATTATTTTAACGTCTGCCTCGGTGGCGGCGGGGTAGAGTCCTCGGATAAGTCCTCGCCTGCCAAACCGAAGGTCGCGGGTTCGAGTCCCGCCTGGGTAGGATATTTACACCTCCCTGGGCATGGTTGTGTGTGTGTGTCCATGTATTAAATACCTAGTAATTGGCTTCGGCTGTTAGGCATAAAGAAATTATTACTATTATTAACCAGCAGCACGGTCCGGGAAAGTTTTAATCGGCTATTGAACCGCTTTACAGCTTCGCTACATTCCCCACCGACAATTTCCCACTCACAAATTGGAATACATTGGAACCGACTATAACTAGTAGATTACCATAATATTAATAATAATATAATTGATGCGTAAATATTCCGTACGGAGTATTATTGAATCAGTGAGATGATAGCTTTAGTCTATGACTGCAATAGCTTTAGTCTGTGACTGAACCGCTTTATTAGTTCGTTAGATCTTCCCACCTACCATTTTACACTAATATTTTTTCCCTTCATCAGGAATATGTCGTCTAATACTTTCTTGTTTCATTCATAATGATGTTTTATTTAACGATTATTATGATATGGTGGTTTGCTTGTCTTAATTATTTGTTATTTAAAATTTTCTTACTATTTTCATTGATTGTTGAACGTTTATTTTTTGTGAGGGAGTTAAGGGGTTGTTGATTGGATGTAAGGGGTAGGTAGTCGTTGATTTTAGGGTTGGGGATTAGGGTGTAGGTAGTTGTTGTAATAGTCAAGTTGTTGATCGAAAGTACACATTGTTGAAAATTTGAGAGAGAAGGTCGGAGGAGTAAAGGCGATCGCTTCAAAATAAGTTGTCGTTTTAAAAATATTGTATAGTTGGAAAATAAAAAAATAATTGTGTAAACAAAGGTTCAGCGTCACAATTGAAATCTACCTTAACCGATAGATTGGCATAATTTGCAATTATTGGTGCGGAAACATCCAGAAAGTATTATTTCGATCGGTGGCGTTGTCCGCGAAAGTTTTATTTTATTAATTAATTTATTTACACTCAAAACCCCAAAAACAGCACAACAAAGGCCTTCTGCATCGGGTATTTTACCATTAACAAGAGACAGATAATATTCTACACATGCGGGACTCAAACCCGCGACCCTCGGGTTAGCAGGCGAGGACTTTACCCCACCGCCACCGGGGCCGACAATCAGTTAATTAACCGATTTGCTACATCGCAACACTCCCAACTTGGAATTTTACACTCAAAATATGTACGCTTGCATATGTGCATCGGTAGGTATCTGCGCTCTAGCGAGGAGAGACAAGAGGTGTCGGCTGCTGGTTAGGGTGGCGACGAGGAGGAGGAGGAGTAATGGGAAGGGGGGGGGAAGAAGAGGGTTGGCCGGAGAGGCGGTGTGGGCGAACGAGAAAACACCGTGTACATCCACCTCGCCTGGCAGCGGAGTCTCCCGCGGCGGGGCGAGAGGAGACGGACGGTAGAAGGGGAGGGACGAATCGACCGAACGTTGCGAGAAGGAAAGCCACTTTCCAGGAGGGGCCGTTACTCAATGCTCTCTTGAGCTTGTGTGTGACCCACATCCTCCTCTCTCTCTCGTTCCCCCTCCCCTGCCATGCGCCCCACGCCTCTCCCGGACCAACCAACCCCACACCATTCCATTCTCCAACGAGGGAGTGATCCCCACACACACATATATATACACACACACTCGACATGATCACGCCAACCTCCCCCCTCCTCACGCTCTCCCGTCGACCCGAGTTGTTTCGGAGAGCCTCGGGGTGATCAAGGAGCGGCCTCTATAAGCTGCCGCACCAGCATCGAGGAGAGGTATGAGAGAAGGTTCGCTGAAGGCGGATAGAGAGAGAGAGGGGGGGGTTTCTCTCTGTGTGTCTCCCTCTCTCTCACTCTTTCTCTCCGCGTCTCTCACGCCTGCTCCCCGGCCAACTTTCCCTCTCTTCGACCGACTCTCATCACCCTCGACTTCGAAGTTCCCCTTCTAAAAAAATGTCCATCCCCCTCCAGTTAATGCCACTCCGTAGCTTCTCATTATCACAGTCGGTGGGCAATCTCATCTTCTCCCCCCTGGGGACAACGGCAACATCAGGATCTAGGCTTGTGCGATGAACGAATTTGCCCATCGAGGGTAGATGAAAAAAAAATCATCGAGATGATTCGGTTTCGATGATTGTCATCGACTAATTAAAACAAAACAAAGAAAGTCTCCGAAAGCCGTAAACAATTGGCATCCTTCGTCAGAAACACCAAATTTACTGTGTTGGTATGCTGGGAAACCACAGCCTCAGATTGGTCGCTGCTGTGGTTTCCCAGCATACCAACACAGTAAATTTGGTGTTTCTGACGAAGGATGCCAATTGTTTACGGCTTTCGGAGACTTTCATTGTTTTATTTTAATTGTCCAGCCGTAAGAGCTCACCCCATCATTGTGATGGCTTTCCATTGTCATCGACGACGATGAGTCGATGAATTCATTCATCGCCGACGGAAAGGTAGGGATAGGCACGGGCGGGCGATGCAACACAAATAATTACCATCTAATGGGGATGGATTCATTGGCTCATCTACATCCGTGAATTCATTGACTCATTGACGTCAGTTTATTTATCAACTCATCGACGTCAGTTAATACATCGACTAATCGACGTCGATGATCGATGACATTCATTGTCAGCGCATTGGTTCGGCAAACCATAGGTCTGCGGTTCGACGAAAGATCTTCGTCGATTTTTTTATCGAGGCTATTTGCAACTACAACAACTAAAGCGATTGAATACGGTCAACAATCAAATAAAATATCCGTGTTAGCTGCGTAAGGGTTGTTTGGTCCAAGATGGGCTAAAATGCGTTATCATCTCAGGCATATTAGAAAAATAGGAGGTACTGATGGTAATGAGTTATCATCCCAGGCATCTTATAAAAATGAAGAGCAACTGTACCATCCAGTAGATCATCATTTTTCTAACATGCCTGAGATGATAACTCATTCTAGCCCATTTTGGACAAATACCCTCGACACAGCCGACAGATATAGCAATGTATAAGAGTAAAAGCAATTTTCTACTTAGATCCTTGTCTTGCCTTTACTTTTATGCGTTATGATTAATTCTTTCCGCCCAATCAAGCCTGACACTTCCCTATTTTGCAGATATCGCATTTAATTTTAAATTTCTTCCGCTAGAAGAAGCGATCCAAGGAATATTGCATTATTGGCGATGCTGCCGTGTATGGCACCCCGAATTGTGTAAACTACATATCGCGCACATCGTATGACATCACAGTATTTCGTATCTTGTATAGTATCATTAATAGCGTGATATCGTACGGAAAATAAAACAAAAATTCACACATAACTGTACCGTGTATCGTATAGAATCCATTATAAATAGCATATATCATCACATTCCAGCACTGCACGGTAGCACATGGTAATGAATATCTAATCAGACCGCATCACATTGCTCTTGCGATTAACATCACAAAGAGATTTGTGCGCAATATTTTATTCAATGCTTCACGGCATAGCAAAGCTCAGAGCTACATAGCTGATAATTTTTCCGGCCAGTGGAAGAAAGACATTCCCAGACTAAAACACATGCCTGGAGCAGGCTGATCGCGGGAGGGAAATCAATAGAGAGGAAAAAAGGACACGGACGTTGTTCTATATTGCTATTCCACCGAACCCAATTATATTCCAGGAAAGACTACAAAAGCCCTTCCTCTCCATATATATTTATTTCCCATCACAACTTGCAATGCCCCAAAATCGGGTTACATCGTACCACAGCTATAGTCGCTTAGCACACTATATTTGGAAGTTTACTGACTAAAAGATAATAAACCACGAGAGACGAAGAAGTGCCTCTTCTTAGTTGTTTTTTTCCCAAAACAATTAAAGAAACGATAAGTGAAATTTTCATTAGCTGTATCCGCTCCATACATTTGAATTTTTGATCACATACAGGTTGTGACACATTCTTACGTAGTGCTCCCATTCAGTTCTCACTTTTCTGATACACTTCCATTCTCCAGACTAGCGAAAATCCCCCCCAAACCCTCATCTTAAATACTTACGCATTTACTCTATCACATTCTCGCACGGAACGGAACGGACGAATTTTATTTGGATTGAATTACTCGGGGTACAAAAATGCTTTAAGTAAACACTTTTAAATTTCCAAATTTATTTTTTTAAATAAGCAGAGGTATTGTATATTTGAAAATTACGCGAGGGAATGGAAACCGGCCAGGATTTATAATAAACAGTTTAGCGATAAATTTATAATGATTATAATTATAAGAACAGCAATCTACCTTCAATCAAAACCTTTAAATTCCAACTGCCACTTATTCAATCTATTCTCTCATACAGCCTCCCTCCTATGTCTCCTCCATGCCAAGCTTTTCGCAGTTGATCTTCCAAACTCTCCGTCTTATTTTTTTAAACATCCTTCATCAAAACCATTTGCTACACTTGGAAGTACAAAAGAATTACCTTAACATACATTCGTTAAATGAGAAAATGCCCAATATTAGTGCGGGAGAGATGTTTTGAAGAGATGTAGCAATGAGTTATTGAAAGTTTATAGATATCAAAATAGTCACAGAAAATCACCAATGGAGTCCTCGGAAAAGTTGATGACATGTGTTACGAAAGCTCAAAAAAGAAGATACAAGCTTTGAGGATACAGGCGGAGACACAACTGCATCCTTAGAGCGATAGTTAAAAATTAAATGAATGGTGAGAACTATCGACGAAGACAAGAGGATGGGATCCATACATTACAGCATGCGGGAAGTCGAACTAAGAAAGCATGAAGGGATGAAGAGGCTTGGGAAAATGAGTATGAATTTGCAGGAAACTCAACTTAGGGATGATGACTCTTAAGGATGGCCGAAAAATAAAATCCTCTTATGACTACATCTTTCACGCATTCTCATCTTCATTCTTTTATCACATGCATATCAAAACGTGGTCGATTTTATGGTTAAGAATGCCAGTTTTATTGACTGAATGGAAGCAAAAAGCGAGGGAAATTCAACCCGTGTCCCCAGACTCCCCCAAACCCGTGGGCTGTTATCCCAGTGCCCATCCCACTCTTGAATCATTGTTTGGAGTCAGGGAGACAATGCCGGGAGCTGGGAACACATTCAACGGGCGTACATCACCTGTGCCGCCGAGCTTCACCTCGGAGAGAATCGATCGTTTCGCTTGATTTATGGTGACAGGTGGTCAGGATTCATCGGTTTGAATCCTCAATTGAAAGGAACTTTCCGAAAAGGGTAAGATTGATGTGAACAGTCTTACTTTAAATCGTGTAAGCGGCAAGGCATGACCTCGACGGCAGAAATTCTTAACGGCTCAATATTTACCACAGGTAAAAACAAAGCGAGCCGAAGAATTCAGTCGATGCATCCAAGAGAACAGAATAATTCACTGAGATTCTTCCACAGGCCAACAACGGCTCTGATTTCTGAGCTAAATTAAAACAAGTGCCGTCTTCCAGGAGCCTCTAAGATAATACAGTATGTTTCCAAAAATATTAACGTCTGCAAAGATTAGTGTTCGAAGGTGGGAAGTATTCTAATTAATAACCAAATAAGAAAATATGAAAAAGTGTTCACAAGCAAAACTCAGCGTTTATAGACGTTTTAAGCTCGTGATTACCCATCTCAAATCAGTAGCAAATAATACACCTTTGCACAAAAACCTACAGAATGATGCAGAGGAAAATAGTTTCCATGGAATTAACGAAATTAGTCATCCATATCCATTTAATTTTTCAGCCGCCATATCAAAGATTAGAAGGAAATAGGGAAAAGACATCGTGTACCTATGTTTCAGGATTTCTTATATGGTTGTATTCATTGAGCGTTAAGAGGTTTAATCAATTTCAAACTAAAAACTAAGTCGTTTCGCTGACACTACTGTCAGCGTCTTCGACCTGAATACGCTGATAGTAGTGTCAGCGAAACTGTTGTCCCTTACAACAAAAATACGCGGTAGATCCCGAAAAATGAAGGAGATCAATACAAACTAATCATTAAAAATCAGATATTTATTCAGTTAAAAATATAAAGATTATTCTTAAACGCATAGAAACACTGCGAATTGGAACATATACTTGAGGAGGTGAGTCAAGATTACAGCAACGATTTACTATGTAAAACATATGCATTTCAAAAACTTTCTAAGATAATAAAAAATCAATCGATTTCTGTTCATTCCTAAAAATCTGTAGTCTTGGGAAAATGTTTCCTCTCACAAACACACATTATCGCCCACCGCGGTATACGAATTTGTGATCGGAAAACACATAAAAAAACATAGCTTTCTTCCCAAAAGAAAAAATTTCATGTTTCTCTTACTATTTGTTACACCGCAAGTTGGGTAACGATGTTGCTAATGTTGCACATCAATAAAATATTTACTTTGAGGGCTATGAAATGCTCAAAGGAATCCTTTATTTCAAGCTACTGGAGAGTTTTCATTCGGAGAAAATGAGGAGCTAATTTCAAGATAAGGATTAAGTTTTCTAATTAAAATCTGAGCCAAGAAATGCGTCAATATGCATTTATATTTTTGAAGGAATAAATAAGGATCCCCACTCATCATCAAAAATATGTTTTCTATTTCATGAAAATCGGACGACACTAAAGGATAATAAGAAATCCAATAATCATGAGCTCCACTCCCCTTCACGCTTGAAAACGGCACTTGATCAAACGATTACGTAATCCGAACGACATTGGGAGCAAATTCCGAAGTGACGACATGCGAATGGAGGTGAATTTCATAAATCTCCGAAGTTCACGTCCTTGGGGACACATTCCGACGCAAAGGTTATTAACCCACATAAAAAATTCATTTGAGGTGCACTTAAAATATATATAAAAAAACCCACAGAACAGGATTGACATCCATCATGAAGACGCAATGGAGTTGAAATTAGTCCAAACCCTTAAGGTGAACCGAATACTTCCATCGACCAACCCTCCCCCCTTCTACAGATGCTAACTGGAATGATTACCTTCAGTGAAAGCGGTAGTAAGGTCGCCTGCTTTGGAATGCTCAATGTTCACGAGCGTTGAAACCTCCACAGGCGTGTGAAGGAAAAAAAAGAAGCAAGCAAACCTCCAACGCCAGGCTTACTCGGCGTGGTTGGTTTCTCACCAACTTAAACGTTTTTTGAGAACCATAAACATCGGCATTTTACAGCGCCTATGAGACTCTGGCACCTCAACTTTCTTTCCCACCCAAATCAGAATAGTTAATCACCTCTGGGTTTACATTGTTGTTCCTTTCTCGGTCGACGCTAGCGACTCACAAACCTTTACCGTCTGCTACGCCTGCTTTTTTAAATTTTTATGGTCTTAATAATGTTCCCCAGACGAATAGGTAAGATTTAACTATAGACCCGTATTTATTTTATCTCACAAGTATGCCCATTACCTTTTCTATCAGCTTCCGACACCTGAAGCCCAATTCTATTTCACGAGAATAACTTTTGTTTCACCCAGAAGTTCAGAGCAAAGAAATTTAAGTTTCCAATTTTACTGCTAAACAAAGACAATTAATGACAATTAAGTTCATGCACAATAAGGCTGAAGGCAATACTAACAAGGCTGATTAGTTTAATACAATTTTTCAAACCAGCATAGTATTTATCACATTCATCATTCCAATAATTACAAATGGCCAAATGAACAACACAGCTCGAATATGCGTAGTTATTCGTTAATCTCTGATGCAGTCTACTTCAAAGCGAGAACAGATACAGAGACAAAAAATCTTTAGAACGAGTAAAATTAATAGAATTCATCATACATGGGAATAGATCCTAATGCGATACTATTGGTAAGTTCACGATAGTCTAATTTCGTATTTTAGCCACTACACATACGTTAACTAATTCCATTTAAACTTATCGACATATCCTGAGCCAAAGATTAGACAATACATTTATACGCAAGCTGGGTATGTATTTAAAGAACTGGACCAGCATGTCAGTATAATTACATCAAAAAGCATTTCCGAGAAAAACACAAACGTTGAGGGTTCTTCTATTATATTGAAAACTACATCATCGATTCCCCGTGGATTTTTCATAATCTACTAAAACTTAATTACTCGTGTCTCTTAGTTCGTCGAAAAGTGTTCTCAGCTTCGAGCCGAAGAATTGGACCCGGCGATCGCGAAATAAAGGCGATCGTATAAATTTTCTCCGTGCGCGCGTAGAAAGTTGACACGTTTTTTAGTCACCCCGGAGGGAAGAAATTCCAGCAAATTCCGCGTAACACTCTCACATGCGTTCATTCCAAAAATAGACTCCCAGGGCGTGGTGTTTAATGACGTCTTACTCGTTGACACGACGTGAAAACTAAATGACAAAAATCCACCTGCGATTCCAACGTGGATTTTAAAAGACGGTCGGGACATTTCCATAGTTTCAATTGGAACTAAATGACAGGGATGATCAAATGATGAAATTTTGAACGGGCCGGGTTAGCTCTTGATTTTTCCTCAATTCGCAGGCACGAATTAAATACAAATTATTCTATCAACCAAAACTTTTTCACCAGATAGTTCCGCGAGTGAGAGAATATCTCCCTTATAATTACAGCAAAAGTTACAATACCAGAAACTCAGTACCAGGAAAATTATTACCTATCATTGAACATTTGTTATATTAAAAACGCCCTTAGAAGATAACTCCAGTGACCATTAAATTTATTATAACTTCCTCAAAACAAATGCCACATGAGCCAATCTCTTAAGAAAAGGCCAAATGAAATACGCATAAAAAATTTACACAGAAAAGGTGCCTCAAGTAATAAATACTAATGTTCGAAGTCGGTAACGAAAAAATATTTTTCTGGAAGGAGATTAAAAACCAGATCACTTAAATATGACAGAAACAGTTGAACTAACGAATCCAAAGAAGCTTCTAAAGTGTACTCTAACCCCTTTTCCGTTCAGACTTTCAAAGGAACTGGATGTTCTCACGAGGCACCGGAAGAACACGAGGTAACATCTTACAAAGAACACATTCAGGCGCATGTCGACACAGCACAAGGCATAAAAGCCTAGTTAAAACACCTTACAGTTAAACTGCTTTGAATTTGAAGAAATTAACATAGAAGATGTACCAATAGGTTCACTTATTCTCATGAAAGAGTAATAACTGTGTGCATATCAGTAAAAGTGTAATATTTATCTTAAAACAATGCTAACGATTGGGTTACGCGAGGCTCGGGAAAATTCATTAATGTATCGAGTTTGAGACCATAAAATATTTCTGTAACAAATCATGGGAATCAATGTAGACTCTAAGACGAAGAGTTTTACTTTAAGGATTAAAATAATGGCAATACACACTTAAAACAATGAGAATTGACTAATTGGGCGGGAAAGTTAACATTTTATTTTAAAACAGCTTGATTTTGACTCACTGGTCAAGAGTTACATGATTCAAATCAAAAAGAATACTTTGATGTTTCATCACCATTTTCACGATTAGCAAAATAGTTAAGAGCCGTTGTCGCTCGTTTATTAACGAGAAAGAATAACACATGCCGTGACTATAAGAAAGGACGACTGGTAGACAAGAAAGGGAGACAACGCGTTTATAAACGGCGTTCAAAAAAATCGAATAACCCCTCACGCATGAATTCCTTCATTATTCCGCCTGAAGAAAAAGTACAATCCGATCAAATCCAATCGATCGCCCCCAGATATAATTTTATGCAAATCACTTCTAAGAATCTCCCCGATAAATGAAATCATCCCGCTAATAAGAAATGATGAAGGGTCTTGAACAGCGTACAACAGTTTCCGAGTGACAGTCTCGAGAAAAACGAAACACGCCTTAGAGAGAAAAAATAAATCAAGGACATTAAAAGTGATAAATTGCGAGAGAAAGAGGTGGTGGGACCGACTTCCGGAGAAACTATTCTTCGGAAACGGGAGTCGAAAACCAAAACTGCTCAACGGCTACAAGGGATTAAGAACTTTCTACCATTCCCATCAAAGTGGACTTTTTGCCCGACGAAAATTCCACATCTGCCACCAATAAACTGCTGAGATGGAGAAAACAGTGCTCACTGATTGCAATTCCTCGGATCAGATTGCGAAGTTGTACACTTCACTGAGCGAGACACTGCCTCACATTCATCTCTTTAATACCTGCAAAATTGACAACCTCAATCAATCGAGAGAAATATCTCACTTAAGGCTGCACTGGGAAAGTGCTGAATCTTTCAGATAAAAATGTCACGCCGAAAACACCTCAAACTTCTAGCAACCAAAGAGAAGAGAGTAAGCCGCGGGAAAAACACATCACACCATCTTGAGTTGAGATCCATACTTAAAGAATACGATTTTGTACTTTTCGACAGAATTTTATTTTGGACGGTACGACTGTGGAAACGTATAAAGTTCTATTCTTTAAGTATGGATACTATTATCTTCCACGAACTGCATCCTGAACCTATAGAGTGTATTGAGTTGAGATCCCGAAAAGGTTCAAGTTAGGCCGACAAATATCATCCCAATACATGTTCCTACTCTCCAAAGTGTTGCTTGACGACCAGTAAACCTTTGAATAAGAATTAGGCTGGGCTACAGGCTTCTGAGATGTTGGCTTGGATGAGAATAATGAAGGAATGATGGACCGAACGAAACACGAACAAAGAAACGCTCGGCATAGTAAACGCGGCTGGAGGAGATTAAAATGAGGCAGAGTAGGTGTTGAAGCGGGTATTGAGAGGCGAAGGGATGATCAAGGACGCGATAGAGGGGGGGTTGGGCAAGCGGGGAAGGGGTAGAAAGAGAATAGGCCTTATTTCTGAAGTGAAGAGGCATTAGACACATGCTGAGAAGGAGAATAAAATCGTGTCAGGGGACAGAGGCCTATGCAGACCGCTTTACACGGTACATTTTATTGTACAAACGACTGTATCATAGAATGCACATTAAAATGAATGGCATCAGAGCCGGAAGGGGTAGAAAGAGAATAGGCCTTATTTCTTAAGTGAAGAGGCATAAGACACATGCTGAGAAGGAGAACAAAATCGTGTCAGGGGACAGAGGCCTATGCAGGCCGCTTTACACGGTACATTTTATTGTACAAACGACTGTATCATAGAATGCACATTAAAATGAATGGCATCAGAGCCGATTCTCAATCCCGTTCAGTCATTCATACTATTTATTGCTTTTTACGGTACAATTTTCCTCAGAAAATAGATCATGAATTCGTTTGTGCGATAAAATATACCGATAAAAGCGTCCATAAATAGTCAAGAGACTATTTCTTACCTCAATCTAACCTACCCTAAGTATCAACTTTAATTAATAAACCGGAGGCTAATTTGGGGACTTTTTCGAACAGATAAACAATTAAGAAACAATCTCTCAACTAGAGTTCATACAAAGCTGCTGTATGGGGAAGGTAACATAAATAAAAAGGCGAAATTTTCACTTCAATCGATCCTTTCTCATAATCGTAAATTATTGACAATTTCACTTCAATCAATCTTTCGTTTATCGTTAATTATTGACAATTTAAAATTCGAGTGATAATGCATTTTTGAAGAAAGGACCTGTTTTACTTAATAGTTCCCGTAGCCAGGTCAGGCCACCAAATTTTGTTGGCCGCTCGACGAAACCTGTCGTTTTTTTCTTCAATGATTAAGAAAATCTCTGAAATCTACAAAATTTCTCCAGCATGAATTTCCATGAGATATCCTCAATTTGTGGCCGAAGCCATCGAATTCGCTTGGCAATGCTAAAAACACCTCTCCCGACTGTTCAGTCCAGCTGAACGCACGGTATGGAAAAACCAATGCAGTTTCATTTTTTGAATTGCGACAGTAGGGATTGAAACACGCCAATATTCCGAACCCGACTTCGCGTGCCCTCATTCCGATTCTCACGCGGCTATGCGCACGTCACACAAATTACATAAAGTTTTTCGAAGTGTCCGCAGTGAGCTGCATAAAAAAGAAAGGGAAAACGATTCACACCGTTGGCCTAAAAACTCTCCGTCCGATTGGACGAGCGCTATTCTTCCGAAAATGTTTGGTTCCGGAGAAATTTATGGCGGAGTGCGACCAGCGGCGCGTAAGAGTGAGAGCGAAATTGATTCCGGATTTCGGGAAAGGGAAGAAAAAAAAACGAATCGTGAGTGCAGGAAGGGTATAAAAATTGGAGATCGGAGGAGTCTGGAACACTAATTGCGCATTTATCCAGAGACAGACAGCTAAGCGAGGAAACAGATTGGAAGAAATGAAAATGCAGTGCGGTAGACGAAATAAAATGAACGCAGAGAAACAGCAATGAAGAATAAATAAAAAAGAAAAAAAAACTATTTGACTTCATCAGAATCCGAAACCTGAGCCCTCAATTGGCGGTAAGCTGCCTAGGCTAACGCAACGGATCGGCATTTGGAGATTCAAGTTCAACTACCGGTCAAGATAAATATTTATTTTTCAGAACAAACTTGTTCCTTTTAGTGTTTATAGTAGTTTTACTAATTTGTTACATGCTGTGTTAGGCTACATAACGGATCGGAAATTTGGAGATCCAGTTTCAACTCCCGGTCAAGATAAATATTTTTTTTTCGGAACAAACACGTTCATTTGAATGTTTATAGTAGTGTTCCGAATTTGTTAAACGCTGAGTTAGGCTCGCATAACCGATCGGAAAATTGGAGATCCAGTTTCAACTCCCGGTCAAGATAAATAATTGTTTTTTGGAACAAACTTGTTCCTTTTAGTGTTTATCTTTGCAAAGGAGCGCGTGACTGCACAGCCACTTCCTAGCACACTTTGCAGTGTCCATAGTTTACGAATGAAGAAGACATGCGTAGAGTTGCGAATGAAAGATGATATATGAAACATCTGCAAGGCCGAAGAAACAAGCTCATTGAACACACACTGAGGCATTAAACCCTCCAAAATAACTGTATTCGGAAGAATTATCAAATGACAGTTAATGGTAAGAATTATCGAAAATGATATATGTTGGCAAATTTAGAATAATGCAAAAATACGCATCGAATAAATCCAGTAGATAGCTGATCAAAGGCAGAGAGCTGCAGCAAACCGATGTCCACATTGAGGGGCTGCTGATGACGACAGCTTTACCTGAAGTTTCTGGACATGCTAATGTTCTGTGGACACATTTTTCAACTGCAGCAATCATTAAATCGCTGCATACATGATCAATGCATTGTTGATCACACGGATGGTTTTGAAACATTGAGGCTGCGGGAATGAGACGGAGAATAGAGGGGGGACCTTTGAAATGACAGCTTGGAGAAGGACAGGGAGGGTAAACTAAATAGCGAGGAAGATGGACGAAGATGAGTCAAATAAGGTAACTGATAAGAAAGAGGGAACTCTTGAACAATGAAAATAACGAAAGATAAAATAAAATAAATGTAAAGGGTGGGGTTGCAATGTTCATAAACTTCGTCGGTATGGAAAGACGATTTACGTAAACTGGAATATTATGTGATAATAACATGTGGGTGAAGAATAGAACGAAGGGAATGAGCTAGAACACTAAGAAGACAAATTGGAGGTGTTGAAGATGGTGGGAGAGGCAAGAAACTTGGTGGGGCAGACTCGGAGGAGGCAGAAAAGGTGAATGGGGGATACACTGAGGAGTGCACGTTGCATTGAGAACTTGTGGTGGGTATACTTGGGAAAGCGCATAAGAAGTGGAGGGAGAGTACGATTTGGAAGTCATATACAAGGGCAGAAGGCATGAGAATCTGAAAAGAGGATCATCGTGTATTAAAAAGTTGTTGCCGCCATGAAACTTTGAAGGGACCCCACAGTTGAATAAGTTATGGTAAGAACCGCCCAACGGCCTAAAAACGAATTTGTCATCATCGCCAAAGTATACTCCCGGTTGGTGTTAGATTTTATTGAAAGTAAGAGAAAATGCTCCTGATTTTTGTACGTCCGGGGACCTGTCTACCTCTATTACTTCTTCCTTCATCTCTGCGCACATTCTGCCATTCTTCATTCCGTTCATAAAACCAATTCTCCATCTTTCCCTCCCTCACTACCCAACATAGAACACTTAATTATGGCTTGCTAAAAAAACGGTGAGGTAGAAAAGTGGGTACAGCCCTGGACTATTCACAAGTCCGAGGTTAGAATCGAACTGAACTACCAATGGGTGCTTTCAGCTTCCCCAATCAGAGGGATTGTCCCGGCCAACAGATCTTTCTGGGAAGCCACGAAGGCACATGATGTATTCAACGCTCTTTCTTTAACCGACCTTTGGGTTTAAGACTGGTATAACGGCAATCAAAAAAGTATTCTCTAGGAACCGCATCATTGCAAAAAAAATGCACAGCTGATGTGGTGCAGTTACGCTCACGGGTTCAAAGGTTTCCAACTTGAGGAAATCCGTTTCGAAAAAATCATATCCAAAACAATTATAGTTCTAATGAGACAGTACTGGGCTCATCATGTCGCGACAGTGGCTTTGTAATCGCCACGCCGCCATTGCTACAGTGAGTACCAAAAGAAGAATTTCCATTCTTATATTACTGAAAGGTCCATACAAATTCTTCTCGGTCCCAGATTGCTTGGTGGAAAAACTGCCAAACACACCTTGACGGTTGACTGGGAGATCCGGGTTCGAATCTCAATAAATTAAAATAATTTCTTTCCACGCTCAAATTCATCACTTGTATACAAGTCCCTAAGGAAAAAATCCATGGAGGACATACAACGAATAACCCTAGGCCTTGTGAGGAAGGGGAAAAGGCTGCCTAGGGAAGCCAAGAGAAGGGGGAGTGAGTGAACGGATAAAGAAAAACGAGATACTGAAGGCCGTTTTGGAAGGTACAGTACTGGGAAAGAGGGAAGCATGGAAGAGAAAGGCATTTTGAACGGTATGAAGCGAGGTAGTACACAAATATTGCAACACCAGCAAGGGAAATCGGAGAATAACGACGATCCATCAAAAACCTACCCTAAACCGTAGATCACCACACAAAAAAAATCAACCGGTGGAACACCATATTAAAAAAACAAACATGGAAGACTCACAACGCTCCGGAGAACCTCATCTTGAGATGTTGTGCGGTGACGCCTCAGCTGTTTCTTGTTCCAACGTCACACTGGAGGATGGGCCCTCTTACGTTGGGGTTCGCTAGCGCCCGCTGAGCGTGCCTCTTTTGTGCGAGCGATTTCTTTCCTCCTCGTCCAAATCCTTCGGAGAAGATTCCTTCCACCAGGGGGTCCTACGGGAACGCAGTGGCAAGCGAGATTTACTCCTCTACCTGCCCGGACTAACTGAAGCCGAAGCCAGACCTCTCTCGCCCTTATAAGCGTTACCGTGTCTGCCTCCCCCGCTCCTCTCTCGGACCAATCCTCCTCCCTTCCCACACGCACGCGTTCCGGCGGCTCTCTTTCCCCTCCAAGCCCGTGAGCCACAGCCCCAAGAGCTGAGCGGGGTATCCACGGAGGCGCCTTTCCCCGCGTCGTCTCGGGCCCACTCCTCCCGCACCCCCTCCCGTTGAAGCAGCGGACACCACGCCTCCCCGGACGGAGTCTGGGGCGCCCAAGGGCGCTTTGTCGCCTCTGGTTCCGCGAGCGGCAATGTCGCGCGAGACACGGCAGCGACCCACGCGGAGGACTAGTTTGGTTTCACCTCCCCGTTTATAGTCCCCCGAAATCAATTGGTGCACAGCTCTGTTTATTGTTCGGGTTCCTTCATATGGCGCTCTCGTGATGCGCGAGAGTATTGAGCGGCCTATATTTATAAAAGGAAATGGTTGTAGGCTTTACTTTGTGGAAGTTATCCACTGTGGACCAAACAAAAAATGACTTTGTTAACTCCACTAGGGGTTTATTAGCACGACCCGAGTTTCGACACTTCGTGCCAGCATCAGGTGACACGGGTAGTATTTTTTTATTCGGTGCGGTCTTTGTTGATTTGGCAGAATGGGTTCTAGAGGGGAATCCTTTCATTTGTAAATTCCCTTAAGACCAGAGGTGCGACTTTTCCCATTTTCTTTTAATTCAAATTTCAACCAGCTGATTGGTAGGTTTTTTGATATTACTAATCCTAACGTCCTACTTTCCGGCATATTTCGTTTTCTTTTCGTTTTTTTTTCTTTTTCTTTTCCATCGTTTCGTTTTCTCTCCAATAGACGACCCGCCATTAGATCCCTCTTAAATTCCTTATACCGTCTCTCTCTTCTTATTTCGTCCTAATTCTAATTATCTTCCATGCTTTCCCATTGTTCTCCCCTCTATTACCCTCTTCAGAATTCGCTCTCCTTTCAAAAATTTTTCCATCCATCTATTCTCCTTAATTCCGAGCCTCAGCTACTAGCTTCCTCTCACCTGCAACCATATCCAATGCCTCCTCGTTCGTCCTTCTGGCTACCCAACTCACCCTCTCCATCCTTCTCCACACCTCATCTCAAACACCTAAAGTCTACGTACATCCTCCCTTCCTAATGACCAAGTTTCCGCCCCATACAGCGCCGTGCCTGTTATGAGAGCGTTGCAATGGATGAGTCGGGGACTCATGTCGGAGACTCAAGTCGGAGACTCATCCATTGCCACACTCTCTTATAGGTAAGGCACGCAGGCGTTGGAGACAGAAGGGAAAACATTTACAAAGTATAACGCAGTATCACAACGACACATCAAGGGTCCTAAAATGTACACATTTAGCGCTATGCTGGAAGTGGATGCCCTTGAGACCAAGAGATGAGCTCAAGAGGAATGATTTGGCAACAATGTCCCCACTAATACCCACACTCTCAACTAATGTTGATCGCTGAATATAAGAGTTTTGTGCCGAGGATCAGGTTGGTGTGGTGACCAAGACCGCTGGCTTCACATCCCGAGAGCCTGGGCTCGAATCCTCCTTCTTATGGCACCTGCAACCTTTCTTGCCCGCAGACAATTATACAGGGTTGTTACAAGATCAGAATTCTCAAATTTCCTGACTTTTCCCGACTTAAAATTTTTATATTTTTTGACTTCTGAGATGTAACGCCGACCAAAATTCCGCGACTGGATAGGACCAAGGGTTAAAAAATTACATTAAAAATGTAAGACTAGAAGATTAATTTATTTTTTTTAATTCTTCAAAAAGCAGAACATGAATAGTTGTACAATGAGACTAAAAGAGTATTTATTTTAAAATCTTCACAAAAAAAACATGAATAATTGTACCCGAGACCAGAAGATAATGTATTTTCAATACTTCGCAAAACAAAACATGAATTGTACACGAGACTTGAAGATTATGTACTTTAAAATCGTCACACAACAGCGGCAGAGTTTGAACTAACGCGTGGCTCACGGCGGGAACCCAACGATTTTAAAATACGACATCTCTCGGTTTCTTGAGAATCTCCAGGGCGGTGGTTGTCAAGTTAAAATTTTCCTGGCTCATTTTAAAATTCCTGACTTTTCCCGACTTTCCTGACCTGGAACATCCCTGTTATGTACGCACCATAGTCTGAATTCATTTCGATTTATATTGCAACAAACCGAAAACAGTCCCTTGTAGCTTCACATCGGCGGATTGATAACCTACAAATTGCACACTCACAAAATTACCATGTCCTGAGAGCTGAAAAAACCTCGCGGGCAGAATTTCAACCGCGCCCCTAGGGCAGGAGGGCGGGTACTTTACCACAAATCGACACTGACGAGTTAACACACCTCATTTTCCATGACATGGTGGACACCGCTGTGCTCCCCACACAGATTTACGCAGTAATATTGAGATGTCTTAAATTTACCAAATGTGATAATATGTGCCTAGTGAAGGAGAGTGACCATAGAAAATCTCACTAACCTGGGGTGAAAACTAACACCGCTTAAGCAAAAAGTCTGTGAGCACCTTATGTGCAATTTACCCAAATTTTTATCGACAGTCGACAATTAATGGACATGGGTAAGCCGCCGTACGTAAAAATAAGCTTTCTTATGTTAGTTGCTTATCTAATGGACAATATTGCCAACAAAATGTGAAATGGAAGAAAAATATGAGGCTTTTAGATTCACCAACCACGAAAACACTGGTAAGACTTCTTTCGATGGGGGACATATGTTAAAAACCCGCCCCAGGATCGTCGGAAACTACATGGTGAGTAGGTACTTCAAGATGAAGTAATAAAAAAAGTTTGAAAGAATCGTGAAAACTTTTGCGGACACTGTCTTGGAGTTGAAACTCGCTTTTTCGGATAAATTCCGCGTCAGTGAAAAAACTAACAATTCTTCTCGTTCTCCGGTGGCTTCTTCAGAGCGAGACTAGAGTAAATATGATTTCTTTACAGATAATTGTCTAATTCTCAACTTCTTGAGCTTCTATTCCGGCTATAGATTAAAGAAAATAATGGGAAGGGCCATATGATTATGATGATGCGCCATTAAAGTATTTATTTAAGCCACCAGCCAAGGCAGGCAGAAAGTTAGAGCGCAGAAAACTAAATCAGGCTAAATAAATGTAAGCGCTCTATGGGGATAAAACGGAACAGATAGAGAGTACCCATGTTGATAAAATAGTAAATGATGGATACCATCACTGTGTATTTAACGAATCAATGACAAGTGGTAGGTGTAAAAGTACATCGTCCGTTTTATCGACAATTAAGGACTCCAAGAACAGTTAACATTATACCTCTCGTATTCAAGAAGACAATATCATCGAAGTAGTTTGAGATATCGTATCCTGGTTAGTAAATGCCTAAGTCCATAGCACAGTAGTGCTCAAAAGTAAACAAAATTAATCACCTTCTCGGTATTTTTAATAGGCAAATGAACAAAACATGCCCGAACAACTGAGAACGTCCGTATTTTTACCCACTATTCATTCCCCCTGTGCACTGAAAGGATCTTAGAGGTAGTAATTGAAAGCAAAGGGGAAATAGTTCAAATGACTAAATTGCGGAGATTCGCAAATTTACCCAATTACCTACACAACTACGCGTGGATCTACGATGCTCTTTTCTCCAACAGAAAATGTTTGCGGGATGAATAAACTATTTTAATTCTCTCTAAACACATTGAAAATTTTACTGTAGCACTAACCGATAATTAGTAATAACTGGCCTGTTCAAACATTTCACGCAGTTATGTGTATCATAGAAGAACCGGCATTAATTACGCTCAAATGAAGGAGTCTATTGGAGGCACAAGGTTTTCCGCCGAATCCTGAGTAGCGACCTTTGAATAGGCCATTGAGAAGAATCGATATCTAAAGCTTGTTGGAGAAAAATGTAAACACCGGCACAGTGAAGGCAATTCTGGCGATGAAATAAATATTACTTATCAAAATTTAAATTAAAGAAGAGTAAGAAACAAGAATTAGATACAAAAATGTCTTCCCAAAGCACAGAAATGAGATCGCAGGAGAGGAGTCAATTTAAAGTTTAATTACTTAAAGAAAATATATATTTTGAATGTCGTGATGTTTATCCGGCGGATTACGCGAAGTAAGTATCGTAGTAGTCTCTACGGGTTAGAGACTCCATGACTGCCGACACGACGTTTTGAAGAACGACTCTCAAGCTTCTGAGGCCCTGATAATGTTCGTCGGTATGGGAGCGTCGGCAGACATGGAGTATCTAACCCGGAAAGACAACCGTGAAACCTTCTTTCAAAAGATATTTTAGATCTTTAAGGCTGAGGACAGAAGAAGTATATTATAGGACCAAAACAGGTAAATGTAGGCGTTGCAAAAAAAAGAATATCGCAGAGATAAAAAGGCCAACTGAACATTATCAATATGCAGTGAATTTCACACTACCTTACCCTGAAATTTAAATGTGCGATACATTGGCGTTTCCATCAAGGGGCCGCCGCATTCCACTTACGGTTCAAAAATTACACCTAGAAAAGTAAAGGGAATCACTGCCCATCCACTTTCTCCAATCTGCCAGTCCCCGGTTCAGATCCCGAGTGTGCGCTTGATATTATAATTAATTTGTCATAGAATTATGAGCCATCAATAATTTATAGGTACGTACTCTAGATACGAGTATTGAAGTTCATCCGTATAAAATGTCATTTATAAAATCACACGATTATGAATGCCCATACATTCTGAAACTAGCTGGAGCACCAGTAATTTCTTGGTGCCAAGGGCGAATGGTGCGTCGTAAACTTAAAAAGATTTTAACTGAAATATACGAAGAATATGACACATTACTTCCTAACACTAGGGGTGACTCAATATTTAAAAATAGACTCTTATATAATGGTAAATTATTATTCGAGGCTGCGAGTTACATCACTGTGATTAATCAACAACACTGTTTCCTGCGATCTCTTAAACAAGGCATATATAAAAAGAAGTGTCATCTCCCTCCGATGGTTGATTGTCTTCCTAATGCCTCCTTTGAAGTTTTCCCTTTTCTTAATGATATCCGGTAAATAAATATCCATCCTTGCATTTCCTCCGTTAATTACGGAATATATGTCCCTTCACTGAGTATCTTTGGCAATATACTTCTGCTTAATACATTTAGAGATAATTTTTAGACGAGATATGAAGGGGAAATTCAGGTAGAGCTCAAAGTTTCCACTTTGTGTCACCCTTGACTCGTAAAAATGCAAAGCGTTGCCAGGTTTGGTAAATTTGCAGTTTGCATAAGTAAGTTACAGGTTCCACAGACCTGTCTTCCGCATCTCACAGTATGCGGTCCATTTATTAAATCTAAGTCATAAAAATTATTCATTTGAAATCACAGAACTGCAAAAAGTTAAAGGAAAAAATTTGCAGAATATTTAATTTATAATAAGACTACTATCCAGAAATATCACTACAATGGAGTAAAATAGCCTCCGGGCATAAAATAATGAATAAAATTCGCATGTCCACTACATCTTTTCGAGGAAACACGGATTCGCAGGGAGAAAAAGTTAATATCATACACGAAATATGGAATTAAATGCCGAATATTCATTGTTCTAAGTGATCAATTCGACTGGAAAATTAAATAACTTACCAGTTCATTTACTCTTCTGCCCGGCTGATGTTTACGAAAATATAAACCAGGGGTCTATATAGGTCGATATTAAATGTCAGGAAGTCGACACGGAAACGGAGGTCATTACTCTTCGAATCCATATTGAAAATATGCCTTGTACTTTTCCACAGTTATTAACCCTAACTCCATCACTACTTTTTAACTTTCACTATGGAGTCGAATATAAAATGCTTCCACAAAGTGACGCATGAAGATGTAAAGTTTATCATTAATCTTTCTTAGCTTTCATGAGAACATTGCTCGATAGTAACTAAGACAATTCCTGCAAAGAATCAGCAGCTCAAACTTGGGTGTATTCGATCCAAAAAGTCTACAACTTTTCACATCAGTAATTTTTAATACAACACTACTTCTTCTAGAGTGTTTAGGTTTCCAATGGCTGATAAATATGTCAAGATTTCATGAAAATTTGCAGGAGAACATGATTAAAAAATTATCCAAAAAGTTAGGAAGGCAAAACATACACTCCAACGAAAATTCAGAGGTAAATCTTGAAATGCGTCCAGAAATATCCCTCATTTAATGCGGACGAAGAGACAATTAATTTATCTTAATCATCACTAAAAAAACTATAGAATCAGGTTCAAGAAATTCAACTGGAAGGTAACTTTTATACATTCGCCACCTGAACGGAATAATTTCGTTTGAGAGGCACAGTACAGTTTAAACAGCTCAAGGGTATTTCCACGGTGGCGGTGAAAGGAAAGTGATTATATTATTGGAAGAGCGTAACAGAAATGTTCCCCACCTTGAATAAGACGTCACATTTCCGGTTGCATTTCAGCGATAATCGGGAAAAAATTTGCGTCAGGTAGCGGTTAAAATCCTCCTGATGAACGAGAGATACGCCATAATTATTGAAGTTCCTGCTTAATCCATGGGAGGCAATGATTCACGTTTCTAAATTCTTAACAGCCAATCTTGCTGCTACAAAATTGAGCAACCTCATCTCCCATGTCACGAAATTTACGCAAAAAATAGCTTCATTAGGCTAGTCTATCTGCTTTTCAACAATGAAGTACTAGGAAAACTTAAGGAAATCCCACGTTGCTAGTGAAAACAAATTATGAATTTTCATCTTTTGTATGCTTCATTTAAAAAATATGTTTTAACTAATGACGAGCAGAGAATTCAGAGAAGCAGAGAACGAATTTTTTTTTACTTTAAAAGAACATTCTATGCCTGCAATAGGGGTCGAATTCAGCCCCATTTCTATTGAATTAGCACACATCGTCTCCAATAGTAACCTTAATTTGCTGTTAGCTAACTAAGTAACGGTAGGATGCCAAGATAATAATTTAATTTGATTTCCAAACCGCTTCCGCACCTTATAAACAGTATTATTTAACGAAAATGACACTTGCATTGGATATTTGCCGGCCTCGGTGGCAACCGGGTAAAGTCCTCGCCTGCTAAATCGAGGGTCGTAGGTTCGAATCCCAGCTGGTTGGAATGATCACCTCTCAGGGCATGAATTTTTGTGTTCGTCTGTTGTTGTTGTTATTCATCCGATATAAATTGGTCAAATTGGCTATATTCGGGGTAGTGAGGATAAAATAAAATTTTAAAAATATATGAAAATACTTAATTTCCCGAGTATTTACATATTCACCCACTGAACACCATGCAAATTCTAGTTCAGCCAGTGAAAAAGAGGGAGTAGAATGGTAGGATTTTTCCGTTCATATCAATTAGAGAACATATCTTTCTGCAGGTAGCCAGAACATGGATAAAATTGAAAATTAATTTTATCTGGTGGAATCACCTTCAATGAAAGTAAACATATGTTTGCTGAACAATAAACAAATATAGAGCGAATACAGTTTAAAATTCAGTCACCGAAAAGTGATAATAGCATACAATCCTACTCGAATTGCGGAACGGGTTGAGCGCCGAAAAATAATCTTTCTCAGACGAAAAAGGCAGACCTTATCCCCTCCTGATTCCGGGTCCACATCAATTCCGACAGTCTCTGATGGGCGCGCAATTGAGACGCTTCGAATGATCAAAATTTTTAAGATACTTTCTCACGGAAGATACCCGAGACTCGTAGATTCCGATTGATTCCAAAAACAATATTTCGAGGCGATCAACAGGAGTTCTGAATTTTAGACAAATATTATCCCACGCCTTTCTTCCGGATCCAAGGATTTGCTACACGCTGGTTCAGGGAATTCCAAGCGACAATAGCATCTAGAGATGTACCGCAAAGAGTATATTAATATCTGAGGAGCCTTTCAGCTATTTTAACCCAGAATTAATAGTGACTGCGATTATATTTCGTTAAAAATAATTTTGCTACCCCACATAGTAAAAACTGACCATGAACATCTTATATTTTAAGGTACACGCAGGCTCACAGAAAACTCCAAGAGACAATAGCATCTAGAGATGTGCTGCAAAGAGTATATAATATCTGAAGAGCCTTTTAGCTTTTTAACCCATCATTAATAGTGACTGCGATTAGGTTCAGTAAAAAATTAATTTGCTGCCCCACATAGTAAAAAGAGACTATGTACAACTTATATCTTCTACACAATGGACCCTCGAAGGGCAAACGATTTGTAGCTCGAATAGTTTGGATCTCTACCGAGAAATTCCAGGAAAATAAGGTCTGGTGTTTGAATACAAGTTCGGAACTTGATCCAAATAAGCGCAGATATTGGAGGACCATGAAAACTAATTTTAGCCCGCTAGGCACTGCACCCTTTCCCATGAACAAAAATCTTGACGGGCTGGAAGGGCTTACTCGTTTCAACGACCCCTTGAGGCGAACTGGCGTGGGCAACCACGATTGCTCCTGGTAGGGCCACCCAAGCCAAATATGCCGAAGGATAGACCACAGACGTCAAATTAGAGTACGCCATTGCGCTGCATCGCATTTCTGTTCTTTCTAAAATATTTGGTACGTAAAAAAATATACAAGTCTATCTTCCTCAAATATTTGGTTTCGTTCGCTGTTTGAATGACCTCGTACTTGTCTCCGTTTCATAAATATTGTCAAAATGATGACGCTCGCCACGAAAAAAATCATTTTACTTGGCCGAGTGGCGGACCCGGATCTCCCGATTGTCAGTGAGGTGTGCTATTAAGTAACATGGGCTATCGAATCTTCAATAAAGACGAAAATCGGAATGGTTTTTACTGGAACGAGACACGTCCATTTTTTGCGGCCGTGGCTTACTAATTATCTCCGCACACCATCACGTTCGTTGGTAGTAGGCGATAAGTCTCGTTCGCATCAACCACACAAAAATTCATACATGGCAGAATCGAGCATCAAATATAGCATCGATACATTTGAATTTTGCACAATTCTAAATGGAGACTGAAAAAGTTCGGATTCATCAAGCAAATAGCAGGAAGGAAACTTCCATGGAGAAGCTGAAGAATGTCACTACTTCGCTCAAGCAAGATCACATTTTGATTACACCGAGAGAAATTTGGACCCTTCGCAGGAAGCTCTATTTACCGAGTTAAATAAAATAAAAAGGAAAACAAAACGCCACGTTAAAAACTAACACAGGCGAACATTGAGGGTAACAGAGATGAAGGACTAGGCCCGGAGCCGCTAGAGACTAGGAGGCTAAACGCTAGGTTTAGATTGATTGAAAAACTCAGATTATACGACTTTCAGACTGACACGGAGGATATTACTTTGCAACAACAAAAGTTTATCGAGAATAGGTCTAAAATCTTAATAGTTATACTTTTCCAATGTTTCAGAATTAAATGACGTGGCATATTATTTTTATTTTGGACTTACCCTCGACAAACCAGTATTTTTGAATACCCGAGATCGAGATGCAGACATAATTCTGTTCCCGCACTATAATGCTAGACCTGATAGAAGTGACAGAATAAGAGACACGAACTGCCGGGCTGACAAGTGCAAATATTTTTTCTTTCTTCGCAACATTATCGTTGATACAAAATAGAGAATTACACTCATTCGCTTAAGTAACTCGCGATTCACTTTCGCCCTCATTCATTGGTCGTTCAATCCTAAGATAGGTTGACTGCAGCCCTAGCATCTCTTCCTATGTACTTTCCTCTTGATTTGGTCTATGACCTTACTCCTGGGTCTTCCACTGGGGACTTTACCCTCCATTTTGCCTTCAATTATGTTCTTCACAAACCCATGGTGTCTCAGGGTGTGTCCAATACATCTCGTTCTTCTTTTATGTACGGTGTTACATATGGTCTTTTCCTCTTCTACTCTTCTGTACACTTCATCATTTCTTATTTTGTCCGTCCATTTTATCTTCAGCATCCTCCTCCAGCACCAGGTTTCGAAGGCTTCTATTCTTTTCTGGTTAACTTTTCCAATGGTCCATACTTCCGATCCACTAAGTGCTACGCTCCACACAAATGTTTTCTCATAATGTTTTTGGTTTTTACTCATACACTTTCGCCCTATCTCCTTCCTTTATCGTATTTACTCCACTACCATGGCCGGTGTACTAACACACATACTGCAACACGCCATCGCGGTGGCTTGCAGGGTAGCGTGTAGACGTGGACACTTGAACCACTCGTACGGGAGTATTAAAAGGGACGATCTCAAATAAGTGGGTACTTAGGTAGGAAGCTACAATGAATAACGACACAAAACTTGAATGAACAGCAAAATCAGTGCGATACAGCAGCCAGTGCGATGAGACAATCATCATCGTTGGTCATGTGATTCTAAGATTGGTTGACTGCAGCCATCCACCCTTCCCTATCTGATGCTAGTCCCTGGACCTCCTTGTTTCTCTTCATATGTACGAGGGCTGTTCAAAAAGTAATGATAAAAACATTCTACAGAAATAATATTTATTTAGTCTTCCAAATCTCTTTGCTCTTTTTTGAATTAACCCCCCTTGGTTCTAATGCACTTCTGCCACCGTCCATGCAACTTTTTAAACACGAACGCCAGATATCTTTAACGAGCTCTTTGCAACGCGCCTCCACAGCTTTGATGACGCCATGATTGGTCTTGAATTTCCGTCCCCTGAGTGGAAACTAGACTTCGGGAAACAGCCTAAAGTCACAAGAGGCCAAATATGGACTGTACTGTTGGTGGGGTTCAGTTGCGATGTCGCTAGCGTTCAAGAAATCTACTTCAGTGAGAGCGAGGTAGGGCTATGCACGCACGGCGAGACACAATGTTGTATTTGCTCCGGTGTGAGCAGGCGCGGCACCCATCAGCAAGACGCATCGCACGGTCAAATCATCGTTCACAATCTAAAATGCGCTCCCTCCTGAAATGTCTAGACATGTGGCGAGCTCCCTAGAGGCGAAGCACCTGATTGGCTGCGCGCGAGAGGCTACGCTTAGTTTCGCGTAGAACGCGTGTATGTGAACCCCCCTTAATGGTAATTCGTCGTTTTTTGCGGACGATAGTGGCAGCTGCATTCTTTAAAACCTCGGTGCGAGACGTTGAATGGGGCCCCTCGCGTAACTCGTCGGCAATGCTCTCTCTACCCTCCTCGAACGCTTTACACCACTTGTAGAAGGTCACCAGGGGGGCTATTTTGTAAATTCGAAAACTGTTTCGGCAACGGATTCGGCAACGAATTCGAATTCGAACGCCTATTCGAAGTCTTGCCGAAAGTGCGCTTATATGCGACCGCGTAAGCACTTTCGACTCGCCAGAATTCGATTCGAAAGAGTTGCCGAAGTGACGCAGTAACTTGGCGAAGAGAGCCGAAGCAAATGATGACGTCACTGTTTTCAGCCAATGAAATTTCAGAGCCAGCGTTCGGTACCGCCTCTTTTGACATGGATAATAAATCACAGAAAGGTAAGCTACCTGTTCATTTATTTGTATTATGTGTCACTCCCGTTGTTGTTATTTGCCGTTAATTCATTGGTTCGTGTCTTTGACTTTTATTGAGTTCTTGTCTGCACATAATCGCGAGTAGTCGCGCTTAATTATAACAAAACACGTATTTCAGAAGAAGGACGTATCGTGTGGGCCTTGCATGGGTGCAAACGGGAGCAGTAGGAATTAGCGTTTGAATTAATATGGCATAAATTGATGCTGTATTTCATTTATGCACAATCATAAAATGTTCCCGCTACAAACTTTGCCAGTATAATAGTTGTTGTCGATGGAAAATATGTGTTTTATGGTAAATATTGCGTCATGAACGGAAAAAATTCTATGCTGGATTGCTTGGACTGGAAATCAACTACCTATTTACTTTTTGTAAGAGACACGATCATTTATATATCTATTGAATTAAACTAGCGGGACGAAGTACGCACGGGTGCGTCTGAAATATTCCAAAATAGATACGCTAAATTATGTCCGCTCATGTTGAAAGTAGGGAAGCTTTTCAGATTAATTGTTTTGGAGCTTTACATTCGTTGGGAACAAAAACCCATTTCGTACAAGTCACTATTTGGGAGAGATCGTATACATAACGTGATCTTAACTTAATTAACTTGTCAGAAAAATTCATCTAAGTAAAATGTATTTTTTATTCATTCGTTTATTTACTGGCTAGTTGAATCGTTGCCATATCAGCGAAATGCCAATTTCTATGCCAGCTGTTACCCAAAAAATGCTTCCGTATGGTAAGTTTCTTTTTCCACCCAAACCATTATGTAGTATTGGTTGACTGAATACGCTTGACTGCCAGTACAAAGATTGAATTTTAATTTTAAATCTGCTGTATTTCTGCTCACAGTTTTTGTGCATTCTCACATCCTAGCCATATTATTTACTTCTGTAGCGAACTAGTAGAAGAATTGTGTAGCGCCTAAATCGTCCAGTGCTCTTTATTTCCTTGGTGTGTATACTTATTGTGAAATTTTAGGGAATATCCTGTGGTGACATCGTTATGATTCTCAGCATTGCATTATGTCTATGGTGTTTTTACGTCTGGTGTCATGTCCATGCACACTGTTTCTCAATCTAAATTTATCAAGGTTGTCTTTTACTTAAGTCAAACAATGATAAATGTACAAGCTAAATACTGTCATTACAATCAATCTCACAAAGAGTGGACGGCAATGGTCCTGTTGGCCAGAGTTTGAGATGATCCTAACTGCTTTCATTTGTATTAAAAGTAAAGTTCTTGTGCCACTTTCATGTCCCCAGAGCCGTAAGTCATAGTTTAGGTGACTTTGAAAGAAGGCAAAGTAAGTGAGCCTCACATATTCCGATGAAACACAGTTTTTCAGTCTCCTGAGTAGGAACAAACACTTGGAAAGTTCTTTGCTGACTTCAGTAATGTGACAGTTCCAGGTAAGTTTACTAGCAATATTGAATCCAAGTAACTTGACAGAGTTATCAACTTAACCAACATTTCTAAGATGACAAGTAAGATGTTGTGTTTTTGCAGAGTTAATTAGTAGTTTATTAGCCGAGAACCAATACCTGGCTTGCTCTTCCACATCACATAGCTCTTCATGTGCCTGCTCAGGATTCTCACACTTGCTAAGAAATGTAGTGTCATCAGCATATAGAAGACAGTCAACAGATGTTACTTGGTAGGTCATTAATCATTAGTAGAAATAATAATGGACTGAAAACAGACCCTTGCGGCTGAGTGAACTGAGTAAGTTATTTCTTTCCAGATATATGAGTATTTGAGCACTAGATATAGCCTCAATGATTTTTCCTATTACAGGAATGATAGAGATGGGGCGATAATTCTTAGGGTGATTTTTATCACCCCTCTCATAAATAGGTGTCACCTTAGAGTATTTTAAAGCATCAGGGAAATGTCCTGACTGGAAGCAAGAGTTGATGACCACAGACAATGGAAAGGAGATTTGCTGTATAATGGCCTTTATAATGTTATTGGAGAGACCGTAGATGTCTCTACTTTTTGATCCCTTAAATTTAGGAACTGCTTTGACTATTTCAGATGGTGTAACCCACTTCCAGCGAAATTTTTCAGTGGGAGCAGAAGATCTATTGAGGCAGCATTTAAAATCTAGGTTGGCACTGGATATGTTTCTAAGAGTATTATCAATGGAATGCACAAAGTGATTATTAAATTCAGAGGGTTTGATTGGGATATCTTTAGTAACACTAGTTTAAGGAGTCATATTCCTGATGACTGACCAGGCTGCTTTAGATTTGTTTTGGGAGCTGTCTACAAATTCTACATTAGCTTTGCATTTTGCCCAAGAAAGTTTGTTTTGATAATCCCTTTTCAGTTCCTTGTACAACTTAATGTTAGTATGAGTTGGCTTATTTTTAGAATCTTGATAACTAAGCAACAGTTTTCCACGAAGATGCTCAAGGTCAGGAGTAAACCAATTTGCCTTTACATTCCTGGTTTGCTTAAGCTTGATCAATTTTTGTGGAAATGCTTGGTTACATGCTAAGATAGGTAACTCTATCAAAGAACAAAGTAAATTTTTGTGAGCCATTACCTGCAGTGAGTAAGGAAACCCAATCCATTTCAATGAGTGATTTTTTAAACATTTCTTTTGGGCTTTAAGTAATTGGCCACGCTAAGATAATTTGATCACAGTACTCAACTGGCAGAATATTCAATATACTAAAGACAACGGCACTGTGGTCAGATATTATAGGATTAAAAACATTAAAAGAATTTTCATGAGGATAAAAACAAGTGAGAACATTATCCAAGCATGCAGAGTTGCTGGTTGGTTGATGGTTAGCGTAGTGCAAATTAAAGGACCTGAGTAATACATCAAGTTGAGTTTTATATCTTGAGTTATTTGACAGGTCAATATTCAGGTTCTCTTATCTCTGCAATGAGATGAAGGACACTTTTGAAGCACTAAAACATATGCCTTCAATATGTAGGCCAGTTACTTTCACCATTGGAAAGAACTTTCGTTTGTGTATGACACAAGGGACATTCCATTATGTCACTTCAGTTTTATTTTAAACCTATAGAGAGAAACTTAGTTTTTAATTTCTGATCACTAATACACTTTAGGATTTCAGTGTAAAATATTTATCCTTTCTGCATTTTAAGGCAATATGAAATCATATGGTAGAAGTATAAATTTCTTTGTGATTTAATTATTTTTTCATGTCGACTGCAAACATTTCTTCAATTAGTTAATTTTTCCACTTGCATGATAAAGAGATGATTATAAAAGCACTAAGTATTTTAAGAAAAATGAGCATACTTTCACCTTGATGATAAATAGCCTTCTAGTGTCTCATTATTTCATTTAAAAAATAATCATTTCCAGATACTTCCCTTGATGAGAGGCTTGTGATAACCACTGAGAAGAGGGCACAGGCATGGGGGAAAATTTGAGACTGTGACAGAAGAGGTGAAGATGCAATGGAATATGGAATTTTGACCATTGTTTGAATTAAGGCACATTAAGTTCTCTTATCTCTGCAATATGATGATGGACACTTTTGAAGCAGTTAAAAAATATGCCTTCAATATGTAGGCCAGTTAATTTCACACTTAGAAAGAACTTTCGTTTGTTCAATGTGATCTAATAAAGTTTATTTTAAAAACCCTCATATGACTTATTGGCACAAGAAATCTATTGGTAATTGCTCTTAATGTAGGCATGAAAAGGGAACGACCTTCCTTCATGGTCCAGCTATGACAATATTTTACAATACACTTCCTTCTTCACCTCCCTTAAGGAAGAGGCAAAGAAGGTGGCAGCTGAGTAAGTTGAATGAACTGTTATGACAGTGGTATGAAATATTCATCCAGCAGGTATTAGTTTAAGGGTTTGATGGCCGATAAAACTTAATGGTCTACTACTTCTAATTACTAAGGACTATGCATTTCTAATTACTAGGAACTACTTTATTTTCATACTTTTGAGAAATGGGTTACAGTTATTTTTTAAAATATTCATCCGAGGCATTAGAATTGTTGAAGTTGTATCACAGGCATCACCTTGCATAAAGTAAGAGATTACAGTACGTATTTCACATTTTCATCAACTATAAATATCAAGTTTCATGATTAAGCCACTGTATATTACATCAATCATTGGTACAAGTAACCTATCAGTCATTGATCCTAATGTTGGCATGAAAAGGCAATGAACTTCCTTCATGGTCTAGCTACAAATACCATGCAACTTATTGAATGAATTTCCATTTTCAAACAGCAGGTATCATACATTCCTTAATACCACCCTAAATGCCCATTATATTCCACCCTTCTTTAAATATCTCCCTCATTCAACATTACTTAACGCAATTTCTTCCTTCAGTCACTGTCTTTAAGGCCCACCCCAAAACCCTCCTTTTCAGACTACTAAAATATTTGTTAACAACCTTATTCCTATCTCACCTTTGGCATTGCTTTCTTCATTTTTCTAACACTTCTATCTTACTGGTCTTAATGTTCTATTCCATATCCATTAACTAAGCATCAGCATAAGGTCCTTTTCTATTCATGTATGAAGGCATGAAGGTTTGCATGTAAATGTAAGCATTGCTTGATGATCGACAATATATATTAATTATGACCACCATCATGACATTCAAAACTTACAATGCATGCCCTCATTTTCACTCACACTTCCAGATCATATTCTGGGTAGCCGACTTGACTACACACAGGCATTTCAACCTTGGTACATCGACATCGCCTCCCCTTTTTGTCAAAGGTACAATTGTTGAAGAGTTCTGACAGCCCAACCACTTCTTGTGGTAGATGTTAGGCTTGCTGGTTCCCTCAACAGCACCTCTTGTGAAAGATTCCTGCATAAGTGAGCATTATTGCCTTATGATATTACCTTTTATAATTCTTACCCAGTACAATCCTAAGAAACCTGTTTTTCAACTATTACACCTGATCCCCATAACATCCAAGGCATATAGAATGTTGGGTTTTATTTGTCGTGCATGTAAGGATTTTAAAAACATCCACTGTCTGAGGATATTATATGTGTCTCTTGTCAGATCAATCTTAGAGTACTGTTCAATTGTGTGGAATCCATTTTATGGGAAATATGAATCATCCATGGAGAGGGTCCAACATAAATTTTTAAGGTTTGCTTCAATCAAATTTTCTATTCCCAGAATGAAAGGAGAATATGACAGTGTAATGAATTACTTAAACCTGACTAGTCTTCGATGTAGAAGAAAACAATATGGTGTTATATTCTTATATTATGTCTTGAACAATTACATAAAATGCTCAACTCTATTGCCATTTCTCTCTCTTAGGGTACCTTCGGTAAACACAAGACTGAGCAATTTGTTTAATGTACCCTATCTGCCAAATAACTATTCATTCTACATGCCACTGTACCGTGCAATGAGAGATGCCAATGAAATCTCAAGGGACATTGAATTTGTTAATTCTTCCTCAAGCACCTTCAAACGATATGTGAGAAGCAATGTTCCTTGAGTGTTTGCCTTTTTTTATTTAAGTCATATCCATATTCTCATTTAAAATTGCCTTATTCAGTAGTGAATGTATGATGTTCTTGTTAGATTAAGTCATATCTATTTTTTTTCCTCTTACTCTTTTTCTTTCTCTTTATTTTTAAGCTTACCTTCATATCCTTGATGTGCCTTTACTTACTTTAAAGCTGCTATTCCTTGTTGCCTTAATACTTGTACTCAATGTATAACTTTATAAAAGGTTTTATATCAACCCGTTCAATAAATATATTATTATTATATATTATTCCCAGTTTTCATTTTTAGATGCTTTCACCATTACCCTACTACCTTCCACAATTTGAGCTAATTTGCGATTTGCTGACCTATCATAAATCTCTTTCATTTTGGTCTCCTTGGCGCATAATGCTGCATGAATGTCCTCCTGAACTTTTGGCATAAGTGCTTCAGTAGGAACTTGAAGTCTTATTCTCAAGTAGTAACTAAATAGAATTTTTACAGGGGAGACATTTAGCCCTTTCACTAGAGTACTTATATACTTGCAAAGCAAATCTCTGAAATCTATCCCAGCCTCTTTCCTTTTCCATTATATTTGTTTACTTATTCGCACTCCTTTTTCAACAAGGCCATTGCTCTGATCATGATGTGGGATAGACAGAGGATAGATGTTAGGCTAGTAAAATAGCTGCCTGGCTGTTGTGTATGTTCTCTCAATACCACAGAGACATTAATATAAAACCTTTGACACTTGAGCCTGCAATGCCTTTGGCAAAATGTTCCAGGTAAAAATGTTAGACCTGTTGCTAAATCCTCTGAAACTTGTCTATCTGCTATGGAAAACTAATATATAATCTACTAGTAGTGGATTTAGCTTTAGTACTGTAACTGGATTTAGCCTGTCTGGATTTTGAAGATGCATCAAATGCAGACAAGAATACTTCCTGATCATATGTCAGTCTTTCAGAGTGGCGACATACTTTCAGGGAAGCTACCAAGCAATTAGTTTTCCCTGGGTGTGAATTTGATTGGTAAACAAGTATTTCGAAGCCTCATAACTCTTTCAGTTGGTTCAACGACTATAATAACTAGCAATTATACAGTATATTATCACCAAATCAGCTTACTTTATCACTTAGGAGACAATTCACGGTAAGAGGGTGCCGGCCAAAACTCGATGAGAATTTGATTAGAAAACCAACACAACGTATTGTGTGACAATCGTCTGCGTCTGCCTTCGTTAAAATGTTAATAATTACGGTATGCTATCAATTGAAGTCGCCTAAATATTTAACAATTACTATCATGGCACAAGGGCACCTACCTCAGACAATGTGTACGATATTTGATAGGCAAACTAGCAATTTGAAGCCTGTGACTCCTTACGCTGGTTTAACAACTCTCACAACTAAACAATAGACGTTTTATTATCACCAATTCACAACTTTAGACACAAAAACAACGGTAAGAGGAATCCAAACAACACTTCCACTGCGAGTTGGTACGATATTTTATGGGGAAACAAGCAATTCGAAGCTTGTGACTCCTTATGCTGGTTTAACAACTCTTATAACTAAAAAAATAGACGTTTTATTATCACCCATTCACAACTTTAGACACAAAAACAACGGTAAGAAGAATCCAAACAACACTTCCACTGCGAGTTGGTAGGATATTTTATGGGGAAACAAGCAATTCGAAGCCTGTGACTCCTTATGCTGGTTTAAAAACTCTTATAACAAAAAAATAGACGTTTTATTATCACCAATTCACAACTTTAGACACAAAAACAACGGTAAGAGGAATCCAAACAACACTTCCGCCGCGAATGTCCATATATGTTTTATGGGGAAACAAGCAATTCGAAGCCTGTGACTCCTTATGCTGGTTTAGCAACTCACAACTAAACAATAGACGTTTTATTATCACCAATTCACAACTTTAGACACAAAAACAACGGAAAGAGGAATCCAAACAACACTTCCACTGCGAGTTGGTACGATATTTTATGGGGAAACAAGCAATGCGAAGCCTGTGACCCCTTAGGCTGGTTTAACAACTGTTATAACTAAAAAATAGACGTTCAATTATCATATGGTCAATTCAATTCGCCACTAACGACACAAAAACAACGGTAAGAGTAATCCAAATAACACTTCCGCTGCGAATGTCCATATATGTTTGATGGGGAAACAAGCAATTCGAAGGCTGTGACTCCTTATGCTGGTTTAACAACTCATAACTAAAAAATAGACGTTTTATTATCACCAATTCACAACTTTAGACACAAAAACAACGGTAAGAGGAATCCAAACAACACTTCCACTGAGAGTTGGTACAATATTTTATGGGGAACAAGCAATTCGAAGCTTGTGGACTCCTTATGCTGGTTTAACAACTCTTATAACTAAAAAATAGACGTTTAATTATCACTGGGTCAATTCATTTCACAACTAAAGACACAAAAACAACGGTAAGAGTAATCCAAATAACTCTTCCGCGGCGAATTCGATTCGAATACTGAGAATTCGAAGCCTCAAAAGCTTTCGGCAAGGCCAGTCGAAGTTCGAGTCGAACTTCGTCATTATCTTCGAGAGGAAAAGCTTACGTGGTCGCACATTTCGTCCAACTCTTCGGTTGTGACGTATTTTCGACTCCGGCTGCCGAAACCGAAACCGAAGGGTCGAATTCGAAGCTTACGTGGTAACCCCCCTGGTTAGTAGCACCTTCACCATACACGGAAGGTAATAATTCATACGCGTCTTTTCGGTTATTCCCGAGTGTCACTAAAAATTTCACGTTACAACATTGCTCTAACTTTTTATCCATGCTGGACATGGTAGGCGAATATCTAACATACGTTACGCGAATCATCACATGCGTCCACTAACTGCACCAATCGGCTTGAAACTGGTATTTATAGATGGCTAAAGGAATCGGCTACACGGTGGTATGCATTATTACTCCTCTTCGCGACACATTTTCTTTCCAGGTCACTATTATCATTACTATTTGAACAGCCCTCGTATTATTCTCTTTATTTGATCCATGAACTTATTCTTGGGTCTTCCTCTGAGGACTTTTCCCTCTATTTTACCTTCCATTATGTTCTTACCGAGCCCATTGTGTCTCAGGGTATGTCCAGTCCGCCTTAATCTTCTTTTCTATATGGTGTTCCATATGGAAATCAGAGGGAAACCATAGTCAACAGCAGATCTCGTCCTAATCACATGATAAGAGCACAATAGCCCATAGGTTAACCATAAGTTTCCCATTGATTCAAGATGTTTGATTTTCCGGAAACAAAAACTAGGAAATCTAGGAAATAACAAATTTGACAGGCTCATATGGTCCAAATACATCTCTCGGCGGAAGGAATACTGAGAATTTCTCAGGTCATGGGGCTCAGGCGGAAGTGGGGTTTTACCTCTTCCAGAAGAGTAAACTCTAAGGTTGAAGGCTGGGGTGGTGATCACCAACAAGTAAATAGCAATTTCTGCTATTCTCTCATATTCTGGATACGCTGGCGTTGAAAATGACAGCGAAGGTGGTACATCCCCTCCCATAAAGTAAAAAAGTCGAGGAAAGAGAGAGAAAAAATCTGTCGCTTTGAAAACAAGCAGCAAGGACGTATGAATGAGTATGAACATGAGGACACATACATGGGGAGTAACATGGGATGATATGAATAGAAAATCCGTGCAAAAACGTGAAATAAATGTTCACCGTCGAAAAATTAATTCTAATTTATTCGGCCACGGCTCGAATCACGAATTATCACGATATAAACAGTCATCCTAGAAGGACTCTTGCAGGGGCGTTTTAAAAGAGGCAATTTACTGGCACATATTGTACGCACAAAAGCAAGAAAATTTTTCGAACGAAATCTTTTTCAGGTAAAATTGCACACTGTGCGGCAGAAAACGAAAATAAACGATCATAAGAATTTAAAATTTATACCGCTATACTTTCGAGTAATGGCACACCTGAAAAGTGAGACCCATCACAACGAGCAATCTAATATAGTGCGATGAAGATAACAGCGCAGTCAAGTGTTAGCAATGCACACAATTGGTTAACACGTCCACAGCTGTTTGGGGAAAGAATCCACGTGACCGAAGAATCCACGACTGTGGCCTTCGTTTTACGACTGATGAAGTATTGTTTGCTTTTGATTTATTTCTACGCTAAATGAGTAAATTTTAAGTACTCTATTTTTTGGGCAGACTATAACCTAATCAAAACGGCTACACTTTACAGATTTAGGCTTCACTGCATGGAAGTTAATAGTATCCATACTTGAAGAATACAATTTTGTACTTTTCCACACATTTTTATTTTGGATGGTACGACACATTTCACCGACTTCATCGGCATCATCAGGTACAAAATTCAGGCAATATAAGTACAGGTATACATAACTTCAGCTTTTTTTGTATGTAAATGTGTACTGATAATGCCTGAATTTTGAATCTGATGATGCCGCAAGTCGGTGAAATGCATCTCACCATCCAAAATAAAAATCGGTGGAAAAGAACAAAATGTATCCTTCAAGTATGAATCAAAACGGTCTTTAGAATTGACATAACCTGTAATATTTCGGATATTACAAAGATATTCAATGAAGTATGAAAGGAAAGAGGTTGACGATTGAATTAAGTTTGTTCTGGCGGAAGAGAGCATTCGAACGAAGCAGTCAAACGCCCCACTCCTCAAGACGATATGAAGTAATTAATCGACTCGAAAAGGAACGACGAGCATTGAGAAACACGGAAGTTGGGACGGCCGACGTTCAAATGTCACATCGCGGTGATTCATAAGGAGCAGTCGACATATTTCACGGGCAAGCGTTGCTGTAGGAACTAGTTAAAAAAAAAGACTTTTGTGCCTAGATAAGGGATAGCCTAACTTGAGAAGTGGGATAATTTTTCTCTCGAATAAAATACCTTCTCATATAGACAAAAAGTTAGTATTCTGGGATTAAAGCGTCCAGAGCCGACATTCTCCTTGGCCCTCGGGTTACTCAAGAATTAACTCTCAATATCATTGGTTGTTCAATCTTAAGATTGGCTGACTGCAGCCCTACACCTTTCCCTATCTTATGCTAGTTCCCTTACCTCCTGGTATCTCTTCCAATGTACTTTCCTCATTATTAGATCCATTAACTTACTCCTGGGTCTTTCTCTGGGGACTTTTCCCTCTATTTTACCTTCCATTGTGTTCTTCACGAACAGATTTTGTCCAATCCATCTCGTTCTTCTTTTCTGAATGGTGTTCCATATGGTCCTTTCCTCTTCTACTCTTCCGTAAACTTCATCATTTCTTATTTTTCCCGTCCATTTAATCTTCAGCATCCTCCTCCTGCACCAAGTTTTGAAGATTTCTAGCCTTTTCTGGTCAGCTTTTCCAATGGTCCATGCTTCCGCTCCATAGAGTGCGACGCTCCACACGAATGTCTTCACGCATTGTTTCCTGGTCCTATTTTCCTTGAGCACAGCAGTTGTCTTTTTCCCATGAACGCCTCCTTAGCTTAGGCTATGCAACTTTAAATAATATATGAATATTTGTTGTAGCTTTGAAGAGCCTATCTCCATCATCGGAAGTATTATGAGCAAACGGGATGGCGTCACCATGGGGCCCTCTCTCTTCCTTGCTAATGCCAACTTTTTCATGAAGGGCTTCGACGAGATGATCCTCCAGTCAGCCACGCTGAAACCGTCACATTTCTTTCGCTAAGTGGACGACGCCATTTTTGACTAGCCTAGAGGATCCGAAATACTGCACTAGTTCCTGTAAAACATGAATAACCAGCACTGGAGCATACAATTAATGCCCCTTCCACACTACCATCTTGCTTGCGATCGTCCCAATGAAGGTCACCTTATAATCGTAGTGTGAGAGCGCGTTCGGACCGTGTTAATCAGTAGTTCCTAACGCTATCACTTTACAGCTGTAAAGCGCTGCTGTTGCGAGCGGATACCGGACATCTACGTACCACCCTGTGAGCAGCCGCATGGACGTGTGGCAGGGGATGTTAGGACACCAGCTATGTTAAGATTTAAGGGGTAAGGTTTTGGGAAGTGAAATAGTGACGTGCATTTTAGGAGTGTATTTAGTGGAGCTCAGTTTATTTTGTGGTCCCTTACTGTGCGCGGAAAAGACGAGTTTTTGTACATATCCATTCGGCAATGTATCTCTCTTATTTTATCGCTTCTGTCAGACCTAGTCATTAGATAGTGTTAGGCCACACCTCGAATACACCACGGGCATTTGGGACCCTGGTCATAAAGAATTAAGAAAAAAATAATAAAATTCAAAGAAAAGCTGCAAACTTCGTTAAAAACTACTACGAGCAAACATTAGAGTGTTTCACAACTTTTAGAGGGATTAAGTCTTCTGTCAGACCCCAACTTTAGAGATGTAGTGAGACTTCATGATAATACGAGAAACACGCCAGTACTGAATTTTTCAAGCAAGCTAAGCCTAGCGTGTAGCCAGCGATTGTCTAGAGGCTCACACCTTAATCCCACTAAAAGTTGTGAAACCCTCTATGTTCGTTCGTAGTAGTTTTTAACGAAGCGTGCAGCATTTATATGTATTTTATTATTTTTTAGTTAATTATAATTGACCAGGGACCAAAATGCCTGCGGCATATTCGAGGTGTCGCTTAACCAAATTAAAGTAGCATCTATCTTTGACTTTTTCATCCGAGGACCTTCCTATTAGATGCTTAATAAAACCTAGTTTCATCAATGTTGTGCCGCATATTTTTTTAATGATGAATGACGACAGCAAAATAGTCTATTATTAAAGTGAAGGAGAGGATGCTACTATCATGAATGAGCAATTAAAGGTGTCGTTTGCCTGTAAAAAAAACATTTCGAAAGCCTCAAAACGCCACGGGATCGCGGGATTCCCTAATTGGCTTCCTTGCTCTTGACTCGTTCGTCGCGATGCCCTGGTGAAGGCAGCATGGAGTCACGTTAGTAGCGGGATAGAAGTGAGAATACATTTAGGGTTGCTACGATGGTGCGAACGATAGTAGCTGGAACGAGGCATAACTGTGGTATAGAACGAGATAATACCCAACCATTGCTCGACACACTGAACCACCGCAGGGAAGACGGCATCCTGGCATAATGCATACCGTAAACCTTCATACACAGATCCAGAGGTGGCTCCTACTTCAATATGTTAGTGAAGATCTTTTATCTAAAGACAACCCAATTCTAAACAAAATGTGTTTACATAAGTAATGAGAGCGTTTTGTAGCTCACAAGAAATAATTATGGTTAAGAATCACAAAGAGAAACATTTTATCTGCGTATTGTGAAACGGTAAAAAAATTGAAAAACTAAGACGGCTATCCTTAATAAAGGTCAAAAAACGGCCCTTTTTTGTTGTCACTTTGAAAACGTAAGACCTCTATTGTTAATAAAGTGGACCCCCGCTTCACGATGGGTTCACTTAACGACATACATGCCATTGCGCACGAATTTAAAATTTCAAAGTTCGACCATACTTTCACCTATAATTTATTACACATTTCCTAAACATTATAACCCTTATTGGTAAACGGACTGAAGTTGTTTACTACAGCAACGTATTAACATTTATTGTTACGTGAAAACCGATCCCGAGGCCGGTAAAATGGCGGTTCGCTTTACGACGGAATTCGCTTTGCGAACGGTCCCGAGGAACGAATTAATATCGTAGTGCGGGGGTCTAATGCACATTGGCAAGTGTGAGTTGACTCAGAAAGAATAAGCTAGTTTAATATAGTTGGCGTTCTTACAGAGTTTTAAAATCGAAATCCAAACTTGAGTCTATATCATTTTTGCGCCGACACTAGTTTCTTGCATCTTCCCAGAGAATAAAGCCCGTTTTACTCGAAGCAAGTAATTACGCAATCTGATGCATACGTGCATTTATAATTTTATCGCGCAAAACGGTGAATTGCGAGAACGCGATATGGCAAAATAGCCCTAGCTCTATTTCAGTAATTATTGCTCGCTCGACTGAGAAATAAATTCAGTTTATAATTTCGTTCCCCGAGTAAAACGGGCTCAAGACATCATTAGTGATGGCAGTTTATTTCATACCTCTAAGACATTATATCCCTATCTCTTTGTTTCGAATAACGCAAATAAAAAGGTTATCTCTTTAAGGTAGTTTAAGCGAAAAATCATTTCATCAAGAAATGGATGAATTTTGTTTCAATTTAAAGAAATATACCTCACCCTTCCGAAGATATCAAAATATCAGCCCTTTAACGAACTACTTTCCGAGATTTTTGACGAAAAGTACCATGCCTTATACATGGGAAATGGCACGTATGTGCACTTCAGAGAGACCTCATTTAAAAACAAAGAGGGATTTCTAACTGCAATCCGGAGAGGCGTTTCTAAAAAAATTAGGAATTTCAAACACCTAGATCTCGTCAAAAATTAAGTATGTAGTTTGTATGTACTCTCAACTATTTTGAAAATAAATCACCCCAAATAAGTCACTGCAGTAATTTTTTTCAGGATCGCAAAAAACCGTAGTGAAGGAGTTTTAATTTATTTATTTATCTATTTATTTATTTATTTATACTCACACCCCCGAAAACGGCTCATCAAAGCCCTTTTACATCGGGTATTTTAACATTAACAAGAGACGAACACACACCCATGTCCTGGGCAGATAATATTCTACACAGGCGGGACTTGAACCCGCGACCCTAGGGTTAGCAGGCGAGGACTTGACCCCACCGCCACCGGGCCCGACGTTCCGAAATGAGACAAGTTAAATACTTATAGAGATATTTTTATTTAATTACTTAGCATTTCAGTTGCACAAAAGTGTATTTTTGCTCCATTGACAATATAATATTTAATTCACGCTTCCCAGAGCTTCTGAAATTAAAACGTGTTATTCGAATATGGTCTTCATTATGACTAGGGAACTATCTCGCTCAAATTACCTCAACAAGTTATCATTACACACCAAGGTCCAAGGATAAGGCTAGGTCATATGTGGACACTTCTCAGCGCTTTTTCTGAGAATGGGAATCACCAAGAGAAACTTCTCTCGGCTTGTAAATACACTGCACATACACAATAGGGCTGGCATTACACGACGACAACCATTCATCGTCACGCTTTCCGTGCATTCTGGAGTCCTTGACTTCATCGCGTGATTTGGCAAGGCTCGACGCAGTGACGTCTTAAAGACTTCACTGTGACGGAAACTACCCAGGAACATTTGGGAAAGGAGGATCGCAGAAAGGTCAAAGAGCACGACACGAGAGTCTTAACAGCAAGCCACTCCATGCTAATAGCACGAAATCTTAAATGCAAGAGGCGACCCATATGTAAAAGTTTTAATTTCAATGACACAGATTTTAGGAAGCAATATTTGGCGGGCGAGCGATCCGGACAACATTTATGCGCGGTGACGTCATTATGGCGCGGTGAGAAATAAGAAAAATAGGCCTTATCTCAACATACATTCATCATTAATTAATTGTTTGATCCCAAGATTGGATTCCATGAAAATAAAATGCAACTAAACCAGACTAGTAGATAAGATGTCGTATTTTGAAGACGGATAATATGAGGGACCAAGAAAATGCTCACTTACTGTTTATTAAAACAAAATTATTTGAAGTAGTCAAAATATTTCGGAAAATTGAATTCGCTAGATAAATTTGAGATACTTTTCATGTTCATATATGACGAAGTTTCCTTCCGCAACCGGAATATTAGTATCATATTCACGATTTCTATCAAACTTTCAACTGCCAAATAACATACGTGTATAATAGGTTATTAACCATGAAACCCTTCTTAAAAATGATGACGATGTTTTCAGGCGGTAATATCGATATGAGCATGGAAGAGTTAAGAGTTATCATATGCGACAGATTTTTCATCCATGAAATAACCTGGCGAAATGCAACGTACGAGGGTAAGTTAATAAATAAGTCTCAAAGGTCAGCATTTCACCATCAGCATCAGTCGTAAACATTTCATTGGGAACGCTTGGAACATCCACCGTACAGTCCCGACTTAGCCCCCAGTGATTTTCAACTGTTCGAGCACTTAAAAAAAATCATAAGGGTGGCCGAGCTTTTGAAAATGACGACGCCGTAGTCCAAGAGGTTACTCGTTGGCTGCGACAGCAAACAAAAGACTTCTTTGCTGTCCGCTATCAAGGACTTGTAATAATATGGGATAAGTGTCTGAATGTACAGGGTGAATGTGTAGAAAAGTGAAAAAAATTACAGGAAGTTACTTTCATTATTATCGCCTCTATCCAGTTCGTGAGTATTTTTTTACTTGCTCTCTTAAAAAATGGGACATACGAACAAGATTGTTTATGCCTGGCAGAGATGAAAAATTGTTTAGTTTATTTTTTTAATGGCCCTAAGAGCTAGAAAATGTTCGGAATTAAAAAAAACAGCACAAAAACCTCTTTGTTTGCCAATAATTGCTCATTGCGACTCCGCTATTGCTGCAATAACTTCGAAGCGGCTGAGGCCATCGTTTCTTGCCGAAAGCGGGAAATATAACAGAACGACGCAGCAAGCATGGCCAAGGTGGAATTAGAAGGTGAGGCCTTGAATTGGATTGCGGGAACAGATCCCAACAGGCTAAACAGACCTGATTCATCTCATTGACACCGCGGAGGCTGGCTAAGTAAGCGGCATTGGGAAAAGTTGGCACTGGAAAGCAATTTAAAGGGCGCGCAAAATGAGGTCAGAGCATCAGAGGTGGAATGTCCCAAAAACGGAGCCCACCTTGCATTAACGTCAGACAAAGAACTCCAATAAGAAAACTCAGAAAACATGTAATTACCTATCAGCCTAAGAACATAATGGATACCTATTTGATGGGGAAGGAAATATGCGAACAACGATTACTTCCAGTCGAGTATTTTCGACCTTAATTAAATAAATATCCAAATGTATAATTTATACGCTGGCGGCATTGAAAATCACATACACGGAGAGAGAATCATACTTAGTTACGGATATCAAGCGCAGAATAAACCAAGCTAAGAAAGCTCACATGATGAAATGGCAACTCTTGAGTCCATTGGACATGAATAAGGAAACAGTATGTAAAAACATTGGTGTGGAGCGCGGCACTCAATTGAAGCACTGACCATCGGAAAAGCATGCCAGAAAAGATTAGACGCATTCGAAACCTGATATTGGAAGACGATGCAGTTGATCACATGGACGGATAAAATAAGAAGTAAAGAAGTATACAGAAGAGTAAAAGAAGAAAGGACCATATGGAACACTATGAGGAAAAGAAAAACCAGATATTCTGGGCACGACTCGAAGCACGATTGGTTGGTGAAGATTATAATTAAAGGAAACAAGGAGGCAAAAGTCATTAGAGGAAGGCTAAAGAATATACACATGGACCAAATAAAGAGAAAAGTACTTGGGAAAAACTATCAGGGAGAACGGGATCTAGCATTAGATTGGGAAGGATGGTGGGCTATAGTCAACCAATCTTGAGAGTGAACGACCAACGGTGTCATCATAGTTTTAACAGACTCCCTTTCCTCAATGCCATAGAATTCAAATACAAAAAGTAATTTTACTTTAAAAAATATTATAAGAAAGAGCATATCCTGTAACATTGTATAATCGCGTGTATTTGGAGTACTGATTCATTTCTTGGGTATAATTTTGCGCGACTACTTACACATTTGAACGTATAAAAGAAAAATCACCGACATTTTTTAGCCCTTCGGTTTCGCCCGACCATCTGGTCAGTTTCCGTCTCTCCAACACATTCCGACTTCTAGGACCTCTATACGTAAAAATGAAGAAACTGAATACTTTATTCAAATTGCTTAACCATCGAAAAATCGCACACGATATTGGATGGGCATACCATTCAGGACTAGATACAATTCACGAAGAAGACAAGGTTTCTCAATTAAATCTCCGTTACTTGCTAGGCAACGCAAGTAGAACAGTCCAAGCACGGAAATATTAGCCTAAAATTATTGCGACTGAAGGAACTACGTAGGAGACCTCAGAGGTGAGACTAACATTAAAATATTGAAATATCAAGGTATCACGCCAAGTCAAATACTTGAAAATTATATATTTCAGTGCAAGACCGTCTAAAGTTCGAATATCTAGCCGAAAAATCTAGTCATAACATACTTAAATCAATATAAAATCAATATACGTTTAAGAGGGCGTCAGATGTAACTTGGTGGAAATCACTTGCTTCAAACATGGTTAAGAAGTAAAATACATACATGCATACCGATCACGCCGTTCCCTTCCGGGGTAGGCAGAGTCACTAAGTTTCACTCATATATATATATATATATATATATATATATATATATATATATATATATATATATATATATATATATATATATATATATATATATATATATATATATATAAACACAGAAATGCTTTTCTTAATGGTGACGATGCTTCTAGTTTTGCTAAACATTTGTGTGACAACCACCACAGGTGTGCTTTAGACTCGATCGTTTTACATTGCATTGACAAGAGGAGGACGTTAGATATCCTCGTGCAATTTGAAATTGTCAACACGCCAGCGAAATTTAACCTCTGAAATTACCATGTACTTAAATCCCATGCACCCCTCCTAAATATTACCCTACAACCCCTCCCACTTCCCTGTCCCCCCATGAAAACAATCTACAAGTGATGCCACAAAGTTTTGTGATTCCATGGCCTTCTATAACCCCAACCTCAATGAGCCCCCTGCCCTGTATATAAGCTTGCTCTCCCGACAAGAAAAACACCTTGAGAATGGTCCCGAAACCATAGTCAGTTATTTTGTTAATAAATATGGGGAATTAACTAAGTATTTTACTTCATAACCATGATTGAAAATTAATAAATGACTTGTGTCATATCCATTACTACCTGTGTGGTGAGTTCCAACAAACAAACAGATATACTTGAATTAATGTGGTCCAAACATTATTTTCGTCCTAAGCATACCTAATTTAAATGAGCCATTAATGACTCACGATTACCGCTCCATCCACCTTGATTATTGGGTGAAATTATCGCTATTATCAATTTTTCGTTGCCGCTGGTACTATCGTCCCATACTGTTTAAACTTCAATAATATTGTACCGTGAAATCCCTCTTAACGACCACTCCTATCAAGCGACAACCTCTATGAACGACCATTTTTCAGCGGAATCGTTGGTGGTCGCTTAATACAGATTTCACTGTACATTTCTCTTGCCTATGTATTCACTAGCATTCCCTTCTTTCATTGACTATTCCTTAACCCAAAGTGTGAACTACTTTCTACCCGTTCGTGTATCGAAATCGTAGTAAACAACTCTCTGAACACCAGCATCCGGCGGCAGTAGAATGTGTATTCAAAACACCACAGTCTCCGATTCGCGGAATCGAAATAAGATCTAAGTCACAACATAGGGCGCCACCGCTGTTGCGTCAAAGTTAAGAAAACGCGCAACGGGTGACCCGCGTGTGATTTCTTTGGCTTGCAACCGACGCAATGCTGAAGAGCGAAAACACCCAAGACCGTGTTGCAACAGTGGTCACAAAGGAAATGCCTTCAATTTGTGTTTGACTGCTCATTCTTCATCGATAACGAAAATGAAATTTCGCCTCTACTTGACCTACTCTGGCTGTTCATTTTCTCAAAACATTATTGCCTTTATGAAACAGACTCGTTGCACTAGCTGGAGCCCCACTTTCCCCTATATTATTACGATATTAAAAGTTGGATGGGCAAAAAATTACAACTAGGATATATGCCAGGTGGTGACATGCATATCATCATTGGCTGCAGCCCGCCACACTTCCCTATCTACTGCTAGTTCCCTTTCCTCCTGGTATCTCTTCCCATGTACTTTCCTCTTTATTTGGTCCATGAACTTATTCCTTGGTCTTCCTCTGGGGACTTTTCCCTCTATTATGCATTCAATTCTGTTCTTCGTAAACCCATTGTGTCTCAGGGTGTGTCCAGTCCATCTGGTTCTCCTTTTCTGTATAGTGTTTCATATAATACTTTCCTCTTCCTTTCCACTGCACACTTCATCCTTTCTCATTCTGTCCGTCCATTTCATCTTCAGAACCAGTTTTCGACTGATTCTAGTCTTTTCTGGTCAGCTTTTCCAATGGTCCATGCTTCCGCTCCATGGAGTGCTACGCTCCACACGAATGTTTTCACACACAGTTTCCTGGCTTGTAGCCCTATCTTCTTTGAGCACAGCAGTTGTCTTTTCCTCATGAACACTTTCTAAGCTTGGGCTATTCTCCGCTTGATGTCCGTTATTACTCAGTACTTCTTCCGTCCCAGGTGATGGTACTTCCGAGATAGGTGAAGGAATCCACTTGATCTTCTTTATCTCCTCTTACGGTGACTTCAACATTCATCACGAACAAATTCAACATGCATATACAGGGTGTCCCATAAATGTCACGCCACAGTGACACTGGAGCTAGGGCAGCCTAAGAGGAACCGAACCAGCCTAATATGACCTCAGTAAAAGTTGCACGGTTTTCGAGATATTGCCAAATTAAAGCTTTTTCAAAAATTTCACTTTTTTTACATTTCTAGTCCCAGAATTCACTCGGATAATTTAACGTTCTCATTAGGGCCGCTCTTTTAATCTTCCAACTGTGACTCATGTGCCGACTTCTACCTGGAACAGAGGCCCGAGAGGGAGGGGGGGGGTCATGGGGTCCGAACAAACAAAAGAAACGCGAAAGCCGCTATACCTGTCTAACTTTATCGGCTTTCAAAAAATGGGATGGATAGAGTACTTTGTTTGTTAATTTGTGGCAGTAGCCCCATCAGAGAGCCAAATTGAGAGCTATTCAAGTGAATTCTGGGACTAGAAATGTAAAAAAAGTGAAATTTTTGAAAAAGCTTTAATTTGGCAATATCTCGAAAACCGTGCAACTTTTAGTGAGGTCATATTCGGCTGGTTCGGTTCCTCTGAGGCTGCCCTAGCTCCAGTGTCACTGTGGCGTGACATTTATGGGGCACCCTGTAGAGTATCCATTAAATTCATATCAAATGTATATTTGTTCAAAAGTGAAGCTCCAATGTAAAGGTGAGCAAAACATAATAAAAAAAATATATTTCTTAATTAACCATCCCGGATATAGTTCGCACCCTTCCCTAAACATATTTGCCCTTTCTTGAAAATGTCTCATATAGTTTTGCAAACAGACTGGTCCCATCCTCAACTGTTCTATTGAGGAATTAAATTATTTTACATTAACCCTTGTGACCGACATTTCACCAAGTGTTTATGATCATTCTTCCCAATCTGATTCGAGTATCCCAGCTCCACTCGTTACTTTCTTAGCCCTCAATTTCCTTCCTTCCCTTCCTATTTTATTTGTCGGATGGCCACCTTTCATTCCCACAATTAACAGCCCTGGAGTAATTATGGTAGTCATGAATGAAGAGAGACTCTTCATTCTCCTTGCATTACTTGTCCATAAATGATTTCAATTTACCAACCGCTTGATTGAGTTGCAGCACCAATGAAATGACCATGTCGACAACAATACTGCATTCATTAACTCTTGCCACATTTGAAGCACAGAGGCGGATAATTGTCGTTTGATTATAAATATTATTTGGGTTGTGATGGCTCTAAGGCCAATAACGACTACTCCAATGCAAATGGAGTTTCGGGTATTTAACTTGATCGGAGCGGAAATCGTGTCATTGAGTGCAAATTTCGATATATTTTCAAGAATGCCCAAAAAAATTCTTGTATCGCACACCTAGTAAGTACATTTCTTTATACGGTTAAATAAACAAACATGTAGTTACATAAATGATGCATTATATTTTTCCAATTTCGTCTCGATTAAAAAGTTGTGACTGGGATTTACAGTGCGGAATTCACAATTAAGGCAAAAATAAATCACACATAATTATGTGGATTTTAAAACTCGATATGATATCTTGATTATTTTTCCATCATTATAATGTTGAGAAAATTATTATTTCACGTTGAGAAAAAAAGCATTTATGTATGGAATCAAATTATTTCGAAACATACCAAGTGCCAAAAGGATACGAGCACAAAATTTCCAAGAAATTAAAGTTAAAAGGGCACAGAATTGCCAAGAAATCCAATCGGTAACATGCAATTTTTTCACGTTAATCCATGCATAATACATAATTAGAAGACGCATATATAGTTTCATGCAAATCTGTATAAAAACCATCGACCGCTCCAGCCACCTTATGCTCCCCGCTCCCAATTAACCTTCCCAATGTGAAGTAATTTGGAGGCTTATTTACAAACCCATTAGAAAGCCAACTGAATCGATCCAAAGCTCCTCGGGGTCTCTAACGATATTCTTGCGAGACACTTTCAATAATGCCTCAAATCAGCCAGGATATCTATCAAATTAGTCGAGAAATCTTCTTCGTAAAAACAAACAAACCCTCTCGCCTTTTACCTGAAATTATTCTCAAGTGAAAAAAATTGTTTTCATATTTGCAAACGTGAAAGCACAGTATTTTCTGTCGATAAAACATAAAATATACCCCCTCGTAATGATGGCGAAAAAGTTTCCATCTGCGTGGTACACTATTGCAACGACGATAAAATTAACAAATTACAAACGAGATTTCGTCAATTTAAGCAAAGCAATTAGCCAAAAATTTTCTCTTACCAGGTTTACATTATCAGCAGTGGAGATCGTGCCATCACAATTATTAGGCCGATTTTTCTCTTCAGTATCCGGCATTGTCAGGGACTTCAAGGGTATAACATGGCAAAAGTTGATTTCTACAAAATTGGACATCTCATCCTGCCACATGTTTGGTAGGATAGTGCACACCTTACTTCTACTGAATATTTTTCCTTTTCACCTTTTTTGAGCCTTAAAGAGAAAAAAGGAATAAAAATCACAACCTACTTATTCCGCATAAAATGAAATGGACATTGGGGGAAGGTGAACGTAAGTTATCTGGGTAAAAGTAATATTTAATTGCTATGAAAAAGATGAACAAAATTGATTCCGGAAGCAACGTTCAAAACGTACGATTGACGAGCATTTTGTCCAATGATTTCGATGAACTCAGAGAACTAACCTTTGCACAAAGAAATACCCTTTACGACTATTGTTGACAATGTTTATGCTAAAAGAGCCAATTTTGAATTAGATTCTCGCCAAAGCATATCATTTGAGGAACATATTCACCTTTATCGAGATTTAAACCATGGAATTCTAAATTCCCAGGCAAATAATTGTAAAGGAGGAGGAAGAGGTAAAACAGGCCTGCAGGATGCATTTATTGATTTTGACTTGCTGAGTAGTCAACGGCACATTTGGCCAACATTAACCACGGTAAAAATAACTCATATAAATGCGAATACTTTAATGTTATATTAGCCACGTGCCTGGAAAAGTAATTGCTCCAACTGCTCACACTTATGTCCCACCACTTTCGTGATCAACTCCGCTATCCTCCGTTTTAATTGTCTCAATGCTTTCGCTTACCAACGATTAATCTTATCTCCCTCTTCATTAATATGAAAAAGATTTCAGCAATATAATTCATTAATTCCGGCGTAACTCGGTGGAAATCCATATTTTTCTTCAAAATGAAAAACTTAACTTGGCCTGATTCCACTATTTGTTTTCTCTTCTCTCGGAATATTTCGAAACCAGAGTCGGTATGAGAGAAAATAAAGAGAGGAATCAGACTGAGTTACCTTTTTCATTATGAAGAGTTCTGAAACGGCTGAATGAAGACCTTTGCCTTACTGGAAAACTAACACTTGATCATAATAAAATATAATAGACTTTATCAGTGCTCGGCATTCATTCAAGCCACCATATTCCCCCACTTCTCCCTCATCCTTCCCAGTGTGATGACTGGAGTATTGATTTCCCATCTTCGAAGTTTGAATTCGAATAATTATAGGGCGGAGCATTTATTTCCAACGGGTTACCGATCCTTCCTTGCATGTCATATAGAAAGAAATTTACGCAAAAACTTTCGTCAGCAGCAGGCGCATGCCTACGCCAGGTTTCCCTCCGTCCTTCCCCCATTCCCCAAAATAACCCTTCCCTTCGCAGGTGATAAAAGTAAGAGGGTACGAACTTGAGCGAGAGGAGCCATTTAATTCCTTGGATAGTACGTTGGATGGAACACATTAGCAAAGACATTAAAAGGAGATTTGAGCTAACGATAGAGGCTTTCAGTTATAGGAGGGAGCGGACGACGCAGACTCGGGGGTTATCACGTAAAGAAAAGATTGGCGAAGACTTTAACACGGCGTGTACTGATGCATGAGGCAGAAACGTGGACTCTGAGAAAAGACGACGAGAACAGAACTTTGGGAGATTTGGGTGTGTATGAGAAAGAAGAAAGCGCAGTGTACGAAAAGGAAGATGAACGAGGAAGTGCTTGGTGAAGTGGGTGAGAGTGGAAACTTACAGAGGAGATCAGGAGGCGGTGGAGTAGGTGGCTGGAATGAGAAATGGGGAAAGGAATGCTGAAGGCGGTGATAGAGGGTAGGACTTGTGATAAGCGGAGAAAAAGAATAAGAATAGATTTTGGGGACGGAAAGAAGAGAGATAGGATTTTTACCGAACAAAAAATTGATATTTAAATGCACTAGAACATGTATATTACCCTAATAATAATAATCACATATATTTTTGGGGTAGGGTCATCTGTTGGACTTTGAGGCCCCGGGCACTAATATATCTAGGTGCCCCAATACATACGTAATAAAAGAACTTATTTTATCCAAGAGGAATAAAATAACAAGAAATATTTTAACAATATAACTTATTCAATAAAACATTTATTATCATCAAAAATTTTTCAAACAAGAAGGCTAGATTACATTCATATCTCATAAAACAAAGCCCGATGAAAGGCCCCCAGTAGCGCGGGGCCCCAGGAATTCGCCCGGTTAGTCGACCTTAAGGGCGATACTCCACCTAACTATCGTTAATGACTCCAATAATCTAATCCTTCGGTCGAATTCAAACTAACAAACCGAAGAAGCGCATTGACGCTGATGGTAAGGAACACACCTGTCTCGCTTACTTCCAAAACTGGGGGAATTTTTTTCCAGTAAAAATATTTGCCGGGAGGTATGGTCCCAGAAATACAAAATTAACGGAGCCAGGGAGTTTAAGGGTAGGGTATAGGTGGTTGGAGTGATTTTAGTTTAGATGCAGATTTACATGGAACTTATATACGTGTTTTTATTAGTGATGTCCATAGATAGATGTTAAACATACAGAATTTTACAGACAAAGTTTCAAAGTTTTTTGGCAATTCACTGTTAATTCAACAAGGTTCCCTTATGGCACATAAGATATATTTCATAATAACTCAATTAGATTTAAAAATTTTCTTCTGAACGCGAAATAATTCATTTCACAATACTATTATTATTGCTAGTAAAAATCCGAGTCAAAGATTCTTTAAAAACCATTAAAATATATTTTTCGAACACAGTGAAGGAAACCATAACAAGCTAAAATTAAGGCGAAGACAGCAAAATATAGTTCTTGAATCATTTCCATTACCGTATGTAGGGAGAGTCCCACCAAATAAACATATATGCTTGAGTAAAATGCTGTGAAACAGTTTTTTTCGAATTAAATGAGCAAACTGCTAAAAATGAGCACTCAATCACCTATGATTACCGCTCCAGCCACATTAAGCAGAGGCGAGAGGAAACAACAAAAACCTGGAGAGCGCACGACTGTAGCACGTCGCCCGGAGGACCCAAACCCGCTCTTTTCCCAGCCCCCCCAATCGCCTCCGCTCCGAAACGAAAGTGCCCGGAGGAGCGAGCGTGTTCAGAGGGGTAGGGCGGTCGCGCGTTCAAGTCTCCGCTCCGAAGAGAGCGGGGGGCCAAAAAGCAGGAAGTCTTCGCTATCGCTCTCAAAAGCCCATAAGCCACGGGCGCATTCTTGCTCGCATTACTGTTAACACAAGGAGATCAATATCGAGAGAACTTCAGCGATGAGATATCTCGGGAATAATAAACAGCAAGCCAGCATTTCGAGGTGAAATTTTCCGTTGATGGGCTATTAAAATTTGCTACAATTCTACAGAATGCTTTTATGTAAAAAATAACGGTGCGTTCTATGCGAAGTTCCGTGAAGGCTAGATTTAACGATAAATTACAACTAAAGAAAGAGCAGGGTTACGAACACAAACAACCTTTCCACTCTGGCTTTGCCTTTTTTTCGTGAACAAACTGCAATGATATATGGACGCGTTGTGATGTATTATTTTATTTTGATGAGATTAGCACTGTGATAAAATGGTACATACAAATGGCATTACTGAACGGTTAAAATGGCTGAAATGCGTAACAAATGTACCTATCTAAAACTGTTTTTCTCAGAATTATTTGCAAAAATTGAATTAATTAAATCGAGAAGTTACACTTTCTCGAGCTCTTCTAAAAGAAGGAATGCCGACCCCGGTGGCGGCGGGGTAAAGTCCTCGCCTGCTAAACCGAGGGTCGCTGGTTCGAGTCCCGCCTGGGTGGGCTTTTCACCACCCAGGGCATGGATGTATGTCAAGTTCTGTTGGTCCGGTCCGTGGAAAACTGATGACAGGCTCAGCAGCCTATCGTGATTCCGGGGACATACAGGCCAACAGAATCGTCCGGCAAGCAAAAAAAAGAATTGAAACAAACGAAAAAAATCACTTATTTCCAAAAATGTTCACAGGTAACCTAAAGTTAAAGGTAAAGTACCTCATTTTGAACGTGAACGGGCGAAGAAATGTATGTCCAAGAGGTGAAAAGCGTAACAAGAGGTGCGTTAATCGACAGCAGAGAACGGGCTAGGAAATTAATGCTATAAAAAGTTAAAAGCGTAACAAGAGATGCGTTATTCGAAAATCGAGAACTTCTGAAAAGAATCTTAAATAAATACAATGAAATAAGGCGTAACGCATTGGAAAAGAATTTTTCGACAGTAGGAAGAATGTACTTCGAACAGGACAGTATTTTTTCTTAAATTATGACGTGTTTAGATGTCTTTAGCGTCATCACCAGGTACACTGATGACGCTTTAGATGCCATAACTTGGGCATGTGATTTCAATTTATCCAAACACCTCGGTATTTCGTTTGGCTCGATCTGCTTTGCAGTTTGGCATCACTTCTTAAAAAAATATCGATGAGTAATGAACTTCATACAAAACAAAGGTACTAGAGGAGAAATTATCAGTGAACCGTGATTATTGTTTTACTGTCGTACGGCAAGAAAATAATTTACATGAACATATTTTATAATTTACATCGCGTTTTTTACATTTTCACACAGCTCGCGCGATACCCACGCTGGGCGCATTAACTGCCAACAATCGGCTACATTAACGTCTTTCTTTCTCGAGGGTTCGGGTTCGAATCCCAGCGGTCGTGGAAAATTAAACAGCGGAAATTTCAATCCCCACCTAAGTAAGATGTGGAGCTCGCTTCAAGAGCAGCGCTCCCTCCTTCAGCTAGGATGTTTAATCGAGGATTTCTTGGTGCCTTTTGTTTTGAATTTCGTTGCCAAACGTGGACGCCGGGTTTCTCTCCACCCATCGTCCTTTTCCGGAAATGTTTCCCCAACCAACCGACCAAATGACTTGTGGGCCAAGACGCCCTCTACAGCCTTGCTCGTTCAATCACAAACCAACTAAGCACATTTCGTTCGGCTACGTCTTCATACAGCCGTTTTTGCATTATGCCAACGCAACGCAACGCAACATTATGATGTTGCGTTGGCAGTCGCGCACATACCAAGTTTTCATAGAAGCGGCAGCACCGAAAGAAAAACATGAGACGGTGGAAAACCGTGACTCATTCAGTCTTTCTAAATATACTTGTTCATTGCGGAGTTTATGAATAAAAGTAATGTCTACGAAAATTATTGGCGTTGGGCTGCACCAGCCAAGTTCATTTTTCGCCAACAATCAACAGGACGACCCGTAATTATTCAGGAAAGGATGATGTCACAGCAAATGACGCGCAGAAAGCATCGCTCCCTACTCCTTGCTACAGCTCCGGCGTCGCTAAGATTGAAAGACGGGTGACTTAACGAAAGATTCATCCCATTTCCCGAGGTCGTCACTCTCCACCCTGAGAACGATAGCCACACGTCGACTATGGAGCCCATGAACCAGGTGGAAATATAAAATTTCCTTCGCGATGGACCACTTCTGCACCAACTCAGCCCGCGTTGAAGATCTCGCTTGAGATTGGCTATGCAGCGTCGGGCAACACAAAAAGAGATAGAACGCAACTTTGAACTTCTCTCTTCGGATTGGCTACGAGGAATCCTGCGACGCAGAAACGACCTCAGGAAAACGTGGCTTTAATCATACCTCTATCGCCGGGATTCCCAGAGATCCACATTCCCTTGGGGACACCCAGTAATACGAAAGGCATCCAGGCCTTCTAAAGTGCGCTGGTGTCGCGGTGGGATGCGAGCGAACTACGGCAGCGTCGTAGGGAGCGAGCAAGCGCATCTCCAGCACACAACTTCCTCCTCACGTCACACCATCACCATACAACTCTCCCCTTCCCTCCCCCCTCCCGTGCATTCCGAAAGCCACCCGGATGGGTATAACCCCCTTTTCCCTCACAGGCATTCCGACACCCTTCCCGGAGGACAGTGCAGGAGGAGGTCCCCGGGACGCCCCTCCCACATCCACGTGCGTCGTCCCACGCTCGCAGTTAAAATCCTCCTCCCCGAATATATACATCCCCCACACCTCTATACCAAGAGCGCCTCTCTCCCCACCCCGTTTTCCTTTCACTCGAATCGACTTCAGGCAAGCAGGATGGCAGCATCTTTCTCCACTGTACCGAGCTCTAATTCAGGTATACCACCCCAAATTTACACTATAATTAGTACGCACGGTACTATGGAACATAGTGCGGTATTATGAAAACGCTGGCAGGATAAAATTACGGCACACTAGGGAACGGAAGCATGGACCTTAGGAAAAGCAGACCAGAACATGCTAGAAGCCTTCGAAACCTGGTGCTGGAGGAGGATGCAGAAGATAAAATGAACGGAGAAAATAAGAAATGATTAAGTTTACAGCAGAGTAGAAGAGGAAATGACCATATGGAACAATACGAGTATAATACAATATGGTAACATGTTTAAGAGCGACTCCGAGAATATAATCATGACGCCCCACTACATCTCTAGGCCTGACAGAAGCGATAAAATAAGAGAGATACATTGCCAAACAGGTAGGTATAAAAACTTGGTTATTTCTGCGCACAATAAGCGATCATAATTAAAACTGAGCTCCACGAAATACTCATACAATACACGTCACCATTTCACTCCCCAAAACCTTACACGGCTTGTGTCCTAAACCCTTGTGTGCAAAATCTTTACACGGCTGGTGTCCTAACACCCCCTGCTTCACGCCCATGCGGCACTTGCAGGGTAGTATGTAGATGTAGAATATACAGAAAAGAACAACCAGAATTGGACACACCCTGAGGCACAAAGGGTCTATGAAGAACATAATTGAAGGCAAATAAGAGGGAAAATCCCTCAAGGGAAGACCCAGGAATAATTTAATGGACCAAATAAACAGGAAAGTACATAGGAAAAGCTACCAGGAAGAAAGGGAGCTAGCATTAGATAGGGAGGGATAGATAGCTGCTGTCAACGAATCTAAGGAATGAAAGGCCAATAATGATGATGAAGAAAGATGATGAAAATACACCAATAAGTATTCTGGAAATTCCAAATTTCCCCAATGGCATTCTAGGCCATCTCACTCAGAAGGATCCAGCATATTTCTCTGAAAAATTGAGGATTAATTTCAACTATCCTTTCCTATTCCCTCACTCTTTCGCCTGGAACAACTAGTTCATTATTTTGTTTCTGTTGCCCCAAATAACCTCACCAGATTTAATGGCTAAAGATGAAATCATCAAAATTTCATCGATTATGCATGTTTATAACTCGGCTAGTACCATTGCTCAATTGATGGTCAGTGACCCCAGTTGTTCTTCATGGATAATGTTTTCATTTCATGTTTTGTGTTCGCCAATGCTGTTTCTAGCCATGAGTGAGTTTACACTAAATTGTCACACTATTTCATTTTAATGTTAAAACATAGACTAAATACTGGTATCGATGGCGTCTTGGGACGAGAAAATCTTTTTGTTGCTAACACTGATATACTCAACAAGACTTTTGTGTCAAATCTGTCCTTTACAACATCTCATAAAATGCTATTTTATTTAAACTATTTTCAGAGTACCTGCGTTTAATTGAACAATCTCAGTATAGCGAGAATACCTCCGTAAATACGTCTCTTTTTGCCGAAAAAACTCCACAATATATTCGTTAAATATTACCGATAAAGACTTTTAACAAGGCATTTAACGACTAAAACATAATCTTGTGCCGTATGATTTGATCCATTGAGGTCATCTCTACGATTCTAAGCCTTATGATCTAACCTTTGCTCAATGGCATGTACATGAGCAAATCGGTTTACACGAAATTTAGGGGACCAAGAAAAATATTTCTATCTAAATGAAGATCTGGCAAAACAAATTCCAAAGCTTTTGACGGTAGATTTAATATCTGCGAGTAGATGTTCGTCTGCATTGCTGATATTAAGTAAACCCCACTTAAGTCCACATGCAGTATAGACGAGGCATTAACATCAGTGACTTAACTTGAGCCCCGAATGTCATCGTTGATTACATAAGGTATTTAATGCTTAATTGAGACAGACCACCGGGATCGATTCTCGCTTTAGTAATTCTTTATCGATCAAACTCTGCAAACATTATCAATTCGTTATCAGTAGTTCGGATATAAACTTAAATATATTCGGATTAACTTTCTTAACACAGATTTTTTGTCCACCATGTGCAGTCATTTCACATGTTACCCCACTCGTGGGAGAATCAGGAACTAAAAGTTACGAATGAGAGGTATCATCGTTGCCAAGCTGTAAATTGACGTCACAAAGGCATATAGACGTAAAGAAACCTAATCAGAGACAACAAAACTCTTCTATATGTTACTTCTAGGTCACACAGCGTGATAGAGTTCAAATATATAAATTGGATATAAACATGCTTATCAAAATTCAAACTCATACTAACCGCGGCCGAGGACATGAGAAAGTAACATGAAATAACATGCAAGAAATTAACCTTGCTCAAGGGCAGTGATTCTAAACCTTTTGTTGGTCACGTACCACCCAATACATATAACTTAGTCGCGTACCTCTATGTATATTTGAAGACTAGGAAATGGAGATATGTGCACCATAGGCTTAGAACCATTGCTCAAATGTCTTTAAAATAGAATCAAGCACGTGAAAATGCGAAGAAAACAAGATCCTTCTTTTTAATTACATTTGAGTGCGTTGAGTGGGAACTACCCTTGAACAAAGTTGCGAAAAACAGAAACTATTACCAGTTAATAACGACTATTAAGACATTCGATCGATGATAAAATAAATAAAAAAATTATAAAGACATAAAAATGTTCTCTGAGAGTAAAATGTAAAACTTGTGTCGTGAGAGGGTTGGCAACCTTGGTTACAATAAGTCTCACTGCCACTGGAGACCTCCCCAGGTGCTTTCAGATTAAATTGCATCCGTCGACGGCCATGCGCACGCTTTTATCCTCCTGGGAGAGGCAAGAGAACACGGAAACAGCATTTTAGCGGGCGGAATCGTGAGTCGTGAACGGTGAGGACGAAGGTTACAAGAACCGCCGCGGGTGAATGATGAAAAATGATTGAGATTAGAATGTTTCCAACAGAATACGAAACGTATTATCTAACTTCGCGACATGGACGCAAGTTACGCAAGCGAGAGGTAAAAGGCATAACTTTATTTTTTCTTTCTAGGGCCGAAATTAGAAACTGATAGAAAAAGTGTAGAATTCGTTTGCGAATAGGCAAATTTAAATTGAAACTTGGGCCTGAATCACGGCCATTTTTCACATACAAGTCCACGGATCATTTCCACTGCTAGAGAACCCAATAGCCTTAGTCTTCATTCTCCAAATCTCACGGTCATTATCACAGCAGTAAAGGTGAGCATCATCTCCGTAATTTTGGCAATACTCGTTCAATTAGCACTCTCATACAGCACCACGTTTCCATTCGCTACAGTTAATTGTCCAGGCGCGTCCAGGAACGAAAATAAGAGGGTCTACAAATTGAAAAAGGGATCTCCAAACCGACCGGTGTCATCACTATCCTGTTATGATGAAGATGAATGACCAGTGTTATCCTCGAGTAAATGACCCACTTTTACTTCCTTCTGTGGTGAATGAAAACCTAATTCTCGGGGCTTTCAAATATTCTTCCAATGTTCATTCTTGAGTTCTTATGTCTTCCGGATAACGTCGGAACGAACGGGTTCATTTTGGTCACGGGAACGTCCTATCTTGTATTACTAGTACCATGAATGTGACCTATCTACTCACAGCCAATAAACTCCAGGTTTTTGCACCATTCAACGAATCGGTCCCGAATTAAACCACGACAATTTATTTCTTTCTACTCCCTCATAATGTCCCGTCAACAGCTCTCTCCTATTGGAGAACACCTCTTTCGCTAAAGCTATTATCTTTCCAATATACTCTCAACAATTACCATTTTCCTGCAATGTATTGGCAGAGAAGTTAAAATATTTTACCAGCTACAAATATTACTTTCCAACTTTTATCATCGGCCCCCCTTACATTGCCCCTGGAAACCTCATTGCTCACGATTTACTTTGATACATCATCAACACTTTCATCCAAGTGACTTTCTAATGCGTCGACGTATGACTGAAATCCTTTGGATGGCTAATCGATAGGTGCCAGAAAACCTTGGATGTATCCCATATATAATTATTCCGACGACATAAGAGGGAGTATTCACGGAACCAGAAATCACCGGAGCGAAATTTTTGCATGGAACGAAGAACCCAAAACTAAAAAGATTAATTCTCAATCCAATTTCTAGAAAAAATAGCATTCGATTAACGACTGGTCGGATTAAATTAATTCATAACAATCATTCTTTTTATCACTAATGTATTAACTTCTCTTTACTTCAACATCTAAGCCTAATAATGGCCAAAAATGTTTACCTTAGGAAAATTTTCACGAATACAAGGTGTCAGAGAAAATACGGAGCTTTCGAAGAATCCAATTTGTAGATAAACAATATGCAATGCACATGGAGGACACTGGGCAAGATCGTATCGTATAATGTGACAAGAGAATTCCGTGCACGATGGCCATACTATAAAATGTATGCGCGTTCACAGACTTGAAAGTCATTCGCACCAACAGAGAAAGTCACTCAACCGAAATCTTTAAGTTGAGTACCAAGATTTATTTCTTAAGTAAGCAAGCATTTTCCGAAGTAGAAAGTACACTCTTCATCAGACAATTTATCTCGGACAATTGATTTCTATTGGAAAATACGGAGGAATAGGTACGCTTCCCAGGTTTCGCTTCAGAGAGGAAATGCGACAAAAATAAGAATAATCTGCAGAGGAGGTAAGACCGAAAATCAACAAGAACTTTCTCCAGCTATCCCACAGAGATTATCTTCAACCTACCACAGAAATGCGATTGACTTTAGCAGCATCATTTTGAAACAAGATCGTACTGGCCACCACAAAGTGCAAAACTCGCGGTGTCTAGTGGGAACGGGATATCCGCTAAACCTTTGCGCTTCCTCATTACCTACATGTCCATAGAGGGCTTTGGGTGATTCCTTATAAAAAAAAATTAAGTAATGCTCCCTTGACTGTTTCCATACGACCAGGGGAAATCCGTCGTGAAGTGAGGGTGCATTTTTTTCGCGTTGACACAAGTAACCCACGCAAAAAATACGAATTGGAAGACCAAACTATTTTTAAATGTTTCGGCGAGCTAATTCACAAGATGGAACTCAACATTAAGGTAAAAAATAAGGCTAATCTGATCAATTGTACAAACAGAAAATGTAAAGCGAAATTTCCACAGGTTTCACCGACACATCATCCTCAATTCGTTCATTTCTACATATATTCTCTGCCATTGTGACCAAAGTTTCTCAGACCTTACACTTGATTGCATCGCGGCGAGACTTTTATGTGCCAGGATAAGAGATGGACAGGCTGAATGCGGAGGATAAAGGGTATCTTCGAGGTGCACAAGAAGGAGGGATGGGATTATAATTGAATTGGCCACGAAAGACTGTGTAATGAGAGCTTGGTTAGTGGACATGTGTTTAAGGAGCGAGCTTCGTTGGTTTAGCCACGCGAGGGAATGACAGAGTTTACAAACGAATTAGAATTCTACATCAACATACTACCCTGTGAGCCGCCACATAGGCGTGTGGCAGGTGTTAGGGCACCAGCCGGGTACATATGAGAGAGTTAAGGTTTTGAGAGATGAAAGGGAGACGTGTATTATGGGAATGTATTGACTGGAGCTTTGTTTTTATTGTGGTCGCTTTTTGTGCGCGGAAAGAACGAGTTTTTCTGTTTATCTCTTCGGTAATATCTCTCTCGTTTTATCGCTTCTGTCAGACCTAGAGATGCAGTGCGGCGGCATGATAATATTCTGTGTGTCGCTCTGAAACACACCAGTTCTGAATTTCACGAGCAAGCTAAGTCTAGCGTGTAGCTTCCGAGTCTTTAGGGGCTCCCACCTTAATCCCTCGAAAAGTTGTGGGATACTATATTATCGCTCGTAGCAGTTTTTAACGAAGCGCACAGCTTTTCTTTGTGTTTTATTAATTTTTTTGGGCAAGTCTTTATGACCAGGGTCCCAAATACTCGCGGCGTATTCGAGGTGTGGCCTAACCAGAGCGAAGTAGCATCTCTCTAGTACTTTTCATCCGAGAACCTTCCTATTATACGCTTAACAAAACCTAGTTTCTTTAATGCTGTGCCGCATATGTTTTGCATGTGTGAATTATAGTGAGGGAGTCAATAGTTTCAGAGGATGGATGAGAAATGGCGTGATGGGAAAGTATGTGACATCCTCATTGCTCGAAACAAGGTCCTACTGCTCCCAGAGTTCGACACATCTATCGCCATCACACTTATTGCATCGGCATCGTGCCAGTCTCTCAAAATTAGTTAGTACCCAAATGCAAACGGATCAGATAATAGACCATTAACGACGAATATTAATTTATCAGGATATTATGCCTCAATCATCGATCGAGGTCATTTTCATCGCGAGCGCATCGATATTATTCGCCCAATTTTGCAGAAGGATCGTAAAAGCATGCTAGTCAAGAAAAAGTGACTGTGGAACCAATGTATTGCGATGCACAGGCTATATCGCCAGAGTAGAGGCAGACCCGGCCCTTTTCATTATTTTGAGCTGACTTCTCATTATTTTCCCAAGGTTTGAAACTAAACGAGACAACCCTGAGCTGCTAAGTCTCTCAATCATAAATATAGCAGATTAGCGAGTCTTCAAAATCACTCCTTTATTGCGCTCACACCGTCGTGAACGTGTTAATCCGTCTCGTTTATTAATAAATAATTCGGTTTTGGATCACCATGCTTTACAATTCTGCACGTATTATTTTTTGTAGAACATGAGGATTCCAAAGAAGTTGTCCTGCTTTCCGCTGGACCAGTTCCTGTTGAGGATTCTCTGGCCACGGAACATGAGCGCCTGGCTCATGCTCCGGAGTAAATTCAGTTGTATACAGGAAGCCACTTTCTCTACTATCTTTTTCACTTTATTTCCATAGATTTCACAAATATGAACACGCAAGCAAAGTTTTGCCATAATTATTACATAGACAAAAATCTCTTCAGCCGCTTAAACGCTGCTGGATCGATTCTCGTTCATGTACAGAAATGCAGAAAATTTTGTATAGGTACGTGTAATTATTAGTTATGTTAATAGATACATGATAAAAATACATTTTACCGATTTGGTTTCCAGGCAATTAAACATTTTTTCAACGTGTAACCTCATGGCACTCAAGTTATATATCGAAATAATTCTACTCTACACATACAGATTACCTCATAAAGGCGAAATGATACTTTTCATAATATTTCAATGGTTGCAAGCAAATCTCAAGGTATCATGCCGAGTAAACAAACAAATATTTATACATGATTTTCGTTTATATTTCAAATTACGCGTCTTAATCATTTGATTGCAAAATTCTAATCATGTTTTGTTTGTTGCTATTGCTCTTGCATGAACTATCTGATAGTAGCCCCAATACATGCTCATTCTTAGGGGGTTAGCAATAGTATACTACTCTGTAATTCCTGAAATGAATTAAACTATTATTTGTCATAACAATGTTCACAAAAATTTAAAACGAGATTCTTGCATCATTTATGTTACTACATGAACGGTTATTTTCATCGTATAAACAGATGCACTAAAATGAAGTAGTCTAAGAATTTTATCACTTTACTTGAAAAGTGACTGAAATGTTCAATCAATGGCTTAGGAATAACACTCCAGCCACATTAATAAATCCAGCCACATAAATAATAGCTTGAGGTCAATGCTTGATAAGCTTGATTGACCTCATAGGGCTTAGCTTGGGGGACGACCGAGGGTGTACGTAGGTCGAGCATCGCGACGCCCAGCGTCCCGAAAGCCCGGTCGACTTATCCCCGCCGCGGCAAAGGGAGGTTAATAAGCGCTGCAGACGGCAAAGGTCGCGAGCGCGCGCGCTCACGTCGGAGAGTATTTGAGAGTTGAGACCTTTGGGCCGGGAGAGAGAAAGTGAATCGGCGAGAAGGGATGGCGGCGGCGGTGGTGGCGCAACCTTGGCGCCTCTTGCCACTCTTCCTTTTTCTCCCCTCCTCTCTTCCCCTCCTCTCTCCTCATCAACAGCAAAACTGCTTGGAAATCGACGGGCACTGAGCCAGGATTCAAAATTCTGTCGAGGGGAGGGACGAGCCCCCGGGGCGCAGTGGGCTGCTCCCGAGAGAGAGAAATGAGACAAACACGACGACGCGCTCAACCCGAAAACTCCGCGGAGAGGCGCTCTTGCACGGGAGTGGAACTGCGCTCGGAATTCGCAAAATCGAGGCGTGATGTCAATCGAAATGTCGCGAATGCGACGGCGCATGCGCAACCGCTCGACAAGAACCCTGCTAAAAAATTCCGTATAGTTTCCTTATGAATACTTGTACAGAATTTCTTTAAAATTTCTGTAGATATTCCTTTAAGTATTGAAACGCCATTTTGCGGAATTCCCTATGACGTTCTGCAGAATACCTTAGGATATTCTGCAGAATACCTTAGGACGTTCTGCGAAATTCCTTAGGACGTTCTACAGAAGCCCTTGGACGCTCTGTAGAACTCCTTACAAGCTCAAGGAAACCTCACATATTTCCGTAGAGTTGCTAAAGGTTTTACAGAACAGCTTGTAAGGAGTTACTTTGCTCTGCAGAAAATAACTACAGAACATATGTTCTGTAGAATCAGGCTCTCATGTTCCGTACAGATCCTTAGAAAAGGAACCAGTTCTGAAGAAAAAGAGTCAATTTCTGTAGAATTCCTTGCATTCTACAGAACAGCTTCTAATGAATTTTTTAGCAGGGAACATATAGACAATTATGGTTTTTAATTCCAGAAACTGACTAATACTCGCTGAGTTTCTAATTAAGGAACATCGCTTAAATAATTTCATAAATCGGATTGGATATTTGGGGAGGCGACAGACGTCTAAGGTCATTTGCACCATAGGGGATAGGTAAGGGAGGAAGGGTGGATAGAAACCCAGTGTCGGCATTAGCCTGCTTTTAATGAAAGGCGCCGAGGGGACCACAGCTTAGCTTCTCATCCGACAGACGGAGTACTGTACTTGAAGTGCCCTCCACAAGACACTCAAGTAGGGATTGGGTTCCCTCTGAAAAACATCAACCTCTGCAGGGATTTGAACCCTGCCCGCCCGTGTGGTAGGCGAGTACTCTAGCCACCACACCAACCCGATCCCCTTCATTAATCTGGTGAGCTCTTTGCCACTCACACTGATATCAGGAGCTGATGCTAACAATAATTCTATCACAAGCTATAGCAAAAATTTTGTACGAACATTGTATTGTACGACCCGGTTTGAACGAGATAATTGGAACAGGGAACAATTAGTGCTTAAAAAAACAAATCTAATCATACTAACGAGATGAACGCATGTATAAGAAGAAACATATGGCATAATCAGGATGTTTTTGCTTGCTTTGTAGATATGAAAAAGGTGTTAGAGTAAATTGAGAAAACACTTTACACATGCTTGGGAACTCGGGAATAGATTGGCGAGACAGGAGACTAATCCTTAACTTATACATGGACCTAAGGGCACAGGTGAGGGTGGTTGACAGTGGATCAGAGTGGGCAGCAATAGGTTGCAGGGTACGGCAAGGGTGCCCGCTGACACCTTTGTCTTTCAACATTTAAGCTGAGAAGATTGTAAGACAGGCATGGGAAGAACTAGATGTGGGGATCGAAGTAGAATGGGAAGCTGATAAAGTTGGTTAGATAGGCAGACAATCAGGGATTGGTTAGCTGATCTTCTAAGGGATTACAAGCTTTAGTAGATGCTTTAGAATTTCAGAGTGGGAAATATAGAATAAAGATAAATTATGAGAAAACAAAAGTACTGAGATTCTCTAGGACGAAGAAAACAAGGCTGGTCATAAAAGTAGGAGGGCACAAACTTGAGTAAGTATATCAATTTAGCTGCTTGGGTGGTACCCTAGAAGAAAACAGACATACATAGAAGCAAAGGCATAAGGAGGAGATAGCATTAGCTAAGGAGGTGTTTAATAGAAGGGAATTTATGATGTGGACCTTGGGTAAGGATGTGAAGAAGAGGCTGGTGAAGACCTTGATATGGAGCATAGCATTGTATGGGACAGAAATGTGGACCCTCAGAAAAAAGGACGTGAATAGGCTACAGGCATCTGAGATGTGGGTGTGGAGAAGGATGGGGAAGGACGGAGAAAGTAATGTAGAAAGAAAGAAAGACGAATGAAGATATTCTTAGTATGGAGGGAAAGGAAACTTTTAGATGAAATCAGGAATATGTATATTAGGTGGCTGGAGGCAGTAATAAGGGGAAAATGGGCTCAAGACTGCTATTTAAGGAAGGATGTAGGAAAAGTGGGGAAGGTGAAGAAAGAGAATAGGTTTTATAGACAGGACGAAGACAGGTGGATTGTATGCTGAGGCAAAGAAGTACATAATAGAAGTAGATAGGACCCTGACAGTGTAGAATCAGGTGATGTTTCTCTGACTATCAACAAAACCTACCTTTTAATGGTGGAATACCAAAACAAATCACACTAACACCCGAGAAAAGTTCTAGGTGAAAGAATGACTCAAGAATACTTCTGAGCGGCCTACGACTTGACAATTTTGTAGTTATACTCCTCTTGGTAACTTACCCATTCACTCCACACATAAATTCTAATCTCCATTGTGTATACAGCTCTAATTGATATCATACCCACCAAAGCAACTAATATATACTATTTCATCATAACAATTAGGTGAATGGTAACAATCCTACATCATCATCTTCATTTAAAAGTTTTATTACTTACCTACAACCAATTGTGTGTATTGTAGATGATGCATCATGTGCTAAGTAGAGGTTATAGCCACTTAATAAAAGATAAATTCACTTCAAAATAATGTTCTCCATAATATTATGAAGATTAAATTCCACATAAAAAAATTACATGAATAAATTATACATATTCTTTAGTGCTTCATGACAATTCCTGCAATATCATAGCCAGAATTGTTAGCAACTCAACAATATTACAAGCTATGCAATGTCTGTCATTCATAAGAGTTCATGATAATCATGAAAGGGCACACACAGTCACACTAAACTCACATATTCACAATCACGTTAATTCACCACAGTCAGCAATAACTACTTTCTCAGATGTAGTCCCTGATTTACTACCGCATTTCTGAAAATAAATTACACAGCAACATATTAAAAATCAAATGGGAGCCTATACTTTGCTACAGTAAAGATGACCGGTGAATTTTTCACAGGGACAGGACTAAAGGTACAGAGATGGGCAAATTACCATAATTTTCATTTGAGGTAAAATATCATGGTAAATTACAGTAATGTTAAAAAAGTACTGTAATTTTCCAGTAATTTTCAATTATCTGTAATTAATATCTATTTGAGGATATAATATGGAAGCCAATAGCAAAAGCAAGGAGTTAACGGCATTTTAACCATTACGATTACCACAGTAACGCATTAACAACAAAGAAAAATTAGAAACAAATACTGCAGTCGGCACATAATTTGACATTCTTTTGTTTGGCATGAGAAATTTTTGTTCAAACCTTTCAAACAATAGCCTCACAAATATTCCTCAAGTAAAAAGATTCCACCAATGAGTTGTAATTTATAATTAAGATTATATTAAATATATAGACTTGGCTTAAAATAATGTGTGAAATATATCCATGTGAAAACTAACTGAGACGTAGGTGAATATCAACGAAACTTGTAGTAATTTTCAGGGGCTGCAGTAAATTATGTAAAACAAATCGGTAATTTATAAAAATTACCATTGTGATTTTCAGAATGCCTATCTCTATACAGGTAGTCATAAAATAGCCCAACAAATCATAAACAAAAATCCACAGTTCGGTACCAAGTACAAGAAAAGACTCAACTGACAAATCATGAGATATTACTTAGGTATAAGTTTATCTGATATGTAAATCACGAATCTCACTTTTAAAAACTTATAAGAATATCAAACCAGTGGAGATTTCCATGAAAATTAATTGCAAGGTTCAAGGCTAACAAATGCCAAAAACCTATGCTTTAAGCATTGACAAAAATTGTTCACTCACCTCCATTTTTCTAATAATATCCATTCCACTCAAAACATTTCCAAAGACAACATGCTTCCCATCCAACCTGGATTAAGAAAAAAATTATGAATCAATACTTATCAATGAAGGTTAACTCAACCATTAATCACCATCATATAATTATTTGAATGTTGAAGAGCAATAAAAGGTGATGGCTAAACAAAAAAAATTAAGAGGCCAGATAAAGAATAACTAGGAAATAAAAAAGATGAAGAAAATCATTAGGACTTATAAAAGAAGGCTTAAATATCGATGTGACACTGACTTACCATTCAGTTTTTGCAGTGCAGAGGAAAAACTGTGATCCATTAGTATTGGGGCCAGAGTTAGCCATGGAGAGTACACCTGGACCTGTATGCTTTAATGTAAAATTTTCATCTTCAAATTTCCGTCCATATATAGATTTGCCTCCAGTTCCATTGTGATTTGTAAAATCTCCACCTTGGCACATCTACAGTAAAATGCTAAGGAATGACATATGCCAATACAAATATAATCAGCATGGAAAAAACAAATTTCCTTCGATAAATAGATACTAAATATAAATTATAGAAAAGAGAACATAAAAGAAATCTGCATTAATTGATAAAAAAGACTGCTGAGTGAAAAGATTTTCACACAGCTAATTGAAAGGACTAGATTTTGAGCTACTCGAGTCTAAGGTGCTATAAGCAAAAAAAATTCAGATCAAGCAAGTTTCGAGACATGAACGATATTACTTTTATGCCAAATTTTTTGCATTATCGCCCCTTGCCACTCTGCCTTGAATTCACTCACCTCCTACAAGTAACCAACTGCCATTAAGTCTCAAACTGCCATGATCTGACTCCCTAATCACTTGGCCTCGGTTGTTCCAGTGGATTATATTTATACCCTGAATGCTAGCATGGCCCCCTATAACTTCCGTGTGAATAATGCTAGCCAGTCAGGTGATGGAATAAGAGCATTGGTGAAGAATTGAGATTACGGAAAATACACCATAAATCAGCGGATTATCCATGCCATTGCCAAATTTCTTTCTTAAATGATACAATGTTTCAAGACGGACAAAAACCTTACGTGAATTGGTTCCAGACCCCCTGCCCCCTATATAACACAATGTAAGATGATCCTAACCCTCCAAACTCTAAAAACGTCCTACTTAAGACTTGAGTGGCCCCTTATCTATCACAAAACGGTCCTGCTTTCATTCATTTATTCTCTTTATTCATCAAATGCCTCATTTTGCTCTTCACCAAAGTCCACTATACTATATATCTAGCCCCATAGAAAAATATCTCTAACGTGTGTTTCCTTCATAATTACCAACAATTAATTCCCTAATTAACTGAATTATAATATTACATTAAAAAGCTTCTAGTTGCCCAACTGGTATTTAACCTTCTAGTCCCCAGCAGCTCCCAACCTCTCCAAGATGCTTTTGTCACACCTGTTTTTGCCATCGTCAGTTTTTAAAATTGGTTGTGGCTTTTCTTCGAATTTTACTGAGCTCACTGTTTAAATCATTTAGGCCTGGTTTCCAAATGCTTATGGAGGGCACAAGATGTGGTCAAATGAGAGTGACATGATATCTCTCTCTTACTGTTCTGTCATACTGTCATCTATCTATCTTCTTCTTAATCATCATCCCTTCGACCCAGTGTGGTAAGGTGACTTTGATGGCAGAATGAGTTACAAGGAATAACATTTCAAGGTGGAAAATGATCTGAAATATAGTTACCAATAATGACACACTAGACTAATAAACAAGCACACTATGATCGAAAGGATACAAAATCGGGGATAATCCTGTGGAAAGAGGATCCTCGGAATCCAAAACCCTTTTCATGGGTGCACAGGCAACGAAAATTTTCAGCAGTCTTGGGAACAACATCAGCATGAAGTTGCATCACAACCCGACCAACATTTTTGGAGCCAATTTTTATTTCAAAATATACCTGCAAAAAATTTATTTTAAAGAGACAACATTCTTTTCATTTTTGTTTAAAGCTTATAGTCAATTTTCACCAGCTTAACTGCAATTTTGGATAAATTTCACATTACTTGACCCATCCTCATTGACACAGGTAAGCAATATTACTGATAAAGCACTCATATATAGGTAATCCTTAAAGAGTGTTTAATAACCTGAAAGGATGTACTGGCCAGAGAAAAATTACGTTAGCGTCTATACAAGGAGTGATCATTTCACCAAATACTACGCACAGTCATAACTGATTAAATGTAGCTGGTATTAACTAATGCCAAACTCTGCACCTACAGAAGAGAAAGTCCACGTAATACTGGAAATACAAGCTTAAACCCATCAGCAAATACAAAATCTAAGTCTTTCCATGAGGAAGGAGAATACAAACAAAACTGAAAACTTGTCAACGAGAAGTTGTGAGAGCCAAGAATGATTTACTTGATCTTCCATTCTAAATTTATGACAGTGAAGGTATTTAATTGATGTGGTGCCTCAATAGATAGATGGATAGAGTTTGCAGAAGATGCTACGATGGACCACATACCAGAGGTAGTGGGTTTCCAAACAAAAGAGGGTTATGCCCATTACTGAAAAATAAAATAACTTTGTTAACTCCACTTGAGAGAATTTATTGCTACAACTTATGGCTGATAATAGAAATGTAATAGAAAAAGTGATAATGCATTCTCTCAAGTGGAGTTAACGAAGTTATTTATTCATTCGTCATGGATAACTTCCACAAAGCCCATAACCATTTCCTTTGTGAGGGCTATGCCCAGTTAAATGTGAACTGTTAATCAGATCTCAATGAGGAAACCACATGCAGTATTAGAAAAAGAAACATGCAAGAGAAAACACTAACAATAAGAACAGAAAGACCTTCCTTTGAAACTAAAATTGCTTCTGCTGATAAGCCTACCTCAGCACCACTTCCACCTCAACAGCACCAGTCCAACAGTCTTTATCCAAAATAAACCCTTTTTCACTCATCCATTGCTTTTCACTTCCAAGTCTTTGACTTCAACGCTCCCATAGTTTAATTCATTTCACTTTCATGAGCTCCCTAGATTTTTTCACTTATATTAGGAGCAACTCACTCCAACTATATCTTCTTTCATGCACTGTCATATTTTGGCATTTTTTGGGCATACTCCCCCCCTTTTCCTTGCTACAGATTCCCCTCTTCAGAACATTTATCCCCTGGACTTAGTCCAAGGACTTGCCAAAGGCATGCCCACCATGTGGGCTATCATCTTTGAGCTAACGGCATGGACCCAATGATGCCTCAAAATTCCTACAACTCCTAAATTCAGTGACTCCTGCCAATAACTCCTGCCACAACCTCTATGTACAACCTTTCCCTTACCAGGCCCTCTTTTGCTTAAATAGCAGTTGGCTCAAGATAACTACGAGGAAACCTGAGGCTGTTAATCACGGCACGAAGGCAAAATTATGTATTCCACAATTTGATACAAAAAACAGTTCCCTAAGCTCCACTTGAAAACCTTCACTGCATATATGTACTCCTCCCACTACTTTCCTCCCCTCCGAGGCTACCAATTGTCTCTAATACAGAACTCACCCATTCCACCTTCAACCTAACTGAAACCTCTCAGCCTATAGAGACATGCCTTATTGCTTGCTCTTTTTTACCATGAGATGTCGTTGAGTGCACATCACTCAGCTGTTTGTAACAGAGAAAGCCTAGCAGTAGGCCCTTTGTTATAACTGGTGACTGATTTGGAGTTTTATGATCTCACAACACACATTGGCTGACCCTTGAAATATTTGGTTCATAATTTGTAAGCTTATGAAATGTACTTAGTTTGTGGTTTATACAATACACTTGTTTTGTTAAAGAGTTCCTCCTTTGTCTCACTTGAACTTCATTTTTGCGAAAAAAGTTGTTCTTTGATGGGTATATTTGGAGAGAAACCTCTACCTCTCTCCCAATATCTCCCAATGACTCCTCAATATCCACCAGCATGGTTTTGACTGATGCTTGAAAAGCTGGAAGATTCATTAACTCAAATCCTTTTCCTAATCCAAGCAAACTGAGTTGAACCATTCAGATACATTTACCAGGCTTCACTCCCTGATTTGAGGCAAGGCAACATGTGGAAAAAACACCTCTCCTCTACCACTGTAATTGCTCACTCTCTCCTTAACTCATTCTCCACACCTGCCTATAATGGCTGTGAACACATAGCCCCTCTACATATGCCCTCCTTCCCAGACAACTCATATTAGCAACTTGGCAAAATTGTTTTCATATCATTTGAAAGGTTGGGGATTTTAAGGCATCATTTAAGAAATAAAATGTCAGAAAACTCAAAACACTAGCCTCTGCGGCGCCACCACGCTAATCTGACAATTGATAGTTAGAATTGTAGAGATGGGACAATTTACATCAGGAAATAGAGAGCCAGTATAAATCCATTTTTAACAAAGTTATCTCTCACATGCCTTAGAAAGGTTGCTACGCAATTATTCACCATTAGTTGGCCATAAGGATACATATGACGAACAACTGAGGTCATTTGCACCATTAGGGATTGATAGGTAGGTTGTCAAGGGAAGGATCATTATTATGCCTCCCTCTAATACTAGTCTAAATTTTTAATCAGAAGATCGAGAATTTGATGAGGGAAAAATATTAACAGGACAGTTGGGAAATTTAGGCTGATAAATATGAGGCAATGAAGCAGTATAGAAGCAAAAAACAAATTAATGAAAAACTTAACAAGAAGCATACCAAATGTCACAGACTAGTCCAGTAACAGTTTGGACCAAATCACTCCAAAATCAACAAAAACAAAATGGTTTTAACCAAATGCTTGGGTAGCAAAGGACAAGATTAAGCATAAATGAAGCCTAAACACCAAAAAGTAAAACCAAGTTCCTATTCTCCTGTCACGAAAGGAGATGATGACAGGAACCTTGGTCAAGGATGTCAAGAAAAGACTGGCAAGGGTTAGATATGAAATAAAGGATTATATGTTGCAAAAACAAGGACTTAGGGAAAAGATTATGAGAATAGGCCTCAGGCATTTGAGATGTGGGCAGAGAGTGGGACTAGGCATGATTGGTAAGGAAACTTCAGCATGAGATTAGGAGAAGGCAGAATAGGAAGTTGGAAGAAGTAATGAGGGACAAAGGGATACTGAAGCTCATTATAGGGAAGATGTTGGATGAGCAGGGAAGGAAGAAAATAACCTCCATGGACAGGATGAAGAGAAGTAGGATGCATGCCGAAACGAAGAGAGAAGTTGGATAAGGAGGTAGGGACCTGTTCCTGTAAGAGTCTAGAAGATTTATACTCTCTTCCATTTAGACCCAACTTAAGGTAGTGTGAGCAATATAGTTCCAAAGTCATAATAGTGATTATATTTTAATATGATTTTAGAATTAACGCAGTTGTTCGGGTTATTTGGTACTTGTTTCAATATTTATGGTGCAAAATATTTGTTATTGTTTCTTTATCTCAATTATGAACTAAAATTACGTATTTTAGGCTTGACTTCTTGACTTATATTGACCTTGATCTTGACTTATTACCTAAGATACCAATTGTAATTTCAATAATATAATTTCAAGTTAGCCAAATATAATTTGGCCTTAATCCCGACTTCAGGTATGATACCCTTGAATTTGAATGATGAAATATCACACTGTAAAGAGTAGACAAACCATCCAGCAATTTAAAACATAGTTTTGCCAGAAAAGAAATCTGTCCAAGTGATGCTGGACTTGGAACCAATGTTAAATTTCTTGGGTTGGTGTGACACTCTGCAAGTTATTAATTATTTCCTGTGGAAACGGATAAACATGTGAGCAGATTGTAGTGTCGAGAGTTATATGAGTGTATGAAGTGAGGGTACGGATTGCCAGTACATTTCTAATAACTTTCAGCTTCGAGCAACCCTGGGAGTTTTATCATGGAACGACAGAGGAATAAAGGCAGGCAATTTGTCCGAAAAAAGGAATTGGAAAAGAGGAGAAGGAAGCTCATAGAAATTTTTGCAACTTCTTTCAGATGCTCACGCTGTGTCTGGGCTGGGTTGTGATAACAGGAGTTTACTTGTTGTTTGAACCAGCTTCGTAAGGTTTGAGGTATTGGCATAAAGTTTTGGCTGACCTTATAAATACCAGACCGCTTACTTCTTTAGGAGAGTTTTCCATGCACTGGAGAAGGCAACAAGGTTTTTGTGTGAAAATAGCACTCAGGAAACTCTTTCCTGAAAGGAGTGTGGGATTTTGTACTAAGGTCTGGCAAGTTTGCATGTGTACTGCAAGGGGCAAAAGAAATATACAATCTCAAGCAAGATATTGTTATTACAATGGTATCAAGGATGCAACCAACAGCCAATATAACAGGACAGACCATTGAGCATTACCTGGAAAAAGGTGATTAATGGGTTTCCAAGATAACTTTTAGGATTACATAGCGCAAAATCTTTAACCCAAGTCGACGTTTCTCATTACACCCTGCTATGAATAATGCCTGTTAATTCACATAAGGTATGCGCCTTAAACTTTGCAAAGTATCTATATTTATTACGGTATTCTACAGCTTTTATTCATTACTTTGAACGAAAGGGATACTGTAGTAATGCATAACCATTATTGATTGCAAGGTTATTTATGCAGATGCAGTAATATTTTTAGAAAGAAATGCGTAGGCATGTTAATTAGGCATAAACAAAGACAGTCTCTTTCTAATCACAGCATGTCAAATCATATTTATGCATGTACACATAAGAAACACTTCGGTTACCGTCGAGGTTTACAGCTGCCTTACTGTTTAGCAGTTTACGGAACTGGAAACCTATTTTATTCTTCACTGTCGTCGACTCCTCTGTAGTGTTTTTTAAAACTTTGCATTTACCGAGGCAAAATTGAATATCTACATGCTAAAACATGTACAAAATCTAATATCTCCATGGATGTTTAAACCTCATCTTTCAACGCATGGCTCGTTTACAAATAACTCCAATGCAACGTTGCCACACTAAATCGTATGATTTCCGAACGTCTGCAGGAAATGCCTTCACAACAAAAAGTTTTTCAAATATTTTGTGACTATAACCATGGCGACCTATAGGTTTAATTTTTTAAATGATTAATAAGTCATGTTAATTACACTCTCTTAGTTTTTTGATGAAATCTAAGAGCAAGAATTTTCTTATTAAATAAATTCTGTCTCTGGAGTGCACAGCTCCTATCTATCCAATGGAAATCAGTTTGTCTTTTCAGACAAATTGTTGGAAAAGTAGCCTGGTAAGTGGTAATTATTATGATACCATTGGAAAGATGAGTTTCTTCCTTAAAATGAGGTAAAATTCATTCAAATCTAAGTAAAAGTATTATTCACTCAAACTACCTTAATCAGAATACTACCCAAACACTACTAATAATAATCACATGTTCTTAAAATAAAACATGACTCTCATGACAAACCTGTGGTTTTGCTTTCTTAACTGGTGTTTGGGCACTACTTTCTTCCTCAGTGCTTGGTTTGGCCTATAAATAAAAAATATTGAAAATTAACCAATTAGCATGTTATGTCTCTTCTTCAACTTTCATGGCAGATTTAAAAAAAACTTCAGATGAGTAAAATAAATTGAATTCACTCACCTCCTCTCCCTCAGTAGCTGCTTTCTCTGTTTCCTCTGATCCACGAAGGGTCTCACCAGCATGAACCCGCAACCATGTGTCATCTGACCACACTGGTTTGCTAGAGCCTTCCTTAATCTTCTGAGGCTTGGCCAAATTAACTCGAATAGTCCGGCCAAAGAGCTCAGAATCATTCTGGGATATGAAAAATCAAAAATATGAATTAGCTTCATGAATCAATCAATTCCCCTAAAAATATTACCATAAAAAAAAGAATTTTAAGTTAAGAACTTAAATTTTACGCTGGCATAAGTACATAATACAGGAGATGTAAGGCCACAGCCAAGAAAATGAGAAGTCACAATTAACAAAGGATGAAAATGAAGATGCATTCCAGTTTATTCATTAACTTGAAACTTGAATCATTGATTTTGAAAATTCCCTTTTTGTGGGGTTCACTCTCTAACTGCGAGAAGGGACTAGGGTAAAAGTGGCAACTCCACTCTCAGGGCAATATCAATGTCCACAAAAACTCCAAACCAATTTTCAAGAATAAATAAATTTGAGATTAAATAACCTCTTGATCGAACTATAAGGATAATCTTTATTTAATGAGCATGATTATTATCTATTTCAAATGTTTTTGGGGCAAGGAGGCAGGGCTAAAATTTGTGGGTGCAGGCACCTTTCATGTGAGTCTGGAACAGTTCAAAAGCCTCCACTGCAGGGAGGTTGGGATCTGCCACCGAGAGTTGTGGCTCTAGCTCAATGTTGCTGAGATAATCATCCCTCTGTAGGGAAATCCATGTGGCTCACAATCAGAGAGAGACCCTGAGGGACCTTGAAGCCAAGGGCTTACTCCCTGCAGAGGAGGATATTTTTCAGAGGAAACTCGATCCCTTCTTGAGTGTCCTGTGGAGGGGACTTCAAATTCAGTATTCTGTCTGTCGGATGAGACGTTAAACTGTGGCCCCCTTGACACCTTTCATTAAGAGTAGGCTAATGCTGATGCCCGGTTTCACTCCACCCTTCCTCCCTAACCTGTCCCCTATGGTGCAAATGACCTTAGTTGTCGGTCGCCTCCCTAAATATTCAATCCAATACCGAGGGCCAAGTCTGCCTATCTCATTCTCTTCTCCTGGCCTCGTTGCTACGGACGCCGCCTGCCCTATGCTCAGATAAAGAAACAATCGGTATTTTTTTCGTTCAAGGGGTTCTTTATCCCATCCATTACCACATGTCATTACAGGAAAGCAAGGTCCACTGAACACTGATCAAACAAAGGCAGCAAAGGCTTGGCAACACAGTTAAGTGTTGACACAATCGAGATCTGAGAGCAACTGAATTTTGAAGGCACTAGGTCATGCCTGCTGTATCCTAATTCGCTTCAGGGAAGGCAAGTAACGAGTATCTTCTTCTTTGCTCACCCCTACGAATTTTATTCCGGCCTCCAAGCCTCAAAGCCATTGGAAAAAATAATAGCAGCTTTGAACAAATGAGATTAATTTTCAGTAGACCCCTGAGGAATGACAAAAGGTTGTTTCCTTTGATATTCCTATTTTTGTTTATAATATAATAATAATAAGTATAATCTTATTTTGCCTCATTGGGTCCTTAATCCATGTTATGTTCTAATTTACTGTACATTAAGTGAACCCCGAAGCTTTTGCAGAGTGAAGCAACAGTTTCAGGCTTGCTTATAGGCTTTCACAGAGGCCTAAAATTCCACTAAAGCTGAGAGAGATGAAAAAATGGGCTTTTTTCACATTCTCAAGGAATGAAGTATATACCGATGCATATTTAGATAGGTAAATCTAAGTGTCTCCATTACAAAGGAGTTTAAACTAGAGTATATATTACAAAAAATGCAACTTGTTTTGTTTTGATAAAAGATCGTAGGCTTTCCCGGCGAATACTATAGATAAATATTTCTCGGGTTTGGCACCGGGTAAGGCTGTTTAAGGCCAACGTTTCGATGAGAAACTCACTCATCGTCATCAGGGCTAAGACTGACTGCCGAGTTTGGTCCACGCCGGGTTTTTATACTAAGATAGCCAATGGACGGTTGAGGCCCATTGTTGACCAGCCGATTCAAATTTGGCTCAGGGCGGTTGGAATTTGAATTTTATCCGCGACCGTTTTATTTTATCAATCAACGGACTCCATATTTGGCTGATGCTCTGCCCAGAGTCTCGGTTAAGCTTTTTCTCCTCGAGACGTATTTCTATTGCCTCTTTTACTAATCGATCCCAGTATCCATAAGATCGACATAGGATTTTGGCGCCGTTAAAATTGATGGAGTGCGCCATATCGAGGCTATGCTCAGCTAAGGCCGATTTTTCGGGTTGAAAAAGTCTTATGTGCCTCCTGTGCTCCGTAATTCTGGCTTCTAACCCTCCCAAAGTGGTCTCACCAAGGCCAAAGACGCCTTTGGGAGGGATGGTGGTGGCATTTCCCGTTTAGGTAAAGGTTAGTGTGAGTAGGTTTTCTATACACACAACGCCCAAGGGTCCCATCAGGTTTCCTTTGAATTAGAATGTCGAGAAAAGGAATGCAGTTGTTATTTTCCTCCTCCATAGTAAATTTGATGTTCGGATGTTGCTGGTTCATGTGACTCAAAAAAATCATCCAGTGTGTTCCGTCCATGTTGCCAAATGACGAAAGTGTCGTCCACGTACCGGAAAAAATACCTCGGTCGAAGTGCAGCCGTTTTCAGAGCCTTTTCTTCAAAATCCTCCATGAAGAGGTTTGCAATCGCCGGAGAGAGAGGAGATCCCATAGGAACTCCATCCGTTTGCTCGTAGTATTTTCCGCCATAAAGGAAGTAGGTCGATTGGAAATGGTAGCTGACGCAGAAAATCTTTCCACTGAATTGAAACATTTAAAAACTACGTTCCAACTTAACGGGTACAGTGACAGAGATTTTCGCCAAGGAGCTATTTGGTCTACATCTCAACTTGTCCATGACACTCTCGCCGCTGGATTGGGATCCCTCCCAAGGTGGTCAAGACGCCCTCCCAAAGGTCTTGACCACCTTGATGCACCGGGCCAAAATCGTAGCTGACGCAGAAAATCTTTCCACTGAATTGAAACATTTAAAAACTACGTTCAAACTTAACGGGTACAGTGACAGAGATTTTCGCCTGGCCTTGGGAAGAACCATGAGACTCCCTAAACCAACGAAAGAAGATCACGAAAAGCCGTTAGGAAGAGCCTGCATTCCCTATGTTTCCACCATCTCGGGGAAAATAGGAAGAATTTAACATAGGCACAACCTACAGGTGATCCATAGACCTCCAAAGAAAATTCGAGATGGGCTCGTAAGAGTTAAGGACGAACTTGGCCTCAGAGTGCCTGGAGTGTATAACATCCCTTGTGAGTGTGGCCTTGCCTACGTTGGAGAGACATCACGTACGGTAGTAGCCAGAATTACGGAGCACAGGAGGCACATAAGACTTTTTCAACCCGAAAAATCGGCCTTAGCTGAGCATAGCCTCGATATGGCGCACTCCATCAATTTTAACGGCGCCAAAATCCTATGTCGATCTTATGGATACTGGGATCGATTAGTAAAAGAGGCAATAGAAATACGTCTCGAGGAGAAAAAGCTTAACCGAGACTGGGCAGAACATCAGCCAAATATGGAGTCCGTTGATTGATAAAATAAAACGGTCGCGGATAAAATTCAAATTCCAACCGCCCTGAGCCAAATTTGAATCGGCTGGTCAACAATGGGCCTCAACCGTCCATTGGCTATCTTAGTATAAAAACCCGGCGTGGACCAAACTCGGCAGTCAGTCTTAGCCCTGATGACGATGAGTGAGTTTCTCATCGAAACGTTGGCCTTAAACAGCCTTACCCGGTGCCAAACCCGAGAAATATTTATCTTGTTATGTTTTGTTGGTGATCTGGTTGGGAATGGATCACAAGAAAAGGGGACTTCAGAAAATATGGGACTGACTATCTCTAGCATTAAATAACTTTTGTATGACCTGCAGCAGAAGAGTCAGAATTACAACCTATCTATTTGTCGGAAGCAACAGAGATGACATATTAACACCAAGACAACTCTCACATGGAACCATACGACTAATAATTACAGTGTCTCCAATAGAATTTTATTTTAGACAGTGCTTTCATGGGTTATCCACTTCTAGCATAATTACAGGTTTCTGGTCCATTACAAGAGACTTCACGTATCAGCTTGATTATTCTGCTATCCATTTAATATTTAAATGAGTCATTTGGGAATGGAGAAAGGGTGCATGGAATGCTCCTGGATGTGACTGAGGTAACCATATAACACTAATCCTAAATCCTGATTCCACCCATGAGATGGACAAAGCCAATTCAATAGACATCTTGGGATCATTGGGAAGAGCACTGCTCAACAAGACCAATAAAAGGACAGAAAAAAGTGAGAGTATGGATGGCTTAAACAGAAACCAAGGGCAGAGAATTAGCTACAATACAAGAAATTTTAGGATACTCAAGAGCATCTTTTCACCATTCTTTAGTAACTCATTAAATATACAGATTTGATTTCAGAATAAACAAGTCACCTGGTTGAACTCTCCTTCCGTGAAAATGAAATGCTGGCAAAAAACAATTCAGATGCTGATAACCCAAAAGTTCAAGTCAAAACATAGAAGTATTTACCACTTAGCAAGGAGTCATTTAGATTGGTGGTTGGGGGAGTCTTCGACAGGAGCTCGGGCACCTAGACCTTAAGTGGTCCATTGTGCCAACCCCATTTTTAACCTGCCAGCCACATGTAGACAGGGGACAAGAGCGCCACGGTGAAGGTATGAGTGCTCACCCATCAAACCCTCGACCGGGCCCAACATTGCTTAAATTGAGTGATCTTATGGGAACTGGTGTTTCAATTAGGCTAGGCCCTAGCCCAAGGAGTCATTTACTATTTTAGTAACAGGATCTTTTAATGAAACAGATTTAAAAGAGTTGTATCGAAATATAAAAATGTTTCTACATTGCATTTTAACTGCTTGCAGTGTGCCCATCATGATGGAAAGATAGAATCACTAATTACCTCTCTCTGAGATCATTCAGTGATAGTATCATTCAATGGTTTGCTGGATGAACCCAAATCTCTTAACTGAGTACAGGCAAACAGTTTGGACATGTTATACGTTACCCCACATTTGGTTCAGCCCAGGGGAAGATCTTCACATTTCACCTTAACTACAATCCATATATCAACTCTTACAGCTATAAGTAGATGTGGATCAGTTTCTTGAGGCATTAGATTGATACAGATCACTTCAAATATTGCGTTCAATGGCCATTCATTATAAAGAACTAACATGGATCAGATATAATTAATGACCCAGCATGCCCTAAAATATATTATTTTGCGGCAGTAGAAAGGATATTTACGTTGTAGCGACGGGAGAGGACATTTACCCTGAACCTTCATCGGATTAAAACCTCAGACCGCGACCCTGACTCATTCAAGTGACAATCACAATAAAGAATTCAACACCAAGCATTCAATTGTGGTACTTTTCTGTAAATCCACACATTCTATTACATGTCAACAGTCCTAAATTGGTCTGGATATTGAGATTTAGCTAGTTCCCACTATGAAGCAAAATATCTCCTCGTACACTTTTCACCATTGGCAGAGTGTCTTAAGGCAAAACATCTTACCATGTTATCAATGGCAGCAGCAGCATCTTCCGCTGATTCGAATTCAACGAAAGCAAATCCTCTATGATGTTCGGTTTCATAATCTAGGGGTATTTGAACATCGACGATATCACCGAAAGGTATGAAAGCCGCATGAAGGACTTTTTCATCGACTTCTTCAGCTAGCCCTCCTATGAAGATCACAACAAGGTTAAACGACCTCTCATGAATAAAATTCAAGAAATCAGTGATTTCATCAGTTAGGTACTTACCAACGTAAATTGTCCTCTTTGGATTAGTTGACATGGTGAGTTAAACGATAAAGAGTGCAAAAAACACAGTAAATTCTGAATTAACGCACAAAGCACTTAAATTGGCTAATAAATTGTTGACAACAAGCAATCCATCACCGGTAATGCCACAACCCACAACAAACACACGTAACGTTTACATGCGGCATAAATTCAAGTTTTAGTTACTGATTCAACCAGTAGATGGCAAATTTCGGAAAGCTGAATATCGAATTGTTTTTATCGAGAAACCGCTTTTTTTGAATTTTTAAACGAAGGACATAAATTTATAACTTATACGTCTACTCTTTTGCCCGATTAATTTCGTTCATTAAAGGTTGTGGACTCCACCTAGAATTTTTAAGTCGTATTTACACTATGCATGCACCCGCGTGAGTTGATGCATGAACCATGGCCTCCTTCATACGTATTCGTATGAAGGAGGCCATGCATGAACACATTCGCTATTAAAATTTCACCGTGTAAACACCAAAAATTGCGCAAATGCATGAACGTGTGGCTAATAGCCCCTGATCTAACTTGCCCGGTTACATGCCCTTTTACACGGGGCACCTAAAGCCCCTTTGACACATAGCACTTACTTCCACCTTATTATATAGGTACCTACTACGTACGAAGGTGCATTTCAAATTTCATCGTGTAAAGCGAAGAATTGCAAGAATGCATGCGTGTATGCATGAACGCGATATGGCTAAATAGTCCCTGATCTATCTTAAATTGTTAATGCACGCCATACTGAGAAAAAAAAGTTTAAAATTGTACAATTTTAAACTGGCCGTATAAGACGGGCTTAAGACTTTGGAAGATTAACCTAGGCTCACACTTTTTAAGTCTAACCTGCTTTTTGCTGTAAGGGGCCGTTTAAGGCAGGGGGATGGATAGCTTCTTTCTGTGGGTCTTAGGGACATGGAATGCCTTAAGGCATTCCATGTCCCTAAGTCCCACAGAAAGTGGGCCGAGTTAGTGGGCCTTCTCACATCAATCCCATTAGCACGTTGCGTTTACCATACCAAGCTAAACCAGCCAAATCGATCTGATTTTGATTGGTAAACATAGTGATTAATGGCTATTAAAAAAGTAAGAGCGAACGATTTGCATGAAGTGAGCTTTAAACTACAGCCAAATGCCCTTAAAATTGCAGCAGAACTTAACAATGAGGATTTCAAGCCCTCAAACATGTGACTTGAAAAGTTTAGAAGAAGACACAACATCGTGCTGAAAGCAGTTTGGGGGGAGTCAGCAGCTGTGGTTCCAGATGTTACTGTGTAGGCTGGGAGACATCCAGGATTGCTGGAAAATTACACGCCCAAGGATATCCTTAACACAGATGAAAAAGGATTGATTTTTGGGTCTCTGCCAAATAAAACTTTGGCATTAAAATCTGAACACTACTCAAGTTGGAAAGCATCAGTAGAGAGTTTGGCAGAGCTGCTGTACTCGAGTATGACTGGGGAGCTTCTTTGGCCACTGGTGATCCAAAAAGAAAAATCCAGTGCTTTAACACTTTCACTGCAGGCCATTTAAATAAATGTTCTCCTAGGACTGCCGGCCATTTTTGGTCTTTTCAATAATTTATTGTGGAGGTTCCATAGTACATAAAACATACTTCTTTAATTTGTAGACTGCTTTATTTTTTCTTTTTTAGTATTGTTTCAATTGGTAATAAATGAGTAGTACAAGATTTTCAAAATTTTCCCTTGCCCTAGTATATTTTGAGAAAAACAAAAAATTGAATTTTTATATCTTGGTTGAAACTGCCTTGAACAAAATGATGGATGCATTTTTTCAACAATGCAAAATACATTTGACATCACATAACAAAGAAAAATATAATAAGCTCATATTTGTCTTTACTGAAAAATATAAAAAGTTACTAAGTAATATATTAACAACTTTTGTAATTTTTTTAAATGAAACAATTTAAAGCAAGGCTGCATGCACAAGGCTCCAGTAATGGATGACTTCTCCATCTAATGGATTTTGCATGAACTAAGTGAAACAAGCTTGGCATGCGAGAAAGTGGAGAGACTTTCTTTGACGCCATACATTTGTATAGCATAATGTAAACAGGATGAACCTCAATTGATGTCATCCACAGTCCTTGAAAGTTCTGAAAAGACAATAAAGAAGATAATTTATTGACGTCTGCCACAGTGAAAGTGTTTAAGGTTTGGATAAAGAACATTTGCCCGTGATTTGGAAATGCAATAGAAAAGCGAGTGTGGAAGACCTCTAAAATCATGTCCGAACAGCTAATGATGCCAGATAAGAATATGGCTGAGGGTAAAAGAAAGATTTTTTACTCTTATTTGCTGGGGAGTTGGAAAATTTATAGGCAGATGCTGGTGAAAGCTCTGTGTCCATAGACTCAATGTGATTACTGTGGATAATGAGGTGGACATTCCTTTAATTGTTGAGAATACTAATGATGGAGAAGGGGAAGTTAGTGACAGTGATGATAGTGAATCTGAAACCTCATATCAAACAGTTAACTGTGAATACATACACCAAAGCATTTTGTCTAATCAAACAATTACAGAAATTTTGCATTGGAAAAGGCAATAGTGGCTTTATAAGAGCTTTGTTTGATTTACAGGTGAATTTTGAGAAAGAGTTGTGCATAAAAAAATAAGCAAACAAAAATCAATGATTTTTTGAATCTGTATAATAAATACATATGTCAAAATTTGTATTATGTCCCATATTAAAATATTTTACTATGTTAGTTAATACATCTGCTTAATTTATAATTCTATGAACAACATTTTCCATAGCTTTTAATTACTTATGATATTGATTTATCACCTTAGTCCATAAAATGAGGTTGAGTGTTATGTATCATTGTGATTGTATCAACTCTGACGTATGGACACCTCTTGCATACAGACTCATTCTTAAGCACAACTGTCATCTATAAGTCAGAGGTTTCACTATAGATGTGAAGAAATTTCATGCAAAACTTCAGATGTCAATCCCCCGAAAAGTAAAAAAGGCATATTATACTGTAGTCATAGATTAGTGACCATCTATCTGAGGTGGAATGGGTGAGGTAGCTGCAGGAATATTCGAAAATTAAATACAAGCACAGAAAACAACCACTGCTACCATTGTTATTAAGTATGCGTGAATACATATGCCTTCAAGTAAAACTGACATCCATATCCCTGACAAAGAAAGAGCCCTTCCAAGATAATAGCACAGTTGAAATATACACAGATTCTCTTCTCCAAACAGCATTGGGCAAAGTGGCTGCATCTCTAACCATTGATTGCTGCACTTTTATATTGGATGCACTCTTACCGTAAATTTTTTCCACAACAAAATTTAATGTGTAAATTTATACTCAATTTGAGACTTAAGTGGAGTTGGTAGCACATCTTAGGATATATTTCACAAGACTAAATTTTCAGTGAGAGTAAAAATGTGTGGTGACAATGTCGATAATTTAAGTTGGTATATCTATGGTTAATTTTTTCACAACTATCCTGGTGATTTCATAAAGAATATAATGAAAAACCAGACCTTGCTAGACTAAATGAAAATCATTCTTAAAAGAGATAAAAATGAAAAGGTTAAACTTATTAATTAAATAAACTTTCAATTATAAACATTTTATTTTTACCATGAACAAACAACAAGTCTATTTACAGTTCATAATTGTAGGTATTGCATTTACAAAAGGGATTATTATTTTATGAATTTCATAACAGAATTTTTAGGCAGTATAAGATACACAAGTATTCCATATCTCATGCTCCACTGATCAAAGGTGCCAATTACTGATTTGAATATAAATATCAATAGGTATTATTCACTTAAGAGGAAGGTATGTGCGTGAGGGACATGTTAAGCCAATTACAAAATTCTTTGACAAACAATTATGAAATATAGGTTACAATGCTGTTTTAATGAAATCCCACATGTATGTTTTTGAAAAAACACATTAGAATCACATTAAAAAAGTGGAGATGTCAAATGAGATATTGATATGTGTCTACCTCTCACAATATTTATGTACCTATAGAATTTCCAAAATTTTAGATTGAAATTTCATTTTCAGCCATGTAATTAAACATTTCATTGGTTCAATTTTTTTAGCCAGCTATTGACACTTTTGCAATGACACAATATTGAATATAAATACATTTTCATTGACAAGTATTATGAAAGTGAATAAAGTATTCAAACATAATACGAGTAAATGTTACACCAAAATTTTATGGAATTCGAGTCTTTGAAAATTTCTACCCAAAGAACTGAAAAGCACTTGACAAACAAAATATGAATAAGGACTAAAATTCAATGATTATTGTCATAATGAAAATAGAAGGCGAATGTGATCTCATTAGTAAAAAATCCATGAATTTCCCTACACCAAAAATGTAACAAATGGTAACCCATTAAATGAATCACAGCTCTCATTTGATTGTAACAACAGCAGGTTCACAATGAAACACATACTTCAGCATGCAGTGTTTTTAGCAGTTACATGGTGATTTTTAAATTAATCATTATTAGAAGACTTCCAATCGCACAAAACAATAAATAGCAGTAGAGCATGGATATCTTCAATGTAGATTGACTTTTCTCATAACAGTACAGCCAAAATTCACTAATCTAATAGAGCACACTTTTCCAGCTTATGCATTTGTTTTAAAAATTTGGACATTCCCTCTCAATCGAATGCAAAATAAAATCATGGATGCTCAGGTATCACTATTTACACTCACGTTTTTCCATTTTTATCCCATTTTTTTATTGTCATTATGGGTAATTAATTTACCCAGAGCATCACATTCACAAATTACAACTCACATTAATTCATAATAAATCTGACGATATACCACCATAAGGATCCTATCTTTAAACAAATATATTTATATTATGTATTGTACAAAAAAATATCACAAAAATATTAACATACATACATATCACATCCAATGAGGTTATTTTGTAATCTGCTCTAAATTTTTATTTTAGAAAACATATGCCGGCTCTTCATTATTGTCTCACAATATTGAAAAATGTCCAAAGATACAACTAAATATCACAACAGAGTGGATGTCAAGGCATGAATACAAATGTTAATAGTTTGAAACAATTTCTAAATTAGCCTAATGAAGTATGTGTTCAGGTCGGTCTACATTAACATACACTGTAACTCAAGAAATGCAGATTGCTATGCTATTTCATTTATTTTATCATACATGTGCCATAATGCTATAATTATTCCATGATTCCCCTCAGCTTTATTTATTCTTTTATTAGCCAATTTTATCTTCACAGCACATGAAGCTGAGCAGCCACAAACCTTACACACTCATTATAGTTCTATGCTATGTCTTCATTCGTATTCAATTTTACTGTACACTATTTAAATACAACCCTTTGTAGACATTAGCCAACATTGATTAGCACTGATATTAAAACCTTTCTAACTAACAAAATTAAATATTCTGGCTTCCGAGAACAACTATAAAACTTCCTTAGGACTACAAAGAAATCAGAGTCACTCAAAATTAGTCAATACAAAAACATTTAATTATACAGTGATACTACTAGGTATGGTGCATATATTTGTCTGTAATAATTTTCACAAAAAAGATCTATTAGGACTTCATTCTTCTTCATACAGAATTCACTTGTTCAACAACAATTATTCGGGAGTATTGTGGATTATTTGATAATTGTGTCAGAGGGGTGATGGTAGAGGTGTTTTAATTATCACTACACACAATACCAAAGATTATATTTATGGAGGTTTTTGTAGTGTTTTGTGTACTTTGAGATCACGAGAATGCATGACCAAGGACACAAAACCATGGATCTTTCCAGCTCCTAACTGCAATCATCATGCATTCCTCTGTATCAGTTGATGTTCATATACATTCACAGTTCTTTGGGCTCACTCTACAGTCTGAGAATAGTGACGTGAAGAACTGTGAAAAATTGAGGAACTATAATTCTATTTTTGATTTATTTAGTGTTATAAAAAATAATGACAAAACGAGCATATCATGTAAAATGGAAAGATCCTTGAATGTGTCCTGTGAGTCAACTTATAATACGCAGCAATGGGTAAAGGCACCAATTTTCTCTCGGGTCAAATGAAACTTTCATTCTAAATAGAGATAAAACTTAATGATGATGATTCAGTTGGAGTTTATCTGAAGTGAGAAGTCTAAATAAATGTGGGGATCAGGTTGGTGCAGTGGCTAAAGAACTGAATTTGCATCCCTAAGAACCTGGGTTTTATTCCTGGCAGTGGTGGCAATTTTTTAGCAGTAGTGTCACTCTCCCCAATGTTAAACTGCGGATTCTTAGGCACCTTTTGTTAAGTATAGACAAATACTGAAGCCATGCGGTCAAGTTTGCAACTGTAACACCCCTGGACGAATGTTTATTTATTCCCCTTTGGCGCTAATTATAGTTAGCAAATCTATAAACCTCATTCATCTCAACAGTCAAAATTTTTGCTGATGTGGAGTATTAAAACTTTGAGTGTGAATGGCACAACTGTTGTGCCAACCGAATGCCCTGACTCCAGGTGGATGGCATCTTGGTGCCAAGCCATCATAAAAAAATAGGATGCCCACAAAATGAAGTCCATTTGCATAAAACGTCCTGCAGTCAAAGTGTTAAGAAAGTGACTATGTTTGCATTTATATGTACAACCACTTACAGCCTCAGACCAAAACGTTATCAATGGTTGATAAAAAAATCAGGGTAAAAGTGTGCAGTACGAGAACTCAAACATTTTGCCCTCATGGAATTAGTTTTCACTCAAGGTTCATATAACTTTCTGCTGTATCTTTGACTCTCTCTATCTCTCTCTGGGTGCACATTTACTCAATAAGAAAATTTAAAAGATATTCATGCAGTGCAACAAATGTAACACTGTGCAGTGAGATCTGTAGTATCTCAATGCTGGGGAAAATGAGGCTTATAGTCTTGCCAATGTTGATTAGGGCACATGGGAAACAAATAACATCTGCCAATGGGCTAAAAAAGATGCCCCCAATGTTTTCCTTTGCTCTTCCCTCGTTTCTCAAATGATTCTTCCCTAAGAATCCATCCCACCCATCCAATGATGTCAATGACCTTAGTCGTTGGTTGTCTCTCCCTAATAACCAACTGGTATTTCAAGATACACCATCCACAGCATGAAAATTCCCTTCAGCATAGCTACAGAGTGCGGGATAAAATTTTATGGATAGAGTTTAGTAAAATAATCAGGGGTTTGAATTTGAAACAACTTAGTTGAAAAATATTTTCCTTGACTTATAAAATCACCAGATTTGTGGTATCCATTCATCACAGCGACACCTATACATTACTAACAATGTTCATGAACCTGACGAATTGAATGGTGACAAGAAATGATCATTAGAGAGACCACACCACGAGTGGGCTTGAAAGTTGTCATTTGGAACTAGCACATCATCTGAATGACGGTCTCCATTTACCAGTTTTGTAATTGTCCTCCTTGGAGTAGGCCAATTTTTGCCTATGTTCAAACCATCAGATTTCTCTGTGCTGCATTCTGATGATTAACCAAAAGGAATAGCCCCCAGTGGATCATATTCAACTTAAAAAATCATTGTCTTAAGTAACTTGGTGGTATTCCATAGTTTAACAAATTTATTAAATAAACTTTTAGTACATGGTATCATCCTCTAGTATTGTAAAAGTTTGTAACATAAATTTGTTAAAAAAAATCACCTTCATGTTAGGGTGAAAAGATGGGCAACAAATGATATAATTCTCTGGTTACAGCACCCTTTTTTGCTACCACTGTAAGCATGAGGAAATTCAGGGGAGTGTTCACAATTCCAGCACAGGCAGGGGAAATAGGAATTTAGAGATATTCAGGGGATAATGGTGAAGTATTATTACTTTTTACGGTATTATAATAGAATATGCACCCCACATTTGATTTCCTTGCTGTTTTCTTATTAGATTGATTAGAAGCTATGACAAAATTTTTTGACTCGGAGCAATTTTGTTGAAGTAGCAAGCAATACAGCTAAAAACCCTGCCTCAAGAAACACACGTGTCTTTCCCATATTACCCTTGAAAGGAAAACCCTACTATACCATATTTTAGTGAGAGAATTTTAACTTTCTTGGGAAGGTTGGGCCTTATAATTTGGAGGGGGACTGGAAGTGGGGACAAGGTGACAATATAACGTAAGATCATGTTTTCTCTTTGCAGTCACCTGAGCTAACAAGGAAATGTTGACAGCAGCTAATGGGTTGAATGATAATCAATTCATAATTTTTCCAATCGATTAAAATGATACTCTAATAAGGCTTATGTAAAATTTTAGCCTTCAAGGCTGAACTAGATATGATTGCTTTATGTTACCAAACAAAAATGATTGATCAGCATGGTGTTAAAATGCACTTGGTTTCCTTGAGAAGACTCATACATAAGATATTTCCAGATGTCCAGATTTAGGAAAATATTGACATTCAAACTTAGGTAAAGCATTATCATTTCCATTCATTGACATAATAATTTCATTCGTGAGGAACATAAATGAGTCACCCCCTTTTTCAACTAATCCATGAAGCAGATTGTGCACCCTACACACATTTTATGCTATAGCAAACTAAGACCATCAAAATATTTAGTTAAATTAAATTCTGAATTACTACTGGAAAGCAAAGAAGTGCAGCGATGAGGAATAATTGAGGCATCCAAAGCAGAAGTGGTTTAAGTCCAAAATTGATACATTTGAGATATTACCATGTCTGTACACAACTAATGTCCTATTTTCAGTGGCAAAGTTAGTAAGTCAAGTTTTATCTCTTATCCTCACAGGGTGCAGGATTATCCTATGGCTTTTCTCCCTTTCCCTCCTTTCTTTTTATATTTTCCTGTTCTTCTCCAAATGATGTTTTTGGATTTACACCACTCCTACTATACACACTTCAATTCTGAATATTGCATGATGGGATCATTTAGGTACCTGAGCCAACATTTATAATTTCACTCATGAGGTCACTGAAAGAACTCTAAGATGAATTTTAGGGATATAAGTTTCCTCTGAAACTTATCCATTCACACAAAAATGCAAAGCTGACTTGACCAAAATTAAATGCTTTCTCAGCCACGCTACCTTTGTCATCAAAGATGTCATCACCTACCAAACTCCATGAAAATGATTCACTGAATGGGAGAATCACTGGTGAAAGTATAATTTAGGCAACAATCTAAACTTATATGTGCACGTTGTCAGATAAACAAACTTATGTTACTCATATATGTATACTTCATCATGAAATGCAAAAAAGACTGAGAAAGCATGGTACTGAAACCAAGGCAACATCTACCATACAATTGAACATGAATGGATTATCCATTGCTTTCCATTATCTGATTAAGTATCCCTTGCCATTAGCATGGATGATTGGCCTTGTACTCTATATGATTTGAGATCCAACATGAAAGAAATCTAATTGCTTTCAATCGCTTGAATTTATAAGGAAGCATTATTGAAACAACTGAAAGCATTTTTAGATCTGGTAATTATTTCCTTTCAAAGATCACTAAGATAGTTTATAGTATTTAAAGTACAAATGAAGAATGATATTATCCATCGATTCACTGTCAAATCACTTTCTGAACTGTCAAATGGCTTTCTACTTTTGATATGAATAGTCGATATGACAACTTTATACCCATAACATTATTGCATTATTATTCCCATATTACTTAATATTTTTAGTGAGACCAAGTCCCAGTTATTCATTGAGACATAATTATGATAAGTTTGATGAGATCATTTGCTAAAGAGTTGCACATCATTTTTGTAAGCCAATGGAGGTTCCAAGCAAAATAATGTCATGTAAACATGTAATGACTTTGCATAGGTACTTGATGATTCTGTTGATTGAAACCTTATTTTCTCCAAAAAAAATAAGCCAATTTAGTCATTACAATGCAGGTATACCTACATATTACTAAAGAAAATACATTGTCATTTCCCTACTAAGAAAATTTTCATGTAAAATTAAACAAAAGATAGATGAAAAATTAATCACTCAATAGTGCCAAAATCTGTTTCAATGCTCCTTTATAAATATATAGATAATTTGAAATCTGATAATTAACGACTTAATTTAATGTATTTGTATCTTTAAATGAGATCCTACAATGTAAAGACAGATATTGTTCTTTGTTAAAGCAATTCACAAGAAAATCAAAGGTCATTTATAGATAAAATTTTTCCAGAGATCAATACCAACTGAAGTATGGATATTAAAATGGCAAGCATATATTGGTGAACATTTAATCAGCAATATCACACCACTGCACAGCTGTGCAAAATCAGTTATATCTTCTGTTACTATTAGAGTTAATTACTTGCCCTAACTTTCAGGCGAGAAGCTTCTAAAAAGAAGAGCCATGAAAAATGGATCACAATATCACAATAACACCTTTATTCAGGCTTTTAAAAGATGAAAGGATTTTGGAGGAGGCATTCTCGGGTTCCCCAGCAGATCACAGGATTGATTGTAGCAAACCTTTTGATTGGTAAGGCTGCTCTCATACTAAGTGCAGCCATCTAAACATCGCTTCCAAACAACCCTACATTGAGATGGAGAACCCAAGGATTTTTCCAGGGAAACCTGAGATCTTTCATGAAAAAATAAGTTCAGCAATGTAAGCAAAGCAGGAAAGTAAGAGTACCACATTGTTCTTTTAGAATTCATCTTTGCATAGACCGAAAGTCTGTTATATTTCATTACAACAAGGAATGTATCCTAATGCTGCACAGAGATTTGTATCAGAGCACATTCATGGCTATTAACTTGCCAGTTTACACCTCCAAATGGTAATTACAAAATTATTTCCACACTCATATTTATACATTGATTGTAAATTGAAAAATAAACTAACACAGGGTATCTATTTCATGAAACGCCACTATGAATGCACCCTTGGCAATTAAGTTGCTATAAAAAACAAAAGTTGGTTTAATACATCACAAAATTTGAAAAAAGTGATGAACATTGTTATCATTTACAACCACAGAACTGTAAATATGCTGTAGTCCTTTCATGAAGGAGATTTATGTACTCACATAGAGATGCTTTCAGTGCTCAAAACCAAAGAGTTCCTTGATTGGCCTTAATAAAAAAATATCACAAAAAGATTTGCTGCATAAATAGGGACAGATTATGGATGATCAAACACATTTTTAAAGCAGTATTTTACACAGAATTATAGAATAGAATGCTTATAACAGCCTGAGATGCATGCAAAAATATAAATGCTAATTAATAGCATTATTGCTGGCACTTAAACTACAAAAAATGTTATTAAATGGTTCTCCATGATAATCATAAGAATGGCCACATTCTTAAATAATGAACATTATTTTTCTAAGAGACAATTGAACTGGTGCATCTTGAAATATTTTTATGTTTCAACAGATTGTATTTTTTCAGAATGAGTTATCAATTATTGTCATGTTGAAAACAACATTGGCCAAATAAAACAACCATCATATATATACATAACATATTGCTCAAAAAGCAATTTTCACAAAGATTTCTTATCTTAATTCATGCAAATGCAGTGAACACCACATTTTACGAATACATCACCATCTCATTTGGAGTTTATTTGACAAGTAAACACTCATAAAATACTATGAAAATACAACCAACAACAGTAAAAACTTTTCAATTTAATAATTTTTGTTTCCTCCACATGGATGAGAAAACAATAATTAAAAAACATCTAGAAAAATGCATGGGAGACATTCAAAATAAAAATCTGTTAAACTTCTATTCCTTTGAAATGTAAACTTCAACAGGATAGACTTAGACTTAGCTCCCAAGAAGAAAGCTTCCACTTAAACTCTTCGAAGGCAAGTGCTTTTCAGCCTCATATTTAATTATTGTCTTCTTCACTTTTTGAAGGATGACAAATTGGTTATAATTGAATATTCTCCTATCTCAGGAATTACACGGTTGGCAAACAGATCAGCATATCCCTACCTTTTGCTGAACACAATTTCAGCACAAACAAGCAACATTTTGAGTGAAAGAAAGTTAGGATTAGAGGAAAAATGATATTTTTTAGAAACTTTACTGAAAGTTTAGAGACCACCTCTTATTTTGGTTTCTATTTTGTTCTCCAGAAATGTGTCAATTTCACACAGAGGTAAGAGCAATAAAATGGGACCCAAATTATTATCAAAGAGAGGGAATTACACAGAAATGATTAGACTCAATATTAAGGCACTCAGTGCATCCATTTCACTCCAGGATGCCATGATAGTGCCTAACAAGATTGCCACAGATATTTTTCACAGATTACATGACCTACATTAACCTGGATAAAGATCCCCTTCTTTCAATGAGACCTAATGCGAAGCAGAAAGAAGTCAGCTTTAAGCTCAATCCACTCTTCTTTCCTCATGTGTTTCTCATGTGGGCCAATGAAATTTCTCAGAAAATTACAGTTAGATCAAGTTTAGAAATAAAAATGAACAATTACCAAATATTCATTGAGTTGGTGGAAATATGGAGAAAATATACAGCATATTTATGAGGAAATGATATAGATAAGGACTATCTGAAATATTAATGAAGATTAAAACATTACAATATTTATCTGAAAACATCCATTAACTAGTGCTCGAATAAATAATGGAATAAGGAGTTGATTTAGTGAAATATGAAATTGCTATGTTGGGTTTAACATCTTGAACAAATTAAATGAATACATAAAATAATTAATTTTGACTGATTAAATATGGTGAAGACAATCATATTAATTAGCTAAACACCAAAAATTAAATAGAAAAATTGACACCAAGATAAATTTATTGAGTTTTGGAACCTAATTTTTATCACTGACATGATTTTTGGAGTGCCTTGGAATAAAATGGTTAACTGATTAAATGTTAAGCTACTACTAGGGCATGGAGTTACGTATGTATAAAATAAGTGGTGGTGATGATATGTACACACTTGCAAACATTTGAAACTCTTCCTGAATAGTTTATGTTCCAGATTCGTTGCTACTCTTTGAAAATTCTTCCAAACCAAACTTAGAAAATATTCTGCTTTTACATAGCACACTCACCCAATATTCTAAAGCTTATAACAAACAATGGATGAGCAATCATCATTACTAAAAGTATTGACTGAAATTAGTTACTACAGAACTACAAGCTAATATTTTGGTACATGTAAGTACAAATTCAAACAAATTTCAATGAATTTGGGGAATTATTTCAAAAATAAAAATTTGGTAGGCTTTTCCAAATTATTTTCAACAACAATTGAGAGGGATTTAACGATCCACCAGTGTATTTTAGATACCCAGGATATATCACTGCAACAACCAAAGGATGTATGATAATATTTGTACACTTTGAACTTCAAGTTATAATAAATATATAACAAACACCTTCCTTATACATACTTACATGGTATGGAAAATCAATAAACAGCCAAACAATTGGACATGGAAGGTGTTTGCCCCTGCTTCTTAAATCAAAATTAACTTTCCTTATGGCTAAGTGTCATCATCTTCATCTTCTTCACCATCTGGAGGTCGAGTTGGACAACAGAGGCCTTCTGAACCATCCTCGCGGATACAAAATAGCAACGTCTCAGCCATTGTGACACGATGTGGGCACACACCATGGAGCTCTCTCAGCTCTTCTCGAGGGAACCATGCAGTTTCTTCATCTTCTACAATAACTACACCAAAAGCCCTGAGAATAAGAAAATTTATGACTGTAAGGGAGGTGCATTGCTGTGGTTCTAGATCAGAGCTTTACACAGGCAAATTGTATTCTCACTGATTTATAGGAATTTATTTAAGTCATGAAAAGGGAGTACCTTATGAAATGAAAAATTTTTCCTGTGGATGTCAAGTGAATTAGATGAGGTTTATTTTTTAGCAAAAAAGATATTGAAATGAGACTAGCCCTAGTAGTTGATCAATAGGGTGGATTGATTTTCACAATTATTTGAGAACTTCCATGTGTATCGACGTGGAAAAGATGCCTTTCAAGTTATTAGATCATCATGCTAATGGGGCTATTATGAACTGCTAACTGCATATGGTAAAGCACTGCGGACGGAGTTATAGAACTCTCACTGTGCTATGCCATTACAAACGGGCCTCCGATGGTGTCATACCATGCCAAGGGGTCAGTGTCTCACTGCAGAAGGGGGACCTGCCTTTGTAACTCTGCCTGCCTTAATTTTAAACACGATCAGAGTTTGTTCACCTTCTTGGACCCAAGCTGCCGATTATATAACATCATACCCAATGTCAGGGAGGTTGTAACATTCTTATTTTGCAATATTTTTCATTAAAATATCTGAGTGAACTCACGTAATGTGAAAGATGCATCGTTGAATGTTAATAATAATATTGTTAACATCCACACCAGAATCATGAGATGAACAGCTGGAGCAAGGGAGCAAACTTACTCAAAGTAAGTACTATCACCTGAGTTTTATTAATTTTTATGGTAAAACAATTATACATTAAGGTGTTTGTGGTGTGTTGTTAATACCCTTTCTCTTCTCCTACTCAGTTCTCAACATGATTTACTGAGTCCACTTCATAACTTCGAACTGCCTACTGATTTTTATATGTTACCACAGCTGTGGAGGACTTCTTGGGTATCAGCAATGTTCATACCATAATAATGAATTATTGGATGTGATAGTCATTATTCAAGACTGTATGATATTCTTAAATCAATACCATGCAGAGTCAATGTGTATCCCTCTGGGTGCTGATCAACCAGTAATCACACACATTCTTGTTGACCATGAAGATCAAACATCAGCTACTCAAAAGCAATGCATACAATAACAGAACTATAACACCCCTTCTCTCCACCAAATCTGACCAATCTCAAAGTATCATGAACCAAAGTCCATCTAATCTGGATTGTGGAAGGTTTAAGAATGATTTAAATACCAACACATCCATCTAAATCACTTCCTTCTCCCTTTCATCAGAAATCTTTGTGCCAAGTAGAGCTGAGAGCCCCCCTAGCTTTGATCTGGGCATCACAGTCCCAGCCTTTCAAAAGATAGAGATACTATATTTAATTTCAAATATATATTTCTGTCATCCTAGAACACTGGAACATAAATGAAAAACAATTTAATGCAAATACTGTAAAAATTATATAACTTACCTTCATTATATTGATTACCTTCATTTCTTCACATTTTCAATATATTTTCCATTCTTCTCCACCTCCTAAATGAGCAATTCATTCTTGCTGTAAATTTGAGTGACTTCAACTATTATCTTCCTGAATGAAATTGAGAGTTAACTTTTTTCCAAAAGTTGTGAGTACTTCACCCCTTCAAAAAGACATGCAACTAAGGATGTCTTGCTGAGTCTCATTATGAGTATACCTTATTCAAAGCTAAGTTTCTCTCCACCTATCCACCATTCTTATAATACTTCCCTTCACAACCCAATAACCCAGCCTTATATAGATCAAAAGACCTCAGTTGTTGGAAACTTCCCTAACTAACTGATCCAGTCACCTATATGAGAAAAAGACATGCACTGATCAGTAGATATAGCTCTTGAGTAGATGAAGATCCATACGAGAGATTCACCTTGCTATTGCAACAACAGGAATCCATAGAGCAGAGGCAAGAATGAGGACAGCGATGAGACCCACAGCCCAGTTGGGCCACTCTCGATTTTCTGTCTCACCACGCCCAGCTACCCACGCTGGGTATCCACTGCCCTCTGTAGCGATTTCACAAAAGCTGGCCACCAAGATGGAGATCATGGCCAAGGGAGAGAGGTATTTCCAGCAAGCCTGCCAATACAATCCTGGTCTCCGCCCAGTCATAAGTTCTATATCATCAGCAAACCTAGCAAAGAGAATTAATTGCATTAAAATACAATTATTAGTCATAATTATTAGTTGATCATTACAACTGCTGATTTGGCTACTGAGGTGGCTAATAGAGGATAATTTTCACAAATAATCATGGCATTTTAAATTATAATAGTGGTATTTTATGCAATTTACCACAAGCCCAGAAAATTACCACAATTTTCGGTAACATTCACCTCCATCTGAAATATTATTTTTACTGATGAATTCCAAACATCATTTTAAGACGAGTTTATGCATATTTAATGCAACTGCATTAATCATTTATATGGGCATGTACAACTCATTCGTGGAATATTTTTACTTGAGGAATATTTGTGTGCTATCGTTTTAATGGTTTGAACAAACATTTCTCATGCAAAACAAAAGAACGCTGAATTGCATGTCGGCTGCCGTATTTGTTTCTAAATTTTCTCTGTCTCTAATACATTTATGTAGCATTAGTAATGGTTTAAAAGATGTAAACCCCTTGCTATTGCAATAGGCTTTCCTTATAAGTCATTTTTAACCCATTGAGTGCGGCATGCTGTGATATCACGTCATGGTTGTCTTTACACTGGTGCTGATGATGTGATATCACGTCATAGGTGTCATGAGTGTTCCAGCTGTCACTAGGGGGCCGAGTGAAAGTTCCCTTGTGAAAGCTGGAACACCCACGGTACCCTTGACGTGATATCACGTCATCAGCACCTGCTTAAAGACAACCATCACATGATATCACCTCATGCCGCACTCAAGGGTTAAGCTACTAATGCCATAAAATTAAAAATTACAGGAAACTCATGGTAATTTTTGAAAACTACCCTAATTTACCGCAATAATTTACCCATCTCTAGGGGCTAAGTTAGAGGTGCAACTGTTCTTCTATGGGGATTGCACCTAACAATACTATGCTTTTCGATCGTAAAATCAACTTGAATCTATAGCGTTTGTCTTAGTCTAGAGTAATATTCCTCGGGATTTATGGACCCTGTCGGCTCGAGGATTTTGCCATTAGTTCTTTTTCCTTTCCAACCATTGTCGTAATTTGCCAAAATGAAAATCCGTTGCCGTATCCTTGCATACTATGCAACCTAGCACTCTTTAAGTTCCTTGGTGGTTGTATATACCAAAGGATGTAGAAACCACACCGCCCTGCTATTTTTGCTACTCCTTGAGCAAATCCATGTTCTTTCGCAGAACTTTGGACCAATTGAAACAGGGGCACGTTAAACGACCGATACAAGCTTCACCTTTTTTAAACATTTAATGTCTGTACAAGACAAAAGTGAACAACGAAAGGGTTATAAGAGTGATATGAACTACACTTAATTGCCCTGGCATACAAGGTTAGGATTTAACTTGAAGGCAATGAAAAATGTCAGTCAAATTAGCAAATTTTGTTACAGTAAAACTAATTACACAAATAATGTCAATGCGATTAGTGGAAATGGAAAATAAATACCACATCAATGCTAAACCTATAATTCAGGGCAATTCGATTACTAGCATTGAACTGGATAAATGTAGCATGTATTCCTGAAATTAATTTCTAGTAGTTCATCAAAATATATCACTTTTTCAGAATTCACTTAAGTTTGATTACACGCTGACCTTCATGCTTCTGGTATGTAACAGACGTATTACACAAATCATTCCACATTCGCCAGCATGGTCCAATATTAATGAATGCACCATTTACAGAATTTGGGAGGTGACTGCTTGTAAATTATTTCCTACTTACTCAACAGCAAATTCTATTGTATAAACAAATTGCCATACCAGAGAGAACTTATGGTTCTGAGAACATAATTGTTGCAAATTTTACAAATGATTGCACGTAAAAGTAGGGGTTCAATATGTGATCTTCCATAAAGTAGCAATGAATTGGGAGAAATAGAAGTTCAGATTGGGAAGGACTGGTGATGCTTTAGGTAACCAGAATGTGTGGCATTTTTCTTTTTGAATTTGAGACATGAGGCTAGAAAAGGCATAAAAGTCTGATTTCATTTACTGATGGAAAGCATGTGATAACATATCTAAGAGCATAACTTAGTCCCTAATTGGAATCAAATCACCTACCTCTTCAGCCCATAAACATATGACACCCCAATGCACTCAAAGAAGGCAATTATCAATAACGGGAAGTTGCCACTGAAGTCATCAAAAAGCACGAACACATAATTCCCTGCACCATGAGCGAATGCCATGGAAATGAGACAGCATATCAAGCAGAGGCCACCTGAAAAGGAAACAAGGATTATTATCATCATTTGATATTCGACTAGATGATTTGTAGGTTATTAGGACAGTCTCTACAACAAATGCCAGCTCCATTAGCTAATAAAGGAGCTACGACCGTTTTCCAATCAATATAGTATTTACTCATTCCCTTGTTTTCTTTTGCCCTAATTACCTTTTTTGCCAATAATTGGTAAACTATGGAACACTGAGTCATATGGGCATCTCATCTGGATAATACAAAACTGGATCAGAAGAGCTCTACAGGATATCTGTTAAGTTTCTAAACATCTGATAATGACATATAACTTCAGTGCAATTGATAATGAAGAGAATGAAATGTTGCTGGTAAGGGAGCAAAACTTACTGAACCATGGAAAATACATATCATTCATTTCTGATGTCCAAGTTTAACAAGTTAGAGATTCAAAAAAAGAAAAAGGACTCCGTAAAAGTTCCTAATATTACACCATGAGAGGTTACCTGTGAGGATTTCCTTCCTAAGGTTAGGGAACAACTTCATATCCACAAGGGAAGTGACAACTCCCTCAAGTGTACCAAACTGGGAGTCAATTCCAAGAGTGAAGAGCATGAGGAAGAAAAGGACGGACCAGAACTGTGCCCCTGGAAATTGGTTGATGGCTTCAGTAAAGATGATAAACGCCAATCCAGTGCCAGCTGCAGACTAGAAAATTAAAAACATATGGTTAATAATTGCCACAGCTCAGAAAAAAGCAAGATATTAGGAAATAATAACGAATCATGACCAAACATGCAAAACATTGTGTGCAGTCTTTAGAGTGAATTAGTGAGAATGGCCTAGATAAAACAGTTTCCAGCTTTTGAAACAAATGTGGATTATGAGAAGGTTACCATTGATTTCCACGGCAAAGTGAAGGTGTAATGTATTTACAGCATGCCCTTCTGTTAAATACACACAGTAATTTATGCAACCAAATAACAAAAAAAAATTTCTGGGTTTTTTGCACAACCAAGACAACCTGGGGAGGTAGAACTACAACAGTGATTTGACTAATTATTATGAAGAGCTGGTCTCTTTCATTTCTATTTGCACTCAAAGTATTTTATCTGGTATTTACTCTTTCAGCAAAAATATCCCATTCAGTGATTCTAATTTTTGGTTTTCTCTATACCTTTCCTACACCCTCAACAAGTTAAAAGGCATTGCACCTTGAGATTTCCATAAATAAATGTAGGTAATGATAAAATTCAAGAACGACCAAGAAACGAGAAAAAAACAAACTATTCTTTGCAGTCAAATAGTAAAACCATTTTGTAAACTTAGGAAATTCTTCACTTAACAAGATTAATTCCACTCATTGGATTGGATATTAGGGTAGGCGACCATCAGTCATTTGCACCATAGGGGACAGGTAAGGGAGGAAGGGTGGATAGAAAACCATCATCGGCATTATCCTGCTCTTAATGAAAGGTGCCAAGGGGACCAGGGTTAAAGTATCGTCTGATAGAGAGAGTACTGCACTGAAGCACCCTCCACAAGACACTCAAGTAGGGACCAGGTTTCCTATGAAAAACATCCTCCTCTGCAGGGATTCCACTCATTAAGCAACTAATCATGTATGAAGTATGTACCATAGTAAGGCTAACTTTGAATTTTTTTAATCCTTACAATTATATTTAGCTACAATTTCTAAGCACAAGACTTTTATTCCATGTATTAAATATGGAGATGAGGAGATTAATGCAAGTGAATCGAGTTAATTCAGGTCCAAAATGAAGGTTGTAATGTGTTCATGAAGATAATAGACAGAATCGCCCATCATTGAAGTTGTTAACTAATGAATGAATTGAAATTTAAATCTATGGAATGAGTAGTGAAGTTACAGAAATAGCAGAAAGCTAACCCATTTCACTAACTCCCTTAAATTTTTAAGTCCCTAGTGTCCCTTCCATTTTTAAGTCCCTTTAACACTCTCGCTGCTGGGCACTTCTCGCTGCCGGATAGGTAGAATGCTGCGTATTTTAAGCTTTATTCATGCTATCACAGAAAAATAACTGTATTACTTAGAAAATGCTGTTTATATTGCCTTAAAGCTTGATTCTTCTACCTTTTTTAATTGTAAGTTGGTTGGAATATGTTTCTCAGCAGCTAAGGAAACACGTCAAATGATGGGGTTAGCAGCGAAAGTGTTAAGTCCCTCACTGAATAGATAATGTAAGCTGTGATCATGGTGTAAAAAGAATACTTCCAAAATTTGATGAAGGATGATTCAACAAAATTTAATAAGAGCAAGGTGAACCCACACCAGATGAATAAGATTTTACAAGGAACTGGCACAATGAGGACTTTGCACACTACTTATTCCTCATATTTAAGAAATGTACTTGATGGCAAATTTTCTGATAGAATTCAATGTATAGCTACTCCAAATGTGTAGGGGTCTAATGCAGACATTTATGGCTAAATATAGTAAGTACAAGAATTTTAAAAAAAGATACATGACCTAAATTGGCATTTCAATAGATTGATGTTACCACATCACTTCTCAGCTCTGTATTTATTTAAACAGAAAGATTAAATTATTCTACAATAGAAGATCATTAATGTAAAATGCCGCGGACTTTTCCCTTCTAATATAAAGATACATATGACTGATATTCAGGTAGCATACTTTCTAATGTGCACGATAACTGGTGAAAAAATATTCTCGACCAAACAAATAGGTAAATAAGAAGGTAAGTTCATAAGGTGAGACAAACTTTTATTACGTCAGAATGAATGATATTTTATTAAATATAAAAATATTCTTTCTACTTGATTGAATTATGAATATTAATTGTTAAAAGAATTTTATACAATCACGCAAATCAAGTTGAGTTACCATGAAAAAAGAGAATTAACTTTTGCAGCTCTATTTCTAACAACAGAGCTTTGCCACTAATTTATTTCAATGGTATGAAATGAAGAAATCTTCAAACAAATTGTTCAAGTATTTGGATGCTTTTATTCCTGATAATTCTAGATGAGCAATAATTTACTGTATTTACTTGTCTCGCAAAGGGAGTTATTAACTATTGTTCATGTTAAGTTAGGAAAAACCATTTGAATTTAACATGGAACTGTTCAATTCCAAATACATCATATTACTGCAGCTTATAACATTCCATGCAAATCATTTTTTAAACAATGCATGTTTCTCATCAGAGAGATAAATGATTTTTATGAGCATCTGGTACAACATTAATGGGAAGATCAGAGATCAGTTATGTGCATCATGCAAAACTGACGTACAAATATTCAACATTTCCATAGATATATTTAAAAAAAGTTGAATGAATAACTGCCAATTTCATTAAAAGTGGGCTCATCCAGACTTAATCATGACTTAACCAGCGACATCAACCATCCAGGGGAATTAGGACAGAATTTTCCTTAATTTCAATTTGGTTTCTGGAAGAGTGCTATTCACTGACACACAACTTAGACTTAGGTTATTCATCACAGACATGAATGACCCTCAACCTGGCCCATGCAAAACTAGTTACCATGGAAAATTTTTAACAAATGTAAATAATGAAAATGGAAGATAAGTTGAAGGAAGATAATGGACATGCAATTATGAAATAACATGAACTGGTGTGGAAAATGCCTGGAGCTATTCGATTCCATGAAGAGAAAACAACACTTTATGTGCATTATTATTAATTGGTGACTGCATGCAATTGATCACTCTACCATATGTGTGCATGCTTATGCTAGAATGAACGTGTGCATAAACCCCACATTTTCGATTATATGTGCAAATATCCTATTCCTCTCATTTTTGTGCTCCATTTTGCATTTTTGTGCAAGTTTGACCTTAGTTTGTGCATCAGTGCATTTTGCCTCAGTTTGCATTCTCAGGCATACTATAGTTCTCTCTTATAACTGCAAACATACATTTAGGTGCTTTTCAACTTTTCTCACAGTGAGAAGAAATTTTGAAGATTCTCTGAGCAGCAATGAAGCTGTTCAATATGTCAGTTCATATTGTCCAAATCACGAACAAATCCTGTCAAATGAATTCAAGTCATATAAAAATAGTTGAGCTCAATTTCCCAGGATAAACTCATCAGCTCCTACTTTACAATTTAGTATTCTCAAATTTCAGGTTTTAAAAATATTAATCAACACTGCACAAAATAAAAAGTTTTAAATAGAATTATGGCAAAATATATTTCTTAGCCACAATGACTCTTTATACTCCAAGTTTTCATGAAGCCTGTTCAGTATATGCTATAAATATAATAATTTAGTTTGAAGAATATCTACATGAAAAGAAACAATTTCATGAGCAGAAAGTTACTCTTTTGGGAAAAAAGAACAATCATGAAACATTCAGATGGATTATTATAGATTAATGAATCATAAAACACACATATTTGTATATACATTAAAAACTTGATACATAAATACATTGAATAAATGGGTGGCAAGTTTGATAAATTAACACACTCAGTCCAAGCCATTTACATCCCAGATATCACAAATTTCATAGTGCATATCCACATCTGTCATGGATAGCATCCAATAACAAATTGGTTACTGGGTACCACTGTTACATTTGTGCAATTCATGCTATACATTGTTGAACTGCAAACAAACTAGATATTGAAGGATACAGGGTTAAATACCAAATATGTAAGACAATTATATATCCCCAGGAGTATGAATACTATGAAGAAATTTGGCAGACTTATATTTTCTCTGGCTTAGGACTGAAAGAGTTAAAATACTGCCCAAGTGCTAGTTAGACATTCCAATGAAGCCTACTCACCTGTATGAAATTTATAAAAAAACACAAATATCAGTACATTTCAGTGCAATTTAAAAGTATGCATTGAGTTTAATACAATGAAATATGACAAGTGGATTGGAATAAATTCAAAAAAATATTATAGAAAATATAGCTAGAGACAAAAGAGCATAAATCAGTTTGTTTTCCTTCAAGTAAGAATGAATATCTTTAGTTCAGTAATGGAATTCAGTTCAGAATAGAATAGTTCAGAATAGAATAGTTCAGAATAGAATAGTTCAGAATAGAATAGTTCAGAATAGAATAGTTCAGTAATAATTGAAGGCCTTTAAAAACAAGAGCCTCAGACCTATAGCAGTAAAAGAGGTAAGCATAATTAAATGTTCCAGATTACGTTACATAATTAGTGAAGAACAGCAGATCACTAAAAAAAATGATATATACAGAACTGTTTTGCTCTGAAAAAAAACTGAAATATGCTCAAATATTTTTAAAATATACATATATGGATTAACTTAGGTGAAATCCTTATCATACGAGAGTGACACAAGTAAATTTTGCAATTTATAAAACTGTGCACAACATGGCGAAAGCACACAATTAAGACTAATTGCCGAAATATGTTGGGCAACTTTAAATAAAAACACATAAAGACAAAAAAATGATGTATATACAGCCACTTGTAAAATGTGTCATGCATGTATTTACAAACTGTTGTATGTTGGTACTTTGGTACTGATGCTACAGGTTGGCACCAGTGCATTTCCGGTCATATTGTAATAATGATTTCCGGCCACATGGCAATAAAGTGATATACAACATGGCGCAGTCGGTAGGATTAGAAGCTCTTCAAGGTTTGATTGAACCATCCAGTAAGAAAGAATTACAGAGGGCAATGGGCATGTTTAACTACGTACGTAGCTTTATTCCAAATATGGCTGCTTTAACAGCCCCATTGCGGGAATTGCTTAAAGGTGATACAGTATGGAAATGGTTGCCTTGTCATAGTCGTGCTTTTTTAAAGCTTAAGAATAGTTTGACAGTTGCTCCAGTATTGGCAACATTTGATGCGACCAAGAAAATCACTATTCAATGTGATGCATCACAGTCTGGTTTGGGGTGTTGTTTGCTACAGGAGGGTAATTCAGGCCAGGGGTTGCAGCCAGTAGCATTTGCATCACGGGGCCTTACGGCTTCAGAGAAAAATAGTTTTGCCCAAATTGAGAAAGAGCTGCTTGCAATTCAGTATGCTACTGCTAGATTTCACAATTTTATTTATGGTCTTCCTGTAGAGGTTCAAACAGATCATAAACCATTAGTTTCAGTGATGACTAAAAGAATTAGTAAAATTGGATCTGTACGGCTTCAAAGACTTAGACTTAAACTTTTAAGGTACTCACTTAAGGTATATTATGTGCCAGGTAAAGATTTGCATGTTGCCGATGCATTGTCTAGATCCTACTTAAAAGGTGGGGAGGAGGAGGATCCCCAGTTAATGGAAATGGTTCATACCATTAGTAAGTATCTTCCTATGACTAATGAAAGAAGGGAACAATTTCAGTTAGAAACAAGTAAGGATCCAGTGTTGAAGGAAATAATGAAATTTATTTGTGAAGGATGGGGGACCCCAAGTAAATTACCCCCAGAAGTAAAATTATTTTATAAATTAAGAGATGATCTTTATGTTGAAGATGGGTTGGTTTTTTTGGGGCATAAAATTATTGTTCCTTTAACACTGCAGTCATATGTTTTAGAGTTATTACATGAAGGTCATGCAGGAATTGAAAAAACCCGTTCCAAGGCTAGGCAGTTATTTTACTGGCCTGGGCTTTCAATTGATATTGAAAATATTGTAAATAAATGTAAAATATGTGATAAATTTAAGCCAGCTAATAGCAAACGGCCTTTGTTACCACATGAGGTTCCACAACTTCCATTTGAAAAGGTAGCCTGTGATATATTGGACTTTGCTAGACATCCATACCTTGTATTGGTTGATTATTATTCTAAATGGCTTGAAGTGCTACCATTATCAAGCACGGCGGCTAGGTCAATTATAGAGTCATTGAGAAATGTTTTTAGTACTCATGGCCTACCCAGAGTGCTTATCGCAGATAATATGCCCTTCTCCTCGTATGAGTGTAGGAAGTTTTTTAAAGAGAATGAAATTGAATTAAAAACTAGTAGCCCTCATTATCCACAAAGTAATGGTTTGGCAGAGAAGGGTGTACATATAAGTAAACAGATTTTGAGTAAAAGTCAAGAGGCAGCCGTTGATTACAGGGACGTATTACGGGAATATAGAAGTACCCCCTTGAAGGACCTTAATTTGTCCCCAGCTCAAATTTTGTTTAGTCGGCAATTGAGGACTAAGCTTCCTGCTACGGCAGAAACGTTAAAACCTAAAATAGCTGAGGGAGTTTTTGAAAAATTGTGTGAGAGGCAAAAGAAAATTAAAGAAAGATATGATAAGACAGCAAAAGGTAAAGTCAAGGTATATAAGGAAGGGGATGAGGTGATGGTTAAAGCTTCAAAAAAGGAGCTATGGGAACCAGCTAAGGTTGTTGGGAAACATAGTGCCCCGAGGTCATATTTGGTAAATAATAACAGAGGCAATATTGTAAGACGCAATGATGTTCACTTGCGTCCTAAAAAATCTAGGACAAATATATATGAAGATATTATGTTATGGGAATATAATAATGGGTCTAGTGCATCCACTCCTGGTGAGGTGACTGTGGAGAATAGACTACCAGGAAAGACAGTCACAAGAAGTGGCAGGAGTGTTAAAGCACCGACAAGAATGGACTTGTGAGGGGAAGGTGTTTTGTGTATTTTTATTTTTGTATATATCTTATTTGGATATATCAATTACTGTATGCATGAGCTTGTGAGGGGAAGGTGTTGTATGTTGGTACTTTGGTACTGATGCTACAGGTTGGCACCAGTGCATTTCCGGTCATATTGTAATAATGATTTCCGGCCACATGGCAATAAAGTGATATACAACACAAACTCTCGATTCATTATGCTTCAATGGACACCATCAGTGGGTAGGATTTCCTTGTATTTATAGAAATCATTCAGTATTAAGGAACACTAAATTCTTTCACAGAACAGACAATTATAATGCAGAAAAATCTTACATGCACTTTATTTCATTTTTCATGACACTTAACGCTTCTTTGTAACAATATTCATGGAATTAAAATCCTGGAGTTATTCTAAGAAATATGAAGTATCAAAAATAATCATGTTTGAATTTTATAAGAATGTATATTAAAAATCATTTAAAACAATGTTACTCTTTATCATTGAATAAAATTGACATCATACTTTCAATGAGAATGGTGCCATAGGTAAGCTATCAGTTTTAAAGGCTAAGTTTTCAAACTTACATTATCCAGTTCCTTTTCGAGGTCACATTCTGGAAGATTTGGTAGGTCTGGCACCACAGTTGACTGCAGGAAAGCAGTGGAAAATGTAGGAGTTGTATTTGATGGACCCCACCCAAGCATGGGAGACTGAGAGGAAGAAATACTCGCCAGAGAGGCATAGTAGGACGACAGCGTGGCATTTCTGTCCTCTAGGCACTTGTCATATGTCATGTGTGCCTTAAACCCTGGAAAATGTTAATAGGCTTTATTCTGAACAGTTCCATGGTAATGAATAAACATAAAAATCACTGACTATAAAGATCACCTTGAAACTCATGAATTTGAAAGGCTATTTATTCTAAATGATTGAAAGATTTCAAAGACTTAGATAAATCGCATCTCTGCTTTTGATTGTTTATTTACAGCTGGGGATGATGTGGATTAGAATTAATGGTTAAACAGGGATCATTGCAATAAAGTAAGGTGCATTTATTTTAAATTGAAGCTCATGAATAGGTTAAAAGAGAATTTAATTTCCTCCATCAATATCAAGGGGCAAAAGACTTAAAGAGATCTATGCTCTTACGTGATCCTTTCATACTTTTGGATGTATCCATATCTTCTATACAAGGTAAAAAAACAAATATTTTAAGCAATATAGCATGTGACTAAAGTTTCCAACAGAGTACCTCAGAAATCAAGAGAAGAAAATCGACATCACGCTTAGAGATGGGTAAATCACCATAATGTTCATTTGAGGTACATTACTGTGGTAAATTAGAGTTATTTTTTAGCATTACCCTAAATTTACAGTAATTTTTAATTTTCTGCAATAAATTTTCTGCTATTGTAGGATTTAAAAGGAAAGTCAATAGCAATAGCAAGGAGTTAATGGCATCTAAACCATTACTATTGCTACATTAACATATTAGAAGTGGAGAGAACTTCAATGCCATGAAGTATCTATGTTCAAAACAAACATGGTAGCTCACATGCAATTTGGCGTTCTTTTGTTGTGAAGAGATATTTACATTCAAACCGTTAAAATGATAGCCCCACAAATGAGTTGTGCGTGCCTTAATTAATAATAGATTTTAAGATGATGTGGATATACACCCTTGACTTAAAATAATGTATCTGGAATATATAAGCATGAAAAGTATGTGAGACAGAGGTGAATATTACCAAAAATTATGGTAATTTTCAGGGGTTGTGGTAAAGTACGTAAAATACCACGGCAATTTATGAAAATTACCATGGTAATTTTCAGAATAGCCCATCTCCAAGCACATTCACATTAGTATGAAGACGAAACTGTAGTAGTTACTGATATATGCCTTACACCAGGATATAATAAATTTACTTAGACTCTGATTTTCAATATCCTGATATCACTCACCAAATTCACAAACGCTGATTACAACAAAAGGACATATTAAAACTTGTGACTCACATAAATGGAATTTGACAAAAGTGCTCACTTATAAGGCGTGACCAACTATTTTCAGACTGATTTTCTAATCTAAATGTAACATTTAGAAATAAATTCATCAATTTGTAATTCTCACCAATAACCGAGAAGACCACAATGCCTGCAAACATGGAGGTGAAGCAGTTGGTGAATGACACCATGATAGCATCTCTGTAGCAGTCATTGTTTACCGGGTTGTAAGAGGAAAAGGCTATGAGACCACCAAATGCAAGACCAAGTGAAAAGAAAATTTGTGTCCCAGCTTCAAGCCAGACAACTGGATCTGTCAATGTGTACCACTGAAAATGAACAGAGAGAATAATCATTCAAGGGTATAGGTAACAAAATAAATATCTTATCTAGTAAAATCTTGGACAAATCAATGTTTTCCAAATGAAAAAGGTAAATTTCATTTGATTGGGGGTGATTTAAAGGCATGGATTATCGAACATTTAAATTGCAGCTGTATACTCCATAAAATATAAATACTTGAAAATATTGACTGCACACAAAATTTTTCTAAGTAAAGAGGAAAAATAATTATTTATTTTAACTTCAAACAATTCTATTTCATAGTAGAAGAATAATTTATCAAGTTATGCAATAATTTTAAGCAAACATGGGTAAAAAGGGCAAAATATCCTGCTATTGTTAAATCAAAATATATAAAAGGTAAAAAGAACAATAAGGTAAGGGAGAGAAAAACTAAAGTACCTACCTTAGGTGTAAATAAGTGCCGCAAACCATCAGACATTCCTTTTAAAGTAACACCACGGAAAAAAAAGATGATCAGCACAAGGTATGGGAACGTAGCTGTCACGTAGACAACCTGGAAGGTAAATTATAGTGTTTGATATTACAAAACATATATAAAATTTTGTTCACATTCAATGTATTGCACACAGTGGGACCAATTCCCAGATTGGCAGCCAAAAGTCTAATCTATCTTTGTTGCGTCAGGTATTTTGATAAAATGAGTCCCTATGGGAAAAGAAATGCATTTATGATGCCTTTAATTGCAAAGTAATGATTCCTCTTATTTTCGTCAATTTATTCTAAGACAGATCTGCAGTTTTGTGCAGGTACAGTATGGTTTTTGGTCTAGAACCTAAAATTTTAATATGGACATTTATTGGAGGGATGAATTCATTTCATATGATTCATAGATTTTAAGTTAAAATAATAGTTTCATTCTGTTTGCAAAGTTTATTTATTGAGAGATATGATGGTCGTGATGAAAATAATGCAATAAAATGATACGCATTACAAGAGTATTTCTTAACAAAAATTAAAGAACAATAATGAAACGAAACAAGAGAACAGTTTTATTTGAAAAATTATACGAAAATGTCAATATGTTTTTAGTACTATTCATCACAGTCACTTTCGTTTTATGTTAAATTGTGTACCTCACCACTGACTAAGAGTGCCAGCACCTCAGGCTTAAGGCTTCCTCTTTTCCTAGCAGGTGTTCTTAAGGAAGAAATAACGGGATCTGATGACACCATCACGATTTTCATGAGATCCATATTTGTGGCAATTCTCGAAATTTTCTACATTTTTTCTCCCTATATCTTCGAATATCTTTGTTCCTGCTTTCTTGCGCTTCCTCACTAAGCATTCCTATATGAAGGAGTGCCTCCGATATAACGTCTGACCCACGAATTAATACCTTATGGACAGAAGCAGGCAGTGGGTACCAAGGGTACAAGCTTACATAAAATCTAGCCGTTTCTATCGCGTATTTGTGGAATGCTTTGGCATCTACAGTATATCTACATGACAATGTTCGTAGTACTGTATCACACTTATCAATAAGGGATGAATTTATGCCCATAATTGAGGAAGAGAGTTCAGCATCTGTGAAGAAATGGCGAGATTTATTTCCATCGTATGCACTTCCTTTACCTTGTTTAACCACACCTACAAGTAATCCCATCAACGATTTAAATTTAGCTTGAATTTCGGACTCCTGAGCATTAACTAAGTCTTTGATATGTGCTTTCTTTTGCCATAACTTTGTCTCTAGCCTGGCTGAAACATGGATAAGCCATTCAAAAAACCTAACGTATGCATGAAGTGTTGAGAGGCCATACTGATATGCACTCTCATTGACATTTCTTTTCATCACCTTATCAATGTCATTCATGTCTTTGCTGGTCGCTCCACATATATAGCACAACTGAGATGAGGCAATTCCAGTTATAGCATTGGCAACTTTACCATCAATCATTGACATGCACAGATCGTGATTCACAACTACAGCGTCTGGATAGCCTGGCACTGTGGATGGTTGAAGATTCATAATTTGTTCATCCATGGCATCTTTTTCCCTATTGATTAGTTCTTTAGTCTCTTTCACAAATTCCAGCATCACAGGCCTGCAGTACCTCGTGAATGAGGGTCGGGAATTCTGCCACACCACTGTTTTTCTTCCCTTACGTCCCCCTGTTTTTACCTAAAGTTGGAGTGGAACAAGACATACTATAAACAAATCACTGTCATTGCAATCTTCGAAGGCGCACTTTTGCTTGCAGAGGGAATGGTTTCCGCTACCATCACAACCCCATTTTGACACTAAATGCATATCTTTGAGAGAATCTTTTGGTAATCGATTTAAAATCTCTCTCTGTAAGTCAATTAACATCGTTGCTGTTAGATCTAATATTATCTGCAGCTTAACTTCCACCTTTGTGTCTGTGACAGATGGTCTTGATGCGGATAGCATTGCATTTTCACTTCCTTTACACGCTTATATGATGGATAATGATCTGCACCTCTACCTTTTACCTGACATCTCAAAGTTTGATACGCATTCTTCATTAAATCTGCTTCTAAAATAACAGCTAATGCCTCTTGTGGTTCATGAGGTCTTAGCTCAGTAGACATTTTTTCGGATGACCAAGCCCTGTTTATCTTTTTCGTACGCGCAGGTGAAGTGAGTAACGCTTCGGATAGGAGTTTCACTTCTTCCGTTTTACCCTTAGATCGCAAGCTGGAGCAAGTGGCGTGTACTAGGAGACTTGTTCCGCTACTCCTTTTAACGTCTTCCACTTTCCTCCTCTTGCTCCGTTCACTGCAGTATTCATATTCTTTGATGGGTCGCCCAAGGACTGAAAAGAATGTCCGTTTTTACTGCAATATATGACTTAAGGTAATGATGCGAGAAGGATTTAAATATTCTTGAATAAAATTAATAAAGTTCTTTTACCTTTGGAAGAAACTGGCAGGTCTTTTTCCAATTTGACGAATTTTCAGGAACTCTTATTGTAACAGATTTTTCAAGCCACTCTTTACAATTTTGTAAAAAAATATCTTCCTTGCAGTGCCATTTCTCCCACTTGGATCTGATTGCGGCGTAATGTTTTCTACAGATTGACCTGATTTCATGCCGGGCGAAGTTTGTAAAATCTTTCTCAAGCAGTCGTTCAATATGCAGATCAGCATGAGCATATCGTGCGGCCCAACCTCCAGAAGTTTTCCACAAAATTTTATATAGTTCAAGGCGTGATATTGCAATTGACATATTGAAAATATTCAAAAGCAGTAGAATTTTTCTCAACAATTCAATTTAATTACGTTTCCATAGTAATAACAATTAACTATATGCGTATGCGCAGATCAACAACTGCTAACAACCTACCAGCCGCTCGCTGCCATACGTGCATGAGACACGAAAAATGGTTCGCAAACCCGCATCCGCTAGTATCCGCAGTTTATTTTAAGGGACCATCAAGAACAATAGAGTATCTTCATAACTGAATGGATAAGAAAGCAGGGCCTCGTAGGGGTTTTTTTGCCATCCTTCATTTAATTACAGATGATTTTGAAAAATATGGTCATGAAACTAGAAATATACCAATTAAAATTTAAAAACAGATATCGTTATGTGACAGGATTAAACTTTGAAAATGCCTTAAACTTGGGAAAAGTAAAAAATCCTGCTAGACTTCCATTATTCGGAGCTGATTTAAAAAACAAAAGCGAGTAGGTAGAGCGGTTGACGGAGCAATTTATAATGTGCCCAATTCAGCCGCCTGCTTTGCTATGAAATAAAAGAGAAATAGGAAACATTTTGATATTTTTGGTTACCCCACTCATTCATGTACCCTACAGAAACTTTTCCATCGTTGTGAAAAATATTTGTTTTTTGGGGGGTTTTGGCAGCGATTTCAGGCACTGTGCGACGGAGGGAGAAACATGTTGGGGCGGAGGGTAACGTGTACAAGCGCGGAACGGAGGCAAATCAACCGATTCTCAAACGGGTTGGGGTAAGCAGAAATGAGGGGCGGGGGAGAATGACCCGGATGAGCATACGAACTGAAGGGGATGTCCTCGTAAATATCTATCGGTTCAATTCCTGGACCCTTGAGCCCAGTTAACTTTAACCGCAGGATGATGCGATATTTTCGTTTACCGAGAGTTCGGGTTCCGTGTATTAAATCATATACTCGGTCAGTTGACATGAGCGTTTTCAAAGAGAGATAGTTCTGACATCGATTTACAAACCGAGTCAATATTTAACCGTAGATCATAAAACTGCGTCAGGGAAAAATGACTACCGAAAAACTATTTCAAATTCAAAAACCACGTTACGGAAAATCCACAGCCAAAATTATTTCCACTCAATTACCAACAGAAAACTTAACCCTCTATCACGTAGTGTGACCTAGAAGTAACATATAAAGGTTTTATTTTCGTCTCTGATTAGGTCTCCATACGTCTAATGCCTTTGTGACACCTAATTTTACATCTTGGCAACGAAAATATCTCTCATTCGTAACATTTAGTTCCTGATTCTCCCACGAGTGGGGTAACATGTGAAATGACTGCTCGTGTTGGACAATAAAATCGGTGCGTAGAGGGTTAAATTTGATGGAAATTAAAGGAAAATGAGAGAAAAGACACCTTTGAAGGTTGGAAATATAAAAAAATTGGAAAGAAATATAAAAAGGATAAGACCATGGAAGAAATGGAGAGGAAATATGGGATTAAAACGGATAGGAGACTTAGGACAAGACAAGAAGGACGAAGAGAACTGGCGATTTGGATGCGAGAAATGGCATTTATCTGTAAATACTTGCTGTCATCATCATCAGAAGCCATCAATCCAAAGATTGGTTTGCTGTAGCTCTCCAAATATCAGCCAACCGATTCCTGAGACAGCACCGTACAATTTTACTCGTGCGATTTTGGAGTGTTTGTCGTAACTCGTGCGCAACGAGTACCGCACGTCTCAGACACGAGTTTAACACGATTGCGCATTTAGGCGCTGAAGGCTAGCTATATGGCATATAAATTCTCACGTGCGTTATTGCCGATACTGAAAGCATGTTCACTGATGATTTATTTTCGTATTCCAGTGATTAAGCAATGTTTAGATGAATTCATGGTATGGCATCAAGTATAACCGTAACTTAGCTTCACTGGTTTCAGCAGGGATTAATATATAATTATTCTATTTCATTGGCAGTTTTTGGATAAGAATCGACCTCCCAATATAATTATCGTCGGACGGAACGTCATAGGACGTCAATAAGAATTAAGAGGGACTAATCATTCCATCCTTATTCTTATTGACGTCCTTCATAATTTGTCTGAAGAGTTATATTCTCGGTTTTCCTCGGTAATTCTCTCAATTCGTTTCTCCTACCTAAAAGTCGCAGTGTACACCACAAAAACCAAGTCTTGAAGAGAAGGCATGCCGTTTTCGTTCATGGGAACATTTTGTTGATTCGCACCCAGCTCGTCACAGAAACTGTTTATCGATTTGACGCCGGCAACGGTATCCAGGTTGGTAACACGCCGGCCGGGCGACTATAAGTACGCAGACACGAATGAATCCATCAACGGGCATGGTTTCGCGTCGTCTAAGGATACAAAGGATGGCTTCTTCATCATCAGTGGCTCAATCTGACGATCAATTCACAGCGTGATGATCGAGTCGTGCAGTGATTAAAAGAAAAGCTTCTCATAACGAGGCCCCGGGTTCGAATACCGGCCTCGGAGGAGATGTTTTTCACGCTTTCGTCGCGGGTGGCGAGTATGCATAGTCATGGGTTATTTTATAAGAATGCGTATGACATTTTATTTTATTTCCCGCGCGTGTTGAATAACAGTTCGGCAAAGAGTAAGCATTCGTATTTTAATTAATGGACGGATAGCATTCCAATGGCTGGCGTTAATGGAATTCCGGTCCCTACATAAGTGCTTTATGGAGAGTATTTTAGGTGTTCTGCTCCGTTCGTCGGATGTGATGTTAAACCGTGGTCTCCCTGGTGCCAGTCGTTAATAGCAGGCTAATGTCGACGCCGGATTTCCCTCTACCCTCTCTTCATTACCCAAATAATCCTCCCCCAGCCAATCTACTCCCAGTTTCCTCAACGGCGCGAATGCACTCTGTTCTCGGCCGCTTCCCCTGCGTAGCCAATAGTCTCCATGAAACACACGGCACTCCTTACGTCTAGATTCAGAGTATGTTTGGATACTTCTTCGACCAACTAGGGATGTCCGCTAGTAATAAGTAATCGTCATTTATGGTAGGGAAGGGCTCTTGCCTGTAGCTGTTTCGAGGATGTTTACTCAATTATTTATACCTAATTTAACCAGCAGATCATCTGAAGATCATGGAAAGATGAAGATCTTGAAAAAAATCACAATATCTCTCGCAAAACACAATATCGTGACACGGTTCAACTGTATCAAGAAGACAGATGGCTTCCTCTGAAAGGCAAGGGACCGCATACCCATCAAAATATAAGGTGATATATACGAAGGAATGTTGCGGAGAATCGCACATCGGCCAAACATGAAGAGCCGAATCAAGGAACACCAGAGGTCCACCAAGAACGGGCAGCTTCGCTCATCTGCTATCGCCGAACACGTACGTAAAGGGCAAATCGTCGACTTCGAGAATGCTAGAATCATCGCCAAAGAGAAGAAGTACCATCCAAGACTCATTCGAGAGACCATCGAGATAGCGAAAACACCCATATTCAACAGGGAGGACGGCTATCCGCTCTCACACGCCTGGAAGCGAGCGACTCTTTCACTGACGGACCAGTCAGAACGCAGCGCGGAAAAAACCAAGGCCTGTATAAGGTGGGCTGAAACCTGCATCCACACTTAAAACCTGAAGACGCCTGCTGAAACGCCGGTGAAACTATCATACGAAGAAGAATCGACACTGAAGACATCCCGGAAAATTAGCCACGCCTACTCCAACACTCCGCGGAAGCCTTCACAATTAATCATTGTTCATGTTATTAGGACAAGATTGAACGACACAAAATGATCTCTAAGAGGGAAATCAGAAAGCATTTAAGAAATAACGCTCGGTGATTTTACTCGGAAGACTTACCTTTCCTGAGGAAGCGATCCCCTTGATCATGCACATGTACACGAGCATCCACGCAACAATCAAAGCGAGTGCAATCTTCCAGTTGAAAACCTCGGGCGTGTTTATGTCCTCTGATATCATGAGGGTAGTGCGGTACCAGAAGTACTGAGTGGGACTGCTCCTCTGAAATCGAATCCAAGAGAGGTAAGAGATTAGTGATTAGGCGGAGGAAGAAAAGGGTATAGGTGTTTAAATACAAAAGAGGATCTCCACGAAGCTATAATTCTTTTAAACGACCGAAAGGTCAGAATTTTATTATCAGTTAATCAAATTTTACTCTGTGAATGACGAATAATTGGATTACCCATCAAATTGTGCTGAATAGGCTATTATAAACTGCCTTGGCCGAGGGTTTCGGCCAAGTAGATAAGGTGGAAGCCGGATACTTCCAAAGCACTTTCACATCATGCCCAAAACATTTTGTGGAAAGGAGTAACGCATTGTTAAATAATCATTGTCAGAAGCTCACATTTGATTCATTTGATTAAAATTTCGGATGAGCATGTGATAAGAGGAAGCAGAAAAAAATTTGAACGCAAATACCAAAGATTCTCACATATGCCACCGATTATTACGGTGAGCCATTCTGTCCATCCATCGTAATTAAGATCCATTGCACAATTCTAGTCAGTTTTTCATAAAATTTGTCAGAAAAATTTCTTTCGCCATCAACTGCATTCATTTTCCGTACAGCTGGCCCAAAAATGGGTGAAAATATATTCGAAGGCAACAGTGGCATCGTTCACAATAAGTGATGACGGCATTACGTAAAACGAAGTTCAATCGTTGAAGAACTCCGATAGAGAGCAGTAGCATCGTATCCTGCTAGTAGATGACCTCTTCATCAAACTGAAAAACATGAATAAGCATTGCAACCCATGAATTCAAATTCACACTCCACTGTGATCGAGAATCTTTGGCACGAAAGTGAATTAACCGACCATTGGTTCTTTTATAAGGGTAGCTTAACTTGCTAGAGCACTCGGCGCGAAGTCGAGGGATCTGGGTTCGATTCTGAGTCCAGGCGAATGATTTTTCCACTGTGAATTTCACACAATTGTGTGATCACCAGCGGGTGACTCCGTTAAAGTTACTGCGCGGCTAGTTCCGTAGTTTTTTGAAAAAGGTTCTTTCATAATCGCTCTTCCCCAGAGACGAGGTAATTCAATCGATCAGCGCTCGCACTGAAACGAATTAACCAATATTATCATCTTCACCATGTTTTCTTCCTCCCCCTGAATTTCTAAGGGCAATGCCAAACTGTCCTAATTAGCATTATTAAGCTGAATTAAGTAATCACTTCATTAATAAGTATATTTGGTATTTTTCTGCTTTTTAAATACTAAAAATGAGCCATCAAGATATCTGGGGGATTAGAAATTGAAATCATTATACGCGTGAAACTTTATTTATTCGAAAAATAAACTCAACTCTAGCCTGGTCATTTAAATGACGGATTGTTGCGATTAAATTTTTTAGAAAATTAAACTCTTACCCGCGCAAAACATGAATACACAAATTTTTGTTTATGATTAATCCTGCTCTCTGAAAGAACAAAAATTTACTTTGCGTGATTTAAAAAATTACACATCACTCATTCAAGCAGCTTTATACGTAATATGAGATTTCACCTATCCTTCCGTAGTTTCGTCATAAAACACTTAAGTATGCCTTACGAGTTCCACCCACGATGAACCGTAATATCCAAGAATTTTCCCCCTTTAAATCCTTCAAAATTGTAACGTGAGCAGGAATATTAGGCATAAGCGGGTCGTCGCGGGCGGAAAAGCAGACGAAAGCCGATCGCGAAAAAAAATCGAAAGAGTGGAAGTCAACGTTGTTAGTCATAGCCACGTGCAGAGTGATCCACACGAATAGTTGGTAAATGTGACGCTAATTCCTGCAACTGAGCCCGTGCCGGAACTTTCAGCATCTTGTTATCAATCTTTTCTTAATGCACCCAAAGGAGAGTAAAGCGGATATTCCAAGCCCTGCGATGTGCTCTACGAGAAGATGGATTAAAGCAATCTAACTTACCACACACTCGGGCTCCGGAACGTAAGAACCGTTCTCGTAATACTTGTTGGGACACTCAGCCCAGGGAAGTTGTGCCTGAAAACTCTGGAAAGAGATAGAGAGAGCACTAAGCATGGTGAGACAATGATCTAAGGGTTAACTAAGTACCTACGAATTCTAAATTCATAGGGTAAGGAAATAAATACAATTATGCATGTGACAAGGAAAATGCAGAGAATGAACGTAAAAACGATTCACGTACGATTAATTCAAACTAAAAAACAAAGTCATAAAAATATAAGCAAAGAGAGCGTATAAAATCGAAGCAGGTTCACTTTGAATTTGTGTTGAAGCAAATCTCTTTAAGAAAGCTTCAAAGGATTAAACACAAAATGGAAAGTTGTACTCATCTTAAGTAGCACAAAATATTTCAAAGTAATGTCATATGTAATCGAGCAGTTATTCGTCCCTTTCCAAGTATTGCAATAAAGCATTATTATGTTTTGGGGATAAAAACGCGGCATATCAAATAGTATAGATGTGGTCGCCATGGAAAATATACGGAAGCATAGACAAAATACGTATCAGGGACTGTGTCAAACTTCACATTTAGAGGAGCTATTTGGCATCCACCACGATACATCTTATAGGAAGGATATACTTATGGGAAGGATATACATATAGGAAGGATTACACTCTTATTTTAGTTCACCGACCATATCATGATTATCAAAAGGAGATCTTACAAAAATGAATAACAATCATCAATATTTTGAAAATGCTAACAAGGCAATCACTGCAGAGTGTAGAATCACGCCAGGAGAATAGATATCGAACAAAAACGGACATATAAACCTTAAACTATAAGAGAAACAAAAAAATAGTTCGAAAAATCCGGATTTATGGGTACAGGAGATTGCATTCAAGCTTTCAGATTTGAGTAAAAATATTGACAGACATTATCCAATTTCAATACAAGAAAATCTGTAAGCACGCACGGGACTGAAGTGAACATATACAATCATATATCAAAACATGTTCAACATTACATTTTCGACTTTAGTTTTAGTCAAAGTCGGCCACAAAGACTCAATTTAACAATATAAAACAACAAAATGCAACTTGTGAACTTCAAGAATCAAAGGAATTTACTTTAAATGAACATTAATCGTAAAAAAATAATTATCCGAATTATGAAAATCCGCAGACACAGCTTTCTCTCATGACAAATCAATTGAATACTTGCAACAGTCTGGAGCTGCGTTGGAATTCCATTACTCATTGTATCTTTCACGGGTTAAGTTTTCACGCAGAAATGAGGGTGCACTCATTAAATTTCAGCTCACAGCAACAAGGTTCGCGGCAATCTAACGTATTTACTTGCCTGGACGAAGTAGAATAGGCACCAGGCAATGATAGTATTGTAGTAGAGAGCCACATTAAAAGAGACGACCGCGCTGCTGATTCCAATGCCGCCCAAGTAGGGCGACATCTGGTTCCAAACACCGATGGCTCCTTTCCGCAAGCGCTGGCCGATGGCCAACTCCAGATAGAATATGGGAATGCCCTCAATAGCCAACATCACGAAGTAAGGAATGAGGAAAGCACCTGTGAGATAAAAATGAGAGATGGGTCAAAAAAGAATTTTTACAGAGGAAACTCTAAATGTTTATCGGCCCGGGGACATAAATTATCACATAATTTCAATGAGATAATTAGACGTTGAATTTCAACTTTTCTTAAACAACTTTAATATATATATATTACGCCGACCACCTCAAATTTTCTCATACATTGTGCATAGCTGTGTCTCCTTATTAAGGAGTCCGTTCAAGACCGCTTTTGCCATACCGGCTCCAGAAAGAACGAGTCACTACGATTATTTTTTCCAATTCATTCCTCAAAAAGACCCAAATGCCCATAAAACACGAGAAAATGAACGAAGAAAACAAAGGACTGAATAAAGAATTTGATATGACTGGAAGGTCAATTTTAAATTCTCCGATAAAATGCTCGAGAAAAGCTTACGGCACGAAAGAATATGACAGAAAATGATCTATTTACGCTCAATATAGGCAGCATAACTGAAAACAATAATTAAATTAAAGGGCTGCTGTAAAGAGCAACTTAACAGTAGGGTCTTTTTGTATATTAAAATGTTATAGAGATTATAGCATGAGCTTAGAACGGGAACATGGGCCACTTGGGAGCTATTAGTGACTATGGCAACGGATGACGGACTCCTTAATAACGAGACAGAACTATGCAAAAGGTATGAGAAAATTTGAGGCAATTGGCGTAATGTATATTACAAAGTTGTTTTAGAAAAGTTGAAATTCAAATTTCCAAACAAAATTCCAAATTAAAAGAAAATATTCAAGTGCACTACCCCTTTTTGAAAGGTAAATTTTACTCCAAATTTCAAAATGCGGAAATAAGACAAAATACCCGATTCGCTGAGTTTTCTAACCGATATATCCGAGGAATTTGAAACTGAGCGGGTAAGTAGGTCTGCCAGCCGACCTAAGTTCATAGCCCAGAAAAAAGACATTTCCAGATAAATAATTTCTTCCCGTCTCGTACCAAAACTCGTGTTATGAGTTCCGCCACGATTGGGAACACGTTGTTCAGTATGCCGCATTTCGTTGGAATAACCACTAAATCTGAATTGCAAAGCGTTCGAGTGTACCTGTTGACCTTTGGCGCATTCGCGGCCATCAACTTTGGTATTTCGAAAAGTGTCTCAGCGGTCTTCGGGATCCGTCGTTGGCATTCTGTTTCACGCGAAAAATGCGCAAATTTTACCGCACCGAAAGCTATGTTATCCCATGTGACTTTATAGAATTGGTACACGTCACTAAATGAATTTGCACTTTATATTCAACACTCTGTTTCATTTACGAAAACTGTCACGACAATTGTCGCCATTATAAAGGTGAAATAGCTAAAGTTCACAGTTATTGTACCTAGATAATGACTATGGTTGTGGAAACCTTGGTCGGTAATAAAAAAGGGGGAATATACGAAGTACAAATTCATTTGGCGATGATCATAATTATGATTACGTGAAAATTCTCCTTCATGTAGGTCATTCCTATAGTTTAAGGTCTTTCAGGTAAGGTTTTAAAGTAATTTTTCCGATAATAGGAAAACCCCGTCCAAATATTGCTTAGCTGCTCCATTTCCATTTCAATTTGGCTAACGTCCTGCTCAATTTTAACACGCCTTTATTTGAGAGTACCTAGAAGATAGGGGTCAATCCAAATATGGCAGACAATTTTGAGGAAACAGCGCTCAAATTAGCCAACATATAGTAACAAACATGATTTAAAAAATTATTTAAAAAAATAATGATTTCAATCAGTTAAAAAAAAGTTTACTAGTGGTACCTAGAGGTATTCAAATATTGTGACAGTATTCATACAATTTTTAGTAAGAACTTAAAGATTAACATGAGAATTTATTTAAAAAACATGCCCGAGCACAGTAAAACAAGTCGCGTTATTTTTTAAATTCGTCATTACTCTTTTGAGAGAAATTAAGTCAGTGAAAAAATTGCCAGTAGCACGAATCGCTACATTCACTTAAATTTCAGAAAGGATCCAACATTATAAATTTCCATTTTATATTTACACCCACTACAATATATAAGCAATAAGCAAAAGTGGAGTACGATGATAGAAAAAGTTTTCACGGGTGTGCAATAAAAAACGAAGAAGAGCTTCCTAACATTTGAAAACGTCGATTCATACTGCACTAGAATTATTTAAATTACAGTTTTCATTTACCCACCATTTAAAAGTAAAAATCTTGCCTGATTAACACTTGTCAGTTGAGCATGTACTAAAAATATCACCGAGGACTTCCCAGAAGGCTTGCTGGACTCATTCCGACCCCGATATTGGAACATTCTAAATTCGTATCCATTAGCGAGAGTTTTCTCGCGTGACGTGAGAGATCTGCCAATGGATAACGATAAATTGGAATTTTAGAGGGGAGAAGGTGTTAGGTACACAATGGTAGGCATTCGCGAAGTTGCAGACGTGAAAAAAAAAGAAGCCATTAAGCGCCGTCATTGCTTCGATTAGGTTGACTGACGCCCGTTATCAGACGGAGAGCCATCCACAATTGCGAGGAAAATTTTCAAGCTCGATTTTAGAAATGGCACAGAGTCACGTTACGAAATGTGACACGTAAACACCATACGAAAAGTCAGATCCACAACCAGGCACAACCGCTCGGGTGGATTCGCTTTAACGCTTTGCGCTTCAGGTAGTTTGAGCGAAATATCATTTTACCTAGAAATCAATGATTTTGGTCTCATTTTGACGAAAATATCTCACTCATCCAAAGATATCATAATATCGCCCCTCATCGGACTACTTTCCGAGATTTTTGACAAGTAATATTAGCCCTTTTACTTGGGAAATGGTAGGTGAACGCACTCAAGAGATACCATATTATAAATTAGGCATTTCTAACACCTAGATATCCTTAAAACAACAAAGTGTGTATTTGTATGTTTTCTCGACTATTTTTGACAATAAATCATTTTGTCACCACATTAATCTTTTCAGAATCGCAAAAAAAACTTCCGCTGTGAAGTAGCTTTGTACGTGCCGCGTGAAAAAATGAGTCGAGTAAAAGACTTATGTAGATATTTTTATTCGATTGACTAGAATTTCAGTCACATAAAAGTATATCATTGCATCATTAATAATGCAATATTTGATTCATACTTTCTACTGCTGCTAAACATTATTATTCGAATATGGTGTTCATTATGACTAGGAAAATATCTCGTTCAAACTACCTTAAAGTACATACGCTCTTCTGATGATAGAGGACAAATCTTGAAGTGAAACATTTGGCAATTTGGAACACCCAGCTGAGGACTCAAAATTAGGAACATCCAACGTTTGCCACAGTGAATGCAGAATATTTTTCACTAATATGCGAGCAGAGTTTTCATTATCAGGGGCAAAAGGAATAGACCAGCGTACATCAAAATCATAAACAGACACGCACATGGAAATCAGTTCACATGAACACTGATATGAGCTAACATATAATTTACCATCTCCATTTATCACGGATCCTACATTGAGACACATTGATATTTATAAGATATTCCCGTGTTAATTCCCGAGGTTAACTCTTAAAATTACAAAAGGCTATCGCCACGCGCGAGAGCATGTTTCCAGGTTCAAAGTAGGAGAAATTGCTATTACTTAGCATTGAATGTCATGGTGACCGTAATAATATGGCTTCTCTAGACCACACTTGGATTTCGACACCAGGAAACACTTAGTAAAACAAACTTGCAATGTTTGAATTTGCGCTTATTGGGACAATGAACTTTGTAAAATTATGCTTCAGAAATAGATTATATTTTCTAAAATCTAGAGCAATGTGTATTTTGCCCATAAAGATCTACAACAATATATATTTTGCCCAAACCCAATTTTTTTTCTGTTTAAAGGCTCATTTATCTGTATAGGGCCAAAATTATTTCTTCGATTGTCAGATGATATAAGAGGTGCAATTAGTTTAATATCATTTTGAACAGAGTAAAAAGGTAGTTATTTGATGTAGAATATCTATCAGTGTTTTTTTTGTCAATAGCTTCAAATCAGAATGTGTTTTATCTTTCTGCAAGGGGTTCATGCTAAGATGAAAAACTTTCTGCGAGTGCGGGCGTTTTAGAAATCATAGAAGTTTGATATATGTGAATGAGTAAGCTTCACACACGATCACTTCTTCGTTTTTATTGAGCTTAGTAAATAGTGTTTCAATATTTTTTCCAGTGTATATATCCAGATATCTTTCTGCAGCCCTCATTTCGTCCTGCGTCAATGTCGCGCCAATGCTCGATGTTCTGCTTTGGAGGTCAATAGTATGGTAAACACTCACTATAAACTGCTTGCACAACAGGTTGAGGATAAACAAAAAATTATCATCTTTTTTATGTAAATATTTCAGTTGCGTATCTGGTCTCAGTTTATTCATTTCTCAATTACTCGAAATGTAAAATGTTTCTTAGATATCCCAAGGTGTTTATTTGATATAGAATATCTATCTGTGTTTTTTTTATCCATAGCTTCAAATCAGAATGGGTTTTATCTTTCTGCAAGTGGTTCATGCTAAGATGCAAAACTTTCTGCGAGTGTGGGCGTTTTAGAAATCATAGAAGTAAAAAGTAATCATACCTTAGAGGTGTTCCTAATTTATTCTTGTTTTATTTGAAATGTTAAGGTGTGTATGTAAGGTGGATTCAATGAATAAATAAATAAATATTATATCACAATTAAAAAAAAGGAATTTACATAGCTATTTTTCATAAATTCCTTCATGGAGAAATTTCACCGAGGCCTGAGAATTCATTTCCATTTATTTGTTTCATTCACTTGGACTGAGTCAAAGCCGGATCATTTTCAAAAGAAACCTAATTCATTAAAATCAATGGCAAGATATCGTCTCAGTTAAACATTATTAATTGTACTCTTATCAACTTTAGATTCGAAAAAGTAATCATAATTAATTTTTTCTGAACAGACGTTTGATTTTCACTGAATATTCTGTGCGATATTCCTCTAAGACAGAATTATACGGCTATTCTTGAACCCAGATCCCTCGATATCATGCCGAAAGATTTTGCCGCTTGAGCTATCAAAGCGTTATTTTCCCCTGGATGGGTATTTGCGGGATTTTTGAGGACCTAGGTGTTTCCCGACTGCCGGGGGTGCAATGTGCAATTGAATTGTGCGCACCGCGCCACCGTCAACGAGGTTAAAGCCGAAATTTAAACTTAAGAGATATTCGTTATGACTAATTTTTAGGATGCCACGAACTAAGCCATGCGTTACCTTCTGTGATATCACCCCAAAGTGCAAATAAGAGCAAAATTCCACCATTGTCCACCTTGAGTAGGATATCGATGGATTCAGGTTCGTGTCCCGGTCAAAGCAGATGATTTTTTTCTCCTACGTGGAGTTTCGCACATAATAGTACACTTATAGATGACGCATTAAAGAGTAACAACGGGGATAAATTCGCGATATTCTCAAAATATACACATCCAATGGTTCAATATTTCCTTCAGCTCGACTACCTTCCTGGTTTGAAGGGTATCGAATTATCTAATCCGTTATTAGATTATTTGATACCCTTCGAACCCTGCCCCGTGTACCAAGGGGAGTTGTTCATTATCAGGGTAAGAAGGAATATAATTGTTGCCAGCAAAAAGAAGCAAGAGAGACAGGCAGGAGGCATCGCATAACAGTGTGCTAAACTTGAAGTTTCCTCCAGCAATGCAGCCGGCGTAAAGGGTCAAATAAACCCTTTAAAGAGACCTAGGAGCCGAGCCTGGTCAGATAATACATAAAAAAATAAGAATATCTATTGGTATAATGTTGTGCATTTGGCAAAAATTGAATACCCACACCACTGGGTATTTTAGCAGCATAGAAAAATATTTATGCCCTTCAGCCTCAAAACAAAAGGTCATCATTCCTGCCTACAAAGTTTTGCTAAAAAAACAAAGCTTTGTAGGCAGGATTTCAAGTAGTGTGGTTTTACCGTATGACGTCTGAGTTTCTGCTCATCACACTTAATCTTTAAATTCCTCGAAAAATTCCTTAAAATCACCATAACTGGGTATTTTAAAAGTTGATAATTAGATAACAATACGAAACAGAAAAATATGCGATCGTGAAAAAGTATTAGGAAGTACTGATTCGATACACAGAAGCCCATTGAGGACAAGTAGAGAACATAACGCTCACGGGGTAACTGTCGGGAAGATCCACTGCCGAAATCCCAGCATCTTTGCAGCCGGCGCCATATTTTGATATTGGGGCGGCAGTTTCGAGGAACGTTTCCCAAGGAGTTACGAGGCGCTCGCTCGTACAGCTGTGCCAAAGCTATCGCGGCAGATGAGGGCTCCATGGGAACACATCACATGGGAATATGGAGGACTCAGGTCACATGGACATAAGAACTAAGATGGAGGGAAAATATGACCTGGAAGGTACATCGAGATTGCGAGAGCCAAAACAAAAGAGGAACCCCACATTTTGGCTTGTACTGTTTTAAAACACGAGATCTCATACTGCTTTTATTTAGGAAATAAATCGTAAACTGAGTAGCAAAATTAGGATACAAACGTAACTCGCACGTACACTTCTCGTAATGTACTAAGGACAATGGCGGTATTTTACGGAATAAAAGAGGAGGTAAAGCTTTGACAAAGGGGCATAGTACATAGAAACAGCACATATCTAATAAATAAAATAAATAAGAATATTTATTGGTATAGCTTGACCCGGTAGCGGCGGGTTAAAGTCCTCGCCTGCTAAACTGAGGGTAGCGGGTTCTAATTCCGCTTGGGTGGAATTATCACCACTCAGAGCATGGGTGTTCGAGTTAAAATAGGAACCTGCTGACAAGCTATATATATATATAGCTTAGGAAGACCTATTCTGGACAGATAAGTCGTGTGGGAAAAAAATTGGGCATAATTCGAGAGTATATTCGCTTACGGAGAGCAAGAAGACAACTGTATTCAGGAGGGGCTACTGTTGCGTGACACACATGTATCATGCTCCAAATAGTGAACCATGGGAAAAAATCGGAGAGCTTAAAAGTACTGAATGACAAAATTGAACAAAAAAACTGTTATAACAAGGGAACACGACGAGAATGCAGGCGTTCAGACTTCCAAAATTGTATTTAAATTGGTTGATAGACAAAAGAAGAAAGAGAGGCAGATGGGCAGGGACTTGATGGAAAGAGGACGTAAACATGAAATGAAATGGAAGTGAAAGAGAGTTATGTGAAGACGACCAGAAGCAGAACAGACAGGCACGGAGGATGTTTTACGATAAACAGCAGCATCGATTGTATACAAAATCGCTGTATTGATTGATGATACAAACTCTGCAGATATGTCAACGAATGGCCTTTAAATTAATACTTTATCGCGACCAAGGAGCTGACCGCAATGCCAACTGCGTTGAGATTTTACAACACATCTACGCATTTTGATTTCAGCAACATTTCTTTGCTAATGTCTCAAAACTTTACGACGAATTGAACCCTCATTTTACTACCGTTAGTTAACTGGTTTCTAAACTGCGACCAACAGCTTAAGTCACTTGCACAACGCCTACCAGTGATTAGGTTGGTAAGGTAAGGGTTATCTAGGGCACGGAGGAATGGTAGAGAGATTCTCGGTGTCAACATTGGCATGCTCTTAACGAAAGACACCACAGTTTAAAGTTCTATAAAACGGACGGTCTGCTGTACTTGAAGTTCCCTCCAGAAAAAAACTGAAACGGCAAACGGGATTTTACCGAAAAATCTTCACAACCATCGGCATTCAAACCCGGACACTTGGAAATATATTCAATTGTATCCGAGGAGATATAGTGGAACGTAATCGTGAATTTTAAAAGAAAAAACTTTGTAATGTCCTCTCGGTTATTTATTTGTACAACGCGTTTCGACGCTCAAAGCGTCATCATCAGGTAATATGGATTAAAATTTAAAGTTTCCGGACCCTACGGATGAAATCCGGTACTATGAGTAACCAAAACTAATGTATTATCTTTAATTTACTTGTAAATCATAGTAGGTTTCCGGAAAAGCATACTTATTTCTTTGTATAGAAAAATATTAATGTCCCTCAACTTTGCGTTTCCTCACCTTTAAGCCTATGTGACATAAAGTTTCATTTGAGGAAAATTATGAAAGGTAGGCTAGATGATGCTTTAAGTAGAAGATCAATAGGAAGGAGAGCATCACAAATGAAGAACTATGAGGAGAAGCCGGAGATCAAGGAGTTTACTGAAAACTCTGATTCAAAGAAAAAGCGAAATCGATGGACATGTTTCTCCCTAACACGCTCACGAACATTCAAGGAAGAAACAATGAATGGGATGAATTTTCAAGGATGGCCAAGGATGGAATACATCGGGAAAATTATGAAGGACGACAGAAGTGATGTAGCGGAAAGGAGAGCAGCAGCAAACCAAACTTCGGATTGATGAATTCTCATGATATATGATAGTTACGCGTTTCTCCATGAGCAGCTGGGTCATGAATAACTATGAAATTCAAAAAAGTTTGGTGTTGGAATCTCAAATACATCACTTTCAGCTATCTGCGCGGTCGAATCTAGCATACATGATTTCTGGAAATTTACAGAAAATCATGGATACTTAACATTAAAAATGGCCGATTAACCGACGAAATTTACGGAAATTGGCATGAGAAAATCCATAACAATCAGGTTTATGTATATAATCTCTTGACATGACATTCTATCCTCCAGTGAATAAAAGGAAATCATCACGGTGAGATTACGAAGACGAAAAAAAGTTCTGGAATAATAATTGGCCATTAAAATTGCTACAGAAATATGTTTTCCAAATTCCCTAAAAATTTCACCATAGCTGTTTTATAAGCTCGAAAAATTCCTTTAAAACAGAGGGCAAATACCAATAATAATAAAAGGAATTCCCAAAAGTTTTCGAGTTTTTTGAGGTTTCCTAAAACAGAGATCCCAGAGACTCCAAAATTTCACAAATATGCAGCGATATTGGCAGAAGATAACTAGATAATCCAATTTTCAAGAAATAAATAATTCCAAGTGTGCCATCTGATTCTCAAATTTGGTTTCTAATGACCAAAAGAAAACGAAAGGCGCAAAAAATATTTTATTATGCATGGAAATTCCATAAGAGTTCGGTCCCTATTATCCAAAAAGTTTTCATTTAAGTCGCACCAGACTCCAAATATATCGTTTTGTTATTTTTATTATTAATCAATTATTATAAGCATATCGTTTTGTCATTTGTATGGGTTTCACAGTTGTAAACAACGGAGATAAATAGCTTATGCTAATCTTCAAGAATTTCTGCGTAAAACACACTTCGATTGGCTTAGTAAACGAACATATCTGCACACGGTAGGTCGAAACAGGAGTAACAATTTACACAACATATTTAGTATATGCATTTGAGTAAAGGCTTCGTTTAGTTCAAGTAGGTAACAATTCAAGTCGGATGGTTTCACCTCATGACGCCTAAGCTTGCGTTCATGAAACTTTATCTTTCCATCTGTCCCGCCAAAATAACAATCTAAGATTCAATCCTCCGCTGCAACGCGAGGTGTCTTCAGGACCTTTAATGGCAACAAAAGAACGCACCCCTACTAGTAGGTACGTACACTCATACCCACCTAAAGAGGATAGCCCGAGAAATGAGTTTTCAGCTGAGCCTGAAACATGGAAAGGAGCCAAAGCTACGGCGTTAAAGAGCCAAAGCATTCCCAAATATTTGAGTTGGCGCTGTCAACATGACAGGTTGAAAGAGACGAAGGGTAAAAATGGGATGGGAGATGGGAAAAAGGAGATGAAGGGTGAACGAGATGACAGAGGGATGGAGATGATCAGGTAGGAAAGAGCATCGAGGGAATACATCGAAGGTTGACATCAACTAACAAGACCTACAAAAACGATGCCAGTTAAAATCACCGATCTTTAAATATCAATGCAGAAACAATGAATGTAACGATCGAGGTAATGTTCGTCGACGTGGACACGTGCAAGGAAATTTTAAACATTTATATCTACATACTACCCTGCGAACCACCGCATGGACGTTTGGCAGGGGGTGTTAGGACCCCAGCCGTGTAAAAATGTAAGGGGTATGGTTTTTGGAGGTGAAATGGTGACTTGTATTATGGAAGTGTTTTTGGTGGAGCTCAGTTTTTTCTGTGGTCGCTAATTGTATAAGGAAAGAAATTTTTGTACCTATCTGCTGGGCAATGTACCTCTTTGATTTAAATGCTTCTGTCAGACCTAGAGAGGTAGTGAGGCGTCATGATTATATTCTCTTTGTCGCTCTGAAACACACCAGTTCTGAGTTTCTCAAGCAACCTAAGCCTAGCGTGTAGCCTTCGAGTCTATAGGAGCTCCCACCTAAATCCCTATAAAAGTTTTGAAACACTATATGTTCCCTCGTAGCAGTTTTTAATGAAGCGTGCAGCTTTTCTTTGTATATTATTACTTTTTTGGCTAAATCTTCATGACCAGGGTCCCAAATGCTTGCGGCGTACCGTGTGATAAATCATGAAACATGATCGCATTATGATTAGTATTCATCCTTTCTTTAACTTAAAACGAACGAGTAAATGCTTAAGAAGTTAACCACCAAGAGACGCTAAGGTGCATAGAATACTCTCTCGCTGAAATGGATTTCACAGGCACTCCACCAAATAAACTGTAGTTCCATGGATAGTCCTGGCTATTATTTCCTCAACCTATGTAAGTAGTCCAAATTTTTTCCTGTAAATTATAAAATATTTTCCACTGAAAAATTCTCTTCACAATATTTGTGTCTTTTGTCTCCAAATTGAATGAACTAACAACTGAGTATGACAATATTTCATTTTTCATCAGCGTTATCATTTATGGTAGTTATGGAGCCAGTGGGCCAGTATCAAAGCTTCTATAACCGCCATTCCTGACCACCTACATCCCTATTTTAGTCAATTATTTTTTCACCGAAAACAATCCGGTTTTATGCGCTATCGTTCGTAAAAATATCCTTGAAAAAAACACACATTTCTAGGTGTTGAAAAAATTTTTGTCGGATGGCCCACCAGTTCCATAATTACCATCGTTTTTTCTTCTGAGTAATAATGTGCAGATGCATGGTCATTGTTATATGTAAGAAAGCATATATGCTATAACAATGATGATGATCAATTGACTCAAGTCGAATTGATATACTATAGCCAAAGCCAAATACGTATAGCCAAAGACGTACCGACTACTTCCATTAAACGAATATTAATTGTTTCTCAGCTTTTAGAGGGACTAGGTCTTTATTGATAGTTGTGCTGTTATCGCTGAAAATTGCATTTACAAAATGAACGTCCACCCTGCTAAAAAATTCCTTAGAAGCTGTTCTGTAGCAGGTAAGGAATTCTACAGAAATGGACTCTTTCTCTTCAGAACTAGTTCCTTTTCTACGGATCTGTACGAAACATGAGAGCCTGACTCTACAGAACGTATGTTAAGCATATGTGAACTTAAGCAACTCTACGGAAATATGTGAGGTTTCCTTGAGCTTGTAAGGAGTTCTACAGAGCGTCAAAGGACTTCTGTAGAGCGTCGTAGGGAATTCTGCAGAACGTCCTAAGGATTTCCGCAGAACGTCCTAAGGTATTCTGCAGAACATCCTAAGGTATTCTGCAGAACATCCTAAGGTATTCTACAGAACGTCGTACGGAATTCTGTAAAATGGTGTTTCAATACTTTAAGGAATATCTACAGAACTTTAAGAAATTCTGTAGAAGTATTTATAAGGAAACTATACAGAATTTTTTAGCAGGGCAATTTATTCGCAAAAAAGTCGACCGGGTTTAAATGTTTCCGCCACTTGGTCGCTACTCGGGGCGCGGCATGTGTACACGGCGGTGAAATTTTGCTATCCATCGGTGGCTGCTGTTTCATCCAAAATGGATGAGAGATGGTTAGGATAGGATGTTGACACAATAAATGTCACCGCGCGCTCGTGTCTAATGAGTCTCTCTCACCTCCGCCGTTCTTTTGAGCAAGGTAAGGGAACCTCCAGACGTTTCCGAGGCCGACGGCGTATCCGACAGTGGCGAGGAGGAAAGTGAGCTTGCTGTCCCACGATTCCCTCTGCTCTCCTCCGCTCGGCCCGATGCCTCCGCCGCTCGCCAGTCCCACCGCGCCGCCCCCGGCCACTCCCGCCTCCGACACCGCCGCCGCCACCTTGCTCCGGGCCTCCGTCGCGCCATCTGCCGTCTGCAAGAGAACACGGAGACAAAGGAGAGCTCTTTAGGACGCTGAAGACAAAATGTACTGATCAAATGAGAAATGAAGACGTTTACAGAAGAGTAGAAGAGGAAATATTTTTAGAAAACGGCGACACTATACCTGAATTCCGAATGAATACAACACGTTGACAAACTTAAATGAAGATTAAAAACTACGGCTTATTAAAGACTAAAACCATTTTAATGCTAACTATGACTACGATAAAATACACATTAAAAGTAAAGCTCGATCTTTGACATTGTCTCGGCGGTTTTGCGAACAATTTGTCAACGTGCATTTGTTGCTTGATGCATGTAATAAATTGAATTTAGCTCTAATTGCTACTGAAGATGCGTTCCACGAATTGCAGAGTATTACGCACAACTATTGCTTCCCCCATGCTTTTAACTATTTCATTAGTCAGCACAGAAATTCCATGTACTACTTCTGGTCTCCCATGAATCTTTCCAGCTAACCGTCTTTCCTCCTCAACAATATTCATCTTTTAATTGTAGGCCTTCCTCACCAAGCAAATTATCCTCTCCATACGTCTCCTGACCCATAACGCGAATGCCCCCAATCATCTTCTTAGCTCTTTAACCAAGTTTCATACAGATCTTCACTCTGTACCTATTATCATGGATATTTGTTTCACGTTTTAATTAGGAGTGGTTATCATGATCGACTAGTACATGGTTACATGTTAAGGATGAATATCTGTACCCTGCCTCCTCTCAAATTCTAAACGCAGTTGCTTCCCTTTCCTATTCTCCATCACCAAAATCCCTCCCTCTCTCCTCCACGTAATTACTCAACCCGTGGCCATTGAACGACGACAACCCCCGTCTCCTTCCTTCCACAAATCATCAACCTTTGCAATAATCCCTCCCCTCTCTCTGCCCCTCCAGGTGTAAATAAATATATATAGAAAGATGTTTCATCAAAAAATCACCAGATGATGACGATCATTCGTCGAAACCCGGGTCCCGACTGTTTCATATTAAACGTGGTGTTGTGAAGTATGGTGAATACAATTCTTGGACGAGTCAAGCAACCCCGGCATCCTATCCCAGCGTCAATTTCGCCGAGAATTCGAAGGAACATAAAACGTATTAATTAAATTGAAATAAGTTAGCACCCTGTTGGGTAATTAGGGATCTGAGTTCTAACCCCAGCTCAGATTTTTCCACAACAATTTCTCACAAATGTGCATCTCTGAAATGTATGACTTCCAATAAAGTATAAGTGGATTCACATGTCACGGAAAGAAATTTATTTTTATCCGTACACAATAAAAACACTTTTATGGAACAGGATTTGTCGTGAGAACTAACGTATTTTTGTTCCCGGCAAACTATTCATTGCTCTAAAGTTCGTATACACTAAGAGCAAATGGCATTGATTGACCGGTATTGGCGACGGCAATAACCGCTCCAGCGAAGCGAGATATCGTCTTGCCCACGGCCAGAAATACTGCTACTGTCGACCATTGTTCTTGGAATGGCGAGCCTATATGCGTGGCTGTACATTGACTGTAGCAGATAGAACAATTTACGTATCTGGGTAGCGCTTTAGAGGAAACTTGCTTTTACAGCAAAGGCAGTGAAGAGATAACAATGACTCAGGCCAAAGAAACCTATACTTGTGAGAAGTAAATCATGATATCTACTTCCAATTAGTACGTGAATCAAAAATCCATGACAATAGGTACAGAGTGAAGATCTCTATGAAACTTGATTGAAGAGCACAGAAGAAGATTGGAGGCTTTTGCGTTATGGGTCAGGAGACGTATGGATCAAATTTGCTGGGTGAGGAAGGCCAAATACGAAAGGCTGAATATCGTTGAGGAGGAAAGACCGTTGGTTGGAAAGTTTCATTGGAGACCAGAGGCATTACAAGGAATGACCGTGCTTACTAATAAAATAGTTAAAATCATGGGTAAGCAATAGTTGTGCGTATGACTCTTCAATTCGTGGTATGGATTTTGACTAACGATAAGAACTAAGTTCAATTTAGTGCATGCGTCGGGCAATAAATGCACGTTGATAAATTATTCACAAAACCACTAGGATAATGTCAAAGTTCAAGCTCTATAAGGAGCAGTCGGTAAAGGCAGGTTACTAATCAAACTTTACACTTGAAGTCAGAGCCTGGTCTCGGCGTGATACGACACAGCTACGTGGCAAGGAGGCATCTGAAACTCATCAATCGCAATTATGCCACACGCGGAAGAGAGGTTAGCAAGGATCATATATTCCACTCATCTTATATCCGATAAAACGATCATTTCAACCCCTAAAATGTGATATATTTTGAAGAGTATAACATGGGTTTTAACTTCATGCTGTGAGCCCGACTGCGACGCATCGGCGCTGAAGTGGGAGTGCGTAATTCCAAGTGAATTCGAAGGGGAAAAGTGCCAAAATGGCCAGCCTATTTATTTGAAATTAAAATAATATATTGGGTAGCTTCAGATGAAGATTTATGGAATCTCTTATTAGAATACGACCCGGGTTTCAACATTATACGACATTTTCAATTTACCTGATGGATAAGACGGTTAAGATGTTTAAGACGGTTGAACGTCCAAACCCGTGCCGCATTAAAATAGAGGAATGTGGAATCACAAAGTTACTGTATTTCATTATAACTGGAAAATACTTGCAGATTCTCACATTCCACACTTGAATGCACAGCTATCCACTATTCCATTTTATCATTGAAATACTTTTGAAAACATTCGAGTGGAGCGTAGCAGTCTATGAATTGGAAGCATGGACCATTGGGAAAGATGACCAGAAAAGACTAGAAGTCTTTGAAACCTGGAGCTGAAGGAGGATGTTGAAGATGAAATGGACGCACAAGATAAGAAGTGATGAAGTGTACAGAAGAGTAGAAGACGAAGGGACCACACGGAACATCGTACAGGAAAGAAGAACGAGATGGGTAGGACACACCCTGAGACACAATGGGTTTGCGAAGAACATAACTGAAAGTAAAATAGGGGGAAAATTTCCCCATATTTAATCAATTTAACACCATATAGTTTGGAATTTCCTTTGAGAATAAAATAATGAGGGAAGGTAGGATTTTTTTTACTCATATACAAATGAGGATACATTTTTTCTATTACTCGCCAGAATAGAATGAAATAACACTCAAGTCATTTTACGGAGGTTTACAAAAAAGTTAGAGAAACGACGAATTATTTGAGTAAAGCAGCATAAGCAAGATGACAGGGAATCTCCATTGCCACATAAGTAATGATAAATGCCCACGGAGTAATAAAATGGAGAAATTTTGAGAATATGAATCATGTTGCTGTTTTAAAAGACAAATCATGATAAGTCTGGAGTATTTTGAGAAATCAATAATGCCACCAGTGGGTATAAAGTTTTCGTGATGACCCTTAAAAAGATCACTCTCTCATCAAAATCCGTTTAAAGTAATCCCAAGTGAGAAGAGCAAGATCCAGAACCACTAATTTTAATTTTCTTTAATGGTACGATTGACCAGATATAATGAGAGATTTACAGTTCAAGGTCGGAATAAACAGAACTAGGAAAATCACCAGTTTCCAGCCAAAGTAACTGTAGATTTCGGATGTTTGGAACTTCGCCTGAACGTGATCACATAACTCACCCTCCGTCTCTTATCTCGCCCAGGCTGCCCTCCGCAAAGCTCCGATTAAACGCTTTAACTGGGTCTGCCTGAACAACTGGCCCAACATGCTCCGACGGGAATTATCCCCCGAGGTATTTCCATTGATCCTCGCTATTGAACACTGTTTGCTTAGAAAGGGTAGGCCAATGTAATAAAAAACGACGAGAACAATTTTCTTTAACTCAGCGAGTGTCACAAATCGGCTTAGTCCGGGATTGATTTTCGAATTGACAAGGATTCAAGATTATTTTTGTGCTATAATCCTATTTATAGTGATGGTTTTTCTCAAGATTTAACGTCTATGTGTGATATTTTCACTCGTTAAATCACCATACTTTCACCAGTTTAAGAAATAATTTGCATAGACTACGATTTTTCAATGGCGAATTTTCACTAGGGTGGAGATATCTCACACCCGTGAGCGTGACTATGAGAAATGTTTATATTGCATAATTTCGCAAATGAAATTTTGTTTGCAAAAATGTTTCCGACGTATCTCAGAGCACTCTAAAGATAGAACCTTGATAAAGAGAGTAAGAGCTTATAACAATGGTCAAATTAAAATACTTATCCACTTTAACTTTATACATTAATCACCAGCCAGGGGGATTGCTACAAGCGTTGGTCTTTGTTAATATGGCTGTAATTGGTCAAAACTGCGGTTAACACAAATGTTATAATTTTTGAACGGCGAAAAATGCTTAACGTAAATCTGGAATGAAATCAGCCCAAATTATATCTAAAAGACAAAGGAAAATAGGGCTTGAATTCTGGATTATGCTCATTATGGGACGCAGTAATGCATTCTCAGTAGTACGCAATATCTTCGACATATGAACGAAATATACAACGTCAGCCAGAATTACAACGAGACGAAAAAAAGAATATGCCATTTATCGTTTCCCATCCCCAAAACACGTCCCGCGAAAGCGTCGAGTTCCCAGAATCTCGTCTCATCTTATAGAAGTTTTGCTGTCAAGTTACCAATTATTTCCGGTTTAGCGAGTGACATTGGAGGGCATGTGGTCGGGGTGTGGGTGGAGTTCACGGAGCGTGGAAAGAAAAAGAAATAAACTAGGCTCCGGCTCTTGTGACCTCTTGGCACGGTTAGCAAGGGTTTGAGCATCGGGATCGATGGCTAGACTGCCGTGACGTCACCTCACAACAACCCAATGGAAATCCTCGCCACGGCACTCGAGAGAGAATATGAAGGGCGGACCAATGGGGATAGGGTAATAGAGATAAGAATGCAGGACTAGAGAGGAAGGAAGGGAAATAGAAGAAAACGGTATACAAAGGTATAAAGGGGAAAATATATAGTCATTTAGATAGATTAATGTTTTTACTTTTGGGGCAATATTGAGGCTATCAAGTATCCTCTTCCAACTAAACCCCTTCCGCAATTATGAAACCATATTTATCATAACGAAAATTAATAAATACAGCATAAAATATTTTAGATGTATACAATGGGATAGAAAGGTACAAGAGGAAGGGATGTACAAAGAAAGTCATCGGTGACAGTGTTGAAAGAAACTCTTGAGAAGGGGATCAATAGGAGTCTAAAGAAAAGATGAGTGTGTATGCAGAAGTGCATGAATGCGGTAGACGCAAAATGTATGCTAAATTTGATGGTGACAGGCTTTACGTTAATAAAATCCATTGTGAATAAATTTCAAAGTTACTGGGTACTTTTTCACTGTGTTTTATTCTTAGTCGACCGGTTTCGTCGTACAGTCGAACTGATGCGCCTATGCGACGAAAATGGTCGACTACGAATAAAACACTGCAAAATATGTGCGCAAGAGTTATTCAATATGGTATAAATTATCAAAAGAGGTTCAGTTTCCTACGTCTAACAACAGCAATAAAGTCTTTTGATATACGCTAACCCGAAATGGGAATGGTGTGTATGCAGACTTTGATGTACATAGCTGGGTAATTGTCAAACAATACAATATGCCAATGATGTTAATTAAAAAATTTACAAAACTTTACCTTCATCAAAAACTATAATTATCGCCACAGTCCAAGTGATTGGTTATTAGCAAAAATTGATTGAAATAAAAAATAGTGACAAATTTATCGAAACATTTAAGCACTGGTGGGAATAATTCGGGATTTTCGAATTCATTCATGTTGCAAAACTACCAACGGAAAACGCCAGTTAAATAGTGGGGCGGGGAAAATTTGAAAAATGTAATGAAGGCACTTAATATGGAATAAAAGAACCAGAGGAGGAAGGCAATAGAGAATAATATAAAATAAATTCAGCCCATGGACTTGGACTTCATCGGAGGCGTTAGCAAATGCATCACGAAGAGAGTGGACGAAACATTTTAAGATGTAACATCGGGAAATCCGCGTTAGCCTTAAACACGATCCACCCTTCCTCATCCTGTCCATGAAATCTATTCTCTCCCTTCCTCTTCCCCGCTTGCCCAAGATCCCTCCCTCCATCACATTCTTGAGCAGCGTTGCATCCGCTAATTCATCCACTCCGTCGTGCAATCCAAAGGAAAGTCAAGAAAGATACGGACTAACCAATGCCGCAGTTTTCTCTGTTGTCAGAATGCAGTTTGATGTCTTCTCTATCTACATTAATGGTCAAAATTACGAATAAATACAACTTATATTTTAATGTCAATAAACAATCCAATGAACAATAATGACGTAATTTCGTCTTTTTTCTTTCCTCTTTCTTACGGATTATATTTGCTATTTTTAACGAGGAGCAATTAAGGAATGAATGGTGGATTGGCAAGATTGATTGAGAAGAGTGGAGAGAGAGGAGAAAAAACCATGTCGCCATGAGCCAACTCTAACACAAAAAACGAATTTCACATTTTTCCAGGCATGTGAAAGACACGGAGTCATATTGAACGGCATCTGCTTTTGCCGTTACATCTATTCCCCGAGGCGCGTTATTTCTATGCGCACATGTTACTTTTGTGAATTATTTTTTTATTTAAAAACCCTCCCGGAATCGAAATGAGGGTAAAGCGGATATTAATTTTTTTCAACAACACCATTCGAGTCGGTGAGCGCGGCAGTTCGCGGCCCTCAAACGATTCCTATTCGCATTGGTGCGAATTCTTTTTCGCATCGTCCTTTCCGGATTCAATCGATCGGTGACTTGAGCGAAGTCGGGCGGAGGAAGGAGGATTACTGAGGATATAGTCCGCGACCCACGCAAGTTCCTCTTTGCATTAACAGTACGAAAACCCTGTTACATACATCAAGAAAGCAAAAAAACGGACGACACGGGAGAGAAAAGCTGAATGCAGATATTGCGCTACATGGAAATGTGATGGAACAAGTGATGTCCTTCACCTGCCTTGAAAGATTAATGACATGGGATGGAAGGGGTTCAGCACACTCAAAACCAAGAAGGCTGTTTTAAGCAAAAAAAAGCATTACGCGACGAAAAAAAACAATTGTTGGGTTTCCTGAAAATAGGATTACCATTGACGATGTAGTGCCTGAAAACTTAAAGGGTTGAACAATATAGCAAAAACCATGTACAATTGCAAAGCAGAAACAGAGGAGAATACATTATTTTGAAACTGGTGCTGGAGGTGGATGCTGAAGATAAGATGGACGGATAGGATCATAGACGAGGAGGTGTGCATAAGAATAGGAGCGGAGAAAACCAAATGGAATACTATCAGAAAGATGAATAAGTCCAGAGGTCCAGATAAATAAATCACATTCTGAGACAGAAATTGTAATAAACATTATAGAAGGTAAGAAACCTCGAGGAAGACAAAGGGACAAATACATACGCCAGCTTAAACAAATCATAAAATAAAAGAGCTCCAAGGACATTAGGGAAAGGATGGAATGGAGGAATACAGTCAATCAATTTTAGGATTGAACGACTCACGATATTTATGTGCATTACCTCTTCTTTATGTAAATACTCATGGGAAATTAGGTAGTTTTTGAATATCTAAAAAAACTGATTCGAATTGTTAGGAGAAAATTTAACTGTGAGTCAGAAGCATAATTTTATAGCATTTTAACAAGACATATTATAGGACACACTCGTGTAAAGGCTTCAGTGCCTGAATATTTTTGTCATTTAAGAACGAAGAGCAAACAATTGTAGTAGCTGAAGTACTCTCGCGCCTCTTTAAAACAATTCACTCTCGCTCCAGACAACCATCGATCAAAGTCTAGCTTCGCCCATGACCGTCAGCCGCGCTTAATTTTTGCAAACGCAGAGCAGTGAAAGTTTTGCTACAGTGATAGAGTTTTAGAAGACAAACGAGGTTTCCAGAACTTGGGGAGCAGATCTAAAATTATGATCTCATTCAATTCCCATAAAAAATAATGTTACTAGAACTTAAGATCCATGAGGCCATGCCGCAAGAAAAATGGAAAGATGATTCATTAATCATGTTTGTAGGTAATACACTGTATATATTTATGTACTACAAAATTTATTACTCTTTTCAAAAATGGGTTCCTTTAATAATAAATGCGTTTACTCCTGTTTTTGTAAAGGAAAGAACACTTCATCGAAAGAGCAGAAATATATCATTCTTAAACTGAAAATAATATACAAAACAGATTTCCTTAAAAAATTTAAATCGTCATATCGATGGTGCAATGAACCATAACAATTTTCCATAATTTTAGAGCTTTCGGTTACTTTTTCACAGCAAGTGAAATAGTTCAACTGACGCGATCACTGTTAGGTCTTGTCTATTTGAAAAGCTTTTTGCTAATAGTTTGGTAATAAAACCCGTTTCAATATTATATATCAAAGATAAGATCTCATACAGGTGCAATTTTCTCAGGTGTAAAAATCTGCGATGATTTCCAAAAAATTAATGCCATAAAAAAAATACCATATCTATGTTTTGGCCATCACCAACAAAAGATATTAGCTGTTCTAATTAATATGATGTACGCGGCGGAAACTCAGTGTACGTATGGAAGAGAAATGAGTTTCCACGAATATAATAATCAGACAAAAACAAAGAAAGCAAATGAATTACTGCTCCACCAGAGCTTCAATTCGTACTTATTCAACCTCTCCGATTAATTACGTCGCGCGAGAGGCTCGAGTGAAAAAGTTCGCAGATATCCTGGAAGATATGCAAAGATTCGGAGACGCGTGTAACACACATGTTACGCGGGTGGCATTGACTAAGGATATTAGTAAAGTTGAAATTCGAGGGATTAGGTGACTGATCTTTAGTGATGATCTAATGAACCCCTCTGAATCATCAAACGAAGGAAGGGTGAAAACCACATCATTTATTAGATCGTCAAAATAAATTACGGTGGAAACCGGATCATCAATATCACCGAAAACCAATATTCAACTCTAAAAGCTGGTTTCAGCGGTTAGGGTATCTTTCACCAAAGTCCACTAGCGTGTGACATTTACATATCGTGATAGGGTGGAACTGTTCCTATCCATAGTCCTTCAATTGTCACCCATCACAATGTTTTAGATTTCCACATAATGAGGCATTCCACACACGGTAGAAAAAGTTAGCCCGCAGTATGCTCGAGGAAAATTATGTGCGACGATAGTTAAAAGCAAAAGATGATATTAACAGCATGTCTTTTGCAGTAAAAGCAATATCTAGGTTTTGGCCATCACCAATAAAAGATATTAGCTGTTCTAATTAAAGAAAGTCAGACATATGACGACGAGATACTATAGATGAATAAATTCAATATGGATTACACGATTATCATTCTCATAGGAGTTATTCAGACATAAATGAACCACCCGCAGTAACTCAAATAAAGGAGGCAAAATACGAATGCTGCCAAATACTCCTTAAATCGCCGGGTCTTTGAATGGAATCAAATACCAGAGGAACTCACAAAACCATTACCAAGAAATGTGAATATTTAAAAAGGAATGTTACACATACAAAACGAGAGGATTGTTTGATGTTTTATGTAGGCATACGTAAAACTTTATTATTATTATTTCCAAATAAACGTATATCTTATTGCCAACAGACACTGTATAATTGCAATATCAATGTTATAAATAAATAAATCAACTCTTCTTGTCACTTTTACTAAAAATGTAGCATATCTCTTGAAAAAAGTTGCTCTATTTCAAAGAAAACTTTTATTCCAGATAAATATTCCGTTATCCCAAGAGCATTACTGCAGTTGTACCCATTTAACAAAACATAAAAAGCGAGATCTAAAGCTTAGGCAATGGTGATACTTTTAATTTGAAACTGAAAGTTAGTGGATAGGACACATTCCATTTGCACCATATTCAAGCGTAGTACTATTTTAGTGAACCGTCCTCCAAACCCTCGCGTCTTTACAAAAGGTGCTTGGAAGACTTTCCCGATGAAACTCAGAATGAAGATCGCGTTTCATTATCATTCTAAATTAAAAGCTACCTTTAAGGCAATGAAATCTTTGATAATTTGATGAGGAAGGACTATCATCAGTAATCACATCGTTTACAATGATCACTATCTCTTCATGTAGAGAAAGAGATAATAGTAACCAAGCTGTTTGAAGCGATGATTTTGATGACTTTTAGGCAGGTTTTCAAAATGAAAAATGCAACAGAGAAATAATGGATGGTGTTACCTCTAAAATTGAAAAAAAGGCCGACCTACATCCATCGCAAATGGGATGACACAAAGTGAATCAACTAATATATGCACTCTATTTGCAAAAATGTTGATTAAAAAAGAAACCACAAGTCGTTCAGTCATAAAAATTCCACAATATTGAGATATGTTACAGCATTTAGTATGGAAATTCGAATATGAATAAATAAAAGGAAAACCATTGTCGTAGCAATGTACTCCACGGCAAAATGTACAGAAAAATTGTGTTACTCCTAGTTTTAAAGATAAAATAATTTACCTTCTCAGCACTGAATACAAAGAGTACTTTCATTTCCTCAATCAAACCTTATCAGTATTTTAGTAGAAAAGTACAGATCTGAAAGAGGAGTCATTGAACGTGAATGCATTAATATAACGGCGACAAGATTTTATTTACGGAAAGCATGGCCATTATTATATCAAATCCTGAAATCTTAGGGGCTTGTCCTTATAGAAATACGAGTGAAAGATGGTCGATACTATTGAAGCTTAGATGCAAATGCTTTTATGAGTGTTTTTAAACCTTTTATCAACTTTTTATCATATTTTATACATTTCATGACATTTGTAAAGGGTTTCTAATGACTGTATTATAAAAAAGTCTCATTTATTTCAATGTGTGTAACTCTATGTATATTGGTATTAATTATTTGTAAATATTGTCAAATTGAATGTAAGCAATAAATCAAATGATGTATAAAGGGGTTTCTTTCATTTAAAAATTGGGGAGGCTTCGGTACCGCAAAGAATTTGGGGAAGGATTTAAGGAATTTGAAGACGTTCCCAGCATCTACAGCATTCATGCTAGTGGTAAATCGATTCGGATAAAAGAACTGACTTGAATTTCCACCGAGGTAAATGAATGGATAAGGTGGGTAATCAACGGGGACAAGAAAACGACTCTATAGCAGACACCCTTAGTCCAAGCAAATATTAACAATAAGCGGAAACTTGTCCTTTTTTGGGAGAGCAGTTCTCTTGAAATGTATTATATACATAAGTAATAGAAGGAAAACCCAATTTAACCCAATCAATGTATTCTTTCTACGATAATAATATTTGAAAAAGACAGGTCGATATACATTTATACTTATTTAAAAAAACAATCGAATAATAACAAAAAAGAGTGGGAGGGGTTGCTTCACAGGCTGATAAAAGAACATGACTTCAACACTCCTTTTTCTTTACATTCCGTCCGCATAATGTATAGCAAATGAACTTAAAATTTGCAGGTTTTTGTCTGTGACTACAATAATTACTCAAAATTACCGCAGCAATTCTTTTAAACGAACACGGATAGTTAGGATAGTAAACAATTGATAAAAGACAACATGGGACATCTAGAATGAAACTAAAGAACTTAATGCCATAGAGTGGCACAGATTAGAAAGGCTTTTGCATGGAAAGGCCACAGTAAATTCTAAAACTTCTATATCAGTGATTTAAGTAGCTATGGTGATAAGTGAATCACAAGTGCAGACTGACTAATTAAGTAAAATTAAGACGCTCAAATGTAGTTCTGGCTTCAGACAATAACTTCATATTATTACATAAGACACCGTAATTGATTAAATTAAAAGGGATGCAAAAACGAACGGAAACGGCCATAAAAGGGCCAAGAAATAATGTTCAACACAACCCTCCTTTGTTGTGCACTTCAAACAACTTGGATATCTCAACCGAGAGACAATATGAGCGGTTTGAAGGTGGAATACAAACGGGACCCTTCGCATACTTATATAGCGCATATAAAGACTTCCTTGAAGAAAGAAGGTCGAAAGAGATACACGGTTTTCCTCGAGGTAAATCACACGAATCACCTTTCAAGCAAACAATTTCGATGATAATAGCGTGACTGCGTCAAGTTTACCCATAAATGAGACGTTTAGATATCCTCGCGAACCCCCGTCGCGTGATAACATCAATGTCAGTCCCATATAATAAACTAAAAGGTCGTGAAATGGAGGTGGCGTCAACGTTGACAGAGAAAACTACGAATTTGAATAGTGCGCAATGCTTCGCTCTGAGCGTCTGAAAATGCGTTTTCTACGTGACTTAATCCGTGGCGTGAGATTAGCTTGCCTGCAAATCAGCATGAGGAAGCACACCTAGGAGAAAAATCAATTATTCATATCACCACACGACTAGGGTAGGATTTGAACGAGCTGCTATACTCAGACAGTCTAATTTAAAATGTTTCTACCCTCATAATACTTGTTCCGTCAGTTAAGTATACTGCTTATCTCAATCCATCCAATGTTGATCGATTATTCTTCGCCAGCGTTTCGCCAATTAAATCCTAAATGCTAATTTCTAAATATCCTGCCAGTGCTAATATCAAAATGCCAATTAACTAAAATAAGAAATGATGAATTGTACAACAAAGTAGAAGACGAAAGGACCATATTAAACACCATACAGAAAAGAATAACAAGATTGATTGGTCACACCCTGAGACACAATGGGTTTGTGAAGAATATAATCTAAGATAAAATAAAGGGAAAAGTCTCCGGTGGAAGACCCAGGAATAAGTTCACGGGCCAAATAAAGAGGAAAGTACATAGGAAGAGATACCAGGAGGTAAGGGAACTAGCATTAGACAGGGAAGGGAAGAGGGCTGCAGTCAACCTTGTTAGACGGAATGGGATATCTGGAATGAAACTAAAGAAATTAATGCCATGGAATGGGAAGTTGAGAAGTTTGAGCTTTGAACACTTGACATCTGTTGAATCTTTGAACTCTTGACACCAGAAGACTAGAGTTCAAAACTCTTGTATTGCCCAAACTCGAATTATCCACATAAATCTTAGATTTGACTAATTTTTTTCACGCGGTACGTTCAGAACTCCTTCACAACGGTGGGTTTATTTTGCGATTCTGAAGAAATTACTGCGGTAACGATATGATTCACTTTCAAAAATAGTCGAGAAAACATACAATCTACGCCCTGTTTATTTATTGACGAAATATAGGTGTGAGAAATGCCTTATTTTTTAAATAAAGTCTTTCTGGAGAGCTTAACCAAACATTTCCCATGTAAAAGAGCTGGTAATATATGTCAAAAATCGAAATGTAGTTCAGTAAAGGGCTGATATTTCTATTTCTTTTGAAGGGTTGGATATTTTTTGTTAAAATGGGACCAAATTCTTTATTTGTCGGTGAAATGATATTTCGCTCAAACTACCTTAAAGGCAATAACACACGCCAAAATGAGAGGAGGATTCCTTCTGAAGCCAGAGGTTCCTTTACTGCATTCCTCGGTCGGCGTGAGCACCGTCATCAACTCCGCAACCTTATTTTCCGACGTTCCCGAGCTCAGCGCAGAGGCACTTACGATTCCCGCTTTCCCAAGTCGAGGTGGAGAGGCGTGAGAGAGGTAAAATTTGATGGTGTCCTCGGTTCTTTGCAGAAAATCCGCTCGGGTCACACGGGGAGTGGAAAAAAAACGCGCAAGTTTATATCGAGCATTTTTGATCTTTCATGGCCCGTTTTGAATGCAAAACCACCGAGAAAACCCAGAAAAAAGTTCACCTAAAGAATATTGGTGAGTTTAAAGGGAGGATTAAGAGTCCCGAAACATCAAAATTGTGGCAAAAGAAAGGTAATGAAGGATGTAAAGCCCTGACTCACCTAAAATTATTCTTCAAGCGAACAGGGAAGATCATTGGAAGGTGAGATGAAAGAATGCATCTCGAGTGTGGCACCCAGGTAGTTAGGCTTTCCATAGCCCACATTTCGAAGATCCACTAGCTTATCTTTCTTATGAGAGTTTAACGCCGAAAAAAATGAGTGATAGGCGGGTCGAAACGTTAAGTGTGAAAAGCCTACGGTCTTTTATCAAAGAGTAAGGTGTCAATCTATTCATAAACCTTATACAAAATAAAATATTTCCCGCTAATCTTCATCTTGTTCATGTCTTGTTCTTAACTTTAACTTAACTTGGTCTTTCCCGTCGTTTTCTCGGTCTTCGTGCAAGCCTTCTTCATTTTAGTTTTGATAATAGATTGTTTTAATCACTCCACCTTTCAGAGTTCTGCTCTGAAAGGTGGCGCGCTCGCTCAAATCTCCTTGCTTTTGGCTTCTGCCACTTTATCAGGTGGTGTTCATTAACCCATAAATCTCCAAAAAATTTAATCCTTCCATTCTAGCACTCGCTTGTTGAACTAAAAATCGTTCTCAATGATTTATTTTTGAGTATGACCAACCCTTTCCCCGTATTTCTCACTAAAACCACGATTGTGCTTCATGCCGAATGATCGATCACAAAATATTTTGAGTGATTTAAACATATTTATGGTTCTAGGGTCATTTTGATCTCACTATCATCTCTAGAATTAAAACCTTTGATGACTAAATTGAGCGATTTTAACTTACTCATTTTTCTACGAGATTATCATAATATAGTTCTATTAATCTCAACTTACTCTCATTAATCCACCTACTCTATCTTATGACCATATTCCCACGCCAAAAAATGAATTATTCAGACAGGGTTATAATTACCTGAGAGCTAAAATAATCCCGTCTTTACCGTGATACAATCACACGGATATATAAAATTGTAAAATTACATGGCTTACGCCACAAGTCAAGTGGTGTTTGAGCGAAATACGGGGTTGTAACCCGCTTCAAGGTTCTATTAACCGGAAAAAATGCTTAAGCAATTTTCACTCTACCGGCTAGTGTTTTTCGGACGAGGTTAGCTCCACCTCATTAAAGTTACCTCATTATATTATTTAAGCCGTAAGAGCTCACTGCTTTATTATTGCTTAACTTTGTATAATTTTTAAATTATGTTCAAGGTATATCGCCAAATTTTCTTTTCTTTTTTCAGTAATATCAATATTTCTGACAATAAAATGACACAGGATGATGTAACACATAACCGAATTGTGTATTAAATGAGAAGTGCTCGCAACCCCAAAGCAGGACAGTTGTTCTAATGGGGTGCCTATATTCCTTCTATTCTTGTATATGGTGCGTGTATTTGAAGCTATGTATCCAGGAATAAAATTATTATTATACTTATTATATTAATTGTATTTTATATTTTTTCCGAAGTACTTTATCAGAAGTAGGTTCTTCCTCTAAAACTCTTCATGCATCTCTTCTTGTACAGGATAAAAATCACAAGAGTAGAAGAAAATGCTGGCATGCATGGAAATCAATAATTTTTCTTTTTCTATCGCATGCCCGATACAACACCCCCAGAAGACATCCCAGGAGAGGACAAACGTCACCAAATTTCCCCTTCGATTCTGCTCACCCCTTTAGAGCCTCCCTTTCACAAAAGGCCGAAACGAGAAAGACGGCCTCGGAAAAGGATTCTGCCGATTCGCCGACATAAAAGAAATCCCCGCGCGAAGCGTTTCGACCCGATTCTGAAACAAGGATAAATACGTTTCCTACTTCGGGATCGGAGCTTTCCATTCAGGGCTCAGCCGAAAGGGTTTTCTTTTTTTGGGGTTGGTTGGGACGTTACTTTTCGTCCGGAGCAGAAATGAGGAGTTATATCTCGGAGAATGAAGTTTATTTGAGCACGACTCTCGGAAATCAATCCGTTTGTCTGGACAATCTCGGGTAACTCCGCGTTTGTGCGACGCGGTAACAACTCAAAGTGAAATACAGCCAAAAAGAATACAATTTTCAACATCTCGCACAGGTATGGTTAGCGCCATCGATGTGTTCAGCCATGAAGCGGTCACTTGATTTGAAAGAAACACGTATACAATGAAAAAAAATATTTCTCAATATTTATATATTTTTTCATTTTTCACCATTGAATTGGTTATTGTGGGACCAGACAATACCCAATGAAAATAAAAAGAGAATTTAGAATACCACAGTAAAGAGCATAGTAACCAACAGCTGTGAATTGTGGCCGCTAACTGAAAAATCAGAAAAACTATTATTGACCACTGAAATGGACTTCTGGCAAAGAGCAGCCGGAAAATAAAAAAAAGAAAGACTAAGGAATGAAAGGATCAGAGAAATTATGAATGTCAATGACACAATAGTAGATGAAAAAAACACAACGATTGAAGTGGTATGGGCACGTGCAACGAATGGGAACTGAAAGACTTCCAAAACAAATGTTGCTGTGGAGTTCGGAAGGAAGATGGCGGAGATGCAGACCGAGGAAAAGTTGGATATAAGGAATACAGAAAGAAATGTGAGAAAGAGGATTAGATGAAGAACTATGGAATGATCGGGAGGCATGAAAATTGGGAATCGGAAGACGTAGAACGACGTAAAATCGATTATATAAGTACAAGAAATATTTCTCATTTCTACGGAGATCGAGTATATTCAGGTATGCAATGTTTCTAGAGTGGTAAATCTACAACCATGCAACATAAATTATCGGTAACGTTCCAATTTATGCATAAAGCCATGCAAGTTACTATTCTTTCACACAAGTCTGGTGGGAAACTGTTGTAGAGATTTGGCTGACAATATAAGCGAAATCCAAGCTCAGTCGCCATGGAAGGGTTATTTTACCATAGTAGCCATTGTCGTAAAAAGAGAGTCAGAACGAATCCGTAACTCTCATGGCAAATGCTACATTAACAAGGGTCCTCAGCTAAAAAAAAGGAATTTACACTATAGTTTATAGAATTTGTGATATAGTTACGGCGAAAGTTAAAAAGCTTGGCTGGCACATAACTAGTTTTGAGATGCATCTCCAGATGTTCTGAATGACCAAACAAAATACTGATTTGTACGGGTCAATAAATTTCTAATTTTCATCTACAAAAAATCTTCTTTAAAAGGGAAATAAAAAATGTTTACCATATCAATTCAACTGAAATGATCTTTTTCCCTAAATTTCATTAAATTTCTTTCACTGCTCTAATTTCTGAACAAGTAAGTGATATGGATTCCATACCATATTCATAATAATTTAAGCTCTTAAGGCAGTTGTACCAATTGAGGTTTAGAAAAAGTGAGTTTTTTAGGCCAATTTTTTAGTAATCCATTTGATTAAAGAAACATGTAGTCAAAATTGCCCGTTTTAGAAGAAAACTGATAGCTTGTCCTAGTTAAGCAGATCAGAAATCTAATTGCATTAGAAATAATAACATTTTTCTACTTAGAAAGCTTTTCTCTATCATTTTTCTAGGACATTCCGATAATTTTTCGACATTTCCTCCTTCACTAGGATTGTTCAGAGCAATAAATGACGTTTAAACTTGAGAACAGACGATTTAAAAAAATATGGCGGAGAAATAGCCATTTGTTTTGTTTTTACGAATCATATCCCAGAATTGTTGAAACGGGGTTCGGAGATCATGGTCAGGCGCGATATAAACCCATCTCTCAACCAAGTTGCAGCAACCACTTGTTCCCAACAGTATCTTTTCGTGTTTTTTAAGTGACCTACTTCCATTGCCATGCATATGACTGCAACTGTCAACAAAATTTCGTAGAAATCTCATCTGAAGAACCGGCAGGTTTCCATGCATATCTATTTAAGTTGAAAAAAAGCATGGAGCCCTAGATGTGGGTGAAAGAAACAGCTGCAGTGAAATTGAACGACAACCGCCAAGGGAAGAACAACGTCGGTTTGTGCGATGGATTGCAAGAGAATCTAAAATTGAAGAGTACGACCTGCTGGCTCAAATACGAGAGCACAGTGATATACGTTAAAATAATTAGAGTATTGAAGTAAGCGAGATGACACACGCGATTGAAAACAGCTGTGAAATTTGCCTGTAACTGTTCCGGAAGAGCTAAAACAGTTAATCACAGTCATAGCGAGAATGGAAAATGGTGAGCGTAGTTCGGGAAAAAAATTAATAGACAATTGATCTAAAATTATTAAAATGATAGACAAATATTTGAATGAAAACACAACGAAGATGAAAATACCTGAGGAAAGTGGACTTCAAGCCAAAGATCATGTCTTTTCATAAAAATGGCTTGAAGCAAAGTCAACTTCATCCTGAGCAACATATTTTGATAACATCACCTAATTGCCCAAGAAGTTGTGAAAAATTAAGTCTATGAAGATTTCATTTTTATCATAGATTTGAATAAAAATTAGCCTACGTACAAAATAAGACAGCATTGTCATCGAATGAGATGTTATGAAAGATTTCCAAAGTTTAACAATTTTATCTGATACTTAAACGTGGCGTATTTCAGAGTAATTACTTTTACGCGAAACTTCAATGAATTATAATGGAGATAGGTCATAATTAGTCTCTATCCCTTTGACGGGAGGAATAAGTCATGGAGTTAATCTGCTTTAACTTGGAGACGTTGAGGGTTGAAAAGTAATTACTTCAATTACTCACCGAGAATTTTCTTCTCGAGCTTCGTCGTCAATAAACCTCTAGTTCCCAAAAAATAATACATCCTTATTGTATACATAATTCAAATGAATTTCGTTTAGATGTTGGAGAGACTTCGATCACCTAAACCGATTTTCGCTCAAAAGCTTGAGGTGCCTCCAGCTTTAATCGTATCAACCACAATTTATCATTCATGATTGTTTAGTATTGATTGAATAAGTAGATTATTACACACAGTCTTTAACCAGGGAGTCGGTTAATAGCGAGGGGGGAAATTTAGTGCAAATGTAAGAGAAACTCAAAAGATATGATTTTCCTATGCCAATAGCACTTTCTAAGGGTTCACTAATTCAGCTAGATTGTTTCCGGATAAATACAAGTCTGGACTCAGATTTTTATGTCTAAGCAGAAGCACTCTAGCTATATACTAGATTACCATGACAAAGCTTGCAAATATTTCAAAATGGAACAATATATTTTAATTCAAGTTTTAACGTACCTACTACAATATCCGTATTACATTGATTATGCGCATAAACTCGCAAAGCAATCTCAAAATAAAGAGGTTGAGGTATAAATAGATAAAAAGGTCAGATGGGATATAAATAGAGAAAATATAAAGAGGCACAAAGCATCTACTTCAACATTTTCAGAAAATACTGCTCACGCCTAATACTACGAAAAGAATTCTATAAGTCAACTGAAAAATTTCAGCTGGAAAATCAGAAATATTTCGCAATGGAAATATTTAAAAGACTCAAACAATAAACCTTCAGTAAGACACGTGAAGACAAATAAAGGAAGGGCGATCGCGCACGATACGGGCTTTGAAAATGAAGTGGTCTCCGATCGATATTTTGGCATTCAATATCAAAGGGATCTGTTTCATCACGACAATGGTCGCTGAGGAACAAAGGTTAACAGATAGAAAATTCCGTCATCAACATTGGTAAGAGTTACGCAGTTCATCCCAATAAGAGCGACTAGTCCTCTCAGGGTCGATAACCCTAGGGACCAAGGAACCCTTAACTGAGGATGAATTGTTCGTAATATCCACGTTCGTCTCGGCTATGGCCGTAATTACGCCAAGATTGCGGAGTCTGAAAACTCGGATGCCAAGCATGGGTAGATATTACATTCGGCATGAAAGCTTACCCACTATGTCACCCAAATGAAATCCTTTATTCTTTTCTATTCTTTCAATTTCGTTAATTTCTGGCGTCAAACGAATTTCACCTCTTTAAGGCTTCGTAAGGCACTTGACCGGGGAAATTTTTTTATATTTTTTATTAACGAATTCGATTATTTCAGAATGGGCAAGGCAGATATACATAAATTGTGAAATGACCACCAGTATGCTCCAGAATAATAATACGAATACATTTCAAACAATTGGTAAGTTTACTATTCAGAAAGTAAGTGAATATTTTTGGTGGAAATACCTTTAGTGTAATAATTTAAACACTTTCACTGTCAAATTTTACAAAGTTTAAGCTATCCGGGACTAGCCACGGAGTTCCACTTTTATGGAGTCACCCGCAGTGCACAAATGTGCGAAATTCCACGGAGAAAAAATCATCCGCCGGGTGACTCCGTGAAAGTGGAACTCCGTGGCTAGTCCCGGGTAGCTTAAAATTTGTCAAATAGAGTGAACGCCTCTCTGCGTTCAAAGTACGATCTTCCCTCGTGGGCAGTGGCGCTAAGCGCTCAGTAGCGACTGATTGTTACAGTGTACGTCCGGCAGTCGAGAACATCTGGTCCCGTAAAGGTCACAAAAATCCACAGGGGAATAGGACGCCTCGGTAGTTTAACTGGCTAAAGCACTCGGCCGGGAATCGAGGGAACCGGGTTCGAATCCCGGTCAAGGCGAATGACTCCTCCTCTGTGGAATTTCGCACTTTCACTATCGTTCAGGGTAGTACTTCAATAGCACATTATTATACTGGTGACTTAAGTTGCTCATTATTACACGGTGTGAAGTTAGATCACACGTCGCGTCGAATGATGAGAGCCACTAAAGTCACGAGTAACGCATATAATTTTATGGCTCGTGTTACTTAAATTCGCCGTCTCTTGCGGTGAAACAGTATAATGAGTATGGTACATCAAAATTTTGAATCAGCCCAGCATAGTTATCGTTGTTTACTTTTCATTTACACGGTTTTTTGAGAGCTTTTCAAGTATTCTCTTAAATTCAAATCTACATAATAATGCAAAAAATAAGATCCGAACAGATAAATACAAGTATTTGTTATTCTCACGCACAATTATTGACTATAAAAAGACCGGAGCTCCACTTAAAGCACACCAACAGTGCAATTCACCATTTCACCTCCCAAAACCTCATCCTTTATAGGGCAGGTCTCCTAACACATCCAGCCACACGCCCATGCAGCGGTGCGCAGTGTAGCATGTAGATGCAGGTAATTATGATAAGTTACTAACATAAGAGTAAGTACCTTAAATATGTGCTAAAAAAGATGTTTTCGGCAATGAAATTTCTCTGAAAGACAAAAAGAATTTAAAATTTTGTGAACAAAATTGGAGTCCTTCCAATAATTTACACCGGAGTACATCCGCTTCAATAGAAACACATCTCAAAAATCCAACTTCCAGTCCCAGGCCAAGAGAATTTTCCTTTTATTTTCAACTCGTCCATTCATTAATTAATCCAATGCTCCAGGCTGTACCCAATTCATGATGTGGCATTCAAACCGCAACCTCTTCATTGGAAACCCGATGAGGGTCTCAAATCCTTTCCCAGAAGCGATGAAACGAGTATAGATTTTCCACGGTTAACCGTTAATTAAAAGCAAACAATGTAGATTCGGGGACTGTCTACCTCGGTACATGGCCACCGGATCATTCAAACTGAATATTAATTGACAGCTCTTTCACCGCCAGTAGGACACAGTGAGTGACTGTTTCAACCACAGATACTCCACCCTCCTCTTAAGAAGCATATTCATTTCCATACAAATTTTTATATTGATACCTTCAGGAATTTCAAGAAAACGCGTAACTAAATGGAGAGTTAATGCCGATTAATACAACGCAAGCCAAGCGGCAGAAGGACAAGGTTCATATCGTCAGTGGCTCCTCCTAATCACTCCTTTACGAAGGTGATCTCTTCTTTGAACGTCGCAATTACGTATTAAAATTCATACGTTGCATGCCATTTTATGACATTAAAGCCAGGTCCATGAAAGCAGAGGAGCAAGCAAGATGGTTGCCGTGTTGCTGTGGTGGTTAATGAACTGGCAGTTTAGGAGTTTAAATCCCTGCGACGGTGGAGAATTTCGGTAGAACCCCGAACACTAATAGGGGGAAACTTGGAGAGTACTTAAAGTGACGAACTCTTCATGCTTGATTAGAGGTTAGACTTCCTTCCGTTAGTCCCCTTCATGCCTTTCTTAAAGAGCAGAGTTTCGATCCACCTATCTTCCTTCGCCCAAGTAATCCTTCCCTCACCGAAGTACCAAACGTGAGGAGCGAAAATGGCTTCAACTCTTGGTCACCTTCTCAAATAACCAACCAAAGATACATTGTGAAAGTAATAGAAATATGGTGTTGTAAACGAGTGATGAAAGACAAATGAACTGAGAAAATATGCAATTGAAGTCTCAGAAAACATGGATAGAGAAGATGAAAGGTAAATGAAAGAACCGCAAAGAAAGAAACATATTGGTCATTTACTGGGACATGACGGCCTACTGAAAACTGCAATAGAAGGAACTACGTATCAACGGAAAGAAATAAGGAAGACCAAGGATGGAATACTTGCAAGAATATTACCACCCAACACTGACTGAGAGGAACCAAAATGAGAAATTGTAAAGAAATAGAAAGATTAATTGACCAGCGAGAGGAGTGGAGAGATACAGAAAACCAGTGTTAGAGTTTATTTTTTTATTTATCTTCACTATCCCGAATACAGCACAATGGGCCAATTTACGTCGGGTGGATAACAGTAACAACGGACGAGAGACAAACACCCATGTCCTGGGAAGATAATATTCTACCCAGGCGGGACTCGAACCCGCGACCCTCGGGTTAGCATGCGAGGACTTTACCCCGCCGCCACCGGGGCCGACGAACAAATGATATTAATGATGACCAAATTGGAGTGAGTGACCAGTGCAGTTTGAATTTCTGCCATCGCAGATTGGTATATCGACATATCGAGTGAACACGATATATCGATATTTGGTTTTGTGCGTTGGGTGACAGGCGGGAACAAATGGGGGTCGGAAATATGAACGTTTGGGATAAAGGTCATGGGCAACTGTGTATATCTGTGTAATCCTGAGTTAGAGATTTTTGTACTAAATTATTTCACCCGGGCTACGACGTTTTCTTCTTTGGACACTATTCAAGTATTTATTCGACAAGTGCGTGATAGATTCATTCTTTTAAAAGTTATAGGGCAACCATCACATTTCAATTAAGATTAAGTTATAGAACCGCGTATAAGTCCACGGGCTTTGGGAGAAGGAACTAAAAACACATACCGCGGACTATGATTCAATGTGCCCAAAAATTGCTACGGTTCTTAGCACATTGGAGTTTACTTAGATTTTTTTAATCTTTGCCATTTCCGCAGTACAGAAAAATAAGGCCTTTTATGCGCGTCATGAACTCGAGAAAAGTAAACTTCAGAATCACTTCGAGAAAGAAATATAAAAAGGAAATGAACAAAAAATAAAACGCCGAACCTCTGGGCGAGCAAATAAAAAATTATCACGGTTTACATACTTTTGACTCACAATTGTGTTCCAAGAAATTTGGAAGTAATACTCAATATTTAGAGCATGAGTGGCTGAGAAGTCTTCACCTTTTCGCATCAGAGATAATAATTATATGAGCAGAATAAGAAGTTCATAGCAATTTTAAAGTGACATGGAAACTAATAGCATACGGAATCAAACAACTTTGCGTATTAAGCTTATGTCATATCAGCCAGAGAACGCTAGGTAAGAGAGCAACGTAAGGTGAGAGTTTCAGCACGCCAAACGCAGCTTAGCCATCTTCCGAGTGATGACGACATTAAAAGTCGCAATGGCTAGACCAGTCTTGTTACACAAAAACAAACGACTGTGTAGTCATTGAAATTACATTGGCAAAGAATAAACGCACCGTCAAATGCTGCGAGTCAATAACAAATGAGATGCATCAATCATAAAAGTCAAAATTAAAGAGTTTCATACGAATGACGTATCACAATTTTCTCTCGTTTCATAACCTTCTCTCACAAAAACCCTTGCGGAGGAGCGTTAATGCTGGTGAATAAATAGAATATCCACTTGTTGTATACATATTCCAGGAAAGCGGACAGCGAAACGGGAATGTGTGGTGAGAGCTCCGGGGAAAAAAATTGAGAAAGACTTTTGCTTACGTAAAAATGGAAATGTGCTGCGAAATGGGAACGAATCTATGCACGCTCACGAATCCGGAATCCGCCGGAATGACGTTTTTGGCACGGTGCCAAGTCGGCGAACTTGGATTCTGCCGTTACGTCCATTAGGAGACACCGAAATGGGTGTTCTGTTTCAGAGCGAAGCTTGAATGTTGCAAATGGTTCGTTCCTAACCCTTGAAGGAAGGCATTTAATCCGAGAAAAAGAAAGTTAACCGCTTACTTGACGCGGGGACGTCATAAACTTGGCTGAGACTGCAACTTCACTGAGTTCCTTGGCTAGTGCTCATCTTTCGGAGGAGTTCGGGTTGGTTTGGAGGCTATGGAGCTTTTCTCCCGATGACTCGGCGGGAAGACTTTTTCAATGCGATCCTGACCCCTACTCAAATGCCATGTAAACAGTGTAGTAGAGATAGGTTTCACACCTGGACACCTGAGATCATTTTGTACAGCGCCATATCTAATTTGGCTAATACTTGCGTTACGAATATTAAAGAAAGAAAATCTATAAGCACAGTAAAGTGTAAAATCACTACGATAAATATCATTTTTTAAAAGCCAATTCCTTTCAAAAGCGTCATTGTTTTGATGATTTGACTGATTCCGAATCATCTCCAAGGGCCCCAGCCAAGTCACCACCGATATTAAGACTGCTAAGGTACGAGCCGTATTCATTACAGCCTAAACAGTTGGTATAATCCGGGAGGAATAGTGCTAACAATTGTTCCCCTGCTCCTTAAAGAGTATTTTACAGGCCAAAAAGCTCAAATGTACAAAATACCCGTGCTTGGAATGCTATATAAAGGAGCAAGTTACGCTGACCGCTTGTACAGCGAATATAAGACACTTGTGGCTTTCCTTTACTTGCCATACATAAAGGTATACGTGGACCGGTGATCCGATCCAATGAAGAGAAGAGGAGCACTTCATACCACTCAGGTTTGATAATGAGGGACTAATCTTTGTTCTCAACGCGATTCAGGAAGCGAAGGATGCGGGACAATGCCCTAACCTGAGAGGCCAGAGGTCGCAGGTTAGAACTGTTAAGACTGTGACTCAGCATCCACAGGGGACTTTTATGTGCTATTACTTATAACAATAAGGATTAATAATTAGAAACAAAGAATCGAAGGGGTCTGTGAAAATAACAGTATTTATTTTCAAGGGAAGAGCAAACTTCATTAAAGCCAAATTTATGCGTCCATATGAATAGGAGGGAGCTAATGACAAGAATCTTGCAAATGAAGGAAACTTTCAACTCTACATATTTCGCATATTACTCTGAGAGAAAAAACACCGGCGTGTGGCAGGGTTTTACTAATTTAACAGTCACTGAATATTTTTGGTGAAAATACCTTTGAAGAGATAATTTTATCATTTACACTGTCGTAGAGAGCGGTGCTTTCAAAATATTAGCTTGATCAAAGTTGAATTTCAAACCATATCTATGGTTAATATTAAGTATTCCTTATCTTGTAATCATAGGCATTTGGAAATTTTAATCAACGTAATACCATGTACGTGGATTCAAAGTTGACTTCAGTCTATACCATACGACACGAAGACTTCAGGACTGGGGAGAGGAAAGGGCGTAACTGTCAGTCAACCGAGTTTCATCAATGTGACATTTTGCCTTTGGGATAAATAGTCAACAATGAGGCAAGAAAATAAGAACAATGGACGTATAAGTTCAGTAGTGTATATCTCTTATTTTGTCGCTTCTATCAGTCCTCAAGAGATAGCGCGGGGTCGAAATAATATCCTCCCTGTCCTGTTGAAACTCCCCTGATGTGAATTTTTCAAAAGTCTTATTTAAAGCTATTCCTTAATCTAAATTATGCGTGTAGTCTACGAGTCTCTAGCGACTCTCAACCAAGTTCATTCATCAGCTCCTTTGAGCCACGAGAAGAGACAGGAGAAAATTGAAGCCAGAGGTGAGCACGGAGGCGTCCCACCGATGGGTGTGGAGAAAGACTGAGAGGGTAATATAGACGGAAAGAGACGAATGGAGAAGCCTTTTCATGGCAGAGGAGGAATATTTAAAAAAAAGGAGGCAGAGTGGGAAAATGGAGCGATTGAAGACGCAAGGACTTCAGATTTGAAGGTAGAATTCCATGGAGATGAGGAAGAGAGAGGAGAGGGGTGGGTATTTTGAATGTCGTTATGAAGAGAGGTTAGTTACTTGGATGTCGTCATGAAAACAGGCCTAAAGTCTGAGACAGAGCGGAAGGAACGGAAATGAAGACGAACGAGAAGGTTGGAAGGAAGGAACGAAGAAGAAATGGAATCAGCTGGTGGAGAGGATTAAGAGGAGGCGGATAGTATGGTTTAAATGGTAATCAGTGGTGGAGGGATGCTGAAGTACGTGATAGAGGTGTGGATGTTTATTAAGTGGGGAAAGGGACGGAAGAGAAAATGAAATATGAACGGGATGAAGGGAGCAAGGATGTACGCTGAAAAAAGAAAAATATTGTGTAGGTGGAATATACTTATGAGTAGAATATAGGTAATACTTTTACATTAACCATAGATTTGGTTAGAAACTTACAATCAAGCTAATATTTTTGAAACACTACTTTCAACGACAGTGAAAATGTTAAAATGATCACTCTAAAGGTATCTCCATCAAAATATTCAGTGACTCTTACATAATTACATGCCAATCACGCCGTTCCCTTACGGGGTAGGCACAGTCACAAAGTTTCACTTATAAATACATATTTGTACACCTAACTCTGCTTCAATAATTTCCTCCATACTGACCTATCCTTGCAAACCTCTTTCGCTTCATTTACCCCCATACACAGCTTCATACACGCTGTCCTGTTTTTAAGACTCCTAATATGCCTCCTCCTAAGAATTTCCTCAGCCACAACTTTCTCGGCCTGCCTCTACCTCTCGCACCATTCATTTTACTCTTATATATCTGTTTCGTAATTCGACTCTAATCAATTCTCTCAACATGGCCAAACCAACGAGCCTTTCATATATGTCCATCACTGGAGCATCTACCCCACATTTATTTATTACCCGCCCATTCCTGACCCTATCCATCCTACTTTTGCCGCAAATACTCCTCAGATAACTCATACCCACGGCGTTTAGTCTACTCTTATGTCTGTCCTGACATACCCATGTTTCACTTCCATACAACAAAGTGGGGGGAAGCACAATTTTGTACACGGCGATTTTTGCTCCCTTAGACAGGCAATCACTCCTTGATATGCTCCACATGCTACCTACCACTTCCTTCTACCACTACCTTCTACCACTTCCTTCCAGCATTCGCACGTCTCTTTATCTCCTCATCCTTCCGTGCATCTTTCACAAACATCTTACCTAAGTACACAAAATTATCTACTTGTTCACTTACTTCACCATTTGCCCTCATCATACAGTTATTGTCCACATTATCCTTATCAAAAACTACTACTTTAGTCTTACGCGCATTAACCCTCGATTCCATTATCTCTGTTGATTCATAAAATTTATCTGGTAGCTTTAGTTACTCTTACATTAGTAAAACCCTGCCACACGCCTCTGTGGTAGCTCTCAGAGTAATATGCGGACGTAGATTTCCCATGTTTCCTTCATTTGCAAGATTCTAGTTATCAACTCCCTCCTATTCATATGCACGCTTGAATGTGGCTTTAATGAAGTTTGTTCTCATCATTAAGTTAAATTACTGCTGTTTCCACCGCACCTTTAGATACTAATTTTGCAGTTTTTAATACATATTTTTATAATTTTGAGCACATACGTGTACCTACTGGATCACTGTCTTAACTATTCTAACCCGCAACCTCTGGCCTCTCAGGTGAGGCCATTGTCCCGCTTCCTCCGCTTCCCGAATCGCCTGGAGAACAGAGATTAGACCCTCATTATCACAACTGAGTGGTGCGAAGTGCTCCTCTTCTCTTCACTGGATCGTATCACAGGTCTACGAATAACTTTGTGAATGAAGGGTAAATGTAGGCCACAAGTGCCTTACATTCGCTGTGCAAGAGGTCAACGATACTCACTCCTTTATGTCGTATTCCAAGCACGGGTAAATTGTGCATTTGAGCATAAGTCCTGGAAATGCCTCAGTAAGGAGCGGGGAAACAATTGTTAAGTAATTGTAAGGCCAGCATCTGTAAATTTTCTTAGGATTCTTAGAGATGTGTTGACCATTTTTAACCCTTTAAAATTTTTGTTTTACATATTTTTTTACGTGAATTTCGTTTACATGTGTACGTATTTCTGTGTTACATGTTTTAACCATTCACAAATTTTGACCTACCTTAACTAGCAGATTATCGAGGGGATGTAGCTTGCTGGACCAAAGAGAAAGATTATTAAGGGAAGTATGGTAATCCTCGTAACTAAGCAATGCGAGAATAGCACTAATCCAATCACAATGTACACGAAAAAAGGAAAGTTTAAATAAATAATACGCAGGCGTATCACAATAAGAGACGATTCGCTCCTCCGCCAAAAATCCAATTTAAAGTCTACTAAAGCTAATATGCCCGGAGAAGTTTCAATGGAGACGAATTAAACAAAAAAGTCAAAATCTGAGCGTAAAAAAGTAGCCCAAGGGAAAAATCGAAAGAATTCGATGATCAAGTCGAAGGAAGAGGATGAAGAAAAAAAAACGACTCGCTACAGAAACTGGAAATGCGACGTAGGAAAAAAAAACGAAAACGTTTGCAGAGGAGATGAAAGTATGGACGTACAAACACACAAAATGTTTCTATTCCCGTCTTCGAGCGGAACCTCACCAGTTCGCACGTCCCTTACGGACAATGGGAGTGAAAAATCGCCGCTTCGTATCGACCCGAGGCAAACTTCATTCCCCTCTCCCGCGGGGGATTTGCATTTAAAACATGGCGTTTTAAAGAAAATCCAAGAAAGGGAGCGAAGGAGGGATCTTTAGAGGGTTTTTATTTTATTTTAAGAGGGAGAGAGAGGTGACGAGACAAAGTTCAAGCCGTGGCACTACTCACCGTGATTGCGGCTACATTAACCCTTCCTCGCCTTGCAAGACCCGGATAGAAAAAGAACGCTCCACCTCGAAGATTCGTGAAGTGACCACAGCCATTAAATGATCACGTACCCTGGCAAAGATTTTGCAGCGATGGAAGAAAATATGTTGGAAATACTCATTGACATTTGACCTGATGGATAAAATATTTCGAGAGTGTACGCAAAATTTTATCCGGAAGGGGTAATAGTTTGAGGAAAATTCTTGAAAATTTGTCTAAATGGACAAAAGTTTCCGGGAATGTTCCAACGAACACTCTCCCTAATTGAAGTACGTTTGGAGACTCATCGCGAAAATTTTTTCGAAATGAGCCTAAAGGCTTGATAATTCTTGCGAACATTACAAAACAGATGCAAGGTTAGGAGAAAGGTCGCAAACAATCTCCTGAATTCTCCTGACCGTAAGTATCTATCTAGAGGGACAAAAACCTTGGATAATCCTCGCGGACAATGGACCAAATTAAGAGTGAAGATTTAGACAATGCCATAAAGCACTTGCATTATTGAGCGACATGCATTGCAATCATTCGTCCCAATGGATGAAACTTTGAGGAAATTGTTGAACGAGAATTCCACTGTGGAACTAAAAAAAAATATTTTGAGAAAACGGTGAAACAATATCTGAATTCCGATTGAATTAAACACGTCAATAAACTTACAGAAAGGTAGCTAGGACAAAATAAAGGATAAAACCATGTAAATGTTAACTATGGCTGCGAAAAAATTTATAATAATTGGGAAAAACCTGACATTCGTAAGGTGCGTGTCACTATATGAATCGGAAGCATGGACAGTTGGAAAAGCCTACCAGAACAGACTAGAAGCCTTCGAAACCTGGTGCTGGAGGAAGATGCTGAAGATAAAACGGACGGACAAAATAAGAAATGATGAAGTTTACAGAAGCGTAGACGAGGAAAGGACCATATGGAACACCATACAGAAAAGAAGAACAAGATGGATTGGACACACTATGAGACACCATGGGTTAGTGAATAACATAATTGAAGGTATAATAGAGGAAAAATTCTCCAGAGGAAGACCCAGGAACAATTTTATGTATCAAATAAAGAAAGTACACAGAAAGAGCTACCAGGAGGGAAGGGAACTATCATCAGAAAGGTATAGGGCTACAGTCTTTCAATCTTAGGATTGAACGACCAGTTATGATGATGATTGGAAAAACCTAAAGCAAGGTAGAAAACCCTTTGAACTGCAGTATGAAGCAAAGGTTGGGTGCACTATGGATCCAAGAGAATTCATTGTTTTTGTGTGGCTTATGGATGGCCCGGATATTGTGTTTTCCTAGAATTCTAAAAATTTTTCCAGAGATGGTAGAAATGTACGGGAGACAGGCGTTGGCAATCGGCTTGTCGTCGTCCCCTGGTGTTTCCTTCCGCCACCTCAGAAACTGAAAAGCAAACTCGTCAGAGAAAAGGATGACCTCGGACTAAAGACTCCGGGGGTCTACCGGATTCCTTGTGAATGTGGTGAAGTGTACGTTGGGCAGACAGGCCGGACCATTGAGACAAGGATAAAGGAGCATCCAACTAGGCCATCCCGAACAATCCGCGGTGGCGGAACATAGTATAGGCAAGGACCACCGCATAATTTTTGACGACGCCAAATTGCTTGGCGAACGAAGGAGGCCATTGAGATCCGGATGGAGACGAAAAACTTTAACCGCGACACAGGCTATGCTTTAAGCGCTGCCTGGAATCAAGAACTCCGCAAAATTAAGGCAGAAAGGGAGAAGATTGACGCTAGCCAATCACAGGGAACCTGACTTATTTTAACGCGATCACTATGCACTAATCTTGTCTGTTTTGTTCTGGTTGTTTTGTTAAGTTTGGTGGCCTGACGGTGGTTTTACGGGTTTTCCACCGTACTAGGGCGAATGCCGGGCCAGTATTTTCCCGTGCCAGTGAAAGTGATTCCAGTGAATACCCTGAAGAGGCGACAGCCTAAAGCGGGGTCCAAACCGTTTATTTGTTTTTTGTTATATTTGTATTTGTTTGGGGTGGAGTAAACATAATTTGACTTGACTAGGAACTGACATGCCCTGAGGAGGATGGCGGAGGTAGCTATCGAAACGTTGATCAACAATTACCTAACCTTGTGGAAAACCCGAGAAGACTTTATTAATGAGTAATAATTATTTAAAAAATGGAAGTACGTAGGAATAAAAAGTGCTAACGGTGAGGTGTAGATCACCTGGCTACTATTATAAAAATGTCCGAAAAATCCACTAGTTTTTTCCAGTATCATAATTTTTTATACTCCTTTACTGAAACGTTTCGAGCATTTTTTCTAAATTTATGAAAGAGAACAAATTGGCATTCTTTTTCACGGACTGCAGAAATTATAGAAAAAAGAAATCCCAAAAAATACCATAATGATAAGTACCTTGACAATTTTTATATGCATTGCTTTACTTTCCGAGGTTTTGGTTTTAATCTCATAATTTCTGAGACCGTAGTCACATTCACGGATTCATAAACATCTTTATTTAAATATTATGGGATCACCTCGACTTCTTAAGAGATGGAAAGATCAAAGAAAGAGATAATTTACTCATTAAATAAATTTCAACATCATAAGTCATCACTTCGAAGTTTGGTTTGCTGCTCCTCTCCACTCCTCTCAACTCCTTATTCCTTCACAAAGCCGTGGATGGAATAATACGTGAATGAAAGTGTACAACAAGTGTGTCCCTTCAGATTTCCAGATCTTTTATTTTACATCCATTCTCCATACTCTTCGTAAGACTTCTTCATTAGGGATTCGCTACGTCCATTTGATCCACATTCGTCGAGAACGCGAAATTTCCATTGGAATCATTCATCTTTGTTCTGCAGCAGTTATCATCCTAGCTTCATTGCAGCTAGCCAGCCTAGTTCATGTTACAAGTTGAAGTTTTCAGCACTAATCTTAGCTTAAAAATCATAAAACAACTGAAACTCCCCCAACTTCTTCAGAACTAACCGGACAAAATAACGAATTGAAACATTCGTAATAATCCACAGAAATACATTTTAGTGCGACCTAGGTTTCTATGTCTATACATCATCATCATCATAACCTGATGATCGTAGGATCCTAAGAAACCTAGGTCGCAGTAAAATTTATTTCTGTGGATAATTTCAAATTTTTCGTTTCTGCACTATGTAAAAATTCCACTCGGTATCGCAGGAATCTTCGGAATTTATATAAAAACAACGGGAGGCCGAATCAGGTCCCATGCCATAAAACAATAGAGCTAAACATATTGGACATCTACTACGGCGCGATAATCAAGTGAAAAGGATTATTGAAGGAAAAATTGAGGGGAAAAACTGCAGAGGAAGGCCCCGACTAGACTTCCTGAGCCAAATTATGAAGGATATGAATTGCAGAACATACTTTGAACTTATACGAAAAACTGAGAAGAGAGATGAATGGAGGTCTGCTGCCAACCAACTCAAGGGTTGAAACGGGAGAAGACAATTGTTGGTTGTCTGGAGTTGTTATTTACTTTGATACCGTTCTACATTAAGCTCAGTGTTAGGTAAATTTTCTTTTCCTCAATTTTGCACAAATAGTTGTATAATTACCTAATGTATGTCTCCTTGTTTTGTGTTACAAAGTCCTGAAGATGCCAAAATATTTCGCAAAACCTTGGCTGTGAGTGAAATATAAATCCCATTTGATCTGCATTTGATCCGCTGTATTATTTCGCTGTGGTCAAACTGCAGAGACTTTCCAGCCCCTGTCCGGTGGAAGAGTGAACGGTCACCTACATCGGCACAGAAAGTATGTCTCTCGTTAAGGACCTCTTATCCAGAGAACGTCTTGACCGATGTTTATGAAACAGCGTAAATGTATAACAATGAACTCGTCGAATGGCATTCGCGGAAAAAGATGAAGTTCGGAAGCGTGGGTAGGAACGACCACTTGCCAACAGAACGCAGCAGCTACGTTCACAGCAGTCAACCGGGCGAACGTGGCCGCTACGTTCACAGCGGCGAAAGGGTTGAATAAAAACTGAACTTCGAAAAAAATGCAAAACTAACATTGGAATCATAACGAATAACTTTAAACGAACTAAAAATAAATTGCTGCCGATGGAAAAACTCGTGTTTAACTAAAGAGGGGGCACTGGGGCACTAGTATGGTAAGAATCACAGAAAATTAGACATCGATTGAACTGGATTCCCTAAACGATTACCGCGGATGATTCGTTTTCCGGCCAGGTCAACGGTGAAAAATACACCGCTAAAAATGGATCGATCACAAGAACCGCGCTCCAGAGACCGAAATGGAAACCCATTCCACCCCTCCCCTTATTTCATCCGCAACATCTTTGAGTGATGGATTCTTTCACGGTTCACGTCCGCCCAGATGGAAAAGGAATAAGGTCTGTTACGTCCGCTCCATGAGAACGCCGAAGAAGTCAGGTAAAGGCATTTCAGCATGGGTGACCTCGACCCGTGGGCGTATTCTGAAGAGTGGGCAGGCCATGGTCCCTAGCAAGGCCTTCTATTCCCAACCTCCCACTTATTCTGACTCTTGAAACCACGACCCCCACTGAATTCGACGCTATTTTGAGCGAATCCATATCAGCCATCATCTTTCGTAGTTCAAATCTGGAATTGCTTTACAACATCCCTTCTTCTTTGTTCAAAGCAAAGTCCAATGCACATTGAAAATTCAGCTTTCTTATGGACGATGAAAATTACCAATCAATTATAACTTTCTAAACCAATTTAATATAAATAGCCAAAAGATTCATGAATTTTAAACAGAGTGAGCAGGCCACGGTTCACTCTAAGGGTTTCTCATCCCATTTGATCTGCAATATATTTTACTCACAGCCAAGGTTTTGCCAAATATTTTGGCATCTTCAGGACTCTGTAACACAAAACAAGGACACATACATCAGGTAATTATACAACTATTTGTGCAAAATTGAGGAAAAGAAAATTTACCTAACACTGAGCTTAATGTAGAACGGTATCAAAGTAAATAAAAACTCCAGACAGCCAACAATTTTCTTCTCCCGTTTCAACCCTTGAGTTGGTTGGCAGCAGACCTCCATTCATCTCTCTTCTCAGCTTTTCGTTTAAGTTCAAAGTATGTTCTGCAATTCATATCCACATAATTTGGCTCATGAGGTCTAGTCGGGGCCTTCCTCTGAAGTTTTTTCCCTCAATTTTTCCTTCAATAATCCTTTTCACTTGATTATCGTGCCGTAGTAGAACTCCAATATGTTTAGCTCTCCTTTCTTTAATGATTCTTACTATGCTTCTACTTATTGAGCTTTTTAAAAGATTTCTTATTCGTTTTCCTGTCTGTCCAGCTTACTTTCAGCATTCTTCTGTAACTCCATTCTTCAAAGGATAAGTCTTTTCATTTCACTTTCCCATACAGTCCACGATTCGCATCCATATAGAGCAACACTCCAAACGTAGGTCTTCATTAAGTTTTTCCTTATCCCTAAACTAATGCTTTTTGACGTTAATAGAGTTTTCTTTTTATTGAATGCTAGCTTCGGTTGGTTGATGCTGCATTTTATATCTCTTGCACGTCTTCCATCCCACGTTATTTTACTTACCAAGTAGTTAAATTCTATCATTTGTTAAAGTGTAACATTTTCCAATTTCACATTGGCTGTTATGATTTTGTTTTTATCGCAGATTATAACCTTTATCTTAAGCTAACCAACATTTAAAATAACCTAAACCATTCACAAATTTTACAAAAAATGTGAATAAATAAATAAATAAGGACAAAAATAATAATTCACAATTTTAACCACATAAAACTAATATAAAATCAGGGTTAACATCAGCATTGATATTATTTGTTTTTCTTTAAAAAAAACAGAATTCAAATTGAAGTGAAGTTGAGAATTACTGAAGGAGTAGTCTTCCAAGGAGCTGAAGAAAAAAATTAACATAAACAAAACTTAGCGAAGAAGACGAGACGAACATATTTCACCAATTTTTCGACATAATAGCCAAATTTAACTTTTATTGGAAGAAGGAATGAATGGAAAGAATATGAAGAAAAATTAAGAATGGAAAATGTGCATGAAGCAACACATAAAAGACATCAAAGTAAATAAGTGTGTAGGAGCGAAGCGGTGTAGTGAAGGGCTGCAGCTGAGAAATCTCCGGACTCATGACGAACAATGAAAACCCAATTTTTATCCTTTATAAAGCCTGAACGAATGAGGCAGCTGGGACATGTTTGACGAATTGGTGAGGGGGTGCGCGGGGATGGAGTAGAAAAGATATCACTCATCGGCGAGCGTGGGAGGAGAAGTTAAAGATGACGACAGCGAAAGCTATGCTCGTAGGAGGAAGAGGAGGGGGATTTGAAATTTTGGGACTCTGGAGATTGAGAGAGAAAGCAGAGAAACAAAAGGACTGGAGGGCGGTTAGGAAAAAAGTCGAGTCTCCCAGAGGACTTGGAATTATTCCACACGTGAGTATAGTCAAGAGCCCCCAAACTATTATAAGTATTACCTTACCTTAACTATGACATATCTTTGGGTACACATACAAAACATATGCGGCACAGAAGTAAAGAAACTAGGTTATACTAAGCGTTCTCGGATGAAAAAGCGAAATAGAGATGCTCCTTCGCTTTTATTGGGCCACATCTCGAATACGCCACGAGCATTTGGAACCCTGATCATAAAGATTTAACCAAAAAAATTGATAAAATACATATAAAAGCTGCGCGCTGCGTAAAAAACTGCTACGAGTTATGCAGTGTTTAACAACTTAAGTTGCTTTTGAGAAATTCAGACCTGGTGTGTTTCATAGCGACACAGAGAATATTATCATGACGCCTCACTACATCTCTAGGTCTGACAGAAGCGATAAAATAAAAGAGGTACACTGTCGAACAGGTAAAAAAACTCGTTTAAGTTCTTCTACCGCGCACAATAAGCGATCACAATAAAAATTGAGCTCCACTAAATACACCCCCATAATACACGACACCATTTCACCTCTCAAAACCATATCACTTACATTTCAACACGGCTGGTGTCCTAACACCCCCTGCCACACGCCCACGCGGCGGCTCGCAGGGTAGTATGTAGATGTGGAAGTATCAGAGTAAACAAATCACATTGAAAGTACCCGATAGAATGGTTTTGAATTTATATTCTTGAGAAAAAAATGGCAGACAGGTACATCTGGAATAGGGATTTACGAATCTCCGCCCTTTTAAGGTTAAGGACTAAGGTTAGCCAATAGCTCACACAAAAAAAAGAGAGTTAGTATGAGTTGTTTTACTTTCGGCAAAAACCTTTGAAATGATCCTAAGAAGAATTTGACCCACCATCAATCGAGTAGTAGTAGTGGGGTTAATAGGGTGCGTCGACGACATGGTCATTTTGCACCACTACACGTCATAATTATAGAAAAAAATATATACACACAGCATATTATGGTATTCCAAAAAAGTACTTGATATACACTCTGAGTCAAATTAAAAAATAATTTTACATCCTTAAAATACGATTAAATAGGCCAGTTTCATTTAAAAATTCCAAAACGCGGTTGAGAACATCTGGGTCATCGCTTAGAATGTACCCCAGGTCTCCCACTAGCTGCAGCCTGTTACGCACCGCCCGATATCTCTCACACTCCGTCAGGATATGTCGAATGCTAAGAGGACAGTCGCAGTCATCACATCGTGGTGGAATTTTCTCTTCGGACCAACAATCGATAAAATCAATGGTTGGCGAGTTTACTTTGTGGAAGTTGGTCATCTTTAAAATGAAAACACTTAGTTCTTTTACATCAATATAGGTTTCCTCCTATTAAAAAACATTGTGATCTTGATGATGGCCTGAAAAGGCCAAAACCGGTAGAATAGTTTTTTAACATATTGGTGGAGAAGAACTAAGTGTTTTCAATTTTAATGACAGCATCAATCATTGATAAGACAGAACTATCCAGAGGAAAGATAGGAAAGCAAAGTAGAACCATTTACCATTTATGTGGGTCAAACTACATGACGGCAGGTGAAGAAAAGTTTCTATCCTAGCACACAGCTAGTCGACTGCTTAAGCACTGAACCACTTCAGTCAGGTATGCAGATGCTCAATTTAAAGATTTATGATGAGAGATAAAACATTTATCTTTCGGAGAGAAACTCAAAAGTGATTCGTAAACCACTAATTTAAGACCACAAGCGTAAAATTGTTCGTCAGAATACGCGACCCGGATATGGAATACTCCCCTTGTTATAATTTTTCATTTGAGTAAGTGCAGAATAAGTACTCAGCGATTCATCTCGGAGGTAAAATTGAGACGAATAAAAATATTTTCGACATCCCCTCAGCAATATCTTTGCTCCATATTGAAAACTCCTTCACCACTCACAATCAGTCGAATCAATCGATGTTTCGTTGTTTTTTTGTCGAGTCCGCCCCAATTCATTTGTGTATCCGAATCCGTCCAATTTACTCAATTCGATCTCCTCCAAAGCAGTACACCAAAAATCCGATTCAGTTCATATCTCCCTTCATGAGTAACCGAGCTCGGCCCTCCTCCATTATATTCATCGATTCAATTTTTAGGTAAGTCTGTCTGAAGCCTTCAGTAACTCACCGAAATGAAAATACCACCAAAAGCACCGCCTAAATATTTACCCTACTTATTCCCGAGATTATATTGCATCAGGAAAGGGAGAACAAATACGCAGCGATGTAAAAACGTGACGGAAGCGAAATGTGTGCACAACTAGGAGAGAGCAGCGTATAGGGCATCAGTAAAATGGAAATAATTGTCTAGGCCTACAACCATAAATTCAGTTATTCGGACTGTTTCAAGCCCTTAACAGAACAGTACGATGGGTATATTAGTGAAAAAATTGCACCACCTCTTCTTTTGAGATGAAAGATAGATTCATTCCACATTCAGAAGTCCAAGGACGTGTACAGTAGAATGGCGATCACTTTCGGTGTTTTTTTTTGCAAGAAACTCGCCCTATTAAAAGTATATAATTTTATAAAATATTTTCAGCTAAGATGACATGTTTTGTCTCGGGTTCAATTATAGAGCTTCATGAGGAAGCGAATACAGCCTGGTGGAAAATAGTCAACACTTTAAGCGCAACTTAACTATTTACTTTATTTTTACTGTCTGAAGCCTTGAGTAACTCACCGAAATGAAAATGTCACCAAAAGCACCGCCTAAATATATACCCTATAATTTATCATAAAAAATTTAATTAGGAGATTATTTAAGAATGCATCTCACTTCAAATAAGTATCAACACAAATGAACGCTTGTTGTACTAAGTGACAGAGTCTAGAGTTAGACAATGAGGCAGGTGAATGAACTCCGAACCGCAACTCGCTCGGCGCCTCGGCGAACGTAACGCGCAGGCAATAGCTTGCCAGCATCTGCGTGAATCTGTAGGAATATACCAAAATGAAATTAAAATTAGCCGTTAATAATGAATTTTTTACCCCAAAGATCCTCTAAAACAACCTGGTTAACATAGAAATGATGATTTTACCCGGAAAAAAACGGTCATAGTAACACCTGGCCTTTTTTTTCAACTCCTGATGCACGGCTATGGCGGGTGGCAGAGCTATAGGACTGAAACATACGTGTTTTCACACATAATTTATAATTTTTATCACAAGAGCTTCACTGCTTCTCGAAGTTCGAAAAATAATCACCGCGGTGCCCTATTGTACAGCCCTGAATATTTTTAAAACCATTAAAGTTCGAAATATGAATTATTATTATCACTATTTTGACCGACTATATTGAGACCAAGAGAAGGAAAAATAAATTTCCTGGCTAGCCAACTAACTTTTGCACGCTACACGAATTTGACCCCACCACTGAGAGGCAGATGTCTCAGCGGAAGGAATTGATGGCGCACATCAAGAAGATCCGACCGGTATCGACAGCCGGTCGAGAGTGAAGTTCACGGAATCGGCCGGGGTTCTGCGATGTGGAAGGCGACGGGGAAACCACCACATTAGTCTCTAGAAGATGCAGCCCTGCATTATAACTATATACTATGTGATGGCATTCTTCCCAGTAAAATATTCCGGAGGTAAAATAGTCCCCAAATCGGATCTTCGGGTGGGGACTACTAGGAGGGGTATATCAGTCAGGAAGGACACAATTAACACTGTTAGGGTGATCAGTCGATTAAGTTAGCTGTAAACAGAGCAGAGTAAAGAAAATCGAGACTCTTATAGGTGTGATATCACATATACTATAAGTAACAATAAACTAAACAATTGATTAAGATTCACCTACTAGCACAAACTCTTCGTTCACAGACAACGTAAAATATGTATGCTTCTAAATGTAGACCTCAGGTGAAGAGTATTTTTCATTCATTCTGTTCCTCACTGGGAGACGATTGAGAGTTGATTACATATGCGCCACTGAGAACAGGTTGATAGTTTGGCACTGAAATGATTACATGATAATGTAGGGAAGGTAGAGAGAGACCCAGGCGCCTGAATTAGGACACTGACAACGAAAGGTGCCCAGTGATTCTCTGACTAACGTCCCATCCAGTGGACCGAGTACAACACTTGAAATGCTCTCCACAAAGACCCAAATTAGGTAGTGAGTTTGCTATAAAAAACCCAAACCACCACCAGCATTCGAACACGGACCGTGGAGATGGGGAGCCAGACGTCTAGCCAAAACGCAAACCCGATTCCATTTTCAAACTCATATAATAATTATAAGTAAGACATACTAATTTGATAACTAGATTCATTGATTAAGATTTCACCAAATATATTTATTGCAACACTCGATAAAAAAACCTTCATGATAAACGTGAGTCACAAAACCTCCCGCAAACATTCATGGGACATTATTAACATCCTCGTTTGAAGATAAAAAAGCAACGATAAACTCTCTTTTTTCCAAAATTGAAGAAAGAAACTCATCGACAGACAACGGCTGAATACGAGTACGCTGGTCCGCTAATCACACTTTAATGAAGAACCTAAAGGTTAATTAAAAAGTAAGGCCGAATTAAAAAATTAATCAAGAATCCATTTGGAGTTGAGCACGAAAATAACTTAATTTCAACGGAATCGTACAGAGTAGTTGGAATTGTGAGCAACAAATTTACTGAAACCTTAATACGGACCATCCCAATGTATATCCCAATGTATAAGTGGGAATTAAGTTAGCAGTCAACTTAGTAACTTAGGCAACCAATGTGAAAACTTTTAGCCTAGAATATGAGATTAATACAGCCCGGTATACGGTATGGCAGGTCGAGTTGAAGAAACAGACGTTCAAAGTTTTCTCGGTTGGGGTAAGATCTAAGAGAGAAAAAGGGATACAAGTACCGATGGGCGTATCTGTTTACACACAACTTTAGTTTCAGGATATAACTTCTATCAATTGATATAATTACGGTATTATAAACGTTCTCACATTTAAAGGATTACTAATAGAATAAAAGTAATATTTTATTTGATCTGGGTACAACACTCCAAAAGGCAAAAAGTGGAATACATTAAATGATGCACTTTCGCACAATAAATGTGAATAAGGGAAATAGAGAAAAACAAAATAAATAAACATAAATAGGTAGGCTTACTGTGGTGAAAATATGATTAATTTTCAAAAATAGCTGATGAAACACATAATCTACAAACTGTTGATTTTTTGACGTGATCCAAGTGTAGGAAATGCCTCATTTTTAATAAAAGGTCTCTCTGGAGTTTATAAACGTACCATTTCCCATATAAAAGGGCTGGTGTTTTTTGGAAAATATCTCGGAAAGTAATGTGGTAAGGGATTGAATTATTGATGTCAACGGAATGGTGATATATTTTTCTTTAAAATGAGACCAAATTCATTCATTTCTACGTAGAATGATATTTCGCTCCACCTTAACTAGGAAATCTGTGCTCCGTAAGGAGAAATATGCTCAGCTCGTCTGATATTAAAGACAAAGACAGAAAATACATCATTAATGGTTTACTGAAAACGATTTTTTTTTCGCAAAAATTGTTTTTGAAGTGAGAAACCCGTACAGCGTAGTGGTTCACGCATTCGCCAATAAAGCCGATGTACTGTGATCCCATTCTCGGCCCAGAACAACCTTGTTCCAAAAAGTCACCAGCTTCATGGTTGAAATATTTTACGCAAAGGTCTAACAAATGGAAGTGGAAATTTTCCGGTCATTTCCTCCTTAAAAGACGTCTGTGCACTCAATTCACATCAACGTCGCACTTTTCCTCACGCAAACGAGTATAAGATAGACGATTGGTGGACCGCAAGAATATTACAGTTAAGGCTTGGGTAATAAAATGTTTTGCACGCTTTTTTATAGATGCTCGTAACAAATGCTCAAACGTTTATTTTTTACATTTTATCATAACGCTCCATAATTGAATAAAATGATGTAGCCAATCTCAGTGGGAAAAGCAAATACGACTCCAACCACCTCTTGGTCACAATTAAAAAGAGTAATTTGGAATGCAAGAATCTTATAAACATCATTTTGAACTGTTTTTTTCGACCTGCGTGGTGAGCAAATGAAGGTGACATTAAAACTTGTCGAGGCATATTTAATTTTTCCACAGGCAAAAGCTTCCTGTTTGCAGAGAGTTCGTGGAATTTACGATGAACATTAGGGTAAGCATGCAATAAATTAGCGCGCTTGAGAGCAAAAAGAATAAGGAAAAAATTTCAACATGGCAAAAATATACGAAGTGCATTCAGTTATGTCCTAAATGAATAAACAAGAAACGGTTTCGCGAACGAACGCGCATAATAAAGCCCTGTCTAGGTATACTCAGAATTAAAATTAACTCTTGAAAGCCTCCGGTATTCGGCATTTTATATCTATCTTCCCAACCGCATTTAAAACAAGAAAATGTCGCACAATACAGACTTTTTCCGCTCCATTTTCGAAAACAAACACTCATTGGTGGTGCAAACGTCATAAGGCCTATTTAAAATGAGAATTCTGATGGTTTTACACAATACTCTCTACAGTCTAATGTGGTGTTTGCTTACTCATGAATGGATCTCCTTCAGTGGGATATCTCATGGAAGAGATGGGCCGAATGTCATTTAATGTTTTTCGCACAATATCAGAGAAGCGACGGAATCTTTTTCTTCTTTGTCTAGAAACCCTTTTCAAACTAACAAAAAAAATCTCCGTAAATAAATGAAAAGAAGAATAACACGCTTTAATCGAGCTAATTCCTGGATGTGGCTCCAAACAAAGTTATTAATAATGACATAAACATAACATTTTTTACATACAAAATAAAACAGATAATTAACATAAAGCTGAGAACGCATTACAAAACTAAAAAACGCACGAATAATAAAAATTAAATATTCTCGACAAAAACTTTATTAAACTTAGAAAATAAACTTCCTATTAGACTATCGTATTCGCGAATTGCTGTAGCGGAGACGCCAATAGTTTTCTAATCCAAAATTTTTTTTTTGTAATGTATTTTTATGTATGTAATGTAAATGTAATGTAATGTAAAAAAATGTATTTTTAAACAACTGGTTCCTTCGTGGATTTCACATTTGGCAAACTAATAAAAGAAAATGTATAACCCATGAAACGCATACTTAGACGATAGTATCAAGCATGTACACTTAAGCTATAAAGTCATATAAAGTCATGCGCACTTAAGTTATAAGGAGAAGAAAGGTGATAAAACATTCCTTCAAGTTCCATTAACGTTAGTCCCTCAGTGGGTAACATTTTTAAAACGTATCTCAGAGTATGAAATATCCGTCCAGCATAATGATAGAAAATTGGCAAGAAAAGTAAAAAAAAAGTTTTTTGATAGGAATAAGTAAACTTTGGGTGTTTCAGAAAAGCTACTGCACACACTTCAAGACATCTCAAATTCTTCCCAACAATATTAATATCTTCTCTTGGAACAACTTCATACCTTCTCTTCCGCCTCAGCTCCTTACCGTTTCCCTTTTCTTTGTATAGTTCTGAATACCTCATATCTTCCGCCCTCGCTCTGCTCTCCAACACTCTTCCCTCTTTCTGAATCCGAAACATCCCAAAATTTCCTCATATATATATTCCTCCCCATTCACTTTCCTCGCAATTATCGAATTTACTTCACTTGGAGCCTCTCTCACCCAAGATTCACGATATTTCATTCAATTTATTCCTCTCTTGTTAGCTATATTCTCTTAAGACAATTCGTGACCTTATTTTAAGCGTAGATATAATACGTATTTTCCGATGTCCAAGACGCGGAATTTTACCGGAAATCCAAATTTGAAGTGCATCTTCTAGGACGAAAATTGCTTGATAACTTCAGAACTTGGTAGTTTCAGAGCGACACAGAGGATATTCTAATGACGCCTCACTACATCTTTACATCTGAAGGAAGCTATAAAATAAGAGATACAGAGCATATACAGATACAGAGATAAAATAAGAGCCGAACAGATGGGTACCAGAACCCGTTCTTTCCGCGTAAAATAAGCGACCACAATAAAAACTGAGCTACACAAGAAGTACTGCACACACTTCAGTTTCATCAAGAACATTTTATGCTCTTTTTAAAACGTATCTCAGAGTAAGAAATATCCGTGCAGCATAATGATGGAAAATTGGCAAGAAACGTAAAAAAAAGTTTTTTGATAGGAATAAGTAAACTTTGGGTATTTCAGTGTACATTGACATAATGTACGCACAATGTGCATAGTAATGTTCGGCTTACTATATTCATGTTTATTATTTATTTCAGTTCGATTTGAAATTTCACCATCCGTATGCGTCCAATCTCTCTTCTCACAACCCCCATAATACATTTCACCATTTCGCCTCCCAAAACCTTATCCCTTACATCTTCACACAGCTGATATCCTAACACCCCCTGCCACACGCCCATGCAGCGGCTCAAAGGGTAGTATGTAGATAAAAATACATCATTCATAGGTCTATGCTAATACTGGAGGAAGGTAATCAGCGCTGCTCAGTTACATGACGTCCTGGGCATGACCTTAAAGAATAGCATTAATCATCTCAATGATTTCAGGCTCAACTTTGTGGAATTTCATTATGAATTATGATAAAGAAAACATTGTTTTATACAACCAATTTATTTTAAGGTACCACTAGATTCGACGAAGCGGCGTCAACTTCAGGGATGCCGCTGCGTCGAAACTACTGGTGCCTAAAAATAAATAGGTGGAATAAAACAATTTTTTCTTTTTCATAGTTCAATAGCGTTCACTATTTACCTTCTTTAAGCAGTGAGTGATGTTTAAAAAGTGTTATGAAAATAAAAGATATACTATCTGTGTAATTGACTAATAGTCTCCAACATTCCTTTTTAAAATATGGTGGGGATATCCTGCAAGTTACATCGCAAAACTGGGGTGCGTCATTTACGTAGGTATTTCCTCGACGCCGAAAAATATGGTAATAATTCCAGGGTATCTCTACGGCGACCTGTCTGTTTCTGCTCTTGTTCTTTCTTCTACTACAGTTACCACTGGTGTTTATTTTATGATTCGGTTTATTTCTTTAATTGTTGGTGCAGGCCATTGTAGTTATTTATTATTTATTGGAGGTATACATAAATTTATATTCGGACTTGGTCCTAATTTTGAGTTCGATTTGAAAAAAAAATATTGCTCTTTCTACGTTGAGTCAGCTTGGTTTAGTAGGAAGACTGTTGTCTAAAAGTTACTATAAATAGGGCCTTTTTTCAACTTTTAACACATGTGTTGTTCAAGGCCCCTCTTGAATATTACAAATCAATCTTCTTGGCCCGGCTCCACCAGGAGTCCAGGTCATATTACCATGAGAAGAAGTCTACCGAGGCGGTAATTAAAGAAGGCCGTACGCTATGCTTTATTTATCTTTCTACTGCTACATACCACCATCATGATTCGAAACCTTATCTATAATCTGCATATGTCCACTCTCTCTTCATTGAAAAAAAGGCCTTTCCATTCCCCGCTTGCTCCACATCCAACCCTTTATTTCGGCCTCAGCATCCCTTATCTCATAACTACCCGCTCCAACAATTAACTCTGCCTAATTTGAATCTTCTCTAGCATTCTCCTCTCCACAGTAACGTACCCGTCTCGCTGCTCGATAAAGTCGTCACTTTTGATGTGAGCCATTACCATTATTCGAAGTTCCGCTGGTTGTCAAGTTAAGATGGAAACAAGATCAGAATAACAAACTTATCCCCATGGGATGCTCCCTCTATTCAGATAGCTTCCTTATTCAAATCCGTATGCGTCCAATCTCTCTTCTCATCATCCCATCCAATAAATTACTCTCTCCTTAATCCTCTTTCACGCTCAGCCATGATACTCCCCTCCACCACGGCCTCAATCATCCTTTCGCTCCCGATAACCACTTACTCTGCATTCTCCTGATCACCACTAGCAGTATCCTTACCTCGTCCATCATACCAAGCACTTCCCCGTTCGTCGTCCTTTCCAAATATCATGTCATCACAATTCTCCTCCAAACGCGAACATAATACAACCGTAGGCATTACAAGGAGATATTTAAAAATAAAGTTTTCGTCATTACTAATTAATAATACAAGTCCCTTTGCAACTTTGTGGTATTCCGTATTTCAAAAAAATTTAATGGTAACAGTTACAACACCACAAATTTAAAAAGAACACACTACCCGGATTTCAGCGTTTAAGCGCCATCTTCGGGTGTTTGCATTACGATGTTGTTACCGGTAACAACACCTGAAGAAGACGCTTCAGCCTTGAAACCCGGGTAGTGTGTTTATTTAAAAATATGTAGTGTTGTAGTAAATGTTATCGTTAAAATATTTTCGACATTAATATGCTCTCGTATCGTCTTCATCGCCTTCATTCAAATGTTTGCTGCAACCAGAAGCCGGATTAACATTTAACACGAAACAAATGTAAAGTGTTTAGCGCAGTTGATGCCAAGATAATTGCAAAAATACGGTATCATGGAATGAGAATCTCATAAAAGAGAACACACATCCCAAATCTGAACCTAGAACGTTCAATTCTCAGAGTTAAATGAAGAGAAGAAATAACGATGATGAAGAAATAAAGAAGAAATAAAGATGGAATACAAACGGCAGGAGTGGATACTCTCTTAATGCCTGACCTTAAGATGACTTACGAGGAACGTGTCATATTATCAACGTTATATCTGAAAATATTAAACAGAGGCTCAAAATGCTCTGAAAGATTACTAAAGCACAAAGAATGTTGATTCAACTCCAAATTAAAGATAAATAAGTTATACGGTATAGTTATATTTGTGTAGAACAAAACTGAAGGTAAAAGAGAGGGAGAGTCTCCGAGGGAAGACCCAAGAATTAGTTCATGGACGAAATTAAGAGTAAACTGCATAGGAAGAGATACCATGAGAGAAGGGAACTAGCATTAGATAGGGAAGGGTGGAGGGCTGCAGTCAACCAAATTAAGATTGAACAACCAATGATCTAAGAATTCATTCGGCCATTAATACAAAGGGAATGAGGATCGGTGCTCTTGACTTGAAAGAACTTGACAGCAAGTAAAAATTTGAGAGTATAATTAGTTACATGGCGGCAAATATAAATTAGCCAATAAGGTAGCAAAAGAAGGAAAAATAGGGGAAATATCAATTTTAAACTCGAAACAAAAAACAAAGGCCAATAAAATTTTAAATTGTTAATGGCTTTGTACAAGCTATATATATATCCAAAACGTTTATTTATCGGAATCTTTTCATAGAAATGTTTTTTCTTGGTATCTCACCCCCAGAATCTATAAATATGCTAGGGATCCGCAGAATCCCAGTACATTAGGTAATACGAGGTCCTAAACAATGAAATATTTATTATCAAAACAACTTGCTTTGAAGAGAAACTGACAGGAAAGAGTTGATGACTTCAAACTAGTAATATTTCAGAGAAGAAGAGATTTCCATAAGCTAAGTTTAAAGGTTGTATTAGCTAGACGAGTTTTTACAAGAAATATAAATATTGAAATATTGGAACGAAAAGACGTAAACGAACAGTAATAAACTAAGAGCAAAATCAAAATACTGGCTGGAGAGCATGCGTTTATTTCTTCTCTGAATCTATATCTACATACAACCCTGCGAGCCGCCATATGGGCGTGTGGCAGGGAGTGTTAGGACACCAAAATGTAAGGGATAAGATTTCGGGAGGTGAAATGGTGATGTGTATTAGGGGAGTGTATTTAGTGGAACTCAGTTTGTATTGTGGTCGCTAATTGCGCGCGGAAAGAACGAGTTTTTGCACCTCTCTGTTCGGCATTGTATCTATCTTATTTCATCGCTTCTGTCCGACCTAGAGATGTAGTGAGGTATCATGATAATATTCTCTGTGTCGCTCAGAAACATACCAGTTCTGAATTTCTCAAGCAGGCCAAGCCGGGCCTGTAGCCTCCATGTCTCTAGGGGCTCCCAACTTAATCCCTCTAAAAGTTGTGAAACACTATATGTTTGCTCGTAGCAGTTTTTAACGAAGCGTAGTGCTTTTCATTGAATTTCATCAATTTTTTTGGTTAAATCTTTATAGTTAAATATCAATCTAGTAGCAAAACTTAATTAAAGTTATGACTAATTTACACTCACATTATCGGCTCAAAAAATGTGCAATTTCTTAACGAAGTAAACCGGCAATACGAATAGTGACTCACCGTTTCAATTAAGTTTTCACAGGTGTCACACCAGGTTGGGTTATTAAAAGCGGACGATTCAACGGCAAACTTGGGTCCCTCTCGTAGAATCCCGGAAGCTCGGTAGTATTTTGGTCAAATTAGTGTTCACGGGAAATTTTCCTTTTCCGATGAATACCGGAATCATTTTTTAAAATATAATTTTTGGTATTTTGAGTTAAATTATGGGAAAGGAAGCTTTTAGTAAGAAGAAAAATGAGTTATGCGGCGGCATGGTCCTAGAACTGAGGAAGAGACTAGTGAAATATTATGCGTGGAGTTTGAAGTTGACATGGATGCGAAACGTGGACCTTGGGAAGAAGAGAAAAGGATAGGATCAATGTTTTTGAGATGTGGGTGAGGAAGAGGCTAGAGAGAGTAAAATGGATGGATAGAGTAAGGAATGAGGAGGTGCTGGGAAGAGTTAGGGAGGAAAGAACACTACTGAAAACAATACAGAAGAGAAAGGGAAACTGGATCGGACTTATATTAAGAGGGACGGGGATTTTTTGCGATGCTGTGAAATACAATTGGGCCTTTATACGCTGTCTTGGATTGTTTTCGATCTTGTCACTGCGTGGTTGGTTGTTACTACATACAGGGTACATATGAGGACCCCAGAAGTCAAGATGTCTTAGTAACAAAGTCGTTGTTCTGAGAAAACTTAAGCCAAAGTTGAAAATGATTGGTGCAACCCACTAAGTAGTTAAGAGGCATTACCCTAGATAGCATCACCTGTCAAGAAAATCACTTGGATCCCTTTACAACCTAAAAGATTTATATTTTTACATCCCATTCCTGTAACTAACTAATTTTTTTTTAATGTCACTTAGACCCCTTGACATCTGGGATCTACATATAGTCATTAAAACAAACGGGTTAAAATGAGCGTATCGTCTCATTGTAATCCACTCCGATCGAGTCACGAACTAGTGTTCAGAATGGTGCTAACTCTAATGTAGTTCTGTCTTAATGCTTTACGTGACAGGTTTTTTTAACACAAGTGTTTAACATAATATAGGTTAAGGTTGAAATAATTCGACGATGTATTAGGAAGCACGTTCTTTCCCGGAATTTTATGCAAGTATCCGCTTCCCTCCGGGTCTCTGCTATCATTTTGATTTCCAATTGCGTGCGTTTACGTCCAAATTTTCAATTCCGTTATGTCACCATTTCACCTCCCAAAACCTTATCCCTTACATCTTTACACGGCTGGTGTCCTAACATCCCCTGCCCATGCGACGGCTCCCAGGTTCGTATGTAGATGTAGACAATATCGTTAGTGCTACTGACCTCCTGCAAGAACTGGGATGGGAATCGCTTTAACACCGTCCGTTAAAAGTGAGGCTTCATTTTTGATGTAAACTCAAAACCAATTTATTTCCTGACGAAGTTATTGATATCTTATCAACTCCAACATACTACAGTAGATCAGACCATAAGAATAAAATTGGGAAAATTGACGGCAGAACAGACAGGTTTTTTGTCTCGTTTTTCCCGCGATCAATAAGAGACGATAATGTCAGCCAATGGGACTAGAAAGTAAGTTAGTAGGCCGGTAAAGTACATGATTACTTCGTTTGCTCCTTAATTCTTGTTTATTTACCTACCGCGTAGTACCAACGTCATGTCCAGCATGATCCCCGCATGAATCTTTTATTTCGTTTTCGTCGCTGTTATATACTTTAATTCAATAGTTCCTATAGAGTATTGATCATACCCATAGTGTTGGTGGTATGTTGGTGAAAGTTACTCGTACCTTTTAGTTCATGTAGGTGATAACTCATCCCTTCCATAGACCTTTTCTAATAAATTCAACAGATTCAGGCGAGATATCGTGGAAGTTCTTCATAATGTAAGAGAAACAATTGCACTTTTCCGCAAAATTGTTTTAATGCGTACAACGCGTTTCGGCTCACAGAGCCATCATCAGGTACAAGACGGTCTTGTACCTGATGATGATCAGGTCTTGTACCTGATGATGACTCTGTGAGCCGAAACGCGTTGTACGCATTAAAACAATTTTGTGGAAAAGTGCAATTGTTTCTCTTACATTATAGACCTTTTCGGTGGCCTACATGGTAATATGTAGACGTCATTACCTTGGGCGGCAAAACGGCTGGAACCCTGATAAAATTGTGAGGCATCCTTCAACAAGTCAGAAAAAATTCTTATTGTGTTGAAAGATTGCTGAATTACGCGTTCCATGCGATGCCAATTTTATACTCAAGCAACAGCCGCCGAAATCACTACGGTCGCGAAAAACAAATTCATTCGCACCGGAATACACGAGCAACCATTCGCCCGGCGACCTTGCCCACCCTTTCCTGATTTCTCCGACTACCCTGGCAACATTGATCGCGATTCGTGACGTGCGGGGGAATTGAATTACCCCTGAACTTCGAAATCTGACAAAAAAATAACGAGCAAAAAACGAGGAAAGCTTTCGGACGGGAAAACAATGACACTAGAGGGCAAGGAAGATATTAGTCGAACGCACGTAATTGGAAATCAAAATGATAGCAGAGACCCGGAGGGATGCGGATACTTGCATAAAATTCCGGGAAAGAACGTGCTTCCTAATACGTCGTCGAATTATTTCAACCTTAACCTATATTGCGTTAAACACTTGTTTAAAAAACCTGTCACGTAAAGCATTAAGATAGAACTACATTAGAGTTAGCACCTTTCTGGAAACTAGTTCGTGACTCGATCGGAGTGGATTACAATGAGACGATGCGCTCATTTTAACCCGTTTGTTTTAATGATAAAAAAAATGACCATGAGGCATAAAAAGCGAAGACTGTTCGAATGCACACTGAACCCTTATTTTTGATGAGATTTCGAACTTTTAATTCACTAATTTCATATTCTCAATTAAAATATCAAGCGTTTGAAGTCTACGATACAAAAATGAGACAAAAATAAGCCGTGAAGTAAATAGTACATCTACATTATACCCTGCGAGCCGCCGCATGGGCGTGTGGCAGGGGGTGTTAGGTAACCAGCCGCGTAAAGATGTAAGTTTTTGGGAGATGAGATGGTGACATGTAGTATAGGAGTGTATTTAGTGGAGCTCAATTTTTATTGTCGTCGCTTATTGTGCGCGGAAAGAATGAGTTTTTGCACCTATCTGTTCGGCAATGTATCTCTCTTATTTTATTGCTTATGTCAGACCTAGAGATGTAGTGAGGAGTCATGATAATATTCTCTGTGTCGCTCTGAAAAATATCAGTTCTGAAATTCTCAAGCAACCTAAGCCTAGCGTGTAGCCTCCGAGTCTCTAGGGGGCCCCACCTTAATCCCTCTAAAAGTTGTGAGACACGATATGTACCCTGTATGTAGTAACAGCCAACCACGTACAGACCAGACCGAAAACAATCCAAGACAGCGTATAATGACCCATTTGTATTTTACAGCAGGTCCTCAGACTCTGTCAGTCATAATTTTTGCTTGGACAATTTTATACTCGTTGAGGCGCATCTGGATGCACACGATCCACATGGCCAGGCCGGGATTACTACGAAAAATGATTATGAGGAATATAAAGCGAAAACCGTTCGTATGTACACTGAAACCTTATTTTTGATGAGATTTAGACTTTCAGCGAAGATAGGGCATATCAAACTAACCGGTACACGAGCTCTTTTAACGATGCCTCTCTCCCACGCATTAGATTAGCATTCATTACACGCATTTGCATTCATTCAACTACTCCACACGTAGCAACACCTCTGCACATATCAGCCAGCATTTCTCTTCCCTTTCGTGGCGTGTTACCTATCATTCTGCTTCCATACTGTACAATAATCTAGGTACCAATATCTATAAAATCTATTTCTTCCCCACCATATTTTAAATTGAAAGTAAAACAGTAGCTTTCTATAATAATGCTTCTATTGAGTAAATGAATTTATGGAGTCCAATGATTTAGAATGATTTAGAATTGTATTAAAGTGTTATTCAAGAATTATTTCAAATGTGGTCTTCACTGAGTGTATACCTACAAACTTCATTAAATTGGGGGATCGGGTTGGTATGGTGGCTGGAGTACTGATTAACCGGACCAGTCTGCATAGGAGGATGTTTTTCAGTTGAAATCCCTACCTGAGTGTCTTGGGGAGGGCACTTCAAGTACAGTGCTCCGTCTGTCGGATGAGACGTCAATCCGTCGTTCCCTTGGCGCTTTTCGTTAAGAGCAGTCTAATGCCGACGCCGGGTCTCTATCCACCCTTCCTCCCTTACCTGTTCCCTATGGCGCATATGACCAAAGCTGTCGGTCGCCTTCCCAAAATCCTATCCAATCCATTTGGTAAATTTGTGCGAGGCTCCTCATTACATTATGAAATATTGGATTGTTCTTTGTTATCATTCTTTGTTTTATGTAATATGCATTGTGACGAAGCTATGTAGAAATCTCTACCTACCGGCTGAATAAAATATTATTATTAGTATAACCTCACGCATTTACTTTTACAGGAGTCGAAAACATCATTCAATCACTGAAACCAGGACGGAAGCTTTTTGTTGGCTACCGGATGAAAACACTCAACCCGCCACAAATTCAAAATTCCTCCAGTGGGAATTAGCGCCATGAATAGATTGACAGCCCCATGCGTTGGGATTCTTCTTCTACGAAATCACAACTGTGGAAGGCTCAAACATCCTTCCCGGCTGTATATCAGTAAATTGAACGAATCAACCGAGTGGTGACTAAGATCTCCTTAGAGGGGAACGCAAGGGGAACGCATCAGAATAAGGGAACATCTGTAAACATGTAATTTCGATTTTAAAAGATGGCTGCGAAGAGCCTGGGTCGTGGTTTACAATAAATAACTGTGAAATCACTAAGTTTGAATTTTTCATTTAAAGTGCGAATAGGCTCCATCAAGTTACGACAGAGAAAATTAATTTATAATTGCAAGAGAAATCATAGTCCACTAACGCCAATCAACCATAGAAGGCTTAGTATTTATATAAACAGCTGGATTAATCATCTGGGCGCAAGCAATTATGGTCACATGCCTAAATTCAGCTGAAACAGACGACAGTAAAGGATTTAAGACACCAAAAATGAGAAAAAACAATCAACTAAAGAAAAGAATAGACGGCGTTTTGACGCAAAAATGCCATTTTTTTGCGAAAAATGAGCCATCTAAGACAGCCATCGCGTTTCATACACTTTTTCCATAAAACAAGGGCTTTTTTTTAATAACTTCCATTTACCAATTTTCTCGCTTATTCATTACAGTACCCCAACAATGCCGCCACGCATGTCAAAGTTTTCGGTGTATCAGTCCAACAACTGATCCATACAATATGACCATTTGTACATTCAACATTATCCTATGTCATCGTGCCATTTGACAATATCCAATCTCTTCTTTAATATACGTGGAAACCTCAGTTTGAACACCACAATGGTCAAGCGTCCCACTAAACCTTTAATCTTACAATGCCGTATGATTATGGAAAGCCAAATTGTTATTTGTTATCATTCTTTGTTTTATGTGATATGCATTGTGACGAAGCTATGTAGACATTTCTACCTGCCGGCTGAATAAAATATTATCATTATTATAACCTCAGATTATGATTAGAATGATTAGAAAGTGATGCGAAGATTTATTATTAGATTAATATAATGATTAGAAAGTGAGGCGAAGATGGAACGCTTTTGGCATGGGTTTTTGTCACCGATTCGAACCACGGACTTCGAATATACGTTCGAATATAGATTGGAACCTTCCCTCGCGAAGCCGTCTTACTCGCATGAGAACAGAATTGGAACCAGAACTGAGGCTATTTTTGGCCTACGCCATACGTCCTACGGGGAAGTAGATACTTCAGGGCGATTTATTAAATTCCATACATTGATGACAAGTATGTACAACAGCAATAACGGCCGCTTCATTTGCGCGGGAATTCAAATGGCTCAGCCTTGATGATGACAAATCGGTGGCATCTAAAGCTACACGAATCCCGAAGAATGCAAAAATAGATTGGATATATCGGGTGGATGACGCAGGGATATAGACATTATCAAGGATAAATATTCCAAGTGTTTCCTCGAGAAATCCCTGGATAAAATGATGATTCAAAAATTCACGGCGCGATGGACGGATAAACTAATTCCATATCCTCAGTTTTTATGTGAAAGAGCCCAGAGTTAACCAAAGCATTTGAACTATGCGCCACGGAAAATAGACAAAAAATAAGCCGTATAAAACATTATTACAGGTGATTTATTACGGTACCCCGAAAATTGCGCCACGTATGTCAAAGTTTGACAATATCCAATCTCTTCTTTAATATACGTGGAAACCTCAGTTTGAACACCACAATGGTCAAGCGCCCTATTAAACATTTTCATTCTAAGTACGAATAAGCTCCATCAAGTTAGGCCAGAGAAAATTAATTAATATTTGCCAGATAAATCATAAATCACTAGCATCAATCACCCATAGAAGGCCAAGGATTTACGTAAACAGCTGGATTAATCAACTAGGCGCAAGAAACTACAGCAACAATTTATCCTGTGACAGGAATTAGGGGTAGATTGAAATAAAAATAACAACCACTTGGGCAGTGACAAAGCCGAAAACAATCCAAGACAGTATAATGACCTATTCGTATATTTTCAGAGGGTTTTCAGGCGCCCTCGGACGTCCGAACTCGCTTGGACTACTTTAAACTCATTAAAGCGCATCTGGACACTCACGATCTATATGGCTAGGATGACTCCGAAAAGGTGGACCAGCATGGCTAAGAGATTAGGGACATGTGTCTAAGTCACTACCCATCAAATTACAGCAAGGCATGGTCTCTCACTGTGGAGAACTCAATTCGCAGATGCGGCATTCCGAACACGTCCTGCGGAACCGGGTTGAATTAATTTCCCCAACTGCACCACAGGACGAACAGATTCGACGAGATGTACTCACAAAAGAGCCGCAGAAGAAATGATTTCACGGTTCAAAACACGAGAAACGAGGTACACCTTGGATAAGACACAACATGAGAAAACAGTGAATTTATTAAAAAATATTGTAGGGAGGAAGAAATATCACATTTCTTCGCCAAAATAGTGAAATCCAGGGTCCTCATTTGCGTTCTGTGAAGGGTTTTTCTTCCGTAATCCCTCCAAACTAATGACAAAAACCTAGATAAAATTCGCTTCTACTACTCTAAAGGCTATCACTGAGTTTTCCGAACTGCTTTCTACAGTTTATGTAGAGAACCATTTTGTCCTACTAACTCACTCATTACACCACATTCCCGCTCGAAATGCTGCTTTACACATGGAAATTACCTGATAACTGTAGCCGGAGAATTCGCAAATGCAAATCATAGCAATTCGACGCGTTGGCTCGTAATTCTGCAACATGAATCAGGAGTAGATTGCTATAAAAGTCAACCGCGGTCCGAAAAAGACTGGCTTATATTTTTCTTCTAAGTAGCACTTTGTTCATTCGATTGAATCGTACCACATTCAGTGATATTCTGGTCTCATGTCTGCGACTTGGGGTTTACAAAATGCAAACATGAGATAAAACTAACTGGAGGGTGACTCATAGTTACGAGTGTAAATATTGAATTTTCACTGGGAGATATTTTTAATGCTCCATTTGTTTTAATCAATAATGCATGTGGGACCCTAACAGAGAGGTGCATGATCCAGTTCTTGCCGGAATAAGGTATTGTTTGAAACTAACCCCCATTCATTGTTTACTTCCGCCGGTCTACCGCCGTTAAATTCCAAGGGAAACAAATGAAAGCAATGAGCAAGCAGAACTATGCCCTGCAAAGAACGATCCTATTTGAAATTTCGCTACACTCGCAACTTCCAAAAAGGTCAACCATTCGTGAGTAAATTTTTCATGAATTTCATTTCATTTCAATGAATCAGGCGATATCTTGGGGAAGTAGGTTACGGTTATCAGGATTTCTAAAAGAGAGAACTTTGCCATTTTTCCACACAATTTTCGTAGCCATACACCGACCTTGGTTTCGACAATACGATGTCATTTTCAAGGTCTTCAATAATATGTCATTCTCAAGATCTTGAAAATGACAGTGTAATGTCGAAGTCTTAGTCGGTGTATGGTGATAAATATTGGATGGGCATTTAACAAAGTTCTGTCATTTCCGGATCATAATACCCATGGTGTAAAGCCACCTTTACATTATCACTCGAAGTATGATTTCTCGATATCGAACGATATCCAATGATATGGACGGATCCAAGTTCGATTTCCGGTCCACGCGGATGATTATTATCCCAATGGGAATTTCGAAACCCTCTGGAAATTAGATTTTCCGGTCCCGATTCCCGAAAGGCTCCGTAACGACGGGAATTTGGGTGCCCAACGACTGGGGTTGCAGGACTAGTTGAGGATAACGAGGTCAATACTACTTATATAGATATTGACATTCAGTTATGTAACTATAAATGTAAGCTTATTTCGAGGATTTTGAACAAGTTTTAAATGATTCTGTACAGGGTCCCAAAATTCTCACGCTTTTTCCCAGATGTGACCTAACAAGTGAAAAGCTGCATCAATCATTCACATATAATCGGAGTAACAACCAAGTATTTGTCAAACAAATACCTAGCTTATTATGCGAATTATGAAAATATTCCACTTGAGTCCCACTCATGCATGGTCTGAAGTCAAGGTGAGTCCCAGGTATTTGAATTCACCTGACTTTTTTGTACTCACCCCTCTCACTTTACATAAATATAGATCCTTCGATAAAGTTTAACAAATCAGACGATACCTTATAGAATATGGTAACAGATATCATGATCTCAAAACGACAGGACTTAGTTTTTCTTCACAATTTTTATTACAACACACCGATCTACACATCGACAATAATATATCATTTTCAAGGTGGCATTCTTGAAAATGACATAGTATTGTAAAAACTTAGGTGGGTAGGTGATCATATAAATTGCGTAGAAAGATGACAAAGTCCTGTCATTCTGAGATCCGTCTTTTATTACCTTTTATTTTCATGTCCTTTGACATTTTAAATTTGACCTAAACCCTCGAAATAAGCTTGAGATAATGATGCCGCGAAGGACAAGGGACTCACCTTCCCGCTTCCAGGCGACGTGTCCTCAAAAGCGACGTTGGTGGCGCCGTAGTTGGTGCTTCCGTTCTCGACCACCAGGCGTCCTCGCATCTCCATGAGCTCAAGTCTGTCGAGGGATCGTTGTGGATTGAGGTCCCTGGAGCTCTGCCTCCGCACCAAATGCGCCATGTTCGACATGGTGGCGGCTCTTGTTGTTGTTCTTGTCCTTGTTCCTTTGCTGCTGGGGCCTTCCGCTCACAAGCGGGGCAGCCCTGCGGGAAAAATCAACAAGAGAGGGTCGTTAAGGACCGATTGAGGTGCCTCATACCGCTACGGTGGCTTAAATTGACAGGAGGATAGAATAAGAGAGATTATTGCCGAACAATTCGGACAAGAATTTGGTCTTTCCACGCAAAATTAGAGACCAATAAAAATTATGCTCCACTCAAAACACAATAATACACTTCATCATTACTTCGTCCAAAACCTTATCCTTAACGCCTTTACACGGCTGGTGTCCTAACACCCTCTGCCACACGCCCACGTGGCGGCTTGCAGGGTAGTACTTAGATGAAGATGTAGGGAGAAGGGAGAAGAGCGCAAAAAATGCGTAAAAATCTAACACTCAGTGGCTGAAATAAATTTTTTTGTTTCTCCTCGCTGTCCCCAAAATTTCATTGGGTACGAAACCATGACTAAGTCGTTATCTCTTGAATAAGCAAAAAAATATGTATACTGGAATTTGCCATAGATCTCCATACACATTTTTCCCTAGGACCATGAAGGATTAATAGATTATATAAAAATGGCCCATGGTCCCGCGGAGGGTCCATTTCATGACTAAATTTCACTTCTATTAGGAAGCTACAGGGACCCATCTGGTTTTCAGTAAATTATCGTTTTGAACTCAGATTCGGATCCCGGTCAGGAAAATGTTTTTTTTTTAAGGGAAGATTCATGCCTTTGACGTCGTTTATCTATGCACTGGAGGAAGTGACTGTAATTCCAATTTGCAGGGATATCGTTAAAAAGAGTCAGTCGCCCCCGAGCTACTCTTTAGGGTTTATTTTCCCCTACGGCGTCTTGTCAAGCAAGACAGCGAATCCTGTGCTACGACGAAGGCCGAAGATGGGGACACCCAGTCGGTATAACGTTCGCCGAAATTCGCCTTGAGCTTCAGTTACTTTTCAATTCTCAAACACGGAATCAATGAGATACCACGATGACAACTTGTAAAAGTTAATTCGTAAAAATGACTTTTACAATCCACAGGTCATTTCACTGATCAACTTATTGTACAAACCGGAGGAAACGACCAGTGGAGACACAACTGTATGAAACTCACAGTGGAAAAATCATTCGCCTGAACCCGGGGAATCGAACCCAGATCCCTCGATTTCGCGCACGGTGGTCCATTTTCGAAACAAGTGGGAAAAAATATTGACTTCTTTTTCCAGCGGAATTCCTTCTTCCAAATGAAGTTTTATAACAATTTATTGAATTTTACGAAAAAAGGGACAAATAAATGCCACAATGGTAAGTATTACTGGACAGGCAAACTGCTACCCGGAATAGAAAAGAATTTGGATATAACATTGCAAAGAACATGTAATATTGATCATAATTCCTCGCATTAAGTGGTGACTATAATTCACTCTGGGCATTGTAAAGATTGTATATACCTAAAGAGGAGTATATTATATTATAGATAAGTGTACAATGATGTCATTATTTATCATGTGGGGAAATAATATAAATCAAGCCATTGTTTGGTAATGGTATAAAAATTAATTATATTTTAATGCGGTGTTGAAATAACTGAATATGCTTTACAAAAATTATTGCTTATTTTTAACTGATCTTACGCATTTTATTGATTATTAGATGAAGGGTTCGCTAATAATGATAATACATCGTCTCCTAATAGACCACACTTTTTTGTTGGGCGCGTGAAATAACTTGATATCACAGGGTCGGACGACAATAGTAGGTAGTGCATTGGATAAATCTTCATTGGTATATTTTCTTGAATTTTTCCTCCTGTGAAATTCTCTAAAATGCTTAAATTCTTTATGCAGTGACTCTTGAGCCTCCTCTGATAGTTGGTTCGAGTTAGAAGATATATTTTACCTATACAGATGACGTTAATTTCTTCATAACTTAGTTGCTTCTAGGAAATTTCAAATCATATTAATATGATGTACACATACAGTGAAACCTGAGTTAAGCAACCAACGACGGTTCCGCTGAAAAGTGGTCGCTTTGAGGGGTGGTAGCCTGATAGTAGTGGTCGTTAAGGGGGGTTTCACGGTATTAATCCTTTAAATTTGAGATTTTTTATATCATAGTTATATCAATTGATATAAAGAAGTAATGTCCTGAAACTTGTTTAAGGAGGCGAAAATCGCCGAGTACAAAAGTGTACTTCTCCCCACTTTGTTGTATGGTAGTGAAACATGGGTATGTCAGGATAGACGTAAGAGTAGACTAAACGCCGTGGGTATGAGTTATCAGAGGAGTGTTTGCGGCAAAAGTAGGATAGATAGGGCTACGAACGAGTGGGTAATAAATGAGTGTGGGTTCAATGCTCCAGTAATGGACATATTTGAAAGGAGTGTGCTCCGTTGGTTTGGTCATGTTGAGAGAATGGATTAGAGTCGAATTACGAAACAGATATATAAGAGGGAAATGAATGGTGCGAGAGGTAGAGGTAGGCCGAGAAAGTTGTGGTTGAATGTGGTTGAGGAAATTCTTAGGAGGAGGAATATTAGGAGTCTTACAAACAGGACAGCGTGTATGAAGCAGTGTGTGGGGGTAAATGGAGCAAAAGAGGTTTGCAAGGATAGGTCAGTATGGAGGAAATTATTGAAGCCGAGTTAGCCGTACAAATATGTATTTATGAGTGAAACTTTGTGACTGTGCCTACCCCGGAAGGGAACGGCGTGATTGGTATGTATGTACGTATATCCTGAAACTCAAGATTGTGTGTAATCAGATACGCCCATGGTTACTTGTAGCCCTTTTTCTCTCTCAGATCTTACCCCACCGAGAGACATTTGAACTTTTGTTTCTTTAACGCGACCTACCATATCGCAGTGAACAGTCCGTAATAATTTCCTATTCTAGATACTCAGCGTAAAAGTTTGGCACTGGTTGCCTAAATTACTAAGTTGGCTGCTTACTTAATTCCCACTTATACATTGGGACCATCCACATAAAGATTTCAGTTGATTTGTTCTTCGCTATTCCAACTACACTGTGCGATTCCGTTGGAATTAAGTTTAAGACCACCCACAGTTCCGCTGAAAAATAGTCTTCGAGAGGGGTTGTCGCTTGATACAAGTGGTCGTTAAGAGGGGCTTCACAGTATATGCAAATTAATTTTAGAGCAAAACAATTGTCTCAAAACCCTTCTCGCCCGACAAAGAGTAACATAACCGCATCTTGCACTTCTTTCAAAATATACCTTCAACCTCCTATTTCTACGCAGGCTAAAAAAACCAGGAGCCGTGGCTAACCAAAGTGGTTCCAAATTCAGTCTATCATACAGCATATAGGGTTCTTTTCAATGTTTTTACTTGCAAGAACTCTGATAATTATTTTTTTTTCGAACTCTGAAATTTAGGACTACTACAGTGAAACATTTATTAAGCGACCACCGACGGTTCCACTGAATAATGGTCATTAAGAGGGGTGGTCGTTCGACAGGGACTCAGTTTCTAGGAGTATTATGCAAATGAACGTGCGGTGGATTTGAAAAAGAATATGGAAAAACATTTGAAGCGACGATTTTGTTCAAACCTATACACATGGCGCTAATTTCCTCACAATTTAGTAGCTCCTGGGAAATTGCAATGCATTTTAATTTGATGTACACAGTGAAACCTGAATTCAGGGACTACCGGCGGTTCCGCTGAGAAATGGTCGTTGAGAGGGGTGGTCGCTTGATAGGGGTGGTCGTTAAGAGGGGTTTCACTATACTAGATTGCCTTCAACCTCCTGTTTCAACGTAGGATAAATAAAAGAGGAGTCATCCCAGACCAAAGTTGTCCCGAATTCAGTTTATCATACGGCGTCTAGGGTTCGTTTTAATACTTTTATGAGGTCATGCCTCTGAGAATTTTTTTTCGAAATTGGAATCCAAGGATACTGTTACATTGCGAGGGAAAGTTTCGTTATGCAGCAGAGGAGCTGTGTCGGTAAATGACTTGGCGCGTAATAAATCAGGCGAGAGAAAATTTAATTAAAAAAGTGGACTTTGACATACTTAGGGAAAATTCGAGAAAGAATCTCAAAGTTGATGAAAATGAGAATCATCATGCTGAGGGAACAGGTGACGGACGATATTAGATTTTTGTGCACGCAGTTTACGCAGCATGGCTGTGATAAGTCTAATTGTATGAAACTACTATTTGTTTTTTTTTTAAATAATAATAACTTTATTTTACAAATAGCTTAAATGCTGTAGTTTCCCTTTGGATGGGTTACATAAGATATTACAAATTACACAGTTACAAGTATACTTTCATTTTCTGGTCATTATGGTTGATTTTATCCAGCATGGTCCTGCTAAGCTGAAGCTTATCAGCAGGTTCCAAGTTTACAATGTTTTGGTGCAATCACAAAGAAAATTATATTCTATCGATAATGAAAAAAAGAATAATAGTGCAGTTGAGGTCCTGCTGAGTCAAAGCGGCTTGTCAGCAGGTGCCTTTAGTTAAAACATATTTTTTTTTTGCGTTGTAGCGTTTTGGACAATTAAGAGCTTAACAATGTTAGCCTATGAGCCACTCTTTTAGTGATTTTTAAAGAATAGATATGCTATTAATATCATGCATTGACATAGGTAATTTGTTCAACGACCCTGGGACTGCATGTGCTAAAGACCTCTTGCCATGGAGGTTAAAATACTTAGGTACAGACAACCTATTTATTCGACGCAGTTGCATGTCAGTATTAATCACACGTTGCTTTATTGATTTGTTGTCAAAGAAGTTGTCACAAATTAACACATATTGATACAATTCTTTTAATGGTAACAAACATTGATTCTTATATACTTCTCTCACATTGTTTTCCTTGACCATCAAATGCGCAACCATTTTATTTTGTAAAGTAATAACCTCATTCAGCAAGGTGGAGTTTGTGCTACCCCAAATCGTCAAACCATAACGTATTACGGCCTAAGCTAAGCCTTGATACCTTTGTTCTTGATTTGTTCATAAGAGTGCTATTTTCCGAGGTAAAAGACATTCAAGTTCTACGTGAATGCAGCTATAGGCTGGAGCCAAAGGGTATGCTGCTCATACTCCTTAATTGACTAAAATGATGCAATGGAAATACAAATGCGGGCATCAGATATCGACAGAATTCAGGCAATCCTTACAGCGACATCTATTCATTCGTCCGTCAGAAAAGACAGAAGTTCATTTCAGGCCATCTGATGGCTCAGAGAATTAAGCTCCATAAAAACAAAGTGTGTGGGAAAGAACAAGAGAACCTTCAACGGCACACACTCACTTCGGCACCCACTATAATAAATGTAGTGAAAGATTAGCGATTTCCTTTTTATTTGCCATATCAGGAGCTTAAGAAAACGATATACAAGACAACTGGTTGCTTCAAAAAGTGATGAGCAAATTAATCAATTACAAAAACTACCACAACACCCAATACCCAGTAACCATCTAGTTCTAGATTTCCCAAATAAAATCTAAAAATCACAGTCCATCTAATTACTACCCTGCCGGTCGCCACATGGGCGTGTGGCAGGGAGTGTTAGGACACCAGCCGTGTAAAGATGTAAGGGATAAGGTTTTTAGAGGTGAAATGGTGACTTGTATTATGGAAGTGTATTTAGTGGAGCTCAGTTTTTATTGTGGTCGCTTATTGTTCGCGGAAAGAACGAGTTGTACTTATCTGCTCGGCGGTGTATCACTCTAATTTTATCGCATGTATCAGACAAGGGATGTAGTGAGGAGTCGTGATAATATTCTCTGTGTCGCTCTGAAAAATATCAGTTCTGAATTTCTCAAGCAATCAAAGCCTAGCGTGTAGCCTCTGAGTCTCTAGGGGCTCCCATTTTTATCCCTCTAAAAGTTGTGAAACGCTATGTGTTAACTTGTTACAATACTTCACCAGACTTGGGCATCCGCTAAAATAAAAGTAGTGAAAGATTATTGATTTCCATTTTATTTAAAATATTAGGAGCTAAAGCAATGCTGCACAAAAAAACTGGTTGCTTCAGAAAAAGATGAACCAATTATCCAATTACAAATCAACTACCATACCCAATACCCAGAAACCATCAAGCTTAGGATTTCCGATATAAAATCTGCAAAATTACAGTGCGTTGTAATTACTGTGACGTTCAATAAACTCTTTGAATGTCATAGATTGAAGTCGTATCTTAAACACTCGCATTATTTGAATTTAAAGATTTGAATTAAAATGTAATAATTTATGCAGGAAATGGGGATTGATATTCCTAACTACATCTACATATTACCCTGCGAGCCGACACATGGGCTTGTGGCGGGGGGTGTTAGGAAACCAGCCGTGTAAAGATGTAAGGGAAAAGGCTTTGGGAGGTGAAATGGTGACGTGTTTTCTGGGAGTGCAATTTGTGGAGCTCATTTTTTATTGCGGTTGCTTATTGTGCACGGAAAGAACGGGTTTTTGTACCTGAAATGTACAACGCTGAAAGGGGGAATTCAATAATAAGATTGAGGACTGATGTTACCCAGTTACCTGTCTTGTAAACCTAAGGTTTGCCATTCAAAGTATGACATCTACTTTATGATTCTCTTCTCCTACACTTGAATTAAATTGAATGAAAACCTATTTAATTTCAGTTTACAATAAATGCTGTTATCATATTTCCCTTGTGCCCAAACATAACCTCCGATTGAAACAGCATCGGGGAGCTTGATGCCGAGCCAGCGTCACCTTTAATCGGTCGAAAATAATAAGTTTTCCAAACGGGGGCAATATGGCGCTAGAACATTACGAGGTACGAATGCTATCCTTAGCTCAAAACCTATAAGCTTTCCGCACGCAATAATGGATAGTGCACGCAGTAAATCTGCCAAAAAACCAGCGCGATAAAGCCGCCGAGTTCACGCTTCTACTCCCTCTTGTAAAAAATCCTCTGCTCGTGCACGCTTTCTCATTGATCGCGCGCGGCAAAAGAAGGGAAGGAAGGGCCTTTCTCTCCTCCCCCGCCCACGGAAAAATAACCACCCGCCCTCTTCTCAGGAAAAAAAATACAACACCTCCTTTTCATCCGCGCAAATGGACGAATTTAAAATTCCCACCGTCACACCCCCTCGGTCCCCGGGTCCGTGAAATAATCCGGGAGGAATGAAAGAAAAGAGAAAAATGGAGGAAGGAGAAAAGTGGCCGCTCTCGCGATGAGGTTCTGGCTTTGGAGCGTAGCACCTCGATAGTTAGAGGTAGGGGATGTGAAAATAAGGTACAGATATTGGTGGTCTTGCGGAATATTTTCAGACAAAAAAACTTCAAGGGATGTGCAAGCAAACAATACCAACTTTTCAATTATAGCCGTCTTCATATTATGATGTCATTTTTTTCACGTAGAATAAGGGACCATAATAGTTGTGATAGACCAGTTCTAGGATACTGACTAGGTTAAATAGGTGTTTTCAGTAGTTCTCAGTATCTTAACATGAATTGTAGATACTAACTTTGCATGCAATCTCCGGCATGATTTACTCTTGCATGTTTTAGTAACTTTTAGTGCTATTTATTTGTCGCAATAATAATACTAACCAGTAGTCATATCTTGAGTAGTGTACTGAATGGTAGCATGTCCCTCTACGTACAACTCTCCTGGTTTGCGGTCTGACTGCTTTTGGCCTGCGCCTGGCATACGGGGGAACGTGCGCGGTTCTGATTTGAACTGGGATGAGTGCTGCATGCCTGATGTGGAGTCACCCCGTGCCACACACCCTAGTGGTGGCTTGCACGGTATTTCGTAGATGTAGATGTAGATTAATCAAATGCCATACTATTTTAGCAACAATGAACCTGCGGCCATAACCATTGAGGTATTCCTGTTTCAGGTTTCCGCGCCGAGCAGGTATTCTTTCAATTTTTTCCTTACGGGATTAGGGATGAACCTGACACAACCTTCGACCTGAAGACGCCTCCAGGATACGAGGAGGAACGCTGTCGGAAAAAACAACGACGCGGCCGAATCCCGAAAGGAAAAAATGGAAAGAACATTGAGGTATTTTTTCCAAAGAACAACGGAACAAGCCGTGCAGTGACTTTAACGAAGTTACCCGCTATTGTTGACACAACTGTATGAAAGTGGGTCTTCATGTATGTAAGTATGTAATGGCGTGAAAGTGGGTGAAGTATGAGATTCACAGCGGAAGAAGAAGTCTGGATAGCTTAATCGGTCAGAGCCCTCGGCGCGGAATCGAGGGATGTGGGTTCGATTCCCAGTCCAGGCGAATGAATTTTCCACTGTGAATTTCACACAACCACCGAGGTATGTGGAGAGGGCGTTCGTTATTGTGGCCAATGCGAACATATAAAACGTGGGCGCGGCCTTACCGCCATCATTGTTAACCCCGATTTTCCTTTAGCGCTTACGAGGAGACGCAATAATGCTGTAATTTTACCAGATCTTCCATCGATAACTTACTAGAAATCAGCACACATTTACTACTTAAATATGCATCCTTCTTACATATATTTTCATTTATTTAAATTTATAACAATAAGTATTGCTGGTGAAAAATATGATCAAATCGAGTAGAATCCATAGCACTAATGGCCGGTTGCAAGAACAATCAGTTATGGAATCAATAGTTATGAGAGCCATAAAGTTATAGATCTCATAAAAATATTCAGGAACAGGAACACATCTATAGGTTGCAGGAAAACTTCTACAAGTTACATAACTTATTTACCAATAGTCCATTTACCAATAGAATTTCGATCTAATCTTCTACAGCCGGATAAAATTTATCAAGGTTTAGCCTATGAATAATAGCTAATGCACATAAAGATTAGTCAGTAAGAGTAAACAGACGGGTCATTTGTCTCAAAACAACTCTTTTATATAGTATTTAAGTCTCCAAGCGGATCATTGCGCATCCGCCATCTTGGCAACTTAAGGAACTCATAACAAATGCCACAATTATAGAAACCAATAAATTTATCGAATGTTTCGACAACACTTATTGAAAGGTTGCCATGGTTTATGGGTCCCATTACTTTAAAGAATATTTATATGTGGTTCCTCAAACTGGCTATAAGTAGCAAAAATATGTTTCCAGAGTTACTTGTTATAGGTGTGCCTGGTGAGCAGGAACTGTTTTATAACGTTCAAGTACTGAAAGTGATGTAAAATCATCGAAGATTGTCGTGGATTTAAATCATCAAGGCTGTGAACTGTTAGACAATGTGTTCATCGTTGCTTTAAGGGACATCTCTTTACTGGTATAGCGAGCGTGATATTTTTTTCTTTCCCACCCGCTGCTCATGTGGCTCTGCTGAGTCCCACTAGAGTCATAAAATATCACGCGACTTCCCTCGGCCAAGAGAGCAACAGGCTACACGCCTCGCACCCCCACCCCTCTCTCACAAAATCCCTGGGACACGCGAGATGGTATGCACACACATACGTTCCGTCGCTCGTCCGCGGCTCAAGGCCAGCCTCCGCCAGACCTTTCGCCGGCTTTATACGAGGGGGTTAATTGGTGGGCGGAGCCGCCCTGGGAGCAAACATCCCGCGTGGAGTCGTGTTCTGAGTCGAAATCTGGACGAGTACGTCGCCGAGGGCCTCCTCCTCCACTTGGAGGAGACGCGGCAGGATGGCTAATTTCGCATCCACGTCATTAGCTACGTGCTCCGAGGGGAGAAGACAGCTCTCCCTTGCGTACAGCGCCAGGCGGTCGGTCGTGCCTCTCCTCAATTTCTGAGGCCCTAGCGTTTTAACCAGCAGCGTTAAAGCTGGAATGCTTATGGAAAGGAAGAAACTGTTTCAGCATTAACTGCGCGTCAATTCGTTTGCCATCAGAGCGACGAAACGAGTACGTGCAGAAATACACATCATTGGAAAGATGCAATTTCTCCATCTTCGAAAACGGTTTCAGGATTTAGTTTGTGGTGTTTAGTTTTACCTATTCACCACGGAGGACCTTTGAAGTACTTCATGTACTCAAATTAATAATGTTTGTCGTAAATACTTGCGTTCCGACGACCAAACGAGAGCGTAGAGAAATAAAAATCATCGGAAAGATACGTTTTCTCCATCTTCAAAAACGGTTTCAGGATATAGTTTGTGATGTTTAGTTGTAGTTATTAACCACGGAGGAACTTTAAAAGCACTTCATGTACTCAAATGAGTAAAGTCGGTCGTAAATACTTGCGATCCGACGACAAAACGATTTCGTACAGAAATGAATATAGGTGGAAAGATACATGTATTCTCTCTTCGATAACGGTTATCAGGATTTAGTTTGTGGTGTTGAGTTTTAGTTATTCACCACGGAAGAACTTTAAAAGTACTTCATTTATTAAAATAAATAATGTGCCTCATAAATACTTGCGTTTCAACGACAAAACGAGTACGTACAAAAATAAATATCGGTGGAAAGATACGTATATTCTCTCTTCGAAAATGGTTTCTAGATTTAGTTTTTGGTGATTAGTTTTAGTTATAGGCTACAGAGGAACTTTAAAGTACTTCATTCACCTAAATAAATCATGTGTACCGTAAATACATGCGTTTCGACGCTTTATGCCATCCACAAGTACTATTTATACACTAAGTTGGCCTAGAGTGTCTAAACCTAGATAGGAAAACCTACAGTTTAAATAAAAATCATAGCCTTAATTTACCCTACGCAGAATAAGGCTACACCACCCCTTGTACCCCTAACCCATTCTCTCTCACAGTGCATTGACAATCCGACGTTTTATTTCTTTATCATAAAATTACTATCAAGGATCAAGTTTTCCACGATCATAGATTCGCTTTTTTATAGTTTGTAGAATTTGGCAGCACAGTTTTTTGTACAGCCTTGAACACCATAACTAATACGTCGATAGAAACGCCTTCAGTTTTATATAAAAAGCGCAGCAATGGTGAAGTTCTCACAGTTACTTTTTAATTTCTCCGACAGATAAAGGATTATTGGTTCCGATGCAGTTTCTCTGGAAAGGATGTTCTGGGATAAAAGCTTGATTTTCACATCATCTCCAGTGGCTAGCCATAAGTGGGCATTGGATGAACTGGGGTTAGAGAATCTATTCACTCTGACATTCCTCATACGGTTAAGGTTACAGGAAAACAGTATGTGCAGCCAGTTTCTGTTCGTCTCCTTAGATATAATTCTATATTCACCTAGCTAGCGATAGAGGCTCAGGAACGTTCAGCTACAGGAGGGAGCAGGTAAAGCTGATGGGAGAAAACGTTGACGAAGAGTTAAAAACATTGAGTGTAGCATTTTATGAGAGGAAACATGGACCCTGAGAAGAGGAGGGCCAAAAACAGCGTGAACGCGAACGCTTAAAGGAGGAACCGAGCTAATTTCACATCCGCATCATTAGTTGCGAGTCGCATACGGTGGAAACTCCCTGCACACGGCCTCATGTCATCAAGCCAGCTTGATTATCCAAGCCTCCGCATTTAAACCCGTGATGAAGATAATTAAACCGTGATGAAGAAAAGCATTCTTTCGCCACACAGACGCTTTTGTAGGGTCTCAAAGAAATTTTCGGAGGAACAAGTTTTTTTCCTCATGAGTGTAACAGGTGTGCAATGTTAAGACCACGCTAGGAGCTGCTTGGCAACGCAAAATTCTACGGTAAGTAAAATGATATCTCGAAACTTAGTGATTCCACGTATCTTTATTTGGAACGACCCGGGTTTCGATGATTTAAGTTATCTTCAGGTAGGTAATCTAAGGTAAGTAATTTCAAAAATTCGGATCACACAATTTTCAGTTGGTTACGGAAGGTCATATCACTTGACTCAATACTAAAATTGTAGAACAGGTAAAAGTGAGAAAACTGAGGGCGTTACACATTATAAAATATGGATACGGGAACTCCTTCCTACGAACAATTATATGAGATAAAAATTCAAGAAAAACAAACTTCTTTATCTTTCAATATGACCTTTATTTATCTACATTATAAGATTAGATAGTCAGTGGCATCGAAGTACTCGATCTACTTCTAAGCTCTGGTATTACGATATTCGGTTAACATTAACATTATTCATAGGTTGATATGGGAATCGTTTACATTTATCTTACCAGAGAGTATGTTTTTCACATTACGAAAGGTTTGCCAGCCGCGTAACTAACGCCGGAGTTAAAGATAGAAGAGTGAATAAACTTCAGTATTCATACCAAGAAAATATTTTAGCAAAGACTGCAAAAATGGGACTAAAACCGTTTCATACGATACTTATGAACCAACACCTACACTAACAAGGAGGTACTAAATATTGAAGACAGAATCGAGTATCATTTCAGCCCTCTCACAGAGTTTTACACGACCAATGAACTTTTTATTGGTGAGGAAGAACGACACATTCATTCATAACATGCGTTTGTGTACTGTAACTTAATTATCCATTCAATGGCAGCATTGAACTAAAAAAATCTACCATCAAATTTCAATTTATCGTTAATTAACTAGGCTAGAAAATTGCTAGAGGCCGCAAAGAGGTATAATTGGCGCTGATTTTAGAAAGTGAAGATTGTCCTGGGACAGCAAAATCCAACGTGATTGGTCGACGGGCATCGACCCCTCCTGGGAACAAGAAGCAAACTAGAACAGCACCAATTAGAAAATCGAGTGGCTCAGTGATTACGATAGCGATGATGCTTGTTATCCAGCTTCAAGGTTCTGTACATGGCACTGAAAAGGTATCACACTAACGTGTATTCTCGAACTTGTTTTTCATCGCGTCGTGTCGCGAAAAACGATAGCGTGACTACAATAGTGACGATATTGAATGAAAAATCAAGAACTTTCCCACATAATTTCCCACATTTAAATTAATATAAGTCACAGAGTTCAGTATTTCACATCGACAGTTACACGGGTACTCTAAACTGTGGAAAGAAAGTCTTACCAAAATATGAGACCATTGCTACAGTAAACGCAAAAATCCCAATAAAAGCGAGGAATGAACATATGATATGATATGACTTAGTTCACTTACTGCCACATAATATTTACAATTATGAATATGTACAAAAATATAACGGGAGCTCTATGTGATCTCCAAGGTCCTAAGACCTGAGGTGAGCAACCAGCAGATACAATGAAAGTATGCCATTAATAAAAAAAAAACAGTAACAGTATTATGAGTGGCAGTTACTAATCACAATTCACAATCATAAAAAAGATTAAAAAAGATACTCAACATTTTCACAAGAAAATAGCCAGTCTTTGGCCAGTTTAAGTGTGTTGGTTATGGATTTACAGTTTTTTATTTCAGCGAGTAGTGTATTAAATAATTTTGGCCCCATATATAAAAAGCACGTTTGCATAAGGTTAATCTTGGTCTGTACGTTACAAGATTTGATTTTTTCTTAAATTATATTTGCATTTATCTGATACACTGGGAATATATCTCCAATACTCTTATTTCAGGCAAGAGTATTTAAAGAGGGTCAGTGCATTTTGCGAGTGCAGTCTTATTTCATATTACATTAATTCAACTGAGAAAGATATGAGCAACTATGTAGACAATCTCTCCTGTAATTTATCTCTATTGCTGGATGAACGAAATAAAAAAAGTCATTTCAAGTAAAAACCATAGCCATTTGCAACTTTGCGAGAACTTCATGGTGAGGTCTCAGGCTACACTAAGTAGAATACCCTCATAATTAGGGTAAAGGAAACACTGCAATTCCACAAAATCAGGGTTAATCTAATTCGGTGGCATTATAGGGTTTTTTCACCCTCATCACAGCATTAACTTTCCGTGAATGAGGCAATGAAAAATGATGGGTAGTGCCTTCTGTCAAAATCAAAGGAAAATAAAAACGGATCACACGCCACATTAGAGAGCAATGGAGATCCGTTTCCCACGCTCAAGGGATCAACAGAACTTAGTCGGTGACGGCTGTGATCCTGACGGAATCGCTAACAGGGAACGGGGTCGGGGGTGGGAGAGAGTGGCGAAGGGGGAGGTCCGGCTTGATATCCAACCCTGCCCACCCCATTTCCGCTTGGGGTGGCCGGGAAACTCGAGGGCGAAAGTGCCGCCAATGAGAACTTCTCCGAGCAACTAATTGATGCTTGGGTGTTGAATAAGTATCGATTTAGGGGGCGCCCACACACTCTCTCGCACACAGAGAGAATGTGTGCGACTCCTCCCTCCCCTATAAAGAGCTCATTGAAGCAGAAAGAAAGGACGGTAAAAGGGTTTATTGAGGACGGGAAAGGACCATTAAAAAGCGCTGAGACGGGAAAAGGTAACACCCGGCAGGTGAAACTACGACGAAGGTTTTATCACTTACCCCAACTGTTCCGTGGTTGGAGAATAGAGACATGACGTACAATGAGATCGATTTGGGGAGGTAGCGAAATATGGTGGCAGTTGCGTGGGAGGGATCGGGTTGGTGTGGTGGATAGAGTACTGGCTAACCACGCGGACGGCCAGGGTTCAAATCCCAGAGGAGGAGGATGTTTTTCAGAGGAAGCCCTATCCCTACTTGAGTGTCTTGCGGAGGGTACTTCAGGTACAGTACTCCGGCTGTCGGATGAGACGTCAAACCTAGGCGCATTTCGTTATAGCAGGCTAATTCCAACGCCGGGTCTCTATCCACCTTTGCTTCCTTATCTATCCCCTATGGCGCAAATGACCGTAGCTGTCGGTCACCTCCCCAAAATCCAATTCAGTTGCGTAGGAGGTCCCTTTTCTACAGAGGAAGAGTGCACTTACAAAATCTTTCTTTACATCAATCTCACAGCAAATATTACAAATTTTAAGTGCTCATTAGATATAAAACACAGCTTTCTCCGCATCATTTAATCCTCCATCCAAAGCAATGCATAGAAAAGATAAACTTTGCGAATTCCACGAAAGTTTATTCTCATGAGCGGCTTCGTAATAAAGTAACAACAGCTTTACCTGAAGATGTAACTCTGATACGAAACCGATCGTGAGAATCAATTTTATCTGGAATAAGCAAAGTTTATTCAGTCTTTGAGTCGCAGTGGAAAAAAAGTCACAAAACACTTAAAATTCTACATGAAATTTATTCTCACGACCGATTTCATGAGAGAGTTTCACCTGTTACAAAACCAGTTGTTATTAACTCGTGAAAACAAATTTTGTGTAGAATTTAAAAAGTTTCCTTTCTCTTAGTGTCGCAATATAAAAATTCCAATAAGCAGAACCAGAGACCACATTTACCCTCATTAGTTTCTCTATATCACACACAGTTTATAATTTTTTATTATCATATGGAGTAACACTGATATAATGAAATGTCTTTCACCTACGCAGGGCTCGCGGTAGTAACACAAACATGGTTTAACACAAGAACGCACGTGTTCTTAGCACCACCCTTTCTCTGCGCCATCTTTGTTTTCTCAGCACTACCTCCCATTAAAAATGCCATCATGTAGTTTTGTTTACATTTGGCAACCATGGATCAAGCGGCTACTTTTAACCTCAATATCTACACTCAGCGTGCAGTACGCGAAAACATTCGTGTGGAGCGTGGCACTCTATGGATCGGAAGCGTGGACCATTGGAAAAGCTGACCAGAAAAGACGAGAAGCCTTCGAAACCTGGTAACGGAAGAGGATGCTGAAGATAAAATGAATGGACAAAATGAGAAATGATGAAGTTTACAGAAGAGTATAAGAAGAAAGGACCATTTGGAACACCTTAGAGAAAAGATCAAATAAAGAGGAAAGAACATAGGGTGTGATACCAGGGGGTAAGGGAACTAGCATTAGATAGGGTAGGGTGCAGGGCTGCAGTCAACCAATCAGGGGATTGAACGACCAATGATGAATTACACTTACAGAGGTAGAGTAGCTTGGTGGCAATGGTCCTTTTCAGTATCCAAGTGAGTTCCTGACAAACTAGCTTCGCATGGAGGAGTTAGATAGTCTCCGCGACCGACTGCCAGAATGACCAAGATCCCAAACCTTCATTCAATGCTTCAAAGTGGTCAATCTGACATTTACACAACCTTTCCATCCCTCTACGGCTTTAAAGGCTATTATTTGAATGGGATTCCCCGATTGAATGCAGACAATATCGGAGTATTTTAATCCATATTTGTTTGCATCGTAAAAACCTTGACGAGAAAAAACCCGATGCCGACAATTTTCCGCCCTGTGAAAAATTTTTGGCAGCGGTGCCTACCCTTAACGTCACGTTTCACACAGTCGGCGAAATAGTTTGTGGTTTCTCGTCTCGAGCCAATTTGTCAGTGTTAGGCGTTAAATTCTAGACTTGATACTTGCATTATTATAAGTTGATTTCAGGGCTGTTTAAGTAATATCACATTCAAACTTTAGAGCATAATTTCTAATGAAATTTTTAAGAGTTGCCCGAGCAGACAAGTGCGTTTGATAGTAAACTTGAGCCTCGGGGAGTTTGGCAGAGTTTTGATGATCGACTGATGTGGGAAAAACATAATTGATCTAAGAACTTTAAGAAATCCCTCCACTGCCTGAACTATTTATCAACACTCGGAAATTGAAGTTGCCAAGATATGTAGTTTACACTCGTTGTTCCACAAATATATATTATTATGAGAAATACATGTTTTCCAGAAAAGAAGAATCGGACGGATTGGACACATCCTGAGACATAACGGGTTTGTTAAGAACATAATTGAAGGTAAAATAAAGGGAAATTTCCCCAGAGGTAATCCTAGAAATAAGATGACGTACCAAATGAAGAGGGAAGTAGGTACGTAAGAAGAGATACCAAGGGGTAAGGGAACTAGTATTAGATGGGGAATGGTGGAGGGTTGCAGTCAACCAATCTTAGGATTGAACGACCAATGATTATTTTTTTCCAGCGCGAGTCAAATTTAGCGCTGCTTCTACTGAAATAACTCGAAATGGCGGATTAATCATATTACCATTCAATTCCCGGGAAATGCTCCCAACTTATGACTTAGATGACGGCGATAATTTGCTACTCATGACCTAGAGCCTTAATTTCACTGACATTAAATCTCCAGGAATTAATCCATTCTTGTTTCAGTTAATCGGAAAAATGGCATTTCTACGAGGGAGAAAATTCTTTTTTCTATATTTCTTCGGTTTTTTAAACATAACTATTAAACAATTACAACTTTTTCGATGAGTAAAATATAGATAATAATAATATTATGGGATATTTGGTCATTGATCATTTTTATCACAGCCAACGTTTCGCCAAGTATTTTTGCATTGAAAATTCATGTTCACTTCATGGAAAATGTCGTCCGGTGAGATACGATGTAGACTATGTTTTCAGATATCGGCCAAGAGTTTTCCTGTGGTTAAAACGAATTTGAAAACTAAATAACATACAGCACACTCGGTAATTTTCTTACCATGTGAATAATTTGAAGGAACTACTCGCGCCAGTACCATGATATTCGGGCAGTGAAAAAACTTCTCGACTCGACGCATTAGATCTTGTTCGAGCACTGACTGCTTCATACTCGGGAAGCCTTTGGATTCGGAGGATTTTAATCAGAGAGGGAAATTGAGGTCGAAATAAATGAGATAGAAAATTTACGGTTGAACTGAGAGGAATGGGGTCCAAATTATGTGACCGCGGCGAAAGGGAATCGATGAAAAGGGGCTTCTGCTGACTTGCCCAGTTTCATTTCATTCGAATCTTTTTTTTTCTTCTTTTTCCTAATTTACCAGAGACCCTGGTCATATGAAACGAACTTTAGGGAGCACCGGCAACACTTTCCATGCATTTGCCGCGAAGCTTTTAATGCTGAATAAAAGGAGAGCGTACGTAAAAGTATACTAAAACTATTTCATAGACTCGACGGCCTCTATTCATTGGATTTTCTGGGACTCCTGAGCATGTACAGGAAGAATTTTAAAAAATCTTTTTACTGTTGAATTGATTAGCAGAGACACTGGCGGACGTTGAAAGATGGCAAATAAAAAGGATTAAAAAAGTAAAAAATATTGAACATATTTGATAAGCCCAATTTTTCAAATGGAAAAATGACGAGTAAAAGATTACCACGCATCCGGGATATTTTGTACCAAGATGGATACGTGTCTTAAGACAAAAGAATATTTTCCAGAAGAGTGCTGAATGCCTTGAAAAGTCTAAAAGGAAAACTTTTTTTTTCACTGATTCAGGTGTAATGAAGTGGAAGTTCGTCATAATGAGAACAACAACATACTTGTATATTACCAATACTACGCGCTACGACTCAGAGAACCATCATCAGGTACATCAGGTCTGGTATCTAATGCTGACAATGAGGGTCGAACGCGTAATAATAACTGTGGAAAAGTGCCATTGTTGTTCTCATTACTTAGGGAACGTTTAAAATCTGGGCGAAGCAAGAACTCGCATTCATACAAATCGACGTCGATTATTCAAATCCAATCACGACGTTCTCTTCCGGGGTAGACACAGTGTACGGCACACTTAATTGTGCTAAGTGCAGTCAAAAGTAGAACTCCCGCCTATAGGCCTATAAAACAGACTCTTCTTAAATAATTTCCTCCATCATGATCGCGGAATAACTCGTTTGATTCAGTAACCTCTTACCTCTCAAGCAAGTTATTTCTATCTTTATTTTCAGCCATTTGCATTTTATCGAAAGCGAATATGAAATTCCTCGAAGTTGTGAAAGAAACACTTTGGAGTATTCGGCTGCTCTCGGAGGGAATGAATCAGAAGTCTTGTAAGGGTAAGGCAGAAAGATTGTAACCACCCTGTTATCTCGCAGTCGGTAAAAGCAAAAGTTGAGTGCATCAGTTGTTTGCCATATTTTATCCAGGTAAAACAGAATAATTCGTTTATGTATGCTCCTTTTTGTGCATAAAAGTCGTGAGTCTAGCTTCAGAGTTTTTCCACTAGAAAGCAGCACTTAAGGTTTCACTTTGCATTCATTTTAATTTCGGTCTCATTTTCCAATACGTGACATTTTTAATTACACCATTCATTCCCACAGCGGCATAATTATTTTAGAAGAAACTCACTCATTGAGATATAATGAGACCAAACATTTACCCCAATAAATGTAATACTTCCAAAGACTAAATGGAGAAAGTGTACAAACAAGAAAAACACCAGACAGTCTCAACGCGGACAATATGTACCAACTTCCAGACGCATGGCGATGGGTGGAGAAATTCCAAATGTTGACGTTTGGCTATCGTTAGTGGTCTTTATTGTTGCAACCACCAAATACGTCCTTTCATGTACAAACACCAGGAGATTAATGCCCGTATTCATAGTCGTATTCCTAGGTGTTACCTGGGTATCCCCCAGCCAGGAAACACCTAGGTGTCCCCTACTCTGAGCGATTCATAAACCTTACCTGGGTAACACCCAGCCAGGGGACGCCTGGGTAAGAGATTTGGCAACATACTCGCGGAAAAATACATATGAACGGTTCCGCTGAATGGCTCTCGATGTTTTCGATGCTCATTTTTCACCGTAACCAAGCACGCTATAAACAATAATATAGTATCCTGCCACACAATATTGATGAAAAATGATTGAAGGAATATGAGAGAATGTTTACAATATTACTTAAATATTTATATAATATGAATGGTGAGGAATACGAGGGTGGTTCAATAAGTACCCGTGTTTGTAAACAGAAGATGTTACTATGGAAAGTTGTTGATATTATCGTGCACTGTCTTTAGTACAGTAGTATCAATTTGACCCACGCGGGGGCAGCAGTACTGCGTTAGGGGAGCTTTGGGTAAGCTTCATGCCTTACCTAGGAAATCGACGGCCTGGGGGAGAGTTAGGGGACGGCAGTCCCCTGGGTAACGACTATGAATACCATTTCTGAGCGAAGGGGTTCCCCCATACCTGGGGGACACCCAGGTAACGACTATGAATATGGCCCTAAGAAATTCAACTCTGTCTGATGAAGCCGGTAGAAGGGTCGGCGAAAGCTCGCACTTAAAAAAATTCATTCATCGTTTAATCAAAGGAAGGAATCGATAAAAAAAGTAATGAAGAAATAAAGAGAGCAATTTTTCACAAAGATGAAATTTACTTCGACCCGGGTTTCAATGTGTATACATCATCATCAGGTCCATCAGCTCAAAAAAAAATTCCACTCAATTTCGCAAGTATCTTCGGATTTTAAACGATAAATAATTACTGGATGTAAGAGCGAGAACTAAAAAGCTACCGCTTCAAAATATTGGGTAAATTACTCTCTGAATCACGTCATGCCAAACCGGAGAAAATAGTTTCAGCACACTTAACATTCCACCAAATACCTTCATACCTCCATATGAAATGCTCTTCTTTCAAATCAGGTGGGAATGATTATGATTATAGTACTAAAAATGAATTCAGTGGCAAAAAAAAACAATTAGCACTCTAGATGAAGAATTAGCAAAACTAATGCGCTCGAGAATCAAGCATATTAAAATGCAAAGAAGCGAACAAGTTGAAAAATAATACACCAGGGTTGAAATTCGCTATGAAAAAATCATTTGACTTGACCGGGATTCGAACCCGGGTCTCGCAATTGCCGGTCAGGTGTGTTAGCCAGTTACACTACCAAGCCATCTTCCTTCGAGGCGAATTTCGAGGGGGGTTTATGTGAACTAGATGTTCAGGCCTCAAGTCTACATTGTAGCAAATGAGACGAAGTCGTGCTTACAAAGCCACTGTAACTGGCTAACACACCTGACCGGCAATTGGGAGATCCGGGTTCGAATCCCGGTCAAGTCAAATGATTTTTTCATTGCGAATTTCAACCCTGGTGTATATGCACCCGTGCGAGTGACTTCATACCACATCATTTGTTAAATGCATTGTTTGGAAATTTGAAAAATAATGTTTAAAATACACTTAAAAATTAAGGAGAAGCAATAATTTAAATCATTACATATCGAAACACTATGGGAAGTATTTAGTTTAACTAATCGGTAGTCTCTAATGGTAATACTTGTATATACTAATAACTATGCAAATAATGGACTAACAAACATATGAAGTTGTACTTATGCTATTTAATTACAGGTTCACGCAACAAGCGCTCACGAAAGAGAAGTAACGACCAGCATGTAGGCAATGAGTTGATCTGATGGTACTTAAAAGCTGTATTAAACCATTAATTTAGTCTAGACCCATAAAAATTTCAATAAAAATACTGTTGGGGTAAAAACACAGCACCCTAAGAGAAGTGCTAGCAAAACATTCACTCGCAGACACTCAGGCAATAGCGAGGCATGAAACATGGTCACCGTTTAGACAAAAGACTTCCTTAAATCATCGGAAATAGGGTGACGTCAACGTTGCACACCTGAGGTTCCTAGTTTGCGCGCAACACACATTCCGTAGTCCCGCCTTTCATCTTCCCGTCGTCTTTCACGGGGAGGGTTGAGCCCTGGGAACTTCTATCGAAGGCTTCGGAAGAGATTTAATTGAAGAAAACAAATGGGCAGGAAGAGAAAAGTAACTGTAAGTATCCGTCATGGAAGAAAATGTTCCTCTGAGGATGACTTGTCTTTTCCTTTCCCCTTTAATGGTCTCCCCGCCACAGAAGAGGCAATTTACAGGCTCAAGCACACTCGAGGAAATTGGCAGACTTCCATTCGGACACACATACAAACACGCTACGCCTCCACAAGAGTGAGAGAAGGATCGATTATGGGGACAAAAGGTGGTCACATATGGCATTCCTTTGGGTACTGAGAACAGCAGCTATGCGGCGCCAAAAATAGCGCCAAAAATGTGAACACATGTTGCATTTCTCGAGGAGCTAAAAACAACTCCTACACGGAGCTAAAACTAATGCTGAACAAAATACCTCAAACAGTAGGAGGCGAATAAACAACTACTCTTTTCCTACAAGGAGATGGCATTGGCTTTAGGTGGACAACTAGAAGACACCAAGCTCAAGTCTTGGAGAAGACTTATTGCATTCACTCAGTTACACCATTGGACATGGGGTTAAGTAGTAACGAACGACTCATCATGAATTGCAGATAACAGCACCTAAGAGGCGCTAAACAACAAAGGTGGGAACACATGGCACCCATAATGGTACTGAATACACAGCCAACTTACTGCTAAATACAGCCCCGAATAAAATATCTCTTGCCATCCAATATGAGTTAGCAACGAATTTTATTACCAAGCAATGTAGAAGCTCTGATTGGTACTAAAAGTACGACCAAAGATTTATACACTATCAAGACAATTCTTTAGGCGCTAAATATAGCACCAATATTCAGTTAAAATAGCTCGGGAAGCAAAAACTTCAACCGTTCATGGGTAAAAAAACACAGCTCTCAGGAGATTTATCCGTTCGTGGCGCTAACGATAGTGCCGTAATTAACACAAATGACACCCTTTATGATGTACAGAAAAAGGACATAAAATTAGTGCCGAAATTAAAGTTTTCGAATCGTCCGAGGCGAAGTAGCGAATTTATCCCAAGAAATACGGTATCCAGAATGTAGAGCCTACAAGGGATGAGCAGAGAATCCCGGGTTAAATTGGAAAGGGGAACCTTTGCATATACTCACAAAACACACCAAAAAACGCTGGAAATGTTATGAGGTTACTGGTGGAAAAACATTAAAAATAACACCAAATGGACGTAAAATATTGGCGCCTCACGCGGGGAGACAATAGAAGAATACACAACCACCTCACCGCTAAATGCAGCCCCGAATAAAATATATCTCGCTATCCAATATGAAAAAGCAACCACTTTTCTTATTGGATTGGATATGAAAACTATCAAGAAAGGTAAGGGTCAAACTACCTCAAGCATTTATACGTGCGAATGTACATTTTGGGGACAAAGAAAGTGACTGAAAATAAACGCACTGCCCTTCTTTTATATGGAAAATGGCAGTCGCCTAGCATATGGGCGGATATATAGTGGAAGAAGAAGAATTCAGATATGGCGATATCTGAATTCTTCTAAGGTGAATCTGTCTTTTAGGGTGACTCGAATGGATTGAATTTTGGGGAGGCGACCGACGGCTAAGGTCATTTGCGCCATAGGGGATTGGTAAGGGAGGAAGGGTGGATGGAAACCTGGCGTTGGCATTAGCCTGCTCTTAACGAAAGGCGCCAAGGGGACCACGGTTTAACGACTCAACCGACAGATGGAGTACTGTACTTGAAGTGCCCTCCACAAGACACTCAAGTAGGGATCGGGTTCCCTCTGAAAAACATCCGCCTTTGCAGGGATTTGAACCCTGGCCTCCCGTGTGGTAGGCAAGTACTCTAGCCAACACACCAACCCGATCCATGACTTTTCTTATCAAGCAATGTAGAAGCTCTGATTGGCGCTAAAAATACGACCAAGGGTGTGGCGCATCTTCTTTATCAATATTGGTTACTGATGCTGGGTATTACGAAATATTTTTTTTTCATGTTTATTGGTCTTTGTTGGTTGTGCTGCTATTGATGTCGTGATATCTGGAGAGGAAACTGAGTTTGATAATACATTTGTTTGTCATTGTTCGCGCCGTTTGCGGAAACTCCCGATGAGTGCATGTGATGTGCATAGCGTGCACGCTTTACACATCACGTTCACCCCTTCCCTTGCCTCGAGTGTTTCGTGTGTTTGCGTGTGTTCCCGTCAGTGAATATCTCCCTGATCTCCATAAAAACACGCCTTGGACCTTAGGTTTTCTCCCCTTCACTTGTGTGTATGTGTTCCCATCAGTGCACCTCTACCGGATCCCAAACAGCTCCGGCATAGAACTACAGAAGACCCTCGGATGAAAACGTCAAAGAGAAATGCTACTTCGCTCTGGTTAGGACACAACTCGAATACGCCCTGAGCATTTGGGACCCTGGTCATAAAGATTTAACCAAAAAAATTACTAAAATACCAAGGGAAGCAGCGCGTTTCGTTAAAAACTGCTACAAGCGTAAATATAGTGTCTCAAAGCTTTTAGAGGAATTAAGGTGGGAGGCCCTAGAGACTCGGAGGCTACAATCCAGGCTTAGGTTGATTGAGAAATTCAGAACTGATATTTTTCAGAGCGACACAGAGAATATTATCATGTCTCCTCACTACATCTCTAGGTCTGACAGATGCGATAAAATTAGAGAGATACACTGCCGAACAGATAGGTACAAAACTCGTTCTTTCCGTGCACGATAAACGATCACAATAAAAATTGAGCTCCACTAAATACACTCCTATAATAAATGCCACCATTTCATCTCCAAAAAACTTACATCTTCACACGGCTGGTGACGTAACACCCCATGACACACGCCCATTCGGCGGGTCGCAGGATATTATGTAGATGTAGATGTACGGAAATGTGTGCCGTCCGTCTTGACGTGGAGGCATGATGCGGAACAACTCTCGGTGAGTGCATGTCTCTCCCCGCGTGAGGTGCCAGTACTTTACGGCCATTTGGTGTCATTTTTATCTTTCCATTATTATTCCAAAATAACAGTAGTTAATAAACATGGACCGCGATAGTTTTAATAATTTGATGAACTATGTTATGAGAGGGAATCTCATGTGAGCACCTACTCGTAAGGCGTAAAAAACACCAATAAAGGGAAAAATTAAATCAATCGGCAATATAAAGTTTACCATGAGAGGATCCGTTCAGTCAGGGTTGGTATGTATGAACATATGCACTCTCCAAAACGGACCCTAAGTCGACCAAACCGCCCCTTTCTGGTACGCTTCCATGCGTGCGGTTGATGAGGGTCAACCGATAAGTAACAAAACTAAGCAAACTTGTCCGCGATAGAGAATTATTTATTGATCAGTGGGACAGCAGGCCAGAGAAGAACAGACTTCCGCAAATCAGGAGCATCTGGAGGGAACATTTACGATGAAGTAGACCAAGGAAAGCGGAGACTTATTGTGGCATAACATACGGAAGGATCTGCACGTGCAGATACAGAGAAATTAGGGGTCCTCGTTAGCTTGGCACATTGGAGACCCAATGGCTACCTCAAGGCCATGAAATAGAGAGTCAAATTTGAAGGCTGTGAGTCAAATGCAGACTCCAACTAATAGTGCAAGAGAAGAAAAAATACTATTAGAGCGCAAGGGAACTGTCAAAGGCTCGGGAGGCCTTCAGAAATAACAAGCGACGGTTTCAAATACACGAAGTGAAATTATGCATTCTTTCTAATATTTACATGAAAATTAATGCGCTTAGCATACAATAACCCTATTTTACAGGTAACAACTAAACCCAGGATGATAGCAAACCTCCCTATATTATTCCAGATGATTTGCGAATAAATGGCCAACTTTGGATGAAGAACGTGATTTTTAACATGCTTCGTCATACAAACATGCTTAAACTCCTAACATGTTAACCTGCGGTGAATCATACACGTAGGCCAGAAAATCACCCCTTCCGTGATAAAACTTGATGTCAGCAAGAAAAAAATTTCATCCAAAAGAGAGAAAATTTTCTGGGAAATTATGAGCACTTTCTGATTTTTATCAATAACTTTTCGTTAACTATTACCTAATGACCGAATTTCTCAAGAAATTCACACCGCTATTTGCTTAAAAATTCTTTGTTCACATAAAGAAATTATTTTTACATTTTGAGCGAAGGAAAAGTAACATCGGAAGAAAAGCTTATTTAAATAAAATTTTAACAGTTGCCAAAATTATTTGGGTCTCAAGGTTTACTAAAGCCAAGCACTCAAATGAAACTTATGATTATCAGAAACTCTATAATAATAAAATTTGACACAATGAGTTGTCAAGGAACAAATACAAAAATTTAAAAGGGAGGATATTTTCATGATTGATGATTATATTTTCACCAGGCCAAAATGTAAATAGCCCTTGTCATCATTATTAAGATAAAGGGCAGCGAGATTGCCTGGAATACTAAACTAGTAGACCTCTTTTGATGCCCAAGGAGACTTCTTAGGCCAGGAAAACCTTACCCAGACACTCTCGAGTGAATTACGGCGACCTTTACCGAATGAGCAACCCCGAAGACCTTTGAAAGACCCCAATGAGCCGTCTCTCCACTCGGCAAGTTTCAAACTGAGGGGGGCGTAGGGCACTGACCTCCCGCCGTAGGGCACTGACTGTATAATCGGGAGAGGTTGAGTTCCCTCCAGAGCAGGTGCGGCCATCAGAATGCTTTCCACCCAATCACTTCCCTTTTCGAGTGAGTGCCGAACGGTCTCTCAATACCGACGGACTCCACTATCCCTATCAAGAAAATTACACGAGTATTCGGTAAACGAAAATGATGCTAGTACGGTAACTGCATTTTACCATGGCACATCTGTACACTCCCCTAACGCAAATCAATAGTGGCTGAAAAGTCGAATAACTCCTCTAGTTTTAATCCCTCTATTTTTTATTTCTGTGACAAAGGTGTTAAACAGGATTTTTTATACAATTTTGAAATTGTTTCAGCATTTAACACAAGTAGTCATAGGGTTTTAATGGATTTCATTCCTGACAAATATGTTCAATTTTTAGTCATAGTCAATGTTTACTGTGCTTCTCTCCCTATCTTTTCACATATGATGCTGTTATTTTTACGCTTTCATGTGGTAGTGTCCTTGCTTTGTTAACCAACCGATTCCTCTATTCTCCTCCCAATGATCCCTCTCCTCCCCCAGACCCTACTTTCAACCCCCCCCCCGTGCATATCACACAAAGCCACCACATCTGTACTCAATACCCGAACTCTGAAGATGGTGTTGTAACATCGAACCGGATAGGTATTTTAATGAAAAGTATGGAAAATACGAAGTCATTTTTCCACTATTATGATGCGTATAAACCTCTTAATAATGGAGTAATGTGGAAATAAAAGAATAATTTATCACCTTTTGGCAGTAGCTGAACATTAAACCTAATTATTTAGAAGGATATGCGAAGAACGGAATTATAATTTAGGAAAACATAGACATGTGCCTCTCATTTTGTTTCGGTGTTGTTTACTTTTACCTGACTTTTTCGAAAAATAGTTGAGGATTCATAGTCATTTTAAGCTACCATAAGCAGCTACCATAACTGCGACTGTAATTCGATCGAGACTCATTAATATCCTTCATTGTAATTAGTAAGCTAGTATTTTTGCCCAATGGTATAACTTGAAACCTTACGGCATCAATTCAAAAGTTAAAGTCTTAACATGGTGGAAGGTCGTCATTGTAATAAACCAAACTTTGCATCCTCCATAGTTTTAGGATTGGATTCGATATTTGGGGAGGCACACCGACGGCTAAGGTCATTTGCGCCATAGGGGATAGGTAAGGGAGGAAGGGTGGATGGAAACCTGGCGTCGGCATTAGTCTGCTCTTAACTAAAGGCGCCAAGGGGAGCACGGTTTAACGACTCATCCGACAGACGGAGTACTGTACTTGAAGTTCCCTCCATAAGACACTCAAGAAGGGATCGGGTTCCCTTGAAAAAAATCCGCCACTGCAGGGATTTGAACCCTGGCCGCCCGTGTGGTAGGCGAGTACTCTAGCCAACCCACAAACCCGATCCCCTCCATAGTTTTACGATAAACAATCCTCTAGTTTCGGCAGTTACGCCATCTTAGGGTATACTGAGCTATCGGTAGTTGGGGTGCATTTACATAAGTCTAAGGGGAAATGTTGCGGATGGGGTGAATTGGGGGAGGAAGGAGAGAGGGTGGACTGTTGAGGAAGTTCGGTATATCATCCTGGGTGTCGGGGTAAGGTGACTAAAAGCAAAGGGGATGGATTAAGGAGAGCATTGTCGTTTAAAAGGTAATCAGAATCTTTTAGAAGGCCGATCGCTCTTCGTACGTGGGCGTCCATATTTTTCCCGTTCTTGGCGCAGAGCAAAACTTCCGGATAGAAATCGCACCCATGGCCCAACGCCATCACATGTCTGGCGAAGGCGGATGGGTCATCCTTATCGTTGAGTCGCATCTGGTGTTCCTTGGCTCCGGTTTTGAAGTTGCACCCAGTTTGACCGATGTAAAAACACTCACAGTCAGAACAAGAAAGCACACACCACATTTAGATTTGGTACCCGCAATGTCTTTAGAATTATTTATCAGGGGTCCTAAGGTATTTTTATCATTGTAACAACATGTCTTAAAATTACAACCCGGGAAGGTATTACGGGAAGCATAAGACAGAGGGCCAATGAACCGTATTTTAAACCATTTCGTCTTATCTTTGGGATTATCGGGTGACAAGGAACATATTTTTGTCAAGATTAATTGCCTAGATTTTTTATTGAAGATTTTGGTGATTACTGATTCACAATATCCGTAATTTTGGGCAGTTTTTCGGATAGAATTCAATTCCAACATAAAGTCAAGAGTTTGACGAAGGTTAGTCAATCAGGCAGTGGATCATAGAGTGAAAATATGCGAGTTAATTGGAGTGGGAGCAACATGAATTGCTAGGTATTAAAGCATCAGTGTGGGTGAGCTGCCTATAGTTGGAGAGCTCATGTTTAATATATTTTATATAAATTGAAAAGTCCAGATAATTTATGATTGATTCTCCGAATTCAGAAGTACTGTACTTGTTGGTGAAGGTTGTTCAAAAAGGTTTTAAAAAATCTGTCACTTGTAGCGCGTCTATAGACATAAAATATCATCTCCATACCTATACCAAGATACAACGTTGTCAATTAAAATATTTCGTGAGTTAAAAAGTTCTCTTTCGAAGTTATCCATAAAAATATCAACTATGAGAGGTGAAAGGGGACATCCCATGGCTACTCCCTCTTCTGACGGCACCTTTGTCCCTTGACTAAAAAATAGTTTTGATGCATGTGTTGGAAGGAGCCCTTAAAGGAAATGGAGTTCCATGTGTAATAACGAGCGGAAGGATACCTATGCGATCGTTTACTGAAGTTTTCACGTCTAATTGTGAAGGACAATTTTATACCTGTTCATGTATACATGCCTCTACTTGCGATATCACCACAGCGGATGTTCCGCACTGGCACGGGAACGTATGATCAGGCGATTTCGCTATATTTTGTTAAATATACTAGTTTATATTTAATTTTGATTTAATTTAATAATACTAATATAGTTAAATATAATAGTTAAATATAATAGTTAAGTTTACATAAATGGTTCAATCTTCGTTGAATCTCGACACTTCGAGAATTTACCCTGTGGTCTAACGCGTGCACGACTTCACTAAATTTAAAAGTTCGATAGCTGCGTCGGAAGTCTCCACGAAGTTTTCCGCTACACTGAGGGCTTCGTCTAGAGGCTTACTTGTAAAAAGATTTGACACGTCAAATGACACAAGTTCTGAATTAGGGGAAGTATTTTTTGGTCCAGATCTCTTCATATTTCTATGAATTGAACAGTTTCAGACAGTGCAACGCTCATTAATGAGGCCACATGACCTACGACCACTACTTTAAGTGACAATGTCATATCCTCAGAACATACCTAAAAGATGTTTTACGGCATCACAAGTCAATGGTCAAATGTGGAATGAATAAGCCATGTGTATGAAACGGACAGCGAAGATATTTTACACGATTCAACCCTTAGCAGAGAAAAGCAAGGAGAAGGTAGTATGGATGATATAATTATAGAAGAGTCAGCTTGATAGTCCAAGAATCAACAACAAATAGTTATTTTTTACTGAACTAGCTCTCATAGCGTGGAACGGAGTAATGGAATTAGGTGTTTACATGCATGAACACTTAGCATTTCTACTCAATATTGAACTTACCGCGATCAACGACGCAATCACTTCATTATCGAGAAAGAAAAAAAGACAAGACAGCCATCTTTTTTTTAATCGCGGGGAAAAAGTCGTTACTATTGAAAAAAAATTTTAACTCCATCAACAAGTCTAAAACCATGGAAACCTAAGCGTTCTAAAAAATTAAAGGCTTGTCTATGGACTTCAGCCAATTATCGTCCAGTTTAATGGGTGTCTTCTCTAACTACTACATTATCACAATATTAATCAACATTTAATCATTCTTTAATCTAAAATTGTTTAAATTATAACGATTATTTAAATTATAATTTTACAAAAAATCCCATCCTTCGATCACGGTCCAGGTGAATGATTATAATTTTCAATAAAAATTTCGCACATTGGAAAACATTTTATCGGTGTTCCTGTACGTGGAAGAGGCATAATTCCGTCAAGCAGCGTTAGCGTAATTCAAATAAGGTTGAGAGAACGAAGCTACGATTTTCTGCCACACTATAAACCCCGCTTTCGATCCGTGCTGCTCCGCGGCAGTTGGTTCGATATCGGCGGTCGGGGGGTGCGATCCACCCCACCAAGCGACGTCCACGCAGGGTACCTTTAATTCCTTTATCCTCCCATTGCACGCCCTCCCTCTCAATCTCACTCAGCTACCTTCCTTTCGGAAGGCCAACCTTTTGCAGACCCAAGGCCATTCTGCGGTGATAAAAAAAACAACCACAGGCTGCGAAGGGAGATTAAACCCCCAACCCCACAAAAAAATACGTAAAGAGACGCTCCCGAATCTGATACAATGAAATCTCTCAGCCCACGCAATGTTTGTGGTGATAACAAAAACTCGGTGAAACACGAGACCGAGCGTAATTTTAGGACCAAAGGCTTTCCTTTTTCTCTGGTGCCTCCGTTTTCCCCAGCAGCACCTTCCAGCGAAAATAATACCACGCAGGTTTGGTTTGCCGATAGCGACCATGGACCAGCGGTCGGTTTCAACTCATATACCTACGGTTGGCGCACAGACTACAATGCTTCTTAAATGATAAATAAACGTTACGAAGAACGGGCCACAGATTTGACATTAGTCACCACTATTGGACATTTAAAAATAATATGTTAACAACGTACATCCGAGGCCAAAAATAAAAGAACGAACTAATTCAAGCTAGGATTCACCATCTCCAGTTTACACTTTATCAAAGGTTAATGTAGCGAAATATGAATTTATTATCTGAGCCAGAACATGGGTGAGCCAGTTATACATAATGTTCTTGTGTTTGGTGAATTTGAGTTGTGTCAAACAGACTGCAACTCGAAGAGCAAAATTAATTGCCCATCCAAAAGATGCGAACACTTACGGGTTTATAAAAGAGATATATCAATCCCTTATTCTCTCATCAGATAAAATAATGAGAAATTTTGTGAGTAACTAGAATATCCTTTATAGAGTTTCAGCAGGAAAAAATCCATCGGGATGAGCAAATGTGTGACGCGAATGAAAATTCTGAGCGTCATGACCCACAGTTCGTGAGACTGCATCGAAATGTTTGCATTTGAAAAGGTGATACCAGATAGCACCTTAACAATTCCAAACCGACCTCAATTCTTTAAAGATTATGAATATAATTAGTCTCGTCTTAAATTCATGCATACATGAAAATTATTTCTAGTTTCTTATCAACCGGCGCTCAGGAAATAAAAAAGTCACACGTTATAGAATAATATTAAATATTCACCCATTAACCCAAAAAGAATCTGCTTCTGATTATAATATGCCCTAAAACGCTTATTATAATTTCAAAGGCATATCACGAATTTCAATTGAAAAAAATGGGCATTATTAATAATGGGAAAAGATTAACTAAACCGTGGCTAAACAATCGAAGAGCTATGAAAAAGGTATGCGGTCCTAGAATGAAAACTAGTACTTTCAATATAAGTTACGATTAGTTATCAACAAGGACAACGAAAAACCCAAATATTCAGGAATGCAGGACCACAAAAAAATGTGTAAGAAACTGGAAAACGACCAGAGCAATTTGGTACCGTAGTCGTTAGACACTACTGTTGAAGTGCTTATCGAGGTATTGCTTTGGAGTTCCTTGCATTGAGAGTGCGCGGAATAATTTTCAAATAAATCCCTCAAGACATACATTTCCTCTCAAGGAGACAAGAGTGAAAAATGTGAGTGGGACTACTTCCGGAAATGTTAATTCCGATACTCTCACAATATGCGGTGGGGCACGAAGCGCAAACAACGGGGAACAATCCGGAATGGGAGCTGGGACGCAAAAAATTTGGAATATTTTTGCATTCACTTGGAAATAACCACTCGAACGAAAATATCCCGAGGTTTACGCCAGATGGAATAGGATTTTCCTCCGACCGCGAAAGACGGTACACAGAGCACTGGCTCAGAGATCTCGTTGACTGTTGACAAAAAACTGTTCCCAAGGAAGAAATTAAATAAGTCACCGTAAACAGTGACAGAAAAGGTTGAAAATTTAAGGTGGAATGAGAAAGAAGTGTTCATCTTTATGAAGGAGATGTAGACAGGGAACTTATGTTTGTATGAAAAAGACTGATGAACGGTATAGAAAGGAGTGAAGTACAGTACGGTGCCAAAATTTGGGCGCAATTTTGGGAGAAAAAAGTTGAAACTGAGATCTTTGAGGTGTGGGCGTGGAGTAGAAAGGAGAACGAACGGCGGACGGAACATAAGTCGAACGAGGAAGTTGTTAGTATGGCGGGAGAGGATAGGAAACTTCTGGAGGAAATTAGAGGATGGCAGTCAGTGGTTGGAACAGATAAAGATGCTGAAGGTCGGGATAGAGGGGCGGATGCTGGATTTATAAAACTAGGTTTTGTTGAGCGTGTAATTGGATGGCCCTCGGATGAAAAAGTAAAAGATGCTACTTCGCTCTGGTTAGGCCACACCTAGAATACGCCGCTAGCATTTGGGACCCTGGACAGAAAGATTACATCAAAAAGTTAATAGAATACAAAGAAAAGCTGCACGCTTCGTTAAAAACTGCTACGAGCGGGCATATAGTGTTTCACAACTTTTACAGGATTAAGGTGGGAGGCCCTAGAGATTCGGAGGGTACAACCTAGGCTTAGCTTGCTTGTGAAACTATAGAACTGGTGTGTTTCAGAGCGACACAGAATATTGCCATGACGTCACACTACATCTCTAGGTATGGCAGAAGCGATAAAATAAGAGAGATATATTTCCGAACGGATAGGCACCAAAACTCATACATTCCGCGCACAATTAGCGACCACAATAAAAACTGAGCTCCAATAATTACACTACCATAATACACGTCACCATTTCACCTCCCAAAACCTTATCCCTTACATCTTTACACGGTTGGTGTCCTAACACCCCTTACTACACGTCAATGTGGCGGCTCACAGGGTAGTATGTAGACGCAGATGAGCAAGGAAGGGGGAGAAAAAGAATAGACTAAATGGGATGAAGAGAGTTACAACGTATATTGAAATTTATAAATCACTGTGTAGGGAGAAAGGGGACTGTAGCATTAAAAACCTTAAGGATTTAACATTCTACCATTCACTTTCCTTAAGCGGAACATTTCCTTATTGATACTAAGTGTGGGACATGTCTTCATCAGTGATACACCAAGATGGTCCTTATTTTTTTTGATATTATAATTTGTTTTGGGACACCCACTTGATTTCTGCCATTGGGTTAGTAAATAAAGTACGTAAAATACGAGGGTTGTTTTTAAAGTAAGTACCGTTTTGAAATTCGACCACTACAGTGCTGCGGTCGGCATTTGGCCCACCGTACCATTTCGACGTTGGTGCCGAGTACCTACATCTGATAGGAAGCCACAGACGCCATTACGGAAACATTCGACCATATTTATATTTGTTTGTGAGTATTTGAATTGCCTCCGTGGTTTGAGAATCCCGTCGACAGTGATGTACGCGCTGTGATTCGTTTTCTTAGTGCTTAAGGCCTGAAAGCGGCTGAAATTCATCGTCAGATCAGTGAAGTTTATGTAAAAAAATTACGAGCTATGGGAAGGTACAGAAATGGGTTGGAGCTTTTAGATGATCCAAAACAAAAGGCGTGGCATGCTGACTAAGGGAATCGTTTTGCTCCATAACAACGCTCGCCCACACACGGTATATCAAACTCAAGATCTCATCGGATCATTTTGCTGGAAACAACTTGATCACTCTCCGTACAGTCCCGAACTAGCGCCCAGTGACCACCCCCTGTGTTTGCATTAAAAATACATCTGTGTGGTCAGCGTCACGATGACAATAATGAGGTCAAAATGACCGCGTTTCAGTGATTGTCATATCAAGCGGCAGACTTCTATGAGGATGGGACTCAAAAGCGGGTTCTACGATACAATAGGTGCCACAATATTAGTAAAACTTACGTAGAAAAGTAGATTAAGGTACAGGTTTTCATGTAAAAAATTGTTAAGAAAAGTGAACTTCTTTCATTTTTAATTCAGAACGGTACTTACTTAAAAAACACACCCCGTACAATTACAATTGGAGAAACGGAAAACGTTCCGCAACGCTGTTAGAGTTTTAAATTTCGTCATTTTTTTCCTGTTTTTCGACAATTCCTGACGATTACGAAGCAATCGATATCTTTAATTGCTTTTATGTAATTCTCAACGACTCATCATACTTTTAAGATATTTCGTCCAGAATATTTTCAATTTCTGTCGAGTAGTTTGCGAGATACGATCCCGAGAGTGAGCGAATGTGACCCAAGTCGCCATCTCGCGTCTACGCTGGAATCAGTCTAAGTCCACTGCAACATATCACTAACGTCCAAGTAATTGCTTGAGAAATCGAACGTTTTAATTAATTTTCTTAGATACAGTGGATTATAGAACTTATATACTTTATCACTGCCTTTTTTAAAGCAAAAATATATGAGACTTGAGAAGTACTAAAAATACTTGAGAGTAAAAGTACTTGAGAGGTATTGAAAAGTACAAATAAGTGCTTCCTAAAAATAAGAACCACCCAAGTGATAAGTATGTACGTTTTGGATGGAACCATCACTGGTAGAACTCACATGATTTCAGAGCATTATCTGTAAGACCAAAGCAACGTTACAAGTCGAGATGAAAGTGTTCATGGGTAGAGCATGTGCACGAATATTCACCAGAATTTTCAGAGAGGAATATAAGCTAATTCGAAGACGGTTAATCGGACAACCTAAAAGGATTGGAACAAAATGCTAGCCGAGTATATACAATATGATTCTGGCATTTCATTGCCATTCTTACTCTTTGGATGGTATACAAGATTGAACAATATTCTACCTGGAAATTAATATGTTTAAGAGAAAAGCATTCGGTGAATTATCCTGCACATAACACCTTGCTCCAAAAAGGTAAGGGCGATAGATAGGTATCCTACGAATATTCCAATGCTGGAATTGAATACAGTAACAAAGCATTGCTTCTGACCGATATCATCACCCTAGGTATCTCCCAAGTATTTATAAAGGTTACACTCAACAATGGACAACTAATATTATGGGAATCTACAAAAAAACTTCTCAAGCGATGCAGTAAGAGAGTAACATGTGCTGTAGGGATTGTTGTAATCACTACCAGAGAAATTATGAATGTTAGGAAGGTAAGGATTCTCATTCCTTTTTAAAGCTACGAGGCACATTGGCAGAGAGGGTCTCATTAAAGGCATTCCTTCAATCATATCAGGTTAAACCAAGTGAACTTCCATTTTTCTCCGCTATGCCGAGTTTTCGTGAATCTTATCTAGACTCAATTACTTACGGAAAAAGAAGAAAACAGTATTTGAAAGCTCTCTCGGGTGAGTTCAAATAAAAATACAATAAATTTAGATACACATATTTACGTAATTTATAGCAGATTGTATCATGTTATCTTTTGAAAGGAGTGCGACCGCATGGGGACAGGAAATGGTGGGAGCTTGGTAGGAATACTCATTCGAAAGCCTCTGATATTCGTCGACATTTTAAGTTCCAAAAAAACTTGCCGCGTCCCATAGCCTAGTCGGGAAGAAAATATGCATCAGAGGGGATGTATAGGAACCCACCGCATTTCCCGATCTGGATGGCAGCACCACGCAGTGTTGTGAAAATCACTCGCATACGACGGAGAGGGAATTTTTCACGCAATATAAACCTGGAGAGCAGCCTCCGAGTCTCAAGCGGTTTCCAGGCTAGTCCTTTCATCACCTGCCCGACACACTCTGTTTTCTCGTAGAAGTTTTTAGCGAAAACGATACGAGTCGAAATCATTAAAAATTAAGTATCGGACATTTTTTTACAACTTACACCAGGGACCGGATGTTTTTGCAACACAAAAATGGTGTGATTAAAAAATAACAAAATGTACTACAAACGGCAAATACGTAAAGAAATAAACATGGAAGAAATAGAGTTTAATGCATTCAAAACTGATGCAAACACATAAAAAGACGAGGTAATACATCACATCAGGTGGCGTCCAAGAACAGCGGGTAGAAAACGCAAGACATCATAGGATCCGTCGATTACAGATAGCGAGCCGAACACGAGTTAACTCGTTATCCGTCCGCAAAGTGATACAATAGGCGATATGTTATCTGAGGACTGACGAGGTGAAACTTATACGTGACGACAAATCTCTCTGCAGTCATCCTCAGGGAAACATTAAATGCGATCTGATTCGTTGCTGATAATGAGGCAAAAATTAGGAAAAATTGCATTCAATATTTCTACCATGGGTTCTCCTTTCATCGACATCGTACGTCACAGAAAAGGCAAAAAGACTTCGAAACCTGGTACTGGAGGAAGATGCTGAAGATAAAATGGACATACAAATAAGAAATGACGAAGTGTACATAAGAGTAGAAGAGGAGAGGACCATATGGAACACCATGCAGAAAAGAAGACCAAGATGTATTGGACACACCCTGAGACACAATGGGTTTGTGAAGAACAAAATTGAAGGCAAAATAGAGGGAAAAGTCCCCAGAGGAAGACCCAGGAATGAGTTCACGAACCAAATAAAGAGGAAAGTACATACATAGGAAGAGATATCAGAAGGTAAGGGAACTATCATTAGATAGGGAAGGGTGGAGGGCTGCAGTCAACCAATTTTAGGATTGAACGACGAATGATGAAGCGTCATAAATGAAATATTAAAACTTATAACAAGAGCATCCCCCTCCCGAATTTCTAAAGCACACATCTTTTTTAAGAATACGCGCGTCTTCTCATGCAAAAAGGCGCCGAAAGCTTGGAAGAGAGCTCCGTAAAACTTGAGGCCTGAGATAGGGAGAGGAGGAGAGTCCCATCATAATGGGTTTAACGGAGGAGATGGCGGATGTTCCCCGGATGCGATGATAGGATGCCGCGGTGCCGACGTGAAGGGGCAGAAGAGAGGAGTCTTTCGCCTACGCGCGTCGCCGTCGGAAAAATGAATTCCACGGAAGGGAAAGGGACGGAAGATGAGGGTGAATGAAGACACTCCGGGCTGGGAGGTGACTGCGGGGGAACGGTGACGCGTCTTCATCGCACACAAGCCGAAGTCATTCATCAACCTCTACCGGTAGCGGCGGCGTGGATGCAGGCAGAGACGACAATGGGCGGTGACAGGGTCGCAGGAGATTGCAAGGTTGAGGATGGGAGCAAGCACTTTTATTTTGACGCGAATCGTCCTGTAATTCTAAAGGGATGGAAGGGGTACTTCTGGCTGACTGGTAAGGGATCACAACGCCAAACAAATATGAGGTCGTTTCAGCGAGACAGAACCCTAATCATAAAGGAGACCAAATTTGAATTATACGTCTTACTTTATCTACATCTACGAAATACCGTGCAAGCCACCACTAGGGTGTGTGACACGGGGTGATTCCACGCCAGGCATGCAGCACTCATTCCAGTTTCAATCAGAACCGCGCACGTTCCCACGGAATGCCAGGAGAAGGCCAAAAGCAGTCAGGACATCAGTGCGCAGTCAGATCAGAAACTAGGATAGTGATACGTTGAAGAACATGCTGCCATGCAGTACACTACTTCAAGATACAAGTAATGGTTAGTATTATTAATGTGATAGATAAATCGCATTACAAGGTACAAAAACAATCAAGAGTACAAGGTGTGTTCAAAAAGTAAGGTGACTTTATATTTTTATGAAAAAATATTTAATTACTCTTCAATATTCAAGTTGTCCCCTTCAAAGTAATCCCCCACAGACATAATACACTTGTGCCAATGCTTTTTCCAATCCTCGAAGCAATTCTGATAAGCACTTTTTGATATAGCCTTGAGCTTTTCCAGAGATGCAGTCTTTATCTCCTCAATCGTTGCAAATCTCCGTCCTTTCATAGGACTCTTCAGTTTTGGGAACACGAAAAAGTCGCAGGGGGCCAAATCCGGCGAATATGGCGGCTGAGGCATGATTGTGGTGTTGTTTTTGCAACGATGAACGAAACCAAATTTGAACGAAATCGGCGGGGGACACTTCTTAAGAATTCCTAGCTATCGCTTCCCAAACTTTTGATTTCTGTTGACCAGAGCGGTTTGGATGCTTCACATTATAATCAAAGGATCGGCCAGGTTAGCAAAAATAAAATGGCTGGAAAATTACCAAGTCCCAGTTTTTTAATATCTGGTTAAATATTTTCTTGGTAAGAGCATCTATACCAATACGATCCTTCCGTCAATGTCACTCACGTCAACTAAACAACAGCTTAGTGTTATACTATAAAAACCATAACTCTGGAAAAGGATCAAGTTAACCTTAAGCCGACGCAATATCTCGGTTGACGTAAACCAGACATCATTGACCCTTTGAGCAGTATGAACGTTCATTTACGTCCTCGAGCCTTCTGGCCATCCAGAGTATGATCGTACATGTACGTCTTTCAAATATTCGCTGGAGCAGTAAAGGCGTGCGTTCGCGCCTCCCATTCAGAAGCATCGTAACATGTTGTTCCATCTATCCTGGTGGCTGGTGAGCACAATTATCACTATAAAGTGTCTCTGAAGAGTCATGCCATCTACTCCATTATTCTACTAACTACGTTCAGCCATGAATACGTGCATGGCACATGTAGTTGGTTCCATTAACAGATGTTATTGCATTAAAAGCTGGTTTTATTCCTGCCATTAATTAATATTTATGTTCTTATACCACAATATTTAGAATCTTACTCAGTTAAATTGTTGTTTTTATCATGTCTTGCTTGTGTAATGTACGATCTTCTTGTTGCCATTGATTTTTCATCAAGCATACTTGAGTTCAAGGTAATAAAATTGTAATCGGAAGTAGTTTAATTTAAAAAAACTCACTCCCGGGGTTAGGGCAAAATAAAAAAAATTCACCACTCAAAGAGTAAAACTATGCAAAAACTTTGTATCCTCAAGATGATTGTATTTCACGCAGTCCGGTCTCCGACATTTGATTCAGTTGTCAGCCCCTTCCGGGAATAGAAGCCAGAACTTTTCAAGCCGCATTTCCGAAGCGATCCCTTTTTATTTCCTTTTCCTTTAAGTTCTAAACCCGAACCGTATTTTCTCATCGCAAACTCCTGAGTCAGTACAGACACACATTCACCGCTAACATACATAACGACCTCGACTTATCACCGCGGCCACTGACCTTAGATGCAAAAAGTCTAACGATAAAAAAAACTTGTCGTCGGATCCCTTTTATTCCCTTGATTCTTTCCCCGGACGACGACCGCCCACACGATTTATACACATCCCTCCTCCCTCAGCGCCGTTCTCGGGCGACAGAAAAAAGCATCCGCCTCCATTCCAACGACGGCAATGAGCGGCTTTACAAGCCGAAGGCACACGGCGGGCTGGTGGGCGGGCGGTAATCCGATCCGACTGCGTTCCGGATAAAAGTAAAAGATTCATTGATCGGGCACGAATCGCCATAAAAAAATATAAAGCGAGACGGATCAATCACCGATTCCCGTTCGGTCTGATGCTTCGACAGTGCCGCATTCTCGCCGTCCTCCCGATCTGCGGGCTTGAGTGGTTGCGTAGCCATGGGTGCGTCAGAAACCCGTAACCAGAGGGTGGTGCGATCGGGTCGCGCGGCATCTTGACGATTCAGTTTCGATTCGAATCGAATGTGAAATTCGTCATCTTCAATCGGCAGTCAAAAATCCGAAGACTGTTTTGCATCAGATTTCCACTCCATTCTCCCTTTCTATTTCCATCAATCGTCATCAACAAAGTCAGCCAAAACAAAGCCTTTTTGAAATGAAGCAGTAATACCAGAAACTAATACAGGCCCAAGGAAAAGAATTTCTAAACATGTTATTTGGAGTGTTGTGCTTAGTGAAGCCGAAACATGGACAGTCAGGAGGAAAGAGGAGAAATATCTGGAGGATTTTGAAATGTGGCTGTGGAGAAGAATGGAAAGATTAAAATGGAGGGATAAAGTGAGCAATGAGAAAGTGCTGGATGAATTAGGATAGGAATAATTGTAGATCAATTAGAAAGAGGAAGGCGAACTGGATGGGACACGTACTGAGGAAAGATTACCTGCTGAAGATAATATTAGAAGGAAACATCGAGGGAAAGAGAGGGAGAGGAAGACGAAGAAAGAATATGTTGAAGGATATTATGAATGAAAAGAGATACGAAGAGCTGAAGGAGGGAGCACAGGATAGACGAGCATGGAGGGAACAGTTCAATTGAAACCTGTATGAGGACAGATTCACCTTAGAAGAAGAATGCCAGAACAAGCACGCCATAAGAATTTTTTCGAGGAAATAAGCAGGGGAAGGTTTTTAAAAATGAAAACTATTCCCACAAATTTAACTGTTTACTCTTACTTATTAAGTGAGTATTACTCATTATTTCTTACAGGTGTTTCGGGTCTCCCCGCGGGCTAAAACAAACCACCCATCTCGGCCGAAAGCTCTCGCTTATTACCAAGCATGGGGGATACTGGGAAGAAGGGAAAGGAAAAGGGAAGGGAAGGTTAGCGAACCACAACCCCTGCGAGGCCATGAGGCGGATTGACGTCAAAAGGACGACAATGGGCCTCCGCCTCCCCGCAGTGCTCGTATCTGTTGGGTTCCCTCAACAACGTCAGACGAGTCCCCGTCAGACTCGCTTTTGCGAGGACTTACCGCGCACACCTTTTGAGAACCGGAGGAGCCCGTTGCCCAAAAAATTGGGATTGGGTATCCCACGACTCCCTTTATGGGTAGGCGTCGTGCGGTCTGGCGGAGTAGGTCATCAAATCAGGGACCACCGGACCCTCAAAGCGTGGATACATCCGTCAACGCAATACTCCCCGCCTACCCATTCATTATTTCTTTCAGTGTAGCTCTCACTAAAGTAATTGAGAGCATGACATCTAATACTCTTGGCTTCAATAATTTAAAGTTTACTTGGAAACTTTTTGTGCTGGTTTAGCTTTGAGGGTTGAAATAGAATAAATATTAACACTTTCAATCTACTGAAAACATAATTTTGGAGTCATTTAATTTCCTGTTTAAGTAATCATAGTATGCTAATTTCTCTACTTCTTTCAAATGTAGCGTGACAAAAGTAACTTACGTGTACGATTATATTGTTATTTTAAGAATAATATACCGGTTAAGGTTTGTTGAAATAGATGAGAGTAAAAAATACACTATATTTTCACAGCCGCAGTCCCCTGATTTCTAACGGAATTTATTTCTTCGTCCCGGCATACTTTCTATCTCTCTTTATTCCGTCTATATGTCCCATTCTTGTTAATGACGGTAAGAATGATATAAGAACATTAATTTCCACAATGTTTTTCAATGAAAACCGACAGCGGTTTCGACCCTTTATGTCATTATCGAGATAATGACGTAAATGATAATTTGATAATAAGAAATACACCTTGACGATGAAAAAAAAACAGTGAGGAAGTTACTATTGTTATTTTATTCTTACCATCAAGGATATAAAATATTTCCCCAAAGTTACGCCTGAAACTCTAGTTCTTCCCATATTCCCGCCAGCCGAACATCCTCTCCTCTATCACGGCCTTTAAGCATCCCTGTGGCCTCTTCAACCACAAACTCTGCCTTCTCTTCACCTTCCACAAGTTTCCTCGCTTCGCCCCTCATACAATCACTCCTTCGTTTGTCTTCATTTCCGTCCACCGCACTTCCTCTATTCTCCTCCACATCATATGCTATTATTGATTCTAGGAGCATATTCTGGTTTTCTTTTCTTGGAGTCCAGGTTTCTGCATCATACCACGCAATATTATTCTTTACGAAATAAAAAATAACATTATGGAGGGCACCGTAAAAATTGGTACGTGCCCATTTTTTCCATTCCGCAGCTAGCAACTGAATAGGATGGCTAAAGTAGTAAATTTTTTAATAATTAAATATAAGTTGTTCATCTTAAGTGGACTTAGCACATTATTACATGGAGCCTTCCATTAGCATCTATCTGGATGTAGAATGCAAATCAAATACAACTTTTCTAAAGAAAATTTTGCATGTGGGACTGTATTTTCAAAAAATTTAAGAAAAGGAGCAGTCCGTGACTGGGTCTGGAGCAAACGCGGCAGATGCAACGGTATGACCAACTGTAAGATAGATGTGGCGAATCATACGCGTTTGGGCCGGTAAAATGGGCTTGAGGAGGGAGGTTATCGAGGCGGTTTTTGAACAACCAGTTTCTAATCGTCACTACTTAAGCAAAGAAACATGCTGCGGAGAACCATGAATGCGTGTGTAAGGTTTATCGACGATATACCTAAATATGACCACACCAGCGTGCATTATGAGAAAGAAAAACTAGTCAAAGCTAAGACAAGAAGAACATACTTTATTGAAAACCTGACCCGTAAAATAATAATCACGAAAACACCCAAATATCTTTATACACGATTCAAATTTTCAGGAGAGATAAAACAAAGAGTTACCCGCGCCCCACTTGACAACCTGCACTTACCACAATACCGAACTACTTCTTTTCGTAACTCATTTATGGTACAAGCAACCCGTATTTGGAACACAATATACCTCTGGAAATTATCTCGCCCCTTACGGCAGATTCAGAGAAATATTGTACTTGTACCTTTTACGTTATGAGAATTGTTGAAAATAATATTATAAATTGTACAATAAAATACCAACAAAACTTTATAATTAAATGATCGATCAGTAAAGTAATGCTTACTGGGGTGGAGGTTGGTGCGATGGAGGTAGGTGACGAGGGTTGTCATTTTTGGTGCCTCGGCCAACCGTCCAGTGAAACTATTAATTTTTATTATTTTTCTTTCTTTTTTGCCATCCTGTTGTATTTTCAATCGGTAGATTATTCACAGTGTTAATGTTCTTAAATTTTTGTAATTTGTTTTCTGTAATTAATGTAAAAGTAACTGGGAAGTGTATTTATTTCTAAAAATGTAACTTTGTTGAACCTAGAATCCGAAGGACTAGGTTATTGAAATAAATTCTATTCTATTCTATTCTAGGCGACAGTTGTACTAACTCTTCAATGGCCCGCTGATAGCTCGTTTTTCTCCTTCCAATTGCTATTCATAGCTAGATTGCCGATAAGCTATAGGTCCCTGGAAAAAAATTCCCAGGAAGTTCCTCTTATATTTTCAGGCTCCATCTCAAGGCTCGCTTTTCGTTAAAGACTCCGTACAATTTTGAGCAAAAGGAACTGGCCTCAGTGTTACCTTTACGGAGTAGCCCGCAAGTGCACTAGTGGGGAATCCCACGGAGGAAAAAGCATTCGCCTCGCGCGCGAAATTCGTCGAATGAGCGAGGACCTCGTAGTGTTCCAATATTTGGCTTTTACTTTGCGGATGGTGGCGCCAAGCGCACATGTTATTGCGCGCGAAATTCGTCGAATGAGCGAGGACCTCGTTGTGTTCCAATAATGGGCTTCGGCCTTGCGGACGGTGGCGCCAAGCGCACATTTTAGGAGATCTTTAAATAAAATAGAGAGCCATGTGTAATAACGAGCGAAGGGATACCTATCCGATCGTTTACTGCCGTGTTCGACCGCCTTGGACTTCTTGTAAAGGACTATCTGATGCATTTTCATGTATATGTGTATACCTCAACCTGCGATATCGCTACAGCAGACGTTGGCCTGCACTGACACGGGAGAAAGGCGCTTTCGCTATATTCTGTTAAATAGAATAGTTTCCCTAAATGACTGTGGTCTACCTTCATTCCACTCGACGCTTCAAAATTTGAACCTGTCTTTCAACACATGCTTTGGAATATTTGAGACATCATACGTCCGGCAGTCCAAAACAACTTGTCTCTTTGAAATCCTCAAAAATTCACAGGTGGAAAGGACGGGAGCTTTACGTAGTATCTTGGTATCCAGTAAGGAAGGTAGCTTTATTGGATGACGCTCTCCGCGCGGTACATCTACATCTACGTCATACCCTGCAAGCCACCCAAAGGGTGTGTGGCATGGGGTGCTTTCGCACCAGGCATGCATGAATGATATGGTAGAACACCGACATTATATTAAAACTCGCGTACGACACATGCAAAGCGCCAATTAAAAATCTAATACCCAAGAAACATTCTATCTTCAATCGTTCCAACATGCAAGGGATACAAAGACTACTACTACAGATTCAAAATATCATGCGGTATGGAGATTTCGAGTACCACTCATAACGACTGATTTTTTCCTCGGTTCAATTTCGCAATCTGACAACTTGACTGATTTTTTCGGATATTTCGTTGTAAAAAACTTGCTTTTATGAATACGCATCGCGGATACATTCGATCACCGTACACAAAATATTCGACCGTAGGTACTGCGTTACCTACCAATAGATACCAAACCTTTCTCTGGCACAGATCGTTTTATTTATCGTCGTTCGTATGCGCTGAAGTTAGCAGACGTCATCCGATACTCGCATAAAATGCCAAAGCCAGAGACGATTGGAGCACAAAGTGCGGAATCATACAGAGTTACTCTTTTCAAAATGCATAATATAAAAGATTTCCACAGGGTAACGCCGGAGACGGTGTCTCATATCCGCGTTAAATGGAAAAAACCCCATTTTAGAAATTTTGACGTCTTTCACATCACAATCACCTTGATTGGAATAAATACATGGAGCAGCCTATATTAATGCCTTAAATGTCACATCTGTCTCAGAATTCTCGGCAGAGAGACGGCGAAAATATGGCAGGGAGGCATTACAACGAGGACGTCACACATCGGCGGCCGTTCTATCGCAAAATCGATCGACCTAGGGGTTGGGGCTCAAAGGAGAGTAGGGGGGAGGGCGAGGGGTTGGAATGCGGACGACAGACGAGTCTCGTGAATCCAGGTGTAGCCACCTCGCACACAATTGACTCGACATTTGAATACGGACTGCTAGATCCACGCGGCGTGATTCCCTCTCCAGTACTCATTGAGCCTCCCGCACGGCATTTATTACATGTGATAGGGTGATCCGACCAATGAGTGAACAATCAACCACAGGCATTGTTCAACATGATCCAAAATGTCTCAAAATATTACTAGGGTTATTTTCAGTCTCCGCATGCATTTGCGTAACTCCATTGGTTTAAGGAAAGAATCAAATAAAATCTAATTTTAGAAAATGTGCATAAATACTACATTTACTACGGAATTGCCCTTATCCATCAATATGAGTACAGATCCTCAAGTCAGAGACTGTAAAACGACCATGTTGTATGGTCCACTCTGGGTGCTAAATTAAATCCAATATTTAATTAACCACTTAAATATTTGATAGTTAAATTATTTATTTCATTAATTCCTTAACTTTAATTATTAAATATTTAATTAAATCTTTAATAATAAATAATACTCGTATAAAACTAGGGGTTAAGTCGTTACTAAGCAATGCTTACAAATATTAGTGCCACTGTTCATTCAAAATGCGCGATTCTCATTAGTTCCGCCATATTCCGTGGCCCACCATTCAAAAGCGGAACCGAGGTTTCCAGTCTCTGACTTGAGGGTCTCTAAATATGAGCCGATTAACGCCTAATATTCAAATAAGAAATGTTGACTTCATTTTCTGAAGTTATTAGCTAAACACTAAAAAAATATGACGAATTTGACCTTTCTCTTATTCACTATTCATTTCCTTCCGACCATTTACTTAAAATATTACCAGCTTTTCCCGAAAGCGGCTTTCTTAAGAGGGATTCAACTATTTAAAGCCAGATTCTACACATTCTAGCGTTAAACACAATGTAAATTCAAGTTCAATATCCACATAAAGAATAGCATTAAAAGGCATTGATTTGTTAATTACATCAAAGAGAGGAAATTTATTTAATTTGTGGTTCTGCACCATTGAAATGGCATTTCATTAATTTTACGAGGAACCAACAGTAGAAAAGGTAGTGTTTCTCATTTTTTTTACTCAAATAGCGGCAAGATAGTCTCCAAAACCAGTTCACAAAAGCCAGAGCGAATATTTATAGACAGGGGAGCGCTTTTCATGACACCCTTGAAAGTCGCAGGTCGCTCCCAGGGCCAAGGCCGCATTGAATCACGAAGAAAACAGTGTGTCGGAGGCGTCACGTTTTTCATGCAACAATTTGGCGCGGAGCCAGCACTGAACAAAACATCGAACCCGTGGCGAGGACACCCAACCACCGTTGGAGCTGCCGTTGGAGGCAGCCAAAAGCACATTACCCACCGGACTAAAAGACTCCGCCCATTTCTTCACCCAAGTCTGAGCAATTCAGGACTATTTTCGAGGGTATAAATAGTAGCTAAGAGTATACTCGGCGCACGAAGATTCCAAGAGCACATGCACTTAGGAAAACTAACAATGGAGCTCGGGCTGCAACGGCCGTAACGTTTGGAAGATGTTTCTAACAGAGAAGTGGCATTATCGGTGATGGAATTAACAAGAAAGACAGGTTGAGCATTCAAAGAAGGTATTCAAAGTCCATGGAGAGTTCTATGTATTCTAGCAATAAAAGCTTTGAATTAAGACAGTAGACGTGACTCTCGGGTGAAGTTAAGCGAAACGATTTTATGACTTAAAAATCGGCAACCTGGTTGGTAATAAAAAAATGACTCGAAAAAGGCAGTACAACCGTTATAGTGCGATTAGCTAATGCTTTTGTTTCGTTATTAGTGACTAGAAACTCTGCTACTCTGTGTGGTATCCTTCCTGATTCATCATGCATGTGAGCGTTACCGCAGATTTTAATAAACAAAACTACACTTTGAAATTTTTATCTTACGTTTATACTTTCTTAAATACGAATGAAGCCCTATTTTTTTCAAAGGAATACATATAAATATTGTTTTTACTTAGTGTTTTGAGGATCTTACGCTCTACTCCATCTATGAAAGAAATTTGGCAATATAAATACATGTGTAAACTATTGGTAAAAGTTTGGCATGCACCCTATCTCCAATTGCGCTCTCCTACACAATATCCTAATCTTCGTCACGACAATAGATGATCGTAGTTTCAATGAATTAACTGATTAGCAAGTGCCCTCGGTAATTACGGATCGGAGTAATTGATTGAAAATGACACAACAACTGAATTGAAACCTAAATACTAGGATACATGCAATTCACGTAAAACAAAAAGTATGCAAGCTAAATCAGACACGATGTTGACGAGTTTACGAGGTGATTACTTTAGCCACCAGGCCTCGCAAAACCTGAAATCATAGTGCAAGGAAGTAATTAAGACCTCAAAGGTGGAAAGTAAGAACGGCAATTCCGTTCTTCTTTCGACCGAAGAAGTCAAGATGTCTCGAAAATTAATCCGCCACATGACGGGCAGCTTGCAAGACGAAAACTCCACATGGCATACACCTCCAGGAGAGCAAGACGTGTCGCAGAGACATAGCGAAACGCATCCAATTAGAGAATTCAATTCGTTTCGTCCTCATTTTGGAGGCTCGTTGTGAAAGTCGGCCAAGGCAACAATGGAAATAAAAAAGCTGGTCATTAGTCAGAGGAAAAAAACTCAATTCCAACTCATGTTGGTGTTAACCGAAACATTTAGCTCATTACTTCTCTAGTATTCCTGATTTCAACATGGATAGCGCAACAGGAATAACCACAGGCGTAGAGACATCATGAGGCTAAGATATACGAGATATCACGAGAAAATTTCTTTTAAGGCTAAACGATTCCCTTGGTTGCTGAATGTGGTATGTACTAAGCACATAAGATTTTACCCCTGAATAAATGTCATTTAAAGAGCCTGAATTATTACGAAAACATTCAAGATTAAGAAAACATCTTCGGGCAATAATTTTAACGACCAGAACTTCAACAATTACGAAAATTATAGAAAACCTTTCACTTTAATTCACTGACAGAAATATCAGTTTCCATGCATGGATAAATGAGAGATGAACTCAAATTTAAAGTAACGCAGCCTTAAATTACTTGTGAACTGCTACATTAATCATGATAACTACTAGCAGCGTGTCCGCTAGATGAATCCCTTTATTTAAAAACGATGGCTCACGATTGCTGTAGGAATTATATTCGTTATATTACAATCATTATACATATCCGTTTTTAGGCACTTATAAACTCGTTTAAATCAATTGTTTTGTTGCGGTCGAGGCCGAAACTTTGAAGGATTCCGTTACGATATTATCATTACCCATAGGCGTCCCAGCAGATCACTCTATTTCTGCAAATGCTGATGTTTATTGAAGGGTGCCGAAAACAAAACAATATCAACGTAGAGCACTATATTTTTTTTACTTCAGTGTATCAGGATGTATAGCTGGGCAGGTCAGACGATGCTAAAACCATTTAAGTACAAACCAAGTATTAGTGTCATTGCAGAATACATCGACGAATTGAAACTGTAACCACGATATTAAGAACTTATTCAAGGACTTTTTCAATCTATTGGCATATAGTTGTATATTTGTATAAATATAGTTGTAATTCTAACTTCTCCTCATAGGCAGCACACTGTAATCGTGATATGAACGTGGTCTGAGCTTAAATGATTTTAGCATCGTCTGCCCTGTCCTGTAATATATCGTGATGTATCGAAGTAAAAAAAGATTAAGTGATCCAAGATGATATTTTTTTATTTACGACATATTAGTAAATTTATCTACTCGAATGTCTATATTTTATGATGATATCTATTAGCACCCTCTCCACGAAGATTAATGACATACTGCTTCGAGCACTGTACTATTTGAAGCCTCCATAAATCGGATTACTCGTGGACGGAACGAGGTGAATTTGAAAAGGACAAACGGGAAGGCTCTGCTCTCCGGCAGAGAAATAGAAAAAAAACGGCCACTAAAAGGGGTCACTGGAAAGTACTCGATTGGAAAATTGTATCCCAAATATTTCGTCTTTGGAGCGCGGTGGCTCCAAATTTTGAATAGGAACACCTCAAGTAGCCTCTTTTTTGAGAATTTTCTTTCCAAGACGCTGGTAAAATGCATGAGGTACCAGAGAGAGGCATGGTAAAGCCTTAGAAGGTGATATTTTTTCATCAAAGCTGAAATATTTAGGCTCGATTACAGAAACCCCTTATTTGCTTGGGCAACAGGTGCAATCATATCGAGTACCTACATCTGCAAGTAACTATGTGAAACATTATTAGTGAAAAAAACGTTTGGCTGAACTGGGGTCCAGAGCCAGAAGTATTTATCTTGATAAAGGTCGATGGACAAAGGATAAAATATATATCTCTGTAGATGATTTTTTTTTTTTGCTAGCCGGACGATTCTGTTAGCCCGTATGTCCCCGGAATCCCGATAGGCTGCTGAGCCTGTCATCAGGTTTTTCAGGGACCGGACCAACAGAACTTAACACACATCCATGCCCTGTGGTGGTGAAAAACCCACCCAAGCAGGACTCGAACCCGCGACCCTTGGTTTAGCAGGCGAGGACTTTACCCCGCTGCCACCGGGGCCGGCAATCCTTTGCCATTCCAAAACTTATTTGTGTTTCTCAGGGACTTATTTTTTTAGGACTTCTGAGTTTTGATGGTCACATCCCTTGAGTTAGTGTGGTAAGATTTGGGAGTTAACGACAAGACACACGCATCACTGTGGTTTCAGACAACTACACGAATCTTAAAATATTGAAAACGTTGAAAATGAAATGGGATTGCTTGATAAGTGGAATCAAGGAAAAGATATCAACACTTATACATTAAAACAGTACACAGGAATTACGACGGTGAAACACTGCTCAGAAAATTATTCCTGCCATTCCGTGATCCTAAAACAGACTGGCCCAAAAATCAATACAGAGAAGTACCTTTGACACATAACCTAACTTCTACGTCACCCACTCAAACCGTACCAATAAGATTGATGCATTCATTATGATGCGACGCATTTAAGGCTTCCTTCCTTGACAGTTCGATATAATGCGAAGGGGAACCCCTACCTACTCGAGAATTCAAGACAACGAAAACTCTATCTCCGGAATACTGAGGCATTTCAGGTGACTCTACACAACGTATTGGAAAATTTTACGCCCATAAACTGTTTGAAATAATTTATTTTCAGAAGAGCACCCGCTTAAGTTATAAAATCCTGAAAATTTTTAAGGGGTAGTCGCCGACTAAATGCGTTACAGGGCTGAAACAAATTCCAAGACTATACAGCAGAATGCCTCACACGATGCGACTAGAAGGAATCCATGAATAAATAGTTTGCGATCAGAGCCAGGCGACTCGCCCTGCATGTCCAAAGCGAGTTTAGTTTTAAGGCTCCGTGTTATAATAGCATTAAATTGTCAAGAAACCACGTTGGCTACACGCACTGTTTTGCTTTTATCAATATATATAAATATATATTGATAATAGCAAATATATATCCCCGTCATTTCCTTCTCCAAATTCCTTATTCCGATTCCCCACCCTCTTGATGTCACGTGTGCTTACTCTCCCTCCTACATTACTCACGGCGCCTAATTCTGAGCCAATTATATATAATGAGAACGTATATTTTAAAGTCACTCAAATGACTATCCTCATTAAGGTCCTTAGTTGTGACTGGAGAGCGTCTTGATGAAGATCTTCTCATTGCCTTGGGTGATCTAATTCGAGTCCTCAGTTTCACAGACACGAAATAAAATGTTATTTATATTTGTAATTTCTGCGGGGCGATCTTCGTGATGAAGAAGCTTGACCGCAAACAAAAGTTATGCTTATCAGCCAATCACAGTGGCTGTCTCATTAATTTACTTAACAACGATCGTTACCTGGATAAACATTGACTGTGAAATTATTTAAATGGAAGTACGACAGGGACACATCATCTTGAACATACTTTAAATATATTTAAACAATAGAATGCATCGCAAAATATATCGCAAGAAAGTAGAGATGGGTCGGTTCCGGTACCCGGTTCTCGGTACTGCCGGTTCTTGGCCCTTAGAACCGGTATCGAGAACCGATCGCATAAAGTCGGTACTTAAGAACCGGGACGGAATGGTGAATGAATGCTTTCAATTTTACCCCCAAACCCCTCAATGAAGAATTAATGGTTAAACTCCTTCATACGATGAGAAATTATTTTCAAAACACCTCCGAGGACATACCTTCGAGCGCTGAGACCCAAATGCTCATAGTTTACGCATTGATTAAAGGAAATATAGCCTCCAGTCAAATGGAAATACACCCACCACAAAATCGGCAACGAGCTAATTTTTTCTCACAAATTAAGGACTACTCTCATTCACTGGAAATTTAAATGGTTTCTCGGAAAGTCATTGACTTCTTAATTAACATTGATAATGTAAAATCCCTTCGAGCAAACCACTGCAATGCTAACACAATGAAGGAGTCAATATCGGGGCCGCACGGGTGACAATCAGCGGAAATAACAAGGCAAAAAGCTTTAAACAGCCATTATTATTATTACTAACTAAGCTTTTAGATTTTGGAGTTAATGACACGTATTAGTGGACCCAGCTGAGTTTTGAGCCTGAAGCATGAATTACCAATTTCACCCGCATTGCCTTTGTTCGATGTAATTTGCATTGAATAAATGCAGAGCAATAGCATTTTAATCTGAATTATTTTTTTGGGAGAGGGCAGGCTTCAATGTGAACGGATTTTACGATAAAATAAATTAATTACGGCGAAAAATACAGAGGAATCGATTGGGGACGTAGGGCGACCGTTGTTTTGCTCTCGGCGATAGTTCGGGACCAAGGGAGAGATGCGACAGATTTTTCAACAAAATGGCAAATTTGATTCAACACTGATGTTTTCAATTAATATTCCAAAACTTAAACTATATATTTTACTCATTCTTTGTTGCCACATTTAGAAAGAGTTGTTTTTCGCAAAGTTGTTTTTTTATTATTTCTTTGATTTGCAGCAACTGTTCCGCCAATAAACTAGTATAATAACTAAACATTATACAGAAATAAGGCAAAAAATATATGCATTCTTAAACAAGCCTTTCAATTACCATTCACCGATTTCCAACACGAGAAATTAGTCAGTAAGTTAAAAATATTATAACACATCTACCTAACGAGCATAGCTGACAAATAAACAATCACGGCTTAAAGAAAACAAATGATTAAATATCCACAAAAAACAATACAAACGCGGCTGACAGAAATATGAATTCATTCCCTTTAATGACACTTTCCTTGAATCGGTCACGGTAGAAACACCAAAATGGGCAAAGCCCAAAATAATGTCGTCACAAATATCCGCAGACGGTCGAATTCACCCCAACGAACAAATGACTCGAGATCGTTGTATGAACGCGATGGATTCCTACCTTGCTCCATAGAATGGATTACTATCTCAACAGTTCCTCGAACGTGAATGAAAAGGCTAAAAGCTAAATGGAATCCCATCCCTTTGACCTTCAACGCAAAGAGCGACGGAAGGGCATGAAAAACCGCGTCCCTGACTCACACCGAGAAAGGTAAGTAATTTTAACCCCCTTTGGCTTTTTCCAGCGGACGGCGGAGGATGGCGTTCTCTGTGCGGGATCAGTGAGAATAATCGCCCTGGCGAGTTAAATCCAGGAAGGGCAAAAAAGAACGGATAGAGGACGCCGCGACGGCAAAAACCGATGAAAGGGTTAAAAAGCGACCGACGTCCCACGATGGACCGACGTTGTCCGTTCCTAGAGAGAGGATCGCCTCGGCCGACTAGGACATCCGAGAGAGGAAATAATTTCCAGGAGGAGAAAGAAAGACAAATCTTTATTAACCACAGTCCCTCTAGAATCCCTTGTACCTCGGAGCTAGCCTTACGGAATACTCCAGTAAAGATTTTCATCCATCTATTCATGGATGAAAATGTTTGCTGGGACATACAGTGCCCGTTGGCTTAAAGAGATCTTATTTTAGGACGTAAAGAAGACCAATTAGGACAATACATTTTCCAATTTTTCCAAGTTTCAAACACATCGTGGGTACGGTGGAGCATCATATGTTTCCTTTCCCTTCTTTCATATGCCAATGACATCGGAGGATCGATAGACAGGAAGCTTTAACAATTACGTGGCGTTGAATAGAAAATGAACAACAAAGAAAGGGATGAACAACAATGAAAGGGACGATCAAGAAGGACTTGAAGTAATCCAAATTCAATGCGAACAGTCCCAAATGAAATCTTTCCGAAAAAATTTACAAAAAATTGTAATTTCCTCTAAAACATGATGAAAAGGGTTATTTGAACCGAATCCAAATTTTTCCAATGATCTTTCAAATATATGTATCTTTAATTTCCTAACTAATATCTGTACTATATCTCATATAACTGCGTCACTTTTCGAGATCATAATATCTGCAAGTATGCCTGAATAAGATTAAACCACAAACAATTAATTGAAATATACTTGCGAAAAATATTGTGTTGGTGCTCTGGTTGCAGTCCTAGAATCCTATCCCGAGGGCTCAAGTTCGTATCCCTCCTTTGAAGGATATTTTTCCGTTTAATGTCAATCCATACTTGGGCGCAGAGAGGAGAGTACTCGAAGCGCAGCACACTGTACGTCGGATGGAACTTTAAACGGTGAGCCCTATGGCACCCTTAGTTAAAGAATAGGCAAATGCTGACGCCAGGATTCTCTCCGCCCTTAGAACATTCCACAAATAATCCTTACTAACCTGCTCTCAGCTACGTTAAGGTCAAATGTGGCGATTTTTTTACAATTAGCGATAAACGCGAAATAGAAAAGATATTGTCGGTTTATGCGGCACTGGCCCGAAATCCGACACTCCAATAGTAAATACACACATTAAACGCAGGCAGGCAGAAAAATCCACACTGTGTATTACCGATCCACGCTCGTTTCCACCACGCAACACTTCCGTGATAAAATACTGGGATACATGTGCAAACCCGGGACGATTCAACGGAAACGATACGAGCTCATACAAATTATGTGCAACCACAAACACTGGAAATATTCTACAAAACGCTACATTCATAATTTTTAAAAACTAAAAGAAATACTTAACCTAGAATCCATTACACTCCATCATTAATTTACAAGCGCTAACGATCGCGTCCTCTCAAATGATCTCAGACGTTGATCACCTGCCAAAATAGCTTACATCGTAATACTCTCATAGCATGCAATGTAGTTCACGCTGGCGAAAATTCACCAATTCCTTAAGACTGGATTAAGTCTTAAGTTAAGAGACGATATTATGCGGTTGTAAACGTGACGTGTGTGTGCCAAAACCTCTCAAGATCATCCTCCGCCCAACCAACGAGAGGGGATTTAAAGGCGACAGCGGAGGGTATAAGTAAGTAGTAGAGGATGAAGAGGCGCTGAATATAGTGCATGTATGAGAGGGAGAGACCTTTCAAAATGCATTAAATCTGCCCGGGGCCAACAAAGTGACACTCAATTACGCCCACTGATAGAAATCAATGGCACGTTGATATATTGATTTTTAGTATCGGGAGAGGGGGAAATCGCGGGCGAAGGGTGAGAGGTGTAGTGTGGGGTTTATGGATACGAAATGTAGTGGTGGAGGAGCTCCTGGGAGGGGGGACTGTTAATACCGGAGGGTCGCCGGGCATCCCGCGGGGGATTACCGGGATAGCCGTCACTGTGAAGGACGCCGGATCACGGCCGTCCCTAATCGACATCCCCACCGGTCGGCTCCATGGCAATAACTCCCGGCCAATAGGCGTCGCCCGCAGGCAGCCGTGACACCACCGCGTTGAGTTGTTGTGGCGGATACCGCAACACGAGCACGCGCCACGGACGTCACACAAAATCACTCCTATTATTTACGGGGTCGAGTCGCGACGGTCAGTGACGGCCGAAATTATCTTGCAAGCGTGGGCAAAATAATACATTTAACCGCTACCAATAAAGAATTTATCAGCCGATTGTGATTTCTATGACCGCACATTAATTCGCGGTAAACTCTGGGATTTCAAAACGATCCTCTCAACGTCATTTCCTCTTCCCTCTGGTACTCAGATTTTAATCTAAGTGTCTCCAAGCTTCGAGGTTTTCGAGGAAACGTTTTTAATGAAATCATTTAAAAATACCAAGGGAGGAAATTCCTCACGAAAAAACATTTTACTTGACCGGTTTTCGAACACGGATCTTCCAATTGCCAGACAGGTGCGTTAGCCAGTTACGCCACCAAGCTATCTTGATAGTGAAACTGACGGCCGTACACTAGAAAATCTTCCGCAATACTTGGGAGGAAAATGTAGCAATAAAATATATTACGATGGAGAGAGAATGGTATCATCAAAAGCAGCATTCACTCATTGGGAAAGAATGGTGACGGACTCATTAAAGAAAAACAAGGCTGGCGAGGTTTCAAACAAGGAGTGAGGCGTTTTCTGGCTCAGGGAACTTGAACTCTAAAGAAGGATGAGAACAGGATTCTAACATTTCAGATGCGGGTGCGGAGAATGGAGAAAGTGCAGTGGATGGGCAGGAGGATTAACGAGGAAGTTCAAATATTTATACAGGAAAGTAAAACTATAGAATGGGATTAGGAGAAGGTTAAGTAGAAGGAAATGATGAGGAGTGAAGGGCTGCTCATGGCCTTGATCAAGGGCATGATTTAAAATAAGCCAGTAAGGGCAAGGGCGAGAAGGAGTTAGGTCACGCCTATTGGGTCGAAGGGCAAAGAAAAGTTTCTATCGATTTGTTCTTTGCCTCGTGGTTCTATACGCCAGTGAAACCTGGGTCTTGAAGATCCGGGATGAGAAGCTGCTCAACACGTGGGAGAGGAAGATCCTCCGAAGAATTTACGGACCAAACAATGAAAACAACGAGTGGCGCATCCGAATTTACGCCGAGCTATACATATTATATGGAAAACCTGGTCTGGTCTGTGAAGTCAAGTATGCCAGACTGAGGTGGCTCGATCATCTGGAAAGAATGCCTTAATACAGGGTATTGCGGAGGAGGTTCATTCAGAGACCAGAGGCTCGGAGACCTCCGGGGGGACCGCGTAGAAGGTGGCTGGATTGATGTGGAGAGCAACCTTCGACAAGTAGATGTGAGGAGGTGGCGATGTCGTGCTCTGGACCGAGAGGACTGGAGAGGCATGGTAGAGGACGCACGGGCTCTTCCAGGACCGTAACCCCAGTGGGTAAGGTAAGTAAGGTCCTCAAACCTGTCAGATCAGCAGAATAAACGTAATTATTCTCAGGCAAATCCAAAATTTAAACACCACTTTTGGAAACAACATTTCCACTGGGACATTTTCATTTGAGATCTTCATGTTTACCGGATCAGTGCTATCTCCTTCAGTTTTTCATAATCTCTTCCTATCATGACCTCCAAACCAGGCCTGTCACCTAATATCATCTGCTTATTCCGCTCATCTTTTCTCTCCCTAAATATCCTGCTATTGTTTTCTGACATATTCTTACTCTGAGTATCATCTCGCTGGCTATTAAAGATATAATAATTCATTGTTTCCTAGTAAGAATATAAGCCATATATTTAATTTGTCATCAGAATCCAGGCTAATTCCAAAGGAATAAATACCAATTGTTTTAATCCTGGCACGGAATTAGAGCTGAAACTTAATTCTAAGCCAACGCGATAAAAATCAATGGCTCAGTCCTTATTTAAAGGAAGATATTTTCCCGAGCAAAATACAGGTTGCCTAGGAAATGGCAATCAGACGCTGAAACCTAGGTTAAAAATGGACCCGAAAGGGGGCGAAAAAAGTAGATGAAAGATGCATTAAGAAGTGAGAAGAAGGCAAGAGAACACTGGAGAATTCTGGGAACAAATAAAAAGAGAGGAAAAGACAAAATAAGTTTTGACGGCAGACGAGAGTTATAAAAAAAATTAGACGGACTGCGAAAGAACTTAGAACATCTTGGTGCGGAAGGAAATGCGTAATAAGTCTCAGATAATGAATTAACATTTTATCCAGTGTCTGAATAGGAGTACTGCTAGTAAAAAAATCCATTTGCAGGAAAATACCAATGCACTATTATGATAAATATTTCAGCCTTAGCCTGAAAGACAAAGAAAATGAAACTCACCTAAGGCCACGTTCAGAACAACCCGAAAGTTTTCATGAAAAATGTGAATTATAAGAAGGTTTTGATGAAAAAATTACCAATTTGACATTTTCCCCAAACATCGCATATCCAAACCAGTTGGGTGAAGGCTCTCGTTTCCGTAATTTTTATTTTTTCTCACAATGATAGCCATTTCTCATTTTATTGGCTGCGTATGGCAGAAAAACATTTTCCGGTAGGTCGATGGCGTTCCTAATTGCTGAAGTTTTTGTTGGAAAGTGCTTCTCAGAGAGAAAGCGATTCTTCGAGGCAGAAGAATAATGTGTTTCAAGGGTTTTTGTAGAATGGACCCCTCCCAGAGAGAAATTCTGGCTCAACAATAAAGGATAACTTAAATTCTACAGAGAGGAATTCAGCCATATGTTGTCAACCTTTTTTTTAAGGAGTGGCTATCCGAAAAAAAATCCTTGACACATAGGTATTTTAACTTACAAAATTTAATTCAATCGATGGTGAAGCGCACGCAAAAAATAACCATTCATAGTCGCATGCTTTCAATACAAAATGAATAAAAATCGACTATTATGAGTTATGAGGGAAATATGAAGCCATTAAGGAAAAGCGACTAACGTTAAAGCCCTTGAAAATTGATATCCTTATAAAATGCGATCCGAATTTCTAAAATTTATCGCCCACCAAATTTTGCCTGCAAATGCTGTAGTGATTCATTGATAAGCAAAGTATAAATGTCATTTTTAATGAGAGAGTGTCAACGTTGGCAGTCAAGATTGGGCAGTAATGACAACTGAACTAAATGAACTCACTCAAATTTTGGCTGTCACCCAAACAAAGCTTCCAGAATTTCTGGAAGGCGCAAGTGTACTGAATGGAACAGTTTTGTAATCCATAGTTGACGAAACTGCATAAGTAAGAGACAATTGGTTCTTCCTTTTATTCTTAACAGATTATTCCGCACATTTTACAGCTGAAAAATTGATTAAAATGGGCAAACATTCATAATATTTTTTAGGATATAACAAACCCACAGCCAAGAATCAAGTTACCACAAAGGCTTGCCAAATATGCGAGATGGAAATGCCTAGATTCGAAAAAATTACTTATACTAAATTATTTTATTATTATTTTTATTTATTTATTTATTTTATTATTATTTATATTTATTATATTTTATTATTTATTATTTTATTATATATATATTTATTATTATATTATATATATATTTATTATTTAAATAAATAATTTTAAGGAAACATCTCTCGTGTTACTCAACACAAGCATGTATGAAAATCACAGTCTTATCCTCCGCACTCTCAGCAATAAAATTCCATGAAATGGGAAATCACTGTTGAAAGATAACGTTCAGTTGCCTATCACGTGATGTTTATGAAGTCAGAAAAATCTCGAACGTAATCCCCGTCATTTTAATATTTTCCAAATTCATAAAGACGCGAGACTGTTGTCGGGCACTGAACATAAAAACTCAAACGAGAAAAACGAAGTACGTAAATGACATTGATATACGATTTAATCGACCCTGATTTGACGAATGATGAACAAGACTTTCGAAATAACACGGCTCTGCGGCACCGCCCGAAAGCGACAAGTGACTTACGATCGACAACATTTTTCAATTAGTTCCAGAACACGTTGGTCATCTGTCCGTGGAGCAATGACATCATTTCGCAATGCACCGAAGCCGACAGGGAGAAATAACCGTCGTCGAATCGAACGAAACCATCAAAACCGTGTAAATCAACGCAAAAATTCGCTTATTCGCCGATGACTGCATTCTGTGTGCGAAAATCTGGCTTGCCTAGGATGCAACCATGAGGTCCCACAGAACAAAGTCCAAAAGGTAAACAACTGGGTATAAACCAACGAAGTGTCAGTAAATATTGCAAAACGAAATCAAGTAGTCTTTTCTCACTGTAGGACGAGTGCGAAAAGGAAGCATAGCATCATGGGAGAATGGAACAATCCGAAATTCTATTGTTTTGTAAATAGTTAGGGGGGTGTACTCAAGCAATGGCTAACGGTTGGGGTCCCATTGACTACATTGTTGAAGAGATCTTTAAGTACACTCCACTGGGTCTCAACGCGTTCTTAAAGGAAGCAAAAGAATATGCTTAAACAAAAATATTAAGGCCAATAGTTGAATATGCACCCATGTTATGGCATCCTGATGAGCTTGGACAAGTAAGAAAAATGAGAAAGTACTTGGCATGGTAGGTATGGCAGGGAAACTTCTGGAGGAGATTAGAAGGAAGCAGAGTAGGAGGATAGGTGAAGGAGCCAAGGACTGCATAAAGAATCTTTGGTAAGCGGGGAAGGGAAAGAGAATAGGCTTCGTTAAATAGAGACTGAATAGAAGTTTAATAGAATAATCTGATGAATGAAAGAAAATGAACTTATTGATTGAGGATGTGATGTCCTTCAAGATCAGAAAACAAATTACATAATAGTTAAAACATGAGAACAACACGATACACACTTAATGTTGTGAAGGATCACCAAATGAGCAGAAAGGAGTAGAGTCCCTCCATTACATGAATAATTACATAAATAAATTTCTAATGAAGCAAACATATGAGGACCCCAGAAGTCAAGGGGTCTAAGTAACAAAATCTTTGCTTTGAGAAAACTTAAGTAAAAGTTGAAAATGTTTGGTACAACCCACTAAGTAGTTAAGAGGCATTAGCCTAGATAGCATCACCTGTCAAGATAATCACTTGGATCCCTTTACCACCTAAAAGACTTATATTTTCACATCCCATTCCTGTACCTAACTTATTTTTTTCAAAAATGTCACTTATACCCCTTGACTTCTGGGGTCCACATAAAATAGAGCTAGAAATTGTAAAGTTATCAACAAAGAAATACAATCTTATATATATAAAGAATTAGCCTGCAGCCTGCATTTGTTTGTCTCCGCAAAACTCGAGAATGGCTGGATATATTTGGCTAATTCTTTATTTTTTTAAATGTTTCTAATGGTCAGAAAAATGTTTATTTGGAAATAAAAAGTGATTATTGGTCTCCGGTTCGACTCCAGACGAGTCAATGGTTTACCATATGAAATACGTATAAAGTTCATTTTTGATGCCTGCAGACCATTTTTCTTTTGCATATTTAAATCAGAAATAATGGTCGCACAGAGTCGCGATGGAAGCCATTGTAAAGAAAAATGAATGAAGATTCTTTTTCCTGTAGTGAATTTTTGTTTTCAAGCTGATTTAATATAAATTTTGAAAAAACATTCATAAAATTGCTGAAAATTGATGGACTTCGGCAATATGTCTCCTTGACGACCGATAGCATTGTTGAAGCCGGCTACCTTATGCATATAAGATGAAAAAGGCTCATGATGTGTCATTAGAAAAGTAGTTTTAATACCATTGGTTGAATTGGATTGGATATTTGCGGAAGTGACTGACAACTAAGGTCATTTGCGCCATATGGGAACAGGCAAGGGAGGAACCCGGCTTCACCATTAACCTGCTCTTAGCGAGAGGCGCCACAGTTTAACGTCTTATCCGACAGATTTTGAAATGCCCTCCACATGGCACTGAAGTAGGTATCGGGTGTCCTCAGAAAAATATCTTACTCTGCAGGGATTTGAGCCCTAAAGTATGGGAAAGAACAATCGCCCGAAAAAAAACTAAAGAGTGCCCTGGGTTCAACTCTCCGTCATAATGACCGAATTTTACTGGCTCGGGAAAAAATTTCAGTGAAGTGGCTTCTTGATATGTATAATTTAGTGACTAACCGGGTAAATTCCACTTCGTCGAACACCCTAAAAATAATATATGGTGAGTAGACATTTATTTAATGCGTAAAAGTACGAATAAGCCGTTAGATATCTAAAGTGACACATAACACATTGGACCGATTTGCCGTTTTCATTTGAATTATTTGGATAACATTAACTGCCGTTTGGTTTCCATTTATTTACCTTCAATTCAGTAGGCTTTTTTAATTTCATTTTCACTTTAATACAAAATCGTTCGAAAGTAAAGTTAGAAGGATCCTGTTGGATTTGTTACTACTAGTTAAATGAAGCTGCTCATTCGTTGCCTTTAAATGAATGGCTGATTAATTAAAAGCGAAGCGTAACATTTTTAACTGTGCTAGTGTTCGACCTCGAGTAATTGTCTTGAAAATATGTCAGCCATTAGAACGCTTTGAAGCTGAACATAGCCACAGCACGCAAAGCAGGGTAAAAAATAGAATGATGTGTTTTCTCGGTGATTCTATGTTCGCGGTAGTACTTTTATTTATTTTCCCATTCTTCCATATCAGTCTGAGCCGCAGCGAAGCGTGGCCGTGTTTAGCTAGTAAAGGATAAAACGATGTAGCAACCATAGCAAACTATCAGTATAAAGGCAATGATGACCAAGAAATGACAAATATCCCCGGGGATAGGAAAAAACTAAAGAAAATACATTTGATACATTGGCACATGGGTTATTAGGCGTTTAGGAATAAGCTGGAGATCTTTGACTGAAAGGTTTTTATCATGGGGCTTTTTTACCTCACCTGTGGGGGAGAAGAGAAGAGAATAAGAAGAAGGAGAATTTTGTGTAGGTAAACAGCGATCTGGGCTGGTAAAAATCCGAACGATTTTCTTCTCCTTCCCTTGTAAACCTACATTAACTGGTAGATTACCTTGATATTAATAACCTGAACTGTTGCTAGCACTTCCCAAATAGTCTGGGCTCTTATCAGCCATGCACGGTCTACCGGTCGCATGTCGATTATTTTTGCGACGCGGAATGTGATTCTAATATGCACAAGAGGAAATAAAAAGAGGGTATCGGAAATTGAAACTTGTCTGCCATGTGGGTGAAAAAAACAGCACTTCCCTTCGATCCTTTGTGGACTTAAGTATCACTATGTTACGAGAGATCGATCGAAATATTAAGCGAGCCGAACACGATTTTATTACGAATAACACACGAATAGTCGGCAGGAGCTGAATAAAATTATACACGGTTGGAAGAATCCCACTAAATACGAATATCGTAGCCTCATGGCAGAGCGAAACCTAAAGCCATTGTTGCGGCCAAATTTATTCAAGCCATTTTCCCTTAAGGGATATTTTATCGATTATTGATCTTCAACCATCGAAATTTAACAAGTATATTTCATCTACATTCAAGACACACGTAGTATTTAGGGAATCGATTTGATAGGATGGCTGGAGAACATACTGGCCTCCCGTTCAGAGGTCCCAAGTTCCTCGCGGGCTAGTATGTAGATGTAGATGAAGATCTTTCTTCAAGGGGACCACAGTTTAACGCTCCATCCGATGTCCGGAACGTTACGCTTAAAAAAAGAGTGTCTACTCGCACTAGGGATACCCAGTGAGGCGGTTCCTAGCATTGATTCAACCCGCTTATCTCACCGGAGGGGGGGGGAGGTAAAGGAAAGGGGAGGGGGTCGCGGTTAAGGACCGGCACCCGACTGCAAAATACAGCAGCCGGGCACTCCTGCGAAACCTGGGATTTGATTACTCAAGGAGCGATCAGCCAAACATACAAATTGAGTGACTCTTTACGCTCCGTTGAGCTGGAAGCCAGAGCCCCGTTTGTCACCGGAAGAGCGGCACTCCGATCCAGTCGCGTTACCTCGGGAACGCGAGGCTTCAAGTGGTTTCCACATAGCTCTCAAGTAGGGTTTGGGCGAGGTATTCCACTGAAAAAATCTTCTCCTTTGGATTTGAATCCTGATCGTCCGGATGGTTAGCCACCACACCAACCCGATCCCCTTGAACATTAGGCCTGATGCTTTGAATGAATAGAAAGACCTGATGATGATTGACGATGATCATTAGGCCATCTGTACGGTAAAACAGTATTATGTACTCTGACGCTCCCTAATTTTTCCCAATAAAACCATAGCAAAGCGAAAAATGAGGAGCAATCGCATAAGGAGATAACTGACACAATTCGGGTCGCTATCTATCAAAATAGAAGTATCAGGCGTGGTATGGTGGAATTTCAATGCATCAAAGAACAGAAATAATAATTTTCAACCAGATAAACAAATGTAATCAAATTAAAGATGTACATAGAATCCACGGTCGGATTAAATTTAATTATCTCGTGGAAAATGGCTATTTATCCTTCATTATTGTCATCAGCCGAATCAAAGTCTGACGCAGCATTCAAAACATCAAAGGAAACGGATGAAAATCAAGGCCGAAGCGTAACTGATCTCGGGCACGGAAAAATCCGAAGCGTAAGGCTTGCGAAAGACGCGTAATTCATGCGAACGAGAGGCGCACGGCCCAGAAAAGTGAAAGGCGGAGTCTATTAAGAAAGGGACGAGGCACTCCTCCTTCACGCGGGGCGAGGTTGAACTGCACAATGACGGCACACTGCCGTCATGAAAATATTTCCCCATGCGAAAAAAAACGGAAAACGACAGGAAGAGATGAAGGAAATGTGCCCGGAGCTCAAGTCACCCAACTCTCCTTTTCACCACGCACATCTCCGTCTCATTCAAATCCTAAGATCGATCGATTTCCAACCCAATACCGCACGTTCAATAGAGAAATATATATCTACGTCCTCATCCTGGTCGGAGTAGTCCGTTTGCTAAAGGAACCAGGCCACCTATACCTCGAAGGTTCGTAACCCTCTCCGGGGATAGTTGGTAAGTTAGGAGTAAGGTATTCGTGAGTTTAGTATATATTTAAACTATTTTAAATTCGGAAAATAATTTTTAGACCACAAACCTCATAAGCGAACCCCATCAAGCGTTGGAACGCCAACCATACTGGCATTAAAGGTTATGATACAAGTATAATATAAATTTTCAAATTTCCTAATTTAAGCATGTGATGACGACAGTTTTCAGCGCGGCATTCTTATTGTAGACGAAATTACATTAAAATATATTGTTAAATAATATTGGACTCACTCAGTGTATCATACAGTAAGTCCTCGATTTACGTCGGAGATGCGTGTTTAAGAAGAGCGACGTAAGTCGAAACAACGTACAACGGATCCAGATATTCGTGACCACGTTAATCCCGCGATAATTCAAGGCGTTAATTTCAAAATTCGTTTTTTGCCTTCATCAAGGAAAAAATAGATGTATCAGAATGGATGATTATGTCTCAGTTATCAAAAAACGCATGCATGTGCACATTCGGTCTCGTTTATTAGCATTGAATAGGGGAAATTATTCCTACGACCCTTGTCAGCATGGATGTAACATCGAATCAGACGTCGAAACGACGCATACCAAGGACTTAGTGTATTCATATTTATTCTTGTCCTTCAGGGTGTCTTTCACATTTATTTGCAGCAATGAAAACATTATTAAACGTATTAATTCGTGCTTCGAAGAACTAGTGTAACATCCCAGTGAGGAATTTATTGTCCAAAAGATGGTCAAAGAACGTTCAGTGAGCACTATTAAAACGATCCAAGATCATTCAAGAAGGAATTATAATGAACGTTCAAATGGCACTCACAGATAGTACAAAGAATATTCATTGGAGTACTTCATTGATTGTTCAAAGAGTGTTCAATGTAGATGAATCGGGCATGAACTGTTTTTGAATGATTAACATATGAACCATGAAGGAATGTTAGATAATAGTTCTTTTGAAATGGTTTTCATTTGAACTACTTTTGGACAAATATAATTTAATATGAACTGTTGATAGTTTTAATTTGGGATCCCTTAAAATGCATCAGAGACTTCACATGCACATTTTTTCCAGACTTCTCGTGTTTATATGACTAAAATTGCTTGGTAAATTGAAGATATTTCAAGCACCTACTTTATAAATTACTCATTAGGTCCAAAAAGAGAGCGGTAAATATACAGCCAGGTTCATTATTTTTATTTTTTTGTAGGGTTTTATTATTTTTTTATTATTTGTGGAATAATCTCGTGTGGTATGTTAGAATATTCCTAGAATTTAGAATGAATATTGTCGTTGGAAATTTCAAATATACATGGTTTAAAGAAGTTCTTAAATGTTCAACCAGGGAGCATTTTTGAATAATACTTTTTGGACTGGAAACAAACGATCTATGAACAGTCTAAAATGACTATTTCACTCTTAAACATTCAATGAAAGTTCTCTGGTTGTATTCTCAGGATAATTCAGTTGTGGACTACTTTTGAATTAGTTCATGAATGTCTTCTGCATGGCCTCTCCCCACTGGGATAAGTAACCGAATTATTACGAAATATATGTAATATGTCATGAGGCTACGTGTAAACAGAGCGTTGAATCGCCAGAAAAACAAATCGGTATTATTGAAAAGAGTGTAATTTAAAATGCGGCGTCTAAATTCGCGAGCGTTTTATTTTGTCGAATTCCCCCACTAGAGGACAGGGGTTCGTGCCTCTAGCTCAGTGGAGTTGGTACAAAAGGTAACAGTGAAGTTAGTGCTATGACCTTGAGTGAGACGGTGCAAGACGACGGAGTACTGGTTGAACACGGCTTAAAGTGCGAAAGGACTTTTCCTGTTTTATTTCTGTCAACTATGTATTTTGACGTCAGACTTAAAGTCGTTTCTTTTAATAGTTATTTCTAATTGCAGTATTGTGTTGCTCCAGTAGATTCTCACAGTTCCCTGCAAGAATATGGTCAATAGGTATGAAGCAAACTCTGTAAATGAACAAAAATTGATCCAGCAACCTTAATGTCTTCGTAGGAGTTTCTTCTCGGGTCCTCCACCGTGTCCACGCTGGGCGACGCTTCGACGCCCGACCTGTGCATCATCAACAGAGCTGAGTTACGCCTCGAGATTTTTGTCCTCCCTTTTGTGCTGTTCTCGCTGGGCTAGGTGCCATCTCAAAAAATCAACCTTTTCATTGTACCATTCATCTTCCGCTCAGCAATGGGTGGAAACCGTTTTGCGAATGATACAACGAAAACGGAAGGGACTTGACGAAGTGACTTGCTCACAGATTCGCACCTTGGGATTGCACGTGCGTAAATAATTACGAATGACGATAAATATGCCTACGTAAAAATGTTTCTTTTCCAACTTTTTCATCCAAACCGCAAAAAAATTGGAATGTGTACGTTTCGGTCTGTCCTGGAAAGCATTTTCAAATGCCTATTGAATTGAAGTTGAAGATTTCATTCAAATTTTTTATTCAAGCCGTACAAACATTGGAATGTGTATGTTTCGGTCTGTCCTGTAAAAGCGTTTTCAAATGCCTTTTAAATACATCTAAAGAAAAAAGTGTACCTTTTTTAAGTCACAAAAAACATAGAAATGTTTCGGTTGGAACTGCAAAGCATTCATTCTCCTCTTTTTAAGCAAGATTTGACATGAAATATCTGTTTAAGAATTTTTTAGCATTTTTTTGGAATTTTTTAATTTAGAATTTTTTAGAATTTTAGAATTTTTTAGAAATAGATTTTTTAGCATTATATTGTAAGCCCGGACGCAGTCCATAAAAAAATCCGAATCCCCATTTCAAGTCTTCCCCTCTCCCCCCACATATATATTCACCCTCCTGCACCCTGACCGCTCCTTGCACTCAGTCCAGGCATATATATGCAAGAATCACATATGTATGTACTTCTTGACGTCAACCTCCACCCCCTGACCCTCTCGTACCACTCCCACCCCTTAGTCCCCGGCCACCTGCTACGTCGGCGTGCGTCAATAAGTGCTCTCTCCGCGAAGAAGAAAAAAAACGACCATGAGCACGTGGGATGTTGCCAAATCTTGGTCAGCTGTGCATCCTCCGCTTATCAATTTTTTTCTCGCAGTTTTTTTCGTCATTTTTTCAGTGATTTTCCTTCTTTTTCTGGCGTCGAGGCCTTAGGCACGGGATATTGAGCGCTCTCTTCCTTCACATCTCTCCACATACACACACACGAGCACAGATTCCCGTCTATGGAAGCGAAATAAAAAAAATAAAAGATACCATCCACCGCCTTTTTCCACATTCCAAGCGAGTATGGATTTTTGGAAATTTTTTTCGCACGGGCATCGCGATGTTAGATCACCCGTCGTATCCCGCGCGGGGCTGAGCGATATGGCTGTAGGCGTCGACTGCAATGTGAGAGAGATAATGCTCACTACGATATTGGCCCTTCACACAAAACGAATTTCGATTTAATTCTGATATCCTTCATTCGATCTAACGCGATGCGTAAGATCGCGAAGTATGCTCGTCATCTTTAATTGAGAGTTAGTAGTGCTATGTGATACTGTAGACGGAGTATCAAACAATCCATACTCCGCGCTGGAGACGAGGCATGATATCAAAGCAACTGCAAAGCTCAACCACATTGTATTAAGAGCCCATGCATAGCATAGCAAGCAGTTAAGTAAAAACAGTGCTGCAATATTATTACGGCAAGAGAATAGAGGATTTTGAAAACCAGAAGCTCAAATCGAATGCTGATGATAAAAGGAAGCAATAGCACCATGGAAGAAGAGGAATACAGAAGAATAGAAAATAAGAGAACAACTTGGTGAACTAACACAAAGATAAGATCCAGGTGAATAGGCCACATTTAGAGATTTAACAAATTTATAAGTCACATCATCATTTGTCGTTCAACCCTAAGATAGGTTAACTGCAGCCCTCCACCCTTCCCTATCTAATAACACTTCCCTTACCTATTTCTCGTATCTCTCCCTATGTACTTTCCTCTTTATTTGGTCCATGATCTTATTCCTGGGTCTTCTTCTGGGGACTTTTCCCTCTATTTTGCTTCGATTATGTTCTTCACAAACCCATTGTGCCTCAGGGTGTGTCCAATCAATTTGGTTCTTCTTTTATGTATGGTGTTCCATATGGTCCTTTCCTCTTCTACTCTTCTGTACATTTCTCATTTTTTTCCGTCCATTTTAAGCATCCTCCTCCAGCACAAGGTTTCAAAGGATTCTAGTCTTTTCTGGTTAGCTTTCCCAAAGGTCCAAGCTTCCGATCCACAGAGTGCTACGCGTCACACGAATTTTTTCACATGCCTTCTCCAGGTTGGTAGTCCTATCTTCTTTGAGCACAGCAGTTGTATTATTCCCACGAGCGCCTTATTTGCTTGGGCTATTATCCGCTTGATGCCAATGGCACTTCTTCCGTCCCACGTAATGGTTCTTACATTAAGTCACATATAAGAAGAGAACACAGCTAAAGGAAACGAGGAAGTGTAGGGGACAAATGCATAGGCCAACGACCACTGGAAATGAAAGAAGTGCTCCAAGGACCAGTAGGATTTCACTGAGTGCAAAATAGAATGGAGGGCTGCAGTCAACCAATTATTGGACTTAATAAGTAATGATGATGATGATTCAGTGGTTTAAAAAAAGCTTTGACCAACGTCAAATGTATGCTGTTTGCTTTAACTATAATTCCGCCTTCTTAATTAAAAAAAGAATGACTATATTCATAGGCAATGAAAGCGCTCACTCCGCAGAATGCGCGTGGCATATGCACACGCGAATCTCAAGAAAACTCGTAGTCTAGCTCCTTGCTTTTTTCCCTAATTTGAATATGTAAACAAAAGAAGTATTAAAATCCTCTTTAACTCATTTAGGTTACATCTGAGGGCAGAAAAATCAAATAAAATATTCACCTCAAACGCAAGTCAGTTCAAATATAAACGATAAAATTTAAACGCCAGGAGGATGATAAAATAAGAATGGAGTGCGGTAAAAGAAGACAATTTTTAAATAATTTCCAAGTTGAATGAGGAGTTAAGCTCCAAACGATAAAGTGTCTAAAAAGCAAAAGTTTTCAATTACTTATGAGTTTCACATAAATGAAAAGATATACGAGGCGAAGAATGTCAAAATAAATAGTAACTAAAGAAATTTATGGTTTCAAACTCAAAATCAGTAAGAGGCGACCAATCGTGAGGCTTTAAGCTGTATCGCAGAGAATCATCCGCGTTGTCAATTTTCCCATTAATGCATTGACTTTGATCATAAAATACCGGTGAGCATTAAGAAAAATTCAATAAAATAATCATAAAGGTAGAATCCATCGGTAGGCAATTTTTATTCTAAGTACGGTACAGACGTTGGACAGTTCGTTAAAAGACGGTATAAAATTATCAAGTTAAAAAAAATTGTTTGTCTTCACTTTCCAGTTATCCTTTAATTACAATAGGCGAACACTTAAGGGGTGACTCCCGTGCCTCTTTAGAATCCCGACGAATACATCAAAGCAATGAACGCGAAGTGGGTGTTGCATAATCATGAAGGTACGGGAAGCATGTTGAGAAATGAAAGCCTCTCAGTCAATAAACCGAATACATTGGAAGCCGCCAGAGAACTGAAAACGGTAAATACCAATAAAGTGTAAAAAAACCCTTAGACTCTAACAATGCTTCGGATATATACACAGAAGTAATGGGCTGTGTTCATCTGCATAAATTTATCTCTTCTCCAGGAGGCAATTAAATGGCTCCAATAAAAGCAGGAACAAAATTCACTGGCAATTCTATCTCGGGGACCCGAGCTTCCCCGTCTCTTATTTCGCTTGGGTGGCATTCAATGCTTTCAGTGGCCTCCAAACCCCTGCCCGCTACAGCTCATTAAAGTAGGTCAGAGGATTCCAATCCCAGCACTGCTAAAACGACAAGGAGAGATTATTTTTTTCTGCGGCGTAAAAAGGGCAAACTCAAGCCAAAATAAATAGGTAACCGTTCATGCCAAATGCTACTGATCCCCCAACTGGTACAGATATTACCAAATATTATTTTATCTAACAAACCAGCTCTTATTTTTTAAATGCAGTTGGACACCATATTAAACCGTCCAATAAATGGAAGATAACCGGAAGATAGACGAATACACAACAGCAGGATACACAAGATTGGAGGCGAATAAAATGTTGCGTTATCGAATAATGATGCAGAGGTGAATGGGCCTAGATATTGTCCGAAGCGAAATATTTGGGGAGTTATGGCCGGTTGCAAGATCATATAGTCATGCAATTAATAGCTATGTGATCCATAAAGTTCTAGATTTCATTAATACATACGTATTGCAGGAATACATCTACTAGTTACTTATCTTATTTATCAATTTCTTTAGTAAACGGCTTCGAATATGATCTGATATTCTAACGCTGGATGAAACTTACGAAAGTTTAACCTATGAATAGTTTCTAATGTCCATAAAAATTAGTCAGTAAGAGTAAATTAATTCGTCATCTGTCTCAAAGAAAACTCTTTTATCGAATAATTAAGTCTCCAAGCGATTCATTGCTCATCCGCCATCATGGTTACTTATGGAACTCGAAACTCCATGCCATACGCTATTAAACCAATAAGTTTATCGAATGTTTCTGCAACACTTACTGAATGGTTGCCATGGTTTATGGGTCCCATAACTTCATGGAATACGTAAGAGTCGTTCCTGCAACTGGCCATAAAACGATACATGGAAACTCCGAGATTTAAAGCGACGAATTAGAAATAAATACGAGTCTGTAGAAATTTTCCCGTTTCGATGTAACTACGACATAATCTGGCACAGACTAAGCCATGCTAAGTTGTCCGTCTTTGACGATTGCCTACCCCCGGCGAGTACAAATCTATGCAGGGAAGTCAGGACCCGCTGCTATTGGTATGAATCTGATGCACCCACGACCCGGCAGAATTGGCCCCTAAACTCTGCTATGTAAATGCTCTAAGTAAATCTGCTCCTATATCGAAAGTAAACGATATTTTAATGCTTCTTATTTGGTTTCCATCGAGATGACTTTAGAGTAAGATTGTTTTGCTGCGGTGGTTCGGGCGCACTGCGGTGGTTCGTTCGCACAAATGTCAAAATCAATTCCACTCCAAGGCCTAATAGCTGGAGCTGAACACCAAAAGTATGAAATTAACAACTAACATAATAACCCACTGTGACTTGGAGGTAGCATATCACATGAACATGTGTCCATTCTCAGTTTACACTTCATTACCCCTGGATACTATCATAACTTCAAAGTCACAGTTCCTACTTTTGCACATAAATGTTTCAACAATAAAATAAAACAGTTAATTTTATGTAGAAGTAAATGGATGTATGTGTTACAATTTATAAGTTTTTTGAAGAAGAAACAAAAAATTTGGTTATAGAGGGTTAAATTTTACGAGATTCGAACCCGGTCCTCCCAATTAGGGATTGGAAATTTAAATCCAGAATCGATTTTCGATTTCGGTTTTAACAATCGACTGTCTAAAAATTCGATTTTTGTCCAAAATAATCGAAAAATCGAAATCGAAATTTTTCAATAGTGAAGTAATTGTCTGCTGAAATACGGATGTGCTGTTCTAACAAAATGCTAAATATGGGTTAATGGAAGCACTAGGGATAAGAACTGAATACGGTGAACTTTATTAATACAATTTATTATTTTACAGATATTTATAAGGTATGCAGGAAAGTAATAATCCATACCAGATACTTATATACATATAGGTAATATAACAAGAAAATTATATATAATTTAGTAGCCCATGCGCAGAAGACGATATTCAGACTGGGCGAATCAATTTTGAAGAAGACGAGTGCTCTGAAGCGATTTATTGAGAAAACGTTTACAAAAAAGGCACAATGTCAACACGTATTATCATTTCGAATCTTCGTCTCGCGGTCTACAATGTATTACTTTTGAGCGTGAGTCCCCGCCTAGACTAGAAGTATTGTAATAAAAATCCGCAGCCCCACAGTTGGCAACTCCAACCTGCCGGTGTCCGATGCACTTTGCCTCCCCACCGAGGTTCCCCCACCAGCGATGCAGAGTGAAATAGCGCGGAGCGGAGTAAAGCGAGGCGGCAAAATTCAAATGCTGTAGCAAGCTAAAAATCGAAAATCGATCGGCTAGAATCGATTTTGAACGATTTTTCAAAATAAAGAGTCGACTACGATTAAATCGAAAATCGGAGTGTGATTATCGATTTTCGATTCAAATCGAAATCGATTTTCCAATCCCTACTCCCAATTGTCTATCAGAAAAGTACGTCGATACAGAACCCACCTAAATAGGCCGATTTTTTTAAAGGCCGAGATAATTTAAGAAGTTAGTCGTTCTATAAAGTAAATATAAGGTTTATCCTCCATGACAGTGGCTTATCAAGCACAAAAACATCTCCTTCACTACTATGTAGACAAGAGACGTAAAAATGTTGTTTGCAAAAACCCACGCAGTAATTTACCTTGGACTTAGATGGTGAGGAAGCGTAATTAGCCAAGGCTAATAGAGCGTATTTATTGCTACGGAGTGCTAATAAATATTCACATTATATATTTAAAGAAAGGAGATTTTCAAAATATTTCCTTCTGCATTTTTTATCTTCTTAGGAATTATGCCTAAATCACCCATTATCCATAGAAACATGACTTAACTTTGATGATAAACTAATTTCAGAAAAATATAGGACAGAGTTTTAGGCACATCTTCTTAGAAATACGTAAAATCCTAATTAGAAGACAAACGGTAACAAACGTTCCACACTGGTGCATTAATTACCGACTCTGGTTTCATTATACGAGGGTAAGTCAAGAAATAACTCGCAGAAATGGATACAGGATGCTTTCCTTGATGCATGGAAAATTTGCCACATCATATGGAATCTTGATTTCCGAAATATTTATCTTTTTGCATAACCGCTCTCTTTTCATTATTAGTCACAGTTATTAGCCTAAATATCACAGTAACATGCCTCCCAAATATTAGGAGAATTTCTTAACCCGGTAGCTAATATCAATCAACACAAATGCAGTCGTGCCACCTTGTTGAAAATGAATCCAAGAGAAAATCTTGCAGAAATCCAATTTCAGTTTTTTTGTTTCTCTCTTTCACAGATCAACCGACTGGAATAACTGAGAGTACGGAATTGACCGATTTTTTCACTTTCAAAGAGAAAAAGTACTTCTCTACGCACATAACCGGAGTGGCCATTACGAAATTTTCTTCATGTATATTTTCAATGAACGAGTGTCCACTCCTAAAAAAATTCGGGGACTCAGAAATTACATCTTTATCCCAGCAATAAAATTTTGAATCTTGAAACATACGGCACGGTTATAATGAGCCAGCATTTCCGAGTAGAAAAGAGTATCATTGCAAGGATTTGTAACGAAAGCATACGAGGAACTCTGAATAATGTAGGAAAATCTACTCCTTACGTGTACTATCGAGCAGTGGTGGAACGACTAACAGATTCCTGATCAGTGTAAAGACTTCTCTGAGATAAATGATATAAAAGAGTGCCACTTTTGATTGAAATAGTACTAAGGGATATTTTCTGCGTCAATGATTGATTTAAAAAAAAAAAACAAAGTTTTATCACTACTGCAGAACGATTCTCCAAAGGTGATAGGGTTATTTAAAATCGGAAGAAGCCTCCAGTTATGGAGGGGAATTGTTAGTTTATTTTAAATCAGTCACTGACGCGAAATATATGCCGAGAGCACAATTATTTTAATCGGTAGCATTATTATGGTAAAGATAAATCCAGAGTGCCGAGAAATTTCGATTCTTTTGAGTGCATTTCAGTTACTCATGTGACCATCGAAAGGGAGATGTTTAATCACGTAAACAAGTCTTCTCGAGGTTCCAGGTCCAAGTAAACACTTTTTAGCATAAAGGAAACGGTTGCAGGCTTTATTTTGGGGAGGTTATCCATTACAGAAAAATGAAATGACTTTGTTAACTCCACCAGGGATTTATCAACACGACCCGGGTTTCGACTGTAAATTTCAGTCTTTAGGATCGACCCGGGTCGTGTAAATAAATCATACGTGGAGTTAACGAAGAATTTTTAAAATGAAGAGCATCTGATGTTGTGTTGTCCACCAATTTTAATACGGAAAAATGTACCACACGTGTTTCGGCACTTTATTGGCCATCATGAGGTACAGTAATTCCTGAAACTGACACTGTACCTGATGATGGCCAATAAAGTGCAGAAACACATGCTGTAAAGTTTTCAGTATTAAAAATAGTGGACAGTACAACATCAAGTTCTCTTCATTTTAATAATGCAGTTCCAAGATATTTCGCTTAAAACTGTTGACTTCAAAGAATTTTTATTCTTCTGTACTTATTAGCGTGTTGTTCAAGGTTCTGGTGGAGTGTGACTCGGATTTGGAGCCTCGGAAAACACGCGCGTGTTAAAGAGATTTTAACCCTTTCACTACTGCAAGCGTGTTTATAATTCATTAAGTATAAAAACGTATTATAAATATGTCTGTCTTGACTCTTTCCTTAGATTTTCTTACTCGAGGATGAGTTGCGCGGGCGATATCTTTCCCTTTCAGCCGATTCGTACGCCTCGTGATCGGGAGACCGGAAGGATAAACACTCTCTGTCGACGTTCACCTGGATTCCATAACAGTTTCAAAACTCCTACTTTTCCTTACAGTCTAGATTTTTCTTAAATTAAAAAATACTGGTCAATTTCCCTCTTCACGATTTATATTCGTGACGCGCCCCTAGAAAGTTGTAATCAGTTACCGGAAGAAGGTTTTCATTAGCTTTTATTTCAACGCGTCAAATAGGTGTCTACTATCAGACGCAGAAGCGAGTCTCAACGAAAGGAATTTCTCCGCGCTCTTGTGCCGCATATTCCTGCCTCTTTCGATCGCAGAGTAATTTTTCCGTAAGACTCTGAGCGTAGGGAAGAAAATAAAAACGCCCGGAGCACCCAAAAGCACTCTCCCTCTCTCTTCTACTCCTCCCGTCGGTGGAGGAGAAGGGGGCCCTCTGCATGTGACATTGATGCGTCACGGTCTCGCCTCCTTCCACCCCATCCCCCTCACTCTCTTTCCACTCCATTCCCACCCTACGGTCGACGTCATCCAAATAGATGAGAATCCCTCAGCAGGCGACTCCCAGGCCGCAAACTTCATAACCGCGCGCGCCCCCGGCTAGCGTCTCCCTTCCCCACAGCTCCCCCGCACCACCAGCCTACACTGCCCGCCCTCCCCCTTCCTTCCCTTAAACCCCCTCCTCCCCCCCAGAACCGCATGTTCCTCGCAGATTCCACGTAAAACGCTTTAAACTCGGCATTTTGGCCGATCAAAAATAGCTTCGTTCAACATTTTTGTAAACTGCTGGGTCTGACGGAGATTAAGGTAGTGTGAGCGAGATAGTCCCCAAGTCATCATGGATACTACGTTTGACTCATACGTTTAGATTTCTACATGAATTCGATATTGCACTATTAATGGCGAAATAATATATATTTTTACATGACTAATACTCTAAGTAATTAAATAAATATAATCACGTACATCTTTAGTTTGACTCATTCTCTCAGGCAGTACGTTTAAAACTCCTTCACAACCGAAGGTTTGTTGCGATCCTGAAGATATTACAGCGGTGACAATATGATTTACGTTCGAAAATAGTTAAGGAAATAGACAAATTACAAACTTTAAATTTTTTAACGAGATCTAGGTCTTCAAAATTCCTTATTTTTTAAAATGAGGTCTCTCTGGAGTGCATAAACGTACCATTTTCCATGTTAGGGGGCAGGTATTTTTCGTGAAAAACCTCGGAAAGTAGTTCGGTAAGGGGATGAAATTATGACAGTTTTGAAAGGGTACGATATTTTTCTTATGATAAGACCTGATAATTGATTTCTGGATGAAATAATATGGGGCTTGAACTAGCTGAAGAGTCTCATGTCATACATAATTTACATTGTTACGAGCCATTTAAGTATTACACAAGACATTTTGGAGGAAGGGATGTTGGACACCTCTCCTCTTAAGAATGAGTTGTGGGGGTCCAAAATCATTCAAAATGGTTTAATAAATCACAAAATAGAGAAAATTCCACGAGTACAATATATATTACATCCTAGGTTTCCCTTACTACAGCACCATCGGGCAGGACCTGGTATTAGGTAAGATTTTAGGGGTAGAGAGAGATTATGATGGATATCTCCAAACCTTATATCCAGCAACCCGTCGTCTGTCCTGTCCAGGAGGGGAGTATTTGGTTACGTAATGCAGCGATAAAATAATAACCAAGCTGGTTATCTGTATAAAGCTTTTTTCGACTGCTATATCGTAAGATAAAAACGGCATAATATGGCATTCCAAGATTTAAGACTGAATAAATTCTTCCCTCTAAAATAGAAGGAGAAGTCACCAGAGGAAGACCAAGGAATAAGTTCATGGACCAAATAAAGAGGAGTGACATAGGAAGAGATACCTGGAGGAGGGCTGCAGTCAACCAATCTTTGGAATGAACGACCTATGATAAAATTATTCGAGCTAGAAGCCGAAAATGAGGAACATTTAAGGTTCTGGCTGCCCCATTGTAGCTTGTGATGAAATTTATTTATGAAGGTGGATTCCGAGAGCGACGCGCCCTGCGAGAGCGTTCGCGATTGGCTACGCAGTCTCAGGTAACGCCATACGCAAAAGTGTATTCAACCCCCACGGGCTCTTCGCGTAACGTAGCTTTTGCGTCATTCGTTCGAGATCTCCAAAAAAACTCACAAGTTTGCTGAGCTTTAAGACATTGGTAGTTTCTTCGCGGAAGTAGCATTACGGAAATAAAAATTTCCAAAGAAGCTTGAGCTTTGGTGGGAAAATTTTCCGCATCGAAAACTATTCCGCGTGGCCCAAGTTAACCTATTACATTCGCTTACGCAGACGTTGGACTTAAGTATTTGGGTCAAAAACTTTCAACTGACAGTAAACCTTGACGCCCGTTGACGTTACTGTCCTCTCGATGAGGTAGAAGTTAGATGCAAAGGGAAGTTCACCGAGCCCCCAATCTCCTCAAAACCTCGTACTACGGGTATTCGATTCATTAGGAACCTTATAATCAAACTATTTTACAGTATATTTCGCTCTCTATTCATAATTCATGCATTTCCCTGCATTACAATGGTAATTCACATTAAAGAGACCAGAGACATAAACGTGTTGAAAAGGATGTGCCTTCTGGGCTAGCTGCGATTGAGTCTTATCTGATGATTCCCTGTCTGTCTGGAGAAAGTTCGGCGTTTAACTCTGTTTTTCATCAATAGGTGACAGTAAAGTCGTCCACTGTTTCCCTTTAAGTTTTGAATTTCCCTTTTTAACTTGACACAAGCGTGGGAGGATGAAGTGTCGAACGCAGGCAATTTTCATTCATGAGTAACCCCCTTTTCCCGGTGGCGGAAGCCTTGGTCCATTAAGGGGGCTGAGGGTTATAATTGTCCTCTTGAGGCCATCCGCATCGACGTCCCCACGCCTCCTCCACTATTTTGCCATTAGGAGCATCTGTTTTTAAAGAGGGTATGGTTCCAGGCACTCGAGAAAAAGTGTCCGGGCGGTTTCATTTTTTTTTTCTTTTCAACAGATGCCAGTTAAGTTTCCGCCAAAGGAAATATACCGTACTCAAACACGGTCTTATGCTAGGCTGCACAAATTGCAAAAGCTTTGGAGCGTGAATTGCAGCATATTTCGTGTATTTTTATCCGTTTGATGTTTAATTATTGAGAGGGAAATGAAAAGGAACTTTTAAAGAGTGCTTTATGATTTTTGATCGTTGCTGAGCAGAGACCTGTTGAACAAAACAAAAGGAAGAAACGCTATAAGCCTACACAATAAACGTGAAAGGTACATTATGAGAAAAAACTCCACTTTCTCAGGCGAAATATCGTAGAACAGCATAATGAGTAATGAATCTCAAATGATTTCGTACTGTCTACTAATTTTATTTCCACCTCCTGCTACTCGTGTTTCGACTGACTAGCAGCTTCATTACATTATGAGAGATTATTAGATATTTTTATCAATTCTTAAATTGGTCCACAGTGCTAACCATTCCATTTCAGAAGTCAAAAACCAAAACATCCGATTCATTATGTTTTCTTTTAAATTTCTTATAAATAATTAATAAAATAAACTGCAGATCTTCTAAAAAGAACTTGCTCATAGCCAGTTGAACGAACAGGAAAAAAATGCTAATATAGCCTACACAACAAACGTGACAGGTACATCAGAAGTGATTTCTAGATATTTCAATCAGTTCTACCAATGGTTCACTGTAATAACCATTCCCTTTTGAAAATCTATAACATAAACAGCCAATTTATTATTTGTCTTCTTTTAAATTACTGCAGAACTTCTTGAAATAACTAAGTCATAGCCGTATCTAAAGCGTATTAAATATTTCTATCGGATAACCATCTCCAAATCTCTAAAAAAAAATCTCAAAATCTCACTCAATTGGCGTTGGCGTTGTAAAGCGGTAGAAGTTAGACTTGAATTGTCCCTTTAAATTCCGAGTAAAATTACAGTATTAACTTGCCAGCGTTTTTCAGTCTCTAGTTTAACTCCTACGCCCGACTCATTATCCTATAGCCATCAATCTGAACACTGGCTCGTTAAAAGTCTTCACTCCACTCATCTAACCCTATTATTCATTCATTAGTCTTCATTTTAACGTCTCTCTCGTTATCTGCTTCGGGTTGTCCATTGTATGTATTCCTCATTACTCGCACCTATGGATTTCTCCTACCATCATTGCTATCGACATAATGTTATACCTCAGAATACAGGAGATAAATTTGACTCTTCCATGAAGAATCACGGTTTTGTGAAAATAAATAGGAGTACGAGGGTTGGACAAAATATCAATTCCCCAATTTTGTTAAAACTCTTTAATACAGAAATAAGGGCGATGAAACGGTCATCGAGAAACGCATCCCCGTTGGTCGCAAAGCCTTATCAGGTTATCACGACGCAACCGTATCTGAGAGCCCTGACCAATTTTGCGGACTCTGCAGGGGGAAGACTGCAAGATGGTCGGCCCCGGTGGTGACGAGGTAAAGTCCTCGTTTGCTAATCAGAGGGTTCCGCCTGGGTAGATTTTCCACCACTCAGGACATGAGTGTTTGTATTCAGGCGCAAGAGGCCGACTGTGTCAATGTAAGAGGCCAACTGTATCAGTGTGAGAGGACAACTGCGCTGTTTTCGGGTTAAAGGAGATAAATAAAAAAATGAAATAAAAAAATAAAAAGAAAAGGTGTACACTATCAGTCTAGCACAAACTATAGACGTGAAAGAATGTAAATTACTTCGTGATTTCTCATACTTCCCAATCCATTTTGAATGATGACATTGAGTGCTATTCCACGCCACTGCCTTGGACGACAAAGAGGTGATTATCGCTGTGAAAATCTGGCACCAAAAACAGAGCGAGGACAGGTACCGACAGGGTATACATGCCCTAGTAAATCGCTGAAGGAATTAAATAGAACTTGAAGGAGATTATGCGGAAAAGTAGAGTGAGTAGATAAATTATCTATCTTTAATGGATGTCAATTTCAATTTTTCAGAATAAATAGTTTTAGAGAAATAAAATTTTGGAGCACTACTGTTTGGGAGACCCTCGTAGAACATTTCCACTGTGATTAATGGTATTGGCAGTAACTTGGTGGAATACCTTCATAACACTTTTAACTTTTTGTCTTTTTTGACCCGACGATAGTGGTTAAGCCCGTCTTTTTTGAATTTGTACTTTTTTTGTAGTTGTAAAACGGTCACTGGCAGCAACCTTGGCTAATCTTGGGGAAGAGGGGGGCAGGCCAGTTAAACTTGAGACGGGTGACGGATGTTGTTTACGAGCTAATCGAAAAATTGATTCAAAAAAGACTCGAGGATAATATTGTGTACGTGGCCAAAAACCACGATAGTAGTTAAAGGTTGATGAAATAATGAATAACTTCGTTTTCCACAAAAGATTTATTACTTTCTTACCTTATCTTTCTTAATTAGGTAAGAAAGTAATAAATCTTTTAAGGAAAACCAAGCTATTCATCATTTCATTATTCCATTCCATTGGGATTGTTTCACCTGGGGCATTACCACGAGAATGTTTAAACTAACCCAGACTACTTTACCGCTCCGAAATAAAGGGTTGCATGTATGTGACTGCGCTTTACGCTACCTGCATTGCATTAATGAGATGAGCGTATGTCTATAGTTCCAGGGGAAATTATGCTGTGCAATCTTTACACGTGCGCATTCACCAGTAAGCATTAGCGCAGCGCGAAACTCTCACACCGTCGATTTGTTTCACCGCATATAGCTCGAAAAAAAAACATTTTGAATCAACGATATCTCAATTTGTACCTCATTATCACAACGAAAAAAACTAGATATGAAGAAACAAAACGCGCAATTTTCCACGAGAATAAAATTTACTTCCAACCTGGGTTTCGATGTAAATACATCATCTTCAGGTCAACATTGTTACATATAAGTATGGATTCTTCTTAAGTCATCACTTCTGAGGCAAAGAAAAAGTTAGAGAAAAAGGTTTTTTTAAGACTTTGCTCTAGGGTTCTGTGTTTGAATAAGCTCGAAATGATTTCGAGCGCGCTCTTAAGGAGTCACGTGGTACAAACACGAAGGGCTCGAGATTTTGGTGCATTAAAACTACTCGTTAAAAATCTCACCCATCTCCCGGTCGAGTTTATCTCGCGAGATAATTGTCGACGGATTTTAATATCGCGAATAGATACAAAATAAAAAACCATGCCAGACATTGAAGTTGCCCATTAGAATGGTTGAAACTCATCAAATTCTCCAAAGGTTCGTTGTTGTACCACGTGAACCCTTGGTTAAGTGATTGGAACCGTTCTGAGAGGGATTTCAAACACATCTCCCCCCAGGTCTCACAATCTTCCCTATCGTTTGACTTAGTTATTCTGTAATCAGTTCGGAAGTTCATCACAGGGATTCTTCTGTTCATCATTTAACATTCTGAAGCCATCTATCCGTGTCAAATTCATTCTGTGAAAATTTGAGCAGCTGGTACGACCCGATGAAATCCTTCCGCTTTCGGAGTAATGACTCTGCGTAATGGACCACTAGACTGACTAAGTTATCAAGCGTGGATCCAGCTGATGACACCAGCAGCTTAGCGTTCAATGTTGTCACGCCAATCAATACAAGGAAGAACAATCAAGGCTGAGGTGGGTGAGATGATAGAAAAACAAATAAATTTAGACGTATAGAAGGAGAGACGAGAAAAAAGCCTGATAATGGTTGCTTTGTGAATCCTCATTACTTCCTCTTCGTAGGCTAGGAAGCAAATTCAGTCAGGGGCTAATTAATCGTTTCATTAATCGGCAATCGTTAGGACTAAAGAAGGAATGAGGATACATTAAAAAAATAAATATGTTTGCTAAAAATAGACGTGAATAGGAACCACGAAAGTTATGTACTCCTCGCGCGAAATTTTGTAGTTAAAACCATTGCAGTTAATTCTTTTGGCCCTTATCACATCCGATATCTTGATTAGAGAGATCTTTTGACTTTAGTTCGGCCACGAGAGAGGATATCTGATAAGTATAATAATATACGCAGATTTAGGTGAAAAAATCATTAGGATAATATCCTGTCACGATTGGCAGTCGTATTTATTCCCTAGATAGCAGGTATCTATACATTTTTTTCATATACAAAACCTATCAATCAATAAATAAGAGGCGATGAATAACATAAAGCTTACTGGAATAAAATGTTCAAATACAGGGCAATTCATGAAATTTCGGGTCCATAACGCAAATCCTTATATCATTTTCCTGATAATTTACTAATACATATGCCATATGTCAACTGTCGAAAAAGAGTATTTGCATCGTTTAACGATTGAGCCAGTTGCGGTTGTCAATTTTTAGTCACCGCGAGTGTTTATAATTATCTCTATTTGTACCGCATTTTCTTAACGAAAAAAACTAGATATGAAGTTTTTAATTTTATAACATGTTTTGAAGTGGCATTACTTTATAACATTTGAAACCTTTTATATTTGTACGTATGTTTCATGTTATGAGGTAAGTTTAAGAGTGGAACGGACAAATTTGTGGCTTGTACACTCCGCGAAAATGGTGGAAAAACTCAAACAGATTTTTTTTCCAAATTTCGAATATTTTCCACGAGATAACATTGGAATTATGTCCTATTTTCAAGCGCCGTTGTCAGTTAAAGCGAAAAAATTTAGAGCCAGGTATACATTAATATCGCGGATTTCGTTAAATAATTTTCTGAGTGGGCAAATTTATTTTTAAAATAAAATAAATAAGAGGAAGAATAAAAAATAATAAAGAAATAATGAAGTGTGCAGAGGAGTAAAAGAGGGAAGGACAACATGGTAAACCATAGAAAAAAGAAGAACAAGATGGATTGGATAAACCCTGAGGCACAATGGGTTTGTGAAGAACATAATTGAAGGTAAAATAGAGGGCAGAGTCCCAAGAGAAAGGCCCAGGAATAAATTCATGGATCAAACAAAGAGGAAAGTACATAGGAAGAGATACGAGGAGGCAAGGGAACTAGCATTAGACAGGGAAGGGTGGAAAGCTGCAGTCAGCCAATCTTAGGATTGAACGACCTAGGAAAAAAATCGCACTTAACAAGGGCGGACGAGTAAAACGGAGTCAATAATGAACCAATTTCCGCCCCTCAAGCCATTTTCCAGAGGGTTTTTAAGATGGTTGGAGCGCCTTTCCTTTATGTACAGATTTCTGTGAAACTTTTCAGACGCTTACTTATAAATAATTTACATATACATAAATACATATCTATACATTTTTCAAACAGAGAGAGAGAGAAAAAGAAAGTAGATATTGATTATATTGAAAGATAGAGATTAAAAGAAAGATAAATGGACGATCACAACGGTGTTGTGAAGATGGAACGATTCCCGATTCCAAGTGAAAAAAAAACCGATTGGACCGGGAATCAAACCACCGACCTCCCGATGTCGCGTCGGATGCTCCTAGTTAGCCAGTATACAAATAAACCATTGGAATAGGCGGGGTTTTTTTTAGGAACAAAGGCCCCCAAAGGCTTGGCCCACAAGAGCGGCCAATAGATGACTCTAGGGCAGCAGTTCAACATATCATGAATAATGTCGGGGAGACGCAGCCACCCTGTTTTAATCCCTTTATAATTGTAAATTCCTCTGATTTTTTGGCCTATTTTTATTTTTGCAGTGGCATTATTTGATAACATTTGAAAGATTTGATAAGATTCATGTTCACATTTACGTTATCAAATCTTTTCCAGAGTCGATTGAGAGGAACACTGTCTTACGCTTTCTCCAAATGAACGAAAAGTAGGAGGGTTTCCTGGTTGACTGCCATCCTTTTTTCAATCCAGTAGTATATGCATAAAGCCATAGAATAAAGTCATTAAATTCTTAAATTGAGATAAAAAATTTTAAATATTATTTTTGCGTCATTTATATAACAATATGTAAGGTTATTTGCAACATATTAATATATGTACTTAAATGAAGTGTGGTTCAAGAAATTATTTTGGACTTACTTGAAAATTTATTTAAAAAAGTACTTGACGACTCACGATTCGCGCTCCAACCACCTAAATACGAGACGTTTCACTCCGCAATTCGGAGCAGCGACATTTCACGCAGTGAAGGGTGAAAAGAATCATTTCAGGAACGTGTGCAAACAGCTTTACACGATGCTACAAAGCCCTATATTAGGTACTGAATGCCATGAATGGTTACACAAAAGGCAAGTATTTTTCTCAGGCAAACAAGTCAAATTGCTTCAAAATTTTTTTAACCTTGCTATGCAGAAAAGTCATTTTGGAAGGAGATGGGTTAAGATGAGACAAGGGCTATTTCTGCTGAAGCAGCCAGTTTCTTCAATGCTTTTAGAGGATGGAAATCATTATTCAGAGTAGTATGAGGAGATCAATCTAAACACGAATCAGCTAGGATAAATGCATGGAATTAGGGCAAGGCTCTTTTACAACGTCGTTCAGTCAAGAATCCATTTGCAAAATCACCTGAGCAAATCCCTCTTTAAAAAACCCAATTTTGGCCGCAAACTTACCCATACATTGGCCTGCGTACGTACTTGCCTCACGAGTAAAAGAAATTCCGGTATCTTATCACCCGGAAAACAAGAGCGGGGCGGGAGGCAAGTTGGAAGAATAACCGTAGGAGGGAAAAGAATAGACATGATACATTAAAGCACGACAGCTTTTCAAATAAAAAAATAACACGTTCAGCTTGAAGCAGAATTTAATACGAAGCAGCAGAAAACGAAACGTCGTTCAATGACTACTAGACACGACGCCTCCCATCACGTCCACTCTCATTTGCTATTATAAAACACCATGTCTCCTTATTAATTAATTATTTTTCATTTCTCAATCATGTTCTGCAAATTGTTTTGTCTAAATATCCAGGGGATGAAGAGTTGTTAACTCATATCTGACCCTTCTAAGGTCGCAAAACACAATGGACCAAGTTTTCCAAGAATACAACATGGAAATAAATAAGAGAAAGACTAAAATCTCAGTATGCGGAAGAGAAAAGCTGAATGCTGAAGTCAGCCTTAGAGAAGAAGATATAAGAGCAAGTGGATTCCTTCACCTATCTCGGAAGTAACATCACGAGGGACGGAAGAAGTACGACGGACATCAAGCGAAGAGTAGCCCAAGCTAAGAAGGTGTTCAGGGGAAAAAGACAATTGCTGCGCTCAAAGAAGATAGGACTACGAACCAGAGAACAGTATATGAAAACATTCGTGTGGACCGTGGCACTTTATGGATCAGAAGCATGGACCATTGAAAAAGCTGACCAGAAAAGACTAGAAGCCTTCAAAACCTGGTGCTGGAGGAGGATGCTGAAGATAAAATGGACGGAAAAAATAGGAAATGATGAAGTGTACAGAAGAGTAGAGGTGGAGAGGACCATATGGAACCCCAAGGAGAAAAGAAGAACCAGATGGATTGGACACACCCTGAGACACAATGTGAAGAACATAATTGAAGGAAAAATAGTGGGAAAAGTCTCCAGAGGATGACCCAGGAGTAATTAGCCAAACAAAGAGGAAAGCATATAGAAAGAGATATCAAGAGGTAAGGGAACCAGCATTAGATAGGGAAGGTTGGAGGGCTGCAGTCAACCAATCTTATGATTGACGGACCAATGAAGATGATGATCTGCCCCTTGAGAGTGGTAACGAATTGTGGAAAAAAATAATAATATGCAGCAAGAACGTAATTAAAACTCCATACTTAAAAACAATGTTTTTATCTTAATATTACAATTGATGAATAAAATAAAAGTGTAAACTCAACTTTTATGATTTTGCTGACACTTCTCTTCTCCGCTTTTATGGCCTTCGACACTCCTTTTCATCTTCAGGTTTTTCAAGTGTCGAAACCAGGCTCGTATCCGTAAAATCATAAAACTGGAGATAACACAATTATTTTATTCATCCGTGTTGGATAATTTCCACCAAGTAAAGCCTATAACCGTTTCCTATGTTAATATTACCCTTCGTACTACGGCAGATTAGATCGCGCCAATAAAATTAGAGAACTAGATTGTAGAACCGATAGGTATAAAATGTCATTTTTTCCGCGTACCATTCGGGACCATAACAGCTGTGATCGTCGTCATGAATAGTTCGAGTATTGACAATAGGCAGGCAGTAAATCTTTCTCATTAAATATTCTACTCTCTTATTTATGCATGATGTAAATATTGATGTTCTTATTTATGCATGATATGTAGTAGTAGTCTTTGTATCCCTTGCATGTTGGAACGATTGAAGATAGAATGTTTCTTGGGTATTAGATTTTTAATTGGCGCTTTGCATGTGTGGTACGCGGGTTTTAATGTAATGTCGGTGTTCTACCATATCATTTATGCAAGCCTGGTGCGAAAGCACCCCCTGCCACACACCCTTTGGGTGGTTTGCGGGGTATGACGTAGATGTAGATGTATTACAAATTTATACCCAGATTGATGATTGACGATAATGATGATGTATCCATGCATTTAAATGCGTAAGTAAAAAGGACTAGTTTTAAGGCGTTTCAGCTAATTAATTTGGTGCACTAATCACATACTGGAAATACTTTTAAGATTGCTCTTCGTAATTAACTCTTCCAGTAAAATCGTAAACCCGAGTGTAGGGAGCAACGGTAGCTACATTTCGCTCAAAACACATATTTCCGAGCAGGAAACGCAGTTCAGGCTCGCATATCGAATCCGAGCACCAAACCCACGAATGCACCTCGCAATTACCGCTTTGAGCCGTGCACAAACTCGGGGCAAAAGGAGCGAAGTCCCATTTCCATCCCGCGACGACCCCCGGCGCTCGCACCACGAATTGGACGCCTAACCAATCAAAGGAATCCCAATCAACGCTGCGCTTCACAGCTACCGTATCGTAACGCGCTTTGAGAACCGCCTCGCGCTAAGAAAAGCAATGATTTCTCCATTATCCGAGCCAAGGTTAAAATCGTCCGCAAGGGACCTTGGTTACGGACTCCTTGCCGGCGATCTCGCGCAGTTTTGTTAATATGGAGCGTAGCCTTTTTCTTGTTCGGATATTTGGTCGTTACGGAAGGGAGATGAAAAAAACCTAAGAGAGATCATACTTTGCTCCGGTAATGCCAGTTCACGAATATTTCGCGAGAACTTTTGGTGAAAGGGAGCAGAAATCGTAGGTAATTGAGAGCCTATTGTTATATTTTTTTAAAGTAAGTCAAAAAATACTTGGACCGCACTTCACTTAAATACTAGGTAGGAAATAAACATATATATTGTAATCTAAATGAATTAATAATAATATTTAAAAATTTTTGTCTCAATTTCAACATTGTTATGACTTGAACAAAATTCAAACAAAAGTCGTGTTTAAATACGTGTTTTTATTCAGTATTATGTCTTGATATTTATTAGGAGCTATAACAAGATACTCAGTTTTATCAGGCGTGACTTTATGAAATTTACTATACATTGTAAATTAAGTAACTTTTTGGTTCCGCATATATTTTATTTAAGACCTTAAATAAGAGGTTTATAAAGACCTACTCAAGTATTTAAGGTTTACTTAAATAAGAGGTTCATTTGAGGTCTTATTATTTATTATTATCAGACGTTAAATTTATGTGGAATAAAAAAATCACTTCCTTTACAACACTATTACAAGGATATGAAACGTATGCTTGCGCATTTAGGAAAACTTTTGGGCATATGCCATCGAATTATTCTATAGCCAAGACACCAAATCAGTAACATGCACTTTTTCCCTTATGTCTATACAATTTAGAAATCAGTTCACATATGCTGGAACCTGAGGTTTCAAGCAAATCCGTACACAAACGAAAATCGCTCCAACCACCTTAAGACCCTCCATGGAAAGACTATATTTGCGACGTAAATAATTTAAATGGAAAAGACAAGCGATAAGTTGTGATAAAACGACAGCTATCGAACAGTGTGCAAGAGTCCCTAGTTCTTCCATCAGCCGGCGGACAGTGTTACACGTCTGATGGAAGAAACAGATTTGTAGCCTCTAGAAACTCTGACATTACTCGATAGTCTACGATTACCAAATAAATTCAGGATATGCGAGTTTCAGCATGAAATGGATGGCGCTATTCTGGCTCCCCATTCATCTCATTCCAACAGCTAGAAGTGACAAAAAAGGAAAATACTCCGCCCAACTCGTAGGTGTAAAAATTACTTCTCACCACGAAGTATTTGTGACTGTAATAAAAATACAGCACGACAGTTACAAACTCCACCGACATGCAATTCAATTGCGTGAGCTCTCCCTTCCTTTCCCTCATTCCCTCTCATTTGCGTGGCTGGTGTCTTAACAACCCCTGCCACACTCCATTCTACATCTACATACTACCCTCCGAAACGCCGCATGGGCGTGCGGCAGGGGGTGTTAGGACACCATCCGCATAAAGATGTAAGGGATAAGGTTTTTGGATGTGAAATGGTGACGTGTTATGGGAATGTATCCAGTGGAGCTAAGTTTTTATTGTGATCGCTAATAGTGCGCGTAAAGAACGCGTTTTTGTATCTATCTGTTCGTAAATTTATCTCTCTTATATTATCGCTTCTGTCAGACTTAGAGGTGTAGTATGGCGTCCTGATAATATTCTCTGTGTCGCTTAGAAAGACATCAGCTATGAATTTCTCAAGCATGCTAAGCCTAGCGTGTAGCCTCCGAGTCTCTAGGGACTCCCACCTTAATCCCTCTTAAATTTGTGAAACACAAAATGTTCGCTCGTAACAGTTTTTAACGAAGCGTGCAGCTTTTCTTCGTATTTGATTAATTTTTTTGGTTAAATCTTCATGGCCATGGTGCAAAATGCTCGCGGCGTATTCGAGGTGTGGCCTAACCAGAGCGAAATAGCATCAGGGATAGGGTTAGGAGAGTGTTGGAGATGAAAGAATGTGGAATAGATGCTCAGGTAATGAATATGTATGAGAAGAGCGGGCTTCGTTGGCTTGGCCATTCCATGATAATGGATTCGACTAGAATAATGAGGCAGATTTATGATTGCGTAGCGAATGGTGTGAGTGGAACGGGGAGACAGAGAACTTCACCGGTTGGATGTGGTGAACGGGACTCTGGAGTCTTAAAAGTAATAAAGCACGTATAAAGCAATGTATGAATTTAACTTAAGCAAAGAAGGTTCCCAAGTTCCATATACCGAATACACGGAAAAAATCACCAGAGCCAGTTTTACTGGTCTAATACTGAGAATGAAATCCCGAAAAGAAACGGCATGAGGAATATGCATGCACCAGAAACAGGAATTCCCGACCATTTATTGGATGAAATAAATTTTATGATCGGCGAAGGATCTGAATCAGGTCTTTATTCTAGATTTAACGGTATCGAGCGAAAAATGATGGAACTCCTTCAGGTTTGATCAATAAGGAAATGCACTTGAAAAGATCCACTTCAATATATTTGGTGCGACCGGTTTCGTTACGTCATCATCAGGCATATTAAACAGATTTTAACAGGCATTATATTGATAGTAATAATAATTATTAAACGCTTACTGTCGTAGATCTTTACATCAGCATTTCAGACTTTTTTGGTACATAAATTTAATGTATACATAAGATACAATGAAAATAGTAATAATAAAAATTACAAGACAAGGATAATGTTTACATACGAAAAATAAGAAAAAATAATAATTACATGATACGCAAAAACAGATTGACTACCCTAATCATTTCAAACTAACAACAAAATTCTCTTTTCACGCTCTCAGTTGAAAGTTATCAGAAATGATGACTTAAATGATTATCTTCCAGAAATTGATCCAGATTGGCATATTTTTACATCCTCTCATACTTTTGAGTAAATGCAAATAATTTTTATTTAAGACAAAAGAAAAATAAAACAAATATAAGGCGCGGATTATGTTTATATAAAATAATTTCAAGACACACCTAATGCACGGTGACAGATTGAATATCCTACTCCGTTCAGACGCAAAACCAACTATATATTGTCACTTTCTCAGTTGAAAATTTCTCCAAAATATGGAATTAAATACTTTTTTAAAAATAAGTTACAGATTGGCATGTTTTTGCATCCATTTGGATTGAATTCCAATTTCATCATATTGTAGCTATGAATGATTTACGATACATTTCAGAGTTACGCTGAGGGATCTGTAGGTCTAAATGATGGGATCTTGTTAAACAGTTTTGGATAGGGGCTTGGAGGTGTTCTTTGATCGGGGTATGTAAAGTCCTCCCAGTCTTGTCATTATATATAGCAGTGCAATCACTGCACTCTAGTTTCTACACTCCACTGTTCTTCATCTCACATATTTTTGTGTTTTGAGTTACATAGCACGTTGCCTAGAGCCTATACAATTTACCTGATTATGATAACTTTCATCTAAACCGGCAAAACCGTATGGACCACAATGGAACTATGCAAGTGCGCTTCCTTATTGATCAATCTATATTCCAGCAGCATCGACCCATTAACGAACTTTTTCCAACGCAACAGATGTATAAATCCTATGTAGCAATGTAATCCTACAGTAGATGCTATTCACCGCGTCGTCATTAGAACAGAGCGGTAGGCGCGTGAGGTGACAATGTGGAGGATTCACTGAATGCAATGAAAATAAAAGGTGATTGAGATAGAGCAGTGAGAAGAGGAACCTGTTGGAGGAGATTAGGATAATTCAGAGTAGGTGGTATGGGATAACGTTTTATGGTGTTCCAGGTTTCCCCACAAGAGCAAAACAGAAAGTATATATGAAGTTTTTCATTCCATGAAAACAAATAACAAAAAATCGTACCTATCATTCAAATCACAGCAAATAAAAGTTATTCAGCAGCCGATAACTAAAATTAGATGCAAACACTGAAAATGTTACATCAATCAGAAATGTAAATACGAAAGATATAAGAAGGTTCAAATTTAGGTACGAGATATAAATGGCAATTGCAATACTAATAAAATAGTTTCTCCTTAAAAATAGACAGAGAGGAATAATTTTTTATCGATAACGACAATAAATTAGAGTTTTGAGTCAGAGATAAGAATAGATTTAAGGTAAGGCAGGGTGGGTTGGCAGGGACTGTTAATGGGAGACAAAGCATTCCGAATGCAGAGATAGAAGGGAGGATATTGGGTAAGGGGAAGAAAAATATTAAAATGTACGGGTAGGATGAAGAGGAGCAAGGCAGTAAGTAGAGCGAGAGGTTTGAGTACAAAGGATTCGCGGCTTTGAGGCAGGTCTTCCGGGTATTCCTACACCCGCGTTTGATCAGGCTGGTGGACGACCTTTTTGTAGGTTCTTCAGCCTGCTTCTTCAAGCCTGAAGTGATCGCATCTGAAGAAGTAGACTGGAACTCCTGAGAAACTTGTCGTCCACCAGGACGATCAAAAGCAAAGGAAAACGAGAAGAGATCTGCCTCACTCATATCACTTCATGGAATATTTATTTCCTATTAGTTAGCTCTTCCGCTATTTTCTATTCTTCCGAAGAAGCAGATGTGGGGATCGGCTTGGTGAGGGGGGTAGCGTTGGAAGACTTGGCTTAAATTCCAGGTCGTGGAGGAGATTTCTCAGCGGAATACCAAACCCTATATAGGTGCTATAAGGAGAGGACTCCTGCATAAGAGGACAGACAAGGAGACTCTGCAGGAGATGTGCAGGTCTTTGTTTGTTGAATTGGACGCCAACATTGCCAAAGCAATAGTTATTGCGTTTTCGCAACATTAAACTTCAAGTAGAAACATACTCTTCAATAAATAGTAATGACTTCGTGTCTTGACTGAAGCACGATAACAAATCGTAGTATTTTTAAATCAGTTCAAAGTTTAAATGTCGCCATATAACTGGCAGTGAGAAATTAATTAAAACGCACTTCGTAAAACGTTGTAAAAAGCTCAAGTACCAAGCTATAAAAACTCACAGAAGGGGAAAAAATAGGCATAAAAAATTATAAGAAATATTGTCATATACTTCAATACTATTGGCAAAATATTTGAGAGGAAACATTTAAGAACTACCATAAAATTTACAAAAAGTACTTGCGTTTTCGCAACGCTGGGATGAAATGGGTACTCTGAACCTGAAAATGAAAGCTCTGGTATCCTTAACGCCTTGCGTTTACGGATGGCTTATGCTAATGCCTGTACTCTCCTCACTTCCCACATTCTCAACGGGATTAACTAAACTACCCACTTCTCATTTATGACGCAAATAACCTCAGCTGTAGTTCGCCACCCATAAATAACCAACCAATTATGATACAGTAGACCCCTGCTTTACGATGGATTCGACTTACGATCTGAGCTGATTTTGCGCGCGCTTTTTAAAATTTCAAATTCCTCCGATTTTGTTTTAAATATCGATAGTGTTTTAAATATTGGTTTAGTAATATTTTAAATAATTTTAATCCAGGATATTTCGTATGCATTGGCTCTGTCACTTGCACTGAATGGATTGGCACTGATCCTCTTTAAACCGATTCTTCGTCCGGAAATAATGCCAATTCAACATATGATGGGATTCGCTTTACGATCGGTCCTCCGGAACGGATTAATATCGTAAAGCGAGGGTCTACTGTACAGTTTATCAGAGGATGAAATACTCGCGTATCCATCCTAGTCAAACTTAACCCGCAGAAATAGGTAGCTCCAACAGTCTCACGAATAAAACAACTCTTTTGAAATAATTACCTCGGATATTGTCGTAGAGCCCCGACCATTTCACCGTAATAGTCTGGAAAGTTCATTTCACGAGTCGAAAAATCATTCAGACGGAAGAGCGATACATTTTCCTCGATATTGCTGCATAATTGCATTGCTCCATATTGTCAGTCCCGGTGGCAGCGGGGTAAAGTCCTCGCCTAACCAGAGGGTCGCGGGTTCGAGTCCCGCCTGGGGTAGAATATTTTCTGTCCAAGACATGGGTGTCTCGTCCGTTGTTCCTTTAATTTACCCGACATAAAACGGCCCATTGGGCTGTATTCGGATAATGAAGATAAATAAGAATAAAGTAAAAACATAAATTATATGAGTGCATATATATATATATATATATATATATATATATATATATATATATATATATATATATATATATATATATATGCACTTAGGATCACTTAGGTGACGAATATATAAAAGTTTGCCAGAGGAAGGCAGACGACAAACACAGAAAACAAAAAAATGATGAACACACTTACAAAGTTTCTTGATATTTCGGTGCCACTAGCACCTTGGTCGCAAGACCTCCCTTCCTTCTCAGTCTTCGCTCTTGCGACCAAGGTGCTAGTGGCACCGAAATATCAAGAAACTTTGTAAGTGTGTTCATCATTTTTTTGTTTTCTGTGTTTGTCGTCTGCCTTCCTCTGGCAAACTTTTATATATATATATATATATATATATATATATATATATATATATATATATATATATATATATATATATATATATATATATATCAATATATAGTTTTGAGAAGGTGAAAAAGTTCAGACAATATTAAAATTCGTTAGTATGTTCTTTTAAATTTTGAGTGTACACCAGACCTCCACGCGCCTACTTGCGTCACCAAATGCGAGCGCGCCTCCTTTAAGGCTAAAGAACCATCCGAGAACTATTGATGATTATCTTTACAAGAAGGCATGAACAATTCAAGGAAGCATCGTTTGCTTCATACATCTATTATTAGTCATTCATAACCAAGTTGTATACTCCATATTATATTAAACGTATGTTTACATATCTTACTAATATATAAAAATCTAGTGGTGTCTGTCTGTTACTCAATCACTCATAAACCACTGAATCGATTGAAACAAAATATGGCAGAAGATACTTGATATATCTGGTTCACGCATAAGCTATAGAACAAGGGTCTTGGGGTTCTAGAAGGCCCTCGAGTGGGCCCTTTCATGGCCAAAAATTGGCCCTAAAAGAAAATTCTTGTATGTATTAAAAACACGTAAAATGCATCTATAATGAATGTACAACAATCATGGGGTCGTAAGTCACGCTGGGAACCCAGAGGGCCTAAGGTTCCAAAAGAATGTTTTCTTAAAAGCCTCATCAGTATTGAACGAGTGAACCGATTTTAGTGAAATTTTCACACATGGGGTCAGTAAAGCTTTTTTAAGGAAATTAGGACTATAAGGAAGGCCCCTGGTCCCCAAGGGCAGCGTATTGGGCCGTCTGGTTTCTTATGTGTTTGAAAAACTCAAGTCTAAACATTTTGGTTCAAGTGCGGAGGTCTCTCTTTTTGCATATTAAAATTAGTTCGACTAAAGATAGAAGGCTATAGTTTTGGCCATTGGATGGATAAAAGATTGCAGTTTCTTATATTTTCATTTAATTTTCTTAAATGAATAAAAGTTTCCTACAAATCGCGTTTAAAATGTCAAAACCATGAGTTTTACTTATGTCAACAATAGGATATTTCCTTGGTAACCGTGGAATTAGCATTAGCTTTTGAAGGGAAATGGGACCTTTGCAATGTCGGTTGGGTTTTATATCTAGAGATGGGTATTACAGTGGAAATCTAGGCCGTATACTGAAATGTTGCTGATTAAGATATTTTCAGGGATATTTTTGCCTAAAATTGGCAAAATTCATTTCAAGTGGTAAGCTGGACCCATGTAAAACAGGAGAATGCCACGATGTTATATTAATGCGGAAAGCCTCTGGAATGCAAATGGCCAGTAGTTTAGTTTCCATATTTTACTGAAAAAGAATGTCGAAACTCGGTAAGCATAATGTAATGCATTAAAACGTTTCTTGCCCATTATAAAGATAGATATAATAGATATTTGAGTAATTATTTAATAGCTTAATAATTACTTATAATAGCTAAATAATAGCTTAATACCAGTTAATTTCTTAGCAGCAAATGATGAGGTATTAATTAATTAATTTTATTATGCTCTATATTTCTTTCATCCCCCGCTGAATTTCAACGGGTACCTTTGCTAGTCGTATATAAACACAATAAACGGAGAAAAGATCACCTTTTAGTAAACAGACAATCCTTTTCGGAACAAAGGTGAAATTACCTCAGGCGTCACCATTGAAATCGTGTAAGATTTCGACCACTTTAAAACTTCCACAGTTTAAAACACTACATTTCATTGCTTCACAATGAATTAAAGTGGAATAATTTAATATTTGGTCCTATTCCATTGGTGCTGAATTCAAGCCCTTGGTTAGGACAAATTGTGGCATTATAGCCTTGCATATGACTCTCGTCGAAACTTACGTCGGATTGAATTAAGTAGCGTGAAAACAAAAAGAAGTTTAAGGACATAAGGTAGGGGGTGTCACATAACAGCCACGATAAAGGGAAAGAGGAAACACAGGGGATCGGGTTGGTGTGGCGACTAGAGAACTGGCTAACCTTACGGACCTCGAGGGTTCAAATCCATACAGAGGAGGATGTTTCTCAGAGGAAACCCGATCCCTACTTGAGTTTCTTGTGGAGGGCACTTCAAGTGGAGTACTCCGTCTTTCGGATGAGACGCTTAACCGTGGTCCCCTTGGCACCTTTCGTTAAGAGGAGGATAATACCGACGCCAGGTTTCTATTCACACTTCCTACCTTACCTATACTCTGTGGCGAATATGACATTAGCTGTCCAAATATCCAGTCCAATCCAAGTAGAATCACAATAAAAGGGATGAAAAGGGAGAAGCAGTCTATTGCACAAATAAAATTGATTCTTGAATCATAGGCATTGACAAATTTCTTGATGAGGGTGTTCACACGTAAACTGATGGACAGAGCAAAGGTAAAAGTGAGAACCCCACTCTCAGGGCAGTATCGATTTCCAAGGTCCTCGCCAATTTTCAAGAATGAGTAAATTTTGTATCAACTTACCTCTTGAAAGCTTTCAGGAAAAGTATTACGATTTACTAAGCACTTAAGCATGAAAACTTTAAAAATTACATGATTGGAAGAGCGACATTTTAATTTAACCTCAGGATGCCGAAAGTACGAAGCCTATGAGTCGCATGCGGCTCTCTCGAGAGGAGCAGTCGGTCGACCAACGTAGTATTAGCTACACTGATTCGTTACGCGAACTGCAAACCGCTTCGTGCTAAGGATAGCAAAAAGATTTCTCCGTTCTCAGAGCCGTGATTAAAATCGTCCTCAGGGAGGAATAAGGCCCTCGATTGCGGACCCAAGTCGGTCTGCACAGTTCGAGCGGATCCGGATTTGGGTCAGCGGCGGTTCGATAAAGGCGCCGAGCGGGCTGAGGAGACTCGGTCCACGGAAGAGGCCGAGGAAACGGGGGTGACGGAGGGAAAGAGGAAATGGTAGCTGGTCCGAACACAATGGCAATGAGAACATTCGGACTCATTAATCCCAGGCGGAGTCGCCTCTCTCTCTCTCTCTCTCTCTCTCATTCTGCGGTCAAGATGCGATTGGATTAGTCCAGGATATCGAAAAAGGGTGGGGGAAATATTTCCCCCAACGTAGGGAAAAGGCATAATATCTCACCTAGTTCGATATCAGAAAACAGCCCAAATCGTGCGGAGCCAAAGCTGGCCAAATTCCCTCTGAGACGTCCTATGGTGCTATCATCCTAGATATCTTTTGCCTAATTAATTCTGGAACATTGGGAAGCCATTACGACACAGGGATGAGATTTAAGAAAACACTAAATATTTCACCAGGCAAACAAAATAACTCGCAAAAGTTATAATACATGTAAGTGTTTCATTATCAAATAATTCAGTAACAAGTTGGTTAAACGAAAGAACTCATTGCAATTTTCCATAGTAAAATGTTCAGAGCGACCGATTTCGATGCTTTACATCATAGCCAACATTCAATGCATTAACCATTTACCTGTAAAAATCACACTAGCACTTCTTTCGTTATGAACAAAGTCCACCGTTTCAACCCTGAGAGAACATAATTAAGGATGGCTAAAATATTAAATTACCAGTCTACGTCAACGAAAATATCTCCAGGTATGCATGCCGCTACAAAAAATTATTGATTTGATGCCGTGTTCCGTATTACCGCCCAACAATAATGAAGGATTTAGTTATTCCTTGGATTTCCCAACCACTGTAAGTCCATAAGGTTGGTGGTTTCCGGAGTGACTTCAGCTACTTGCTATACATTTTGAATAACACAGTTAAACTTTGTTTTTCCACAATATGATATTAGCTGTTCAAAATATGACATTAACTGTCAAAAACATGGTCGTGAGATATTGAAATTCATTTCGGAAAAACTATAACTATTTTATACAAATGTTCTCTACAGCATTTCCCTTCCAACACATGATGATATCTTGCCTTCCAGCTTAATTTTCAACAGACATAAACAGCATTTTCTGGTACTGCTGTTCAGAATTTTCCTGTTGCGGTACACTTATTGATTATACATTGACTGATAAGTCATCATCTCGCCTATATACAGTAACGTTTCAATTGGTTTCTTCTAGAACAGTGCCAGTGGTAGATGACACTTCTAGCCGCGCAAGGAGAGGAAAAAAAATATACCACGAGCTTGATACCAGAAAGCAGTTAGATTTAGAATGCGGAAAACTAAAAATTAAATCAAATGGGTGGATTACAGTTTAAAAAAAGGCTAAGGAAAGCAATGAAACCAGTAACACATAACCATTCGAAAGCGTTTCCTTCACTGAACAATTTATTATTCCAGGATTAATTCCAATAGATACTCTTCCGTTTGTCTTCCTCCCGTCATTACGTTCAAAATTCCTATTCACCTTCTTCCTCACATGCGCTCACTCAACATTCTTCCCTCTATCATCCTCTTCACAATTCCTTCACCACTCAATACGTCTTACTTTGGCTGCCATTTATCGAATTTCTCCAATCAGCTTTCTTTCTCACCTTCGATACCCAACACCAACTGGTTTGTTTTTCCACTCATGCAGCTCACTCTTCTCTGACTTCATTCGGCTAGCTCAGTCGGTAGAGCATGAAACTCTTTATCTCATGGTCGTGGGTTCGAGCCCCACGTTGGGCGAATTGTTGTCGGCCCCGGTGGCGGCGGGGTAAAGTCCTTGCCAGCTAACCCGAGGGTTCGCGGGTTCGAATTCCGACTGAGTGGAATATTTACTGCCCAGGACATGGGTGTTTGTGTTCGTTCAATTAAGTTAATTGCGAGAGAGGACTGTACAGACTTAAATTCGCCCATAATTAGGTCAAATTATCATTATGAAATGACAACCAAATCTCTCAAGCCTTCTTCGTTCGACGGACATCTTTCTTCAGCATCTCACAAGTTCCTCAATCACACTAATGCGCGAAGATAATTCGAATATGCCGATATAAATAACATTTTCTAGACGCCTTCGCATAAATTCGCCCTCATCAATTTCCTCCTATTTCCCAAAAGCTTCATTAACTGATAAAATCCTTTGCTTTCAACTCTTTACCGCAACGTGCAAGTTCTCATGCTGGATATCGCGTATCGTGATTTAATACTGACGCCAGGAGTCGCCCTGGGAAGTGGGCAGAAATGTCTACTTCAAAAATGAGATTTCCGAGAACTCGCGTGCGGGTCATTGATTCAATTAAGCAAAGATAAGTCGTGGGGAACCGCACTCCTTCTCCAAGGTATAAATTTAGCCGCAGAGCGGTAAAGAGATGGCACATCCTACGAGCCAGAAGCAGTAACAATGATGGCGACGCGCTGTTAAATTCATCTTCAAGTGAGGACGACTGTTCCAAGGGATCATAAGGGACTGAAATGACGATTGAATAAAAAAACGCCATGGAAGAAAGTGAGCATCTGTAGCTGAATTCACACCTCCAGCCTTGACCTCTTAAAAAAATCTCTTAGGGTGGTTGGAGCGATTTCCGTTTATGCAGAGGTTTGAGTGAAACTTCGCATACGTGTTCTTAATACCTATATAAATGTATAAGAGCTAACAAATGCAATTTACCGATTTGGTTTCTAGGCATTTTAATGGTATTTTAACGCGTAGCCTTATGGCTTATGGAAATAATTCGATGAAATATGTAGAGATTTTCTCCTTAACACGAAAACATAAGTTTCATATCATCTCCTAAAAATTTCCACTAATTCCATTTCATAATGATTCCTAAAAATATCCAGTCATCCCACTAAATAAAAAAACACGTATTTATTTATACAATTTTTGCCTAAATTTCGATATCCGCGACCTAAACCCAACTCATAACAATGCTTTAGTAGGGACAAAAATTTGTAATTATAATTCTTGCATCGATGATATTACAAGTATGGTATTCCCGAAGAATAAATAAATATACATACTTAGGTGAAATGTCATCCAAGCATTGTTTTGTAAACTACTTGAAAAGTTGTTAAAAGTTAAGTATTCTACCAGTGAAGGTACGTTTTGATGATAGTCAGAGAATCTCTTCCCAGTTTTCTACACTTTCAGGGTCCCATCTCCATCCAGTGTATTCTAATTCAGCTTAATATACGATCTACCCGTCTTCATTCCGTCCATGAAACCTATTCTCTTTCTTCCCCTTCTCCGCTTGCCTATACTTCTTCCCTCTACCATACTCTAGAGCAACCCGTCGCCCCTTATTACATCCTCTACATTGCCTATTCCGGATTGATTCAGAAGAGAAGCTAATGGTGAGAGGAAAAATGTCTTAGTCCGGACAGAATATACACAATGCACATATTGTGGGTAGATATACCTTACAGGCATTCTCCTCTATCTCAAAATGAGCCCTCTATAGTTCTCGGCACATTCGTCATTTCTCCAATGGTAAGAAATATCCATAAAACTGAAATTCCATTCGTTTGAACGCCACAGATTTACAAACCCTTTAACGAACTAGAAACAAAATCTGAAACGCTTGTTCCTTAGGACGCATATGGGTTAATGGGCTATATTAGAAAGGCATCCGGGCCGCTTGGGTTCCTCTGAGCCCTTTTTAACAAACTTCTACTACCATTAGAAACGAATTTGATGTTATGCAGAGGTTTCTTTTTTGTCTTCGAAAATTATTTGCACACATGATACAGGCTTTGATATATTAGTATTAAATAACTGAGAGATCAATTTTTCTATTCTTCCATTAGATTTTCTTATACACGTCGTTTTTTTTCTAAAATTAGAGTTTTGGCTCTAAAATCGTCAGTTTTTTTGCACAATTTCAACGACATATTTAAAAAAATGTAATTGGAAACCGATACAAAACTTATAACTAAGGCACTTATGCTTTAGCAAATAGTACTACTAACGCAAGGTAGGATGTTTTCTAGCAGAATTAACAGATATTTTTTGTTTGGGTATTTTTTCACTTCAATCTATCTAATCATCTAAGCGGTTAATGCCTGCTACCTGGAATATGCATTTTGCGCTAAATTTTCGATGGAATCATTTTATTACAATGCAAAAATTTCATTTTTTCTTTCTTCCAGTTGGAACTCAACGGAAGTCTTCGAGTAAACAAGAAAAACCTTGGGTGTAACACAGCCTTAGGATACACTGAATTAGTAAGCACTAATACAATACATCTTACTGGAGCAGGAGTGTTTTCGTTTCAATTAGACAAAGCTTTGACCAGTCGATCGATGAAGATGCTCGAGTTCTATGGATACTCAAGCGTTGTGTTGACTGGAACAAAAAGTTTTTTCTGGTTCGTCAGACAATACGACAGGGCCTCTTCGGTGATTTCTGGGATTTTTCATCGATCATGACTGAGCGTTTCAGAGATGGTTGAAAATCTGAAAAGATGAGTCAGCTAACATTTTAGCCGCATTGATAAATTATGCTGGGATGTTAAATGCATCCACTGACATCCCGTCATGACCAAACTTCACCTTTAGCTCCTGATAAAAGGGCGGATAATGTTATGCACATAGAAACATTACTACTAATCCAAGGCGGAAGAGTCAAGAACAATTTTTTCTCAATTAAAAAGAGATATCTTAATTCAAGAGAAAAGCCTCAATGCTCATAAAAAACCGGATGACGTGGGCAAAAAATGGTTTGAATTTCAGCATCTCCAAACAGCATGATTGATTACTCAACATGCCGGCGATGACTAAATCGAAAACACTGGAGGAGTGACGTTTCCAAGGTGATTAATTAAAAAAAAGGAAAAGGTCTGAATGCAGAATGAATAAATAATTAATGCGAAGAAAAAATGAATTCCCCTTCCTATCCGTCAGAATGGAGTGCTTTTGAGTGAAAAACAATCCGCTTTTTCACAAAAGCTTGGAACATTCGAGCATGCACCCTGCTTGTTTCAAATAACTTTGTTTTGCATAGAACAACCAAACAGCCTCCCCTATATCTGATAGTCATGACACAAGTTATGAAGAAGACTTTGATGTACCTCTTAGTTGAAATAAAAAAAAACAAAGCTATGCGTCAGTTCACTCGCTTAAAGAATCTTTAAGTGAGTAACCAATCAGGCTGAAAGAGCTTAGAGCTAAAACGTCTAACCGCCAAAAGAGTTTCATTAGAGTACTCCAAAATAGGCCACAGACTGGCGCATTCTTGTATTTATATTAGGGAGTCCGGCTTAGACCAATGGTAGCGTGTTCGCCTCCCAATCCAAGGGTCGCAGGTTTAAGACCAAGCGACGAAAAAATATTTTCCTAGCTTGCCGACCAACTTTTGCACGCTACCCGAATTAGACCCCACTACTGAGAGGCAGCAGTCTTAGCAGAAGGTATTGATGGCGCAGATCAAGGAGAACAGACCGGCATCCACAGCCACAGCTTCGGGCGAGAGTGAAGTTCACGGAATCGGCCTAAGTACTGCGATGTGGAAGGCAACGGGGAAACCACCACATTAGTCTCCCTTGAAGATGCAGCCCTGCATCCATAACTATATATGTGACGTTATGGGACTTCTTCCAGTGAAATATTACGGAGGTAAAATAGTCCCCCGATCGGATCTCCGGGTAGGGACTACTCCTGGGGACTAGGGAGGGGTACATCAGTCAGTAAGGACAAGACGAAGTACGGCTAGTTTCAGATTTAGATCGAATAGCAGCAGCTAGATTTAATAAAATTATTACGATAAACATAGCAGTGTTGATGAATTGTTGAGGAAATTAGGATGGAACCCTCTATCCGATCGAAGGGAAAAATATAGATTGATTCTTTTACGAAAGTTTGATGTAGACTATTTTTTGTCACACGTTCAACATATTTTGCTAGAGCCTATAGTAGTACAGGCATAAGATTGAGGAAATAGACTGCCGAACCGATAGATTAAAAATGTCATTTTTTTCCACGTACAATAAGGGACCACACTAGTCGAGATAGATCAGTTCTAGGATACTTTGACTCTGACTAGGTAACATAGGTTTTTGCAATTGTGCTAAATATTTTAACATCATTATTAGTTACTAACCTCTCACGCAATTTCCGGCATGATATACTCTTGTATGATTTAGTACATTGTAGTGCTATTTATCTACCACATTAATAATACTAACTAGCAGTTGTATCTTAAGTGGTGTACTGCATGGTAGAATGTTCTTGCACGAAGCACTCACTTAGTTTCTGGTCTGACCGCGTATCGTTATCCTGACTGCTTTTGGCCTGCGCCTGGCTTCCGGAGGAACGTGCGCGCCTCTGATTTCAGCTGGGATGATGCCTTCATGCCTGGTGTGTAATCACCCCGTGCCACACACCCTAGAGGTTGCTTGCACGGTATTTCGTAGATGTAGACTATGTAGCAAAGATAAAGCTTTAAATTAGGATCTATCACAGACGTTCTAAGCATGATTTTTTGAAAGCACTTTTACGCACTGTATTGTAATTCAATTACATTTCGTATGATCTGAACTATATTTGCAAAATTGATTGAGCGGATTAACGTATTCAAGTCAGAGTCCTCATGTGGTGTAAAATTGTATCACTCTCGACGGAATCTATCTCAGGAAATGTTGGCGGAGGGATCAATAAACTTAACTCATCCCCTTTAAAATGCGCATGAGGGCGAACTCAATTCTTGGCGATCCATTGTTATCGAATCAGCCGGCCCTGAGGCATCAGCGGAGCGCACTAAGTCCGGGAGGATGGACTCGGATGAGGGTGGAAGGATACAGGCCACAAGGGAGAGTAGAAGGGCAGGGCTTTCCCTTTTGTGGTGGAGAAAGAGAGAGGAAAAGAATCATATGAGCCGGCTGCGGCGAGCGGAATCCCTCCTCTCCATTCAGAAGTACACGAGCGCACACGACATTGGGGAAACATGCAAGTGGCACGCGCGCCGTGAAAGCGACAGCTCACGGAGAAGGCGGATGTGAGGCCATTTGATATGGAATTATATAGAATTCCGAGGGGTAGGCAACTTCAAAAACAAGTGTACACCGCATTTCCATTTCAGCCATTTCTATCCATTTCTGTCCATTTCTATCCATTTATGTCCATTTCTAACCATTTCTGTCCATTTCTAACTATTTCTGTCCATTTCTGTCCATTTCTAACTATTTCTGTCCATTTCTGTCCATTTCTAACCATTTCTGTCCATTTCTATCCATTTCTAACCATTTCTGTCCATTTCTATCCATTTCAAACCATTTCTGTCCAGTTCTATCCATTTCTAACCATTTCTGTCCATTTCTATCCATTTCTAACCATTTCTATCCATGTCTATCCATTTCTGTCCATTTCTATCTATTTCTAACCATTTCTGTCCATTTCTATCCATTTCTGTCCATTTCTAACCATTTCTGTCCATTTCGCAACCATTTTTCAAAAAGCGTACACCATTTCTCAGAGTTGCACACCCCTCGTAGAATTAGATTGGTGCGAACGATATAAAGGCGGGTTTACAAGTGGAGTTAAAGATTACTCGGGCTTTCCACCGGGCCAAACTCTCCATCATGGACGACGTTTCGATGAACGAGTCGTCCATCGTCATCAGGGCATATTCCAATAAATAGAATAAAGATCGGGTAGATAAAGGCTATCTAAGCTCCACGTTTGGAAGATAAGTAGGCTCCACCATTGAAAAACGATTTTTATATTTGAATACGAAGGTGTGAAGTCCTACGAAAAATATCCCCACCCTCTTCAGATCAAAATGCATACAGAATAGCATTTGATTTCATATTCCAAAAAAAATAATAAACATCGGGTAGATACAAGCTAACTAACTCAGTTTATACTTAGGGAGTAACAAACTCTTCTTCGAAATAGAGAATTCAGCCATTATGTTGTTTTATTAAAGTATCCATCTAAGCCAGCAGTACGGGCTTGAGTTACTCATTAGCGTAAATAGCCAAACGGATTTTACCGAAATTCCTGTCAACTGGTCCAGAATACATACCGTTCGGCATAAGGACATAGATACGGCATATATTCCGGACTAGTGGACGACTCAAGACATGCCATGATGACGATGGACGACTCGTTCATCGAAACGTCGGCCATGATGGAGAGTTTGACCCGGTGGAAAGCCAGAGAAACCTTTAACAACATCATACGCTGGGAAAGCCTTAGATATTTCTTTACACATGAAAGACACTTCCATGACAGTAGCCTGAGAAGTCACCCACGAGCAGCACTTTGATGTTTAACCACGCGCTTCCTTGGCAGTAGGGGTTGATAGTGATGTTAATCGACCGCGGTTGCCGCTTGCGAGAAAAATAGACTGGTTTCTATTTTGTCTGCTAGTAGAATATCCATTCTGCGATAAAATCGCATCGCATCCGGTGAAACCTTGGTCTCATTACATCAAACGGGAATTTAAAAATGTAAACAATGAATAAATTAGTCGGAGGAGGACTCATTGTTGCATATATAAATACTAGCTTAAGCTGCCACCTTAGGTGGCAGTTAAGCCCGCGTTTGCATTTAACTCTCATTTTAAGGTTAGCATTCTTTTCCCTTTCCATTACTTCGTCGCTTTTGAATAGTCTGATTGCAACTTGCCTAACTGAAACAGTTGCCCAATATATTATCTTACTCTTAGCAAACTCTGAAAGGGAAAACATGACTAGTTTGATCACCGTCCATCAATGCCTACCGCTAATGGTAAGTTATACCCAATTCATGATCGAATCATCATTACCGATGTCGGTAACACAACAAGGTCGATAAAGTAAGTATGTCGATAGAGACGATATGCTCAATGTCTTCCAATCAAGTCCACATATCCCTACACCCAATAATCTCCGTTGTCTTCACGTCGCGACGACATCTCGAGAACATCTTGCTTTACATTGAGCAATACTGGCTTCAGATCGGAAGCTCCAACGCTGGCAAAGAAACTGTCACACAGTGGACTGAAATCGAATAAAGCTGGCCAAAGTTCTAGACGGGTTCATTTTCAGTCTGTATATAGAAAATTAATATGGTCACTCCCAATAGATTGTTGCTCGTGGCGTCCCATTTCATTCTCCTTAGTTTCCACTGGTTAACATTTAGAAGCGGCTCAAAATTCAACAGTTTTGGTGAAGATGCCCGTCGGTTATTTTCTCTGAAAACCTCAAATTTCAGAACCACTAAAAATAAAGATATGGACTACAAATCTGTTTTATTTACAACTCATTTTCTTTGATTAAATGGATTTTTTATGCAGGGTAAATTTTATATGATTTTTATAGAAAAAAAAGTCGGACACTGTTTTTAAGCGATTTTTTAAGTTAAAGCAATAAAATGGGTTAGTTATGCTCCAAAATACGCCGAGTTATTCACACGCGATATTTTTCAAAGCTTTCAAAGTGAGAATCTGAGGAAAATTTTTGCGTCCGTTAGCGTCTCCGACAGCGAAATCGAATTTCGATGATGCGGTGAAGTCGGCTCCGCCCGCCGGGGGGCAGGGCGCCGCGCCGCAGGAAAGTGGCTAGTTAGTTGATACACTTCAGACACACAGAAGTAGCATTAACGACACGAAATTAAAAATCTATTAAGAAGGACCTCCACTGATATTGTAACCATGGAATTTCAGTCAAATCCATTTGCCTATTTACGCTAATGAGAAACTAAAGCCCGCACTGCTGGCTTAGATGGATACTTTAATAAAACAACATAATGGCTGAATTCTCTATTTCGAAAAAGAGTATGTTACTCCCTAAGTATAAACTGAGTAGTTAGTTTTATCTACCCGATGTTTATTTTATTTTTTCTGGAATATGGAATCAAATGCTATTCTGTATGCATTTTGATCTGAAGAGGGTGGTGACATTTTTCGTAGGACTTCAAACCTTCGTATTCAAATATCAAGATTATTTTTCAACGGTGGAGCCTACTTATCTTCCAAACGTGGAGGTTAGTTAGCCTTTATCTACCCGATCTTTATTTTATTTATGGGAATATGTGATCACATGCCTTAATGAATGCATTTAGATCTGAAAGGGTGGAAACATTTTTTGTAGGACTTGAAAACCTTTCTATTCAATTATAAAAATCATTTTTCAATGGAGGAGACTTCGAAGACGAAGAAATATTTTCTCTCAAACGCTGTCGTAGCCTATCGTATCGCAGAAAATGTAGGAAAACAACGCAGTAGGCCACTTGAAAATCCCTCTGCCTTTTAAATTGAGCGATTTTTTCACGGACCCAGGCTCCTACTCGCAGCAAAACCCCAACCGACACCGCATGGCACCGAAAACCGACCCCACCTCCCCCCCCGGGTCGATTAGCATTCGGTTTTAGTCGCTAAGCCGACGTGAGAAATGGCAACAGCAGGAGGAGAGGAGGAGAGAAGGGAGGGGGCGGGGTCATTATTCCAATTACTCAAAAGGGCGCGCGGTAGGTTTTCTTTTAACCTCTCTCCCCACCAACGCCCCCAAAAACACCCGTCATCCGAAATACCCGGGGCAATAATAACGACTCGGAGGAGTGTTGCCGGCATGATTAGGGAGCCCGGCGCGCGGCGCCGCGCCGAGCGGGGAAAGCCATTAGCCGCGGCGACCGAGGCGCGTGTGCCCCGGCTTCGCGGGGGGGGGGAGCGGGGAATAAGATGCGCGACACGCTTTCCCGGGGAGCAGTCACGTAAATGTGTAGACACGGAAGGAGATGGGTGTGTGTGTGAACGCGTGGGAGTCAAATGCGGAGACAAATGGTTCGAATGGCGCTCGGGCGGTGGGAGAGACAAAGAGTCGTTTCACTTCCCGCCCGTCTTGTCGCCCCCATTATTGTGTTCAACGCGATAATGAAGAAGTTTTCGACACGGGTTTCATAATGACTGGCTACAGCGCGGCGGCTGGAAGGGGTATTCGTGGGTAATTATTGAGTGCAAGTTGCGTTCCGCGGTTTTACATCGATTCGCTCGTCCATTTTCTTTCAAATTTTTCATTTTTTTCTCCCTACTAAATATTCGCAAGTTAAAGAGGTAGATAATGGGATGCATAGGATCTAAAACGAATATCCATTTTTCAAAATCATATCCTCAAACCCATAATTCTCCCAGCGTATATAAAAACCACCATTAAAGAAACAATTATTAGCATGCTGCTCCATTTATCTACCTTTTCCCCTCTTAAGGTAGTTTGAGCGAGATGGTTCCCAAGTCATAACTGAGACCATATTCGAATTATACGTTTTAATTTCAGCAGCTGTAGGAAGCATCAATTAAACATTGCATTATTATTGGGGCAATAATATACTTATGTAATGATTGAAATTCTAAGTAATTAAATTATCTGTATAAGTCTTAAACATGAATAATATTTTTCGCGCGGTACGCTTAAAACTCCTTCACAACGGAAGATTTTTTTTCCGATCCTGAAAAATTAATGTGGTGCTAAAATGTACATACATCTGGTAATCTTTGGGTTCTACGAGTATTTTTTGTATTATTTTTTCGACAGTTTCGCCGTGCACCGCAGACGGCTTCGTCGGGCTTTTTAAATCCGAATGCCGACAAAACCGGCAGCAGAGCACGGCGAAACGGTTGCAAAAATGATACAAAAAAATACCCGCAGAACCCAAAAATTACCAGATATACATTATGATCTGCGAAAATCTACAAAATAAGTACGGTGCTAATATGATTTGTTTTAAAAATTAGTCGATAAAGTATACAAACTGCTCACTGTCAATTTTTTTCGAGATTCAAGTGTTAGAAATTCCTCATTTTTAAAATAATGTCTACCTAGAGTGCATACACGCACCATTTCCCATGTAAAAAGCCTAGTAGTTTTTGACAAATATATCTCGGAAAGTAGTTTGGTAAGGGGTTGAAATTTTTGGTATCTTTAGAAGGGTGAGTTTCCTTTAAAATGAGACCAAATTTATTGATTTCTAGGTGAAATGATATTCGCTCAAATACCTTAAGTGGCTGCAGGGGTAATCGTGGGTCATTGTAGGCACATTTTACATTTGTTTTCCAGTCAGTCGAAAAAAAAATTCTTGGGCTACATTTCCCTTAAGTTCAGACGTTGGAACTCATGATACAGGCAGTAACGGAAGGACTGTATTCCATCAATTTTTCCAGCTTAAAGCATGTATTACTAGAATTCTTGGCGCGGCATTCGAAGCTTAAACGCTATTATACTGAATTATTTTGTTTTACGAATCTTGAATCGACGTGACAGCTTGATACATTTATGCACTCATTAACATTATATGAAATGAATTATTTCGCGTTTGCAAGAAAATCAGAGCACATATAATGGAATTATTTCAAAATACAAATCATGATGCATAAGGCTGGATGTTAAAACATTTTTTTACGCTTTTAAATATATTGTTACAAATGAAATTACGTTTGCCAAGTTTCGCGCGAATCTTCGCATAAAAACTGCTCCAATCACTTCACCTTTATCGCAAGGTTGCACAGCCTTTTCATGCACGTGCGTTAAAGTCTTAAGTGTTTTAAGTTAGCCTATTGTTTTGCTTACTGTAATTCACTACCAAGCATGGTTTCAGTAGCCCTTTTGCTTGAAAATGAAAATGAATTTCTGAAGCCATAGTCAGGGGTGTTACTCACCAAAGAGGAGTAATGAAAATATTGCTTCACAAGACTGGTAAATCCGGATCTCCAAATTGCCGGGCAGGTGCAGCGGGGGTTTATTGCGAGCCCGTGCAGCTAGTGACGCGAGCAATATCATTTATACGACTGCTGTGATTAGAAATTATGGGGCAGTATAAAATAGTAAGAATAATTTTGAAAATACTAAGATGTCGATTTTATTACAAATTGGAATCAATACATTCGTCCATCAATCTCTGTCCGTCGACCAACCGAGCGTTATGAGTAACACGTATATGGTCCTAACCCTCAGTTTTACTAGTTAAATAAAAAGGCTACGTCGTAATCTTGTGGTCAATGTCAACAAGTTATTAAAACACTGGGCCAACGTGAATCGATGTTTGCTTTTCTCTTTGAAGTACTGTTAAAACTGAGATTCCTTGCCAGAGATACTCGTACCTAGCCTCTCGTTAGTGACATCACGTGGGATTGAAAAAGTGCAACGCATATCAAGCGGAAAATAGCCAAGGCTAAATTACAATTCATTGGAAAAAACAACTGTCATGCTAAAAGAAGATAGGACTACAAACCAGGAAACAGTACGTGAAAACATTCGTGTGGTTCGTGGCACTCCATGGATCGGAAGCATGGAAAGCAGCGGAACTGCAGACCAGAAAAACTAGAAGCCTTAGGAAATTGGTGCTGGAGGAGGATGCTGAAGATAAAATGGACGGACAAAATAAGAGATGATGAAGAATACAGACGAGTAGAATAGGAAAGGACCATATGAGACACCATACAGAAAAGAAGAATCAGATGGATTGGGCACACCGTGAAGCACAACGGATTTGTGAAGAACACAGTTGAAGGCAAAATAGAGGGAAAAGTCACCAGAGGAAGACCCAGGAATAAGATCATGGACCAAACGAAGTGAATAAGGAAAGTACAGTGGCGGAAAAAATTAACGCAAAACTCATTGGCGTCTGAATGCGGCGTATACGGGAACTAATTGAAATCGCTTATCCTTCGACAACTTGACAACAATGAGACAGCATATGGAAACCGGGAATATTCAAACTCCCTATGAATGGATATCGATTTTACGCGTCATGTAAATAGTCATACTAATAAGGTTTACGTTCTCGAGATCGTCTAGGAGTTATAAACGTGATGAACTTGCTTTGACCCGCACTCAGTCGAGGTTCCGAAGTCGTAGTTGATTATGTAGAGATGCTTACCATATTTTTTAGAGCTTTGGACCGTTTCAAAAGATTTTCTCGATTGAAACTTAAGAAACAATACGATGAAAGCATTATTAGTTGGGACATAAAATTTTTTTATTCTCCAGATCAAATTCACTTACAATAAAACGTATTTCCGCGTGCAGGGAATAACTGTAGATGAACATCGTTTTAATAGGCCTCAAACTACTTTCGAGAAATATGATGCATTATAGTTAACATTTTGGCGTAATACCCTGTGAATTTCAAGTTAAAGTATGGGAAATTTGGTTGAATAGAATGGTTTCCATGTGGAGAAAATTTTTCTTTAAAAGTATTTCCAATACCTTAAAACCCTACGTAAGTTTCTACCCTCATGCATACAGGTCGTCTCAAGCACTTTAATTTCTAAATTCCTCCTAACGTAATAGTATTTAATTTCTGAAAACTGCTTTCAAAAATCCAGAACATTTTATTTGGCCCACTTTTTAAAGATAACATTACAATTCCCTCTTTTCGTTTTGTAGTAAGAACCCCTGGACGCGGATTCCTCTTGGTCGATGAAGTAGCCTAGAGGGAGAGCGTTCGTTTGCGGCCAAGAATGCCTCGGGTTCAAATCCTGGCGTGGCCTCTTTTAGTGCCTTTATAATTAATCTACGCGATGTGACTTTATTGAAGCCGAAACTTCGCAGGAATCCGCGGAAGGCCCAGGGAATGGACATTGACCTCAACCATGAGTGTAAGAGTTTTACACATATTCGGGCTTTGTAAAAGAATCAGAGCGGTCTCCTTGGTCGTCGAATGAGATGTTTACTCCCCATTCTCGGGTATTCGGCCCCACTTGATCTCTACGTCCTGTCTGTAGTATGATGCTCATATCCACTCCTTCGCCAATTCACCACTCAATGAAAAGCTATTCATGAAGGAGGGAATAGACTGGATCTCTGATTGTGTCAGTTACTCGATTTAGTGAACTTACCTTATGCTACATTCGCCTTTAAATTACTTTGAAATAAAGTAGTAAAGAGGGCAATTATTTTCATTAGGAATTAGAGTTTGGTTCTACCTGCCGAACTTGTAAATACCGATTACTTATCTGAGTGATAGACCATACAAGGGTGGAATTTTCTTCATCATATCTTTAAAACGGTATTTGAAGCTTTCCCAGCATTGTATTCTAGGTTTGCTGCGAGCAATACATTAACCGTGTAGTTCAACAATTTAACTTATAGGATGGAGGATAATACTTAGAGGAGAAGGTAAATTAATGAATCACCAAAACACCTTTTGACATATTCGCTGTGACAAATGTTTGGCTAATATTACGCAGTTAAATTTTATGAGGAGCATTTTTATACCCATGCGTAAGTAATACTCCGACAAAAATGCATCGCGAATTTTCCCCTGTGAAAGTGATAAAATACTAAAAATCATCTATTTCATGTAGCGACTAAGCAGTGATTAGATATTTTCCCTATTGTCAATTGTATACTCCTCATAAATCCGCAGAGTAGTCAATGGAGTGCAAATTAGGAATGTTCACCATCAAAGATTATACGATTGCTATGTTCCTAAATAATCTATTCCTCTTCAAATGTGTCGTAATATTATTGGTTCAATGGAAGTTAAAGTTGTGAGTGCTCCCACATGAAGATATTAACAGACTTTTTACAGGGTCATAAATGTCATCTCTTAGTGGTAATGTATTTCAACGGATGATTGAAAGGGACACTATAATGCTTTATTTAGAACAAGTGGAAAAGGTTAAAATGTATGCGTGATTCTCTCAATTTGAGTTATGTGTGCACATGATCACAGCAATTGATCACCAAGAAATATGCTGGTATTTACATGAAGAATGTGGATGTTTATTAGCCATATAATCAATCCATCCCCCTCCATTCTCGATTTCCTGACCAAGTCTCTGTGACATGGAGTTGTCCACATTTTGGTATCATCTTACTGGTTCATTTCCCATTCTTCCTCCACGATTTTCCTCATTGCATCTTAATTTGGGGTTGTTTCGTTTGAGGGGGTCGAAAAACGTTTGTTTCTAGCATTTTTCTCGTAATGAACGCTGCGCTCCGTGCAGCCCGCTCCATCTATGTTACATGATTTGTTTTGAACCATCTCCTAGAATTTTGAAATTTGTGAACTCGTAAGTATTCCTAGTTGCGGGCGAAAAATGAATATTGATAAAAATTTGATTAAACATAGTTCTTATTATAGCGGACATGAATTTTATTCATTTCGATTATTAGTAGTAAGAAATATGTTTTTTTACTTTTAAACACCAAATAAAAGTTCAGTGGGTGAAAGTCGAAGGCGCAACACCTCTTTGGGTAATTTCTCGACAGATGTTTTTGCCTTTTACAAACCTACCATTCAATTCCTCCGCCTGGGAGAAAAATGAGGCATAGTTAAAGGCTAATAAGATCTTTTTTTCCTCCAAGAATTTTGGGAGAGGCCGCTAAAACTTTGAACAATATCTAGGCTTGCGCTGTCCTCTCTGCTTGTTCGTCTATCGACGCTCGTCTCAATGAAGTAGTCATCAGTAAACCTTGGCCAAGTTCCGGGTGGTGATAATCGGGGTGGTTTTTGTTGTGAATAACGCACAGGTTTCAAATACTTGCTGCACCAAAAAGAAAAGACTCGTCGCGCTTTGAAAAAATCCGAAGCCCCCGTCGAATACTTTTAACGGTGCAAGAGAAGTCAAATAAGTACGACTTCTTTCCTGTGAGTTAAACGCCTGGAGTCCGAAACATATTTATGGCAGAAAAGGTATCGCCCGCAACACAAGGGAAAAGTAAGCTCTCATTAAAGGCATACTATTTCCCAAATCAATATAATGCGCCCTTCATACATACCGATTTTGAATGGATTAGTATTGGTGGAGCTTTGTATCAACAAGGGGAAACCTCTAGGAATCCTCAAGAGTACTCCAAGATTGCTCGTTGCTTCAACTCAGACTATAGGTAGCTGGCCTCCAAACCCATGCATGATGGGAACTAATGGCGTTTGATTGGAATAGTCTGGGCTGATGAGGTGAAATCTGAAAACTACTTCTTTCTGTTTGTATTCCCGGGAGAGTAGTATGCTTTTTCCTTTCCTTTAGTTATTTTAAACGTTCGTAGACAATACCAACACTCATTTTAAGTGTAACTTAGTTCAGTGTAACGCATACGGACGCAAATAAATTCACCGAAAGGATACGAAACATCATCATAAATTCGCCTTGACATAAGAAAGCTCAGTAGTTGTCACTGGGTTGCAAACCTGAATTGCAATCATGGTTCTTCATAATAACATTGTTCGAGTACGCTCATGATTTCGAAAACGTGATCGTCATCAAGAAAGATCGGGTGCTACATAGCAGTGGAGTGCGCTCCCAGGACCTTGTGTATTGCCCTACCAATGCGGCTTCCCTTTTGGATGACAACAATGACCATGAGAAGGAAAGAACCGTGATCCCCCCCTGGTAGTGACATTTTTGAGTTTTTCATTCAATTTCTGGTCAAGTGAAATTATTTTTATTTGGAAAACTTTATCTCTTTTGTATTTCAACAATTTCATATTATCAGCCAGCCATTGCAGCTACACATTACATTCATTCATATCACCAATATGAGGAAATTTATATAAAAGCTCATTTGCGTTCATTACAAATCGAACACGGACCACTCTTTAGCTAGCCAAATACTTCTGACAGCTACAATATTAACTTTACCTATTAATTTATTTCATTAATGATATTCTACTCCAAACTGAAGTCTTTTAAAAGGCTTTTTGTTAATTTCATATGTGCGGCGAATTTATAGCTAAGCATATAAGATATTATGCAATCATCCATATGTTATCCATAACTACACCTAATTTCGGTAAACTTTTCAGAATGTTTATTCATATATCCTGCATTTACTAGATAAAGTGTAACAGTGGACAGCTCGTCACCAAGCTTCCTGTGATAAGATGAAAGAAATATCGGGAAAATATGCCTAGATTATTCGGTATCTATGCGAGCACATTTATTTTTATTTCGTGAAATTATATACATTTACGTATGTTTTCATAGTTTAATCCCATTCTGACGAACTAAAGACGGATTTACATTGGGTCAAGAACGATTCATTAATAAATATCCGTTTTGAATTTAATAAATATCCGTTAAAGGAACTTCGTCAACCTACAATTGGAAAATCGTGAAAAATTACATCACGTAGACTATACTTATTTCAATTAAATCTTTTTTGTATCGACATTTGGTGCGGACAAATCTCGATTTATATCATTTCGGTGAAACAGACGCAGTACGCGTCATTCAAGAAGATCGTCGGAAAGTCGACCACAATAAATATCCCTTGGTGGTAGAAGATGAATATTTTAGCATATAGTATACTGAATTGGGTGGGATAGTAAATATTTTTTATAATTAGCCTTTCTGTATAAATGATATCATTCGACGTAAGAACCATGCTGAAACAAACACAGCGATGCACCGCGACTGAATGTGCGAATAATATGAGACTAAAGCTCAAAAATGAGGCGATTGATGACTAAGTTCTAGGCTCCGACAAATGTGAGCTCCATTGCTGATTTCAAATATTGGCGGTAGATGATGTTTTCCTCAGCGTTGCCAGTCTTTGGAGAGTGTACTGTTCCTAGAAGTTCCCAAAAATGCCGCATTCTGGCGCGCGAAAAATTTTGCGTTAATTTCTTCCGCCACTGTACATAGGAAGAGATACCAGGAGGTAAGGGAACTAGCATTAAATAGGGAAGGGTGGAGGGCTGCAGTCAACCAATCTTAGGATTGAACGACCAATGATGATGATGACGAAGCAGAAACCAATTGGGTGCAGAAAAATAGTGATCAGTCTTACAAGCCCGTTCCACGGCGAAAACGTTACCATGGTTTTTGCTCAAGCATACAACTAATAAGTTTGAATTTTTAAGTGCATTGGTCAGAAGTGAACATGGGGTTAAAGAGATGGATTAGTTAATTCATGTACTTAAAGCTACAGATAGTATTAACTATTTTCACCTAGCTTCCTCGAGAAGGGAATAAAAAATCTGTTGCCTACAAAAATATGTACAAATATTTATACATCTACAAAAATTGAAGTCTCCTGTAACCCTGCAATACAGAAAGGTCCCCAGCTTGTCCAACTCCTCTGCGGATGACATGTGGACATTAAATATGTTTTGTGGCCACATTTTGTTTTTATTTCAGCCACCGTGTGACGTGGCGCAACTGTATCGAGCAAAAGAACGGAATGTGTGGGAGGACGAAACTTAGACAATGGGGCAGAACTTTTTCAAAAGAGGATTTTTTTTTCATCTGAAATGAAAGGATCCCCCGCACTTTAATATTCCCCGCGTCTCACTTCGCCCAGTTCTGTACATTACCACTCTACTACGACAACGGAACACCGAAAGCCAACGTCTATATCGGCTTCAAAGCAATTCGAAACTGTGAAATACGGCCATTCTAATGGCAAGATGTATGCATGTGCGAGTCATGTCCTTTCTCCAATAAAGAGAATTAAAAAAAAAAACTGCCCCAGGAGGCGCCGCAGAGGCGTGTGGCAGAGGGTGTAAGGACATTAGCCAGCGAGAGTGGGGAATCGGGGAAAACGAAGGGGGAGGGAAGAGGGCAAAGGTGACGTGTGTATTACAGATGCACCTAAGATCTACATCTACATTCTAACCCGCGAGCCGCCGCATGGGCGTGGGGCAGGGGGTGGTAGGTCACCTGCCGTGTAAATATGTACAATTTTTGTGGGTGAAATAGTGACATGTTTTATGGGAGTGTATTTAGAGGAGCTCAGTGTTTATTGTGGTCGCTAATTGTGCACGGAAAGAATGAGTTTTTGTACCTATATGTTCGGTAGAGTATCTGTCTTATTTTAACGCTTCTGTCAGACCTAGAAATGTAGTGAGGCGTGATGATATTATTATCTGTGTCGTTCGGAAACACACCAGCTCTGTACTTCTCAAGCAACCAAAGCCTAGCGTGCAGCCTCTGAGTCTCTAGGGGCTCCCACCTTAATCCCTCTAGCAGTTGTGTAACAGTATATGCTCGTTCGTAGCAGTTTTTAATAAAGCGTGCTGCTTTTCTTTGTATTTTGTTGTTTTTTTTGGTTAAATCTTTATGACCAGGGTCCCAAATGTGCGCGGCGTATTCGAGGTGTGGCCAAACCAGAGCGAAGAAGCCTTCTTGAGGCAGTATGTAGACGATGCATTTTAAGAGATATTTGATACTTATGGGATCACAAAGCTTCGAGTTTTTCTAAGATTTTCGTACCCATTATACGCTTTCTTGGTCTAACAGCAGAATAAAATTTATTCTAGATTTTGCTTTTATCTCCAAAGGTGAATAATCAATAGGATAGCTCCACAATGATTTTTTTACAACAACTAATGGTGTATGGAAAATGGAGTTTCCGTAGCTGTCAGCTCGGCTGGGCATCTCTCTTATTTTGATAGTCCCATCAGCTCTAATTGACACAACGCGGGGAAAAATTCCTGCCGCGTAGTTTTCGAGTCTACAGCGGTGCCCCAACCAAATAGCGGTGCCCAAACCGACATCAGCTGCGCGACGCTTTCATCTAGGGAAACGATTGTTTTTGCCGAAAGAAATCTCGCGCATTTGCGCATCTTCATTTGATCAGACGACTTAGAATGTAACTCAAATAGAAATAATATCAAAAACTGTACAAAATATTCTCTTATGGTGCAGCATTTGGAAGACAGAAGGGATACCTGCACTCTGTGGACTGACAGCCAAAAAGATAGTCCAACAGGGCTCAATTTTCCGGTCTTGTCGTCTTTAATTAGATTCTCCAAATGCAATTAAAATGTGTTTAAATGTGCCCAATCTCAAATATATTACGTTATATATTTTAAATTCACTACATCTCCGAGCTTTCGGCGCATGGAAATATACAAACCAAATACTGGCCAAAGTGGACAACTGGAGGCCGGAATCAATTTGAGAGGGTTGATATTACATTACAGAGATGTCACAGGAGATATAATTGTTTGATTCACTGTCATGTCGATTGGGTTGATTTTTTCTGTCGCCACATTGATCACGTCCAAGTATTTCGTGCGTTGTATCTCGAATCGTATCGCCACACACAGGAAATCGTTCTGCTTACACATAATTTCTGTTTTTTTTTCCAAACAAATGGATGACGGAAGTAAACATTGAATATGGTAATTACGAAAATCGCCCAAGATTGGCAATAATAATGTTTACACAATTGTGTAATCACAGGCGGGTGACTCCGATGAAGTAATTGCGCGGCCAGTTCCGTGGTTCTTTGAAAATAATGGTGTTCGTTTATCACTGTTTGAGTCCCGAAGGCATTCGTTGGCTTAATAAATTGGTATATATTACAATAATTACGCATTATTAAGTCGAATCAAGAGCGTCAATTAAAACAATAATAACTAATATCCACTAACAGATAATTCATAAAGTTAACCTAAGGGGTTCTTTAGCATTTAAAATATTTTCAAGTACAAATAAATATTCACATAAGCAACGAGTCCTCCTAATAAGATATTCGTTGTTTACATTTTAAATCGCCGTTTGCTGCCATGACACCAAGATTCCACCGGGTGCGATGCGATTTTATCTCAGAATCGATATGCGACTCGCAGGCAAAATAAAAACCAGTGCATTTTCCTTTCAAGTAGCAGCCGCGGTCGATTATCACCACTATCGACCACTACTGCCATGGCAGTGCATTGCATCGAAGTGTCGCTAGCAAGCGACATCCACGGCTACTGTCATGGAAGTGACTTCCACGAGTAAAACCGCATTCAATTGTTGACTCACCAGGGTCGTTCGATATATCTGTAGCTCCGTCACATGGGTCGCATATACTTCCACCACATGACCGCCATTGATGTGCTTACTGAGCAATTTCTGCCACACCAAACCTAAGGAAATCTGCGACTATGGGACACAAGTCGTCATTTTGAATACGAAAATACTGGCAAATCAGCAAAAACCTTGAAAAACCTGTGCTCTGCTAACAGAGAATACGACGAAATAAGTACATCAATGGCGGACTTGTTTACATTGCGGAGACACGTATCGAAGGAAGAGAATTATCGACATTGAACGACCTTGTTGACTCACTTCTCAACAATGCCCTATCGATTAATCTGTAACGATCCCGCAGCAAAAGACGATCTACAATAAAAAGAATGATAATTGAAATCATTTTCCACCGCGCGGAGTGACACGTTTAACGTCTCCATCACCGCGTCCATTTCATCGAGCATCCCCGCAGTCTTTTGTGACTGCGCGTTAACCGCCCTTCTCAATACAATCGTCTCATCGTCACTCCAGAAGCGGGCTGAAAGGGAGACGCTAATGGCGAGAGGGCGAGGCGCGGAGGTAGGGAGTTACAATTTCGTTAACGTCTCACTCCCGCGATGTTGGTGGAGGAGAAAGAGAGGCTCAGTCGCGGCAGATACCATCCCATCAGCCGGGGAAAATGAATGGCTCGATATCGCTCAGAACGATCCACACTTCTCGCAAAAGAACAAAAAAAGACAGAGGTCCGTGAGGAAGTCGCTGCACTCGCCTTTGACGGCAGAGTAACCATCGGCGAGAAAACATGACTTGCTTAAGGCGGTCCCACCGTTAAAGGACAATTATGTCACTGTTTTCATAATCTGGATACTAAAAGACAGACATATCCTGTATCTAATATACACAAAATGTTGCCGTTCCACACCTTACATCTACATCTACATACTATCCTGCAAGTCGCCGTATGGTCGTATGGCAGGGGGTTTGAGGACACCAGCCAAGTAAATATGTAAGGGATAAGGTTTTGGGAGGTGAAATGGTGACGGGTATTATGGGAGTGTATTTAGTGGAGCTAAGTGTTTACTATGGTTGCTTATTGTGCGCGGAAAGAACGAGTTTTGTACCTATCTGTTCGACAATGTATCTCTCTTATTTTATCGCTTCTGACAGACCTAGAGATGTAGTCAGGTGTCATTATAAAATTCTCTGAGTCGCTCTGAAACACACAAGTTCCGAATTCTTTTTTTGTACTTTGTGAATGAAATAATGACTTTATATTCAGCGAATACTACCCTCCTTAGCCAAAAGATAGTAGCTGACAAAATTACATATTTGAGGTTCCAGTTGTTTTCGTTATGTTCAACGTTGAAGATTTAAATAAACTAAACAGAAAAAAACGTACATGCAGCGATTTTTTCCAGATGGCACGTTCTGCTTTCACCCCAAATGTCAGTTTTTCAGCATTTAATTGTCAGTTTTCTAGACGATTTAATGGTAACATTTATAAAACCACATACTTAAAAACACACACGACCCGGGTTTCAACGCTTAAGCGTCATCTTCAGGTGCTTTTTCCGGGTTTACAAAGTCTTATATATATGCTTGGTAGGAGGGGGGTGGAGGTGAGTGATTAGGGTGGTGTGGAAGCGGGTTGGTCAGGAGCAGTGATTGGCGGGGAGTTAAGCGGGGGAGGGCAATTCGGGAGGCGGCGGTGAGGATGGGGGATGAGGACGGGTACAAATACTCATTTAAAATCTTCGAGTCAGGGCCATGCAATGTATTTAAAATTTCCAGCTGCTCAAGTGAGTCAAGCACACGTCTATGGGTTGCAAAACATAAAATATCAAGATTAAAATCACTGAGGTGGTCATGGTTTAAAGGGTGTTTCGCAAAATTGCTCTTAAGTTCACAATTATTAAAATAGGCTAGCTGGTGTTCCTTGACTATTAAATTAAAGTTACGGGCAGTTTGACCCACATATACACATTGGCAGTCACCACACTATAAAGCATATATGCCACTTCTCTTCTTAGGATTCAACGGGTCTCTGCTCTTGTCGAATAGAGTTTTCAAGTTTCTTGGGGGTCTAAATGACACACGATATTTTTCTCGTGGGAAAACTTTGGCGATCTTTTCACTGATCGGACCTAAGTATCTCAGAAAACGCCATTTTTGAACTGTTTTGGAGGAAAGATCACCGGAGAATATTAGATTTATGGCCGCTTTTTTGAACTTTTTAATCACTAGTTTATCTATAAGGTGAGATGGGTATCCATTGCTTTGCGCTATTTGTTTAATGATTCAGACTTCTTTGTTGAACTCCAGGCGACTGAGAGGGACATTGAATAGGCGATGAATAAGGGAGTTTTCTAAACTAAGAAACGATAACTACATGCCTCTCTCCCAAAGAATCTCATTACTTTTCGTTCATTTATGATTTATCTTCCCGCGCTGGCAATCTAAGCATCAACTAAAGCTTGTAATAGCTTCGAGGGTGGACTAGATGAAGAATCGAAGACTTGAAGATGGACGAGATGAAGAATTGGCGACTCGAAGATGATAACTTCAGCATGCAATGACTCAGAACCAAAAATCACTACGTTTACCAATCGAACTCAGATCAATATGAACTTGGACCAATCGCAACATTCTGAGCCTGACGACTCGGATCGCCTGGTTTATCGATGTGAAATCGATTGAAACATCGATTTGCATCGGTTCATATCAATTTGAAATCTCAGACTGACAAAGAATGCGGGCCGAGTTAACCCGCTTCTCATATCGATCCCACTAGCCCGTTGCATTGACCATGCCGAGCTGAGCCGGTCAAATTGATCTGAGTTGGATTGGTTCGAGTGAATGATGCCGTTTTGTCTTTTACCTGAGCGGGGCAGAGTTGTAAGAACAAAAAATATACCCATGGTGTTAAGTTGGCTCTGGCCTCAGGGTGACGTGTTCCAGATTTTCTGAAAACTTGAATGCAGCACCTTTGAAGTGCGTCTCATAAACTGAGGTGATTATTTTACTGGGTTTTACTGGGATTGCTTTACTGAAAATCATCATAAGAAGAGATGAGTTTCACATGGGCTCTTATGGAGATGTTTCAGATTACAGAAGAAAAACGTCAATTTGGGCAAAAAAAATATTCAAGCTCTTACTTTAAAATGTTTATCAGGAGAAAAGGGTACTGAGAATGTTGATAAAAATAAAATATTGGAATCTCACTAACTATTTCCTAAAGTCATTAATGAATTGCTGCCGAAATTGAATCTGAAAATGCTGCAAATTCCATGCAAATGGTGCTGCAGACGTACACTGTACGTCTGACGTGCTGCAGACGTCCTACTGTACAAATGTGGTCCATAAAAATATATTCCTGAAATAATCTGGATATTTTGTGCCTTAATAATTTGGGTAGGGTGTTAGGTCTGGAATGCATCTCCGACTCTCCCTCACAAATGCCAACCTCACCTACACGTGGTGCACGACACAAAGAGTTATAACTGCCGAGGAAATGGCGACCGAGTTTCTCCCGGGATAAGGAGAATCCCTCAACCAAGCGCCAACGATCTCCTTGAAAGGCGAATGAGGGGAGTTAATGATATAGTTAGTGATACTCATGCATTATTATATAAATAACTCCACTAAAAAAATCAGAATAGAAAAATCAGCCGAAAGAAATTTTGATTTTCCAAATATTTTGGTTCGTAGAATTTCTCGGATCCCCGAACACCAAAAAAAATAAAGAAGCAAATTAACGCCATTTTGAGTTATCACGATGAAAATTATAAGGAGGAGGGCCAAAATCACGACGTGAAAATTAAAAAACAAAATCTTGTGAACAACATGGACAAGTTTTACTTAATAACTGCAGGTGCGACACACGGTATTTTGGCGTTTTCATGGTAACTGCAAAATGCTTTCAACAGATTGCTTAACGTTCTCTTGGGGTGGAGACTAAAGATTCGTCATTTTCATTGTTCGCAGGACAAAAGTACTTTTGAAAAGCATCCTTCCTAACACTCCTTAATCATAGCAGCTTCTTCATGAATCAATGTAAAGCCCATTCTTACCGGGGCACGGAATTGAAACAGCATTTTTTCCACAATCTGGCGTGCGATAAAAATTTAATTACAGTTAGGGCTATTTTCCCATCTCATGTCCATGCGTTCGTGCATTTGTTCGTGCACTTCACCGCTTTACACGACGCACTTTGAAATGCGAATTCATGCATTAATCAGATTGAGCAATTACGTTCCCCGGGTAAAACGGGCTTGAAATATCGACTGCATTAAGGTGAAAACCTGACACGACGAGACTCGTCGCAGCGTTTCGGCTCACGGCGATGCGGGAACAGCTCCTTTAACTCCGTCCCTCTGCCGCCGACCCATCCGCTCGCTCGCTTCGCCCGAAGCGCGATATTGGAAACGCAAAAGAGGGAGAGAGGGAAGTGTTCAGCCAGCCGTGCAAATGAAAATTCTCACCCAAACCCCGCCTCCTGAATCTCCTCTTCAAACAATTTCAAACAGTCTCGTGCACTGGAGAGAGAGAGAAAGAAAAAGAGAGATGCATATCGCGCTCTTCCTTTCGCCTGGGCCCTACCCTCTTGCTGGTAACACGCGATGTGAAACTAGTCCCGACGACACGCACGATATTCCAAGACAACACGCTCTAACTTTGTTTCACGAGCGAGCGGAAAGCAGAGGTCAAGTATTGTTGGCACAGGGTTTGGACGACACAAAAGAGGCAGATGAACAGGGCGCTCGCCACGATTGCCAATGCAAAAAGCTGTGACACGGGACTCGCCTGTCCGCTTGTCAGTTTAAAAAATCCTGCTTCTGCTGACGAAATATGTAACCTATTGAAAACCAATAATAAGATACAAAATGTGCATATTAATCCGCGAATATGTTTTTTCAATGGCCACATAAGTCTAGACATATAAAGGCGGCTGCACAACCATTAGCTTGGAACTACCGCATTTTGGCGTAAGTACGCCATTAAGGTAGTGCGAGAACGAGATAGTTCACTGATCATAACAGAACCCATATTCGACACATACGTTTTAATTTCACCAGCTGTGAGACACACGAATAAAACATTGCATTATTAATGGTGCGATACTAATTTACATTACAGAAATTGTAAGTAATTAAACGAAAACATCTATATAAGTCTTTAACTTGACTCATTTTTTTCAAGCGCTACGTTTGAAGCTCCATCAAAACGGAAGGTTTATTGTGATCCCGAAGAATTTACTGCGGTGACCATATGATTAATTTTCAAAAATAGCTGAGAAATCACACACTGTTGATTTTATGACGAGATATAAGTGTAGGAAATTCCTCGTTTAGTAAATAATGACTCTCTGGAGTGCATACACGTACCATTTCCCATGTAAAATTACTTGTATTTTTTGGCAAATATCTCGGAAAGTAATGGAGTAAGGGGTTGAATTTTTTATACCAATGGAAGGGTGATATATTGTTCTTTAAAATGAGACCAAATTCATTGATTTCTAGGTAAAATGATACTCCGCTCAAACTCTCTTAATTCGCTATTAATTTATCAAACAAATAGGAGATAAAAAATTCCTATATTTTAATTTTATTCAATTTTCCAGGAATTTCTGCTTCTAACACACAGTTTTTATTAAAAGCTCATTCCATCAATTAGACGTTTTTCTGCTGTAATCGGACCGATCTCCTGATGAGCCCATGTCAAATTCTTCACTTTCAAGGATGAGTCACACCAAGGGAAGAAATTCGCCATAAAAAAATCACTTGACTTGACCTGGATTCGAACCCGGATTTCCCAATTGCCAGTCAGGTGTGTTAGCCAGTTACATACACCTGACCGGCGATTGGGTAATCCGAGTTCGAATCCCGGTCAAGTGAAGTTATTTATTTCATGGCGAATTGAAACCCTTGGTGTATATGCACCCGTGCGAGTGACTTCGTACCACATCATTTGTCAATGCAATGATTGGAAATTCACTGAATCATAGTAAAACTAGCCGAGAGACTCGATTATTTTTTCTTCTCAGTTTATGAAATGCACATTAAAGGTTATAGTGCATTTTCATAAAAATGTAGAACAAGTAATCCAGAGGCCGGATCCACCAAAAAATATCACGAATACGTATAACGGTTGCCCGAGGTTCAAAGTCCGAGCATTCTGAATGCAGGGCGACCTTTGTTGGCGCCGTTGAGGTGTATGGAAAGAGCACTTGCTATGCTTCCCAATCCTAGGAGCTGAACCCAGTCCGCCATCTTCGTTGACCCTCATTTTCCTGTAGTAACTGCGGGCTAACGCAATTTTGCATATTACGATGTTTCCCGTCAATAACTTACTAGAAATCAGCATGTACTTACTTCTTCAAAGTGGATTCTCCTTACGCATTTTGCTTATTTATTAAAACGAGTACATGGACGCTTGCAGTTTGTAAGCAAGGGGGGAATGTGTATATTATGATACTCTTTAAATAACGAAAAATGAATGCATCATCTTGACAAAACCAATGAAAGCTCTCATGTCTGCGTGCTGCATACAAGCAAAGAAAAATATTATGGAATCCTCAAAATAAATTACAAGGTCCATGAGGTATGGATACCAGACAGTTCTAGAATAAATCATATTATATCTCATCCGGTATTTAACGACTTCTCAAAATACTATAGCCAAACAGAGAGCTGGCCCGCCTCGCCGAGTTCCAAACCTCAAATCGACAACGGCGATAGTGGAAAAACCTAGGAAAATCAAAATTGTACAAGTTTCGGGGTGACATGGACGGTATTAAATGATTTAGTACTTTACCGGTGAATATTATGTGTGAAATTCTCTCGGGATTCACACCGGGTTAAACTTTTGGCTGCTGCCAACGTTTCGATGGATAACACTTCCATCGTCATCAGGACAATGATGCTTGTGTTCTCCCTTTTTATAGGGTCTTGGACGGTTACGTCTGACTGACCATTACGGAACGGAAATAACGGAAAGAAGTAACAACAATGGTCAGTTAGACGTAATGGTACAAGACCCTATATTAGGGAGAACACAGGCGGTTCATCATTACCTTGATGACGATGGAAGTGTTATCCATCGAAACGTTGACAGCAGCCAAAAATTTAACCCCTTGTGTGAATCTAGAGAGAATTTCTCACATGGAAGGAATTACTTTACCGGTAAATACGTTAAGACATTATATAGATACCTACACAGCATAGCAGGACCATTAAATAATCCGTTCTCCTGAAGGGCCATTCGCAGCACAGCAGAAACAGAGCTAGACAGTAATTTACTAAAGCACACACCACTTTTCCATCTTTCCCTAGCCTCATCCATTTTCTCTTTTTCTCTCCCAATTTTCACGGCTGATGTCCTAAAAAAATACCCACCCGCACGTCCTCGAGACGGCTCGGAGTGTTGTACGTAGAGAGCTGAGAAAACATTTCGGATGAATCTCACCGGAGTGTTTGCAGAGACAACATCGTCGGGCCTTCGTCGCCTTCCCATTCAGAATTAGGAACAGAGAGAAAAAACACATAACCCTAACACACCAACATTCACGTCGGACGAGTGACGCTATCACCAGCATAGACATTGATCACCTGTTCCAATTAGGGTTTTCCAGACCCTTTTTACGCATGAAACAATAATAATTGAAATAATGAGGTATCCCTCTGGTGGAGAGAGTTGAAATTCGGCAACATGGCGTCGTAACGCAGTTGAAATATGTGACAAAACGTGATTTTCAAACGGTTTGGCATGCTTACACTGGAAAAATGGCAAATTAAGAGAATTTTCTAGGAAACGCAAAGTTTAAGGTTTAAAAGGAGGCATAAATTACGTCCGTAGAACGTCCGGGAAGCGAGTTATTAAGGGAAAATCGATTGATCTGTTTCACGAGCATTTACCTGAAAGTGGAAGACTAGAATTGAGATTTCATCACAAATAGCTATCAAAAGAGATGAAGACTTTTCGTAAAACCACTCACTGAGATCTTAACCGTGGGTAACATTTCCACTGGGTCGAAAAATTATCCCACCTCCCATAAATTAAAACTATATGTAGTTTTGAACAGTCGCGGGATGGAATAATAATTAAATGGATCACACACCCGATTTTAAGCGATCAATTGTTAATGGAACGATCAAAAACAGGAGTTTCACCAGATAACGCTTTAATACGAAGGCTTAAGGACGATTTCGTTCTTCCAGAACCCCATGAATCACAAAACTTAACGGCGCCTACTCTATTAACTTTCGGGAACGATTCAGGATCGATTTCAATCATTTGTAAGTAGCCTGAATTGGAATCATATAATATGATTTTCTTTTAAGAGGATTCTAGAGCGAATTTGAACAAATGGATTGGAGAAAGGATAACAGAAGGGGAATCTAATCTATGACATATTAAACACAGGGCAAATGGAAAAGGAAGGTTTTAAAAAGCTTTTCCAAACGAAAACGTATGCACAAACGAATGAGAATACTACACCATATCAAAAATATTCTAATAATGCCTACATTCTTTTATTCAGAGTATCAATTGCTTTACTTAACTTAACTGCCAATGAAATAAGCACTCTAAAATGCTTAACACCCAACAGCCATTCTTTGACTAATCACAAATATCCAGAGACGATTCTTTGACAACTCAAAATCTAGGAAAAAAATCTTTTATACAAGAAATTTGTAAAAGTTGCTGAGAGGTGACCCAGTGGTGCATTTGAGCCATCCTAAGGCATTTCAGAATAAATACATTCTCTTTATCTCTCTAACCAATTGTGGAAATTTAAATCATAAGAAAGGACAACGGCTTCTGATGGTGCATTTAGCCACGGTAGCGAGTCAGGATATTCTAAGCATCCAACTGATCAGGTTACATAACGCTTTATAACTAAAACTCTTAAACCCACCGTTAAAATGGCATCCATCCCGGAGATGAAACAGGGATTGAAACTTTGCCGCGCAAACAACTTAGCTATCTGAGTGCATTTCATTTCATCTATTCAGCCAGTTGATGGACAAAATTGCAAACGATTTACTTATTTCTAAGATATATCATGGATCTAGATTCCCTTTCCAGGTTTTGCAGAAGCTCCCAGCACGATCCGTCAAAGGAAGACGCAAGCCCTAACAAGGACCTCTGTCGCGTAGAAATGAGATACGATTTGACATGAAAATACCACCCTTACCCGACATTAATGGTTTGCGGCGGGAGAAGTTAGGCAAGAATGTCGAGCCTCCTTATCGACCCGCGTGGATCAGCGAGATATTAAATGGCACACTGCTCAAATTCTCCCTCTGGAGGCTTCTTCTGGGGAAGATAAAACCGTTTGCCAGCTACGCCGTAATGCAATATTTGGCTCAACGGTTTCTCTAGGGAACGATTCTACTATCCCTCGCCTTTGATATTTCACCATCTACATCTACGGACTACCCTGCGAGCCACCACGAGGGTGTGTGGCAGGGGGTGAAGTACACCAAACATGCACTATTGACATGCAACTAGGATATTATATGAAGGCATGCTAGACAATAGGGTCACATGGATAGTATCTACATAATAAGAAAGGGATTATTGGTTGTTATTACATGCATCATGCACAGCAGACTAACTATATTTCATCTACCTATCCCTTTGTTAAGCTACCTATTGTTCTCTCTTATGGCACGCGGGAAAAATGACATTTTAAATCTATCGGTACGACAATCTATCTCTCTAATCTTGTTAATATGATCAAACCTAGCATAATACGTAGGGGTTCTTAATATATATCTAACGTCATCTGTGAACAAATCGGTTTCGAATTAACTTAAAAGGTTTAACCTAAATTTTAACCTGCGTTCCGATAGTAATTCCCATCCTAGTTCTTCTATTAAACTCATAACACTTATACAATTATCATAACGGCCTTTAACAAACCTAACGGATCTCCTTTACACGCGCTCTAATTCTTTTATCATACCTTCCTCGTACGGATCCCATATACTAGCGGCATATTCTAAATGAGGCCTGACAAGTGAAAAATAGCTTCTTTCTCTTACTCTCTCATCGCATCGACCATGAGTCCATCCAACCAATAGCTCACGAGTTATCTGAGACATTAGAAAAATCGGCTTTTTTCAAAGTTCTCCAGAACTAGCCACGCAGTAACTTTGACGGAGTCACCCGCTATTGCTCACACAATTGAGTGAAATACACAAAGGAAAAATCATTCGCCTGCACTGGGAATCGAAACCCAGATCCCTCGATTTCGCGCCGAGTGCTCTAACCAATTAAGCTACCTACCCAGGCGTCCTCTTCCAATGTGAATCTCATGGGTGCTTTATGGAACAAGTTGTCCTCACAGATACCGTGCATGCAATGCAAGAGGTACACGTATGCGAGCGCGTCTGGTATATCATGTACGGTACATGCGAGGACAACTTGTTCCATAAAACACCCATGAGATTCACAGTGGAAGAGGACACCTGGGTAGCCTAATCAGTTGGAGCATTTGGCGCGAAATCGAGGGATCTGGATTCCATTCTCATTCCAGGCGAATGATTTTTCCACATTGAATTTCGCACAGTTGTAGAAAAATCAACATTTGAAGGGATATAAAAGTCCATTTTGAATCAAGCCTCTTAGTCAAGCACTACTGTTTTTTGGGTAACCCGCGCCAGCAATTTGTAGAGTCAACTTTTCTTCTCCTTTGCTGGAGACCTCGTCAGGGCTGAATGATGAGGTCTCCGGCAAAGGAGAAGAAACGATGGCTCAACAAATTCCTGACGCGGGTTACCCAAAAAAACAATAGTGCTTGACGTATATGGACCGCGAAAGTTTCAACAATTTAACAAGCCATTTAGGTTAGTATCATGATCAAGTAATTCGGATAGCTTTAGATGGAAAAATGGTAACCTCTACTTATTTCTTACAATCCCTGGTACCTATCTACTAACAAAATTTCACTCTTCAGCCCGTCCTGTGTACTACCACTTATTTGTCCCACCTGTCCAATAAAATGTCTTTCCTTCTTCTCCTCCTTCCACACTCATCCAAAATCTTATGCTTCCTCACGAACTACATGTATTCCCTCTCACCTCATCAGCCTTTCCACTTACCTACCTAACCTCCTCATCTCCGCCATTTTTCTCTAACCATCTACCATACGAATGATTTCCTTGTTTGCCTTCTTACGCGTCCACTGCGCTTTCTCAATCATCCCCCTCATCCACGTCTCAAACGTCGATAGCCTATCTCAAGGTGTTTCCACTAAGGTCGAGGGTTCTACCCAATACTGCGCTACACTCCGTACATCCGTATATATTTATCGTGGGGAACACACATACAAAACATATGCGGCTCAACATTAAAGAAACTAGATTTTGTGTAGCGTATAATAGGAAGGTTCCCGGATGAAAGATGCTACTTTACTCTGGTTAGGCCACACCTCAAATACGCCGCGAGCATTTGGAATCCTGGTCATTAAGATTTAACCAAAAAAAATAATAAAATACAAAGAGCAGCACGCTTCGTTAAAAACTGCTACGAGCGTACATTTGCTGTGGCACGAATTTTACAGGGATCAAGGAGGGACACTCAATACTACAACCTAGGATTGGATTGGATATTAGGGGAGGCGACCAACAGCTGAGGTAATTTGCGACATAGGCGACAGGAAGGGTTGATAGAAACCCGGCGACGGCATTAGCCTGCTCTTAACGAAAGGCACCAAGGGGGCCACGGTTTAACGTCTCATCCGACAGACGAAGTACTCGACTTGAAGTGCCCTCCACACGACACTCAAGTAGGGATCGGGTTTCGTCTGAGAAACATCCTCCTCTGCATGGATATGAACCCTGGCCATCCATATGGCTAGCCACTACTCTAGCCACCACACCAATCCGATCCCTCTACACGCTAGGTTTTCCTCTTAAAGAATGAGTGGAAGGAGCGGTAAAAAGTAATTTCCTGAGGTATACTGGTAATCGAATAGCCCAGGCAAATGACGATGCATGTTTTGATGGGGAACTGTGAAAGAATGAAGCCGTGGCTGAAAATAACTTAAATGGAATATGGGCAAAGTGAAAACCATTCCATGCAAAAAGATAATAAGGTAGACATTGATAAATCAGGGTAACACGATTTGCATTGCCGACGATTTGGAGGAGGGGAGCAAGACTCGGGATGTCATAGAGCGTATCATTGAAGCAGATGAAGGGGGCAGTACGCCATCAAACTGATGCCAGACAGCCGAAATAACAGCCATATTAATTAATCCAGCTCCCTTCTTACTTTTCTTCGGATAACACGACGGAATGGACGAATTAGTGGATGCACAGCAAGAATATCAACTATCTATTTGAAATTTAAGATAAGTAACTCTTGAAATATATATTGGCTGCTTAGAACTATGAATCCTACTCGATTTTACTCAAGTTTTCATGGCGAATGTGGGTGATTATTGTTTTAAATAAATAAACAAAATATCTAAGGAGGAAGCATATTAAAGAAGTAAGTGCATGTTCATTTCTGGTAAGTTATCGGTGGAAAACATTGTAAAAACGCAACATCTGTGCGTTAGCCCGCAATTAATATAAGAAAATGTGGGTAAACGAAAATGGCGGACTGGCTTCAGCTTCTAGCATTGGCCAGTATAGCAAGCGCCCTCTCCATTCACCTAAATGGAGCGCACTAATTATGGTGAAGTTGCCCTTCGAGTTATTGCCTTTTATGTGTAGGCTCGGTAAAATACTGTCGGCGGGCACGGGCGTCAGCATACTTGCTTAAAAATAAACGCCGTTCTATGCTGGTGGTCAAAGAATCCGAACGGCAGCCACCTCGTCCACAATCACAACTAACAAGGATCATGAGATAAACCGAGTCCTGGTAATTTCGGAAACCTGATCTGGTACCGAGTTCTGGTAATACGAGAACCGAGTTCTGATAATACCACTTGGAATATGCGACTTCAAAAGCTTTCTTTAAGTCTATCACTACGTTTAACAATTGAACTCAGATCGATTTAGCCGGTTCAGCTCGGTATGGTAAACGCAACAGGCTAGTGGGATCGATATGAGAAGTAGGCCAACTCGGCCCGCTTTCTTTACCAGTCTGAGATTTCAAATTGATATGAACTGATTTCAATCGATATTTCATTCGATTTCGCATTGATAAACCAGGCGATTCGTGTAGGCTGGCTTAGAATGTTTAGATCGGTTCGAGTTCATATAGCTCTAAGTTCGATTGGTAAACGTAGTGTATCACCCCTATTCAATACCTTTGGTTAATGGCTTATTTTGAATAGCTCAAAAGCTAAATTAATGCCATTAGCTCGGGGTCAACTTCATAGTTAATCTGTAACATTATTCTCGAGATACTAAGGTGCTTCCTAAGTTGAGTTACTAACTTCGAGTTACTAAGGTGCAGATTTCTGATATGGTCGTGGAAAAATTCTACTAACTGACCCTGTTTTTTTTCTGTCAGGTTGACGTTATTGATATCCATTTCAAAATGGAAGACAATGGTAACTTTCCACACATAATTTTTTAATGATTACCGACCATGGTTTCAACTCCAAGTGCTATTATCAAGCCACCTTCTTCCATTTTGAAATGGATATCAATATCAATTGCTTCCAAAAAGTTGATCCTAATACCCTTTTATATGGTTGACGTTAACTTGAAGCAAGGAGAGGGTTTTGTGAATTTCACCTGACTGTTGGTTATTTAACGAGAGTACTATCAATGGGAAAACTAGTTACACTGAGAAAATGTTTAGTCCAAAATTATAAAACCAAACCAGAGGGTAACAAATGGGGAAACTTGCAGTTTGCTGATTTGGAGCGTCTAAACCCTCGCAGGAATTCAATGGCGAACGTTTCTTACTAAAGATCTTGCGTCTCTCCTTTTATGATCCCTTTTAACGCATACAGTCACGAAATAATTCCAGAACGTAACAATAAAATCTGCACTGGGTAACATTCTCTTTTCTGTTGAGTGTCTCAAATGAACTTAATTCAACAACCCCTCCTGGGGATAGGTGACAATGGAAATAAAGAAGATCCAACTGAATGAGTTAATTCAAATGATAGATAATGATTCTTATAATTAAGACGTAGCTATCAAAGTTGTCAGGGGGCATTCTATCAATGAAAGCACGAATTTTGAGGAATGGAACGAATAAAGAGTGGAACAGTATTTGAAACGTATGGCAGTTAGCATTGAGGAATTTGGAATACGAGTGAAATCGTCTTCGGATTGAACGACTGATGATGATGGTGATGTCGATCTTTGAAGGCGAAAGGATCAGAGTTCTTTATATTATTTCTCTCCAGGGATTTGTGAGACGCTTGTATTTTGATCGAGGAGGCGAAACGTTTTTGCGACCGGATTCCGAGCATTTCGTCGCGACAGCATTCCTTCAAGGAGGATCGGCGGATTCCGAAAGGGGGCGGGCAGACGTTCTTGTGGATTTGAATATCGGTCGATGATACGATGGTTTCGTGAAGGCCCACATCAACTACGCTACCTTCCCTCTGCTCTATCAACCATTCCCCTCTCCCCATAAAGGGCTGACAGGTTGTGATGTCTGTAGTTATATGTGTATCTGAGTATTCACGAAAATGGAAATCTTCATTGATTCACATTAAGCATATTTGGTTCACGGAAAGCGTGGCTCATCGTAGGAGGGCACTAACTGATGCAGGAAGAGCAATTTAGTTACCAGGGTAGCGTTTTGAGATGCAATAGTCATAATTGCTATATAGGGTATTAGTTGATGGATGGAATGAGCGAAAGGTTGACTTATTAGGTGAGACGCAATAGAACAGCATTTATATCTATACAAAACTAAAGTTGTACCGCCCGCATATTTCACCCATTTCCACGCATTTCAACGCCTGAGTAACAGATATGAGCATCTTACATCTGAAATTGAAATGGGCTGAAATAAATAAAACAAGAGGGCTCTAAAGCTAGTATTTTTGTATTGATACGATCAAAATATGCCATTTCTAATGTGAGCGCATTGAGTATCAGGACCTATATGCATGGATAAATGAATAAACATCTGTATTTGGGCGTATTTTTGGCTTATAAGTCCTACCTTCCTCCTAAACCTTGAATCAGAATGTAAGTATGAGACTGGTGAAGAGTTCAATATGGAGTGTGGCGTCGCATGGTGCAGAAACCCGGACTCAAGAGGATGGAGGCTGAGTATAGGCTGCTGGCCTTTGAAATGTGGGCGTCCCGGAGCGTGGAAAAAAGAGCTTTACACGGAAGGGAAGAGGAACGATTAAGTGCTTGGTTTGGTGGGTAAGGAGAGGAAACAGGGCGTGGAGTTAAGGAGAAGGCAGGATAGTTGGTTGGAACGGGTAATGACGGTCAAGGGGAAGCTGAACTCCATGAAAATAAGGAGAATAATGCTGGATAGGCGGGGAAGTGCAAGGAAGGGAGAATTCTTTGCGAATACGATGACGTGAGACTTTGCGATTGGGGTACTGTGAGGTAGGACACATACAGATATTATATGGAAATACTATAAAAAGATGGTGTACCTCGAGCGTTACATTATATGCTGGTATTATGTTCACATAAGCTTGCCTTAACCGGTGGAAACTCCGAATAGTGGTAATGGATCAAAAATGATGACTATATGGAGCGGTGAGCTCAGATAGCGTGCAGCAAAGGATATCGTCAGAACTCGGTTCGCTTTATGGCCCTCATTTATTCTGATTGTGGACAAGGTGGCCGCCATTCGTATTCTTCAACCTCCATCAAGGCACGGCGTTTAATTGAATGTACTCGCGTCAGTATTCACCCAGTGTGGAGTTCAAAAACCTTTGCGTGACTTTTGAGGTGAACGAGAGACAGCACTGGAGTTAAATGCAGTTCTTGCCAATTACCAGTCTTTATTTTCTTCCAGATACCACCGTTTTCAGTCGACATTTTCAGACGGGTATCTTCATTAGGTTATTTAGTTTCTTTTTTAGTGCAAGAAAGGTTATTCTTTGTGTCTTGTCTTGCGAAATGCATTCAAAATCAACGTGACTGAAATAACACAGAAGGAAAGCGAAGCTAAGAGAAACTGTTGTTTGCTTTGAAATAAATGTCACGTTCTAACATTTGAGTTACCTACTTGTGGTTTTATTTATTAAAGATAAAACGTTTTAAAGCACTGTGGCGGAACGCATTTGAGGAATGAATCCGTCAGTCATTATTTTCCATATTATTTCGGAGTCGCCTTAAACGAATCCCTTTATCATATACCTTGCGTGCAGGCGATAATCAATAGAAGTTGAGGGTATTTTTACGGCCCTATGTCACGAGAACCTGTTGCTAAAGGAAGGAATAGTTTGAAATCTGAACGCTGCTAAAATCTTCTTCCCACGAAAGGAAACGGAAACTAAAGTGAGTTATTACCCGAGGTCAGGACCGCGTGTACAAATCTCTTAACTTCTGAAAATAGACTGCGGTGCTCCGCTCCACTTTTATCACGAAAGAAACATTTGTGCTCAACAAGTCTCTTGAAAGAACTTTAACCAAGCACTGCTTCTGCCCTGGCTGTAGCCGCGGATAAGGCGCTTTAGTTGTTCATTTAGGAGAGGCGCTAGGATAGGCCATGCGAAGGGGATTGACATATACTGGGTAGAGGTGCCGGAACTTAAGTTCTCGTTCATTATCCCGTGGCGATGAGAAAAGATTCAACGGTGGTAAGGGGTGAGTAGTCTCTGGGTGGAATTAGGCTCCTTCTGAATTAAAGGGGTCAAAAGGGCACAAAGATTAGGTCGCCATGTCACAGTGTCAACTATTAAGTCTTCCCCAGGACAGGACAGGACTTGGGGGAAGTCATGTTTAAATTGAGGCCCCGAGACTATGTTGCTATGGATATAGAGGTTTTCAATCATAGTCACATATTGGGAAGGTAATAGATTTCTGGGGTCATTAATGCCAATTGGGTCGAACGAGAGAATTGACATAGGCGCTGGATGATCTCAAGTAATGGCATACCACAGAAATCGCACCAAGAAAATCGTCACCAACAGTCAAAGTCACCGCTGTCAGTACGTTGATGTAAAACATATAGATAGGAAAACGCACACACTTCGGTGTGCAATCTGATCAAATAATTAATCAGGGACAATTATCCCGTGGAAAGGAGGAAGGGTGAGAAGTGTGTTGCCGTAGAGTCTTTGCGTCTCCTTTTTAATTTGCTGCAGTCACTACTAACGGTGCAAGGATAGACGAGATATTTGCACCCATCAGTTCGGCGGGGTATCTCTCCTATTTTGTCACGTGGTCGATCGAGATGATTTTATCACACTTTAAGCTCGATTATTTTATGATCGATAAGGGCGGTAAAAATAATATCTGCAACAACAATATTCTAGAATTGTTGCCACTTATGTACTTCTCTCATAGCCAACGTTTCGCCAGGTTTTTTTGGCTACATCAGAGCTTTGCAATAAGAAAAAGCAGATTTACAGCCAGGTATTTAGAGAGATATCAACACCAAAGGTTGTGGCAAGAGGAATACACCAACTATTGTGATAAGTAATATTGAAACATAGACAAAGTAAATGGCACCTCCAAGCAGGTGAGAAATATGTAAAATATTCTGATTGACAACAATTAAATTATCGTAAAGAAACCATTTACATTATTTTCAAAAAATAAAGAGCAGTAAAGTTAATAAATTTCTCAATTTTGCGCATTTTAAACAAATACAAAAACCAAGTTAATATTAGCATTGAATATAATTGTTTTCTACAAAAAACAAAAAGAAAAAACACAGGTAATTCGATAATGGTTCATCGAATTAAACCAATATAAATTCCACCGAGTTAGTCAATTTCTGCTCTCCTATTTTAGGCGTTAGTGTTTTTTTTAATAATATGTACCATTCCTTTGAAAAGCCTTTTTAGCAAACACGGATCATATTCAAGAATTTTGGGCCTTTTTAAATTTGAAACAATTATTTTTTGTAATAACACTACTATATTGATGATTCGTGCCGGTTTAACCTATCGTTGAAATACTGTGACGTCTGCCCGATTTAAATGCAGTCACAGTACTGAAACAATACCCTCCGTATCACCCCAGAAACTCTCATGACCTTAATTTATTCAAGTAATCTTCTTAGCCTGACGTGTAGCTCGAGTCACAGAAGGAATTCGACGACTCCACTCGAAAAAAGAGAAGCCACTCTTAATTTCAGCTGGAAGGAAAAGCTCCAGCGGAGCAAACAGTCATTTTTAATCTCTTCTTTCACTTTCCCTCTTCCTCTCCATCTTCCCCAACTCTCTCCCTCCTTGCCTCTCGGCTCGACGCGAGAGAGAGAGAGAGAGAGGGCGAGCGAGCAACAAGGGAACGGGGAGGCGTGAATCCGCGTCTTCCGCCTTGGCGAGTCCCCATGGCGAAGATGAATAGGAGGATAAAATACACGACGCCGCCGGCTGAAAATTTGGCAAAAAAAATTTTCACGGCTTACGCATGGAAGGTGATCATTTTCCATGAATATTTCCTTAGGGATTACTAGCCGGAATCGCTAGTTTTCAGGACATCGTTTTCAAAAAAATACATGTATCAGGCCCTATTCCAAAATTAAAGTGCACTTTGTTTGCAATAGCTTGGTCCGTAGGGGCGCACACTCAAATTAAGACAAGAAGATATAACACAAGAAAAAAAATGTCAACTGAACCGTGGGAGCGCTTTCGAATGTTTTACAAACATTAAAGACCGGTAATAGTTAAAATCGGAAATTAATCAACGCGCCTCAGTTTACATAAAGATGAATGGGGAAAAAATACGACGCTGCTGGCTGAAACTTGGCAAAAAACATTTTCGTCACTTACGCATGGCAAACGATCACTTTTCATGAAAATTTCCTCATGGATTTCTAGCAGGATTCGCTAGTTTTTTAGGGTATCGTTATACAAAAATGAATCAATCAGGCGTCATTTCAAAATTAATGTGTCCATGTACGGTCTGAAAAAGAGTAGATCGCATGCCGATGCGACAAGGATATACAAGAGGTATTTAGGCCCCTGAAATTGTAGAAAACCGGGAGTAGACTCTCTGATTTTCACCAAACCCTACCTTTACCAGTAGAATACTCAATAAAACGTTTCATCCAATTGACTAATGGTAATTTGATCCATTAGTGTTACGCCACAGCATCTCTTCCATAATCCACTTTCTACTGCTTTCAGCCTTCTTTTCATATCCTCTGTCATCGTCCACTCTTCCCAACTACTGGTGACACAACTTGACTAACAATTAATTTTTCCTCTTTCTCACCTTTATCCTCACTGCCAATGGACAGTTTTGGTGACAAGTTTTCTCCAATAATTCTATATCTAGCATCCGTTGTAGTCGCACTACACTCCTCCACGTCAATTTTCTTACAATCCCCACGGAATTTACAGTTTCCTCTTCCTCTCTTTCCTCTGCGCACCAACCTTCCCACCATCTCTCCAATGTATTCTCCTCGACGCTTTTCGAACGTTTCCAATACATCAATGGCTACTTTATTTGTTGTTTCTCGTATGGGAGCAACTTTTGAACGGCTCCTACGATTTTCATTCAGAAATTTATCTGGTTTCATTCCACCACTCATCCAACCCAGCATCTGACTCGGCTTACAATTACTACCAGCTTCAAGTGGGGCAAAAATTCGAGCGTAATGTCACCCCCAGATTTCTTCTCAATCTACATCTACCACACACTACAAATGGTCCAATCCAAAGTTTAATAAGTCAATATTTAAGAACTCTTTTTTTTGTTTTTAAGGCCGATGCTCTTTAATAACTTACCTATTGAAATTTAAAAAAATGTAACTCAATCAATCCGTTTAATAATGAAATTTAAAATTGGTTAGCTCAAATCTATATATATAAAAACGAATGTATGTCTGTCTGTATGTCTGTCCTGTAGGCATTACTACACTGTTGATCCGATCGCCATGAAACTTTAAGAAGTTGTTGAGTACACTCTTGTGAAGGTTTCGAAGGTTTTAGGTATACAAATTTTTTAAATATCGCCCCCCCCCTCCCAAGGCCCTCTTAATTTTTCGAATAATTTTCCCCAACGGGTAAGCTAATAATCCTAACCTAATTTTTCAAATACTATTAAATTTAAAAATACGATCGCTCTGAAATTTTGCCGAGTAATAGTACAAGGCAGGAGGAAAGTTGTAGGCTACTTTAAAATGATCTCAGGGCCCAAAAAGGGGTCCTTAGGTGGTTCGCTGTACGTATCGGGTTTTGTTGTCTCTCTACTCTATATTAAACAAGTTTTACAAATGTCATTGTTTTTATTTTGCCATGTTATTTTTTATCCTTCTGTCAATTTTTCAGTCATTTGACTTATAATTATTATTGTTCATGGGAGATATTGTCACATTGTTTACTTACTATTGTCTCACAATTGTATAGACGCTCAGCAGAAGAAAATATTAATTTAATAAAACAATTACTTGAAATGTAGTCTGTTATCACAACTACTTACTAACTCCTCACTTCATATAGATCTCCTCTTCATATAGATCATACAGATATAAAGAGTTTTGAGGGAAGTATGATCCCGAGCAACGCCGGGTAATTTAGCTAGTAAGAGATAAAAATATTTTGCGTAATATTTTAGAATAATGGCTATGATGGAATTAGATGAAAGAATGTAATCAGTGTAACATTTTGGTTAATAATATAGTTTGTAACGTTATTTTTAAGAAGTTTTCATAACTAGAGTAAAAGTTATAATGATACGTTTAAACGCTGCAGGAAGCGGCATGAGTTATGTAAAGAAGACTGAACTCATTTGTATTTTTTTTACTTTTCATTTTCCGTAATGACCTTGTTTTTTAATGAGAAAAAATTTCCATTGTACACTGACACCAATACTGGAAAAAGTGGTCAGTAAATTTCCAAACCTATTTTAAATTGTATCCGAAATTTATCGCTGGAAAATAAATTCATTGATTTTGATCACAGCTTTGGACATTGCAATGTTTTGTAAGTTATCTCAAAAGGACAAAACTTTGTCATATTTCCACGCAATTTTTATTATCATATCAGGTTCAATTTTGACAATACCTTGTCATTTTCAAGGCAAAATATTTTCAAAACCTAGGCCAATTTGTGGCGATACAAATTTCGCGGATACATAACAAAGTTCTGTCTTTTTGAGATCAGGATATTTGTAACCAATGTGCACAAGGTATCTCCTGATTCGTTAAACGTTTTTTAATGGCTGATTTTAATGGCTGAATTTGTTGGAGGGTGTCCGACAACTATGGTATCTTGCATGGTATCTAAAGGGTGACCGATTAAATAAACGGGAGCATGGATGGAGAAAAACCCGGAATCGGTGTTAAACTATTTCAAAGACGAAGAGAAAAGGGGTAATCAGAAAGACGCCGAATCCGAGTGAACGTTGTTAATGTCTGAAAAGTCTGTTCGAGTTTTCCGCGTGGTCAAACTCCGAATTTCTGCCGGAATACTCAGTCCTCAGGACGATGCTATACACGTCCTTCAAAACGTTGGTAGAGATGAAGAGTTTGAACTTGTGGGGAACCCGACCAGACTTCACTAAAGGGACTAAAGTTTATCGTCCCATCCGAGGGACCAGTTCAGAACAGAAGGGTGAGTCTAAACACTCGGAGTTCTCACAACATGGCCCCTATGAAGAGATCGGTATTCCTAATATATGGATAAAAGACAAGAACGTTTCAGAAAAAAGAACAACTATAATTGCGATCAGAGTTTATGATATACTTCCTTATCCCGATGATGATGTAACACAATGAAACCCGGGTGGTCACTTAAATCGTTCAATTTGCGGAAAATTACGCTTGCCTAATTCGTCTCATCATTAACCTAACACCATTATCACTGGTAGTTCAATCCTAAGATTGGTTGACTGCAGCTCTCCATACTTTTCCCTATCTAATGCTAGTTCCCTTACTTCCTCGTAGCTCTTCCTATGTACTTCCCCTTTATTTGGTCCATGAACTCATTCCTGGGTCTTCTTCTGGGGAATCATCCCTCCATTTTTCCATCAATTATGTTCTTCACAAACCCACTGAGCCTCAGAGTGTGTCCAATCCTTCTGGTTCTTCTTTTCTGTATGGTGTACCATGCGGTCCTTTCCTCTTCTACTCTTCTGTAAACTTCATCGTTTCTAATTTCGTCCGTTCATTTCTTCTTCAGCATTCTCCTCCAGCGCCAGGTTTAGAAAGATTCTCGTGTTTTCTGGCCTGCTTTTCCAATGGTCCATACCTCCAATCCGTGGCATCCAACACTCCACATGTACTGTTTCACATACTGTTTCCTAGTTTGTAGGCCTATCTTCTTTGAACTCAGCAGTTATCTTTTTGTCATGAATGCCTTCTTAGCTTGGGTTATTCTCCGCTTACTGCCCGTTGTACTTCTTTCGCCCCACGCGAAGGTACTTCCGAGATAGGTGAAGGAATCCACTTGCACTAATTTCTCTCCTGTCAGTGTGACTTCTACATTCAGATTTTCTCCTCCGCATGCTAGGATTTTACTCATTGTCTTATTTATTTTCATATTATATTCTTGGAGAACCTTGTCCACTGCATTTAGTGACATTTTAAGATCATCGCGATTTCATGCTATGGCTGTGATATAATCTTCGAGGCGGATCATATTCAATTATTTTCATTTATCTTCATTCCGCTCAGTCCAATCTTGAGCTTCTATTATCGTCTCCTCCAAGTACATGTAAATCTGATATATTCCAGCCTTAATTCTACCCGGGAGGACTTCCCTTTCGTCCATTGTTATCTTCAAGAGACCGCTAAGTCTAAATATATCCAAATATTTTGTCTCTCCTTGATCTCAAAATTTCATAACAAATGTTTATCTCTAAATCATCGTAGGATGATTCGTTGGGGTCATTCACCGTATATTTAACTTATTCTACATTTTATTTCCACATTTACTCCGTGTTATCACATTTCAAAGCCCCATATCTTATTAGTTGGTTCTTTTTTGCGGAAAATTGCGAATATTTGAATCCCTTTATAACTTCAAAATTCCATACCATATCGCCTGATTCTTCAAAATGTATTCCACGGAGAAATCCAAACCCGATCCCTCGGTATGCGAGCATGCCAGTATCCTATTCACCATGACGACCCGATCCAAACCCAGTTCCATTCCACCCACGCTTCTTCCTCGTCGTTCATCCCCTTCGAGGAAGACACTCGTTAGGCGTGAGAGAGAAACAAACGGGAAGGAAATTAAATTTTAATGTGGCCGATTCAGGAAGACGTTTTCGGGGGGGTCAGAGAGTGGGGGAAGGAGAGGAAGACGACGGGGTGGGGGGAAGAAGGACACGGCGCTGAATGAACGTCCGCGCGCGCTGATCGATAAACCCGCCCCCGTTCGCGGGGACCAGTTGCACGGCGCGGCGGGAGGGGAGGAAGGGGGGGAGGAGAAGGAATAGCGGTCACACACATACATGCATACATACATACACGGGGAAGTCTCCCAAACGGGGAAGGGCTATATCGAGACCATCTGGGACTCACAGCGGGCGAAGAAATGGCCACTCGGCGAGGGAAAGGCACTCAGAAGGGTTCGAAATTATTGAACCCCGGCTAAACCGAGGTTGTGACATCGCTGCCCCGACATTATCTCAGCTTTTGTACACATGAGCATAAATACATACCAATCACGCCATTCCCTTGGGGAGGCCAAAGTCAAAGAACTTAGTCATTCCTTACACGCTAACGATATTCGCTCTCTTTTTCAATTTTCTCCCAAATAGCCTATCCTTGCATACTTCTTCCTCTCCTATTACATTCAGGCAGTACTTAATCACGCCTTCCTATTCTTCACTCTCCGAAAATTACTTTATCTATAGTTATAGCATACAACTTTTACTTTACCACAGATTTTAAGTGCCGGCACATTTTATTGAACAAACGAATGTATCATAGAATGTACAAGACACAATGAAAATAGAGCAGGCTCTATTTCCCGTTTCATTCATTCAGAAAATCATACAATCTGCCGCTTTACGCGGCACAATTCTCCTTATGCAAGAGTTCAAACATTCGTTTGTATAATAAAATGTACCAAGTAAAGCGGCCTTAAGTGGAACCACAAGGTAGTTTAAGTTGTACCACTTAAAATCCGTGGAAAATTACAAGTCGTGTTATTTAATTACGGATACTCTTGGCTTCCAGGAGGTGAAGCCTGAGATTGTAGAAAATTACTCCACTTAGGAATCTCTTCCACCTCATTCACACTTGACTTTCTTGATCTACCCATTCCTCTCACACCGTCACATGAATACCATATATCCGTTTCGTTGTTCGACTCCCTCTACTGTGGACATAGTCTAACCAACGACGCACACTCCTTTCGTATATGTCCATTACTGGAGCATCCAACAAACATTCTTTCATCACCAATTCGTTTCCAACCCTATTCATCACAATTCTGCAGCAACCACTCCTCAGGTATCCCATTCTCACTGTACTTAGCCTAATCTTATGCTTATCCGGACACATCCAGGTTTCGTTTCCATAGAAGTTAATGCCTATAGAAGAACACATATTTACACAGCGATTTTTGCCTCTCTAGACAGCTATTTTACATCAACATTTAAGATTTTTCGAGGTTCTGACGTCAAGGTCTTTTTAACTGTCGGGGCTTGAGTATTCCGAGTTCTACCTGAATACGGGAAATAGATTTGGAAATCTGCCCTAGTTCAGCTCACAGAGGTTTATCTAGCGCACGATGGAAGATCAAAATCAGCGTTCTGATTTCAACGGATTTCGATTGAAATTCCACGAAATCCTCAACTTCTCATTTAATGGCATCGTATAGTGTCTCATTTTGGTGGATTATATGACTAAGTAGAACGAATACCTGCAACGCGACGATACAATACATTGCCGTGTTATTGTGTCCCATGAAAAATCGGTGTGACATGGTAATTTTTCCACATAGTTTTAATTTGAGCGACCGGCTTCATCGAATGTTCCATATCTACAGGCGTGGCGGCTTCAAAATAAAACTGTGTAAAAGTAACACCGAGTCATTTTGATTTCTCATAATGGATTTCTTACAATTTAAAGCCGGAAAACATCAAATTTATATGAGCTCCGTGCCTTTAGAATGACGGTTTTGATGAGTAGAGAGATATCCACAAACAATCCTTCTCACCAGCAAAGGATTGTTCCTCCACGGCTATCTCTGCATAAATTCTCTCCTCATTCCCTCAAAAATCTCTCACCAAGTACTAACTTCCCTATCACGATTTAACTGTATCCTCCTGTCTTAACAACTACCCTCCTTCCTACTATCGTGCCTAATTCCAGGTGTCTTCCCGCATCTTCCATCTCCTTCAATTTAATTACTCCTCACTCTTCGTTCGTTTTCATTATACGTGGTATAAAAAAAGGACGAATCACTCCAGCTTAATGAAAAATATATCGGTTCGGCAGTAAAGATCCAAACCTACAACTTCATTTTCAACTGTAGCCAATTCCTTTTCTTCAAAATACACAACATCGGTTGAAACCATTGCACTCAAAATGGCACAGGTAAGGGAGTGGACTAGCGCATTATTTTAGTGAGGTAAAAAATCCATTTCAATCCGAAAGACTTTATCCGGGCCGAAATATTGCATTAAAAAGGAGCGGTTTCTCATGACGGAAGAAAATGAATCCGCGGGTTTTCTGCTCGATAACCGAACTAATCCATTTTTTATGGAACTAAAACTAATATCAAAAGTTACGAAAACAAATATAGAGATTGTATGAATTGAAGAAGAAAGAAAAGAGTTTCTTTAGAAATACGGGAGACGGGTTGGAGAGCGGCAAAGGGTTCCGGGTGTACAGAAATAGCAGATTCAATAGTCATGACCGCAAATTGAAATAATAAAATGAAAAATCAAAGCGCCTTCAATGAAAATATCGGAAAATACTCGATTGCACAAGTTACTTAGAGAAGAATACGCACTTTTCTCATTATTTGGCCTTTACGAATACCTCTCCATCCGTTTAAAACTTACAATGGATATAACACCAATTAGAATATTAATGTGATAATGAATTACAACTATCGGAAAAATTAGCGCTAGATGGATTATTCGAGTGCATGGGCCCTGAGGAAAGTGACAAATTTTGAGAATATCGGGACTAGCTTCCCCTGGGCCACTCGCAAGGGAAAAATTCCACAAAAGAAAAATCATTTGCATTCACCGGGCCTTGAAACAGAAAACTCCACGGGAGAGGAGGGCAAATCGGTAGCTTAAACGGCTGAAGTCTTCGGCGCGATATCGACGGACCTGGATTCGAGTCCCGACCAAAGAGAATGATTCTTCTCTGCGGAATTTTGCACTTAATATATTCTCAATTGCGAAAAGAAGACCTCCCACCTCTTCCTATGACATGACGAGGAAAAATGTAGCAAGCGATGATTTGGGAATGACGCTATTCACCTTCAAACAACTTGGCTGCATGAGACTGCGGCCGAAAACTAAGGACTTTTACACAGAATAGGATTGTTGGGTAGGTTGATGAGGGAATCATAGCCTTTCGTCTCAATAGAACAATGCAGTACTACAATCAGGTATATGTCCATAGACAACTTAGGTAGGGACAGGTACTCCCCTGGAAAATGTCTACAAATACTGGTATTCAAACCCGGGACTGCGGGGCGAAAAGCCATTGCTCTAGCGCCAACGCAAAAACGATTACTTTTGCACTGTTTCCTCGCATCAGAATCTTACTGCAGTAGCTAACGAGTGGCCTAAATATAGACCGCGCTCACCACCGTTGAGCTCACGAAAACCTAATACTGGAGCCTGCAGCCCCGTCGATACCTTCATCCTTTAGCCCCAGTCCGTTCACGTTTTGAAAACAGAAAATTTCAAATCGGCTACGCGAGCCTGATTGGCAAGAAGCGCCATCGCTATGTCGTATCCTACCAATTGATTGGTAGGTATTTGGGCAGTCACTAGAGTAATTTCAGATTTGTCGCCGCGACCTTTAAACTTTCGGGGATCGGACTGTCGAGGGGTTCCCACCCTGAGGACTCCAGCAGGAATCCCTGCAGTGGAAGTGATTTTCGAGTTTAGTCCCAAACCTTAATCGGGTGCTGAGCGAGGAGTACTTCAAGTTGTAGCACTAGGTCCATCGATAGTGGGCGGCTTAACAGTGGTTTGCAAGGCGCCTTTAATAAAGGGCAGTTCCATTTCAACGACGGGTTATTTCTCTCCATCCATCCTCCACGACGCTAAACATTCATTCTCTCATCAACTTCCCATTCTTAATGTATTTTAAAGGGCGCAAATGATTTCAGTTGCCGGTCGCCCAGCCATATTACTAATCTGCCCTTTCTCTCCTTCAAAAGCAATGCCATAATCCTAAAATCAAGTCTCGATTAAGCTCAAATACCCTCAGCCTCTTCCTATTTCGTCTGAAATACCTATCCTCTTCTCTATTATTCCAAGCTTACCAGGTGTTTCCATTCATCACTCTCACCTTCCAATATTATACCCCATCTTATAATTCTTCATCCCGCCACTCCACGCCACCGTCTCCTTATCTCCACTACTAATTACCTTCCATTCCCCACCACGTTTGATTCATCCATGTTCGTCTTCCCCGATACTAAATCCACAGTTACAGTTCTTCTCCACTCTCCATTCACAAAATCTTCCAGTCTAGGATGAATAGATCTTGGCTTTTCAACCAGGCGAAAGTAATGTGTCGCACCTACGTTTTGAAAACATCCTCGTAATGATGAAAGACAGAGTTCGCCTCCAAAACGTTGTTTCAACTCAGCACCATCACCCGGTTGGAAACCAACGACCTCCACATCCTAAGCTTTAGCTGGGAAAGCCTTAAATCTTCCAATCTTTATTCCGCAAGCACCAAGTTTCTGAGCCATTTAACACTAAGCTCTCTCTATCACCTTCTTAAACATGACCTCACCCCTTTAGGGCGTTCTCCATCCACTTCTGGAGACCCAAGGAGGACGTGGGTTGGACACTCACAACCTCAACATCCTAAGCTTTAACTGGGAAAGCCTTTAATCTTCCAGTCTACGAATATCTTTTATTACGCAAACACCAAGTTTCCGATCCATTTAACACTAAGCTCTCTCTATCACCTTCTTCAACATGACCTCACCCCTTCATAGCGTTCTCCGTCCACTTTTGCCACCTCCTTAGAATTTTGACACTAGTTCTGTTCCCACTCCTACCATAGCCAACACTTCCTTATTCATCTTCACTGCTACCCACCTCCCATTCTTCACAAAAAAACAAGAAGCATCACGAGACACTCGAATTTCTTTAGGAGTGCGCCGTCAGAGGAATAAAAAACGAATCGCATTGAAGCTTGCGAGAGACGTAGCATCACCAACAAGTCTCTCGTAAAAAAAATATTTATTTTGGCACGCCGCACGATCACTAGTTCTTGGCAAGTCCGACTAGGGTGAGAGGGGCTAAGTGAGCAATTCTTCCCGCGGGATAAAATTGGGCGAGATTCCCATTGGAAAACGGAACGATCAAGGAGGGTATAATTCACAATCGACGCCACCCTTCCCTCAATCACACGCGCTGGGAACCCTGGCACTAAAAATACCAACTTCTCCAATTCCAAGGGCGTGAATATGGAAGGGCGGGTTTTTAAAGGAAAGGTAATAAAATATCGCCAATCTGAAAAGCAGGACCATCCTCCATTGCCGACGGTGTCGGCTGAAGATTATGGGGAGCACACGCAACGAACAAAACCGCCTCCCGAACCTCCCTCTATACCCACACAATCTTTCCGCTCCATTCCGCGGATATTCGCACGAAAAACGATGAAGAATCCATCGGAAACCGCTCACAAACACAATCTTTTTATAATTTTCACTTTAAAAAACTCACCTTTGGGCCCCGGTTTAATCCCCAGCGTACCCACGTCGCGCCAGCCCTCTCTTCCACACTGGGCCCACCAAAGTCTATCTGTATAACCTCGCTCGCTCGTCTCCCGCTCCGGAGGGGTAACCGGAGCACTCCGGGCGGGAAGCGGGAAAGGGCGGGGGGTGTTCGCGAGAGAGAGGGGGGTGGTGGCCGCGGAGGCGAGGGAGGGGGGAGGGTGGAAGGTAAGGGGAGGCAGTTTTGAGGGAGAGCGGAGGCCGAGGTGAGGGGTACGAGTAAGAAGGGGCGGCGCAGAAGGGAATGTCTCCCCTCATGGTAGACGGGGTGGCAACCTCGGGGGTTGGAGGAGGGCGGGTAGCTCCCTCGGGTACCTAACCGAATTCCGGGTTAACCGTTTATCCGAACGAAAACCATTTTATCGCGGGGCTCCCGGTCCCTTATCGGAGGTATACCACCAATGAAGAAAAGAGTAATGTCTATTTTTTTAAATAATTATGCGCGCACGTAGCACTACCACCCTGAAATGTTACTCGTAGTTTTTTTAATTCAATCCTTTCAGGCGTAACCTTTTGGAAGTCCATTATTGAATAAATTATGACAATACCAACAATTCTTAAATCCACCGAGTTCTTTATTGGGACAACTAGTATCAACGCTACCTTGTCATCTTCAGGATTCACCTGAAGATTCAAGAGTTACCTACCTGAAGATGACGCAGTAGCGTTGAAACTAGTTGTACCAATGAAGAACTCTGTGGACTTAAACCTAGTTGGTATCGTCATTATATATTCGTGGTTTTATTGGTAAACATCGCTTTAAACGATGACATGTCCCACTGGGAATGGAAAATAAACTTGCTTATCATAAAAACCATGCTCCAGAATGATTGCGTAACAGTAAACACAAATCCAACGACAAAATTTTTTCCTGGCAAGTATGTAGCAATTGTTCCTCCATTTTGATAACTAGAAAACAGCCATTGCAAATTTCGGTATCCAAGTATAAATCTATCGCATGACGATACGATGCATGGGAATGGGAATCAGGCCAATTTCTCAGCTTAAACAGACGGTTTCCTTCAACGATTCAGTCATAATTAACGTTCGAACATAGCGTCATGCAGGCTTAATGTGGATGCACAAATCAACTACCACATAGTTCAACAAGTACCTTATTTAGAAAGAGTTTTTATAAAAAAACTATGCTGAAAAAGTCAATTCTCTATTTTCTCCTCCCCAGCGTACTCGGCATTTTCCTTTAAACCATGGCCTTCATCGTTCTCTGGCCCCTCATTACCTGTTCCACCCACTCACTCTGCGTTCTTCCAGCGTCCTCTTAATCGAATCGTAGTCCTCCTTTCCATCCACAGTATCTACTTTCTTCACTCTCTTTCATACACATATTTCAAAAGCCTTCAATGTTTTTTCAACCCCTCTTCTCTGTGCCCAAGTTTCCGAATTTTTCTAAGTGTCTTCTTATGGTCGATCCCGGTCAACATTTACCTCCCCCTTGTATTCGCCCACTTTAATGACCAATTGTTCCCCGGATATCCTCATTACTTAAATATTTTTCCTCTTAGATACTACTCAAGTATGCTAGGTATCCCTGAACTCAAACTGAGCATAATTTCACTGGTTCATCATGTGCGAGAAACGCACCAGCAGTAAATAGGCATGGATTATTTTCGGGAATGTAGGGAAACCTACCGTTGAAATCATCTAATTACGACAGGCAGATGTTCTGAAAAGGTCTAAATTGCGAAGAATTTCACACTTGAAGCGCTCTCAAGCGCTCACAGCACCCAAGTAATAAGGTAACGACACCACTCAAAATAATCACAATTTCTGCCGGGATTCGAACCAGGCACCCAAGATGGGTAGCCGGTTCTTTTTCCACCACACAAACAAATTCACCATGAAATTAAAGAACTGTACGATTGCACTAAACGCTGAATTTTAATAAGAACGATAGTTTAGTGTTAATCCTCAATCATCCTTTATTTACGACCATAGTCTGAGCAAATAATTGCCATTTCACTGATCAAATAAGTAGCCGAAAGTATAGTCGGACATAAATAATGAGTAAGGATAAACTCTTAAGTCATGAATGAAATAAACCCGGATCAACCTTGTGGAAGTCCACGTTAATTCGTCAAAATAACTTTTACTCTCCGCTGTTGTCCGGATTTCGATGCCTGGCATCAACAGTCAGCGAGCACCTGAAGATGATGCAAGGCATCGGAATCCGGATTTGTGCAATAAATTGATCTGTGAACTGACCAGCGGAGAGTAAGAGTTATTTTTTACTGATTACTCTTCATTCATATATTAAAATGACCCGGTACACTAAAGCTATGCCTTAATCAGTCTCTTGCGAACAATCGATTAATCACGACAACTTTCGCATAAATGCAAGAAATGTTTGCTTTGCAAGGAGCAAGAAGGTGGACTCGGAAGGAAAGAGAATGAGTATAGGATGCACGCGCTTGAGATGGGAGGTGAATAGAGGAAATGAGGACAGAAAGGAAAATTGATGAGGAAAAGCTTGATGTGGTAGAAGAGGCAACCGGTGGAGGAGATTAGGAGGAAGCAGGGTAGGCGGCTGGCAGAAGTGATGAGAAGCTAGGGAATGCAGAAGGCTGAGGGAGAAGAGGGGGCGACGCATGGTAAGTGGGGAAGGGTTATATAGAGAATAGTCCTCATGGCTGTGATGAAGGGAGGTACGACGCACGCCAGCGTGAAGAATGAGATCGTACGAGCGGGTACATCCACCTACTACCCGGCGAGCTGCCGCTTGAGCGTACGGCAGGAGGTGTTAGGACACCAGCGATGAAAAGTAAAAAGTTTTGGGAGGTAATATGATGAAGCGTATTATGGGAGTGTATTTAGTGGAGCTCAGTTTTTATTACGGTCGCTTATTGGGCGTGGAAAGACGAATTTTTGTACCTATCTGCTTGGCAATGCATCTATCTCTTATCAAATCGTTCCTGCAGGTCCTGGAAACGTTCTCACATTTGGAAACTTGCGGATTTGCATGATCTCTGTATGAATCTTGTACCTCGTTTACGCCGTTGCATTACACATTCATTCAATAGTTTCAGTAGCATGGGTAGCATACCTGTAGGGTAGTGCATGTTTGTGAAATTTGTATGTACATTATAGTGCATGTCGGTGATAACTCAACCCTGCCAACAACACTTGAAGTGGATTGAAAGGTAATATGTAGATGTAGGTGTAGAAATGTAGTTTGGCGTCAAAATGATTATCTCGGGTCGGGACGTTTGGCGGTAAAATGTCAGAAGAAATAACTTCATTATCCATTAAAACCAAGCTTTACCGGTATCTACATCTACGTAATACCCTGCGAGCCACCACGAGGGTGTGTGGCAGGGGGTGAAGTTCACCAAACATGCACTATTGCCATGCAACTAGGATATTTAAGGGAGGCATGCTAGAGAACAGGGTCACATGCAGCTAGGTGGTTAGTATCTGCATAATAATAAAGGGATTATTGGTTGCTATTACATGCATCATGCACTACAGACTACTCTAACTATATTTCACCTACCTATCCCTTTGCTACGCTGCCTATTGTTCTCTCTTATGGTACGCGGGAAAAATGACATTTTAAATCTATCGGTTAGACAATCTATCTCTCTAATCTTGTTAATCTGATCAAACCTAGCATAATACGCAAGGGTTCTCAATATATATCTAACGTCATCTGCGAACAAATCGGTTTCGAATTTACTTAAAAGGTTTAACCTAAATTTTAACCTGCGTTCTGATAGTAATTCCCATCCTAGTTCTTCCATTAAATTCGTAACACTTTTACAATTATCATAACGAGTATACCACTACGTAGATTTACAAAGTTTTCTATCTCTGTTCGGAACAATAATCGTTTATCAGCAGAACCCTCCTACGCGAGCTCTGGTGGAGGAAAAGTGGAGTAAGGAAACACAGCAGGAAGGTATTATCTAGAAGGGGGTTGGGGGCAGGGGTTAGAGAGGTGTCTGGGATCAAGCAAACCGCCCCCTCGCCGCACAGGGAAGCAACACCCGCCCCCAGCCCCGCATGCCAACCCCACGCAGGCGCTTATCGCGACCACCGCTGCCGCCGACCCCCTGCCCCCACCCCCCCATCCCGCCCCGCGAAGATGACCGCTACCGCCGTCTGGGGGAGGCCGGGTGAAACTGGCACGTGAAAGGCCCCGGCGAGATAAGGGATGAAGAGTAAAGACGACGCCCGCAGCGGAAAACGTCATCTTCTTGGTTTTTGCCATTTGGTAAAAAGGGGAGGAACAAGATTTTCAAAGGAGGGCGAAATCGCAAAAAAAAGAAAGTTGTGGCATTTTTTTTCTCGTGTACATGGTCATCATCATTAGCAGTCAAAAATCCGAAGATCGGTTTCCTCCGGCCTACCACTCCACTCTCCTCTAAGAAATTAATTCCTCAATAATTCTTCATTTGACAATCCATTCTGATGTGTTCCAATTATGCCAACGCTTGTCTTCCTCGATCATTCCATGTCAGCCGAGTGAAGGGGCATTCTTTCATTAGTCGCTCAATCCTAAGATTGGTTGACTGCAGCCGTCCTTCCCTATCTGATGCTGATTCCCTTACCACCTGGTCTCTCCTCCTATGTACTTTCCTCTTTATTTGATCCATGAATTTATTCCTGGGTCTTCCTCTGGGGACATTTCCCTCTATTTTGCCTTCAATTATGTACTGCTCGAACCCATTTTGTCTCAGGATGTGTCCCAAAAAATCTTCTTCTTTTTTCTTCATAGTATACCATATAGTCCTTTCCTCTTCTATTCTTCTGTACACCTCATCCTTTCTTACTTTGTCCGTCCATTTTATCTTCAGCATCCTCTTCCCGAGCCTGGTTTCGAAGGGTTCTAATCTTTTCTCGTCAGTTTTTCCAATGGCCCATGCTTCTGATCCTTAGAGTGCTACGCTCCACACGAATGTTTTCACATATTGCTTCATGGTTTGTAGTGGTATTTTCTTTGAGCACAGCAGTTGTCTTTTTCCCATGGACACCTCCTGATCTCGATGTATGTTGTACTTCTTCCCCCCCATGTGATGGTACTTCTGAGATAGGTGAAGGAATCCACATAATCTAATTTCTCTCCTCTCAGGGTGACTTCTACATTCAGCTTCTCTCTTTTGTGTACTAGGATTTTACACATCATTTTATTTAATTTCATGTTGTACTCTTGAAGAAATGTGAAGGGTGATAAGTCAAATATGGTGTAGTATGAGTTATCACCTTTGGCAGGTTAGAAAAATGAAAATCCACAGGACGGTGCAGAGACCTCTGTACTAAGACCCTCATACCAAGGCCATGACACACACTTGTCTAATGTAATCCGCCATCTTGAAACAAATTTTTGGCGGGGTTCAAACTCAGCATGCAAATGAATGGGTGACATAGGCACAAAGATCCACGTATATTTCCCTAAATAATCTAGACTATGCCATGAAACTTTCGGAGTTGAAAATTATACTAAGCGGCTTTAGAATTCGAATGGAATTCCAGTCTGACGCCTTCCGTTCGACTCCAGGAAAGTTGTAAACATTGCCTCCGACTCCATAATTCAAATATGATCATAGGCACAAATATCCCCGGGTATTTCTCTTAATAATCTACGTTATCCTATGAAAATTTCGAAGTTTACAGGCAATGCTAAGCGGCTTTAGAATTTTTATTCGTGTATAGTGACCTTGCTAAGTACCATTCAGTTACTCTTCATTTTTCTAACACGTTTGAGGTGAAAACTCCCCAGGTTAAAATATTTAGACTGTAGATAGTACACGACAGTGTACTACACACAGACAAGAAAACGGGCGTGGTAGAAAAGTCGGAAGAGATTATCGCTAGCTATGGAGGCGTTTAGTAATAGAAAGGAGCTGATGACTGGGACCTTGGGTAAGGATGTGAAGAATAGGCTGGTGAAGTGTTTCATATGGAGCATATCGTTGTATGGGGCGGAAACAAGAATGCTCAGAAAGTAGGACAAGAATAGGCTGCAGGCATTTGAGAAGTGGGTGTAGAGAATGATGGATAAGGTGAGGTGGACGGAGAGGAAGGCTAACGAGAAAGTACTTGAGATTGTGGGCGAGGAACTGAAACTTCTTGATGAAATTCGAGGATTGGATGTAATAAAGGGTGATGAGTTGCTCAAGAGATAGAGATCAAGAGATAGAGGGAAGGACGTTGGGTAAGCGGGGAAGGGAAAGAAAGAGAATAGGTTGCATGGACGGGAAGAAGAAGGGTAGATCGTATGCTGAGGTGAAAAATGAAATACTACAGTGAGAAAGGCCCCTGAAAGTGTAGAAAACAGGGAGGAGATTCTCTGACATTTAACAAAACCTACCTTTACCGGTAGAATACTTTTAAAAAATTGCTCATAAAGACTAATATCTGATCTGGAAGTAATCTGTAACTGGACTGAACTGGAAATTAAAGATATTTCAAGATTTTTCAAACCCAGACCAGCAACAGACGACTTCCAGATCAGATATTAGTCTTCCAGAGCAGTTACAGGCCACATTCAGAGCAGGCAGAGAAAAAATTATTTTTGCCAGGATCTGTACCATTGAGATACATGGAGAGGACATTACGTCATCAAGCCTCACATATAAGCACCATACTTTAAAAATTTTCCGGTTTTCGTTACATTTATTTCCCCTCCAACTATTCGTAGTTATAATTCTAATTAGATGCCGAATATTTAAGATATTAAAAAATAAACCTACGAAATGTGTTTCTTTTTTAAAGAAAACCACTTTTTGGCATGATTTGAAAGAAGAACAATGCAAAAACATCATTTCTTTGACCCTAAATCTCCATATGGTTCATGAAGTTACTAGGAAGACTCTGAAAGTGAATTTTTGCGAAGTGTTTTTCCTTCTAAACAGGTATGATTACCAAAAAGTAAAAATAAACACAGAAAGAAGTCACTGCTCACACAATCATGTAATCTACGCCATTCAGGATCCATTCACTTATCTAACTCAAGAAAAACCAGTAAATCTCTCGAATGAGTGCAAGAAAGACAGTACTCTTTACATTTTGGTTCAAAAATACAACACACACGCACAAAAAAACTAATCAAGATTTCCAAAATGTTAGTCTTGATCTGAGGTGGATAAGATGTAGAAAGCATGATGTTTTAATTATTTACGCACCTATCCGCGTACGACTCGAGGAACGGCCCTTAGTCACGGGAGGACTCGAGACTGCAAGAGCTTCGCGCCGACTGGCTGAAAGGTGAAGGGTAGAGGTTGTGGCGAAGATAACTCGAGTGCGTCCAGTTTTGTACGACCTTCCTTGATTCATTGTATATACAATGTACACATAATGAGAATTACGCAACAGATTGCAGAAAACTGGAAAAAATTCTCTTTCAACTCTATTAGAATCGACATTTACTAAAAAAATGATGAACAGTCCGTTGTGAAAGATCAAAGACAAAAAACGATAGGTATTTTAGAAGGACAATCATCTCGCTGTTTTAAAAAATGGAGTGTGTAAAGAAGGAATTTTTCCCTTTGGTTTGACAAGTCTTTTTTTTCACTCTGTCGATTCTGTCAGTCATTGACGGGTAGGGATGGCCTTAAATAATATATTGCTAGTCCCCCAATGAGCCGTGTATCTGAATAATCCAGAGACACAGAGAGAATCGAACCTTTCCACAAAACTTTCTCGACAAAATGAGCTTATGTACTCTTTGAGGCATTCATGGTCGAAACCAAGGAGACAAAAATTAACAGAGGTTGACAACAAGGGGAGAAGAAACAACAAGGGGACAAAAATATATGGAGGTTGAGTTTCGGCATTCCGGGGATTCCGCCGCGTTGTTCCATCTTGAGGACGATATTTCGTCGGCAATCCTGCAGGCTTCATCAGGCCCAAGTGACTAAGTCGAAATATCGTCCTCAAAGATGGAACAACGCGGCAGAAATCCCGGAAAACCGAAGACTCATCTTCCGACAAAGCCCCGCTGAAACCTAAATCATACCAAAAAACTGTTTTTAAATCACAGGTATACATTACCATAGTCAGCATGAAAATCACAGCCAAAGATATTTTACTAATTCAATGATAGGCTTAACAAAAACAATCCCAACCTGCCCCCCCAATCCCCCACGGGGATGTTTTCTTCCAAAAAGTACCTTCACCAATGTAAAGAAAATTTTTTTTAAACCCAACGCACTTCATTCTCCCCATTCCTTTCGTATCTCTGGGCTCTCCAGAATTTCAAATTCCTTCTCTCCCTCTCCCGCACTTACCGAAGACGCATTCCTCCACCAGTTTCTTTGGCTAACCGCCATATTTCATAGCATCCTTCACATATTGATACAAGATAGATACATTTTTTCAGAAATCAGAATGACTTACGCACTAACTTGGCTTATTTTTAGAAATACAGAGGTTATATTACAGATGAAAATCATTCATCATAAAATGAAATGCATTTGGATACTTGGGTTGAAATAATTCCGGTAGCTTTATTATAGTATTTTATCTTTAGATTACATAAGGAAGTTTTGAAGTGAAAACATCAACTGTACTGTAAACGGCATAAGTTCACATTTTAACTTCTCAGTTTCTTAAAATACGCAGTTTCGAACCAACCTTCGGTAGAAAGAGGAATATAACACATATACGTTTCCAATGGCTTAAGCGGGACCGACAAACCTTGCCTGTAGTCACGCAGAAGTGAGTCCAAGACGAATATTTTTCATCGAAAATTAAGGCTCTCATACCGATTTCGGTTTTTGTTAAGTGCTTATTAACGCAGGGGTAATGAAGATGTTGAGGGACATTTGAATGAAGCACATTAGGCGGACTCAAGAACTAATAAGCGGAATTCTTAAATGTCAAAAGCCGACAAAGGCTTGTTATTTTCAAGAAATTAACAAACCTACCTTCATCTTGGAAAATAGTAGAATGAGGGCGGAAAGAGACAGCAAGTTCAAATACCAACGCGATCTGAATATTCAAATGAAGCTCTGACAGAAGCCAGCCACACAATTTTACGAGAAAATTTTAGGTAACCGGTAGCCTTTTTGAGATAATTGTTGGATAGGAAAATAATTAGTGCTTCAGATGAAATATAGCGCGGTCAATAGCCTTCCGACTTGAAGAATCAGGGTCCAATCATACACTTAAGAAATCAATTCCTATTTTACATACCAAAACAACAGGTTTCCTCGGCCAATTAATTAATTTTAAGCAACCAACTAATCCGCATGTTCCTGAAAAAATAACTTTAGTTATATGTTTCTTGAAATCAATAGTTCTCGAATTTCAACCAACCACATTGTTTGACCCTGCTCTTTCCCTACTTTTCAATGGATAGCACGACGGAATGGACGAATTAACGGATAAATAGCAAGGACATCAACCATCTGTTTTAAATTTGAGGCAAGTAACTCTTGAAACATAAATTGGCTGCATTGCGCTAAGGATTTCACTCAGTTTCACAATAATTTTCATCGGGAATGCGGATGATATTTAATTTAAATAAATTAAAAGAATACGTAAGGATAATCTTCCTAAAATTAGTAATTGCATGCCGATTTCTAGAAAGTTATGAATGAAAAACAGTGACATTACAAAATTATCGCGTTATCCCTCAAACGCTATAGGAAAATGAGGGTCGACGAAAATGGCGGACTGGCGTCATCTTCTAGCATTGGTCATCATAGCAAGTGCTCAGTCCATCTACCTCAATGGTATTTTCCTTCCGACGTACTTAGTACAGGATTACCTTTAACATAGCACCACAATATCCACCTCCAGAAACTCTCATCTCTAGCGGAATGGAGGTCAAATGATACCACTCACGATTCTTTGAAAGACTGTTTAGTGGTAGGTTTTTTAGCAACTATTTGGAATGTAGTGTTACTGTCTCGTCACTGCACGGCGCTACTGAGTTCCCAGCGACATAGTTGTTGTGGCGGCATGTAGATGACTCTGCCGAGCAACTAGTTTACAGCAATTGTTGTCGCAACCGCGTGCTAGTTGACCGTGTGATAACTTACCCCTACCACTCACACTTGAGGTGGCTTGCGAGGTATTATGTAGATATAGATGTCGATTGTGTTGGGCAAGCTGAGGCAATCGCCCAAAATTTCCCCAGAGTGGGTTACGCCATCGCGGCGTTGAAAGAAAACAAGTGGCAGCGTAATGTTATCAGGTGGGGTTCAGTCCCTTCGTCTTCCTCATAAGTACTACATTGGGGCTGAAATGCCGACTGAATTAGCGCCAACGCACTCACTCGGGATGAACTGCGGTTGCTGTCAAGCCTCATTTCGAGTAAGCTTAAAGCTCTTGATGCCCAGCACAGAATTCGCAAACTGCGCACACGAGGAAAATCTGCGTGCTTCGCTCAAATCCTCCAAGAACGAACGAAAAGTGGGACACAGCTACCCGAAGTACTTGCTTAGGAGCTGCCAGAGATTCGGAGGCTACGTACTTGGACAAGGTACTTCGCTTGTGAGGAATAGGATAATAAAGTGTGGAAAATCATCCTGATGAGAAGAGAGGAAGCTAAATTTATACTTCTAGAAAGATCTAGTAAGAGGGGAATGTAGTTTTATTCCAACCCCAACAAGACAATTAATCTCCCCAACTATGAGCATCTGTTGATTCGAACACCTACACGAAATGGGTGGCTCAGAGCCGTAGTTGACTAAAAGCCATCGTGGGCGTTCAGTGAAATGATAAAAAAGATCCGATTCTAGGCCAAACATTACGATCTGTCCTAAAAAGTACTATCACAATCCACACTTGTGAAAGTTGCTAATTTCTTAAATTTTTTAAGTGTTAGCTTAATTTCTCATTTTATAAAAAATCTGGCTGATAGGCGCTAGGTCACCCATCACACTCGATTCTTACAATTGCGTAAGGTGCAAATAAGAAACGACAAGTTTTTCATACTCATTTCTCTCTCGTGAAATACCCAGCCATAAGGAAATCATGGCAATACAACAAAAATTTGAGCAAGGGCCGACCATGATGAAAACACCGCTTCCCGCACAGTCACCGAAAATATTCATTCTTAGGCTCGGCTCAAATCAGGAAGAAAGATCCTCCCATCCGTCTGCTTACTGCAGCTCATGCCAGCGAGTGGCCGTGCCATTATACGTGAAATGACCTCAGGGGTCGAAGACCGTCACGTTGAAGCACGACCGATTTTTTTTAAATTTCAACACAAAATAATCAAAAAGACATCATGTATTTTTTACTTTTATTTATTATCATTTCTAATTCTAACTATTGCTAAACACGTCATGCGGATTACCTATACGTCAAGTACCCGATTTCGGGACATGCTTTAAACGTCCCTGCACATTGTCCGCTGGTAAGCAATAGGGGAGTGACAGACGATTGAGGTGAACAGCAGTATTTAGAATACATGCGAAGGTGAGGAATAGATTTTAATCTAGTCTAATTAATTTAGAATACATGCGAAGCTGACGGTCACTCAGGGATATGAAGGATGGGAAGAGAGAAACCCCGCGTCGGGACCAGTCAACTCAAAACGCAAGGCGCCAAGAGGTCAACATTCCAACTTTACTTACGCTCTCCACATCACATTTAAGTAGAGATTGGATTCCATTGAAACATTTACACCACCCACAGTATCAAAATTCAGACCTCCGAGTATGTATAAAGATCAAGGGTTGAATTATATTGCATAAATACACGGATCCCGGTGGTGTGAAGTGATTTTTTCTTGGCAAATTTCAACTCTTGGTATAAATGCACCCGTGCGAGTGACTTCGTACCATTTCATTTGTACCTAAATGTAATGATTGGAAACATGTATAAAAAGATAAAATTGGTTGTTCCTTAGAGTAATTCATACAGCGATTGTTGTGTGGTTCACCATATTCTTTACAAGTTCCCTGTGCGCAAAGCCTGAAATACTCAACATGTGGGCAATGATGTTAGAAGAATAGCATATTTTACGGGCCCAATGCTTAAGTAAAGTACTATGCAATAGGGAGGTGAGATTAAAGATGAAAGGAAAGCTTTACAAGTCTGTGGTGAGGCCGGTTATGCCGTATGGGGCGGAGACATGGCCGATGTCAAAGGCCAGGAAAGAAAGCTAAAAGAGGCTAAAAAGAGGATGATGCATTGGATGTACTGCAAAGACGGGAAAATATAAGATAATAACCGAGCGTTTAAGAGGAGCGGCAAAAGTTAGACACGAGCAGAGAAGGGCAATTATACATCAACATATACATATCACCCTGCGAGGCGCCTCACGGGAGTGTGGCGTGTAAAGATGTAAGGTACAAAGTTTAATTGACCAACTACAAAGACGGAAATTGCTTAAAGCTGATAGTTGCCGAGTGTCTTTAGATGGATGTTAGAGCGAAGTAACACTCCAATACAGGAATAAAATGAGCTAAATTTCCTTCGGGATCCTCTGGAAATATCTAATTTCAGGAACAAATATTGCACGGGCGCCCAGTTTATTCCAGCAAATCATCTACTTAGCCACGGCAAATCTATTAATATTCACGTGAGTACAGGGGTGTGTAAGCAGATGAAAGGTTAATCCAATTGCACCAACTTCAATTTAACCCTGAGAAATAAGATACACCCACTTATTACCCAGCGAGCCGCCGCATGAGGGTGTGTTAGGACACCAGCCGAGTAAAGATGTAAGGGATTAAGTTTTGGGAGGTGAAACGGTGACGTGAATTATAAGAGTGCATTGAGTGGAGCTAAGTTTCTTATTGTGGTGGCTTATTGCGCGCGGAAAGAACGAGTTTTGTACCTACCTGGCAATGTATCTCTCGTACTTTACCGCTTTTGTCAGACCTAGAGCTGTAGTGAAGTGTCATGAATATATTCTCTGTGTATCTCTGAAACACACCAGTTCTGAATTTCTCAAGCAAACTAAGCCTAGCTTAGAGCCTCTGAGTCTCAATGGGCTCCCACCTTAATTCCTCCAAAAGCTGTGAAACAATATATGGTCGCTCGTAGCAGTGTTTACCAAAGCGCGCATCTTTCCTTTGTATTTTATTAATTTTTTTGGTTAAACCTTCATGGCCAGGGTCCCAAATGTTCGCGGCGTGTTCGAGGTGTGGCTTAAGCAGAGCGAAGTAGCACCTCTCTTAGACTTGAGGACTATGTTGGAAAAAGAGTTGAGAAAATGGAAGTTAGTGGGAAAAGGAAGAAGGGAAGACCGAAGAGGAGACGGTCAGGCAAAGAGGCAGAAGACATAAAGAATAAAGGCTGGAGATAAAAGTGGAGGAAAAACAGAAATATGTCGTGGAGAAGAATAAAAGAGAGAAACGCTGACCTCGTTGCTATGGGATACGGTAGATATAACTAGGAAGAAGTTTTAAAGTGAACCAAGCCCATCGAAGCGAGAAATGAGGAAAACGCGTCAAATGTTCCGTATACTCACTCCGTGAGTCAGCTGTTCTCGTTGCTCTCAAAAACTGATTCCGAGAAGAATCAAATACTCAAACTTAAGACTCGAATCACTTGCGCATTAAAAAAATACGATTATAGCCCTCCAATTATATCGTGAGTTGAAAAATGGAAGAAAAATCACTCGTCCTACTTTACCATTGAACTCTCGATCAGAATTGGTGCAAATAAATAAAATCTATCCTGTTAAGTCCTGACGCTGATTCACAGGTAGGAGGAGGAAGTGAGTCACGATTGAAGGGAATCAGAGCTCCTGATGAACCCTGAAGACAATGAGACAGTCGCGCGTCGAAATATCGACAAATTTTGAGGGCTTGACCAGGTGTGCAAAGCGAGAAGAATTTGTCTGAAATTTTCGTCTGGAAAGAGAACATAGCTCATGCAACTGCAATGATGCTCACCATGAACATTAACTTCAAGTTATCTTTTATCAAAGTAAAGTCATTCATCACATCGTTAACCACTTCTTGGAACCGAATGGAGGCAATGGAACTTGCTAATAACATAACGAATTGCTCAAAATATAATTAAAGTGCCTGTCTGATTTATTCTCTGTTGCGGTATGAACTCGGTGTACAGGCCCTCGTAATGTGAGTCAGAGCTCAGGCCACCACACCCATCCGGCACAACGCAATTGCTATTTACTATCAACTCACCCGCCATTGTTTCTCTCACTGCATATCCCGCCGATTGGTAATATAAGGAATCTCTCAAAACGGCAAATTACGTTAAATTACCTATTTTAAATCCACAGCATATACTTTTAAGAATGAGACAGTTTAAACAGCATCATTGATATGCATTCGTTCCTAATCGTAATTTAATTATTTATAATTTAAAATAATGGGCCAAACTATTCAGGCATATAAGTAAGTTTTTTTAGTAGTTTCATCCTATTTAAAATAGATTGTTGATATATTTTCAGTCATGATCGCAAATAATTATTTATAGTACAAAATGAATGGATCAACATTTTCAGGCGCCCAATGTTATTTTTCGTGTTTTTACATTTTTACCCTTTAAGGGTAGTTTGAGCGAAATATCATTTTACTTATAAATCAATGAATTTGGTCTCATTTTAAAGAAAAACGACTCACCTCTCCAATGACACCAAAAATTCTACCCCCTACCACATTACTTGCGGAGATATTTGACAAAAAATACCAGCCCTTTTACATTGTAAATGGTACGTGCATGCATTCCAGAGAGACATTATTTGCAAGATTAGATATTTCTAACACTTAGATGTCGTAAAAAAACTAACAGTGTGCAGTTTGTATGTTTTCTCAACTATATTTGAAAATTAATCATCTTGTCACCGCAGTAGGTTCTTGGGAATCACAAAAAAACTTCCGTTTTGAAGGAGTTTCCAACGCACCGCGCGAAAAAAATGAGTCAAGTTAAAGACTTATTTAGATATTTTCATTTAATTACTTACAATTTCTCACATATAAAACTATATTATTGCACCATTAATAATGCAATATCAAATTTATGGGTCCTACAGCTGCTGAAATTATAACTTATAATTCGAATATGGTCTCGATTATGACTAGGGAACTATCTCGCTCGGACTACCTTAACGATGAAATATGCGAGAAGCAATTTTTGCATTAAACGAAAAGAATTGAATTTTACGGCTCAAATACGACACGTTTAAGGAGCACAATGTACTGTCTAGAGTCCAAATAGCACCATCTGCCACACGTTGTGACTCGTGGCATCCAGGCACGTTTAGATTTGGGTTAGAGTGACGGACGGCGTGGGTTTGGCATTAGTCTGACCTAACCCATGGATACGATGCGACCACCTACCGCCCCAATAAAACCCACCCCCATAAGCAGCAACAGCAGCGACGGCAAAGGAGTAGCATACCTTCTACACCCACGCGGGAGGGGGTGGAACACCCCTATGCGGGGGTAGCGGAGAGGAATCACCGCCACCCCCGCAAAGGAAGGCGAGTTGGGGGGTGGAAAACCATCCCCCTTTACCCACAGAGAGAGAGAGAGAAAGAGAGGAACACTCACTCCCGAAAATTCCACCCCTCGACGGCGAAAAAAAACCGCCCCCACCACCTGCCCTACTCCGAGATTCCACCCTCCGGATCCTCCTCCTCTTCCACCACCCCTTCCTCCTCTCCGGCTGAACTCCCTTCTCCTCCCCCCCTGCCATGCACCCCTCGCCTCCGAAAACGTCGGCCCCCCGGAATCAATATTCTGGCGCCGCCGCCCGTTCGCCTGTGCCTCCGGAGTTTCTCCCCGACCCCCCGCCATACACCCCCGCCACAGCGAAGGAGAGGGAAAGAGAGAGACAGAGAATGGAGGAGGAAAGAAGAGACGGAGGGATGTGAGCGGATACAGACAGAAATGCACACACGCCCCCGGTACATATGTAAATATATATATATAAATACAATAATAGAGAGAACTTACAGGGGGATAAAAAGACGAGAGTAGAAAGAAAGTCTTACTTGATACGTTTCGAGTCTTAGCCCTTCCTCAGTCGTAGAGAGAATGACAGACATGAATGAAAGACAGAACATGAAAACAGAAATGAATGAAAGACATTCTCTCTACGACTGAGGAAGGGCTAAGACCCGAAACGTATCAAGTAAGACTTTCTTTCTACTCTCGTCTCTTTACCCCCATGTAAGTCCTCTCCATAATTGTGTTTGTGGTCATTTGGCGAAGTTTTCAATTTGTGTAAAAAAAATAATACAAATATATACAAATAAATATTCAAACAGAAAGGTAGAAAGAAAGTGGATATATTTATAAATACACGTGTAGAGGAAAGAATGCAGGGGACTGGGGAATTTTATGATTTTTCACCTCGCCCTCTCGCTGTATCTCTATCTTTAACCCACAGGAGGAATGATCTATCTCTCACTTTGACCCGAGGACGATTTTAAATGCGAAGATTCTTCATGGGCATGTAGTCAAAAAGGTATTTCCCCTCAATCCTTCACTTTAACCAGAGAAAGATTTAGAAAATTATATATTGTGACCGATTTCAAAAGGAATGTTAGTCCCATTAAGCTCTCACTTTAATCCCGAGGATATTGTTCGTAAGTACGAACGATATAAAATTACTTATAAATTATAGGACTCTTACTTGCTCAAAACCGTGAGAAAATCAGAATAAGTAAAAATCTACGGAAAGATTAAAATGGTTTTCCGATTTTATTAAAACTGATTCAAAAGGAATAATGGCTCCACAAACCTCTCACTTTAATACCGGGAATATATAATTCGTACATAGGGATAATAGTCCTTAAAATCTCTAAATTAAACCGGTGCAGTAATAAAGATTGGAAGAAATTTTGATGTAAACTATTCCTTACAAAGAGGGCTCACTTAACCCCTTACTTTTAACTCCAGAGGGAATTAAAAGATTTTCCTAAGAGATTATAGTTATGTTGCTGACACAAACCTGAAGAGGAATTAAATGAGCCGGCACTTATGAAGGTATTACAATTACAATAGCCTTTATTAGAATCAAAAGCAAAAGAATGGTAGCCGTCCACGTCTCACACTTTAACCCGAAGATCTACCTGGTATGTATAAAAAATTATACATATAATATTCCATAGAATTCGCATATTAGTATGATCGGCCTCTCCATCTATTTTTTAAAACCGAGGGGTGTTAACGGTCGGAAAATATTTTAAAAGAGCCTCGTTCATATGAGAGAGATTCCACAAAATCCCTAATTTCATTTCAAGGAGGAATTGCAACATATTTTATCTAAATATTGTCATTAGAAACGATAGTCCTCAAACTCGTTCTGAGCCAAAGAGGAATTAGAATGGGTATATTAATTGTGGAATAATTACAATAGGAATATATTTTCCCCGCTAAAAAATTCTGTATAGTTTCCTTATAAATACTTCCACACAATTTCTTAAAAAGTTCTGTAGATATTACTAGAAGTATTGAAACGCCATTTTACGGAATTCCCTACGACGTTCTGCAGAATACCTTAGGATGTTCTGCAGAATACCTCGGGACGTTCTGCAGAAGCCCTTTGACGCTCTGTAGAACTCCTTACAAGCTCAAGGAAACCTCACATATTTCCGTAGAGTTGCTGAAGTTCTACAGAACAGCTTGTAAGGAGTTATTTTGCTCTGCAGAAAATAACTCTACAGAACTATCGTTCTGTAGAGTCATGCTCTCATGTTCCGTACAGATCCGTAGAAAAGAAACTAGTTCTGAAGATAAAGAGTCAATTTCTGTAGAATTCCTTACGATCTACAGACCAGCTTCTAAGGAATTTTTTAGCAGGGTTATTGTAACCAAAACAAAATGAATGATAGTCCCATATATAGTCTGCATTACCTGGGAAGAGCATTCAACAGAAGGAATGAAACACCTCACCGCCCATAATTTAAAACCAGTAAGTAAATATAATCAGAACAGATTTTAATAGAACCTAGTCCTTTGATGAGAGATCCCTCAACCCATTTTTTTCCTAAGAGTAATTAGAGCACAATTTATTTAAATACGGTTCATAATACTGAGGATCATAAATATTGTAATGAACTGGATTGAATTGTTTCAAAAGAGAAGACATTTACTTCCGTACTGAAGCACACAAAATCGTTTAATGAAATCAAGTTATAAAAGCTTCTCTTTATATACCTGTGTATGCATATTAACTGATTGTGTGTAGGATGCAACTGTGTTTTCCCCTTTAATTTTTTAGAGGCTGAACATGCTGCATTGTAAATTAATCAGTAAAAATAAGATTAATAGGCCTCTTAAATTTACTCTTCATAATAATAATAAATAATAATAAATTTATTTACAAATAGTTTTACACGCTGTAATTTCCCTTTGGATGGGTTAGAAAAAATTTTCAACTAACAAGGAATATTTATACTTATTTTTTTGGCCATTAAAAATTCATAAATATAATAATCACAAATGAATTTATATATTTACCTTCAAACAAAAAATTACTTTTTTATACCATAATATAATAATAATTTAATTCCTCTTCAGAAATTACAGAGTGGTATTACAATAGATAACCCCTAAGGAATATCCTGTGTTGGGGCTACCGACAAATAAACCATGCAAAAAGCGATAACAAAAAACAAAATGATTTACAATTTTCGATAAAGCGTGTACAATACAGTGAAGAAACTAATTCAAAATAGAAAAAAGACTCAGAGATATACAGAATTAAATAGTGGTTACAAAAAGAGACACATAAATACAAGATCGGGTGAATTAACTTTAACAATGATATTACAATATCACTTAATTTATTACATTTAATTCGATAAATATTTCATGCAAATTTCGAAACAAAATCTCGATGTTTTTTATAAGTAATAACCAAGTGTTTACTTTCTTAAGAAATTTTCCTACGTGTTTTTCTTCCTTAATGTGGTTCGGAAAGACGTTAAATATTTTTCGAGACATATACACACCCGATGAGGAATAAAAATTAGTAAAAATTTCATCAGCACATGGGCCAAACGAAAATAAATAGCCCTTCTTTTACTTAACTCGAGGATGAATTAGAATTGGAACAGATTTTGATGGAACTTAGGCATTAATTAGCATTCTTTTCATTTTTAAGTTTAACCTTCCTTAAGAAAAGCAGAATCAAAATTAAATTATGTTTCTTATCACCTTAAGAAGTTTTTCAGAAGAAGAAAAATTCATCCTAAAACAACCTTTATAGAAAACCTCATATGTGAACTACAACGGGCGAACAGTGTCCCACAGATGACGAAAGGACTGCATTGGAAGCCGATAGAGACTCGGAGGCTATACAATATACACTTATATTACTTGAAAAATTCAGAAAGGGAGAATTTCATTACGATGCAAATGTTATTATTATTCAATCCTACGCTATTTCTGTACAACTGATAGCAGCAACAAAATAAGAGAGATATACTGATCATAATGAATAAGAGTAAAGACAATTTTTCATTTGGATAAATTTTTGTTTGACCAAGGTTTCATGTACTACATCATCATCAGGCCAGGATGTAGTTCATCGAAACGTAGGTCGAATAATAATTTATCTAAGTGGAAAATTGCCATTTCTCTTATTCATTATGATGAATTCTTTCCACCAAATCAAGCCTGATATGTAATTCTCTTTTAGATACACTGACAGGTGATAGGTACAAATCTCTGTCCTCTCCCCATTCCTTTTCCCTATTTCCTCTAATTTGCATGGCTGGTGTGTATGCCATACGCCTCTCCGTCGGCTCGTACTGTATTATGTAAATAAAGATGCATATTTTCCGTAAATATCATGCAAAATAGGAACAGACAAAAAGACCGGAATCCATACGACGCAAGGTTTGGACGGAGGACGAGCCGCAGAAATGTGGAGAGAATACGTCACGCCTCGGCCAGGGAAGAGTGGGATGATATCTGCGTGGGAGTCGGTGGCATTCTTCATTCTTCCACATCCTCGCGGACAGAGAAGAAGAGAAAGGGGAGAGCGGAGATTTCTGGGGGTTGGGGTGGTGAGGGGAGAGATGAAACCGGCAGGAGCCGAGCGGTCTGGCTCGTGCACGGTCGGATTCGAGGGCGGGCCTTCCTCGTTGGCGGGAAAAAGAAGGAGAGAGAGAGAGAGATGAATATTTCATGAATGAGGAAAGTGAAATGTTCGGCACCAACCAACCCAATCGTTTGATTCGGGCTTTTGACGACGACGAGGGAAGGTAAACGAGGAAATTAATAACGGCAGGCACGTGCGTTCTCAATCCAGCGCGGTCTCTGTCTTCGTTTGTATTTCATTGGCTCAAGATTGAAATTCAAAACAGCTGATAGGATCAGGTTGGTGTACTGCTTAGCGGGGTTCTGAATCGGGCGCACCAAAAAAGAAGGTAGACCACCGACCGCAAAGCCGAGCCTACCCGTCCCTCACATCCGTTGAGAGTACATCTGAGAACTTACATTACCAATCTGACTCCGACATGCGCAGACCAACCCTTACTTCATCCAGTTCGCGGAGGTTCCACTTCGAAGGAGAGACTAATCCCTCCGCGGTAGCATAGCGCACAAAAAGTACCCGTTCTGACTATGTACTGCTTTGCTTGCCAGCCAGTCTGGCAGGATTTCGACAGATCCGGCAGAGTACGACCGGTACATAAACCTGTCGGCTAGACTACCTCGAATCCTGAAAGTTGAATACCGATACCTACTTGGGTTATTTGCGGATAACTTTTCGAGCACTCCATCTCCGACGGATAGGGCGTTATGGTGCAGAAATTTGGATTCCAGAACCCCTGATGACGATGGGCGAATTGGGAAATCCGAGAGATTTTCAACTAATTTTTCCTCTATCCGGAAATCTTCTTTCTTCAGTAGGAATTTGTTTAGGCGATCACATTCCGTCTCAGACACGTCGCTATCGAGCCCTTGCTAAATTAGGCCTTAGTACACCGCTGCTAGGCATTCCCACTTCGTGCAAGATTGAGTTTATCCTGGCCCGGCTGGACAGAAGTGCATTTTTTTATAGTATATAATTAAGGACTTGATTGTCAAGTATGTAATTTTAATGCTTCCTTCAACATAAGTAGATACATCATCGTTGTATGCCTATTGAACAGATGTGTATGCTTTAGGTTGTATCTTTAGGGAAAAAAACCTGTTTTGAGGCAACTGTCATGAATAAATATATATGCAATTCTAATTATTATATTACTTTGAATTGCATTTATTTTTACACATTTTATTCGTTAAGGTACAATGTATGGAATTATAGATAATAACGAAAAGTACAGTGCAGTGTAAATTTCTCTTACTTTAATAGTCACGAGTTTGATTTTATCGAGTGCCTCAGTGAAGTCATTCTTAATTCCTCCGGTAAAATTATCCCACACGTTTCAAGCGGCATGTCTTCCTAGATTTCACAGGCAATAGAATGGTATGAACCTGAGTTCTTTAGACCCATTAAATGACGGCGAATCAAGATGAAAGTAAGTAGTTCCTATGATTTACTCAGGACCGTATTCCGATAGTTTTAAGACATACGAAATGGGACAGATGTAATAAAAATACACTAAGAAAGAAAATTATGAAATCCAGTTTCAATGGCGATCGCAAATTACGATGCTATTCCCTAGGGGGTGAGTTACGCAGTTTGGCATGACGCTGAACAGTTTCAATGCCGGTATGGCAATATGGCAAATTAAAAAAAGAAACTTTGGCTTTTGACTGAAAACTTTTCCTTAAAGCAACAAAAGACGGCTTAAAAGTTCACTCGGCAACATCAAGGTTACACCTAATGACATGCTGCTCATGAAAAATATAGTTGGTGGTATTACATTCAAATACTTTATCAGGAAAAATAAAAGGTTTCTAGTTATATTGCCAAACTGATCCTCCAAATAAGCTCTCAAGAGCAGCAATGATTCGATATGACATTAATCGATAAGGAATCAGTGTATTTTATGCAATTATTTAAACAAGTTCTCCCGCAACTGCACCAGTCATATGATACGAGAATTACCTCATTTTCGTATATAACCTCCTCTAAAAAAAATACTGCCTCAATAAAATGAACTCAACTGATGAAATGGTAAAGCCAATTGGAAGCAAGTTCAAAATTATAAATTATAAAATAGGTGGATGAATATTTTTAGAAATCGACATTAAGTTAAATAAAAAAGTTATATTTAATTGCAGAAAGACTAGAGAAAGCTTCGTCGTTTTTTCAGCATTTTGTCACGATAAGACTACCGAGTTGGCGACATATATATTTCATTTCAGATGACCTTTTAAACTTGTATGTGAGCACAGTGTCGTGCAATGAAAATATTATCCTGGCATTCGTTAACGTCAAGACACGAAAGGTAGCTGTCGTGAGATAAACTCGAAATAAAAAACTTAAACAATGATTTCGTCGTGTTGAGTTTATGCTTTGAAGCCTCTGCAAACGAGGTGGAAACAAGGTAACCTGAAAATACGGATTTTATGCAAATGTACCACATATTTTTATCCAGGGAATGGATCTACACGCTCAGGCCCAAGGCCTTCACATTTTTTTAGAAGTTTCATCGCTAATGATGCGAGTTAACGAATACTCTTCACTTTTTCTTATGCAACTCGCGGCTATCATCGTGTATTGACCGTGAAGGTAGTTTGAACGAGATTGTTTCAAATTCATAATGGCGACCATATTCGATTTCTACGTTTTAATATCGGCAGCTGTAGGAGTCATGAAGTAAATACTGCAATATTAATGGTGCATTAATATACTTTGAAATAACTGAAATACTCAGTAATTAAATAGTAATACTGATACGGAGGCTTCCATGGTGATTTGACGAGTTCCGTTTATTCGGGATTTTCCCGCGTTGATTCATTTTTTCTGTGGACAACAGATTCGCTTGCGTTACAGCTAGCGTCGTCAAGTCCTGAATGAGCTGCAGGGATTCATTTTCCGTTATATATACCTAACGCTTGAGCTAGTCAGGCGCAGTGTGATTGGCCGGATGGACCTTAGAATTTAACAGCTGGAATAGGTGAATGTGTTTGAAGAGGTTTTAAAGGGGAGTAGCATTCGGAGTCTTAAGAAAAGGAGAGCGTTTATGAAGCAATTCACGAGTGTACACGACATGAAAGAGACGGTAAGAATAGGACTTAATTGAGGAACTATTAAAAAGAGAGCCAGTTTTATTGGCCCTACAGGCAATGACTTAGTTCTTTAACAATGAGTTCCGTTAATTCGGGTTTTTTTCCCCGTTGATTCATTTTTACGTGGACAACAGTTTCGCTTGCGTTACAGCTAGCGTCGTCAGGTCCATAATGAGCTGCAGGGACTCTTTTTCTGTTATATATTATACCTAACACTTGAGCTAGTCAGGCGCACGCTGAATGGCCGGACCTTGGAATTTAATAGTTAGAAAGGACGTTTGAACGTTGAGGAGAGAAGATAAGCCGTGTTCCCTGTTGAAATTTTCTGCGTTTTTGGCTATTTCAATCGCCTATCGTATCAGCCGAGGGAAATACTCATTTTCTCTGGCGATGATCTTGCAATTTTGAAAGTTTATGACGTGGCCGTGTTCTGACCAGGCGTGCTCTGCCACCGCGGAATGGCGCAAATTTTTCTTTTCGGTCGCCCTTTGGTGCTCCTCTATTCTACATTTCAGGGATCTCGATGTTTGGCCGATATACGATTTTCCTCGCTATATACTTGTAAATTGTCATATACTTGTAAGTCTTTAACACTTAGTGTGCTTAGAACGCAATGGTACGTCCTATATTTTCTGTGCGATGGACGTACTAGGACGTCCATGCAATATCATTCTTGAACGGCAGCTGGACATAATGGTATGGCTGCAGTCTTTCTGGTAGTAATGCATATGACCATAAAGTGCCAAAATAAATTTTAATATTAATAAATAAAAGTTCATTAGCCTAGATTTTAGAGTCTTCTTTCACAATCTAGGTAATTGTGTAAAATCCTGTTTTTTCTGATAGGACCTTCAATTTCAAGTCCGGCATGCAAAGTGTTCACTTGACCCATTTTGTCACACAGGACGTTCAAAATTCCATCACGACGGAAGGTTTTTTTGGTATTCTGAAAAATTGCTGTGGTAACAATATGGTTCATTTTCAGGTATAGTTGACAAAACATACTAATCACGCACTGTAAATTTTTTTTACGAGATCTAGGAGTTATAAATTTCTCATTTTATTATATGACGTGTCTCTGGAGTGCATACGCCTACCATTTCCCACGTTAAATTGCTGGTATTTTTTGGGCAAATTACTCGGAAAGTAGTCAGTAAGGGGCTGGTATTTTCGCATCTTTGGAAAAATTAGATATTTTTCTTTACGACGAGACCAAATTGATTAATTTCTAGAAATATAATGCAATAATTATTCGCTGAAACTGCCTTCAATAAGTGAACTCCACTGATGGAATGGTAAAGCCAATGGAAAGTAAGTTCAAAATTCTAAACACGAAAATTGGTCGATGAATATTTTTGGGAATCGACATTAAGTTACAAGAAACACTTTTCATTTTTTTGCAGAAAGAAAGTCAGGTCCTTTGCAGTAATTAAAAAGAGTTGGTGTTGAAATCCTGGAAAGGTTTGTGACAAAGGCAGGAGGGATGGGGATATGAAAGGGTGGGTGATGACAGAAAGTGGAATAGAATGCTCCGGTAATAGACATGTGTGAAAAGAGGGTGCTCCCTTTGTACAGCCACGTCGAGAAAATGGATGAGCGTCGAATAACGACACTGATTTATGATAGAGGAATGAATGGTGCGAGAGGGAATAAAGGGATCTGGAAAGCCATGGCTGAATGCGCTGAAAGATACTCTATAGAAAACGTATATGAGGAGTCATTTATGAACAGAAGGGCACGAATGAAGCAATGCATGAGTATATCTGAAGCTAACGAGGTTAGCAAATAAATAAATAGTAGAGGGGGAAAATATCAAAACAAAGCCAGTTCCAAAATGGATAACAGAATGTACCAACCCCGAAAGAAAACAGCGAGACACTTGTGCATGTAACACGTACAATACTTAACACTTTCTGATCGATACTATTGTTTAACAAGAAAAACAGGAAAGGGACATTTCAGCGCGGCAGCGTTTCAGCGCCGACATTTAGGTGACAACTGTTTCGGCGCGAGACCAGTTTAAGATTACTCGTTTGGCTTATTCTTTTATGATTTTTTTAATGCTATATTCTCGTGCGAAATTCCACAGAGATTTTCTCAGTGGAATTTCGCACAATTGTGAATAGCGGATGACTCCGTAGAAGTGGAACTCCGTGGCTAGTCCCTGATAGCTTAAAACATGTGCTATATTCTCGATAAGCGTGACCAAAGCAGAGCAGGGCTCATTCACCCTTTCATTCACAGTTCCGAGAGTAATAAATTCCAAATCTTTAGAGACATAATTTTTTGACTTAACCCGACAGAATACGATTGCTTACTTTTTTTGTTTTGTTAACATAATAATAGTTACTAGCTGACCGAATATTTCGCACAGTATGCAGATTCTTCCTGTTTCTTCCTTCTTTCTTCCTGTTCTTCTACCTGTCGAATATTTCGCACAGTATGCAGTTTCTTCCTGTTTCTTCCCATGAACAATTATATGTTATTTATGTTTGTGTTAAGATACATAACGTAAACGTAAACGGTCACACTGATGGCACGTAGAATGTAAACAATCTAACTAAACGATGTGTTAATAGATAGCGCCTCCTACAGTCTTTTAAGCACGAAACCATAGCCAACATATTAGTTGATTATATTGTCAACAGATGGAACTGTATCATTTTTTAACAAAAACTTTAATTTTAGGTTTGTTAAGAAAAAACTTTAGTTTTAAACCATGTCTATTTTTCGTCAATAGCGGGGAACATAAGCCTTAAAACGACGTTTGAATCATTAATTTTGATGAAGAATTATGGGAGTTATGGCGTTGCGACAAAAAAAACACCTTTGAGAAATAATATACATATATGATAGGCTTTGACAATGCTCTAATTCATGGACAAAACAACGACAAGGAGACCTTCCGTTCGAACGTCGCACCTACATCTACGTAGTACATTACAAGCCACCTCCAGGGTATGTAGCACGGAGTGTCTTCACGACAGGTAATCTATACACTTCCCAGTGTTTAACCCTAAGAGCTCCCCCGCGCGCGGACCTCATTGCAATCACGAATAATAAAAACTTAAATCAGAAACCAGTAGGGTGCTACATTAACGATCGATAGCCGGTAGTGGGAATACAGCAAAAAAAATTATGACTTTAGACGTGGGAATTGTAGGTAGGAGAGTGAACGAACTATGCTGATGTCTACTATTCACTCTTGTTACCAGAAAAAATAAAAAACGAGAAAATAGCATTCGAAAATAATCACAAAAGCATAACCCTAACGAGTAGTTAAGTATGAAAGCATAGTATCGCAGTGCCGACCGTAATATTCAATCGGTCTCGCGCCGAAACGGCCGCCGGCAATACGGCCAGAGCCAAAAAATCCCCACGACGAAACGGCCAGCGCCGAAACGCCATCGCGCTGGAACGTCCTGGAAACAGAAAAACGTATAACGGGCACAGAAATGATAACCAACACGAAAAATGGAGATAAATTTTCTGATTGGGGTATCACATTATGCAGTGTTCGACAGAAAACATTTATGCAAAACAATTAAAGAAAGAAGAGACTAATCGAATAATTTTGTCTCTCATGATGTGTTATCTCTTCAGCTTCGACGAAGAGTGACATATGGCGAAATTATTATTGCATATTAAGATTTTACAAACCGAGTCTCCGTATTGTGATACAAAATCTCTTCAAGTAATTTTTACCAAAATTAGGGGTTTAAAGAACCATTTCAACCTGAGCGTGCGAGCAATCTTGAAATTATTCTGAAAGGTATGCGGAATATGTAAATAATCATTCTTCAATAATCACGTAATAATTACTTTAAATTGGGATTAAAATATTAAAAAGCGGTATACATGGTGTACCACGAGGAAAATTTTGTTTCATTGCAAACATACCGTCAGAGCACAGGGAAGATTGGTTTTCGTTCATTGAGATGCATATCATCATCATAGGTATTCTAAAAATGTCTTGGCAGGTCAATGACTTGCCCCAGTCCCTCCTTGTCCACGTGAATATGGGCCTGCCACGACGGAAACAAAGGTTGCCACTTCTTCACCAGAGATGATTACCATTGAGCAAGGCTCGAATTTGGAGAGGCTATCTTATTACTCTTCAGGGTGCGACTGAACTGTCTAGGCATCATTGTTAATATAAAGTGGAGTTCACGTTGATGAAATTCCACCCCCCAACAGATGTTAGCAGGTTTTTACTATTACATCAATAATTTTAGCATCATCACCTTTTGCAGGACATTGTGCAGTCTATATTTCCCCTGCAACATATCCTCAAGATGGCTTGTAGGGAACAATGCAAACGTAAATCATCTTCTACATCTACATACTACCCTGCGAGCCGTCGCATGGGCGTACCGGAGGGGGTGTTAAGACACTAGCCGTGCAAAGATGTTAGGTTTTGGGAAGTGAAATGGTGACGTGTATTATAGGAGTGGATTTAAAGGACCTCAGTTTTTATTGTGGTCGCTTATTGTGCTCGAAAAGAACGAGTTTTTGTACCTCTCTATTCGGCAATATATGTCTCTTATTTTATCGCTTCTGTCAGACCTAGAGATGTTGTGAGGCGCCATGATAATATTTTGTGTCGCTCTGAAACACACCAGTTCTGAATTTCTTAAACAAGCTACGCCTAGCGTGTAGCCTCCGAGTCTCAAGGGGCTCCCACCTTAATCCCTCTAAAAGTTTTGAGACTCTAAATGTTAACTCGTAGCAGTTTTTAACGAACCGCGCTGCTTTCTTTGTATTTTATTATTTTTTTAGTTAAATCTTAATGACCAGGGTCCCAAATTCTCGCGAAGTATTCGAGGTGTGGCCTAACCAGATCGAAGTGGCATTTCTCTTTTACTTTTTCATCCGAGGACCTTCCTATTATACGCTTAAAAAACCTAGTCTCTTTAATGCTGAGTCGCATATGTTTTAACGCCGTAACAAGAACCTATGTCCTCCTCACGGAACGTGAGTACTCTTTCAAACGACCCGATAGCAAAACAAACAACAACGAAAAGCTATCATGAAAATTCTATCCTAATTTCGCCAAGTTTTAGATCTTCTAACAAAAAAGCACTACACTTCTAAAAATATTAACATGAATGCGTAATATCCGATCTAGATCAACACAAAAAGATGACATTAAAAGTCTTATGCATCAAATTATTCTCCACCAGAAAGAAAAATTAACGTAGGAAAAAAATCTGTAAATTATGAGTGCTTATCCTGGCTTTATCCAAAATCTGATCGCCCGCCTAAATCTCGGATAACAGGAAGGGGAAACCCACGCACTCTTGGACGAGATGTGCACAAGTGGGAGGACACCAAGTCAAGAACTTGATCCTTTCTCCTCTTGAGGAATGATCGGGGATAAAATAAACCCCTGTGATACACCAGCTATGGTAATGGGGGAGGGACCCCATCGAAGGCATTCGCCCACGCAAATTCCTTTGGAAGGCATTTCCCCAAAACCTCATTTATTATTCTGATTTACATTTTTCCTGTTTTTCTCCTCCAGTCTCGGTCAACCAATAAAATAATAAGGCCCAGTACTGAAGGGTAAGGGACTGAAGACAGCTGAAGTATTCTGATAAATAGTGTACACTGTCGACAAGGACGGTGAAGTCAGTTAAGCACTTGTAATACGCCTGAATTATGAGCACGGCTTACGGGCAGTATGCATACACGCTGAATAAATTCAGCGTATACTGGCTAGATGAAAGCGTGTTTCACCATGCACGGGAGTTAATCATGTACTCGAGTTTCATTACATATGCATTCGGTATATGGATAGAAATTTCCTTGCTAGACTAGGTTCACAAGAAAGTGTAGTAAAGATATACTTTTCCGCATAGTTATCCACGATGAACGTCCCAAAAAAACATTATGAAAGGTTAGGCATGGCTGTTTCTATCAAGTTTTGCTACTTTAGTCCCATGGAAACCTGATGAGAAGCCAAAAGTGGCTCATCGGGGTCTAAGAGGCATAAAAGTCATCATAATCGCCCGGTAGGCAGTAAAAAAGTCGAAAAGTCACTTTCTCTACCTCATATCTGTGCTTTACCTGCAAATAAATATCAAAGACCGGCTTGAACAATGCTAGTCAAAGAAAGAGCCGTTACCACCGTGATGTTGAATGTTAAACCAATGAAACGTGTCCACACGTTTATAGTTAATACAGGTGTCTCCTCCAAGTTTTCTGTAGATTTAAAAACTAATCGTATGATTGAAGGTTTAAAGAAGATGATCCGTGAATGCATATGGAAGCGATGCCACAGGGGAATGTTGAAGCCATTCAAATGCGTGATCGGTCAGGCAGAAAGGATCAGTTGTGCAGTTAAATTAAACAGAATTGTCACGGTGCTGCGATAACATGTATAGATGAATGCAGAATGGAGGCAAATTCCTGAAAGCAAACAAATATTCTTTTTTTTCTTATCTTCTATCTTATCTAAATTATATATCTTTTATAAATATTCTTAATATTCTGTGACAAATTGGGCGTTACAGCCATGTTGGGTGATCACTTTTCGCGACAAATACAGGGTTCACTCTTGCGCGAAAAAACGCTGACTACTATTCAAATTAACCCATAGGGTCGACATGACATTTCCTTGATGCCAATCAAGTTAAGCTGTCTCAAAGATCAAACTGAATATATTCGTTTAATATTTACATTCACGTCAATTATCAAAATATATATTCTCCACCAGTTCAAGGCAACCAAATTTTATTCTTCCACATAATTTTTTCCACAAGTCACGGTGAATTCGCATACAAATGACGCATACAAATCCGAAGCACAAAATCCCTCCTTCCAGCAGATATCATAAGTAACTATACATGTAAGAACATGGGGCCACTTGGTGCATTTTTCACCTCCCGTGCTTGGTTGAACCACGGAGTATTTACGGTGAGGATTTTTAAGTATTGCGCCGATGGAACTCGCTATGAATACTGTGGGTGTGCGCAATAAACATAGGTTGCGTTTGATTTGGAAAAACGTTTCCCGGCATAAAAGGATATACTACGTAGTTTGGAATCCTTTTGATGATTACAAATATTCACATGCCTAATCATAAAGGACAAATTTACAATTGTACTCTCAAAATGAAAGAAGTTTATTGTAACTTAAGGCACCATCATTCTCTACGTCCACGAACAATTGAACAATTTCTGTCGTAGCGTGAGAGGAGCACTTTTGTTCCATTGGAAATTCCATTTTTTGGTACACGATATTTGAGAGGGGTGTGGTGATTGCCAGGGCTTTCTTAGCAGCATTTTAACGTGACATTATCACGTGGTATACGATTCGTCTGACGGGTGCCCTTTAACCCAACAGGCATGGGCGGGAGCAATTATTATTTCTACCACCAGTCAATCTCTGGAAGTCATTGGAACGCGCAAGCCTTTCCACTCCGTCAAGTTTTCAGCCCAAGAGAAGGGAAAACGGCACTCGGTATGATAATTTAAACTAGAGTCGCCCGTCAGTTGTCATTTAAAATGAAATCTCCCTTCTATTCGGCAATGCAACCGGTTAGGACGATCGAAGTGGCGGGTATTGAAAAACCGTGGCACATTTGATCTCGATAAGTAGTATCTCCGACGCATAATGACTAAGGAAAGAAAACGTAGCTTAATCGAGTGAGAACAACTTCCCTACTTGAATTTTCTGACTAAAATGAGAGTGGCTGATTTACGTATCAGAAAGATCCAAGCTTCGTGAGCTTCATAGAGGCACGAATGATATAAGTAGTTTTACGCACATCGTTCAATAAGTTCAATTTTGTTTTGTATTTGGCGTCCATCAATATCGACTCCACTGACACCATCGTATACACAAGTCAATTTGACTTTAGATTCGACTTAGTTTCGTCAGTACATATTACTCAGCGCCAGTTAATCGACGACGTTGGCGAAGGTTACTTCACCTTGAACGTATATGAAGTTCCGCTCCAAGTTCTATTTGTAATCTACCACATTATTGCGGAGAAAATATGATACGACTATAATTAAGAACTTTGAGTTTTTATTCATGATTATCTCCTACATACATGGAGGCCACTTTAAACGGTACATTTTAATTTATAAACGAATGCATCATTGATTGTTCAAGAAAATGAATGGAATTAGATCAGGTTCTATTTCCCGTTCAGTCACTCAGACGATCATACAATTTACCGCTACAGACGATACATTTTCCTCAGCAAATAGTTCATCCATTCGCATGTACAATAAAACATACCATGTAAAGCGGCCGTAACACATCTGACAGAAGCGAAAAATGAGATAAATTCACTGTCAAAAACACATTTTTAAACAATTCTTCTCCTCCCGCTCTCTAACTGACCACTACATAAAAGAGCAAGAAGTAACGTAAGTCCTTCATGACACTATTACTTATGGTCCTTTCACTCTTCCAATTCCTCCCCTATTCCATGGCTGGTGTCCTAACACACCCTGCCACACTCCCTTGCGGCGGCTCACAGGTTATAATGTAGATTTTCTGACACTGATTCCTTCCCCCATTGGGATCGCAATAATGTTTATAATGAATACACTCCATCATCGATCGTTCCATCCTCAGATTGGTTGATTGTAGCCCTCCACCCTTCCCTATCCAATGCTAGTTCCCTTACCTCCTGGTATCTCCTCTTATGTACTTTCCTCTTCATTTGGTCCATGAACTCATTCCTGGATCTTCCTCTGGGGACTTTTCCCTCTATCCCAGTGGGGAAAGTTTGTGCAGGATTAAGTTTGAAGTAATTCAAAGTCTGTGCAGTGTTGCCTTAATGTAGACTGGACGTGCATCAGACCTGCAAAGGTTGTTCATCGCTGCACCAACTTTACGCATGCAAGGCGTGAACAGTGTTAGCATATTCACTGAACTAACCAAGGGAACTACGACAAAGACGCTTGTATTAGCTCATTCTTTGATTGGTGTATGTTGGACATACGGGCTGAAATGCCAAAGGAGCGCGGGCACGCCTCCAAATGGATGTGGAGGTCGAATGTTATTTCATGTTTTCCTCCGATATGTCTACATATTGTGAGCGACGCACGCCTGAGTACTATTGCCTTCGTTACTTTTTTCAAAAGTTCTGAATGTAAAGTAATTTTAAATGTTGGCCGAAAAACTATAGTCGACGATTGATGTATTCATCAAATGTTTTACATGCGCCTATGCCTATGCAGTATGCACTGCATCGAATGGAGGTGGACCAAAATGCATGTAAAATGAACATCCTTTGCACGATCTAAACCTCCAGCAGGGCTTTGGTATAAGTGACCATGCTAATGTCTAAAAATAAGTAGTAAACATAAATTTAAGGTAGAAAACGAGACAACGTATATGACAGTTATCCGTCTTTAAATGTTTTAATACAAAAGCAAAGTATTTTAATGTGTATACCTCAAAATCAGAGGTACAGGAGTGGAGCATAATTTAGTAAACACAATGTGAAAGTTGAATAGTTGTAATGGCAAGCTTGGGCTCATCGCCTGTGCGCACATTGTCTTCAGCCTGCATCTCATCTTCGCTCTGCTTGTAAATGAGAAACTAAGGTAACGCCAAGTTGTATCAACTCTCTACGGTGAATCCCCTCTGGGTAGTGCATGGTGCGCATTCCGTGAACATTCGATCAAAAATTACGTCGGATAAATGTAGACCACCATGCACAGACTATGAAGCATCTTTGCACCTTCCTGCATCCTGCAAGAGTGGTTAAAGATACTGCACGATGCACATTCAATGAACATCCTATGCACTACTGCAGGAGCATGTACTTTGCACTCGGATAGTGCGCCAATTGATACTACTTTGGACGTTCATGAAGAATATTCTCTGCACTAAAGATGCTGCACTTAAGAATATTCTTTGGATATCTTTTGCATAAAATTTTCCCCACTGGGATTTTACTTTTAATTATGTTCTTCACGAACCCATTGTGCCTCAGGGTGAGTCCAATCTATCATAGTTCTTTTCTGTAGTGCTCCATATGGTCCTTCCCTCCTCTACTCTTCTGTAAACCTCATCATTTCTTATTTTGTCCGTCCATTTTATCTTCAGTATCCTTCTGCAGTACCAGGTTTCAAAGACTTCTAGGCTATTCTGGTCAGCTTTTCCACTGCTTTCTATGCTTCCGATCCATAGAGTGCCATGCTCCACACGAATGTTTTCACATACTGTTCCTGGTTTGTAGTCCTATCTTCTTTGGGCACAGCAGTTGTCTTTTCCCATGAACGCCTTCTTAGCTTGGGCTATTTTTCGCTTGGTGCTCGATGTTTTTCCGTCCCACGACGAATACACAGCGAGACACTAATCCTTTAGCACTGCACATTTATTCCGCACCCTTCTCTAATTTCAATATTTTGTCAGTTATTTTGAAATGAAATTTTTAACATGTAAGTACCTACTGCTGGCCTCTAAAAAATGGTCCCAATTACGTATGAAAGAAGAGTCTAACCCACATAAGGAGAATAATCGTTAGAAACCATAATGCATGAAGTCCTCACCACAGATGTTAATCGGCTTAACTTAAAAGCACATTTAGAGAGATAGCTAATGACAACTTCTTTAACGGTTAGTGTAGTGCGGAAACGCTCCCTGCCATACTCCTTTGAGTTGATTAGCAGAATTCCTCGTAGATGCAGAGAAATGTAGATTCCCTCCTACCTGTCTTCTTCATGTCTACATCCCTCACACCCATTCCCACAAACTAGAGAAGTGGCTTATATGGCATTACGTAGGCGTAGACCTAAGCCACGCTAATTCCTTGCCCTAATCGGAATGCCTGATTAAATAGGAATTCCTCTTGCCTGTAATCCAATTTTACGATTCTCAGTGCTGCCCCTGCCTGTATCGGTCGTCCAATAAAATGATAAGTGCCGGGTCGAGATGATGGGTCATTATACTACGGAGAGTCGCCGTTCATCCCTCCTGCTTTGCGTAACACCAGGGCACCCAACGGAAATTGGAGGGGCATGTTGACTTTCTGGAGGGCCTAAGCAGGGGTTCTACCGTATCTCTGATCTCCGACTAATGCTCCCAAACGGCTGATTGGCAAATGGAGTGCTGCGTGGTCACGCACCCGACGACAGGGTACGGGTCGAATGTTTCCCGGACCCGGAAAGTGGACAGAATCTTGGCGAGTACAACTGGACTGTAAAATACAAACGATTTCCTTGATTGTAACTCTTTTCCTCATATCTAACTTTTAAAAATGAATGTTTATTTGTTCGTCTTCTATGCGTTCCAATACCATTCATCAGATCACGATTAAACTTAGGTGAGTTGTTATACGCGCGACCACGAAGGTTTCTGAATCCTTATTAAATCCATTGTACAATAGGTCGAGCGCGAGTCGTGTCAACAAATGACTGTCGGCACGCGAGCTTCTCAAACAAGAGAGGAACGATAAGCAAGCAACGAAGCAGATCGTTTACGAGTGGCTCAATCACGTGCATCAGAATCGTATAAGGAAGAAATACTATCGCGTGCATCAGAATCATATCAGTGACGAATAACTTGTGTTAAAAGGTACGTATTATTTATTCGTAGAATTTTTGCGAAGATTTGGTGCAGTGGTCTCTTTGTTTGCTTTTTTTGAAATCTTGAATTCAATTTTCGTATAAGCTTCGCTTTATCTACTACCGGATTTTTAAGCTCAAAAATCTTAATTTTCAAACTACTTCAACAATAGAATATTTTATTTACTTGGAAACCGCAGCATAAGCATGGAATGGAAACTCATGCCATCACTTGTGCGTTACAAATTACTCTGTAGGTACGAGAAATTTATTGGCCTAGATTTCGAACCCAGAAAAAGGCATTGCAACGCAAGCCAGGCACAGAAAGTTAATTCATAGAGCTTTTATCGTTTGTTTGGCGAGAATAGAGCATCTTGACAACATAACAATATGATAGGAATGAACGAAGAGACAACAAATACGACCCCATTTTATACTGCCGTCGCTTTGGGGCGTTGTGCATAACGACTTTGGCATGCAGCAAGTCTCAACTATAATTACTGGAATGGTATTGAACCGGCTTTCGTCTTCGGAAGGTTTTTGGACGGGAGATTGCCGAATAACAGTAGCAGTAACAAAATAAATAGCGAAGTCAATTGATAAATCGGTAAATATAATTATGTGTGTAGAAGTATATATATTATTTTAAAGTATTCTATCGATTAATGTAGGCTTTGTTGAATGTTAGAGAATCTCCTCCAGATTTTCTCCTCTTTCAGGGGCTTATCTCGCTCTAGTACATCCTTTTCCGCTTTGGCATACATTCTACCCTTCTTCATCCCGTCCATGAAACCTATTCTCCTTCTTCCCCTTACCCGCTAGCCCAACATCCTTCCCTCTATCACAGTCTTGAGCAACCCATCGCCCCTTATTACTTCCTCCAACCACCTAATCTGCCGATATTTTTTGGGAAATAAAAGTCAGTTGGCCACCGGCTGATTCTAGATTCTTCCGAATATCTATGTCCCCAACAAATGAGTCATTATCCTTAATTTTTTTAAACCAATGGGTAATTCTTCCCACTTTGCTATAAGGTAGTGAAACATGGGTATGTCAGGATAGACATAAGAGTAGACTAAACACCGTGGGTATGAGTTATCTGAGGAGTATTTGCGGCAAAAGTAGAATGGATAGGGTCAGGAATGAGTGGGTCATGAATGAATGTGGGTTAAATGCTCCATGTTAATGGACGTGTATGAAAGGAGTGTGCTTCGTTGGTTTGGCCATGTTGAGAGAATGGATGATAGTCGAATAACGAAACAGATATATGAGAGTAGAATAAATGGTGTGAGAGGTAGAGGTAGGCCGAGAAAGTTGTGGTTGAATATGGTTGAGGAAATTCTTGGGAGGAGGAATATTAGGAGTTTTAAAAAGAGGAGGGCGTGTATGAAACATTGTACGGGGGTAAATGAGACAGGAATATTAGGAGTCTTAAAAACAGGAGGGCGTGTATGAAACAGTGTATGGGGGTAAATGAAGCAAAGGAGGTTTGCAAGGATAGGTCAGTATGGAGGAAATTATTGAAGCAGAGCTGGGTGTGCAATTACGTATTAATGAGTGAAACATTTTGACTATGCCTTCCCCGGAAGGAAACGGCGTGATGGGTATGTATGTATGTATTTTCCACATCTACGAATTTTACCGCTCTCTCATCGTGAGATTCGGACGGCCACGGACGAAATCGTGGTGGAAGCTTCTCCGGAGGTTTTTGAACTTGAAGCTTTGTGGCTTTCGCTGCTCTCCGTTGCTTGAGGTCTTCAAGTGACGACACAAAGGACTCCAACGGAAAAACGTCACTTTCTCAGGCAAATACGAGAATCCGAGGACGATACAAAAAAAACCATCCCTCATTTCCGACAGAGGAGAAAGGCTATTCCGTTGCCAGGGAATGAAAAAGGCTGTTTCAGAAGGCACAACATAAAACGGTGACTAGAGTAGAATAATGAGGACCAAGCTGACGGATAAAATGACTTGCGAAATTATCCCGCCGAGGATCGGAGGAATGACGTAGACTTCAAGAAAATAAGACGACTTCATCGGGCATATCTTGTGACTTAGTTTGACAGAGAGCTTTTTAAAGGAATTTTGAAAGAGATAAACCAAGGAGGAAGATGTTAGATTAGTATGGTTCCAGAATTCAACATTGGCCGGTATATCATGGAAGATATATACACAAAGACAATGAGAGACAACATGATATCATTATAGGTAGAACAACTACGCCACGGTGAGAAAGCTACATTTCTTTGTGTTCAGGAATTAAGAAAAACTTTGTAAAGTTTTACGTTCAATATTTATTGGACGACCGGTTTCGTCAAATAGTCGACATCAGGACCTGATGACGACGACAAAACCGGTCATCCAATAAATATGGCCGGTCTAAACGTCGATTAATTATATGGTCGATTAATAAATATGGCCGGCCGAAACCGGTCATCCAATAGTCGACATCATCAGGACCTGATGACGACGACGAAACCGGTCATCCAATAAATATTCTACGTAAAACTTTACAAAGTTTTTGTTAATTCCTGAATAATATGGAAAATTGTTACAGAGTTATGGCTGAAACTCTTGAATTAGCTACATTTTCGCCAAATATGCAAGAAACATCCGAGAGACGCTATTCAAATGGTACTCATAGCGTTTCGAACGCAACTTTAAAAGAAGTCTAGCCGAAAAGTGGCCCAAATACAATCCTACCTATATCGTCCACAATATGGAAAAACGTATCCTCCATTCCTTAAAATAACTTGTCTCTATTGAGCTAATTAGGACTTTACAGTCCTCTCTTAGAATTGACTAGACTTTGACTAACACAAACATCCATGTCCTGGGCAGTGAGTAATTTACCCAGGCGGGATTCGAACCCGCGACCATCGGGTTAGCAGGCGAAGACTCCACCCCGCCGCCACCGGGGCCGACATTGTGCTGACTCACAGGGTTATTTTTATGAGAATGAGCATGAAGCAAACGCGAAACAGATGCGAGTTTGATTCGCTGCTCTCACCACCCTCAAGCTCAGTCTCTTCTCCTCAAACCATTGAGGTTAATTGAGAGGTCGCTGGGTAATGTGAGCATAGCTAGAAGCTGTTATGAGGGCGTGGCCTGTCCGCCATCTTCGTTAACCCCGATTTCTCTTCAGCGCTTACGGGCTGACGCGCTAATTTTGCAATTCTACGATATTTTCCATTTCCAATTTTTCGCGAATTGAAAATTCTACCTTTAAGATATTTGTATGTTTATAAAGTGTTCACAAATTTTTACTTGCGGAATGAAAACATGTTTAGCACATTGCCTAGTCCTCAGAATACCATCAATTGTTTTACCCCCTAGGCCTCATGTAACCTTATTTCAAAGTTGTTTTGTTCATTTAGCACTAAAAATATTAAACCCACTGCCAGAGAATGTTAAAAAGGAAAAAAGTTACGTTATTTTTAAAACAAGTTAAAAAATAGGCTGTTCGATTTCGATTATATTCAATTATTATTTTAAAATGTACATACTTATGTTTCGTGGGACAGGAAATTGTAAATTAATTCCGTAAATTATTGTACAGCACCACGGATAACACTGCAAATCTTATCACCCTTTTGTAATATAAATTTTGCTCGGTATTTTGGCTACCCCCACACAGGATCCGATCTTTGGGGTAACCTATGGCTTCCATGAATTATGTGTTGCTTTTTTAATGTATGTGCATTATGGGAGCATTAAATTATTATTATTGTACGTATCCTTGAAAAAAAAGGAAAGCCAGTCTCTCCCTCTCTCGATGCGGTAATGACCAGCTTATTTCGTTGAAACTAAAACAAAATTAATAATGAAATAATTAATACAGACTTTCGTGAGGTAATTTCGTTCTCGAGGAGAGGTGTCGTAAAAATTCGCACCTTCGCACGTAATTTTTGCCCTCCTCCACTCCATTTACTTCAAGCCGTCGGACGCGTTTCTCACCCTCTCCCCCCGATTTCGGAGATGTTTTGTCTATTTATCGCCCAAAATATATAACCTACTGCCAATAAAAACGTTAAATAGGAAAAAAAGTGATGCTATTTAAAAGCAAGTTAAAAAAATGGCTGTTCGAGTATGATGATATTGAATTATTATTTTAAAATGTACATGGAATCGTTACGAGCAACAAGAAATTGTAAATTATTTAATAGCACCTTGAATAACACTGTAATCTAATCACTATTTAGTTACATCAACTTTTCACTGTATTTTGGTTACCCCCACACGGGTTCCGATCTTTGGGGCAACCTAAAGCTTCCGTAAATTATGTGCAGCTGTTTAAATGTATGTATATTATGGGATCATTAAACTATAAAAAAAGAAATGACTAGAAATCGGTAAGAATTTTTCTCTTTGATATAGATTCTCCTCATATATGTTATTTAAATAAATAATAATCCGCATTCCCATTGAGAACTACGGTAAAGTCAAGTACAATCGATAGCACTAAGTCACCAATGTATGTTTAAAGAATTACTTGTCTTCAATTTCAAAAGGATTTTGCTTGTCTCACTTCAAAACTGGATGCATAACTGTTTGGAGAAATCAGAATATGGTAACCGTGACCTACTGCTTAAAAGGCAAGGCGTGCATACATACGTTAGATTCAATTATCAGGCGTAGTGATTCAGATGTTTGCCAAAAGATGGCAAGCAATCTCCCACATACGTCCTACAAGGAAAATGTTTCAGGAACACAGTAAGCAGGTCTACACAAGTCATAAAAAAACTCGCAAATTATAACACAATCGCAGAAAGTCTTAAAGAAGTAGGGTTTTGACGGCCGTGAAATAACAATGGACTTCACTGATTGAAATAAATACTTAATTTAGCAGCGCATAACATATCATAAAACATCACATATCCATCAGACAAAATACACACATGGTGCGCTGTACACACTATCATCCGAGAGTTCATAAAATAAACCGTATTATAAAATTAATTACTAATACTTAATTGAATGAAATTTACAAAAAAAGTATTCTACGGGTTAAGGTAGGTTTTGATAAAAGTCAGAGAATATCCTCCCGGTTTTCTACACGTTCAAGAACCTAACTTCTAGAGGTGGGAATTTCGGTTAATTTCGAAGATTCGATTCATGCGACTTGATTCACGACAATAACTCGTTCTTTTAAATCATTCATAATGATCGAAATGAACCGTGGAAGAACCAAATGGCTGCAATTTGCGATTTCACTACGAAGAATCAAAGTTCAGCGAGGAACCAAACTAAGGCGAAGAACTAAACCCAACCAATTCGCACCATTGAGAAGCTGCCTACACGGAGATATTGGGTGATATGAAATCTGTTTTCAGATTAATTTAGTTTTATCATCGAAATATTGGGATACTTGAGGAACCTGGTAGTGCCCATCCTTAGAACAGCTAAAATCATAATGCCTGGTGTTGTGAGCCTAAAACCCCGCCCATAATGCCACGGCGATTGGAGACTATATATTAAGAAACTTATGTATTTGCGATCCTTTGGTGCAAATGGTTGTGTTCGGTGTTATAATCAATCAAACTATGAATGGGAACAGCTTGATTTGATTCATTATGAACGATTTGAACGGAGAACGCGATTCAATTCATTTGCCTCATGCCAATGAATCGTTCAAAATGAAAGAATCATTCATGATCGACACAGATCTACTAACTTCCTCTAGTATATCCTTTTTCGCCTCAGCATACGATCTACCCTTCTCTATTCCGTCCATGACACCTATTGTCCTTCTTCCCCTTCTCTGCTTGCCCAACATACTTCCAAATAAACTCAAAGAAGTCCGGCAAGATGTTGTGGGACATTTTTGTCAAAGAGAATAAAACTGATTAAAACTTGGCAATGTCCACTGGGTTTGTCTTGGATCTGGACTTGATTTGAAATCCAGTGGACTTTGCCAAGTTTTAAATCAGTTTTATTCTCTTCAACATACTTCCCTCTATCACATTCTTCAGCAACCCATACATAAGCAGCAATGTGATTTTTTTCATTTCCCATGCATGAACGCAATCCAGCTGTGGTTCACTTAGCAGTCCATTTAGAGAATGGACGTGTTTATTTCACTGAGGCAAATGTGCAACAAAGAGCCCTCAATCCACCTGGTACAACTCTGACTACTTTCTTCACCTTATGTCAGGAAGACGCTTTCGCCAGAACACTGATGTATTCAGATGTGCCCTCTCATTACATGTGGAATGTAACTAAAAAAGCATTCGCACGACGCAGACGAGGGGAGCCAGTCGATGGTCATCCTGGCGTTTTCTGGCATCCTGGCTTATTACATCCTCCAGCCACCTACTCTGCCTTTCCCGGATTTCACTCAGAAGTGTCCTTTCCTCGTCCACCATCTCAAACACTTCCTCGTTAGTCTTCCTTTCCGTCCACCTCACCTTCTCCATCTTCATCCACGCCCACATCTCAAATGCCTGAGTTTTTCATAGCCTTGACAATAGCTGGTTGACTCTATTCCATCTCTAGGTCTCAGCTTGCATATAAGAATCTCATTTCTCAGTTGGTAAAGTTGGGTTGAACTTTCATCTGCTAACACACCCGGGTGCTCACGTGAATTTTAATATATTTGCCGCGGCGCCCGTGCGACATTTGATGCTGAAATTAGATATTTCCGGAGGATCCCGCGCGCCAGTGCAATATTTGTCCCCAAAATCGAACATTTCCAGAGGATCCCGAAGGAAATTTGGCACATAATGTCCCTACATTAGGGCATTACTTCGCTTTAACATCCATCAAAAGACACCCGGCAACTATCAGCTTTAAGCAATTTTCGTCTTAAATTTTCCACTTCGATAACTACCGAGTTTATGTAATCCTTGTATAGTGGGCTACTTACTCTTTTTTTAGTTCGCACGTTCGAAACATAAACTAGACACAGAGTGTGCTGCAGTCAAATATTATTGAGAACGGTAATGGAGGTTTAAGGGGTGGCTTAAAGCAGAGAGCATATGACGCCTGGGCGATCGAAAGTGAAGCTTGTCTTTTTAATTAAAAATTGATTCGAACATGGCGCAATATTTTCTAGGCTAGATAGGCCCTGAGAGGAGAAAGTAGCTTCCACGGCAACTTCAAGGCACGTGACTTCAGACACTGGAAGCCGGCTGATTCCGAAGCCGAAATTCCCTAACGGTTCATTTGTACCCTTATATTCGAATTCCATTATCGAGTTGTTCGTCGACCATATCTTCTTTAGCTTTGAGCTGCACGAGAAGTGTACCTACTGTTTGTTTATTTACAATAGGTTACAAGCCACAATTCCTTGTTCCTCGCGCATGTCCATTATATATTTTTGTGGCAAAGTGAGTTGAATACTGTATTAAGGCCACTTAACACGGAACAATTTTTTGTATACACAAAGGAATGTATGAACTCTTTCATGAGGAAAATTGAACCGTGTAAAGCGGTAAATTGCATGATTGTCTGAATGACTGAACGGGAAATAGAACCTGCTCTAATTCCATTCATTTAATTGTACAATCTATGCTTCATTCGTTTGTACAACAAAACGCACAGTGCAAAGCGACCCAAAGAAGTCGCGCAATGTACCTAAAACATGAACAAGGAAAAACAGCGTCGTTAAAATTTACAAATTACGCACAACAGCTTGAAAATTATACTTCCGTAGATTTCGAAACATACCCTCGAACACCTCAGTATGATAGTACATAATATTAAGTGGATCTCTACTAAGACTTGAATCCATGATGGCACTTTGATATCCATCGATTTTCTTGAAGAGGAAGTTGTTCGAAAGGCGACGTTCACATCTGTGGTTTAACATTCATTCTCGCCAACACATGTGGCTTAAAACGAGAAATTCGGTATAGGTTATGGGTATGAATGGATTTCAGAGTCAGCTTTACTCTGGCAAAAATGACTTGCTTCCCCGGGGTTATTAATGCGACTTATCACGGGTGTCCGTAAGATGATGATTATTAATTTAAATAAATGAACAATATGCGTAAGGAGAACGCATATTAAAGAGGTAAGTGCATGCTGATTTCTGGTAAGTTATGAATGGAAACCATTGTAAAATTGAAAAATTAGTGCGTTAGCCCGCTAACGCAAAAAGAATATGAGGGCTAGCTAAGATGGCGGACTGACTTCAGCTTCTAGCAATGGCCAGCATAGAAAGCGCCCTCTCCATCTACCTCAATGTCTAGAATAGTATTCTAGGTGGTTCTGCTCTACCTCAATAGACCCAAGCTAGACGATTGCTGTATTGCCATACACATTGAGGTAGCTGGGAGGTTGTGTTTGAATCGCTCGAGGTGATCCCGATTACGTAACTAAGGAGTCACGTGATGCAACAACAAATGGTTGGAGATTTTGATAAATTTTACGTACTCGAATGGTTATATTTAGCGTCTAATATGTCGCTTGTTGTGGCTAAAATCGGGATATAAAAATCCACTTACAATATTACCGCGAGATAAACTCGATCGGGAAGGTAAATTGAGATTTTTACGAGTGTTTTGAACACGCCAAAATCTCGAACCCTTCGTGATTGTACCACGTGATTCCTTAGTTAGATGATCGACATTATCTCGAGCGATGATCGACATTATCTCGAGCGATTCAAACACAACCCCCCTGGAGAAGGCATTACGGCACCAAACTGTAGCCTAACACTGATATAACAACCACACTGTTAACCCTACTCTTTCCTAACTTTCCTATGAATAGCACGACGGAATGGGAGAATTAGCGGATGTCAAGCAAGAATATCAACCATCTGTTTGAAATTTAAGGCAATTCACTCTTGAAAAATATATTGGCTGCTTAGTGCTATGGATTCTACTAGACGTTACTATAGTTATCATCGTGAATACGAATGAATATTAATTTAAGTGAATAAACAATCATGCGCAAGGAGGATGCATATTTACGAAGTGCTGCTGATTTCTAGTAAGGTATCGATGGAAAATCGTAAAATCGCAAAATTAATGTGTTAGCCCGCATGTAATATAGGAAAATGAGGGTTAACGAAGATGGCGGACTGTCTTCAGCTTCTATCATTGACCAGCGTAGGAAGCGCCTTCGCAATCCATCTCAACGGTCATAAACGATCAGATATGTGGCGTTTGCATGGCTGTGCCTGGATATCTTTTGGAATAGCCGAGAAAATCAGTCCCATGGTTAATAATTGGACGTATCATAGCTGTTTTGGAATACCACCTAACTCCGCAGCGTTTAATACCTAACGTAAATGAATTAAATTCATTATGTCGCTTTAATGACCAAAACCTAATTTTTGGGAATTTATTCTCCTTTAGGAAAACACTACTCTGTCGCCAAAAGAAAGCCCGAATGACGCACACAATTTCAGCTATAAAGCTGAAAATTAAACAAAGGCTCTCCGGTCTCTGTCGCCTGTCTTTCTTCGTCTGACGTCACACGTCCCACCGACAATGAGCTGCAGCGGAGGCAAAACTTTCTCCGCTGTAGGCGCCTGTACTCTGTAATTGCTCCGACAAAATGGCGAAAAACAAAGCTTTCATATTTCGAGCATGTATGGTTGGAAATGGAGGAATCAGTCCACGAAATAACTCGGAGAGACGCGTCGTCGGATTCGAAAATGCGGCGTTAATGCCTGGAAACCTTTATTTAAGTCTAGTTGAAAAATCTGCAGAAATATGCAAAAATATCTGCGGAATAATCAAAATGTATTGCAGTGCGAAAGTATTTCGGAATAATCAAAAAGTAAAAATTATGTATAAACGAAGTGAATTAAGGAAGATATCAAAGCATTTCAAACACTGACAGTGTCAACTTAGGCCATTTGATGTCAGCAGGAGGATGTTGAAATAAATTTAATATTAACCTAAGAATAACCTTTTCTCATGACCTCTTCTAGAATACGCCCACCATTTATCTATCTGCCCATTACGGCTGGTAGGAGTACACACATTTTTGAAAAATTAACCCAAGCTAACAGCATTTTTAAAAAATATTCCAGATAATTGTCCCATTATTAATAACAATATATCACCGGCAAGGGTAAATTCATCCTCAAGCCAACTAGTTAATGCTAAAACCAATTCAGGTTGGTTAAGATTCTATGCCTATCATATAAAATATTATTCATTATGGGGTGACCATGAATGAACCAATTGGGACAAAAATCTAAATACTATTCATTCAAAATATGTAAGAGGCAATTGAAGAAAGTACCTCCTGATGACAGGGGAATGCTCCGTTTGCAAGTTTCAATCAACGTATTCATCTTTACGTAAGTGTGACTTATCGAAATGACCTGATTGTAAATTAGATAACTATCCATCGACAAATAGGATTCTTATCAAGGTTAAGATTTGGTGAAGTTGAGGCAATCTGTGATGTCACAGAAACGACCAGTAATAGACACCAAACACCAAGGATGGTAAGGAAAGACGCAACAAAAAGACAATGGAAGACATGAAACATGGTAGAGTAAAGGTCCTAAACTGAAAAATCAGAAAGCGGAGAGAAATGAGTAGTGACCTTGAAGAAGAATGGAGAATATACGATGGAAAGATAGGAACAGAAAAGAGTGATGGACAAGTTACGAAAGGAAAGGAAGTTGCTTGAAGAGTAATACTCGATGTTTTTAGTCGGATTGGGTATTTAGGGAGGCGACCGACAACTACGATCATTTGGGCCATAGGGGTAGGTAAGGGAGGAAGAGTGGAGAGAAACCCGGCGTCGGCATTAGCCTGCTCTTAAGGTAGTCCGAGCGAAATATCAATTTACTTAGAAATCGATGAATTTGGTCTATTTTACAGAAAAGTATCTGACCCTTCTAATGGCACCAACAATTCTACCCATTACCACATTACCATCGGAGATATTTGCCAATAAATACCAGCCTTTTTACATAGGAAATGGTACGAGTATGCACTCCAGAGAGACATTCTTTACAAAATGAGGTATTTTTAACACTTAGATGTCGTAAAAAAACTAACAGCGTGTAGTTTGTACGTTATATCATCAATATTTGAAAATTAATCATATTGTCACCGCAGTAAATTCTTCGGGATCACAAAAAACCTTCCGTTTTGATTGAGTTTCAAACGTACCGCGTGAAAAAAATGAGTCAAGTTAAAGACTTATTTAGATATTTTCATTTAATTACTGACAATTTCTGTCTTATAAAACTACATTATTAAACCATTAATAATGCAATATTTAATTGATATGTCCTATAACTGGTGAAATTAAAACGTATGATTCAAATATGGTCTCTATTATGACTAGGGAACTAACTCGCCTGGACTACCTAAACGAAAGGCGCTAAGTGCTTTCCTTGAAGTGCCCTCCCCGAGACACTCAAGTAGGGATCAGGTTTCCTCTGAAAAACATCCTCCTCTGCAGAGAGTTGAACCCTGGCCGCCCGTGTGTTAGGCGAGTGCTCTAGCCACCACTCCAATCCGATCCTCATTTCTTAGTCGGTGTGGCATCCCTAGACTAAAGGAATTAATGTAAGAGAAATCAATGAGTGTTCCTAATTTTTAATAAAAAATATGTAATTTTGGTTAACAATATACAATATCCTGATTTCAAATATTTCTTTTTATACACCATAGTTGGTGAAACAGGCGAAGGTCCTACTAAGCAGCTTCCCACGTGATACGTGAATTTTAAAAAATGTGCCCCATATGCCAGTTGGTGGAAGACCAGCCCTCGCGAGGCCTCGGTAACTTCCTATACTGACCCACGGCAGCTCATGTTACTTTTTTCAATCCATTTCCTTGTACGCCGCTTGATTTTGAGACTGGCGCCACACATCCGAGAGTCCTGGAAATCACCCAAAGGAATGGGAGAGTGTCTACGCGAAAAATAAAAAAAAATACAAAGGGAAACAACCTGAAATTTACTCATTACAGCAAATTTTATCAACCTTCTGAAAATAGTAATTCGAAGCGCAGGTTCCGCCTTAAATAAAGGCCCCCCCCCCACTCACCTTATTTTGGCAGTTTTTAGCTAATTAATGCCATAAATAAGTCAAAATGTGGTATTTCCGTGCTTTTTTTTGCCTTCACCTCCACCGTGAACATCCACGCGAAGCTCGAGAACCGTCAGATTGAAAAAACTGGAAACGAGAGTACTTCAATGGCTGCCTGGTGTTCCCGGGGTGGATTTCTAAAGTGTAAGGTCAAAATAATAATAAAAGAAAAAGGATGCAAGTTATTACTCCGTCAAAAAACATCTCAGGTTCTGCTCTCTGGATTTACAACTCCTTCTCACTTATTCCTCCGAGCAGCACTCACGGTCAAGAGTCTTTCGAGCATAACATTTCTGAGAAGTATACAATAGATTCGATGATTCTCGCGAAATTGAGTGGAATTTTTTTTGCGTTATGCAGAAATAAAATTAGCAATTTTCCACAAAGGTAAATTTAAATAGACCCGGGTTTCAATGTTTATACATAATTATGACGAGGCATTGTAGCGATCCACGACCCTGTCACGTGTGCTTTCTTTGGTTTAATTTTTTTATAGTCGACTGCTCGCCTATATTGCTCCTTCGGCGGTGACTGGCGCAAGTTTCTTTTTGCACAGAGGCGTATTTTTTTCCTCAAGGTTGAGTTTTCACTTTCTTCCTCGTGTATATTGGTTTTTAATATTACCTTTGGATTTATGAGTATGGATTATAGTAATAAAATTTTTCAGACACAGTAAAATACCTTGGAATTACCTAAACTTCTGATATCCGAACAGATACGTACAACAACTCGTTCTGTTTTGTTGTACAAACTGGCCACGGTTCTTTTCCTCCTATTCTTGCGAAATAATTTGTCTATTAGTGGATGTGGATAGCCGTTATTCACTGCAATCTGTTTGATTGTTTGGGTTTCTTTTTCAAACTCTGAGTCGTTCAGGGGAATGTTGAAAAGGCGGTTAATAAGGGCGTGGGAAGCAGAAAGTTTTTGCGATTAAGGGTGTCTGGAATCAGCAGGTATGACATGGTCGGTATAGGTGGGTTTGCGGAAATTGAATAAATCGAGTGGTTTTAGTAAAAGTTGCCATCTTAAAATTTTTAATGATGGAATACCACCAAGTGAGACTGACGAAAGTGAGTGATATGCCTCTTACACACTTCCTGTTGTAGATATTTCCTCTCAATCATTTACAAAGTCACTGTTAGGTCTCCAAAATAGTCAGCTAGTCACCTATTACTCACAGCATCAATTAGTTCATACCTCTTCAATCGTTATTGAATATTCACCACAGTCTCACGTTAACAACAATCAACAACGGCCATTTACGAGTCGACTGAGAAGACCTTTCTCGTAGAAGAAGTAGCGCCAAGGACTGGGAGAACTAAAAGTGGAAATTTAGGCAACACGTAGCCTAGGCAACGATTCCAAACATTTGTATCCATTATGTATATTCATGATAAAAATAATAAAAACGACGACATATTCACGCAGTCAATACGCGTAGGCGCTCGGATCACATCTCTCGGATACCCATTTCATGAGAAGACGCTAGAGACATAAGCCGTGTCCCAATTCGTTAGGCATTAGGGAGGATGCGGTTAGCTACCTAAATATTTAGAGGCCTTTCGCTAATGGAGCTTGATTTGGGACATCCTTCGCTAGTGTTGCCGTCTACCGAGCTGGAAAAGAATGAAAAACATGTGAGTAATTAATAAAGGAGTGAATGAAACAAATGAAACCTGAAATTAAGAATTTTTTGGCGCCTGTGGCTACCTTCGTATGCGTTGTGAGAATTGGAAAGTGAAATAACATTTTTTCATCCATTTCGTTGTTTGGAGAATCGTTAGTTTTTAGTTTTCGGGGTATTTAAGTTTGTGTCGGTATTCTGGGATTCATATTCGTTTTTTTCTTAAGTGTACTAAGTAGATTTTTTCTTTTGCAGTCGGGTTGCGAAATATTAGAGAATTCTTTCAATTACAGACAAAATACTTGCCGGCCGTGTTTGCCACTTTTCAACTACTTCCTTGTGTACGAGTTTCCTTGTACGACGCATGCAGCGCTTTGCATGATGGGAAATTCAATATGGAGGCGGATTTAGAATAAACTCCATCTACCCTAAATTTCACCCCCGGGAGAGGCATTGAAACAGAAGAAACGAAATAAGCGTTTGAATAATTTTCCCGGCGCAGTGCGGATGGTGAGCAGAGAATCCAGCCGCTGATAAACTATGAGCGACCGGGAGATAAGATTCACGGCTCTATTCAAGAGTGAATATACGGCAGCGTTCTGCGATAATAAAGAGAATTTACCGTCGCCGAAAAATACTTTTTTTTTAGGGAGACAAAATACATCGGTCGCAGAGATAAATCACATCCGCCTCCCACTGAAGAACTCTCGATTCTCGGGGCAGCACCGCGTCCGCGAAACCACAGCGAATGGCGGGCGAAAAATATACAACAAGAATACACTTCCTTTGATCTTCACTTTACGGAATGTATCGACATCACATTCCCTTTAGTAATTTGAGCGAAATATAATTACACCCAGAAATCAATGAATTGGTTTCTCAAACTGAAATTTGGTCTCATTTTAAAGAAAAGTATCTCAACCTTCCAAAAATACTAATCCCCCAATTACAGAACTACATTCCCAGTTTTTGGACGAAAAATGCCCGCCCTTTTACATGGAAAATGGTACGTACATGCACTCCTGACAGACCTTATATAAAAAATGAGGCATTTCTAACGCCTATTATTATTATTATTGTTTATGTAGCCTGGGCTGGATGAGACGGAACCGTCCCCTCTTCCCCCAACCCAGTACATACACAGACACCCATGTCCTGAGCAGATTATATTCTACCCAGGCGGGACTCGAACCCGCGACCCTCGGGTTAGCAGACGAGGACTTTACCCCGCCGCCACGGCAAAAAAATGCTAAATCTCGTCAAAAAAATTAACAGAGCGTAGGTTGTAAGTTATCTCTACTATTTTTGAAAATAAATCACGGCAGTAGTTTTTTCAGGGCCGTAAATAACTTTCCGTTGCGACGGAGTTTTAAACGTCCCATGCGAAAAAAATGAGTCAATTAAAATACATCAAAGTTTTTATCAAATAATTTAGAATTTAAGTCTTATGAAAGTATCCTAAGTCTTCGATTTACGACGGAGATGCGTGTGGAAGATGAGCGGCGTAAGTCGAAACAACGTAAAACGAATCCAGATATCCGTGACCACTTTAATCCCGCGATAAATCAAGGCGTTAATTTCAAAATTCGTTTTTTTGCCTTAATCCCGAAAAAATAGCTATTTCAGATAGGATGATTATGTATCAGTTATCAAAAAACACAAGCATATGCATATACGGTCTATTTTATTAGCAATAAATAGGGAAAAATTTTCCGACGACCCTTGTCCGCATGGACGTAACATCGAATGAGACGTAAATCGAAACGACGCATACCGAGGGCTTAATGTATTAATTTGCACCGTTAAAGATGATATGATTTATTGAATGCTTCCTACAGTTGCAAAATTTAAAATACATACGTCGCATATAGTCTCTATGAGTATCTCACTCAAACTACCTTAACGCGGGTTTGAACATAGATGTCACTTCCATGACAGTGGCTTTTGGAAGTCGCTTGCAAGCGACACTTCGATGTGTGAGCACGGACTTCCATGGCAGTAGGAGTCGATAGTGAGGTTAATCGACCGTGGTTGCTACTTGCAAGGAAAATAGACAGGTATCTACATTGCCTGCCAGTAGCATATCGATTCTGCGATAAAATCGCATCGTATCAGGTGAAACCTTGGTCACAAGACAACAAACGGAGATAAATAATTTAAACAACGAATAACTTAGTCGGAAGAGGGCTCACTTTTGCTTACGTAAATATTTATTTACCCTTGAAAATGTTTTAAATGCTAAAGAACCACAAAGGTAAGCTATAAGACTAGTCTATCATTACATAAAAATAATTGCTGCCACAATTCTCGAACCTGACACGATGTAATTAAGTCCAATTAATGAAATTTATACAAATTTATTATACTCACGAATGCATATAGGACTCAAACAGCGATATACGAACACCACCGTTGCTAAATTCAGTCGATTTGCTTATTTGCCATATTGATTGTTTACTTACGTCATCAATTTGTTTGGGATGAACCGGTAGTTGTAAACAGAGCAATGCCTTGCAAGTAGCGATACGATTTGAGATATCTCTACACTCACTACTTCCATAGAAGTCAACTTCTATGCGAAAATCCGCCTTCACGGAGACGATTTTTGCTTCGACAACTTCGATTAGCTTAAGTAACATCGTAACAAGGCAGGTAAGGAGAAAGACGACCATTGAGAAGAAAGAGTTTGCAGTTTCATGGTGAAATAAGTAATAATTTCCACGATTAGTTTCCATAATCAACATCTTTATCAACTCTTTGAGACTTTCTCGGTCACTTATGGAAATTACCTTCAGCAGTTAGGAACATATGTGCACTATCTTTCGAGTAACTTCGAAGTAGATGATTCCTGACGACGTCAAAACAGATCTAAGCCTCCGAGTACAACGGCTGATAAGATTGTACACATTAAATGAGGGAATTCGTCCGCCGAAAGGGCAGATTTTAATAGTTATTTTTTCCAAAATACACTATCTAGATTCATTCAAGTACACAGCCATTTTTTCATAGTTTAAAAAAAGGCCAGGCTTAATGGCTTTTCAGGTACAGTAGGTAGAAAAAAAATAAATTTACTTTCACTTATATATACTTATGTGTGTTATTTGCCATCTGTTAAGTTATAAGACTGAAATTTCGCCGGTTTGTCTATCTGTTAAAAGATACCCATTTTAATTATTCAATGAGGAATATTAGTTTTCCAAGATTCGCAACTAAACCTCTTTTGGGATGATTTGATAAAAAAATCAACATGTCTTCCGGATATATCCACGAACATTCACATAACATATAATAATATAATATAAAAAATAACACGCAACAGCTGATTCAAATAAAAAAACTCGAAATTACCCGGGCGAAAAAATGAAACTGAATTGAATCGATGCTCTAGAAAAAAATCCTCTCGAAAAAGAAAAGGTGAATGCCTGTTGCGAACTCAAAATGCTGTTTCCGAGAGCCATGTCGCTCACGATGAGCGCCTTTTCATTTTAAGCAAGGTTCGGACGCCCACACTCGAAGGAGAAGAAAGGGAACCTCTTTTCCTTCAGGAGACCCTCACTTAGATCACTGCATTAGCACCTTCTAGGGAAGGAGGTAATGAAATTAACGAAAGGGGTGGGACGAGAGAAAGACAAAGAGAAAGGGCTAAGTTAGAAAGATTTCATGGGTATTAGGATTTTCCAAACTTTTTCCAAGTTTCTCAAAAATAAAAAATAAAAGTCAATTTTAAAGAAATTTCTCTCAAGTCGGAGCCATCGGCGATTCCCAGCCACGAGGGTCCCCTTCTTATAATTCACTCGGCATGCTCTCGAATTTTCCAGAAGTTTTAGCTCCACTGCCCACACCGTACTAATCTGGACGAGTCAAGGCGGAACGGGACGGTAAATATCAGTCACATCCGATAGAAAACTGTACAGGCATAAAATTTCTCAGCACATTCATAAAACCAAAGACTAAGATCATAACCAATAAAATAAACCCTGATATAACTCTCTCAGATGAACTGCAAGGGTTTGAGGCAAGATCTTGGGCAGATGCTGTCTTCGTTATGAGACTGAGTGCTAAAAAATCGACCGAAGGCAGAGGAGCTGCCTATATGAGTTTCATAAATCTAGAAAAGGCATTCGATAGCGTTCGGTTGAGAGGTATCTTATACTGGATTTATATATACCATACAACATAATAAAGGTTATATAAAATATTTTTTGAAGTATTCTACCAGTGAAGTAGTTTTGATAAGAGTCAGAGAGTCTCCTCCCAGTTTTCTACACTTTCAGGGGCCTATCTCGCTCTAGTATATCATTTTACGCCTCGACATACGATCTAACCTTCTTCATCCTGTCCATGAAACCTATTCTCTTTCTTCCCCTTCCCCTGCTTGCCCAACACCCTTTCCTCTGTCACACTCTTGAGCAACCCATCGCCCCTTATTACATCCTCCAGCCACCCACACTGCCGATCTCGATTTTCATCAAGAAATTTACTTTCCTCGCCCACCATCTCAAGCACTTCCTCGTCTGCCTTCCTCTTCGTCCATCTCACCTTCTTCACACCCACATCTCTAATGCCTGCAGTCTATTATCGTCCTCCTCTCTGAGGGCCCACGCTTCTGCTCCGTACAACGCTACGCTCCACATCAAGCTCTTCACATGCCTCCTCTTCACATCCTTGCCTAGGATCCCCGTCATCAGCTCCCTTCTGTTACTTAACTCCTCCTTATGTCTTCGCTACTAATAGAAAATATACACAGCCATAAAATTGTACGCAAAAATCGATGGCGAGCTTACAGACTTAATCCCTGAGGAAGGAGGAGTCCGGTAGGGTGACTCATTAACTCTTCTTCTGTTTTACATCATAATGACGAGATAGAAACCAAGTGCGTAATCTTAACGGCTATGAGCTATACACAAAATGTCTGAAAACGGCTGCTACCATTTAGATGCAAACTCGTGGTCGACTGTAAATAATACATGAGGAATTGAAATTCAAATATCTTGCCACAGAGCTGTCAGGATTCGGCTACATCGAGTCATAAGTCAAACAACAGGTGCCTGAAAGAGAACTGGATGCTTGAACCAAACTACAAGGAACAGATACATCGGGCTATAATCAGAATCTAGAGTTTATAAACCGACTGCAAAACTAGAAATGGCATGCAAGGCGGAGACTCGGCCATACACAGGAAGAACAAGACGGTTACTGGAGGCTGGTGAAATGAAAGTACAACAGAAAATCAGGGGATAAACATTACTGGATGGAGAGGGGAACAAAAAACAAGAAAAAATTGCAATATAGAAAAGAGAAGCGAGTGGACCTTGAAAAGAAAGCATAAATGGAATGATGACATGAATCGCATAGGTGGAGAATGAATAGTAAGAGTTACGTGAAGTACGAAGTCAAATGCGTTATTAGTTACCATTGAGGGGTAGAAGTACAGGAACACCAAAAACGAGATGAGGTGATAACCAAGGCTACGTCGCTTGCTGCAATATATCGTATGTAGCGTCATCTACTTCAGGCGCAAATTAAAAAAGATATTTAAATAAGACGATAATAGGTTATTAATTTATTAATAATTATTTTAACTGTTTATAATCAGTGAAATTGTTAACAAAAAACTATGTTATGATTTCGTTAGGAAAAAGTCACATGGCCTGCATGGTCCGTATCAAAATAACAAACATGGCGGCAAGTCGTGAATGTGAGAAGCGACCCGGGCGGCATTATTGCTCAGCCAGTTGGTGAAACAATTTTGCTGGCCGCAGATTGGACAAAAAAATTGCATTTTTCAACTTCCCGAGTGATTTAGCGAGGTAAGTACGGTATGAATAATATGGTTAGATGTTTTACAGTTATGACCAAAGCCTGCTCTTACTTTTGTATTGACATCTAATTAATTAATTTGGCCTATGGTCCTATAGTATGGCTGTGCGAGGATTTATGTAATTTTATGCCAAGTTTTAAAATGAATTCCACTTCATTGTTTCAAATGTTATGTTGAAGTTTTTGTAATAATGTAAATTATGTCTTCAGTACCATTATTCACAATAAAGTTTCTGTGAATTCCATTTGGTTTCTTTTCATTGGAAATTATGTACCAAACCTAAGAAACAATATCAAATATCAGGAGAACTCGTGAATTTTCATCATTTGGACCAATATCGGCAGAATGTAGAGGTCATGTTATAAGCTATCGCTCAAGGTTTCAGTGCTTCGGTTTAAATTTGGCGGGGTTATCGTGGTTGGGAAGCGCCTGACCGCTAGAGTGCTCTGCTAGTAAAGCATTACCGTTGAGGGGAGGGGAGCGTCGCGGTCTTGGTAATAACCTTATGATCTAACAAGGATGAATGGCGACGGAAAAGAGGAAAGAAGAGGCAATCCGCCTTCTATATATTAGGATAAAGAAGAGTCACCCCAGGATTGATCAACAGAAACAGGAAAACTTATGTCCGTAAATCACGTTAAAGAGTACAGTTATCATACTAAAAAGGATATGGCTGTATCGAATCATAACTCAAACAATAAAAGCCTTTAGGAGAGATGGATGATTCAACAAAGCTATAAGGAACAGATTCATCGAGTAGTACGCAAAATCTCGAGTTTATTAAGCTATTACTATACTTCAATAATGTGTGTTAAATAGAAGACAATGATAAGATATATTGTTAAATTTTATACTTTTCCTGTCCATCACGGGAACTACTTAAATTAGCTAAGGTAACAGATTGTACTAATAGCGATTGATGATACGGCTTATGTTAATGAATTTGCACATAAAAAAGCATTCCTTCACCTACCGAGTGCAAAATTGAAACCGTTGCGTGGGAAATTCTCTCGGGATTCGCACCGGGTAAAATTTTTGGCTGCTGCCAACGTTATCCCCGGTGAATTTAACTCGCTGTGAATCCCGAGAGACTTTCACGCATAGCATTCGCCGGATAAGTACTGAATCATTTATTGAGACTTGTTGGTTCATGTCAATTTTATTAGTGGAAATTACCGCGTCTTCACTGAAATTATTTGTCTATCACAGAGGACTTACAACCGATTCGCTTAGCCTCAGACAAGGGGAAAAGACAAAAAGGAAAAGTGGGAGCCGGAATTTTTAAAATTTTCCGTTTTTTTCTCAAAAATTGAAAATTTCCGTTCTTAAGTGATCTCACACTCTGTATTCGATAGCGTTATCTTTCTTTTTTAGCCTTAGCACTCACAGTATTATCTCGCATTCGATAAATATACTCAGGAGATTTTTCCATGAGATTCACAGTGGAAGAGGACGCCTGGGTAGCTTAATTGGTTCGAGCACTCGGCGCGAAATCGAGGGATCTGGGTTCGATTCCCAGTCCAAGCGAATGATTTTTCCACTGTGAATTTCACACAATTTTGAGATCAAAAGCGGGTGACTCCATTGAAGTAACTGCGTGGCTAGTTCCGTGGTTCAGTGAAAGCTCCCTCACTTTTCGCCTCTCCTCTCTAGTAAATTCCCTTCCTATGAACATTGACCCTTTCAACCTTTCTTCCACCATCTTCGCCAATCTAGCCATTTTCAATTCCCAAAAAAAGTAATTTTTACTATTTCCCCATGATGCATTATCGTTACCTCCTTCTTGTTATGTTTTTATGTTTTGTGTCCTTTTTTGATCGTTATATGTTCACTGAAAAATGGCTTTACGCTGTATGTGATCTTTTTGTCAAATAAATAAATAAACGAATAAAATATGAATTAAATGGTTTGCTTCACCAAAATTGATAAAAATATATCACCAAATCCAAGGAAACTAGCGAGCAAGAATCGCGGATGGAATGCCTATCGCATTACCATCTAGTTGATGAAAGACGTACTACGGCAGAGAGACTGCTTCAGGTGATATTAAAAGGGCTATATTGACCATGGGAACGTATGAAGGTCAACGGTTAAAATTGTGAATGACAGAAAAGTGTTAAATTTTCGAATAAAATGGGGCCCCAACATCGATAAAGAAATTGTGAAAATAAAATTAAAAGGAGAGTTGCAGCAATAAAATTCACGGATTGATGACTCGTGACGATGCTGAGAGGAATGATGGCGATTTTCAGGACATGAAATTCACTGATGAAGAAATTCTCAGACCTGCTGAGGAAGGATTTCGAATGAAAACGGGGAAACCTTTGGAGAAGAGATAAACATCTAGGACACGTTTTAAGTCGTAATATTTGGCCTCTTTCGAACTATGGTGAACTGAAAAAGGAGAAATAGGAGGAATTATCACGAAAGACCGAGGATGGAACACGCCGAGAAAATCATCAAGGGTCGTAAAATTGGAGAACTTAAAGAGGTCAGTCGAGAAGAGAATGAAGCAAAGAAGTGAAGCAAAGCAGTCTCAAGCCCTGGTTACACGATACACTGACTCGAGCGAGTTAATGCGTGGATGCATGAACGCGTGAATGAACGCGAAAATTTACCGTCTAACCGCACCAACTTTGAACGCATGGACAGGAAACTAGAACCTGCTCTATTTGGTTTAAGCATTCGTACATGAACACGTACGGGTTAATGTATCGTGTGACCAGGCCTTTAGGATTGATGGCAGCTAATGATGGTCACACATGAAGGAGAGATGGTTAACGTAACAGAAATTCCCTCCTTTCAAAGGTCTCTGACCCATTTTCCATGATAATTCAAATTCAGATGAACTTGGAGGTAGGCCAGGAGTCGATGCCAAAACTTCACTCACTGTGGAGAGGTTCATGCCAACTGATTTTAACGTCCTCTCGACCGATTTTGCCCCAATATGGTGATTCCCTCCACGTGTGTATGGTAGAATAGCCCAGAAGAACGCAGGAATGGAGAACGACTTTCACCGTCGCCGAGTACGAGGAGAGGGACAGTGGAAGAATGTAAACACTGAGTTTGGCAAGAGAATGTACCCGCAGAGTATTTTAAAAGCAAGCGAAGGCGAGAAACAAAGAGGGCACGGGAAACATTGGAGGAGAGATTGGAGGCAAATACAGTGAAACCTATATTAATGACCACTCCTATCAACGCCGCCCCTCCCTCAACCGCCCCTCACAACGACCATCTTCCAGCAGAACCGTCGGTAGCCGCTCAATTCAAGTTCCACTGTATTTATTTATTACAGTATTCTACCGGTATAGGTAGGTTTTGTTGGATGTCAGAGAATCTCCTGCCGGTTTTCTACACATTCAGGGGCCTCTCTATCTCTAGTATATCCTTTTTCGCCTCTGCATACGATCTACCCTTCTTCACCCCGTCCATGAAACCTATTCTCTTTCTTCCCCTTCCCCGCTTGCCCTACATCCTTCCCTCTATCACACTCTTCAGCAACCCATCACCCTTTATTACATTCTCCAGCCACCTACACTGCCTATCCCGGATTTCATTCAAAAGTTTCCTTTCCTCTCCCACCATTTCAAGCACTTCCTCATTAGTCTTTCTCTCTGTCCACCTCACCACCTACATCCTTCTCCACAGCCACATTTCGAATGCCTGCAGCCAATTCTCGTCCTCCTTTCTGAGAGTCCACGTTTATGCCCCTTACAACGCTACGCTCCATATCAAGCTCTTCACCAGCGTCTTCTTCACATCCTTCTCAATATCCCCGTCATCAACTGTCTTCTGTTACCAAACGCCTCCTTAGCTAGCGCTATTCTCTTCCGTATATCGTTGCAACTATGCCCGTTTTCCTCTAGCGTGCTAACTAAGTAATTAAACTGTTCTACTTGCTCGAGTTTGTGTCCTCCAACTTTAATCACAAGCTTCGTGCACAAAAAATTAATATACATGGAAATTTCCCAGGAACAACTAAACTACGAGAAAAAAACGCCATCTGTATAGATTTCAACAAAATCGTCGCTTTAAGAGTGTTCCCATTTATTTTAAATCAGCCGCCCGTTCATTTGCATAATATGTACTCCTAGAAACTTAAACCCAGTCGAACGACCACCCATCTCAACGACCATTTTTCAGCGGATCCGCCCGTGGTCGCTTAACAAAGGTTTCACAGTAGGTACATTAATTTTATACTCCAAACACCAAATCACGGACATTTTCGAATTCCAAGGAATCAAAACCGGGAAACAATCCGAAAAACCGCGGGAATCCACGATACTGCTCTGAAATTTCAAAGCCATAATTTTAATTTGATCTGCTTGCATCATTAGCAATGATTACCATTTCAACAACTAATAGTTCATCGGAAAACCGCAGCGAGGGCAAGAGTGATCGGGTCAAGAGGCCGTGGCAACTACAAATTTGGAAAGGGATGGATATTCTTCTATAACAAGGTTAACACAAAACGAATAATGACTACTCTGAATTTGCCCGATACATTTCTGCCGAATTTCCCAAATGGTGCACCTCTACCTTCGGCTCTGGCGCCCTATTCCTGAAGGCTACGGTATCTTCGAGGCTCAACCACAGTCTGAAGAGCCTCCCACTTTTGAGTTCCAAACATTCCGACTTGTGCCCTTTCAGCCGACTGAATTCCATTTTTTTGGCAAGCCGAGATTACTGTTTTTTAAGATTGCCTCGACAACGGTAAACTGTGAAGTCACGACTTCGAAACATCCGAACAAGGCCATTTTAATTTGAGTTTCGTCGAGGCGTGGATACGTCACGTCTAAAATATTATCCTCGCAGAAAAAATCCTCCATTTAACGGTATTCATTAATGTTTGTTGCCTTTTTCATTTGATACTGGCTGAATTACTCGGCGTTGCTCGGGATCATACTTCCTTCAAAACTCTTTATATAAGAGGCGAGGGGTTAGTAAAATAGTAAGCAGTTGTGGTAACAGACTACAGTTCAAGTAATTGTTTTATTAAATTAATATTATTTCTGCAGAGAATCTATACAATTGTGAGACAACAGCAAGTAAACAATGTGACGATATCTCTATGAATTCTAACAGAAATTAAGGCCGAAATCTGGTTGTCAAGCGAATAAGGTATTGTTGATTTCACAGAAAAATGCGTTTTTGCAGCTAAAAACGTAATGTTCAGTCAATTACGAAGTGATAAGGATAACTGATTGAAAGAATTCAAAACTTCATTCTTTCAGACATTTGATACAAAAATTCCAACTCTCTATCTTGAGCGGAAGTAATTTTAAAAAAAGCAAAAAATGAAACCACTGCACAAAACCCAATACGTACCATGAGCCACCAAAGGGCCCTTTTTTGGGACCTTTATGGGTCCTGAGATCTTTTTAAAGTAGCCAACAATTTTCCTCCTGCCTTAAACTATTACTCTGCAAAATTTCAGCACGATAGGATTAAAACTGTAGATTTGTATTAAAGACAGACAAACATTCTAATTTATATATTGTGACGTCTCGAACAAGGGTTGATCGAGTGTTGGTTCAAGGTGTTTTGAAATACAGTGCATTTGCCTGGTTGTGTGATGTTATCGTGTGTGTGTGTCAGGGTGAATGGTGGCCGGTGTGGCGTCCTCAAGTTAACTAGGGCTACCTAGGGACCCACTTTATCCCCGGTATGTGAAAAGTAACCCCCTCTCACCGAAAACCCCATCCTTCGACGAGTGACTACCCCTCCCGAGGGATATAAAAACGCCCGGAGTGTGTGATTCGCGAGGAGAAACATTAGGGGAAGTCCTACGATGAGCATAGTAGCCATCACCCTCCTGAGCAAACCAGATTTATGCTGGTGGAGGACGGGATAAGCAAGGAAAATTCGGGAGGAGCAGAGAGTGAAGCGGACGAATGACGGCCGTGTTCTTCCCCGGTGCGGGAGAAGACTGTTTCCCGGTGCCGCAATTATGGGGATCCAAGCAGCGACTCCCTTGGCAGCCTCAACAATTCCTGCATCAACAGAACTCAGTAAGAACGTCGCTGTTTGCGACCCGTCCACCGTTCTGGTTATCCAGATAAACTCTCACTTCCCCAGTCACGAAATCATAATCTCTTTTCCCTTTGCTCCCGTGCATCTAGCCCTCACCAAACTTTCGATAAAGTGTTAAAAAGTATCAGACAGTGACCAATTCTAGTGATCAAGAAACTTTATTTAAGGGCACATGTGAAAGTTAGCCCAAAGTCATTTTTTTGTAACATATATCATTTTTGGAAGGGGGAAAAGTCTCATTGCATTCACCTTTTTTTTGTTTTATGTATGTATTTCACGCTGTCCATCTTCATCTGAATCCTCAAGTGTTGTAGGTTTCAGTATCGTATATTCATCCTCATCAGGGTATTTTTTTTGTTAATTTGGTTCGTCATCAGGTACTGTGAAATATATTTTGGTGGATCCAAATAGACGAATTTACTCGATAGTTCCCTCACTCGGGACGGTTGGTGTTCCCCTCTTCCTACCACGTATATGACGAACGTGTTCCGTCATAATATATAGATAGATTTTATTGAAATGTTAATATTATCATTACTAAGGGGTCCGATGCAATTTTCCTGATCATTTTTGCCAACTTTTCGGGTGATTACGGAAGGAAAACTCGCAGAATTTGCCGGGGCAACGAGGTTTCCCTTCCGCAGTATTTCCAATTTTCCCATACGTCATCTTTGACGCAGAGTTAATCTACTCTACTGCCCTCCAAGACGCACACATGAAGGAGGAGGTGAATAAAAATTACCGGCCAAACTTGACAGTCTAGCGTGGTGTACACAGTAACGTCACCGTTTCAGCGGTAAACACCACATCATTTACGATGAGAGCACCTCATACGCAGTAGCCGATACCGACTTGATGTAAGGAGATAAGGATGACGCTGATGAAGGGCGTCACATGGAGTGTCGTGCTGCATGGCGCAGAAACCTGGGCTATCAAGGAGGAAGATTAGAATAAGGCTGAAACCGATTGACTAATGGGTGTGGAGCACGATGGAGGAGTTGCGAAGGAACCTCTCCATCTTGGTCGGGAAGAAAACAGTTCTTGGTGGGCGAGGAGACGAAAGTTCAGGATGTAATTACGAGTACCGTAAACGGAAGTGAATCCGGTAGGGTTTTCGAGGTATTATAGGAACCTTGAGGCGTTATGGTAGCGACGGCCGGGGGGGGGGGGCGTTTGAGGCCTCATTTTCACTCTACCCGTGTTTACGTATCAATCAATTACGGGTTAACTATTAAAGATGTTGACTTCGGGTTTTCTTTATTTGGTTTGAAAGATATCACTCCAAAATACGATGCGAAAGAAAAATTTTCATCCCACTGGGTTAGGGAGGAAACTTACCTGAACTTTGGCTAGCAAAAACTCACCTCTCAGCCAGAAATTTTAAAATCGAAGACGGTCAACCTCTGGCGACATCTTTCTTCTATACGATACGTAAATAACGTCCATCATTACTCGTTTTTGAGGTCGCAATCTTTAAAACGGTCGGCCCTTGCTCGCTAAAAATCTAACTATTATTGGACACAATGGGGGCGAACCGTGTCGTACGAACCGTCTACATTGAATATTTGGCGGTGATCGCCTTGATTGCCTCCTCGAGGTTTTCTGGAGAATAATGCTTTATCCTCCATCCATGGGCGTAGTTAACGCATTCAGACAGAGGGGAGAGAAATTCCCAGGGAGTGTGGGAAGATAGTAGATTTTAACATCTTTTGAGACCAATTTTCAACAGCAGAATTGCTGATACAACTGCCTATTTTCCATTGATGTTCTATTTCATCGCTTTAATTTAATAACTGAATTGAGATAAATTAAGCAGACCAACAAAAAATGTCCCTGTAAACTTTGCACTTCCGAGTTCGAAACATCACAAAAATTTTCTCTCTTCAAAATATTGGGGGGGCGGCGGGGGGTAGGTACTGCCACCCCCCAATTACCTACGCCTCTATGTATGTCTCCGGCCATCAGGATTTATGGGTAAGACAGTGGCATTGAGAAAAATTGTAACTATAACGACCAAAACAATAAATTAACAAAAATTCACAACACCACATTCACCCCTCTATCTACACTTAAAAACCTCATAGAGAATACGAAAATTGGAAAACATATATTTACATTTTCTCAATTAATTATCGCCCTCAAATATATTATTGAGCAAGGAAAAATACTTACACAACAACATAATTAACCACTGTATCTATTATTGTAGTGATAATGTGATAACATTGAAGACCAAGAAAGTGCAACCAACTGAACGAGAGACTCAGACTCGTGATTTAAGCTCTATCTAGTTTAGCCAACTAGTGTCCATTACATGAACCAACCACCGTTGCCTACATCCCCCTTTTGTTAGTCTGCAAATTCCTTCTACACTCAAAATTTATGAGCAAATACCATCTTTAACCTGGTTCATGGTAAGTATGCCATGTGGTAGGAATAAGAGATGAAATGCCGGGTAATGATGTAGGCTATCATAATAGAAGTAGAGATGGGTAAATTACCGTAATTTTCATTTGAGATAAATTACCATGGTAATTTTTGAAAAATACCATAATTGTCGGGTAATTTTTAATTTTCTACAATTAATAGCTGATTGAGAATTTAATAGGAAAGCCAATAGCAATAGCAAGGAGTTAACGGCATAGAAACCATTACTATTGCTACATTATTGTTAATTAAAAACAAAGGAAATTCACAAACAAATAAGGCAGCCCACACACAATTTGGTGTTCGTATTGTTGATGATTTCGTTTGGTAAGAGAAATTTTACTTCAAACCGTTAGAACATTAGCCCCACAAATATTCCACATGCAAATATATTCTACAAGGGAGTTATACGTGCCTCAATATAAAATGAAGATTGAATTAAATATTCATGGACTTGGGTTAAATGAATAGGTTTGGAATATACCATATGAAAAATATCTGAGATGTAGGAGAATATTATCGGTATTTTTTATGCTCTTCAGTAAATTACATAAAATACCATGGTAATTTTCAGAAAGGCCCATCTCTAAGTAGGGATATGTAGCATAAGTGGGGAAGGAGAAGAGATAGAGAGAGAGAGGAGGCATTTGGGATAGAGAGAGAAGAGAGATAGCACACAGGCAGAGATAAGAAGTGAAGAGTATGAAATATATAAATGCCTTCTTATCAGGGAGCAGATGAGTGGACCGCAGCACTAATATTTCCATCCCAGCATTGGTACCATAATCTCCTACCTCCAATATTTGTGTACACGGCCCATCAGTAATGCACAAAATCTTTCAAGTAGGAAATAATCCCATTCCTCAAGTTTTTCATCAGAGTATTTCCCTACTCCATGAAATGACAAGGGGTTTTCTTTCATACATCTCTGAAGGTATTTGGATGTGATTTTCATAATTTAGACCTTACTTCAATGAAGCAAACAAGCTTTCTGCCAAAAATAATTTCAACATGCGCATTCACCCTAGTTCCTTAAGCCTACAGGTGTAAGCCTCTCACATGTTATCATTATGGCACATTTTCCTCGCGTTCACCTGGACACCCCATACACAGCATCTCACGCTGATACACTTGAAATCAATATGAGTTTTCCAGCTTATTCAAACAATAAATCTTAGTCAACTGTATTAATTAGGATGCCTAATATTTGTATGAAAGTCACAAGACTCCTAGACAGAAAAATTAAAACAAGCCTCCTTTAGTTGTAGAAGTATTCAAATTATAATTATCTAACTTTCAGAAGAAATAAGCAAACTGTTCAAACAAGAAATTTCTACAAATCAAAGAAACTGCTAACAACTACAAAAAGAAATACATAATAATTACACTCACCAAACTGCAACTTAGTTTCCATTTCAATTCTCAGCAGGATTCCACACTCCGTTTTAATTAAGAATTTGTCTTGGTTAAATGATGAAAATCCATGCGTGCAATGTCCTAGAGTGGAAATTTTGGATAAAGACCTTAAGCAATGGTGTTTTTTTATTATAATGGGAACTAAAGACTGATAACATGGGCTAATAAGGGATCAAATTTATCATTTCTCTCAGAAAATACAAAATAAATACCATTTAACCAAGGATATTGACTGATGGTCCTGATATCCAACAGTAACAATATCTGGCATAACATCAGCTTGAGTGAGCATAATTCACAATGATAAAAATATTTTACCAGGACTGGGATTTAAACGCAAATACCCTGATATCATATAGAGGGATTTGTGCATTAGTATATTCAGCAGAGCTAGTCATTCATATTTGGCTGTTGGAGACTAGCTAAGCTTTAATAAAGCCCACAAAAGTAATATTGAAGATAATTTAGCCCACACAACCAAATGTTTCCACAACCATGATTAAGGTAAGCAATGGCCATGTATCATATTTTTTGACAAAAAAAGGTGTTATTCACAGTGAGTTCGGACCTCAAGGACAAACAATGATCAGCCAGTTTTTCTGTGAATTGCTCAAATGGTTGAGAAACAGAATCCAAAAGGACATTTGTGACAACTGGATCCTGCATCACGAAAATGTATCGAGCCACTTCACGCTCCATGATGCCGAGTTGCTTGAAAAAATGGGCATAACAACACTGCCCCAGCCACCGTACAGCCCTGACTTGGCACCATCCGACTTCTTTTTATTTCCCAAGATGAAAAGAACTCTGAAGGACACCACCATTGAAGCCTGAAGGCATTAAAAGAAGCTTCCACAGCCTGTCTATGAGAGGTCCCCGTTGAGGCCTTCCAGGGAGCCTATGAGGCATGGGTGAAGCATTGGAAAATGTGCATTGAGTCAAGAGGAAAGCACTTTTAAAAGTTCTAAAGAGATTGTTCAAACAATGAGTTTTTGAACTTTTGAAAAAAAAAATTTCTGGAACTTTTGGGATAGACCCTGTATGATGTATGCTAATGCAAATATTTCATACAATATCATGCATATGGCTTCATGAATTTATCAAATTCCTTTACAGCCTTTGTGAAATTCACAGAGTCAGAGAACAGCTGAATCGGTTATTGGTGAAAGCACTGGGCATGAAAAAGATGTTTCAAATCCCAGTCCAAACTTATCCATTTTTAGTCTCACACATTCATGTAAGTATCCACTTAGTGAGAGGAGAGTTAACTCCTGCTAAAGTTAGTATGCTTTGAAGTCAACCAGAACTGGTAGTACCATCTATTTCCACTATGTTTCATTTGGACAAGCCATTTTTCCATTGACTGAATACAAAGTTAGCTAACACTACACACATTCACTTAAAAGAATGATGAATTATGAAATAAAAACAAAATCACCTGTTGGGTCACTGAAGCACAATTTTAGAAAACCATGAAATAGCAGAAGATGGAAGAGTAGGATGGAATTTAGGATGCAATGAAGAAAGGAAGGTTTTAGACTGAATCTTAGAGACAGTGCAAATTAGTAATATGACTCTTGTAGAGGAAACAAAAGAATAGCAATAGACCATCAAAGCCTACCCTAATCCATAGATGACCAAATAATGACCTCACTAATAAACCCATGCATTTTTCAAATAAAAAATTAATTACATACTCATGACTGATTTTTTTTAGCGATTCATACTTTTGTCAACCATATATTATAGAGATCATGACAAGACCATTACAGTTTTACAGGAAAGGTAACTCTGCCACCTGAGCCAAATCTAGCTTCCCAGAAAGATATGGAGCAAAGATAATTATATAATATGACTATGTTCAGCTGGACACACCCAGCAGCCTCCCCCATATCTTAGCTTGGTACCATTCACTAACCTATCACTAAAGCATTTGTCTATCATGCTGTCAAGAAATCATCTTCAGCCTTTTTTCTCAAAGGATGCTGAAGGACATAAAGATAGCTTGATAACTAGATAACTTGATAACTTGATAGCTTGATAGCTAGATAACATAAAGCTTGTCTTCCAACAAATATCGCACGAAGGAACATTCATTCAACACTTGAATTATTCCTTTACGAAGAGGAAGATAGTTCAACAGATGGCTCACTGAATGGTGAGGACTTGAGCTATTAACACTTAGTGGATGAGAAGTCTGTGAAACCACTGAATTAATCTGGCTGCTATTGTATTATCCCTTAGTCACAGAAAAATATACATGAATGATTAGGTGAACAGTCAAACCCAAGCAGATATTCCTGGCGTGAGTTTAAAGTGTAGCACATAAAGCATTATATAATCACTGCCAGGAAAAGATAAACCCAATTTTGTCACTTTAGGGGGCCTTACTCTATTTAAACTATATTCACTGGAAGCATGTTTATAACCTTTGAGTTGTTTATTTGGGTTTTTCCTGCGTTGATTCAGATTAACGGCCAACAGTTTCGTTAATGTTACAGCTAGTGTCATCAGGTCTATCCTACAATATTTGTTGGAAGACAAGCATTGTCTTATGTCCTTCAGAATCATTTGGGAAAAAAGGCTGATGATGATTTGTTGACAGCATGGCAGACAAATGCTTTAGTGATGGGTTAATATTAACCGGTATGGGAAAAACCCGAATAAACTGAACTCAACAAATCACCGCAAAAGCCTCCGTACCATGTTTAACCTATATCTTAATGGGTTTTTCCATAGTCACAAGCCTTGCTGGCTGGGGTTTTTTAAATGTCAACTCTATGTGCCAAACAAACCTTCGGGGCACAAATTTTGTGCTGGACACACACCCTCAGAAGATAAAGGTTAAGTGAAGTGGTACAAATTCATACACACCTGAGCTGAGATGTAATACCTCAATGAGAAAATTTTCCAAAAAACTTCAACTGAATTGGCCAGGATTTGATCAAGGAAAGAGATTATTAGTGATCGTTTTTCCCTTGTGGCTCACAATGCAGTGATCCTTGTGATCCTTTGACAGTGACAGTGATCCTTTTTCCAGCGGAGCAACTTCCTCCCACTTGTTTCAGTTTTTGCTGTTCAAGTTACAACATGACCTTCCATCTTAATTTCTTCTGCAAACCATTATTTTGGCTCTCTTTATATAAATCTTAGAGCTGTATGGTTTCATAGTTTTTCAATGTAGTTAAAATCCCTCTTCATATACTGTCTTCTTAAATTAAACTAATGTATTTCAGCAAATCACATTATGCCAATGTGATATTGTTTCTCCACACTAGTATTTCAATGCTTCACCTTCATTCAGGGGTGATCCCAGGGGGGGGGGGGGGGGGGGGGGGGGATAAAGGGGATACATCCCCCCCCCGAAAGTTTTGGGTTTTACCAAGTAATTTTAACAACTAGACGTAGTTATCAAATACTACGTTAAACACTCCGATCACTGATCTGAAAAGGTTAATAGTTATTGTTATGCTCATTATTATATAGAAATAATGATTTAACAGTATTACAATTTTTTTAGGATGACTGAAAATTGCCATAATTTAACGGTAGTCTCCCCTCCCCCCGAAATACATTCCTGGGATTGCCCCTGCCTTCATTTTATGCTTTTTATCATAAATATGAATCAAGGAACATGGAAAGGAAAGATCACGTTGCCATACTCCTCTCCTATTTTCTCTTGAATTAGAGCTATATTTTTATCACTGCCAGCTGTCCTTCATGAAGCCTGGAGGTTATTCTTCTGTCATTTTCTGATACATCTTGCTCCTTATATTCAACCTTTTGCTCCAAATTCACCTTGTCTCTGTTAATGAAGTCATTGGATGAGGACTGGTCTTGTAGATAATTTTGAATGGCTTAAATGGCTAATCTGGTAACTTAATAGCCTGCAACCACGATGACCTCCATCCCAAAATTAAGCCATCTCTCATTTCCTTCTTCAGCAAATATTATTAGTCAAATTATCTATGTATAAGAAATACGATTGTTCCCAAATCTTATCATTTAACAACTCTTCACCTCTTTGGAAAAAGGATGATTACTTACATCCTTTTAAAACCAACTGACATTCAGCCAGTTACATTCACAATTAGGTAGTTGGTAAGGTCCAGTTAAGGCCTCATCTCCCAAGCACTTAACCAGTTTTAATGATATTTCATCAATTCATAAGGGCCTTAACATAATTCCCATGCATCATTGCAGCATCAAATCCTGATCTTGATAAGGAAAGCCATTTAGTCATCTTTACATTATGCTTTCTCCTCACAGTTCTTATATATGACTTTCCCAAGTTTGCTCTAGGCTTCATTTTTTTTCCACGGGAAGACAATACCAAACCTTATAGTAGCACTTTAATTTTTTCATCCATCCTTCCCTGTCAGTATTTAGGTACCACGTAGCTAATCAAATTTAATACTTCAATAAAGATTGCTGCTTTATGTATTCAATTGTTTTATTTCTTTTTCTCCTTATTAGATTCAGCACATCCTCAATATGAAATAGTTTCTCATGGCTGTTTTCCTTCAACTTACTCTCCTGTAGCTTCAAATTTTCAACCTTTATATCCTACTCTCCTCCTTAGATTGATTTCTCTAAGGATTTTTCTTCTTGAGATACATTCACTTTTCAATGATTCTTCAGAGCTCTTTTCAGTTTCATAAACTTCAAATAGCATTTCATCATGACCAAATTTCATGATCTGCACATACATAAACCAAATTGTAAGCTCTTACATGCATTTTTTGCCACATATATGTGATAGTTATTGACTATGGTAATCGCTACATGCATGCAGCTGTATATAGTACTTCATTGTTACTTTGTATTATCCACGTACTAAACTACTGTCTTTGTATAACAAAACCACCACCTTTATAGACATTATAGGGTGAATGACTATCTAGAATCTACTGGCTATGGCTGTTTATCAGATTTACCCGAAACCATGTCACAAATGTATGTCTTCAAATGCTTTAATATATAATTTTTGTTATCTAATAGATGATTTCTGTTACTTCATAACCGACAGAAATGAAATTAGTTATTATTAGTATTATCATCTGCACCAAATGTTGGCACACATCTAAATATATTTATGTATTCATTAATTGGTGGTTCAATCCTAAGATTGGTCGGCTGCAGCCCTCTACTCCTCCTTACTTTAATGCTAGTTCCCTTACTTCATGGTATCTCTCCTTATGCACTTTCCTCTTGGTCCATGAAATCATTCATCTTCCTCTGGGGACTTTTTCCTCTACTTTATCAACAATTATGTTCTTCATTGTCTCAGGGTGAGTTCCATCCATCTGGTTCTTCCTTTCCATATCAAGTTGCCTATGGTCCTTGCCTCTCATACTCTTCTGTAAATTTCCTAATATCTTCTTTTGTCCATCCGTTCAGTCTCCAGCACCATGTTTCAGAGGCACCAAGTCTGTTCTGGCCTGCACTTCCAATGGTCCATGCTTCCAATCTATAGAGTGCTACACTCCACACGAATGTTTTCACACACTGTTTCCTAGTTTGTAGCCCTATCTCCTTCAAACACAGTAGTAGTCTTCTTACCATGAATGCTTTCATTGCTTGGGCTATTCTTCGCTTGATGTAAGTTTTACCCAGGTAAAAATATTTGGTCTTTAATTGCTCTGAAAAACTAACATCTGATCTGGAAGTGGTCTGTAGCTGGACTGAACTGGTCTGAATTTGAAATATCTTTAAAAGATCACTTTAAGATTAGATATTAGTCTCTGAGAGCAGATACAAACCAAATATTTTTACCTGGGTACTTTTTCCATCCCACATGGTGATACTTCAGATATAAGTGAGGGAATCTAATTGCTCTTATTTCATTCCTACTCAGAGTGACTTCTGCATTCAGCTTTCCTCTCCTGCTTAAAAGGATTTCAGTCTTCTTCTTTTTTAATTTCATGCTGTATTCTTGGAGAACTTGGTCCACTGTATTTCTCTATAAGCATATCTAATCATCAGTATCTGATTCTATTTCTGGTTTTCAGGCATATTGCATGCAAATGTGCTATTTCTCCTTCAATGACATCCCTTTAAAATGCATGGCTTCATTGTAGTAGATTTAATTGGTATACTAGAATCCATGCTGAATAAAATATTATTATCACTATCCCCCTGCCTACTATTACAGTTCTTGAAGTCTTTTATTTAATTGCAAATTACAGCTACTTAAGCACATATAATATTCATTTCCTAAATTTGTGATTACTGACAAATGTGTGACTGCAAGGCCACTTAACAGTCAGAACTTGAGTCAGTCTTCCTCCTCTCCTCTTCAACTCTCTAGAACCATCATTCCTTCTTTGCCTTCAATAACCACACTGGCTTCCAAGAATCATTAAGCTACCGTCATAGTTCATTACCATTCCTTCCATTAAATAATACATACCTTTCACTTAATACCTAGTCCTTAAGAGTACAATGAACACATCCATACATCCACTAGTAAGTTTTTCCTTAGGTCAATATCCTAATCATCATATTACTTATGTTCCCTTGAATACATCTCTTTACTCTATACCACTATTTATATCCAGTCTTCTTTTTTTGTTTCAAATGTCTAGTTTCCCAGTCTCCTATACTTTCACATGGCCAGATGTTTCATATTCATAAGTACTACTCCTAAATTAATGCTAGCCACACCGGTCAGCAGTACTTTCTACATTGGTCACCACTGTTAGACCCAAATGGGAGAAGAATTACAATACTGAAATATTTCACAGATGAGGATTCCATCACAATATCTGTCTGAATAAAATAAAAGAGGCAGTAAACAGCTTGCTATCAGGATACAAATATGAAATACCCTTTACAGTTGCCATCTATGCCACAGAACTGCAGCTACTGGGTCACATAATATACTACCATTACCATACTTGCTATTGGGTAAGTTGCTTGCTGACTTGTGCAAAATACACCTTAAATATTTGAAGAAGGGCCCAGCCCTTTTTTTTGCCAACTACTAGTTGGAGGCATCCACTTGCCAAGTCGCAACATCTTCACCAAGTGCATGGCATTTCTGAATCATCATACCAAACATTGGCCCCTACATACTCAGGATACTATCACTCATTATCCATAAATTCATATTCATTGAGTAACCTTTTTTTGGAGCTTACCTCCACAGCTTAAGCTGTCGACACTGAATTCATTGCATCTCAACATTGAGCCCAGATTATTTTACTATTCAACTTACATTTGCATACTGCAATGATGAATATAACAACATCATCTCGAGCATAATTATTGGAAGGAACAAGCTCCTTTAATTCACAATGCATGAGTTCCAGCAAATGATACAAAACATTATTTCATAACCAATAGAATAAAAAGATTAGCTTGGATGCTGGAATTGAAGCTTCCTAAACTCGGTCATTTCTAGAATGATTTTGGGCTGTCTTGAGGAATTTGTAAGTATTGAATCTGTGACTTTGAGCATTCTATGGTACTAGGCCTCATGAGCAATTTCTTCACTACACATGAGTATGATCAAGTCTTGCATGCAACTTTAGAAGAGAAACTATAAATAGATTTAAAAGTTGACAAGCTTGCCGCTCCATATGGAGCAGAGTGACAGAGATTGGAGGTGGTAAAAAATTTGGAAACAAACTTGGGAGGAGAAATAATATTCTCATAGGTCAATTTCACTTTATTCACCATTGCACGGACATTTCACCTAAATTGACTCACCGAGGTAAAACTGGGTCACAGAGAAGGGGCCTCAGGCAAGCCAAACCAATCATAAATAGCTGGAATAATAAATATAGCAATTCCACAAAGAAGTGATGTATTGAAGCATGACACAAGTTTTTATGCCATTATCTTCAGTAGACAATGCATACGTAAATCGCTCCTGACACACCTTGCCCAGTAACAGGAAGAGAAGGGAATGGAAAGGATGGAGGAGGGATTCAAATGATATGAGCTGCATCTATAGAGAATTCAAAGAGTATACACCAGTTTGGAGCAATATGATTCAGGATTGGATTGGATATTTGGGGAGGTGACCGACAGCTAAGGTCACATGCGCCATAGGGGACAGGTAAGGGAGGAAGGGTGGATAGAAGCCCGGCATCGGCATTAGCCTGCTCTTAACGAAAGGCACCAAGGGGACCATGGTTTAACATCTCATCCGACAGACAGAGTACTGCACTTCAAGTGCCCCCCACAAGACACTTAAGTAGAGATCGGGTTTCCAATGAAAAACATCCTCCTCTGCAGGGATTTGAGCTCTAGCCGTCCATATGGTTAGCCAGTATTCTAACCACCACACCAATCCAATCCCCCAATATGATTCAGTCAACTATTAATAGTGCTACAATTCGTGAAGTGATCAAACTGATTAAGTTATCTCCATTCCCTTAACCATCAACTTAGTCCATTACAAATGATAACTCTTAACAATAAATTATTCTCCATTTTCATTTTGTAACAACCAGAATAAAAGGACAAAACAAATTTGTTAACAAATCAGAAAGAGATTTAAGATTTTAATTTTTTGATAACTTGGTAACATCCTTTGATTGACTCGGTACTGTTTTCATCACCTTAGCATAATTGAAAATACTTTAATAGGCCAGTGAATGTTTCAATTCCATCAATCAATCCACCGTTTAACTATTCTTCATTGATGTTTATAAAATTTTAAACCAATGGTAACACTTTCTCATATACAAATCATAAAATCACATCCATATTTTCCCTTATGTAGCCCTGGCAGTCTTTCACATTTTGTTAATTTATGGTCATCTAAGCATTATTTTTATTAGAGATCTACCTTTTAAGGTAGGTTTAGATGGAAAAGGGTTTCCACAACTAATCTTTCACAGCCACAAGCCCCTATCTTCTTACACAATTTCATTCCTCAGTCTGGCATACATCATACTCATCTCCATTACATTGATTAAAGTCTCTGCTCTTACTTCCCCATCCCCACTTGCATTACATTCATCCATCATGGCACTCAGTATCTCCTCACCCACTCCAACAATTTAATCTCCATCCTCCAGCCGTATACTCACCCACCACGATGAGCACTTCCTCATTCCTCTTCCTTTCCATTCATGGCACATTCTCCATTATACTGCATTCCCACATCTCAAATGCTGACACCGATTCCCATTCGTATGAGTCCATATTTTATTCCAGGATACAAATATACCCTCCAATTCACACCCTTAACCCATCCTTTCTTTGCGTTTGTACAAAAGTACGCCATTGACTCACATCAATTAGCAAATCCTTTGTTCGCCACAGCAATTTTTCTTTCAAACATCCCTACAGTTTGCCCATTATCTTAGGGTGACCAGACAACAAGAAATGAAAAATAGGACAGCATCCTATGAAAAAGGAGGAAATGGGGGAAAAAAGGACGATACTGGAAAAATAATGACAGTTTTATCATTCACAACTCATTTATGTGGCTTTAGTGGAAGTGCTGCCATAGATGGTACATATAGTACACTACAGGTATGTATGCAGTGAGATACACCATTACAAAACAGAAATTTAAAATATAATCACGATAACAGGAGGAAATTTTCAGGTTCTTTGAAAAGCTTCCTGAAAGCATTTCTAAAAAGGAGGAGATGTCCACATATTCTGGATGTCTCATTACACTATACCTTCATCCAATGCACCATCCATCATCAATCCAAAGGTTGGTTTTATGTGGCTATTCTATTGACTCTCCTCTCCATCAAATGCTTCATTCCTTCATAATAATCTACTTTGATGTCCTTCACGTGTCCTCATGTACTCAATTATTGGTCTTCTTTTGTAATTTGTTTCATTCATTCCTCCCACGAATGCTGCTTCAAATAAACTTTTATCATAAAAATTGAAATTTCCTACCCACTGCAGAATGTCCTTAAACTTTAATATTCAGCCCCACTTTATGGGTCATCGAAAATCTCATTATTTGAGCTGATCTTCACTACCTGTGAACAGCCACAGTCAGAACTACATAAATCTTTTTAATGAACAACTTTTTTCCTGTGATAACCAAAACTGTTTGCTATCACAAGACCATTTCTGATGCAAGAAGCCGTAGAAGATTATCATGTACAAGATTTCCTGACCACCTCAACTTCCTCGCCTTCTATAACCCTATTCCAGCTGTCATTACACATGAAGACTTCTTCTTCAGACCATTCTCATGAGCCACCTAATAACACAATTTGATGAAAGAAATTGCAAGAATTTATGCATGGAAATAGCATAGGGATTATTTTTCCTTGTGAATTTATGCATGCTTCGTGGCAATTCACCACTTAAATCAACACAATTTTCAATTCATATCCAAACACACATTAGTTTGTGAAATGAAGTGCCTCATGTTGGACATTTCATTTGTATATACCTGCACCTTCAACATCTAGACTCATAAATAATTTCCAACTTTACATTGTAATTTATCACTGCTATGCTAGTAGTCCGAGGCTATCCCAATGGAATAGTCTTCCTACAGCATATGTCTTGAGAAGGTTCCACTGAAATTCATCACATGAAAAACAGGTAGCAAGCTATATCCTGGGGGCTCAGGTTGGTGTAATTGCTAGTTCTGTCCAACCATGTCCAGCCAGGGTTTAAATCCCAGCAGAGAATATTTTTCAGAGGAAACCTGATCCCTATTTGGGTGTCTTGTGGAGTACAGCACTCCATCTGTTGGATGAGACATCAATGAACAATGAGACAACAATGGGATCACATGAGTGATCCCATTGGCACCTTTCATTAAGAGCAGGCTAATGCCGACACCAGGTTTCTATCCACCCTTCCTCCCTTACCTGTCCCCTATGGTGCAAATGACCTTAGTTGTTGGTCACCTCCATAAAATCCAATGCAGCTGTATCCTCAGGATAAGAATGTATGGTTTCTGGTTGCATTCAACATCATAGCAAGGCAGCTCATTAGATTATTTTGAATGCCATATTACGAAGGTAATGATTGTTCCTGCATCAGCCCAAATAGTCTCCTCTGTTTTATTACATGCAGAGCTGCTGCCCTCTCCATTGAGAAACTGGCAAACTCCAGGTATATGAAAACCACTTACCAAGCAAGAGGTCTGCACAGGTTTTCTGAGCCATTTGATACTTCCTTACCTTTCATCACCTCCGTAATTATTCAGTCATAGAAACCCAAGGAATTATGGATATTTACAAAATGATTCCTTACAAAAGTGTACTTCTCCCCACTTAGTTGTATGGTAGTGAAACATGGGTATGTCAGGATAAACATAAGAGTACACTAAACACCGTGGGTATGAGTTATTTGAGGAGTGTTTGTGGAAAAAGTAGGATGGATAGGGTCAGGAATGAGTGGGTCATGAATGAATGTGGGTTAAATGCTCCAGTAGTAATGGACACATATGAAAGGAGTGTCCTTCGTTGGTTTGGCCATGTTGAGAGAATGGATGAGAGTCGAAGAACGAAAAAGATATATGAGAATGAAATGAATGGTGCGAGAGGTAGAGGTAGGCCGAGAAAGTTGTGGCTGAATGTGGTTGAGGAAATTCTTAGGAGGATGAATAAGAGGAGTCCTAAAAACAGGAGAGCATGTATGAAGAAGTGTATGGGGGTAAATGAAGCAAAGGAGGTTTGCAAGGATAGGTCAGAACGGAGGAACTTATTGAAGCAGAGAGTTAGGTGTACAAATATGTATTTATGAGTGAACTTAGTGACTCTGCCTGCCCCGGAAGGGAATGGCATAATTGGTATGTATGTATGATTCCTTTCTGCAGACTAAAACTTTGACGTGGTGGAAGGGCTTGCACATTCCTATGACCCCTAGAGCTGAAATGGTAGGAGTAATTTATAATGCTCCCGATAGGACCACCTATGCCAGATAGGTCAAGGATAGGAGCCAGACGAAATGTAGTCCCGTGATAGTGTCACGTGAAACACACTGTTGGGAAGCGGGGTTGGGAGGCCCCTTTCAACTATTATACTACCCAGAAATATGAATGTCGCACAAAGAGAAATGAATGAATCCTGAATCCTGGCAACTATGGGACGCCAACCAATGGGGCAGGTGTCAGGCTCGGCATCGGGGGAGGCAAGGCCCCCGAGGTTGTCATCACATGAAATCCTTGCACAACAGAGTCATCACAGGATACAAGGACCAAGGAAGATAAGAAGAAAAGGAAGAAGAGAAGGAAAGTACCGATAAATATAGAAACTTGGAACGTTAGGACAATGATAAAGGCTGGGAAGTTGGAAAATATTAAACGGGAAATGGATAGAGGGAAAATGGATGCCTTGGGGCTGTGCGAGGTGGTTGAGTGGCAAGGTGGTGGAAGAAAGACTTAGGAAATTGCAGGCAAACATATGCTCAGGTATACTCATAGATAACCATGCAATGGAGCAATTAGAGTATGAAAGAAAAATATCACTGTATGGAATACCAAATTAAGAGACTTCTTTCCCATTGCCTAAGTGCCTGAGTAGTTGAGGTAACTTTCTTCTAAAAATTATGAAATTATTCACAAGCTCTACAGCACTAATGCTAAAGAAGCTCTAACTTTGCACTATACTGCATTGATTGGCTTGTCCTGACTTTCCCGTCAACTAAACTGTGGTCCAGATGAGCCATATAAATACGGTGAAATCCCAGAAGACATGCAGAACCCAACTGATTGACTCCGTGAAAACCTACAAACTACAAAGCTGTTATTTTATACCACATTCCTTCATGCCCGTGGACTCTTACCCTGAATATTCATAAGCATAGGAGCATTCTGGCATAATAACTTTCAGTGAATTACTGTCTAACACTCACTGATATTTGAAAATCATTCACTACAAATGAAAGAAATGATGGCTAAGAGGAGATATCTTAATCAACATTTCATCAGACTGAGTGTAGATATATGGCAAAACATAAAACCTCTTGAGCCCATGAAATTTATCATCAAACGATTCAGATTATAACAAAATCAAACTGATATTTTCCCTTGCTCTGATACTGATTTATAAAACATTTTAAAACTGACTGGTATGCAACAAACAGAGTATTGGACTCACTCAGTTTCAGTGAAAAGATATCAAAAGTGGATTAAGGGTAGCTGAGGCCCCGAGCACAGAAGAAATTATTGGGCACCTTAGCCCTCAAGTAGACGCGCTAGTTCACTGAGTGAGCCAGGGTACAAATTTTCTTTGTAACTTATATCTCTCAGCATGTAATTATTTTGCCCTCCTCAAGACTTCCTACAATGATGTATTTTAAGTATGAGTCAAATTTCACTGGCATCCAATATCATTTGTAGCAATTATGATTATTTTTTTGAACTTGAGTTGAGTGGTGCATGGTGCACTGTCAGGATGGCCTATGTAAGAAAAATTGTAACTTAGCTTTTCTGCTTAAGTATATTCGCCTCAAATGCTTTCCCACTAGATTTCAAACTGTTCTATATTTACTCCTTCACTTTCTGTTTTGACTTTTCTTTATGCCTGTGAAGGTACATGACAAGATTTTCTCATTACCTCAGTTTTAAAGCATGCAAACTTTGTCATCATACCCAAGGAAAGGTGTGGCAATCATTATTTGGAGTGAAGTGCAAATTTCATGTTCCACACCAGACTATTCAAGGTTCCCATGATGTGAATCAACCTATGTTTAACTAGAATGACTAATTCCCTCAAAACTAATCCTGAATTGGTCACTGCACTTAGGAAATATAATTTTTCCTCGAGGGCTACAATTCTCTTTCTTTCCTTGAATATTTGCTTGTTTCTGAAGAACTAATTACACAATGAAGAAAAAATATAGAAAAACAAACTAAAAAAATTGAATATCATAGAAAAGAGCACATCACAGAGTATAACGTAAGTTGACATACGAGTATAACCTTAAAATGCTCCCAGGGTCAGAATTTCGGTTGCAGAAGCTAAGTGCAAATGATAGTGGAGTCAAGCAACTGTGATAAATCAAGAACAAGATCTCTGAATGAATACAGGGAAAAAGGTTTAAATTAGAATTATTCATTTTTATTGCCATTAATATTAGTAGTATTTCTGAATACCTAGAGAGTTGGTGTCTGGATAATATATAAATATGAACAGGATGAAAGTTTTGAATAGAAAACTAAATCTTTTTCCTTGTATGAATTTCACTTAAGTAAGGTAATGTTATTTATAAAATTATAGAACAATTATGAACAATGTAAAAAAAATCTGTTTAACCCATTGATTTAAATAGACGGTGATTCGCTGGTTGGTATAATCTGGCTCTAGTTTAAAGAAACGGCAGATCGCCATTGTCATACATTACGATTTTTGGGTGCCTCTAATTAATTAACGATGTGTCATTTCTTAATTCAAAAATAATGATATCTTTTATGGGTAAAAATTTCATATCCATAGAATAAATTATTTTAGAAATAAAAAATAACATTTGAAAGCAAAATTTGGAAGAAATAAATAGTTACCCAAGGGAAGGCGATCTTTCAAGAAATACTAAGTCAATGGGTTAAGGACAAATAAAGTTAAATGTGCACTTCCATTAATTTTGCATCAAACAATTTATCTGCAAGCATGCATCCGTAAATTCATAAGTGTTTTCCCAGAAACTTCAGCAGTTTATACACAAATTTGTGACCAGTAGAATGGAAGACTGGTACGTCAACATCCAAAAGAATTTAATAGCATTAGATAAGAGCATTGTCATTTGCTAAACTTAAATGCTCGGTAAAAAAGGAGTAGTGAATCATAGACATGTACAATTATTTAGGGAATATTTACATCATCTTGAGCATAAACTACTCAGCTAGTCATTAAAAGTATTTAAAATTATAAATTAGGATTAGCAATGTATAAGTGCTTGAGACTATTCAATATAAAAAAATCACTGGTACACTCTTTGCACCGCTGTGACAGCTCATGTTCCACCACTGCATGTGACTGCTCGAAGGTTTAAAAAAGTAAGACACTGGGAAAATAAAACTAAATGTTAGCTATATATTTGCAAGAGACCCTTTGTAAAAACAAAGAAGTAAGGTGTCTAGTTAGAGTTTTGCCGGGCCCTTCAGGAGTCTGGGCACAAGGCACCCGCCCACCATTAAATCTGCCTCGGAATGATACTAACAGTGGGAACCTTCGCCTTTATCGCATATAACATTCCGGTTGATGGGTGTCAGATACCCAAGATTTGTGCCTTGTATGACATAATTATTTTTAGATGTTTCACTATACTTGTTACTAATACAAGATAAATATGGTTGAAAATAAATATAGTTGAAAATAGGTATAGTTGTGAATAAAAATAATCGACAAAAATAAATTTGAATATTAGATCAAATTACAAAATCATCAGTGGAATGGATAATATAGATGCTTATTTATACCTTGTGCTATGCCCAAGAAAGCTGGCTTCCACAGCAGCAGTCACTCATCTTCGGAAACCAACAGAATTTTCATACAGAAAAATACATTACAAGGAGATAGCTCTAATGAGAGCACAACTCATCGGCTGAGAAAGATTTTCAGGTCTCTTGGAGTAGTCTGTCACAGGAAACAATGGAGGTGGTCAAAACAAAATTCAGATACATATTCATACAAATTTAATAACAATGAAAGATGCCAGTCGGTTTGGAACTATAAATCTACAGTAAGGTTCAACTATGCGTTCACATTTCATTCCTTCACGGGTTGGCAATTGGAAACCCTTAAACCCTGGAGCATATTTTGTTTTCAAGCCAAAACAAATTAGTATAAGTTAGGAATGCCCTCTCATCTCCTGGCATTAACCATAACATAAGGTGATGTGTTCATTGAGTCTGGCCTCCTGTAAACATGAGACCACAACTAAAAGAGGGACAAAGTTAGTCACATCATTGCAATCTGTGGATGCCAGACAACCAGATCTGCAACTAAGGTTACTTTATACCACAAAAAAGAATAAAATCAAACTATTGTTAGGTTCGTTGAACTAAAAAGGAGTTAATCCTCAGCTGCAAGATACATGGATTTAATAAAGTGGACAGAATAAAAAATATAGCAATTTTAAATTCCTCTAGGAGTTTAACACCCAGGTGACTGTACTTGAGGGTTAAGGACCAGATAGAATGATCAGTAGTACAGCAATTGGTGTTCAGCATTGGAATGTGGTTGAGGCGACTTCCAGATCATTTTTCATATATTATTATGCAGCTTGGTACTCAAGAAATAAAATTTACCATTAACTGTATAGGAATAGGAGGGACCAAGGATTGACTAAAACTGGGCACAAGCACTTCCATACCATAATGCCCTGGTTACACGATACATTAACCTGTACCAGTTATTGTGTGAATACATCAATTCACTGTGTTACCACACCAACTTTTACGAATGCATGGACAGGAAAATAGAACCTGCTCTATTTGGTTCTAACATTCTTACATGGACTTATACATGAACACGCATGGGTTACCTACATTGTATCATGTAACCAGGCCTTAACATATTGCTCATAATGAATGGACGACTACAAAGCAGGTCTTAGTTTCATCAAATTTAATAAAAAACATACAACAATAAATGATCAACAAAATATTCTTATGAAGGCAATGATGTTCATTATGTGTCATCAACAAATTTTTTAGTAATGGACAATACCCCTGAAAAGAAAATGAAAATCAGTACTAAATTGAATATATTGCCATTTCCATTTTATAAATGTACTACACTTACTTTCGACGAACATCTTTCGCTCCTCGCAGAGCAAGTAATTCTTACTAAGATCGGCAATTCTTCTGTCGTCTCGACTCTGAACTATCTCATTGATGCTGAAGAATTTCAAGTATCTGATTATTATCATTAAGAAAACTTAACAAGATCCACATAGAAATATTACTCAATTGTTACTCGGACCAGTAAAAGTAACTGCTATCGCATTTCATTCATCTATATCGCTCTTTCAACCGACTTTTCTTGGTACATGTTAAGATCACAAGGTTCAGCAAGGATACAAAGCGTGGTAAAACCGCAAGCAATCGTCCACCCATTCTAACATTTCCAGAACTGGAGGGTAGCGTGCGGTACCAGAGCATAAGGCCTTTCGATCTTCAACCTTTCGCAAATCGCCTAATTTTTCAAGGCATTTCTTGACATTTGCATGTTTCTTTTCCAACGCCATATTTTTTGTCTTGCACTCTTCCCTGAGGGAGAAATAAAAATGCCTTTGAAATTGCAGAAAAAGTAGTTAAACCTAAATGTACACAACCAATAATACCAAGTTATTTTCTTACTAAGTAACGTCACTGTACAATGTCGGTATATTCTCCAGAGTCAAAAAAATCAAACAGAAACTCACATTTTCCTCTGTAATTCGATTATTTCTTCGTCCATGGCAGTTTCTATTTTATAAAGAAGTTTCTCCTTGATGCCTGGGATTCTCCCAATTGGCATCCTTTCTACTTCGGCTCTAAGGAAAAAAACGATGCCTTAAGAAAACTTCCTTCGTACATATAACTTTATCTCTGGTGATACATACTTTGCCACTGCTCTATGTTGCTCAGCAAGACTTTTTAGCGCGTCTATAGGTTTCGATGTAGTTTTAATTAGATCATTCATAACAGTATTATGTCTGTCAAGAAAGCCGAAATATTCTCGCAGTGATTTATACAGACTCTCCATTGGCACGCAAATGACAGGCTATAAAAAGCTCAAAAACTGGACAATAACCGCAATTCAAGAATACATATGATCGGAGGGTAAACAAGATAATAATTTTAGAATATACTTAATACACATGTTGACACTGAACACCCCTCGAAACTTGAATTTGGCGCATTTCGACAGTCATTCTTGGCGGCAACTCGCAGCGCCTCGAGTGGTGTTGAAAGCAACTAGAGGACATTACCCGCGCGGGATAACAGACTCTCTCAGCAGAACGATTCTCCGCCAGTTAGGTTAGGTTCGTACTCCGAAGTCGAGCACCTGTAACCGTTATGTGAAGTGATCATTTCTGAAAGAGAGAAGAAGCATGGACGGGAAGCCGACAGCGGAAGAGGAGCCAGGTTTCGGCGGTGATTTAACGAATCCTTTCGTCCATCACCTGGAACTTTCGGGCGCTTACGAAAAGATTAAGGTAAATTTTTTAGTTCATTCTATTTTCCCAAACAACATAGACAAGTTTCTCTCCGACTCGCGACCACCCATCGACACTAGCAGAAGCTGAAAATAGAGCTGCCGCAGCAATTCTTTTAACGAAAATAATGCGTAAAGCCATTTCGTCAGTGGGTATTAATCTACAATTACGTTGTCTTTACCAACTATGTGGGTTCTCAAAACAAGGAGGAAATGTAGGTCCAAATAATATTGAGTTAAAAGCCTGACACACTTGCTTGTTATTGGGGACACTTTCCAAAACCGTACTGCTAGTTGATACTGATCAAGTCAATTTCATCGCCTGCTGGTCATTGCCAGTGTCATATTTTCGCAATCTCTTCCGGAGAATTTTGCTGTCGATGCAGAACTGTCGAGTGAGGTCCGTTGTTGTCGGTGTGTTGTCATTGATGGTAAATCGACGTGCGGAGACGACTTTCTTACGGTGCCATCTAAAGAACTCCATGAGAGTTTTTAAAGGAAAATTATATGGACTTTCTTGATCACAGTGATGGGAAGACTACGCTAGAAGCGTGATACGCTACTACGATGGTCACAATTTTTTTTCTATTAATCCTATGTTCGCTGCCTCAATATCAGGTTTGTTATGACTCTTTTTATCTCTCACTTGCTCACTATTGAGCCTATTACCTTATCCACCGGCACTTAATGTTAACGCAATATACCTCGATTTGTCGATGCGTTTAGTTTTTCTTATAAATGTGCCGTTTGGGGGAAAGTTTTGGTTTGTGATTTATGCATCAACACTAATTGCCCCTGGAGTTTAAATCGAAAGCGTCGGCTTGAATGCAATGTCCTTGATCATTAAGATAGTCCTCTTTGTGAAATGTTGGGGCTTCCGGCGTTTTTTCAGGGTATCTGAATCGTGTGATCCTTATTCGTGAAGTCGCCGTACCTTGACGCGCCACACGTATTTCAAGCGTTGTGATTACCGGAATACGCAGGGGGGTGCTTAAGGACGCAGATAGTGGCAATGTTGTATTTTCTTTTCTTTGGAAAGTCTGCTGGTAACTAGCGCAAGGGCACGGCTGCTTAGTTTCGATCTATTAACATTAGAAATGTGCCCCGGAGACGCCGACGGCCGTCCACCCCACCCCATTAGGCTTTTGCGTTGCTGAAGGAAGATTATTTTTCCTATTTACACGACGTTTTCGGTTATCATCTTTTCAAATTCACATGCGAAAAGTTTATTCACTCAGGGATAAATCTTTCAATTTACAACGTAGTATGATTGATCGTACCATACGTTCCGAGTGCTATTACATCCGTCTGCAAGTGGCAGGCAGTAGGGTTGGATAAAAAGACCGAAGTCATCAACGACGTACATCAAATGGACTTCTTCTATCAAAGGCAACATCCGAAATATTAGAGCGAGGGTGCGTTTGCCGCGAGTATCTACCTCAGTGCTCCGTGAGGTGTACTTTCAAGTGGAAACAACTCATCATTATTCTTAGATTTCTGCTAAAAATGCATCATCATAAATATTAACCGAGACTCCTAAGCCGTATTTACTTTTTGACGGTTCCTTTTTTCGGGATTCATTCCGCGATGTATGCTTCAAGAAAACAACAATATTTCGCTGGTCCTCCTGTCAGCTTCACCAGGTTAACTGAACATACATCGCGGAATGAATCTCGAAAAAAGGAACAGCCAACACTGCATCCGCGGAAGCCTACGAGCTAATCGTATTTACTTGTAACTTTTACTACGCCACAAAGATAGAGACTTTAATACACCACAGAGAAATAAGCTCTTTCTGTGGAGAAATACCCCTATCTCTGTGATGTAGTAAAAGTTACAATTAAATATGGCTTTTGAAATTTACCACGAAGTTACCAAAGATATTGTTTTATTTGTGTCTCTGAAGTTTACGGCGTTGTTCTCAAGGATTGCATGCTCTTCTATAATGCTCAAACTCGCAGAGTTATTATATAGAGGTATATTTGGGAGATTCCTTGGGTGAAATTTAGATATAAAAGAATTTATCTGAATCAAAAATTAAAATCTGAATGTATTTATGAGCTCAGTAGAAAGCTATTAACTGAATACGGATCCCCTGAGAGACGGAAGAAACTTTTGGGACGATTTTTCCGGCGTGAGAATCGAATCGTGATTTCATTTCGCGTCACCGGAGCGTGACAGTGATCTCAAGGTTACGGGGGCATTCCTGCAGTGGCTGCAACGTAAGCGGTGTGCAACTCCAGTGTGACAGGATTGCAGGGTATCAGGGGTTCCGACGGAAGCAAGTATTTCCTTCGGTACTGTACCAATGCTCTGGAGCAGCTATATGCGGAACTTCGGCGTTACCTGTCTCGCCGGTTAAGGTCTTTCAGTGCTCATTGTCTGAAGCCCGTTTTACGCGGGCACGAACTTGCACAATTTTAAACTGCATTTTTCCCCAATCTGGCGTGAAATGACAGTTGAAGATAGAGCAGGGAATATTTCGCCATCTCGCGTTCATGCATTCGCGCATGCATTCTTGGAATTCACTGCTTTACATGGTGCTATTTTAAATGCACGTTCGTACATACATCAGCCTGTGCAATTAGGTGCCCCGTGTAAAACGGGCTTAACACTTGCAGACGCGGGCAGAAGTTTTCAGCACAAATTGCATCCCTTTGAGTTCGAGCCAAGCCCAGCGATGCTTAAGGTAGCTCTGGCTTGACGGTCACTTGTTTGAGACTTTCTGGAAACTTAAATATAGGTCTTTGAAGTGCGTTTTATATTGGGTTGGATATTTGGGAAGGCGACCGACAACTAAGGTCATTGGCGCCATATGGGACAGGAAAGGGAGGAAGGGTGGATAGAAATCCAGCATCAACATTAGCCTGCTTTTAACGAAAGGCGCCAAGGGGACCACGGTTTGAAGTCTCTCCTCCACAAGACACTCAAGTAGGGATAGGATTTCCTCTTAAAAATATCCTCCTCCGCAGGAATTTGAACCCTGGCCGCCCGTATTGCTTGCCGGTACTCTAGCCACCGCACCAACCCCTGTGCGCTTTATAAACTGATATGTTTAAAATGAAATTAGTTTTCCAGGGTAGTTTTTCCGTAATTTAGCCTTGAAAGTGGAGATTTTTACATGGACTCCTATGAAGATCGCTCAGGTTACAGCGAAAAAACGCCGATTTAAACAAGAAAAGATATTCAAGATTTTGAATACAGCTGTTCATAAGAATCGAAAATTTCTGCAAAACAGAATGAAAATACAACAGGCATTTTACCACCTATTGTTTAAAGTTATTAGCGATTTACTGCCTCAACTGAAGTTGAAATGCTGTGGTGCCAAACAAGTGGCGCAGCACTCGGCTCCCATGGCTTAACAATTCTGGTCATTTGGAATATTTTCGTGATGTAATCTGCATATTTTGTGCCTAAATTTTGGTTTTCAGTAGGTAACCCATTTCTTCAGCGAAAGCAGGTGTTTTTTAAACAGAAATAATAAAAATGTATAACAGTATTTTTTTTACCCACAATGTCAAGCCAGAGTCACCTTAACTAGGGTGAACGAGCGGGAACCGATGTAAATGAGGTAGTGTGGAACTATTTGTGCTTTCCCTGTATCCGTCTATTTTCCCGCGATTGAGTTCTCATAAACACACATTTCTGCCTCCCTGCATATCCTCCCTAACTCTCATTCTTCCTCTTCCGTGCTTACCGGACGTTCTCCCCCTCTATTGGCCCCCTTCAACATTCCGTTCCCTCTCAGCGAAGGTATGTCCTCAATCCACTTATCATGCGTTTCAACGTATCTCTATCGCAAATTTCCTTTTCCCCTCACTATCCCATTAAAGTTTCATCGCCTTCCGGCTAACATTCATCTTTACGCCCGAATGTCAAAAGCATCCTGTCCACGCTCATATTTTTTTCCGCTACGATCATGTTTCTAAGTCACGTAAGGTATCCTCATGTGTTCCGGATATCGGTACAAATTTTCATTTCACCTTACATATCAAGGTTTGGGTTGATGAATTTTTTATTTCATCTTCACTATCCAGAATCCAGCGAATTTGGCCAATTCCTATCGGGTGAATAACAGCAATAACATTAGAACACAAACACTCACGCCCTTAATGGTGATAAATCGACCCAGGCGGGATTGGAACCCGCGACTCTCGGCTTATCAGGCGAGGATTTTACCCCGTCGCCACCGGCGCCGGCAAACCATTATCAAGGCCTTCATTTGCCATGATTTCACGAGTTGAAACTTTGATGAGCCTGTGAAATTAAAGTGCATTTTGGACCAAACAAGGTTTAGTCTTTTTTTTTAATCTTTCGACAATACATTTGCGGAGACTGATCCCTAAACGGATCCCTTTTTCGTGATCGCTTCCTTGGCCGCTGCAAATCTCAGACTTTCCCCTTTTGTTGTATCCATTCAACTCAGAAACGCTCATTTCCACCGGCTATGTTTAATGCCGCCGTTACACTGCATCATACCGCGCTAATTTTGACATATGAGGGTAGATTCGGATTCATGGCATCGGTGCAAAAGTCAGTAGTCGGACGAGTATTCAGGCGCAATGGAAGCCTCACATAATTGTACTTAGATTTTACATCCGCTGAAATGTCAGACGGTGGGGGTCACCCAACTAGCTCAAGGTTTAGGAGATTACGTTGAGCTAACCTTCTTAGGTAGTAGAGGACAGTCTAAAGTCTCATAACAAGGCAGATGAAGAGTGATCGCGCGTTCCTGATTTCTTCTTTCGCGCGCGTAATGGTCGCTAAGGCAAGGAGAATGAAAATCTATTCCAGTGAGAGTATTCTGTGGTAGATTGTTCCAATAGAACTTTTTGTGACTTAAATGATGAGTACTTGCGTACAATATGAAGTCTCGACTGGGATGCATTATTGTTACATTCATTTCATCTTAAGAATAATTGAAAAACCTTCAATAAGTTTCGATTTGGAATGTGGTTGATAAATAAATCGAATTAAGTTGTAGTGTAACCTGTGTCAAAACTTCCATGTAACTTGCTTAGTTGTTCTGTTCGTATATGAAAATTGAAGGTCAGATTTCGCTGAACGGGATGCCATTTTTTAAATTAGAACAGCCAAAAAAGCTCGGAAAGGAAAACATCTCCAGAATTAGACACCCCTCGGGAAAAAAGTATATTCATGAATAAATTCGAAGTTTTGAAAAATACTAAGGCATGAACATTGTGCCTCCCCTGTGAAAACTAACGCCGCGAGAGCGTGGCGTGTGCACCATAAGCGCACCTTTATAAAGATGGAAATACAGTGGAACGTGGCTAATTCGAACTTCTTTAATTCAAAATCTTCTTGAATTCGAATTTTTTCTCTGGTCCCTAGACATTTGTATATTAGCAATGTAAAACAATCGTGGTTAATTCGAAATTTATCGGTAATTCGAACTTTTTCTAACATGAAACAGGTACCATCGAACAACGTTGAGTAAGGAATTCATCACCAGCGACGTAAAACAAACAACTAGCTTGCTTCAAACTAACGACATAAAAATAAGTAAAACACTGTGCACACTTTAGCTGATGTTATTAGGTTGGATCCCGACCGTTTCCTATCTCCACATTGTTTGTTAATCAAAACACTGGCTTCCCGGAATCAGGTTGTGCGCGTTGGTTTAAATAAGTCGATATTGTGTAGAATTGAGGTTTTACTTGATTAAAGTTTTTTTTAAATTTATAAGTGGTGTTATATCCTTTCTAAAAAACTTTTGTGATTAGAATTTTTGGATAATTCGAACTTTGTCACTGGTTCCTTAGGTTTCGAATTATCCCAGTTCCACTGTCCATTAATTTAAAATGTGCGTTTATTGAATCCGAAAAATTTCAGGGGAAGGAAGGCGTCAGAGGGCTTTGAGACAAAAAGGAATCATGTGTCTCTCCAGAGGTTTCTGCGAGAGGTTTTCAGTTGTCCTGTTTCCTAATCCACGCTAACTTCACAACCCCTCCTCAGCCTCTCCTCCAAGTTGTGCGATACCCAACCGCTGATGAAATTCTTGTGTCAGAGATGCTTCAACATGCAATGGAGAGACAGAGAGAGCATATAATGTAAAATGCGAATATCTTATCTCTTTTTAGGCGAAATTATCAATCCTAATCATCCTTCATGCAATGTCGTCCCATTTTGCTTTAAGGCCTACTTACACGGTACATTTTATCGCACAAACGAATGTATCACAGGTTGTACAAGAAAATGAATGGAAACAAAGTGGGTTCTATGTCCCGTTAACTCGTTCAGACAATCATACAATTTACCGCTCTACACGGTCCAATTTTCCCAATGAAAGAGTTCATACATTCGTTTGTATATTCAATGAAATGTATCGAGTAAAGCGGTCTTTAGAAGTTACCGAAATGCATGCGCCTGAATCAGTTGAAGTTTGACTGTTGAAAACTAGGATAGTGGTATTTTCACCCTCAAATTGGACTTTGAATAAGTGCCTATTTGGGCTGAAAGTGCTGAACGCGAAAGGAAACTCACGCCTCGAAATTTCGTATGAAAGTTTTCGGCTTTAAGCGATCGCTCGATTCTGTCGATGGTGAAGCTTTCAACATGGCGAAGTGAACATTTAAATGAAGGATAGTTACGATAGATCATTTGACTGTCTCCTTGTTTCTATCAGTAATCGCAAGCCTTTCAGTTTCGTTACGTCCTGGCATCCTGCGTGCGCGACCTACATTGGGGAGAGAAGGTTTTAACCTTCGTGAGGAGTTCCACGATGCGACGGACGGCTCAAGCGCGTGCAGCTCTGCATGCGGATGACGCCTCAGCTGCCGCTCCAATGGGCCCGCGTCCAAACCACGCTCGAAAGCGAATTCATCAGCTTCTTTTGTCCGTGATCGAAAAGCAAACATGGACACCAAACAGCGTTGCAGACACCGTAAAAAGTGCGTGGCAAGGAGTGATTCCTCACCGTGAATATGCGCTACTTTGCATACCAATAACGGGGTTAATATTTGCGGTCAAATTATACTCTCGGATGGCCTCCGTGACCTATAGGCTTGCGGGCTCGAATCCTGATGGGTGAGTTTTTTCTCTTCGCGGGGAATGGATGCTGCAGTTGCGATCTGTTTTTTCGACCTTGGGAAATCTCATGACAATCAGAAAGTGACTTTTCGGGATAGCAGTGGCATTCGGACCACTAAAATCGTCCGGAAAGAGTCAATAAAAATGATGTTTGCAAATACCTATACCGGCCCAACTGCGTTCATTTTTATTTTTTAAGTTTTCAACGCGGGGACAAATATTTGGTGGAGAGGGCATGAGAGAGAGAGAGAACGGGTCGAACAGTATGCTTGTCTGGAAATTTTCTCGGAAGAGAATGAGACGTACGATTGCTCGAACTTGGGAAACATCTTCGAAGACTTGGCCAGTGTGACTCTGTGAAGAGACGCAACTAAAAGGATTGACGAAAACTAGTACTGAAAAGATACTAAAACGCTTTATAGCTCGGAAACATGGTCATTGCGGATAGAGGATGCACGTAGATTCATATAAGGCAAAAGAAGGTGGATGGAGGACGTGCTAACAGGTGAGGGCGCGTTGGAGAGGATGCAGTCGAGGAGAGAACGCTCGGCAGGCGAGGAAGATGAACAGAGATGATCAGAATTATGGAATAGTTGTTGAGACGCAGAGGATTTAAAGAACTCGATAGCGACTCAATCTCGTATGAAAGAGTTGCAGGCGTTATTTTGTAGATCTATTCTTTATCCATGATTGTGCTAATAAAATAACTCAGTTGTAATTTCCACCCTTTTTCATGCAAACAGACCATGTTTCGACATAATGCCATTCCTTTGTACGTTGATAATGACATTAAGTGTCGAAATATGGTTGGCTTTTATTTAAAAGAGTGGGTAAATTACTACCGAGTCATTTTATTCGCACCATCATGTTTATTCTATAATCTCTTTCTGATTTTAATTTCAGTAAAGGCGGTATCTCTGTGGTAAAAAACTTCAAGTTGCTTTGTTGGTAGTTCTTAGCAAAGATATGAGACTTGTAAAGATAAATTTTTAATGGGAGATATCCTCACTTACGATTCTGATTGTTAAAATGGGAAGAATTATTGGGGAAGATCTAGAATGGAATGTATCATGAAGGGCGTGAAAGCTCGAATGAAGCGATTGCTGGGTAGGATAGCGGATTGGAGATTTGCAACAAAGCACTTTTCGGGTTGATCACTGCTGTTCTTGAGGCACAGATGTCTTTGAGATTAATGCTCAAGATTTTTCAAGCAACTAAGGGAGCCAGTGCTCATGCACTTTCCTTCTTCGACTATATATATTAATTCTGCGTCAGTATTGCTTGTTCTTTTTTCATCCTTCTCTTTCGTATCGAACATCGTCCACTGTAACATTGTACAATTTTATTTCGCGTTATCACCTGCTCCATCTGCCAACTCTGTGTTTTCCTCCTTATCTCCGGCAGCTTTTCCTCTTGCCTAACATTCCAAGAACTCCCTCGTTTGTCCTAATTTCCATCCATCTTAACTTTTCCTTTCCACACCTCACCTGCATTTCAAACACATCCAATATACTCTCATCCTCCGTCTTTAACGCCCATGTCTCTGTAAACTATTACCCCACGCTCCGGATTAGTCTTCGCCACCCTGTTCTTCTCGGTTTGGTAATACAGCTAAAGCGTTTTTATGATAAAGCATATGCTGCTGAACTTGTTAGGATTTTTAGTGATCTTTCACACCTGGGAATCAGGAAATAAAGAACACTTCAGGGATTAGGAAAAAGTATTCTGGGCGTATGAGATTTGAAACTCCTTTGATTTCGGCCAAAGGGATTTATACCGAGACTGGAAGGTTGGCAACTTGTTTGACAACTTCATCTATTCGGCGATATTTATGAAGAAAAATCCAGAAAGAAATACGCTTTGAACCGATTTGTTGAACAAATCTTAATCTCTAACCCTCTGCTGGTGAAGTGAACTACCAAATTTTCTTTTTTTTTCAAATTGTTGTGGATATAGATAGCAAATATTTGCTACTAATTCTCGTAGATGATTCATCTGAGGCACCTTTTGATATAAATCATTTATGCAGCTCATTCACAGCTAAATGCTTACGTGAGACAACCTTACGACTTATGCAAGACTTCCCTAACGTCCTTCATCACATCTCGTCCGGACTCCCTCTCATTCGGAGGTCAAGCCTGAACTGCGATGAGCTCATATTCTATAATTCGTAATGGACGTTTATGACTAGCATAAAATAGTCGCTTAGTCCCGAAATCTTATTACTTCATAGTCTCATTCACACATCGCCTTCCAAATAAATCATACCCATCGATTTACTTCATACCATTTTCTCTGAGTATCTTTCGAATTATAGGACGGGAGAAGAGGATAATGAAGCGGTATTTCCGCCTAATTCTCCATTGATCAGTTGAGGTTAAAATTGTTTATTTTCTTTGCTGTCTCCGATACATTTTACTCTTAGAGTGCTGATGGAGTTTTTTTATATTTTTTTAGTATATAACCGGTGATTTTAGGTTTTAATGTAAGTAGAGAATCTCCTCCCGGTTTTCTACATTTTCAGGGGCCTAACTAGCTCTTGTATTTCCTTTTTCGCCTCGTAATTCGATCTACCCTTCTTCATCCTGTTCATGAAACCTATTCTCTTTCTTCCCCTCCCCCGTTTGCCCAACATCCACCCTATCGCACCCTTGAGCAACCCATCGCCCCTTATTACATCCTCCAGCCACCTACACTGCTGATCTCGAATTTCATTCAGAAGTGTCCACTCCTCGCCCGCCATCTCAAGCACTTCTTCGTTAGTCTTCCTTTCTGTCCACCTTTTTTTAATTTTTCTTTAATCTTACGAAACAGGTTTATGGAAACAGAAGCAGGCCTGCTCCTCAAGGCGGCTATAAAAACCTGGATTTACTGGAAGGTTTTAATCGTGAGCTGGCAAAGATTTGCGGTTGATTTTGGAAATTTTTAGTCCAAAACGATTACAATGAACAACTTGAACGTGCGGTAAATAATATCAGCGAATCCTGTATCACCTGGGCGCAATTTTTTGCTTATTTTTGTCTCATTTCAACGGTTAGCATCAATATTGGTAAATTACATTTATCTCGCTGTCAAATGGTTATCGCGCTTCTGTTTTATATCCACTACCACTTATTAAAAACAATTCAGTGATATTTCCCCGCCCTGAGCTCATTATTTCACTTTCATAGCGCCATTTATTTGTTAAGTCATCCGCTGGTTTGGGTAGGTTTTAATGGAAGGGATTACAAATCTACTTGACCCTCAGGAACGCAGACCACAATCTATCCTTCATCTACATCTACTAAATACCTTGAAAGCCACCACTCGGGTGATTGGCACGGAGTGATTCCTCACCAGGCATACAACACTCATCCCTAATGAAATCAGAACCGTGCACGCTCGCCCGGATGCCAAGCGCAGGCCGAAAGATGCATTGGTGCGACTAATGTATAGTAATACTAGGTACTAAGTCATGCAGGAGCTATACCTTGCCTGATATTTCATGCGCGGTTAAAAGCTAATGATGTTCAGGCATTTAGCACAAGTGCAAAAACCTACTTTACCCAGTGAGGGTAAAAGTTTCCCACAACTGATTTATCGCAACTATTATGGTCCCTTATTGTCCGTGGAAAAAATGACATTTGGAATCTATTGGTTATAGTGTCTATTTCCATGATTTTATGCCTTTGATTCATTTCTACCGTGATAGTTTGGTTCTAGCATGTCCTTACGATGTCTTACTTCAGCTCGATATACCTTTCTTCATTGGTGCGAGGATAAAATTCTCTCTGGACTGACTGGGCAGCTGCTTACAGTCCAAACTTCGTGGGGCGTTATAGGACACCTTGGGAGTTCAGGACACGGAAAATTTCAACTTATAAAAATATAATTGGTATTTCTCTATTCAACTTCTAAGTCGGCTTGCCTGTTTTCTGAAGTCTAACTATGCGGTATAAAAATAATGAAGTTGGTTTTCATCATATTGCCACATAGCAGCCCCTGACTCTGTTAAATGCCTTGAGGCCCTGGGTATCTAAGTCTGGGTCTGCATAGGTTACTTCATTTATAATTATTTATTAACGTGAGGAAGCTTTTAATTAGATAATTTAACTATAATGATATAAATCATAATAACAGCTGGAAGTGCCGAGTTTTCCTTACGCTTCCGTCCGTAAAACGAGAGCAAGGTTATTAGCCCAGAACGAAAGAGTCGACGAAAGGCTTTTCTTTGGCAATCTCGGCGACCGAATTTAGCGTATTTTATTTCCTGTTGCGGCTCATAACTCTACGCCCCTATAAACATCGTCTGCGGCGTCGTCGTCCGGTCGTTTCTCGGAATGAAGAAAATACAAAGCGCTATGAATCTCGCTGAGGAAAGCATTATATCGTCAAACCGTCGGCCGTTTGTGGAGTGAATAGCGCCCGCTGTCGACGAACTTCTGTGTCATCACTTTCCGACGCGGAAATAATTTTTTTCCCACTTGTCTATTGTCTAGATCGCCCCAATTTTCTCGCCATTTTTTTCCAAGTCATCCCAAATCATTAAAACTATACGGCCCCCCGAGGCGACCTTGTCAGCAACAATAGAACCGAAATGTGTCCTTATTTAAAAAAAAACATCTGTGCCGGCAGGAAGTGAAAAACTGTTCGTCGAAAAAGTAGAGGTTCCTCATTAAAAAATATTTGTAAGTAATTTTTTTTTCATATTTGTTTGAGTTGAAGAAAAACCTGATATCCAACTGATAATGCGAAAAGAGTCCTACATTTACACCCTATGTCTACGTCCACGTTTGTTCTAAATTTCAAATTACAAGGAGATTTATAGACAAGTTATAAAGTATTTTCAAAGAACTGTGGAACTATCCGCGCAGTAACTTCAACGGAGTCACCCGCTAGTGCTCCCACAATTGTATGAAATTCACAGAGGAAATATCATTCGCCTGGGACCGGGAATCGAACCCAGATCCCTCGATTTCGCGCCGACCGTTAAAGTTACTTCGCGGCTAGTTCCGCAGCTCATTGAATATGTTCAAAGTCGAAGATCGATGCAACAACCTAAAGGTAAACAAATGTTATGTTTAAAGCTAGACTTTACCCCGTGGACTGTCACGCTTAGCGCTCGCATATCGGGTACCTGTGGCATTACATGCGCGTTAACTGTGAGGACAACTTGGTCCTTTAACCCCCCATGAGATCCCCAGTGGAAGTGGACGCTTGTGTTGCTTGATTGCTCAGAGCACTCGGCGCGAAATCGAGGGTTTTTGGTTCGATTCAGTCCAGGCGAATGATTTTTACACAGTGAATTTCACTTAGTTAAGATAAAAAGTATTTTTTCTGCCACGGGCCAGTGGCATTGTACTAAAAGACTAAAATGATGTAAGAGTTTCGTTCAGAACTTACATGGTACTGAAGTGACGGCATTAATTCATCTCGAATCATTGCGAGACATTAGCACGTTGCTGATAATATTTGAGTCAAAATTCGTTTGTTAAAAAGAAATGTCGCTGCCCTAAGATTTCTCTTAAAAACATATTCGGAAATTGATCGGCTTTCTCGGTATCAGCGTGTCAGTGGTGAAAGTTGTACTTGTTGGTGAAACGTACTTTCAAATGCATGAATGAAGGTAGGAAGTTACGTTTGTGTTGAATCATGCGGTCGCTGTAGAAACTCAGTCGTCCTCTGAAAATACCCAAGCGATTCATTTCGCTCGGTCATACATATTTACGGTACTCGAAATTTGGAGAGGGCGAGTAGTCTTCTGCGATCCATATTTTTCGAGTTGCCGCAGTTATTGGACCTTTTCATAAAGGCCGGATGTGGGTTTCATTTGCAATTCATTTCGTGTGGGCTGGTAGAGGTGCTTTCTCCATCGTTAATGTTCATTTTTTGAAAGTGCGGAACATTTGTTCACTTTCATAGGGAATACATGGTCATGGGTGTATAACATATATGTGGACCCCAGAAGTCAAGGGGTCTAAGTGACATTTTTGAAAAAAATAAGTTAGGTACAGGAATGGGATGTGAAAATATTAATCTTTTAGGAGGTGAAGGGATCCAAGTGATTTTCTTGACAGGTGCTGCTATCTAGGGTAATGCCTCATAACTACTTAGTGGGTTGTACCAAACATTGTCAACTTTGACTTAAGTTTTCTCTAAACAATGGTTTTGTTACTTAGACCCCTTGACTTCTGGGGTCCTCATAATATACATTTCTAACAACTGTGAGGATAGGGTGAAATTGTGAAGGGTTTGGACCAGTGGTATCGCCAGCTTTTGCGCGCTAACCGATTTGACTCGCGTTCCGAGGGTTGCAGGTTCGAGACCAAGCGACGGAAAAAATTTTCCTGGTTTGCCAACCAGCTTTTGCACGTTACCCGAATTTGACTCCACAACTGAGAGGCAGCACTATCATCACTGATGGTGCAGATCAAGAAGATTGGACCGACTTGTATATCGCCCCCAGCCACAGCTCTACGAAAACGAAGTGCCTGAGTCAACCGGTCATTTTGATTGAATGAAAATTGTAAAATTCTTTTACCTTTACAATTCCTAACAGGGTCAAAGTGTTCCTAACACATCAAAATTTTAATTGCATCACTACACCAAGAAATAAAATAATAAGATAATCAAGCCAGTAGTTACTTTCGTCTGTTATGCTAGCAAGAAAGAGAGTACTTTACATGGTAATTCTGAGGCATATATGGATTTTTTTTTCTTCCACCGAATGCAGAAATATTTAACATTACTTATGTTCTATCTAAGCGGAACAAAATGTGGATATTTTACCAAAAGAAATTCGAATTAAAAAAAGTAAGGGCCACGCTAATGGATAAGGTGAAATATATCGTAATCTGGACCTGAAATAATAGCCTTTTCCGAAATGCGACTTCATATCAGTTTAATCTCTCGCTTCGCTCTTGTGTTAGCTCTCATTTGAGGTGGTTAGACAGTGGTCACTTAATTTCCCTTTGAATAGCGACTAACCTTGGACTATTTTCTAAATATTTTTGCAACGACCGGTGATTCAAGAGAAATCATACTGGTCGCCTGTATAATTCATTTCTCATAATGCCGTTGCAACATCTTGTCTGGTTTTCTCCAAGGTTAAAGGCAGAAACTAGAAATCAAGACACATTACATCACTTGTACCTATCCCATCGACGGAGTTTACCGCTAGTAAATTGCTTTCAAACGTCTCCGTGTAGGTAAGGTTATCCACCGCCAACAGTTCTAAGTAAGTTGATAAAAATTGATAAATATGTCGTTCATTCACGGAAACCGCTCAGCGGTATACATATGTAAATATTCAAAAAGAGATGGAGAAAGAAAGTATGTATGAACATATAAAGTGGATGAACACTATGGTGGTGCGAAGATGGGATAATAGCCGAATCTAGGTGGGATAAATTCGCCTGGACCTGGAATCGAATCATGACCTTCCGATGTCGCGTCGGATGCTCAGACCACTAGGCTACCTACTCGACTATGAAAACAATGGAAACGACAGGGGGTTTATTTGAAAAAACACAAATAAATATAAGTTGAAATAAGGCAAATAAGCGTAAAATAAAGCTTCATCCAGACTATTCATCTACATCTACGTCATACCCTGCAAGCCACCCAAAGGGTGTGTGGCAGGGGGTGCTTCCACACCAGGCATGCATTAACAATCTACTAACCAAGAAACATTCTATGGTCAATCGTTCCAACGTGCAAGGTGTACAAGGACTACTACTACATATTCAAAATATCATGCATAAAAAAGAACATCAATATTTACATCATGCATAAATAAGAGAGTAGAATATATAATGAGAAAGATTTACTGCCTGCCTATTGTCAATACTCGAACTATTCATGACGACGATCACAGCTGTTATGGTCCCGAATGGTACGCGGAAAAAATGACATTTTATACCTATCGGTTCTACAATCTAGCTCTCTAATTTTATTGGCGCGATCTAATCTGCCGTAGTACGAAGGGGTTAATAGTATGTTTTTTACGTCGTCAGTAAAATGATTTTCCTGAAATTTAGTTCGTAGGTTAAGCCTATAATTTAATCTACGCTGTGATAGCGATTCCCATCCTAATTCTTCTAACAGTCCAGACACACTAGCCAACTTATCGTAGCATCGTTTCACAAACCTAGTTCCTCTTCGCTGTACGCGATCTAACTATTATATGGGGTCGTGCACCCTTTCACAATATAAACAGACTATACGCCTAAGAATTTTTCACTTAAAAGACCAGTGTTTCATACGTGTGTTCTCAATGAGAGGCCAACGACTTCTTAATGAGCACTATTTATTTATTGATTTATTTATACGCACACTCCAGAAAACAGCACAAGAAAGGCCTTTTACATCGGGTGCTTAACAATTAACAATTGATGAACAACAACACCCATGTCCTGAGTGATGAAAAACCACCCAGGCGAACCCGCGACCATCGCACTGACAGGCGAGGATTTAACCCAGCCGCCACCGGGGCCGACAAGTAAAGTTCACATTCGAAACAGTACAATCAGTACCTCTACCAAATAAGTACTTCAGTCAGATGGGACTTAGATTTAAGTCCACTACAGTGCGGGGTCATGTCTGAGTTACATCTCGCCATGCTATTTTGTATTGCTCGGACATTCATCAATGCCTGGTATTCAAACCCGTAGATTTAAAATAGATGGGAAGCGAAATACATTTCAAACTGACTATGATCATCGTCATTGGTAATTCTGTAGGTTGAACGGTAGGCCTCCATATTGTATCAACACCGGAAGAAATCCTTTGGCGGCGCAGCCCAAGAATTGGATGAATACTGCGTACGTAATGTGAATGAACTCTGCCCAATTTGATCCTGGTTCCCTCATCTCAAACTATAGAATGTTATTCAGAGATGCAGACCATTAATTCTTCCTTGCGGAATTAATGGCCATCGTAATTAGCGTGGTAAATGACTTGATCGTTGCATTCGTCCATCGGGTCACTGTAACCTATTTCCTTATTAGGTAATGCCGGAAACGAACAGAAAACTGCGGAAAAATATTATGCGATTAAGGCAACGTTTAGGTGAAGGTTGATAACCTTCGATATTTGTAGCATCTTGGAAGTATCGGAAACATATCGTATGACAAATATACGTTGTTAGGTCATAATCATGGAATGAAACACTTGGTACAGTTTCATATCTGCCTTTGAATGCATAATGGACATTGTACCCTTATCATAGAGCTTTGGATGTCGAGTTATATAGGTAAATATAACAAGCGTGGATTTGGTTGTTCCGTTTCACCATGATGAACATCGGGCAGTTTCACAAGGTATTGATGGGAGTCCGTCAATTGAAAACGTTGTCAGCCTCATCCCGATGAGGCATCGAAAGAGAGCTTTAATAACAAGGGGTTAAGACACATCAGTGTGATGGACACATGAATGCAGACACTGGTGTGGCGCTTGAGTTGTGAAGATCAGTGGTCTGATCCATGGGAAAGGGAAATTAGTGTAGGATGATAGGATTGGCGACGGGGCAATGAAGAAGTATGGGGAAAAGGAAGTCAAAACGAAAGGATTCTGGAAATGGGTACAAAACGACTCTCCGTCCGGAGGGAAAACACAGAAATTTCATATTTGTAGCCGTTCCATAGAACCTTGAAGCAATATTTAAGCGGTTCTAGTTCATCAGTGCATGAGAGAGTCTGGAAACAACTATGTGATGAGGTGTTTTCAGTAGCATTGCAACTATTCTTTGTAGGCATATTTCTAATGCGGAACATATCAATCCTCAGCAGTGATCAAGTATTCCGCGGCAGTTTTTAACCTTAATCTTCTATTTTCTAGGGTCTCCAACTCGTGGTTCATCATTAAACCAAATACAATTCACACTTTCCCACGGGACTTTTATTCATATTTGCGTTTATACCTTCGGAGTCATCTTCAGCTCTTGGACAGCAAGCCTGATTCTGTTCAGGGTAACTCAGTGATGAGGAAATCGATTCAACAGCATTCCTCAGACTTTTTCGAGGCATTGTCAGCAGTAAAAGGGACCGCAAGATGTCTCCATATAGCTGGCGAGATCGTGCCTTCTTCATGGAATGATGGGAGTTTTATTCCGGATAAAGGAAAGTCCATTGACTCCCAAGCCCTCCCCGACAAACTAAATGTGTGTGCTCAATACTAATTAGCATTGCATACCGTTTGGTATATCGTCTCATTTTATCCAGTTTAAGTGGATGAAATTTATTCAGTTTCGTGTTGCTATTGATTTTTGAGTCCTCTGTAATTTAACTAATTGTTCATTGGATTTTATAACAACTCCGAAGTTCATCTTTGACCAGTTGCCAATGATCCTCCTATGATATATGCGACACCCAACATTTTTTAAAGTCTTTTGGCGATAATATTGTATTGAAATAAATGCCTTGATTGGCATACTGATTGTACTACTTTACAAGGCAAGAGATGAATTCTTCCCGCAAAATTTCGCTCATGGGTCTAACACAGAACATGTAACCTCCAAGCATTGGATATTTTGCTTGGATTATTGAAATGAAGTTGATTCGCGGTGTGTTTGAATTTATTATTTCGTTCGTCTGAGGCTCTAAACATCCCTGCTAAGAATCAGATATTCTTGTGTGGACATTTGCCACAAGTTTCATCAAGCTCAGAGTCTCATTATTCGTCAATTTGCCGATGGCAGTGTGTTTGACTGAAGGAAGGAGCACGTGAAAGACAACAGGCGAGAGACTTTGGTGAACTTTTGGGCCATTTCAAAACTTTTTCGACCGAATCACGCTCAGTGCGGAACCTGGGGTATCGTCTGGGGGTGAAAATGGAATTATCTTAGTATAGGATGACGAAAAGTGAGCGACGCTGTACAGTGTGGGAATGGAGGAATAGTTATTAATGACATTGAAAGCAAATGCGTCTTTCACGCGGCTGAAGATGCTCCCTTGCATCAACTTGAGTAAAAAAAATCGCGAGAGGGGATTAACTTTTAATGAAAATCTTTCCCTCCCTCAGGAGCCATCTTGAGCGCCATTTTAAGCAAAAGTATACACATTTCCATCAAATTTTGCGCTTTTTCTTGAAAATAGGCTAAAAAATAAGAATTGCAGTATTTATTATTATTTTTTATTTTAATTAAATTTCCTGGTAAATTGTACACTACGTTTGTTTTTCCACAAATATAACCATCGCGAATGGTAAGAAGATTGCAATTTTCTCCTTTTTTCTATCTGGCTTCATGACTGATGTACTTCTAAGTTCACTTCGCGACAAAACAGTGCGGAGAAGTAGGATGAAGTAGTAACCTAAAAAAATAAGATGAATTGGCGGCTTTATTTCATTTTATTTTAATGTCCGGGTACAAGAGCATATTACATGCGTTTTTTTAAATAGCCATCGGTAATAGCAAGAAAGATTGCAGTTTTCTCCTCTTTTCACTCCTCTGACCTCAAGACGAATGTGTTTTTAAATTACATTTGTCACAAAACAGTGGGTAAAATGGGATTTTGTTGAGTATGTCAGATGGGGATACATCTTTCTGTGGGTAACGTTAGCAGCGAGAGAATGGACTACATAATCTATTGAAGAAATCATGGATATATATTATAGATTTGGATGTTTGGCATTGTTTCCTAGACCACGTGTTGCCTAAATTTCTACTTTTAGTTCACCCAGTCCTTGGCGCTTCTTCGATTAGAGTCTTTTCTGTTGCTATTGTAAATAGACGTAGTTGATTGTTGCTAACGTGAGAATGTGGTGAATATTCAATGACAATCGAGGAGATATGAATTAATTGATGCTTAGAATATATTTTGCTATCTAAAATTTACTTTTTCAATCCTAGAGAGGCAATATCTATTACAGGAAATCAGTAAGAGGGTAATGAAACGTTCATCGTGTGCCAACTACGTTGTTTGCCAGAATCCGATTATAATTGGAATGCATTAACTCTGTTTGCCTAATTAAAGAATTCATAATGCCTTGTTTGAACAGACTTGCTTCGCACCAGGCTGCAAAACAGGGTATGCGTCTATGAGGATCCAAAATAAGAGACTTGGATTGAAAAATAAGAATCTGTTCATGGCGGCGGTAAGTGCATTCCTTTTTACCTACACTGCAATGATGGCCATTGGGAATACTCATGAAGTCACCTCGCATTATTATTTAATTTCCGTATAGCGATATTCACGAAGTGCAAAGAAGATGTGCATTTGTACAATTAAATTTGGAGAGGTTAAATATATCTGTAGACCGGACGATATTAAATAAGTGTATAATTATGTCCCGCGTGTAGTACTACATTTTTTATCCACTACATTATGATTACTTGTAAGTAAAAACCAATTCATCCAAATAATAATTTGGGAAATTTGAAATTCTTGGAAAAACCGGTAAGACGTGTTTATTTACAATCTGTCGACTGTATTTACATTTGAAGTTCCGTCTTTCATCACTAGGCGGCACCACTTTCCAAAAAGCTATTTATTTTCGGAATTCTAGACAACAGTTTTTGGCAACGAGATCCCAATCCATAATATATATTCATGGAAGAAATTCTCGCCGTAGCAGTCGATTAGTTAGACATTCTCTCACCAGTGACCGCGAACCCGCAGGAGAGCTGGGCCGCGAGACTCAAAGAGGCACATTTTTTTCGGCCGACGAAAAATTTAAACTTCGTCTCAGTTCGCTGCGCTTCCCGACTAATGCCGCGTCCACTTCCGTATCACTCGGCTGATTCGAGTCAGTGGCCCTGAGGCCGCGAATTTTTGGCCGAAATTCCATTTCCAGGTGCTACTTTACGCTTGGAGTTATCGTCAGTTTTTCAATTTTTAGACTGTAACGTTGTCTTTTGAAGACTTGAGTCGGTGTTCTGGGATATTAATGATATTTAGGCTGAATGCAATTGGTATGCCTCCATCATTACTGGTCATGACAACATTGATTGGTTGCAGCCCTCCACCCTTCCCTGTCTAATGCTAGTTCCCTTACCTCCTGCTATCTCTCCCTATGCACTTTCCTATTTATTTGGTCCATGAACTTATTCCTGGGTCTTCCTCCGAGGACTTTTCCCTCTATTTTGCCTTCATGTATGTTCTTCACAAACCCATTGTGTCTCAGGGTGTGTTCAAAACATATTTTTTTCTTTTTTCTATGTTGTTCCTGGTGTAGCTCGGATACCACTAATACAACTCGGATATGCTGTGGCTTATCCTAGTGGTATCGGCGGTACGATTAGGAGAGATTAAGAGACGTGACGAAAAAGAAAATTTTCTCCGTAAATTCCACACTTAAAATTTTTATTACCGACCTAGTTTTCTATTGCATAGCATACGTGACTTTGAAAAGGGGGAGAAGTTATTAGTTGACGTCAGAGACGTGCGTCACGGTCAGTGGGAGGTGGTGGGGGGTAAGGTATAGGTATAACAGGGGATAGTGGGAGAGAAAATCACATTCATTGAGGAGTTTCACACCTTTGTTGTTGGCAGCGCTCAAAGTTTAAAATTGTTCTAGGTAGTCCAGTTTGGCCCCTTTCTTCTCAATGTAGAGTACCTGCTTCCGGCATAAAGTCACGTGTATGATCCTCCTCGATTATATGATGACGAGATATCTCCCTTCACCCAGCACATTTTATGTTCCCGACCCCTTACAGAGATGGCTCGACCACTTTGTCCAATGTATTGTGATGTACCACTGGAAGAAGTACATTTTAGCTTATGTACACCATTTTTGTTCATCCGTGCAACTTCGTCCTTGGAGTTGAATAATAATTTGCCCAAAGTTTTTGGGAAATTTAATTTTATTAGAGATTAAGAGAGTGAAAAAAGAGTTTGTCATTGGAGAATTATGAGTGGATAATGGAAGGTCAGCGAAATTCCTCTTAACGACCACTCCTATCCAGCGGCCACCCCTCTAAACGACCATTTTTCAGCGGAACCGTCGGTGGCCGCTGAATTTAGGTTTCGCTGTATGTGGACATCAAATTAATATGCATTGAAATTTCCCAGGAGCAACTGAATTAGGAGGAAATTAACTCCAACTGTAATATTTTAACAAATCCGTCGCTTCAAGAGTTTCTTCATTTTTTCATATCTGCCACCCGTTCATTTGCATAATATGTACTCATAGAAATTGTCCCGTCGAACGACTACACGACTACCCCTTTAACGACCATTTTTCAGCGAAACCGTGTTGATCTCTTAATACAGGTTTCACCATATATTAAAAGACAGACCATGATTGGTATTTCTCTTCATTATTGGTCATCTTCATGAAGACAACAATCGCTCATTTCCACTAGTTTTAAGGACTGCACGGTCGTGGGTTATGTAGTAGTCTAGTACCTGATGACGACTCTGTTAGTTGAAACGCGTCCAATTGTTATTAAAACTTGTGGAAAAGTTTGATTGTTATTTTCATTATGGAGAAATTCCGCTACATTACACCTGAATCAGTTAAACTTATCGGCCATCTTTATAGATTGTATGACAGGTGAGCAGCGAAACCGGTTCATGAATGAATCGTACGAATGGGAGAGGTAGAATGAGAAAGTCATGGGTAAATAGGGTAGAAAATACTCTCGTGAGGAGGAATAGGGGGAGTCTTCAGAGCGAAAGTAATGTGAATGAGTGTAACTGATGCGAAATAGTTATGCAACAATGGGGAAGCATGGCAGAAATTGTAAAAATCCTTTGAGGTGGACGGAGAGGGCGCTAGGTATGAAGGCCAAAGCTAGAAGCTGAAGCCAGTCCGCCATCTTTGTTGGCCCTCATTTTCCTATATTAATTGCGGCATAACGCACAGCTTTGGCATGTTTACAATGTTTTCCACCGATAACTTACCGGAAATGAGTATACACTTACTCCTTTAATATACAATCTCCTTAGATATTTTGTTTATTTGAAATCAAAAATCTTCCGTATTCGCGATGAGAACTTTAGTAAAACCGAGTGGTATCAATAGCAGTAAGTAGCAAATATATGACTCAAGAATTACTTACCTTAAATGTCAAACATATGGTTGATATTCTTGCTTTACATCCGTTAATTCGTCCGTTCCGTCGTGCTATCCTAATGAAAGTAAGGAGACAGGAGGGTTAGACAATGTGGTTGCTATTTCGGTTGTCAGGCTTCAGTTTCAGCCTTTCCATTATCCTTAATGGTCGAAACATTTTTTGGGTTAACATCGGGAAGTACGCTCTATTGATTGCATAGTAAATTATAAGAGTACCCAAGACAGCAGAGTCTATTGATTACGTGTACACCGAATGGGAAAGTGCATCTGCTTAACTGTCAAACTCCGTTTGTTCCTCATCATAAGCGGTCATGAACCCGACAATTCTTTTTGTTACTGCTCACTCCATTCTCTTTCCGCTGTTTCTTTCCTTCATCAGTTTCTCTTTTTCCCTTTTCAAGTTTAATCGAAATTTGTTTGATGCAGCCTCTTGTCTTTCTCTGGGATTCTTACCATTCATTTCTCTCTATTGTGTCGCAGTATGTGTCCAGTAAGTACCCCCTATTAACATTGAAAGATTTCCATTAATCTTTGTCTGCGGAGCACTTTGAAAGACTTTTTAATCGGTGATTCTTTTGGTCCATTTGCTCTTTATCATTCCACGATGACACCCTCACTCCAATCCTGCTAATCACCTTTGATATGATGATTTTTTCGGCCAAGCTTCATCGCCATGCAACAGCATGCTTCAAAAAATTGTTTTTTGGAAGATTAATTGTTGAGGTTCGTGGATAGGATACCTGAGGTGCGTCAAAATGAAGGCCAATGTTTGACCAATGGGGTAATCTGATAGGAGTACCAGGACTGGAGTGATGAAGAAAAGCAATCTCAGGCTTGATGACTGCCTATGGTGAATATTTAAAATGACCCATGTTTACCGTCCGGGCAATAATTGAGCTTTTCTTATTACTTATATTTTCAATCGGTGAAAGGCTGACTCTGGATGGACAAAGGTAGGCTTCCTACTGACTCGATGACGAGGCGATATCGTTTGGTTGGAAGGCGAATGATGCAGTGTTATACGCAATGAACGAAAGCTATGGAGAAAGTAGTCTGGCGGTCATAAGAAAAAAATAGCGTCGGCAGACTTACTCAATTCAAAAGGATGAAACCGAAGTTCATCACATCAGCATGGACAAAATGAAACCGTCTTATCTGTCCGTTGAGAATTTGAAAAACATGCCCCTTAATAATTATTTTTTATATTTATCGCGCGCATTTTTACTTTGGACCATGGTTCATGCATTGATTTTCATTTCCAAAACCCGACTGATTGACTGGCATCAGTTCCTCAGTATTTTCGGGAAATTTTCTCTTTTCGCATTAATTTTATATTCTCTCTACATTATTATGCAGTTCACCACGGTTTGAACACAATCGATTTTCAATTGAGACTGACTTTTCTGTCAGCCTTTAACGTTTTTCGTCGTCAAAATAACGTCATAGAGCTGAGTTGAATGATTTCCTAAATTAATACATGAGTTTTCCTGGTTCTTAATTTTAAAAAGTTAAGAATCCATTAAGGACCGCCTTCACTATTGAAATACGTTTTTGGTATGAGAAACACATCATGATATATCAGCGCTTGAACTCTGGAAGTAATTAAGAAATATTTGCAAAAAGAAGTCGGGAAACTGTTGCTGCAAAAGTAAGTAGTATCTCAGAGTAAATTAGAAATGAGGTCTAACCGAACCTTTACCATGCCAAAAAGACGAATACTGGTTTATCCGGCACTGGAAAAAAGCAGCTAGAGTGAGGCTGGGATGTTTCTCTTTAAGATGCATACCTCGGCATAAATAGCCCACGAATAGGAACAAAATAATTTTGCCTTGTGTCCACTCAATAAAAGATATAATGATGTAAACGCCTACAAAATACATGCATTTTAGAATCCATAGCTTACAAGAGACGAGCGATATCGCGATGCACTGAGTGCTAGCAATAAATACTTCAACAAACTGGGACAGCTTGGAAAGGCTTTAGCTGCTGCCCCAGCCTACGTGCCAAATAAAAATAAAGGAAAGAAAAATGTATGCACAGGCCCCCGGGAGAGATGAAAACGTGATGCATGCCTACGAAAAAGTGAAGTAGGCATTCGGTGAAGGCTTAAAAATCCCAAACAAATACATTTACATTGCGCCTTGCAAGCCACCTCAAGGGCGTGTGGCACGCGGCAGACATACTCAAACCGAGGTTGGCTTCGGAGTTTTTCGTGCGGTTGAAACAAAAAAATTATTATCTTACCGCACAATGCACAATGTTGTTTGATTCCGCCGCATTATCACTTCACCTCTTATGTTAGATATAAAAAAAAGAGCAGATGGCATCTTGACGCCAGAACACGAAGCCTATTTTTTAATAATTAATAGTAAGATTCTTGAATATTTGGTCATTTATGTATTTAACTCATATCCAACGTTTCGCCAAATATATTGGCATCCTCAGGGCTTTGCAACGCAAAATAAAGAGACGTACACGCAGATAATTATACTATTATAAGTACAAAAGTTGAGGAATCGAAAATTCAATGACCATAGAGCTTAAAATGTAACATTAACAAAGTTAACCTATTTTCTCATTAACCTACTGACCCGCGCAATTTGTCCGTGACTAGTAAGAGCATTGCTGTGCTTGAGTGGAAATTATTTTATTTCTCTAGATAAATCATTGCAATACCGTGACAATTCCACCACAAATACTTATTGCTCACAAATTATCAATTCGATATAAATGATTACACAATGTGACTTATTCAATATTCCCCTGTTTAATCGATGTTTGCCCCTTCAACCTTTGCATCAAATCGCCATGGAATTCCTATATACCGGTGACTTGAATGTAGACTCCCAACCCTGAAGGTTTTTCTTTCAGACAGGGGCTAAGATTTTTCTTCGTTGAAAAATCACATGAGGGTGACTTGAGGGAGCCTTCCTAGCGCGGAATTCCATCCGTCTGGCAGGGCGCAAAACTTGACGATAACATGTGCTCCGGGTAGGGAAATGCCGACACCGGGTTTCCCTTCGCCCTCCTCGTCACAAGCCATTCAAACTGCATGCACCCTCCCACCTGATCTTCGTGTTAGAAATTTGCCTAACCTCCCTATCGTCTTCCATTGCAATTACAACTCTTACTCTCACCATTTTCGATTTGCAATTTACGCTGCAAAGGAGTGTATGATGAAGTTCTCAGTATGTGCCCTCCATATTGAATGGTTGAATATGTAGCAGTGTCACGATCCGACTAACTGAAGTTCCGTCTCATGCGAGGTAAAGATACTTGTTATCGTGAAAGCCGCAAGCTTTATCGAAGTCTGATACGAACGAGCAAATGCAACAAATGGAAGGATAAGTTTGGGCGTTATTAGACTCGGAGGCTACGCGCTGCCTGACAAATTAAGATCTGACAAACGCCAGCTTTACTCGGAGGATATTATTTTAACCCCGTATTATATCTAAGGAACTGATAGAGGCGACAAATTAAGAGAGATTTGAACTGATTGATATGTACAAAAATATCTTTTTTTCACACACGATCAGTGACTATAGCAGAAACAGAGCATGTCTCTAAGGCGATAACATGCAGTTCACCTTTGTCCTCTCCACATTTCAATTTCTTTTCCCTATTCCCTACCCTTCACGTGTTGTCTCCAAATTGCCCCTGCCACACGCTTATGCGGTGGTTCTCAGAGGAGAATGTAGATGCAGGCTCAAGGAGCCATTTCAGCTCGTGCAAAACCAACGTCAGAGTTCGGCAATGGATTCAATTTCACCGTGTCTTGGGATTCAGTCAACTATTTTATTCTTACTTTGTTGATAAAATACGGCAAAATGTGGATATCTCATAATTTTTGCATCCACTAATGAGGTAAATGTTCGTCAGACAATTCCATTGATTTTTCTTCATAACTCTCTTCCCAGACGTTCAACAGATGTCAATTATACTTTGTTTTAAACCTTATACTTTGAATTTCCTTGGAATACCTCTTTAATTGCCGTCCCTTAACAATTATAGCGCCCCACACCGTTCGTAAAGCACGTTTCTCTCTCATATTTCAACTGCGCTATTCATCAGAGGGATACCTCATTGTTTCACTTCTTACATATTAAGTAACCGTAAATATATTATGAATAAAATGATAACGCAAATATATTATAAATTATATGAAATTTATCATGTATACCTTCCACGAAATGAGATGACTCTTCTCATTTCCAATGCCGTATAACTATCCCGTGATTTCTCTTTAGGAATTCCCTGTTGTATGTTTGATGATATTATGGTAATTTCTACGGCCGCTTTTGGTATAATCGGCTCAAAATTAGGTTGGGGTGACTATTGGGAACCGGAGACAGCACATTCATTACAAATGTTTTAATCGAGCTTATTTTTTGCAAGCTTTTTCCGCTACACGCATGTATTTTTTCATCTGAATTCTGCCCTTTCGATTATTAACATGCATGTTCGTCTCGAAGTGTATCTTCATTGTCAGACTCGAGGTTCGTAATTTCACTAGAAAGTCTTCGCAGTCGAGAGCGATCCCTCAGGCGGTATCATTGGTACGGCCAACTCTTCCGGAGACGTATTGTGTTCGAGAGCAAGTCGCATTACTGCCATGGACGAAGGCAGTCCGACTGCATTGCATCGCCATCCCATATGGCTGCATGACCTCAAAAACTCCGCCGAGCGCATAATGGGTTGTATTCCTTATATCCATCGCTATTCGGTTTTGCGTCATCACCAGACGCTGTAATTTTGTTTGGTATTTTCCTTTCGTGGTAAAAATGGGCTAGGCAATTTTCGCCCGTTTTACTTGTTTTGGCTACTTTCCCCTCGCCGGCTTCAAAATACTCAGGTATTTTGAAGATTGCCAGCAAAAGTATTTCTTGCGTTCAAGGTGGTGTATAACCCGACGTCGGAATTATACACTCTTACCTCTTGGCACCACGAGATGAACAAGTTTGACGACCCGTCCGACAGACGGAGTTCTGTTCTTGAAGTGCCCACCCCGATGCACTCTAGGAGTGGTCGAGGTTCCGCTGAGAGACCTCCGTCTTTTCCATAATCCAAAGATGGCTCCTCTGGGTGGAAAGCCAGAACTCTCTCTTCCAAACCATCGCGATCTACTTCCTCCTCCTCCGAATCTCCTCCGCAAATATTCTTTCCACCCTTTCAGATCGGACTCTTCATCTTCGCTCCTCAATGCTCTCAGAATCACCTTTTCCTTCCCTCTTCACGCGCGCAACTCAATCACCTGCTAATGTATCAAAAGATATTTTAGTACTCATTACAATATGGGTAAAATGGGTGGCGGGCGTATTGAGTCGAAGCGGAAGTCGCAGAGGGCGAGATAGGGGGGAGTATTGGGCTGGTACGGAAGAGAGAGAAGGACATTAGAAACAATAATAGTGAATGAGGAAATCATTGGGACTTAAAGATCCTTTTTTAATTGTGACTGGTTAAGCTTAATCGTAGATGAGTTGGTTAATTCAAATCAAATTCTTTTTTAATTGTGTCTGGTTAAGCGTAACCGTAGATGATTTGGTTCATTCAAATAAACGAAAAGACTATGAGTCCAATTTATATTTGTTACATCAGTCTGTCGTTTATTTCACATGAGCCTTGTCGATAGGAGAACGTATTGCCTTCTGATTTCATAAGGAAAACTAATTTTCCTGATCTGATGAAGCCGGTACTCTATAAACTTGATGGTAGGTAAATAGGTCGTCGCGAGTTGGAGCGATCAAATGTCATCCTGTAATTTCGTAAGAGAATTGACGTGGTCGATAGGAGAAATATCAGTTGATGATGATATTAAATACGAATGGCCTGAGTACTAACACCCCGTGTGATGCACTCTTTTGAAAGACTGCATCATACTTCATAGGTTTACACGTGCTATTGTTTATGGTTTTTCTTCAACAGTGAGTTTGACTCGTACTACATAGATCAACGTGTGCTATTGTTTTAGAGTCTTGGGTTAACTGAGTTACGTCGGACTACCCGAAGGGGGTTGACAAATGAGAGCGGTCTCATTCCGGCTTCATCGATGGCTTTCGCCCCTCGGTATTCCTCCTTTCCTTTCTCTCCAGTGTCATTCCAGTGCATCAGATGTCGCTCCCATCTTCCACGGCCCCCCAAGCCGCCTCTCTGGCACGCTTTCATCGTCTTAAGGTCTCGCTGGAAAGTGTTATTAATTTGCTCTAAGGACCGAAAACAGCTCATACGGCCTTTGATTCTGGTTATTGAATTGTTAACAGTGGACAAACTCACAACTATGCCCTGAGCGGTGAAAATTCTACCCTGACAGAATTCGAACCCACGACCATAGGGTTGGCTTGTGGAGACTATACCCTTACGCCGTAAGGGCTGGCAAAGTTATGATCCTTCCGCATTCAATTTATTTCTTTTACTTCATTACCATGCTACTAAGAGATAAATGATTTCTAGATATTTATTTTTACTGAATCACATTTTCATACCAAGCTAATCATGAACATATTTAACGTTTATCGTCATTCATGCGTGCAGATTAGCCTTCCGCGTAATCCGCGTTGGCCTCAGTCCGCATTACCTCGGATAATCGAGACTTCAGTGCATCATTCTTTAGATTTCTAGTTACTCGAGACGTATCATCAAGGAAATTTTTCTTAATTTGTACCGATGAAAGCGAGGAGACTTCTCCTTTGTTGTGATTTGCACTGTCGTAAGGTGTACATCGTGACACTTTCAACTACCGAGCGTCGAAGTCTCCACGAGTAGTGACCTCGACGAGCGACTTTGATGACTCAAAGTTTAACCGACCGGTTTGAGTAGCAGTGCACATAAATGTGAAGTGTTTCAAATGCTTAAGTTTTATCACACAATATCATCATAACATCTCAACCCTTAAGCAAAGACCACACCCTTGATCGAAGCGGTAATCAAACCCGCGTTTTCCTTATTACCAGAGAAAATCTTAAAGAGGTGATAAATACGGAGATAATAATGTGGTATTGTTTCTTTTAATGGATGAGTTATCTGAGATTTTACTTACGGCATTGAAGATTTCCGAAGATGGTAAATTTAAAGTGTACTTCAGTCTATAGAATCCAAATATCCAAGGAAGAAATTTTTTTTCCAGGTAGCATGTTGGATATATTATTATTAATTTTCATCGTTCTAAAATGTACCCTGAGCACAATGTCATTCGTATCTTCCTTTTATAATTGAATTTTCACGCTATCCTCGAGGTATTATTACCACCATGTACGAAGGAAAGCTGACTGCGTAGAGTTTAGCAAAAGCACTGTGCCTTGATCCTTTGCGGAAGATATAAAGACATGCGTCCATTACGAGACGCTTTCACCACACATGTAACTTCATGCGACTAACGTGGTCTTCGTGCTGTGAAAATCTCATTGAGAGCGTAATGCTGCCGGCTTGTTTTTTGACGGCACCCTTTCCTCTAGTTTCACTTCCAAATAAAATCAACTCGGGTTTATTTCCTTAGTGCTGTTATAAGGGCTGCGACTCTTTTCAGTAGTCGTTCCTTGGGCATTCGACGATTATGATATGTTTTTGATTCATCATTTCTTCAATTATAAATCATGTTATTGAGATACTCATTCATGCGATCTCTTTATTTCCTTTCGGCTTTTATTTAACGTGATAAACTCCAATCAAGCGAGTTTCGGTATGGCGATAAGGAAGATATTTTTTTGACCCTGCGCTTCATCTCTGGAGCTGATAGACGCTACAAAATATGAGCTTTGCAATACCTCGCTGATAAATACACTTCACGCGCAATACAAGTGATTTAAACGAAAATAGATCATAACACTAAATTATTGTAGTAAGTATCATTATACCAAGAAATCAATGACTCTCGTCTCATTTTACAGAAAAATATTTTACTCTTCCAAAGATGAAAAATCAGCCGCATACCGAACTACTTTCCGAAATATTCGCCCATGAATATACATTCTCGACTCGTCGCCAAAAACTGTTGCCTAGAATTCCATAAACGACTTTTTCGACTGAGTCGCCGTCTAGTGATGAAAGATGGCAGTTTAAATGTAAATACAGTCTACAGTCACTTCACTTCTTACCGGTTTTACTTACCAGTAATCCATTTACATATGCCTCTTACACACTTCCTGTAGTAGATATTTCCTCTCTAGCATTTACAAAGTAACTGCCAGGTCTCAAAAATAGCCAGCTATTATTCACAGCATCAATTAGTTCATATCTCTTCAATGGTTATTGAATATTCACCACAATCTTACGCTAAAAGCAATTAACAGCGGCCATTAATGATTCGACTGAGAAGACTTTTTTCTAAGTGGCGCCAAGGACTGAGTGAACTAAATGTGGAAATTGAGGCAACACATTACCTAGGCAATGATTCAAAAATTTAAATCCATAATATATATTCATGTATTCGCCAAAAAATGCCAGCCATTTTAAACGGGAAATGGCATGCACTCGAGAGATAGAAAATATTTTTTTTAATTCGGAATATCTAGTACCTAGGTTTCGGAAAAAACTAAAAAATGTGTATATTTTTGTTTCCTCAAAAATTTTCTAAAATAAATCGTTTAGTCACCGAAGTAATGTTTTCAGAATCACGAACACCTTTCGTTGTGAAGGAATTTAAACTGTCCCGCGTGAAAACAATGTGTCAAATTCAAGACTTTCAGCGATGTAAAGCGAGGATATCCACTATCTGTTTGAAAGTCAAAGCGGGTTGCTCTTGAAATGTGTATTGCCCGCTTAGTGCTATGAAATCTATTCAATTTTACAATAGGTTTCATCGAGAATGCGGATGGTTTTTAATTTAATTTAATTAATACATACCAATCACGCCGTTCCCTTCCGGGGTAGGCAGAGTCACTAGTTTCACTCATAAATACACATTTGTACACCTAACTCTGCTTCAATTAATTCCTCCATTCTTACCTATCCTTGCAAACCTAATTTGCCTCATTTATCCCTATACACTGCTACATACACGCCCTCCTGTTTTTAAGACTCCTAATATTCCTCCTCCTAAGAATTTCCTCAACCACATTCAACCACAACTTTCTCGGCCTAACCCTACCTCTCGCACCATTCATTTCACTCTTATATATGTTTTGTTATTCGACTCTCATAAAATATGAAAGGAGAATCTACATTTAATAAGTAAATGCACACTGATTTCTAGCAAGTTTTCAATGGGAAAATCGTGAAGTTTTAAAATTAGTGCGTCTAGGTGGCTCTGATCTACGTCAATAGGCCCAAGAAAGTCGATTTTTGGCTTGTCATACACACTGAGGTATATGAAGAATCCGCCATTTGCTTCAAACCTAAGGCAAGTATATCTTGAAACATATAATGGCTACTAATTTCTATGGATTCCACTCGATTATACCATAGTTTTCATTGGGAATGCGGATTATTATTAATATAAATATGTATGTAAGACGAGCACCTTTTAAAGTAGTAAGTGCATGTTGATTTCTAGTCAGTTATCGATGGAAAACATCGTAAAATTGCTGAATTAGTGCGTCAGCCCCTAGGCGCCAAAGGCAAATCCGGGGTTTACAAAGGTGGCAGACAAGCCACGCCTACTTTCTCTGCGAGAGAATCTTTGAACAGCTTGCCGAACCAATTTTTCTAGTCACTGGCTACTTTCATTTCTACCCTTTTGTAAACAATAGAACTCAAAATCAATAACAACCAAATAAATATCATTGTTTTACAAAATTAAAATTCTTTTCATAAAAATGAATTATTTTATGCAGCACGTTCAACACCTACGTTACGCATCTAGCATATTGTCCACAGTGGCAATCGCCTCCTCCATCAACCTCAATGACTTTCTCCCAACGGATGATGTATGGAAGGCGGCGACGATAATCGTCTTCACTTCGCTGACTTCATAAAGCAGACTGCTGAGCCGAAGAAACTGTCATCCTAGCGTAATTGACCCACACGAAGGAAAACCCTGAAGACATGTGTGCTTCAAAATTTATTCACCCAAATGTGAGGCATCGTTTTCTTAAAATCAGGAAAGGCCTTTTCTGTTATTACTCATCAAAGCATATGAAATTCTGCGTTGATTGATATTTTATCATTTTGCTAAATGTTCGATTTTAGCGGCAGTATTTTATTAAAAGCGGAAAAACGGCCCTTTTTTGCGCTCCTAAACGAGTGCAGTACTTTTGTTGCTTCTTTATAAAGAAACTAGGATAGTGGGAACGATTTCCTGTTCACTTTGTAGCTAAAGTGAACTGGCAAGTACTCGTATGAAATTGAGCGCAGTTAACTTTATCAGTTCAGCTATTATTAAACCATTTATGAAACTTCACTTTCTCCTGTTTATAACATCTTGATATTCATCTCGCCCCGGAAGCTTTCCTTCTGCTCCTCCAGATAAGTTTGGAAGTGCGCTGTTAGCCCAAAAAAATCAACAAATTACAAAGAAAATCTGCGCGCTTCATTAAAAACTTCTACTAGAGAACATATAGTGCCTCGCAGCTTTTGGAGGGATTAAGGTGGGAGCCCCTGGAGAAACGGAGGCTACACATTAGGCTAAGTTTGCTTGAGAAATTGAGAACTGTTGTGTTTGACTCAGAGAATATTATCGTGACGCCTCACTTCATATCTTGGTCCGACACAGTAGATAAAATAAGAGAGATGAATTTCCGAACAGATACGTACAAAAACTCGTTCTTTCCGCGTACAATAAGCGACCACAATAGAAAGTGAGATCCACTTAATACACTCCCATAATACTTATTACCATTACACCTCCTAAAAACTTGCATCTTTACACGGCTGGTGACATAACACCCGCTGCCAAACGCCCATGCGGCGGCTCGCAGTGTAGCATATAGATGTAGATGTTATATTTTAAGGGAGTACAGTAAATCTCCCATAGAGCACTGGCCTACGGGCTCGAAGACGCTCAGTTTTTTTATTTTTTTTCAAGTTTTGTCCCTCGCCCCGTTTTTTTTTCATTTCCATCGCCCTCAGGTCGTCTTGGTCTCCTGGACACTCTTCCTCGCGCTCTCTCGTGCATCTCGCTCGCTCTGTCGAAAGTAGGTTGCCTCCGTCGTCGGCCGGGCGCTTCGTCTCTCCGACTTAACGCTATCAAGAGCGGCTCACTTCGTCTGACATCGACCAGGAAAATCTTTCCTGATATCGTTACGTAACGCTGCTGATCATCCGTGCATGAGCGGTGGTTCGATGCGCCTCGGGTGATTCCTAGTCGGTCGGTCACCGTGGACGCGGAGGCTGCGGTCACAAAGCGACGATAAGTCTCGACACTTCCGCCTATTCGCATCGATCACGAGTGACAGTGCTGGTGAGAAGTTATTGATACCAGTTCATTGCTCTGGTAAGCCTATTAATTAATGTCTTTCAAAAAAATCTTGAAATATGGAATTACCTCCCGATATTTCCTTCATTATAGGGCCCATATTTACCGTGCTTTGTTTGTCTAATCGTAGTCGGGTTATCGGGCCAGTCGTAATTAATACTAATCCTCGATTGGAAACTTTTGTATGGGACTCGACGCAAAACAGCATAACTCCTGATTTTTAGTCTTTTAAATTATAATATTCTTTCTGTTCGTGGGAAAATGAGTTTGGACACACCGAGGGCTATGTAGAATTTTTTAAAAGTATTCTACCGGTTAAGGTAGGTTTTGGTGAAAGTCAGAGAGTCTCCTCCCCCATTTATACACTTTTAGGGGGCTACCTACCTCTAGTATTTCCAATTTAGCTTCGGCATACGATCTATACTTCTTCATTCTATCCATGAAACATATTCTCTTCCTTCTCCTTCCCCGCTTGCCCAATATCATTCCTTCTATCGCCCTCTTGAGCAACTCATCGTCACTTATTACATCCTCCAGCCACCTACACTGCTAAATAGTCAGAGAGTCTCCTCCCCAATTTCTACACTTTTAGAGGCCTATCTCGCTCTAGTAGGTATATCCTTTTTCGCCTCAGCATACGGTCTAACCTTCTTCATCACGTCCATAAAACCTATTCCGTGTCTTCCTCTTCTCCGCTTGCCCAACAACCATCCCTCCATCACATTCTTGGGAAACCCATCGCCCTTTAACACATCCTTCAGCCACCTACACTGCCTATGCCGTATTTCACTCAGAGCTCTCCTTTCCTCGCCCACCATCTCAAGCACTTCCTCGTTAGTCTTCCTTTCCGTCCACCTCATATTCTCCACATTCACATCTCAAATGCCTGCAGCCTATTCTCGCCCTCCTTTCTGAGGGTCCACGTATCTGCCCCTTACAACGCCACGCTCCATATCAAGGTCTTCACCAGCCTCTTCTTCACGTCCTTACCCAATGTTCCCGTCATACGCTCCTTACGTACATAATTACTAAACACCTCCGTAGCTAACGTGATTATCCTCCTTATGCCTTTGCTACTATGCCCATTTTCTCCAAGCGCACTGCCTAAATGGTTGAAAAACGACAACATTCCCTGAAAATCTTTAAGCTTACGAAGAGTTAGAATGTCAAAGCCTTACCTCAATTAAAAAAACTAATTGTCTCATTATCTGGTTACACTTTAAAAAGACAGCGTACCTAGTTTCGGATGAATTCTACTACTGGCCCGATTATATGAGATCAAATTTTTGGCCAAATGGTAGTTGTAGATTTACATACATTAGATTTAATAAAGAAGACGTATGGGGCTTTTGAAACTGTGGTAGGCTGCCTAGCTTATGCATTTTTCTTTCGTTGTTTTTTTCATTGAAGCTTTTGTGAAAACGGAGCCAGCACTACTCCAATATATAGGCATCAGCCTGCCAGTGTGGAAATGCCCGTTCCCACTAAATTGTTGTGATAAGCATCAGTGGGCTCTGTGCGAATTCGAAGGAGTGGTCCTCCTGTTCATCGTGAGTGCTGTGGCCCCCCTCTAAAAGTGGCAGGAATTATTAAGGCAAAATGACATTAGCATTCCAGGAAGATTATGCTTAAGAACTACTAGTCCTAATGCTGGAGGAGGATGCTGAAGATAAAATGGACGGACAAAATAAGAAATGATGAAGTGTACAGAAGAGGAAGGGACCATATGGAAGACCATTGAGAAAAGTAGAACAAAATGGATTGGACACTCTGAGACACAATGAGTTTGTGAAGAACATAATTGAAGATGAAATAGAAGGAAAAGTCCCCAGAGGAAGACCCAGGAATGAGTTCATGGGCCAAATAAAGAGGAAAGTACATCGAAAAGGATGCCAGGAGGAAAGGGAACTAGAATTAGATAGGGAAGGGTGGAGGGCTGCAGTCAACCAAACTTTGGATTGGGCAACCGATGAATGAACTACTAGTCCTACTTTTCCAAAGAACGTTTTGTGAAACCAGGGTTTAGGAAAAGACTTTCAGATTTACAAAGGATATCATTAGCGTGCCCTGTTTTATAAATAAATTAGCTGGCTTCATATTGCGATATATGTTTATAAAATAGCTGAAACAGTCCTCTTTTCACGGGTAAATATAGTGTTTGAAGTATCTTCTTTTACAGGAATTAAGAGGGATATTCGTAGGCTTTGAAACATCGACTCTTCTTTATCATTCAATTCTTTGGCAATTATATAATTAATTATTGCGATGTGCAACTGACAGTTGTAGTGAAACATCACATATATATATTTTAATTACCAATCCCCACTGAACGTGAGACCGAGACGATTTACCAGTCTTCAGTGACGTCTAATTAAATTTGAAAATAATGTCAATTAAACTTTTTGTTTTACTTTACTAATGAATCCAACATTTGGTGTACTTTGTTGGCGACCTTGATCTCCAAATGTTATTACTTGCAAATATTATGAGTTTATTCGTCAGTTTATTTTGCATTTTGGTGTTGAGACAGAAGTTATTCGTCGATAAGTTCACCATGCGTCATTTAAAGAGCGAGCTTGCGACTCTGCATGAGAAAGCTTCGTCGGGAGCGAAGAGAAATCTCGTTAATGATCGCTTTTTTTTGAGGGCTCAAACGAGGACACCCCACGGACCATTAAAATTTTGGGATGAATAGGCATCAGCTTTCTTACTGGAAACGGTCAGTCATTTCTTCTCCAACACTTCGCACGTATTTTTGTGTGTTTCGGCGCATTCAACTAATTTGGAAAGTCTCTAGTATTGTTGACACTATAAAAATGAAGATTCGTCAAGGTTCGGGTTTACTCTTGTCATTCAGTTGGAGAAAAGCGTTGACGGAGACTCTGTCTTTGATCGTAAAATATTTGAGGTAAACCCCTAGGGAAATAACTTTGACATCTTCCTGATTTGTAGGCCACGCAGAGGCACTAAAATTTGCTTCTTTCCGTAGAGTTTACTTGAGTGAGTCTCGATGAGCCTTCTCCCGAAATATATTGCTACTTTCGAAGCAAACAGTTACGTAGTTAAGAGTGGTTTTGTGAAGGAACGAATACATTTGGGCTACGCCACTCAGCTACCCACCTGGTGCGAATAAGTGCGGAGAACAGTTAGGTATGTGGTTCCTCGCCATGACCAGCGATTTCATGGCTTAAATTTGACACAGTTTGAAATTCGGCCGCGCATAAGTCACCATTGAAGTGTCACTCGGCCGTATTATGATATGCTGACCTATTATTCCCATGGCTCAAAATATATTTTTAATCGCCCAAATCAGTAGGACTTGCTGGGAATGAAGGGAGGCTGTGTTGAATTAAATGGTTAATAACAGAGGATGATGTCAACATTTACTTATTGGATGTGAGGAATCGTAATTAAGGAACCAGTGACTATTTTCCAGCGTTTTATTTTTGCTAATAAGAAAAAATTGTCGATGTGAAAATTATAGCCTTTTCCTAATTTTTAAACTTAGCCTTGTGTAGTACTATACGCGCTGCAAAATATGGCGTCTATAAAAACGATGTGGCGGCTCAAAGTTTAATTCACAATATTTCCTTCTTTTATTAGATAAACGAATCGGCAAACCCAAGATGGAGGCTCTCCAAACGGGATTCTATATTCCCGACGGATGTATTAGTATTAACGTCCCGTTATTTGTAAACATTTTAATGAATATATTATTTTTATTGTCATTTTCAAGGGCTATGTAATTGCGCATATAAAAGTATAACCCGATTCTAGTCAGGAATCTCATCACTAGCTAATGAGTTCTTCGTATTTCGGTCTTCAGGGAAGCGTATAATAATAGATTTTCATTTAACACTTTCCCCGCGCTATTTGTGGGAGACATTTCTGCAAATGATCACATTTTGGCCACTCCACCCTTTCGTACTTGGAAACATTCAAGCGACAATTGATATTATTAGTTTACGGTCGCATTCTCCGTCGATTAGTCATCAACGTTCCTTAGATTTGCATGCTTAAGCTCACCACTCGGGCTGATCAGGACCAATCCCACGCGTGCGGCGCAAAACGCTAACTTCGAAGTCTTTAGACTGTTAAAACTTGCCTTCGAATCAAATCATAATAACATGCGCAGGAATACAAAATATAACGGTGTAATGAAAAAGTAAGATCATTATAAAAATTTTACAGCAAAAAAATTCGCTTCGACGGGGACCCGAACCAGAATCGATTCGATATCATGCCATCTTCGGAGGAATCTGTATTTAAGGCATGCACGCTAACATATCTTTAGTTTAACAAACATTATTAAGTAATATTTCCACTATCAAATTGTGTAACATTTTACTACAAGGGTAATAGCAGGTCTTCGGTCATATAAGGTAGTTTGAGTGAAATATCATTTTACCTAGAAATCAATGAATTTGGTCTCATTTTAAAGAAAAATATATCACCCTTCCATTGACACCAAAAATTCAACCCCTTACCACATTACATTCTGAGATATTTGCCAGAAGATACCAGCCCTTTTACATGGGAAATGGTACGTGTATGCACTTCAAAGAGACCATATATTAAAAATGAGACATTTCCTACACTTAGATCTCGTCAACAAATCAACAGTGTGTAGTGTGTGTGTTTTCTCAACTATTATTGAAAATTTATCATATTGCCACCGCAGTAAATTCTTCGGAATCACAATAAACTTTCCGTTTTGATGGAGTTTCAAACGTACCGCGTGAAAAAAATAAGTCAAGTTAAAGATTTATATAAATATTTTCATTTGAGTACTTACAATTTCTGTTAAGTAAAACTATATTATTGCACCATTAACGATGCAATATTTAATTCGTGTGTCCCACAGCTGGTGAAATTAAAAGGAATAATTCGAATACGGTCTCTATTATGATTAGGGAACTAACACGCTCGCCCTACCTTAACGAAGATGTATTAGTTTTAAAGGGATCAATTTTAACGCTGAAATACATTTCATTTATGGCAGTGAGACAGACGGCATCTCTTCACATAACTTTTTCAGATCAAATTCCGCCCGAAGAAATAGTTCCAAAACATGTACAACATACACTAGATATTGAGGCACCTAATTTTTTTTTTCAGCTTAGGTTATTGATATTATAACCAGTGTATTCAGCTACACAGAATGCAATAGGCGTGTAAGACGCCTGGGTAGCTTAATGACTTTTCGAATTTTTTTTTGATCGAATGATTTTTCCCCTGTGACTTTCACACAATTCTGTGATCAATAGCGGATTACTCCGTTGAAGTAACTGAGCGGCTAATTCCGTGGTTCTTTGAAAACGTGTATTCAGGTTTAAATGACAGACCAGATTTAAATGTCCGGTTTTCGTCGAAGTACATGGCCGACATGTGACGAATGTTGCGACGTTGCCAAGGGAAACTTCAGCTGTTTATATTGTTTAGCAAATTCTTTATTTAACTACTTCAAAATTAAGCCTGTAATGTACATAAATAAATGTTTTAACCTTGTAGATAATTATACCTCTCCCTCAGTCCGTTAAAAAATCATGATATCAAATCCTACAGAATTGCAACGGAGACTTGATTCGGTATAATTACTGGCTTTCGTTAGGAGGCAAAGGCTATGCATTAACGCTTTGTCCCATATGATTTTACCCAAAGGTTAATTTCCATAAAATCTGAAAAGTATGCAAGGCAGCATTAAGCCTAAATTTACTCATAATTGAAAATATTATTAATCTAAAGAAAACAGGATATTTGTTGGATATTTGTTGGCAACTATTCACACAGCCCTGGTCCGTAAAATATCCGTTAGGATCTAGTTCGTAGGGCTTTGATTGGCTGAGGAGTCCGACTGTCTCGGATTGTTGGAAATCTATTTGAAAGTGTTGGAATTACGCTTTTGAATACTCGTTCCATATCCAATGGTAAAGAGCTCATTTTCATTGGTAAGGTATCTTGGTAATAACAGGGGTAATTCGTTGATTATTTGCTATCATTGGATGGATCGGGTCTTCTTCTTTACATGGGGTTCATCGAAATTAATGTTAAATGAGGTACTCGGTGCGAAATCGAGTGATCCGGTTCGAGTCTCAGTAAAAGTGGATAATTTTCCCTTGCGTTTATGCGACTTGCGAATGACTCCTCTAAAGATAATGCCCTGAATTTTCCCGGTGTCTTCAGGATATGTCGAAAAAATCCCAATAATAATTGATATAATACGACGAAGTTGGAAATGTTAAGAGATGTCAAGCGGAAATATGCAGGTCTGCACTGCCATTTGTTCTCTGGTTCTCATTAACTGTCTCTACGATTGCTGCAACAGTTTTCTGCCGTTTGCGCCCTACCTTTAATTGCCCTTGGTAAACATCTGGCCTTCGCCGATGTGTTTTTGTTTTCTTTAGAAAAGTTTTCCTTTTGGAGGGCTAAAAGCACTCAGTCATTCTGGGTGGTGGCGCAGTTATACCGATGGTCGTAGTCTTTTATTTCTTGTTTCACTGGCGTTGTAAATTAACTGTGGTTTAATTTTCTTCCGAGGAGACCGTTAAAATTATCACGAGGAGCCCCAACTTATTATCAAATGGCTGATTTTCATGCTGTGTTATTTATAACTGCGGTTCTATCCAATGAAATGAATGACGAACATTTTATCAGGCTCTAAAACCAGTGTGTAGTTACACAGAAGGTGGGATGAGGGAGTGCAAAAGGCGAAATAATTTCAACGAGAGGATTGTGCAAAATTTTGATGCAAGTTTAACAAAATCGTATTCCTTATGAAGCCGTAACTGTCATTTCGCCGAAAATTTGATCCCATATCACGAGACGGAGCTTGATATGGAGCGTAGCGTTGTATGGAGCAGAGACGTGGACCCTCAGAAAGAAGGGCGACCTTAGGTGACAGACATTTGGGATGTGGGTGTGGAGAAGGATGGATAAGGTGAGGTGAACGGAAAGGAAGACTAACGTGGAAGTGTTGGAGATGGTGGGTGAGGAAAGGAAACTTCTGAATGAAATCCGGGTGAGGCAGTGTAGGTGGCTGTAGGATGTAATAAGGGGCGATGGGTTGCTCAAGAGTATGATATGGGGAAGGATGTTAGGCAAGCGGGGAAGAAAGAGAATAGGTTTAATGGACGGGGTGAAGAAGGGTAGATCGCATGCTGAGGCGAAGAAGGGTATACTCGAGCGAGATTGGCCTCTTAAAATGTAGAAATCCGGGAGGAGATTCTTTGACACTCAGCAATACCTACCTTAACTTTTTTTCAATATCACGAGGCTATTTCTCCGAAATGGTTCCTTTTTTACTTTGAAAGAGTGTCGCTAAATATGAGGAGAAATGGTTCCCAGCTTTCGGCAAAGCTTTTATCGTCCCATCTCAGGGCAAGCATAAACATCTAGATGTGTTCGGACTTATTTTCCCACGAACGGAAATATTATTATAATTTTGAGAAAGTAAATGTTTGGTTGTTCACGATAGTTGGAGACGTCCGTTGCCTTGATTCTTGGTCTTTATTATCCTCTAAGAATTGGTATCGTTCAGGTTTTGCTGTTATGTAACATAGGTTTGCAAATTAACCGCAAACTAATTAATATGCTCATGGTAATATTTTTTTCTTTTACGTTATTTGGCATAGTATATACGAGTAATTTTTTTTTTTTGTGATTCTGCAACAAGGAAAGGTAGTTTATATGAGAGTAGACCCGGATATAGGATATATTATCGCTCGCAAAGCTGCGCACAAATTCTTTTGCGTTGGGAGTTTAAGGTTAAAGTGTAACTTGTATTCTTCTGGAATATTATGTGTTAAAATGTGCCATGGTGAATACAATACAGTTTAATGTACTAATTGTAGACAGAAACACAATGCAGCAATCATTTATATAGGCAAGAGGGAAAAACACCCATGTATTAGTAAAATGATTACTGTAGGAAATAATAAAAGCGCTAATTCGATAAAATTATGATTTAGCCCTCATTTAAAATTAAATCACTTTAATAAGTTACATTTTATTCGATCTCAAAACACGGTATTAAGAAAAGAAGGGCAGTTTACTTATTGATTTTGTTCTTCTTGATTGTCCTTCCTGATGTACCCCTCCCAGTAGTTCCCACCCGGAGATTCGATTTGGGGACTATTTTACCTTCAGAATATTTTACTGGGAGGAATGTCATCATGTCATATATGTGGACCCCAGAAGTCAAGGGGTCTAAGTGACATTTTTGAAAAAAATAAGTTAGATACAGGAATGGGATGTGAAAATATTAATCTTTTAGGTGGTAAAGGGATCCAAGTGATTTTCTTGACAGGTGCTGCTATCTAGGGTAATGCCTCTTAACTACTTAGTTGGTTGTACCAAACATTTTCAACTTTGACTTAAGTTTTCTCTAAACAATGGTTTTGTTACTTAAACCCCTTGACTTCTGGGGTCCTCATATAGAATTCAGGGCTGAATCTCCTAGGGAGACGAATGTGGTGGTTTCCCCGTTGCCATCCACATCGCAGTACCCCGGCCGATTCCGTGAACTTCACTCTCGCCCGAAGCTGTGGCTGTTGATACCGGTCCGATCTTCTTGATCTGCGCAACCGATGCTTTCTGATGAGTCTGCTGCCCCTCAGTAGCTGGGTCAAATTTGGGTAGCGTGCTAAAAGTTGTTTGACCAGCCAGTAAAGGGCGTTTTGTCCGTCACTTAGTCTCGAATCTGCAAACCTCGGAACCGGAGTCGAACAGGCAACCACTGCTCCACACCAGACTTCTTCACTTATATTCTTTATAATTTAATATTATATTCATGGTTTCGGGTCATCAGAATCTCATCGGAGGTTTTGAAATAGCGTCGGGTTTTTAAACCCGAGTATTGAGTCGAAAAAGAACTGAAATGACGGCCCAGCCCGATTTTTATCGTTTTGGTCGGCCATTTTTTTGGCAGTGGGAGGGGAAATGGTTTATGCAGACCCTAGGGCAGATGTTCGACCCGGGTACTGTGGGACTTAAGTGTTTGTTACCCACTAAAATCCCACCCACTGGATTACGCCTTGAGAAGGCGGTTACACCCGGGCAACGGTGCGTCATAAGTCACCCGACTCCTTTCTTCTTCCTTCTTCTCCAACCCGAGGTCTTCCGGTTGAACTCTTTCCAAATGATAATTCCACCGACGACAACCTGGCATGACAGAATCTTCAGGTCGCCTTTTTTGATGATGTTATGCTGGATCAGCTCCTTGGCTGATTTGCGGCTCCATATTCCTCGACTGTTCAAGGTTATTCCAAGTACTTCAATGTCCTTAGCTCCCGTCGTCCTCTTCATGGCTTCGATTAGGGAGGTCATATTGGGTGCGCGGAAAGCGAAGGTTTAAAACTGTCGCTCTTTTGGGCCAAATCTTTGAAAATATATTCTAGGAGATCTCTGGAAAACGATACAAAGGCGAGAGCGTAACGGATTCGAGGGATGACATTTCTCCTGGGTCAGTGGTGACGGTTGAACAGTTAGGTACACTTGATTTTATTTTTGCGCCCGTGGTAGCGCGGTAGCTCCTCGCTTTCAGCGGTTCCAGACGCTCCCGCATCGAAAGGTGGGAAGAGCCAACGCCTGGTGTGGGTTGGGCCCTCGGAGGAACGGGAAATATACTACTGCCCCACTGCGCGTGTTCAGCAGTTATCTCCGGCGTTCGTCTCTCCGTCGCGCTCAGAATGCTTCCGAGGTCTGCATGCGGGAAGATCAAAATCAGTATTAACTGCTATAGTAAAGGAGGTTAATCCCTTGCTACACCCGTAGAAGAATGCGTTCACAAATTCACAATTGGTAGCGCATCATACTTACTTCTACACCAACATCTACTTACTACCCTGAGAACCGCCGCATGTGCGCGTGGCAGATGGTGTTAAGTCACCAGCCGTGTAAAAATATGAGGGATAAGGTTTTGGAAGGTGAAATGGTGACGTGTATTGTAAGAGAGTATTAAGTGGAGCTCAGTTTTTATTGTGGTCACTTATTGTGCGCGGAAAGAATGAGTTTTTGCACCTGTCTGTTCGGCAATGTCTCTCTCTTATTTTATCGCTTCTGTCAGGCCGAGAGATGTAGTGAGGGGTCATGAATACATTCTCCAGGTCGCTGAGAAACACACTAGTTCTGAATTTATCAAGCAAGCTAAGCCTAGCGTGCAGCCTCCGAGTCTCTAAGGGATCCCACCTTAATCACTCTAAAAGTTGGGAGGCACTATATGTTCGCTCGTAGTAGTTTTTAACGATGCGTGCTGCTTTTCTTAGCATTTCTTTAATATTTTTAATTAAATCTTTATGACCATGGTCCCAAATACTCGCGGCGTATTCAAGGTGTGACCTAACTTAAGCGATTTCATCCGCTAAGCAGCAATGTTTCCCGGTTTCGGTATCAAAATGAATGGCAAAAATTTCGAAAAGGTAATTACTTAGCCAAAAAATACGAAAGGCTTAATTCAATGAAAAAAATCAATGTAGGAACATGCTGAAGAAATTCGGGCAGAATAGGGTTAAAATGGAGTGGCATGACCGCGCTTGGGAACGCTTTTTTGGCGAGATGGAGCGATTTGACATTCACAGATAATTGCAACAATTCTGTGGTTTTCAGCTAAGATTTGACGAAAATCGAACGCTACCACTGGAAACATGACACAGAGCAAGGCCGTGGGCAACCTTTTGGAGATTCGGTCAAATCTATGACGCAAAATTTTTCCACTTGCCAACTAAAATGTTTTTAAAAATTGTATTATTCGTCAGCTTGAATTTTGATTTACCAGTGATTATGTAAATCATGTGAAACTGATGGATCAAAGAAGATGTCAAGTTTTCACGACTAAGTTTATGTGTGCGTACAATTGTTTTACTTGATAATTTGCCCATAGTTCTAAATGTCAGTATTTTTGATGGTTTTTACTTGAAATTTTAATGCCAAAAATATTGCAAAACCAAGTGCCGCTACAAATAGTCGGCCGACCTTCAATTACCTCTAGCTGCGCCCCTGAGTAAAAGTCATGACAGCTCAAATTTCTCCATAGATGAACCATTTCCATGCCCTCTGTCGGTAGCTCAAGAGAGGGTGTGCCCCGGCTTAAAGGAGGGAAAAGTATCGCCGGTCAAATTTCACTCTTGAGCTGAATCCATCCTGAAACATGCGTCTGGGAATATCGCTGGGAAAAAAAATCCCTGTAATGCCGCTTTTGGCAGTAATATGAGTGGATTGCAAGGGGTCGGATCAGATGTGCTCGAAGGGTATGCTATGGCACGCTGTTGTGCCGCAAAATTGTTGGACTGTGCCACGTAAAAATTGTATTGTGAAAGTGCACAGAAACAGGCTTACATTGTTCAAATATTTTTGTGGTGGCATTTACTAAACTGAAAATTACAACTGAAAATTACAACTGAAAATACATGCAATGAAAATATCGATAGCGTTCAGTCAATAATAATGCACTATTGCTCATTGTAATTAATGGGATTTCTTACTGTAGCTCTGTTGTTCTATTGCGGGGAGCATTAAGGTTTATGGAGAGGTCACTTGCTATCCTGGCCAATGCTAGAAGCTGACGCCAGTCCGTCATCTTCGATGACCCTCATTCTCATATAGCCCTTTAGGCTTGAAAAACTAATTTCGCAATTTCACTGTTTTACTTGTTAACTTACAGGAAATCAGCGTGCATTTACTTCTTTTAATGTGGATTCTCGTAGTTGAACGTATTTTGTTTATTTATTTCAATTGACAATAATCCGCATTCCCGATGAAAACTATTGTAAAATTGATTGGAATCCATAGCACTAAGCAGCCAATGTATATGTTTCGAGAGTTTCTTGCCTTAAATTTCCAACATATTGTGGATATTCCTGCTTTACATCCGCTAATTCGTCCATTCCGTCGAGCTTCCCATTGGAAAGCAAGGAAATAGCAGGGTCAATCAATATGGCAGTTATTTCGGTTGTGAGATTTAATGACGTAGTGCCCTCTTCATATACCTCAATGGCGGGGAGGAATCGCTGACAAACACAATTTAAATTCTTGGTATACCGAGAGATGGCGCTGTTATTTCTTATTTTTAATTCTGGTCATGGCGGAAAATCCCTGTTCGCACGGGAATGTTGTTAAAATGGAAGCACATAGTACAGATATTGCAAGTTCTGCTAGAGCTGTAAATATCCTTCCTCTCAAGTCTTAATGACAAAGTAGTGTTTATTCCTTAAATTTGAGCTTCTAGTATCGATCAGCGTAAAGTTCAGGGAAATATTCGCCTCTTATAATGGTTGGTGGTGCTTTTTGTCTTCAGTAGTAACGGTAAAGCGAACCCTGATTCTTTCGATCCCGTTTAGGAAGGAGAATATTTTGACAATTTATCCTCCGGAACAGAAATGTCCTAAAATCAGACTGTAACATGTGTCATCATCAGTTGTTAAAGGCATGTTTCATTGTCACCCCTCTTTTCTCTGAAGAAATTCCTCCTCTTAATCAGGCGTGGTTGCTTCTTTATCAGAGGTGCGCCGCTATATTCCGCATGACGAAATGGTCTGACTCGAGCCAAAAAGTTTGAGAACCCCTGGGTTAGATTAGCGATTTCGGGATCCAAAGCGCTCGGCAGAGTTGACATAGCACAAAAACGATGTGACTCATGATACCTTCAGTATGTTTGTCACAGGTTTAGGTTAGAAATACTGTACATTTATGGAAAGGTTTGCTGTAGCTCTCCCCTCCACCCATTAGTTAGCCGATACAATCTTCCATAATTCTCCTTTCTAAGATCCCTCATAATTTTCCTCAAGTATGCATCGATATTTTTTCCCGGTATTTGTTCTTTGTGCTGTTTCCGATATGTTTCTGTGTGATAGAGTGTGCCTAAAAAGCTCTTCTCTTTCAACTCAACTGAATTTCACAGAGAATATATTGCAAAAATGTCATTTTATCGCAATTGACATGTTACTTTTGATATCCATTTCCCTACTTCCGAATACACTGAACGGTCGAAGTCTTGCGAGGGACAGTTTTGGATGTCTTTTTTTTAAGATAAAAGAGTTGAAGATATAGAAGGAGATAAAGGAGGACAATTTGTCTTGAAAATTTTGAAGGCGGAGAGAATAATATATTATATTATATAATTATATTATAATAATATAATTATTATATAATTATATATATATATATATATATATATATATATATATATATATATATATATATATAAGTCGTATTTCTCTTACTTTAAGCCATTTTTGTTTCTTGTATAATTCTGCTACATGATCCCATCATTTGAGATCCCTTAGAAATCTCACAGTAGCATTCATAGTCATCTGAAGCTTATTATTACTTATTACACCGTAACGGTAATAAAATGATTGATCGTGGAGTAAATATGCATTAAGTGCTGCAAAAGAATGTTAGGATCGTGAATTAAAGCTGAATATTCAACGTGGGAAATCACTTTCACTGAAGAGGCGGAAATGCTATTTCAAGAAGAATGTATTGGAGACACGCATTTGAACGGTGTCTCCACCTTTTTGTCTGGTCTTTCAATACCCATTTTTTGTTGCTTGCGCTCCAGACGATCAAAGAAAATGAGTTTCCATACGGGCAAATTGGTGTCATGACGAGAACAATAGTCGACCCCGGATAAATAAACATGTCAGGAGCCCTATTGCGGCTTAAGTGCGGCTGTGTGTCAGTTCCGCAAATGTTAGCCGAATGTGAATGAATGAATGAAAAATGAAGTGAATGAAACTGAATCCTCAAACTTTCCACCGACAAGAGAATTAGAAAAGTAACGGCTCGGGTGACATAATTGGTGTGTTGACTCTTGGGCTAGCCTCTCACCCCGAAGGCTTTGGTTCGGATTCCATTAAAGTACAAAAATTTTAAGAGAAATCAGACGCTCAATTGGGGTTCTGAGTTAAAATCGCTCCGTCAAGAGATGGCTACATTACCGCCATTTAAGGTAAATTACGGTAATTTTCGAAAATTACCGTAATTTTCGAAAATTACCGTAATTTTCCGGTAACTTTTAATTTTCTGCCATTAAGAGCTGATAGAGGATTTGATGGAAAATCCAATAGATATAGAAAACGGTTAACGGCATTTCAACGAATACTATCGCAACATAATCGAAATAGAAATACAAGAAATTTAAAAACAAATACGTCAGCCCACACGGAATTCGACGTTCTTTTGTTTCGGCGTTGTTTTGTTTATGAGGAATTTTCGTTCGAACAGTTATAAACGATAGCCCCACAAATATTCCTCAAATGATTTTACGAGCTTTTATCTATAATTAAGATTGTATTGAATGTATATAAAATTAGCTTAGATTCATGTTTGGAGTATATCGATATGAAAAATTTTTGAAACGGAGGTAAATATTACCGAAAATTACGGTATTTTCAGGGGCGGCGGTAAATTACGTAATACCACGGTAATTTACGAAATTTGCTGCGAAAATTTTCAGAATGGCCCATCTCTAACTCCGTGTGCAGTACTCCGTTCGTTAAAACGGCTGTCGCGATTTTTGTTTACGCATACATATGCAGGACACTGCGCACCCGTCTTCGCATTTAGAGATATCTTTAAATATAAGTGGAATAATTGCATCATGCTGATTTGGTTTTTTGGTAGTTAAATGCTATTTTAACGCATTGCCTCATGGAAAGTGACATACACATAAAAATTATTCGAAAATATCTGTACTGATTTCCTTTTACCGGCGTATTGATATTTATCTTTTTTTATAACTAATGCAGCCAATATATGAGGACCCCAGAAGTCAAGGGGTCTAAGTAACAAAACCATTGTTTAGAGAAAACTTTAGTCAAAGTTGAAAATGTTTGGTACAACCCACTAAGTAGTTAAGAGGCATTCCCCTAGATAGCAGCACCTATCAAGAAAATCACTTGGATCCCTCAACCACCTACAAGGTTAATATTTTCACATCCCATTCCTGTACCTAACTTATTTTTTTCAAAAATGTCACTTAGACCCCTTGACTTCTGGGGGTCCACAAATATCATTGTGACTTGCCGGATCCAATTTATGAAAAAACACATCTCAGTGTATTTGGCTGTGTTAGTAATAAATGAAACATTTAGTAAAATTTGCATAATTGGGGCTCATTTCAATCCATAAGTCTTTGAGTAGTGAGTATTTTTTCGTTTTCCCTGACCTCAGGAGTGAGTTTCCTTTGGAAAAAAATAAAATCACTTCCGATTACAATTTTACTACCTTAAACTCAAGTTCGTTTGATAAGCAAGCAATGAAAACAAGAAGATCGTGCATTGCACAAGAAAAATATAATAAATACAACAATTTTAATGAGTGATATCCTAAATATTGCTGTATGAGAACAAAAATATGAACTTGGAACAGGGCAAAAACCAGCTTTGGATGCAATGCCTCCCGAAAATGGTACCAAATACATATGATATGCACGTACTCATGGCTGAACGAAGTTAATGGAATTTGCATAATTGGGGCTCATTTCACTCCTTAACCCTTTGAGTAGTGAGTATTTTTTTGTTTTCTCTGACCTTAGAAGAGAGTTTTCTTTGTAAAAAAAATAATGAAATAGGAGGCTGGACTCTTCGGAGACACTTTATGGTGATAACTGGGCTCACCAGCCACCAGGATGAATGGAACAATATATTACAATGCACCTGAATGGGAGACGTGAACGTACGCCTTTACTGCTCCAGCGCAAAATTTGTAAGACGTATGTACATATAAGATCATACTCTGAATAGCCAGGAGGCAAGAGGACGTAAATGTACGTTCGTGCTGCTCAAAGGGTTAACGACATCAAGGGAAGACAAAAATATATTTCATAATTTTGGAGCGATATCCAATGCCCACATCTCTATTTTTGCGACATTTCTTTATTCGTGTTACACAATTTTGACGCGAAAAAAATTAGGACTTTATGTCATTTTATGACTTTGGCACCCTACTGGTATTTGTTTGATTCAGTGACGCCATGCTGTTAAAATGTCTCACTAATTAGATGGCCATTTTTTTCTCGAAGAAAAGTGATGACGAGGACTTCTCGAAGCGACACCGTTAGCTTTCAGAAGACAGTGAAAGTGTCGAAAGACCACGGAAAGGTTTTTGGGGCGATAATTGGACGGAATGGGCGATGAATATGATCAATTATATTGTTTTGGAGTGAAAGCTCGAAGCTCCGACGCGAGGTGCAATAAAAACTCTGGAATATTGAGGACATAATCTCCGAATGGTTACTCTTTTCTGCATAGCTCTTTCTACATCTACACCAGCATGCTGCGCTGCGAGCCTCCGCATGCACGTGAGGTGGGGGACGTTGAGACACCAGCCGTGTAAAAATGTAAGGGATAAGGTTTTGGAAGGTGAAATGGTGACGTGTATCATGGAAGTGTATTTAGTGGTGCTCAGTTTTTATTGTGGTCGCTTATTGGGCGCGGAAAGAACTGCAATGTTCTGTTTGGCAATGTATCTCTCTCTTATTTTATCGCTTCTTTCAGACTTAGAGATGAGGTGAGGCATCATGATAATATTCTCTATGTCGCTGAAACACACCACTTCTGAATTTCTCAAGCAAGCTAAGCCTAGTGTGCAGCATCCGAATCTTTAGGGGCTCCCACCTCAATCCCTCTAAAATTTGTGAAACACTGTGTGTTCGCTTGCTGCAGTTTTTAATGAAGCGCGCAGCTTTTCTTTTTAATATATTAATTTTATGGTTAAATCTCTATAACCTGGGTCCCAAATACTCGAGGTGTGGCCTACCCAGAGCGAAGTAGCATCTCTCTTTGACTTTTTCATTCGAGGACCTTCCTCTTATACGCTTAACAAATCCTAGTTTCTTTAATGCTGTTCGCCATTGTGTTCCCCTCGATACATCAGAAGTTAAGGTAATTCCAAGGTATTTATCAGTATCGGTAGATTCCTTTTAGCTATGTGTCATATCGTGCCCAAAGCAGAGATAGTCCAAAGATGAATTTGGCAGTATCGTTGAAATAATTTTTTCTATTGTTTGCCTGTGTTTAAAAGCATAAAAATGTAATAGTTTGCACTATTTGGCCAACCGTTGTTTGTTTTATGACAAGCATTAGCAGTCCAACTACGAGGGACTGAAGCAGTCGTGGGGATCGGGATGGTGTGCTGGTGAGAGTACTCGCCTACCACACGGGCGGCCAGGGTTCAAATCCCTGCAGTGGCGGATGTTTTTCAGAGGAACCCGATCCCTACTTGAGTGTCTTGTGGAGGGCACTTCAAGTGGAGTACTCCGTCTGTCGGATGAGACGTTAAGCCGTGGTCCCCTTGGCGCCTTTCGTTAAGAGCAGGCTAATGCCGACGCCGGGTTTCTATCCACCCTTCCTCCCTTACCTATCCCCTATGGCGCAAATGACCTTAGCCGTCGGTCGCCTCCCCAAAAATCCAAATCCAATCCTGAAGCAGTCGTGCGCAGTGAATAGTTATGAGATATCACCACTGTCAATTTGAATAAAGATGGGCGCTTTTTTGCATAAACATTCATTTTCATCGCTCTTTCGATTTACTTAAAAATTCAGACACAAAAGAGACAAAAGCCTTCCAATATCAATGATACTATCCAATATATCTTTCTCTTTTTTTGGCACAATATGAAAGAAAGCAGTAGGGAATAAGTGGTGAAGTAACTGCTCTTCGGGATCATAATGGGATGGATTAACGTTGCCTTCCGTATACCAATATAATTGCCACATAGGAAATATTATGACCACTTATGCAGAGCAATAAGTGCTGCTACATCCTTCTGTGCGATACATCCGCCTTCACTCTTATTAAGGACGACTACTGTCCCCCTTCCAATCATTGCATTTACAAATGATATGGTACGAAGTCAATCTTAGGGATACATTTCCACCAAGGGTTGAATGGAATTCCACTCCAAATTCGCCATGAAAAATCATTTGACTTGACTGGGAGTTTTGCATTGGTAGTGTAATTGGCTAACACACCTGACCAGAAATAGGGAGATCCGGGTTCGAATTCCGGTCAAGTCGAATCATTTTTTTCACGGCGAATTTTCAACCCTTGGTGTATACTGCCCCCTTGTCTAGATCTATGGCTGCCTAAAGGTTGGCGGTGGCCTAAACACGGGTAAAAATTATGGCTCAACGGAGCTTTGGCTGGTCTTTATTCTGTATCTACTCATCTTTATAGCATTTTGTCGACATTTTCATCTGAAGATCTGAGAAAGTCGCGATACCCCATAGTTTGCTTGTGATAAATTCTATAAACATAAAAACCCAGGCCATTTGAGCATCTCGCTTCATTGAGAATAATTTTAGTAATTTACTGGATTGTTAATGCAAGCTGTAAGGTAACGAATTGACTGTATTTTGATCAGTCGATTCTTTCGTCCAAAACATTTTTCCTCTCTTCTTGTGACCAATTGCTGATATTATGTTTCATGATTTCATGAGAAATCACATTCACAGAAATGATTTGATTGTTATCAAGAATATGTACACCTACGGACAATTAAGGTTTGTAAAATTTTTATATACGCACATTTGATAGTTAAATATAGAGGGTCGGGTTTAGCAAGTTACGGCCTCTTCGCTGCTGAGTTGCTTGATTTCTCACGGATAAGTCGTGATAAACAAATCGGCACGATTGCATTGTTGCCGAATGAGGGGCAGGAAGCGTTGAGGAAAAAAGACTGGTTAACTGGGAGAAACTCCGTCATCTTTTATTTTCAATCCGTTCAAAATCGTCTGTACTTATGAGTGTATATCAGACTGGGTCCAAAAATTCTTCTAGCAACGAACAAGATTCGCAGTACGAGTCAAAACTTTGCCTTGACGAGCGTATTCCTAATTGTTTCATGACTTCTCCAAAACTGATGTCAGGAGAGAAAATTTTCCAGTTTTCATCCGCATTCGAAACTCAAAGCCTTCGTTCTTTGATTTCCACTCTTGTTTTGAAAAATTGTACCTCAAGTCACGGGTGGCATATTAATGAAGCAAGCATTATTTGAATTCAGAAAAGTTTTTCAATTCTAAATATCCAGTGGCCGTCAAATTTTTAACGATTTGCTTTACACTGCTGTGATGGGTGTCCAGCGGTTGGTGACTTTACACCAGGCGTGGACTTGGCATCTAACACACCGTTGTACTGGCTTCTGTCGATGGTATGGCATGTCATTAGACTTCTAAACGTCGTTTTACTCTCGTGGTATTAATATTTCGCTCATGAGTCTGGGGGGCCATTTGTTAGAGCTCAGGTATGCTAACCTTTAAAATGTTTTCTTAAACATAACGGGAGACAAATGTAAAAGAAATTATCACGCCTGCAGAAAGTTAAAAGTACAAAACAGCAAAATAACAACGGTATATGTTGTCGCAGTCAGCGCTATTGGCGAAATCTATTGTGGTCTGTAATACCTTTGGAAAAAATAATTAGATTCTTAGTCGTCCGTCCCGCAATCTATCTCTCTAATTGAACGCATCCGAGCGAGCCCACCGCAGTAGCAAAAAGAGTTAAATATTTTTCTCACATCTTCGGAGAAGTAGCTCGTCTCAAATGTACTCGGGATATTGTTCATATATTTTCATCTACTCCGTGGAAGCGATTACCTTCCAAACTTTGAAAAAGCTTCAATGCAGCATTGTAATTATCGTCACATCTCTTTATAGACATGTTCCAGAGTGCTATTGTCTCGTAACAATGGAGAGTTCTCTCCTCTCTTGCACTTCGGCCAATCAGATCATTTATGAAACAGTCAGGGCGTGTCTCTCGACCATTAGAGCATAGTTGAATTCAGTATGCCCGCAGCAGTCGAACACAATCCCTTTTAGGGGGTAGTTATTCTTTCAAAATGTTCGACTTTCAAGTCAAATTACCCCGTATGAAACAGCCTCTACTAAAAGAGGCTGTGATCTGCAAATATTACTCATTATATTTCCTTAAATCGGCATTTATTGGTTACCAAATAAAGTACGATGATACTCAGTTTTATAATAGTTGTTTTCATGGGAGTTATCATCCAATATCAAAACTTGATACACGATGTAGTGCGAAAAAAGTTTAGAAAGTTAATGAGGTTGGCGTACGGTGCTCTGAGAAAGGGCTGAAATAGCTGGCGCCGGTGGCGACGGGATAAAGCCCTCGCCTGCTAAATCGAGGGTCGCCGGTTCGAGCCCTAACTCGGTGGAATTTTCAGACGAACACAAACACCCATACCCCTCAGGGTATGGTTTAATACAGTTGTCCCGTAGCAGTTGATCACAATCCCTTTAGGGGTTAGTTATTCTTTCAAAATGTTCGACTTTCAAGTCAAATTTCCCCGTATGAAACAGCCCCTCTACTGAAAGAGGCCGTGATCTGCAAATATTACCCGTTATACTTCCTTAAATGGGCATGATTTGGTTAAAAAAATAAAGTACGTGCCATTAGCCATGTACGAGTGTTCGTTTGTTGTTTCTATAATTCGTTCGATATAAATTGGGCAACCGTGCTGTATTCGGCAAAAGAGAATTATCTACGCTAGGGGAAATCTTCCGCAGGATATTACAGGGTAATATTAAAACATTTTTTAGAGAAATTTACTATCCATCTTCAAGGTAGTTTAACCAAAGTTTCATTTAATCAATAGATGATAAAATCATTATATAAAACCTTGCAGTTAAAGGTTCAATACTTATAACGACAATTAGCAGTAGCAAGGGATGTTACAGTGGAGGTGCTCCGAGGTCCAGTCATTATATTGTTCTAGGACACTTCCGAGAGAGCGCTATCACCAAATGTCAAACAGCTAAACCCGGAGAAACAGGCGTTAAGAGCTCCTCTTTCAAGTACTTCATCCTCAAAACTTCACCAAATTGGCAATGGATTTTGCATTTACTTACTGCTCTGAGTTTACGACCTTCGATTATGCCACCGATTTTTAATTTCTCGAGAACTTTACCGTCTATCTTCAAGGTAGTTTATCATTTCGTTAAGAAATCAATGAATGTGGCCTCGATTTTAAGAAAAATATCTCTCCCTTCCAAATATACCAATATATCAGCACTTCACCGAACTAGACTCCGCCATTTTTGACGAAAAATAGCACTCCTTTTCCATGGCATATGGTACGCATATATACTCCGGAAAGACCAAATTTTAAAAAAATGAGGAATTTCTGACGACTGTATCTAATCAAAAAATTAAGTGCATGTTTTCTCAACTATTGTTAAAAATAAACAACATGGCGACCGCAGTAATCTTTTTAAGGATCGTAAAAATTCTTCCTTTGCGAGGGAGATTTAAATGAACCGCGTGAATAAAATGAGTCAAATGATGAGATAGGAATGAGGAATTTCTGACGACTGTATCTAATCAAAACATTAAGTGCATATTTCCTCAACTATTTTTAAAAATCAACAACATGGCGACCGCAGTAATCTTTTTAAGGATCGTAAAAATTCTTCCTTTGCGAGGGAGATTTAAATGAACCGCGTGAATAATATGAGTCGAATGATGAGATAGGACTACAAACTAGGAAACATAATATCAAAACATTCGTGTGGACCATGGTACTCCATAGATCGGAAGAATGGACCGTTGGAAAATCAGACTAGAAACTTTGGGAACCTGGTGCTGGAGGAGGATGCTGAAGATTAAATGGGCGGACAAAAAAAGAAATGATGTTTACAGAAGAATAGAAGACGAAAGGACCATGGAGAACATTATACTTAAAAAAGAACCAGATGGATTGGACACCCCTTGAAACAGATTGGAGTTGGAGAGGAACACAATCGAAGGTAAAATAGAGGGAAAAGTCCTCAGAGGAAGACCCAGGAATAAGGTATTGGACCAAATAAAGAGGAACGTGCATAGAAAGATCTAACAGGAAGCAAGGAAATTAGTATTGGATAGGTGGAGGGCTGCAGTCAGCTAAGCTTAAGATTGAATGTCCAATCAAGTTGACAAACAAAAATTGACGATGCACAGCTGATACACGATACACTAGGAGATTTGAAGTTTTAAGAGTAAATCATGCTAGCGTCTGGTGCTTTGACAGAGGGTTGTATTAAGCGGATGCGAACCAGCAACTCTTCGTGGTCGCTCAAGGTGGCGCGTCAAAGATTGATGATTTCTCTTCGACCTGTCATCTATTACTCCGAGTCATCTTCGTGGCCGACATTGGTCGCGTGCATTGTCTGAGACTTTTCGGGACGCCGGAGGGAGGCATGGGAGGATATCGATGGCAGAGAGGGAACGTTGGTGAGCCTTTCGCGTCTGGTGGGTGGCTCCCAGAGGTGGCCGGTCCGGGGGAAGAGGAACCCGAAAAGACTTAACGGTCCCACCTCCTCCCTCACTCTTTTTATTCTCTCCGCCTCCGCCTCTCGCTCGGGTAGCCGAAGCTCTGCCCCACTTCTGCTCCAAAACTTCCGTTCGGAAACCTTCCGATTCGAAATCGACGGTGTAAGGACCCGAAAGATAACTAGAAGACGCTACCTTATTGACGTGTAGGACATCGTCGCTCTTATATACTACGCACACAATTCCATATGAACCCTTCATACGACTGAAATTCTAAGTAATTAAAAATTCTACACAAGACTTAAACTTGACTCGTTTTTTTCGCGCGGCATGTTTCAAAATCTAGGGACGGAAATTACACAGGACTGTAAAAGTGGCAAGGAGATTAAAAGTAGAATTGCAATGGCCAGAGACGCTTTTGTCAAAAAGAAAAAGTTGTTGTGTAGCAAAATTTTAATTGGGCTTAGGAAAAGGTTGGCAAAGTGTTCTGTTTGGAGCGTCTTACTGTATGGTTGTGAGACATGACCGGCTTTGAAAAAGGATATAAAACGGATTGAGGCATTGGGGATGTGAATATGGAGAAGAATGTTCAATACTAGTTGGACAGACAGAGTGAGAAATGAAGAGGTATTGACCAGAGTGGGGGAAGAGAGAGGACTGATAAAGACAATTAAAACAAGGAAGAAAAACTGGCTGGGACATATATTAAGAAGAGATTGTTTGATGGAGTATTAGAAGGGATGATGGAAGGAAAGGGTAAACGCGGAAGAAGAAGAAAGAAAATGACGGATGATTTAGAAGAGGAGACAGGCTACGCGGGGATGAAGAGGAAGGCGCAAGACAGAGAGATCTGGAGGAGAGGCTACTGAGGACCTGCTAAACAGCAGTCTACCAATGGTTATGTTTAAAACTCCTTCACAACGATAGGTTTTTGTGATCCTGAAAAAATTACTGTTGTGACAATATGATTCACTTCCAAAAATAGTTGAGAACACATCAAAACTACGCACTGTAAATTTTTGTCAATATTTATGCGTTAGCAATCCCTCAATATTTTAAACAAGGTATCTCTGGAGTGCATACACGTACCATTGCCCATGTTAAAGGGCAGTAAAGTAAAGTATCTTATGGTTATGTATTGGAATACAGGAGAAACGCGCAGAATTATAAAATAGCCGGTAAAGCATTGCGAGGAAAGTCAAGTTGCCCAATTATACTTCTGGTCTCGGGCGTCGATTTGTGGAGCCACTGAACTGTAAAGGAATAGAAATGGATATTCTTGGCAATCCCACGGTGACGATTTTTATAGGCGTTTTATTTTTCCTTCGTGAAAGTAGTAAGCATCTCTAGTTTCCTTATTCCTTTTTGTTATGGCTAATGACTCTGGACGAACAAATAGGGATCGCGGAAGGGGAGTTGCAGGGCAAAGTAATTGAGTTAAGCATTGGATATGGGTTGATTGGACGGAGGGATCTATCTCGCAGGAATTTACCCGCTATTACCATATCGAATAGCCATGTCTCTCACAAATTCAGCCTAAATACCTCTAATTCAGAGCATCGTAGCTCGTTAGGCGTCTCGAAAGCGACCTTCTACATAATACCCTGCGAGCCGCCACACGGACATGTGGCAGGGGGTGCTAGGTCACCAGCCGTGTAAAGATATAAGTTTTTGGGGGGTGGAATGGTGACATGTGTTATAGGAGTGTATTTAACGGAGCTCAATTATTATCGTGGTCGCTTCTTGTGCGCGGAAAGAACGTGTTTTTGTACCTATCTGTTCGGCAGTGTATCTCTCTTATTTTATCGCATCTATCAGACCTAGAGATGTAGTGAGGAGTCATGATAATATTCTCTGCGTGGCTCTGAAAAATGCCAGTTCTGAATTTCTCAAGCAAACAAATAAGCCTAGCGTGTAGCCTCCGAGTCTCTAGGGGCTCCCACCTAAATCCCTCTAAAAGTTGTGAGACACTATATGTAGGTACGCTCGTAGCAGTTTTTATCGAAGCGCGCTGCTTTCCTTTGTATTTTATTATTTTATTTGGTAAAATCTTTATGATCAGGGCCCAAAATTATCACGGCGTATTCGAGGTGTAGCTTAACCAGAGCAAAGTAGTATCTCTCTTTGATTTTTTCATCCGAGGACCTTCCTATTATACGTTTAACAAAACCTAGTTTCTTTAATGCTCTACCTTCTCTCAGTGCAGGAACTTCTCATCAATACTCGTTCCAAAAATTTCAAATATACACCTCACCAATATCAGAATATTAGAAACTGATGGGGATGGTTCACGGAACTTGGATTGGTGCGTGCAAAGATATTTTTCGTAGATGAACGCCCGGACTGCGACACACAGGACCACTAGAAATTTTTACGCAATCCTTTTATGGTTATTGAAACAGAAAATAACGTTTTTTTTTAATATACCTAATCTGTTCCTTGACTTTATAATATATTCGAACAGACATTGGAGCGGAATCGATAAGAATCTCCGTAGATTTCGGCCCGTTAATTAACGCACAAGTCTCGTAGGCATTTTTGCACAGTCCTTTTAATGCTTATTTTGCGAAAGAATGGACCTCATTTTTGTTTCTTATTTATGCCTTCACGCCCGCAGCTCTGTCTCCAGAAATTTTTTCATGACTGATTAAGCGGCACGTGTTTGGGGTATAAATTTGATTCTTATTGCACAAAAAAATATCTGGAAACAATTACCCAAACATAACGGAACGCGCACAGAATAACGTATATCCTCCAACACTAAAATCCGATGAGGTTAAGGCGCTCAGAAAATAATAATACGAGGTAGCGTATATGTTAATCGAGGACTGAAGAGGGTAGCGCACTTTGACTCCATGAAATATGCAGGCAGGGCCTTTATGCCACGTCTACACCGTCCACTTAAATGAACACTTAATCGCACCTTTCTAGTGTAGACTCCCGCTCACCACTTAAGTGACGGGTCCACTTAAGTGGACATGGAGACACCTAATTAAGTGGACATGGTTGATATCGATAGTATTCCTTCGAGGTGATCGAGGCCTTGACTTCCATAGGCCGAGGAGTTTCGATAGTCATACGCATCATACTAGTGATGAAGTCTTCTCGGGTTTTCCACCGGATCAGGTCGTTATGGACCGACGTTTCGATGGCTACCACCACCATCGTCCTCAGGGCATCCTCGTACATCCATCGTCCTCAGGGCAGCGTCCTCTGCCTTGAGGACGATGGCGGTGGTAGCCATCGAAACGTCGGCCCATAACGACCAAACCTGGTGGAAAACCCGAAAAGACTTCATCAGTATAATACGCTGGGAAAGAACTAAATCATATTTTTGCATCTTACTAGTGTTTACATTGTTCATGAGTGGAGTTGAGTTTTGTGTTCGTGTTATTCTTCTTATTCACTAGTTTTGTGCTGTTAGGCTTGTTTAGAAATCACCAAGATATACTCAAACACTCGCGCGATGCGAATTTCTTTCCATAAACACTAGCTGGGGCTAGGGTAGATTTAATATCTGAGAGTTGACGCTCGTCTGCATTTGAGTGCTGCTATTAAGTAAACCCTATCTAAGTACACATACAGTGTATACGAGGCATTATAAATGAAATAGGTACGTACCAAGTATACTTCTTTTGATAAAATTGACAATTACCGTGGCCTGTGTCCTCAATGAGGGCCACGTGACTTTAGAAAATATAAAAAAAGGCTCAGATATGGGATGGATGAGTGACAACTATACCTTTTTGAGATGATTGACTTTAAATTTTCCGTTTCCCGTGTCCTCAATGTGCGCATACCATTTCATCTGCTACGAGAGGTCCCTCCCGAAGCAGTCGCCTAGTTTGACTTTGCCGCCTCGCGTAAATGTGCCCACACCAGCACACTGCCCCTAATATTCGCCTCTTTCTTTTGTATCCCATTGCGTGTCCCACTCTTCACGGAGGAGGAAAGGTGTGGAGCGCCGGCCTCACCCCCTCTCGTTTAGTCGAGAGTTTGCAACTTCACGCGGCGCATTCTTCTGGCGAGCCATTCTACTTCTTTCGGGTGTCTGCCCCGCCGCGGGCTGCATTTCCCATTTCGCCCACGTGCACATTGTAACGGGTAGGGGATATTTTGCTCTCGTTCACCCCCTTCCCCCGACCTCTCACTCACTCCCTCGCCTGAGAGAAATTTCACGGCTCGCTCCTCGAAAGACAATCCGCTCGCCCAAAAATCCACCGGCTCAAATCCGCGCGTGGGGCACAGTTTTGTGATGGCCCCGGCGATGAAATGAAAACGTATTGGAAACTCGCATGATATTTTCGAAAGACAGTCCCGTCTTCATCCTCTATGGAAGACCCTGCTAAAAAATTCTGTGTAGTCTCCTTAAAATACTTCTACAGAATTTCTGAAAAAGTTCTGTAGATATTCCTTAAAGTATTGAAACGCCATTTTACTGAATTTCCTACGACGTTCTGCAGAATACCTTAGGATCAGTGGCGTAACTATGGGGGGATGAGGGGGATAGAACCCTAAAAACCCAGAACCCTAAAAATAAAAAAAAATATTTGTATCACAGCAATTCTACTTGTTTGAAATACATTTACGTTTTTCTAAAATACATTCATTTATAAAGCAAAATTTCGTGTATTATTACCCGGTGTGGTGTGCTATTCAATCTGATCCATCCTCCCCCAAAGCCAAGTCCTAGTTACGCCACTGCTTAGGATGTTCTGCAGAATACCATAGGATGTTCTGCAAAATAGATGGGACGTTCTGCAGAATTCCTTATAACGTTCTGTGGAATTCCCTACGACTCTCCTATACTACATGTCCTTAGAAAAGGAACTGGGTCAACCGACCCCTCACATATTTCCGTAGGGTTGCTGAAGTTCTACAGAACAGCTTTTAAGTAGTTATTTTGTTCTGCAGAAAATAACTCTACAGAACATGTGTTCTGTGGAGTCAGGCTCTCATGTTCCGTACAGATCCTTAGAGAAGGAACTAGTTCTGAAGAAAAAGAGTCAATTTCTGTAGAATTCCTAACGTTCTACAGAACAGTTTCTAAGGATTTTTTTAGCAGGGGAGCGAGTCAGCTTTTTTACGTTTCAAAATCATTGAAATATCTGCTTTCTGATAGGCTTTTCCATTTAATTGCTGCGCTAGACAGAGTTCATTTACATCTACATAATACCCCGCGAGCCGCCGCATGGGCGTGTGGCAGGGGTGTTAGGTCACCAGCCGTGTAAAGATGTAAGTTTTGATAGGTGGAATGGTGACATGTGTTATAGTAGTTTATTTAGAGGAGATCAAGTTGTATTGTGGTCGTTTATTGTGCGCGGAAAGAACGAGTTTTTGTACCTATCTGTTTGGCAGTGTATCTCTCTTATTTTATCGCTTCTGTCAGACCTATAGATGTAGGGAGGCGTCATGATACTATTCTCTGCGTCGCTCTGAAAGATGTCAGTTCTGAATTTCTCGAGAAGAAGGTAGCTAAGCCTAGCGTGTAGCCTCCGAGTCTCTAGGGGCTCCCACTTTAATCCCTCTAAAAGTTGTGAGACACTATATGTACGCTCGTAGCAGTTTTTAACGAAGCGCACTGCTTTCCTTTGTATTTTATTAATGCCTGTGGTTAAATCTATTTGACCAGGGTCCCAAATGCTCGCAGGGTATTCGAGGTGTGGCCTAACCAGTGCGAAGTAGTATCTCTCTTTGATTTTTTCATCCGAGGACCTTCCTATTATACGTTAAACAAAACCTTGTTTTTTAATGCTGTGCCGCATATGTTTAACACTTCGGATTAAGTGCGTGGAAAGTTGCGTCTCTTTCGGCGAATTTGAATAGATGAATGTGTGGCACTCTTCACCGACGATGGCGTGCCTGGTGGAGCTCTGAAATAAGTGGTTACAGCTTTCATATGAAGAAAATTGTGAAAGTTTAAATATGGGTACGTTATGAAGGTTATGTTGAAGTATAATTTGTTTAAATATTATTATGTAAAGTAGTCTTTTTAAATTAAATTCATACATTACAATTACGTCAGATTCAAAAATAAATGTTATTATTAAAAGAATTGCAATTTGTTAAAATGCTTAAATGGCTCCTTTAATAAACTAATATAGTAGCAGTATTTTTTTCATGCTTTTGTTTCGTATTTCTGTCCATGAAGGGTTAAGGTAGTTTGAGCCAAATATCATTTCACCTATAAATCATTGAATTTGGTGTCATTTTTACGAATAATATCTTACTCTTTCAAAGATACCTAAATATCAGCCCCTTACCGAACCACATTCCGGGATTTTCGACGAATAATACCAGCCCTTTTACATGGAAAATGGTAGGGTACGAACTCTTGAGTTACCTTATTTAAAAAAATGAGGCATTTATAACACCTTGATCTCGTCAAAAAATCAATAGAATGAATTTTATATGTTTTCTCGCGTATTTTAAAAAATAAATCCTATTGTCACCGCGGTAATTTTTTTTCAGAATCGCATAAAGCCTTCCATTGTGACGGAGGTCTGAACGGACTGCGTGGAAAAAATGAGTGAAATCGAAGACTTATGTAGATATTTCTATTTAATTAGTTAGATTTTCAGTCATATACAAGTATATTATTGCTCGATTACAAATGTAGTATTTAATAGATGCTTCCTACAGCTGCTAAAACTAATGCGCATAATTTGAATATGGTTTTCATAATGACCAGGGAATTATCTCGCTCATACTACCTTAATGGATTACATCTACATACAGTACTGCAAGCCACCTCAAGAGTATTCGGCAGGGGGTGTCTAATCACTAAAATGCACTACAGTGTATAAATTAACATTCACCAACATGCATAAGACCATAGGTGTGCTGCAAATGCTACGGTAACTATTAAGTTAATCTATAATACAACTACGTAAACGTGACACAAGACTCATGCAGGGAATATGCAAAACATGGTGTTAGCAATACGTGGAAGATTTAGAAACATGCGTTACGGTGCATAAGAATGACTCATCTACACTACCTGTCAACTCACCTACTTCAAAGTCTGCATCATTCATGGTCTCTAATCGACCGCGGGAAAAATGACATTTTAAACCTGCCTATTCTATAGTCTGTTTCCCTTATTTTATTCTCATGATCTGATCTACCGAGGTATGTTGGATTTCGTGAGATAAACCGCGTTTGGCTTTTAGAACGCCGCAGACCACCCCGAGGATGGAGGCCTCCAATAAAGGAGAAGAAACGTTGGCATTTAAAATCCAGACTGAACAATCCTTCATTTGTGTAGACCGCGAAATTTCCAAAAATCTGCATGAAATTCATTTACTGTCACACTTGAGAAGTGTACGTGATTGAAAATATTACTACCTGCCCTAATGTCTGTTTTTATAGCCAACTCAAAAGTTTTGCTCTTTTTTTAAGCGTTACAGTTTCTTTTAAATAGTAAAATATGTTTTATTACTCCCCAACAGTAAACATAAAATACAATGAAGAAGATAGGGAGCTTTAGGTAACCTAGAAGGAGAACCTGTATTGAGGTTTGAGAAAGTAAATAAATAAATAACTATACGTTGTTTTTAACATGAAAAAATATACCATCATCTAAAAAATAATTACTTAACAAAATATTTCTTCAATATTTTGATAATTAAATAGCCAACGTCGTACATTTTTTAAAATGAGGTTAGGTGTGATGCATTTTTGCAGGCAGAAGGTAGTAAATTCTACTTTTTGGCCCAATGTATAATAAACTTCGCCTGAGCAAGGACAAATTGGGCCTGGGCAAGGGTTGCAAAACTGTGCGTAGGTTCCACAAGCTTGGCCTGTTTAAAACCGGTATTTTCGCACCACACCTCAAGAAGAAAAGTCTATGCAATTTATATACAAACAAATGCCTAGGTGGGAGCAATTTTAAATGTTTAAAGAGCAAAGAGGAAGATTTTCGACTTCTTTTTAACTATCACCCTTCAACTCCTCCTTTAAAGATTTTTTTGGGTTAGTGTTCGTTTTTATGTATAATCATGCGCACCATTTTCGTAGGCGAAATCAAATTATCAAAAAAATAACTCGCATTAGGTTGAGGGTAACTTCTAAATATTTTGGATTGGGAATGTTGATACTCTGAACCATGGTGGAAGAGGTAATTGAAAACAAAAGATTAAGTACCAATTTTTTAGCCCCACATTTCGTTTCAGATCGTGTTATAGATTGTAATGACAATATATGGATCTCGATTATCTGACGGAGGCATTATATATGAGAGACAATCGGCACTTGCGTCTAATAATTTGTTGAAAAGAGGGTAAAACACGAAGAGGTTTACTTGGGTATTCTACCGGATCAAAATCTCCATCTTGGCGGACGTTTCGATGTACAAGTACGACGACTCATGCATCGAAACGTCGGCCAAGAGTTTGATCCGGTAGAATACCCGAGTAACCTTCAAATCACAATATACCGTGAAAGCCTTAGATCTTTCTTCACGTAAATCATACTTATGAGATCACATAATTTGTGTCCATATGATCCCAATACCAGAGATTCCCGTATGAATTGGGGTTGCGACTTCCTCGAGCATCTCGAAACCATTCCATGTCCCGAAAAATATAAGTTAGACTGTTTCACCAAGCATGAATCTTTCGCGTGGCTCGCAAAAGCACTGAAGTATTAACTCGTGCGGTTCGTCTTACCGCTACGTCGTCTCGCCAGGTCCTTCGCCTCACGCTACACCCCGCGCGCCGAATCTGTGTTCTGCCTCGTGGTCGTGGGCCTCTCGACACGAGGTCGCACAAAACTTTTCCTCACCATGGAGTTACTTACATACATACCAATCACGCCGCTCCCTTCCGGAGTAGGCACAGTCACTAAGTTTCACTCATAAATACATATTTGCACACCTAACTCTGATTCAATAATTTCCTCCATACTGACCTATCCTTAAAAACCTCTTTTGCCTCATTTACCCCATAAAATGCTTCATACACACCCTCCTGTTTTGAAGACTCCTACATAATATTCCTCCTCCTAAGAATTTTCTCAACCACATTCAACCACAACTTTCTCGGCCTACCTCTACCTCTCGCACCATTTGTTTCACTCTTATATATGAGGACCCCAGAAGTCAAGGGGTCTGAGTAACAAAACCAATGTTTAGAGAAAACTTGAGTCAAAGTTGAAAATGTTTGGTACAACCCACTAAGTAGTTAAAAGGCATAACCCTAGATAGCAGCACCTGTCAAGAAAATCACACGGATCCCTTTACCACCTAAAAGATTAATATTTTCACATCCCATTCCTGTACCTAACTTATTTTTTTCAAAAATGTCACTTAGACCCCTTGACTTCTGGGGTCCACATATATGTTTCGTTATTCGACTCTCATCCATTCTCTCGACATGGCCAAACCAACAAAGCACACTCCTTTCATATACTTCATTTCATTACTGGAGCATCTAACCCACATTCATTTATTACCCACTCATTCCTGACCCTATCCATTCTACTTGTTCCGCAAACACTCCTCAGATAACTCATACCCAAGGCGTTTAGTCTACTCATATGGTGATGGTGGTGGATGATGGTGGATAGGCACCATGGAGTTACGATGTAAAAATCTGGAGATTGTGGGTTCAATTATATCCCTTGCTGTTCTGACGATAGGAGCGGTCGTGTAGGTGTCCCCAGATGGAATTTTCAATTTTCCGAACGTCTAGATTTACTAAAATTGCCTTTTGATTGCCACGCTGTATGGTTCCGTGGCGTGTATTCACGAGATTTTTTAAAAAATGAAGTAAGTAATATCGATCGAAAAGTGACAATAATCGATGGCGAATTTAGAGTGCCACATTAACCCTCCACAGGCAACATACCCTAAATTAGAAAAACGGCAGTACGCTGCAGATGGTACGATATCAACAACCATTTCCACTATCCACATAGTTCGGCGGTGTTATTCACGACTCGAACGTAACATATAAGCTTCATGTCCACAAATTTAGGTTAAATCGGTTTTTAAAAAGACTCAATAAGATAGCTCCAAACTGCACGTAAACTCACTCTAGTTAATCGCCCAACGATACACTTCCAAAACAAGACCGGTTACAAATGAGCAACACTAGTGTTTCAGACTTCTTTCGTGAAGTCAGAGAAGCTTCGTAACCCTTTTGACGGGCCAGTATGTCGAGACGGCCTTGGCTGAGCACATCATGATAAAATGGCTACACTATAAGAAACATATTTATTTATTTTAGGGTAAAGACGAAGATTTTATTATTTTGTACTCAGCCTGATATCCATCTTAAGCCCAGAGGATGAGGAAATAATGTGCGAAACATTGTCGGAAAGAAGTGTTTGCAGTCGAGACCAATCCTCCAGGATAACTTCGTATAAATGTAGATGAAAGGCATAATGCCTACAAATTTTAAGCTATCCGGGACTAGCCACGGAGTTCCACTTTTACGGAGTCACCCGCAATGCACATATGTGCGAATTTCCACAGAGAAAAAATCATCCGCCTTGACCGGGATACGAACCCGGGTCCCTCGATTTCCGGCCGAGTGCTTTAGCCAGTTAAGCTACCGAGGCGTCCTCTTCCCCTGTTTTTCTACCGGTCAGGGCCTGTTTTGATCAGTCATTGTTACTTTTCCTGTCACCCATTCTCAGATTGCTCCACCTACGCGATAAATCTTGGTTCGGAACACATGAAACAAAAAAGTGTCCCGGTCAAGGTGGATGATTTTTTCTCTGTGGAAATTCGCACATAATGCCTACGCCACAGTACATTGGCACACACTACATCTTGACGCCAACTACATTTTTAGGTCCGACAGAAGCGATAAAATGAGAGAGCTACATTGCCGAACAGATAGGTACAAAGATTTGTCCTTTCTACTGCACAATTAGGTGAATGTGAGGGTCCCCATTTGTTTCCGCAAAACGGGCAGCGGAAAAATCGACGGAAACCGAAGTTTAGTAAAAAAGGAGGGAATTACTGCAGTTGCGTGAGCATTGCAGCCTTCGCGCACTGACGTATCGGAAAGCAAAAATTCTAATGGCAGCAACTGGGTGAGTTGGACTGTTATTTTATTTCACATCTTGAAGATTTATAATATACCTGCTCTAACTAACGCCTGCGCGACTTTATCTAAGTTTTATCTCTTGAGGCTGGTCAAAAAGGCAAACATGGGGTACAAGCTGTCATAGTGAAATACCATTCACCGATAGACATTCGTTATAATTGGGGTCACTTAAAATGGCCATTCCAATGGCTCTGCGGTCGCTGAATATGTCAACAATTTTTCCGGTGGAGTCGATAATAAATCACAATGCTTGAAAGGAAAAAAAATTGCTTGTGGATCTGTCGGGTCCGAGGTTGCGGTTTCAATTATTGCTATCTTTTGCTATTGAATGCCTCTCATCCGTATTCAAATGTATTCGCGCCTTGACTTACATATTCCAAATCACCTCGAGAGCCGTGTTTCGCGTTGCACTGAGTGTGACGGCAAATTATTGGAGAAAACAGACTCTCAGAACGATGCTAATCTTGAAGCGGATAATGGACGAAGGAAGGGTATTTATTAGTGGAAAATGGAGGAAAAATGGAATTTTCGACGACTTTAGGGAATGGATGATAGTAAAACAATGAAACACTGATGATAGAGGAGTGAACGGCATATAGGAGGAGGGGGTACACCGGTTTAGACAAAGAAAGTAGTCAGTGAGTATAGAGATGGAGAATATTCAAGAGAAGCAATGCTAGGAGTCGTAAGGCTAGAATGTACTCGAGCGTAAGTGCAGAGGGCTAAGTGAAGCATGTATATTGCCAAACTCGTTCTTTATCGATTGTTTTCTTCCTTCAATATAGGTCTCCGGAACCATTTCCACCAAATGTTCACTATTGTGCTATTTGAGCATTTACTGCCGTAACACACACAAAGAAATCTGCGAATATGCGGCACAAGTTGTCATTTCGAATACAAATGCACTGCCAAATCAACAAAATACGCCGAACAACCTATGCTATGGTTATGGAGAATACAGAAAAATAACCACATTAATGGCGGATTTATGTACGTCGCGAAGAGCTATATGGAAGGAAGAACTCCATCAATATTATACGACTTTGGTATATTGCAGAAGCAAGAGAGTAGTCAATCCATACGATACACGCTTACAATGGATTAGGGAGAAAGTCATTGAAATAGATCTAATATCCTTTGCATAACACTAATAAAAATGATGTGAAGTCGCCTTGTACATATCCACAGATTCAACTCAATTGACTCTTGCGAAACGTTATGGAACGACGAGAAGGAATAACTCATGATAAAAATGATGTACAGTTCCACTATGTTTTTAATGCTGTCTACCGGTTCCGACATTTGTCAGACAAAATATAGGAAAATTACAAATGCTAACCTTTCATAGTAACTCAAGTAAGAAGGGTTAGGGGGAAGGGGAAACATGGGAGAGTAGGGGGTGAGTATTCATGGAAGTTTACGGGTTTAGAGAAGGATAATGAGGGAAGCGGAAGGAAGGTCAGACGATGATGACCTCAAGAGGGCGAGGAAGGGTTGGTGAGGAAGAAGTCAGATTTTAAAACTGCGGTCAAAATCGGAGAACATTTGGAATTCCGACATATCATTTAAAACAGTAATATCAGGCGAAAGGGAAAATGTAGTCATTTGTAGAATTTCTAAAACATCCAGTTTTAAGACCTTTGTCAAATACATGAAAAAATTCATATTATTAAAATCAAATTTGTGTCCCGTTTTTTATGGGATGGTTGTCGAAATGCGACTTGAAATCTCTCGAGTTTAGCGCTCCTTATAATGCTCTTCAATTCGAGTTTCAAAATTTTCGGCCCGTTTGGCCCACATACACACCGTTACACTCGTCACATGTAAGAGCACGGACGCCGCTTTTTTCTTGAGGCAACTCAATAGATTTTTAAGTTCATAGAATAATTTTCAGTATTACGAATGTTATCTAACTTGGAATGGAAGCTGTACCTACCGGAGAAATAAATAAGTAATATCTATTGGTAAGAGAGCTTTTAAATAGGTGATTAGACTAACGGTAGAAGTTAGACGTAACTTAATTTCTTAATTGCAATGATAATTTAAAAATCATAATGAGTTCGGAGAGATAAGCACTGTTGTTTTTTGGGTAACCCGCGTCAGGAATTTGCCGAGCCAATGTTTCTTCTTCTTTGCCGGAGACCTCGTCAGGGCTGAATGACCCAAACCCAAAAAACCCCAAAACCCAGGTTAACCCAGTAACCCAGGGTTACCTAAAAAAACCGCGAAAGTTTTAATAAGTTGAAGGAGAGGTAATTTTATTTCTAAAACAGCATATTGATCGGAGAGTATACATTTAATATTTTTATATACATACCCCACGAGCCACGAATAGATCAAGTATCTCAGATTTTCAGGATATAAGTCCTTAATGGAGTATTTGCAAATAAATTAATACATTAGAACTGAATATAATAGAATTCTCCATATTTTGTTAAAATTTTATTTCATTAATTAACTAATACTCTCATTGTGAATGTGATTTGGTTCTGTCGTTGTTTTTTGGGGAAAATGATGGTCCTAGGGTCATGTATAATGGGGTTTTTCATCACCATAGGTACAAGTTATACTTGTATAATGAACGCTTCATAGAGTCGATCTACCTCGTGTTTACTCAGTATTTCCGAATCTAACCTTCAAAAATCGCCAACTGACGAATGAAAAACCCATAGGTTATAAGTTCATTGTAAATAGGTGAATTATGAATTGAAAAACAGTTTACAAGATGGATGGAATTAAAATTTCATTTCTTCCGCGTTCCGCGTTTCTATCAAAATACCTATGCACCATTTCGTCTAAAATGTTTATGGTGATGACGTAACGTAGTGCTGTTTTCTGCCCTTTTTCATTGTATGTTTTCAGTTCTCTATGTCCCGAGGGGTAGCCAATAAGTGTTATGCTTTGTTTGTCTGTAATTTTGTTTTCACTACAGCATGTTAGCACGACTGAACTCTTGACAAATTGTCCCCGTGATGTATGACTGGAATGTCTATCCCGCAAGAGTATAACGACGCGACGGTCAGAAGCCGAGTCTCTTTAACGCACGCTGCCTAATTTGACGCACAAGTTTATTTTGGGAAATTGTTGGCTAATATCAGCATGACAGTGTGTTTAACGGTTAGGGTATGATAGGTGCGGAATCTTCCCTTGAGAGACACCCTTGAGGTGTCTGGGAGGGAACGGGGTACATTTTGGTAAGGTTTCGGAACTGGCAACGCGTGAGCGTAGTTTTCCATCTACTAACTCTTTTGTGCCGTTAGCTCATTGGTTTTGAAACCTCTGCCCAATATCCGACGAATCTCGTTACGTCTGTGATCCCTCGAACTTTGACTCTCTCACATTTTCTGAGACAATGTATCAATAGTTGTTTTAATGTCATCGCCCGGCTAAAAAAGTCTGTATAATTTCCTTATAATACTTCTACAGAATTTCTTAAACAGTTCTGTAGATATTCCTTAAAGTATTGAAACGCCATTTTACGGTATTCCCTACGACGTTCTGCAGAATACCTTAGATGTTCTGCAGAATACCTTAGGACGTTCTGCAGAATTCCTCAGGACGTTCTGTGGAATTCCCTACGACTCTCCATATAGGTCCTTAGAAAAGGAACTCGGTCAACAGAAACGTCACATATTTCCGTAGAGTTGCTAAAGTTCTACAGAACTGCTTGTAAGGATTTATTTTGCTCTGCTGAAAATAACTACAGAACTCTACATAACTCTACAGAACACTCTACTTAACTCTACAGAACATATGTTCTGTAGAGTCAGGCTCTCATGTTCCGTACAGATCCTAAGAAAAGGAACTAATCCTGAAGAAAAAGAGTCAATTTCTGTAGAATTCCTTACGTTCCACAGCTTCTAAGGATTTTTTTAGCAGGGCGCTCATGTTTTCTTGTTAGCTCGGGGAAAGGCGATCTCCCTGTTGAATTTACGATTCGTAAAAAGTGATAAGGAAGTCCTCACTGTACAAGCCGAAACACCTCACAGTATCGGATTTTTTATCACATTGATTAGGATGATAATAATAATAATAAAAATAATGATAACTTTGTTTAGAACCTGGGATCTCATGTCCCATATGTTCAAGTAGGCAATACAAGAAAATATGTAAATAATGACTGAGAACATTACATCGTGAATTCCATGATTTAGGCCTTGAGAGGCACCTTAATAACTAATAACACTAGGAAAAGCAGAAACAGTGCACAGCTGGAATAGCTAAACATTGTCCTTTTTTAAAATAACGTTAAATATCACTCAAATATAATTTAACATGAAATATAACACATGTAATGATATCAGAGCTTGAGCATAATGCGTATCGGTCCTTATATTATGCTACAATCTTAAACTGAATTTGGACCAGATATAATCAATTCGAGCATGTGGAGTTGAAGAGATATTGAAATAATTTTGACCGGAACTAATTTATGGATGATACTTGACGAATATGTTGAATAAATATATGATCCCGGAGGAAAAAACGCTGCGATGCGATGAGTAGAACCTTCAGCCATCAATACCATGGGCAGAAAATGAACAGGAGTCATTAATGATTACGTTGATTTTCTGTTCCTCTGCTTTCCATTCTATTTTGAGCTAACCGTTTCCTTGCTTACATTGACTTTTTCATGTTCTCATGCTTAATGCCTTTTGTTTACCAGTATCACTTTTTGCATTAACTTCTCCATCGAACAATGTCTAAAATTGGCTGTCGTGTCGCAGAAAGTGTCCAACTAGCTTATCTCCTTACGTCTCATAGTTTTTATTTGCTATATTTTCTATCAACTCATCGAAGTAGGTACTTCTTGATTGTCGACTCTAACCATCCAATTTTTATTCATGATTCTGCTCAGCGTCGAATTTCTGTTGACTTCTCCACTGTTGTTTTTCATATGCCTCGTTGCCGTATATTGGCATTATTTATGCATAATTTCTAATTAATTATCAAAGGCTAATGCTCGCGTGGAAAATTTGGTCAGGAATGCCTCCAGTTCCTTCTTCTTCTTCGGTTATCAACCCATGGGTTGATTGGCAATAGCACGCCATTCCGCTCTTTGCTCAGCTTTCCTCTTCATTTCACCATATGAGACGCATCCAGAGTCATTGATGATCTGCTTCATATAGCTTAATCTAGGACGTCCTCTACGATTTGTCCCCTCAATAAAACCTTCAGCTATTAATTTTATAAAATCATTGCATCGTAGAATGTGACCTATTAGTTTAAGTCTCCTTGTCTGTATCTGTCTCCAGAGACTTCTATTTTCTTGTACTCTTCTCAGCACTTCCTCATTGGTGATTCTGTCTCGCCAGCTGATTTTCTGCATCCTTCGATAGCACCACATTTCTAGGGCCTCTAATTTACTCTTTTCATGTTTCCCGATAGTCCAACTTTCACACCCGTTCCTTAAAATTCCTTAATTAGGACCCGCGAATCAGGGGTTGCATTTAATCATTATTTTTGGTGCTTTATAATTGAGTAATGTCATGATGAGTGCATAAATTCTAGCAGTGGTTACTGTGCGCTATCACGACGAATCACCACCGTAACAACCCTTACACTCTTTTGTAGTATAATGCGTGATTCTCTAGAGAGAGTACATCGACCAGCAAAATTCACTCATCGGAAAATATGTGGCATTTAAAGACCTAATCTTTCTACGCTAATTGAATCGGGAATTTCACGTACTATGACCATTAGAACGAGGGTGTTAACGCATTAAACGACGGTGAACTGTTAACTGTCCGGCAACTGTTAATCAAGACCTTGAAAACCGTGCTCATTTATGGTACAGGAACTTTCCAAGCGTCCATTTGTTCGCAGTTAGATGGATAATAAGCCTTCAAGGGTGCGATGTATCGTCCAGAAAGTTTGCCGTGAAATGCTTCCTCTGTTGTTCGGCCGTAAATGTTGAAGGTTCTGTAAAAGAAAAATGTTTATTTATAATTTTAATCCATTGTCATCGACGCTGGTCAGCTATTTTTTATATTAGAAGTAAATAACTACGGTATCTATTGTGAGAAAGTTCTAAAATAAGGAATTTGTCACGTACGCAGATAAAAATATTCTGAAAATATATAGAATGATCAAAAGTAAAAAGGCTTCTCTTTTGCCTGACGTTATTCATAGTTGATTTTCGACGAAATAAATGTCTACGCATTCACGGTGCCCTGCTAACTACCTCAGAAAAAAGTGTGTCAGAAAGTGATTTCAGATCAGACTTTCCATAACTGTTAATGAAGCTGTCATATGGCGAAGAGCTATTTCAGTAAATATGCAGTTACACAACGTATGTTCTAAAAGATTTCAATTGCAGCACGACGCCAATTTATTCAAACGTGATGGACACTGCATTCATGCATCTCACAGATCATTACGTAAAGTTCAGTCAAGCTAGCTTACAAAGATTGTTACTAAGTTTCAGAAATATTAAACGTTAAATTAATTTTCACCCCATGCTGAGAACATAAATTTTGAATAAATTAATGAAAAAGAGCGTAAAACAACGCTACCTGTCTTTAAATGAACATTATTTATGGCATTTGCTCTTGTTGTGCCCGTTTCATGACGGCCCTTGTCTTGCGGAGACAAATGATAATGTTGAACATGTCCCTCATCCAATATTTCTCTCCAATTTTATGCCAAATATCGTGCTTACCTATGCAGCAGGGAGGGTTCTTCACGCCTTCGGAGAAGTATTTAGACTCAAATGAACTCGGGAGCATTAGCCTATTCTTTAATCTGCGCTCTAAAAGCGATTCCTATCGCAATTTTTTTAAATGGTAGACGTTCATTTCTGGGAACTCGTTCACTCTGAACCGGTCTTTTTGAGACCCATTCCTTGTTTAATGGTGAGCATGTATTTTTATTTGTGACATGTTCTTGGTGTTCGAAGAAAGTTAAAAAGAAAAAAAAACTATAAATACTTGAAAATGGTGCCTATGCGCCGAAGCCATGGTCGGTTTTTTGTTAATAAATGTGTGGAATTAACTAAGTATTTTACTTCTAAATCATGTTTGATTTAAAAATTAGTCTAGGCAATCTTTGTTCGCCTGATTTCCGAATTGAACATTTAGCTCAGGGTCGAATAAGATGCAAGTTCGCGGTTTCCCGCAAACAAATTCACGCGTTTTGAAAACCATTTCACCCTGACGAGTATCTCGCCAAAGTCTTGACGAGACGGTGTCCTCGAAAATGTCACTTTTCCTCCGGTAGCAGGGTTCGGAGTTTGTTTTTGAAGTAAAGTTGTCTGAATGCAATGCGAAATACATTTTCACTATTTGGATATTAATTATGGTATTTTCTTTTCCAGGTAATTATCGCAGTCACCGTCTTACGTTGGGGGAAGTTCTGCAGAAAAGGTAGTGTACACGTAATGTGATGTTCTTGCTTATTGTTAGCAGGTAAAATGTTGAAATTCCTATGTGCTCCGGAATGCGTCCCTCATTTGCATTACGCCTATATTGTGGTATAAAAAAACCGACTAGAACTTGTGTATCGGTAAAATATCAAAAGTTTTCGACACCTTATTTCTCTGACGATTGAAACTTATCTTTAGCCACCCTTCACACCTGCTAAATTGTTATTCTTCTCCCTCATCTCTTTCCCTTACTCAAAGTTTATGGACACGAAATTCGCACACACGGGTAGAGTCGTCTACGTCAAACCCCATATAGTCATCTAGGGAGTATGTGGCAGAGGATGTGAGGGCAAAAGACTAGTTTCGTATGTCTAGATATGAAGTGAGTTGATGACTCAAGGGTAAGTACCTTTGTTAAATTCAATTATGTTCATGATTGAAGCAAGTGCGTTGGAGCTGCTTCTTAAATTTTTGTTAACACTTTCCTTATCCTTGGAGGACATGGAGTGGATCTGGTGTTACAGTTCACGTATCCTAGTAATTTTCGGCATGGGAATGGGGCTATCAGAAAGGACATAGGGCAAGGTATCTATTACGTTGGAAAAGGAAGCATTTATGAACACGAAGGAACGGATGAAATAGACGTATGGAAAAAGTTAAATTGAAATGCTAATATTGAGAGTAGCGTTGTAAGATTTGGATACATCGTCCTAGCGGAAATCGTTCCAAGGGTCCTTTAAAGGACCCTTGGAACTCTGGATGGACTTGCAAGGCCATCTATTTTTCAGTGGACACTCTCAGAGATGCCATGGGTATTTTGGGAATTTTCTACACCTTTATTTCTTTTAATCATCATTTGTTTATTTATAACTATTTCTGATGATATCTTATGCTTTTGAAAGCGGATACTCTGTTCTTAATTCGCATGAATGAAAATCATTATTTTGTCATGAAAAAATAAAGCTACTGCTGCCATCTGCTCCTTTCTCTTTACAAGTAACAAGTTCATTCCTACGAAATGCTTCTTAATATTTTACCACAATTAATTTTGTACTGACAAACAGAAAGATAAAAATAACACATTCACACGGTTAATTATCATGAATTTTCGGCCACTAAACGATTTCGCTCCCTGGGGAGAGAAGATGAAGTGCCATTTTCTTTTCCTTGAGGCAGACCGGCGTTTAGTGGCCGAATATTTGGAATGGTAATTCGCGTGAGTGTTATTTTTTTAATTTTCCGTTTTAATCAGCTGTACGATTTAGAGAAACTGTGTTAAAATAATACCTACTGTAACATCACTGTAAACTGATTCAGTTTTTAGGGTATTGCAGCTTCGCAAAGTGCTCTTTATCTCTGTTAATGAATTTTCAGATGAATAATATTGAAAGATTTTTATCCAAATAATTAATACTTCAAGCAGTATAACAACGCGTCAAGTTAACCTGATACATCAGTCCTTTCGTCGCTGGCTTGTCTCTGTTTTAACATAAAAATCAATTTACTACATTTACTCAGAACAATGTTTGGAAATTGATGTGATTGAATCTGAAAGACAATGTAACGCGCACAGTCTCTCGAATGCACTGAACTTCTGACAATGTGTTATCATGTTTGATGGCCTTGAGTAGTCTCAGTGAATATTAATGCTCAGTTGGCGCTGACTTTCAAATACAGTGACGTCTGAATTCTTCTAACTGGGTTGATGTTCTTTTGGAATTGGCTCGAAACGATGAATCTCGCCAAATTGGTGGGTACGGTCACGCTTTCGAAGCCTCCGGCGGGGGGCCAACGACCAGAAGGACGCGTGGTGAGATCGGAACTTCCTCATCGCCTTGATCTTGAAACTGTTCAGCTCGCGTGTATATATATCTTTTTCCATTGAGCTCCAAACGCCAGCGGTAGTGTCTCAACTCGTCAGAGCATTGTACCGACTTGAGGTGGGTCGTTCGCGGACGAACAAGTCCGATGTTACGGGTCCTTGGATGGAATGGGAGGGCCGACTTCTATGGAACGCCCGTTCCTTTCAGTCCTTTGTTCATTTCGGTCCTTCGTTCCTTTCGATCCTTCGTTCCTTTCGGTCAGTCGGTCCTTTATGTCCATCGTTCCTTTCGGTCCGTTTAAAATTTATTTATTATTCCGTCCGTCCGGTACATTTATTATTTATGTTCTTTATAATACCCAAAAAAATTCATCTACTGATGCTAGCGGTGTAATTTGCATTACTATTTTTCTTTATATAAATTAAACCTATTCACAAAACCATGTAAAAAGTCGGTAGCAACAATACTTTCCATCTTTTATTTCATTCAACATTCTTAAACGCCATCATTACGGTATACCTACTAAGTATGTCTAGTTTATTTTTACGTTCCTTTAAACACCAAAAACATGTTAAAAATAAAAATACGTGACCATCAATAAAAAAGGAACGGTGAACGAGTGAAAAGGAACGGGTTCCAAAAAGGACCGGTCCAGAAAGAACGAGTTCCCAAAAATGAGCGGGTTTGCCCGTCTCTATAAGAGACACCGGTCGGTTCACTCTTTCCTAGCGACCACTTGTGAAACTCTCTAATGCGTGAAGAAGTTCGCGTTAGTGTGCTTATTTACTTGTCAGATGTTTGAATAATAGTTCTGACATGCACGGTTTTATGCCTTCAGTTTTATAGATGGTGAAGTATTCTCGGGTCTTCCACCTGCTGAGATAATCGTTTGTTGGCCCTTCGACAGCTACCCCCGCCATCCTCATCGAGACTAACCCTGAAGCACTTATCCTCATGAGAATTTATTTAATATTTGAATTAATTAATCAAAATCAATTTAATAGCGAGGCCTTAACTCTTAGCACTCATAAAATTACATGACAAGTCTCATATATTTTTTTTATTCCATCTAATTTCTGATATATTTATGGATAAATCACAGTATAATCGAAAATAAATCAAGGTAAGAGCCTGAAAAATATGAAAAATAATTTAAAGGACTCAAAGGTGGTAAAATGATGGGTACATATGAAATACATTCGGCATCTATGACTAAGTCTAACATCATTTCTCAGGAACAAGTCTAGTCACATCACATATCCTTCTATGAGGACATCAGGTCTCAGGAGGCCTGAGTCTGTGTATTTTGTCACACCTACTATACCTGTGTTCTGTTTAAGTTTAGGTCGTGTTAGCGTACAGTCAGTTTCTTTTACTAAAAATCGGCATTTTGGGTCTAATTCTACCATCTATTCCACTTCATGACCCTCATTTTCCAAAAAGAGGCAATGTTAGCTCACATCATTCTTGCTCTCAATAGTTACATTTTAGGTGTTATTTTTATGTTTTTTTTTCAAATTCACGACTGCCTTTTGGACTCAAAAGGGAACAATTCATGAACTCAGTTTGCTGTCCGTTTGTAGGCGATTTTCGAAATGACCATATTGATTGCTCATTTCAGTCATTCTTTTATTTGGGGAAAATCCGGAAGTAATGCGCAAACAGAACGATGCCATGAAATTGGTGATACAAATCCGAGACATCGCTGATAATCGTAACCTCCGCTGAAATAAAAATCCTTGCGCCAAAGCCTCCTCTTAAAGAATAGCACCGCAGTGCCCGACTTCGGTTTTAGCGTTGTAATTTTTTCCATAAGCGGGGAATGAGAATGTAAACAACGCATAAGCAGGCCGAAGGATGATTCATTGCTACAATTATATAAATATTACTTTGTACCAACCGGGAAAGGTATTTCACATCGAAGAGAAAGCGGACACAAAACTGTTTTTTTTTATTGAATCCCAAGAATTAAACAATTCTCACACTCGGTACACTTTTTACGCTGTTACATAATCTACATCTACGAAATACTATGCATGCCACAACTAGGGTGTGTGGCATGGGGTGATTCCACACCAGGCATGCATCACTCATCCCAGCTGAAATCAGAACCGCGCGCGCAGGCCCGGATGCCAGGTGCAGACCAAAAGCAGTTAGGATGACAATACGCTGTCAGACCAGAAACTAGAAGATTGCTGCGTAAACGAACATGCTACCATGCATTATACTATTATAGATACAACTACTGGTTAGTATTATTAATGCTACCGATGAATATTAATACATGCTACTAAATCATGCAGGAGCGATATCTTGCCGAATATTTCATGCGGGGTTTGTAGTTAATAATGATGTTCAGACATTAGCACAAGAACAAAATCTACTTTACCCAGTGACGGTCAAAATTTCCAAGAACTGATCTATCGCAATTATTGTGGTCCCTCATTCTGCGTGGAAGATATGGCATTTAAAATCTAGTACCTGGGGACCGAGCTGTGCTCGGTAGACAATATGTATCATTTTCTTTTGAATAATATGGACATCTATATTATGTAATATAATTTTTTATTTATTCCGTCGTAAATTTGCCAAAAATATCATTAATATCGCCGACATAGGTTTGCTCAAAAATAAAACAGTAACAGAACGATTATATAATTGTGAATGTTTGCTAAAAATAATGGTCGTGCCGAATCAGAGTTCTTCCACGGAGCATTTGAAGAAGCAAAATAAACGAATGAATAAATAAAGCGTGGCTGCGGAGCCAAGCAATAGTAATCGATGTCTCTGTCTATGCGCTTCTCATGGGAAGTTGGGCTCTCATTTCTGCATAAAACAGATTTTTTTAGGTAATGGAATCTATCCCTATCGTGCCGCAGAACCGTGAAATGCCAACATTCGGGTAGATCGGATATCCAGTTTTGATAAAATAACTACATAGCGCATGCGTATATACAAATACAGCTCAATTTACGGTGTACGAGATCAACCTCCACGTCAGTATGACACCATTCTACATATGCATACTACCATGCGAGCCGCCGCATGGAGGTAAGGACACCACTCGTGCTAAACGCTGGTTTCATTTTCAGAATTGTTTTCATAACAACCCGTGGTCATGATATTCTCGCTGTAATAATAGTTTCGTTTTCATAATAATACCGAAAATGTTCGTCGCCATTGAATCTCTTCGTGATTTCTAAGCCAACAGAGCGAGTTTACGAGAATTAAATTTTTTTTTGCTTTTTTTTGTCCAATTTGCCCTTTTGCTTTGCTTTGCCCAATGGATTCCTCATGCCACAAGGATGCATGCATACTCTCAGGAGAACTCTCATGCATGCATACTCTCAGGAGAATAGGTTCGGTAGTTATCGAGGAAATGTTTCCATAGTCATACCCCTAATTCAAGAGATCATATCAAAAGATGTGATCCTATTCATCGATATTTCATTTCTTCGTAACTATTGCTGGCAAGACAATAAACAAAAACTTCTTCAATTTAATTACCGTTGGAGATAACATCTTCTGGAATTTCTGTCTCTTCCAATGCATTAACCGGCAAATCTCCATTCCCAAGTTTTATCAAACAATCTGCAAAATCTCCTTCTTATTGATCAACTCGCGTATTTTCCAACAGTGAAAAGAACTTAATGTTGTTCCATTTTGCACTTATTCAATTGATAGGCCTAAAAGTTTACTTCCGTTGGCTCTAGCTAACGAAAAGAGAGTCCCACGACCGATCGGAGATATGCCTTCCCCAAAAAGTATCCTCGGAATTCGAAATCAGAAAATACTCGACCCATGACAATCCTTCCGCCTGTGAGTCTTTCCGAGCAAGGCATAGAATTCCAAGATAGTCTACAGCACTTGTCCCAAAGGTTCAGTTGAAAATCCAGGAAATAGGTTAAAAAGCAAAAAAAGCTATAGTTACTATTTTACACGTGCGGGGTAAGGCATCTTTCGTCGTTCATTAATCATGTTCGAACGAAAAAAATAATCACTGCAGAGTCTCTAACACAGGTCTTTGGATCCACATTTGATAGCCGCGAGCGACTTTACGCCCGCGTCCACGACGCACTTAAAAAAATTTATAAGGTTGTAACGTAAAGTATTAGACCGGGACGAAATGGTGTAATGGAAATGTTCTCACGAACCCGGGACTAAGGGGAAGAACTATAAGGAAAAAGGAAGTGTAAGGAAAAATCGATTACAAGAATTAAATACTTCATTCTTTCTACCATCTGATAGTGAAAATTTAAACCCTTCATCTTGATTGCAAGTGATTTCACATAGCAAAAACAAAACCTCTGCATTCATTCTGAGTAAATTAGGGGCCCATTTTTAGGGCCTATATGCTCATTTAATATTATGAGACCTTATACGGTTATATGCGTAATAGTTTGATTTCGGCGATTCAATGGAAATAAATATAACCAGTTATTATATACAGGTAAGAATGAGGTAAGACCTTATAAAAATGTTATATTCATGTCAATACAATTCTTACTTTATGAAGAACTGAGGAGGAAAACCTCCGCGTTAGTAAGATTCTTTCGTGCAAAGCGCTGGTATCATTATTACACTTGTTTACATAACAGTCCGTTGCCATAATAGTCTCTTTGTGATAATGGCCTCGTTTTAATGTAAATAGCTTATGTATTCTTCGCTAATGAACCCCTACGTAATAGGTGATTTCTTCGCTAAATTTTACGATAGTAAAACTTGGTCCAATAGATTCCTCGTGTCCTTATACCCCGGAGTACCCTCTCTTAAGTTCCGTACTTTTCGGTTGTGTATTAGATAAGACGTAAAACGACCGGGACGACTTTCCCGTTTGAAGCCATTGCCCAGGTTGCCAAGGAAATATGCTATTGTTGAAAGCGGAGAAAAATTGCAATATTTTCAACGAAAATGTAATTTTTAAACAGAAACGAGGTGTATAAGAAAATCGATTACAAAAATTAAATACCTCATTCTTTTTACCATCCGATAGTGAAAATTTAAACCATTTATCTTAATTGCTAGTAATTTAAAAAAGCAAAAAAAGAAACCTTTGCAATGTTTCCGAGTAAAATTGGGGCCCATTTTGGGGGTTTGTGGCCTTTGCAGCCTTATGGCCTCTAGTCCAATGGATTCCTCGTACCTACCCGAAAATCCTTGTATACCGACTTTTAGGAGAATCGGTTCGAACATGATTTACATTTTAGTCCGACAGCTTTTGGAATGAAAAAGACTCACGATACGGCCTTTGAAATGTATCTATATAATTTGAATTTTACAGTTTTTACAAGGATGAGACCCAGCGCATTGGATTCCGCGCATCAAAAAACTTTGTATACAAAATTTAACATAAATCGTTAGGGCCGTTTCGGAAGGGGAAAAAGCAAACATGTAAACATACAAACAAAGATTGGTCGTTTAATATTATAGGATTGGTTCTACAATCAATTTCTATTCTATAATGATGTGCATGTGTGGTTAATGTAATTCGTGCAAATTTATAAACCGGAAGTCATTTTCTGGCAGATAGAAACTCGCATGTAACGATACAATATATAGAGACATCGCTACTATATATTTGAGTCTACTCCCATGTATGTATGATTCCACCTTTTTTGAGGATAGCCCTTCGGAACGCCCGTCTCGGGCCATGAGCGTCGTATATATATCCGTCGACGTCACTGCGAGACGTTTTCCCCGAAAGACTCTCATGAGAGGGAGGAAGAGGAGGCTGAGGGGAGGCGATTGACCCACAAACGCCCCCACCCCACGTAATGTGGCTCAAGGTCTCCAAGGGTGTGTACGTGAGAGAACCCAACCGGTTGTGGATCCGCGCGATGGACGGGAGGAGGAGTATGAGACTTGAAGGGGCGACGACCACGTCAATGCCCCCCTTCCCACAGTCAATGCTGCGTAGACACGCTGTGTACCGTAGAAAGTAACTCTTCAAATTTTGTCGGAGCGCTTCCGGACACACTCACGCTAACCCATTCACCCCTTCCTAGCTTCCTATTGGAGGGGCATCCGTCCTGGCATCCACCAGCGCAAGCAGTACATGTCAAATGGATGTTTTGCCGTAAAATGACAAAAAAATGAACTGTATTTATATCCTGAGTATTAACTGAAAGTCTTGTCCTCGAGTTCATATACAGGCAACAAACTCCTATCTTTCAACGTTATTTTTGTTCGCAAATCGAAAATTAAATCTCATGTTTTTGAGTGAATGGGTGAAGTAATCTACATCTACATCTACGTCATACACTGCAAGCCACCCAAAGGGTGTATGGCAGGGGGTGCTTCCACACCAGGCATGCATCAATAATAAATAATACAAGTTCCTTGGTAACTTTGTGATATTCCATTTTTTTCAGTGGATTCAATGGTAACATTCACAAAACCACACGTAATGCTGAATCATAGATAGAAATAACGTTTCTTTACTAAATAATGACTACAGTTTTACGAAAAAGTGTTCATGAGATGCGCATTCCCCCGGTGATTTAAATTTTGGTAAAATGTGGGAACCTACCAATGATTTTTGTTTAGTTTTTAGCAAGTTACTGCCAAACAATTGATGTCAAAGTGCGTTTGTTCAATTAATTGACGCTCCAGCCGGCTCGCACGGCAGGAAAAAGTATTCGCTAAACATGTATCTGTTGATCTATATATTTTGTACAATAATTTTTCCTTTTATCAGCTAAGGTATTTTATCATTGGAAGTGGTATTTTTCAAACAATGCAAACGAAAAAGTGGAGTTTAAAAATCGTTTCGTCTTATAGTCACGGTGTTGCCCTTTGAATAATGAGTGTGAAAGCCATGTCCATGGGTAGAGGGAACGAGAAATGACTTGCATCCCTGGTGAACCTCCTGTCCCATATTCAAAGAGGAGAGGGAAGGAGACCGCTGGGTCCGTTCGTCCATTGTTTTTTTTTTATTCATCTTCTGAGTCCGTCGAGGTGGGTCAGTGCTTTCAGGAGGCGTGGCTTGGCGTAGGGCCCCTCACTCGGGAGGATTATTACATACCAGGCTTTCGAAGGTGACTCTACGATGGGCCTCCAACTAAAATTCCTGAGACCTGAAGATTATCAGAGGGTGGGAGACGTTAAACAACCAAAATTACTTTTTATCGGATGAATGGATCTCCACCGGAGCGCCTCGAGTTCCTCACTACGCGCTGTAGGCATTTTCAACGGTATCTAAATATACTCATTGAATTTCGATACTGGATTTTGTGTTGAGGGCGGACGTCGAATCCGAAAATGGCCTAATTGTCGGAGCCATTTCTGTGGTTGAAACGGATTCTCAAAGAAACTCTGCACAAGCCTTTTGAAATGAAAGAAAATTTAACTGGTATTCAATGGCCGTGTTTCATTTTTTTCAAATCTAGAACGAAAGTATTCCACGGCGGTCAACAGTCTCGTCGTTATGATCGAGCATCTTGTTCCACCTGGGTTAGGCCAGTTCGAATTTCGTTTAGGGTATTCTGTTAGGAATTCTTGTGGTCGATGCTTAACGAAGAGCCCCTGAAAAACCTTGGAATCATCAATATCATTGTAGTTTGTAGATCACCGTGTCACCGAGATGTTTATACCATCTTGTGTATACCTCTGTGAAAGGACGAAGGGCGTGTGTTCCCTAGCAACCAATTTTCAACTAACGTGTATTTAACTTAATTTGAGCGAGATAGTTCCCTAGTCATAATTGGGACCATATTTGAATTACTTGTTTTAATTTCAACATCTGTAGGAAGCATTCATTAAATATTGCATCGTTAACGGTGCAATATTGCACTTTTATGTGGCTGAAATTCTGAGTAATTTAATAAAAAATCTACACAAGTACTTGATTTGACCCATTTTTTTCACGCGGTACGTTTAAAACTCCTTAACAACGGAAGGTTTTTTTTTGCAATTCTGAATGAACTACTGCGGTGTCAATATGATTTATTTTCTAAAAAGTCGTAAAAACATACAAACTAACACGGTTAATTTCTTGACGAGATCTAAGTGTTAGGAATGCCGTATTTTCTAAATTAGTTCTCTCTAGAGAGCGTAACCTATCATTTCCCATGTAAAAGCACCGGTAATATTGGTCAAAAATCCCGAAATGTAGTTCGGTAAGGGCCTGATATTATGGTATCTTTGGAAGAGTAAGATATTGTTCGTTAAAATGAGACCAAATTCATTAATTTCTTGGTGAAATGATATTTCGCTCAAACTACCTTAAGGAGATTTCATGTATATTACGGTGTCTTAGCTGTCGTGTTGCTTGCTCATTCATGTCGTGTTGGGAACAGTAGTTCACCCATGCTATATTTATACATATTTTATAACGTTCAAAGCGATTGCAAAATCACAGTGGTGTTTAATACAGCCTTGATGGTATTTAAAAGGTTGTACTAAATTAGAGACACTCCATAAATCTAATTTGCTTTCCATTCAAGAATTGAAAATTGGAAAAATAAAGTGAAAAATGAGCGAAGAAACATCGCTACCCAACGTTAATATTATGAATACTGGCGGAGCCTTTTAAGGTCCCTACTCTTTGCTGAAAAAAACGATATTTTAAACCTGTCCACTCTGAAATGTAATTTCTCTAATCCTTAACGTTGGGGGGAACCTATATTAGAAGCCTGGTGTTTAAAAAAAAATTTTTACGTCTTCCGAGAAGTGACTCACCTCAGATTCACTGGGGAAATCAAGTCTATTCTTTGACCTTCGCTGTGATAGCGATTACAATCTGATTCCTTGTGAAGGACTTTTAAGTTTTATGGAGAAGAAAATCGTCGATGGCGAGCGCATTATTCGGAGTGACCCACCTGCCTTGCCTCCAAATCTGCAAGCCCCCCGTGGCAACCGAGTCATGTCCACTTGCCGGTCGCAAGATGACCGCACAGACTGGCACCGGTCCCTGTAAGGACCGCATTCCGAAGCGTAGTCCGTGGCGCACGGAGTAAGCGCTCTTGACCTTCCTTCGATGCCGGTCGCTTCGCGACGCTTCCGGAGTGACTTTGAGTGAAGTCAGCCGGTTTGACTTATTTTCAAAGCCCTATAAGAATGAGAGGGACTGATGCAGTTTTTACGTTTCTCACTACTTTCATCTAAATCTACATTCCAACCTGCGAGCCGCCGCATGGGAGTGTGGCAGGGGGTCTTAGGACACCAGCCACGTTAGGATGTTAGGCACGAGGTATTAGGAGGTGAAATGGTGACGCGTATTATGGGAGTGTATTTAGCGGAGCTCAATTTTTAATGTGGTCACTTATTGTACACAGAAAGAACGAGTTTTTGTACCCATCTGTTCGGCAATGTGTCTCCCTTATTTTGTCAGTTCTGTCAGACCTAGAGATGTAGTGAGGCGTCATGATAATATTCTCTAAGTCGCTCTAAAACGCACTAGTTATGAATTTATCAAGTAACCTAAGCCTAGCCTCCGAGGCCTCTTGCCTAGCCTCTTGGGGCTCCCACCTCAATCTCTCTAAAAGTTGTAAAACACTCTATGTTCGCTCGTAGCCGTTTTTAAAGTGAAGCGCAGCTTTTCTTTGTATTTTATTAATTTCTTTGGTTTAAAATCTCTATGTCCAGGATCCCAAATGATCGCGGCGTATTTGAAGTGTGGCCTAGCTAGAGTGAAGTAGCATCTCTCTTTTACTTTTTCATCCGAGGACCTTCCCATTACACGCTCAACAAATCCTAGTTTCTTTGATGCTGTGCCGAATATATTTTTCATATGTGTTCCCCATTTTATATCAGAAGTTAAGGTAATTCTAATTCCAAATTTACTTTTATGTACTTTGAGCGAGATGTTTCCCTCGTCATAATGTACACCATATTCGAATTTCACGTTTTAGATGCAGCAGTTGTGGGAAGCATTAAGTATATATTGTCAACTTAATGATGCAATAATATACTTTTTTATGACTGAATTTCTCAACAGTTAAATAAAAACATTATACAAGTCTTTATATGGACTCATTTCTCTAACTCGTTACTAACGTTTAAAACTCCTTCACAACGGAAGGGCTTTTTGCGTTTCTGATAAAATACTGAGGTGACTATGTATTTTAACAGTTATAACTTTCTCGACCAATATTTTATATAAGATAAGATATGATTGAGATATAAGATAAGATATGATAATGAATTTTTCTCATGGCAATTTATTCAAAAAAATTCACCCGCCATGTTTGAATATTTTCAAGATAAGATATAATAAGTCAGTAATAAGATTAGTATAGTTTCAAGATAAGATGATAATAAGATTTTTGAAATTGACAAAAGCACGTTTGGACCTTATTTGTGAGTAGCTGCTGTTTACCGTCTCAATTTTTTTTATTTAATTACTATTTATTAAGTATGAGTATTTTACAAACACGTTGTGTTCATGTCCTGGCCCTCAAAGAATGCTGAATCTGGTTTTATTATTAAATGTTCACCCTAAAACTTGTGCAATCTTCGCGCAAAATTTTATATTTGACCGAAAAAATCAATTTTAAAGAGATGAATTTTAATTAGGAGAGGTAAAGGAACGCATATCTCTATATCCCTACGTAAGTGTCATCTAAATATTTAATATGTGCATTTTTGCATTTCTGTGATTTTCGCGGTGAACTTAGCGCGCTCTAACTGAGAATAATCTGAAGAAAGTCATTGAACTCTCCATAGTTTTCCCGAACATGGATCAGAGCTGCTTCGTGATCTCTCTATAGAATGGAATGACATTCTTAAGAGTCATGCGCTCTTGCGATTTCTTTACCTAAGTGCTTTGCAAAATATATTATTCTTGATGGATATTCATTCAACACAATAAAAACCTTGAAAGGGACGATTTCCGACTTTTAACCCTTTGAGTGCGGCCTGACGTGATATCACGTCATGGTTGTCTTTACCCCGGTGCTGATGACGTGAAGTAACGTCAAGGGTGCCTGAAGTGTTCTAGCTTTCCCTGGGGAACTTTCACTAGGCTCCCTAGCGAAAGCTGGAACACTCGAGGCACCCTTGACGTGATTTCACGTCATCAGCCCCAGCGTAAAAAAAACATGACGTGATATCACGAAATTCCGCACTCAAAGGGTTAAAAAACCCGAATGGCTGAGAATCTGACTTCTTTGAACAAGTAGTCATGCAGGAAAAACCTACGAAAAATTACTGATACGGACTTTGGTTGATTGATATTGTATATAATATTTGGTATGTTGGAGAGATATCTTTACTTAATTACTGAGAATTTCAGCCATATAAAGGTATTTTATTGCATCATTAATATTACACCATTTACTTCATGCGTCCTATAGCCGCTGAAATTAATACGTTAAATTCGAGTATGGTTTCCATCATGGAAAATATCGGGAAATATCTCGCTCTAACTGCTTAAAACTGTGACAGAGTGGAATGTTTTGGGCAATCAGGATAGGGGAAAAAAGAGAATAGGCTTTGTGGGCTGGATGAAGAGGGTAGCACGTTTGCTAAGATGAAGAAATAAATCCTGTTAGGGGATAGGCACTCGTGCCACTATATAAATGCAGATGTTTTTTTCTCCTATGAATTTAAAAACTACCTTAACCGGTAAGTTACTCCAATAAATGTTCTCAGAACTGCCTGAAACCCAATATTCACAGTATAGGTTCAACTTTAGTGTTTCTCAGATTTTAGATGCACAGTTTCGCACTTAGTGTTTTACAACTTTTAGAGGGATTAAGGTGGGAGCCCCTCGAGACTCGGAGGCTACACGCTAGGCTTAGATTGCTTGAGAGATCCACAACTGGTGAGTTTCAGAGCGATTCAGAGAATATTATCATGACGCCTCACTATATCTCTAGGTCTGACGGATGTAATAAAACAAGAGATATACATTGCCGTACAGATAGATACAAAAACTCGTTCTTACGGCGCACAATAAGCGACCACAATTAAAACTAAGCTGAATAGACACTCCCATATGACACACTCCCATAGTACACGTCACCATTTCACCTCAAAAAAACCTTATCTCTTATATCTTAACACGGCTGGTGTCCTTACACCCCCTGCCTCACATCCACGCGGCTGCTCACAGGGTAGTATGTTGATGTAGAAGCTGCTTCAACGGATGCAGTAAATTAGTGCCGTGACTTGCGCTTGAAAATCAGCCGTCAACCTGCACAAGAGTCCGTACATAGGTCTTAAATCGAGTGTGATATAATTGGGTTAAGCCTCCAGAGCGTTATGCGATCACCTATTCGGCTTGCATGCAATGTTCTGCTACCTTCCATCGCTGGAGGGCGCGCTCTATGAGGGAGCGGGATATTTCGACATCCGATGCCGGAGGCGGATGCTGTGTATCAGATGAATCGATACAGCGGGAGACGAGAGAAGTGGACAGAGGTGTTGAGGAGAATAAGGTCACTTGCAGCCCCAGAAGGAAACAAAATCTGAAGAATCAGGCTAACCTCTGAGCGCAATAGTTTCAGGATAAACGTAATTAACAAGATAATTAGTTTTGCATTTACAACGCCCCAAATATATCGCTCGAATGAAGAGGGATTCGCGAAAGAATGGCAATGTATTTCTAGCGTGGGAAAAGAAAGAACAAATATTCAGTCTAGAAGTCTGTAATATACACTCGCTGCGGATTCCGTCAATATGACGTATTAGTGTACATTTCTCGGGCTCGCCACCGGGTAAGATAGCCATAGGCAGCCGACGTTTCGGGTTCCGACTCGTTACCCATTCTCGAGGCTACTGATGCGAGCTTGAAAAGACTGTTTACTTGGGCGCTAGGCGGGGCGGGATTGGTCGAGCCCCGATTGTTGTGGTGGAGGACCGTTGACCAGCGGGGACTTAGCTCTGGCGTTCTGAATTCTTCTCAGAATTCTATTCCAAGAGTTGCTGATCGTGTAACCAGTATCCCGGTTGAAATCATTCTTCTCCAACCTTATCTCTTAATTTAATTCGCCGGGAAAGTGTTAAATCATACATAATATGACGTATGTTTACATAATTTTTATTTATTCATTGTTGTGATAGTAACCTCAAGCTAAACAAACTAGTAGGGTTTGGCAAACAAACTAACTTTCCGGAAAGCAGGGAACTTGTATTAATTGCAATTATTACAGTAAAATATTGATTACATCAATTAATAAAGGGTAATCCATAAACTCAGGAAGAATGCGACTGATGATGTCAATGATTTTAGGTATGCTACCAATACTAGTGAAAATACTGAATTAATGTCTAATCCGACTACATAAACAAGATACAAGAGTCATGGTGGGATAATGCAAGACGTGATGTTAGTACCACGTGACGATTAAGAAACAAGCATGTTTAAGCTCGCAACTAACAAAAGTTTTCATATAGTGATGATCAAAACGCCAATTTTAAGTAACTTTTTTAATTCTTTTACTTTGCCATGAAATTGTTTGTCTTAATTACTTGGCAGTGTTGAGTGAATAGCGTCATCTTTGCCTACCTGCTCCAAAATTCTCAGCGATCGGTTACCACTCAAACGCTTATTATCATGTTTCTGCGGCGATTACATCGAGCGTCAGCGATTTGACACTCGAGAGCGGACTAATTATGGGAAATCACCATATCGATTAATGCGACGAATTTATTTTCACTGCTTTCATCTGCCCAAACCGGTCCTTTCCATACCCCCGCCAGCTCATTGCCTAGCCCTGTTCGGGACGAATCGTGATTATGGATTAATAAGTCACTTAAAAACGCGATCACGTCCGATATTATTGCCCAGCGTTCTCACCACAAAAAAAGTGTTTGGCGAAAATGAGCGCGATAGCATCATTAAACTGTGATTATTTGTGGGATACTGTCCCAACTATTTCCCGAGCCGTCCAGGTGAAGGACAAAAAATGGAGGAATTGAGTCTTGACGGTTAATTTCTCGCTCTGTTCTTGCTGCGGCCGAAAGATGCACTACGATTGGAACTGTATTACAGCTCAGCATGAAACTCTCTCGTAAGTGTGTGGTAATTCATTTCAATAAATCCATTTTTGTGTTTCAGCTCTCCTAATGGACAGTCAAAATGTTATCTTCTCGTCTGTCATTTTTAAAATTCTTTGTAAAGGACGATCTTGTGGAGAAAGAAATAAGCGAGAAAGATGTCCCGGACGGAAAAGTTTATAGTGTGGAAATTTTGAAACTTTGGTATATAATGAAAATAAGCATTTTTAACGTTGTCAAAAATAAATTCCTGGGAGTACTTGGTATATTACCATTACCTCTAAATAACCGAGCAATACTGATAAATAAATGAGGGGGAAAAGCAATGGTAAAAAATTGTTTTTCTATTAGGATTCCACTATGAAATAGATGAATAAAGTTAGTTAACTTTCAGAACTTGACAAATAAATTCAGTGGAAAACGCGAAAGAAGTGAGGACTTTACAGGCAATAGCCAGAAATAATAACACGAATTAAAACGTATAGATTAAACAAATTCGAGAAATTAACTTCTGATAGAGGCAACATTTACTTGGTTGATTAAGGATTGGTACAAATCAACAAATGACGAACGCAAGAGTATTATCCATTAAGGAGGAAACTTTATGCCAGGGATGCCCGACAATCTACCTTGATTTTAATGCATATTATAAAGTAAGATTTCTCGCTACGTTGTCAAGGGAAACTTCTGCTGATTACCTTGATTAACCAAGTCTATTATTCAATGTATATCATAAAAAGGCATTTTATGCATATTGTTTAATGTTTTCAGCCTGAAAATAATTATATCCTTCCCTTAGTTCGTTAAAACGACATGATATCTAATCCTGTCCAAATATCAATGAACTGGCTTTCGAAATGTAGTAAAGATTCGGTTTAACTAAAGTCCACTTTCGTAGGCGAGATGTTGTAGAACAGCATTTTCAAGTGATGCACAAAGGATATCGTACTGTCTACTCTAATTTTCAACTCGTACTACACGTGTTTCAAATTACTAGCAGTCATCATCAGGTACAGCTAATAATGATGACTGTTAGTCATTTGAAACACGTGTAGTACGAGTTGAAAATTAAAGTAGCCAGTACGATATCCTTTGTGTGTGTGGTGTGACCCTTTGCCCTTTATTTTTTTTTTAAGAATAATTTATTCCTTTTTTCTTGAGTAAAAAGTGCATTCTAATTTAACAAAAACTTTGAGAAACTTTAGATTACCCCTGAGGTTTAGATTGTAAACCTGTGTGGGGGTAACCAAAATTTTCGTGCAAAGGAGCGTCACAAAATATTTCAGTTTTAAGTGGTAATATACACAATTTACAAAAATGTTAATAATTTCCTTTCAAAAATACAATTTTGTAGACATTTGAAAATAGTATTTCAATATAATCATGTTCAAATAGCCATGTTTTTAACGTGCTTTAAATAAGAATCTACTTTGCTTTCCATTTTAACTACCCTTCGAAGTAGATTATAGATTTTCAGGGCAAAATAAATAAAACTTCTCTCAAATAAATTCAAATGTGACCTAGGGGGTAGAACATGGAATTGTAAGCGTTGGTTCCACTCATGTTGCCATGGCCGGCACCACTTATGTTGGCCGAAGGAGTATTTACATAAAATTTTGTAAATATAAACTGCAGAACTAATCCTAAATTCAGTCATTTGCAACAAATTTTGTACATCTTGAGAAAACAATACTTCGTAGCGCAAGTTCATCCTCGAGAGACTGTAGAGCTTCCTTCCAATCATATTGAAGGATGGAGAGAGTCATCATTTAGATTATCGGGCAAGTTTTTCCACATGTAGGGTACAACAGGAACGAACGACTTTTGCTGAGTGGAGGAACGGAATGAAGAAACACTAAAATAATCCGGATCAAACCTGACTGCCACATTTAGAGACTTTATTCGAGTAGGAAAAAGCTTTTATTCAAAACCGGGGTTCATTTTGTTTGATGGAGACGATTTAAAAGCCGCGGTCCTCCTCTTATTGGAAATGAGTTGAAGGAGGGGAAGGATTAATGAGCGCGTGCAATTTGACCTTTGGCCTTGCCTCGTCGGCGACGACGCATTACCTTAGAGTCATTAATCGAATCGATGCGAGTGAAATATCGTCACGGGAGTTAAGGGGAAAGTCGAACTGAACCGCATTCCATTGTTTACTGGTTGACCGACAATACGAGGCCAAGTTTTACGCAATGGGTCATGTAACGCCTTCCGGTGAACATCTACACGTGCGTGCGAGAGGGTTGGAGTGGACTATCTCATTAATTTGTCCGATTGGATTGTTTTGCTTTTACCGGCAGCGGACGCGTTCGTCACGAGGACAACTTCATCACCAAGTCTATTGTGTTCACGATATCGATTTTAACTGTCGCAAAGCTTTCCCTTAATCGATCATTTACGGTAGTTTGAGCGAGATAGTTCCCTAGTCATGATGGAGACCATATCCGAACTATCCGTTTTAATTTCAGCAGCCGTAGGAAGCATTAATGAAATACTACTTTTTAAATAGTGCGATAATATACTTCTATATGACTGAAATTCTTGGCAATCTAATAATAATATCCACATACGTCTTTTATTTGACTCATTTTTTCACGCGGTACGTTCAAAATTCCTTCACAACGAATGGTTTTTTGCTTATTCTAAAAAAAATTCTGTGGTGACAATATGATTTACTTTCAAAAATAGGCGAGAAAACATGAAAAATGCACCCCGTTAATTTTTTGACGATATATAGGTGATATAAATGTCTCATTTTTTTAGATAAGCTGGAGTGCATACATGAATTATTTTCCATGAAAAGAGCTGGTATTAACTGTCAAAAATCTCGGAAAATAGTTCGTTAAGGGGCTGATATTTTGGTATCTTTGGAAGAGTAAGATAGTTTTTCTTTATATTGAGACCAAATTCATTGATTTCTTGGTGAAATGATATTTCACTCAAACTACCTTAAGGAGTGATCCTTTTGCGCATGCTTGAGAATGTTGACCAAACGGTTAAGAGTATCAACAATTTCAAATCTTGCGTCCCTAAACAATGTCTCCTATTTTCCGCTCAAGTAGTTAAAAATATTGGTGCCTTGAAAAACGGTAAAAAAAGGCCCTCAAAGTTCAAGAGACGTATATTATATGATGGTCTTGATAGCTTCCGCTGTTTTTTTATCAACTGCGTGAGAACATTTCGGGTACTTCAGCGCATAATTTTATTTTAAAATAACTTTTCGGTCCTCAAACTAGGGCCGTCGTCAGGAAAATGAGTGAATAACCATCTTCCATCTATACACGTGAACTCTAACGACGTCCAGATTACAGCAACAGAGAAGAAGGTTTTAATCTCAGCGAGATTTGGAAAAAATACATTGCAATGCACCAACCATGACCTACTTATAATGTTGAAATTTCTTCCCATTAATGATTCAACCGTCGTTGGAGTACATGTAGACATTGACGGAAGACTTCCATTCACCTCAATATCCCAACGACATTCGCAGCATAATGAGCGAAATGTTGAGTTTTTTTTAAGATGGCACGTCTGTACCCGAAAACTTCATATAAAAAGGTTAATGAAACCCGTGAAAGATACGTGTCCGTCTTGTAGAGAATTTTTTTAAATTAACGTAATAAAAAATGAGGCACGCGGAAACGTATCGGCAGCCGTACCGTCAGTTTTTTCTCAGTCTCGGATCCTTAAACAGCCTCAAGCGAGAAACAGTGACAGCCTTCCGTGTAACTTCATCATCTACGGCTACGAAATACCGTGCAAGCTGCTAAGAGGGTGTGTGGCACGGGGTGATTCCATACCAGGCATGCCGCACTCCCAGGTCAAATCAGAACCGTGTACTTTCCCCCGGCCGCTAGGTGCTAGGTACAGGCCAAAAGCAGTCAGGATAACAATACGCGGTCAGACCAGAAACTAGGTAAGTGCTTACGTAAACGAACATGCTACCATGTAGTACACTATTTATGTTACTGGTTAGTAATATTGATGCGATTCTTAAATAGTACCATAAGGTACTAAATCTTGCAAAAACTAAATCATGCCATAAATTTCTAGCGGGGTTAATTGCTAATAATGATGTTGAGATATTCAGCACAAGTGCAAAACGCACTTTATTTAGTGAGGTTCAAAGCATCATAGAATTTATGTGTCGCAACTATTATGGTACCTTGTTGTATGTGGAAAAAGTGACATTTTAAATATGTCGGTTCTGCAGCCTATCTCCTTAATCTTACCCCTGTGATCGTTTCTACCTTAATTGTTTGGCTCCAGCAAAATATGCTGAACGTCCGGCAAAAAAAAAGTCCACATCAACCTTACGCAAAAGATTTTATCTATATCTTTTTCCCTTCGATCAGATAGAGGTTTCCACCCTAATTCCCTCCTAAGGACTAATAAGTCACACATCACATTACGGTCTAGTGAAAATCTTCCGATCCCCAAATCTACAGTTCCCTTGTCTCGCTACGCACTCTGAAATCCTCGTCCGATACCTTGAGCGTAACTGGGTTTCTTGTGGTTTAGTTATATCCGATTGACCGCTTTCATCCACACATGAGGAAAGTTATAGCTGTTACACTTCACATCTCAATGCATGAACTTATGCATAATTTCTGGGTTAGTTCCATGGCGGCATTACGAAATCGCCAATGTTTATGTTATGATGCTGGCGTGTGCCATTCGACCTCAACTCTCGACAGGTTGACCTTTCCTTCGCTTATTAAAGCCGCGTTGCAACGGAGTTGATAGTGAAAGCCTTGCGCTATCCGATGAAGGTTTATGACGTCGTTCATCTCAATCGCATTGCGTAGGTGGACGCCTGAAATCTCCACGTAACCGTCCGATACGCATTGAAGTCGAAGCATGACTATGGCTGGCGAGTCACCCACCCAAAGTACTTCATCATTAACATATCACACCTACGCTGAGTCAGTCGAAGACAGCGATATATTAGTGCCGGGGTCAGTATATATAATGAGTAAGCTATGACTTGACTCGGTCAACGTTCTAGGCGTAATCAGGTGAAGTATTATGGCATTCTAGCCGTGTGTGGGCGAGCCAATGGAGTCCATCCAGTGGTCAGTGAGGTCTGAAGAGATGTGATATTGGGAAGTTAGAAATTTCCTCTCTCGAATGACTGTAGCGCACTAGACCGTTCGTTCGATTCGCTGGTGGCCCCGGTTGCCTCCTCGTTGACTCTTGAGTAGTCATTGGATCGTGGTCATAGCTCCGTTTGAAATAATAATAAGATGATTCTCCAGTATATCATTTCAAAGGTATGACATAGTATTCTTCAGGTTATACAGATCAAAAAAATTACAAAAAGTTCAGAGTTTTTGCACAAATGATAACGTATAATTTCAAATAAATGTCATTTAGAAAGTTATAAACACTGTAATATAACTCGTTAGCTAATAAATAACTCAAAAGTATTTTCAATTAACTACAACTTTTTAATTCCTGAAATGTTGGTGGTAATTTATTATAGAGACATTTCATTTCATGTGGACCAAGTTTTAGGGCCCATATCCATATCCCTTGTATAGGGCAAAATATAATATACATTATAGGTGTTCAATATTTATATTATAATAATATCCAAACTAGGGTGTTCATTATTTAAAGGGGATTCATTAATGTTACAATTTATGAAGAGAATAAGGAAAAGATGTAAATGCAAGGAAGTAGTAGTAGTTTTAACTTGGAAAATAGAAGTTTTGATGGTGCATATTATGGCTTACGTAAAATAATTCTTTGAATTTTGAAGATTTTTTGCAAGTTTGGAGATGCTCCTCGTATTATTAGACCATACGAAATGCAGGAACACAATCTCCATGGTTCAAATTCAAGATGATATATTCACTTGCAGCTGAGTAAATTGCTCGAGGTTGGTTATTTCATGATCGATCTTCACCTATTTTGTTTTAGTGAGAAGTTCTAAGATCTACTTCGAGAATGGTTATTTTCGAAATGAAATTCTTCTACCTCGGTTCCATACGCAAATTTATTAGACCTAATAAAAATACTCAATGGATTTGTGTCAGTTTAAAATATTCCTGAAGGCGTGGATTTATTTGGGAACGTTACACTTAAAGTAATATTAAATTAATTAAAGACTAAATGGATTTTTGTTAGTTAAAAAGGTAGCTGAAGGCGTGGGTTTATTTGGTAAGGTTACACATTAAGTAACATTGACTTTATTGAAAGATTAAGAGGATTTCTGTGAGTTTAATTGGTATCTGAAGGCGTGGTTTTATTTGATAACGTTTATCTTTTATTAATGTTAATTTAATTCAAGACTGAATGGATTTTTGTCGATTTAAATCTAGTTGAAGGCGTGGTTTTATTTGGTTACGTTAATATTTTAGTAATTTTAACTTAATTTAAAGACAATGGATTTATGTCAATTTAAAATCTAGTTGCAGGCGTGGTTTTATTTGATCACGTTAATATTTTAGTAATTTTAACTTAATTAAAAAACTGAATGGATTTCTGTTTGTTTAAAAGGTAACTGATGGCGTGTATTTTTTGGTGAAGGTAGTTGAAGGTTTGGATGTATTTGGTATCGTTACTTTTACTAATATTAACTTCATTATAGACTGTATGTATTTCTGTCAGCTTAAAAAATAGCTGAAGGCGTGGATTTATTTGGTAACATTCCAGCTTTAGTACTATTTTCGGTAGTGACCGGTGATTTCTTCGGTCTGACGGAAACGATAAAATAAGAGAGATACATTGCCGAACAGATAGGTACAAAAACTCGTTCTTTCTGCGCACAATAAGCAACCACAATAAAAACTGAGCTCCACTTAATACACCTCCTAAAACCTTATCCTTTACATATTTACACGACTGGTGTCCTAACACCCCCTGCCTCACACCCACGCGGCTGCTCAAAGGGTAGTATGTAGATGTAGAAGAGTCTTTATGCGGGCATCTGTAGCCAATCGAACTGGGTGCTTATTCATGATTTCTCTTCTATTGCTTGAAATTGATTCCATCTCTTTCCAAGGCTTGCGAATGAAGGTCCAGAAAAAAAAATTACCCTACCGATAGAATCAGACCTATGGATTAAACGGTTAATTGCGCTTCACTTGTTGTCATCCGTGTCAAATAAGTGTTTTCATAGTCCAAACTTATAGCTATGGAGCTTAGGGCGATTGAAATTCAGCATTGAGAAAGATGGTGACATCCAGTAGTAATCAGATGCAAATAAATTCTGGCGGCTGCATTGCGAAATTCAAATTAGATGGGAAAGTGAACGCTAGTTGGTATTGCTGTTGTATCAATCAGTGAATTCTATTTCTCCGACAATCGTACGTCATTGCTCCACTTATGTAGAGGCTCTTATACTCCCATTTATTGAATCTGACAAAGACAGCGTTAGAGCCAGAATTATTGATGAATTCATCAGCCAAATTATTAAATGGTTTCTTGACAGGGTGATCATTCATCCTGCCGCGCCCAATGGCAATAGAATACGTAGAATTACCGTGAGAAATAAAACCTGGCATTGAAACACGGACCTTTGGTTTGCGATGGCACTGTGCTACCCAACGCTCCTAATGTTCGTCACAATCATGGTGGACTTTGGTGGAATTAGATTTGGCACAAATGCATTTAATTTATGATTTAATAAATTCCCAGTGAAAGCTGTGGGTATATTCTTCTCCTGGGCAGATAATATTCTACGCAGGCGGGACTCGAACCCGGGACCCTAGGATTGGCTGGCGAGGACTCCGCCACCGGGGCCGACGTTAATGCATAAATCATTGAATTTTCAAGGATCTCTCCATTTAAGTATGTACACCAGCGAAAAACGCGGTCGAAACACGAAAATGCTTAATACATACAGTGATATGGATTCTTCCACCCAAATAAGCCAAGCCCCTCCACCCTCGTCCCTTAGGAAGTTTGAGCGAGATAGTTTCCTGGTCATAAAGGACACCATATTAGATTTGAACATTTTAATTTCAGCCAATGTGGGAATAATTAATAAAATATTTTTATATTAACGGTGCAATAATACACCCTGATATGCATTACATTCCAGGTTGTGATGTAATAAATATATCTAGAAAAGTCTTTAACTTGACCCCAGTATTTTACGCGGAACGTTTAAAACTCCTTCACAACGGAATGTATTTTTTTACGATCCTGAAAAAATTACTGCTGTGACTATATGATGTATTTTAAAAAATGGTTGAGAAAACATACGAACTAAACATTTTTCACTTTTTGACGAGATCTAGGCGTTAGAAAATCCTTATTTTTTGAAAGTAAGGTCCCTCTGTATAGCATACGCGTACCATTCCCTGTGTAAAAGGGCAGGTCGAAAATCTTGGAATTTAGTTCGGTAAGGGACTGATATTTAGTTCTTTTTGGATGGGTGAGATATTTTTCTTTAAATTGAGACCAAATTCATTGATTTGTAGGTGAAATGATATTTCGCTCAAAGTACTTTTAAGGATTTATTCATTCGGGTTATAGCTTCTATGAAGATCTCTTCTCCCTTGCGTTGCCATCTTTGATGGACCCCTTAGCCACAAAATCCAGTTCTCTTGAATCCACCGAAACAGGCAGGATCATTTGGAAGCCTTAGCAGCGTGGTGGTCTACGGTTCAGCCCGGCAAACCGAAAGGACCATGATTGGATTCCCAGTCCAGAGCGATTTTTTTCGGGGCAAAATGGAGAGGGTACTAAGGACGGCAGGCAGGTATATGATTGGGACGAACAAGAGGACAGAGAGTTACTAAACCGCTCAAAATACTAGGACGGGACTCTTTAGTAAGGAGAAGGAAAGTTAATAGACTATGCTTAATGTTACGCATACTACAGGGAGAAAAACATTTTGGGAAATAGGACTAAGTGGAAACCCGCAAACTATATAGGTAGGAGTGATCACCAATACAATACCAATGTCGGTAGGACCAGTCGAAAAAAATTTTCAGTCTTCATCTGGACTATGGTGGACTGGAGCAGCCTTCCTGCAAAACTGTTTGAGGCCTTTCCTGGCAAGGTGTATGTTTTTTAGAAAATGTGCCGAAAATTTATTTTGGATTACTTTTTTCTTTTTTTTATTTAGATTTCCTTTAATTCTGTTTTTTTTTGGGTGATAGATAATTTTAACTTCTGCTCTGTACTTTGTTACTGTTACCAATTGGAAAATAGCCAACTTATAACACTCTTGGTTTATACAAATTTCAATAATTCTACGTAATTTCTTGGGTGCCTGTGCCGTACATCGCGTCTCTCGTTTTGTATTTTTTCGATTTATTCCAACTCCTTGGAAATCAGTAGAAGCGGTTGTGTGCTTGAATGTCCGGTGAGGAATTTTTTTATGAGCATCGCTTTAGGTTTACATTGCTCATTTGATATTCATAGTATTTTCAACCGATCTGTATCGTGGGAGAATCTTCCTCATTATGTGGGATAAATGGCAACATAATGGACAAGTGTAATCTGTGACACCCATGCAAACATCGCTTCGTCTAAAACGCATAATTTAACGGTTGACCTTCTTGCAAAAAGGACTCTTACTCATTACAAACAAACTTGGGGAAAATGTGTTTTTGATATTCTATTTTTCCGAAAAATCTTTACACATATCATGTAGAAAGTAGTGGTTTGCTCGTTGAAAGCTCTTTTGTATTTGTATGTCATCACGGTTTCATTACTAGGAAGTTCGTAAATCACTCGATCTTGTTTATTTTTGGCGATATTAAGTGGATTATCCCGGATTGTAGCCAGAAAGGCTGGTCTTGCAGCCCTTGCAGAGAATTAGTGGTCGACTATTCGACAAAAATGCTCAAGGATTTTTTTACCGCGATATGAAAAAGCTAGGGACAAAAAAATGGAGTGCACAAAAAGGCCAGAGTATACAAAAATGTGGATCAGCTTTATGGTACCCTTTCATCTTCAAGCTTTCCAGTAGCCCTCCTGTCCTCATATGAGGCTTGTTAACTACGCCACCTGCAATTATGTAGCTTTTTCTGAGACTTCCATGCTATCTACACTAATACAGGGTGCGGCAGTGTAATTTACAGATTTGAAGATCCTATAAAACAAAAGATGTTATAGTTATCGTTTAATTATTTTTTCTACAACATTCATACTCTAAAACTTGCATTAAAGTGTTGTGCATATCAAGGTAAACAGGACAAACTTATTTCATTACAGGACCGCATTTGAACCTCGCTTCCCAGTTTTTATTTTTTCTTACTCAGTAATGTTCGCATAATATATATTCATCCATCTAATCACTTCATTATATCTCTGACTTTTGTTAAATTTTGGGCCAAACTCAATTCTAATCAAGGACGCAAATAGGCCCTCCATTAATAGGAACATAGGGTCCTTGAATTGGGGAATAAGCAAATGATTCCAAAGCATCGGAATGGACAAGGTCGACTGATAATATAGTAAACAGAACGAGTAAGTTTGTGAAGTCTTCTCGGATCTTCCACCGGGTAAGATGATCGTTTCTTGAAAAATACAATAATTGAAGTGAAGCAGATGATGTTACCATAATGAATATGCATGGAAATGTGTCATTTGCTTTAAAAAATTCTGAATTCCCCAAAATTCAATAGGAATATGGTATTCCTTATTTCGTTCACTCGCTCTTCATTTGTTCGTCACGATGCCCTGGTTCGGGGGGGAGGCTAACGCAGTGCCCCGTTCACACTACAATCGTAGGTGTGTTGGTCTGTACGATGGCAGTCTGACCGAGGCATGTCATTTATCCTCTCCCCTGAGGAAAAAACGTCGTCATCACCTTCTCCGCGCTCTTCCGGCACTTGGCCGAAAGATGTTCCCGGCGAAGAAGCGCATCCACTCCCGGCAAAGCGAGGCAGGGCCGATGGGGAGGATTATGTCGGCCGGGCGGACCTTTCACTCGACTCAAGTGAGAGAGAGAGACGAGGTCGTCGCGCTCATTTGGGCCGCACATTGTGCTCGCTCTCTCGCGCTTCGTTTTTCTTTTTTTATTTTCGCTCGAGTCATCCCCGGCTGCGCCCCCCCACAGTCCTTCCGTTAGGATTTTCGGAACTTTTTGACTCGCTCAAGTTTTTTTGTTCAATCCCGTCATGCATTTCTCGCACATCGACCTCGTCCTCCACCCCTCCCCCCCTTCTCTCTCTATTAGTCCTCCGAAATGCACTCTGGGAAATCAAATGGCGCTTCTTTTTATGCGATTTACGGATCCGCCCACTTTTTATTGTGGCAAGGAAAAATGGTGGAAGTCGCGAAAAATATCGTTTTCAGTGGATTAGACGATTCGCTTCTTACTTGCTTTGCAACAGGGAGTATTTTGGTATCCTATGTTCTAGTGCAAGGGTTCTCAATGTCGCCAATCTTCATCGCGAAATTCCAAGTGCTGGATTTTTTATTCATATCGACTGTTTACCTTTTTTCAATCCAATTTTTAAGAAGAACTTCCTCGATGGTTAGCAAACAATATCAGCGTATTTCGATGCAGCTTCGTTGGTATCGTATTAAGTGTCGTTAAGATGGTTGGAGCGATCTTTTTTTGTGCACATATTTGCGTAAAAATTGCGTAACAATTGCGTAAAAAATATTGCGTAAAAAAAATATTGCAATTTGGATATTATTTATAGAAAGTTTTTTTATATGGTAATTCACGGCTGTATTAGCACGGGGCCCTGTGACACGAGATTTGTGTCGTAATATTGCGGTTACTTATGTACAGAGCTTAATCCTAAACCAGTCTGTTATTCTCCGCTTGCATTACAAGCTTTTTAACCGTGGTAATCCATTACAACGGTCTCCATTTGTAATGCAAATAATTGATCAGCACCGACTATGGCAATTTTTTTACCTGGGGAAACTTTCCATAAATGTCTATCCTCGATAGTTGTTTTCTGCCATCTGAATGCACGCTAGTCACAATGGTTATGCGGTTAATGGTTACTATCTTCATTTGAAAGGTAGGTGATGAGAAACAAACATGATTAAAGTTAGTTTAAAGTTGCGAATACGAGTGGCACCATTGTGATTAATGACAAGTGCGAATGCAGGTGAAATTACCAACGTTTTTACGATTGTATGGAGCTAGTAAAGAGAACAGGGCACTGCTGAGCAAATTTGGGGCTTTAACTTATTTGTCTCAAACGGTACTCAGAAAATGCCCGGATATTCGATGCTATTTTTTTTACGAATTTATACCGAGTATCACTTTGAGTTCTCATTTACTTTTTCAAGTAATTGAGAAGCTGAAACGGAAATGCGCATCTTTCGTGCACACCGTTATATTTCTGAAGCGATTTGTGCGTCAAATTTTTTTCAGTGATATCAATTTAGATATCTATGCCGTATCATATCCCGAGAAAACGGCATATGATTTTTTGCAAACGTCTTGAATAGCAGTGCAATAAGTGACTCACATCTTGGTGTCTCTACATAATGAATAAATCTTTTTCTTTACTTTGTAGCGAATATCTTTTTCTGTTTTTCCCTCGTGTACACCTACATATTACCCTGCTAGCCACCTGAAGAGTGCTTGGCAGGGGGTAGATCATCACCAACAATCACTATAATGTGCTTACATGTAACTTTCACCAACATTTATTTACTACACCATAGGAATGCTACCAATGCTACAAAAACTATCGAATTATTGTATAATGCTACAGTGAACCCCGTATTGATTTACCACCGACGGTTCCTCTGAAAAATGGCTGTTAAGAGGGGTGGTCTTCAGACGGGTTCTTTTTCTAAGAGCATTATGCCAAAGAAAGGGCGGCTGATTTAATAAAGATGAAAAAAAAACTCTTAAAGCGACGGTTTTATTAAAACCTATACAGATGTCATTTATTTCCTCATAATGTATCTGCTCCTGGGAAATTTCAATGCATATTAATATTGTAGTGTAAACACTCATTTTATATTCGTTGACAACGGGACGTTTTTAAGTACATTGTCGGTTGTTGATCTGGCTGGATGTCATTAAACAGAAATTTACTTATAAGCTGTTAAGGATTTTATCATTTAAATATACTTCAAATATGATGTACGCTAACAGTGAAACCTGATTAAGCGATCACCGACGGTTCCGCTGAAAAAATGGTCGTTGTGAGGGAGTGGTCGCTTGATAGGAGTGGTCGTTAAGAGGGGCTTCACGGTTCTATGGAAAGGAAATACAAGAGTATTGCAGGGATCATGCGAAACGTGATGTTAGTAGCAGATAAAAACACAAGCATTAGGAAGCAAATCAACTAATCAGCTACTCTGTCAACAAAACCTAATTCAAAGTCTCCTATGCAGCCATTATGGTCTCTTATCGATCGTGGGAAAAACGACATCCTAAACCAGTCTGTTCTGCAAGTCCATTGAAGTCCATCTCCCAAGTTATATTCTTGTAATCCTATTGGCATCTCGCTCAAACTACCTTCAAAGTCTTCTATTAATAGTCATTGACTGCTAGCATTAAGGTCGTGGGTTCAAATCCTGCCTGGGTGAGTTTTCTACCTTTTAAGGACTCGGGTTTTTATGTGATTTTTATGTTTTCAAGTTAAGAGAGATTTAATATGGATACCAACTCACATTATGCAAAGCATCTGCTTGATAATAATCATGTGAGTGATTTCATCCCCAAAATTCTACATATTCTACCAAAAGGCTTAAAGGTGGATGCTTTGGAACAGATTGAAATTATCAGACAGTCAAGCAACCTCTGCAACGAGCTACATTTTCCACAACCTTCCCCACTTCTTTCCGAAAAAATTTCCCTTCTCACAAGTCCCTAATCTATGTTCCCCTGCCTTCTCTCCCAAACATTGATTAGCTCTCCAACTTCAACTCCCTTCTCAGCATAAGGTTACTATCGTAACAATAAATAATAAGGTTACTATTGTAACAATAAATAAATAAAAGATAAACAATTGTGTCTGAAGATGCAGAAAGCTGCGAAACGCGTTTTACGTTTGCAATAAATAACTGTTGGAAAGTACAATAATAATTTCCAATATGGATTCGTATGTAACAGAGGATTACCTATTACGTAGAAGGGATCATCAATGAAGTGAGTGCTGCGTGCCAAATTTGTATGTCATAGTTGTCCCACTTCGTGTCATATGTGTGTGTCATAGTTGTCGTCTATATTTTGATCGAAATTAGGACGATGTATAAACTTACCACCTTTAGGCGTCGCTTAGTGGAAGTATTTTAGGTAAATATCCGCCTGCGTCACACACGTGTCAAAATTTTTTCCGAGGAAGTGGTGTTTTTCAGGGTAATAACAGTGACATACTTTTCATCTCTAAGAATCACAGTATCGGCCAAGTGTTACAAGAAAAGCTTATGTAAAAGGTAAATCTCCGCTTGTGTCACACACCTTTCAAAACTTTTTTTTAACCCTTTTCACTTCACACATCATTACGAAATGTATGCAACATAAACTGCCAACCTTCCAATATTGTGTGATATTTTTACTTTGGGCAAATTAGAAATCTACGACAAATAAGAAATTTTCAAACCTTTCAGGTGAGGTTTCTCCTTGCCGCCATTGCACTGTTTCCACTTTTGACCACGACCACTTGGGATACAGATGGCGTGTATCGTTGCAAAGAAACTTGATTATTATACCTTAGCATACACTTTCGTCTATTCCCTCTAAAAATTCCTCTTCCTTCCCTCCCTCATGGCAGTTGTACAAACGCCTCCCTGGGTGTACACCATCTGGCGGCTCGCGCATGGTGGGTTTCAAATGTCTGTTCACTCCCTGGGCTGCGACTCAAATAACTCGCGGTCTGCTTGAGGTGTGTCCTTAGTGGAGTAGAATAATTGGTTTACGTTTTTCGCCCGAGATATCTTCACCACAAAGAATTTTAGAATTTCATCAGCGAGCGCGTGACTGCATAAGTTAATCATTCATCAACTGGGGCTCCCTGTTTTTGGCCGTAATCGCTTGTCAATCGCATGCCATTATCAGCGCGGAAACTTTCGGTGTGATTTTCACACGCGTGCGCCAGATGTTAAACCAGGAGAAAGCCATTCGTCGCTCTAGTCGGCGCCCTTTTCACTCCTATCGTGGAAGAAGAAAAGAAAAAATAATAATTTTGACACGTTCACCCGTGACCGCGTGAATGATAACGATAAATCTTGGGCTTTCCTTTGGGTCGTGAAAAATGCTGCTTTCTCTGCTGACATACCTTAATCCCTGGAAGCAAATAGTATGGCTCACAACCTATCGATGGGGATATTTTGGTTCATGGGCTGGGTGTCTTTAGAATGACGAGTCAACCCAGGAAGTTTTCGTGCCCCGCCAAGAGAAAGCTTTTTTAGGCTCCATCACCTTTCGAGTACAAATCTTTTCCGTGGGAAAAACCACTGAAGTCAATGACAAACCTTTGTGACAGCGATCATCATTCATTCATTGGACGTTCAGTCCTGAGATTGGTTGACTGCAGCCCTCCACCCTTCCCTATCTATTGCTAGTCTCCTTACCTTGTGGTATCTCTTCCTTTGTACTTTCCTCTTTATTTGGTCCATCAATTCATTCCTGGGTCTTCCTTTTTGGGCTTTTTCCTCAATTTTACCTTCAATTATGTTCTTCACAGACCCATTGTGTCTCAAGGTGTGTCCAATCCATCTGGTTCTCCTTTTCTCTATGATGTTCCATATGGTGCTTTCCTCTTCTACTCTTCTGTACACTTCATCATGTCTTGTTTTTTCCGTCCATTTTATCTTCAGCATCCTTTTCCAACACCAGGTTTCGAAGGCTTCTAGTCTTTTCTGGTCAATTTTTTCAAATGGTCCATGCTTCCGGTCCATAAAGCGCCACGCTCCATTTTAATGTTTTCACATACTGTTTCCTAGTTTGTTGACCTATCTTCTTTGAGCAGAGCAGTTGTGTTTTTCCCATGGACGCCTTCTTAGCTTCTCCGCTTGATATCCCTTGTACTTCTTGCGTCCCACGGGACAGCGATACACATCGAAATCTATACATGCATTAGCTACTGGAAATATATCGAATGACATAGTGTCTATCGATTAGATATGTTGCCTCATATTTTATGTGTCTTCCTAACGACCTAGAGGCGGCCTAAGATTTTTTAGGCTGAGTCACCTAAAGAGTTCAAAACATTTCCCAGCAGAGTAAATACAGAATTCAATGATAACCTTTTGGGACAGTGAGATACATACATAAGTGATAGACGTCCTTTAGTCACTGAGAAGATAAAATGTGGCACTGTGTGCATCGGTTTGATATATTACTTTTTTGGTCGTTTGTCTTCAGAACGTTGAGGCGAAACACTGCGTTTACCAATCGAACACAGATCGATTTGGCCGGTTCAGTTCGGTAAGGTATAAGCAACAGGCTAGTGGGATCGATATGAGAAGCAGGCTTTCTCTGCCAGTCTGTAATTTCAAATCGATATGAACCAATTCAAATCGATATTTCAATCGATTTCGCATTGGTAAAGCAAGCGATCCGAGTCGGCTGGCTTATAATGTTCAGATCATTCTGAGTTCACATCGATCTGAGTTTGATTGGTAAACGTAGTGATAGATGAGGCACTCGGGGGCCGCTAGAGAACGATTTATGCTGAATCACCCAGAAAGGGTAACACTTTTCATAGCGGAATAATCCATATTGAAAGTATCCATATTGAAAATAATACTATGTTCTATTCTACACTCTACGATTATTAGTAAGTGAATGAATATATACGTAAGTGGAAGCAATGTAAGTAAATTAAGATGAATATAAATGGATAAAAACCTGCGGTTGTTAGGGAGAGTTGTTTTGCGGTGTTGAACGTAAATAAAGAGATGTGTTTGCTTTGTCGCCAAGTTTTGCGTTATTTCTTGCACCCCAAATTTGTTACAAATTGTAGAAAATTGCTAAGTACGAGGTTAAGTCAATAAATAACTCGCAAAACTGGATAGAGACAATAATAATCAAAGTAACTTCCAGAAATTTAATCACTTTTATGCATATTCACCCTGTGTATTTAGACACTCATCCCGTCTGTTTACAAGCCCTCGATAGCCGGCAGTAAATAAGTTTTTTATTTGCTGTCTCAGCCGACGAGTGGCCTCTTGGGCCTCTTGGACTACGGCATCATCATGTTCAAAACGTCGCCCACCCAAAATGATTTTTAGGGGCCCGAACAGATGAAAATCACTGGGTACTAAGCCGGGACTGTACGGTGGGTGTTCCAAGCGTTCCCAATAAAATGTTTGCGACTGACGCTGATGATGAAATGCTGAAGTTTGCGACTTATTTATTGACTTATCCTCGTATTTTTGTCAATATGGGGACAAATTTCAATGATAATGTTTTGGAGCTGTGTTTCGTAAAAATGAACTCTCTCCATTGGCATTTGGAGAACGAATTAGTACATTTAAAAATCAGAAATGTACTATTAAGTGTGAACCTTTATTTTGATTTCTGGTTTACATCCTTCCTCCGATTCCCCGATTGGAACGATAACCTAAATCAACAACCCTTTCCCGATACGTAAAAAATGTATACATGACATCCCCCTACATTGAAGACAAACTTATGAATTACAACAGTGATAACATATTAAAATAGCGACACATCAAAACATTTAAAGCTAGTAAAAGATGATGTGATAATAAAAGAAACAATTATCAGTACATTAATCAAATGGCATGTGCTCACAAATTTTGCCGGCGTGGTGGAAATAGTAAAAATTTGGTTCGTTTCATACTAAAAGTGGTGGGGGAATCACATAAAAGACGAAAAATTATCAAATTTGGTTTTGTTTATTCGGGAGAAATATTTCCGATCATTTCTCCCATTCACAAAGTTGGCTTTCAATCGCCCAGAAGGCGGTTTTTTTTTATCTGGGTAAAGATTTTTCGATGAATACTATTTGCTTTCTATTGGATTACCTTTTTAGCCAATATAATCCGATTTCAGCGTGATTAATATGTTATTAATGCATTGGGACATAAAAATAATATTTTCAGGAAAAATATGCAGGAAAAATATGGACTACTAAAAAAAATGGTGCGGTGCCCTTATTAAATGTCATGGAAAAGTTTGCAACTTTTTATCGTTTTTTTTAATTTGCCACTTTTATCTCGGAAAAATAGCTGTTTTTCTTCCATTTTTTAACCTTGAAGGCCACTTATTTTCAAGTTCACAATGTCATAAAAAAAACGTGAAAAAGTATGTTTCCGTTGACGTTATCAGAAACAGGCAACAGTCTGTTCGTGGCCTCCGGGAGAATTCCACGATTTAATTTGGCAACGGAAAGTGTCTTCTTTCCGCCGCTGACCCCTCTCCGTCTGTTAGTGAAAAGAATTGAACAATTGACCTTTATTTCACTAAACTGTGTTACCCACATAAATATGCATTTTTATCACGGAAATACAGCTGTTTTTATTTTATTTTCACCTTGAAAGCCTCTTATTAATGAGTTCACTTTGTCATTAAATACCGATAAAAAGTATGTTTTCGTTGGCGTTGTCAGAAAGTTGCCCCATCTCCGTCTGTTAGTGAAAAGAATTGGAACAATTGACATTAATTTCACTTGACTGTGTAACCCACATAAAAATAATTTCCTTTCCATCTTCGGTAGTCAGCGCACGAAGAGAGTCCTCGGCGATTAATGATGGCAACGGCTCTCTTTTCGTGGCCCCCGGGAGAATTCCACGAGTTAATTTGGCAACGGAAAGTGTCTTCTTTCCCGCCGCTGACCCACTGCCAACGGGGCCAGTACGCAGAACTGATCCACGCCTCTCATCAACAGATTGAGCGGCGATCAGGGAAATCGTCAGCGTAAAAAAAAGAAAGTCGCTTGACGTGTTAATATCAGAGCTATTGTTCCCAAGAAGCATCCTCAATGGATTGAACGCGCCCCAATCTCCCAGTCAGTTCGTTTCTTTCCTTCCAGTGAGAAAGGTTGCTATCGGCAACCGAAATATCGGAACTATTTATATGTGTATTGTTTCGTTTTCTCGTGTGTAAAGCCGCATTCACATCTATACATTTTTTTTACCTAATACGTTCACCTCGAATAATTTCGGCGCACATTGAAAATAATTTTTACACAAATATTTACACCGTGTGGCGAGTGTCTTTGCTCAAGTTGGGTGACAGAAAAAGCAGATAGTCATTTGTTCGGCAGAAGTGTCCTTATCGAGAACCTGAATGTGACGCTGAAGCACTGCTGCGCGACGAAAAACAAAGACTCCGTCCGGAGTCTGCGTGCGTTGAATTTGAATAAATTCTTACGTGCATATTGCCTCGTCCTCATTGACACAAATGCACACGCACACTCGAAAATGTATGCCGTGCGTCGTATTCGGCGCAAATTTTTTTAGGTGTGGACGCGGCTTAGCTCTGTCTCGTTTGTGGCACCTACTATTTATAAAGTAACGTGCGTGATAATTCTACAAACTTGTTAACCTATATTTTTAAAGTATTCTACCAGTTAAGGTAGGTTTTGTTTAATGTCATAGAATCTCCTCCCGGTTTTCTACACTTTTAGGGGCCTATCTCGCTCTAGTATTTCCTTTTTCGCCTCGGCATAAGATCTACCCTTCTTTATTCCGTTCGTGGAACCTATTCTCTTTCTTCCCCTTCCCCGCTTGCCCAACATCCTTCCTTCTATCACACTCTTCAGCAACCCATCGCCCCTCATTGCATCCTCCAGCCACCTACTCTGCCTATCCCGGATTCAACTACGAAGTTACCTTTCCTAGCCCACCATCTCAAGCACTTCCTCCTCCGTCCTCCCCTCCGTCCACCTAATCTTCTCGATCCTTCTCCACGCCCACATTTCAAATGCTTGCAGCCTAATCTCGTCCTCCTTTCCAAGGGACCACGTTTCTGCTCCTTACAGCGCTACGCACCATATCAAGCTCCTCACAAGCCTCCTCTTCACATCCTTACCCAAGGTCCCCGTCAGCAGCTATCCCTTCTATTACTAAACGCCTCCATAGCTATCGCTATTACTGTCACTAAAAATCTGTTTCGTATGACTCACTCCACTAAATGGCGTATGCTTCGTTGAAAACGGCTGCTAGAAACCAGGATGAGACTGTTTTTAAGTGTTCAACGACAATTAGGTCAGAATTGGAATCGTTGCTGAAATCGGGGCTGAAATCTCGGAACCAAAGCCGGAGCTTGTTCCCCGAAGTCTGTGTTTGCAGGATATTAATATCAGAGCGACTCAGCATAAATAAACTACTCCATTTTGTTTTGATGTGTGTACAGTGTTGTTTACAAACTCTTCTAAATAAGCTTCAGTAAATTATTTGTACAAGTCTCGAGGGCATATTTTCTTGATTGCAGTTCCTATAATTCCTTCAAAGGTTATTTTAGTTAGAGGCACTATCCTAAGCTCTTAATATAGGGCCACAAATTTGGTTAAATTACAACTCCATCACCGATATTTTATTTAGATACATTCCACTCGCCTTCGCGCTTGTGATTTGTCATTGCATCAAATAATCGGATGCGATATGCGATCGGAAGGATCAGACGCGATAACACCCTTTACACGGTGCGATTTAAAGCGCGTAGGAGAGTCATAAGTTTAGACTCACTGCCGTTACTGTTCTGGGTAGACGAGGAGTATTGAGATTGTAACGAGGAGTACTGTCAGCGACCTTATTGGCCACTTTTGTATGTGGCGGTCGCCAACTAGCGCCGCCTCAGGGAGTCTCGACGCTCAGTCGGGACGGAGAGCAGTCGGGGGCAGTCGGAGGAAGCACCGCAGAGTGAGGGGAGCGAGTTGCCGTGACCTGCCTCGATGTACGGGAGTGGACCGTGCCTCAAGTTTGGTTTTTGGGTGTACCTCCAGATAGTGGAAATATTAAAGATTATTTGGAAAGATTCCCGGCCTTTCCTCCTTTCCTTTTGGCCCACCTGCCCGTCACGTTACAAGATGTCGGATGTACCCTTGCTTCGTTCAGAATTGGTCCGAATTGACCCTCCAGGGTCCGGTGGTCCCTGATTTGGTGATGTACTCAGGCAGACCGCACGGCGTCTACCCAAAAAGGGAATCTGGGGATGCCTAATCCCAATTTTTTGCGCTACGGGCTCTTCCGGTTTTCATAGATGTGCGGTAAGTTTTCGCAAAAGCGAGACTGACGGGGACTCGTCTCACGTTGTTGGGGTAACCCAACAGATACGAGAACTGCGGGGAGGTGGTGGCCCATTGGCGTCCTTTTGAGGTCAATCCGCCTCATGGTGCCGGCCTCGCAGGGGCTGTGGCTCGCTAACTTCCCTTCCCTTTTCCTTTTCCCACTACTTCCCACTAGGGTATAAGCGAAGGCTTGCAGACCTGTTGGGAGGTTTTTAGACCCCGCTGGGAGACCCGAAACACCTGCCGTTACTGAAATAGGTCCAAAATTATTCTCTCGCTCCACTGCATCGGTGACTCTTACACAAACGGTGCAAGACTCAAATCCTCAAATTAACAGTTTTGTTTGTGTCCTATTCCAATTTCTTATCCCTATTCTCTCACTTTTTCATGCCTGGTATCTTGACACCCGCTGCCGCAGACCCCTTCTACAGCTCTCAGCGTAGCTTGTAGATGTACAGTTCTGTGAACCCAAGGCGCCCTGCCGTCAATGCCATTAATGTAAGATCGTCGCTCTTTCTCTCCCTCATCCACGTTTTCTGTCCTCTCAAAATTGTTTCCAATAACGTCCTTTCCTCTTCAAGGCTAATGCTGCGTCGCTTATTTGGCTGAATCCGAAAAAAGTTGGCCAAATCCAGGTAGTGCTGTTTTGTTTATTTTTTCGGCGTCTTTTATGGTCACGGGTATTTCCTTCACCCTCTTTATGTCTTTGGAGGGCCTCGTAAGTGAGTATCTCTGTATCTATAGGCGTCTTTTTTCCCTACATATTTGATAAACGTTACTGAAAACAGTGCGGGCCATTCTGCCGAAAGCGGGAGAATATACATTATCATGCGTTATGGGAAAGAAACTATTTTATCGGCGACTATCAATTTTTTTCCACAACTGAACAGGAGCGGGTTCTGTGTCAGGTTAATCTGGATATTTTCTGAAAAAAATTGAAGGTGGGTGTTTTTTTTTGCAGGTATGTTCAACTTTGAGCCCTCGTACATTGGCGCAAATGACATGCGCCACCTCGTAAACCAATCAACGTTAAATGTATATGAAGTTTTAATCTCCGGTCTGAAAAAAATACTTTTGAATTAGGAACAGACATTTGAATTTTTTCGATTGAAAACCACTTTGTGTCACTTATCTTCGCCTGTTTTTATTTTCTCTTTAATGCGTCAGTAGGAATACAAGAAAACCAGAAACATGTTGGAAGATTTGGATTAGGAGATGTAAATCCGAGAGGTAGTAAACTGTTGGAATTCTGTTTACAACCTGAGTTGGTAATAACTAACACATGCTATGAGGTACACAAGAGGAGACGATACACATGGAAAGCACTTCTCTTTGTCTTCTACCATCTCGAGCAAATTTTCTATGAATTAATATATTTCTTCTATTTCTTCATCTCTACTCTTTGTAGTTGGAGAGTGTACCTGTATTATTACAATATTAGTTGGAACTGCTTTCAATTTGATCATGAGTATTCTGTCACTTACATGATATGTGTTCAAAACACTGTATGACCATTTACCTCTAAGTAAAATGGCTACACCATTTTTTCCTGATCTATCACTTCCAATATGGACAACCCTGAAGTTTTCTGATCTGAAATCACCATTACTAGCCCGTCTTGTTTCACACAATCCCAAAATATCTAGTTTATAATTGGCCATACAGTTTTTTCCTCTTCTAGTTTTCCAGGTTTTAGTAATGTATTAATATTCCATGTTCCAATTTTAAAACTATTTCCTTCCTAGTGAGGATTTCGCTGGGTAACGACCGGAGAAGCCTCACGACTCTTACTCCTGCCGGATCTTAGCTTCCGACTTTAAGATACCAATAAGGGTCTTTAATAGAGTAGTTTCTTAGGCTGGCTTTCTCCGTCCTCATACCGTTGGCTAATACTGGCTCATCCGCTTTTTAGGAGGGGTTTCCCCCTCCAAGGGTAAGAGGGTGCCCTGTGCCTCTACCCGCTCATCCGCCCTCCTAGGAGGCCGTTGGCACTTGGTAGAGGGCAACCACTTATACCGGTGATTATTCGGTCTCCAGTGCCGCGTTAGCCGCATGAAGCGTTGCCCATCCCCCACCTCGAGGAGGTGCGGTTGGATATTTCCCTTCATTGAGAACTGAGACCAATCGGCATTCCTCAGTCTCTCCAGTACTTAAGGGGACATATCGAGATTATACAGGTTTTATTTAGTCGTGATATCGCTATTGGTCGTTCAATCCTAAGATTGGTTGACTGCAGCCCTCCACCCTTCCCTATCTAATACTAGGCCCCTTACATCCCGGTAGCTTTTCCTATCAACTTTCCTCCTTATTTGGTCCATAAACCTATTCCTGAGTCTTCCTCTGGCGACTTTCCCCTCAATTTTACCTTCAATTATGTCCTTCACTCATCCGTTGTGTCTCAGGGAGTGTCCAATGCATCTGGTTCTTGTTTTCTGCGTAGTGTTCCATATGGTCCTTTCCTCCTCTACTCTCCTGTAAACTTTATCATTTCTTATTTTGTCCGTCCAATTTATTATCAAAATCCTCTCCATCGGCAGGTTTTGAAGGTCGTGAAACATTTATTTTAATATTGTGTTAATAAAAATTTTTTATTCGTTTGAAATAGTGTATTTCTTCCATTAATTTACTGTGTAATGTTGAATGCCATAAAACAACCTCTCCACCGCATAGGAGATGATACCAAAGTCAGCATGGTTTCTCCTCGTACTGGCCGTAAAATATTCTCCCTAGTTTCGGGCCAAACCTCCTCTTGGCATAACAGCCACCGGAAAAAAAATCATTCTGTAACGACGGATGCGGAATCTCGCCGTAAAGGATGTTCAAGCTTTATGGAGGCATTTTTCATGGAGTCGGCCGGTTTGTTCTCTTTATGACGACAAGGCGGAGGGAATGCAACAATGAAAAGTCCGTTTTGTGCCGGCCCAGCGAACCGTGACGATCATTTCGCATAACGAATTTCCGTGCGGTTAACGATCGCTTCCAGTATTCAAACAGCCTCTTGCACAATCGCAATTCCTCGTATCACCCATCATTTTTGTAAGCAGTAAGTTTTTCCACTCGCCCCCGGAAGTCGTTGGACGTGAAAAGTTGAGTGCCGCATCCTCTTCATGAAACGCCTATTGCGAACACTCGCAAATTCTTCATTTAACAGTGTTTCGTGAAGGATTTGGAGTCGTAGAGTATAACGGTCGCCGGATCGCCAGCGAGTTCAGGGGCTCGACTACAGTTACGCCCACGCTCGCGATCGCTTTATCGCTTTATTTTCCATTGCGCTTTCCGTTGGGCCAAAAACGTGATCCACATTCCTCAAATTTTGTGGAGTGCTTTGAATCGGTAATGCCAATCGATTGAGTTCGTTCTTGAGACCGTAACTGTGAGAATTTGTGAGGCAGCGTCAGTTTTATCACCAACGTTATTTTTCTTACGACGTTATTTTGTTGCTTAGTTATTTTTGGGCATACAAAATTATGGAGTTGAAATTCCCCCATAACTATTCCTACGGAAATACTTTTTCTTGAACGAAAACCTTTTCGTAATTAAATATAACTCTCTCGACCATTTATAATACCTATACATAACGATAAGGTTCTTCAATTTGTTAGCTTATCAATGTTACTTATCTCAATGGCAGGTAAATTCCTTATTCCACAACTTCTGTATCGATTTATCCGTAGATTCCGGGTTTTAAATCTCCCCTTTCTTATTTTAAAGACCTTGATAATGCCAAAAAAATTGGCGAAACATTGGCTATGAGAAATATATTACTGAGCACATTTCAAGAATCTTGTTGCCGTAGATACTCTTTTATGCAGTGCTGCGTGTTAAAAGATGTACCAATGTGTCATTTTGATATGTATATATATATTTTCTCACGGGATACTTCAGGCAAATTAAAACCTACTCTCGGTCTCTTTAAAAAGATCTACCGGTTACGTTAGGAATAGGAAAATAAAATGCCTCTCCAAAAATTGTACAACCTCAAGCACCCGCTCCATCCTTCTCTACTCAGACATTTCAAAATACTGAAGTCAACGCTCATCTTTCCTCATTATAGAGAATGTCAATGAATAATTCAATGCAGATTTCCAAATCAGGATTTTTGTCTAGCAATCTTTCTCAATGTCTTATAGCATTCAGAAGAGTGGAAGGGAAATGGACCATATGGAGCACTCTACAGTAAAGATGAACCAGGTGGGTTAGGCTTCTCTTTGAGTAATTATGAGTTTGTGAGGTATACAATTGGAGGAAAAATAGACGGGAAATCCGAAAAGAAAGACCGAGGGATGAATCCGTTTGATCAAATAAAGAAAACTTCCTGAAATTTAAGGATCTAGCTTTAAATAGGGAAGGATTGAGGGCTGCAGTCAACCATTATTTGGTTTGAACTACCAATTCAATACATATTTTTGCCTAAATTTATATGTGTCTCTCTTATTCTGTCGCTTCTGTCAGACCTAGAGATGTAGTGAGGCGTGATGATAATATCCTCTGTCTCTCGGAAACACACCAGTCCAGAATTTTTCAAGCAAATTAAGCCCAGCGTGTAGCCTCCGAGTCTCTAGGGGCTCCCATCTTAATCCCTCTAAAAGTTGTGAGGTATGTCCACTGGTGGCAGTGTTTTAGAAAGCACGCAGTTTTCCTTAGTATTTTATTTATTTTTGGGTTAAATCTTTCTACCCAGGGTCCCATATGCTAGCGGCGTATTCGAGGTGTGGCCTAACGAGAGCGAAGTAGCATCCCCCTTTGAAGTTTTCATCCGAGGGCCTTCCTATCATACGCTTAATAAAACCTAGTTTCTTTAATGCTGTGTCACATATGCTTTGTATGTGTGTTCCCCTCGATATATCAGAAGTTAAGGTAATTCCAATATATTTAGCTTTATCTGATGATTTTTTGTTTTTTCCATCCACAGAGTAGATATGTACTAGAGATGTAGATGTTGTATAGCCGATCCGGACACTGGAGTTTCACCAGCTTTAGTTTCACTCAGCTATCTAACATTTATGTGTTAAGTAAAAATCTCCACTTATTATACCCTGGAAGTTTCCCCATCGTTTCTGTTGTATCTTGCAGAATGTTCTGAGTTCGACTGGAGAATTTATGCGTATTCAAGCCACGCTTTCACGCGATGCCAGTGTCTATGTGGAGGTCCGGTGAATTGCACGCAAGTGGAGATTCTGGATATCAGCGATGGCAATTTAATCGCAAGTTTTATGCGCACGCGCAAACATCGAGGAGAAGATGGGCGAGGCCTTGCTTTTCTCCGCGCAAAGACACACGACCCAACTGTATTGGGAATACGAAGGAATAGAACAAGCGCAAGAAAAAAAATCAGTTCTCCTGGGCATCTAAACGGAAAGGTAAAAGTTGAAGCAAATCTTGGGCGGTTTTATCTCTGTTCAGAATAACTGAAACTTGTGCTCATTTTAGCTATTGCAAAGTGATATACGATGAGTCACAACTGTTACCAAATCACGTTTAGTCTCTGGTAAATCCTCTTATGCTTATCCGCGTACCGATGCTCCAGTTAAATAACTTTGTGTGATTTTTATTGCGAACTATCTGTACTCGGCATCCGTTGCAATGCCTCATTTTTTTCTAAGTGTCCTGCTAAAAAATTCTGTATAGTTTCTTTATAAATACTTCTACATAATTTCTTAAAAAGTTCTATAGATATTCCTTAAATTATTAAGTGTACGTTACCTTCTCCGGAAACTAAAATATCATGAACTAAAAGACCTAATTGAGTTTGGCAAGACCGTCCTTTCCTGAACCCATGCTGGTTTGTTATCAATAAATCCTGGCTGTCGAGGTGTCCCATTATTGATGTAAGTATTATATGCTCTATATTTTTACATGTTAGTGACGTTAATGATATTGATCTATAATTACATGGCTGTTCCCTATTGCCGCTTTTAAAAGTTGGGGTCACGTTTGTTATCTTCCAGTCTTTGGGAACCGCGTGTTCTTCGAGGGATTTATTAAATATTACTTTAAGATACGGAGCCATTTCGAGAGCTAATTCTTTATACACACGAGCTGGAATTTCATCAGGACCCGAGGACTTGTTCGGGCTATTGTTATTTAGTAAGGATACAATGCCGCTACAAGATGCATCGATCGGGGGCATCGGTTGCTGAAATCGGTCTGGTATGGTTTCGTGCAAACTACGCTTAGATTGATTAAAAACGCTTTGAAAAAAATAATTCAACAAATTAGCCTTATCTAAACTGGAAGTTGCTATTTCGCCTCTATCGTTTTTCAAGGAATTAACCGTTGACTTTTTAGTTTCTTGCACTTCCCTAACATATGACCAAAATGCTTTCGGATTCCCCTCTAGTTATTCTCCGAGTACTTTTCTGATGAATTCACTAAACGCTTTTCTAAGGGCTGTTTTTGCGGCTGCTTTACAAATTTTATAATGTTCGATAGTATTTTTTAGATCGCTATTAGGTACATTTTTCTTAATTTTTCTTAATTTCGCATGGCTAACTCGTTGGCATTTTAAACATTTTCTAACCATTTTTAAACATTTCTAAGGATAGCTCAGTGTGTAGATAATTATTGAAGCAGAGTTATATGTACCTTTGGTTTGGCCATGTTGAGAGAGTGGATGAGAGTCGAATAACGAAACAGATTTATAAGAGTGAAATGAATGGTGTGAGTGGTAGAGGTAGGCCGAAAAAGTTGTGGTTGAGGAAATTCTTAGGAGGAAGAAAATTAGGAGTCTTAAAAACAGGAGGGCGAGTATGAAGCAGTGTATGGGGGTATATGAGGCAAAAGAGGTTTGCAAGGACAGGTCAGTGTGTAGTAAATTATTGAAGCAGAGTTATGTGTACAAATATGCATGTATGAGTGAAACTTAGTGACAGTGCCTACCCCGGAAGGGAACGGCGTGATTGGTGTGTATGTATCTCGTCAGTTTTTTATTTGTTCCCAAACTCGAGTGCACATAATTTCTGCGCCAACAAGTTTTTCATTCCAGCAGTGCACCCTTCCCTGGTATGAGAAAAAATATTTATCATGTTCCCCGATTGTTCGGAATAATATATGCGAGGCATAGCCCGAATGAAAGTTATCCTTTAGCGTGAGTGGAAAGTGAAGTCCCCGCGTGAGTGTCGTCCTTGTCTGGAATGAGCCAATGATAGTCTCCCAGTGGGTTACAAGGGCGCCGCGACGTGGCTTAACTTGGCCGCCGTGCATTTGTATTCATCGCGCCGGAAGACGCGTGCGACGCGGGCGGCGTGACTTTCTTTCGCGCCTCTCTGCATGCCATGGGGGCCAGTAGGTTAGCCCGCACCCCACTTGGATGCACCAGCCGCTCCTGGATGGGCGAGAAATCGGCTCCCGGGAGAGGCCATCTCATGAATCGGATGTGTGGGTCCTTGCAGGGACGGACTAGGGCCCATCCTCCTCTGCCCGGGGCGGCGCACAAGTGGGCTGAAATCGAAAAAAGCAGGCCAAAAGTAAAAAATTTGCTTTTTTACAGTCCGGAAGTTGAAACTGTTCATGGTATCTCTCAATTGATTGTATCACGAGTTACACATTTCTTTTTCCATAGTTTTCACTTGTTAACAATCAGTTGCGTGCGTGTGTGATGGACTTTGACCTAACTTTTTTTGCTTTGGCTTTAACTTTTTAAAAACTAGGTTAAAAACAGTGTCCGCCATTTTGTTTCTGGAGAAAATTCAAATGTAATGCAATTGGCCAACAATTCACATAAAGTTTAAAACAATGATTCGTTTAAAGCAGATTTTTATTTCATATACTAATATATATACATATACTAATTGTCCTGTGATAGTTTTTAAGTCGGAGGTTTTCAGAGACAATCAAAGACGGACGTTTTTCACGTAAAATGTTGAACTTTGAGCCACCGCGTATTGTCAACCAGTAAAAACCATGGAAAACGAAATGTGCCATCCCATACAACAATCATATATGGAGTGACTATGCAAAGTTTTAACATCCAGACTGAATTATTCACATTTTGAATTATGCCAGGATTTTTTCGATTTCAGCCCACTGGGCGGATAGTGTTATTTTGGATAGTGGGGGTGATACTAACGTGGTAGGAACAATGTTAGTCTATATATAGATTACAGTGAAACTTAGCATGTTTATTCTGATTTTTGTCTAAAATATTCAGCAGAATTAAGCTTGGTCCGTAAGGGTTAATAAAGGAGAAACAATGCAAATTAAACATCGATCATATGTTTAAAATGAATGAAAAAATTAAAGTCTGCAGGGGGTTGAGAATGAATGTCTGTGTAGTCAATAGTTAATTGACCTGAACTAACCCTACACGGGTGGTGAGTCATGATGGTGGCAGTAAGAAGTAAAAACTCCGCGTAAGGCAAAATTACACTTTAATATCAAACCAACAAGGAAGAACAAATACAAATAAGCAACGGCACTCGGACGGAAAACCCGGTGAAGGGTAGGCAAGGAAAGGATTCAGTTAGGAGAGAATTAAAAAGGAAACACGGGAGGGAAAGGAACCCAAGCTTACGTGAGCTGGTAGAGCGGAGCCGAAGCGACGTCGAGGAGAATCTCCAACTGGTCACCCATCCACCGGCGAGGCGAGAACCCCAGTTCCTCTCGCGAGGCCAATATATAGTTCACCCGACGCTTTTTACGGGAGGGACTAGCAGCACTCCCCCCGTTTGACAACCAGCCGTTTTGCAATTTCTGCTGGGCCCTCGCTAATATGCGATTCACCCAGTTCCGTAACTGCCGACATCAGTCCACCGCTGCTTGGATGTTTAACGAGAGTTTGGGCAGCACGCTACCTAGGTCGTAGCGCGGCCGATCAAATGCAGTCTGAGCCGCTAAGCACGGCTCAGACCATTCGAGTTGTTGTCGTATTATTGCCATGAGAATGTCATTTTATTCGAAATGCGACTGAAATCGAGACCATTCCAGGTTTTACGGTTTGTATTTCAGAAGGGTCCTATCATTCTAGGTAATCGCCTTCCATTTTAGAAATGAAGTACATTGCTTTCGTTAATCCTTTAGTCTTGAGGTTGCGCCTTCGGTTTTCCGGGGTTTCCACCGCGTTGTTCCATCTTGAGGACGATATATCGCCGGCTATTCTGCAGGCTTCCGGGGAGCTTGGACCTGAGGAAGCCTTCATGATAGCAGGCAAAATATCGTCCTGAAGATATGGATGATGGAAATGCGATCCAGCATCGGCCACCATTGTGAGAGCTCTCTCCATCTACCTCAACTCAGTCAACCAATCACAGAACTGAACGACCGGTGAGAGGAGGTTGAGGGATGGATTTTGTTCCTCCCAATGCCACGCCCGAACCATGGAGGACATTTCGGGAGCGCGCATCGCCATCCGGTCCATTGAAGTGCCGAAAAATATCTGGAATTCGGAGGGTGAGGGACACACAGATCGACGGCGATTCGCGTGGCCGCTCTCCTGTGACGACGGGATGGTGAAAAAATACAGGCAGTTGAACCATTTCGCGAATGCCTCGTGTCTCGAAACATTTGATTTTTCCAAATCCTCCGGCATGGTTTGAAAGGACTTACGCGAGTGCCATCGCTTCGAATCTCCTTCCTCCAGACACTAGTTAAATCTTGGATCCGTCCTTCGGAAATGTCATTGCACAAGTTGTCTTAAGACATCTACCAACATCTACATCCTACCCCGCGAGGTGCCGCAGATGCCTGTGGCAGGGGTTGTTCGCTCACCAGTCGAGAGAAGGAGAAAGAATTTGGAGTAGAAAAGGGGACAATGGTGAATTGTATACTAAAGCAGTGATTTGCTGTCTTGCTCAGTTTTTGCTCTAGTCAATAACAGTGCTCGGGAAGAAGGAATTTTTAGATCAATCAGTGCTGCAGTGTCGTCATCATCATCATCATCATTGGTCAATTATTCCTAAGATTGGTTGACTGCAGCCCTCCACCCTTCCCTATCTAATGCTAGTTCCCCTACCTCCTGGTATCTCATCCTATATACTTTCCTCCTTATTTGGTCCATGAACTTATTCCTTGGTCTTCCTCTTGGGGACTTTTCCCTCTATTTTGCCTTCAATTTTATTCTTCACCAATCCATTTTGTCTCAGGGTGTGTCCAATCCATCTGGTTCATCCATTCTGTATAGTGTTCCATATGGCCCTTTCATCTTCAACTCTTTCATAAATTTCATCATTTCTTATTTTGTCCATCCATTTTATCTTCAGCATCCTTCTCCAGCACCATGTTTCGAAGGCTTCTAGTCTTTTATGGTCAGCTTTTCCAGTGGTCCATGCTTCCGATCCATAGAACACCACGCTCCACATGAGTGTTTTCACATACTGGTTTCAATTTTCTGTAGCAGTGTTTACTCGTTTTTAGTCCTATTTTCCTTGAACGCAGCAGTTGTCTTTTGCCCATGAACACCTTCTTGGCTTCTATTCTTCGCTTGATATCCGTCGTACCTCTTTCGTCCCATGTGATGGTACTTCCGAGGTAGGCGAAGGAATTCACTTGTCCAAATTTCTCTCTTCTCAGTATGACTTCTGCGCTCAGCTTTTCCTTTCCGCATACTAGGATTTAGTATTTGTCTCATTAATTTTCATGATGTATTCTTGGAGAACTTGGTCCATTGCGTTTAGTGACCTTTGAAGATCATCGCCATTTCCTGCTATGACTGCAACGTCGTCTGCGAGGCAGAGCATGTTTATTTCTTCCCTGTTTATCTTAGGCTTAAGCTGCAATGTATCCATTTGATATGGCCACTTAAATCAGTTCTAAAGGAGTGGCGCGAGTTCAAAATGAGATCCTTCGTGTCTTCCTAAAACTTATTTAAGCGTATTACTTGTCTGGCCATTCAAGTCTCGCGTGAAGTCTTTTAGTCTCCGGCGGCTCCCAATCCTGTCCTTCAATCTAGTGTGTTTGCTCGTAGCAGTTTTTAACAGAGCCAGTGTTCCTTTGTGTTTTATTTACTTTGCGAGTTTATTCTTTCTGTGCGCTTCTCAGCAGGTGTAGAATTTATAATAAAAATTGAAAAACTTGTATTTTATGAGATAAGAAGATCTTTTGTTCTTCTTTGCAAATATGAGGAGTTAATTAGCTATAGAAAACCTAAGATTTGAAGTTAAAATAAGGATACCAAGTGAACCATCGTACAAGCAGTTTTAGGCCAAGATTGGTGAAGGCCTTTCAATAGAGTGCAGCACTAAATAGAGAGGAGACATTGATTCAGAGGAACGAAGATGGCCTTTTTGATAGTCCTCAGAGTGGTGTACAGCTGTAGGTAGTTCATTTTTTCATATTTGACCGAGATTATAGACCACCTTATACGCTCACACTATACAAGCAATCAATTATTTTTAGCGCCGAAAGAGGGAGTGTGTTCCTTTGCTTTATGATAAGACGCGCTCAATTTCATTAGTATGCCTAGTATATACCGCGAGTGCTAACAAGTCAAATACCAATTCATTTTCGTTGCTTATACAAAACGCCGTGGAGTGGCTGCAAGCATTTATTAATTTTCCTCTTTGCTCAGCTCTTATCTTAGCTGTACAGTTTTGATGACTGAACGATCAAGCAAATTTTATCGAACTACCCCCTCATAATGATGAACGTGTATTTTTTTATTCGTTCATCTTCTGACGCTTCAAAAGAGGTGAAACATGAGTAGAAGCAGTTTTAGGTCAAGATTCTCCTTTAATATGCATTATCCTTATATATACTTCTTTATTTATTCAAATTAATCATAATCCGCATTCCTGGTGAAAACTATGGTCAAATTTAGTAGAAATCATAACGCTAAGGGACAAATGTATGTTTCAAGAGTCACTTGCCTTGAATTTCAAATAGATGATGGATATTCTTGCTTCACATAAAGGATTCCACATCGACTAAAAACATCGAGTAGTCGATTTTTCGATGTTTATAGAAGTACTAGAGAGAGAATAGAAGAAGACCACTCACTCAATTTTCATCGGATTATTTTACTACCCCACGTTTTCGATGTATCGGTCAATGAACATCGAGTAGTCCTATACATCGATACGGCACCCCTATACCGAACAATCTTGGGTGTAGGAATGCCACATCGACTAAAAAACATCGAACAGTCGATTTTTTTATATCTATAAAAGTACTCACCATTCACTCAATTTTCATCGGATTATTTTACTACTCGATGTTTTTTATGTATCGGCCAATGAACATCGAGTCCGATACATCGAGTAATCGATTTTTCGATCTTTTTAAATGTAATCACCACACACTCAAGTCTCATCGGATTATTTTACTACTCGATGCTTTCGATAGCTCAGCCAAAAGACATCAAGGAGTCCGATACATCGATGTCGATGTGGCATCCCTACTTCACATCCGCTAATTCATCCATTGAAAGTAAGGAAAGAGCAGGGATAACGATTGTGGTTGTAATTTCGGTTGTCAGGCTACAGTTTGATGACGTAATGCCCTCTCCGTCCTCCTCAATGGTGTAGTCGAACAAATTCGTGTACTATTTATAACTTGTGATATTTATAACTACTTGTGATGCAATCTGTTGGGCCGTGACTATTGTGGTCCCGTGGCACATTGCCCAATTCCCAGTAATAAAATGGCAATACATATGAAGAACGTTTCTGATGCGCACAACGTTCCGCACATCGTCGATCGTGAACGTTGGAGGGCGATAATATGTTTCAAGGTGGGTCGACTTCAACAACTTGAGTGGTAAGCCCTTATGTCTTGAAAGTTTCCCTTTTTAAACCCCCCAAGCGCGGTTCGGTTTACCCGCGAAAGATTACGTCCGCAGGAGATACCAGTACGCTATCCACCACTCTCTCTTCGAGTATTTCTAGTATTAAAGCCATTGCTGGATGTAACACGAGTGCTTTATTGCGTTTAATCTGAGCAACTGACGCAAAAAGCATCTCAGATGAATTTTCATCTTTACTTTCTCCTTCCAGCTGAACTGAAACTGAAAAGAAAAGAAATACAATAAGCGATGCAAATCGAGAGAAAGTAAACCGCTGGCAGTGCTTTCACAATAATGCCATGTGCACGCTGTAGGATATCGGAAAAGTATTTGGATGTGAACGTTACGAGTTCGACCATATGCGCAGAATGATGAAAACCGAGAAACGGTTCGATTATTCGATATTGATTATCACCTATAGCAGATCGAAATCAAGGCCATATCCTCGACCGCCGTCAGCCTTGAAGTGCTAACCATGGATTTATTATTGTGTGTTATGGCCGGTTGCAAGAACATTTAGTTATGGAATCAATAGTTATGAGATCCATAAAGTTATAGATCTCATAAAAATATTCGGGTTGCAGGAACACATTAACTAGTTACATAACTTATTTGTCAATAGTCAATAGCTTCGAATATTTGATCTAAGCTTCTACCGCCAGATAAAATTTATGAAAGTTTAGCCTATGAATAATTGCTAATACATATAATAATTAGTCAATAAGAATAAAAAAACTGGTCATTTGTCTCAAAACAAATCTTTTATCTAGTAATAAAGACTAAAAGTGGTTCGTTGCGCATCCGCCATATTGCCTACTTATGGAACTTACCACTCCTTGTCACATGTTATGAAACCAATAAATTTGTCGAATGTTTTTGCAGCACTTATTGAATGGTTGCCATGGCTTATGGGTCCCATAACTTAATGGAATGCACAAGTGTCGTTCCTGCAACTGTCCATTAGCGCGAAAATTTAAGCCTATTTTTTGTAATGAACGATCCTCCCAAGATGGCTGCTATGCGTAGAATATGTCCATCTTTAATCAATATTGGACCACATGGGTTCCGATGGATAATCTCGGGTTCCTCTCACTACTCTCCCACGTAAATGTCTTTGTTCATCGTATGAACTGCATAACTGATTCATAAAACATTGCACATTTTTATAGCTTTGATATTCCACTACGCAATCTTTCGATAAGTTAACAACTTTCTGGGTATAATTATCATAAAGCATTCTTTTGTGGTTTCTAAAGAGCGAGCGGATGTGCTCTGATCACTTAGTCGTGCGGCGAGTCGTAGTCGGCGGGTGGAGATTGAACTCAAACCCTTGGCTGAGAGGTCGACCCTCAGAAGCCCAAAAAATAGTCATTTAACCAAAGCATTTCAGTATAAAGACGATAGGATTTTGTACACCCCTGTGAGAAGACATTACTTTCATTTGGCGGGCTATTTGCCACTGTTTCTCATTAAATATATGATGATGAATGCTTGGCAATGTCTTGAAGGTTCGGACGTAATTTTTTTGACATTGGACGTAATTTTTTATAAGGACGGAAGAGCAGTATCATATATCTGCATCTTGTTTGCTTTCAATAGGTTCTCCACTTGATAGCCTCCCATGGAGGTCATCGGGAGAGGGTACGAGAAAGAAATTAACATAATTAACAAGGGATGAATAGTGCGAGGAACATCCAGAAGTAAGGTCCGTTGGGCAGGTCAAAAAAAACAACTATGTATGTACTTTTTTTAAATTTATTGTGAAATAATCTTTGGACTATACACTATTTTTCTACATAACTCCCGCACACTTTTTGGACACTTGTCATAGCACGGCGCAACCTTTTACACTCCGTCTTCACAAAAAGGTGCCACCTGTAATGTCAACCAACTAACAACATGTATTTTGTAATCCTCTTCAGTGGTTCATTTTCTCCTATAGCACACTCATCATGTGCGAAGTTATTCATCTACCCTCCCTACTTACTGTTATTAATATCCACATATTGTAATACCCTTATGAATATTTCCCCTTTCCTTGGACAACATCCTTGACGTTGTGGAATGGCTATCGCGTTCCAACGACCCCGGACTTGTAGGAGAAATTACTATTGAACCATCGATCAACTATAATTCAATTATTTTTTATCGGCTCCGATGGCAGAGAAGTCCGCGCTTGCCAGTCACTGGGGTCGTGACTTCGAATCTCGTCTGAGTAGATTTTTTCAATATCAGGACTATCGTCGTCTGTGCATGTTCAATGTTTGGAATTATAAAATCCGAAGATTCCTGCGATATTGAGTGGAATTTACGCATGATGCAGACATGAAAAATTTGCAATCATCATCAGAAATGGAAAATAAAAATCATTCGGAGGAAGGGTCAAGTTTTGAAGTTTACTTTTCGGCGTAAAAGAGTCCTTGAATGCTTATTTCCCGAAGTAGTTTGTTAATTAGCGGAAAATCGCGTTCAATTTGAACGCTAGTTTTTGTGCCGGCTCATTCACACTGGAGACTATGGGTCTAATAGGCATGCCTTTTTTATGTAACTTTGATAAACCGTGCAATCTGGTTGAGAGGGGATTCATGGGGGAAGGAAAATATTTTTCCCCATCCTCCGGTACGGTCGAGCAGGCGGACAAAGCTTTTTTCACTTGTTTTTCGAAATTCTTAGGGGGTAGTAACTCTAAGTGGTTTGAAGAGATGAAGTTTTTGCACTAACTGATATAGTCGTCTTTGGCCATGATGACGGTCGAGTTTCCTTTGTCGGCTTTGGTGATGATGATATCTTTCTTCTCCACGTCTCTGATGAGGCTTACTTGCAATTAGATGAGGCATATTTCTTTTGATAATTGCAAATTTTTCATTTCTGCATCGTTTTGAATTATAATATCCTCGATGCAAAGGCTTAAGACGCTGTTTTCGAGTCGATTGTCGATAAATAAATCAAATAACATCACAGATTAGAATGATTCACTCTCTCTTATGCTATTCTTCCAGAATTTAACATTCCATTTTGTTTCGTTTTTCAGACGGCTGTGCTGACTGTGGCGTTGCTGCCTCTCCGGGTATTAATAATTGCCGTTCTCCTGGTCGTGGCGTGGTGTATAGCCGTCGTAGGATTATTCGGTTTGTCCGAAGATGACCTTCAAAAGAAGCCGCTCTCCGGCTGGAGGAGGTGAGTTTTATGAAATACCTAAACCCACCTATTCACTAATATGATATGCCCCCCATGATGCCCATGACTTATTACTTCCGGCATTAGCCGAAAAATAAGGCGATGGATCCCGTAGAAATTGTTTTGCGGCAAGAATCCATCATTGGTCGTTCAATCCTAAAGCCTGAATCACGTGATCATGTTTTCCGTCCTTCTGAGGGATAGCTCCAATGATAGCTTTTCAGGGACCGTGACAATGATAGCTCGAGCTATCATTTTCTGAATCACACGTTCATTATTTCCGTCCCTTTTTCCATCCCTTTTCGCATCATTTCTGTTTGTTTACTACTCTCATTCCATTGAAAGCCGAACGTGGCGTCGCTATTTAGCGCTCTGATTGGCTAAATGGTGGAGTCAGCGATGCATTCAGGGACGGAAAAAGGGACGTGCCCAGGGATGGAAAAAGCGATAGGGATCCCTATCGCTGGAGCCATCCCTGACTTTGTTCGCGTCACACGATCATTTTCGAGCGATCATTGGAACTATCATTGGAGCTATCCCTTAAAAGGGACGGAAAAAAATGATCGTGTGATTCAGCCTTAAGATTGGTTGATTTTGGCCCTCCACCCTTCCCTGTCTAATGCTAGTTCCCTTACATCTTAGTATCTCTTCTTCCTATGTACTTTCCTCTTTATTTGGTCCATGAACTTATTCCTGGGTCTTTCTCTGGGGGCTTTTCCCTCTATTTTACCTTCCATTATGTTCTTCACAAAACCATTGTGTCTCAGGGCGTGTCCAATCCATCTTGTTCTTTTCTGTGCGGTGTTCCATATGTTCCTTTCCTATTCTACTCATATATACATTATTTCTTATTTATCTCCGTCCACTTCATCTTCATATAACGATACAGAGGTACTACCAAATGCACCAATGTAAATTAGCGACCATGTGACATGTTTTATGCCACATAAAAAAATAAAAGATGATAGTTTCGAATTTCTTCCTCCTATTTTTCCCCAGATCCCTCACAAAGCTGCTGTGCTTCGTCAGCAAGACGACGTACCGCGTCGGCGGGATGAAGGTGACGCTCAAGGGACGGCAGGCGACGCGGAGCGAAGCGCCCATCTTGGTCATCGCGCCGCATTCGACGTTCCTGGACGCCGTGATCGTCTACTTCACGGGATATCCGTCGATCATCGTGAGGAGGGAGAGCGGACTCAACCCGTTCATCGGAAGTAAGGCTCCTCTCATTTTTATCCTTCTCCTCCGACGTATTGAATCGCCCTCGCGAGAATTTAACGAACCCCAGAGGTGTGAATGCTCATTTTTTTTCTTTTAGGAAATTCCCGTCGCGTTAATGTCACTATCCAGTCTTATTTTCAACCTGAAAATGAGTGCCTCCAACCTTAAGAAAGTTTGAGCGAGATAATGAATGCCATTTTCGAACTTTAAATTTTAACTGCAGCAGTTGTAGGAAGCATGAAAAAAATATTGCAATTTTAATGGTGTAACAATATACTTTTAAATGACTGAAGTCCTCAGTAATTAAATTAAAATGTATATGTGAAGTTTTTAATTTGGCTCATTTTTTTCGCGCGAGACGTTTAAAACCTTTCCTCAAAGGAATTTTTTTTGTCACTCTGAAAGAATTACTACGGTGACTATGGATGCGATTAAAAAAATATTGTGGAGGCAACATAACTAAACATTTTGACGAGATGTAGGTGTTAGAAATGCCTATTTTTAAATAATATCTCTCTGCTTTGTATTCACGTACTTATGCCCATGTAAAACGGCTGGTGTTTTTGCAAATATCTCGGCAAGTGGTGGAGTAAGAAGATGATATTTTTATATTTTTGGAATCGCGAGATATTTTTCTTCTTTCGCTTGCGTCCAAAACTGTCGCAACCATAAAAACGTATGCGTATGACGCCGCAGCAAAACGGTGCCGTCAAAACATGTATTTCCTTCGGCGGCAAAAGGCCCTGATTCTAGAATCTTACAGACACTGACCGGCGTAATCACCCTTCATGAATTTCCACCGACTACTTCGGCGTCAACAGGCGTTAACTCTTGTGCTACCCTCTCCGGTGATTCCAGCAACTAAGTGGAAAGAAAGCAGTTAAGGTAGTTTGAGCGAAATATCATTTTGCCTATAAATCAATGCATTTGGTCTCATTTTAAAGAAAAATATATCACCCTTCCATTGACACCAAACATTCAACCCCTTACCACATTATTTTTCGAGATAGTTGCCAAAAAATACCAGCCCTTTTACATTTGAAATGGTACGCGTATGCACTCCAGAGAGACCTTATATTAAAAATGAGGCATTCCCTGCGCTTAGAGCTCCTCAAAAAATCAACAGTGTGTAGTTTGTGTGTTTTCTCAACTATTTTTGAAAATTTATCACATAGCCACCGCAGTCAATTCTTCGGGATCACAATAAACCTTCCGTTTTGATGAAGTTTTAAACGTACCGCGTGAGAAAAATGAGTCAAGTTAAAGGCTTATTTAGATACTTTCATTTGATTACTTACAATAGGTATGCTGTCATGTAAAACTATATTATTGCACCATAGTAATGCAATATTTAATTCATGTATCTCACAGCTGGTGAAATTAAAACGTGTATATCGAATATGGTCTCTATCATGATTAGGAAACTATTTCGCTCGCCCTACCAGCACTACCTTAATCATAATTTCTAACTCTTCCGTAGTGGCTTTCAGTTGATGTCGCTGTACGATGCCTTATTCAGTAAGGAACTGACTCAGTCGAACCTCAGAAAGTCTGTGGAAATGACGCCGTAGCCCCCGGACAAATCTCATCTCTTGAATTTGGCCCCATTTGAACTTTCCGAGGTTTCGACGTCAAAATTGCGTCACTGCCGAGGCTCTGAAAGTCCTTACCGAATAGCCTCCGAGAGTACCAGAATCACGAATGCCTAATCTTTCGTCCTTCCTATTGATAGCTTAACAGACGTTAGGTCTCAACGAGGCAATCCTATTTTGCTAACAAAATCAAATGCACATCCAAGAGTTGGACGAGTTTTCGTGGTCTCCACGCAACGGAACTCGCGTCGGTGCGATTGATCGTAAATATTTCGGAGTGGCCTCATAAGCTTCACAGGAAGCGGAGCTGAGGAGGCACGGCAAACGATCCGGCCGAATTCGTTACATTCCTCGAACGCTGATACCATACATTACTTCTCTTTAGTGGTCCATTTCCTCTTCCGCTGACGTGTCGGTGTTAGAAGACAGGGTTGATTCTCGGAGCGTCGAGTATGATGAAGATCGAACACAGCCATTTAGGGAAACTTGTATATTTAACAGAATACAGGGAAAGCGCCTGTTCCCTGTTCGCGCATCTCACGTTCCCCTTGTCAATGTGGGCCAACGTCTGCTGAGGCAATATCGCGAGTAGACCCAGGGGGTACCTATATATAAAAGAGTATAAAAGTATGTATAAGAGAAACCCAGAGAGTATATTTAAAAGGATAAATTACAGTATAACTTAAAGAAATTTATGTAACAGCCTCTAGAATATGAAAATTAACTTTTAGAACTCAGGAGTAGTATAATAATACATCAATTTGAAGGATATTTCGTCTATACATTGCAGCGCAGCGAAACCCGAAAGCAATGGAATCAGCCGCACTACAGCGCCGCCAAAGACTCGAGCAAGAATCGCAAGTAGAGTTATATATAAAAGATATTATGTTTTCCCGGCGTATCTGCAGGAGAAATGTTTCTCTGGTTTTCCACCGGGTAAGCAGGTCCATGAGTCCCGACGTTTCGTAGAACGACTCGCTCTCCATCTTCAGGGGTTCATCCCCTGCATCATCCATACATCATTCAGGACCCTTGAAGATGGAGATGCAAGTCGTTCTCCGAAACGTCGGGACTCATGGACCTGCTTACCCGGTGGAAAACCCGAGAAACATTTATCCAGATGTATATATCAGGGTGGTTCGAAAAAAGGCTTTTCTCGCAAATCGTTTCCCGAGGGGTGCCAAACCTAATCATTTGCTATGACTGGGAAGTACGTGCAAGATTATTGCGCAGGGTTGAAGCTTTCCACTCTAACCTGATAAATAAATGAGTTTTTACGCACATTTTCAGGAATTATCGACTTTTTAAGGGTTTTTCCTCCATATTTCTTGAAATATTTTTTTTCAATGTTTACTCTCACTAGGATTAGTAGAAATAGCTAATTAAACACATTTCAGTTGATATTTATGGAATATGTGATGTAAAAATTTTATTTCAGAGTATTTAATAATAATAATAATTTTTTAACACTTACAGGTTTCCCCAATTACAAGTGTTTTAATATATCACTAGACGAACTCAAAAACCCATGTCCTGGGCAGTGAATAATCTTACCCACGCGGGACTCGAAACCGCGACTCACGGGTTAGAAGGCGAGGACTTCACCCCGCCAACACCGGGGCCGACTTGAGGTTGATTTTTCACTTATTTTGAAGAATTTTTCATGAGTTTTCGAAATTCTGCCACAATTGTGTTTTTTTATCAAAATACAGTCTACTACCTCTCGATTGTTCTCTTTGAAAGCAGCTTCAATAATAAATTTGGACCATTAAAATCCATAGATTGGGAAAAAACCGTCAATAGAAAATATAAGGCCACTTTTTTGTTTGTGGTTAAATTCATTAAAGGCGCGCGCACACTTGTATGGTCATTTACTGAAACGCACCAGTCGATCATCAAACTAAACTTAATTACCGACAGCAATCAGCTGCATACATTCAAAGCAGAATTCAAGTAAACAGTTTCATAAATTTATAAAAATTGATCAACTGCGATTAATGCGATTGCGTGAAACTACGTACCGTGCGTAGCTATAGTGAATATTAAAGGGATCAATTTCGACAGTTTGCACACTTTTAGTATACAATATGTCAAAAAAGTGAAAAGTAATTGTCGATGTGATGACTAATAAATGGTGAATTAAGTACAATGATTCCGCGCGTGAGTGTCTTCCGCAACTTATCAGTATATTTCAAAAATATAGCAAAAATAGCCCAACATTTTTAGAATATTTTGAACCTCAAAGTTAATCGGAAGAATATCATGGTTCCACAGAATTGTTGAAAAAGGTGATAACTTCATCCAAGACTCATTTAAATTTGGAGAGTACAATGTTAGTTGCACAGAGATAAAATTTGAGTGAGAGAGCTACCGCATCTGTTGTTTCTTCAGCTTTAGCTGACGCTGGTTTAATATCAAATGAGAATAAGTCTTTGGTGATAGAGGAACAGACTTCGGCGTGATAGAGCAAAACTCCACACATAAAAACAAGAATTCTGTGAAAACTTAGTTGTACCGAAAAGTGAATATTTTCATGGAAGGATTGATGATACCATTACTCAAATCTAACTAGGATACATATTTAGACGGATGACAGTCAAATAATAGCTATATTTTTAAATATAGGTACTGATAAGTTGCGGAACAAAATCACGTGAGGAACCGTTGTACTTAATTCACCATTTTTTAGTCAGTGCGTCGACAATTTCTTTTCACTTTTTTAACATATTGTATACTAAAAGTGTGAAAACTGTCGAAATTGATCCCTTTAATATTCACTATAGCTACGCACGGTACGTAGTTTCACGCAATCGCATTAATGGCAGTTGATTAATTTTTATAAATTTATGAAACTGTTTACTTGAATTCTGCTTTGAATTTATACAGCTGATTGCTGTCGGTAATTAAGGTTAGTTTGATGATCGACTGGTGCGTTTCAGTATATGACCATACAAGTATGCGCGCGCCTTTTATGAATATAACCATAAACGAAAAAGTGGCCTTATATTTTCTATTGACGTTTTTTTCCCAATCTATGGATTTTAATGGTCCAAATTTATTATTGGAGCTGCTTTCAAAGAGAACAATCGAGAGGTAGTAGACTATTTTTTGATAAAAAAACACAATTTTGGCAGAATTTCGAAAACTCATGAAAAATACTTAAAAATAAGTGAAAAATCGACCTTAAATACTCTGCAATAAAATGTTTACTTAACAAATTCCATAAATATCAACTGAAATGTGTTTAATTAACTATTTCTACTAATACTAGTGAGAGTAAACATTTAAAAAAATATTTCAAGAAATATGGAGGAAAAACCCTTAAAAAGTCGATAATTCCTGAAAATGTGCGTAAAAACTCATTTATTTATCAGGTTAGAGTGGAAAGCCTCAACCCTGCGCAATAATCTTGCACGTACTTCCTAGTCATAGCAAATGATTAGGTTTGGCACCCCTCGGGAAACGATTTGCGAGAAAAGCCTTTTTTCGAACCGCCCTAGTATATATACATGAACAGGCATCAGACAGTCCTTCATAATTAACGTCCAAGGTGGACAAACAATTCAGTAGACGATCGGACAGGTATCCTTCCGCTCCTTATTACTCATGGAACTACATTTAACTTAAATACCTCCTTCTAAATCCTACATTTAGGTCCCATTTGAAAGAATATCCGTTCAAGTTTGATTCGAGACCATTTCAGAGGTAGGCAGTGATGAAAATGAGGGTGCATGTTTCATTTTTCAACTCTCAGAATTTTGTCTTTCAAGTGAAAACAAAAGAATTAAAAGTGCATGATAAAAAATGAATATTATGCTGAGAGAGATCTGATGCTTTCCCGGTGCATGCTGTTAGTCAAGATTGTTCATGTTATCCGCAAGGTGATACATCTTGCGATAACTAACTTTTGGATTGTAAATGAGAGTGATTAAAAAGGTTAAGTTTAACTCAAAGCCATGTTTTGATACGATTTATACTTCGCAAAAGTGATTAAAACAAACAGGAATTCAGGAAAACAAGAAATTTCTCCTCAAACTCCGCAGCATGCGCTTACCCTTAATATTAGGCATTAACCGACCGATTAACACAGCAGTGAATAGTTCAATTGAATATCTCAATTAGACGAGCTACAGTTCTGTGAAATATTCCAATGTAAAATACCCATCATTAAGGCTCTCCTACTGTCTCTTCGAAAATAGGTTGGGTAGGCTACAATAAGGAGAGTGTACTTGCTAAAAAAAAACTACTTGGAAATGTTTAACTATGGTTTCACTGGATTGATAAAACTTGGAGTTAACGTTACTTTCTTTTTTTGCTGTTTGGCAAACAAATATATCTTAAAAAATAGTGTATAACTTACTACAAATTAATATCCTATGAATGAGGAATGTAATATAATTCTATAAATAAATTATTTAAGATTTTCCCGGTGTATTATGTTTAAATATTTTTTCTGGAGTAATACCTGGTGGCCAGTGATCAAATGTAAGTATTAAAAAGACGAGAAAATGATTTTACGGCCAGCGGAACACGTCAGCCAATCATAGGGAACACAACCTTCATTGTTGGGGCATCAAAAGCTTGTTTAATTTTAGTGTTATAGTGGTCACGGCGGAAATAACACGTGCCTTGAAAATGGAAAACAAGTCGTTTTCTGAAACTTAGGCGGATTTTGAAAACATTTCCCGGTGCGAAGCCAGAGAAAGATATTTAAACATAATTCTGTAAACTTTTGTTATTGATTTTCGAGGTAACTGAATTTGTGATGTTGTGTATATTTTTCAGAGCTTATAAACTATACACAGCCGATATACGTTTGGAGGCTAGACCCGGAGTCACGGCAGGAAACCATCCGGGAAATTGTGCAGAGGACCACATCATCTGTTAACTGGCCTCAGGCAAGTATGAGTTACATGTTGCCTTTGGTATTACATATAAAGACTTTCGGCATTGAAATAATATATTGCTATAGCCTTCCGCTAGCAATGAGATCTATAACCTAATGAGAGAATAACTTATCAGCTAGAATGAGATATATTTATTTGATTTATCACACATATAGATATCTAGAGATGAGCTTTTCTGAAAATTAATGAGAATAAATAATTTTCGTAAATTACCTTGGTATTTTACGTAGTTTACCGCAGTCCCTGAATATTGCCGTAGTTTTCGGTAATATTCGCCTGTGTCTCAGACAATTTTTATACTAATATATTCCAAATATATTATTTTAAGTCATTGCTATATGTATTTCATAACATCTTAATCATAAATTAAGCCATGTACAACTTTTTTTGCAGAATATTTGCAGGGTTATCGTTTTAAAGGTCTCAACAGAAATTTCTCATACCAAGCAAAATAATCCCGAATTGCATGTGGGCTACTGTTTGTTTTTCAATTTTCTTTATTTTTAGTGTATTAATATCGCGAGAGTAATGGTTTAAATGCCTTTAACCCCTTTTTATTGCTTTTGGCTTTCCTCTAAAAGGCTTTATCAGCTATTAATTGCAGAAAATTTTAAATTAGCTGAAAAAGATGGTAATTTTCATCAAATGAAAATTACGAATTTTGCCTTCTCTAGAGATACCTCTCATCATCATGATAAGGATTCTACCAAAGATATAATATGCTAATGTTGTGGCATGGCATCAGTTTGAGCTCCCTAAGGCAATATGTTCATTGGTATTCTTCCTTTGGGAAATACATAACACACATAAAACCAATTACACACAAGTTGAAAATTGAGTTTAATTTTAGATAATTGTTGTCTATGTATGAATTAAAGTAGGTACCTACAAAATTTCAAGATGCATAACCTCTGTTATAATTGCTCCATCACTATTGTGGCTGTATCAATAGCAGGCTACAGTATTTATTTCAATCAGATGAGTGACCTTGGTCAGTGTTTCTTAATGACAGTAATATAATCTTTGTAATTGTAAACTGTCAACGTTAATATTTTTTGAAAAAATTCTAACGGCAAGAACACCTCATGAAAAAAGTAACTCAATAGACCACTACCCCTGCCTTACCAATGCCACAGGGCTGATGGGAGGTCCAGCATATAATTTGTGTGACCAGGAAGTTTTGTCAGCATTTCCTTGATAAAATCTTTTTCTGATTTAAGATTACTTTTGCATTCTCAAATATTTTGTCTCCCTTTGTGCCAACCTAGATTCCTATTTTTCTCACCCCTTTCCTTCACATTTTCAATGCTTTCAATCTAATGCTCTTTTCAGCATCTCTTCACCCCTCAGTACTTCCCGCAGCCAATTTTGCTAGCCCCCATCTAATTTCTCTGATCAGCTCCATTTTGTAACTACTGTTTTTCTGAAAAATTTCTGATTATTCTTTCTCTCCTCTCAGCTGAAACATCAATGGGAGAGGAGGTTGAGTCTCTCTCCGAAAATGCCCTTAAAACAAATTCTCTCCAAAATACAAGTGAGAAACAGGAGATACTCAGGAAACAATCAAGTATATTGAATAAACCACAAATGAAACAAATATATTTCACCAGCTTCAGAAATACAACAAAAATATTGCAAGGGTCCGCCAACCTCTGTTCTGTCGTCTAAAGCTCAACAATCAATCACCAATTTTACCAAAGTGCCAGACAAACAGCCCAGTATGTGCACACCATGGCAATCGCCAGCCAAAGAGAGCAAGGAGTCAGCTGCACCGTAGGAGGGGAGGTTTTTCGGCAAGTTGGAAGGTGGAATGGGTCAGCTAGGGAGTAGAGACGATTTGTATCCTTGGAGGGGAGGTTTCAGCTGGGTCAAAGAGTGGAATTTTGCAAGGGGGTGAATGGAATACAGGCGATCGGTAGCCTTAAAGGGGAGGAAGGCAGTGGAATGAGTACACATATGCTGTGCAGGATTTCAATTGGAGCTTAGGGAACTGCTTTTCATCTCCAATCTCAGAATGCAGGATTTTGCCTATGTGCCATGATTTTCTGCCTTTGCACGTCCTCGTAGACTTCCGATGCCAACTGCTATTGAAATGAGAGATGACCTGGTGAGGGAATGTGGCAGCAGGAATGTGGCGACAGGAATTGCTGGCAGGAAACGCTGAGTCAGGATATCGATGGATGTCTCGATATCGATGTCTTGATATCATTGGCTCACAGATATCGTTCCTTCAGCTAAGTCCAAAGGGTAAACAGTCCACAGAGGGTAAACTGTCCAAAGAGGGGAAACTGAACAAAAGTGCAGGGGCTATGCTCAAAAAATGCCACACAGCCTACCTTTTCCATCCTGTTCCACAAATAAATTTCCATTACATTCCAGTTGACACTCGTCTCCCTTCAACAATAACTTAATTTCTAAGCTATACTGTGCTCTACTTATTATGGTTTGAACTAATCTTATGTCAATGTGTTTACTCAAATATTCCCTCATAGCCTCCTGCATCTTCTTTTGGTAATGGAAAGAGGGTCATGATTAACACATAAAATGTACCATGGAGAACAGCACCTGCAGTCTGTTCTTTTTTATGGCAGCTATTCCTTAGGTTTTTTCTGCATTCGTCTCATAACAGCATCTCTAAATTCATTCACAGGTTCTCATCTTCCCAGAGGGAACATGTACCAATCGGACATGCCTTATCACTTTCAAGCATGGAGCATTTTGCCCAGGAGTTCCAGTTCAGCCTGTCTGTATTCGCTATCCCAACAGGCTAGACACTGTAACTTGGACGTGGGAAGGTCCAGGAGCGTAAGTATTTTGGTTATGGTCTTTTCATTTCCGTGTCAAGGGAGAAGGAATTTGATCTCTGTCCTTTTTGCATCAAAAAACCTTAAGTTTGGGTAAGAAATGAAGGTGAAGCATGAAACAGAGATGTGTTATCAACATCTATCTAAAAGCTGCTTATTGTATTTTACTACAGAGTATCATGGACAAAGTTGTTTTACAGTTGAAAGACATCAGACTTGCAATGAAAATAATGGTAGTATGTATTTGTACATGGTTTGTGTTACTTGTAGTCTCATTCCGGACTAAATCATCCAATCCCTGGAACCCCTGGTTGAGGTGGTTTTTAGGCAAAGATTAAGGTGTACTTGACAAGCACGGTATATATGTAGTAGTAACTGGTAAGCTTTGAAAGGGTGGACACAGGCAGCTATCTATAGGAATGTGTTATGTGTGTGGTGGCACCTTGTGATTGGTTCATCACAGACTGATGTCTATCTCCAAAACCACAAATAAGGACTTTATAGTCTATACTCTGGTGTCAGTGACATACCAGCCATTCCCCTTGCACAGATTTCTGAATGAGTCTCAGCTTTCCCAGGAAACTTATCAAGGTATCACCTCAGAGAAGGTTGCCAAAGTGTGATCGAAGATGAAGAAAAGTGTGGTAAATTATAGGGCTCATTTGAAATGAAATAATCTACACAATAGCAATGATAATAAGTTATATGATTCAGGAGAAATTAGAAGTTGTATATTATAATATTCATAAGTAAACTTCATAAGAATCCAGAATAAGAAGGTTCATTAAGTAAGGGGACATGGAAAATCTTCCGAGTCCAAGTAAAAAGAATTCCCTCAGCTACCCATGTTTTTATTTCACACTGTAGTCATTCTGAGCAGTGAATGTTTTATTTTTCATTTAAACAGTTCCTTCCTGTTTCAAATAATGATCCATTGCTCCTCCTAGGCTGAAACTGCTTTGGCTTACACTGACCCAGATCCAGAGCACGTGTGAAATAGAGTTCCTTCCAGTGTATCATCCAAGTCCTGCAGAAAAGGCAGATCCCAAGCTATATGCCAATAATGTACGGATGGTAATGGCCAAGTAAGTTCATTGGCACCTCTACATTACGTCTTGAATCATTTACTTTCTAAGGAAATTATTTTTATATCACTCTTTACAATATTTTGTTGTAACAGCTGTATTTTCCCAGTTATAAATAAATGCCAAACTTTAGCTAACACATTATCAATTTGTAGTTTTTGCCAGACACTGATTCAGAATCCTCTTGGAATGCGCCATTTAGAATTGTATTCTAGTTCTGTCCTTCAAAAAATTAAATTATCTATTAAGTAACGGCATTACAAAGAGAACTGTAACTATGATTGAAACAAAGTAAAGGAGGTGCTGCCAATTATGAATATTACTGTGACTAATTCACTGATGTATATTTTAAATGTTATTTCAGAGCTCTTGGTGTTCCTGTGTCAGATTATACTTATGACGACTGCCGTCTCATGAGGAGGGCACGCAGAATGCTCATTCCAAGTTATGTTGGGGGCCTTCTGGTAGAAGTTCAGAGGCTACGACATCGTCTAGGGTAAGGAATTGTCTTAAATATTCCCATTCCCAAAGAGCTTTTTATGACTGCAGCTGAGATTCCTCACTATTACTTGCACAATAGTCATGACAGACATTATAGAGCCAATGGACAAATGATGTTCAAATGCTCAACCACGACATCATTATCATAATTATCTGACCAATGCATGATAGGTTCATGGAAAGTCATGCTCATAATTTTGCTGATTACATTTAGTTTTCTCGTATAATTTCTTCACAAAGAAATTATTTTTCCAATATCAAATCCGTTTTAAACCCCAGTTATATGTTAAGTCATAATGTCAATGATTCCTATTCTTCCTCTGTTCCCGGCAAACACAAAAATTTCCCATTTGTCATGAGTATCTTTTCTCAATTGTAAATCTCATGATATAGAAAAATGAGATTTAATGTATGTCATTGATTTCTGTCTCTTGCGAAAAAATAACCATAGGAGTCTTTTGCACTATGCATGACAAAATATCGCGCCACAGATGACAAACGAAAATCACATGATGAGGAAGACGGGGGCCCACACATACTGAGGAGCATATTTGAAAGAGCTGTAAAAGACCTAATGAAAAACAAAGCACCCACAGAAGACTAGATCAACGGAAGAATCAGAAGTAAAATCAAGTGAAACACAAAGGATACATTTGGATACAAAGGATGACATACAAGGATGCATTGGCTACTTTATTAAACCAAGTAAAAAAGTTTAACCAAGGACAACCTGTATGAAATAATCAAAGATGGCTACCAAAGCAAAAGACTTACAAGGTCTGGTTACACGATTCATTAACCTGTATGTGTTCATGTACAAGTTCATGTACGAATGCATGAACCGAATAGAGCAGGTTCTATTTCCCCATTCATGTGTTCATGCATTTGTACAAGTTGGTGTGGTTACACTGTGAATCTTCACATACATTAACATGTTCTTGCATTCGCACATTAACTCATACGGGTTAATGTAGCGTGTAACCAGGGCTTAGTGAACATTCAAAGGAGTGTTTTGATTGTGAACTGAAGAAGTCAAGGACTGAGAAACCACATCTTGAGTTTAGTGTCAAATGCATCAAAAATACATTTGCGATTCATCAGCAATAGGATGGAAAGTTAAATTGATGGCAAGCACTTGGCGAACCAATTTGGATTTAGAAAGAACAGAGGAACCAGGGAAGCCATACTCTGCTTAATAGTAATTACAGAAAAAACAATACTTTTCAATTATTCACTGTGTGTGGCATTTGTGGACTTGGATAAATCCTTCAATTATGTTGAGTGTAACAAGCTGTTTGGGCTGCTGGAAAAAGTTGGAATGGATTACGATGACAGAAAGACAAATAGGAGATGTAATTAACCAAGGAGTGAGACAAGGATGCAGCCTCTCACCAGCACTCTTTAACATATATTAGAAGGAGGCAATAATGGAAGCACAAGAAGTTAGTTTGAACAGAATCAAGATTAGCAGAGATGAAAAAACATGCTCCACTCCATAGATGATATTCAGTCCACACAGGAAATTGCAATGATTTCCAAATGTAGTGTACCATTTTCGCCAAGAATACAATGTATGAATACAATAAATAAAACAAAGGCTTAAATCCTAGTATGTGGAAGAGAGAAGCTGAAATCAGAGGTCACACTGAGAGGAGAGAAGTTAGAGTGAGTGGATTCCTTCTTCTTCCTCAGAAGTCCCATCACATGGGATGGAAGAAGTACTACGGACATCGAGGGAAGATTAGCCCAAGACATTAGTAGTTAACTATGATCAGTTTTGAAGTTGCATCTGCAGTTGAAGAGTGGTCATGATTAAACTTGGCTGCACCCCCCCATCAGAGTACTGTATTGATCTTTCAGATGGAGAGGGATATAACATCAAAGAATACTATGAGAATTTCTGGCATAAATAATTCATGGAACTCGTTACCAACAAGGTGGGGTCCATGTTCCATTCTAGATCTATATATGTTGGTATTTCATATTTTACAGTCGGGGGCAGTGTTGGAGTGCTAAGGCAAGCTGCAAATGTATATTTAGTCCACTTAAAACTGATGAAATAAACATTTGCAATTTTGGCATTGGAGGAACTGCATTCATTTTGGTATCCTTGAGTAGAATGTTTAGGCGTGTTGAATATTCATGAATTACATGTTTATTTATCTACTAGGATGTGTAGATGGCACACTAATGGGTGGTAAATGAACATAAATTGAGTCTTCATCCACTTTCTTGTTGTCATTTCAGACTGCAGAATGGAACAGAGGACTTGATCAAAAGTCTAAATGGTATGGCTTATGATTCATCTGTCTGGCGTGTAGACATCAATGGCTTTGCAGGCTACCTCAATGTATCTCCCACTGATACAGCTGTCCATCAACTTTTCCACCTCTTTGATAAGGTCAGTATCATCCCAGGCGAAATATCCATAACAGTTGGTTGACTTTTTCAGCTCTAATCATATAAAACTCTGTTGGATTTGGAATGTTTTGAAACATCCTTAAAATCCAGACCACTTTAGTCCAGTTACAGGCCACCCCCAGATCATATATGTATTAGTTTTTCAGAGCAGTTACAGACCAAATATTTTACTTGAGTTGCCAAATGGGAGAATATTTAACTACTGCCATCAGTCTGAAGGTTTGCTTCAGCTCTTTACAATTACTCTCTGATATCCATTACTTTAATATTACTTTCTGTCAACATCCTTGAGTATTTGCATCTTGAAATCAATTCCAGATATTCTTCAATAATGTTTTTCAATTATTGCACCTTCCATTATTGTTACTTAAATAAATGCATCAGGCTCCCCTGAATTTTAACTAAAAATCATCCTGTTAACCTTCATAGAATTCTTTTATTTATTTCTTGTAATCTCTATGCTTCCGTTGTGTGTTTGTTTTCAGTATATTATGCATGTCATTTTTTTTGTACAACTTCCGGTTGCCTTTTCATTCTCACCATATGAAATAAAGCGGTTAAAACAATGCTGTCTTGATTAGCTTCTTCTTAAACATCTTGGAATCCCTACCTCATCACAAATTCTAAGAAAACCTACCAGGTTTCTAGAAACATTCAGAGGGATTTTATCACTTGTGAGTGTGCGTAATAAGTTTGTCTCTCATACCATTCTAAGTTTTCATGAAGTTTATTTTATTTCTGGCTTTTCTTTGGACTTAATTGTTGATAAGTCTATCTATTCATTTGATGTTCATGATCTTCATCATACTTCTAAAACACCAGTTTTCCATCGCTTCTTATCTTCTCTCATCTACTGCTATTATCATGTAGGCCTCCCTGCCACTTAAAAGCATGCTTCTTAAACATGTTTTAAAGAAATGCATGCTGACTTTCAAGATCACGTTGCTAGTGACCGGGGTGGATTAAGGTCATTGTTTTTGGGAGGGGGCAGAGTGCTACCTTCCGGGAGTTAGAATATAGAATACTTAATAGCCAACATATTTCTTACTATACCAGGTATTTCTAGGGGCTCCCCCTCTTAATCTGATACTGAGCCAAATGCCCCTGAAGCAGCTTTAGGAGTAATATGTACAGAAATGTTGCTCTTGAGCAAAAAAATATTATTTGGCTTGATTAAGACTCAAATGCTGATCTCTATATTGCCAGTTTGGTGTTAAAGCCAGTTAAACTAACTAGCTGTGTTGAATTCACCATGAATCAAGGTGGAAATTTCCAAAGTAAATGTGTTACGGCATATACTTGGAAAGGTAAGTAGTGAGAGGAGCAAAAAGTATTAGACTGAAACTGAAACTAAACTAAACTGAAAGAATTAGGTATGTACAGGGTTTTACAATTTAGTCAAAAACTACCAATTAAAAAGATTAGAAAGTAAATTCATATCACGTATGTGGAAATACATGCTTAAATAAATGCATCAGGCTTCTATGAATTTTAACCAAAAATCACCCTGTTAACCTTCATAGCATTCTAAGAAAACCTACCAGCTTTTTAGAAAACAGTGGTAAAAAGAAATGTATAGTAAGGTCCACCTTTTCCATCCTTTCTGTCCCTCTCTCATCATATACAACTAACTCTCATTTAATGTTATCTACTTTTTCTCATTATTGCACACTGCCAGATATTGATTTTTTTATTTAAACCCACCTCCCATTTTGGTAAAATTTAATTTTTTTAATTATGTAATTTCATCCAGTAATATGTCTTAGTAAAAATACAGAAATCTGGGCAGAAACTCATTGTGTGGCTATGTGTGTAGAAAGGAGTTAGTCTTTTCATTTCAAGAATTTAAGTAAAAATTAAGCAATAATTTTTCTATTAATATAGGAGTCAACTGGAAAAATAGACCTCCGAGAATACATGCTTGGAGTTCTAGCTATTTCTAAAGCCAGTACAGCCGAAGACATAGTGCAGCTGGCCTTCCAGGTGAGTACCTAACTATTACTTAGTTCATAATGCTTGGTTGTCACTGCCATTGAAAACTAAACCCCAGAAAAAAACCAAGGTGGTGAAAATGCTTAGATGCTATCTGAATAGTTGTATTTGTTCAAAGTCAAAATATAGTCTACAGATTATGATAAATGGATAAATTTGTTTAAATTTTGGTGAAGGTTATTTTATGGTGATGCAGTATTTGAGTTTAGCTACATATAGAGTATTTTGAGTCCTAAGTTTCACCTGCCTTGTAGCGAGCATTGTGTAAAGTTCAAAGATGTCGCTCCTGAAGACATTCCCTGCAATGCAGGCAAACCATTGGGCTCAAAATTCTCCATATACATCTAAACTTGGAAACCATGTCACCATTAATTAACACCTGCAAAAACCTACACTCCAGAACAGTGGCGTAACTATGGGGGGGATAATAGGGATAGAACCCCCCCAGAACCCTAAAAATAAAAAAAATATTCGTATCACAAAAATCCTGCTTGTTTGAAAAACAGTAATTAAATGTTTTAGTTTTAATTTGGCCTATCAAATTTATTCAAATTAAATTAAATATTAAATGTAGCCATATTTTTCTAAAATACATTCATGTTGTAAAGCAAAATTTCGTGTATTATTACCCAGTGTGGTGTGCTATTCAATCTGATCCATCCCTCCCCCCCAAAGCCAAGTCCTAGTTACGCCACTGCTCCAGAATGGATTCAATTTTCTGTTTGCATGGGCAACTACTTGGAAAAAAATTCATGTGGAGAGCATTTTCCATGCTAGATCCTTTCCATTTGATGAGACATTAAATAGTGGTCCCCTTGGTACATTTCACTATAAAGAGACTTATACCAATGCTGTAGTTTCCTCCATCCTTCCTTCACCCCCTAATGATCCTTCCCTAACCAGACTATTCATCTGTCCTAAATGGCGCTACTGGCTTCTGCTGTTGGTCAACTCCCAAGATGACCACCTACCAAATTTCTTATTATTCAATAGAAGCGGCCTCCATTTCAGGGGTAAATAAGGAATGGCATGTGTTCCTCAGATGAGATTTGTGAATATGTCACCTACTTATTGGTTGACTTTTCATCTTATTTAATGCATTATAAAAAACAAGTTCTGTATTTACTCACTGTTTGGTTTTCCACGATCATGGAGAAGCAAGGAAAGTAAGTATGAGTAAGTATGGAATGTATAATTAGTTAAAGTCCCATGTATGATGGGTTTACATGTAACTTCACTTTCAACTAATACATATGCTTTGCCACTCAACCATTTACCAATCAATCTCAGATCAATCTGACAAGACCAGATCTGTACGTTAAACGAAACAGTGTAGTGGGATCGATCTGAGATGTGAGCTTACTCAGCCCATTTTCTCCGCCAGTCTGAGATTTCTGATAGATCTGAACCATTGAGTCTGTGGTGCTCCATGTTATTCTTTTGGTTGTCATTGGGAAACAAAATATAATCGTAATTATTCAAAGCGTGTTGTACTAGTTGTAACGAGAGTGCAGTAATGGCAAATGAAGTGACATACATGTTGCTGCAGCACATCACAATCTACCTCCATTGGGCAACTTTGTTCACTTGGGATGCGACTGAAAATTTCCATTTCTGCACTTGTTTACACACCAGGTCAATCGTGCTTCAACTGATAGATTCAATTGTTCAATATTGATATTTTCAGTCCTTTGGTGATCTGAGTCGGCTCGCTTGAAATTTTCAGATCAGTCCCAGTTCAGATCCATCTGAGATCAATTGGTAAATGTAGTGTTAGATAAAATAAATGGTTAACTATTGCATTACCTCATGTCGTAAACAATGACTGATCTCCCCAGGAATAAGGTCAACCCATTTTTTAAGGGAACATCATGTCCTAACCCTTATTCTTACAATGGAAAGGGAGAGATCATTCCTTACATTTCTCCTACTCAGCATAGGTAGTGAAAAATTGAAGGGTCACAATTTATGGAAGTGTGAACTTAAATTAACTCTAAGGTGTAGGGAGTTAGTGAGTATAATCTGGGAAAGTTTCATCACTATTTTGAATGTTATCAACATAATCTTCATTAATGAGGATCCTATGACTCATTACTTCCTCCACTCCTCTACATTTCTTATTGTGAAGGTGATAATAGTACCTCTGGGTTTTTCTAGGTGTTCCGAGGACACAGAGGAGGTATCTCAATCGAAGATGCTACATCGGCTATGTCACTCTGTTTTCCAAGGCACGAGGCGTTGCGGTTATTTCAAATGGCAGATGTCAGAGGGAAAGGTTATGTAACTTTTGGTACGTATTTCAGATCCTGTGCAAAAGCAATGTTTTGATGTCCCTATAATGATATGTATATAATAATTCATCACTCATTGGAATTCCGAGATAGCAAAGCAAGCTGGAATTCCACTGGATCCCAATGAGCATCATTTGGTGAACAAGTAAGAATCTGGCTGGACCTGTTCAGTTTTCAAGCTGGTTTCATGCTAGATTCCAGCTGTGCTTCTTACCCAATCCCAGCTATGTACAAATCATGTATCAGACTGGAATCCAACTTGAATCAAATTGAATTATAAGGAAACATTTCATGAACTTCATTGACCAGCTGTATTTCAGGCAGGAATCAAACTCGAATCTTGCTGGGTGTTTAGCTCAATCAAGCTGGAGTACTACTTGATTTAGGCTTCTAATGTCTAACCGCATATTCAAGCTGGAATCATGCTATATTCAAGCTTGGTCATTATATCCGGTTGAATTATTCCAGCCAAAATCCGGGCTGGAATCCCGCATGCTTGCTATCTGGGTACTGAATGTAAATACATAGTCATCTCTAAACTAAATTGCTAACGTGTTTGAAATTTTGAGGCTTATGGTCCATTCAAGATTATTGCAAAGTTGAAACATTGATATGGCTAAGAAAAAAATGAAAAGGTAACAATTTTTCAAGATCATATGGTTTTAAAAAAAGTCAAGATCATGGATCCTTTGGTAATGTGATTCCCTTCCCCTAACAGTGATGCATTTGTTTACTGTTTACCTTAATTTGTGTCAACTATGATATTATCTTGGATGAGCAGTAGAAATGTTTGGACTGATTCGATATCTATTTTACTAATGAGTTTTCATTGAAGGAGAATTGCCCTATAAGCGATTTCCATCTCCATAATGTGTGTCCATAAATATTTTTCATATCTCTGCATGTGTCAATCTTTTCATTTGCAGAAGAGTTCAGAAACTGTGTCAGCCATTTGCCTGAGTATGGGAAAATGTTCTCCTCATGTGGACGGTCTTGGTCGAGCAAGCAGACTGACGACATGCACCTAGAGAAGAAGCTGAACTAGTTTTCGAATGGTGGGCGTCAAAGACTTTTTCAAAGAGACACTTTTTAAACTACACATTCTAATGTGATGCAAGACATCCACGCGTCTGACTCTTACATAGGGAACTGTTAAAGGTTGTTGGAGGTACATACCTATTTATTAATCATCAGTGCACATATAAGAGGGGAAGGAAACACATCTGTCATCATGGTGGTTTCACTCCACAAATGGAAGAGTGCTTGAATGCAGTTGTGATGGGAAATAAGGACAAATTTTCTTTTGTTCTTATCAGTGAAGAAAAGTCAATCCTTTATAGAGAGGGTTCTGGTAATTTTTTTAGGCAGCAGGGTCATGAAAAGATTCACTGGATGCAATGACATAAGTATTCATAAAATGTGCATCAGGGCAGTACGGAAAGCATTTCATTCACAGCTATCTTTCTCCTCATTCCATTATCATATTTTCTACATTCCGTCATATTTTTATAGAGTTGTATTTTAATGTTTTTATATTAAATGATTAATGTGACTGTTTTATAAATTGACACAAATAAAGTAATTAAGTTTTACTGTTTCATTTCACCCATCATTTTTGTCTTTTAAATGACATGTTTGTCCCTGGAATACGCCATTGAAAGAAAGAGTTACAAAGGCTACAGAATTGACTCTCCAAGTCCTAGGGATTCATTATTTGGTTGATTCCCTAGTTGAGGCCCATCAATTATGAACTGTTCCAAATTCTTGGCATGTGGTGAGTGTGCATGAAGCTTTTCATGCTTGTGCAGTTCAAGACATGCTTTGTAAATGGATCTATTTGCAAGAGTTTTGCACAGCCCAAAGGATTTATTAGGTAATGGAAGTACCAAAACTGCACATATAAACTGGCCTTGGTAGATTCTTCGAGGATGTGCACATTGTGAGATGCATAACCCCTTCAACAATAAAAAAAAGTTTGGCGAACTCACCCAATGAAGACATTAATTTTTTGATATATTACCTATAATTCAGCACAATTTAAAAAAAAATTCTTTAATGTGCAATAATCATCTATTTCTTACAGTGGTTTAAACTTATGACCTCTTGAAAGAGATGTCTCATTTGCGAGGCCAAGTTGTGCGGGTGCCCGGCATTGAAGAAAATTCCCATTCTATTATTTTTTTACATGGCTTAATTTATTATCCCATGTACCCAGAAGTTTAGCTCATTCTTTCAAATACTTAACTTTGTTTCCCAGTCTTTTTTAACTATGAATTTGTTTCACTAAATCTAAGACAAAAGATTTTGCTAATGAGTTTAATTTAATTACTTTGATACATTTGTCAGTGATAAATGAAGAGAGTTTGAACAACACACAGTGCTAGTATCTAGAAAATAACAGAATTTGTAATGTTGTTTTCAAAAAAATATTTGTTTGGTCTTAATTTAGAATTACGAAGAGCCCTGTTTTATTTACTCAAGAAGGAATTTCTCCAAAACATATCTTTGAAATTACCCCTCTCTCCATCTACCAGTGAATAACATTCCACAATTACAATGCTTTGAATACTTTTATATGATCCTAGAGCATTCTTTGGGAAACTTCTTGTATATTCGAACTTCCTTAGGAGTTGTGGGAGGGAAAAGGAAGGGGCAGACGACACATAATTGTATTTTCATCATGTGTCTTGTGCTCATGTCACGCTGTTTTTGTTATACTCGATGGTAGGAGGATGGAAGGAATATTATTATCCCGCAGTTCGCAATTGCCTCTTGGCTCTTAACTGGAAACTTTAAATGGGGAGAAGCTTCCAGTTAAGAGCCAAGGCACATCAGACATGTTTTAAAAACAAAAAAGACGACTTATCGGCCTTCGCCCGTCACATGCTGGAGTTGGGTCACCGAAGTGACTTTAAACCTGAAATATTGTATGGTGTGGAAAAGGGATGGAAGATGGACGCGCACAAACAGCGGTCAATTTTCCTTGCAAGTGAATCTAAATGGCTTCTCAATGACATCACCTTCTCCAACCCATCCCCCCTATTACGCATCACACTACTGTAAGTGAAACTTGTGAGTGAACTGAGACCATGGCTGGGCTGAGCCATTCCATTAGATTTATCTGCTAATTTGCTCCCCAAGGAAGGAATGACATGAGGTCATTTAGATTAGTGAAATGAGCTCAGTGGGTTCCTCGGGCCATGGTGTAGGTGCTCATCTATGGAGGCAGTTATCTAGTTTTTAATATTGCTGAGCTCACTGGGCTTCATTTAGATAGGGGTCTTGGAGTCGCCTTTGGCAATATGCAGTTGGTGACCAATGAGATGGACACAGGATGGTCACATGGGAACGCCAAGCCATGGTTTCTGGGTCACGAGGAAGACGAAGAAGCGGATGAGCGGGAGTCTTGAGAAGGTGAGTTGGAGATGAGGTTGTGAAGGTGGTAATTGTGAATGAGGGAAGAATAAACGCCTTTTTTCCGAAGAAGTGTCGTTCCCTTAATTGACCCTCGACGGACCCTAAAGGTCACCGCTTCCAGCCCCCCCTCCGCGGCCTTCCCTCTCCCCTAAAAAGTCTGGTCTATATATGCTGGCTGTATAAAGATTATTTGTACCTAAAGATGGCTTAACAGCCGAAATCGGTCGTCTGTCAATAAAAAGTCTGTGGAAGTCACAAAGTGTGTCGGTTGTTATTAATCTCGTCAATACCAGCTTAACTCCAACCTGCAACAAGATCTACTTCCAACTTCTAATGATGTTTTTCTGGTGAAATAACAATATGACATCCTGACAAAAAGTTCTTTATTCATATTTAAATTTATTGGACGAGCTTAGTCAAATAAAAACAGTACTTCCTTTCAATCTTCAGAGCGAAAATATCCACATTCAACATCATGGTAGGACGGTGATTAACTAAACCAATGTTACTTACCCAGAGTTGAATATTTGCAATGACAAAAAGGAGGGAAACAATCCGGCATACACGCGCTGTATTGTAAGTAAACTAGCTTCGAGAAGCACAAATTCGGCGGTCTCCGCTGTTAAAACTTCCGTAGGGCTCGGAGAATACAGCGGCAGACTGCCGGCCAGCGTCCTTCCCGCTTTGTTCCATACATCTGGAAACCATTGAACCCTCCCTCTCTCCCCTTGCTAAGGGGAAGAGGTACGAAGGGAAAGTGGATTGTGTGTGGATGCACATCTATCTTTCATGCAAGAACCACCGAAGTCATTATTTAGCAATGTGGATTGGATATTTGGGGAGGCGACCGACGGCTAATGTCATTTGCGCCATAGGGGATAGGTAAGGGTGGATGAAAACCCGGTGTCGGCATTAGCCTGCTCTTGACGAAAGGCGCCAAGGGGACCACGGCTTAACGTCTCATCCGACAGACGGAGTACTCCACTTGAAGTGCCCTCCACAAGACACTCAAGTAGGGATCGGGTTCCTCTGAAAAACATCCGCTTCTGCAGGGATTTGAACCGAGGCGAGTACTCTAGCCACCACACCAACCCGATCCCCCTTTAGCAATGTGTTAGTTCATTAATACACTAAAAACGATTTTGCCATACTTCGAATAACTCTGCACAATTAATGATATAATTGTTTGGATCGGAGACAGCGGGTAATACTTCTTTTGAATATAACTCTAAAAATGAAAGTGTGTTCAAATTTATTGCGCCAGCGCTTAAAATCATGGAAGTCGGAAATATATTAAGTGGTAGATATGCTCATCCCAGGTAGGTATATCTAATTCTGCCTGGGATGAAGATAAACCTATCCCTGTACTTACTGGGTCGCCAGAGACTCCGACGGAGGTTCGCCGCGAACGTTTTTGTGACGTTTCTCTAACGACTCGATGAGAGGCTCACGGAAGTTTAGGTTAGAATGGTTAGGAATCCAAACAAAAGTGGCGCGCGCTAACCAAATAACGTTATTTTAACGTTCGTATGCTGGTAGGGAGCGATATGGTTTTGGGAGGAGAAATGGCGACGTAATTTGGGAGTGTATTTAGTGGAGCTCGGTTTTTATTGTGGTTCCATATTATGCGCGAAAAGAACGAGTTTTTGTACCTATCTGTTCGGTAGTGTGTCTCATTTTATCGATTCTGTCAGACCTACTACCCAAAAACGATCAATTTTTTCCACTCCTGTTCAAAAAAAACTTAACACCTCAGGGCCGAAAAATTTCTAAGTCCCGAGTTGACGTCGATGTGACAACGCCGTACCACGCCCCCTTGCGCGGGAGTGCAATAAACGCTCGGGACGGAAAGAAACTTCCGGAACGTACTTGACGAGAGGGCACACGCCTCGGCGAAACATTTGACCTGTAAGGGATTATTTCTGGGGTGGGATGGGTCTATTGTGTCGGTCCGTTCCCGTCGGGGTGGAGAGGAATGGTGAAAGGTCGGTCGGAACTGTCGGAAGACGAAGTCACAAAATTGTCCTTGTTTTCGGAAGCTACAGGAATGAAAGACAACTCAAATATCCATTTCATTAGCGCACAGGAAACCGTTGCTGAAATTGATGGGTCTTCCTCGTATTAGGCCGCAGAAAGTCTATTTCCGTCGCGAAAAGAGGTTGAATCGGGTCAAATCGAATGTAGAAATAATTTTTTTACGCTTACATTTCTGATAGCAACAAGTCGTTGTCTAACGAACGATAGAGGTTCCATTATCTCGGCATTAATCGCAGATTGTCACCGCTCGGAGGGTTTGAATTGTGTTGAATTAGATATATAATCATTCTATTACACTTAAAGAGTTTTGATTTGAGTTTAATATTTTATACGACACATCGTTGACGTCTGAGACGATAAAAACATGTTAACCACACAGTGTGGCCCTCAAGGAAATCATTTGACAGTATTTCTTTGTCGTACTGGACAAAGTTTTTGTAAATAAGAATAATGTAGCTTAAAATAGACACAATTATGAATTCACATTAATTTATTTATCATGCAAGTTCTAATCAGCAATGGAATTTGTCTTGCCGAGTCCCCTGAATTGCTTCGCGCCTGCTTCTACTCTTTGAGCAGGGAATCGGGAGGATATTGGTTGTTTCCTCAAGTCATGTTCAATATTTTATCCCCTCTCGCTGAATTTCAACGGGTACCCTCCGCTGATTAAACATAGAATGAACATACACGACCACCGGTGGTGGAAAGCTCGCGCTGGTTGTAATCGCACAATCATCAACTTAACCGTGTGAACTGTAAACGCACCAAAACGAAAGAAAGCCTCTTCGCCACCTTCGCTCGTCTTCCCAGCGAGGCCTGCATAAGAATTGCTAGGGAAGGAGGCAGCAACATTGTTTTCAGATTGGAGTGGGGGAGAAGGAGCGGTCTAGGGGTCGGTCGGGCTCGTCGGGCTCTTTCACCCAAGGTTCGTGATGGCGAGGGTTCCCTCGCTGAACCGAGGTTGGGGGTTCTCAGAATTGCCTCTGGCGTGCCAAAGTGGAATTCTTAGATAAGCAGAGATGGGAAAATATGCTATACACCCCAATAATAGTCTTCTACGTTCATCATCACCATCTGAATTTCGTAGAGCGTTTGTCGCATCCGTACCATTTCCCGAGGGAAACGTGACATTTCGAATTTAGTGTTGACATACTATGAGCAACGGTAAAGTTCTAATTAGATGATTTTTATGGAGATATACTTAAAAAAATGGAATATAAAATTTTCAGCTTTTTCTTTGGGGTTTCCTACATCAACGGTAAGGTAACAAAGGGCGGCATAAGCACAGTCTACCGAAGTTCCCAGCAGTGAACGTTGGGGCCGAGTAATTTTTATCATAGTGTCCCCTAATAACTCCAGCAGCACTGCATAAACGGACCGTGAGAGTTTTATTCATTTGAAAAATTGGACTCGATAAGGATTACGCCAATGCTCAACTTGTAGGAATCCTCAGCGGAAAGGTTTTCCACCTTTCCGCTGTGATCCTGTCAGAGATGTCAGCCTGATCAACGTTATCCATATTCAGAGCGCTTTTGGTGGAGTGACGGAAGTCTTTCAGATAAAAATAAAATGCAATACGTATTACATCAGCTCATAAATACTTTTTAACGATTAAGAATGGAATGAGAAAATTATCACAGTGTAAGAGAGAGAGACTCGGTAATTTTCCTTCCACACCTATTCCATCGTGTGTTGCAGTTTTGCCACCCCCCTTACATTCCACCTGCTTCCGGAGAGCTCTCTCGCCTCAGCCAACACCTAGAGTCAGCACGGACTATGTACCGTCGCATGATCGAACATCGAGAGCTCTCTCGCCTCATCCAACACCTAGAGTCAGCACGGACTATGTACCGTCGCATGATCGAACATGCGGCGTTTACGAGCCAATAAGGTGGCCAGGTAAAGTCACGAGGTGACGCTAAGGTGTACAAGTGGAAGGAGACGGCGTTGCTGCGTGGTCAGTTGGCCGCGAGATGTAACGGAGTCAACACAATAAAGGTCTGGTCTCTACCTCGCTCTTGTTCTGTTCCCTGTACTCCCTCTGACGGACCCCAAATCCCTTCGCGGGTTAACAATCCCACTTCTGCCACTCCCCCTCACAATTTAAAATTGGCTTACAGACAATTTTAAACAATTACATTCAAAACAATTACGTCCACTTCAAATTCTTCAGTAACACAATTACAATTATTGTACATTCCAGAACCCAATACATACAATGTCATTTTCCCGAGAACATGGTGTTCAATAAAGTTTCAATAAGTCATACGTACAGAACAGCCCCTTCCCATTAATGCAACAATTTATTTGATTAAGCAATAAAATTCATCATGAGGTTAAATAAGTAAAACCCTTCACCACAATGTAATCATCAATTCACTTCACGGACATACACTCAATTTGTCGCAACAGAAATACCCCAAACAAAACAAAATAAAACAAAATAGAACACCCTCCAATCCATTTTCTGCGACCCTCAGCAGACCCAATGAAACCCTAGCCCACCCCATGATCATTGTATTTCCTCTACAACCTCACATATGGCGCCCGGGCTGTCATACCAATAATACCAAGCAATCGCAAACACCCAAAACACGACCACTACACACAGCGCTACCCCACACATGCTGTTTTTTCTTCTTTTTTTTTTAACACTATCTGGGTCTCAGGTTATACGGGCGTTCAGTTGGCTGAGCCGCGTCTTCCTCCTCTTTCCCACGAGGAAGCTCCTTGTCCGTGGTCTCTGCCGATGACGTCTGCTGGGCGGCCTGCCTCGAACGCAGGGGGTAAGGCGATCTGGGAGGGAAGTTCGGGGAGGGGGCACTCGAAGAGGGAGACGGGCTGCTGATATGGTTTGTTGTGATGCTCTCCGATGGCCTGCGTCCTTCCTCGGAATGTGCCTCCGTCGTCAAGGTGAGGGTCTCGTCGAGGGGAAAACTAGACGGAGGCACGTCGGGCGTCGAGGACTCAATGAGGGGAGGGCTGGAGGGGTTTGAAGCACTCTGTATGGGCGGGAAGAAAGTGGGAGGCGTCACAACACTAGGAACGGGTGCACAGCTGGTCGCTTCATCCACTACCGTCGAGGTCTTCCTTGGGCGGCCTCGGCGTCTCTCTCTGTATCTGCCGGTTGAGGGTGGGGGGATAGGACCAAAGTATGGTTTTAACCTATTTTTATGTACCAACAATTCACGGAAGGGGAGCTCCAACCGCACATTCACGTCCGACACTACCTCAATCACTCGAAAAGGTCCAGCCCACGGGGAGTGAAATTTCTTTACTCGGCCAGATTTTATTTGGGGGTCACTCAAGTACGCGTACTCCCCGCAGCGGTAATGAACGGCTTTGCTCCTCTTATCGTATTGTCTTTTACTCTCCCGTTGAGCCTTCCTACCGCTTGCGCGGCATTTTCCCCAAATCTCCTTTAACCTCTCGCGTAGCCCGACCACGTAATCTCCCTTGATTTCCTTATCCCTTGGATCGAAGCACTCGAAAGGGGACCGCATAGGGAAGCCAAAGATTACTTCATGGGGGGAGGCTTTGGTACTAGTGTGCACACTTGTATTATAGGCCGACACGGCAAAGGCCAGCCACGCATCCCAATCAGAATTTTTTGAGTTTATGTAGTGGCTTATCATCACCGCCACCGTCCTATGTACCCTCTCCACTCTCCCGTTGCCTTCCGGATGAAAAGGTGACGTGCGAAGCTTCTTAATATTAAGCAATTTGCACACGTTCGTAAACAACTCTGATGTAAAGTTTGTCCCCTGATCACTCAGTAGTGTGTTAGGAACCCCAAATCTTAAAACCCACCGCTTTACGAACGCCTCTGCCACTGTCATTGCTGTTTGGTCACTCAACGGAACCATCACCAAATACCGCGAAAAGTGATCTAGGATGGAAAGTATATATTTATGACCACTGTCTGTCAAGGGCATAGGTCCTACAATGTCAAGGGCCACTAATTCAAACGGCGCCCTTGCCTCAGGCAACTCCTGCAGTGGTGCCCGCGTCCTCCCGTATGGGCTGCGACGACTGCATGACACGCAATCCCTCACGAATCGTTTCACATCGGAATGCAAGGTAGGCCACCAGTATAAAGGCTCAATACGGTTCAAGGTAGATGGCACCCCTGTATGAGCAGATAAGGGATGTTCGTGATACTGCCGTAGAATTTGCGTCTTCATACCCTCAGGGACCACAATTCTTAATCCCCTCCCCGTCTCTCGATACAAGATTTCCCCTTTCATCACAAAACCTCGTTGTGTACGCCACACCTCGCACTGGGAATCCCCCTTTTGCGCCTTTCCGACATCATTTTCCCAAACAGTCTCCGTGGTCTCCACCCGCCTTACCTTCCTGCTTAACCCATCAGCATTTAAATGCTGTTTCCCCGGTTTATGCTCTACCGTATAGTTATATTCACCCAACTTTAAGGTCCATCTCATCAGTCTACTACTCGGGTCCTTCATGCTGAAGAGCCATTTCAGTGCGGCATGATCTGTTATGATTTTAAATTTTTGCCCATATAAATAGCATCGAAAGTGACCCACTCCCCAAACCACTGCTAACAATTCCCGTTCAGTGGTCCCATAATTCATCTCCGCGGAATTCAGCTGCCGGGAAGCGAAAGCAATCGGATGCTCCTCTCCATCAACCTCTTGTGATAGAACGGCCCCAACGGCGATATTGCTAGCATCAGTAGACAAGATGAAGGGTTTTTGAAAATCGGGGTAAACAAGCACGGGGCTTGCCGTCAGAGAATTCTTTAGGGAATTCATTGCCCCCTCGCAATCCGGCGTCCAGGTAAACGATGTTCCCTTTTTCAATAATCTAGTCAAGGGCCTGGCTATTTCCGCATACTGATCGACGAATCGCCGATAATAGTTTGCGAGCCCAAGAAACGATTGCAATTCCTTCACACTTGTCGGCACAGGAAACTTTTGCACGGCTTCAAGCTTTTCGGGGTCTGGGTGGAGACCCGTTCGCGAGATGATGTGGCCCAAATACTTTACTTCAGCGAGTGCGAACTGACACTTCTCAAACTTTAGGGACAATTTTGCACCGTTCAACTTCTCCAAAACCCGCCTTAGTCTCTCAGCGTGCTCTTCGATCCCTTTACTAAAAACGATTACATCATCGAGGTAAACCATACATTGAGTTGGCTTTAACCCGCGGAGCACGCCGTCCATCATTCTCTGGAATGTGGCGGGGGCGTTTCGTAAGCCGAATGGCATACGCTTATACTCGTAATGCCCACTTTCTACTAGGAAGCCAGTCTTTTGCTGCGATTTAGGATGCATCGGGATTTGATGGTACGAACTCGTTAGATCGATCGTGGTGAAATAATCGCAACCGCCCAAATGATCGAGAGTGTCCACTATATTTGGAATAGGGTACACATCAGGGGTCGTCACGGCATTTAATTGGCGGAAGTCAACGCAAAAACGGAAATTAGGCCTCCCCATGATTCCACATCCTATCGCCCGTTATCCCTAACACTCTAACGGAAGACGATTTAATCCCATTTGTCCCACACACGCTGCGTAGAACAAGGGAAATTTGGGCACCCGTGTCTACGAGCATTCTACACTCCCTCCCAAAAATGTTCACTACTGCCACCAAATCTTGATCCTCTCCTCCTCGTCCAATGCGAGGAAGCACCACACTTACCAGGGGTCGGATACGGCGGCTTCTCCGACCCCGTTTCCGTTTAAACCCCCAGTCGCAGGAGTTCGCTGGCGGTTCCGGCAATCGCGAGCGAAATGGCCCTCCCTGCCACAGGCAAAGCATTTCCTTCCCCCGCTGCAATCCCTCGCCATGTGTCCGGGCTGTCCGCAGGAAAAGCAGGTGCGCTGCCCAGTGGTCTGGAATACCCGACGGGTTGGCGGGTTCTCCCTCGGTCTGCTCTCCGCTTCCTGGATGCGGATGGCAGTGCTGATGGCGGCATCGAAGGTCTCCGGGGCGGTCAATCGGCACTGGTGCCCTATCTCTCCGGATAGCCCGCGCAAGAACGTGTCGAGCGCCCTTTGATCCGCCTCTGCTCGTCTTTCCGCGACCTGCTCCGCGGTTCCTTCCATTGAGTACGTTCGCGCGTTTATGGCTCTCACTCGATCCGCGAACGGCTCGATCCCTTCACCCGGATTTATTCTGAGAGTCGAAAGCACTTCCCGGAAAAACCTGGCTGTTTTCTTAGATCGATAACGCGAGGTGAGTTCATTTTTGAATTCTAAGTACGATTCGGTCTCGCGACACAGGTCTTTCGTGCGAATAAAAACGGCCGCATCCCCGCACATTCGTAGCTTCGCGACTCTCAGCTTTTCTCCCTCGGACCACCCACTCAGCTCCGCTATCCCCTCTAATTTTGAGAAGAAGGAGTCAATATCCTCCTCCGCCCTACCCCCGAACTCACTTACGGCGGTAAAGAATGAGAACTGCGGTCTTGACCTATCCACGGCCGCCGCGCCCGACTCTTTCATCCTCCGATTCTCCTCCTCGACTTCCTGGAGGCGCGTACTCAGCTCATTAACGGCTTGTTGGAGCTCCACTTCCCGGCCTCCAAAACTAACACGAGATGCCATGGTCTTACCTGTTCTGATATATATTCGCCTCTGAGGGGACAGATGTTGACCAAATCCCACTTCTGACACCAATTGTTAACCCGCGAAGGGATTTGGGGTCCGTCAGAGGGAGTACAGGGAACAGAACAAGAGCGAGGTAGAGACCAGACCTTTATTGTGTTGACTCCGTTACATCTCGCGGCCAACTGACCACGCAGCAACGCCGTCTCCTTCCACTTGTACACCTTAGCGTCACCTCGTGACTTTACCTGGCCACCTTATTGGCTCGTAAACGCCGCATGTTCGATCATGCGACGGTACATAGTCCGTGCTGACTCTAGGTGTTGGATGAGGCGAGAGAGCTCTCGATGTTCGATCATGCGACGGTACATAGTCCGTGCTGACTCTAGGTGTTGGCTGAGGCGAGAGAGCTCTCCGGAAGCAGGTGGAATGTAAGGGGGGTGGCAAAACTGCAACACACGATGGAATAGGTGTGGAAGGAAAATTACCGAGTCTCTCTCTCTTACAACAGAAAGATATACGACGATGGAGACCAGAGACAGCCAATATGGAGCAGTATTTTATCACCTTGAATGGACATATCCTCTAAGAGCCTTCATCCTGTTGCGAATGAGGCATCTTGAGGCATGTGGGTCATTTCGAATTTGTCAAGGGAGAATCTAATTCATAAAAACCGATGTTGAAATATAAATACAATCAGAAAACTTCTAAGATAATGGCATATCGGAGTAGAATCCGCGGGTAACCAAGTTCTTAGTCAGCACGCAGAGATGTTTCGTATTCTTCAATTTATCGATCGCTGCTTCACCAATAGCGATATGAATCCATTGACATTGTCTAACTTAGCAGATCTGCCCCCTTTCTCCTTCACATTTAAGGAACCAGAGGTCCAAAACAGCCCGAATGATTGGAAAAAGCTAAAAAACAACGCTTCTCCGACATCCCACTCCCAGCTGAGAAAGAAATCACAGCCCTGTTTAGGTCACTTTCAGAGGAGTGGAGCCTTTCCACAATCCAGGGTTGTGGGAAGGGCTTTATTTTGTGCGGAATGTTTATTGCTCTCCCACAAATGTATATGTGGGGTCTACGGGATGTTGCCTCAACACAATTGATTCTGGATAATGGAGTGGAGGCTGAACTCACTAATTGAGTGAGCTGAAAATATTATTTACAGCACTTCATGGTCAAATAAGTGACATCGAGTTATTTTTAACCGTGGGAATTTAGTGTAAAAGCTACGTGCTTGATAGTTTTCAAAGATTTTCGTGAGAAATAAAATGGAGACATTGTAACATCATTACAAAAAAAAGTTAAGCCACAAGAAATCACATGTTATCGGGAAGGTATGACGATTGAATCAATATGACTTGTTTAAATAAAACCAGTAATTATTGAGGTTTGTCAGGCCAACCATTTCCATTGGGAAATACATCCCGTTAATAATTACTTTGAATATGAATGTTCTGTTTCGATAAGAAGCCGAAGTAGTTGGTTTTCTTTGCCATACCCTTCTTATAAAGATTACGAATGGAATGTTACCGATATTCAAAGCTGACCGCCATATATTCCAACATCCGCACATATTTCGTTTTCATTCATAATCATCTAGACGATAACAGTATCATTGAACTTAGGGAGGATGTCCACAGAATAATGAAGTTATTCCGGTGTCGTTGTAGGGTTCTGTAAGGTGAATAAAATGCAAAGAATCGGTGAATTTGGTTCAGGAAAAATTTACGAATGTATTTACCCTGCCTTAATCACATCTTCCTAGAATGGCCATGGCAGACAACGTGCGATGTGAACCCCAGTGGCCAATACTCCGTTTTCTAAATGCGATGTAAACAATATACCCAACCCAACGACTGTGGTAAGTTAAAAAGGTGATACTTGAAAGCTGCCCTGAGATACCACTTTGATCGAGTCTCTACCGCTCCACTAAAACTTTTTTTAAACTATGAAATTGAAGATTGAAGTGTAACATACGCCGATGAGACGAAGTTGGAGCAAGTGTTAACACTGTGAGGCAAAATTATGCCTCTGTCCGACATCAATTTAAGCGTATTTAATCCCCAGTAATTTCTAACGGGAAACAAAAATTGAGGGAATCTTGAATTCTATGGTTGAGTGGATGGAAGTTGGTTTAAAAGCATTCTAACAGTAGATTATTGGGTACAGAGTTATTTTAATCCAACTTTGAAGCAAATAATGTTTCTAAGAGGGAGCTGTAAATCTATTCGTGGGAAAAATATTACGTTAAAGTTCAAATATGCATAGTCCCAATGTTCCTAACGCGGCGGAGGAAATATTAATGATAGCGGCTACGATAAAAAATGTACTTTTTTACACAAAACTCGAATGTTAGTCAAGGCAACCGATTTTTCTCTTTGAGAATATAGTCAATCCGAGTAGTTAATGTCATCTACAGATTCCATTTACGCTTGTAACAGTGTGGCGTGCGAGTTTAAAACTTTAAATAAACACGTAAGTGAACTTTGTGAACTTCCATTACACATGATGAAGACGAAGATTGGGCTTTCCAAATCTTCTAGCAGTCATCATCAACGAGAGGTATTGGTCTCTTGGAGCAACCGAAACGGGCTATCCCCCTTTAATTCTCGCTCACACATAAGCGAACAGAAGCCTGGGCCCAGCTCCCACCATTAAGATTTTCCTTTCGCAGGTCAAAGTTTTCCCGTCGAGTATTTTCTCCCTCATTCTCCATCACCAACTGCGGCGAGGAGAGTCCTTGTCCCTTTCCGTCTGTTTATTGTCTTCCCGCGCAGGGGGTGTGGTTTGACAGTATTGTGACGTCGACGGCAACTCGGGACTTAAAAAAGTTTTCGGCTCCGAGGTGGTAAGTTTTTTTTTGGACAGGAGTAGAGATATAGTGAGGCGTCAAGATAATATTCTGTGTCGTTCAGAAGCACACCAGTTCTGAATTTATCAAGCAAGCTAAGCCTAGCGTGTGGCCTCCGAGTCTCTGGGAACGACCACCTCAATCCCTCAACAAGCTTCTAATGCTGCTAGCTAGATACTTTACATCTACATCTACGTAATACCCTGCGAGCAACCACGGGGGTGTGTGGCAGGGGGTGAAGGTCACCAATCATGCACCATTGACAGGCGACTAGGATATTTTATGGAGACATGCTAGATAATAGGGTCACATGCAGCTAGATGGTTAGAATCTACACGATATTAAAAGGGATTATTGGTTGTTATTACATGCATCGTTCACTACAGACTACTCTAAATAAATTTCACCTACCTATCCCTTTGCTACGCTGCCTATTGTTCTCTCTTATGGTACGCGGGAAAAATGACATTTGAAATCTATCGGTACGACAATCTATGTCTAATCTACGACGTTCTGATAGTAATTCCCATCCTAGTTCTTCTATTAAACTCGTAATACTTATACAATTATCATAACGGCCTTTAACAAATCTAGCGGATCTCCTTTGCACACGCTCTAATTTTTTTATCAAACCTTCCTCGTACGGATCCCATATACTAGCGGCATATTCTAAATGAGGCCTGACAAGTGTAAGTGTAAATGAGGCCTGACAAGACAAAATAGCTTCTTTCTCGTACTCTCTCATCGCATTTGCCTAGAACCCTTTTTACGAATCCTAATCTACGGTTTGCTACACTAGTTATTTCCCTGATGTGTTTCCCTCATGACATGTCTTCAGTGATGGTGACGCCTAAGTATTTAATAGATTCTACGTTACATATTTTCTTTTCTTTGATGCAATAATTATTCCGGGGAGAGCCATTCTTTTTCCAAAAGTTCATTATCGCGCATTTCTTTAAATTTAATTCTAGCTGCCAACTATCACACCAATCATCAATCGCATCTAAATCCTTAGCTAAAGCTAAAACGTTAGATTTTATTTGAACTAGATCTTGAAGAATTAAACTTATATAAGTTGGTGTTTGAAAGCAGAAAAAATCAAGAGAGATAAACGACAAGTTATCGACCTGCTACCTTTCTCAAAAATGAAAGAAATTAACTTCCATTGAGCTCCTCCAAACAAAATCTCATTTTCTCTATGAACAATTATCAATGTCAGTTAAATATATGATACTAATTAATTGATTAATCCTTTATTTAGAAAATAATTACCTTAAAGAGCAAACTTAAATAAGGGATAGTTTTAAATTAAGACGTGAAACTTTCTTGAATGTTATAAAAAATTTCAATTCTGGAGTGCTGAATAAGTACACAAGGTTAAACGAAGGAAAAAATCGAACTTGGCAGCTTGGTGTGGTCCGGGAAATTTGAGTTAAAAGTTATTAGAAAGAAAGAAAGAAAAAAAGTTTGTTTCTAAAAGTTATTAGGCATTAAATAGAGCCTTAAATGATTATGAGCAGCTTCCTTCAATTCGGATGACTGTGAAACAATGCTGATTTGATGTAGAGGGCGATTGTGAGCATGTAACCTGGTCAAGCTGAGAGATTCTAGCAAATGGTTTACATCATAATGTCTAGAAATGCGTCCCATTCTTGTTATGAGGGAATGATACTCATATCTCCACCACGGAAGTAGTCTCAGCGATTTTCACGAGTTATCTGCCGCAGACAACTGAGGCTGTTTTTGGGGAAGAAAGACCAAATGTTTGCGGTCACACCCCTAAAACCACCGGGAGACGATGGCAGTTGAAATTTGAAGTGCACGTTCGTTCGTCCAACAAATTTGTGCAGGTACATACCCTTTTGGGGAGATTATAGTTTTCATCATTTCCTTTCTCTCTTTTATATATTTTAATGTTTTAATTACATCTTTGGCTAATATAGTTTACATGCTATTGGTGACGGAGATTCGAAGGAAGCAGGAGAAATGGATGGAGGACGATTTGAAGAGAGAGGGAATGCAGAACAGGGAAATAGAGGAGAGGACACTGGGGAAGCGTGGACGAGAAATGAAGAGGATAGGAATTCCGGACGTGAAAGAAAAGGAAGACGATATGAGGAATGTGAGAGGATACTAGTAGCGGATCACGTACAGAAGGGAAAACGGAACGATGTACCAGAAATTAGAATGTTGGAATAACCACTAATCAAAAACCTATCAATCATATCGTAGAACGCTCAAATGAATGAGCTCTTTTCTCTCTTTTAACTAGAGAAGCTGTGAAGCTCCCCTCTCTCAACATTCACCTCCAAAGTGAACTTTCCGGCGCAACGCATATGCAAGCGCATTTACATCTCCGTGTATATACATATAACCCTACGAGGCGGGCGTATGGCAGGTTGTTTTAGGACACTGGTCTTCATCACATTCTACACTACGAGCCGCTGCATGGGCGTGTGGCAGGGGGTGTTAGCCCACCTGCCGTGTACAGATATAAGGTTGTGGTAGGTAAAGTGGTGACGTGTATTAAAAAAAAATATTCTACCAGTAAAGGTAGGTTTTGTTGAATGTCAGAGAATCCCCTCCCGATTTTCTACACATTCTGGGGCCTATCTCCCTCTAGTGTATCCTTTTTCGCTTCTGCATAAGATCTACCCTTCTTCATCCCGTCCATGAAACCTATTCTCTTTCTTCCCCTTCTCTGCCTGTCCAACATCTTTCCCTCTATCACATTCTTCTGCAACCCTTCGCCCCTTATTACATCTTCCAGACACATACACTGTCTATCCCGGATTTCATTCAGAAGTTTCCTTTCCTCTCTCATCTTGGTTATAACTTCCTCGTTAGTCTTCCTTTCCGTTCACCTAACCTTCTCCATCCTTCTCCACACCCACATCTCAAAAGCCTGCAGCCTATTCTCGTCCTCCTTTCTGAGAGTCCACGTTTCTGCCTCATACAAATCTACGCTCCATATCAAGCTCTTCACCAGCCTCTTCTTCACATCCTTACCCAAATTCCCCGTCATCAACTCCCTTCTATTACTAAACGCCTCCTTAGCTAGCGCTATTCTCTTCCGTATGTCTTTGCTACTGTGCCCGTTTACCACCCCCTAGGACACCCGAGTATTATGGGAGTGTATTTAGTGGAGTTAAGTTTTATTGTAGTTATTTGATGAAATGACCATCTGACGTGGAGTTCATTTCGTTAAATCGATTGTCATTTCATTAAATAGTCGTGTAAAAGTGCAGAGGACAAGGTTATTTAGAGATGAAGAAGTGAAGTGCTTTTTTTAGATTGTTTTGAGTGGAGCTCAGATTTTATTACGGTCACTTATAGTTCGCTGAAAGAATGATATTTTGTGCCAAACTGTTCGACAATGAACATTCGTTATTTTTGAGTTAATCTTTCTCCTTTAACCCGACATTTTGGTCGAAGACAGTTGTTGGATGCATTGAGTCATTGGAGAAAATAAGTTTTTGGAGTCAGAACCAATATATTACATAGATAGTTTTATTTTTCAGTTTACTTCGCGGTAACAACCTCCAGTGTCCAAGCTACAAATAATTTATGAAAGCAAAGGGAAGCATTGAGTTCTCGTAACACACTTCGCCCGCCTCTTCATGGGTTCACGCAATGAGGAGAGAACTTTCACAGTTGCCACAATTCCCTTGCCTTCTGAGGATTAATTAGAATTCAGTTCCCTCGTTCGCTTGAAATCAAGACGTGACGGTCATTTGAGCCATGTCTCCATATAGTTCCAGTCCTCCATAAAGGTTAGGTGGAAGGTTGGACGCTGCTAGCCCGAGATCGACGCCGTTGTGAAAATAGTGAAGAGTTCCAAGTTCACTCCTCATCACACCAATTCTGTCGCCCTCCTGAAAGTAAACGGACGAGTTCATGAATTAGGATGGAAGTAGAACATCGGTGATCGCCTGCGTTTATATTAGGAAAGTCTACAGAGCTAGCTGTAGAATTTGTATTGAAAGAGATAGTAAGTGCTTTTGAAAACATACAGCGCTTATTCCTCTTACTTTTTGACCTCTTTGTAATGTTACAGTTTTCATTGATTACACTACTACGTTCATTAATTTTGCATTAGAGGGAGAACTGAGCTTTGTTACACAGTTTTCAATGATTGTTAAAGATTCTTAGCGACTGATCTAAATTTACTGATGTAAAATGTTTATTATCATTTACCGGATCCGGGCCCGGTGGCTGCGGGATGAAGTCCTCGCCAGCTAAACTGAGGGTCGCGGGTTCGATTCCCACCTGGGTGGGTTTTTCACCACCCAGGACATGGATGTATATCAAGTTCTGTTGGTCCGGTCCCTGGAAAGCCTGATGACAGGCTTAACAGCCTATCGGGATTCCAGTGGCATGCGGGCCAACAGAATCGTCCGGCAAACAAAAAAAATCTTTAACGCTGGACATATTAAACAGCTCCTCGTATGCAATATTTCATAAAGATCATTCTAGTCAATAGAAACAGATGACTTTGGCCTCGGTGCTGTTCGTAGAGAAGTAATAAGTGGTCATCACAGGACAGCAAAAGAAGTTCATGTTGGCTGATGCGCCAATACTCGCTAAAGTATACGGGAAATTTCAAAGTATAAATACCGCATAAAATCCAGATGACGTAGATGTGCAGACCATGCTCATTTTCGTCCATCGGAATGACCTGCCTTGTTTAGTTGGGCCATGACCCCCGGAGAAGAGAGTCAATCGAGAGTCAAAGAAGCTTGGACTAACTGGACGTATACAAGATAGTCTCAGGTTGAAAGCTGTCAGTGCTTTCCATATTTGATAGTAAAGAGTAGATCACTATCACCGAAAATAATGCATTTTTTCACTTTCGGGTTGATAAAAAAACGAGGAAGATTAATCAAAATGCCGGCACCCTAAAATGAAATGTTACTTCAGTAAAATAGACGGTCTCGAATGAGATGTGCTATTATCCCCTAGCACTGGATCAGACATTTTATGCTATCAGACATTTTATGGTTATGCTTAAATAAATAACTGCAAAACATTGGCCAAATTCCAAGTTAAACCACATTCAACTTACCCCAGAAGGTCACTTGAGGGGGTACGGACCTTTCATAAAGAGCTAATGTCCTCTGCTGGCCTATTATTTACCTAAGAACAACACTTTTAAACAGCTGATTCTTAAGTTTACCCAATATGAGGTAGCAAACTGACATTCTTTCATAATTCAACAGTATCAGAATCTCCGTACCTCGACACTGAAGCGAATTCGATGTTTCGACATCCATGAATCCGACATATTTTTGATAGTGAAAGCGCATTTTTCGACACCACGACAAGGTGGTTAATTATCTAGTTGGTTATTAACTATCAAGTTGGTTAATTTTTATCCCTGCCACGGGTTTAATACTTGACCGTTCAACCTTTAAGGTGGGATCAAATCAGTCACGCAGTCAGCTAAATGAAAAATCTTTACTTTTCTTTGAGATTACCTGAGTTTGATCCAAGCTCCGCGTGTATGCGTTTATCACTATTGTCCCGTTGATGAAGATGTGGTTGTGGTAGAACATCCACGTCCAGCCTCTGAAAAAAAGTAGTATTGTACAATCGGTAAATAATGAAAAAAATTGAGTTTTTTTTTGAGTTGCCAACAAAATGTTTCTTACGTGGTTTTCTTTTACTCCCAATAATTCAACGGCGCCCCCAAACGATATCTATTTTTTCAATTTCCCAAGGTTGTTACTGCACGGGTGATGTGAAATTTTACGAAAAACAAATCCTACTGTGTCTCTAGTGTCAATAGAAGAAAAATGTTGAAGGCATTGGAGGGATTTGGAATACCAAAAAAACTAATTAAGTTGGTAAATATGACTATGGAAGGATCTCAAGCTAAGGCCTATATCGGGGGCAAGACTAGTGAAGCCTTTAAGATAACAACTGGAGTAAGACAAGGAGATTCTCTATCAGCATTACTATTTAATCTGTGTCTACATGAAGCCATGAAAGAACTGGGGTTAGAGGGAACAATTGTGCATAAATCTACTCAGGCATGTGCCTATGCCGACGACATAGTTCTAATGGCACGGAATATGGACTCTCTGAAAGAAATATTCAAAATTTTAGAACAGAAGAGTAAGAATATAGGGCTCAGAATCAATGAGAGAAAAACGAAATACATGAAAATGTCGACCACGGAAGACAGAAGATGGACTCAAAACGTTACATTTGGGCAGTACAACTTTGAAAATGTAAAATATTTCAGCTACCTCGGTACTAATTTAAACTGTAAGAACTCAATGACAGAAGATATCAACAAGAGGATAATGGCTGGAAATAGGGCTTACTTTGCTAATATTAAGCTCCTGAAGGCAACTCTTCTATCTAAGGAGATGAAATTCAAGATCTATAAGACACTTATCAGACCGGTCGTGACATACGGAGCAGAAACGTGGACCATCTCCGATGGAAACGAGCAAGCTCTGCGGATATTTGAACGGAAGGTTTTGCGAAGGATATATGGCCCCGTGACAGATGGGGTAACTTGGAGGATAAGAACAAACAAGGAAATAGAAAATATTATCCGAGGCGAAGACATAGTGAGATTTGTGAAGACCCAACGGTTAGCTTGGCTAGGTCATGTAAAAAGAATGAGTGAAGAAAGGATGCCTAAGAAGCTTCTACATGGAAATATGGATGGAAAGAGAAAAGAGGAAGACCGAGGAAAAGATGGATGCAGGATGTGGAAGAAGACATAAAGGCTATGAGGATTGTCAGATGGTGGGAGAAAGTGCAGAACAGGAGAGAATGGACAGGCGTCTTGAGGGAGGCCAAAGCCCATACCGGGCTGTAGTGCCGAGGAAGTAAGTAAGTAAGTAAGTAAATCCTACTGCCATTCGTCACCCAACCCGCCCCTCCAGTGACCAGCGACCACACCAGTTGTTATTTTACAATAAAATTATGAGTGCGTAATATATTAGAAGTGAAAAAATTGAGGATCCCTCAGGTGGATAAGGTTGAAACTGGGCAATATGGCGATATGCGCAGTTGAAATATGTGAGAGAAAAGTGATTTTCAAACTGTTAGGAACGCTATAACTGTGGAAGAACGGTAATGAAAGAGGAAACCTGAGACAATGCTAAGTTTAAGGCTTAAAATGAGGTATAAATGGCATCTGATGAGGGTCTGGAAAGTGAGTTATGAAGGAAAACGAGGGACCTGTTTCACGAACAATTACCCAACAGACCGCGCAACAAACACAGAAGGCACTCCACACTTAGCTAGCGTCTGAAATAAGCCAGACAACGTCACTGTGTTCTACCCAAGCGATCAGCAACGTCCCACCTTGTTTTAGTAGTATCATGCCTCATTTATTTTTTCTAAAAATTAGGAGATCCTTTTGTAAAAGTACGGTGAATGCATTCTTACTTGAAACGGATTAGATGCTCCGGGATAGGATCTCTGTCGGGCGACAATGTAGTCAGTCCAATGCCCATGAAGTATCCATGTTTGTTCACCTTCTTGTCCAGCCTCACTTCAAATATTTCGTTGGGTTTAAGGGGACGGTTTGTAAGCGACACAGCATTATAACGATCTTCCGCACTGAAAATAATTAAGGAGGTTTTTATTGGTTAATTACTGATTTCTACACAAAGGACATGAACTCCAGAACCACCCGCATTGGATCATTTATTGTAAAAAGAAACTCGAAAGTTTATGATGCCCGGTTCACACAATTCGGCTGCCATTCTGGATGAAATTCAGAATTTTCATTCAGAATATTCATTCAGAATAGCAGCCTTAGGGTCGATTGATGTATGGAGTATTAGTTATAACTTACTTGCGTTTATATTATTTGTAGTTTACTGAAGTAGAAACACTGCTGATCTCGCCAAAATAGTAAAGAATAGCAAAAAACTGAATCAGCATACTCACCTGCAGCAGCACTGAGCACATTTCATATACATCTTGAATGTTAATAAAATCAATGCATCCCGCTTTGAATCGACTTTCTGGTATTTTAGTTCAGAAATTCAATCACACTTTAGAGAAGCGCTGCCGTCGTTCATTCAAGCCCTTCATTTTTTACCACGCTTTTATTAACTCGCTTTCTTGTCTCTGTTTGTTTTTTCGGTACAAATTTTTCAATCTATCACTTAACTTAATTCTTAACAAACTTCCCAATGAGATAGAGACTTGAAACTTTATGCATAGCTTATAAGTGGATGACATTACAATAGTATACAATAATAATATGTATAAGATAATAATAAACAATAATAAAAGTCTGCACCATCGGAAAAAGAGGAGCACAAAGAGTTAGCACAAGGGGAAAAAGGGGAATACAAAATGGAAAAGCCTGTGTCATCGAATGCGATACTATTAACGAATTCATTCGTATCATCCGCTAAACAGTGCAATATTATTGGTAGATAGATATAACAATTTTCCATTTCAGATATTATCACGCAAGACTAAAATACAGAAAATAATTCTTTAAATAAAAAATTATTTTAAACAACCACGTTTTCATAACTGGTTATTCAACGACCATTTCAACCAACTTCCGTTCACTCACATCTCATATACCGATTACCAGGGCCAACCCTAGTAGCAATAGCTTGGTAAACAATTACTAGGTTTGCTCTCATTATCATTCTGGAAACTGACGTCGGAAGTCGGAAGGAAGTCCCGATGGACTAGAGACTTGACACGTAAAACATGGCTCAGAGCTGGATGTCAATGCAATAGTATGCAATAATAATACGTATATAATACAATACTAAATAATTATAATAAGTAATGATAAAAGTTTGACCCAAGGGAAAAAGTGGAGCCCAAAAAGTTAACACCAGGGGAAAAATGGGAATACAAAATGGAAAAGCCCGTGACATCGAATACGATACTATTGACAAAGTCATTACCCGCAAATCTGTGCAATATTATTGGTAGATAGGTATAACAATTTTCCATTTCAGATATGATCACAAAAGACTAAAACGCTCAAAATAAATTTGGAAATTAAAAAATTTTAACAACCACGTTTTCTTAACTCGTTATTCAACAACTATTTCAACTGACTTCCGTTCACAGGCATTTCAAACACCGGTTACCAGGGCCAACCCTAGTAACAAACGCCTGGTAAACAAGTTTGCAAGGTTTGCTCTTGCTAGCATTCGAGAAACTGGCATAGAAAGCTAGTAATGTGAGCGGGTCGCAAGAATTTTGCTGTGTGATCAGGTCGGGTGTGAACGAAAGTTATAGCGCTAACAGAGGGGCGACTTCGAAATTCTTACATCATCAAGAGCCCGGCAGATGATGTCACGGAACGATATCGCTGATGGAAGAGAATAATATTGAAAAAATTACCTCGAAGAAATTAGAGCGTACGAATTTTTTTCCTTCCTAATTTTTGCCACTCCCGAGTCATTTCTCCTCTCCTCACCCACCATCCGAACACTTCCTCGTTTGTCTTCCTCCCCGTCAATCGTAATCCCGTTCTATCGTGTCAAGTTTGAAGCCCAGGGAAGTGATTTAACGTAAGGGTGAGGATTATGAGCTCAGACATCATCCCGCTATCATAATATACTGTCCGCATTTCAAAAGGCGTTTATGAACATTTGTGTCTTAAATCTTTCTGATGATGGCATCGGGATCGTTCAGTGATTACTCGCATATTTCTCATTTTTAAATATAATTGATATGTTTTTCCTGCTTTATCGAATGCGAATATCTGAACCGATTCCGAACAATCTGCACACATATTACGACATTTAATTTTATTTTAACTCAACTTTAAGTTAATCCTTACTTGATTTTTAGGACTTTCCGTCCGTTGCTGGTGATGGCAATATTTGTTCCACAGTTCTGATGAAACCGAAGGGGTGACGTTTTAGCTTTTGAAGAATCTGGAAAAAAATCGACTATCATTGTGAATTCAATTTATCGTGCTGAACATGTTTCTTAGTTTTTACCAAAAGGATATCCTTGATTTAGAAACAGGGCTGTTAAATGTATTTTTTTACCCTTGAAAATGTCATTACAATTAATGAAGGGTAACATTTATTATTTTAAAAATTAAAATTTCATCCATTTAACCCTATAGAAATTAAATGAAGACGCTGGAAACAACGGGTTGCCTTTTAAGGGCAATTGAGGCTAATGTAAATATTTCGAAAAGATATTTGATTAATACTTTAATGTTATTTTTTTAAATAGGATGCTTTATTTCGCGTTTAAGCATTTATTATTATAAATATTAAAATGTCAATCATTGAACCCACTAAAAATGAAATAAAGACGTTGAAAAAAAGGGCTCCGTTATTTATAGGCTACATATACTTACTTATAGTTAGTTATAGTTACTTATAGACTGTTAAGCCTAAATTTAATATTTTTAAAAAATACTTAATAAATGCGTTCATTATGCTTAAAAATGCGATGCTTTATTTCGCTTTTAGAAGTGTATATATTCATTTGTAATTGAATTACTTACGAAATATTTGTTATGCACTATAACGCTAAGAATGAAGTTTTCAATACATTTAGCATTTGTTATTTAAAAATTTCAAATTTCATCCATTTTACCCTCTAGAAATTTAATGAAGACGTTGAAAACACTTCCGGTAACCTCGAGGGATCTGTTCATCGTGAAGGGAGACTCCGCAGATTAGCGACGAGAGACTACAGGCCACGCCTTCTTTTCATCCCACCTACTCCAATGGCGTATTTAGAATCACTTGCTGCGTGACGATAATGTAAAAGAAATTAAACCCGTCGATCGAAATAAACTCAATCTTTTATGTAAATTCCAAAGCGATTAATTTATTTCTTCCGAACTCCAAAATACTGCCGTTGATCAGATTGAGAGAATATAATAAGAGAAATTAATTGTGGAACAGATAGGTTTAAAATGTCGTTTTACACACGATCGATCATAATGGCTACGTTAAGATTTAGAAGTAGGTTAGTTGAAAGGTTGTGTATCTGATTAAATGATGTGCTCCCTAGTACATGTGTCTAAATCAGCCGAGTAGTGCTAACACAATGTTTTGCACGTTCCCTACATGACTCGAGTATGACGTGTACGTAGTTGCAGTTTAGATTAAATTTAGTGTTTGAGGTAGTATTTGTGGCATGCGAACACTGTGGTGAATTTTGGTGATAGTTAATTTCTACCAAGTAGTGCATGTTGGCGATAAATCACCCCCTGCCAAACTCCCCTGAGGTGGATTGCAGGGTAATGTGCAGATGTAGATGAAACCCGGGTCGAAGTAAATTTTATATTTTTGTGAAAACTTGCACCTTTAAAATCCTGCATGTTGAATATTAGTGATCTTTCAGATACCCTCTGTCGTACGCAGACTCACCCGTGAAAACGCCGCTGATCTTCAGGATTTGCCGTCCGTCGCAGTCCAACACGGAATGCTTCACTTCGAGTCTCGTTGCGTCCGACTCGTCCGGCTGGTCATGCTGGGCCTCGAACCTGGTCTCCCAGATCCCAGACTCGTTCTTCTTGCCCTGCACGACGATCCTGAAGGATCTCCCGGGGACGTCGGCGCACAGCGGACTCGACGCCAGGACCTCGACGGGGGGAGTGGCCCCGATTGTGGCCAGCAAGGCGATGAAGAGGCTCCACGATGCGATCATGTCTGGAGTCCTTGTCGAAGTGAGATCCCGTCCTGACATCAGCGTTCGGTATACACTCGTGTGTATGCGAGTACGTGTTTATATACTCTCGTCTCGGAGCCTTGAGGTGGATTGCAAGGTGAGAGGAAAAAAACGGCAAAAAGCGGATTCAAGAATCCCCGTCGTGAGAGGCTATCCGGAAGGGGCATCCTCCTCAATACATTTCCTTCTCATAGGAAGGCAAGGAATCTCGCGAGAAGCGTGCGATGACTAGCGTTATAAAGTCGCGACACTAACTACAATTTCCGATTAACCTGTGTGATATGCACTTAGGTACAAAAAATGTACATTGGCTGAAGAAAATATTTTCAACCAATGCTTTTTCCAACGTGAAAGTCCATTTCCGTCAAATTGACACAGCATTTTATCTTCGGTTGTTGAAATTATTCGGTAATAACTCAAATTAATTATTCAAATAATTTTTTTAAACCACTAATAAGTTCCACTTTATTCAGCGAGATGTTGTAGAACAGCATTTTCAAATGACACAAAAAGGACATTGCACTGTCTACTTTATTTTCAACTCGTACTGCACGTGTTTCGACTGACTAGCGGTCATCATCAGGTACAACTGTAGGTAGACGATACGATATTCTTTGAGTATCATTTTTAAACCACGTTTTTGAAACGGACCAAAAGTATAAAATAATTTCTCCTACCTCCTACAGATTTATAACTGCACAGTGCACACCGATTCCTAACCCCATGCAGATTCTCCTTAAAATTTGTGAATGTGAATTTTAATAACTATGAAAATAGGATTTAAAACGAAAAACGTGGGGCGCATGCAATAGATAATTGATACATGTTTATTGTAAAGTTCACCTAAGTCACTAACAATGTCATTGTACTGCAAATGATATGAACTGTTGTGTGAGTTTTCTCTACGACAGCTACTTTCTACTATCCTTACTATTATCTACTGCACACGCCCCACGATTATTGTTTTGAATCTTACAGGTATTTTCATAGCTATTAAAATTCACTATCACAAATTTTCAGGGCAATCTGTATGGGGTTATAAATCTGTATGGGGCTAGGAGAAATCATATAATACTTTTTAGTCCGTTTTAAAGACGTGGTTAAAAAAAACTTTATCCGAATAATTGTTTTCTTCTTTTTAGTTTGGCGAATAATACGAACGAATTCGTCAATAGTATCGCATCCGATGACTCAGGCTTTTCCATTTTGTGCTCCGCTTTTTCACCAGTTGCAAACTTTAATTATTTACTATCATTATGTAGTATTATATTTATATTGTATATTATTTAATTGTCATCCAGTTCTGCGCTATGTATAAAGTTTCAAGCCTCTAGCTCATCGGGAAGTTAGTTTGAAATCGATTACAAAATTTGTATCTAACAGACAGACAAGGAAGCGAGTTAATAAAAACGTGATAAAAATTAGATGAATAGGGGTCTATATTTTACAACCTTCAATTCTCTGAGAGTATTTACTTGAGGACTGGTATCATTGCGACGTCCGACTACATTTCCAACAAGATTTTTCTGTACAGTTAGCATTGACTTCGTATTTATGAGGGAAAGAATACTTTGCTAACCGGTTGTCGTCATCCCATACCAGTCCATTCTGACTTTCAGTTGACTTTGGTAGAATCTCTATGGGCCAGTGAGCATAATTAACCCACCACTTGTCCCGGCTAAGGTAAAGTTATGACGTCAAATTCCTTTCCAAATAACATCCTCCTGCATATTTTATCTTCACTTCGCAATTAATTGAAAATTAATACCACTGCGATCAATTTTTCGTGACATCATGCTTCATCTGTCCATAATGTGTATTGGAGTGAATTAGTGAAATTTAGAGAAAAATAATTTACTTTATTTAAAAGAAACTGCATTACTGATTTGACAACCAAGTCAAGGCGTATACTTATACATTGAGTTTCGTTCTCTATTAATTTGAATCTTTGGCAAATTGAGGTGAAATGGTATCTATGTGACACTACACTGAAAATAAGATAGTCCGAAAGCATGGAAAATTTGAAGAAAATTATGCAAAATACCTTTGAGAAATAGAAATAACTACGACTAATGAGGCAACTTCAAGCCGCCGCGCCGTGAGTACTAACCATTGCGGTGGATGGATTTCTTGGGTGTCCAATTTTAAAAGCAGTTACATGGGCGTAGCCTGTCCACCATCTTTGTGAACCCCGATTTTCCTTTAGCTCATAAAGGCTTACGAGCAAATATTACAATATTTCCATGTTTTCTACCAGTAACTTGCTAGAAATCAGCATGCATTTACTTATATCATATGGATTGCATATAACATTCATTTATTTGAGTTAATAATAATCCACGCTCCCGGAAAAAATTATGATTAATCGTCTGTTGTTAGAATATTTAGATGTGGAATCAATGATTTTAAGATCCATGAAGTCATGTGCCTCATAAAAATATTTGCAGTCATAGTGTATGTAGAGGATGTCAAGGACGTCACCATGCATGGAGATGGGAGAACGAATCGGTGCCATAAATTCTATAAGAAGTATTTATGTCCCGCAGCGTGAAAGAGTCAAGATTTTTCATAAACTGCTGTTTAAATTATGCAAATAGTAACGATAATGCTCCAGATTCCTCATGAATACATGCATTAAGATTATATAAAGCGAAATAGAATCACCTAAATTTGTTCAGCTGAAATGCCTGGTTAAAGCACAGGTACGGTGTCCTGCATGGCTGTGTCGTGACTTTCCTTTTCGTCTTAGTCCTATAGAAAATTCTGAAAGAACAATGAAAAGTGTAGTTTTTTACGTGACTTTGGAAAGAATGTACGGAATGGAGAACCCAGGGGAATCCCAGGGGTGATAACTGAAAATGCTCCTCTCCTGCAGAGCTTGAAATAAGAAAAATTATTTCTTCTTTCCTATTATTATTATGTATTCTACCGGTAAAGGTAGGTTTTGTTGGATATCAGAGAATCTCCTCCCGGTCTTTTACACATTCAGAGGCCTATCTCCCTCCAGTATATCCTTTTTTGCCTCTGCATAAGATCTACCCTTCGTCATCCCGTCCATGAAACCTATTCTCTTCCTTCCCCTTCCCCGCTTGCCCAACATCCTTCCCTCTATCACACTCTTCACCAACCCATCACCCTTGATTACATCCTTCAGTCATCTACTCCGCCTATCCCGGATTTCATTCAAAAGTTTCCTTTCCTCGCCCACCATCTGTAGCACTTCCTCGTTAGTCTTCTTTTCCGTCCACCTAACCTTCTCCATCCTTCTCCACACCCACAACTCAAATGCCTGCAGCCTATTCTCGTCCTTCTTTCTGAGAGTCTACGTTTCTGCCCCAAACAACGCTATGCTCCTTATCAAGCTCTTCACCAGCCTCTTCGTCATATCCTTACCCAGTGTCCCCGTCATCAGCTCCCTTCTATTACTTAACGCCTCCTTAGCTAGCGCTATTATCTTCCGTATGTCTTTGCTATTATGCCCGTTTAACACCCCCTAGGACACCCGAGTATTATGGGAGTGTATTTAGTGGAGTTAAGTTTTATTGCAGTTATTTGATGAAATGACCATCTGACGTGGAGTTCATTTCGTTAAATCGATGGTCATTTCATTAAATAGTCGCGTAAAAGTGCAGAGGACAAGGTTATTTAGAGATGAAGAAGTGAAGTGCTTTTTTTAGATTGTTTTGAGTGGAACTCAGTTTTTATTATGGTCACTTGTAGTTCGCTGAAAGAATGATATTTTGTGCCAAACTGTTCGACAATGAACATTCGTTATTTTTGAGTTAATCTTTCTCGTTTAACCCGACATTTTGGTCGAAGACAGTTGTTGGATGCATTGAGTCATTGGAGAAAATAAGCTTTTGGACTCAGGACCAATATATTACATATATAGTTTTATTTTTCAGTTTACTTCGCGGTAACAACCTCCAGTGTTCAAGCTACAAATAATTTATCAAAGCAAACGGAAGAATTGAGTTCTCGTAACACACTTCGCCCGCCTCTTCATGGGTTCACGCAGTGAGGAGAGAACTTTCACAGTTGTCGCAACTCCCTTGCCTTCTGAGGATTAATAACAAGTCAGTTCCTTTGTTCGCTGAAAATCAAGACGTGACGGTCATTTGAGCCATGTCTCCATATAGTTCCAGTCCTCCATAAAGGTTAGGCGGAAGGTTGGACGCTGCTGGCCCGAGATCGACGCCGTTGTGAAAATAGTGCAGGGTTCCAAATTCACTCCTCATCACACCAATTCTGTCGCCTTCCTGAAAGGGAACGGGTGGAAATATGATTAATGTGGTTGCAAAACATGGTGGTAGTCGCCAGCGCTTTGCGTTATGTACGGGATGGCTTTAAGGGTTGAGAGTAGAGGTTTAAGAGTAGACGTTTAAGATTAGAGGTTTAAGAGTAGAAGCACTGTATTATCATTTATCCTAATAGAGGGCCTCTAGTTTTCTCCATATAAGGCGTTTCGTTTCAGGGACTGGCCATCGGGCCTCTATTATAGCGGATTAAGCGAGTTAAATAGGTGGATAAAGTGGACGAGGGCGGCCTGCGTACATCTACATCTACGTGATACCCTGCGAGCCACCACGAGGGTGTGTGGCAGGGGGTGAAGATCACCAAACATGCACTATTGACATGCAACTAGGATATTTAATGGAGACATGCTAGATAATATGGTCACATGCTGCTAGATGGTTAGTATCTACATAATATGAAATGGATTATTGGTTGTTATTACATGCATCATGCACTACAGACTACTCTAACTATATTTCACCTACCTATCCCTTTGCTACGCTGCCTATTGTTCTCTCTTATAGTACGAGGGAAAAATGACATTTTAAATCCATCGGTACGACAATCTATCTCTCTAATTTTGTTAATATGATCAAACCTAGCATAATACGCAGGGATTCTCAATATATATCTAACGTCATCTGTGAACAACTCTGTTTCGAATTTACTTAAAAGGTTTAACCTAAATTTTAACCTGCGTTCTGATAGTAATTCCCATCCTAGTTCTTCTATTAACCTCGTAACACTTATACAATTATTATAACGGCCTTTAACAAACCTAGCAGATCTCCTTAGCACGCGCTCTAATTCTTTTATCATACCTTCCTCGTACGGATCCCATATACTAGCGGCATATTCAAAATGAGGCCTGACAAGTGCAAAATAGCTTCTTTCTCGTACTCTCTCATCGCATTTGCCTAGAAACCTTTTTACGAATCCTAATCTACGGTTTGCTACACTAGTTATTTCCCTGATATGTTTCCCCCATGACATGTCTTCAGTGATGGTGACGCCTAAGTATTTAATTGAATCTACGTTACATATTTTGTTTTCTTTGATGCAATAATTATTCCAGTTGATATTGATGTGCAAACTATACCACAGCTTTTTGCTGACGTTCAACAACAATAATGCGCATGTCAAACACTCTTGAAAAGGAAATGCTTGGGGCAGGAACGCCAGACAGAATAATACCCTGATATTAGTCCCTCAAGCATTTTTTTAGGGAAAGGAACTGTCATTTGGAGTGTCTGAAGAGACCGAGAGAAGTCGGGGTTTCCCAGGACTCCACCCTAAGACAATCTATTTTATCGAATACTTCTCCTCTCTTCAGTAGAGTGAACTTTTCTAGGGTCAATGGGATTAAATCGAAGATCTCCGAAAAGAGAGTCGAGCGAGTGTCGAAGAAGCTTGGATGTAGACGAGGTATTCTCAGGTTGAAAGCTGTCGCTTCTTTCTATATTTATGAGAGTAAAAAGTAGATCTCTACCACCGAAAATAATGCATTTTTTCAACACCGGATTGATAAAAAAAACGAAGAAGATTAATCAAATTGCTGGCACCCAAAAACGGAAATGTTACTTCAGTAAATTAGACGGCCTTGAAAGAGAAGTGCAAGCGTCCCCTAGCATTATATATAATATCAGACATTTTGCGGAGCAGGAAAATTGATTCGTTGACATTGGATTGAACTGACTACATCTACGTAATACCCTGCGAGCCACCACGAGGGTGTGTGGGGAGGCAGACTGCACTGAGCGAGAGAGGGTCGACAAAAGTCAAATAAAGACAACTAAGCGAAATACCGTTAAACAACCACAGAATAAATACCTACGGAATCAGGAGGGTGACTTCGCTGATTTCGTGTGGCAATTTTTTTCTGCGCATGCGCAAAATCCGTTGCGTTGCTGTTGTCAAAGCGTTGCTGGAGAGTAATAATTAGTCGAGCCCAATGCTGGAGAGTGCTTTGGAGTTCAAGTTTCAAGGTGATTGTGTTGTCGATTTGTTTTCACTGAGTTTGAACAGAGGAGTTATAGCCGGATTCTCTGCTTTCCCGCATTGCCCATAGTATGTGACATCGCGTCGGTTGAAACATTGTGTTGGAAATGCCTCATAACGCTGGGATTAGGTGCACTGCGATAAACCGCAGCAATTCCTCCAAGAAAAGCGGAAGAATCAGCTTCTTTCGGTTTCCTGAGGAGGAAAGTAGGTGAGTCAAGCTAGCAGTAATGACCTTGGTAATATTTCCCTTGGAAGAAAAGTGCCCAATTGATATTAGTACTGATGGTGTTTCATTTCTAGGGCAAGGAAATGGGTTATTGCTACTCGCGGGCAAGACTTATTAGAGAAATCTACGGTGTATTTCTATAACAACTGCTGAATCTGCAGCAACCATTTAGAGGGTGTTATACTCCTCAACAATTTGACTAGTCGGGTGCACTGCCATGCAGTGCCCACATTGTTCGAAATTCCGAACCCACCACCGATGGTTTCAAGCAGAAGGAAACGACCTTTTCCCTGGGAAAAACCTGTAGCAAAGCAAACTTTCTTAGGTCTTCATTGTGTGTTACAATAATGGTGCGTTCTTGAACCAAGTCCATTTGATGAGAGCAGTAGTGAGGTCCTTTATGGCGGCTCGGGAAATACAGGGAGTCTTGAATTGAAGCCGACGCCGGTCGAGGAGCAAAGGGCCCCGTCCTCTCAGTGCAGGTCTGAACACGAAAAGCAGGGTAAGTCTCAGAGAGAGGAGGATTAGGCAGAGAGGGGAAATACTGTTGCCGGTGGTGATATGTGGAGATCTCTTAGTACACCTAATTCATGATTCACACCAATGTTTTAGGGGGTCTGACTAGCGTTCAGGATATAAAAATGAACCACAGGAACAACCTTGGCCAAGCGATTCGCGAGCCAAGCGATGAGGGGGTCAGATCCTGGCGGTTTGTGGCTTACGGCACTTCAAGGCGGAGGGTGGCGAGGGGCGATAATGCAAAAATTTTGGCGCACTTTTATGGAAAAAACTTTAATAAACAAATACTTATAAACACTGGGCATACTCCAAGTTTTACCCCAGAAGGTCACTTTGGGTCCTTTAGGCCTTTCATGGAGCATAAATGTCCTTCGCCGGCCAGTTATATACTTAATGACAACAGTTTAAAACAGCCGGTTCTTCATTTTACCCATTTTGATGTAGCTAACTGACATTCTTTCATATTTAATCAGTAGCAGAGTCGCCGTACCTAGACACTGAAGCGAATTCAAAATTTCGCTACGCATGAATCCGGCATATTTTTGTTGGTGAAAATGCATTTGCCGGCACCACGACAATACGCCATAGTTAGATCATAGCTATAGATCACAGATTATAGCTATCAAGTTGAATAACTTGGATCCTTCCCACGGGGTTAATACTTTGCCGGTCATGCTTTAGGGTGGTATAAATTCAGCCACGCAGTCAGCTTAACGAAAATCTTTAAAATTATTTTAGATTACCTGAGTTTGATCCAAGCTTCGTATGTATGCGTTTATCAATACCGTCCCGTTGTTGAAGATGTGATTGTGGTAGAACATCCACGTCCCGGCTCTGAAAAATAAAAGTATTATACAATCGGCATTAATGATAATAACTGAGTTTTTTAGGTTGCCAACGAAACGTATCTCACATGGTTACAATTATTACAACACAATCGGTTAATTGGATAACATTTATTTATTTTAGGTTTCCGATGAAACGCTTCTCACATGGTTTTCTTTGTCTCTCAATAATCTGATCGCATCTCCAAATTTGGCAACATGAATTGAACCAATTTTTTCATGTCATACAGAAATGAAAAATTTTGCACGTCGAAGAAAGGTAGGTGGCGTAACCAATATCCCATAGTTAATTTAATATATTTCTAGCTGTACATTTACATTTTAAATGGTTATGAATGTATTTTAAATTTTATACGAATAACCTTGCAAGCTTTATTTAATTCATTTTGTTGGCGATGTGAAATTTTACTTTTTAAAAAATCCTGCCGCCCTCCTTTACCCAACCCGCCAGTTGTCATTTTGCAATATAATTACGAGGGCATAATATACTAGAAGTGAAAAAATGGCGTATCCCTGTGGCGGATAAGGTTGAAACTGGGCAATATGGCACGAAGCGCTGTTGAAATATGCGAGAGAAACGTGATTTACAAACTGTTTGGAACGCTATAATTGTAAAAGAACGATGAAGACACGGATATGCGAAGAAAGTACAAAGTTCGAGGTTTAAAACGAGGTATTAATGACATCTGTAGAACGCGTGGGAAGCGAGTTATGAGGGAAAATCAATGGACCTGTTTCACAAACATTTGCCAAAAAGTCCGCACCACAAACACAGAAAGAATTTAGTAAGTCAGCCAACGACACTGCGTTCAGTCCCAAACGATTAGCAATGACGCATCTTGTTTTAGTGGTATTACGAACTAGAAGCCCTATAAATTTTTCTAAAAATCAGGAGATCCTCTTGTAAAAGTACGATGAATGCATTCTTACTTGAGACCGTTTAGATGCGGAGGAATAGGGCCTATTTCGGGCGACAATGAAGTCAGTCCAATACCCATGAAGTATCCATTTTTGTGCACCTTCTTGTCCAGCCTCACTTCAAATATTTCGTTGGGTTTAAGGGGACGACTTGTAAGCGACACAGCATTCACACGATCGTCAGCGCTGAAAAAAATAAGGAGGTTATAATTTGTAATTTATGATATCTACATGAATGATACGAACTCCAGAATTACCCGCATTATTGGGGTCATTTATTGTAAAAGGAAACTCGAATGTAAATACAAGTTCAAGTTTCAGGCTTTCCTTTGTGGGAAAGCGACACATGAAAAGAGAACTCACTTAGTGAATTCCTCACATTTTTATTTTTTTCCGGCCATGGTTTCGACAATTTCTGTCATTATCAAGGTACAATATCTCTTTTCAGTTGTCCGTGTTTATCAAACTGAAGGTGGATAGGAGAGACGAGGGAGAGAGGGTAGGAAAAACAGAAGGGAGGGGAAGAAAAGGTTGGTTGATAGGAGACGTCAATGGGGAGGGGATAAACACACAATAGCGAGGTTGAGTATATGACGTAAACTAAGAACGAACATATAAAATGTTTATTGACATCCATGGCGAATGCTCGTCAAAAGTGAGGTCATTTACCAGTTTTGCATTATGTCTAACAGCATTTCATATTTTTCAAGAAAATCTAATTTTTTGCCCTTATCCTGTGTGTGTAAAATGTGATGTTCTTAGTTTACGCCATATACTTAACCTGGCCATTATGTGTTTATCTCCTATCCCTCCCCATTTCTCCCCTATCCACACTTAGTTTGATATACACGGACAACTGGAAAGTGATATTGTACCTTGATAATGACAGAAATTGTCTAATCCATGGTCGAAAAAAAATAATAGTGTGGAATGTGAGTTCTCTTTTCGAATGTTTGTAATGCCTGGTCCATACCACTAGGATCGATTGATGTTTCAGGTGTTAGTTATTTACGTTCATATGGTTGGTGGTTTCTGGCGATACTTTGTGGAATTTACTGAACATTTTGAATGAATTGGGTAAACTTTGTTTTTCCACAATGAATTCATCGTGGAAAAACAAAGTTTACCCTATTCATTCAATACGTTCATATGATTTCTAGTTTACCGAGGTGGGATCACCCTCCAGAGCAACGCTGCCGTATTTCATCCAGGCCCTTCATCTTTTTACCGCGTTTTTATTAATTCGCTTTCTTATCTGTCTGTTCGGTACAAATGTCGCAATCGATTTTAAACTGACTTCCCGATGGACTAGAGATTTGACACTTAAAACATGGCTCAGAGCTGGATGTCAATGCAATAATAATAAGTATATAGTGCAATACTAAAAAGTTATAATAAGTAATGATAAAAGTTAACACCAGGGGAAAAATGGGAATACAAAATGGAAAAGCCCGTGTCATCGACTGCGATACTATTGACAATGTCATTACCCGCAAATTTGTGCAATATTATTGGGAGATAGGTATAACAATTTTCCATTTCAGATATGATCACACAAGACTAAAACGCTCAAAATAAATATTGAAATAAAAAAATTTTAACAACCACGTTTTCTTAACTCGTTATTCAACAACTATTTCAACTAACTTCCGTTCACAGGCATTTCAAACACCGGTTACCAGGGCCAACCCTAGTAACAAACGCCTGGTAAACAAGTTTACATGGTTTGCTCTTGCTAGCATTCGAGAAACTGGCGTAGAAAGCTAGGAATGTGAGTGGGGCACAAGAATTTTGCGGTGTGATCAGGCCTGGTGTGAACGAAAGTTAAAGCGCTAACCGCGGGCGACTTCAAAATTCTTACATCATCAGGAGCCCCGTGGATGATGCCACGGAATACTATTGCTAATGGAAGAGAATATAATTGAAAAATTACCTCGAAGAAAAAAATTAGAGCGGTGGTTACTTGTTTAAATCTTTCTTCTTCTTCGGTTATCAACCCATGGGTTGGTTGGCAATAGCACGCCATTCCGCTCTTAGCTCAGCTTTCCTCTTCATTTCAGCATATGAGACGCATCCAGAATCATTGATGATCTGCTTCGTATAGCTTAATCTAGGACGTCCTCTACGATTTGTCCCCTCAACAAAACCTTCAGCTATTAATTTTATAAAATCATTGCATCGTAGAATGTGACCTATTAGTTTAAGTCTCCTCGTCTGTATCTGTCTCCAGAGACTTCTATTTTCTTGTACTCTTCTCAGCACTTCCTCATTGGTGATTCTGTCTCGCCAGCTGATTTTCTGCATCCTTCGATAGCACCACATTTCTAGGGCCTCTAATCTGCTCTTTTCATGTTTCCCGATAGTCCAACTTTCACACCCGTAAAGGGCCACACTCCAAACATAAGCTTTCATTACCCTCTTTCTCACTTCCAAACTAACATTTTTACAAGTCAGTAGAGTCTTTTTATCATGGAAAGCTATTTTTGCTAGTTGTATTCTATTCTCAATTTCTCGTTTACTCCTTCCATCTTCTGTTATCTTACTTCCCAAGTAGCTGTATTCTGTAACTTGTCCTAGTTCGTCATCATTTATTCTTATCCTTACAGGTTCACAACAGTCTTGAGCACCGCATACCATCACTTGAGTCTTTTGCTTGTTTATCTTAACGAAGCAAAATTCATCCGCTCCCACCAAACTCATTGCGATTCCATGCACAGCATGTACAAACTTACGTTCTTATGTAACAGAGAAAATTTATTATCTCTCCACTACTCATTTCTATATATTTTCTTTTATAAAATTTTAAAAATTATTTTTGTAACTGCACTGGAATTAATGAATACCTATATAAATTAGAACTCACTATTATTTAACCGATAAGGTTACGCAATGAACCCACTTTATTTGCTAAGAAGTGCTATCTTTTCACAATACACATTTTTCATTAATTAGGATCGCTATAATGTGATTCCTTACGGTTGACCTTTGAGGACATTTTGCAGAATTTTCCACATTTGAATCTAGCTCGTTTAAATCGTCTCCTTTCAGAAAAAAATAACTTTAAGATAGAAAAAATTTTCTATTTTATTCTCCCAAAATATTTGATTAGTGTAATTCAAAGTTTGAAGTCGTCTTAACCGAAGGGAGAATAAATTCTCTAGACTTTATGAGCCCAAGTCCCTATCTTCTTGTGCGACTTCTCTCTTCATTTCAGACTACCCTTCCTCTTAATTCCGTCCATAAAACCGATTCTTTTTCCACGCACAATAAGGGGCCATAATATTTGCGATATATCATTTATTGGAGACTTTGACCCTCACAGGATAAAGTAGGTTTTGCACTCATGCTAAATATCTGAACGTCATTATTAGTCGAACTAATAAATGTAGAGTCGGTTAAGTACTTAGGAGTGACCCTTACTCAGGACTTGTCGCGGGGGAAGCATATACGAGACATTTGTGGACAGGCAAGTCGGAAATTAGTATTTATTAAAAGAATACTAGGAAAGTGTGACGAGAAGATAAAGGTTCCGCGATGTTATTTTTCTCTCATGAGACCCCACTTGGAGTACGCCGCTAGTATACGGGACCCTTATGAAGTAGGACTAGTTTCAGATATAGATCGCATACAGCGGAGGGCAGCTAGATTTGTTAAAAATTATTATGATTAACATAGTAGTGTTACAAAATTGTCGAGGGAATTAGGTGGGGAACCTCAATCCGATCAATGGAAGAAATATAGGTTAATTCTCTTACGAAAGTTTGATTTAGACTATTTTTTGCCCGACGTTGTAAATATTTTGCTAGAGCCATACTATTATGGTAGGAACGATCACAGGAATAAGATTAAGGGAATAGACTGCAGAACCTCTAGATTTAAGATGTAATTTTTTCCACGTACAATAAGGGAACATAATAGTTGTGATAGATCAGTTCTAGGATACTGATTAGGTTAAATAGGTTTTTTCAGTAGTGCTAAATACCTTAACATGAATTGTAGATACTAACCTCGCATGCAATCTCTGGCATGATTAACTCCCACATGTCTTAGTACCTTGTAGTGCTATTTATTTGTCAGATATTTAATACTAACCAACAGTTATATCTTGAGTATTATGCTGCATGGTGGCATGTTCTTCTTCGTATCACTCTCCTAGTTTGTGGTCTGACTGCGTACTGTTGTCCTGACTGCTTTGGCCTGCGCCTGGCATCCGGGCTAGCGCGCGCGGCTCTGGTTTTAGCTGGGATGAGTGTTGCATGCTTGGCGTGGAATCACCTCGTGCCACACACTCTAGCGGTGGCTTGCACGGTATTTCGTAGATGTAGATGTGTTGATAAAATTATATGAATTATTTTCATTTACTAACTTCATTGATGTAAATTAAGCTGAGTACCGAAAAATGTGTCTGCAATCCTTGTATTTCCGATTTTGTAACATCACGAAGTTTTTTTCCTTCAGAATTTTTGGGTGGCGACTGCCACTCCCGAATCATGCCTAATATGCCACCGGTATTCCTCTCCTCTTCCACAATCCGAACACTTCCTCGTTTGTCTTCCTCGCCGTCAATCGCAAGTCTGTTCCATCGTGTCAAGTTTGAAGCCCAGGGGAGTAATTTAATGTTAGGGCTGGGATTATGAGGTCAGATATCATCCCGCTATCATAATATGTCGTCCGAATTTCAAAGGGTGTTTGTGTCAACATTCGCGTCTTAAATATTTCTGGTCGTGACATCGGGAATGTTCAGTGATTTTCTCGCATATTTTTCATTTCGAAACCTTAGTAATGTGCTTTTTCCTGCTTTTTCGAATGCGAATATCTGAACCAAGGCTGAATAATTTACACACACATTACGACACGTAATTTTATTTTAACTTAAGTTAATCCTTACTTGAGTTTTTGGACTGTTCGTCCTTTGTTGGTGATGGCAATATTTGTTCCACAGTTCTGATGAAACCGAAGGGGTGACGTTTTAGCTTTTGAAGAATCTGGAAAATAATCGACAATCATTGTTAATTCAATTTACCGTGCTAAACATATTTCATTAAACATGTCAGATTAAACTAAAAGGATACCCTTGTTTTAGAAACAGATGTATTTTTTTACCCCCTGAAAATGTCAAAAAAATCTATTAACGGTAGAATTTATTCTTTTAAAAAATTAAAATTTCATCCATTTAACCCTATATAAATTTAATGAAGACGTTGGAAACAGTGAGTAACCTTTAAAGGCTGTCAAGACTAAATTTATTATTGAAAAAAGTATTTGATTAATGCGTGAATTTATTCCTTTTTAAATGGGATGCTTTATTTCGCATTTAGAAGTGAATATATTCATTTGTAATGGAATTATTACGAAATATTTGTTAGGTGAATTATGCTACGCTTGACTTTTTCTAAAAAAATCAATCGAGGATAGCATTCATTATTTTAAAAAATTTCGACCATTAAACCCTCTAGAAATTTAATGAAAGACGTTTGAAACATTAGGCTGCTTGTGAAGGCTTTTGTTTTTTTTAAGTTGGATGCTTTACTTCGCGTTCAGGAGTGAATCTATTCATTTTAGTGGACTTAACACGATATACAAGTCATGCACCGCAATGCTAAGCGTTAAAATTGCATTGAATTGAAAAAAAAACAAATCGGTATTATGCAATTTTTCACATATTAGTTTAGATAGAGACACGGTTGCTAAGTTTCACTGAAATCTGCACATAAACAAAATCCGCTTCAATCACCTGAAGCACTTGGCGTGAAAGGGACTGGAGACATCAACGTCATCTCAGTAATCAGAACACTTTTATGCGTGGTGTTAAGACACAGTTGCCAAGTTTCGCTGAAATCTGCACATAAACAAAATCTGCTTCAATCACCTGAAGCACTTGGCGTGAAAGGGACTGGAGACATCAACGTCATCTCAGTAATTAGAACACTTCTTTGCGAGGTGTTGGATTTTCGGAGTCGTAGTATTGTTTCGAGTGTCGCATTACGCCACTCTGCTATCCGCCGCTTGATTACAGCTCTGTGTGTGGGTATCCACAACAGGACCTTCGTCGAATATTAGGATGATAAGGGTAAGGAGGTTAAGGATAAGGGCGATAGGGATGAGGAAGATAGGGATAGTGACGATAAGGACCTTGGGAGCGACTTGGCGGTTGGGAAGCGGCAGTGTGTGCTGAGTGCGTTTTAGCGACCGGTAGTGACGTTTTGGACGTGTCGTCCCTTCGGGGAATATCATGTTATGCAGAGGAGATTATTGAGTATTGATAAACACAGTGGTTATCCCGGGTCATAGTTGGGATTAACGATTTTAAAAATTAACGATTAATATTAATCGTTAAAAATGTAGTCAACTTTTTCACTTAACCATTACTTTTTAGAAGAGTTAACATTTAACTTTAAGTAGTTACTTTGTACAGAGATTAAATTTTACTTCAATCAGCTAATTTTTTTGGTAACATTTCCAACTATGGATACATCAAATCACATCATAGTTGGGATATTAAAAAATTAACGGTTAAAATGTATCGTTAAAAATGTAGTTAACCATTTAATTTAACCGTAACTTTTTAGAAGAGTTAACTTTGCCTAGTTAACTTTTACAGAGATTAACTTTGACGTTAATCAGTTAATTATTTTGGTAACTTTCCCAACCATGTCCCAGGTATTCGGCGTTTTTTTCCTTTTTGGACCGTCCGACTGTTCTCCTACACCACCAAGTAACTAAATAACGTGTTTCATTCGATTTATTTTTCAAGAAAAATTACACCTAATTCGCGGTGTTTTATAACGATAAGGCCACTTCTACACCGTATAAAATCCTTACAAAGAGTCCTTATTCTGTCTTCACCTTCGCCCATGAGCTTGCATACTTATACCTCCTCCATTTTCTGTTATCCTTTTTGACATTTACCCTAATAACCAGCCATCTTGTTCCATAGCGGCGCCAATGTGGGGGTGATTGTGTCTTCTCATCGGGGAATGTCATATTATGCTATGTATTAGAGAATATTGGACATAAATAAACCCATGGATTATCCTAAGAGTACGGCGTTATTCCTTTTGGACCGCGGACACTGTGTTTCCTGCAGGATATGAGTAAAATCCGACGATCCCTGCAAAATCGAGTGAAATGTGGATGGATAGATATAAGTTAATTGATCTTGGGCATGTCCTGTGAGAATAAGTTCATAAATTTAGTGAAAAACTATGCTCGGTATTTACAAAAGTTGTTATATAAATTGAGTACAAAATTACAAGTCAGTATTCGTCAATGCCATTTGACATAAATAATTTTGATTTATTGGTTACATTATTAATTTTGATTGACCTCAGTGCACATTATTTTCATAATTTTTTTACATTCAATGAAATTTATGCACGATTCAGACGTAAAAATGTGCAATATTTCGCAAAAAAATATCACTTCGACCCGGTATTCGATGTGGATACATCATCGTCGTGTAACGAGTGACGCTAAGTGCGCTCAATATTTGGTCATTGGAGGAGAGGGTGGGGGGAAAGGAAGGGATGGAGGGGGAGGAGAAGTGGGTGGGAAAAACGGGGGAAGGGGTGACTGCGATGGAGGGAAGGGGGTGGAAAGCGAGGGAGGGTACCCAATAGTATGCAAAAATGTTATTGTTAGCGTAATAAATTCTCAGGCTTCACTTGGTGGGACAAAATTGTGATGGTTTGTAAATAGCTTCACTTTGTAATATTCCACAATGGTCTTTATTATTCCGTCCTAGGTTTTGACTCAAGTTAAGTGACCTTGATAATGACTTCACCTGAGTCGAAACCTTAAATACGATTCATCATTAACTCATTCATGTGAATACATCACCAACTGGCATTGATGCTTGGATGCGGAAGATTACAAGAGAAACTTTCAAAATATATTGTAAGGTTCTAATAAAGCTACATGTGGATTGGATCACTTAACTACTGTTCTAACTAACCTGCATTTAACCGCGTAAAAAAATTATGGTGACCAGTGTCAACTCCAGCGAGGTTAAAAAGTTGACTAGGTTTAGCGCCAACCTGATATTACACGGCTTTCACTATCGTTAGAATTTCATCCACATACCCCCCGAGCCGCCGCTTGGGCGTGTGGCATGGGGTGTTAGGACACCAGCTGTGTAAAGGTGTAAGTTTTTTGGAGATGAAATAGGTGACATGTATTATAGAATTGTATTTAGTGGAGCTCAATTTTTATTGTGGTCGCTTATTGTTCGCGGGAAGAACGAGTTTTTGTACCTATCTGTTCGGCAGTGTATCTCTCTTATTTCATCGCATCTGTCAGAACTAAAGATGTATTGCGGAGTCATGATAATAATCTCTAAGTCGCTCTAAAAAATATCAGTTCTTAATTTCTCAAGCAACCTAAGCCTAGACCTGTAGCCTCCGAGTCACTAGGGGCTCCCACCTTAATCCCTCTCAAAGTTTTGAGACACTCTATGTACGCTCGTAGCAGTTTTTAACGAAGCGCTCTGCTTCGCTTTGTATTTTATTAATTTTTTTGGTTAAATCTATTTGACGAGGGTCCCAAATGCTCGCGGCGTATTCGAGGTGTGGCCTGGTTAACCTGGTTGGAAAGCTAATAATGCAAACAGGGCAAAAGGGACTGATATTTTGAAATCATTGGAAGGGTGAGATATTTTTCTTTAAAATGAGACCAAATTCATTAATTTTTAGGTGACATGACATTTCGCACATAAACTCCGCCCCGCCCGGAACCAGGAGTGCGAATTCTATTGGAAATCCTCGAACTCTCTCGGTAACCTGGAGGGGTGTGTTCATTGTGTAGGGAGCCTCCGCAGATAAGCGACGATGGCGACGAGACCATCCCATTAGGGAGAGGGAGGGCTACAGGCTACGCCTTCACTTCGCCTTTAACCCCTCTTCCCCCCCCCCCTCTCCTCCAATGGTTATATATGGCTCGCACTTAACGTCACTTGTTGCATGACGATAATGCATAAACAATTTAACCCATCGATTGAAAATTAGACTAAATCTTTTATATAAATTCAAAGCTAATTTATTTTCCGACGAAGTTATTAATATCTTACGAACTGCAACACACTGCGGTAGATCAGATCAAGATAGTAAAATAAGAGAAATAGATTTTAGAGCAGATAGGTTTAAAATGTCGTTTTTCCCGTGATCGGTAAGAGATCATAATGGCTGCGTTGAAGAAGGGTTGTTGATAGGAAGTGTAGCTGATTAAATGATGTGCTCCATATTGCAAATATCTAAATGTGCCGAGTAGTGCTAACACTGTTTTGCATGTTCCCTGCATAACTCTTGCATAACGTTCACGTAGTTGCAGTATAGATTAATTTAGCAGTTGCTGTAGTATTTGTGGCATGCGAATAGTGAGGTTTATGTTGGTGATCGTTCATTTCTACACTGTGGCGTAAGTTGGTGATAAATCTCCCCCTGCCTAACACCCTTGAGGTTGCTTGTAGGGTTATGTGTAGATTTAGATGAAACCCGGGTCGGAGTAAGTTTTATTCTTTTGCGGAAAAGTGCTCATTTTATTTCTGCATCTTAAATATGACTGGTTTGTTCGATGCCCTCTCTCGTATCCGGACTCACCCGTGAAAACGCCGCTGATCTTCAAGATTTGCCGTCCGTCGCAGTCCAACACGGAATGCTTCACGTCCAGTCTCGTTGCGTCCGACTCGTCCGGCTGGTCTTGCTGGGCCTCGAACCTGGTCTCCCAGATCCCAGACTCGTTCTTCTTGCCCTGCACGACGATCCTGAAGGATCTCCCTGGGACGTCGACGCACAGCGGATTTGACGCCAGGACCTCGACGGGGGGAGTGGCCCCGATTGTGGCCAGCAAGGCGATGAAGATGCTCCACGATGCGATCATGTCTGGAGTCCAGTCCTTGTCGAAGTGAGATCCCGTCCTAACATCCGCGTTCGGTATACACTCATGTGTATGCGAGTACGTGTTTATATACTCTCGTCTCGGAGCCGGATCGGTAAAAAAAAACGGCAAAAAGCGGATTCAAGAATCCCCGTCGTGAGAGGCTATCCAGAAGGGGCATCCCCTCCCCCCCCCAATAAATTTCCTTCTCACAGGCGGGCAGGGAGTCTCATGAAGAGTGTGCGATGACATAGCGTTATAAAGTCGCGACTCTAACTGTAAAATTCCCGATTGACATGTGTAATATACAACATTTAGGTACAAAATATGCATATCGGCTGACGAAAATATTTTTGACCAATGCTTTTTTTCCTACAAGAAAGTCCATTTCCATCGAATTGACTCAGCATTTTATCTTCGGTTGTTGAAATTATTCGGTAATAACTCAAATTAATTATTCAAATAATTTTTTAAACCACTAAAGAGCTCCACTTTCTTAGGCGAGATGTTGTAGATCAGCATTTTCAAATGACACACAAAGGACATTGCACTGTCTACTTTATTTTCAACTCGTACTACACGTGTTTCGACTGACTAGCGATCATCATCAGGTACAACTGTAGGTAGACGATACGATATCCTTTGTGTATCATTTTTGAACTACGTTTTTTATACGGACTAAAAGTATAAAATCATTTCTCCTAATCCCATACAGATTTATAATCCCACACAGATTCCTAACCCCATGCAGATTCTCCTTAAAATTTGTGAATGTGAATAACTATGAAAATACAATTTAAAACGAAAAACGTGGGGCGCATGCAATAGATAATTGATACATGTTCATTGTATAGTTCACCTAAGTCACTAACCATTTCATTGTACTGCAAATAGGGATGAGTCGATTCCACTTTTTTTCGATAAATATTCTTTCAAATCGATTCCCGATTCTGGATTCCGATTCCATCGATTCTTATTCCTAATAACATGTGGGATATTGATATATCAGTAGCGTACGACTATTATTGTAATTCAAGTATTGGCTGGAATAAAATAACAAAGAAAATTAATTCGCTCAAAAAGTATATTTATTATCAAATAGCCAATATATTCTCAGGTATTGAGGTAGCTTCAGGCTTGTTGAGGTACATAAGAAGTAAAAATTGATAGCCTACACCCAAAATTACTGAGACAAATATGACGTGATAAATGAAATTTGATTTAAATATTTATCTATCTGGAATCGATGGAATCGGAATCGACTTAAGGCGATCGATTCTCGATACCGATTCTGATACTGAGATTCGGGATACTGATTCTGAGAGGGATACTGAGATTGTAATCGAGAATCACCTTTTGCATTTGACTCATCCTTAACTGCAAATGATATGAACTGTTGTGTGAGTTTTCTATACAAAAGCTACTCTCTACGCCCTTTACTATAATCTGTTGCATGCGCCCCACGTTTTTCGTTTTAAATCTTACAAGTCATTTCATAGTTTTAAAAATTCCCAATGAAAAGTTTTCAGGACAATACGTATGGGGTTAGGAACCAGAATCGGGTTATAAATCTGTATGGGGCTAGGAGAAATTATTTTATACTTTTCATTCGGTTTTAAAAACGTGGATTAAATATAAAAATATTTTAATAATTTTTTTCTGCTTTTTAGTCTTGTGTGATCATTACTGAAATAGAAAATTGTTATAACTATCTACCAACAATACTGCTCAGTTCGGCGGATAATACGAATGAATTCTTCAATAGTATCGCATTCGATGACACAGGCTTTTGTATTTTGTGCACCGCTTTTTCCTCTGGTAGTAACTTTTATTATCATAGAGTATTTTATTTATATTATATCTTATTAATGCATATAATTGCATTGTCATCCAGTTCTGAGCTATGTATAAAGTTTCAAGCCTCTAGCTCATCGGGAAGTTAGTTTGAAATCGATTACAAATTTTTTACCTAACAGACAGACAAGGAAGCGAGTTAATAAAAACGTGATAAAAATTAGATGAATAGGGGCCTATCTTTTACAACCTTCAATTCTCTGAGAGTATTTACTTGAGGACTGGTATCATCGTGACGTCCAACTACTTTTCTAACAAGATTTTTCTGTATAGTTAGCGTTGACTTCGTAAGGAAGAGAATACTTTGATAACCAGTTGTCGTCATCCCATACCAGTCCATTCTGACTTTCAGTTGCATTTGGTAAAATCTCTGTAAGCCAAGCATAATTAACCCACCACTTGTCTCGGCTAAGGTAAAGTCCTGACGTCAAATTTATTTCCAAATAACATTCTCCAGCATATTTTATCTTCACTTCGCATTTATTTGAAAATTAATACCACTGCGATCAGTTTTTCGTGAAGTCATGCTTCATCTGTCCATAATGTGTATTGGAGTGAATTAGTGAAATTTAGAGAAAAATAATTTACTTTATTTAAAAGAAACTGCATTACTAATTTGACAACCAAGTCAAGGCGTATACTTATACATTGAGTTTCCTTCTCTATTAACTTGAATATTTGGTAACAGGTGTTTGTTATTTCGGTTGTCAGGCCACAGATTGATGGTGTAATGCCCTCTCCTTATACCTACTAACAGGCCATTGTTTGCGCTAAGCTTTTACTTAATCGCCACCGAGAGGCGCCATTGGGCGCCGGGTGTCAAGGTCGTTCGATATCTCTTGTATTATTCCTTCGATGCAGATCTTCGCAACCATTTCCACAGCACATGCGCCGTTAATGTAATCACTCTGCGTTTACTGAAATGGCGCACCGAAGGAAATCAGTGAATATACGATGCATACGGAAAATATATTTGGAATACAAATGTGCCAACAAATAAACAAGCGTTGAAAAACCTATGTTATGCTTGTGAAATATACACTAAAATAAGCACAATAATGGCGGACTTGTTAACGTATCGACCGGTATCGAAGGAAGAATACAATCGATATTTAAGAACCTTGCCAGGCGTTTGCCGGCTGTGGGCACAGGGCGTGTATTACTGTTATTGTCGCAACAGTATATGTTTACTCTGTGATGAGAGGTAGTATAGAGGTGGTACTTGGTGGACGGGGTCAGTCAATATTCCTCCCGTGAAGTTCCTGTCCATCGTATGGGGCCAGCCGAGGTTCCTCTCGTGGACGCAATCCCGTTTTAACGGGTCTCCTGAGGGAAGAAAAATAGTTGGGCGTGGCCGTAATAGGTTATGCGACGGTGGTTTTTGCGTACTTGCTTGCGATTAATACGAGGTCGTAAAAAACGGCCGTCTACTGTTAGGTGCTTGCACCTTTCCCAGCCGCATCGACCTTCTTGATGCTTCCGGAGACGTCTTACCCGGCCCACTACGGATATGGCAGTACCGATCAGTAGAACATTAAACGCTCATTCCGATAAAAATCCATTTGCCTGCACATTTAACCGGGAATTTCTTAGAGTAAGGGCCGAATGCTGAACATTTATCGAAATTTCACGACTTATTCTTGAGAAGTCACCAAGAAATCGTGGCCTAACAACGGTTTTCTATTCTATCTATGGACCAACCATTCTTTAATAACCTATAGCTGGCAGTCTATCCGAAGAAAGATCTGAGATTTTCCCAGCGTATGCTGTTCTTGTTCTTCTCCGATGGCGCTACAGCCCAAATCGGGCCTTGGCTTCCTCAATTTTCTTCCTTCATTCCTCTCTATCCTCTGCCACTCCAATTCCTCAACACAAGCAGTTCGTGTGCATCCTTGCTGACGTTATCTTCCCGCCGAGATCTGGGTTTTCCCACCGGTCTCTTCCCTCCCATCTGCCCAGTAAACACTCTCTTAGCTGCCCTCTCCTCCGGCATCCGCAAGACATGCCCTGCCCGTTGGAGTCTCATTAGGTCACAGCAGGTGGAAATGGTGGCTTCTTAATTCAGGCTAGACATTTCGTTGTTATGACTGATTCTACTTGCTCCTTCTGTGTTCACAAGCCCGTATATTCTCAGCAGTACTTTTCTCTCAAATATGTCCAACAACTCTGCAGATTTGACTCTCATTGTCCAAGATTCACAGCCGTAAGATAGCACTGCACGGATGAGTGTTTTATGTAACCGAATCTTGGTTTTCCTCTGCACATTTCTAGATTTTATCATTGGGAGTAGGGAGAAGAAAGTGCTGTTAGCTGCGTCGATTCGTTTTTTACATGCTTTTCTTTAGCTCGCTTTTCCATGGATCCATGGTTACCACTTCATTTTAGCCTAAACACTTACCACTTTATTCGCTCATATATCTTAATCGAGTTAAAATAGTGGTAAATTATCCAACTCTAGACCCGTGGGCCAATCGCAGTCGTCGCAACGAGTCCATAGAATGGAAAACTTTTTAGAAAACTGTCCTAGTTAATAAAATTTGAATAAAACAACTTGTTTTTTTAAACATTTTTTAACTTGGACTAAAAAGTTAAAAAAAATGAAAAAATGAAAAAGAATTTTAAGAAATGCTTTTCTTAAAAAATACTTAAAAATCTAAAAAAAAAAGAAATTTCTCAGCATCGTACTAAAAAAGAAGAAAGTAATATGTTCTCAAGTGAATGAAAATTTAGCCAAGTACTGGAAACAATTAAATTAAATTCAAGGAAATTAGCCACAAGAGAAATGAGACCACAACGAAAAGCATTTGGGCGCGACCTAATTTTTATTTTACACTGAATCTTAATTTCATTCATAGATTTTCTAGAAATTGTTTATTGAAGCTCTCTATTCCATTGAATACTAAAATCTTCATATTTAATGAATTTACGTTGACATCGAAAGAGCTCAGTACGCTTTTCGTTGTGGTCTTATCATTGTCTGTCTAATATCCTTGAATTGAATTTAATTATTTCCAGTACTGGGCTAAATTTTCATTCACTCGAGAAAATATTATTTTTCTTTTTTAGTACGATGTTAATATATTTTTTTAGATTTTTAAATATTTTTTTTAGAAAAGCTCGCTTATTTTTTTGTTCATTTTTAAACATTTATTTCTAATGTCTCATCATTTTCTGAGGAGTCATTGGAGCCCAAATAGGTGAAATTGTTCACTGCTTCAAATATTCAGTCTCCAATATGCTGTTACTGAGTTCTAGTCGGAATCTCCACCGAGTCAAATCCTGCATCGCTCTCTTCCAAGATCGCATCGTGCATCGTCCCCGTGGCCCGAATATCACTACTACTAGTCCTTCCTGGTGTTTTCATTTCTCTCTCTCGTTCCAATATTATTTTATCTTTACTTTCTCAAAGAATTTTCATTATATATGGTTTCTAGAGGACTTTTTTGTTTTATTTGGACAGTCGCAACTTCTTTCACGTTAGTCAGCATGGCAAACACAGATAGCAAATCTAGCGAAATCTAGCGAAACACAGCTTGCGCTCTTCCTTCATGACATCTATAACCAGTTGAGTCGGACAAGTAAATTGATGCGATATATCCATATATTCAAGGAATAATTCGACCAAATTCCTCACAAAAAACTTCACGTTAAAATTGCAATCATGCGGGGTAATTAAAAAAATAGTGAATTGGATACGTGACTTTTTCAGCGAACTCAAATTAAAAGTAGTTAATGATGGAATTAGCCCTGATATGGTTCCTCTGACATCCGGTGTCCTATAAGGAAGAGTGAGCAGGCTCTATCCATCTATTGATTATATAAATAACCTTAGTTCTCGAGTAAGCACTAAACTTTGATTATTTCTTCCCGACGATACAGCCATCTACCACGAAATTGGCTAAGAAGTAGACTTAGAAATTCTACCTGAACCTGAATAACATTTATTTTGCCGGATATTACATTTTGTTCCTAGAAAAAAGCAGGAAAACGACCCACCCTAGTGTGGTACGTTAGTCATTTCTTTTCTTTGGTCCAACTGTCCTCCAATTAAATTTGTCTAATCTATTCCCTCCTTGCTTCTCTGTCCTATGCTGTCTGTCACTGCTCTCCTCATATCCTGCCCTTCATTACGCCCGTCCTCATGTCATATCTTCTACTTCTGCTTCTCCCTCTCTTTCCCTCAATCTTTCCTTACGATATTTTCTTTAAAAGACAGTTTTTTTCTTACTATGTGTATTTTCTCAGTATCCAGTTACATTTCCTATTTTTTAATGTTCTCACAATATTAATTTCCTCATATATTCTTTCCTGTACTTTCTCATTTCTCAATACGTCGCTCCGTCAAAATCCTTTCCATTCTTCGCCATTGCCTCGCTTAAAATCCCTCCAGATACCTGATCTCTTTCCTCCTGACTGTCCATGTTTATGCTCCATAAAGCACTACTCTCCAATTGTTGCTAATTGGTGCACAAGATATTTTTCCAGGACGATAATTCAAAAAAATATTTTTTCCACCTAAATGCTGTCGTATATTTATTTTTGGTAATCATTTAGGTTATGCAGAATAAACATTATTATTTATATAACAATGTATTAGTTTGGTGATTAGGCGATTTTTCAGAACGACGAGTTTGTTTAAAAAATGAAATTCAGGGAATCAAAATCAAGTGCTTTTGAATTTTTTTTACTTATATTAATATGTTTTTTACTGTAATCTATGACGAAATGTACTGTAAGTACAATTCATATAACAGTTAAATCATTATACCTAGTTGTAGAATTATTTACTAGTGCCCTTTCCACCTGATATACATGAATAATTAGGTTATCAAGGTTTTCATAATAAACATAACGTCCACGTTTTGATAAAAATTCCTACTTTACGCCAGGCCCGCCATTACAAGTAGGCTATTGGCCTGCCTACCTACACTGCAAAAAAATATTCTGATGTTCCAGAATTGTGGTACGAGCGCATAATAAAATAATGTTTTCCGTGGATGTTTAATGCGATCGTGGACACCGCTGATTGGTGCGCACTAATTTGGAAAAATTCAAGCAGCGGCAGCAAGAGGGAGGAGGGAGGCTGGTTTATTTCGTAAATTGTATGATAACGAATTAGAGCGAGTGCAAAGGAGATCCGCTAGATTTGTTAAAGGCCGTTATGATAACTATATAAGTGTTACAGTTTAATAGAAGAACTAGGATGGGAATTACTATCAGAACGCAGGACAAAATTTAGGTTAAAACTTTTAAGTAATTTCGAAACCGATTTGTTCACAGATGACGTTAGATATATATTGAGAACCCCTGCGTAATATGCTAGGTTTGATCAGATTAACAAGATTAGAGAGATAGATTGTCGTACCGATAGATTTAAAATGTCATTTTTCCCGCGTACCATAAGAGAGAACAATAGGCAGCTAATAATCCATTTCTTATGATGTAGATACTAACCATCTAGCTGCATGTGACCCTATTATCTAGCATGTCTCCATTAAATATCCTAGTTGCATGTCAATAGTGCATGTTTGGTGATCTTCACCCCCTGCCACACACCCTCGTGGTGGCTCGCAGGGTATTACGTAGATGTAGATGAAACATATTTTGTTTGCAAGTTCTTCTGGTGTCCAAATAGCATGGTCCAAACAGCGCCTCCTTTCTTGCAACAACGTCACCCCCAAATGAAACCACCCAAACATTTTTCTAGCTACGGCTAGAGAAATTTTTGGGTGGTTCACAGATGACGTTATTAACCATGACGTTATAAAGGCCATTCACTACTAAAACAAGGGCCCCAAATTCGTTTCCAGCCGAGGGCCCCCGATGATGCCAGACCGCCCCTGTGGAGAACCCACGCATTGTGTAATGACACGTCCCCTAGCCGTGTGAATATGCACCACCACCATTTTTTACCTCATCCCTATTCTGTAGGGCACATTCTCGTCTATTCTGTCCGTTCCCCCCATGTAACGGTTGTACTCCGAAATCACTAATGGGCGGGGAATGCCAACAGTCCTCTTTTCTGCCCGTGAAAATCGCGGTACAAGAGTTACGGGATGAATGCGATGACAGATAAGTAACCACGCTGACTGTGGAACTGTCTACCCACTTTACCAAAAGGATGTCGTCCTCCTCACTGAGGCATTTCTCTTAAAAATCCCTTTGTTTCTTACGCATTTCTTTAGATGGCATTACTGGACAGTCTTTTGGAATTCCTTCTGTTTTCTCTAATAGTTCATGTGGCTCCATAATCCCTCAACCTAGGCTCTTTTAGAAGTTCAAACCCGGTAAATAAATTATCAAAATATAGTTTATAGGCAAAGTTCCCTTTTTATTGAGGAATTTCTTCCAGCATTCGCAGGAGAGGAGCAGCGCATTCACTATAAATATTCTCATATTCGGAATTTGATGCAGGGTTTCTTCCTTGATAAACCTCAAAGTTCACTAAACATCCGGCATTGGTATTTAGAGACCATACTTGGTAGCAAAATCTAATAGGCTTACCGCTTAGGAACTGTTTACAGGGGTGTCGTCCAAAATATTCAACCATGCACTCAACAAAATCCAGGTGCTCATCAGGGTGGAACAAAGCTAGAAATCTGTTTTTCACTAGATTAATAATTGGCCTTAGCCTTCAAATTTCGTCTTCTGCATTAGACTGGTTATTATTTGTGCTGTGTAAAAACTTAGATATTTGTAAATACCTATCCCGGCGCATAGGATTCACAAAAATTTCATTACGTAAGTCACCACATGAATCCCAGTAATCACGTTTACCGGGAACATTATTATAACCCGAGAGGATCGAAATTCCCAGGAAGACCTTCATTTTTTTTTTTTTTTTTAATAAATAAATAAATAAATTTATTTACAAATAATTTACATTCTGCTACATTTCAGCAGATGTTATATTCAAATTAGGAAAATTCTGCAATCTACGATTCTGCTTCAGCATTATCTGTTGCCTGCGAAATTAGGAAGTCAATTAATTCATCATCTAATATCAACTCGAAAATTTCAGTCGGCGACTTCTCACCAATGTCAAAATAATTAGCGTCCGGAAATAATGATTTTTTTACACAAAGAACTCCATCTTTCCAAGAAGTCAATGCTCGTTTCACCTTCTTTCTCTTTGATCTTGAGTTTACCCGTTTGTCACTCGTCTCGAGTCCAACACTTTCACCTTCCCCTCGTTGAGTATTCACTAATATTTCAGCACCGGCTCGAAGTTGACGACCGGACGGATTGTCTATGAAGACACCACCATCCTCCTCCGCAGAATCTTCATCAGAAAACACGTTGCTCTCCGGAGGTTCTATGTAGATGCCTAAAATGTCAACGTTGTCATCTTCCAGTGCTGATAGGACTTCTTGAAGAGTCATTCCCCTAAAAAACAGACGCGTTCGATGAATAAAACACGGCACATCGCCCTGGCATCGAAAGCGAAAGCATCGATTTTAATTCGATGTTCCACTTCCCAGGCCACATCTAAATATCTTTCAGAGGAGTTTTATTTACTTTGCCCCAAAAATGTTCAACCTACTGCCAACGGCAATTGAAATGGAAAAAAATGTCAATTCTTATTTAAAGCAAGTAAAACAACGGCTCTTTGTTCAAGAAAATGTTGAAATATTATTTGATAATGTCTATAAAATTGTTTGTTTGAAAGGAATTGATAAATTATTTATGTGTATTGTAGAGCTATTTGTGTAAAAAGGGATTCGCTTATGTAAATTGTGTGCAATATATTATATAGTATTTAGTATATAGCACGTAATGTGTAGAATCATTTGATAAAAAAATTGTAGTTTGTCCTAATTTCATAGAAACCCCCGCACAGGTATTTTTCTTTTGGGTAACCTAAAGCTTTTAAAATTTTGTTTTTTTTTGTTCTGTACTTTTGTTTTCTGAAGGAAGCAAAAACATAAAACAATTAGTTAAAATTTCAATTAATATTGCCGTAGTAAAATCAAGTCTATTTACCCATTAGAGAAGATTAGACCTTTTTTAGGATAGAGGGTAGGGCAGAGAGTAGGTCAGCTAGTGGGTCGAATCAGGTACCATCGCGAACAAAATTTAATAGAAAAAATATCCAAGAAAGTGTTAAGTCTAACGAGAACAGTAAGAGGCCAGTTTAAAAAAATAGCAGTAATGTAACTTGGAATATACCTAAGTAGCGAGTTGTAATGAGAATACACTTTCCGGGAATACGCTCACAGATAAATCCTTTTCTGTCGTGGTAGTAAATTGCCGTAGCTTAAGGAGTAAAGTAGCTGACTTCTACCATCTAATTGAAACTACTGACGCAGACTTAATTATAGGGACGGAAAGTTGGTTGTGTAACGAAATCGCAGATAATGAAGTATTCCCGAAAAATTTCAGTTTATAGAAAAGATAGAGTGGAAAGGACCGGGGGAGGAGTTTTTATTGCAGTAAAGGATTGTTATATTAGTAGGAGGGAGTCATTGTCCGACGACCAGGTAGAAAGCGTATGGTACTCCATTCAAAATCCTAAAGCAAAAACAATCTATGTGTGCGCATATTACAGACCACCAGATACCCATGTAAGCTCAATATTAGGACTCGAAAGTCAACTCAGTAAGTTAACCACTCAAAAAAACGACTGTCATATTATAATCGGTGGGGATTTCAATCTTCCGTCCATAGACTGGGACACTTACAATTTTATCACTGGGGGGAAAGACAAAGACCTTTGTGAGTCACTCCTGTATACATTCACATCTCACTCACTACATCAATTAGTCACTGCTCCAACTAGAGGGAAAAATACACTTGATCTTTTAGCGACAAATATTCCACACATGGTTGTAAACATAGGTACGGATAAGGGAATAAGCGACCACAAGATAGTTAAAGCTAATTTTTCCGTGAGCATGATCAAGAAACATAATCCACAAAGAAAAATCTACTTGTTTAATAAGGCTGACTACGAAGGTATGAAACGAGAGTTGCAAAAGTCACTTACTAATTTTCAAAAAATAAGTATCAACAGTAATACTGAGGTTTTGTGGAATACTTTCCTCAACGTTACACGATCAGTAGTTAGCAAATACATACCAAGTAAATGGAAAAGAGCCAATGCAGAGCCTAGGTGGTATAACGCGGAGGTTAGAAAAACATTAAAACACCAGAGAACATGTCATGCTAGGTTAAAAAGGGCAAAAATTAACAAATCCTCCGAAGAACTATACACAGTCACCGAAAATTACAAAATATCTAAACTCTTAGCAAAAAAAGCGTGCCGAAGGGCGTTAGCTGATTTCAAAAGTAAATTACTGGGAGAACAATTGAACGATAATCCCAAGGCATTTTGGTCGTATGTTAGGGACACTCAAGGAAATAAATCAACAGTACACACGCTTAAGAATATCAAAGGGGAAAAGCTAACCAACAGTCTACAAAAAGCCAATTCGTTAAACTCATTCTTCAAAAGCATTTTCAGTACTTATACACCACATCTTTTCGATCCGCAGCCAGTTCGTTCCCAAACATGTATGTCTGAAATTATTATAAATTGTCGCGGCATAGAACATCAGCTAAAAAATATTAACCCCAACAAATCCCCCGGTCCAGATCAAATACCTGCTCGCGTATATAAAACATTGGCATCAGACATAGCGCCTTACTTAGAATTAATATTTACCAAATCTTTAGTAGATCACGTAGTGCCTAAGGACTGGAGAGTAGCAAATGTCACACCTATATTCAAAAGCGGCGACAGGGAAGACCCTAGTAACTATAGGCCTATTTCTCTCACATCCATTTCCTGTAAGGTATTTGAACACATAATCGTAAGCTCAATTATGAGTCATTTAGATAGGGAGGAATTATTAATAAATAACCAACACGGATTTCGAAAGGGTAGATCTTGCGAAACCCAATGGGCCCTCCTCGTTCATGACATCTTGCTGTCGGGTGAAAAAAATGTTCAAGTTGACGCGATATTCCTCGATTTTAAGAAAGCTTTCGATAAGGTACCTCACGTTTAGTTGCTCTCAAAACTAGAAGCATATGGAATAGATAAAAACATTATTAGTTGGATTAATCAATTCTTATATGGGCGGGAACAAAGGGTTGTCATAGACGGTATCATGTCAAACACAGCGTTACATCGGGTGTTCCTCAGGGAAGTGTAATTGGTCCACTTTTATTTCTCTTGTACATAAATGATATTAGCAACGTCGTTAAAAGTAAGCTTAGACTCTTCGAAGACGACACGGTTGTGTATAGGGATATTAACAATTCCGAAGATGGCGACTCGTTAACAATCGACCTACTTGCTATTCATGCTTGGTGCGAAAAGTGGCAGATGGAACTAAACATAAAAAAGTGCGTAGCAGTCAGCTTTTGGAAAAAGAAAAATAGGCCAGGTAGGGCTTACAGAATTAATAATACGGAAATTATTCACGCCGAGTCTGTAAAGTACTTAGGGGTCACAATTACTCACGACCTAACTTGGGGAACACATATTAGGGAAATATGCGGTCAAGCATATAGGAAGCTAGGCTTTATCAAGAGAGTACTCGGAAAATGTGATGAGAAAGTGAAAGAACGTTGTTATTTTTCAATCGTTAGGCCTCATCTGGAATATGCTGTTAGTGTATGGGATCCATACGAAACGGGGTTGATATCAGAGTTAGATCGCGTACAACGAAGAGGAGCTAGGTTTGTGAAACGATGCTACGATAAGTTGGCTAGTGTGTCTGGACTGTTAGAAGAATTAGGATGGGAATCGCTATCACAGTGTAGAATAAATTATAGGCTTAACCTCCTAAATAAATTTCAGAAAAATCATTTTACTGAATACGTAAAAAACATACTATTAACCCCTTCGTACTACGGCAGATTAGATGGCGCCAATAAAATTAGAGAGCTAGATTGTAGAACCGATAGGTATAAAATGTCATTTTTTCCGCGTACCATTCGGGACCATAACAGCTGTGATCGTCGTCATGAATAGTTCGAGTATTGACAATAGGCAGGCAGCAAATCTTATAATATATTCTACTCTCTTATTTATGCATGATGTAAATATTGATGTTCTTATTTATGCATGATATGTAGTAGTAGTCTTTGTATCCCTTGCATGTTGGAACGATTGAAGATAGAATGTTTCTTGGGTATTAGATTTTTAATTGGCGCTTTGCATGTGTGGTACGCGGGTTTTAACGTAATGTCGGTGTTCTACCATATCATTCATGCATGCCTGGTGCGAAAGCACCCCCTGCCACACACCCTTTGGGTGGCTTGCAGGGTATGACGTAAATGTAGATGTAGAGTTCATTGTCTCCGATGCACGCGTATCCCACTGCTCAAGTCAAGTCCAATCATGAATATAAACCGCGTGACGGTGATGTACCTCAGCTTTTTAGTAGAAGAAAAGTGCGTCTACCTCCTGAAGGTGACCTCATAGTAATGAAATTTCAGTCGAATCGTAGTGCAGAGAAAAAAAACCGTGAATCACCCTTGTTACATTGCAGCGTTCCACACTCCGGTATCATGGCTTTCTAACTAATATTGTTACATAATAGTATTTCATGACTCATTTCATTACTAGCTACATTGTAAAATTGCACCTGGATAGACATTGTAGGGACGCTTCAGCCGAGAGTATATACACTTATGGAAATGCGCCACAATGTAGCTTCACTGCAGATACGCCAGACAATGATCGGCATACAATTCATACATTCGAAACCATTAAGTGAAAAGAATGACATGATAGCTATAAAACGCCCGCGCTTTATTGCAATGTCCCGAATAAGAAATATCTTATTACCCTTATCGAAAAAAAGCGTTCGTAACGCTGCCTTCCTCGTGGAACCCTGTTGCTACGGTATCCGCCTAGCGTGATCATACGATCACGCGTAACATTTCTTCTAAATAGTATTATTATTTATGAAAATTTCATAACAATAGTAATCTGTTGGGTATATTGTAGTATTCTTAGCACATGTACTGAAATTTATCAGAATTTGAAAAAAATGCTCTTGTACTATGTAAGTAAGTAAGAATGAAGCAATCGTTAATATATCCGTAGAAGGAAAAATTGTTGAGCAAGTGAAATCATTTCAGTACTTGGGAAGTTTAGTGACTGAGAATGGGTGCTGTACCCAGGAAGTAAGACAGAGGATAGCTGTGGGAAAAAAAGCATTGGAGGTGGTGAAAGAACTTCTGACAGCATTTAGCATTCCGATAGAACTGAGAAAGAGATTTGCTAAATGTTTTGCATGGAGTGTGGTGACTTAAGGCCTGGTTACACGATACATTAACCCGCACGTGTTCATGTAACAGATCACGAACGAATGCATGAACCAAATAGAACAGGTTCTAAAGTACTTAGAAAGTTTCGAAATGTGGTTGTGGAGAAAAATGCTTAAGGTGAAGTGGACGGATAGAATGAGAAATGAGGAAGTACTAATGACAATAGGAGTAGAAATAAAACTGCTGAGTGAAATAAAAAAGAGGAAGACAGCTTGGATGGGACATATATTACGCCAAAATTGTCTTTTTAGAAGAATTATTGAAGGAAAAATGGAAGGGAAGCGAGGAAGGGGAAGAAGAAGAATTGGATTGCTCGATGATATAAAAAATGGCAGAAGTTACAGGCAAAAGAAAGAAGATGCTCAGGACCGACTGCGATGGGGGGCATCTAGTAAAACCTGTCAGAAGACAGATTCCCCTAAGAAGAAGTATTATCTACATCTAACAAACAAACTTGCAAACAAAATATGTTTCATCTACATCTACGTAATACCCTGTGAGCCACCACGAGGGTGTGTGGCAGGGGGTGAAGATCACCAAACATGCACTATTGACATGCAACTAGGATATTTAATGGAGACATGCTAGATAATAGGGTCACATGGAGCTAGATGGTTAGTATCTACGTAATAAGGAAGGGATTATTGGTTGTTATTACATGCATCATGCACTACAGACTACTATAACTAAATTTCACCTACCTATCCCTTTGCTACGCTGCCTATTGTTCTCTCTTATAGTACGAGGGAAAAATGACATTTTAAATCTATCGGTACGACAATCTATCTCTCTAATCTTGTTAATATGATCAAACCTAGCATTATACGCAGGGGTTCTCAATATATATCTAACGTCATCTGTGAACAACTCTGTTTAAAATTTACTTAAAAGGTTTAACCTAAATTTTGTCCTGCGTTCTGATAGTAATTCCCATCCTAGTTCTTCTATTAAGCTCGTAACAATTATACAATTATGTGGTAAACTAAAGTCATGCATTCACGCGGAGCAGTTTAGGGTAGGCTACCACTTTTAGAAAGCTGTGTATCAACAACATTCAGTTGAATTGACTTAATATTTCGTCTTTTGGACGATAAATAAATCGAGATATTGTTACCAAAGCCGCATAACGAAAATTTGAGAAATGCGGAAAGGAGGGCTATGTAGAGCGAGAAATGTTTGCTGTGATCATATGAACACGCAAGGCTTTAAAGGGTTACATCGCACGAGCAAAGCCGGAAAACAGAGAATAGTGTACTTCAATTGCTCCATAATTGCAGAAAAGCAAAGATCACCCACGGGAAATCAGGCAATATGCATTCACTCTCCGTCCGTCTTCTCTCCATCTTTAACCCTCTTAGTGCCACCGAAATTTGGTGGTACCAGCAAAAAGTGCCAGCATGAATTTGGGAGTTTTGTAGCACCTTATGAAAAAAAAACAATATGAAGTTACTATTTTAGATATGAATGTAATCTTTTTTATTTTCTGCTAAAAATGAATTAATTGTTGTTTATAATATTCTGATACATTTCATGAAGGATAAATGTAATTATTACAACAAAATTAGTTTGAAAAATAATTTGTGCTCGAGCCGATATATCGGCTCATGGCACTTTTCGCCTGTGGAGCAAAAGCCGATATAACGGCCTGTGGCACTAAGAGGGTTAAACTCAGCGCATCGTGGTAGGAGAACTACTGAAGTCACACTCGCACAGATCGCGTTGATGGCTCTAAGGCAAGCTCCAATAATTCAGATACTGAAGCCACTGCCCAAAAAGCATTACCAAAATTCATTTAATTATTTTTCGTCTGTAAATATGTTTACATACCACTAATACCACTTCCTGAGTACTACTGCCCCATGCGAGAGAGTTGACTTACGTCAATGAGATAGATTGCGAGAGATAATGGTCATTTTCTTCACAACCATTTCATAACTAATAAAGTCACTCCTTTGATACGGATGTCTATTACTGATCACATAAATCCAAAAGTTTGGCCAGGAAAAATGTTATCTTCATTATATATTCATTTTTCAGAGCGACATAGAGAATATTATCATGACTCCTCACTACATCTCTAGGTCTGACAGATGCGATAAGAGAGATACACTGCCGAACAGATAGGTACAAAAACTCTTTCTTCTCGCGAACACTAAGGGACCACATCCATCTTGAATTCTGCGAATTTCCGTTTAGCGCAAAATGTTGGATCGCATCGCAATGCAAGTCGTGGGGGAGCGAGTTGTGTTGATTACCTGTGCCGGACCGACTTCTGTGGAACGAGCGGTCCTTCTGCTCCTATCATTCCTATCGGTTCATCTTTCTTTCCGGGCCATCGTCCTCTCGGTCCGCCGGTTCCTTGAACACTGCAATCATGAATATATTGTTACGATTTCGGGGTTCGTGAAATAAAACACAACTTGGCGACAAAATAAACCACTCCATCAACACTTTATTTATCATCAACACAGGCCAACAACTCTCCCTAACAACCATATGTTTAATTACATTTATATTCACATAATTTACGACTTTATATAAAATACATAAAGAGACGACTCGTCACAATATATATTGAGCCGGAGCTATATACATCAATATATACTACGTTTACCAATCGAACTCAGATCGATTTGGCCGGTTCAGCACGGTATCAAGAGAGTACTCGGAAAATGTGATGAGAAAGTGAAAGAACGTTGTTATTTTTCAATCGATAGGCCTCATCTGGAATATGCTGTTAGCGTAAGGGATCCATACGAAGCGGGGTTGATATCAGAGTTAGATCGCGTACAGCGAAGAGGAAACGGTTTATAAAAATAGGTTTGTGAAACGATGCTACGATAAGTTGGCTAGTGTGTCTGGACTGTTAGAAGAATTAGGATGGGAATCGCTATCACAGCGTAGAATAAATTATAGGCTTAACCTCCTAAATAAATTGCAGGAAAATCATTTTACTGAATACGTAAAAAACATACTATTAACCCCTTCGTACTACGGCAGATTAGATGGCGCCAATAAAATTAGAGAGCTAGATTGTAGAACCGATAGGTATAAAATGTCATTTTTTCCGCGTACCATTCGGGACCATAACAGCTGTGATCGTCGTCATGAATAGTTCGAGTATTGACAATAGGCAGGCAGTAAATCTTTCTCATTATATTCTCTACTCTCTTATTTATGCATGATGTAAATATTGATGTTCTTATTTATGCATGATATTTTGAATCTGTAGTAGTAGTCTTTGTATCCCTTGCATGTTGGAACGATTGAAGATAGAATGTTTCTTGGGTATTAGATTTTTAATTGGCGCTTTGCATGTGTGGTACGCGGGTTTTAATGTAATGTCGGTGTTCTACCATATCATTCATACATGCCTGGTGCGAAAGCACCCCCTGCCACACACCCTTTGGGTGGCTTGCAGGGTATGACGTAGATGTAGCTGTATGGTTAACGCAACGGGCTAGTAGGATCGATATGATAATCGGGCTAACTTGCCCCGCTTTTTCTGCCAGTTTGAGATTTCAAATCGATATGACCCGTTTCAAATCGATATTTCAAGCGATTTCGCATTGGTAAACCAGGCGACCTGAGTCGGCTGTCTTAAATTCGATTGGGAAATATGATAGACAGTATGTCATGATAGAAAATATTCATGGTCGATCCTTTCGGTCCATCTTTCCTTTAGCTCCTTTCTTTGTCTTTCTTCCACTCCTTCACTCCCATATTTATGAGATAAGATGCTCTTTATGAGACCCCAAAGATTCATCTGCAGATGCTATCGGTCTAATTGGCGGCACGTTTTCTCTTGATAGTGGAGCCACTCGGCACGATATGCTTGGTCTCTGTCGCAGCTGAGGCCAAAATGAACAACTGAAGCGCCTTTTCAGATAAGGTTGTTAGGACCAGCTTTGGTCCAGATTTTATTCTCCACCTCCTCAGTTGCATTGCGTTGGTGCTGTGAATCTTGTGGAGATCTTTCGCGACCTAATCTTCGGCCGCCACGCGGCTGGTCACTGAGTAGAAATTACTTCAGTGCCGCTGCTTCACGCTCGGTACAGATAATGTGGATGCACGCACGGAAAAAAACATCGGATCAGTTGCTTCTAGAGCTGTGTCGTTCATGAATGATTCGTTCATAATGAACGATTCAATGGCATGAACCGAATGATTGAATCTACGTTTTCCACTCGAATCGTTCAAAATGAACGATTTGTCTGGAAGATTCAAATCCAGCGAATCCAAATCGTTCAATATGAGTGATTTGTGTGGAAGATTCAAATCCAGCGAATCCAAATCGTTCATTTGAACGATTTGGATTTCCACACAAATCGTTCAATATGAACGATTTGGGTAGAAGATTCTGCTAGCAATTCTCCGAATCCGCCAAATCCAAATCGTTCAATAAGAACCCTGTAAATACCCTTGTAACACCTTGTCAAAGGTCTTGTGTTTCCAAATTGGAGCATCACACTTCACTTTTTTTGTTATTTTGCACACTAATATTTAAAATGCAGTAAGTCGACAGATTCACATAGATTCAAGATTCACATGGATTCAAGATTCACACGGATTCGAGATTCACATGGATTCAAGATTCACATGGATTCGAGTTTCAGTTGGGTTCGAGGTTCACATGGATTCGAGATTCACACGGATTCGAGATTCGCATGGATTCAAGATTCACATGGATTCGAGTTTCAGTTGGATTCGAGATTCACATGGATTCAAGATTCACATGGATTCGAGATTCACATGGATTCGAGATTCACTCGTGGATTTGGTTCATTCGGTTCATTATGAACGATTTAAAGAACCGAATCATTGCCGCGAATCAAATCCCATGAACCGAATCCACAAAATGAACCGAAATTCCAACATCTAGTTACTTCTCAACTCGCAGCGTTAAGCCACGTTCACACTATGTAGCAAAACCTGCTATATAGCCAAATTTATTTAACAATTGCTACATACAGCAAAACTCAAAACGGAGAAAGGTTATACGAAGCAGTTTTGGATGCTATTTGTAACTTTTTCTGCTATATGTATCAAAAATTATGTTATCTATTCGGAGTCGGTAAGATCAAAGGGAATTTTGGCTACATGTAACATTTGCTACAAATAGCAAATGTTATACACAAATGTTAAACCCAAAACCTTCGTTTTTTTCTGTGAGCCGCCAAAATTATTGTAATGGCTGCCGCTAGCACTAAATCCTTCCTCCTCGACATCTTTTATGAAACTATTTTTCTGCATTATTTTTGCTAAATGTATCATGGATCAATTTGGAAAAGCTGTAAAATATAGCATTTGCTATATAACTTTAGTTCTATGTATCACTGCTACATATAGCAAAAGTTATATAGCAGATAAAATGTAACACAACAATAGTAATATCCACACTTTAATATATTACTTCAACACCGACCATGGTTTGCCGATGATGCAGTAGTGTATAAGGAAATTAGAAATGAAGAGGACAGACAGTGTTTAGCTAAGGATTTAGATGCGATTGATGATTGGAGTGATAGATGGCAGCTAGAATTAAATTTGAAGAAATGCGCGATTATGAATTTTTGGAAAAAGAATGGCCTTCCCCGGAATAATTATAGCATCAAAGAATACAAAATATGTAACGTAGAATCTATTAAATACTTAGGCGTCACCATCAGTGAAGACATGTCATGGGGGAAACACATAAGGGAAATAACTAGTGTAGCAAACCGTAGATTAGGATTCGTAAAAAGGGTTCTAGGCAAATGCGATGAGAGAGTCCGAGAAAGAAGCTATTTTACACTTGTCAGGACTCATTTAGAATATGCCGCTAGTATATGGGATCCGTACGAGGAAGGTATGATTAAAGAATTAGAGCGCGTGCTAAGGAGATCTGCTAGGTTTGTTAAAGGCCGTTATGATAATTGTATTAGTGTTACGAGTTTAATAGAAGAACTAGGATGGGAATTACTATCAGAACGCAAGTTAAAATTTAGGTTAAACCTTTTAAGTAAATTCGAAACCGATTTGTTCACAGATGACGTTAGATATATATTAAGAACCCCTGCGTATTATGCTAGGTTTGACCATATTAACAAAATTAGAGAGATAGATTGTCGTACCGATAGATTTAAAATGTTATTTTTCCCGCGTACCATAAGAGAGAACAATAGGCAACGTAGCAAATGGGATAGGTAGGTGTAACATAGTTAGAATAGTCTGTAGTGCATGATGCATGTAATAACTACCAATAATCCCTTCCTTATTATGTAGATTTTAACCTGTACTATACCGTAGTAACTAATATTCTATTGTAATAACTACTGCAATTACTTGCAATAACTAATAATCTACTGTAGTAACTAATAAACTATGACCCTATTTTCTAGCATGTCTACATTATATATCCTACTTACATGGCAATAGTGCATGTTTGATGATCTTCACCCCCTGCCACACACCCTCGTGGTGGCTCGCAGGGTATTACGTAGATGTACGTAGATGGTTTCGACATACTATGTCATTTTCAAGGTGATGGGACAGACACTCTCACATGTATTTATACCAGAGCGACCAGAGCCAAGGTAGGAGGAGGGGGTATATGGAAGAGGCGTGGGGGGGGAGTGGGAGGGGGAAAGAACAGATTGGGTGAACATATGAAGGTCGATGACGTAAAACAGGACAAAGTGGGGTGTTGGTGAAGGTCAGGGTTTTGTTATAGGGACGCTTAGCTTTAACAAAGGTGAGTCAGAACAGAATAAAACATCGTTGCAAAGTTCATCCGGGCTATTGACAATTTCAAATTTTTCCATAAAATCCAATTTAAGCCCTTTGTCGTTACAATGTAAAATATCTATGCCAAAGTTGCTAAAATGATTACACCGGCATAAATGATTTGCAAAACAAGATTTTCCATCATTATGTATAAAACTTCTTCTATGTTCCTTCACTCTGGATTTAAAACTTCTACCAGTCTGTCCAACATAACAAATACCACAGTCCTCACACTTTGATTTATACACTCCACTTTTGTCCATACGGTCATAATTGTCCTTAGAATTGAATAAAATCTTGTCAAGCGTCAAAGGGTTATAAAATGAGATGTTACAATTATTTTTGGGGACAATATTCTGTAGTTTATAAGATATATTTCTAATAAAAGGTAATTTGACCCAGAGGGTAATTTTATTCGGGACCATACACAGAGATGTCAACAATTTGGTAGTTCTTTTGGAGCGATAGCGGTTAGCATCATGTCTAAGCACTTAATGTTGAAGCCATTCCTAATTGCTATGGTTTTTATTACTTTGAGTTCTTTATGAAAATTATGGATCGTCATCGGAATGTTCACTAGACGGTTGATCACACACCTCAATGCGGCTAGCTTGTGCGAATGATGGTGAGATGAATCTACAGGAATAATCACATCTGTGAAGGTATCTTTTCTGTATATACAGAGATCATGTTTACCTCTGTTAATTGAAACATTTAAATTCAAGAAATTGATTTTGTCCCCGCCATACTCAACAGTAAATTTTATCTTGTCATGGATGGAGTTTAAAAGATTGTTAAAATTATTTAATTGGCATAACGAGCCCGTCCATAAACAAAGAATATCATCTACATATCTAAACCAGTAGACTACCTTGGTCAATAGAGGGTGACCAGAGGTAAACAGTTTAGACTCCAAATTACCCATGAATATTTCTGCTAGAATCGGGGAGAGAGGCGATCCCATAGCAAGGCCACTATTTTGTAGGTAAAAACAACCATTGTAAATAAAGTAATTTTGTGAGAGACACATATCTAGAAGCTTCTCCATCTCTTTATAGATCACCGGGTCACATTTGGAGTCCTTCAACAAGTTTAGGGTCAAGCTAGAAGCTTCAGTAGCCGGAATAGAGGTAAACAGATTGGTGACATCGAAGGAGATAAGTTTCGCGTTGGGAGGGGGAACTATGATGGAAATTTTATCTGCTAAATCAATTGAATTTTTAATGCTTTGCTTAGGTATAAAAGAAGAAAGTTGTCTGATTAAAATATTTAATTTGGCCGCTAGCTTTTGGGAAGGAGCCATGAAATGTGAAACTACTGGTCTAATGGGGATATCAACTTTTTGGGGATATTACTATTGTTGTGTTGAATTTTATCATGGATATATCGCATTTCCACCATGTAAAGCCTGAAACGATTTCATACGTTATATAGCAGGTTTTGCTACATAGTGGAAACGCGGCTTTAATATCGTAGTTTATTTAATAGCTGTATTTTTTAACGTAGCCAAACCAATTTCTTATTCTATATTTTTTCTTTTTCTCCTAGTTAGAGCTTGCGTAAGAAATAAACTCCTTAGGGTTCATATATGAAACATTTTAGTTCAACGTCATCTAAAAAAGTTGCCTACTGTCGGCGCAGAAATTATGTGCACTCGAGTTTGGATACAAATAAAAAGTTAACGAAAATACTTACAGAAAACCTAATGATACCATCATTTTTATCACTTATTTCTACGTTTTGTAATGGAAAATTTTAATTTTTTTGATGAATTTTCATATTTTTTACTACAGTTATAACGTAAAAAGTACCGGTTATTTACGGCGCGCGGGAAAAGCTCCAACTTTGATACTTTGTAACTCAAACACAAGATCATCAATGTCAACTATATTTATGTAAATGGAGGATAGATGTTTGCTATAGATTGTGCGAGTTTCAACTATGTATGTTTCATTGAAATAAAGTTATTATTAATTTTTTAAAGTTATTGCATTTCAAAACTGGGGCATCGTAAGATTTCGTTCTTGGTCTCGTTGCAATTGGCATGCCTTGAACGTTTCCAATATGTTATTGCCCAAAACATCTATAAGCGCGTTTAATTTAAATCGAGTGTTATTTATAATGGACGAAGTGAGAGGTCCGGTTAGGCGAAACGCCTAGCCGAATCGGTGCTGTGTTGCCATCACTCTATTTAAATTAAACGCGCTTATAGATGTTTTGGGCAATAACATATTGGACACGTTCAAGGCATGCCAATTGCAACGAGACCAAGAACGAAATCTTACGATGCCCCAGTTTTGAAATGCAATAATTTTAAAAAATTAATTATAACTTTATTTCAATGAAACATACATAGTTGAAACTCGCACAATCTATAGCAAACATATCTATCCTCCATTTAAAGAAATGAAGTTGTCATTGAAGGACTTGTGTTTGAGTTACAAGGTATCAAAGTCGGAGCTTTTCCGGCGCGCCGTAAATAACCGGTACTTTTTACGTTATAACTGTAGTAAAAAATATGAAAATTCATCAAAAAAATTAAAATTTCCCATTACAAAACGTAGAAATAAGTGATAAAAATGATGGTATCATTAGGTTTTCTGTAAGTATTTTCGTTAACTTTTTATTTGTATCCAAACTCGAGTGCACATAATTTCTGCGCCGACAGTAATGTAATATTGCCTCCTCTCTATTATTCTATCCAAAATTCTTAAATGCCGTAACTGCAGTATACCAAGTTCTCCTAGTTTTTTTTATTTTTACTTTATTTAAATACCCAGAGCATATTGGTAATGAGAATACACGCCCACCAATAATAAAGGAACGGTTAACGTGTGAAAATGAACGGGTCCCAAAAAGGAGCGGTCCAGAGTGAACGAGTTCTCAAAAAGGAACGGATTTGCCAATCTCTATAACTATATTCAAGAGACAATGATTAGGCTCATTCCTCTGAACGGACGGGGAGGGGTGACGCACCGTGCGCCAGTACATGTAGAGGAGAGAGGGGTAGTGCCTCGGGAGGGAAAGGGAATGGTGCGGGCTATTCCACGTTGGTGCTGTGAGGCGGCTTTTGGGAGTGGCTCGAATTGCGCGGGACCGTATCTTGGAAACGCAGACAGATACATGAAAACCGACGACATTTAGTTGTTTTTGAACCGCGAGAGATAATCTCTATCCCGAAACGAAGTGGTCACGTGGTACAACAACGAAGACGAGGGAACGTGGGGGTTTCTGATTGGAGCTGGGGTTTTGAGTTCGAGTGGGGGGAACAGATGGTGGGGATAAAAGAATTGAAACATTGTAGCAGTTGCCGAAAGTTTTTCTGTGGAGCGAGGCGATCGCCGCTACGGGAAGAGTAGCAGATTGGGAAGGGTTATTATGCAATTAGAGCTGTGATAATTGATCCGTAAGTCAAGGGAAGTCGAGGAGTTGCCAATGGCCGGGCAGAGATTATATTGTTAGCGGTGGGCAACATTTCTGGTGACGCAAGAGAAGACAGGAGGGTGTATGGAGGGAGGGATTTAGAGAGGGGGGGCGAGAAAAAGATCGGATGTAATAATAATATTCTTTATTCCATTCATAAGTATGTATATACATTTGGTTATTTATTCAAAGTATAGGAATATAGCTACCCCAGAGGAACTACCTGATTTGGGGTTACCATCATCTGAATGTTATTATGGCAGAGCTGGTGCTGAACAATTATCAAACACATTATCTCAAAATAATATAGTGCTTCTATACCTTACTGTGCATTCAAACTATAAAAAAGAAAAACTCAAGTTCTTACGCGTTCACGATAACTTGATTTATTACAATAACTATGCATCTAGCATATTTTGTCTGTAGAATATGTGCTCATACAGAGAAATATATCTCATGTTTATGCAAGACATCAATTTCTTATGTATAAGCAAGATATCAATTTTCAACTTAAAAATTGTATTGATTTTTCTCATCCAGACAAGCATTAGGTCTAGGTGGACCAAAGCATTTTATTTATTTCTTTATCTTCACTAAGTTTATATTAAAATTATTTATTCTACTCAAGAAATATACTACCTTGGGTCTAAAAGTTAAGGTGTAACCGATTTTGTTGAAATATTTGGTCATCATTGTTATCGAAAAAGCGAATGCACCGTAAAAGCTTAAAGAAAAAAAAACCTTTTAAGTAACAGCCCGATAAAGTAGATCCATTTTACCTCCTCGTGGATCCTAAGATTAAGAGCGAAAAATTGTCCATCTGCCGTTATTTCTGAAACTCTTTAATAACTGATATGGGATGCCATTCGCTCCCACAGTGCTTCTTACCTTAATCACTAAACATGCCTTCTACATTCCACTGTCTGTTATCCTCGGTTCGAGGTTGTTTCTCTCGGCAATTCTGTCCTTATCTCTCTCTAAGTTCAAAGATTTCTTATCTCAGCGATGGAGGTCTTCAAAGCATTCCCTCCACCAATTCTGGACACTTTCGTGTTCGATCAGTAGGTATCTTCCCTGACTGTCCTTCACCTCTGGTATTGCTGGCGGGTCTCTTGTCTACCAATAACGTTGCCCCCTCAGCTGATAGTTGGCCCGCTTCCCACCCTTTCTGTAACTTTACCATATCCTCGCATTATCCCCTTCACCAATTTTCCTTCGCGCGAATAGTTCCCTAATCGCCTAACTTAGTAATTTAATTTCTTGTGCCTCGTCCTGTCGAACCTTCGCGATGACAATTCCTCACTTTCTTCTCTCCGGTTATTTCTCAATCATTTTTTCTGTGACCCTCGTATTGCAATGCTTTTTTCCATCGACCCCACATCTACATACTTCCCTGCGAGCTGCCGTATGGGAGAGTGGCAGGGGGGTGTTCGGACACCAGCCGTGTAAAGATGTAAGGTTTTTGGAGGTGAAATGGTGGCGTGTACTGTGGTAGTGTATTCATTGGAGTTCAGTTTTTAATTTTGATCACTTATTGCGCGCGGAAATAACGAGTTTATGCACCCATCTGTTCGGCAATGTATCCCTCTTATCTTATCACTTCTGTCAGACCTAGAGATGCAGTGAGGAGTCATGATTATATTCTCTGTGTCGCTCTAAAACACACCAGTTCTGACCCTATTTTTTATCTGCCGCTCTTTTTATTCATGTTTTCATACTTCACCATCTTTACTCGACTGTTCAAATAGCTTTGCTTCACCTATGCTCCTACAATCCAGCCTGTGGCATTCCCTTCTTTTTATCCATTTCATTGCTTCCACGTTCCATCTGTGCATTATGCTCCCTTTTCGGAGCCATTTGAATCATGCATGACAATGCAGAAGTCCTAAATTGTGAGCCGAGTCCGCAGTCGCTCCTGGAAAGCTCCGTGAGGTTTTAAACTTTACCAAGCCCCCATTACTGCTAGGTTGTTCTAAACGTACATCTACATCTACGTCATACCCTGCAAGCCACCCTAAGGGTGTGTGGCAGGGGGTGCGTCCACATCAGGCATGCATGAATGATATGGTATAACACCGAAATTACATTGATACCCGCGTACCACACATGCAAAGCGCCAATTAAAAATCTAATACCCAAGAAACATTCTATTTTCAATCGTTCCAACATGCAAGGGATACAAAGACTACTACTACAGATTCAAAATATCATGCATAAATAAGAACATCAATATTTACATCATGCATATATAAGGCAGTAGAGATATAATGAGAAAGATTTACTGTCTGCCTATTGTCAATACTCGAACTATTCATGACGACGATCACAGCTGTTATGGTCCCAAATGGTACGCGGAAAAAATGAAATTTTATACCTATCGGTTCTACAATCTAGCTCTCTAATTTTATTGGCGCGATCTAATCTGCCGTAGTACGAAGGGGTTAATAGTATGTTTTTTACGTCGTCAGTAAAATGATTTTCCTGAAATTTATTTAGGAGGTTAAGCCTATAATTTAATCTACGCTGTGATAGCGATTCCCATCCTAATTCTTCTAACAGTCCAGACACACTAGCCAACTTATTGTAGCTGAAGCGTCCCTACAATGTCCATCCAGGTGCAATTTTACAATGTAGCTAGTAATGAAATGAGTCATGAAATACTATTATGTAACAATATTAGTTAGAAAGCCATGATACCGGAGTGTGGAATGCTGCAATGTAACAAGGGTGATTCACGGTTTTTTTTCTCTGCACTACGATTCGACTGAAATTTCATTACTATGAGGTCACCTTCAGGAGGTAGACGCACTTTTCTTCTACTAAAAAGCTGAGGTACATCACCGTCACGCGGTTTATATTCATGATTGGACTTGACTTGAGCAGTGGGATACGCGTGCATCGGAGACAATGAAATCTACATTTACGTCATACCCTGCAAGCCACCCAAAGGGTGTGTGGCAGGGGGTGCTTTCGCACCAGGCATGCATGAATGATATGGTAGAACACCGACATTACGTTAAAACCCGCGTACCACACATGCAAAGCGCCAATTACAAATCTAATACCCAAGAAACATTCTATCTTCAATCGTTCCAACATGCAAGGGATACAAAGACTACTACTACATATCATGCATAAATAAGAACATCAATATTTACATCATGCATAAATAAGAGAGTAGAATATATAATGAGAAAGATTTACTGCCTGCCTATTGTCAATACTCGAACTATTCATGACGACGATCACAGCTGTTATGGTCCCGAATGGTACGCGGAAAAAATGACATTTTATACCTATCGGTTCTACAATCGAGCTCTCTAATTTGATTGGCGCGATCTAATCTGCCGTAGTACGAAGGGGTTAATAGTATGTTTTTTACGTATTCAGTAAAATGATTTTCCTGAAATTTATTTAGGAGGTTAAGCCTATAGTTTAATCTACGCTGTGATAGCGATTCCCATCCTATATCTTCTAACAGTCCAGACAAACCAGCCAACTTATCGTAGCATCGTTTCACAAACCTAGCTCCTCTTCGTTGTACGCGATCTAACTCTGATATCAACCCCGTTTCGTATGGATCCCATACACTAACAGCATATTCCAGATGAGGCCTAACGATTGAAAAATAACAACGTTCTTTCACTTTCTCATCACATTTTCCGAGTACTCTCTTGATAAAGCCTAGCTTCCTATATGCTTGACCGCATATTTCTCTAATATGTTTTCCCCAAGTTAGGTCGTGAGTAATTGTGACTCCTAAGTACTTTACAGACTCGGCGTGAATAATTTCCGTATTATTAATTCTGTAAGCCCTACCTGGCCTATTTTTCTTTTTCCAAAAGCTGACTGCGACGCACTTTTTTATGTTTAGTTCCATCTGCCACGTAGGCTTCTCTCATGTGTTATAAGAAGAACGATAAAAATTGAATTATAATCTGATTTCCCATCCGCTCCCATTCAGCTGCGGAAATTTTTGGCACTGTTCCTTCAACCTCTGCTCCCCCATAATGCAAAGAATTTGATATCTCCCTCGATTTAATCATGGTATAGCCAATTTTACACTAGAAGAAATCGGACAAAGTAGCAAAGACTTACGAAAGTGAATAGCGCTAGCGAAGGAGGCGTTTAATATTGGAAAGGAGCTGATGACGGGGACACTGGGTAAGGATGTGAAGAAGAGGCTGGTGAAGAGATTGATATGGAGCGTAGCGTTGTATGGAACAGAAACGTGGACCCTTCGAAAGGAGGACGAGAATAGGCCGCAGGCATTTGAGGAGTGGGTGTGGTGAAGGATGGAGAAGGTGCGGTGGACGGAGAGGAAGACTAACGAAGAAGTGCTTGAGATGGTGGGCGAGGAAAGGATACATCTTAATGAAATTCGAGATCGGCAGAGTAGGTGGATGGAAGATGTAATAAGGGGTTAAGGGTTGCTCAAGAATGCCATAGAGGGAAGGATGTTGGACAGGCAGAGAAGGGGAAGAAAGAGAATAGGTTTCATGGACAGGATTAAGAAGGGTAGATCGTATGCAGGGGCGAACAAGGATATACTAGAGGGAGATAGGCCCTTGAAAGTGTAGAATATGGGAGGAGATTCTCTGACATTCAATAAAGCCTACCTTAATCGGTAGAATGCTTAAAACAATAGTCAATTTGATATTTTCTCGGTATTTTCTAAGTGTTTCTCAAAGTTTTCTTTGGCTTCCGTCCGGGTGAGTGAGTCCATGTTGGCTGACGTTTCGACACTCGACTCGAGCATCATCCTCAGGGCAGAGGTGAATGAGGACGATGCTCAACTCACCCAACAGGACTCACTCACCCGGACGGAAGCCCGAGAAAAATTTGAGAAACTCATACGGTAGGAAAGCATCAGATCCTAATTCCTTTTCTAAGAGTACTTGCGCCTGTGGTGATGTTTAAATCAATTTTGGCATTAATAAGCTCTTCTCCTCCAACATATTTCCTCTGCCTTCTCACAGCAATAATTTATTGTCCCTGGGCCATAATATCTCACTTTATTTCTATCGCTCACATTCCCAACTTCTGTGTTTAAATGACCCATATCTATAAGATTTTTCTTACCTGGGACTTCCTTAATTAGGTATATCTAGAGGCCGCTTTACGCGGTACATTTTATTGTACAAACGATTGTATCACAGATTGTACAAGAAAACGAATGGAATTAGAGCAATATATATGATTCTAAAAATACATTTTTAAAATATTTCCTTAAATAAAGCATGCAATAAGCAAAGGCTATAGCTTCTGATTAGATATTAGAAATTTTGACGAAATAAAATTGAAATATTTTCAGCTAACATTCGCCTCGATGTGATTCTTTGATATTTGTTTATCAACAATCAAAGAACTAAGAAACACATTCATTTTCTCCTTTCGAAGAATACCAGTAGCTAATTAAATCGAACAATATACCTATTACGAATTATTTACACCTCATGTACATTTTTTTACTTATGTCTTTGTATGTTACTAATGAAAACACGGTTGCTAAATTTAGCACAAATTATGGCACGTACAAATTATTTTAATTGTTTCAACCGCCCGAATTTTGGCAACAAGTTTGAGAAAACTATGTTAACCCAAGTTTGGCTTCACAGGTCTAGAATAGGTCTAGAGAAAGTTTTATATGACCAGATAGCATCAAGTTTGGCATGACAAGTTTGCCACAAGCTTGACGTGATAGGTTTGTCGCAAGTTTGTTGCCATGTGGCTAGCAGGCAAGTCTGCTAAGTTCTAGCTACCAGACTAGTCGCGAAAAACATAATGCGAACTTACAGGTAGAAATCTACGCATGTGCTAAATGGGTGTAATATTCGTCAATCATGATAACATATGCTATCTGTCAATAAGTTACACCCATGAGTACAAAGGAAAGTGAGCGACACCTCCTGAGGTCTATCCCGGGACCTTCCATGTGCAGTGTGTTGGGAACAGTGGTCCCAAAGTGCCCTTCGCGAGGCGATGCGAAGGAGGCGGAAAGAATCAAGGGGAAGACCGAGAGGTGCTGGGGGTAGGATCCTGTCCGAACGTTATCATACATGTCCGAGGATGAACAAAATGTTTATCTATTGGATATTAAATGAACATTTGTTTATTCACAAGTATTTTGATTTTATTTTATATTAATCTTCCTGATTTAGCCAAGTAGCCTATGATCATACAAGTCGCATATAAGCATACGGTTGGGGCGTTTGGCATAATTTTGTGGAACTAAGTGGGGTCTAAAAAGTTTGGGAAACATAGCTGCATATAATGGCTTTGGTTCGGTTGTAACCATTTCTCTACTTCATGACTGATTCTCGTTTCACCTTGTACCATATCCAGGATGTCGGAAATTTTAATTCACATAATTACATCATATTGACGAGGAAACCTCAAAATACTCAAATATTAGGATCTAAGATGTAAGTCTGTCGCGGCAATGAAGTCCTCTCCTCAACACTGCCGAGATCGAACGTAACCACCGGGGATGCAGATCTACTAGTCCTCACGCTGCGCACTATCCTTTCTTTCCATTTCGTGATTACTTAAAATTTTTCGGGTGATCGGATATTCACGAGTGTATTGGTTACTTCAAATGGTTTCATTCTTATTCAAGAGGCTTTTCCTCTCAAGGCATTTACATTTTCTTCGGCATGAATGACTTATCAGGGGATAATTGAATCGTTTATCCCGTTCATTTCCATCAAATTCTCTCCCTGGAGATCAGCTTTGAATTAATGCCGTTGTTATGAGAGATATCTGCTTTCAAGGGAGAATACCTTCTAAATATCATATTTCATATCATACCGGGTGTTACGAGAGGCCCCACCTCTTAATCCGCCACCGCTGGTTATCAAGTCTATACGTGACAACTGCACAGTATTGGAGATTCGCACCATGATTACTACATCAATTACGACAGCTTCATGGAAGTGACAATTGAATATTCAACCATAGTTACAATTTAGGCATTGCAAAATAATATGGGGTACACACGCTACTTTCTATCCTTTACACGTTCATAGGTCATAATAACATGCTTGAACAATTCCTGATAACACCAATGGGACGTTAACTCGCGTTAACTTGTCATTTCTATCCTAGTATGATATAACTTCCGCTCGCCTTCGCGCGCTTTATAGAGAGCCAAGCATATGTTAAATTCAATCTTAAATCGCTTTCATTATTTTATTGAAGTTAAAAAATTAAAACATTAACACAGTAAAAATGTATTATTTCTGCAGATATTTATACGGGAAGTATTATGACTAATTTCCGCTCCGCAATTGGTACTTCCACTGGCTCTTCGGTCTGCTTGAGTAGTTCCCGTTGTGCCGTTTGGTGCGCAGTAGGCTTTTGTTATTCGGATCATAGGTGGAAGTTGTTAGCAGCAGTTGTTAGTTAAGTTGGTTAAGTTGTCGGTTGTCGCTGTTGTGGTGCTCAGTCAGTAAAGGGTGGAAAACATATCGCATCAATATACCCTAGTTTTGAATTGTCACAGTACGAAGTATTAAAAAAGAAGCTTAATAATGGATTCAGTGCGGCAATTGAAAACTGATATGATAAATACGGACTCGCAGTATGTTTCATGTCCGTATAACCCGAGTCATAGAATATTACGTGCTCGCCTTCAGTATCACCTAGTAAAATGTCGAAGGAATGTCAAGGTAAGTTAACTTCAGTTGCCCAGTTTGAAGTTAACTGGAATGGTTATTCCTTGTGAATCCTTAAGAACATTTTACTTTGGTGAACCTATAGCTGATTCTGATTGCATCATTATTTCACAACAGATGGCCGTTTTCATTTCTATGATTTTTTTCCAAATTTTCTAACAATTTAAATGCTCTGTGATCATCCGGCCAGCGACTAATGGCATGTATCTTGAATAACTGCTGTATCCCTCGAGTCAACGTTTTGTCGTTCTCACATTACAGGAGAAGCCCGAAGAAGAGAAAGTTATTTGCCCTTTGGATGCAACTCATCATGTGAATAAAGAGGAACTGGCGGAACACATGAAGGTTTGCCCCAATCGAAAAATAGTGGACTCTGAGAGATATTTAAGTGAGTATCAGTTTTCGTGGACGTGTGAATGTGGTAATTTGCTTGTTATGGAGAATGTATTTGCTAATTTCTTCTCATTTTCCCGCTGAAAGTTGACTCTGAAGCTCTTGAGCCCGCAACTTCATACAAGCTTCCAGATATGCCACCATGTGAAGAAAATTGGGATGATCCATCTGAGCAGGCATACACCTATGACCCAACGCCTCATTTGGAGAATCAGCCAATTTTGAGGTGGAGAAATGCGACTTGATAATTAATAATATAATATAGTTATAATTAATGTTATTATATTTTAGATTTTCATCTATATCGTAAAAAATTACAATGCTGTTATTGACGTTGGAATTCTTTCCCAGGACAATGCATGGAGCGACAAAATCCGAAAGGAAAATTTTTCGACAAGTCGAGCGAATGAAGATGATTCAATTTCAATCTGGGCAGTGAGTATTTGATTTTGACAATTTATGAGAAGCTGACCCCCTTGTTTGGTAAATATTTATATCATTAATTTAATCAGTGGCAATTTGTGAAGTATCGTTGGGAAAATCCGTGGTACCGGACGTGCAAACATTTACTTTTATTTTTATTGGTTATTCCTCTAACACCTGTTGTTTTGTGTGTCCGTGCTGATATAATATTACTTTTGATTAATTTTGAAAGTATGTTAAGAATGACTCAATGCGCACCAGATAAAAAGCCAATTAGCATTGATGCCAATGAGAAGTAGGTGTGGTGGTGAAATATCACAGGTCGGGCTTAGTGAAGAATTTCTTCAATTGTCAGTTGTTGATAATGATTAATGTTAGTAGTGTATGGGGCGCTAACATTTGGCATTCACCATCATCTGAAATGCCCCACACCTAATGGAGATTGAATAACTCGTTGTCCTCCTATAAAATTTCTGATTTACTGCGTCGTCGAATACGTTATCATTTCTCTCTCTTTCCTGCTCTGGCCTACTTATACCAGCCTCAAATTACCTATATATCCTTCAAAACCTTTCGCACTAAGCCACGAACTTGCATTTTCACCATGTTCTTGGTCTGTCTTTTGTTCTATTTTGTTAAGTAGTAAGTGAAAGTGGAGTGAAAATTGCGGAAAGCCGAGATGTCGACTCATTCACAGACCGTTGATTAATCGCTTTCATTTATTATATTTGACTTGTATTATTAAGATTATAATTAAGACTTATTATTATTTCCTATTTCAATTTGTATAAAATAAAATGGATATCTTAAGAAGTAACTTCATGAAGTTTCTTTTTCCAGATATGATACATATTATTAAATTTCCCTCTGAATCTTTCGCTAATAGCGATGGCTGAAGTCAGTGCTACGAGGGTAAAGTTAAAATAATGCCAATTCGATTCATGTTCCTCATTATAACTCTCATTCCACAGACCAATGAACACTGATTTGGCTGCCGCTGCTGTTGGTGTGACCATTGCCAATGGGAAGTTTGTGGGGGGACGTGGACGAGGGCACAATCGCACCGAATTGGGCAAGGGATCGGAGGGCTTGGGCCCAGCTAAGAACAAGGTAGACTTGGGGAAGATTGTGGGAGATGGAGTGGGTCGCACCCTGCCAGTGGAAGTTGCTCCCCTTCGTCAACCCAGACAGCAGTCAATGGCTTTGAGATTGGTCCAGTGCGGTTGTAAGTTGTTTTTTTGTCAATTTTCCATGTTAGAGGAGGTTTCCTGGTCACTTCATTAGTGAGTGTAATTGGTACATCCTTTCTTGACATTTTTAACCCTTGAATAACAGTACTTTCTCTTGTAATATGCCTGAACCCTTTTTCATATAATACTTGGTCTAGCGCAATACCTAGTATTTTGGTCAATACTTGGTATTAAGAGTATAATCCAGTATGGTTCGTTCATTTAGTTCTTGTATTATTGAATTTTTGAAATAGCAAATCTATGGCAGCAGGTGACCTAGGCAACCCTCAGAACATTTTATTTATTATTGAATTAATGTCTAGAAAATTGATTATAGCTATGGTAAGTGTGGGCAGCACTGATCTCAGAAAGTGAAGATCAGGAGAGAGGGATTAAAGGGTGACCAATTGACACTAGTAAGTTCTTTTAATTCTGCTGCACAGATGAAGCTGTAGGCCGACAGACAGACCTGGAAGTATACATGAATAGGTTCCAAAATTTATTCTTCCATTGGTCATCCCTTAAACTTTGCCAGTTGTGCTCGGTCATTCTTGAAATGAAAATGATAACATGTGTTACATTGGCCCTGGTAGGAATTTATAAGTATAGGAGTATTATTCTCATTAGTTCATGAGTTTTTTAAAATTTGACTTAACAATGAGATTTACTAGTTTTGAGCCTAATTTTACTTGAAGGTAGGCTGTGATTAGCAAAGTTTAGTTCATTGTACGAGATCGAGTGACTACTATTTATCATAGTTTCTTAATCATGAGTAAGATTCTTTGTATGTTAAAGGTGCTTAATCATTCCTGCAGGTGAAGAGTTTCAGCTAATAGTCTTTACGTTGGTGTGGATTACAGCTGGTGCTCTGAATTGTTATGCGCATATGTTATTTTTATTGCATACATTCAATGTAGACCTAGCATTTCTAATTGCCCAAAAAGTGTGATATGAGTTGGGAAATGCTCAGTAATATTTTTAATGTGGTAGGTAGTTTGTTTTAATTGGGTGTACATAAAGAAGCAAAGTTAAATGAGTAAGAGAAGGTGATTTTTTTGCCGCTGGGACTCTCTATGGCTGCTATTCTGAATGAGGTAGCTGTACAGCTATATGCCAAAAATAGTTTTCGTAATGCTTTCGGTTCGAAGAATAGCATCAATGATGCTATTTGTGATTCTGAATGCAGACTGACGCCTGGGAGCGATGCTGTTTTAGGCGACTATCTGATTCCCACGTTATTCTAATAGCGTCAAGCCATTCTCGAGTGAAACGGCCACCTGATTCTTTATCACGCGTTATCTAACGAGGATACAGCAAAATATGCATTGAAAAGTGTTCCTAAAAACAAAAATATTAGCAGGATTGGCTGGTCAATACATATATTCCAGTAAACATAAAAAATTCTTCTCGTGAATAGTAGGCATATGTGCCAAGCTTGACGGGAAGGAAAAGTGAGCAAACTTATTTGAAACTTAACCTAGTTGAGTTTAAGCATTAAAATGGAAACTTTCCTTGACATTGCCTTTTCCCGTGCCTCTCATTGTAGGCTGGTAAGTCGGCTCGAAATATTGCTTACATTCACATTCACTTCCAACCTCACATTTCCCAACGGTCCCACAAGATTTTCAAGAGGCTAATTGCGATGTCTAACCATCTTATTAAGACCATGGGCTATTTACAAAAATACATGTCAAATATCCGTGATGAAATAATTGAAATTTACTATCACCTCACTTTCCTTGATACACTTATATATCAATATTCCCACTTCGTATGCATCTAAACGTCGTCTGCTCAGTCGGATAAGTGGTGAGAATAAAATAAACAACCCAACAGATACACAAAAACAATATGCTTTGTTACTATTTTGAGTTGAACTGTAATTATATTTGTTTAAATTGTTCTCTCAGCATGGTAATCCATTATTTGTCAATATGTAACAAACGTTGCAAGAATTTTCTGAACTGAATATCCATTCACTGCACGGGTTCTCCGAAAGTTTTCTATCAGTTGATGAATTTAAGAGAATAGGTACTAGATTATTATAGGTAACAAATCCAATGATAACTTCAAATAAAAGTATTCTTTGAAGATAATGCTGGATCATTTTGCTTGAACATGCATGTCTCATGTATCCAAACGTTGTCTGCTCCCTCGAATAAATTGTGGAAGTTAAAATGTTAAAAAATTAACCTAAAAGATACATGAAAACAATACGCTTTTTTTACGATGGTGAGGTGAACTATCATTATAGGAATTAAAATTGTTTTCCGGCTCGGGTAGTTGTTATATGTTCATATAGGTATACATAACAAACATCACCAGACTCTTCTAAACTGAAATCCCGTTCACAAAATCTAAAATTATCAGAGTTATCCATCAGCTGATGAATGCAGAGCAAAATAAAGTATAATAATAGTATCTGAAGACAGCATTGAATGAATTTAGTTGGATTATTTATTGAAAACACTCTTTCATGCACCAGACTCACGGCATCCATGGCGAAGGTCTCAGCTGTTTGTGAAAAATGTAAACATCGCTCGTCATTGGCTGCCTGAATTTCCAATTACTGTACCAGGTTTTCATACCCAAAGGGGCAGGATTAATAATAGCGTTACGGAACCGATGCCTTGGATAGCTGCATAGTATTCAGATCGCTTTTGACGCTATTCTGGAGCAAGGAATAGCATTAGCCAGAAATAGAGTCGCTCGATTCAGAATAGCAGCCTATAACTGCCTGTGTTTGACTTCTGATGAAGATTCACCTCAGGCACAGATGGTTACATATAGATAGATAGAATAGAAATATTTGCTGGAGAGAGGGGGGGGGGTAGAAGGATATTTCCAAGTTTTAGTGGCTTTCATACAAAGTTATAAAATGGAATCCATGAAGTTTGTGGCAAGCCTTAATTGACTTCTTGGCAGTCAGAGAATGTTGTGTGTCAGAAATCTGGGAAACCATTTATATTATGTTTTATGGCGAGAAGTCAGCATGTATTACTTTCATATCACAATTGAGTTCAATATTCAGAAAATACAATGTCCTTTTTCTCTATGTCACTTTCACTGATGGCATGTAAAAAGATACTACATATTAATCAATCAGTAGATTAGTGTGCCCTGGCATTGCTTGTGGCTTGTCTGGGAATACATTCTAGAAATCATATTCAGCAAATCATTATCCGAAGGCAAGGTACACCAAGTCTGGAAAATGGCCAGCTCATGCCAATCTTTAAAAAAGGAAATAGACAGGACCGAGGAAATTACCAGCCTATATCGTTAACATCATTCTAACACAAGATTCCCTAAAGTTATTTAGTTTGCTGTATTATGACATTCTTAGATAATCAAATCTTCTTACAGAGGAGTCAGTATGGCTTCCGTAAGGGTAGACCTAGTGTAACACAGCTAGTGTTCTTCCTTCATGACATCCTAAAATCAGCAAAAGCGAAAAAGCAAGTTGGCCTGTTGTTCCTTGATTTTAAGAAAGGAGTTGGCAAAGTTCCTCATAAAACTCATATACAATTTTCAGTGATGCAGAGTAAATGGATAAATAGTGAATTGGATGTGGGACTTTCTCAATGATTGGTAACAAAAATTAGTTATTGATGGTATTATCTCTGGTATGGTTAGTCACACATATAGTGTTCCACAGGGAAGCATGATTGGCCCTCTTTCATTTATTATTTATATAAATGACCAAAATTCTTGAGTTAGCAGTTAACTAAGATTAATGCAGACTCTACAGCCATCTACCAGGAAGATCCGGACTCAGAAGTTCTATCATTGGACCTAAACAACATTCATTCTTGGTGGCAGGAGTGAGTACTAGCACTAATTATTGGTAAATATACCACAATACACTTTTTGTGGAAGGCGTCACACCAACGCTATATCTGAACTTTGGATAGAGTGAACATATTCTTCAGATAAAGGCATATTAGCTGGGAGTTACTTAACTTAAGACATCGTGGGGAACACACATACAAAATTTATGCGGCATAGCATTAAAAAACTAGGATTTATCAAGCTAGTAGCTTTCTAATAGAAAGGTCCGGGAATGTAAAAGTTAAAGAGAGGTACTACTTGGCTTTGGTTATGCCCCACCTTGAATATGCCACTATCATTTGGGTCCCTGAATGGAAATAAACCAAAAATATTAAATAAGCACAAAGATAAGTTGCGCGGTTTGTTAAAAACTGCTACTGACAAACTATCCTTCCTCCCAAAACACTATCCTCCCAAAGCATTCTTCTCATGGTGCTCTAATACCCTCTCCCACATGCCCATACGGTGGCTTAGTATGTAGTGGCGGTAGGGTAGTGTGCAGATGTACAATCAACCTTTTCAAATGCATCATTATTGCGAACAGGAAGTGCCTAGTGTATTGGTCAGTGGTAAGTCCTGATATGAAACTTGCATTCTTCAAGGTGATGCATTTCATGGCTCATCAGTAATAGAGGTACATATGGTTCTATGCAGCTGAAACACTGACAGAGTCACCTATTGACCTGAAAATTAATTTGCTGACTCAACTGAAAGTTGAGGAAAGGTTTACATCGGTAATTCAAGTTGGTAAATTGGTAAAAGGTATTAGTGTGTTGTACAGAAGTTGCTATTAAGAGTGCTTAAGAATATGATGGTAGGGGAAAGATCTTGGTAGGATTGTGACATTGTGGAATAATGAAAAAAGTAATTTTTGGCATCAGAGTTCGAAGTCCAAGTTTGACCTCTGATGGTAATGTTGCAAAGTCAATATTGGTCAGTCTCAATTAAGTTAGCGTGGAGAATCCCAAAGTTTTTTATTCAATTCTTCTCTATGATCATTTTGCATGTTCATACTTAGGTACGTAAATAATTTTGCTCTGGCTTGGCACAAGTCTTTTTGGATATATATGCAGTGACTGTGGTCATCTTTTATTACTCATGAACTTTTCGAGTGGACAAATTATAATCTGCACAAAAAACGGAAAAACATTGGCAATGAAAATTTTAATGCATTATGAACTGGTAAAAAATATCTCTATTTTAATTTAGTGGATCAATTTCTGACGTCTAATTGAGGCTGAATGGTTTTCTGCTCAAGGTCTGAGGGCTTGCTAATGAGTATCTTTTGGTTGGTGATTTGAGATTGTTAATGCTGTGCATAAATTTATATTTGCCTGTAAGAAGCTGTCAAAATCATAGTAAATGAAGGAAATGCTTGGGGAGAATGTAATTATCAACAAGTTAATGTAATGCATTATCTATTTCAATTTAGTTTTCCTCCATGGCAAAAGCCCTTGGGCATGACATGATGACGAATGCATGAAGCTAAAGAAAATAATTATCACAGTAGTTCAAAAGCCATTGCAAATAATGACAACATAACAGAAAAAGAACAAAAGACATTACAATTAATGACCTGAGAAAGAAAATTCAAATGTTCAATTATGGTGTGCCAAATATTAGTGATAAAAGTAGCTGTATATTTCGTAATGATATTCAGACCAAGTTAAGGAGGAGATGAGACACCAGTAGCAGAAAGTTAATGAAAGTTGCCTTTTCTAGATGGCATTAATGTCATTAAACCATTTTAGAAGTCTATTTTTATGCACGACTTACCAGAAATACTCAGCATTATATATATATTTGTGGTTATAACCACAAATACACTATCTGTGAATGTTTACGGGAATTATTTCCACGGCAGGGAAAAAGCAGAGCAGTCACCCTCACAACCATTCAGAAAATCACTCACACAATGGACCCAACTTTAGGGAGAAACTGGCTCAAGAGGAGTGTAGTCCAAGAAATGACAAGGGCGTACATCAGATGCACATATTTTCAGATGCCGAACTAGTCACTGTCACTATGCTTTAATAATCGGCCCTGGTCACCCGTGGTGTCAGGAATCACCTCTGAAACAATCGCTTGGTGATCAGTCACTATGACCGGGCGTGGCATGTCGGGAACCACTCAACTCTGGTCACTATGACCGGCGTGGCGGTCAACGTGTTAATACCCACCAGTAGTCATATCATAAACCACGTAGATGAATATGAATGAATGAATAGATGAAATAAAAAAAATACCACGTAGATGAGCATGCTACCGTGCAGTATATTATTTACTCTGTGTGGTAGATGAACTTGCTACCAAGTAGTAGCCCTGTCCTAGTTTCTAGTCTGACCATGCATTGTCATCCTGACTGCTTTTGGCCTGTGCCTGGCATCTGGGCGAATGTATGCGGTTCGGATTTCAGCTGGGATGAGTGCTGCATGTCTGGTGAGGAATCACACTGTGCTATATGCCCTAGTGGTGGCTTGCACAGTATTTGATAGATGTAGATGAGTGTAAATTATGATATTTTTCAATGGCTAACAATATTTGAAACCTAAATCAATTTGTTATGATCGGTTTATTTGTACTGAGCTTGGAAAATGTTGGTCTCATGATTTTTTTCCTTTATCTTAGCGTCTGATGGAGATAAGGGTGCATCATATTTGGGTGAAAAGAGTCCAACGTCATCACCAAGCAAGACATCTAATAGTAAGCAAACAGAGATAACCAAAGGTGCTGATGTCGGACATAAGCAGCCCGAAAAGTTGAAGCTAGCCCCAGCAAAAAATAATAATAAGAAGCCTCCACTAGCCCAAGATTGGTGGAATCAAAATAATAATACCTCCGACAAAGTGAATACAGCTGCAGTGGACCTAGAGGAGTACAAAAGAAAGATAGAAGACTCTAGACTTGCTGCTCGAATGGGTTTGTCAACTGATGAAAGCATTGTTGATGACAATGAAAGAGCTCGGGACTTCACTTACCTGGATGATGAGTGGCAGGTCCAGGGTCGACGTGGAAGGGTCGCAGTGAGTTTGGTTTTCCTTTTGTGGTATTTGCTTGTGAGACCATTGCCGAGGAAGTGTAGAATTAATTAAAACTAGACCTTATGTCATTCTAAACATTAGTTGTTCCAGTGAATCATTCTCATCTTAGGGGGTAAAAGGTAAATGCTTTTCTAATACTTTATCTTGCTGTGGTTTCAATTTTAATTTTCATGGCGTTGATGGTGGATCTGTGTAGTAATAATAATAACAATAATACGACCGCTTGCCTGTACAATAATAATAATTCTTTATTCACTGCAAGCAAATTTTTGCAGTTTGGTCAATAATGCATACATGAAAATCAGGTTAATAAGATAAAAAAGAAGGTACTCATAAATTCATAGGTCACGTGCAAGTAACATTTGGATAGAAAACATAAGTAAGCAGATGAACGAAGACAAAATTTATGACGATATCATTATACAGTAATGGATTAATAATAAGTTTCATTATGTAAGTTAAAGGTAATTCGGAGACTTTTCCTGGCATGGAATATAAAATTCATTCACTGTGTATAGAGGTTTAATGATTGATTATTATATGTCTTCTAGAATTCATCATTATTTGTGCTCTGTTATTGTATGATTTGGTTTTGTTGTCTGAATCCTCGTTGAGGAGGATGAACCCAATAGGGGAATAGGCTTTGCGGGATGGTTAGAGTAATGGCTTGTCATTATTAAGGATTATGGTGTTCATATTAATGTGAAATCTCAATCTCTGCTTTGATTAGGATATCCTTGGCCGTAAGAAATGTCTCTGATCTTTGGTAAATGCTTTCCTTCAACCTTGGGTACAGTAGATTTACTATATATATTTCTCTTCGCCCTCATACCTACCACAGTATTTTTTCTGTTGAAACAGGAGTTCATTTTGAAATTGTGATATTCTGCTTTGTTGACAAGGATTTTTCCAGCTTCTACCACAAACTATTCAATGTGGCCAAAGTTTCTGATGCAGTCACAGTTTCTTTTCTTAGTGCAAATGGCTTGGTATCAAATCGTTTCAGAAGCTTGACAACCTGTTCAAAAGGTCCCAGTGATGACCATTTAGCTCCTCACTAAGTTGGAGCTCACTCGTGACTAGGCTGAGTGCATGTCTCTGTTCTAGCTGCTGTTGCATCAAGTGGAGCTCAGAATTTCTGTTCGTGCATTCATCTGGAATAAAATTGTGTGATTTTTACTTTTACTGTAAAATTTTATTACATATCTCCTGACTGTGGCAACCCTGTCTAACAGGAATTTTTCTGCTGCTCTTGGTAACATCACAGTACCTTAATAAAAGCCTGTTTTGTCCATCATATATTGACTGCCCCATAATCTATCAATTGATCCATCCTTCATGGTCTAAAAGACTCAGTCGTTGGTAATCTTCCCTTATTGCCTCTTCCCTTATAGCCTCTTCCCTTATTACCTCTTCCAGGAATAAATTCAAAACCTCCTGGGAAATTATAAACACTTATGTCAAGAAATCTTCAAAGCACATTCTACCAGATGTAACTAAATTAGTAAGTAAGTCAATAGGAAGTTATGATGAAATAATTAACATCTTTAACCAACTATTTACAATTGAACCCTCTCCACTAACACACACAGATTTTTTCCAAGTAACTGCTACATCCTCAATTTATAGTGTCGTTTTTTGTTCAACCCTGCACTGATGATTAATTGAACAAGATCATTTCAAAACTTGGTAAGAAACATTGGACTGTATGACTTGCCCGGTTCTGTAATTCTCAGTGTTTATGAACTTGTAAAGAAACCTTTGCTATATTTAATTTATGAATCGTTATCACAAGGTGTTTTCCCCTCTGCTCTGAAGCACTCTAAAATAGTACCTATTTATAAAAATAAAGGAAGTCCAAATGACATTAATACTTATCGACCCATTCATTACATTGCAGAACAAACTGGCTAAGGTGTTTGAATGGTTTTTGCTACTATAGTGCTCGCAGAGTTTCTGTGCACTGGAGAGTTCCTCCAAGCCTAGCTGCCCATGATAGATGAGCAGCGATTGGCTGCCGGCGTCCAATCCCGTAAATCGGTTCTTAGCTCAGTGCGCGCCGCGTATGAATACTTTTTTAATACTGACTTAAAGTTTTGTTTATTTATCGTGTAAACACGGTGACCTGCGCCGATGGGGATTACTTTCTAACCACACTGCGATGACTATTGCAATCACTGCAAGTTTTGACTCAATATCTATAGTAGTTTCTCGTCCAGAGTATTTCTATTCTAAAGGCCCTCGCGTCGGCAAGGCATAGCGTTCGTTTTCACCGATTCTTTTGGGTCGCCTCTTACAGTATTCGTACGCGGCGTGCGCTGAGCTAAGAGCTGATTTACGGGATTGGACACCGGCAGCCAATCGCTGCTCATCTACCATGGGCAGCTAGGCTTGGAGGAACTCTCCAGTGCACAGAAACTCTGCGAGCACTATAGGCTTGTTTCCTTCTTGGAAAAAAAATCACTACTCATTCAAAACCAGCATGGTTTTAGGGAGGGTAGATGTACAAACATAGCCATTTATGAAGCTATAGACTTCATCCTCACCTCACTTGACAATAAGCAGAAAACCTTTGGTATCTTTTTTGACTTCTCTAAGGCTTTTGATTTGGTTAATCAACATCGCCTCCTCAAAAAAATGTACACCCTGGGTATTAGAGGTATACCTTTCAAATGGCTAGAATCTTACCTTCTTAATTGAACTAATTTTGTGTCTCTCTTTGCCAATGGTACATACCACCACTCAAATGTAGCTCACAGTTCACTAGGGGTCCCTCAAGGTTCAATACTTGGTCCTATTTTGTTCTTAATCTATATAAATTCTCATCATGTCAGTGACACAACTAGTTCAAATTTACTTCTTTATGCTGACACTAACTTCCTTCTCTCATCATCTACTTACCGTACATTGATTGATGATGCCAATGCTATTTCAAATAAACTCTATACCTAGTGTAAAGAAAATCACCACTGCCTTAACACCCAAAAATGTCAGTAATATTTTCTCATAAAAAATTTGAAAATAACGTTATTGTTAAGTTCAACAATAATACTATTGAGCAGGTTAATTGTACAAAATTTCTTGGTGTGCACCTCGGTGACAACCTCTCTTGTGAACTTCATATTGACACACACATGAAAAAACTTAGCTCAGTGTGTTATCTAGTGAGACTTTTACGTAGTTCGGTAGGTTTAGATGCCCTATTAATCCTCATTTATGGTATCTTTTTCTCTCGCATGACATAATACATAATACTTTGGGGTTCATCCACGCATGCAGTGAAGATTTTCAAATTACAGAAGAGATTAGTCAGGATTATTTCTAATAAGCCATATAGCTCCCCATCCAGACCCATCTTTGCAAACTTAAACATTCTTCCTTTCCCTAGTGTATGTATCTTGTACTCTGTGATGTATGTGCAACAAAATCTGTCCAAATTCTCTATAAATGCTGATTTCCATTGCTATGAGACTTGAAGATCAAAAGATCTCCATCAAGGTAGTGTTAGGACTAGTGCATCCAGCTCTGGCCCTAAAGAAACAGGCATCAAACTATTTAACAAACTGCCCAATAGGATAAAAAACATAAAATCTTTGTGTGCTTTTAAATGTAATGTTCAAAGTTTCCTTCAGGAGAAAGTTTTACTCTGTAAATGAATATTTACATGACAAATCAACCTGACCTTTTAATATGTCAATGTGACTGATTATCTGTATTGTGCTCCTTGTGCTTAACATGACATTCTTGCCATTTGCTTCATGTTTTTGTTTTTGTATTTTGATTGTACATACATCTTCTTGACGTTTCTTATATCATGTGAAAATGTGATCTTTGGACAAGTAAATCATTAACATTGCACATACGCATTGCATAGAAATATTTATTGAAAAACCAAGCGAGGCATATTTATTAAAGTTGAGTGGTTCTTCGTGAAAATGCTATGCCATGAAATAAAAAAAATTCCCTTATTTTTCTGCTTGTACTCTAGAGATAGTTTTAATTCACTGACGGTTATTTTTTTCTGCAGAGAGGAACTTCTAATACTGGCCAGACTAAAAAATCGCTGGGAAGAGGAAGGAATTGGTAAAGAAGCATAAGGACCTGTCTCCAATTCAATCCTTCAATTGCTGTAAGTACAAGAGGAGAATTATTCCCTTTATACATCTCTGTTTCATATCAACATTTCGATTTGTTTAGAATATTAGCCATGGTTAAATGAGCCTGGAGATTTTATTTTGGGTATTAATATTCATACTGAATGTATTCATTTGATTGTTTTGTGATTAACTAAACATTTCAGATGACTGAACTGTCATGTTAAATGCATGCTCAAGGCTTTTATCATGGATTAATTAATTGGAATATTAAAAAATCAGGACCGTTTATATTGATAACTCTGGTTTTGATATTCTGCATTGTATTCAGAGTGATTTGTGTATTACTTCCAATCCAGGTCACAATTTAACCCTTTTGAGTGTGGCATGACGTGATATCAAGTCATGGTTGTCTTTACGATGGTGCTGATGATGTGATATCTTGTCAAGGGTACTGTGACTGTTCTAGATTTCACTAGGGAACTTAAACTAGGTCCTCTCATGAAAGCTGGAACACTCAAGGTACCCATGACATGACATCACATCATTAGCACCAGTATAAAGAAAACCATGACGTGATATCACGCCATGCCGCACTCAAAGGGTTAAGCTCTTATTCTAGGGAAATTTTGATATTTTTTATTCGAATTTATGAATGCATCACTATTGGCTTTTACTGTATTCATAGAACTGTGTTCGAACTTTGAGTGAGAATGTTTCTCATGAGGAGAGCTTAGTCATCAAGAGAATACCAAATTTTATTGCACATGGCAGAAGCATATGGCATATCCCCCAGCACCTCCTGATGTTGTAACATTTCATTGACTTTCTCTCTGTATGTTAATATTGTTGCTTATATCTTATCTATGTTTAATTGATATTTTGTTCTGGTTGAGAATTCATGAGGGGTCATCCAATGGAAATATGAACCTTTTATAGGTAAGTGGGTCGGCTGATCTGAATGCTCTCATTGCCCTGACGGCTTCTCTTGCAATGGAGTAAGCCTGCAGATATTTTTTGGTCTTACTTTGTTAGTCTTCTGCTAAGGTCCTCTTAAGTGGGCATGATTCCATATTTCTATGAGTGTGGATTTTTGTTTCTTTACATTTCCAGTATACACTATTTCATTCCAACATTCCAGTATTACACATTATCATCATTCACCTATGTAAGATTTATGGCTTTCCTGGCGAATGCTTAGTATATAAAGCTCTCAGGTTTCCAACTGGGTGATGGTGGTTTGTGGCACCTGAGAAAAAAGGTGCCACAAACCACCATCTCCCAGATGGAAACCTGAAAGTTTTGCATTCTAATCATTCACCTATTTTCCCGAAACACTTAAATGTTTATACACCAGGGGTCTGTTTATCAGCGCAACAAGTCCACAAGCTACAAGTCACATGACTATTTCACATGGCGGATGGGTTACTGAGATATATCAAATCAAAGACTTGTACCAGTCCAAAAAAATAGTGGACTTAATCATATTTTGGTGATTAAAATATATTTTGGATGTGTGCCTTGCAATATTTCCAATTAAAAAGTTGGTGCAATGTTTGTAGCTAAATACTAATGATTGAATAAGTGCTGAAAAATATTATAATGTTATAACTTACCTTATAAGATCCCAAGCAAATGTGAGTTTTTGGGTAAACCTAGGATAATCAAATCAAATCAGACCCCAACAGCGACGGGAAAAGAAGGGAAAGACAGCAGATTCTGACTTAATGTGTGGCCTGACCTGGAGCTGCAATGTTTGGACGAAATTCTCCTTGCTGGATGGCAAGCAAAGAAAAAACAATGAGTAAAGGAATGAAGTTTTGCTTGCTCTTGGTACATTACGTCGTTTCCAAATTATTAATGATGTCGCCTCCCAGTTCATTTTGCATTTATCCAAATTAGAGGCCATAGTGGAAGCGACTATGGATTGTAGCAAAGTGCAAAAACAAATAATTGATTTTTTTGTTAATAAGTAATTCTGTCGACAGAAGAGCTGAAGTTAATTTATAATAGACATTCAATCCTATTTCCTCTTGACTTTTTATTCACTGATTCTCTTTTCTGAGATCATCAGAATGGATTGGAAATAAAGGTAATGTGAAATGGAAATGCCCAACCATTCCCATATTCTTCTTCCCCACCAGGAAAATTCACTTTCCATCTTTCTTTCCATCTCAGTTGCTCCAAAACCTCCGCTTACTCTCCCCCATCACCTTTCCATCTTACTAGCAGCGAACCTATCAAGCACTTCCCTCCCACACTAGTCATATTTCTCCCTCAAGTGACCCTCCGTGTCCCCCTTCTCTGATCAAGCCCACCCACTCTATGGGTGGGCAAGAGCCATCCCCCTAACACCGAAGCCCTCCATGCCGACCCTCCAGAATCAGGCCCCTTCGTGGCCTTCGTAGCCCCCTCCCACCCGCTCAATACTAGGTCCAGATGGGATGTCGCCATCTGACTCTGCAGACCCCCCCCCATATGAACTCTTTAGACCATATAGAAGTCCCCTCTACTCTCAAGGAATCTGTGCATGCCAATGGGTCTAACACAGCCAAAATATAGTTTGTGGGCTCTGATGAAGGCTTCCGCTGGGCTTAGATGGTCCATGATGCATGGACCTGAGGAAGCCAACTGGACAGCTGATGAAATATTGTCCTCAAACCCGAAAACAGGAAACAACCTCTATAGTTTGTGGGCATATCTTGATTCATGATAAAAGCCCCTACTCTCCAGGGACAGCTGGTTGAGGTAAGGGAGGAGGAAGACAAGATATGACTTCTGCATTAGGCCAATTATTCATTGGGTGTTTATTCTTCGCGCGTATCCCTTGGCTTTGTCTCCCAGCTAGATCAACCTCCCTAGACTCCGAGATACTCCGAGACCATGGGTCTCACAGCTTAATTTGTGAGAGGGGGAACAATAAGTAAAAATATCCCACATTTGAATTCAATATCAAATCTTTAAATGAAGTCTTGAGATTTAATTAATGAAAAGCAGGCGACCTAATCTGAGTAGAACCACGACTGAAGCTTCTGTGTAATAGAGTGAAAAGCGAAAATTATTAATTTGTATTGTTAACATCATTAGTAGCCAATTAAGTGTAGAAGGAGCCATATCACTTTCACTGTTGAAGTGCGTGGCTTGTACAATATACTTTTGATAGGAGGTACACATTTAACTGGACTCCTTTAGAGGCTCATCTTTCAGCTCCATCATCGCGGAAATAACCGCGCACTAATAAGCGGAATCCAAGGTAGAATAATTATTGTTATTTCACAAAATTAACGGGTGTATAATTTTTGTACCAAATGCATAACATGCATCCATGGCATAGCATCCGTGACAGAATCTTCTTTTCACTATCTTTGCTTAATATAGGTACATATATTATGACATGGAGCATATGATCTTCTTCTAACAAAAATATATTCCTCTAATTTCTCTATCCAGTGCAAATTATCGCACAAGTCACACATTTCTGTGGTGCATGCTTAAATCAATATTACTGGTATCACAATATGTCGCTCACGCCAGAGTTACAAGTTCTCTAGTTAAGAAATGACATAGAAAAATGCGCTATAAAGCTTCATAGCCTTAGTCCAAACTGTGCGAAAAATTTTCAAAGATGCCTGATTGTCTTATCTCCTGCTCATTGAAAAAAACCAAAAGTTAGTTGCTTATATGTATATTTCTGTGGAGCATGGATGGAGGTTGATTCTTCTGATTGTCGGGATTTCTGCCGCAAAAGGATGGAACGGAATGGATGGTCCCGAGAATGAGAAGCATCAACCTCTGACAGGTTATTTGTGTTCAACCAAATGCACCCTATTGCCATGAATACAATACAAATTTAAACTAACTTTCATAAATAATGTGAGTACATCGCCATAGTGCATCGTAGTTTTAGGAAACAAAAAGTAGCTTCATTGCAATGCTCTTGAAAGATACTCGTTCATACAAAATTCGATATTACAAAGTGCCAATTTTTCCAGTCCCATTGACTTCATATTTTTGAGTTTCTACTGTAACTCTCTGCTGGTAGTCTGGAGAGTAATGCACTACTAAATATGATTTGAAACAAAATGCTTGCAGACTTACTCCTTTGCCTGGTTCAGGGCAGTGAAATCATTAAAATTCTTTGATTCAGCTTTCCCACTGTTTGTTGTTTCTGCCTGGATTGACTCTGATGTGATGAACCACTTAAAAGGTGGTCGTTGTTGTGTTACCAACTTAAGACAGCAAAATGTTTCTTTTTTTTGCAGGTATGCCTTTCTGCGAAATATCTCCGGAGTATGTTTTGTTAGTGTATTTGTTGCGATATGCTTCTCAATCCTGCAGTGTTAATAATTTTGGAGTACTATCAATGTTTTTCATGTGCAATCTGTAAATTTTCAGAGCTGGAGAATGGTCATGGCTGCCTTACAAAATTGGCCCCTATTCAATGCTAGGCATTCATGGAAATCATTGTATATTTCTTGCTTCTTCATTTTGATCTAATAGTACATGTTAATTTTAAGTTATATCATCCAGGTGAACTTTATTTCAATTTAGCTTGTTAACTCCATCACACATCATCTTGCATGTGACTTGAAATTGGTTGAGGAGTCAAGTATTTGCAGCCAGTTGTGGAGGCTATTGCATACATAAGTTGGGATTTTTTTAATATATTGATCTGCATTTTTAATGTGTTTGGAGCAGCTGACAAGCCTAGTCAATTTTATGCTTACACAGTTATATAAAATTAGTGATAAATTATAATTTCACGTGTTAACATGTCCATAAGGAATTAATCCTTAATATGGAGACATTTTTGAAATTTTATTGACAGCCACTTGAATTTTGTGTTTCATGTAAAATTGTGGGTCAGTTTTTAACTGTAGGGCTATGGAGCATCTGTTTTTTTAATAACTGCAACCAAGCTGATTGTTAAAATATCCAGACTCTTTGGCCTTCAGTGATTTTGGAATTTTTTGTCGGGTGAATATTCCGTATAGTGAACTTTTCAACAATTTTATCATGTAAATGTGGGTATTCACTTGGCTGCTTTGATCATATTGTGTGACTTTGTATCTACGATGATAACATGTGCTATTATTTCCTACTAGCTTGTGTATGGTAATTTTATCATAATTTTGTTCCTGTCTTAATAATTCATGTTAATGATGTTAAAATTCTTATGTGAAGTTTATACACTGCTTAAGTGTTTATGGTATTCAATCTTGTGTACATGCGTACACTGAGGCTCTATCTTGTGGGCTAATTACCTGAAAAATTTTAAGAATAAATATTTTCCCAAACTTTCTACATTAAAAACTCGTATGCATGAGAGTTGTTTTTCTAACACTTTCTTTGGTTCTTTTGCTGCTAGTGGGTCATACTGTTGGCTTTCCCTCCTGCTGCATGACCTATCCCTAGCCTGAAATTACATAAGTTGTCAATAATGAAATCATCCCTTCATGACTGAAATACTCCCATTAGTACATCTTCCTCAGTCGTTAATTTATCCTTCCATTTTTGTTTTTAAGTAAGGTGTGGAATTTTGCGAGGTGCTATAATTCCTGGTTATGTGCTAATAAGCTTCTCATAACTGCTTTACATTGTGTATTAGATATCTTTTATGCACAACTCTTATTTGGGTAAAGAAGTTACTCCTTGTTAATTTTTCTCGGCTTCAAAATGTAATTTTGAAAGCTATATTTTACTCCATTCAATTCCCTGATGCACTGCTTATCTTAGAAAAATCACCCAAAAGGACATTAACAAATGGAGTTATTTTTACTAGCTATACTAAGTAACCCTGGCAGTCCTGAGCACACACATGCACTGGAATTTTCCATTGTTAAAACATTATTACTTTCTCTTATAATTTAATCTCTTAGCAGTTGACTCAGTCAATTTAGCCTAACCCCCATGCCATTTTACTCTATATATCATTGAAATATTACTCTGGTGAATGAGATCAGGTGTTCCAATAGATCATATCCCAATAATCGGATGGCAGTATTGCATGTTGGCGGTGGGGAATAGATATTGCATGAGACTGCAAACTCTGTCTATTGTAATGGAAATAATTTTAATTCCTATTTCCATGTGTCTAAAGTGTGTTGGTTTGGAAATGAAGAGGGAGTCAACTGCATGAGATAAGCTTGGAAAAATTTCAAAATAAATAACCTCCAAAGTCACATCCGAAAATTTCCTGTCAGGTTGAAGTTTTCTTCCTGCCTGGCACTGATAGCGATGTCTAGTGGCAGCGATCTGCACTAGTTGGTCAGATCTGCACTTGTTGGTAGAACTGATGGACCTTGCCTTTGACTGAATATTGCATGGGCGTCAAGAGAGCAAAAGCATTGGTGATGAAAGTGATGTATATATGAAACATTTGCTCTAAAGAAGACAGTTTTCAATATTCACCAGGGTTAGGGTTCTTGCGATCAGATGTAGGATTCAATGCTGTGAGTTTATTCTCTAATTGGCACTCAGTAGTTTAGTCATAGGAAATGAAGAGGCCCTGTGACTTGCATTTGAAACGAATGTTGATTGGGGAAATTCCGGTGAAAAATGTGCTGATTAGCCTGCCAAGTGTATGCAATTAACAAATTTTGCTTGCAATTGATTGCAATGTCATGTATATAACAATTGTATGAAAAGCGAGGGGATGTGGTGGGGGCAACTTAAGTCTGCCACCCCGTCTGTGCTCAAGCTAAATTGCACTGAATTAAGTCAACCATCACCATTCAACCTGTCTTTGGTTTGGAGTTAATTGAAGAAAGATGAATGTTAAAAGTGGTGACTTTGTTGTGCTAAAATAGTGATAAGAACTTTGTAGACTCATTGACATTTAATGAGACTGGGTTAAGAGAGAAGTCTATGGAGAAAAATATCAAGAAAATCAGTCCTTTGCATCTGTAGTGTGTTCGCGACTGTCACAATGGAAAGAACAGCCTAAGGTCACATCAGCAGATGATTGCAAAGGATGAATAACTACAGAAGAGCTCTAAGAATGTGTCGATCGTCAGGGCTGTAAGTAATGTTGTTGGGTAATCATGCCTTGTAGGGCTGCCACCAACAACTCTTTGTGTCAGTGACTAATTTGGATAATGTTGTCATTATGATGCACTGAATCATACATCTGGCTGCGGTAGAACTATATTGTTCTGCCTGATATGTTGTCTATGTTATAAATCCAGTCAACAGTTGTTGCCTGTTATGAGTCCATTCATCACTCCGAAGCAGAATTCCCATGTTTATGGAATTCAAAGAGACCTCATTCAATTGCTTCCTAATTTCTGAGTGGGATGTGAGACATGCTCTCTTTTTCTTGTAATGGGTCTGAATGTAATTATTAGGAAAATTTGTTTATTAGTGTGGATAAGTACCTTTTAAGAAGCCATTTTACTTGAGCCATTCAATGGTGAATGATGACTCAACATTCAGTATTGTGGTAGTCTGTTGGTTAGAGTAAATAATTTTTTACTAATCAAACCAATGCTGAAATGAGTCTTCATGTAGAATTCCTTGTTAAATTATTAAGTAACAGTTTGACTATGATTCCCTGTTTTCTCTTTATATATTTTCTAATATGGGCACTCTCTTTAAAGCCCAATTTTTTCCATTTCATATTATGTACATTCTTTCTTCTCTGGCTGTCCCCTAAAAATGTTTTACCTCTCAATGTGCTAACTTGGCTTGAAGTTAGAATAATGCTCACTTTTTCAAAGTAATTCAGTGCTCTTCCCAACGTTGTGTAATCCTACATTATCTAGCTCATATCCCCTTATCTCATTCTTCATTCTTTTGGGTCTCTAATTGGTCCAATTAATGCAAGTCCTCAGAGTTAGATGGCATTGTTTCAGGATGTGCCACTCTGCAGAACGCAATGTAATGTGAGAAATTTACCACATCTGATACCTTGCTTTGTACCTCAAGTGGAATGGCTTTTAGTTTTGTGTTCGTTATTTTTGTAATTCTGCAAGGTCTATTTTTTATGCAGAGAATGAAATTTATGCCACACCCTATCCATATTTTTTCAGCTTGCTGAATAGTTGTGTGGGTGGTGGTTTAGTATATATGACGTTTGGACATTTTATGAAAAGCAGTCAATTGTGTATTTTATTATTATTGACATAGTGTTGTACCCTGGATGTTAGTTGTGACATATATTTACATATTACTGTCAGAAGTCCCATAATTATTTTCAGATAGAAGACAAATAGGGTAGTTAAGAAACAGGGTATTGGTATTGAAGCACATATTTTTATAGTACATGCATGAGAAGAGTAGTGTAGTATATTCAAACTTCTTGTGATGGTAAACGCAATAGCTCAAAGCTACTTTATTCACTTTGGTTTGATAGACTAGACAAGGGCCTTTATTATTCTGCTTCATAGTAGTGGAGCTTTTCATCTACTTTGATTTATTCAATGATTGTATTCATACACCCTAGCTTAATGCACCTTTGCCCACTTTCTGTAAAGGTCTGCTGATTAGTTACATGGAATAAAATTCATCCTGAAGTCTTAATTGCTTTCCCAGGGTTGGAAAAATATGTATTTTCTGATTTAAACGTACGACCTCTTCATCATAAAATCATTTCTTTTTCTTCATAAGGTCAAGACTTTTAGCCGAGTGTTTGGCATAGGTGCTGCTATTTCTTTAACTTTCAAATTCCTCAAAGCCGCAGCATTGGTTGTGAATATATTTTTCTCTGATTTAAATACCAGTTATTTTGGGGACCAGATGGCGAACAAAGTACATGCGTACATCAATTAGTGTTAGACTTCAATCCAAATTTGCTGTTGAGTCCATAGGACCTGTTGGAGAAGAAATTGGTCTGAGTAGGTGTCTAGCTGCAGTAAATTGTTTATATGTACAGAAATACCTTTTCAAGGCAAGATATTTCATGGCATAGCAGAAATATTTATATCATTGCTAATATTAAAAGTGCACAGCTACTTTTTTCATTTTGCTTGGAAAGACCAGACAAGGGCTTTTTTTATTATTCTACTTCATAGTAATGGAAGTTTCCAGCTTCTTTGATTTAGTCAGTGAGCATATTTACTCACCCTAGCTCAATGCACCTTTGACTACTAGGTACCTCTGAAGATCTGTTGATTAGATACCTGAATAGCAAATAATCCTGAGGTCTTTGCTGTTTTCATAGGGTTGGCTAAAAAGCAAAATTCAGCCATTTACCTATGACCTCTTAATCATGCAATAGGTCGACTTGCACCAATGTATTTGGCACGCTTGCTGCTCATTCTTAAACTTTCAAAATCCTCAAATCTGCTGCAGAGGTTGTGACCAAATTTTTCTATTATTTAAATACTGATCAGTTGGGGGACGAGATGGCTAATAAAGTACATACATTCATCAATCAATATTAGCCTTAAATCCAAATTGGCTGCCGACGAGTCCTTTGCATATTAATACATCTTCAACATGAGATATTTCATGGCTTTGGAGAAATTTTTATATTATTGCTTGGATGGTAAACGCACCACTACTATTTTCACTTTGGTTTGAAAGGCCAGACTTGGGATTTTATTATTCTGCTTCACATTAGTGGAGCTTTCCATCTTTGAACAATTTGATTTATTCAATGATTGTATTCATACACCCTAGCTTAATCCACCTTTGCCCTCTACCTGTCAATGTCTTCTGATTAATTGCCTGAATTGCTAACAATCCTGAGGTCTTTATTGATTTTGTAGGGTTGGCAAAAATGTATATTTAGCCATTTACTTTGGGCCTCTTAATCATGCAATAGATCGACTCGTGCCTTTGCCCACTTTCTGTAAAGATCTGCTCATTAGTTACATGGAATAAAAATCAATGAGATTTTTATTGCTTTCCCAGGGTTGGAAAAATACGTATTTTCAGCTATAAACCTATGACCTCTTCATCATAAGATCATTTCCTCTTCATAAGATCAAGACTTTAGCAGTGTTTGGCTTAGGTGCTGCTCATTCTTTAACTCTCTAAATCTACAAATCTGCTGCAGAGGTTGTGACTAAATTTTTCTCATATTTAAATACCATGAATTAGGATAGGTGGTGGTGAATAAAGTACATACATCTCAATAAATATTAGCTTGAAATCCCAATTCGCTGTCCATACGACTGGTTGGAGCTCAATTTGGTCAGAATAGACGTCTAGCTGTAGTTAAGTCTTTATTTATACATAATTATATATCCCATTTCAGATTTCTGGGATAGCAGAAAGATTTATATCATTACATTTATGGAGACTGCATTGAATATTTTAATATGTATAAGGAAGTTGTGACCTCTGGAAATATTATGGATGGTGTGATTTCACTAATTATAACCCCAAGAATGGGATATTTTTGGAGAAAATATATAATTATGATTCAATGGAGCACTAAATAGAAAGGCCTACCTATTAATTCAAAATATTCATAGTTTTTCTGTGTTTAATGGTGAATTTTGTAAGTAAAATGTACAAAAATTATATTAAAGAAAATTGAAAATAATTGAAGTTATTGGAATCCAGGTTCAAAGGAGCTTTAATGACGTAATATTTGAAAGTAATAAGTGTCATAGTGGAGGTTTATGTCATGGGTTTGAATTAAATATGCTTTGTCTTGATGTACATGAATTAGATCCATGGAGCATATTTTTATGTACTTGGACTAAGTCATAATTGGGAAGTAGGTAAATTTACTGTTCTATAAAACAATGGGCTTATCATGTTTCTGGAGATAGCCCTGTCAGTTGTTCCCCACTCTTCAATTTGTTATGTATTTGGACACCCCTATTCTTAACCCTGTCGGCCTATGACACCTCTGGAGCTAGGTGAAAATTTTTGCTTGGCGGCATATATCAGATTGCCTTAATTGACAGAGTGAATGAGTGTGTCTAAAATTTTCTCTTGTTAGAAAGAAATTTAAATGCATTTTTTCTAAACCTTTTCTTTCTCTGTTGTTGACATAATCTTTGAAAAGTTAATATTCGTGAGTAGATTTAAAAAAAAAGTATGTTACTCTGGCATTAAAAACTACATAAATTTGCCTTGGATGTATTATCTCTTCCCAGTTGAAATCTGCTTGTAGTTCAAGGGTAAATCAGACCTCCTTGGGACCTATTTATTTTACGTAACCACCTCTGTGGAGTATTTAATTGTAATTGATGATTATCCTCACCTAATGAGTCATAGCATTTATGTTTCCAGTAAGTGAAGTTTGTGTATTTTATTTGAATTGTGGTATCAACTCTCACAAAAGCTGGTGGCAGATGTGCAGTGGATAATTTTGGTAATTGTCGGGTCTATTTTGTGTTAATGGGTAGTAGTTTTACTGTTTGTTTTAATATTTGACCTTCCTGTACACAACATACTTTCCACTTACAGTCTTTTATTAGCCTTTCCCATTTGAATGGTTTAGCATCTTCATGGCATAGTGTTCAAAGAATCCATCTACCTCCCGCTTTTCTGAGAGTTGTTCTCTATGAGTGTGTTTAATTATTCACAGAACGTTTTAAATTTATAATACCTACTACCTTTCATTTAAAAACATAATTTTCCTTGAATCATATTTGTTGTAACATGTTACCATTCTTGTTTTATGTACTTGGGCACCTAGAATTATGCATATATTTTTACAAGTATATGTAATGGGATTAATTTTTGTAGAATTTCTGGTAAAAATATAATCAATAACCTGCTAAAAAAATGTGTTTGATCATTATAAATCCGTATGTTGTGGCATGATGCTATAAGTGATAACCCCTATTTTATGGTCTTCTTTACACAAGACTCGCGTTTGTTATAGACTGTGTACATTCTCTTTGGATACAAATAATAAGTCCATTGATTATACAGTTTCCCTTCAATAAATTAGGTTTTTGGTATTTGCTTATTTTCATTTTTGTGGCCTTCAGCAAAAAATGGTGAAGACATAGTGAATGAAGACAGGAGGTTAGGTTGTCCAGCTCTCCTTATTTTCCTGGACTTGTCTTCTCTGAAATATATCTGCCACTTCCATGGGTTGAACCTGGGCCGTTGGAATGGGAAGCCAGTACTTAGGCTACCCTTCCAACCAAGTTCCTGAAGTAAAGGGAAGCTGGAAAATGTATAATTTTTTAATGCAACAGGATTTCTGTTATACCCTATGGGTTCCTGAATATATTATCATGCACTCCTAATGGTTGATTTCTTATGGAAATTTAAATCCTTCTCTTGTTTTTGCTTATGGGATAATGTCTGCTATTTGTACACACACAATTCTGATTTCAATTTTTACTGTTTGAAGAAGTTTTATTAGGTATCTTAATTTAATCTTGTGAGACATCTCTGGTTAAATTGATCTGATGACCCTCCTCATCTCAAAGGCTGAAATAGAAAAACAGATTGGTCCCAATCAGCAGTAATTTTTTATATTCACCCGTGATCGAATCGTATTGAATAAAACTCTATCTTCATTAACTTAGTCTTACTCCATCACAATACTCTTCATACTACATAATCCATCACATCAACTCTTGAAACGTTTACAGACCACAAAAATTTTAATGAATGTTATGTGCAGACATGGTATATACATATGCATAACTTTTAGAGGAATTAAGGAGGGAGACTCGGAGGCTACACGCTAGGATTAGCTTGCTTGAGAAGTTCAGAACTGGTGTGTCTCAGAGCAACACCGATGATATTATCATGATGCCTCACTACTTCTCTATATCTGAAAGAAGCAATAATATAAAAAAGATATATTGCCATCAGATAGGAACAAAAACTCATTCTTTCCACGCAGATTCAGTGACCATAATGATAACTGAGCTCCACTAAATACACTCCTGTAATTCTTGTCACCATTTCACTTCACAAATCTTATCCCTTATATCTTTACACGGCTGGTGTCCTAACGCCCCCTGCCACTTATCTGTACGGCGGCTCGCAGGGTAGTATGTAAATGTAGATATGAACAATAACTCCAACAAAGAGCTTGTTTAAACTACTATGTATTGTTATTCGAAACTATGGACTAACAATTTCCTTAACTGTTTGATTTTTATGCTTGTGATCATTTCTACCTAAACAGCTTGGCTCTAGCAGAATATGTTGCACATCCGGCAAAAAATAGTCTACATCAAACTTTCGTTTGAGATTTAATCTATATTTTTCCCTTCGAATATCGGATGCCATTTACTTTGTGTAATTTTAGATATTTTCATGGTGTTATATGAGTTTTCCTGGAGGCTTATATTTAGAATGACTTGGAGGCAAATATTTAGAGATTAGAGAGTAATTTTAGATATTTTCATGGTGTTATATGGCATTCCTGAGTTTTCCAGGAGGCTTATATTTAGAATGACTTCGAGGGAAATATTTAGAGATTAGAGAGTAATTTTAAATATTTTCATGGTGTTATATGGCATTCCTGAGTTTTCCAGGAGGCTTATATTTAGAATGACTTAGAGGGAAATATTTAGAGATTAGAGAGTAATTTTAGATATTTTCATGGTGTTATATGGCATTCCTGAGTTTTTCAGGAGGCTTATATTTAGAATGACTTAGAGGGAAATATTTTGAATGCCTCAGATTAGTTACGTTAGTCACTCGTCGTCCAGATTTTTAAAATTTAATTTTATATATTTTTCCAGTAGTGTTATTTAAATAATTTTTCAAATCCCCCCGAATATCTCAATGGCGCAACTTGCGCCGTGTAACCCCCGCGTAGGCACTGGTGGTCGGTAAAAAAGCCTTGATATTTTTCCGGAAATGGTCGAAATGCATGGGAGACTGGCCTAGGCAATTGGTTTATCGCCGTCCTCTGTTGGTGCCTTCTGCCGTCGAAATGTCGGCCAACAAATTCCTGACGTGGAGGAATACTCGAGAAGACTTCATTGACATAATTATGATTCACGACGGACTTAAGGAGGAAGTTCCGCAAACAGCGACAAGAGAAATTGTTACGAAGGCTTCCGCGGTGTTCTTGTTTATCGGTATTTTTCGGGTTCTCCCCCTGTTGCACCATTTTTATGGACGACCGTTTCCCTGGCATTCCAGTCAGCTTTATCAGGTCCTAATGCGAAACGGTCGTACGTAAAAATGGTGCAACGCGGGGCGAATACGAAAGATACCAATAAACGACAACAGAGAGTCCGTCGACACAAATTAGTCAAAATCTCTGTTTAATCCGGTGAAGGGCGCGCTTAGCGTAGCGGACATGCTAAGATTTTTTTTTTTACACTGTGTATATAAATCTTTGGCTCATTAATGTTGCACGATTCCATGCCTTCGAATCACTGCAATTCTCAAAAATCTTAGCGTGCGATATATCTAAATTTCATTTGGCTTCGAGATTGGAACGATTCCAAGTGTTCTTGGAGTGTTGTTTGAAACCCGCGCGCCCTTCCACGTCCCTCATATTAATCGGATGTCTGCTTCAGCGCCGTTTCCCCACATCTATATTCTGACCATATTGGTCACTGTCACCTCCTCCAAACATGCTCAGGTGGATCAGATTGAATTGAACACCGCACCGGGCAATAATACACGAAATTTTCCTTTATAACATGAATGTATTTTAGAAAAACATTTAATATTTGTTACAGAAAGTTACAAGTTTACAAACATTTAATTACTGTATTTCAAAAAAGGAGGATTGCTGTGATACGAATATTTTTTTTATATTTTGGGTTCTGGGGGTGGGGGAGGGTTTCTATCCCCCTCATCCCTCCCCATAGTTACGCCACTGGTATCAATATAATGGATAGTAATTGTATCAAAAAGGGTTTGCGAAGCTTGTGGGGACCCCCGACCTTCATTTGCACAGGGCGCCTCAATCCCTGACAGAGGTCGATGTTTTTTCATCTTACTACCAGTGTCGACCTCATAGCTGTTCTATAATAGGTAGAGGTGTTTGAAAATGTTTTTTTTTCTGAAATCGGTTGATTTGAAAACCAAATTGTGGTGTTTTGTGTTTTTATTATGTTTTCTAAACTTGGTGTTACTATTTTCCACAGAGTCTCATGTAAGCAAAGGAGTTATATTAGTCACACTATAGCCTTAACATCGAAAGCATTGGGGATATTATTAACTATAAATTTTATTTTTTAAACAAGGAAATGAGCTGTTAAAACCTATAGAAAAACGCTTTTACACCTGCAGATCAACAAAACATGATATTCACATGAAAAAGAATACATATTGACACGATGGATAGATATTAGGAAAAACAAAACATATTTCTTTCTTGAGAGTTGTCTGAGAGCATAACAAAACACTTCTTTCCAAGAAGTAAGTCAGTTTACCTTTCATTGAGACTGTTAAATTCCCTTGGGAAGTAAAATGGCAAAGTGTTAGAAGTGTTGTAACAGCAGCAGTACTTATTTGCCTAGTAAACTATTGTCAAAATGTACCTTATTCAAATGTCAGCATTACGTTTCAGCATTAGATGGTGCCAGTCTCCTCCTGTCACTAACCACCAGGCTGTACCTTGAGAATGATCTCTCAGAATCCACATTGGAACACGGGTACCAAATACTGGAGAGCAGCTGCTGCATATTCTTTGTGTGAAAGTTTTAGTCCTGTGAGAACCTCTGCAATATTAACCTTTCCATAGTCTTCTCTGTCAAGTTGTTCCATGACCAGGGGCGCCGACTTATAAAAAATATTGGGGGGTCCCATATCGGGGGTCTTGCCCCGGGAAATTTTCTAAATTTTAGATGAAAAATAGTGAGTTTTAAAGTTTTTTTAAAGCCTTTTAGAGGAGCAACATTAGAACCCCGAAAACTCGACACTTCGGGAAACTACAAGCCTGACACATTTTTTGGCTTGGAAAAAAGAAACAAAACATCAACAGCACGGTATTTTGGTAAAAAGCTAATTTCATTTACAGTTATAATTACGCTCATAGACTATTACAGAGCAGTGAATATATAGCTCTGAACAAACTGAAATTATATTTAAATAAATCCTAAACTATCATAAAAAGAATAAAACATAAAATATTGCTGTCGCTCAGCAATAGCACTTTGATTAATAAGTGATATAGCTAATTTAAGTTTACTTTGAATAAGACTCAGGGTTCATTAAATTAAAACAATATCTCAACATTAATCCTTTAATACAGTTAGTAAAGTTTATACAGTACGCCTAATACTTTCAGTCAACAAGTATGTAAATAGCGGGTTTTAATTGGGTCTTACACTCTAAAAATACTGAAGTACTTGAAAATAAATAATACAGTGCTGTAGTACGAATTATAGATATAATCGTAATATATAAATACAGTACTGAACTATCACTAACATTTCGAAACTGAAAATTTAACATTCTGTATGTATTTATCTGTTTTATAAAGATTTTTAATATTGCTATAAATACCATTATTAGGGCAAGAGTGTCTTTAGAAAGGTGCAAATGTCGACCGTCTGACCGGATTACTGTATATGAAGTCGTTGATGACTGGTCGGATATCCAATTCATCCAAAACATCTCGGTGGGCATGGAGAACAGCCAAGTTGTTCAATCGCTTCTGTCCCATTGGTGATCGAAGATATGATTTCAGACGTCTAAGGTCGCTAAATGACCGTTCTGCTGTCGCTGTCGTTATTGGAACTACTTGGAGAAACTTAATGCACTTCACTACTTCGCATAACATTTATCCAACTGCAGGCTCTTGTGTAATGTACTTTCTTACATCATGCATGTTTATTAAGACCAGCTGTTTTTTTATTAGCGATATCGGCTAACATATGCAAGTGTAAGCGCAGTCTCTCAATGTCTAGGTCATTTTTGAAAAACTCAGTTGATTTTACAAAATTTGTTTCCCCTCTGTTTACTAAAAGCAAACAGTCTTGTTCAACTGCAATAACCTGCGTGAGTCCAGTGGATGCAAACCGCTCAGTAATGCAAGATTGCACCGTTTCACAAACTTCAGTGTAAATAGCTTTGTAGTATTCCTTTGGGGTTTTGAAAGTGTGCGGTGAGCTGGCTTCGTCGTTTTCATATTTCTTTGGCATACGTCGATTCCGAGGAAGCGAAGGATCATCAACTTGTGAAGGTTTCTCTTTTAAACACAATTCCCAAAAGTGTTCAAAACTATCACGCCTTCCATTCAATATACAAATCAAGCCCTCATATATTTTTCCCAGATCAGCAACACTTAGATGAGGGCATTGAATTTTTTCATTGACATCCTCTACTGGGTTCATTACATGGCAATAAAGACGTAAAAATAAATAAGTCTCAAATTGTAACATTGACTCAAGGTAGCCTGCACATTTGTAACCTGCCTCTGTTTTGTCCTCTGCAGTAAATGTTTTAAAAAACTCTAGAAGTTCTTCAAAGTTTTTCACTATTCTCAAGATACTGGAAGCTCGCATTGTCCATCGAGTCGGGCAGAGAGGTCGTAGACCAGCTTGATCGTTGGCGCTCTCACAGCGTATGCTTCTGAAAAGTCCCAGCCTTTTGGTGGAATCCCTTACGGTGTTCATTAAGTCCTTGGCAAAAGCCATAATATCCCTCATACACGTAAGAGCGCGGAGACTGTCTACAACTGCCAAGTTTAAACTGTGAGCAGTGCAGTGCACATAACGTGCTTTTGGTTGTACATCCAAAACTAACTTTTGTAGTCCTTTGAACCTACCTCTCATATTCGAGGCACCATCATAGCACTGTCCTCCATTGTTATCCTGTGTGTCCTCCAAGTTATCCATTGACAAATCAAGACGAGCCAGAACGTCTTTTATAATAATAAACAGAGTTTGTGATTCAGTGTGGGGGGTCTCGTGTAAGCCAATAAAGTCTTCGTTGATGATTAAGGAATCATCGACAGTACGAATACAAAATGACACTTGTTCGTGAATCGAAGAATCACTTGTTTCGTCAACTATAATAGAATAATGTTCAGTCTTCTTGATTGAAGCCAATACCTTTCTCAACACAGTCTTTCCTAGTAGATCAATGATCTCGTTTTGAATATCGTGGGATGTCCACTTGTACCCCGAACGCCCTAACCAATCTTTTAACTCAGGTACGTCATTCTTTCGGAGTTCCAACAATTGAAAAAAATTTGAGTTTACATCTTCGTGCCCTCTAATTGCTAGTCCTTGTCGGCATAGAAATTGCACAGTAGTAAAAATTGTCTCAAGAGCTAAACGGCCTTTCTTCATATCACTATGTAACTGTTCATTCAATTGGGAGACCATACTTCGGTTAGTGATAGAATTTAGTCTCAGAACACCTTCTTTATGCGTAAACGTATTTTCATGAAGACGGAATTTTTCCAAAGCCTTTTTCCAGTTAGAAAAGCCTATGGAAAGAAATGCATCTTCTTTTTTTGAAGAAAATTGTAATAGATTTTTAGCATCTGCCTCTTTGCAGGTTTTGCAATAAACTTTTTCGGTAGATGCTTCATATTCTAGCCATGCATATTTGGTCAACCAAGACTTCTGAAATGATCTTCCCTTGCCGGATTGTCCAGGTTTCGGCTGTGAACACTTCTCGCCTGAAGACGATGAAGCAATTGACGACACAATAACTGTCGGAGGTTGACTTGCAGTATCATCAACTTCCAAGCGCGCCTTTTTGGTAACAAATTTATCCATTGCAAACTTAATTCACAATACACCAAGAGACTAAAGTAAACAAATAAAATATAGTCATATAAAAGAGTCTCCTAAACACCAAAGTCGAAACGCTAAACACGTCTGCACTGAAAGAAAATATCCACACTGAATGACTGCGCCAGCAGGGTGAGCTTCATATTACCGCGGCGTCGTAATGTCTTGAAGTGTCAAGGCGACGCGAGGCAGAGGCGCGCAGGGTTTCAGGTGCTTCTGCTTTCTGCTTCAGTCCTTTTGCTGTCGCCGCGGCCGCAGCGCTGGCCCGCAGGGCTGCAAGTTGGTCATTATTACCATTATTGGTCATTATTTCTGATCTTGATCATTAAAAGTCATTATTATTCTAAAAAGTCACTAAAATTCAATTCTATACCGTATTTACTTGCAAGTAGGATGAGGATTTTTGTCGCTTTTATTCGCCTAAGTCGGGGTTGTCCTATGAGCGCGAGAGAAGGATTCGTGGCAGACGACTCCAAGCTGCATATGCTTCGGAAGCGAACGTGTAGATGAGCCCGGTGTGGCAGCAATGTCATCTGATACCCAGGCGCAAATCGACAATTTCTGACTAGCATCTTTGTTGCATCTTCCACAACAATGTAGTGAGGTGGATTCACCAATCGATCAACCAATGTCTCCTGCATACATCCTGTTTTGGTTGACCATGAAGGTAATGTAGTCAGGCAGTCAGGCAACAGAAGAGTAGCATTATGGTAGGGGTGAGATTACAAAATGTACGAAAGTAGCGAGCGAATGCTTAACCGCCACAACTAAGTTTTATTGAAGAACAATACAATGTTACAATACGGACAAGATCTTACGTAATATGGTTCCAGACCCTCGTTACGTAAGACCATGTAAGACAATCCTAACCCCCACTCTCCCTCAAAACGTCTTCCATAATACTTAATAGGAGCAAGGAGGTCCAATTTCTTATTTTCTGTCTCTAAAATCCTACATTGTTCTTTTTTCAAAGCCGTCTTATGAGTAACTACGGTAATACAAAGGGTCCAAAACGTGACAAACCTCCCATTATTATCTGGCCGGTTTCAGTACGGTTTATGTTGTATTTGGTCAATTTGTGGTCATTATTTGAGCAAAAATAAGTCATTCTTCCATTTAAATCAATCGGGAGGCCGCTTGCATCCCTGTTGGCCCGCCAGTCTGTACCCGAAGGTTCACGCACCGGGACAAATTCAAAGTGTGTCGCAGCACCGAAACACTATCATGATTCACACCACTTGTTTTCAGTTAACCTGCTTACTACCGTAATAATAATTTGTTTTAACTCATTACTGAATGTATTTTAAAAGGTAACTATCGTCAAACAAGGGAAATAAAAAATACCAACATATTTTTGTGATTTTACAAAGCATAATATAACTTAATTATTTTCTTGAACTATTGGGGGGGCTCTGCCCCCCCAATAGTTCAAGTGTTCAAGTGTTCAAGAGTTCCAGTGATTCATTCAATCATTCATTCAACCATTGATATTTTAGCTTTACATACGCTAATTCGTCCATTTTGTCGTGCTGTCCACAGGAAAGCAAGGAGAGAGCAGGGATAAACAATCACTACGTTTACCAATGGATATGAACTCGGAGCGATCTGAACATTCTAAGCCAGCCGACTGAGATCATCTGGTTTACCAATGCGGACTGAAAATGTCGATATTGAGCAATCGACTTCAATTGTTGACGCACGATTGACCCAGCGTATAACACAGCGCGTATTTCCTTTTCTCACCATTATTGCACTCTAGTTGCAACTTCTTACAACATACGCCTTGAATAATAACGATTTCATTTTTTTCCAATGACATCCAAAAGAAGAGCGAAGAGCGCTACAGACCCGATGGTTCATATCGATTTGAAATCTCAGACTGGCTGAGAAAGCGAGCCGAGTTACCCCGCTTCTCACATCGTTCCCACTAGCCCGTTGCTTTTACCATACCGAGCTGATCTGTTCAGATCTATTTGAGTTCGATTGATATCGTAATTATTATGGTTGTTGTTTCGGTTGTTAGGTTGCAGTTGGATGACGTGATGCCCTCTCTATCGACCTTAATGGCTCAACCTAACATACCCAGTTCACGAACAGCGATTCAGTATCGGCCAAAGTATGTGATGATTGAATACGAGAGATGTCACACCAGTCCAGGGAGGGAGTGAGATTCCGTTTTATGATATGGTTAAAACGCTTATTATTTGGATTTCTTTGAAATCATGTGGTACGACTTAAATACAAGGAGTAATGTCTTATCCTGTGTCGCTAGGACAATCAAAAATGTTTGGACGAGAAGTAAATTGCACTTTACAGGAAAAACAAGGTAAAGAATGAGGATTAAATTTTCCCAGGTTTGGGGATTTTTTTTGTTTCGTTACAAATGTTCTACTGCTGCTGATCAATGCTATTAACTCGTGGTACAATTAAGGTTCATACCGAATCATATGCTTCTTTCTTGTTCGCCTGACTGATGGCGGAAAGGCCACGCCCACGTTACAGCTTATAACATTGGCCACCGTAGCAAGCACCCTGTACATATACCCCAATGGTCCCAATTGTCCCAGTTTTTTGTTGGGGGGCTAGGGAAATTTTTTCTGAACCTTGCAAAATGGTTTGGGTCGGCATTGGTCCAATTCGGAGTACCCTCTCTCTCTCTCATTGGTCGTTCAATCCTAAGGTTGGTTGACTGCAGCCGTCCACCCTTCCCTATCTAATGCTAGTTCCCTTACCTCCTGGTATTTCTACCTATGTACTTTCCTCTTTATTTGGTCCGTGAACTTTTTCCTGAGTCTTCTTCTGGTGACTGTAATGGGAAATGTACTTCTAAAAATCCAAAAAATTGATATGAAAAGAATGTATGCGATAAGATGGACATTTTTGTTTATAGGGAGTTACCTGCCTCTTTACACTACAGTTATCTTTCTTCGGCTGGCTGGTTAGACATTACTATGGCATATTTGTCACAGAAAACTTTATCATGCATTGGTTGTTCAATCCTAAGATTGGTTGACTGCAGCCTTCCATCCTTTCCTATCTAATGCCAGTTCCCTTACCTTCTGGTATCTCTTCTTCCTACGTACTCTCCTCTTTATTTGGTTCATAAACTTATTCCTGGGTATTCCTCTGGGGACTTTTCCCTCTGTTTGACCTTCAATTATGTTCTTCGCAAACCCATTGTGTCTCAGGGTGTGTCCAATCCATCTTGTTCTTCTTTTCTGTACGGTGTTCCAATTGGTCCTTTCCTCTTCTACTCTTCCGTACACTTCATCATTTCTTATTTTGTCCGTCCATTTTATATTCAGCATCCTCCTCCAGAACCAGATTTCTTTGCTCATTACAAATTACGCTCTGTGATGATTTTTTTCTTCGGATTACGGATTCTAGGATTGGTTGACTGCAGGATCAAAATGCAGAGTACCCCATGGATTGCGAAAAGTCTTGCGCTCGGAGGAGGAGGAAGAAAAACGGAAGATATCTCACTCCATGCGATTTTTATTTCCTGCTATTAACCCTGTCTGTCGTCCAAGGTGATCGGCTATTCCCGGCCGAGAAATCGATGACTCACCCTTCGCCCTGTGATGAGTTTTTTCTTCGGATTTCGGACTTTTTCTTGAGAAAATTTAATAAGTTCTCGCGATGCCGCAGCTGGGTCATGATTACAAGGGTGTTTCTGGACGCGATCGAGTGAGGCAGATTACGTACGCCCCCGCGCGGGAATTTCGAAAATAAAAGACCTCGTAATTGCCCATGAACAGTCACGTACGGTTGCGGAGGAAATCAAACCCTCCGACCCACTCTTTTGAATCAACTCACAACGAGTTGAGTTCAGCGGTTATACCCTTCGAGTTCTAGACGTGATTAAAGTTGCCGAATTTTTGAACCTTCGCGAAACCTTGATCGATAAATCGAATTTCCCAAAATAATCTCGATAATCATGATTTGTAATTGGCTTTTTTCAGAGTAACACAGGGAATATTATCAAGACGTCTCACTACATTTCTAGGTCGGACAGAAGCGATAAAATAAGAGAGATGCATTGACGAACAGATAGGTACAAAAACTCGTTCCTTCCGCGCACAATAAGCGACCACAATAAAAACTGAGCTCCACTAAATACACTCCCACAGTACACGTCACCATTTCACCTCCCGAAACCATAAATCTTTACATGACTCGTGTCCTAACATCCGCTGCCCATGCGGCGGCTCGCAGGGTATTATGTACAAAAATGTAGATGTAGATGTTGAACCTGCCCCCACCTTGACCGTTACCAGCCTTGGACATACTACCGGGGGAAATCCGATACCACGGGGTTTTCACCCGACAGCCACTAGTATCTGTCCGAAAACGGAATAGGATTTGCCTCTGCTACTTCTGTACATCTACTGCTGTACACTCAAGATCATTGGAAGGTGTCTCTATGATTAACGACACCAGTCTTGTTTTAAATAAATAATAAATATGAACAAAGAATCGGAAGAACGAGTAATAAAAGTGGCAATACACATTGTGTTGTCACTAACGGGTTACTAAAAAAGAGTCGCCCGAACAGGGACTTGAACCCTGGACCCTCAGATTAAAAGTCTGATGCTCTACCGACTGAGCTACCCGGGCTCATACGACAAATAAGCAATTATCGTTAGGTGACTACATCATAAGACTAAATATTGATGTATTTCTTTGCGATAATCGCGGTGCTGAAGGCTTCAGCCTGAAGTGTCAACAGAACGGGTTTTCCATCGGGAGGGCCACAATAAAAACTGAGCTCCACCAAATACACCCCCACAATACACGTTACCATGTCACCTTGGACTATTCTCCGCTTGATTTCCGTTTTACTTCTTCCGTCCCACGTGATGGTAATTCCTATATAGACGAAGGAATCCACTCGCTCTAATTCTCTAAATCGTCCTTCCTTCATCCAACAATTTATCTTACCTCTTCCAAAAGTTTTCTCTCCTCACCCGCCGAGTACTTCCTCATCTGTCTTCCTTTCCGTCCACCGCACCTATTACACTTTCTCCCCCACACCAAAATTCTCGAACGCTTGCTGACTATTTTTTTGTTCTTTTCTCAAGGGTAGAGATGGGTTAATTATCATTAAATTCATTTGAGGTTAATTACGGTGGTTACCGCATATTATCTTTTTTTACTTTAATTTTTTTGTTTTCGACTATTAATAAGTATCTAATGGAGGACATGAATAATATAGAGTTCACAAGAGGAAACTTCCGGACGAGGTAAAATAAATTATTTACGGGGCTCATGGTGTTAGAGTAAAAAAACGTAAACGAAATACAGCTGCCCACTCGCAATTTGGCTTTCTTTTGCCATGCTATGAGAAATTTTCGACCAAACCATTCAAACGAATACCTCACAAATATTCCAGAAGTAAAATTCGTAAAAACATTCCACAAATGTGTTGTACGTACTTTGATTTATAATTAAGCCCTCATGAAATATATATTGACTTGCTTAAAATAAATATTTTGGAATATATCAGCATGAAAAATATCTGAAACGTTGGTGAATATTACCGCAAATCACGACAATTTTCATGGTTTGCGGTAAACCACGAGGAATTCCGCGGTATTTCACGAAAATAAAATGTTGATTTTCAGAATGGCCCCCTCTCTACTCAGGAGCCCATCTTTTGGTGCCATTCAACGCTGCGCTTCATATCTATAAGGTCTTTAACAGGGGCCGGTTTCTCAGAGCTACAAGTCACAAGTCTACTTCACAAGGCGGATGCCAACTTGCGAGTTTTTTTGAGTTGGGTATATTAGTTTTCGGGCTTAAGTCATTACGGCACAGTTGGAGCGAGGAAATTTTAAATATTCCGATGGTTCACTCACATTAATTTATTGACAACAAACAATGTACTTATCATTTCATTGGTATTAACTAATTTAATCATTAATAACTGAAAACACGAGCGTAGGCTTGAATAATGAATCTCAAAGTCAACATAAAATGGATTACCTTGAAATTTCGTCATAATACTACGTTATAAAACCGTAAATACTGGTCCAATAAAGATAAAACTAACCCAACATGATATCTTGATGTGTAAAATTTATAAATAACTACCATTTTCAGCTCCTCCTATAAGAAATGCAGCGACATAAACGATTTTATCTGATGACGCTCGGTGTCCCCGGAAACTCGTCTTCGGTTGGGATCTTTTAAGAAAGAACACGACATTAAAATGTTGCAGCATGTATTCAGTAATATGCATTTACCCAAAAACGTGGCACCGACTTTTGGATAAGAAATATTGCAAGGTACTCCGTCGAAATATATTTTGAGCGTTATAATACAAGTTATATATGGTCTTGATTACGTCAGCCATTTTTGTGAGCTTGTTACAAGTTTTGTTTGGCTTATCTGAGTTACGCATCCGCCTTTTGACGTAGACTTGTGACTTGTAACGTGTAGAGTTGTAACTGTGAGAATCAGGTCCCTGGTTCTTCTGTATATCCTTACCCTAAGTCTCCGTTATCAGCTCTATACTATCACTGAACACTTTCTTCGCTAACGCTGTTCTCCACCAAATACGTATGCTAGTATACTCGTTTTATTTTTGCGTATTACCCTAGCAATTAAATTGCTCTACATGCTCTAGTGTGTGCCCCCCAACTTTTATGACTAGTTTCGTTTTGTTTATCTAATCAAATGTAATTAATATAATTTCCACATGACTAATATTCAATGCATATGACTTAATCTCGTGGAAGTCGCGGCACTTATGGATCGAGAGATGGTCTAAGATAAAAAATTTCTCCTGGAGTGCATGGCCAAAGAAAGGTTACGGGGCAGTTAGTTTCATTTGACATTTGGTTGAAATATGTGAACAGAAAAAAAATATGTTTGGGAAAGACGGACGGATAGATGAGGAGATGAAGAGACGTGCGAATGTTGGAATTAAAGTGGTAGGTAGCATGTGGAGCATATCAAGGAATGAGTGCCTGTCTAGGGAAGCGAAAATCGCCGTGTACAAAAGTGTACTTCTCCCAACTTGGTTGTGTGGTAGTGAGACATGGGTATGTCAGGATAGACATAAGAGTAGACTAAACGCCGTGGGTATGAGGTATCTGCGGAGTGTTTGCGGCAAAAGTAGGATGGATAGGGTCATGAATGAGTGGCTCATGAATGAAAGTGGGTTAAATGCTCCAGTAATGGACGTGTATGAAAGGAGTGTGCTTCGTTGGTTTGGCCATGTTGAGAGAATGGATGAGAGTCGAATAACGAAACAGATATTTAAGAGTGAAATGAATGGTGCGAGAGGTAGAGGTAGGCCGAGAAAGTTGTGGTTGAGGAAATTCTTAGGAGGAGGAATATTAGAAGTCCTAAAAAACAGGACGGCGTGTACGAAGCAGTGGATGGGGGTAAATGAAGTAAAAGAGGTTTACAAGGACAGGTCAGTATGGAGGAAATTATTGAAGCAGAGATAGGTGTACAAATAGGTATTTATGAGTGAAACGTTGTGACTGTGCCTACCCCGGAAGGGAACGGAGTGATTGGTATCTATGTACCTATGTATGTGAACAGAAAGCTGTAAGAGATGGTAGGTTTTTTAACGAGTTGGAGTTTGTTCTTGGAATATACTTTATTGTACAATCTCGCATACTAATTTATAGCTTGAGTGACTTATAACTCTTCATTTTTAGGTTTTCTGAGAGCTTTATGAGTATTATTCTGTGAAGAATTCGAGCTATCTATTTGTTTTTACGTTAGAAAATTGTCTTACAACAGATAAGATAATTTGAGCTATCTATTGCAAGACAATCTTCCATCAAGTTACAGACTTGTTCTAAAAAGACTAGTCAAATTTACAAATGTTGTTTAAGATGTGTTAGAAGATACGATCAAGCCAGTGTCAACTTCATCTACATTTTATCAAATTCATCGCATCTTATTAAATGAACCGGATGGAAATATAGCCATTTAATGAAATTCCATCGTCGAAACTTCATTTAACTCCAATCGAATTCAAAGAGTAATATCACGTGAATTAGGGTGACAATTTTTTTATAAATGATCCAGTTATTGGCTCACAATAACAAGATACCTATAATAGATGTAAATTCAAACAAGTCTCTTATGTTCTGTAAATATAGTGCTAGAATAGATGGTGGTTCAAATAAGTTAATATTTAATTATTCTGTTATTACTGATAAATCTGCGTAGACTTATGAAAAGGAATGAGTCTAAGGATAAAAAGTTTACAGATTCAATTTTAATAAATAGCTATAATTCAAGTTCGTTATGGTTCAATACATATGCAGACGCATAAATATAACATGAACTATGCACATAACTGGGATTTTAACACATTATGCTTCTGGTTATCAATAGTTGTCAATTACTCGTGCGTGACTTAAGTGTAGTCGCATGTAATAATAAATCTGCCGTCAGCGCAGTGCAATGCAATAATGGACCATTTATGCCACCAAAGAGCATCACTTAGGTGCGAATTTAAGTCACGCTGTGTTGTGAAATACGCAAAAGAGCTACTCCATTGATGGGATGGGACAATATTGAAAAAATATTTGTAAAATGTAAAATAAATGTCCGAAAAAAATAAATTGTAACTCAGGTATTCAATATGGGAGTCCTCCGAAATACGGAGATAGCAATCGTGTTCAGGACATCTGGAGTGGAAAATATTTTCTTTATTTCCCAGCAAGACCTCGTGGCCGTAACACTTCCACGGTTAGACACTCGTAAACTAAAGTACCTAACTTATATACACACACGCTGGAAACACTTTTTTATATCCTCGTAGTACTAAACTTCTGGTGCTTTAACATCCCATGCCATCACCAGCAGAGCGGTTGGCAGGGTGAAACGTGAATGCTGGCGTTGGATTGGTTTATTTCGTTCCGAAAGTGCTTTTTCGTTTTTATTCGATTAATTTCCGGTGCCATTAAAATGCTCTTCGTTGAAAAAGAAAGAAATGCATTGCCTTATAAAAAATACATTATCGGACGCTCCATTTTTTTTTTTAGCTCTCCCGCGACGGCCTTTTTCCTGCGCAACCCATTTCAAAATGAGTACTAAAATATAAATTAAACGCCAGACTGGTGGCCTTTACTCAAGACAATGGAACGCCGAAATTCGAATTTCCAAGGGCATTATATCGCCTTTTTTTTAAAAGCCTCTACCACAAAGTATACGAAGTATGCCTCAAGTCTTCTTGCAACCAAACTCCTGTACGAGGAAACGACAAACCAAGGAATGAATACTATGCTATATAACTTTTTAACACGTGTATACTTTCATGTTCTCTCGCTATTTCCATTATACTGGACAAAATTTTCATCGGCATGTAAGGATGTTTGATGAGTGTCATTTTTTGTGCACGGCACGGTAGGTAATCCATGCTGAAATTCATAGAAGGTCGAATACCTAATTGTTTAAAGCCATAGGTTTTAATAAGAGAGCGAATGGCATCGTGACAAACGAAAGCGAAGACTGTATTTTGGATAAAAAAAGATCACGGAACATCGTTATCGAGAGTCATTTTGTCATAAATTTTATGAATAATGCAACATTTTTCAGTATTTTCCATTTTGCTATTTTACAGATAAACTACATCTACATACTGCCCTGCGAACCGCCGCATGGGCTAGTGGCAAGGGGTTGTAGGACACCAGCCGTGTAAAGATTTAAGGAATAAGGTTTTGGAAGGTGAAATGGTGACGTGCCTTATGGGAGTGTAATTAGTGGAGCTCAGTTTTTATTGTGGTCGCTTGTTATGCGCGGAAAGAACGAATTTTTGTATCTATCTGTACGGCAGTGTATCTCTCTTATTTTATCCCATCTGTCAGACCTAGCGATGTAGTGAGGCGTCATGATAATATTTTCTGTGTCACTCTGAAACACGCCAGTTCTGAATATCTCAAGTAAGCTAAGCCTAGCGTGTAGCCTTCGAGTCTCTAGGGACTCCCACCTTAATCCCTCTACAGGTTGTGATACACAATATGTTCGCTCGCAGCAGTTTTTTCCGAAGCGTACAGTTTTTTTTGTTAAATCTGTATGACCAGGATCTCAAATGCCTGCGGCGTATTCGAAGTGTGACCTAACCAGAGCGAAGTTGCACTTCTCTTTGTCCTTTTCATCCGAAGACTTTACTATTATACGCTTAAAAAGCCTTGTTTCTTTAATGCGGTGCCGCATATGTTTTGTATGTGTTCCCTACGATATATCAGAAGTTAAGGTAATTCCTAGGTATTCAACTGTATCTGAAGATTTTATATGTAAACTAGTCGAGAACCCATGAAAAATGACAGGCAAAATAGTAAGCAATATTAGGTAATATATACTAAAATCTATTAGTATATTAACTTAAATAAAACTTTGTATACTCCACTATAGGTTTAATAACACGACCCGGGTTTCGACACTTCGTGTCATCTTCAGGTCTGAAGCCTGAAGAACCTGAAGATGACACGAAGTGTCGAAACTGGGTCGTGTAGTTAAACCTATAGTGGAGTATACAAAGTTTTGTTTATGTTACTATGAATTACTTCCACAAAGTCAAGCCTGGAACCATTTCCTTTGTCTATCTCCTATATTATTTCTACTGTATAGATACCTTTTTCTCAACTTATACGCAACCAAACTCTACAAATGAGGTACCAAAATGCACAGAATTTATCAGAGAACATGCGACGGCATATCTTACTTCCTAAATATTGCTATTGTTTCCTAAAATTGGTTTTAAAAAATGGCCCTTGATATTTCTCTTAGGGGATGAGGCGATCCGCCATCTTGACGTCACGAACTTGCTCCATGGTGCAGAGCAAACCTTTATTTCAGGATATTTAATTGATACCAATTTAGTTTCAGATACATATTATTATATTTTTTGCAATATAACGCACTTTCAACATTATATTTTTTGCAATATAACGCGCTTTCAACATATTATTTCAAGTTAACACAGAAAGGTCTTGGACTCAACACGTACTCAGTCTATGGCGAACCATTTTCTGTCTCTCTTTCTCTGGCACCCTCTTTTCTTTGTTTTCGTGTCTTGGTTATGGTGGAATGTTCGAGAGGTAAACCGGTAAATATTCCTGACGTTAACGGCGCACAAACTGATACATTTGTTCATTTGCAACAATATCTCGCATTCTTTAAATAACTTTTATCAAAATGCGGCTGATTCCACATTCAAGTCTCCTGTTGATACGTAAGTATGAGTCATCATGTGCGTCTAACCTTGGTGTTTCAACGGTCTAAATGTTTCCTTTACTTTGACAGAAACGCGCCTATCCCTCTGTGGACCTGCATTGAAAAGAGCGGGGGAAGCCCGCTGGGAGCGGGCGCATCACGCTCGTTAGTATATATTTCATTCATGCACGTTTTGTGTATATTCATCACTGTTATTGGCCACCTGAAGACAATTGCCAGTGTTTACGAAATATAAATATCGGAGATTAAGTGCAATGTTGTTGTCGGAAGCAATGGAAGACGACTGGAATGATGTGCTCCCTGATTTATTTTCATGCTCATTCAAACAGACTCCATATATCCGTATTTGTTTGGACTTTCTTCCTTCCTCCATCCTTTCCGCTTATTCCCCACGCCTATTTCTGTGTTCTTGTTTACTTGATTGATGGTTTTTTCCGCTGAGTCCTTGCCCTCTATACATGTTTTTTTTTCTCTCCCCTTACGTGTACATTCAGCAGCTCTTCTGAGAATTTCATTCAAGATTTTTGTAGTCTTTGTTAATATTCTTCTTCAAATTTCCAGTTCTGATTGTCGTATATTCCTCGAATGAACCACCATCGTTATTTACAAAATGTTTCTAACCGTATTTTCTCTTGTTCTTCTATAGTTAAAGTAAATTTAGAGCGATAGGCGGAATATCCCCGAGTTTCCACGCCAGAGATGAAAATGTCAAGACTGGTTAGTGTCGGATCCGACTTAATGCCTAATATTTGCTGAAAGAATGATTAAATTTAAATTAGGCGAAATCCTTACGATCATTTTTTTCCGTTACTCTTGACAGTTTACTCCCTAATGCCCTGTTTACAGTAATAGCTTTCCAGCCAGATTAACTCTATCCCTAGTACAAGTTCACCGTGTAAACGCGGGTTGGCGCTAACCTTAGTCAACTTTTTAACCTCGCTGGAGTTACCTGGGTTGGCGCTGGTTACCACAATTGTTTACGCGTGTAAACGCAGGTTAGTTAAAATAGTAATTAAGTTATCTAGTCCACATGTAGCTTTTTCTGAAAGCGCTAACCTTAGTCAACTTTTTAACCTCGCTGAAGTTACCTGGGTTGGCGCTGGTTACCATAATTGTTTACGTGTGTAAACGCAGGTTAGTTAAAATAGAAATAAGTTATCTAGTCCACATGTAGCTTTTTCTTGAAGCGTATCATATATTAGTAGAGTCTATCTTGTCATATTCCGTATCCATGCGTCATTGCCAAGTTGCTTAATGTATTTGAATGCATGAGTGAATGATAAACCGTATTTTAAGTTCAAAATTTACCTTAAAGGCGCAAGCAAGGAAGGGTCATGGGCAGAACTTGGAAGAAAAAATCGTTTATTCCGCTCCATATATTAAGGCAAGGACTCCAAATAAGAGTTATGTATAAATCTTGAATGTCAAGATAGCATCTTGAATTGTTTTTATCTATCATAAAAGAGCGCAAACGACTTATTAACTTAATATTCTCGGGGTGCCTTTATGGTAAATTATAGTGACATGTCGATCTATTGAGGAAATTTATCCTCTCACTTTTCATATTTCGAAGCATAAAGTAATGTTTAGAGATGAAATGATAAGTGTGTAGTTAAATACTAATGAATGAGAAGCCTAACTGTGCGAAATATTTGCATTTTCAAACATTTTTCTCGCCCATATGGCCTCGTGAATTTATCACACTGCCCAGGAAATAAATGATAAGCTACTTGCAAATCTGTTGGGCTGTGGGACACATCACTTTCATAACTCTCCACAAGATTCCGCCGGGATCTTAACTAGGGTTAAAGTATGCCGTGTAAACGCAAGTTAACTAAGCCACCGTATTAACTACCATTCTAACCCTAGGAAAGTAAAAGGAACATTAGCTGTCACAACGCCGAAGTTTCCCACAAGTGTCAGAAAATTCACGCTATGCCTCCCTCCGGCGTTTAAACTAGAGCTAATATGTTATTCTAAATGGGTCTCACTGCTGAAGATTTTTCGGATCTATAGAATTCTTATAGGGGCTAATATCTCCCCTGAGTTAAGAGTTTCCTTTTCGTCCTACAGTTCTCAACTCTTCCTCGCCAAAGGGAGTGGCAGAGTGGAAAAGGAAAACGAAAGTTTGAGGTAATTTTTTGTCCGGATCTTGGCCTCCCTCAGCCTTGAAAAAATCTGGTGGCAACCAGTCTGAAGTGCCCAGAGCTTGTTTCGTTCTTGTTGTGATGCATGGGAAGTTGGGCAGTGGTAGAGCTTCAGTGCAAAGGTTTTATTCATCATGTTTGAAATCTGCGTTTCTCTAATTTAATTTAATTTTGATGGGCGCTGTAACTTTCGAGTTTAAGGCGTTGTCTTTCCAGTGGCTGAGTGACGCGGTGCTTTTATAAGAATGATCATTAATGCATTCTTAGTTTTAGTACTAGATCTATAGGTCGAAAGCATTGACCATTGGAAAAGCTGACCAGAAAAGACTAGAAGCCTTCGAAACCTGGTGCTGGAGGAGGATGCTGAAGATAAAATGGACGGGCAAAATAAGAAGTGATGAAGCGTACAGAAGAGCACAAGAGAGAAGGATCATGTGGAACACCATACAGAAAAGAAGAACTAGATGGATTGGACACACCCTGAGACACAATGGATTTGTGATGAGCATAATTGGAGGTAAAATAGAGGGAAAAGACCCCAGAGGAAGACCCAGGAATAAGTTCATGGACCAAATAAAGAGGAAAGTACATAGGGGGAAATAGCAGGGAGGAAGGGACTTAGAATAAGATAGGGAAGGGTGGAGGGCTGCAGTCAACCAGTCTTAGAATTGAACAACCAATGTTGATGATATGAAGTCTATACATGTCATTTATGTACGATTTTTATTTACTAATAAGTTTTATTTTCTAATGCCTCAATAATTTTCCGAATGATGATTCTGACGTATTCTTCAAAAGGTCGCTTCCTTCTCTTTAAAACAGTTTTTGGTGAGTAATTGTATATCTTTAGTAGATGAAAATACACTCACCGAGGAAGTTTAATCTCTATCAGTGTTTGCAACGGAAGTGAACACTTGGCTTGCGTACAAAAATCGTTAGTTACATATCCATCACTGGCCGGAACGGCGTGTTACTTTAATTCCACCTCTGCAGGAACGCGTTTCTCTATTAGAATTGGTGCCCTATCTGTTCAGTATTAATCTTTTTTTTTAAAGCAGATAATGCAATCATTTTGGTTACTAAGCAATTCCAACGCATAATTTTGAATGACTTTGAGTATTTTGTACGACAAATGGTATTAATTTTTCTATTCGCCGTATTTGGCAACAGTTTTGGCCCTTATCAATTTCCCCACCCGTAAATGGCAACGTGCGTGTAGTCAATGCCAGGAGAGCATCCTGCTGTCTACATACCCATTTGCTTGTACAAATCCACCCGGAACTACGTGCATACGTGAAATGAAATCATTTTACAAAATTAAAAAAACTTATTTCTTGTAAACGATACAACTCTGAAACTCACAAAATGTATAGAAAACACATGTATCTACCAATGAATGAAATATTTTTTTCATTAAAGTGCTTGTTTTTTGTGTTCCGAATTGTCAAAGTCGTAGCTTTATTAGAACCCTGACAAAAACCGGTACTTTTTACGTTACACCCCTAGTAAAAAATATTAAAATGCATTTAAAATTTACTTGTGTATGTTTCGTGTAAATTTGCTAATAGCCTGAGATCGTTACTATGTAGGTACATCTGTGGTAAAGTGTTACATTGTTGATGGCGGCAACGTGGTTGCTATGCAAATTTGACATTGGACTTTTAAGCTAGAGTAAGGTGTTTATATTTTTCAATGTACATTTTATCTGGACCATAAATTGAAAATCGGTTTTTTTTCCAGATATTCGATTTTTCCAGAAGCTATAAGAAAAAATAACAACAGAACCAACTCAATCAGTTCAGCCCTTTTCTTCACCATTATAGCATCCTCTACACCTCCTGGACATTCACTTAGTTTACCAATCGCTTGACAGGTCGATCTGAACTCGGACCGAACTGAAAATTCCGAGCGAGCCGAGTCAGATCGCCTGGTTTGCCAAAACGGAGTCAAAATATCGATAGTGAACAATCGAATCTATCAGCTGAAGCACGATTGGTCCGGCAGGTAAACAAGTGCAGAGTTGGAGATTTTCAGTCGCATTCCAAGTGAACAAATTTATCCAATAGGAGGTAGAATTGCGATGTGTTACGATGTCATCAATGTCACATAACACGCCATTACTGCACTATTGTTACAAACGGTTAAAACGCACGCCTTGAATAATAACGATTATATTTTGTTTCCCTATGACAACCAAAAGAATAATCATGAGCGCCACAGACAGAGGAGTTTCTGTTCAGATCGCAGGTATCGATCTGAAATCTCAGACTGGCTGATCTGAGCCAGTCTGAGAGGTCGGGTCGACCCGCTTGATCAGGCAGTCTGAGATCGGTCTGAGATCGATTGGTAAACGTAGTGATTCGCTCTTACTAGTAAAGAATTCGCACCCAATCAGTCAACAAAAATTCACGGTAGCTTGAGAAACCCAAACGTCGAGCTTTACTCTCCATTATTGAAAGACAATTATGCGGATACCATAGATTAAATAAAAGACTGATAAGAATTGTGTCTTACTTCAGGTGCGAATTACTGTACTTAAAAATCATTCAAATGGCTAACTTCATCTGTGAAAATGGTGATTATGTGTTAAGTAGTTCCATGAGTCAACGGAATGAATAATTTCCACTGGCCTTCAATTTGGTCGTGCGTGGTGCACATATGCAAGGATACGTCAGTCCCACTCACGTTTGTTATTAGGTTTCCTTGTTCTTGTCGCAAATGAACGTGATATTGTACAATTACTTAATTACAATTATTGGACAATACCCATGTACGACTAAAATTCGTGGTCAAATTGACTCTTGAAAGTTCTGAACGTATGCTGGTACCCTTATACCATGAAAATATCATGGTTATTCTTCTTCGGAATTCTGGTCGCGTCAAAAAAAACGATACTGAAGGCCCTCAAGTCAAGGACTGGAACCATGGTTTCACTTCTGATCGGTGGGCCATGGCATATGACGGAACTAATGAGAATCGCGGACTATGTGTTCTGATCGCGAATTTTGAACAAAGAGCGGTGCAGATGTTTGCAAACATTGCTTGGTGACAACGTAACCTCTACTTTTGAAACCAGCGTTATTTATTATTAAACATTAAAATAACCATCAAATAATAAAAAATAATAAAATTAATAATTATATAATCAAATATTTAAGTGTTTTATTGACTACTAGCTAAATTACCCGGCGTTGCTCGGGATCATAATGCCTTCAAAACTCTTTATATAAGAGGTGAGGGGTTAGTAAGTAGTAATAAATTGTTACAGGACATATAACACAGATAAATCCCAAGGTATCGCCACGAAAAGCACAGCCAGGCTAAAAAACATTATAGCTTAGTACATAATTCGAGTACTTACTTGTTGAGTAGCTATTCAGAATTTAATTTTCGTCAATTAAGATTTGATTTAATGATAATCACAATGAAAATGAACTTGTAGCCCGAGTGGATTTGTATATGACCAGGAATTATTTTTTTTCCATTTAGGATCAATAATGGTTACGATGTTTACTTTTGTTTGTTTATTTGGTTGTCTAGGAAAATGCGTAAAAGAAAATCGATTGAAATAGTGAGAAGCTTCATTCACTAATTTTAGTAGTATCATGCTTTCGGGTATCTGATAAAATGAATTTCAACTCTATCTTTAGTTAAAGTTGTTTTAAAAAGCGAAATAATTAACCGCTGCACAAATCCCAATGCTTTGTATTCCTAATCGGCTTAACTAAGCAATATGAATTCCAACAGCAATTAAGACCTAAATCTGGTTGTCAAGCGAATATGGTATTGTTGATTTCACAGAGAAATATGCGTTTTTGCAGATAAAAACGTAATTTTCAGTCAGTTTCGCAGTGAAAAGGATAATTGATTGAAAGAATTTAAAACTTCATTCTTTTAGACATTTAATTCAAAAAATTTCAACTCTCTATCTTGAGCGGAAGTAATTTAAAAAAGCACAAAACCCAATACGTGCCGTGAGCCACCAAAGGCCCCCTTTTTGGGATCTTTATGGGCCCTATGAGATCTTTTTAAAGTAGCCTAAAATTTACCTCCTGCTTTGAACTATTACTCTGCAAAATTTCAGCACGATAAGATTAAAACTGTAGATTTGTATTAAAGACAGACAAGCAGACAAACATTCTACTTTATATATATATATATATATACCTATATATTTTGAATTAAATTAAGTATCAAGAGCGGGCCATCCAACAAGGCCGGTTTCCAGACTCTGACTTGAGGGTCGCTAGAAGAATACCATTTTCCTGTATTTCTTTCGAATGTTTCTGCTGCATCAATAAAAACAAGATATCGCAATGCTTCATAAAAATCATTGATTTTTATACACTCGAAACATAAATCTAAAGGCAAAAAACGGGAAAGTATCTTCTCCTAATGAAGTAAGTCGCCATTTTCACTGTGGCTTGTTTATTTTTTTAATTTATTGGACTCAGTTCCTGCCAACAATTTTTGGTATAAAAGAATCTTGTTCGAGCTTCACTGTTCTAACTTCACGTCAAATATTTTCTCATCTATGGTTTCAACTATCAACGTCATCCCATCGGCGATGTTGGGCTTCGAAACCCTGATCAGTGATCACGTCTAATAAATACTTAGGTTTGTAAATTTTTGTGTTAGATAGTTGGCATTGCTAATTGATTCAATTGTTCGTTTCAATATGAATCGATTTCATAAAGCTTCGGAAGAACCAGTAACTTCCTCGTATTCGAAAATACTTCCATTGGCAGAAAACACATTACGTAACGTTCTCGATGCTTAAACCAAACGGCATACATAATACTACTCATGTATGTTAGCTATACCACCTGCTATGGGCTATGCTATCTCACCTTGAGAAATCTCCCACAGCATCCATTTTCAAATCGTCTCATTATTATTTTCATCGGTACAATAGGAAGGTCTCCGGATGAAAAAGTGAAAGAGAGATGCTACTTCGCTCTGGATAGGCCACACCTCGAATACGCCGCGAGTATTTGGGACCCTGGTCATAAAGATTTGACAAAAAAATTAACAAAATACAAAGGAAAGCTACGCACGTTCTGGTCTCTTCGTTAAAAACTGTTACGAGCGAACATATAGTCTCTCACAACTTTTAGAGGCATTTAGGTGGGAGCCCCCTAGAGACTCGGAGGCTACACGCTAGGCTAAGCTTGCTTGATAAATTAAGAACTGGTGTGTTTCAGAGCGACACAGAGAATATTACCATGACGCCTCACTACATCCCTAGGTCTGACAGAAGCGATAAAACAAGAGAGATACATTGCCGAACGGATAGGTAAAAAACTCGTTGTTTCCGCGCACACTAAGCGACCACAATAAAAAACCGAGCTCCGCTAAATACAATCCCATAATACACGTCACCAAGTCTCTTCACAAAATCTTATCCCTTACATCTTTACACGGTTGGTGTCCTAACACCCCCTGCCACACGCACATTCGGCGGCTCGCAGGGTAGTCTGTTGATGTACGTGTAAAAAACGCATTACGTCGATGCAGCTCGAAAGTCGAATACAGCGATGGGCAGCTTGATTTATTAAAAATTGTCGCGATAAACATTGCGGTGTTACTCAATTGTTGAGGGAATTGCGGTGGGAACCTCTATCCGATCGATGGGGAAAATAGAATAAATCCTTTACGAAAGTTTGATGCAGACTATTTTTGTCGCACGTTCAAGATATTTTGCTAGATCCAAATTATTATGGTATAAACGATCACAGGCTTAAGGATTAAGGAAATACACTGCAGAGCCGAATGATTTAAAATGTAATTTTTTCCACGGACAATAAGGGACCATAATAGTTGGGATAAATCAGTTTCAGGATACTTTGTCCCTGATATAGATAAAATAGATCCTAGCACTTGTGCTTAATATCCTACTATCATTATTAGTTACTAACGTTATTATTATTATCATAATTAGTTATTTATTTATTTTCTTTCATGTTTAAGAAAATAATGTTCAATATTGTAAAATATCCTAAATGTTGTGAAATTTTCCATTGAATGTGCGAACAGAGTATCCGATCACTCAATAAGATACATATTGGCACCTGCTGACAAGCCTACGGCTTAGCAGGACCACAAAATTATAATTCAAAATTAATTTTAACATTCATGCCTTCATTAAGTGTATTTTCCCCTTTTTCATGTTTCAAGTTTCTTTTTTTCTCCTTTTTTTGTATTCTTTGTTCTTGTCTGTTATTTTAAGGTATACTTTTTTTTTCTTGTAATGAACTACTGTAAAATCTTATTGTATTGTACCAAAAAAAATACAAATACATTATTATTATTTAAAAAAATAATAATATCGCATGCAATTTCCGGCATGATATAGCTCTTGTATGACTTAGTGCCTTGTAGGACTATTAGATTGATACTTGTGAACTAGTGATAAATATTGGGAGAGAACAAACAGAGAAAGGGTGAACGATTGTTCATAAATGAATTTATGAAAGGATGGGTGAAGTGAAGGAGGCACTCCTGAAAAGGGGAATTTAATCAGAAGCCCATTGGGAATCACTCCTAAAGAAAGGCAAGAAGATAAAAACTCAGTATGGCAAGTAAATTGGGCTAGTTGAAGGGCTTGTTTCTTGATACTACGAAGCCAAAAAGGGGTAGGGTCAATGGCAGCCATTATAGGAAGGATGTGGGAAATAAGTAGAACGAGACCAGGATATGTCAAAGGTTAAAGGAAAGTAATAAAGAAACAGTGGTGAAGGGAGGATAGGACACTGAGAAAGGTTGTAGCGACTTACAGCTCAGGAACTGAAGAAGCAGCTTGAAGAGAAAGGAATCTGCGATGCGCAGTTTTATAAAGTTCTTGCGAAGATTCCACGAACGTGGCAAACAATATAAAGCTTCGTCACAGGGTGACACTAAACATAAAACATGTAAAATGGAAACTCACGAGTTTAAAATTTTCGGTGGGTCGCCCGCACCTTCATCAGTGATAGAATGAGGATTGAGGAGGAATCACCATATAGGAGGGGCGGTGAGGGGAAGGAGCAGGTAGGAAGGGTGGGGAAGGGTGGGGAGGGAAGGAGCCAAAGACCTATTCGGGAGAAAGAAACAATGTAGCGAAAAGGGGGGAAAAATTAATTAATGGGAACGGTTGAGGCCAGGTGGACAGAGGGCGTTAAAATATCGGATGCAACATTGTTCTAAAGTCTTCAGACTAATTATAGTGGCTGTGGGCGGGAGGGAAGCCAGAATGGCTACATTGTAGCAGTCATCAAATCTTACATTGTGGGAGGCAGCATGTGTGGGGACAGAGAAAGAGAAGTTGGTTGAAGAGGGATTGCAAGAAGCACGGTGATTATTAATTCTGATATTGAGGGGGGTACTACAGAGCCCAATGTAAAAAGCTGTACATAATTTACAAATAAGGATATATACTATATTAGTTGTGGCACAGGAAGGGGAGGTAACAGAAGGAAGATAACGATTAACGAATTTTTTGGGTAATCGGTCTGTAATTAGAATTAAACAAGTTTTGCACCTTGGCCGGTTACAACGGGTGGCTGGAGCTTTGGAAATATTAAAAGATTTATGGAGGGGGTTAGTGGCTCTAAATATAGCAGACAAGTTCGGGGGACGTTTGTATACAACAGAGGGACATTTAGGGAATAAATTAGTAGTGGCAGGATTGCTAGAAAGTATTGGGAATAATTCTTTGAGGAGATGTTTTAGGGACTGTACGCCTGGGAAGAAAGTGGTGCAAATAGAAATATTGTTGTACTTAGGACAAGAAGTGGATTTAGGTTGGTACGGTTTTCTAAGTATTTTTTTATTTAAAAGGGATTCAGGGTAGCCCCTGCGAAGAAGAGACTGGTGTAGCTTGGAAAGAAAGCAATCAAGGGACTCCGGGTTGTTACAAATTCGATGACCTCTGATAGAAAGTGAGTATGGGAGGGAACGTTTGGTATGTGCGGGATGACAACTGCTGAAGTGAAGGTATTGCTGTTTATTAGTGGGCTTTATATGAACAGAAGTACTGAATTTACGGTTGGATAAAGCTACGTCGACATCTAGAAAGGTTATATGGGTGGAAGATATAGTAGAGGTAAATGATACAGAAGAGGAGTCATTGAGAGAGGAAATGAAGGAGTTTAGGGAGTCGATGTCATGTGTCCAAAGTAGAAAAATGTCATCTATGTAACGGAGCCACAGAAGGGGTTTAAAAGGGGCTTGGGAGAGGTAATTCTCTTCCAGAAGACCTAGAAAAAGATTGGCATAAGAAGGGCTAAAACGACTTCCCATGGCACAGCCCTTTGTTTGTAGGTAGTGAAGATCGTTGAAGGAGAAAGCATTGTGGGTAAGAATAAATTCAGAAAGTTGTAAGAGGAAGTCGGTACTGGGTATATGAGGAGTGGGGCGTTGGCTGAGAAAATGACGGATGGAACGGAGACCTTCTGAGTGGGGAATGGAAGTGTACAAGGAAGTGACATCTATAGTGGCCATCAAAAGTGGTGTATTATGTGGAAGTTTGACAGTTTTCAAATAATTTAGAAAGTGGTGTGTATCTTTAATAAATGAGGGCAGGGCATGAACGTGAGGCTGCAGATAGTGATCAACAAATGCCGAGATGCGTTCAGTAGGGGAACTGCAGGAGGAAACAATTGGACGGCCGGGGATGTTAGGTTTATGAATTTTAGGAAGGATGTAGAAATGAGGGGTTTTGGGGTGAGGAGCAGAGAGAAGGGAAAGGTCACACTTAGCCAAACCTTCTGTTGGACCTTTTTGGAGGAGGAGCGATGTTAACTTATTAGCAAAATCAAGAGTGGGATCTGAGGGAACAGGCCTGTAGGAGGAAGTATCTGAAAGTTGCCTTAGGGCTTCGTTTACATAGTCATTGGTGTTAAGGATAACAACCGTGGAACCTTTGTCAGCTTGGGTAATTACTATTTTGGGATTGTGGGTGAGTTGCTTGAGGGCCGCCGTTTCTTCTGGAGAGAGGTTGTGTTTGGGGTTAAGGGACTCAATGAAGGAAGGGTTGGAAATTTTAGAAAGAAGCTGGTTGGCAAAAATTTCAACTGGGTGATTAGAAGGAAGGGGTTTGGGTTCAAAAGAAGAAGGAGGTTTGAATTTGGTGAGAGCGGGGTGAATTGAGTTGGAGTTGGCTGGGTTAGAGGGTTGGGAACTCCAGAAAACCTTCCATTTAAGATTACGGCAAAAATTAATAGCGTCAGAAAGAATGCTAATGGGATTTACTAAGGGTGTTGGTGAGAAAGAGAGACCTTTACTTAACAATGACAGTTCAGCTGGCCTTAGAGGCATGGAGGATAAGTTGACTACCTCTTGTTGCGGCGTATCTAAGGGAGTTTCCTCTGAAGGGGAAGAACCAAACGTCGAGGAAGAATCTTTAAACTGGGGGGTTCGCTGCGGAAACATCCGGGTGGTAGAAGGGGCTGGTGGAGAGAGATTAAAGAGGGTGGCTAGATCTGGTTTGTAGAGGAAAAGAGGAGGTGGAGTTGTGGATGGGATAGTTACGTGCATTGGCAAAGAGACGCCATGGTAAAGATATGAAGCATAAAGAGAGGACAACTTTTTGTAAGATTTCTGGCGTCGGAGGAAAAGAGAGTCTTGAGCTGATTGTAGGCATCTATTAATATACGGAAGATTTTTGGGGGATGAGAGGCTAATGATATTAATAAGGGAGTGGATATTAGATTGATACTTGTGAACTAGTGATAAATATTGGGAGAGAACAAACAGACAAAGGGTGAACGATTGTTCATAAATGAATTTATGAAAGGATGGGTGAAGTGAAGGAGGCACTCCTGAAAAGGGGAATTTAATCAGAAGCCCATTGGGAATCACTCCTAAAGAAAGGCAAGAAGATAAAAACTCAGTATGGCAAGTAAATTGGGCTAGTTGAAGGGCTTGTTTCTTGATACTACGAAGCCAAAAAGGGGTAGGGTCAATGGCAGCCATTATAGGAAGGATGTGGGAAATAAGTAGAACGAGACCAGGATATGTCAAAGGTTAAAGGAAAGTAATAAAGAAACAGTGGTGAAGGGAGGATAGGACACTGAGAAAGGTTGTAGCGACTTACAGCTCAGGAACTGAAGAAGCAGCTTGAAGAGAAAGGAATCTGCGATGCGCAGTTTTATAAAGTTCTTGCGAAGATTCCACTTTGCGGACTTCGAATATCAGATATATATCATATCGAGACTATTCCCATCGAATGCTGTATTTGTTTGCGATCGGCCATAAAATCGCGAAACCAATTCTGCATCTATATCTACTTATTACCCGGCAAACCACCACAGGGTGTTTGGCAAGGGGTGGCTTATCTTCAACGTGAACCAGTATGAATACCAGGTTTCTGTTGCGGTTTCAACATTTCGTGTCATTCTCAAGGGACGATAATAGCATTGTCCCTTGAGAATATTAGCTGTAATACTTTGCTATAGTCCCTTGAGAAAGTGTTGAAACCGGTCGGGCTCATACCGTTAAAGTTTGTGAGGATTTTTACAAAGTGTTCTCATTTCATCTCAATATGAACTCAATTTCCCACAAAGTTAACTCGCAACCCATTGAATATATAACACCCTTGTCATACTTCTTTTTTCTCCCCATTACTCGCCTCATTAAATCACTGCCAGCTATTCTTCTCCCAGCCTGCATACTGCGACATTCTGTGCAATTGAGCCTGATGAGCGAACGAGGGAGCTAGTCTGCTCAATCCGAAGGTCGCGAGTCGAAGTCTAGTCCCGGACGAGGAAATTATTTCGATCGGTGATGTTAATCTTTCCTCCGCCGGGTTCACGGTGCGGGGTGACCTCGACGCTCGAGAGCGAATTCAAAATCCCGATCGCTACACTTGCTGCGTCCATTACGCGCCGTAAATTAAGCGTCGATGCGAACGCCTAATGGAAGGTGTTAGAGGTTAATTATACGAGCGAATGAAAATCTTCCGCGCGCGATAGATATTGTTGGATCCTGACGTGAGAATCGACGAGTTACTAGGGGTGTCGTTGAATCATGGATGCCATGCAACCGGTTCGTAACAATTTCGTGCGGAGTAAAAATATTTTTTTTTTATTCTTCTGAGAAAAGGAGGGATTCGGAAGAGGAGAGGTTTTTTATAATGTCAAGGCCTTTCAGGAAATCATGCGCGGCCGTTTTGTGTCCTGATCGACCCCCGTCGTGTAGGGTCGACGCGATTCGTTCGTGTACTGGCTACGCCCGTGTTGACGATGAGGAAACGGGTGCGGAATATCCAATCTGCACTTTCACGTTTAAATATTCAAACCGCTATGATGAATGAATGGAAGTAATGAATTGTGTTTGATCATGAAAATAAAATAAAGGAAATGGATTGTGGAGCAGAGAAGTTTAAATTAGCGTTTTTCCCACGATCGATAAGAGACCGTAATGGCTGCGTCAAGACTCTGAGGTGGGTTACCTGACAGGTAGTGTAGCTGATTGATTCATGTGCACCCTAATGTATGTCTCTAAATCTGTCGAGTAGTGCTAAAGCCATGTCTTAAATGTTCCCTGCATGAATCTGGTGTCACGTTTACACAGCTACATTTTATATTAGTTTAGTAGTTTCTGAAGCATTTATAGCATGCTTATAGTGTGGTGCATGTTGGTGAAAGTAAATTACTTCGCTCTAGTTCACGTTGGTGATAAGCCACCCCTTGCCAAAAACCCTGTGGTGGTTTGCCGGGTAATAGGTAGATATAGATGTAGAATTGGTTTCGCGATTTTATGGCCGATCGCAAACAAATAGAGCATTCGATGGGAGTAGTCTCGATATGATATATATCTGATATTCGAAGTCCCTCAAGGAATTGTGATCGGTGTCCTATCATTCTTCAGTTAAATCAGCGATATAAAATTTATAATAACCGAAAAAATTATATTATTTTGCTTAATATGATGTAAACTGCGTAGGAATTATCGCAAATGCGTCTCTTTATAACGTTAATACCTTGACTTGACTTGAGTTGAGGTCTTCAAAATGGACTTTTATGCTCTCTCTTCAAGAAAGAAATCTCATCAATGTCTCCTTTGTAAAGTAGGTCTGCAGAAATAACAAGCACAAGGGGAATACCATGACTTAGCAACCACCGAGGCTAAACATAATGGCATATCTTGTCAGTTAATCAGTATCTTTTGTATTCACATATAACTTTATACATTAATCTTAGATAGGACCCACTTCAACGTCCAAATCCACGGATTCTGAGGGTAGATTTATAATCATAATAATTTTTATTCATCCAGAGACATAAAATGCATGTACAGTACTAGTCAAGAAATACAAATATTAAAATACAAAGTCGCATTATTCATCCAGAAAATCTGAGACAGTGGAAAAGCATTCATCAAGAGGGTACTCCTAAGTTTCCTTTTTAAATTTATTTACAATAACAATATCTTTAATCATTTTGGGTAACTTGTTGTAGATGTGTGTGACCATTGTCTTTGGTCACTTGGAATGGGAGTTAATGAGAGGTCTCTCTACGAGTAAATCTCTCTTTCTTCTAGTAACATGGAGATGATACACCGAAAGAAAAATATTCTAAAATGTAGAGGACAGTTCCTCTTTCCAAATCCTCTCAAAATTTCCTTTTACTTATAGAATATTCCTCTTCCTTTAAGAGGATCTATGTTTGCATTCTAGATGACGTTCCTCTCCCAATATTCCTCTCAATACAAGAATATTATTCTTGGATTGAGAGAAATAAAAGGATTAAAAGTAAGATGTCATGTATGAAGTGGAAAAGAACACAGGGTTGGCATCCAGAACCAACAGAAGTGCTGCAGTCTTTTAAACCGTCATTAGGGGAGATGAGGCGAGCGCCGCGAGCAGCATTTTGCGCGTGCAAAATGGCATCGTGCTCTGTATTTGGCTCCCAAAACAGAATAAATCAGAAATATAAACAACAGTTCTAGAGTTCTAGTTTCAGTAGAGGAATTTTTGAGAGGAATCCTCTGGATTGTAGAGAAAATTACCTTCTATACTGAATACGATCCACTAAGTATGAGAGGATTCCTCTCTGGAGAGGAAATTCCTCTAATACTTCGGTTACTATATAGTAGCGGAAAATCCGCTAATGTATGGAGGATTTCGCTAATTTTTAGAATACTTTTTTATCGGTGTATGAGTCATTTATTCGAAAATTATTGATATTACTTTTTACAAATGTATGTATATGGAGTTGATAAATGCAAGGTGAAGTAAGGATTTTAAATTTCTTGAAAAGTGACTTAATGTTTTGCCTAAAAGGGACGTTTCCAACAATCCTCACAATGTTTTTAATTCTGAAAAGTTCAATCGACCTGGAAGAGGAACCCCACAAAATGATTCCAAATAGTCTAACGCTTAAGGTCAAATACAATTGCGATAAAATCACTTCTGGGTAAACAGACTAGCATATTTAGAAACGATTTAATGTCCTAACTCGCCGAATGGTGTCATTTTTGAAGTTGTATTTGGGGAGAAGCATCCTTGGTGGCAGCACTAAATTGCCCACGAGGATAGCCATTTGGAGTTGAAGCGGTTATGGCTGAATCTCGAACGTACTCACGAAAAAATTGCGTGTCCATTATTTAGGTCTTCGGAGTATGAAGATAAGCCTGAAACTGGGTTGTTCAGTTTGTGTTGCCCTAAAATTAAAAACTTAAAATAAAAATAAAATTAATTTTATTTTATTTTTTCATTTTCATTTTGTATTTTTCATTCTGAAGTATCTATTTCTTAATTTTACATTACAGCTAATATAATGGATATCGCCATTATATCCCATGTATCATATTCAGTGGTTACTTCCTCTGTGTTGAATGTCAACTCGTGCCCTCCCCTAGTTTGTTACGCGTGATTCTTCATGTGTTTATCCTCTCGCAGGTTGCGAAGGGACGACCTTAACCGTCGGCTATCCCGCAGCCTTGAACGTTGTCCGTGAAAGCGTTTTCCCCCTACCACGCCCCTTATACGAGAAGCTGTTTTGGGAGGTGGAGTTGGGTGGTATGACATAACTAACTCTCACTATCGGATCTCCGAAGTTTCGTTCGTGTTCCAATTCCCGTGAGACCTGTGCGGATTTCTTTCTTAAACCCCACCCGAATTCCCCGAGGGATACGCTGCTTCAAAATTCAATCCACCTGAAAGATACTGAAACTTGGGATTTTTTTTCTAACCAAAGCTCCCCACACCAGTTGAAGCTGTGAGTTTTTTTAAGGACCCCAAACACCAAATATGGCGAGAGCCCCCGAGTCACTAGGGGCTCCCACCTTAATCCCTCAAAAATATGTGAAACACTACATGTTCGCTCGTAGTAGTTAACGAAGCGTCCAGCTTTTCTTTTTACATATTTTACTACTTTTTTGGTTAAATCTTGATGGCCAGGATCCCAAATGCTCGCGGCGTATTTGAGGTGTGGTCCAACCAGAGCGAAGTAGCATAGCAACCAGAGCGAAGTGGCATCGGAACCAGAGACAAGACTAAGGAACGATCGGCATTAAAATTACAAAATAACCCCACAGACTTGTTCTCTCCATACGAAAGACTCTGTATGCTTTGTCCCGAACGATAAGGGATCAAATTATCGGTTCATCAACCAGGATATGTTCTCATCGCATTGTGAGATGGGTCGGACATGAACGGACAATTTAAGGGGCTCCCTCATCCCACAAGATTGATTGATGTCTTGGGCCGCAAAGATGACGAACGATCGGTTTCATTGTTGGGAACGGATTGTGCCAATCACAGCTTTCGTCGCACGATCGTGATTGGCATCGACAGGATCTTCCGTGGAGCCATCATGATTAATATCGATCTCAATCGTTCGTTGAAAGTTCATGAGAGGTGTGAATGGTATTCACTCTTGATTAATACGTTTACTTTTGAACTCGTTATTCGAAACAGGCGCCGTGATTATTTTGATGTGTAAACATTCCTATTTTTAGGCAGACTTTTATGAGCTGTGAGACGTCACATCTGAAACTTTTATAGAAATGTCGCTCCGCGTTCTCTATTTAGTTACCTTTGGTAAACACAAACATTTCCCGTTGTAGGTAAATTTCATTAGGCCAACACTTATCAAATTCCTGCATTGGAATTTACGTACACTGGCTTTAACGTTTGTGTCTCTTTACCTGAGGCTGTAAAATCATTCATTTTAATCGTTCAGAACGATCTTTCTGTGATTCCCAACTGATTATGATCCGTAAGCACCAAAACCCAAGTAGTTTCGTCAATGTAAATTCGCGCTACGTTAATCAGGTAGAGTTAACATGAACATTAACATTGACTTTCCGACTGAGAACATCGCTCCTGGAACTCTCTACAAAATGGGAATGGATTAGTTTTTCTTAGCTGGACAATCTCTTTTTTTGGCATAACTTTAATTGCTTTAATTTGGATTTTTCATATTTCTTTCAAGAGTACCGCGTTGATTGGTTGTGATGACAACGGTATTGTCCTGAAGACGCCAGCTGTAACGCTAGAAAAAGTTGCCATAGCAAAAAAATCAATGCGGATGTATTCCCGAAAAATAAAGCTAATTCATCCTCCTGAATCGCGGAAGCTGTCACTCGAACTTAACACCATTGAAATTTATCGATTGCTCAATAGCTTGGAAATGTATGTTTTATGGCCAGTTGCAGGAACGAAACATATGTATTCTATTACGTTATGGGACCCATAAGCCATGGCAACCATTCAATAAGTGTCGCAGAAACATTCGGTAAATTTATTGGTTTCATAACTTATTGTTGTTATGAGTGGGTAGCTAAGATGGCGGATTCGCCATGAACCGCTTGGAGACTTAATTCATTGATAAAAGAGTTGTTTTGAGATAAATGAGTAGTTAATTTACCGTTAATGACTAATTATTGCGTTGCGTCAGCAATTATTTATAGTCTAAACTTTCAGATATTTTATCCGGCGGTAGAAGATTCGATCGAATATTCGAAGCAAATGAGTAGTGGTGTATAAGTAATGTAACGAGTAGATGTGTTCTTGCAACCCGAATATTTGTATGAGATCTATAACTTTATGGATCTTAAAGCTATTGATTCCACAGCTAAATGTTCTTGCAACCGGTCATTAGTTATTCATACGAGATAAAGGACACGCCTTTCTAAAAGTCGAAAGAATATGACTCAAATTACACTTATGCTATTTTACGGAAGGACCGCCCTGAATGCTCTCTTCTTTAGTTTCCTAGTCGGGATCGTGAATCCCCGGAAAAATTCTCAAATACGAACCCTTCACATAGGGAAGATTATGCTAGACCAACTTAATATACTATTCAACAGATTCAGGCTTGATGTAGTGGAGTGAATCCATGTGCAAAACAGACACAATACTCTCATTTACTCAGCATTTTTATTTTTATTACGCGTTGCAAATAACAGGGGCATATACTGGATTATATCAGTTCATGGGTTCGCGGTCCCCTTTTACGCGTTGCCGCTGTCCAAGAATCCAAGTCCTAATCCAAGAATCAAACCTGCCCAGGATGGGAAATTCTCATAATAATTTTCATTGGAATACACTCAAGCGAATAAAACTAGTGCTTGACTGAATATATATTTTGCCTGACTACATATTATGAATGGCGATCACGTATTCGCCATCATGAGCGCAATTAAAAAAGAAAACGATAACTCAAGCGTAAGCAAACGTTCTGGAGAACCGTGAGACTCAGGCCTTGTTCATGAGGATGCTCTGTTGTTGAAATTAAGGCAACTTAACAAAGATTAGCAACCTAACAGAGGCGGATGTCCGATTGCGCTAACGGCAATATCATCACTCTTTTGTTATTTTGGTACGAACTTTAGATCGGAGTTTTGGTATCTAATTACCAAAAGGAAGGGAGAATTAATTGTTGTAATAAAAGGATTGAAAAGTTGGTCCAGATTTCCTTTAATACCGAAGGAATTTAATATCTGTGACTAGAATTGCGTGTTAGAATTTGAAATCCAGAGGAAAAACTGCAAGCATTATTTGGTCTTCTTTTAAATGTAGGACTACACCTATTTATTTTTGCGAAACTCTCGCGTACAGTCTATGACTAGGGGTGTTGGGACTTTAATAAAAAAAATCAACCACGAAAGAATTTTTTGTGAGGTGAATTTTTTTATTTACTTTTCTTTTTTGAGCATTTTTCTTTTCATTTACTTCGCACTTCTAAGGATGTTTTTTTTTTCATCTCCGTCGTCTTAGAATGCGCAGCTTTCGACACTGAAGGTGGAAGGCGGTCGAACAGCGGGATTATTGCTGAAGGCGATCGGTGTCTGGCAGCCTCCTCTTCGCCGTGGTGTGGTTCAGCGTCGGCGCGGGTCACGTGATGTCCTAAAGGGGTCCAGTCGATCAACCGAAATGGTGTCCGTGGTGTCCGCCGTAGCCTCCCCTGTGTCCTCCGTAGCCTCCATAGCCTCCGTAGCCTCCTCCATAGCCTCCATAGCCTCCTCCATAGCCTCCATAGCCTCCTCCTCCGTAGCCCCCATATCCTCCATATCCTCCGTAGCCTCCGTAGCCTCCGTGTCTGCCTTCGGCGGTCTCCAAGTCAGCGGCGTAGGCGAAAGCCAGAACGGCGGCCACGAGGATGATCAAATGCTAGAATGTCGGAAGAGGGAGGAAATGTTTTTTTGAGTCATCTACAAAAAGTTAATTACCAGAGGGGGTTGTGTTTTTGAATCGCTCGAGTAAATCTCGACCGCGTAACTAATAAGTCACGTGGTACAACAACAAAAGGTTCGACATTTTGGGGGAACCTATTTGAATCACATGTAAAAATCTCCCGCAGCCTTCTCAACCGAGTTTTTCTCGTTATGGCGGATATATTGGAATGGCGGACGAAAGAAGTAATGTATTTGAGTCATCTGGAACGATTAAATTACAACGGGGGATTATGTTTCGATCGCTCGAGTAAATCTCGACCACGTTACTAAGGAGTCACGTGGTACAACAACAAAAAGTTCGACATTTTGGGGGAACCTATTTGAACCACATGTAAAAATCTCCCGCAGCCTTCTCAACCGAGTTTTTCTCGTTATGGCGGATATATTTGAATAGCGGACAATGGAAGAAATGTTGTTTTGAGTCATCTACAAAAATTAAGTTACATGGGGGGTTGTAATTGACTCGCTCGAGTAAATCTCGACCACGTAACTAAGGAGTCACGTGGTACAACAACAAAAAGTCCTAGATTTATGTGTATTTGAACCACTTGTAAAAATTTCGCGTAGCCTTCCACTAATCGAGTAAAATTGTAAATGGATTATTACATCCCAACAAGAGACGATAAACCGCGTTCCAGACGCTTATGGTATCCGTCTGAGTAAGAGAAACTCACCAAACTTTCGAACCGTTCAAGTGATCGAGATAATCTCGTGTGGTTCCAACACAACCCCAACAAAGGGATGAATTCAAACGTCGGAGGTTTTGATCGGTGGAAGGTCGACGTTGGTAACGAGATGAACTTTGTTACTTCCTCCGTACCTCACAGAATGTGCATAAAACCTGTTTGTACTAAGCGTACGTGAATATGGCGAAACTGCTGAATAAACTGTAAAATTTACTGTGGAACTGTAATTTACATTAACTTTTACAAAGTTCGTATCGTAAGTGTGTTGGAGGGAATGAGACAAATTAGCTGGGACCGTTTAGGTATAAGGAGAGGGCATTACGTCATCAAACTGTGGCCTGGCAACCGCAATAACAAACATTTTGTTTAACCCAGCTCTTTCCTTACTGTCATTTGAACAGCACGACTAAATGGACGCATTATCGGATGTATAACGAGAATATCAACCCTCTATTTGAAATTTGAGGCAAGTAACTCTTGAAGTATATGTTAGTTACTTAGTTACATGGATTCTACTCGATTTTTCCATAGTCTTCACCGGGAAAGCGGATTATTATTAATTTAAATAAATACACAAAATACATTTGAGATTATATGTTAAAGAAGTGAGTGAATGATGATTTATAGGAAGTCAACGATGGAAAACATCGTAAATAGTACGAGAAAAGAAGAAATATTGTAACCATTGAGGTATAAACAGAGGGCACTATGCCATAAAACTGAAGCCTGACAGCCGAAATAACAACCATGTTGTTTGACCCTCCTCTCTCCTTACTTTCCTATGGATATTACGACGGAATGGACGCATTAGCGCATGTAAAGTGAGAATATCCACCGTCCATTGGAAATTTAAGGCAAATAGCTCTTGATATGTATATTGGCTGCTTAGTGCTATGGAATCTACTCGACCTTACTATAGTTATCATCGTGAATACGAATGGTTGTTAATTTACGTGAATTAACAATCGTACGTAAGGAGAATTCATATTGAAGAAGTAAGTGAATACTGATTTCTACTAATTTATCGATGGAAAACGTGCAAAAATTGCAAAATTAGTGCGTCAGTGCGTAAGCGCTTAAGAAAAACCGGGGTTAACAAAGATGGCGGACAGGCCACGCCCACGTTACAGCCTCTAGCATTGGCCACCACAGCAAGCGCCCTCTCCACCCACCTCAATGGCTGGGGCATTTAGAGGGAGAACATCGCAAGCAAAAGAAGCATTCAACAATATGGGCTCATGGATCTCACTTGGAGTTCATGACGGGTTTCTTGTATTAGGACGTAAAGAAAATGTTGACGAAGAGTTTGGTATCGAGATGAGCTCTGTATGGTACAGATCAATTGACTCTGAGAGACGAAGACGAGAGAATTTATTTGGGGAGTTTGAGATGTGGGTGCGGAGGAGGATGGGGAAAGAAGCGCGGTGGACGGAAAGGAAGACGAACGGGGACTTTCCTGGTCCGGTGGCAGAGTGGACGAAACGAGGAGGCAGAGGACTTAAAACGAGTAATGGGAGGGAAGGAATGCTGTACATGGCGAGAGAGGAGAGGATGGTTAAGTGGGGAAGAAAGACGGAAGGCTATATGGACGGGATTTAGAGGGGTAGGAAGTATACCGAGCCGAGGAACGAAATCTTGTCATGGGATATGGAGCTTGCGCCTGTAAAAATCTGAAGAATTTTTTCCCCGATTTCGTCTTGACCTTTTAACTATAGATATGGAGATATTGAAGGAAAAATAGAGGGAAAAGTCCCCAAGAGGAAGACCCAGGAATAAGTTGATGGACCCAATAAAGAGGAAAGTACAGAGAAAGAGAGACCAGGAGGTAAGGGAACTAGTAGTAGATAGAGAAGGGTGGAGAACTGCAGTCAACCAATCATACGATTGAACGATCAATGAATGAATGAATGGAGCTCAAGCTTTAATCCCTCTTAACAATCATAAGTATTTTAACGAATTTACAAGTTGTACACAGGTGGTAATCGGGCACTTATTTATTTTTTACCAAAATAAAGTTACACTTCCCATAGATGAGAAGTTGGATTCAGAGTTGGCGTGGCTAGACCGTCCCGGAACGATGTCTCAAAAACTATAGAAAGATACGCGAAAACCGTATAAAATTTCGTTCCCGCGTGTCTCTTTGGTCAAATGCCTGAATCACACGATCATTTTTTCCGTCCCTTTTAAGGGATAGCTCCAATGATAGCTCAAATGATCGCTCGAAAATGATCGTGTGACGCGAACAAAGTCAGGGACGGCTCCAGCGAAAGGGATCCCTATAGCTTTTTCCATCCCTGGGCACGTCCCTTTTTCCGTCCCTGGAAGCATCGCTGACTCCACCATTTAGCCAATCAGAGTGCTCGGCCGCAAAGAGCGACTCTAACGCCACGTTCGGCTTTCAATGGAATGAGAGTGGTTAACATAGAAATGATGCGAAAAGGGACGGAAAAAATGATGGAAAAAGGGACGGAAATAATGAACGTGTGATTCAGAAAATGATAGCTCGAGCTATCATTGTCACGGTCCCTGAAAAGCTATCATTGGAGATATCCCTCAGAGGGACGGAAAACATGATCACGTGATTCAGGCTTAACTGATTATTTCGTTTACCCAGAAGGTCAGGGGCGTCGCTATGGAAAGGTGGGCAGGACGATTTGGGAGAAATTTTATCGGGTGAGGAATCGGGGTGGAAGAAACACCCCGGCGGCATAAGCCGTACTCGTGCAGCGGAAGACAACAAGGGGACAACAGTTTGACGTCCCATACGAAGGACGGAGTACTTCACTTCGAGCGATCTCCAATTAGAGACAACATTAGGATTTTTATCACGCAGGAAAATCTCCTTCACGCCTAAGATGTGAACCCGGGCCCAGATATAAGGACAATGGGGTGGAATTGACTTTTCCTCATGGAATAATTTTTATTCGCCTCTAAAAAATGACCGACGCGGAGTATTTATTCACTTGACTCAAGCTGCGGACGGTGACATCACAAAACATGAAAGGGACGAATCGAAAGTGACCACATTTAATTACACTGCAATTGAATTTCACTCAGACAAGAAGCTTTTTTTAAAAAATAAGAGCATATTTAGCATTGGAGTACTTAGGCCCCTCAGATCAAGGACTCACGATAATTGACTAACGGAGACCGGAATTTCACGAGTTTATTCATAATTATCAAACTTGAATGGGACTAGATCCAGCAGGGTGGCAGATGAAAATCAAAGGATCTGGTCAGCGAAAAATTTAAATGTCATAAAATCCCAATCAACCCGAGGATAAGTAATAGACAGGACTGTGTATCAACCTAGCTCTTATTTGTTAAAATAACCGTGACGGTTAAAATAAAGCTGAATCTGAGAACGTTTGCAGTCGAAAAATGAAAGAGGGATGTCTCTTCGGTATATTAGTCGGTACTCATCTTGAGTAAGGTGCAAGAACTAGTAAACCCGAACAAACTGTTTCAATAGCAAACAAAAACAAAACAATATGACATAAACCGCGCTTTTCCTCTAAACTAACTAGACTGATCAGAAAGGATAACCGTGGTAAAAGAAGGGAAATAGGTTGAGGACCGCAAGCGACTCTGGGGAGCAGAACATACCGTGGAGGTTAAGGTGAAATTTTCAACAGCAATTTTTATTAAGATTGAACGATACATTTTCCCTGGAAAACCCATCGTCACATCGGAGACGAACGGCTACGTAAGATGGATACGCTGCCTAACAGGTGAGTGCAAAAAATTTCTTCTCCACGCGCGCGATTCACAAGAGGGACAAAAACAGCGAGACGCCAATTTATCAGAACACTCAAGAGGCTTTTCATGACTCCACTCTAGCAATTCCCTTTTCCTATTCTCTTCCTGCTTTATGGCTAGCGTCCTAAACATCCCAAGACTCACGCCCTCGTTGATTGCTGACATAGTAGTCGTCCAGGTAACGAGAAAACAAAATAAAAGAATAGCTTTTTCGCTAAACACAGATAATGCCATACAATTCACGAAACAAAATCATTCATCATTTAAAAAAATTAACGAAATTTAGCAAAATAAACGTGAAAAGTGAAACTTTGTCACTTGTATTTTATTCCAGGGTAATTACTTGAGTTGAAAGCTACCCAAAATAGTTTAGCTAACGACAGGCTAAAGTGAACTTTTAAAAATGATTAGAAATAGAAACGCTTTCAGATCGCAAAATATTGTTCCATTCTATTTTATCCGAACAAATCTCATTAAGCTCCAAAAAGAAGTAACAGAATTGCAAAAAAATATTTTTCTCATTTCTGCGAAACAGCCAATCTAAAATTAAAATTATCTCTTTTCATCCATTCCTTGGTATATGCCATGGTTTCTGATGGACATAATGTCTACAGTTTGAAAAAAAATTATATTATTCACAGAGACAGATCTATTAATTTTTTTCTGGAAAACTCTCTATGAATGCCGAAAATGAAAACATAGCAGAATGGAAAACTATAAATGGTCGTCAGCTTGCAAATAAAAATGCCCTTTTTATCTACTCGTGGATGTTGCTGTATTGTATTCGTTGTCGGCCACAATTGTCTGGATTTAAAAAAAAAACACGAAACGCTAAAATTTAACCAAGATTTTTAAAATAACCCTGCTGTTTACCTTTCCTTTCACTCCATAAATTACATGAAGATTCGTGGAAATGTTTGACAAGTTGTGAAAACTTGGCGTATGCGTTATCCTATTATAACAGAAACAGAAAAATAAGCATTATCGCTGGTGGTTTCCGGCGATACTTTATGGAATTTACTGAACATTTTGAAAGAATAGAGTAAATTTGGTTTTTCCACATTGAATTTCATAACTTGCGACCATGGTTTCGACGATAAACGTCATCATCAGGTGTATCTTCACCTGATGTATCTTCAATCAAGGTGTGGCTTCACCTGATGACTGATCTAGATGTATCTTCACCTGATGATGACACTATTCGTCGAAACCATGGTTGCAAGTTATTAAACTCATGTGGAAAAACAAAGTTTACTCTATACTTTCAAAAAAAAAGCATAATCGTTACGAGAACGTACAAATTCCAGTTTAAATTCCAAGAAAACACTTAACTGAAGATGGCAAAAGCGTAAGTTTTGCCAGAAGGCCAGACTTAGCTGAGGAGGAGAAAAATAATCTTTTCGCTAAAAAAAAGTATCTAAACATGAAACTATTCTCCGAACAACTCTCCCCGAAGTAAATTCGGAGAATAGCCACAGCAATGGAGAAATTTCCTCCAAGAAGAGTCCAATAGTTCCGAGAAATAAAGAAAGACACCGCTTCGGGAGTTAAGTACGGAGCCTCCCCAGGCGCTCGGTTGCCACGGAAACCGAGCCCATGAAAAAAAGTAAACAAACACATATTCGTTCCTTTAACGCCACCCTTCTCCAACTTATCTAGCCAGTCCCCTCCGTCAAGGACGAAAGGGTTCCTCGAGAAGGAGAAAAAAGGAAACTCAGGAGTTCCACTCACCTTGAGTCCGAACATGATGGAGCGGTGATGCGTCGTCTTTTCTTTCTCTGTTATACTTTAACTATCTCCGTTGAGGGCGCAGAGTGTGAAGCAACAGGTGCGGACGCCGCCTTTATATACCCGAAAGATCGTGCGGGGCTGGCCGCGGTGGGTGGTGGGTAGGTGGGATGGGTAGGGAGGGGAAGCGGATCAAGTCCCTGAGGGCCAATCGTCTAAAGCCTTCCTTTTCGTGCCTCCGTGTGTGTTAGAAGGGGAACTTGATTTCCCTCTTTCCTCCTTCCAGTCCACAACCTCGACCACTCCTGAACTGTGGGGAAGTCCCGACACATTAAAAAAATAACCGACTCCCTGAGCGTTTCTCTTTTTTTAGTTTCAACCAGTAACTCTTCCTGCGGTCTTCTCTTCTCTCGGGTGGAGTGCCGAAGATCGGCCGGTCGAAGGCAAAGAGATGGGTGTGACGGAGAGACAGTGTAGCGTTCACCTCTCTCAGAAAATACAGATTCAAACAAGGTAGTTCCCCCGAAGAGTGACATGATTAAAAAAATTACACTAATGCTCTCTTGATACAACCCATAACTTCATGCGAGTTCATGAAGCACCTCAGCAGGAATATGCGTGAAATATTGATCAGTGGAATGTCAGGCGTAATATCTCGTTTCGTTGAATAAGCCTCTTGTCAATAAAAATTATTTATATATTTTAGGTTATTAAAAGCATTAAAGAAACAAGGTTTTGTTAAGCGTATAAAAGGAATGGTCCTCGGATGAAAAAGTAAAAGAGAGATGCTACTTCGCTCTGGTTAGGCCACACCTCGAATACGCCGCAAGCATTTGGAACCCTGGACAGATAGGTTTAACAAAAAAAATTATAAAACACAAAGAAAATCTGGTCTCTTCGTTAAAAAATGCTTCGAGCGAACGTATAGTGTTTCACAATTTTTAGAGGGGTTATGGTGTGAGCCCCAAGAGACTCGGAGGCTACACGCTAGGCTAAGCTTGCTCGAGAAATTCCGAACTGGTATGTTTCAGAGCGACACAGAGAGAATATTATCAGTACGCATCACCACATCTCTAGGTCTGACAGAAGCGATAAAATAAGAGACAGACATTGCCGAACAGATAGGTACGAAAAATCGTTCTTTCCGCGCACAATAAGCGACCACAATAAAAACTGAGCTCTACATAATACACTCCCACAATACACGTCACCATTTCACCTCCCAAAACCTTATCCCTCACATCTTCACACGGCTGGTGTCCTTACACCCCCTGTCACACGCCAATGCGGCGGCTCTCAGGATAGTATGTAGATGTAGATATGATAAAGGCAGTAACCTTCAAAATTATAAACAGTTTTTTTCAGGGAAAAAGAGGAGGGTTTGGTCGTTGAGCGATTTGCGGGTAATCAACCCGGGCCAGGGATTCAATCAACTAATAAGAAAAACACAATCGCACGTTTAAACCGTAATGGTATTCGCTCTTTAAGCCGGCCGGTATTTTCCTGACGTGGAGCTGAGTTTTAGCTCCACGTCAGGAGCTCAAGCAAGAAACCTAAACCACTTACTTGTGTGTGGCGGACAAGTTTTTCTCTTTTTTTCTTGTTTGTTTGTGTGATTGTGTGTTACTTGCTTGCTGAGTGAATCCCTGGCGCCGGTAAATTCCACGTAAATCGCTCAAAGACCAAACCACGTCCCACATCATTTGACCCTGAAAGGTGTTGCTTACGGCTTTTGGAGTATCTTCCTTAATTATACACCTCTTGATCATTTTAAACTTTTGCAAATACAATGATCGTGCTGCGGAGACGTGAGAAAGTAGCGCGATCATTTCAGTAACAGTGCATGAAGATCCAATGGACGCAGAGAAATACCGCCGAAGAGGTATTACGAAGAGTTTGAGGGAAAATATTTGTAACGAATAGTCTGGGAAGAAGAAGAAAAAACTGCATTTGACATATTTTGCAACACAGGAGCCAACGGAAAACAGTAATGGAATGAGAAAGAGATGGAAATAATTGCTGGAGAAAGACCGTGAATGGATTCTTCAGACAAATTATGAAGGATGTCTGAGTGCAAACTTATGCAGGAATGAATAGGTTGGCTAGTAGAAGAATGGATAGAAGAGCTATAGCAAACCAATTTTCGGGCTTATGACTTGTGATGATGATGAAGTATTTTTGCTTCATCTGATCCGAAAACAAGTGAAAATTCCCAGAGATAGGAATAAAAATAAAATATATGAATCTTGGCATTTAATAATATAAATACTACAGAACTAGTGAAGTAGTTGAAGTAAAAAAAGGCGGAATTTCAACGGAAAGGAAATTACCGTCGGCTCCTGCGGCTGTAGCAAATGTGTTCATTAATAATCGATCTTCAACTGTTTTTCAAATTTCTTATCGTAACTTTGTCGTTTAAGGAGAAACTGGAGCTTCGAAGTACTGTTTTCTTAAGACGTACAAAATTTGCTGTAATGAATAAATTTGTCTCAGTGATGCCTTTTATATATTTTTTTAAATCCCTTTAAATATTCCTTCAGGTAAAATCAGACGTGAAAAAGGGTTACACCGAAGCTTTTTACTACGTCACGAAAACCAGTAATTATATTATACTGACTCAAGCCTCTACTGCTATTTTGGTAGGATTTGATATTATGGTTTTTTAACGATTTGAGGGAAGAATTTAATTAATTTCAGGCTTACAACATTTCACGACGTATATTAAATACTTCATTATGACATACCTACATTGAAAAATAGGTTTGGTAAACGAAGTAAACAGCAGAAGTTTCCCTTGGCAACGTCGCCACACTCATCACAATATATCGGCTGTGTCCGACAAAAACCGGAAGTCTGTTATTTAAGCCGAAATACTCGTGTTATTTGATCGATGACCTGAGCTGAAAAGAAAAATGTTAGGTGTCTCAATATATTGTTGTGACCTGGATATTGGCGGTCGAGTTTCCAACTCTTCCCGATGGAAGCAGTTGCTTTTCCTAAAATCTTAAGCATGTATTCGCTTGATTTCTCATTGTATATACTATAGGAGTATACTCTTTACTGGCGTCAAATCAATAGTCACCCCGAGGTCCTGTTTCGTATGCGTCTTGAAATTCTTTTGCTCGTTACGATTTAGTTTTATCATATTTTATCTTCAAAAGTTAGAGTTTCTAATGAAGTAAATTCCAAAGTCTGGTTATTAACGGTGGAGGCGTATGGCAATGCACGATATTCAAGTTTGTCGAAAGGTACGGTTAACTCCGGTAGCCTCAGCCCGCAATAGCAGCGATCGCATCACGGACGTTTGGAGGAAAGAGGAGGACGCATCAATGCAGACATCCAGTTTCCATCAAGAAGAGTTGAGAACTTGACCGCCAATATCCAAATCACAACATGTAGTGCGTTTTATACAAGTTTTCAAACAACATACATCGGGCGGAAATTAAGATAATAAAGTTATGTGCAGAAATGAAATCGCTTTTCCATTAATACAATCTCTGTTAGCGTTAAAATTAATAATTTTTAAACAAATATATCTCCATTAAATGACCGATAACCTATTGATATTTTAGTACCATTCGATAGCGGAAGTCATTCTTATCGTACATCTCTACGTTCACCAATCGAACTCAGATCGATATGAACTCGGACCGATCTGAACATTCTATGTCAGCCAACTCGGATAGCCTGGTTTACCTTTGCGAAATCGATTGAAATATTGATTTGAATCGGTTCATATCGATTTGAAATCTCTGACTAGCAGAGAAAGCGGGCCGAGTTATCGAGCTTCTCACATCGTTCCCACCAGCCCGTTGCGTTTACCATACCGAGCTGAACCGGAAAAATCGATCTGAGTTCGATTGGTAAACGTAGGTTATGTTAAAATCAAGGTATGTCATTGGGTATGTCCTTTATTAAGGTTCTTCCTAAATTGCTAAGAGATGTCATCAATCGAAGCATTATTTTTAAACTGGACAAACATAATGGTGAAATATTGTATTACGAAGTACGCATTCGCGATGGAATTTCCCTGAAAAAGGTATTATTTTGGAGTAGTGATACCGAAGAGAATCGCAGAATAGAGAATTCAGAAGCAATCAGTGGGTGGGTTTTCTGAAGTCCCCCATTCCACTCTCCAATCGCAAGAACGGTTCATCCGCACTCAAGTTTTCATTTTGCGCCCTCAATAATTTTTCCTCGTGCATTCCATCTTCGGTCCAACACGGTGATTCTTCTCATTTATTTCTCCTTCTGTCGTTGTTTATAGGAGGTTGCTGTGACCTAAACGTACCCAAACAGTTTTTTTAGATCTGGCATCCTCGAATAACTTCTTAGTTAGCGATTCTCTCCGCCCGCTTTATCTTCGTTATTCTTGGGCAATACGAAAAAGAAAAAATCTCTTAGTAAATTCCTTGCAATCATCGTCAAAGGTTCGAAAATGATTGCAAGGCAATCGACACCTAGGACGGTAGTAAAAGTTTGAAATGTAGAATTTACTAAGAGATTTTTCTTTTTAGTAATGTCTGAGGTAACCTTCCACAGAGTTACGCCTTCAACCAGTAAGTTTATTCATTATTCTTCTATAGCACCACATTTCCATTACTTTAAATATCTTTTGTTCTGCAGCTATCTGAAATGTATCTTGTTTATATATTTATCGTATATTCTCTAATAACTAATAAATTCAGGCTTCACTTTGTGGAACCTCTCCATGTCTTAAATCAAAAACTTTCAAGTAATGGTCCACTAATATTTTTATATTGTTTACTATAAAAATATTAGTGGACCATTACGTGAAAGTTTTTGATTTCTGGTATATTCTCTTAAATATCTAAACAAGACGTATAGATAAACATGTAATAAATTATTATCTCTCTATCAAACTAGTAACCTGGCGGTTGAATGATTTATTTTTTTGTTGTAATTGTTGGGTGGGGGTCATACCCTGTTTTCGGCTGAATGAAGCCAATCTTCCAGTGAACCTGTTTAATTTCAAGACATTAATCTATGATTGTTTGGGTTTCTACACCTACATCTACATACTACCTTGCGATCCACTGCTTGGGCGTGTGGCAGGGGGTAACACCAGCCGTGTGAAGATGTAAGGGATAAGGTTTTGGGAGGATAAATTGTGACGTGTATTTTGGGAGTGTGTTTAGTGCAGCTCAGTTTTTGTTGTGGTCGCTTATTTTGCGCGGAAAGAATGAGTTTTTGTACCTATCTGTTCGGCAAGGTCTCTTTCTTATTTTTTCGCTGCTGTCAGACCAAAATATATTGCGAGGCTTCATGGTAATATTCTTTGTGTCGCTCTGAAACACACCAGTTTTGAATTTCCCATGCAAGCTAAGCCTAGCTTGTAGCCTCCGAGTATCTAGGGGCTCCCAATTTAATCCCTCTAAAAATTGTGAGACAGTATATGTACGCTCATGGCACTTTTTAATGAAGCGCACAGCTTATCTTTGTATTTTATTAATTTTTTGGATTAAATATTTATGATCAGGTTCCCAAATGTTCGAAGAGTGTTCGAGGTGTGGCTTGATCAGGGCGAAATCTCTCTTTCCTTTTTCATTCGAGGACCTTCCTATTGTACGCTCAACAAATCCTTGTTTCTTTAACGCTGTGCCGTATATGTTTTTTATATGTGTTCTCCACGATATATCAGCTGTTAAGGTAATTCCAGAATATTTATCTTTATCCGAAGATTCCCTGCAGAATAAGAGCACTCTCCAAATATGAGAACACCAACTTACCTTCCTTAAAGGGAGAAAAGAGCTGAGATATGGGAAGTCTTTAGAACGATCAGCCTAAATGAGCATGCCGTGTTTACCCTTTGAGTGCGGCATGACGTGATTTCACGTCATAGTTGTCTTTACGCTGGTGCTGATGACGTGATATCACGTCATGAGTACCGTGAGTGTTCCAGCTTTCACTAGGGGGCCAAGCAAAAGTTCCCAAGTGAAATCTGGAACACTCACGGTACTCATGACGTGATATCACGTCATCAGCACCAGCGTAAAGACAACCATGACGTGAAATCACGTCATGCCGCACTCAAAGGGTTAATACTGACCAGAATCGTCCCCACAGGAGGAGTAAGCAAAAGATTGAAGGATTCATGAGTGAAGTCCGATCCGGTATCGGAATAAGCAGCGAAACGAGAGAATCATTTTTCAACCGCAGGTGATCATGGCAAACATCGTTTCCAATTTCCGTCGCTGCCCATTGTAGGTATCGTTACGTGTCCGCGAAACTTCCCTCGGGGCAAGAAGGAATGGTGGCGTGGGACCGCCACGCAAGTTTTTGCCATCCACTGGTCATTTTCCGTCTCGTTGCTCTCTTTGTGCGATGATTCCGAGTTCCCATCCCAAGCGAAGTTTACGTCGTGCTTACGTGAAGGGGCTCGCTGTTGCCCAATGGGGTCGTCGTTAAACTCTTAACTGTCAGCACCCACCATTCGACTCCATTGCCAACCACATGCATCTTACACATGGTGTTCTTATTAGCCTATGATTACCAGGCTCTTCAAACAATGATAAAAAGTTTAGAGGAAGGAATGGAAGGCTATGGAATGAAAATAAATATTGGGAAAACGAATGTTATGAGAGTCAATGATGGAGGAAATGTTAATGTTATGACGAATGGGGGAAAAATAGAGCAGGTTAGAAGATGAAGATATCTGGGGAGAATGCCGACGGAAGACTGAAAGAGTGAGGTAGAGATTAGGGTAGTGTGAGTGAGATTGTTCCCTAATCATAGTAGTGACCATATTCGATATATACGTTTTAATTTCATCAGCTGTGAGACACACGAATTTAATATTGCATTATTAAAGGCGCAATAAAATAAATTTACATGATAGAAATTGTAAGTAATCAATCGAAAATATCTAAATAAGTCTTTAACTTGACTCATTTTTCTGGCGCGGTACGTTTGAAACTCCGTCAAAACGGAAGGTTTATTGCGATCCCGAAGAATTTACTGCGGTGACAATATGGTTGATTTTCAAAAGTAGTGGATAAAACACACAAACACACTGTTGATTTTTTTGACGACATCTAAGTGTAGGAAATTCCTCATTTTTAGTATAAAGTCTCTCTGGAGTGCATACACGTACCATTTCTCATGTAAAAGGGCTGGTATTTTTTGGCAAATATCTCGGAAAGTAATACGGTAAGGGGTTGAATTTTTTACGTCAATGGAAGGGTGATATATTTTTCTTTAAAATGAGATCAAATTCATTGATTTTTAGGTAAAATGATATTACACTCAAACTACCTTAAGTGAAGAATAGCTATCGGAAAGGAAGCTTTTAACAAGAAGAGGTATTCGTTATGCGGCGGCATAGACCTAGAACTGAGGGAGACACTGGTAAAATGTTGTGTGTGGAGAGTTATGTTTTGTGGAGGCGAAACGTGGACCTTGGGAAGAAGAGAGAAGGAGTGCTTTTGAGATGTGGGAGTAGAGGAGGCTAGAGAGAGTGAAATGGAAGGATAGAGTAAGAAATGAGGAGGTGCTGGCAAGAGTTAGGGAGGAAAGATCACTTCTGAAAACAATACGGAAGAGAAAGGGAAACTGGATCCGACTTATTTTAAGAGGGAAGGCGATTTCAAATAGAGCAGTCGAGAGAACAGTGGAGTATGAAAGGAGAAGAGGAAGAAAAAGGCTGAAAATGACGGACAAAGTGAAGATAAAAAGAAGTTACAAGGAAACCAAGGAAGAGGCCCGGTACAGGACGAATTGGAGACAGATTTTGTGTTTGTGGCTGGCCAGTAGGCAGAATATCTGTTGATGATGATGACATCTTTGCACGCATGCATCTCCGCATTTTGTTCCCGTAGTGATGAGCAATTCAAAAGACAAACGACATTTTCTAACCTTTTCATGCCTAAGTGCTTTCATGGAAAAGATCCAGAAAAAAAAGTTAATTTAAAAATTATTGGAAAAGTAATACTATTCGCCATCAAAAGTCACCTGTTCGAAGAGTTGCTTGCTGCATCTCTCCACGCCACTCTCCTCTTAGCCAACCGCTTTATTCTCAAGTAATTCTTCACTTTGACGAGCGTCATAATTTGCCGTAGTTTATGTTCCATTCTCGGTCTTCCTCAGTAAAGCTTCCCATTCATTTCTCCTTCCACTTTGTTTCCAAAAGGCTATTACATCGCAAAGTGGTTACAATAGCGCAGCATAATATTATTATCGTGAAATACGGTTAAATATACCTACTGCATTTCATAATCGTTCCTCATATGCTGATACAATCAGTTTCGTTCGGAATAATTTCAGATAATTTCGTGAAATCATGGATAAAATGTGCTTAGAATAAGAAGGGAAGCCTTTGAATTAAGACTACAATACATGCCATTTCATTCAATTTTTGCTGCAACGTTAACTTCAGAGTCTTCTGCATATTAAACGTCGCATTTTGCGTGCAAAATGTGGGGTTTGATGTACCAAATAATTGATTGGTTCAATGGCAGATATCTATCAATCATTTCCGCGTTCGAGGGGATTATCTAATAGCATCTCCTTCACAAACAGCTATTTATCAAGCTCTTTCAATCTCTTCTTACCTCTTGTCTCTCTTTCTGACGTCGTATTTTCAGGCCTACCCGACTTTCTATACTTCACCGCCATTTTCAGTGTTTGTGATTGCTCCTCAGCCATTACTTCAACTATAATTGTTTTATCTTTAGAATTTATGCAAATATATTCCATTTCCCCCGAAGCTTATCTAGCCTTTCCTAAGTTGTTTTCCTCTCCACACGGCCTGTTCTATCTATACTTATAGTCACGTATATCTGGAAAAAATTCCAGATTTGCTTGTAAATTTAAATAATGGAACGGAATACCACAGAGGTGGTTTATTTTTAAGTATGTACATATTTCTCTGCGTAATTTAATATACTTTTCAAGTTTTCTCATGAGTTTATTTTTTGTTGGAAACGATTGGCGATCCTTATATTCTTAAAACTCGTCAGTGTAAACAAAAATGATATTCACTCTTTCCAATCATATCTGGGAAAACTTGGAGATAGTTCCTTGGAAAACTCCCAAATTATATTTTTATACAAACTATACTCATTAAGGTTGATAGCCCCAATTGGACTAGAGGAAAATCAAAATATTGAAGAAAATTCAACATTTCCATCTGAAAAATACCTTCCCATCTATAAAACATTTTTTTCTTGGTTTCATTTCTCTGTGAAAACAGTGACAGAGTGAGAATTAGGAGATATTTCATCGCTGATGACCTCCTTATTGTTTCAAATAATTTTTATTGCACTCAAATATTAAATTATACGATTATTAAGATGGTTGGACGCGTTGGGGGATAGACATTAATAGAGGGATAAGGGGATAGCAACCATATCAACAAACCATAGATGCCAATACATGCGTGCACGGTGTGCTATGATACGCATGAATATCAATCTCTTTTCATATTATATGCTTCTGTGTGCTGGATAATGATATATTTGGATGGCGATAATAGTCTAGTAAAGGAATAGCAGTCTAACTTAGCTTTATAGGAAATAATTTTCTGCTTCATTTTCTCATGATTAATTTTCAATTCATCTCATGGTAGTGTTTACTTCCTCTCTTGCCACCTAAAAATGAATTTTTCTTTGTATATGCTAAGCTTTGATCTTGCTTATAAAATTCCGTTCCCTATCTCGGCTATCAAAATTCCCATTTTTAATAGTCACTAGTATTATTTTAGTTAAATATTCCTCCCAATATCCTCGAAAAATATTCTTTTTTTCTCCTACTCATGAAATTTTTCCGAAACTATCTTTGCACACCTATGCAATCCATCCATCAGTCACCCGTTAAGAGAACTGCAAATAAATAAATACCAAATCAGTATTTTGGATGCTTTGACTCAAGTTTAAAGTAATTACTGTCGTTTGCTGAAGGGATTTGGATTGATATGGTGACTGGAGTATTGGCTTCCCATCCCCAGAGCTTGTGTTCGAATCCCGGCAGAGACAGAGCTTTTTCATTGGATTCTCGAACCCCACCTGGGTGTTATGTGGAGAGCAGTTACAGTACTCCGTCCATCAGATGGGCCTCGAGGGGCTTGTGTGTACCACGGATAAAAACGCATTCGCAGACGTCGACGCACATATATTTTACAACTCAGCCTTGATACTTAAAGCAAATATATTTTTACAGGTCTCTGGAACGAGGATTAACATTTAGCATAAGAGTTTAGCGTATCAGGCGGTATTTTGTGGAAATGGAGTACAGATGTCATGATATCACAATAAAAGATGTTGTTCACTTTCCACAAGGTTTTATTCACACCGACCAAGGTTTCGACATAAGCGACGTCATTTTCAAGACCTTGAAAACCTATTGAACGACATATTTTACTGTGAGATCATGGCATATAGCATGAGTATTGTACCTTTTCCCCTGTTACTTTCTACATAACGATTTCGACCGCGGGAGAAACGTAAACTTATAGAAAATTGGGTGACCGCCATGACGCGTAAGTCGTTATTTCTTCAAAATCTTTATATTTACTCAAAATTGGAATCCATAATCTCCATCACGGTCCCTCGTTTGATGCATATTGTGTATTGTTACGTCACAGTAAATATTCTTGTGTAATCTATTTCCTACCGTGCCATCAGTGGCGCTGTTGTCCTGGGCGGGGAATGAAAGGGGAAGGCGAAGACACGGAGGATGCTCAGTGGCGAAGATTTCCATTAAAAAAGTCGAGTCCGTTGAGTTAAGGCAGCTGTATTGTAACGCCGCGCTCCTTGAGTTATTGTTTGTTTTGTGTGTCTTAATGTTTAATAAGTTGGTTGTTTATTTTGTGTGTTTTCTCTTATTCCTTATTTTTGTGTTTCAATGTTCAATTTATTTATTTTGTATGGCCGTTGTTGGTGGTGAGGGAGTTGTTGAATTTTGGAGAGGGGGGATTGTTGGAGAGGAGAGAGAGGAAATAAGAGGTGTACTAGAAAACTGAAAGTAAAGCGCTACCAAAAGAAAACACCAAGGCGTTACAGTATCTTCTAGTAGGGTCAACCGATTTTAACGAAATAAAGTGTATTTCACAGCACAAGTGACAGCAGCAGAGAAATCAAGGTTGGAAGCTTTCGAAATGTGGTGTTACAGAAGAATTATGAAGATCAAATGGATAGATCGTGTGAGTAACGTGGAAGTTTTAGAGTTGGGGAGAAGAGAAGTCTTTTGAAAACCTTGGGAAGAAGACGAGACAACTTAATCGGCCACATCATGAGACGCGATGGTCTGAAGAGAATAATCTTTGAGGGACAGGTGGAAGGGAAGAACGGCAGAGGAAGGCCTCGGATGAGATTCATTGAAGGAAGGAAATGGAATAAAGGAAAGAAAATGTTTGCATGGTCTCCTCCATCCTCTATACTCATTCCCCAACCCGCCCACCCGACTTATCCATAATGGCGTTAATGACATTGGCTCACGGTCGGTATCTACCTCCTCCCCTCCCACTCCTAATATCCAATCAACTCCGGAAGCTCAGGATGCTTCGGGAGAGCTAATGATGTCCAGAAGAGAGAGAAAAGTACGTTTTCGTGTATGCATACTAGTCTTAAGAGCCCTGCTGAGAAAAGGAGATAGCGTAGCGAATGATAAAAAAAATAGCTCCTGGTTTCCCCTCCTTCGTTTATACTTAATGTACGGAAGCGCATTTTGAGAGGAAAAGGAATATGATTCTTTCCGATTTAGTTAATTGATTGTGATTAATAATTTACCACGATTGCTTTAGCCTCATCTCGTTTGGAAAGCTCTGCATGATTTTATACTCGGCACAAATTATAGCTTGTAGGATCCATGAGTGAGAAATATTAATAATACTAATCAGTAGTACGTAAATGAGTTTTCGGCTCCAGCTGAAGCGAATATGGATGCAAAGGAATTGGAAAAACGGACGAAATATCGAGACCCTATTTGAGCTTCGGCAAACTTACCCCGGGCACACTACGTTTATCAATCGATCTCAGATTATTCTGAACTCAGACCGATCTGTAAATTCCAGGCGAGCCGATTCAGATCGCCTGGTTTACCAACACGGGCCGCAAATGTCATTATAGAACAATCAAATCTATCAACTGAAGCACAATTGACCCGGTGTGTAAACAATGGTAGAGTTGGAAATTATCGATGACATTCCGAGTGAACAATATTGCTCAATTATAGGTAGAATTGCGATGTGCTATGATTTCTTCAGCGCCAAGTTTCTCGTAATTACTGCATTATTGTCACGACTGGTTAAACACACGCCTTGATTAATAGCGATTAAATTTTGTTTCCCAATGTCAACCAAAAGAATGACGAAGAGCGCCACGGACCCGGTGTTTCAGATCGATCTGAAATCTCAGACTGGCTGAGTTAATGGGCGGAGTCGATCGATCCCACTAGCCCGTTGCGTTTACCATACGGAGCTGATACGGTCAGATCGATTGGAAAACGTGCGGTGACTGTTAAACTTATAGTAGGGGTAGACGGGGATTTTTGAGATGACGGAGCCCACGCTTTGACCATAAGTGGTCCGAATTGACCATCCATTGGTCCGGTGGGTCTCTGATTTGATGACGTACTCCGGAAGACCGCACGACTGCTACCCGTAAAGGCAGTCGGGGGATACACAATCCCAATATTTTGGGTAACGGGCTCCTCCGGATCTCAAAAGATGTGCGGTAAGTTTTCGTGTAAAGGCTAAGACACAACCAACGTGTACGTGTAACGTGAGCCGTTAACGGGAATACGCGTAAAGATGGCTGACGGGAAAGTATAGCGAATGGACACAATCAACGTGTACGGGGAGTACGTGTACGCGAGAGATGGGCAACTTTCATCTCTTCCCGTGTCCCGTACGCGGAAAACCAATCAGAATAGTCCTGAGAATCCGGGAATGGGAGCCATCTGTCGGCAGATACATCCAACTGTTGAAGATTGCTCTTGGCGAAGACAACTTATTTTCTTCCACACTTGTTTACACCGTGATCTCTTAGCTGCGCCTGCGTTATTTAATTGTTACTCCGGGCCGTGTTAATGTCGATTGTGACCGCTGACTTGCATTCCCCGTCTCCCGTTGTCCCGTTAACGTCTCGCGTCACACGTACACGTTGATTGTGTCCCAGCCTTTAGCGAAACTGACGGGGACTCGTCTGACGTTGTTGGGGGAATCCAAAAGATACGAGGACTGCAGGGAGACGGAGGCCCATTGTCGTCCTTTTGACGTCAATCCGCCTCATGGTGTCTGCCTCGCAGGGGTTGTGGTTTGCTAGCCCTTTCCCATTCCCATTACCCTTTTCCCACGGCCACCTATTCCCAGGCGATAAGCGAGAGCTTCTGGACCGGGGGGTGTGCTTTTAACTCAGCGAGGAGACTCGGAATGTCCTGTTAAACTTATATTCCTCATCATGGGTGTGCTCGGAGGCTTTAAGAGCTCGATGGTGGAGAGTGCACCAAGTGCATTCCGTCCAACGTTGCACAGGCGGAAATACTAGCAGCAGCTCGCAATCACAAGGCCGTCATCTTCCTGGGGTCACTCCGTCTATTCCATACACACGACCCGATCGCAGCGTAGACACTCATCCGATGGGCGTCGGACGATGCCTGCGAAAACTACCCTACCCCGCTCGAGTCCTCGACCATTATGAAGGCAATGAAACTTATATGAAAAAAAGCGTTACAGTAAATGAAAACTTGCACCCGTAGCACAACTTACAACTGGTTAAATCATCATTATAGCAGGATTACCGCGAGAATTACGTCCGCGTATTTTTAATTCGCACTCCTCCATAAGTGGATAATGACTATAGCATAGCATATTCATATTGAGTGCCGTTTTGCGTGAATCCTCTGAACAATATGCGACAGTTTTATTTTTAACTTCTTCCCGATGATTTTTAACGAGCACCAACGAATATCTCACCCACTTTCTGCGAAAGTCATCACAAAAATGCCATACCTATACTGTGGGTGGAGTAAACATTAAATCCTCATATCCGGGAAAATATCTTGAAATTACCTAACTTCTGATATATCGTGAGGATTACACATACAGAACGTATGTGGCGCAGCATTAAAGAAACTACGTTTTATGAAGCTTATAATAGGAAGGTCCTAGGATGAAAAAGTCAGAGAGAGATACTACTTCGCTCTGATTAGGCCACATCTCGAATACGCCGCGAGCATTTGGAACCCTGGTATAATAGATCTAACCAAAAATTTAATAAAATACAAAGGAAAGCAGCGCGCTTCGTTAAAAACTGCTACGAGCGTACATCTAGTGTCTCACAACCTTTAGACGGATTAAGGTGGGAGCCCCTAGAGACTCGGAGGCTACACGCTAGGCTTAGTTTGCTTTATAAAGTCATAACTGATATAATTCAGAGCGACGTAGAGAAAGTTATCATGACTCCTCACTACATCTCTAGGTCTGACAGATGCGATAAAATAAAATAAATAACCTGCCGAACAGATACGTACAAAAACTCATTCTTTCCGCGAACAATAAGCGACTACAATAAAAATTGAGCTCCTCCACTAAATACACTCCTATAATACATGTCACCATTCCGTCTCCAAAAACTTACACCTTTACACGGCTGGTGACCTAACACCCCCTGCCACACGCCCGTGCGGCGGCTCGCAGGGTATAATGTAGATGTTGATATTCATCAATCGTAATCAAAGTAAGTGACTACAGTAATATACTTCATTCTGCATAAGTTATTCTAACGGAATTCCGCAAATTTTACGCAGTTTTCATCAATTTGAGAATGCACACAGCATCACGCCGCATCAATCAGATGACATCACTCAATGTGAGGTCGAATTTAGACGTTAGACGCTCCCGGGGAAACTTCTCTTCCCCGGGCGTCTTCATCCCAAGGGACCGGTTTCGTGGGCCGCTCCGTCGAGCGTGGTATCCGTTTCGTAACGAAATAGATACACAGATTCCGGGAAAGTCCATCATGCCTGCCCCAACCAGTTCAAGCTTCACCGTCAGCTGTATCGAGTCCACGTTAAAGGTCACAGGATGCAAGGTTACCCTCGCGCGGGAAAAAACTTTGAGGCTATTTTTGGAGGTGATTTACAACTGAGATGATACTATGAACTATATAGAACAGTTGGGCGGTTAGATTCCAGTCCAAAATGCACCTAAGTAGAAATTGGGGATGAGTAAAAAATATATATGTGCGAATCCATGAGAAATCAGTCGTTAGAGGTGACCAAAGTATTCAAAAAATGAATTTCGTCGCACAAGTTCTAGACACGGTGTTTTTCAAAGTTTAGGTCACCAGTAGGCCATAGGAACTGGTGAACACAGGAAAATTCATGGACGTTTTTTGTTTTGCACGATTTAGTGTGTGAAACTGGATCGATTTTTATGGGCCTGGGAAAATATTGTAGAAGTCAATGGAAGCACGTTCTTGTGCATTTATTCAAGTGATATGATGCTCGGGGTTGTTCTAGACCATCTCCAGACTGTCATGCGCACGTCTGCCCATGTATATGGAGGTTTCCACTCATAGTGTGACGGTAAAAATCTTGCGAAGATTTCTCTCGATTTTAGCGGAAAGAGATCTTGCGGACGACAGAAAGCGCTTATTGTTGGCCATGTATATGGGTATTCTCCCTTGAAAATGTGTACGGGGGTTTCCACACAAACTTGAGTGATATATTTTTTTATATTTTTTTGCGCTTCTGCCGACAATAATCCTGGTATGAAAAAACTGTATGATTTATTAATGAACATGTCAATCAAGATTTTCACGAGAATAAACAATCCGCAATGCGCTTTCTGTCGTCTGCAAGATCTCTTTCCGCTAAAATCGACAGAATTCTTCGCAAGATTTTTACCGTCACACTATGAGTGGAAACCTCCATATACATGGGCAGACGTGCGCATGACAGTCTGGAGATGGTCTAGAACAACCCCGAGCATCATATCACTTGAATAAATGCACAAGAACGTGCTTCCATTGACTTCTACAATATTTTCCCAGGCCCATAAAAATCGATCCAGTTTCACACACTAAATCGTGCAAAACAAAAAACGTCCATGAATTTTCCTGTGTTCACCAGCTTCTATGGCCTACTAGTGACCTAAGCTTTGAAAAAAACCGTGTCTAGAACTTGTGCGACGAAATTCATTTTTTTAATACTTTGGTCACCTCTAACGACTGATTTCTCATGGATTCGCATATATATATGCATACGCCTTAGTCAAGTTTTGACTTGAATCGCCATTGAATGTGGATTTCGAGTTTAAGAATTTAGCCTGGGGTGTTGTGTTTGAACCACTCGAGATCATCTCGATCACGTAACTAAGGAGTCACATGGTACAGCAACAAACTGTTCGAGATTTTGGTGAGTTTCTCTTACTCAGATGGATATCTTAAGCGTCTGAAACGTGATTTAGTGTGTCTCTATTTGGGGTGTACAAATCCATTAACGATTTTATCGCGAAAAAAACTTGTTTGAAAATGCTGCGTGAGATTTTTACACGTGGTTCAAATACACCTAAATCTAGAACCGTACGTTTTTGTACCACGTGACTCCTTAGTAACATGGTCGAGATTTACTCGAGCGATTGGAGCACTATCCTCCGTTGTAATTTAGTTATTCTAAAAGACTAAAAAAAAAACATTTCTTCCCTCGTCCACCATTCTAATATATCCGCCATAACGAGAAAAAATCGGTTTGGAAGGCTGCGGGAGATTTTTACGTGTGGTTCAAATAGGTTCCCCCAAAATGTCGAACCTTTTGTTGTTGTACCACGTGACTCCTTAGTAACGTGGTCGAGATTAACTCGAGCGATTCAAACACAACCCCTCAATGGATACCCAATTGTGAACTCGAGATGAATCCATCAAGTACGCCGGAAAAGTACGAGATCATACCGAGAATCTGTCGCAAATCCTCACTCAGAAGTTCTCTCATTCATTCATTCATTCATTGGTCGTTCAATCCTAAGATTGGTTGGCTGTATCCCTCCACTTTTCCTTATCTAATACTAGTTCCCCTACCTCCTGGTATCTCTTTCTCTGTACTCTCCTCTTCATTTGGTCCATGAACTTTTTCCTGGGTCTTCCTTCCTCTGGGAAATTTTCCCTCTATTTTTACCTTCAACTATGTTCTTCACAAACCCTTTGTTACTCAGAGTGTGTCCAAACCACCCGGTTCCTCTTTTCTGTATGGTGTTCCATATGATCCTTTTCTCTCCTACTCTTCTGCACACTTCATCATTTTTTGTTTCGTCCGTCCATTTTATCGTCATCATCCTCATTCAGCACGAGATTTCGAAGGTATATTGTCTTTTCTGGTCAGCTTTTCCATTGGTCCATGCTTCCGATCCCTAGAGTGCTACGCTCAACACGAATGTTTTCGCATACTGTTTCCTGGTTTTGTAGTCTTCTCTATTCTTTGAATTCACGGCAGTTGTCTCTTTCCCATGAACGCCTCCTTAGCTTGGGATATTCTTCGCTCGATGTCCCTCGTACTTCTTCCGTCCCACGTGATGGTAATTCCGACATAGGTGAAGGAATCCACTTGCTCTAATTTCTCTCCTCTCATGGTAACTTCTACATTCAGATTTCTCTCATTGGACCGTAATAAACCATTAATTGCGGAGTCTTGACTGGGGGGGGGGTCGAAACTAAACCTTAGTGAAAGCACTGAAGCACTTCTCACGAAAAAAAATCACACCGAAGCTATATTTGCAAAGTGGAAGGGTTAAATATTAAGGTCTGATATGAAGTCGAATATCAGGGAATTGCCCTACCTCCGGCATGATGAAGGAGGAAACAAATGCGAAACATTGGCGGCGTTGTATGAATAGAAATCGGCTTTTATTCATGCGAAGAGCAGGAAGGTTTTCCGACGGAAACAACTTGAAGAGAGATGCTACTTTGCCCTGGCTGGACCACATTTTGAATGGGCAGTGCGTTTGAGACCCTCGTATAAAGATTTAATCCGCGAAGTAATTAAAATTTCGAAGGAAAGCCGCACGCTTTGTTGAAAACTGTTAAGGGTGTATACAGACAGTTTCTCGCAGTTGACGGTAGGATTCGGTCGGGGACCGTTTCGAGATTCGAAAGCCTCACGCATTGCCTCAGATTACTTGAAAAACACCGATCAGGCGAGTTTCATTGCGAAACGGAGAATATACAATTGTTCTGGTGGGCTGATCTGGGTTGCGTGAATGAATTCCGTAACCTCTAACCACCAAAGGGTCGCAGGGACTGCATCCTCAGGGATTAAAATTGACTGCAGGCAGAGTAAAAAAATATGTATAATCAAACGAAAGTGATGAATATACAATTAGGTAAAAAAATAAAAAAGATATATATTAGAAATGTAGATATATATACAGATATATATAATAAAATATACAATATAGTAAATGGATGGTAAAAATTTTAATTGTTGCTATGTTCATGTTGCGATGTAGCAACAATTAAAATTCCTCTCATTCATTCATTAAAAAATAATAATAATAATAATAAAAAAATAATAAATAAAAAAAGGTTACAATTTTAATTATTCCCTGCTAAAAAATTCCTTAGAAGATGTTCTGTAGAACGTAAGGAATTATACAGAAATGGACTCCTTTTATTCAGAACTAATTCCTTTTCTTAGGATCTGTACGGAACATGAGAGAGAACGTATGTTCTGTAGAGTTATTTTCTGCAGAGCAAATAACTCCTTACAAGCTGTTCTGTAGAACTTAAGCAACTCTACGGAACTATGTGAGGTTTCCTTGAGCCTGTAAGGAGTTCTACAGAGCGTCAAAGGACTTCCGTAGAACGTCGTAGGGATTTCCGCTGAACGTCCCAAGGTATTCTGCAGAACATCCTAAGGTATTCTGCAGAATGTTGTGGGGAATTCCGTAAAATGGCGTTTAAATACTTTAAGGAATATCTACAGAACTTTTTAAGAAATTCTGTAGAAGTATTTATAAGGAAAATATACAAAATTTAGCAGGGTTGTTTGGTCAATTTTGCGATGTAGCAACAATTAAAAATGGATGGTAACAATTTTAATTATTGCCTAGTCCACGCTGCGATCTAGCAACAATTAAAATCGATACCATCCGTTTATTATAAAGTCTCAGCCTGTGACCAATCTCAAGCCCTGAGGATGCAGAAATACGTAAATCTGCGAAACGCTGCGGGAAAGAGGTGTTTGAACTCCTTTCTACGACCGAGACTATTCCTATTGACCAATTGTACCTCTAAACCAATACAGTTATCAAAATCTGCTTACATCAAAGTAACAGAGATTGATGGTTTATCTCTGCGCTTTGCGAAAAGGGCCTGTTTTACGAAATTTGCGTGGGCTCTCCACTGCGGGTGACTACGTTAAGGTATTAACGTTGCTACTACGCGATATCCTAAGAATTATTCGAAGTTAAGACCGTTTAGCGTTTAGAGTTTGACTTTAACCCCGCGAGTACGGTAGCTGTCTATCGCGTTGAACTATTACCTCTCAAGTGCCAAGGATTCGATGTTTTTATGGAATTCGCACGATCGCCAATCATATAACCTCTACCTCGCCTTCTCTCTCCGACTGCATCGTGAAGGGGCGTGAACGGTAGAGAAAAGGTTTTTTTTTAAATTCATTTCGCTCTTGCCCACCTGCTGGATGATCCTTGACTTGTCTTTTTGAAGGACAGACGAGAGAAAATTACCTCCTAATGAGATCGGATGCGAATTCATATCAAGACTTGTAAAGGAAGTGGTGCTCCCTAGGAGAACGAATGAATATGCACGATGTTTCAAATCACTGCTGCATGAAATTACCCTTTCACCGAATCGTCAATCGAGAAAGACTGTTAAACATGCATCCGAAATTCCATGATTACGGAGGTACCGTGGCCTTGAGATAATGAGGGAGCTTTCCATTGGTTCCACCGTGCTGCTCACGTACTGTATCACAACAGCGCACGTGCTTCCCATTCGCTTCAGATTCAGCTGACTTAGCAGATAATGGAGGAACAAGAGTGACTAGCAATTAACTGAGAAAAGCTATGGAGGGGAGTGACACAAGGTTTCCGCATGTCTCCAGCACTCTTCAATATCTGTAGGGAAGAACTGATCGAAAAAGCCATTGGTGATTCGGGTGGAATCCTAGTTTGAGGAGAGAATTGAGCATTATAGATAATGATAGATAGTGAAAAAATGAAGCGATTGCAGCATATGGTGCATAGTATCGAGGAAGTAGGAAACCATTAGGAAATTAAAACACGCATCAACATCTACATAATACCCTGCGAGCCGCCGCGTGGGTGTGTGGCAGGGGATGTTAAGTCACCAGCCATGTAAAATGTAAGTTTTTGGGAGATGAAATGGTGACTTGTACTATAGGAGTGTATTTAGTGGAGCTCAGTTTTTATAGTGGTCGCTTATTGTGCGCGGAAAGAACGAGTTTTTGTACCTATCTGTTCGGCAGTGTATCTATCTTATTTTATAGCATCTGTCAGGCCTAGAGATGTAGTCAGGAGTCATGATAATATTCTCTGTGTCGCTCTGAAAAATATCAGTTCTGAGTTATCGCAGGAAAACCAAAGTAATGAAGGCAGGAAAAGAGGAGGGAGTTGTGAAGGTGACTATTAATGGAGAAGTTTTAGCAGCGAATGTCATCCTTTAGACACATAGGAGGGGTCCTCTCAATAATGGAATTTATAGGAAGGAAATCAGAAGTGGAATAGCTGAAGAGTAGACAGCCTTCAGTAAAGTCAATCAACTACCAACAGCCAAATTAATTAGTGTACCAAGGGTTTTTTAATTCTCCATGAAAAAATCATTTGACTTGACCGGGATTCAAACCCGGATTTCCCAATTGCCGGTAAGGTGTGTTAGCCGTTAACCTAGTGGCTTAGCAAGCGCGTCCTTCGACTCATGTGCCACAATGTAGACTTGAGGCGTGAACATCTAGATCGCATTACCCCCCTCCCTCGAAATTCGTTTTGAAGGAAGATAGTTTAGTGGTGTACCTGGCTAAGACACCTGACCAGCAATTGGGAGATCCGGGTTCGAATCCCGGTCAAGTGAAATGGTTTTTTTCATGGCGAATTTCAACCCTTGGTGTATATGCACCCGTGCGATTGACTTCCTTCCACATCATTCGTCAATGCAATGGCTGGAAATTCGTGAGTTGGTATCGTCCGTTTCAGTGCCGTAAATGAGGCGATTGGCTAGTTTGGCACGTTTAAAACGGAGGATGACTCTACGTGGAGGAAATAAACATATTTAGGAAATTTTAGTCGTAAATTGGTATTGGTTAAAACTATTTGCAAAATGTTTCATTGGCAATATATTGCTCTATGGAGTAGAAACGTGAACGTAGTCATTGATGAAAGATGAGAGATACTAAGTGGAATTTGAAGTGTGGCCATGGCCAAGAATTGAAAGGATCACATGGAGTGATAAAATTAAAAAGCGAGTAAGTACCCGGAAGGAATAAGTGAGAAAAGAAACACTATGTGAACAAGTGAGGGGAAGTAAGAAAGGGGAAGAGAGAAGCTAAATGCAGAAGTCGCCCTGAGAGAAGAGAAATTAGGGCAAGTGGATTCCTTCACCTATCTCGGAAGTACCATCACGTGCGACGGAAGAAGTACAGCGGACATCAAGCGAAGAATAGGCCAAGCTAAGAAGGCGTTCATGGGAAAAAGACAAACTGCTGTGAATTCAAAGAAGATAGGACTGCAAACCAGGAAACAGTATGTGAAAACATTCGCGTGGAGCGTAGCACTCTATGGATCGGAAGCATGGAACATTGGAAAAGCAGACCTGAAAAGACTATATACCTTCGAAACGTAGTGCTGGAGGAGGATTCTGAAGATAAAATGGACGGAAAATATAGGAAATTAAGTGTACAGAAGAGTAGAAGAGGAAAGGATCACGTGGAGCACCATAGAGAAAAGAAGAACTAGATGGATTGGACACACCCTGAGAGACAATGGATTTGTGAAGAGCATAATTGGAGGTAAAATAGAGGGAAAAGTCCCCAGAGGAAGACCCAGGAATAAGTTCATGGACCAAATAATGAGAAAAGTACATAGGGAGAGATAGCAGGGGAGGAAGGGACTTAGAATAAGATAAGATAAGGGTGGAGGGCTGCAGTCAACCAGTCTTAGAATTGAACAACCAATAATGATGATAAAGAAAGATGAAAGCAAACTGGATGGGAAAAATCCGGAGGCAAGACTGCCTTCCATAAAGAATATTGGAAGGAAATATGGCTTAAATCCGTTTGCTGGGGCCCTAGAAAATTTTACCTGCTCTCAAGGCCCCGTGGAAGGGTTGACCCTGGAGAAGAAGGCTGGGCATTTAAAAACGGATCGGAAGCAGAGTTGGTGCGGGCTAAACGATAGATTTTCAATAATCGCGCCCACGATTGTTGTTTGCGTGTTGATTTTCATCAATGGTGGTAAACATGGATACCGTAAAATTTATAATTTCCAATTTACGAAATGATATTATATTTAACTTTATTATTGAACTCCCTTAAACAATGTAGCGAACTCATGAATACGTTTGACTAATCATACAATAGTACCAAAAAGGATTTTGAGGCTTGATTAGTATAATACGCATTTTCCTCTAATTTAATCCATTCATAATATTGGCGAGTCTTCAACGGAAAATCTATCAACCCGAGTTGAAAATGGCGAGGGTGAATTCGATATACATCGAAAAAAATCGACATTACCATTTTTTTCAGTTGTAGAGCGCCGAGAAGAAATATAAAATATCTTGGTGACTGCTGACGGCCTGACTCACCAGCAAATTAAATCGCTTTTAGGATCTGGGCGTACATAAAATTTCAGTATTACTTCATCTCGGCCTTCTTGCCCGGAGAACCGTGACGTTGACGCGAAGCAAAACAAATGAAGGCTCCCAAATCGCGTGAAGTTCCTGGAAAGAAAAATACTCAACGCTGTCCCGACTCGCCTGCGTAGGAGATTCGGACAAGAATATGTTTGAATTGCATCTAAGGTTATAACACGTGGGAGTGTTCAAAATTGCCTCTAACCTCGTGGGCTGTGACGCCACGCGCGATTATTCGAGTCCTTCTTTACACCACATCAATAACCTCGTTAGGCCCTTAAGCATGGGTCGGGGTTGCGCGGAAAATTCTTCGCTTCCGACTGAATTCGAACTCAAGTTCTCAGGGGCAGTAATTAATGAGAGAGTGAAAAATTTGAATTGAAGAAAAATTAAAACAATCGAGAAAATAATAATCAAAGTGAAAAAAATATCTGGTAAAAACAGTAGAGTGTCCTCGAATTAAGGTCGTGAGCGTGAGCGAAATATCATTTAACCTAGAAATCAATGAATTTGGTCTCGTTTTAAAGAAAAATATATCACTCTTCCATTGACATAAAAGATTCAACCCCAACCCTTAGCGCATTACTTTCCGAGATATTTGGCAAAAATACCAGCCCTTTTACATGGGAAATGGTACGCGTATGCACTCCAGAGAGACATTATTTATAAAATGGGGCATTTCCTACACTTAGATCTCGTAAAAAAAAATCAAGAGTGTGTAGTTTGCGTGTTTTCTCAACTATTTTTTAAAAATTAATCATACTGTCACCGCAGTAAATTCTTCGGGATCACAGTAAACCTTCCGTTTTGATAGAGTTTCAAACGTACCGCGTGAAAAAATTAGTCAAGTTAAAGACTTATTTAGATATTCTCATTTGATTACTAATAATTTCTGTCATGTTCAACTATTATATTTTACCATTAATAATGCAATATTAAATTCGTGTATCTCACAGTCGGTGAAATTAAAAAGTAAAATTCGAATATGGTCTCTATTATGATTAGGGAACAATCTCGCTCGCACTGCCTTAAAAGCGGTGCAAGTCACAGGGTATTCACAGCATTTAATTCGTATGAAGTGTAAAAAAAGAGTCAAAATTAGTTGCTCTGTTTTCTATTTCATGAAATGACTTTCGCACGCATCCACATAGTTTTTAACCCGTTCCTCTGGCGCGAAAAAAATCCTCAGCTTGCGGATAATGGTATTTAGCGAATTATGCACGTAAGGATTCATTGCAATATAAAAAGAGCGAGAAATCAGCAAAATAAAAAAGCGAGAAAGCAGGAATGCCTGATATGGAGCATTAGATGGAGCATCGAATTTCGGGTATCAAGAGTTCGGTTCGGTTATAAATCCTTCCTGAATGATGTACCCCTCCCAGTAGCAATTTACCACCGGAATATTTTACTAAGAAGAACGCCCCGTTATGTCAATTTTCTTGATTTGTGTCAATAAAACCTTCTGCTGAGACTGAAAAAACGTTTTCCGTCGGTTGGTCTCGAATCTGCGGCCCTCAGAACGGGAGTCGAACCCGCTACCACTGGTCCAAAACTGGCCTCTGTAAGTTTGATGTAACTACGATTAAAACCAAATATTTATCCGGGTAAATTTATCTACCCTACAACTTTAAAGGATGACGCTTGATCTCTTCTTTCCAAGACTTAAAGAACTAAAAAAAAATATCAAAAAGATAATTAATGTTTATCATGAACACAACATCCAAGTCACATGAAACTTGCAACAAACATGGCGAATTGCGAATAAGATAACAACAGCCATTGTCATCTTTGGTCGCTCAGTACTCCAGCCACCGCACCTATTCACTCTCCTGTCGACTCAGACGAAAACATTATGTTTTTTCTCCGTTTGTACTAAGCGTTCTGTCTCTCGCCTTTCTAAGGTGTCTGTACACTCATGTTCATTTTACCTACACTTCGCGTCGTAAAACGTGTGGGAGTCGACTATCCAGGATTCCCCGTACTTTAGGAATTGAACGCTATTTTTCTGCACGTGCTGAGGTCAAACGAGCAACTTAAATACTTAATTGAGTTGATGAAACCGCAGAAGTCTCCGATTTCACTGGTTTTCTGGATAAACTGTTGCACGCCTCTCAGCATGTTCCTCTCGCATTAAGAAAATGCTGTTTCACGAAAGAATGATTATACCGGAAACCAATTAATTACGAAAGAAACCACCTCTGTTGTTTAGTATCATATTTCGTTCGCTGTATACGGGAAAGGGAAGTTAGCTGTGAAGGGGCGATACGGAAAATGAAAAAAAAAAACGGTTGAACCGATTTAATGGGTTTTTAAGTAATTTTTTCAGTAAAGTAAAGCTCAGGAATTAACAAAACTTTGTAAATGTTACGAAATATATTCATTGAACGACCAGTTTCGTCGAATATTCGACATCATCAGGTCGGGCATGTTGACTATTCGACGAAACCGGTCGTCCCATAAATATTCTTCGTAAAACTCACAAAGTTTTGTTAATTCCTGAGCATGACGGAACATTTTAACAAAGTTAGGGCTGAAACCATTAAATTTTTAGCGAAGCTTTATATATAACTGGAAACACCTCCGAATTCCCATTTTCTGCCCAGATAAAATGTGAATTAAAAAAATAAACATATTATCTCAAACCCACTCGTCCCACGGCAACCGTTGTTGACGGCAGTTACCATGTAAGCAATGTAACGTCTACAACGCAGCAATTTCACCTAAGTGTTTATATTTTACAAGCATTAGTAAATTCTTCCAGAGATTAGGCTTTTAACTGTGAAATAACCTACCCAAAGCATGTAGAAATATGATATTAATGATAATTAATTTTTATTATTGTTTATTTTATTTTATTATTTATTAATTATTATTTATAATAATGATAATTAATAATAATTAATGATAAAAAACATTAATGAGATTTACATGAATGGGTATTTTACCCGTCATTTTTGAAGGATCATAGGCCAGTTTGATGCAATATTATTGCATAATTTTTAAATTGGTATATGTATGACTTTGTCTAACATTCAGCACTACTTCTAGATTATTAAACTTCTTCAAACATACTACCAGGCGAGCCGCCTACACGGGGCGTGGCAGGTGTTGTTGAGGCACCATCCATAAAAAAACGACAGGTGACCGGGTTGGCGTGGAGACTTGAATGCTGACTCCTCTTCATGGAGGCCCGGGTTCAAATCTCTGCTGTGGCGGAGATTTTTAAGAAGAATGCCGATCCCAGCTTGGATGCCATGTAGCGATCACTTAAAGTACCCTCAGTGCTTGAATATCCCCTTGAATAGCCCCTTACGTTTAGAGCTGCCCGGCGCGGACGCAAATTTTCTATCAGCCATCCATTCAATCCTTCCCTTACCAAATAAACCTACTAGTAATGCCATCCATGCTGAAAATGACCTCAGTTGTCGTTCCCGTCCACAAATAATTGACAAACCAATTAAGAATCGCGGAAATGGGGAAAACGAATAGAGAGATGGGACGGACGAAAAGTGAGATTTCTGTTGACAGATTATCTGAGTCACCCTTTCCGTTTTCTTAGAAGTCACTAATGGCGCGTGAGACGAAGGAATTCAAAGAACTGCGGAATCTGCCGAGCTGCAACATTAACGCGGCATCACCCGCTAGTATTCCCAGAAATGTGAGAACAAGAGAAAAAAATCGCTCATCTGGAATAGGATTTGTACACAGATTACCCGTCCCTTCTTTCACCGAGAATAATACGGAGATTTGGATGAGCGAAGATTTATTTCGGGTAGTGTCACGAACGTAGCCAAAGGGTGTGCCCGGGGGATCAGGATCCCCTTTATCCAACCAACAAAATTAAGATCATTCGATATCGATTGTATTCTTCCTTCGATATAAGTCTTCGCAACCATTTCCACCACATGTCCGCCATTAATGTGATATTTGAGTATTTACTGCCATAACACACCCTAGGAAATCTGCGTATATGCGGCACAAGTTGTCATTTCGAATACAAATGCACTGCCCAATCAACAAAAACGTCGAACAACCTATGCTATTCTTATGGAGAATACAGAAAAATAAGCACATTAATGGCGGATTTATGTATGTTGCCAAGACTTATGTGGAAGTAAAAACTTAATCGATATTGCACAGCCTTGAACGAAATATACTGAAAAACAAAACATTACCGAAGCTAAATTTTACTTCATCAATATTGTACATTTTTTCTAAAATTAATGATCTATAAAACTGAAGAAAGAAGCAAGTATAATCTACATCTACGTCATACCCTGCAAGCCACCCAAAGGGTGTGTGGCAGGGGGTGCATCCACACCAGGCATGCATGGAGCATGCGGAAGAACGCCGAAACTACATTAAAAACCAGCGTACCACACATGCAACGCGCCCATTAAAATCTAATAACCAAGAAACATTTTATCGCTAATCGTTCCAACATGCAAGGGGTACAAGGACTACTACTACAGATTCAAAATCTCATGCATAAATAAGAACATCAATATTTACATCATGCACAAATAAGGAAGTAGAAAATATAAAGAAAGAGATCTACAATCTAGCTATTCTCACTATTTTCACTATTCATGACGACGATCACAGCTGTTATGGTCCCGAATGGTACGCGGAAAAAAATGACATTTTATACCTATCGGTTCTATAATCTAGCTCTCTAATTTTATTGGCGCGGTCTAATCTGCCGTAGTACGAGGGGGTTAATAGTATGTTTTTCACGTCGTCAGAAAAGTGTTTTTCCTGAAATTTAGTTAGGAGGTTAAGCCTATAATTTAATCTACGCTGTGATAGCGATTACCATCCCAATTCTTCTAACAGTCCAGACACACTGGCAAACTTACCATAGCATCGTTTCACAAGCTCCTCTTCGCTGAACGCGATCTAATTCCGATAATAAGAATGCATGAGCAATTATGTCGCAACTATTCCCTTGCTAATTTTTTTGGGAAGCTATGCTCCTAAGTATATTTATTAATGATCAATAAACATGAAAAAGTAACAATTGTAAATAGAATGCAGAAGCAATAAAGTCGTACTTTTTCCTTGTTATTATTTGCGGTAAGCCATGGAACCAGGTAGCAGTATGTGGAAACATTCGTGTGGAGCGTAGCGCTCGATGGATCGGAAGCATGGACCGTTGGAAAATCTGATCCAAAAAGACTCTATACCTTCGAAACGTCGTGCTGGAGGAGGATGCTGAAGATAAAATGGACGGACAATATAAGAAATGATGAAGCGTTCGGAAGAATAGAAGAGGAAAGGACTATATGGAACGCCATACAGAAAAGAAGTACCAGATGGATTGGACACACCCTGAGACACAATGGATTTGTGAAGAATATAACTGAAGGTGAAATAGATGGAAAAGTCCCAAGAGGAAGACCCAAGAATACAAATAAAGAGGAAAGAACATTGGAGGAGATACCAAGAGGTAAGCGAACTAGGAATAGATAGGGAAGGGTGGATGGCTGCAATCAACCAATCTTAGGATTGAGCGACCAATGATGATTTACAAATCCTTATATTGTATTATTTTATCCAAATAATCACTGTAATGAAATTTACTATATACTCTCTCCTTGTTCTTCGGTGGCTTGCCTCATTACGTAAAATAACGCAGGAATATGTTCATGGACCAACTAAAGTGGAATGTGCATAGAAGAAAGATATGCAAGATATAAAAGATATATAAGCAGGAGGTAAGGGAACTAAGATTACATAGGAAAGGGTGGTGGGCTGCAGTCAAGCAATCTTAGGATTGAACGACCAATGAAGAATGATCTTTCAGGATAATAATAAAATATGAGCATTTGTAAGAAATTATTTCAATCACGTATTTTACCCTTCCTTTCCAAATATCATGACCACGTCCTTGGTACTGTGCATATACTTAATACCATGTCTGACGTGATTATTTTTGTACCTTAAAGTTCAGTGATGTGACCCTCATATTTTGTCACTGCCATCAGTTATAGCGTGGGAGTGAAAGGATATCCGCCGTGTCGAGCTCAAAAGCACTTTTTCGGAGATGTTCAAGTAATGTTAACTTATCCTGAAACCCTATATTCTCCAACGGTCCTTGACCAATTCGTTAAATCTTCTTCGTTACTATTAAATCTCGGTGGTCAAACAAAACGTACCCGTCATCCCTGTCTTTCTCGGGTATCATCCTCGGGTATCACGGAGGAACGGAGGAATATATTTTGACCTAATTGCGAACCAGCCCAAGGGCGAATAGTAGGTTTTATAATAAGAAGAGGGTAGTAGATATGACGAAAAGTGAAATGTGTGACGGTAGAATTGCGCACGGCTGCATCTGTCAATGTCGTTAATGGATGAGTGAGAAGAAGGAATTATCGCCACCGGAACAATATTTCATCGTACCGGTTTAACCGGCGACAATCAACGGTCGATCGCTAATAATTAAGATGATTACTCGGTAACTGTATGAGTCAAAACAAATACGAAATTTCACCTTTTTGCATATTTTTTTTTAGTCCACACTTATCTTATGTCTACATTCATATATATATATATATATATATATATATATATATATATATATATATATATATATATATATATATATATATATATATATATATATATATATATATATATATATATATATATATATATATATATATATATATATATATATATATATATATACTATATATATACTATTCAACTACACTTAGGATCACTCGAGTGACGAATATATAAACAGTTTGCCACAGGAAGGCAATCGATGAACACAGAGAAACACAAAAAAATGAACACACAGAGTTTCTTCATATTTCAGAGTCCTCTACGTTCTTGCGACCAAGGTGCTAGTGGCACCGAAATATCAAGAAACTCTGTAAGCGTGTTCATTTTTTTGTGTTTCTCTGTGTTCATCGATTGCCTTCCTGTGGCAAACTGTTTATATTTTCATATATATATATATATATATATATATATATATATATATATATATATATATATATATATATATATATATATCTACATACTACCCTGCGAGAGGCCGATTGGGGGTGTGGCAGGGTGTGTTAGGGCACAAGTCGTGTAAAGATGTAAGGGATAAAGTTTTGGAAGGTGAAATGGTGGCGTATATTGTGGGAGTTTATTTAGTGGAGCTCAGTTTTTATTGTGGTCGCATATTGTGCGCGGAAAAAACGAGTTTTTGGACCGATCTGTTCGGCAGAGTATCTCTCTTATTTTATCGCTTCTGTCAGACCTAGAAATGTAGTGAGGCGTCATGATATCATTCTCTGAGTCGATCTCAAACACTCCAGTTCTGTATTTCTCGAGCAACCTAAGCCCTACGTGTAGCCTCCGATTCTCTAGGGGCTCCCACCTTAATTCCTCTAGAAGTTGCGGATGCTACATGTTCGCTCGTAGCGGTTGTTAACGAAGCGTGCAGCTTTTCTTTGTATTTTATTAATTATTTTTGTCACATCTCAATGACCAGAGTCCCAAATGCGTCAGGGCGTATTCAAGGTGTGGCCAAACATGATCAAAGTAGCATCTCTCTTCTAATTTTTCATCCATGAATCTTCCCAATTTCCGCTTAACGAAACCTAGTTTCTTCAATGCTGTGACGCGTATGTTTGGTATGTGTGTTCCCCACGATTTATCAGAATTTAAGTTAATTCCAAGATATTTTACTGTATCTGAAGATTTTACCTTACGTCATGCGTAACCTACTGAAAGTTAGAATTAAGTTCCAAAATTCAGTGATCGGTGACATCAATTATCGAAGGTTTAGGTTTTCGTCGATATTTCCGCAAAAAAAATTCGTCACTGTTTTCTTCGGTCGTCTCGGATTTCGTCGGCGTGCCCTTCGTGACCTCGCCGCTAATTTTGCGAAAACAAAGGCCGACCCACGAGTTCTCCTGCTCTGTGCGGCGTTGTTTCTCGAGGTGTGAGCATCGACCCGGTTAAAAACAGCGGAGGGAAGTACCCGAATAGTGAGTGGATACGCGAGAACCTAATGATGGAATATTCTTCTTCCAAACAATTATATCTTCACCTCTCTCTCCTTTCCTCGCTGTCTTCCATGCGCCCTCATAGTTTGGCGTCATTGATAGAAGAGAGAGGATTGATTCTGTCAGGTTTTAAAAGACATAGCTTTGTTTTGTCTTTAAAGAAATTGTTCAAATACAATATTTTAATGATTATTCTTCTTGGGAATTGTAAAAGATGCAAAGAGAGATCGATGGCAGAAAAAAAATAAAAGTGGCGGGGAGAGGGGGGAAGAACAGAAAAACTCGGCAAATGACTGTCGAAATGCACTTCGATGCCCTTTCGTATTGTGGCCATGGTATGGTGACCGCCAATGGAAATATCTTTCAAAATTTTAAAAAATATTTGAGCGTTCCGATTTCCGAACGGGCCATTCCTGTCCTTTATTGAGGATAAATTGCTACAGAAACGAAAGAGGGATTTGATCTCCGATCGACACCCATCATCTGATCATTAACCAAAGAAAATTTGACGAAACTGGACCTAAATATCTTATTTTGTTGGATTTAACTGTCATACATGCAGTGGAAAATATTTATCCCCAAGTGTGCTGAAATTCAATAAGGTTTCCTTAACTGAAGCTGTACCAACTTTTTAAGCAAAACTGGAAAGTTTAAAATTTTAAGTAAGTAAAACTTGCTGTAATTCGGAAAATTTTCCTGAAAATGTTAAGGCTGAAAATATTGACTAAAAATAATTAACATGAAATTTGGATAGGGTTTTGCTCACAATAAAATCTTCCTCATATTGATAAATCAATATGAGGAATCTTCAAATCCTCAAATCGTCAATCCTCAAATCAATCCTCAAATTAAATCCTCACAATAAAAAAGCTACATCATAACTTCCAGAAATATTTATTGAAATTTAAAAAATATAAGCCATTCAGCTTAAATTTTAACTTTAAAAGCAATTGTAAAAGAGTGCTGGATTAATTGTATATCAAGACAAAAAAATAATTCTCTTGTCCTTAGGCTTAAGAGTGGTTAAAAAAACATTGACCAAGTACACATTTACCCGATGACTTAATAATTGTTAAATATGGAGAATAAATTGACAAAAATGGTTATTAAATAGAGGTAACTTTATCCAGCGATACGCAGTGGAAGGGTGTCATAATGTGATTTCATCCAGATTTTTTGAGATGAATAATATATAGTTTTGCTGATGCCTAAGACGAACTTCAACTCAGGCATTTTTCTGCTTTTCAGTGAGTTTTGCATGAGCTGAAAATTTCTTAGTTTCGCAGTGTGCGTATTGTGGGGATGGATTAACATCCGTCGCGTCAACCTTAAGCTCGTGTGAGCTGAATTTTTCCAGTAATCATAGCCTTGTGTTTATCCTCCGAGTCTCTAAAGGCCCGCAACCCGGTCATTATAGGAGCTGTGACTTACTTTATGTTCGCTGATAATAGTTTAAAAAAAAAGGGAAACGTGCGGCCTATTAATCGCATCCAAGTTAGTTTACGCGGCAAATCGTTTCCTTTCTGTTCTCTAAAGCTTGAGACGTATGTCATGACAAGGCCCAGCTCGAGGATCATGGGATTTATCGGGAGCAATTGGAGCCGGGGGACTTTCTAAAAGTCGCTGGGCAAATCCCAGCACGTTTTTATATAAATGATCCAATGAGAAACGAAGGTTGTCTAAAAAGTAATCTTTTTTTAAAAAGTAAAGTCTGCATCTTTTCCTCAAAAACTATTCAATTTACACAGATGTAATCTACACTCATGAAGGAATGATATTTTATCTACTCACTACATTTTTCCACCTAATCTCCTTCTAGAATTAAATTTGACTAGAATTAAATTTAAAGAAATGCGAGATAATGAACTTTTCGAAAAAAAATGGCTTTCCCCGGAATAATTATTGCATCAAAGAAGAGAAAATATCTAACGTGGAATCTATTAAATACTTGGGCGAAATCTATTAAAGACATGTCATGGGGGAAACACATCAGGGAAATAACTAGTGCAGCAACCGTAGATTAGGATTCGTAAAAAGGGTTCTAGGCAAATGCGATGAGAGAGTACGAGAAAGAAGCTATTTTACACTTGTCAGGCCTCATTTAGAATATGCCGCTAGTATATGGGATCCGCACGAGGAAGGTATGATAAAAGAATTAGAGCGCGTGCAAAGGAGATCCGCTAGATTTGTTAAAGGCCGTTATGATAATTATATAAGTGTTACGAATTTAATAGAAGAACTAGGATGGGAATTACTATCAGAACGCAGGTTAAAGTTTAGGTTAAACCTTTTAAGTACATTCGAAACCGATTTGTTCACAGATGACGTTAGATATATATTGAGAACCCCTGCGTATAATGCTAGGTTTGATCATATTAACAAGATTAGAGAGATAGATTGTCGTACCGATAGATTTAAAATGTCATTCTTCCCGCGTACCATAAGAGAGAACAATTGGCAGCGTAGCAAAGAGATAGGTAGGTGAAATATAGTTAGAGTAGTCTGTAGTGCATGATGCATGTAATAACAACCAATAATCCATTTCATATTATGTAGATACTAACCATCTAGCTCCATGTGACCCTATTATCTAGCATATCTCCCTTAAATATCCTGGTTGCATGTCAATAGTGCATGTTTGGTGATCTTCACCCCCTACCATACACCCTCGTGGTGGCTCGCAGGGTATTACGTAGATGTAGATGTAGAAGCTCTATTGCCTTCCTCCGGCGATTCACTAGGGTATGTATGTATGATCCACCAATACCAGTCCTACATCTGGTTATTGACCCAGGTTTTTCTGCGCTAATCACCTCATCTACATCTAAATCTACATATTACCCTGCAAGCCACCACAAGGGTGTTTGGCAGGGGGTGACTTATCACCAACATGAACAACAGTGAAGTAATTTACTTTTACCAACATGCACCATACTATGGGCATAATGCTACAGAAATTAATAAAATAACCCATAATGTGACTATGAAAGTGTGACACAAGAGTCATGCAGGGAACGTAAAATACATGGTGTTTACACTACTGGACAAATTTAGAAACATATATTAGGGGGCATATGAATTAATTAACCACACTCCATATAAACCTACATAATACCCAGCGAGCCACCCCATGGGCGTGTGGCAAGGGGTGTTAGGTCACCAGCCGTGTAAAGATGAAAGTTTTTTGGGAGATGAAATGGTGATGAGCATTATGGGAGTGTATTTAGTGGAGCTCAATTTTTATTGTGATCGCTAATCGTGCGCGGAAAGAACGAGTTTTTGTACCTATCTGTTCGGCAATGCATCTCTCTTATTTTATCGGATCTGTCAGACCTAGAGATGTAGTGAGGAGTCATCTTACTATTCTCTGTGTTGCTCTGAAAAATGTCAGTTCTGAATCAATCAAGCAATCGAAGCCTAGCGTGTAGCCTCCGAGTCTCTACATCTACATCTACGTGATACCCTGCGAGCCACCACGAGGGTGTGTGGCAGGGGGTGAAGATCACCAAACATGCACTATTGACATGCAACTAGGATATTTAATAGACATACTAGATAATATGGTCACATGCAGCTAGATGGTTAGTATCTACATAATATGAAATGGATTATTGGTTGTTATTACATGAATCATGCACTACAGACTACTCTAACTATATTTCACCTACCTATCCCTTTGCTACGCTGCCTATTGTTCTCTCTTATAGTACGAGGGAAAAATGACATTTTATATCTATAGGTACGACAATCTATCTCTCTAATTTTGTTAATATGATCAAACCTAGCATAATACGCAGGGGTTCTCAATATATATCTAACGTCATCTGTGAACAACTCTGTTTCGAATTTACTTAAAAGGTTTAACCTAAATTTTAACCTGCATTCTGATAGTAATTCCCATCCTAGTTCTTCTATTAAATTCGTAACACTTATATAATTATCATAACGGCCTTTAACAAACCTAGCGGATCTCCTTTGCACGCGCTCTAATTCTTTTATCATACCTTCCTCGTACGGATCCCATATACTAGCGGCATATTCTAAATGAGGCCTGACAAGTGTAAAATAGCTTCTTTCTCGTACTCTCTCATCGCATTTGCCTAGAACCCTTTTTACGAATCCTAATCTGCTGTTTGCTACACTAGTTATTTCCCTGATGTGTTTCTGAGTGACAGGTAGTCTCTAGGGAGACTACCTGTTAACTAACCTAATTCAAAGTCTTAACGCAGCCATTATGGTCTCTTGTCGATCGCGGGAAAAGTGACATTTTAAGCCTTTCTGATCTGCAATCCATTTCCCTTACTTTAATCTCATGACCTGATCTACCGAATTATGTTGGAGCCACTACTTCGTCGTCCAAATGAGTGGTGTCGAAAAGTACTTGTGTAATTATTCAAAATGATTAAAAAAGAAGAGGTATTACGAAGCAGTTTACATTCTTCCACGTCTTTAGTTTGGGACAGGCCGGTATTTTCGAGCTTAATCTTGCAGTATGCCCTTTGCAGAGTCCACAAAATTGGTCAGAGCCCTCAGATGTAAGATACGGCTGCGTCTTGATAACCTGATAAGGCTTTGCGATTAATGGAGATGCGTCTCTCGATTAACGTTTCATCGCCCCGATAACTGTCATAGGACGTTTACAAAGTAATTGTGGGGAATTATATTTTTCCGATCCTCGTATTATGGTTAGAGTTGGGTTTATTACCGTAATTCTCCTGAGGCGTAATTTACCGCGGTAAGTTACGGTAATTTTCGAAAATTATCGGAAAATTACGATATTTTTTAAAATTTCCTACCATTAAGCACTAATAAAGGATTTAGTAGAATATCCAATAGCAACAGGTTTACTGAATAAAAAAATGCAATATGTCTAAATCTGCATAAATGTATTAGAAATTTTAAAAAAATTAAAAACAAATACGTCAGCCCACTCGGAATTCTGCGTCCTTTTGTTTCGGCTTTCTTTTTTTTGAGATATTTTCGTTCAAATAGTTGCAAACGGTGGCCCAACAAATATGCCGCAAATGAGTTGTACGTGCCTTTGTTTATCTTTAAGGTTGAATTAAATATATGGAATTAGTATAAAATAATATAATTAGAGAATGTAGGTATGAAAAATTTTAGAGACCGAGGTGAATATTACCGAAAATGACGGTAATATTCCGGGGGGCGATAAATTACGTAAAAAAACCACGGTAATTTACGAAAATTACCGTGGTAATTTTTAGAATGGCCCATCTCTAACTATGATACGATAACGAACGTGAGAAAAATTTACCACCTGCGATTTTATATCGACTCTGACTAGGAGCGTCGCTGTGGGCGTAGAATTCGCTATCAACCTGTGCGTCAATGGCCAAAAACACTCGAAAAGAATCGAAGAAACAATTGAGGGAATCACCGCGTGGCCTCGAACCCAGTGGCGCAACCGGAAACGTTCCGGAGTGGGGAATCGCGTATCCCTGAGAAGCCTGGTCACTCGACAGAGACCTTCGAATCGGCGGCCGAAAGAATGAGTCAATCCATTTGCTTACGCTCTCGCAATCTTCCCCTCGTGGGTCCGTTAAAATTCCCTCGAAAACGTGGTTTTCCCAGCTCTTTTCTCCTTCGGCCTCACTCACCCAGCCAGACCGACGTTCTGTTCGATGGGAGGCATTCGAGTTAACCTTGTGCCATACCCACGCCTTGTGGGTGAATGTAGACGCGAAATCTCATACAACGCCATCCATCGCGTTGTATGCCTTTGCCGAAGGAGAACCTTACAGAATTGACGATATGGAATATGTATCATTGTTTAAGGTAGTTTGAGCTAATTATCATTTCACCGAAAAATCAGTGGTCTCAATTCAAAGAAAATCTTTCTCACCCTTCCAAAGATACCAAAATATCAGCCCTTACCGAATTATACTTTCCGAGATTTTTAACAAGTAATACCAGTCCTTTTACATGGTAAATGCTACGTATATGCACTCCAGAGAGACATTATCTTTTTTTAATGAGGCATTTTTAACTCCTCGATCTCGTCAAAAAACTAAATGCGTGTAATTTGTATGTTTTCTTAACCTTTTATTTTTAATGAACCGTAATTCAACCGCAGTAATATTTTCAGAATCATAAAAAAAACCTTACGTTGCGAGCGAGTTTTAAACGTACCGCGCGAAAAAAAAATTAGTCAAATTAAAGACTTGTAGAGATATTTTTACTACAGAATTTCAGCCATATAAAAGTATATAATCGCACCGTTAAAAATAAAATATTTATTAAACGCTTCCTGCAGCTGCTGAAATTAAAACGTAAAATTTGAATATGGTCTCCATTATGACTAGGGAATTATCTCGCTCACACTACCTTTAGGATTCTTACGATATGGAATATGCGTCATCGTTTGAAGTAGAGTGAGCGAAGTAATTCCCTAGTCATAATCGAGGCTACATTCAACTTACACTTTTCAATACCAGCATCTGTAGGAAGCTTGAATTAAATATTTTTGATCATTAATTGTGCAATAAATTTCATTATATGACTGAAATTTTGAGTAAGTCAATGAAAATGTTTGCATAAGTCATTGGTTTGACTCATTTTTTCACGCGGTACTTTTAAAATTCCTACGCAATGGAAGGTTTATTTAATTCGGAAAAAAATTACTTTCAATAATAGTCGAGAAAACATACAATCTACACTCCGTTAATTTTTTGACGAGACATGGGTGTTAGAAATTCTTTATTTTTTAAAGAATGATCTCTCTGGAGTGCATACATGCATGTACCAAAAATCTCAGAATGTTGTAAGGCTGATATTTTGGTATCTTTCGAAGAGCAAGATAATTTTCTTACTAACGGAAATAATCTCGACCATTCTCTTAGAATCCTTCATTACGACGGGTACATGGCAAGATATCAAGCCGAAACGAACTACCGGAGACAGAGAAACAAATGACAACCGACACTGAAGGTATTATGACATTTCGACAACATTCAACAAAAATGAGACCGAATTCATTGATTTCTGGGTGAAACGATATATCGATCGAACAACCTTAAGGCTTTAGGAGCGATATTTGTCAGAATTATAGGTTGCGTGGAACTTCACATACGAGTTATTATTCATTGGTCGTTCAATCCTAAGATTTGTTTACTGCAGCCCTCCACCCTTACCTATCTAATGCTAGTTCCCTTACCTCCTTGTATCTCTTCCTATGTACTTTCCTCTTTATTTGGTCCATGAACTTATTCCTGGGTCTTCCTCTGGGGACTTTACCCTCTATTTTACCTTCAATTATGTTCTTCACAAACCAATTGTGTCTCACGGTGTGTCCAATCCATCTTGTTCTTCTTTTCTTTTGTATTTAAAAAGATATGGGACGAAAGTTTGGTTTAAAAAAACAACCTATTTTTTATAAAAATACTGGATGTTGCCCGTTGAATATCGATGGGAAGGATGTGAAAACGAAATTTTCATAGAATTAAACAATTCCTCGCTATATGACGCGCAAAATTCATTTGGCATTTATCAGCCATTAACCACACGTGTAGAGGTTGGGGTGGGAAGACAACCTTTCTGAAACCTGGCTGTAATTCAGTTATATTGATGCTATTTTTCGTGAGGCCTGAGTGCCACTATAAGGCATAGGGTGGGATTAGAGCCGACGCTTCCTGAAGTGACGGAATCGGACGGTGGCGTTCTCAGAACTTAGTCATGGCACACAGTGGAACCAATTACAATGGCCGTACATTAATGGTGACGTCAATGGATAACGATCAAACATTGTCAAAGTCCAACTTCCGTCACGCTACGTTGGCGGTAGCGAATCAAAGGAAAGATTTTCTTCAATATTCGCGATAACTTCTTTCCATATCGTTCGATATACTTCTAAATTTTTTCCTACATTTCAAATAACAATGAAACATAAACGATATTCTTGAAGTATTATTATCGTTTGGTTATTCGTCATGCGTCTTAGCGGACTCTTGAAATTGTTTTTTTATAGTGAAAATAAATAGCCGTTTTGCAATCATTTTGTGTGACTAAACAAACTTTTATTAACCTTTAAGAGGCAGTCATTAGTGCTTCGGTTACTCATCCATTATTTCACATGGAGAAATGCCGATTTGAGTTTATTAGGAAGTCTGCCGCCTTACACTCAAGTACGTGGAATGAATGCTATTAGTGATCCGTATATGAGAAAAGACCCTGCTGTAATGGACTTCATTTTAACCAAGATTTGAATGGGGTGACGATCATTGACTTAACGAGTCAGAATTCCATCCGGATAAGGCTGAAGGAAGCACCACCATTCCATATGAATGTTCATTCACGCACGGCCTTGGTTTCATCGTAATTAATCATTATCAGATGTCAATAAATTATTAGGACATCCATTAAGATAATACCTTGGCAAAGATAGAGCATCCATAAGAAGAAGATTTGGAACATCGTTCACAAGTTTGTATTTATACTATTATCGATCATATTCAGCAGTTATCGATTCTAAGATTGATTGGATAGAGTTTCTAACTCTATTCTAAGGTTTTTAATCCTTCATGATATATATTCTGACGTATTTCGTGATTTAATTAGAGAAATTCAGCCTTTGCCTTCCTAAGTTATTCCTCCGAACCATTTCCCGGCTTATATGTTTCTTTTCAGCAGATATGAATGCCTCATTGTCAGAATGTCCACAATATTTTTAGCTGTGAATATAATTAAAAGTAAAAATTGACCATTATCGATGTAATATTCGTCCAAACAGAGACATTTAAGTTGAAGTGAACAAGCCCGAGGAAGTGGAATATGTTTTAATGAAGTCAACAGTTTCGGGCGAGATATTGTGGAACTGCATTATTAAAATGAAGAGCACTGGATGCTGCACTGTCCACTATTTTTAATACTGAAAACTATACAACGCGTGTTTAGGCACTTTACTGGCCATCATCAGGGCTTTATTGGCCATCACACTGTACCTAATGATGGCCAATAAAGTGCCGAAACACGTGTTGTAAAGTTTTCAGTGTTAAAAATAGTTGACAGTACATCTAGTGCTCTTCATTTTATGGAATATTTTAATTATATAGGTAGTGCCTTTGAAGAAAATGGGCATTGTAGCAAAGACCTAAGCTGGAGAATAGTGTCAGCTAAGGAGGCGTTTAGTAATAGAAGGGAGCTGATGACGGGGACCTTAGGCAAGGATGGGATGAGGAGGCTGGTGAAGAGCTTGATATAGAGCGTAGCGTTGTATAGGGCATCAACGTGGACTCTGAGAAAGGAGGACGAGAGTAGACTGCAGGAATTTGAGATGTGGGTTTGAAGAAGGATGGAGAAGGAAAGGTCGACGGAGAGGAAGACTAACGAGGAAGTGCTTGACATGGTGGGCGCAGAAAGGAAAATTTTGAATAAAATCTGGGTTAAGCAGTGTAAATGGATGGAGGATGTTATAAGGGGCGATGGGTTGCTGCAGATTGTGATAGAAGGAAGGATGATGTGCAAGCGGGGTAGAGGGAGAAAGAGAATAGGTTTCATGGACAGGATGAAGAAGGGTAGATCGTATGCTCAGGCGAGGAGGGAATACTAGAGGTAGTTAGGTCCCTTTAAATAGTAGAAAACAGGGAGGAAGCTCTCTGACTTTCATCTAAACCAACCTTAACCGGTGGAATACTTTTTTCAAAAATTCGTCCCAATTTGTTGACATCCCTCATAATTTGCTCCGTGTATCCTGCCTTGCTCTTCCACAGCAGTTCATCTTGCTCCTTTTCATTTCCATTTTTGTTTTTCCTTGGCTGTTAAATTACAGACTGTGACCAATAACTTTGTCTCCTCCACTCTGTAGTTTCAATCAAATATACTTCCCCTACTCCTAAACTGGACATCCTTACCAATGATTCGCCTTTTCCATTTCATATCCGTTGACATGTATCCCGAAAAACACACTGGATATACTTATCTTCGCATGCAGCTTATGTAACTGATGAGCCATTGTGAAGGTTTCAATGGGGCGTACCAAAATGCTGGGCACATATCTAATATTCTTCTACATATGCACAACCCTGTAATCTCCTCCTACATACAATCTGCGTACAACCCTGCGAGCCGCCGCATGGGCGAGTGGCATACGGTATGTTACCATGAAGTTTTTTTATGATATTACGTTGTAATGCCTTTACTAGTGGTTCAATAAAGATAAAACCAACCAAACATGATGTTGAAATGTATGGTTTATTCATAACTACTATCTAGAGCTCATCCTTCAAGAAATACGGCGAAATAAACGATTATATCTTAAGATGTTAGGTTTACCCGAAAACTCCCATTCGCTTGGGATCTTTTTAGGTAAGTTAGGACATCAGATTACTTTTCAGCACATATTCAATCATTTGTATTAACCCAGAAACATTGCGCTAACTTTAAAATTGGAAATATTGCAAGGTACACGTCCAAAATGAATCATAATATCTGGGTACTTACCATGTGTATCGTACCTAGTCCTAATGGTTACCTTACTAGCCTAATCTCTTCCATCTGCATCCAAGTAGGTGTAATTGTAAACATTTGCTTATAGCTGCAAATTATAATCTACCTTCGAGATGGTTTGCAGCGTCCATCGATGTTGCAGGAGCGGTGATACAGCGAACCCACGGCAATCGTAGTATTCAAAGCAGCATCTCGTTTCCAGACCGAGCGTGGTCGGATACACTCATATGATTCAAAAGGTGAATAGTTTTTTTTGTTCGTGAGAAAAAAACGTCATCAAAAACGAGGGCCAAATCCCCCAGAGGGCTTCCTCGTGAGTCGCAATCTGATTGGCTGGGCCGCGAAGGCGGCGGCGCTGGTGAATTCTTGACCTTGAACCAGAGCTTCGCCGAGACGAGGATAATTACGAGTCAAGATAAAAGAGTGAATGGTTTGTTGTACCTGCTCGCTGACGTGATTCAAAATCGAAAAATATGTTTCCAAGCGGCACCACTTTCCGTAAAGCTGGTCTCTTCTGCTTAGGTAATTACATTTCAATGGCAAGGAGAAGGTAATGAGAACACCCGGTTGGCGCTGGCCGCGGTATCTTTTTCCCGCCGAGTATAGTTATCATGGTTACCTATACACGTAAGCTCTTTTCCACCATTGAGGTGGATGGAAAGGGAATTACGTCATCAAACTGTTGCCTGACAACCGAAATAACAACCTCATTGGTTAACCCTGCTCTTTCCTTATTTTCCTCTGGATAGCACTACGGAGTGGACGAATTTGCGGATGTAAAGCAAGAATAATAACCATCTATTTGAAATTTAAGGCAAGTAACTCATGAAACATGCATTAGTTACTTTTTCCTATGGATTCTACTTGAGTTAACCATAGTTTTCAGCGGGATGCGGTCAATTAAAGTAATACATTATCACATTAATCTTCTTATGTGGGCGAGGACCTCGTACCTTTATTATGTAAATTTGAGACGTATAACACAATGCCACAATGGAAACGTTGGATCTCGCTCGGTCACTGTAGTAAAATACGTTGTGACCGGAAATGTGACCCTTCAATTCTTCCCGAATACAGTTTCCCCTGTCAACTAGTGGCGGAGACCGAAGATCACTACCCTAACGGAGAGGCAAGTTCTGCTGGGCGGTAATTTGGTAGACACACAGAAGCACTACTGCTTCTAATGTTACATATTGTGCGTTAGGGTGGATCGATATTCACTTTTTTTCGAATTTCCAAATTTTCCAGGCTGTAAAAGTACAAGTTGAGCAGAATAGGTCCTATTACCTCGTTATCTTGGGAAAAGTAGCCTTTTTGGTTGTCATTTTTTTGCTAAATGCCAGTATGATGTCATATGCCGCCAATGTGTGATTTGATCACAAATGAAATGATTACTTTGTTTTCTGTTTATTTGTGAACATCAAATTTCACATAGTTGCGCCTGAAATCATGGAACATAAGAGATTTATTTTTGAAAATTCGTCGAAAATCCGGTAGAATCCGAATGTATACTCGCATAAAACTGACAATTGGTCGCCTTAAAATATCTCACCGCGCGGGAGAGTGGTTCCCTACCATTTGTTTGCCTCCCCTCCGCCCCCAATAATTAATTTCAATCTTCTCACACCCCTTGAAGAAAAATTCATTCAAGAATAAAAACGAAGGAGACCATAACTAATCACTGTCGTCAATTTTTAATGATAAACGGTCAAAAATGAAACACTTGGAAGATAAAAATTTTACAACAAATTAAAAGTTGTATAAACACTACAACAAATTACCCTTAATGTAAACAAAATCTGATGTGTTATCACGAACACCCGAAGTTTGCGAGCCCCCCTGGTTGGGAAACCCTAGTGAAAGGAAATTAAACGCTAACCTTTCTAATTAATGCATGGAAATATTAATTTTCAGCGCATAAACACCTGTCATGAAAAGAGACGGTATATTTTGAGATATGATTATTCTGAATATTTATTTGAATAAAATTTTACGCAGCCTCGATTGGAGAGCGGGGCCGCCTGTGCTCCGAATTCGTTTTACATTCTGACGCTTCGTGGCGGCTGACGTTTTTGCACAGAAAATTTGCCTGCGTGAAAATTTGTCACCCTGAAATAGACGCCTACAATACTCTCATTCACTGCGTTTACCAATCGATCTGAACTCGGACCGATCTGACAATTCCAAGCGAGCCGACTCCGATTGCCTGGTTTACCAATGCGCACTGAAATATCGACTGTAAACAATCGAATCTATCAGTAAAAGCACAAGTGACCCGGTGTGTAAACAAGTGCAGAGTTGGAAATTTTCAGTCGAAATCCGAGTGAACAAAATTGCCCAAGCGGAGATAGAATTGCGATGTGCTACGATATCATCAACGTCACTTCACTCTCCATGACTGCATTCTTGTTACAACTGGTTGCAACACACGCCTTGAATAATAACGGTTATACTTTATTTCCCCATGCCGAAGAAGACTGGATGCTTAGGAAGTGTGGTGTTATCGATGAATGCTGGGAATCAGTTGGATGGACAGAGTTAAAAATGAAGAGGTGTTCAAGAGAGTGCGAGAGAAGGGGAATAAACTATGGAAGAGTGTTGTGAAAAAAAGAGCAGAATTGGTGGAACATATATTGAGACACGAGAGTCTAGTAAAGTGTGTGTTAGAGGGAATGGTGGAGGGGGTACGATACAGAGGGAGGCCAAGGGAACAATATCTGGCGCAAGTGAGGAAGGACGCCGGGGCAACGTCCCACGAAGATTAGATCAATCGTTGACGAGTTTAATTTGTGGAAGTTCATATTCAAGAGGAAATTCCTCTTGAAAATGACGTGTAAGCGTTGAAACCGGTCGAGGTGCAATAAAAAGTGTGGAAAATACAAAGTGTTATATTTGATCCTATGAAGAAATGAAAAGGAAAGCTCAGAAAAGATGGGAATGGGGGTTTATATTCAAACCAATCTAAGGATTGATAACTGCAAGAAGAAGACTTAGTTTCCCCATGACAACCAAGAGAAATAACGTGGAGCGCCACAGGCGCGCTTCTCAGATCTATCCAACTAACCCGTTGCGTTTATCATACCGAGATGATTCGGTCACATCGATCTGAGATCGATTGGTAAACGTAGTGATGGTCCGTTGGCTAATTCGATATCACTGACGGATTTTTTTCCTTGAATTGAACGCGAGTGCTGAGTGCAGTTTCTCCTGATACCGTTGTATTGGCCGGGTGTTTCAGAAGAGCCAGAGAGGAAAACCCAGAGAGGAAATGAACCCGACTGCCCTGTATGTGTGAGACGCCAACGTATTTCGGTTTACATTATGTGATCCTCGCCCAAGCGGATCGTTCCGGACTCAAGAAATGACGACTGATCCGATGATTAAGTCTCTCCTTTTCTTACGACGACCTTTCAGTGGTACAAAGAAACCAGTCGACCTTGTGATGATGTTAGTACTTGAATGACATAATGCTCGACGGAGAAAAATGAATTCGTGGACTGTGTAACAGCAGGTGCATGTGAAGAAATAGGTGAAAACCGATAATCAAAATTTCGAGAGGTGGTAGAGGCACAGGCTCTCAGCCTTTTAGGCCCGGATTCGAATCCCGGCAGCGGCGGAGATATTAATGGGGCATTTCGACCCGTACTTGGGTGCCAAGAGGTGAGAAATACAAATTTTGTATTTCATTCACGGAACTTTTTTTCTAGTTGGCCGAAAGAAAAATTCTAGGACTACGCGTCAACAAAGTAGCATTACTGTCTATTCACGCGGTAGACCTCTCCATGCATACAATAGTGGAAATGATACTGGAATCATATTTTATATCTTTGCCTTTAATTTAGTAAATTTTTGAGCTTTCGGCGCGATATTCAATGTTTAGGCGAGAAGTATATTTAAAGCTTTTTTTTCGAATATTTAACTCAGCGTGACACGTGAGATGTCCCCGCTGGAAACCTTTATGGAATGCATTCTTTCGTGTGTGAAATAAAACATGTAGAAACATATGTAATCACATTATTACGAGATAAATCTCTTGTGTCACATCTTACGTTTCTACCTGTTGAAATAGCATTTAATTTCCATAAAAATCCATGAGGAAAATGCATCTTTTTTCCATTTTTATTTACAATTGAGAACATTATTAATAAGAGCACGTGCAAAGCAAATTTTCACGCAAATCTGTAAGGAGACAAAAATTGCTCCGGGGTTTTAGGGTACGAGGAATTCATTGGGCCAAGTTTGACTACCTTAAAAGCGCTGTTGTCTTAGAAATTACCAATTACGTAAGGATACACTAGCGAAGAACATACAAGCTATTTCCCTGCAATTAATATTTAAAAGATGCTATTATCACCACGAGACTATTATTGGAAACGGGCTGTTATGTAAACAACTCTAATAATGATAGCAGCGCCCTGCGCGAAAGTATCTTACTAACGTGTAGGTTTTTCTCCACAGTTCTTCATAAAGTGAGAACTATATTTACAGGAATCTAGCACTTTTATGAGGCATTAACTCTATCTCACATGTAAATAATAACAGTTTTTAAAAATTCTATTGAATCGCCAAAAATCCATTTATTACGCATGTAACTGATATAACCGTGTAGTATAGGATATGAAACTAAAATAAATGAAACAAAAAGAAGCGATTATCGGTAGAATCGATTACAAAAACACTTCCAATATATTTCAAAAAGAATGAAACTAAAGTGCACGCGTGGCTCAGACTAGAGAAAAACATGGAATTACGATTCGTGGATTTTAAATTTTCGAGAAAAACCTATTTCAGCCATTATGAATGAGATTTTTTTTATTTTAGAATAAAATATTGAATTAAATAACATAATTTTTTTATTTCAATTATGTACTACCATTTCAGTCAGCGTAACGAGCAAAGCTTGGTCTCCTAGTACTTATAGAATTGTGAATCCCTTTGTTCTTGTAGTTAAGAGCAGGACATTTCTGACGCTGGAATTTCCTCCTCCCTTCATTTGCGAGAAAAAAATCCCGCCCCCTTGACATTCTACCCACGTACCTTTTGCATAATGGCCTCCGTGGTGGGTCACTTTCTCATCACGTCAAAATTTCGACAGCAATTTCCGTTTATTGAAAATAGATTTAAAAAAATATGGGTTGTTTTGAAAACCCGTCAAGGCCCGAAATAATCTTTAAACATTAGCATGATCATGATGAGGACGCAAAATTATGTTTTTTTTCCCTGTCGATGCTCTGATTGAGGTTTGGAAGTGTCCAGGCTCTCAACCTAAGGTAGCAAACCTTGACCAGATGGCAGTTTTCTCATTGATAAATTAATTTCCACCTACCCTAGTTGATGAGAAAGATTCATATTCGGACAGGATGAATTTTATCATTAGGAAATCTATTTCTCAACGGCGTTTGATCGTTTTTTTATTCCATCGAATCGCCGAAAACCTATCTATTACGTCTATAATCGTGTAGTATGGGAGATTAAACGAAATGGATTGAAACTAAAAGAAGCGATTATCAGTAGATTTTGTTACAAAAACACTTCCTATGCATTAAAAACAAAAGGAAACTAAAGTTCATACTTGGCTCAGACTAGAGCGAAACATGGAATTATTATTCATGGATTTAAAATTTTCGAGAGAAACCTATTTCAGCCATTCTGAAATTATCCCTGATTTTTAACTTGTATTGTGCGGACTGTAGGAATTCCGCAAGTGTATTTTGCGGAGAAATGTTTGCTAGAATTTTCCAATTTTTTCGACCACAGTTCAGTAAAAATGGCATGATACTCATGAGCTGTTCCTTGAATTTTGAAGAAAGCCCAGGAAGAAATGTACGCTTATGGTGATACTTATGTTTTCTACTTGCAAAGGGGCATTGGTTTGTTGTTAAAATGAATATCAATATGATATGACAAATACAAAAAAATACATTGTAGTAGAAACAGTTCAATTTTTAGGCGTGAATTTCCATTGACCTATATAATACTTGGGTGAAATCAGACAGGAATGTCAATCCGGTAATTATAAATCAAATACTGGAACTCACCAATATATGTCTCAGTCAAAATTACTTCTTGTTCAATAATGACTATTTCCAACAATTAGAGGGACTTGCCATGGGGTCGCCACTTTCTCCATTACTCGCTGAGATGTTTTTGGATGAATTTGAATCTAAATTGTTTAATTCAGGCCTAGAAATAATAAAACATTTTCACTACTGGTACAGATACGTTGACGATGTTTTGTGTTGTTGGGCGGGCACTACTAGTCAGTTGGGCTTGTTTCTCACATTTATTAACTCACTCAACAGTAAAATCAAATTCACAATGGTCATAGGGAACCATTCGATCAACTACCTAGATTTGAACATTCAGGTGAAGAAAGGGAAACACTATTTTGACATCTAACGCAAACCTACTTCCACAGATGTAATTATTCCGGCCGATTCATGCCATCTCTTCCAACACAATACCGCAGCTTTTTATGTACTAATTAATAGGCTTATTAAAATCCCTCTCAGCGAAGAAAACTACGCAAAGGAATGGAACATTATTAGTCACATCGCCAAAGTAAATGGTTACCGACCAGAAATCATAGTAAATATTATAGATAAATCCCGCAAGAAACAGGCCATATCAATTTTGACTTCACTGTCCCCTATCGGCAATCCAAAGAAGTGGTGCAGGTTACCTTTTTTTAGGGAAGATTTCACATACTATGACATCTTTTAATCGCTATGAACCGATTCAAATTGATATTTCAAGGGATTTCAAATTGGGAAACCGGGCGACACGAGTCGGCTGGCTTAGAATGTTCAGATCGGTCCGAGATCATATCGATCTGAGTTCGATTGGTAAATGTAGTGGTAGTGAAGTGTATTATGGATGTGTTTTAAGAGGAGCTTCGGTTTTATTGTGATCGCTCATTGTGCGTGGGAATAATGTTGTACCTATCAGTTTGGCAATGTATCTCTCCCATTTTATCGCTTCTGTCGGACCTATACAATACGCTTACCTGTCGAATTCAGATCGATTTGGCCAGTGCAGCTCGGTATGGTAAACGCAAAGGGCTAGTGGGATCGATATGAGAAGCAGGCTAACTCGGCCCGCTTTCTCTACCAGTCTGAGATTTCAAATCGAAATGAACCGATTCAAGTTAATATGTCTATCGATTTGGCATTGATAAACCAGGCGATATGAGTGGGCTGGCTTAGAATGTTTAGATCAGTCCGAGTTCATATAATTCTGTGTTCGATTGGTAAACGTAGTGATGGATGAAGTGTGGCGTCAAAATAATTTTTTCTATGTCGTTCTGAAACACACCTGTTCTGAATTTCTCCAGCAAAATAAGTCCAGCGCGCAGCCTCTGAATTTCTAGCGGCTGTCAACCCAATCCGTATAAAGGCTGAGAAGCACGATATGTTCGCTCGTAGCAGTTTTTAACAAAACGCGCAGCTTTCCTGTGTATTTTATTGATTTTTTTGTTAAATATTTATGACCAAGGTCCCAAATGCTCGCGGCGTATTCAAGGTGTGGCCTAACCAGAGCGAAGTGGCACCTGTCTTTAACTTTCTTATCCGAGGACCTTCCTATTATACACTTAACAAAACCAAGTTTCTTAGATGCTGTGCCGTATATGTTTTGTATGTGTGTTCCCCACGATATATCTGAAGTTAAGGTAGCTTCAAAGTATTTTTTCTCATTTTCTGAGGACTTTATGCTTACTCCACCCTCAGCGTAAGTATGGCGTTGGTGCGATGAGTATCGCAAGAAGTTAAACTGTGGTGCATTTACTAAGAGTTAGTGCAAGCCCCCCACTCCTGGCACAACGAATGAACGTTGGTTAGGTCCGTTGATAGACTTTCTGAGTCCGCGTCTTCGCTAATTTCCCGGTAATAGCCATATCTTCTGCAAATAATCTTAGTTTACTGCTAACTCGAGAACTTAGGTATTTATGTAAATAAATAAATAAATAATTGAATAAAAATATGGCTCAGTGGTGTCTGAGGGCCGTATTCATAGTCGTTACCTGGGTGTCCCCCAGGTGTGGGGGAGCCCCTTGGCTCAGAAATAGTATTCATAGTCGTTACCCAAGGGACTGTTGTCCCCTAACCCTCCCCCTGCCCTCCCCCAGGCCGTCGATTTCCTGGGTAAGGCATGAAGCTCACCCAAAGCTCCCCTAACGCAGTACTGCTGCCCACGCGTGGGATGTATTGATACTACTGTACTAATGGCAGGACACGATAACATCAACAACTTTCCATAGTAAGTCTTCTGTTTACAAACACGGGTACTCACAGAACCAATCTCATATTCCTCACCATTCATATTACATAAATATTCAATTAATATTGTAAACATTCTTTCATATTCCTTCAATCATTTTTCATCTACATTTTGTAACAGTGTACTGTATTTTTCTTTGAAGGCTTCCGCGACTCTTATAATTGTCCCACCACAAGGATAGAACGCCTGGTCAAAGAGAGAATCAAAGGATCATCGATACCGTTGGAAGATCGGAAGAAATTGATTCTATCCGCAGCCAAACCTCCTCGCTTCTATGGACTCCCAAAAATACATAAGGAGGGAGTCCCACTCAGGCCAATAGTGAGCAATATCGATGCGCCGACCTACAACCTGGCACAATACCTTGCACGGGCTCTCCAGCCCTTCACCGGGAGAACTAACTCTTTTGTACAGAACTCAATGGATTTCACGCGGATTATTAAGAATACCAAAATCAGCGAAGGAGATATATTAGTAAGTTTTGATATCGTTTCCTTATTCACAAATGTGCCCATCAATGAATCCATCCAACTCATCAAAAATCTTATTAACGAAGGACTACCAAAAGATTTCCCAGACCTCACAGAATTCTGCCTCAAAAATTCATATTTCCTTTGGAATGGAATCTGGTACCAACAAAACGAAGGTGCCGCCATGGGATCACCCCTCTCCCCAGTGGTAGCAAACATTTTCATGGAGAATTTTGAGCAGAAGGCATTAGAGTCCTATCACAAGAAACCATCACTTTGGATCCGATATGTTGATGACACATTCGTCGTATGGCCACACGGGAAAGAAGAACTCGTGCTTTTTCTGGAACACCTTAATCAGCAGAATCCCGCCATAAAATTCACGATGGAGATTGAAGAGAACGGCTGCCTACCATTCTTAGATGTTTTGGTGAGTAAGAAACCAGATGGAAGCCTTGGTCATGCAGTATATAGAAAGAAAACCCACACAGATCGGTATTTGGATGCAAAATCGCACCATCATCCCGCCCATAAGAACTCTCTAATCAACACCTTAGTTCATCGTGCCTACAGTATTTCAGACACCGAATCTCTTCCCTCAGAGAAGCAACATTTAATCTCAGCGCTAGAGAAGAATGGATACCCTAGGCATATAGTCCTTTTAAGGACCGCAAGGAAAGAAAAGGAATTGGCGGAAGCAAATGATCTAATGATAAACAGAACCGAAGAAAGACCTAAAGAAAAGCCAGCTGCATATGCCACAATTCCATACATCGCAGGGACGGCACAAAAGATTAGTAGGCTCCTTCGGAAGTATGGTATAGTGACGAGATTCTCAAACTCAAAGAAAATTGGAGATATCATCCCAAAACCCAAGGACAAAATTCCCGCTGCAATGTATGAGGGAGTCTATGAAATCAAATGTATATGTGGTAAATCCTACATCGGCCAAACGGGGAGAGCAATTCAGTGCCGAATTAAAGAGCACCAGAGGGCCACCGAAAAGAAGAGATTCAGCCTCTCCGCAGTTGCAGAGCATGCGTGGTTCGAGCCAGGACATCAGATTGCCTTTGACCAAGTGAGAGTACTCTCAAGGGAAAATCGTTATTTTCCCAGGTTGATCAGAGAAGCGGTAGAGCTGGTGAAATATCCATCGAATTTCAATCGGGAGGATGGATACCCACTTGCCTCAACCTGGGAGAGAGTGGTGAAACCACAACGAGGAGCGGGCAATCGAGACACCCTATGGTCCTAGATGTACTAGCAACGCAATACATAACAACGAAAATAAATAATAACAATTACAAAAATGTCCAACGGACCTGAAGACGCCCCCAGGAAGAGGGGAGAAACTGTTGTCGAAAAAACCAAACACGCGACGGAAATACCTGAAAAGAGCAACATTAATAGTGTACTGTATTATTGTTTATAGCGTGCTTGGTTACGGTGAGAAATGAACATCGAAAACATCGAGAACCATTCAGCGAAACCATTCATGTATTTTTGCATGGGGTTGTTGCCAAATCTCTTACCCAGGCGTCCCCTGGCTGGGTGTTACCCAGGTAAGGTTTATGAATCGCTCAGCGTAGGGGACCCCTAGGTGTTACCTGGCTAGGGGATACCCAGGTAACCCCTAGGAATACGACTATGAATACGGGCATAAGTTTATAAAGCGCACTTCCGAGATGCTATATTCAAGTTTTCAGAAAATCTGGGACAAGCGACCCTGAGGACGTGAAGGGGTATGTAGAAGCATACAAGCACCTTTATGCATTCATTCAAGGAAATATCAGGGAAAATTTTTTAAAAATAATACCTCTACTTACGATTAAAATTTTGTTTAATCTGAATTATTATGAATTATTTGTTAAGGAGCCACTCTTTAAAGTAATTAACAGCGTCAAAGCAGAATATGTTCATCTATACTCATCTAAAGAATGCTACGATATTTTTTGTGATAGTTGAGCTTTAGAATAGAATAAGCAATTGAAATTAAAACATAATAATTGCAAATTAAGCAGGCGGAATACGCAGGTTTCTCTAGTTTTCTTCATCAAATCATTAATCGAAAGCACTGATTTAATAGCTAGCTAAAAGATATTGGAGGAGAAATTGAAGTCCATTCATTACTCCAAAATATACTATTTACAATGTATACATACACATAATTCCATAAAAATAAGCAGCGAAATTCATCAGATTTAATCATTGCAAAAAAAATAAAACCGTAGCTCCTCTTAAAACACATCCATAATACACTTCACTACCACTACATTTACCAATCGAACTCAGATCGATATGATCTCGGACCGATCTGAACATTCTAAGCCAGCCGACTCGTGTCGCCCGGTTTCCCAATTTGAAATCCCTTGAAATATCAATTTGAATCGGTTCATAGCATTATTTGAAATCTCAGCCTAGAAGAGAAAGCAGGCCGAGTTAGCCCACTTCTCAAATCGATCTCGCTAGTCCGTTGCGTTTACTATACCGAGCTCAACCGGCCAAATCGATCTGAGTTCAATTGGTAAACGTAGTGTATTTCGCCCCCCAAAACCTCATCCTTTATCCTCTTACACGTTTGGTGTCCCAACCCCCCCTGCCGTACGTCCATGCGATCACTCGCAGGGTAGTTGGTAGATTTAGATGAAAATAAAATTGGGGTTTCCACTAGTTCTAAGATTTTTCAGCTTTGAAAGTTTAAGCTCTTATGGAGATTAGTCATATTGCATCAGAAAAACGTCAATTTGTGCGAGTAAACAATGGGAAGTTTGGGAGTTTGGGAAACATGATAAATAATTATTCCTCACACAAGAGAAGGGTGACCAGATTGAATGAAAAACAGTAACTTGTAATTCCTCTTAAAAAAAATGTGATCCATGTTTCGAAGCTTAAGGTGGCTCTACCCTCTTGGTCGCTTATTCCAGATTTCTGAAAACTTGAATGTATGATCTTTGAATTATGTATAATAATATCAGTTGGAAATTACTAGGGTTTCCAGGAAATTTTACTGTAATTCAGCCTTGAAAGTGAATAATTTAACAAGAGCTCTAATGGAAATTGCTCTGATTGCTCGGGTAACAGCAGAAAAAAGTCAATTTTAACGAGAAAACATAGTCCAGCTTTTAATTCAAACTGCTTCTGTGAGGCGGAAAGTCCTGGGAAATTGGATATAAATAAAATATAGGTTGGTATCTTAACAATTGTTTTTTTAAGTAATCAGCGAATTTCTGGCGTGCCTGAAGTCAAAATGCGGTAGTTTAATGAAAATGGCGCTGCAGTCGGCTCCTTCGGCAGGACTTAATGTGGTACTGCACGTATAATAGAATAGAATAGAATTTATTCTCCAAAGACCATACAAAAGTGTGTAGGTACAGGATTCGTCATTTACAAATACAAGAAATACTTTATCCAATACAAAAAATAAAATATATATACATATTTTAATACAAATACTACATTAAACTGTCCAGCGATTTGTTTATACATACAAATATAGGCCAAGTCAAGACACTATTAATACAAGTTATAATTGCTGCATAAATTCGTCAACTGAGTAGAAGATATTTCCTTGTAAATAATGAATAAGTGCATATTTGAATGCACTTAACGATTCACAGTTTTTTATTTCAATTGGTAACTTGTTAAATAGTATAATGCCCATATTTTTCGGTCCTACTGCAGCATGTCTAGTCCTGACATAAGTTTTGTGTAGGTTTGCAGCACTCCTTGTGTTATAACTGAGATAAAAGTCATTTCGGCTATAACTACAGAGATTCGGTTTAGCACAGGTGATTGCAGCATATATATAGACACATGGTAGAGGCAGGATGCAAAGTTTTTTTAAAAAGAGGGCGACATGGTACATTAAAGTGTACATTACACATAAGTCGAACAATTCTTTTCTGTATTTTAAATATAACACTAGCCTTTGGAGAAGAACCCCAGAAAAGAATACTATAGATTACATGGGAGTAAAATTCTCCATAATAGACTGACGACAACACATCAATGTTAACCGTATGCCGAATATATCATAAGCATTATAAGTTAACAGACAGAACTCAATTTATTCCGTAAATTGTGAATATGACTGTCCCAGGATAATCTGCTGTCAATATTGATTCCTAAGAAACGAGAAATGGTATTCTGTGGTATTGGTTTACCATCAATTTGAATAGTAATGTTTGCTTGAGGCTTGTTTTTGTTTGCAAAGTAAATTAGATTAGATTTATCAACATTCAAACTGAGGGAATTGTGATCACACCACTCATGCAGAAGAGTAGCAGCACTAGTCGACTTTGATATTAGGTTGTCAATGGAGGTAGCAGATATTAAAACATTCGTATCATCAGCATACAGCACTGGAAGAGTGCCACTCAAAGAGCTTAAAGTGAGTGGGAGATCATTAATATATAGGAGAAATAACTCTATACCCAAAACTGAACCCTGTGGAACGCCGAGGTTAACATCTTTTGCGGGTGAAACAAATCCAATCCCATTTCTATATAGGGAAACACATTGTTGCCTTCCACTCAAGTATGATTTGATCCAATCAAAGGACGTTCCTCTAATGCCAAAGCTGGCAAGTTCAGAAAGTAGATTTTGATGGTTTACTAAGTCGAAGGCCTTGGAAAAATCAAAGAATAAGGCCAGGGATTCTAATCTATTGTCCAGATCAGTCAGTATTTTATTTATTACATGGTAAGTGGCGGTGGAGGTCGATCTAGATTTCCTGAATCCATGCTGAAAAGCTGATAATAGATTATATTTTTCCAAGTATGATATAAGGCGAATAAACAATTGTGGAATAAACTGTATATGTTGTGTCTTCATTTCGTTCGCAGAACATGGCCCATTTAAGCAGGATTATTTTTAAATCTGCGACTTATTGTTAGTATTTGTCTTGACTTACATTGTGAAGCCATAGTCACCTTAAGGTAGTTTGAGCGAAATATCATTTCTCTTAGAAAATCAATGACTTTTGTCTCATTTTAAAGAAAGACATCTCACCCGTTCAAAAATATCAAATTATCAGCCTCTTTACAAACTACTTTGCCAAAAAATAACAGGCCTATAACATGGGAAATGGTACTTAACGTACAGTTCAGAGAGACATGATTTAAAAAATGAGGAATTTCGTCCAAAAATTATCCGTGTGTAGTTGGTATGTTTTCTCAACTTTTTCGTAAATAAATGATATAATTGCCGCAGTAATTTTTTTCAGGATCGGGCGAAAACTTTCGTCGTGACGGAGATTTTAACGTACCGCGCGAAAAAAATGAGCCAAGTTAAAGACTTGTACCGATATTTTTTTAAATACTTAATAATTCAGTCATATAAAGGTATACTATAGCTCCATTAATAATGTAATATCTTATTCATACTTCTTACAGCTGATGAAATAAAAACGTTTAATTCGAATATGGTTTCCATTATGACTAGGGAACTATCTCGCTCAAACTGCCTTAAGAAGGCTTCGTGTAGGCAGACCGGTAGCTTCACTTTGTCGCATTTGACGTAGGATACGGGCGAACTTTTTTCGACTGTGGGTCGTAAATTTGAGCTTTTTTATATCTGTCATGCCGCCAATGTTTCCGTCCTTGGCATTCGTCATGAGGACTTATTCAAGGGAACAGAGAGTGAGGGAAAAATTGCGACGCTTTTTCATGGGCGTCCAAATCTAGAAGCCGTGATGGGCCCGGGGAAAATGCTCGAGTTTCTTCTCGGGCGGAACCGGTCTCGCCTTGAGGCACGGACGTCATCTGTGACGCTCTATCCCTTGATGACGCAGTTTGAGAGATCCGGTAGGCGTACGATCCGCCGATTGACTGGTATTTGAGAGCGCGCGGAATGCCGAAGAGGATAGGTACAGGGAAAATCCCAAGACGCACGAGGGAGGGATGCTGTTATGTGTGAGGAGGTGAATCTTCCGTGAATCGCCCTCTATCTATACTATAAACGTCATTTCCGTTGTAATTCATATTTGATAGCGTTATCGGACGCTTTTTACACACTTAATACTTTCACACACACAATACCTTTTATCATGTATCGACAAGCCGCAGGTTCAGTTAGCATATCTTCACTCACTTACCCTAATAAATACGTAGCAAATACAAATATAATTATATATATATATTTATTTATTTATTGTTCAAGGACTTGGAATCCTTTGGAACATAGTACACTTTATCAAAAGAAACTCTGAGGGATAAAAATAACAGAATTTTTAAGGACACTACAGTTTACAAATATGTACATTCAATAAGCATATGGAACAGGTGTACTAACAGATATGAACAATCATACATACATTAATACAATAATATTTACAATTAGTATAATCCGTATTAGTAATATTGAGAGGGATATTTATAGAAATTAACAAAAAATATATATAATAAAATTCTGAGTGCGCTATACCTAATATCTTTTATTCAAGAATGATAACATTTCCGATTTCCATTTGTGTACATTGTTTGATTTAATAATGTTGTCAGGAATACCATTCCATATTCTTAAGCCGGGTTTTATCGTGGATAACTGAAAAACATTAGTTCTACACCTTGGAATTTTAAATCGTCTTCTTCCTCTTACTCGTCCGTCTTTCAATATTATGTCTTTTTTTTCAATTTTTTTTAGTTCTTTTAATTCAATATTATGTTGTTTTCCGGAATGAACTGAAAAATTTCTTGGCTATTTTAGCTTTTCCAAAATCTTCCGCGATAAATATTTGCTTTTTCGCGGAATTTCATCTGTTTTTATTAAGTTAAATACATTTCCTGCAAATGATTTACTAAATCGTTCTTGTTCCTTTATTCTAAGGCATCTGAATGAATGAATGTAATGCATCATGCCTCAATCCTAGGATTATAAAGCGAGTAGAATTGCATCAAATGAAATTATGCGATCATCATTCATTTAATACATTGGAATATATTCTACGTTTCAAGTCTTTACCTTTAATAATGAACGAAGAATGGTAAATGTGCACCAAATTTCCTTGTTGTGGCTCTTGAAAAATGGAAAAAGAAGAGGTTAAATTCTTATCAGTGGGTAAGAAAATGGTGATTACGCAAATATAGGTAATTACACATAATGAGAGTAAATTACACTGATAGCCTCTGTCATACTCCCGCCATTCTATTCCCTAATATATATACACACAATGCCATAGGGTGGAAACATATCACATTTCTTTCCGATCTTTTCGAGCTTTCCGATCAGTTTCTCAAGGTTTCGGATTTCTTCATCATAATATTATTATCTTAATGTTATAATTTCACCTCTCAACATTCAAGAACCATTGTGCTGTTAATTTGGAGAGATACACGTGAGTTGTATGAGATATGTAACGGTCGAAAAAAAAAATATTTCTAGTGGCGACAAGAAGACTATGAAAATCCATCATATTGTTTTGCACATAAATTTTCATTGGATAATTTGCATATATTGACGATTAATGTATTTCACGAAATAATTGTTACCTGATGTTTATAAGAAATTTCCCTCGCAGACTTTCCAGGAAAGAAGGGGACTCATTCTAAGTATGCATACCAACTTACATTACTGAAGTAGTCTCCTTCCAAAATATGAATAGATTTATATAAATAATAAAAGTTTTATACGCTAGAACGCTCGAGTCAGCACGTTAAATTAAGGTCAAAATTCCCTCGTCAGATTATACGGCCAATTAGTTATTATTAAGTTTAATAGATGTCGCTAGTTGCTGTGTTCTGTCCTCTGTTGGTGATAATCGGTACCTAATCAGTGGATATTCCTTCGGCGCCTCGTGTTTAAAATCTTAGTTATTTTTATCGAATTTTGAACGAAGCTTTAAGTGGGTGATCTGCAACAACTTTAAGTCTCGCATCCAAGAGGCATGGATAGTTCGTAAATATACGTTTTTATTCCACAAAGAATCACTCTCATCATAATTAGCAGTGATTGCCAATGCTCCATTTGCATTAAGAAGATAGGTGCCACTCAGACGTTTGCATAATTAATTCTTAGTCTTGCAATGTTGAATGATATTATAAAGGTACACTAATACAAGGCAAGAGTTAATAATGTGAAATTAATAATAGTTTGCACCTACCATAGTGACTTTTTTCCTACCCAGATAAACTTACCAAACTGGAGGATCTGAGAAACGTCAGGTAGTTCTCAGTATTTCATGAAGGGAAAACCTCTACTACATATCCCCTCTACGTGGTTGAGAGTGGGAAATACATATCCACCTGAGATTGAAAATGCAGCTAATGAGAGAGGGAATCGAGTGAATAATGAGATGTATCTTTTCCTTCATCACAAAGTGAAGGGGATACCCTATAGCCCCTGGGGGTTGAAATCCCTTCCAAATGCAGAAAAGCCAGACAAGAACCCAATGGCAAAGGATGTGGAAGGACAGGGAAATCGATGCATTGAAGAAAACCTGTCCCGAGGTTCCTAGTTCTATGGATATGGACGTTACCAGGTATGGGTTAATTCTGTGATTAAAAAATTCAAAACTTACCCACATTAGGATTTCCAGGTGGATAATTCCCTAGGTAATCCACTAACAACAAGGCTGTCAAATCAAAAAACCAAGGTGGCAAATGAAACAAAAAACTTATCGATAGGAACATGGAATATAACAGCGATGACTAGGATGGGAAATATAGAAAATTTACCATGAGAAATGGACAGTAACAAAATCGATATTTATTGGACTGAGTGAAGTTAGAAGGACAAGGGGAAGTGGTTTCAAATGGACATAGGATGTTGTACAAGGGGGAAATTGATGAGAATAGAGCAGGTAAAACAATGAAGAAGGAGATATATGAGAATGTAACCAGGGGGTTAGCTCTCAAAGAGAGGGTGATAGCAGGGAGGTTCAAAAATGAACCAGTGGTTACCCCAATCAATCAAGTGTACATGCCCACGACAGAAGCAGATTAAGAGGAGGTTGAAGAAGTTTACAAACAGATTTTTTTCAGGTTTAGGAGGAGAATGGTAATGGAAAGGTGATAGCTGTGATAATGGGGGATTAATAGGGGTAGCTGGGATAATACGGAAAAGTATTGTTTGAAGGGGGAGAAGAGGTGACATAGTTGAAGTACATGTACAGTAAGCTATTCTGAAAATTACCACAGCAATATACAAGAATTACCATGGTATTTAACATGATTTACTGCAGACCCTGAAATTTACTGCAATTTTCAGTAATACTCACCTCCGTCTCAGATATTTTTCATACCGATATAGTATACAAAACATTATTTTAAGCCAAGTCTGTAAATATTTCATACAATCTCAATTATAAATAAGGGAAGGAAGACTCTTTGGTGCATTTTTTTTTACTTGTGGAATATTTGTGGGGCAATTGTTTAGCAGTTTGAATGAAAATTTCTCATACTAAACAAAAGAACACCAAATTGCATGTTGGATGCCGTATTTGTTTTTAAATCTCTTTATTTCCAATGCATTTAAGTAGCAATGCTAATGGTTTAAATGCTGTTCTACCCTTGCTATTAGCTTTCCTATTAAATCCTCTAATAGCTATTAATTGCAGAAGATTAAAAATTGCCATAAATTATGGTTATTTTTTAAAATTAACATGATTTTACACGTTAATTTACTTGAAATGAAAATTGCTGTAATTTACCCTTCTCCAAGTATATGGCTAAGGTCACAGTAACAGAGGAAGAGAAAGACTGACACAGTTTGAGTGGTAGTAGATAGAGTACAGAGACAGAGTGGAGAGAGTCCCTCCCAGGTGCTGATGCTGACACAGACCAAACATTGGGTAAAATTTCAGCAATTTTCATGTTCAAAAATGACTATAATTTCCCAGTAATTTTTAATTTTCAACAATTAATAACTGTTGGGGGTTTAATCAGGAAAGCCAATGGCAATACCAAAGGATTAACAATATTTTAACCATTACAATTGCTACATTAATGCATTAAAAATGTAGAAAATTTAAAAATGAATACATCAGTCCACATGCAATAAGGCACTCTTTTACTTGGTATGAGAAATTTTTGTGCAAACCGTTAAAAATGATAGCCTCACAAATATTCCACAAAGGAGTTGTATGTGACTTGATCTGTAATTACAATTCTCTGAAATATATATACATAGGCTAGGCTTGAAATAATATGTTTGAAACACGTCGGTATGAAAAATATCTGAGATGGAGGTGAATATTACTGAAAATGACGGAAATTTCAGGAGATGTGGTAAATTACATAAAATACCTCCCTAATTTAGGAAAATTACTGTGATCATTTTCAGAATTTCTAGAGAAGAGGTGATGAGGTAGGAGAACATGGCTTGAGTAACAGTCTCAAAGGAGGAGAAAGATAGATACAGTTTGAGTGGTAGTAGATAATAATAATAATAGTTTTATTTGTCAAAAAAAAACAATACAAACAAGTAACTGGTACAGGCTTCGTCAAAGTAAATGGCATATGCATGAGTTATATCACAATGACATTCATACAGTTGTAAGCCAGGCACTATTCATACAAAAGGTTCATACCCTAATTGAATGAATATACAATGTACCTACATCAAGCAGTAATGGTTTTTGGGATAATCCGCGTCAAGATTTACAAGAGCCAACGTTTCTTCTCCTTCGCCAGAGACCTCATCAGGGCAGAATGACCTAATTGCCTTTACTGTACATCAATTTATATCGTCATGGTGGTGCAAGAGGGGAAGGGGGTGGGTGTTGGCGGAGAGTCTTCTGGACGTCGCTCTTCTTTCTAGAAAGTAGTGGTAGCCATGATTCACTTATTCTTTGTCCCCGGTCTCTATTGAAATTCTTGAATTAAATTTTAATGTTAATATTGAAAATCTTAAATAAACAAATAAAATTTAAAAAAGAATTTAAATCCCCCCTCTCCCTCTTGCACCACCAAGACGATATAAATTGAAGCACAATAAAGGCAATTAGGTCATTCAGCCTTGATGAGGTCTCCAGCAAAGGAGAAGAAACGTTGGCTCTTTTAAATCTTTATGTAGGTTATCCCAAAAACCATTACTGCTTGACGAATACGGACCGCGAAAGTTTAAATAATACAATATACAATTTTTTGCACAAACATAATATGTGATTAAGATGACACATGTTTACTACCTAAGCAGCCACCGAATATTGGGTCGTTATTGGCCCAATATTGTTTGCCAATGAGCCAATGTCAGCCCAATGTTATCAGCCATTATTAGGCCAAAGTCGAAATTATAACGTTTTACATTATATAGACAAGATTGGTTTTATCTCGTTAGCCAGTATATTGGTTTGATATTACTTGCCAAGATTCATCCAGTAGACCACATAAATTGAAGTTAAGCATTAATTCAGGCTTAAATGCTCAAAAAGCTGCCCTAATGGAGTATCATTATGGATTATGTAATGTGCATATTTTGGTTTTGATTAGTGACTTTTCACTGGCTTCTGCGATCTTTCTGACATGAGGCCTATGTTGGCTCCTGATAAGGGGCTTATATTGGCTCTCAATATTGGACCAATGTTGGATAAATAATGGCAATACCAGGCCAATGTTGCCAATGCAGACCCAATATTGTACCAATATCCAGCCGTTACTCATGGCTGCTTGGGCTGCTTTCCTTTCAATAATGAATAGACTTGATAGGGCAGAGAAAGACCCACCCAGGTGCTTATGGTGATTCAGGCCACAGCCTACTGATTGCAGATCTGAGAGCAAAGCATAAATATGTGAAAAGGAAGAGAACAGTAGAGTAGACACCCCCTATACGATGGGTTCACTTTACAATCTGTATGCTATTGCCCATAAATTTCAAAGTTCGACAACATTTCCCACCCATAATTTATAACACATTTGTTAAACATTTTAACACTTATTTGTAAACCAACCACAATTTATTACGATAGCAATGTATTTACGTTTATTGTTATGTGAAAACTGATCCTGAGGCTGATAAAATGCTGGTTTGCTTTACATCAGAATTCACTTTCAGAATAGTCATGTGGAAGAGATTAATATTGAGAGGCAGGAGTCTACTGCATTTAAGAAATAGTATGTGAGAAAATCAAAATATGAAGGAATAGCATCCACGACGTCACTGGAGGAAAAATTGCCAGCCTCAGATGGGGCAATCTGTCATAAGAATGACTGGAATAATATGAATAACATTATCATAAAACTTCTGGAGCAAGAGGTAGGAATATTAAGAGATACTAGGAATAAGAAGGAATGATGGAGAAGATAGGGGAAAGAAGAAAGTAGGAAAGTGCTGACACAGACTATGAGAGAAACCAGTACAGAATTATATACAATGAACAGAGGAGGGTGACAAATAAGGCTTGAGAGGACTGGATGGAGGAACAGTATCAATCAATGGAGGAACTAGAGAAGGCAGGGAAATGGGAGGAGTTGTTTAAGAGTGTGAATCTCCCCACTAAGAGTGAACCACAAAAGATTAGAAAGAAGGGTATTGAAGATGAGAAAGAGAAAATAACGATGGGTATGGAGGAGATAAAGATTATATGGGAGAGGAACTTGGAAAAACTATACTGCACAAATGAAAACAGCAGGAAATTAGAACTGAAGAATGAAGAGGCATGTGAGAATGCCAGAGGTCCAAGAATATTGAAAGATGAAGTAAAGAGAGCAATAGCAGACCTGAGGAACAGAAAGGGAGCAGGATGTGATGGAATACCTGTTGAGATGCTGAAGGCCTTGGGGGAATAAGCAATAGAAAGACTCACTGATCAATTCAATAAAATATATGCAACTGAGGAATGGCCAGATGATATCTTAAAGACAAAAATGGAACCCTTACCAAAGAAACCTTGTTCAATATATATGTTGAGGACATGATCCATAAATCTTTTGATGGGAGAGAGGAAGGAGTCAGCATTGGAGGTGGGAAGATAAGAAGTATAAGATTCGCAGAGGACATGGTAATATTAGCAGATGATATGCAATCACTTCAAAGGTTGATAAAGGTTTTGGAAGAAGGGATAAAGGAATGTGGGGTGATGATAAACCTAGGAAATACAAAGGTGATGCCAGTAAACTATGAAAATTATACGAGTGTGAAAATAAATGAAGGTGTAATAGGAAAAGTGAAAAGCCACCGATACCTAGGAACAATGGTGACAGACGACTGGAGAAGTATTGCAGAAATAAAATGGCAATAGGATAGCAATAGGCTCAAGGATAGCAATGGCAAAAGAGGCCTTCAGCCAGAAGAAAAACTTGCTATGCAATAAAAGCCTGGATCTGGAGCTGAGAAAGAGACTAGCTAAGTGTTACTCATGGAGCGTTTTCATGTATGGATGTGAAGCGTGGACATTAGGTAAGAGGGAAAGGAATAGAACAGAAGCTTATGAAATGTGGGTGTTGAGAAGGATGGAAAAAGTAAGATGGGTAGATAAGATGAGAAATGCAGAGGTCTTGAGCAAAGTAAAAGAAGGAAGATTGCTCCTTAAGGAAATAAGAAAAAGGAAAGGAAACTGGTTAGGCCATGTGATGAGAGGGAAAAGCATAATAACAGTGGCACTTGAGGGTTCAATTGAAGGAAAGAAAAAGAGAGGAAGGAGAAGAATTAAATTGGTGGATCAGGTGAAGAACAACAGCTATTATGAAACAAAGAAGGAAGCTCGGGACAGGAGCGGATGGAGACAGCAGTGGTGTATGGGACCTGCCAGCAGGCAGAACACCAGATGATGATGATACCAAAGAAAGAGGATGCGTACATTGGTAATGTATTCTGAGCTATTAACTTAATAGCCCATGCAGCTGAGGAGACGGTCAGAATAATAATGAAGAGGACAGTGAGGAAGATACAAGAAAATTAGGGAGAGAACCATTTTAGATTTTGAAGGGGTAAAGGAACAAGGGGTACAATTATATGCATACGAATCCTGATAGAAAGAGTGCTGGAAGTGAACAAGGCATGTGCATTTGCTTTATTGACTATGAGAAGGCATTTGATCGGTTGAAATGGGAGGTGTTTTACATAGAGTATGGTTTTGTATGGATCAGAAACGTAGACAATGAGGAAAAGGGAAGACAAATATTTAGAAAGCTTTGAGATGCGGCAACGGTGAAAGATGGAGAAGTATGATGGAAGAATAAGTTCAAAATAAAAATGAGAAGGAACTGAGAAGGGTTGGAGAGTAGCTAACTATATTGAAATGTGTAACAATTAGATGGGCCACATATTTCAGAGAGATTGTTTGCAGAAAGTTGTCATTGAAGAAAAGATAATTGGTAAGAGAGGAAGAGCGAGAAAGAGACTTGGTGTGATGACAGACATATGAGTGAAGAGATGTACAGGGCAATGAAGAACCTCAACCAATACAGAAATTCCTGTAAACTACACTCCCACTGAGACCTGTCAATAGACAGATACACTGAAAGAAGAGGAAACTTACCATAGATATCTAACTACAATAGTAGTTTTCTGTCATCTGAATGCCTGTTAGTTACAAGTAGAAGTGGGCCACTTTGAAAATTACCATGGTAATTTTTGTTAATTAACGTGGTATTTTGCATAATTTACCGCAGCCCATGAAAATTACCATAATTTTTGGTAATGTTCATCTCCGTCTCAGATATTTTTCATGACAATTTATATTCCAAACAATATTTTAAGCCAAGTCAATAAATATATTTCATACATTCTTGATAATAAATAAAGGCACATAAAACTCATTTGTGGGGCTATCATTTTTAACGGTTTGAATGAAAATTTCTCATACCAAACCAAAGAATGCTGAATTGTGTGTGGGATGAGGTATTCGTTTTTTTAATTGTCTTTATTTCTACTACATTAATGAAGAGGAGCCTCTAAAGAGGATAGAATAGAATTGAGGCTTTCATGAGATGAGGAGGAGGATGGGGGTAAGATGGATTGACAAGTGGACAAATACAGAAGAGCTCAACATGGTGTAGGCAGGAAGGTGAAGGTTGGGGGAAATTAACTCGAGATAAGGTAGGTGGGTGGAGAAAGCAATAAAAATAAAGAGGCTCTCTATCTCTTTGGGAGAATATGCTACGGTATATCAGGCAGAGGTATATGCTTTGCTGGCCTGTGCCCACACCGCTTAGGAATTGGGTCTAAAGGGTAGACCAATTCATAAATTCACTGACAGCCAGGCTGCCCTAAAGGCCCTGGCATCACCATGGTGCAATTCAAGAGTACTATATGAGCACCGCGATGCACTATATTCACTGAGTATTCTTGGCAAAGTAGACTTTTCTGGGTCCCCGGACATATGGGCATATCTGGAAATGAGATAACGGATCAACTCGCAAAAGAAGGCTCAAACCACACCCCGACGAAGCCTGAGCCTTATGTCCCAATCACACCCAACCAAGGGACTCAGGCAAGCCAAGCTCCTGATTGAAGGACCCCAACCGGGACTGGCAAGAAGACTTCTACGGTTAAATAGAAGTTAACTACGCACGATAGTTGGACTCCTTACTGGACACCATCAGGTTATGAGGCACCTCCATCTTTTGAAGTTTGCAGACTCCGCCAGATGTAGATGGTGGGAATAAGAGGAGGAAACAATACATATATCACGTTCTCTGCGATTGTCCTGCTCTGATGAGGACTAGAATCAGGCACCTGGGGTCTCCTTTTCTGGATTTAGTTGAAGTCAGAGGTAACCCCATAGAAGGCATTCTGGACTTCAGCAAGACCATTGGACTCTTTGGGTTGATACAGTAGTGGTGGTTAGCACAAAGGACCAATAGGTCTAGGTACCCCAGGTCCTCCTCGAGGGAACTCCACCCAACTTCAATCTAATCTACCAAATGGTAGGGATTAATCCCTGCCTTTTATCAATATTGATAATGAGAAAGCAGGGTATATTCCTCAAGAAAAGATCAGTTAAAGCACAGTAACCATGCATAGGGCAACTTGGTTCAGAAATTTGGCAGCAGCGATAAAAAGATGAGTGTTGACTGGAAATGTGAGTGTGGAGGATGGTATGGGGTTGATCATGCATGTGGAAAGGATGTAAATGAGGAATAAATAATGGACATGGAAGGTGAGTGAAGGAGGCTGACTGGAGAAATATGACAACAGCAAAAAGTTCTGGTGAGCCATTGAGAGGTAACACACAGCAGTAGAGGTTGAAGAATACGAGGTATGAATGTTGAGCCAGTATTTGGAGGTGAAGATGAGTAATCATTTAGTGGTCAGAGGCAAAAGATATAAACTATTTAAAGATATTTTTAAAATTGGATTTATTTTCGATTGAAACGGGGAATACTTCCATTTTCAGAGCTATGCACAACTGACCACGGACATACCATTCATCAGGTGTAACTCTGGGAATGTTGGATATTGGAACCTTTATTTGTGGTTTCTGATTCATTCAAATAAGTACCATACAGGGCATAAATATACCTGTTCATACACTGACAGCTTGTATGCTGACTGGATATAAGTCGGGAAGAACATGCGTGACTCTATCAGGAAAGTCATACAATCATAGGTATTCCATCAGTTAGAATCTATGTTTCTTTTCCAAATGCTTCTTTCCCAACACATATTAATACCATCCGCTCTGTAGACCTTTCCTCATACACTGACCTATCTATCAGGTCCAAGGATACAACCCTTTTCCTCCCCAAAAATTTTCATGCCTCCCACCCCCCATTTAGCTAGCAATATAAGTAATGTTATCAACCAAATGGCGGAGAGCATACTGACATCACTTTAGAGAATTTACCACTTCGTACCGTTTGAACCAGGGTTTGTACCACATACTTCCCCACATTTCCCCATGCGCAACCTCCCTGCATCGATCGATCATCAGCATTGCAGCCATAGTTACAATAATTCATTCTCCTACTACTTCCAGCAAGTCCGAGCAAAAGATAAGCTTAATCCGATTCAGGCTCAAAAATAAGAAAATACGTACATTACAATCGACTAAATCGCATATTCTGCGATCTTCGGATTTTATCGTCGAGTGCTGAAACATGACAAAGATGAAAATTTTCGTTGGAGTTCAAGCGTCGATTTCAAAGACCGGTGGCCATTAAAAAACGTGTTGGGATTTAACCACTATCACAATTAACACTTATCTTGCGTCCTACTATCTCCCAGAGACTTTGTTTAAATGCATTATTTACCGCTGGAAGCCATTTTCAGTTAAGTGCGCATTCAATACTTCGTTGACGCCCGGTTTTTTGCCGGTTCGGCTGATTTCAATGTGGACGGAAAGCGTCTGGTAGCGTCACCTATCAAGCCTCGTTTGTGTACAAAACCTCCGTACAAGATGATGGGATTAGGGCCTAAAAAGGACGGTGGTCCTAATGCAAAATACTTTGAGGCACCGGATACGATAAATTTATTTGACGGAATACGTACGTGGCTGCTAAAAAACGCTAAGAAGGTTGGTGTGCTCTGTTTAAACCCTGATCGAATGTAGTTTTCGTTAGTAGTCATCTTGTTTTCCCTCCCTTTTGTTTGGGCGTTTTGTTATTTAATCGTTTAAGCGTGCTAACACAGTATATTTTCTGCTGTATTTAATTTGTGCATTGTATTTTTAGTATGTGCAAACCGATCCACCCACAAACAAGGGTTTGGCGGCCTTAGTGATCCAGCTTATTCAATTTCAAGAAGACAACCTCGGTAAAAATGTCGTCAAGCCGCCCCTTACTAGGCTTCCAGTGAGTAGTAAATTTTTTTCACGTATGACTATGTCCCGTTTTATGTACGAATAGTACTTACTTTGCTCTCTTCATTTTTTAGATGCGTTGTTTCCTCGACTTCAAGCCTGGAGGAGCCCTATGTCATATTTTGGCTACAGTGTATAAATTCAAAACTGACCAAGGATGGAGGAGATTCGATTTTCAGGTAAGCTTTATATTGATATGAGTGCTTATAATTGTTATCAATATATACATTGCATATAATTACATCTGTTCGTCTATAATGCCTGAAATGTATCCGAGAGCTGAGCGAGAAGCGAAACAAGAGTGATTACGCCTTTCATTTTCCTTATTATTTGGATATTTTACAAAATCTAGCCGTATTTCCATCGTAAACATTTTCAATTGGTCCATATTAAGCTGTAATCAGTGTAGTTTTATTATATTGCAAGACACGGCCAACGCACGAGGATAAAAACTAGAGGTTATTACACTAGCCATCTTTCGTTTTTCTGACATTGCTATCCTCATTTTAAAAACATAAAACTTAGATAATGGAGGAAATATAAAGCTAAGGTGCCTGAAACACGTTTTTAGAAATCACATATTTATGCCTGACACTTAAAAATTTAAGCGTTGATAGTCATGGTTTAATGTAAAATCAAATACAGCTGCATCATTGAAAAATCCTGAGGTGTAAAATAATATCTAGACAATGGGGTTTGCTGCCAATAATGCCTTAGTGTCTTTTATTGTGACTTAGTGATGCTTCTTTGATATGAAGTGAGAGGTTACTGGGAATAATTTGTGCACAACTCTTACAAGAAGAGTTGTTTAATTTATGCCACGGTAGATATGTGCCTTCCGTGGCCATCATTAAAAGGTGACACTACATGGTTTTTTATTTGTACATAAAGATAGAGGGTGAGACAAATTATTATGTAAATTTAAATGAAGAATTTAATCCATGTTATGAAATTAGGAATGAAGTGGAATACACAGAACAAGTACCCAGTTTTGACGTTAGAAACAAAATGTAGTTGATAAGTCAGGTAATACAGTAAATAGAATGAATGGTGGACCTTATTTGCTGGGTTTGATGAAGTTGTTTGAATGGATTCTAAATACACATTTCTGTCCTAATATTTGCTGGACTAGAGTGATATGGAACTGTCAGTTATTTTGTATCTTGAAGATCTCTGGATCAACAGTTACTGGGTTAAAAATGTCATACTCTAAAATCCTGTGTTTTCAGTATAGTATGTGAAGGTGAGAGAGGCACCAAAACAAATTTCCTAGTCTAGGATTGTTGAAAATTTAAAGCATCAGTAAGGTAATTGAATGGTAACACAGACTAATACAATTAAAAGTCGTATCATAGAATTTCTTAATCGTTGAAAATAAAGTAACTACTCCACTTCAAGCAAAGACTTATGGAGTAGTTTCCCATCTCTGATCAGCAGTTAAATTTGACCAATATTGTTGGAGTCTGTAATTGCAGTTAATAAATGGTGTGCTTTCCACTTGAAAATGTTGTCTTTAATAGGTGGATTCAGTGAGCATTGTATATAAAGCTCAATGTTAGTCTTCATGTGTACTGGAGCTAATATTTATCCATTTACATGTAGGTATCTTTGCCTCATCAAAAAAGTTTAGTTGAGGTGAAGTGAAAATAATTATTAGCAGTGGTGGTATATTATCATTATATATTGTTTTCATTTTATTATCATTATATTTCCATAAATATAGCTTTAAAAGTTGTTTCCTATGTGTGGCAAACATCAGAGCTCAGTACTAATGGCATTTTAAAGTTTGTTTTTCCCAAATATAGTGAATTCTCAGCTCAGTACTGCCCTTATTAATATGGAATAGACAAACTACTATTTTTACTGGAAACCCTAAAACCATAAGGTTAAATGGGATGGGAATCTATGAATCTTAATTTAGAGCACAGTGATTTTTGTCTGCTAAAATCTGCTGTAAAACATGAATTCCTTAAATACTTTTTATAAAAAATGTGGGTTTTATGAGGCCAAACGTAGATACATATTTTTCTGTTTAAGAAATGCTTATGAAGAAACATCCCTTTTTTCAGTTTAGTGCTTATAATGCTTGAATGTGTTAATTATAAATTATATTTCTCTAATTCTAGTATAATTTATTGTGCATGATCTTGGGTGTGTCTTAATTGCTTAGAACATTTTATGGACAAGTTGGTTTTATACTGTATTTTTACTTCTCAGAGCCCATCCCGGATGGATAGAAATGTTGAAATGTTCATGAATGTTGAGAAGACGCTCATTGCTAACCGCTGCCTGGTAATGCCGTGTGTTTACATCAGGCCCGAAGTGGACAAAGCTACTGCAGGTCGCATTAGAGATGTGATTAAGAGGCACCAGGGCTCTATCACTGGTATGAAATTAGCTCAGTAATATTTTCCTTTTTGAAATGGTTATTGTACATTTTCATAACTGGTTGTCAGCAGTGCCATTTATATGTCGTATGAGCTGATTGATATGATTGTATGCATTGAGATGTACAAAAGCATTAGTTGGCCGTGAAAATTTTGTAATAGGTGACAGTATATTTTCGTACATGGTTGATTGAAGCTCAGCTTGTGTGTAAAGAAACAATAATTTTTTTACATGCACCAAGTTCTACTCGCCTTAGGTTTTTTAGGACCCAATACAATCGTATGGTATTCAATATCCTTTGATTATGCCTGTTTTCATCTTCCAAACTGTTTAAAATTATCAAGTAATGTACCCAGATACATATCCATCACTCAACTTCCTTGGACTCAATCAAAGAGATTAGCTATTGCTGCTTCGCCGAGGAAGCTGGCTTCCTTTCAATAATTAAATCCATGATCACATGTTACAGTTTCAGACTTAACTTTGTGGCATCATTAATGACCTTGATAATGACATACTTTTTTCGTAACCATGGTTGGTAGTATTGAAACTGTGTGGAAAGTACAAACCAACATTTTATTTCATTTAATCCATGATGCCCTATCATTGCATAAATCTTTCTTGTCTTTCATTTTCATGAATTGCTTTGTTCATGGTCTCTTGTTGTTAAAAACCCTAATAGTCCACTTCTTATGGGTCTCCTCTGGCACATTCACCCTTGAATTTCTCATTCTAAACCTTCCTCTCACTCTTTACACTCCTATATCAAAAGTTAGATTTTATTGCTTGGATTAAATTTAATGCTTAAAGGTGATACACAAGGCTGGGGGAGATTGAGAACAGGCTACACCTCTTAAAAGTTCTCCTCTCAGAACTTAGTATAAATATCATGCTGGCCATTCTTTTAGTTGGCTGTTTTTGCGTTTGAGAGTTGGGTTGCATGTGGGGGCAGTTAAAGCTGTTTGCAACAGACTTTGTCTTTCTCCGATATGTAGGTTCGTGATAGCAACTGTACACATCAGCCTTAAATACAGATGATTAAGAGATCATAATCGGTTTTCTTTCAAGGAATAATGCAAATACACTTCCGGTGGTGAGAAGCTTGGGTAGAGTTCTCCACCATGACTACCTTACACCTCAGTAGTCTTTTTTTTCCTGTTCTGAATTAATGCTTTGATAGGATATTAAGAAAGTTATGAGTTTCTGAAGTATAATGTGACAATGTAATGTATTTGAACAGGTCAAGATGTTAGCCAATTCTTTAACTTGGAAGTTTCCTTTCTTCACCTACCTTCTCTAGAACTTCTTCTTTTAGTCTTCCTCTCCGTCCACCTCACCTTCTCCATCCTCCTCACGAACATCTCAAATGCCTGCAGCCTATTCTCGTCCTCCTTTTTTGAGGGTCCACGTTTCCGTCTAGGTTTTGATTGCCCAGCAATCATTTTCAAGGTACATTTGCAAAGCAAGCGAGTCAATATATAGAGCCTTGGGGAAGGGGGGAGAAGTGGTTAATTGACGTCAGAGACGTGCGTCATGGTCAATGTGAGGTGGTGGGGGGAAAGGTGTAGATAATAGGGGAGAGTGGGAGGGAAAAACACATTCATTTGCAAAGGATGACGAAATATCTCCTTTCGCCCAACACGTTTTATGTTCCTAAGCCCTAACAGTGATGGCTCGACCACTTTGTCCAATATATTGGGAAGTGCAATTGAGAGTATTACACTTTAACCTGTTTGCACCATTTCTGTTCATCATCTGAGTCACTGCATCCTTGGAGTTGAATAATAATTTGCACAAGGTTTTGGGGTGTAACCCAAAAATTATATGTACTCAGCATTTTGTATTCTCTTTCTTTGAAGAAAGGCCATTTCAAGTTTCTTAACACTAGAACGACGGGACTTTGGTACTGACAAGAAGGGCAGACTTAACCTATTAGGGCTGTATAGAGAATTTCGAATCTCGCGAGGCATTCATGGTTACGAAACGAAATCACAAAATAGGATGTGTTTTCCTCGACTATTAAAAATGTTATTTTGTTATTTTAGTAATAATTACCAAAAATACTTGATTTTTTACTTATTTATGAGTATCATTTTTCAATATTGCCGGAAAAAGCGAACAGTTTTAGTCTCCTTCGCGTGAAATGTCACCTTAAATGAGTCAATATATTTGATTTGCAACAAGGTAACACTAGGAAATAAATTTTTCATTGTCCTGGCGTATTCTGTTTTTTTTTTTTCATTTTTGCTTCCTCTAGTAATCACCATTATATGGCTGAAACACATTGCATCGAAAGTAAATATATGTCAGCTAAAATGGCTAGGTTCGTCGTTCTGGTGTTAAGTACCATAACTTGTTATTATTATCACTGGAGATTTTTCACTTGGGCTGAAACTCACTACAGCTATGCTAATTCTCTCCAAATTAGTACCATGGCACTGACTACATTGCAAATTGCACAAATTGATTTGCCGGCTAAAAAAATCTCGCATCATATCCTTTCCCTCTGGATATTTATGCTCTCGTAATATGTCTAATGTTGCAATAGTTTTTTTAGCCATAATGAGTAATTGTAAGGGAAATTAAATACCTTAATTGCCCATCTAAATTTTATTATTAGATTTAAAGTTTCTTTTCCCATATTCAGCTGAAATTACCTCAATTTACATTACTGTCAATGACTGGTTTACAGTTCCTTAAGTTTTAATGTTACTTATGGGTTGCCAGCTAGTACAATGTCATGGTTTCATATCTTGAATACAATGCATTCATCATCATTGGTCGTTTAATCCTAAGATGGGTTGACTGCTGCCTTCCACCCTTCCTCGTCTAATGCTAGTCCTTACCTCATGGTAGCTTTTCCTATGTATTTTCATCTTTATTTGGTCCATGTGTTTATTCCTGGGTCTTCCTCCGGGGACTTTTCCTTCTATTTTACCCTCAATTATGTTCTTCACAAACCTGTTGTGCCTCAAGGAATGTCCAATCCGTCTGGTTCTTTTCTGTGTAGTGTTCCATGTGGTCCTTTCCTCTTTTACTTTTATGAAAACCTCATAATTTGTAATTTTTCATTCCTTAATTGGATCATTAATGGAATTGGTCCTACTTTTTCGACAGATGTTGATGAAGAAGCCACACACATCATCTATCCCGCTAGTGACCCATTGGAGGAGGAGTATGCTCGTCCAGCTCTCAGGCGAGGAGATCGCTCGGTGCTGCTCCATTGGTACTACTTTCCGGACTCCCACGACACATGGCTGAGTCCCGTCTCACCTCCAGATCTCGTGCCCCGCCTCAACGAGACACCCTCTGAAGCGAGGGCATTGGCGCACACCCATGCTCATTCTCCAGTCCCAGCTGGCGGGTCCTCTCCAGGGCAGGGTAGTGGTGCAGCTGCTCCACTTCCTCCTGTCTACACACTGCCAGCCAATGCCACTGCTACTGGCCTCGTTACATCTGGGCTCAAGAGTGGGCCATGGAGGGTAAGCGATCTGTGATGCTTGATTTAGGTTCATTCATTTTAACACTCATTGAAGATCAAATTTTTAATTTTATTTTTTTGTGAAGAACTTCTCCATCTTTTGGGATTACCCACTGCAGGATTTAAAATGCCACTGTTTCTTCTCTTTTGCTAAAGACCTTATGACAAATGAGCGTTCATTAGGCCTGGTGTCATCTCTGGCAATGGAGAAAAATAAATTGACATTCTTATTTCCTGGCGTGGGTTATCCCAAAAGATGGAACAATCCTTCATTCATTCAAGATGCTCTACCAATTAATATTGGCTGGTTCAAGGACTCTTCCTAATAAACTTTCGATCATCAGATTACTGGGTCTATTGGAATCTAATTTCATTTAAATCATTGCATATGCCTTTCATTTCCTTTCACTGAACTCTTCATATCTACTGCTTTCCTTCGTTGTATGAAAACTCCCATCATTGGTCCATTTGTAGCAAAAAATTCTGTCGCTAGGTATAGTGTAGTTCTAACCTTCTGCATTAAGTACTTCAAGCGGCAAAGCTGTTAGAGGTTGTGCGAAGTATCGGTAAATTTGTAGGATTTAATTTTTGCTTGATCTTTACTTGTATGGCTTGATATGCCTGATAAGTTGCTTGATAAAAATGCTTGATCTTCTTGCCGATTCTGCCATTGGAATCAGCCCCATGACCCCATGGACACTATCGCGAAACAAATTATGGACCTGATAAAGAAATACAACTTTCCCAAGGAAATTTCACGTAACCTCCGGCCACAGGCACCTGCTCCGCCAAGGATGTATGGTCTACTGAAAATTCACAAGGATGGGATACCACTATGCCAAATTGTCAGTGCCATTGGCTCCCTAACTTACAACCTCGTCAGACATTTGGCGGATATCCTGGCTCCACATGTGGGACTCTGTGCTCATCATGTGGAAAACTCCATGTAGTTCATATAATCCCTTTCAAGAAATTTACCTTGAGCCGACAGATATCATGGTCGGCCTTGACGTGGTATCACTTTTTATCAAAGTACCACTCCTGGACACCATGAAGAGGTAATTGGATCCCGATAAGGTGAAGATTTTTCATCATGTTCTGACCTCCTCATACTTCTCGTTTAACGGGAAGTTCTATGAACAGACAGACGGAGTTGCAATGGAATCTCCACTATCACCAGCAATTGCAAACTTCTTCTTGGAGGATTTTCAAGAGCATTCACTCAATCTGCATCGCCCCAAGGCCTTTTTTAGAGATGTGGATGACACTTTCGTCATCTGGCCTCTCAGAATTGACAAACTCCAGCCTTTCCTAGACCATATGAACAGCCGACACCCCAATATACCGTTCATGATGGACACGGAGAGAGATGGATGTTTACCCTTCCTCGACATACCGCTCTGCAGGAAGGAGAATGCGAGTATTGGCCATGAGGTCCACAGAAAGTCGATGCACACGGACCTGTATCTCAACAGGATGAGCCACCATCATCCAGCCCAATGGTTTGGGGTTCTTCCGTCCCTGATCCACAGAGCCAAGGCAATCGCGGACCAACAAAGCCTACCAATGGAGTTAAGGCATCTAAAAGACCCTTTTTACAGAACTGGTATAGCCTCTAGGAAATTTCCATGGCCCTGAAAAGGACCTTCAGGTAATCCAAGGAGAAGACAGAGGACATGACAAAACTGGTCACCAAGGCTCTCCTACTGTATATTTCCACAATATCCGGTAAGATATCCTGGATATTGCATTAACATACGGACGTTGCATTTACCACTCAATAAATTAAGGAGTAAACTGGTACGAGTAAAGGACCCTGCTGGCCTGAAGGTGCCTGGTGTCTACCATGTACCCTGTGAGTGAGGAGAGGTGTACAATGGTGAGTCTGGCTGAATCATGGAAAAAAGAATAAAGGAACATCAGTGGCACCTCCGGCTGTGTCAACCTGCAAAAATCGTCATTCGCAGACATTCCATCAACTTTGACCATGCTATTCAGTGGGAAGAGACGAATCGAATTGGCCTTTCCAAAGGGTATTGGGACAGACTCAGCATTGAGGCATTAGAAATCGGCCTTGAGGTCAAGAATTTCAGTAGAGATGAAGGGCTCTACTTAAGTACACTAAATCTCTTAGTCATTTCCCTTGATCGCAAATGGAAGAAATCTTTATTTTGCTTACTCTACTGGACATATGATCCTGAAAAGTGGTGTTTGTTAATTTTTTGCCGTATTTTAGTTGAATGTGGGGAAGCATTGCCATACCTGCTTCCTATTTTGGGAAAGTGTTGCATATAGCTTCAGCTCCACTCGAGGTTTAATTTTTTACTGTGTCTTAAGCTTCTTTTTCCCAAGAGTACCATATTTTACTTACCCCATCCTTGCTCTTACCTGCGCATATATTCCCTTCATTGTTTAGAAGGCTACTTTTATGTTTTGAGTTTCATTTTGCAATAAATATTTAGAGGACATAACTAATTGTAGTATTTCTCATTCCCGTATTTTGTTGGTATAATTTTCACAAGTGAAATTTCAGAATATGCCTCCTCCAAGTGATTTTAAGTGTTGCTATCATTAGGTATCATTGTTGCATTTCTTTTGATTGTTATGTTTTTCTACAATCCCTATGTAAACTTTCCATTTGTGAGGTCATCTTTATTTTGTTTCTTTGCAGGTTGGTGCTACTTGGGTCCTAGATTTAGACCAGTACAATGAATGGATGACAGAAGAAGATTATGAAGTAGATGAAGCTGGAAAAAAGAAGGTGCACAAGGTATGTGCCTGGCTTGTATTTTTGGGGAACTGTCATGGTAAAAAGTTTGGATGTGTGGATATAAACATAAATTCACTGATTAAAGCTTTCGCGGCTCATGTTAATGAATGTAATAATTGTTCGGGTATATGCCGCGTACGAAATCAGGTTTTTGGCCCGACATTTCGTCACCCACTGCTGGTCACTTATTCATGGGAATGGATTTCCTGTTGCTGCTTGTCTTTTTATATTAAGTGGAAGAAGTGGAAGGGGGATGGAGGTTAGGACGGGGAGGAAGGCGGAGGTGGAGAATTTTGATGGATGATTGGGTTCCAGGTGTTGCTGACTTTTAAGCCACCATCTCTATTGAAATTCTGCTTATTTTTCCTTATCTCGATGGCCTCCCGGATGAGTTGTGGCTTTAATCTTTTGACTTTGGCGATGATTTTGGATTTTTCAAAATTGATCGCATGTCCCAAGGATTCGTGTTCAGTAACTGAAGACTTGGTTGTTTGCCCCAGTCGAAAGGCCCATCTGTGTTCTTTCAGTCTTGTTTTGACTGAGTGTCCAGTCTTGCCGATGTATTTTCTGCCACATGTTCCGCAGGGAATTTCGTAAACCCCTTGACTTGCACTGGTGTCCTGTCCTTCACATTTCCAATTAGGTGTTTTACTTGAACATGTGGTTTAAAGATTGCTTTGATCTCATATTTTCGAAGGACATTGCTTATCTTGTCAGTGGTGCCTTTAATGTAGGGGAGGAATGCTTTCTTCTGGCTGTTGATGTCCATGGCTTCGGATGGGTTCCCGTCGTCCTTGTTCCATATTTTCTTTTTTAAATTTCGGGAGATAGCTCCGTTGTCTTACCCGTTAAGGCAAAGAATGGTTTTCAATTGTTCTTTCTCTACAGGGAAATTCTTGGTGTCACTAAGCCACATAGATCGCTCAAGAAAGCATTCCTCCCCTACATTAAAATGAAAAGGAAAAAACTTCATCAGACACTGGTAAAATGAAACACCAAGGAAATCCTGGGAATTCTTTTCACTTTCCTTGTCATCGATGTGGAAAACCCGGCTACAAGAGGATTAATTGCAGAGTTAAACTACCGAATAATCCAGGAAACAATAACTCGGCGAATGTGACTAACGTCAAAGAGGAAGATGGTTTTTGCTTCGGAACATCATGTAAAGATTGTTCAATTGAAGAAATAAACTGGTTCTTGGATTCTGGGGCGACAGAACATCTGATCAACAGTAAAATACCTCTCAGTAATGTAAAGAAACTGGAACACCCTTTTAAAATTAAAGTGGCCAAATCAGGTATTTATCTTGAGACTAAATATAAAGGGGAAATTAAAGTCATCAGTGTTGTAAAAGGAAAGGAAGTTGAGATAACGATCAAAGATGTTTTAACTGTGCCTGAACTTAAGTACAATTTGCTCTCTGTCAGAAAATTGGAAATGAGTGGTTTTCATATTATCTTTGAAAATTCTCAAGGTTTTATTGCAGAGTTAAACTAAATATAAATAAAGGGAGAAGAAACTATTACTGTTGCGAATCGGAATTAATCTCAGTTATATGTTATGAACTTTTGCAATGCAAACCTTTGTCAGCTGTTTCATCTGAAGATAAAATGAAGTTGTGGCATAACAGGCTTGGCCATTTGAGTTATGACAGTATTAAAGGTCTCCGATCACAGGTTGACGGAATGGAATTGGACATTTCGACTATACCATCGGAAAGGTGTACCAATTGTGTCGAGGGGAAACAATCACAATTGCCATACAACCACACCAGGAAATGTGCCACCAGACCTCTTGAGCTGATCCACAGTGATGTTTGTGGACCAATCACACTGGAATCGTTTGACAAGAAAAGATATGTACTCACGTTTATCGATGACTTCACTCATTTCACAGCAGCCTACGCCCTAAGGAGAAATGTACCTAAGTCAATCATCTTATCTGAAGAGTTTGTTAAAACGATTCAACATTCAGGACTGCAACCCGGTCAAGACACCCATGGAAGTTAAGCTGGAAATCAAGGTGAAAAAGAAGACGGATAAGCCGTGTAGAGAATTAATTGGATGCTTGATGTACGCAATGATAGGAACAAGGCTAGATTTGAGTGCTGCAATCAACTTTTTGAGCAGATATCAAAGTAATCGACCAGAAGAACTCTGGATCTGTTTAAAGAGAGTTCTGAGATATATCTAAGGAACTATCGAGCTGAAGCTGTGTTATCGGAAGAGGAATCAAGACGTCTTTCTGGCTTATGCTGACTCAAATTGGAACCGAAAGGAAGACTCGAGATCTACCTCGGGCTACCTTCTACAAGTATTTGGAAACTCAGTCTGTTGGGCTACAAAGAAATAGACTAGTGTTGCTTTGTCATCTACAGAATCAGAGTATGTAGCACTTGCTACAGCTACTGCTGAGTTACTCTGGTTGAAATACTTAATGGACAATTTCAGAGTTCCACCTAAGTTACCAATCCGAGTATTCAAAGATAATCAGGCATGTATTAAACTACTGCAGAAGTGGGAACATCGTAGACTGAGGCATGTCAATGTAAAGTATAACTTTGTTCGTCAGCTCTACAATAGAAGAATTATAAATGCTGAACATGTATGTTCACAAGATCAAGTTGCAGATGTCTTCACCAAAGGCCTACCAGCTCCCAGGTTCATCGCATTGGGAAGCTCATTGGGTTTACTTTAATTTACTTTTGAATTGTTGTCACAAGTTTCATTATTTCTGGGAAAGAAAGTTTGAGTTTAAGTCATTGATTTTTGAGTTATGTCAAATCTAAAATCGTTAAATTGAGGAGAGGTGTTGAGATTGCAATTTAACATTTTATATTTTGGAACTTTTTGCATCTCAAATGTTTGTAAACATAACTATGAGTTGTTTAATCTGCTTTATGAAAAACTTTTCAATTGTTGCCTTTTCCCTTGAGAATATCTGGCTGAAATAAACTCAAGTTAAAACTTTTAGAGTCGGTGAGGAAGTTCTTTTAGTCCGTAAAGGACATAACAATCTATGATTTTGGCACTGTGTAAGCTGTATACATACTTATGTTGCTTGGGTTAGTGTCAAGGTATGATTACCAGTTAAGTGGGTTTCCATTTATTCAATGTTATTCATTTATTTTCCTTCAGTTGCGTTTGTCTGTGGAGGATCTGATGAACCCGGGTGACCCCATGACACCAGTAACACCAGCTAGTGGTGGCCTTGGGGCTGGTGCAGGTGCCAATGCTGCTGGTGAGAGGGGGAAGAAGAAGACAAAAAGGAAACGTTCGCCATCGCCCCCACCACCTCCTCCCCCAACTAAGGGACAGCCTGGTAAAAGGAAGAGGTATGGACTCCTTATCTTGTCTTGTGAATGTTCCCAGATTACAGTGGAAGCTTAAGTTATATTATAACAGAAACAACAGTTGCACTTTTCCACAGGATTATTTAATGAGTGCGACGTGTTTCAGTTCATAGAGTCATCATCAGGTACAAGACACATTAAGCAGAGGGGACATCACATTTTTACATTCAACATGTTTTGAAGGAGGGGGGTTTGCTAATTTTTTCCGTTTACATACCACTTCCCCCTACCTTACTTCTGTCCCCACCCCCCTTCTTCGTACTCATTGAAGTATCCTGTGGAAAAGTGCAACTGTTGTTTCTGTTATAATATGACGAACTTCCACAGTATCTCGCGTGAATCTGTTGAAATCATTCGGAAGCTAATGTGTGTAGGTTTGACCGTTGGACAATCAAGATGGTGATATATCATCTTCCCAGGCTGCCTTAAGTTACTCAAGGTGCTGTAATATTGACTCAGTTGAAAAATTCATTTGTTTTTCTTTGTTTGGTCAAAATACTACCTTGTTTTGTGTTTTTTATGAAAGAATTTTATGAAAAGCATTGGACATTCAAAGTACTTAACTATAGTTCAAATATCTAAGTGACCCGGAAGAATAAGGGAGAAGAAGCTTCATGGTGCATAACTGGGGGTTGACTTAGAAGATCTGAGTGGATTTAGCTTTGGAAAATTTCAGTTGCCTTCATGCCTAAGTCTTATACAGCTGTTAGCTGTGTTCCCTTATGCTACTCCCTCTTTCTCTATATGGTATCATATCAGTACATACACATATGGTATGATATCAGTACATTTAACAACTTCTACTTGAAGCCCCCTCTACGGGAAGGAATCCCCCAACCCCATCAACCGAAGATGCTTGAACCATCTTCAAAGCATGTAAAGCTCATTTGCAAAGATACTTTAATTCTAGTGTGGGTGAAACAGTGGTTTCCCAAAAAATGTTTAAATAAACAGTTGAAATTTTCAAAAGTAAGCCACTAGCATCAGGAAAGTGAAAAATGTGAGCCATCCATGCCATCAGAGCGAAAGGGTCAAAACTTAGCTCTCAGTGAAGTGTATAATCTCTGTGGTTAAGGACCTCTGTTATTGTTTCATTTTTAAGTATTCTACGAGTAAACTGGGCAAGTTTTGTTGAAAGTCATAGAAACTCTTCCTGGCTTTCTTAACTTCCAAGATCCTATCCAGTATTTCTTTGTTTTGCCTCGGCATGCAATCTACCCTTCTTCATTCCATCCATAAAACTTGTTCTCTTTCTTCCCCTTGTCTGCTTCCCTGACATCCTAGCCTCTATGACCACTGGTAAAAAACCCTGTGAAATTAAAAATGGTTCTCATCAGTCAGAAAATATCAGACTGTGCAAGCTTCCTGTATGTCAATGCCGTCTTTGGTAGTTAACAATAATGTATAACTTGACTGTCCAAGTTAAGGTATTCTTCTGATGAAACTGTATACTAGGACAGGCATAACAGAGATTTTTGGAGACCATTCATGCAAGGTTGGCTGGCTTGTAATCATTAGCTATGACAGAGGAACTCTGACCAAAACCATGATATAGTAAAACTGGGCTAGTTAGCTTGGATAAACAGAGGGTGGTTGCTAATTATACACTTGTTGTAAACAGTATGTATTTCTGTTGCCTTTGTATTCTAGTCGTATAAGCAATAGCCATCTTGGCTAAGCACACCCAAACAGATGCTTGCTAGAGGCCATCGGCAGTGAGTGAAATGAGTGCTAGTGAGCATGAGCAGATGACCCTTACGATTGTGGAAAATCTGAAGAGGTTAAATCGGCAGTAATGTGCTTCCTGAGGTTTTTAATTTCAGTCTTTGATGATCAATACCTGATGATTTTTTTAAATTTATTCAGGCATATGCACAGATAAAGATTCCGCTAAATCAGTATTCATTACAATTAAAAATTTACCAATTATTACGAGGAAATAGGATTAATAACCACTCAAAGTCTCCAGATAATGACACAAAAGCTGACTGAAAGGGAATCAGAAACCATTCCCATTTAACACACTAGTAACATGCAAGTTTTTCCTAGAATAAAACATGATATTATAAATTGTATTGGCACTAAATAGGTAATGCCTTCATATTCTCACATTTTAATAATATTTTTACTGTTGAATTTCAGCGGTCGGGGGCCAGCGATTGCATCAGGCAAGAAACACAGGGGTGGTGAGGAAGAAGGTGGAGGAGGGACCTCGGCTGGCGGAGGGAGTAACAGTAATTCTGGTGCAAATGATGACTTAACGCACGACCTGGATGATCCATCCTCAGAGCCTAATGTCCAAGAGGTTCCTGTTCCAAAAGGAGGTGAGTGTTGTTTTGATGAGGCATTAAGGTTACGTTCACCATTATTTAATTAGCTGATTCTGATTGATATTATTTCAAGAACTCTCTAATGATCAGAACTTCTAATTGGTATATCATGGATAACACATGCAGTTTGCAAGTCAAGATTTTTTTGCTGTTTGATGTTTCTGTGTTTTACCTATATTTTTACTTAATAAGTTGATGAAACTTTTTGAAGCATTTAACCCTTTCAACACTAAGGCATAAATTGTGATTCCTTCTCTGTGACGAAGTTCAGTTTGTTGCATATTAACATTCAGCACAATGAAATAAGACACGTCACTAAAAATTTTAATTTTTGAAGCCTATTTTTTGTAATTATAGCTGTTTAAACTTTGGATGCTCTAGAACGTCCTGCGCCACCGGCAAGATTGTTGTGTGGGTTGCATGCATTTTAAGTAATTCCCCATCGTCGATTTTACGTCTAATAAATGAATAACAAACCATAATTGCTGTTAAACTCATAATTTCACGAGTATATCTAGTTTGCAAACTCTTCTTGCTTTTGGCACTCATTTGATCCCCTCTGTTATAAAATATTGGGCTGATATCAATAAAATTTTATAGAATTTGTTTATTTTGAAAACTTCTAAAGAAAACTCCTCATTTGGATGTGCAACTGTCTTTTCGCTCAGTATTTTGATCGTGAAAGTACCGAATACAAAATTTTAGTTCAGGAAATGGATTGCTAGCGTCTTTAATTGAGAATTACCATGGTAAGCCGTTGGCTGTGTTCATAAAAGTACAAAATTCATGCAGTCATTTTTAAAACTTAAAATCACCAACGAAAATCATAATCATAAAAATACATCTGCATAGAAATTTGTTTCTGAAACTACAATCATTATTTACATATTTTCAGCATTTGATGTTCCTGTGAAAATTTATGAAGCAAAGGAAAACGCATAATGATGGGTTTCCCTCACTAGCTGAGCAATTTGTGGGACTGTCCGTCCTAATCCCTCGCTTGGCACTCTTGACATTTTCGTATTTGCATTGTCTATTTCATATTGATGTGGATAATGTCACCAAATTTGCAGTTTTCTACAATATTCCAATTTTCTTTCTTTTTTTTTCTTTGTTTTCTTAAGTATTCCAATGTATGTTCACCGCGGAAAAATTGTTTACAAGGTCAGATCCAGATTGCCAGATTGGTTTAGGGGTGGTTGGCATTGTATTTTTGGCTAGAGAGGAAAAGTAGACAAAAGGAGATGGAAGGGGGAGAGAGACATTGGGTTTGAAGGGCTAAAGGATGCCGGCGGTTGTGTGAGACTCCCCATAGAGCGAGGGATGGGGGGAAGGGCTCAAATCATTGACCACATACTGGTCACAGAGAGAGTTGGCCGATGGTGGGGGTGTGTGGTGGGTCTCCGTTAAGAGTGGAGCGAGAGGAGGGATTAACTCAGGAGAGGCCTTCGAGCAGGATTTGCAATGACTGAATCACTAGGGCTGGCCTGAAGAAAGGCTGGGTGTGGATGAACGGCAGGCATCGGACAGGTGAACTGCTAGCACAGAGACAGAGGGTGGGGATCCCTTGGTGAGGGGTAAGCGAGGGTAACAAGGAGGAAAGTGCATGGCAGAACAGTGTCACGGTTGGGGGTGAAAGGGGTCTAGCTTGGAGAAGACAGCTGAGACAACAGAGTGGTTAACGGTTTTGAACAAAATAATCATGGCATAAATTCATTCATTCATGGATTTGCATTCGGACTGATTCATGAACTGTCCTTGTCAGCTGTTGTAGGGTATCAACGGTACTATTGAGAAGAGAAATGTCGTACATAGAAATGCGTTTATGAGTATAAAAGGGAAGTTGAAGTTTCCCATCAAAGTGTGCCCCGATTTTTCAATAAACAAATGTCAATTAACACTATGGAACTATCAGTTACCTACAATGGCAGTTCTACAAGAAAATGAAAATTAAAAAAAATACAACAGAGTAAATGGAGATGACTATATTCACTTTTACAGGGAAGGGTTTGCCCTGTATTTGATATATGGGTAACTTAAAATGAAAGGATTATAGTACCTTGTGCATCTCTGTACGCATATGTATGATTAATTTATGTAGTAATCTATGATCTGTGGTAATTAGGAATTTTCGTGTATATTTGCTGGACTGTGAATCTGTCACATTTTGTCATCAGAATGAAAATTGAGATGGATTAAACTTGATGATGATTAACAAAAAACTGCTTGTTAATACTGAATTTGTCCTTTTATTAAGGTTCATCTTCATCGTCTAAGAAGGACAATGACCTGCAGCCAATAAAGGGAGGGACACTGACTGACTTGGAGGAAAACGACACAATGGATAGAGGAGAAGACACTTCTGCTGGGAAGGGATCTTCTGAGCAAGGAAATCAGGTAGGCTGTTTTTTTTAAATATGAGCTATGGTTCTCTCTGGCTGGCAATGGAATGTATCGATGTTGAGGTCGAATGACATGATTGTTCATTTGGGAATCAAGTAATAGTACTGATGAACACTGTACATACTCATGTGCATGGATATAAGAAATTGCTCAAATTAATTGACCATTGATACAGTATATGAGTCACCAACGTATGAAAATAATATTGTGAAGAAGCACCAATGAACTTGGCTTGCACAACCATGTACATATGTGTTTGATAAATATAGGACCATTAGCCATTTTTAGACCTTTTTCGTATGCCTTTGAACATGATGGTATTTTCAGTCCGTAAAGTTCTTCTTATTTCTGATGAGGCGTCTGGAATTAATTTCTTGTTCAAGTCAGTGATTCTGTTTACTATACTTTTCTAAAAGATAATTGTATGTATAATAATAAATAAATGATTTCATAATCTGAAGTTATGTTCAATATTTTCTGTGGTATCTTCCTTTGAAGATTTTATTTGTCAGTGTTATATCAATTTGAATTATGTATCTCACTGGATATTAAAAATGGCCATAGTAGCAATTATATGATTTATATCTCCTGAAAAATTCTTTTTATTGACTCAAGAAAAGTGAATATTGATATGAAAATTACCCACCATTTTCATGCCTAAGCTTTAAGCAATTTAAGAAGAGCTTCATGCTCCTGTTTCTGTCTGTACTACTCATGTCTCATAGTTGTTCACTGTCTTATGACTTTTTTTCACTCTTTGATTTATTAAATTTCTACACTGGTGTTTCTTGCTGTAGAGCTTTTATGAGTGGTTCATCAAATTTTTTTTGTGCTATAATTTTATTGTTAATTGAGTATAAGGATTGAAATTAAATTTGACTTTTTTCCATCTCCTTGAGTGATATTGCTCCCCTTAAACTGTAGATAATATGTTAGTACCCAATACCATCCTTACATTTATCTCATTCCAATTTGTGAATTCTTTGGGCCTAATTATTCATTTCTTCTCTCTTAGGATGGATCTGTTGGTGGTCGAGATGGGGGCGGGAAAGATGATGGACAGGAGGACACTGTGACTGAACAAACCCACCATATAGTGGTGCCCAGCTACTCTGCGTGGTTCGAGTATAACTCTATACACACTGTTGAGCGTCGTGCCTTGCCTGAATTTTTCAATGGGAAGAATCGCTCCAAAACTCCTGAGGTTAGTATTTAAAATCCATCTGCATGGTAATCAGCTTATGCAATGAATTATTATTGCACAATCAATTTGTGTACTGAACACATCTCCTTCGGTGGAGAAATTTGTTGTAGATATAAACATCCTATTTTGTTATCCATTTATGTTTATGAACAAATGGAATTCCTGTTGCAGTATTTAATAAGCTGGTTGTTTATGTATATTCAATCATTCTTGCTAGTAAGATATTACTATTTTGAAGATATAATCTAAAGAAAATAGTGTCATAGTTTTATTTGTGTAACTAATTATGTTGCCATGTTTATTGTTGGAAAAACTTGAAAGTTACTTGGTACTTAATAATGGTTTTGTTCTTCCCTTCAGTCAGCTTTTGTGTCATTATCATGGGACTTTGAGTGGTTATTGTCACTGTTTCCTTGTTATAATTCGTAAACGTTTGATTGTGATGAATACTGGCTTCCCAGAATCTTTATTTGCGCATATTCCTCTATAAATTAAACATTTAATCAGTCATTGATTAGAATTACTTTGTGAATAGTCCATGTTTTACTTAGGCTGTGGATGTTATTGTCAGTTGCCCTAGTGTTAAGGAATGGAGAATGATTTTTAGGGATGGATAAATGAAGAAAATGTGTTAGTGAGAGAATTCTGATTATTTTCCCGTTGAGAATTTAATTTTGAAGCTCTAAATTGTGAGATAATTTGAGTTGGGAATGACAGTGTCTGATGAATCTTTCTCCAGATTCTTTCTTTCTCCATGCAGAATCATGTGAAACTTTCATCTGATTTTGCATGATGAATGCAATGCTTATTATTATTTTCAGGATTTATTGCTTTGGTTGCTTAATATTTCAACGTTGTAAGGTTGTCATTTGTGAAAATGTGGAATTATTTGTGACCAACGTGATGAATCCAAGAAAGAATAATGTGATTTCTCTTATTTATTTAATAGCATTATGACTATTGCTTTCTTGATATTTTCTATTGTTAAGGTAATTATGTTAAAGTTAGAGCTGTAGCATATCACTTAATGATAAATCTACCAGGCCCATCGAGTTTTTAATATAATTATTAAGGCAACTGCTGGCTTGGTCAGTCAATTCAAAGATGTGGTGTTCCTTTCTTTCTCTTGCTACTTAGCCGTATCATTTGCTTGGTTGGTTTGTGTTGGAAAAATTTGGGTCTAGTTGTTTTAATTTTTAAAGTGTGAAAATTTTCTTTTCATATGCTATGAAGGCTCATATTTGCATAGGAAAACCAGTGTCAGCCGTATACTGGGTCACCATGTTTTCTTTGACATATTTGATTTCTGTGAACTATCACTATATTTCATATGTGAAAGGATTTTATGTTTTCACTTTATATGGCTTTCATAATTCCTTGTATTAAGTGTAGGGATGAGTCGATTCTCCTTTTTTTTGTTTCCTATTCTTACAAATCGATTCTCGATTCCATTCATTCTTATTCCTAACAACAGGTGGGATATATTGATAAACCAGTAGTTTTAGACTATTATTTAAAATCAAGTATTGGCTGAAATAAAATAACTAAGACAATTAAGTTGCTCAAAAAGTACATTTATTTATGAATAGCAAATATATTCTCAGCTTATTGAGATAGATAAAAAGTACAAATTGATAGCCTACACCCAAACTTACTGAGACAAATATGATGTGATAAATGAAATTTGATTTGAATATTTATCCATCTGGAATCGATGGAACTGGAATCGACTTTAGGCGATCGATTCTCGATACCGATTCTAATCCTGAGAATTGGTGGAATCGAGAATCGGCATTTGGATTTGAGTCATCCTTAATTTAGAGTTTATCTCTATCCAAGTATATCATGTAAAACTCCTTAAATATCATCTCTATTTGTTATTGACTAGTTGTAGAAAACTTATTAAATGAGAATAATATGTTAAAGCTTTGTGACCAAATTCTTTCCCTTCTTAATACTCTTGTAAAACTTATCTGTTTTGTTGATTAATTTTGTAATTAATTGTCTTTATCTGTGTAATTTCAGGTATATTTGGCCTACAGAAACTTCATGATTGACACATACAGGCTCAATCCTACAGAATATCTGACTAGCACAGCATGTCGGCGGAATTTGGCTGGTGATGTGTGTGCTGTTATGAGAGTTCATGCATTCCTGGAGCAGTGGGGCCTTATAAATTATCAGGTAATAATCTCTTTATTTTTTCTTTTAGAGCCGATGTGTATTATTTTTACCGGTGGACTTTTTTTTCATTTTTTCCACAAGCCTCCAAAATGTAATTCATTGCCTTTCTAAAGAGAGCATTGCAAAATGGTATACACAAGAGTGGTTGCATCACTAGCCTAGGGTGTCGTAATTAGTAATCCATGTTATGTGATCATGGTAGATATTCTAGGACCCATCCTCAGACATATCCATACGTTTTTCACTGTGACAAACTTCTATACCTGTATGTGGTGAAATAGGCTTCAGAAATATTTTCCATGATAAAAAAATAAATATCGTCCTAGATAATGAAGTAAACAAGCTTCATCATTTACTTGCTAAATTGCTACTTGGTTAGGTCAATGGAAACACTGAGGGATGGACAAATGAAAGATGCAAATCAAAGTCATTACGAGACACATTCGTGGTATGTGTGGTGAGGTAGGAAACCCATTAATACTTACTGTGTGTTGGTAAAAGTCTTAGATGAAGTTTAAATGTCCCAAGGTATTACTTTGGTAGGGTTGAATAATTATTTAGATTTTTCACAAATACTCTGATGTGTTGGTAATGCCCTGTTTACATTGCTAGCTTTTTAACCAAGGTTAACTCTAACCCTAGTAAAGGTTCACTGTGTAAACGCAGTTTGGTACTCACCACAGTCAACTTTTTTACCATACTAGAATTACTATGGTTGGCGCTGGTTACCATCATTTTTAATGTGTGTAATCACAGGTTAGTTAGAATAGTAGTTAACCCTCTTAGTTCGGTGGGCCGATATATCGACTTAAAGGCAAAAAAATTGTTTAACTCTAGTACACAAATATAATTACAGTTATTTTTTGTGTGATGTATACATCTTATTTTATTATTACCTAATTCAATGTATGGACAATAAGAAAAACCACGTATGGATATTTTAAACAATAACTTTATAATATTTATTTTCCTAGAGTGATACATTTCATTGAGTTACCCTCTGCATTTCTCGCTAGAACCTCTGGCAGGAGTCAGGACGAAGAGGGTTAAGTGATCTATTCCACATGTAGCTTTTACTTGAAGCATACAATATATTACAAGAGTCTATCTTGTCATATTCTGTATCCATGCATCAGTGCCAAGTTGATTGATGTATTTAAATGCATGAGTGATTGATAAACCATATTTTATGTTCAAAATTTACCTTAAATGTGCGAGGACCAGTCATGGGCAAAACTTTGAAGAATAAACCCTTTATTCCGCTGCATATATTGAGGAAAGGTCTCGAAATGGAAGTTATTTATAAACCTTGCAAGTCAAGATAACATGTTGAATAGTTTTCACCTATCATGAAAGATTGCAAATGACATAATAACATAATGTTCTTGGGGTGTCTTCATGGCAAAGTATAGCATAATGATATGTAGTTCTATTGAGGAAATTTTTTCTCTCAGTTTTCATCTTTCGATGCATAATGTCTAGACATGAATTTATAAGTTTATAGTTAAATACTGATGAAAGAGAAGTTTAGCCGTGCAAAACATTAGCATATTCAATCCTTCTTCTCGCCCATATAAGTCTCGTGAATTTAGCCCACAGCCTATGAAACAAATGAAAAGCGACTTGCGATGTTTGTTGGGCTGTGGGCTACATCACCATCTTAATTCTCCACCAGAGACCACCAGCATCTTAACTGGGGTTATGGAATGCCGTGTAAATTCAAGTTAGTTAAGCTGCCATATTAACTATCTTTCTAACAGTAGTAATGTAAACGGGGCATAGTTGAACAATTTCATGCAACGTTGAACTCAAACAAGTGTGCTCGTAAAAATGTTGGATGCCATTTAAGCCTAAAACAGCTTTCCGTCAACAATGGCAGTGCATGCCCATAAAATTCAATTTTTTTCTCTACTGCCTTTCGTTAGTGCAATGGCATTTTCTGCCTATTTTCATTTTAGCCATATTTAGAAAGCTTTTCCAGGTGGCAACAAACTATGTGTACTTAGAAGTCAACTTACTGACATTTAAGCTCTTGTTGCCATACGTTTATTAAGAGGGAATCGTGAAATGTTCTCTACTAATAATAATGAAAGGGTTAGAATGATGAAATAAAGTAAAATTATGTATTATGCTCTGACATGGATGTAAATATTCCTGGAAACAAATTTATCTGGTCATTATCTACGTCCTTTTAGTTTTTGCATTTGCAAATATAAATTTTTCTATTCTCAACTGTAGTTGCTTCAGTTGTTCCTATGTCCAATTGAATTTTTGTTTTTCCGGTGGCAAATTGTCTATGACCTTTCAGATGTGTGATTACTATGATTTTCAATAGCAGCAAATTTGAATTATTATGTGGTATAAATTTTATTTGTTTATTTATTTGTCCTTTACATTGTGGAGTAAAGAACATTTTAATCTATTTTGTATTGACTGCAATTATGTTTATGTTTTTGTTGTTATTTTATCAGTGTCATATGATTTTGATAAGTGATCAACTTTCATGACTTTGTTTGTGACACAGCTTTTCTTGGAAGTACTGAATTTTGCTGTCTTAAAATTACTGCAAATTATCTTTTGAAGTTGATACTATCTTCATTTAATGTAATATCACATTATATTTTTATTTGATTTGATTCATATTAATGGAATTTTGATTGGTATGAAAATGGGTAAAATATCAATGTCATTGCTGACCTTATTTTGTTTGTTTTGCATTTCTTTAATTCAAGTAATTTCTTTAATTTCATCTTAACTTTTTTTGCTGAGACATTTTTTGTTCTAAAATTTGTGTGTCCTGTCTTGGTTGTAATTTGAAAATTCGCCTTAATATGACCATTATGTTGTTCTTTGTCTTGGTGTTGCCATACTTTCAGATTGATCTGTAGATGAACTGATTGCATATCTCAAAGGATTACTGTGAAAATCTTCCATCTAGTACCTCAGTGCATACACTTTTGTTTCAATTTAGTCTGAAGGCCTGATGGTCTCAAATTATCCTTGCTAGTAATGCAGGAGTTAACTTTTGTACGTTGGCTTAAGGTTCCACATTTCCTTGACGTTGTCTATGGAGAATTCTGGTATGGCAGCACATTTTCTATTTTTGTATGAATCACCCTGATCCTGGAGTGGAAATTTTTCTCAAAACGTGGTTGCTATCATTAGGAACCTGGTTTTATCGTGCAGGTGGATGCTGATGGTAGACCTACGCCAATGGGCCCCCCTCCCACCTCACACTTTCACGTTCTTGCTGACACGCCATCTGGCCTCCAACCAGTCAACCCACCCAAAACGCCACAGCCATCAGCGGCAAAAGCACTCCTGGATTTGGATGGTGCACAGCGTAGGGAAGGTGGCGCTGCAAATGCTACGGCCCGACCAAATGATTCTTCCGCTGCAGACATATCGAGTTCCAACTTTGGTCTGCGATTGGATCAGTAAGTATATTTCACTCTTTCATGGTTATGATTAATTTTTGGCTATGGTTTTGGTCTTAACACCGTATTAACTTAGGTTTGAGCTGATGGCTGAATTCAAGATGTACCCCTAGAAATAGCCTAAACCTCTTCCATTGTGTTAATTATACTATGCTCAATATGGAAAGCTCACATATAAATTTTGAGAGTTTTAACTTGTTTCATATTATTGTGCTAGTTTTATTTTTCACCTAGTCACTTCTACATATCACACTTTTTACAGACATTTAAGGAATTCACGATATTGACATTTTTACATGATGTTTACAACAAACTTCAGTGTTAATATAAGTTTTGCACTGTGGGATTTGATTCAGTGTTGGTTTGTGTTGTGGCCAGCGTGGTAAATTGTAGTTCCCAATCATGGTAGTCAAATACCGTGAGGAGATATGTATTAATAGCTGATCCAGGGGATGGTTACATATCCTAGGGAATACCCTCTGAGCTATTCCAGATATACCAGCACCATTTGATTTTAAAATTTCCATATCTTCCTGGAAAATTGCAGCCAGTGAAGTGTCATTGAGATTAATAGTACAAAGTTGGCCCTACTCTTACCTATTTAACTGTCTTTTGTGTCAACTGTGGTTTGTTATCCATTTCAAATATTCCTGTGGTTGGATTTCATATGTTTTCATGACTATCCATGCATCTCCACTGCCTTGGTTTGGGAAGGAAATGGGAGTAAGCCTCCTGTATCCGATTTGGTCTACCATCAGAATTTTCACTATGGATTCTCAATTTTATGCTTAAATTACTTACGAACCAATAAGCTGATTTCAAAATGAGCTACTGTAATGCTCTTCTTTTTTAATCCTTCATTTGGCTAAATGGGACGAATTTTTGTGTTTTATTTTTTTTGTGTGGTAACAGTGAAATATGTCCTGGTTTTTGGCTTTGTATCAAGTATCTGCTCTCTTAAAAAAATTATAACTGGGCAATTATTTGTTTAATAGTGATGAACTTCTTATAAATTATTGGCACATATATTTTTAGTATGACTCTAAAGTTACAAACTTGCCCATCGCCCAAAGAAAAGTTCTCGCATGTTTCTGGAGGAACTTCTCCTGGTCCCAAGACAGTGGTTCTACAAGAAACTTCAACTTATTTTGAAGTTCTCAATCATGGCATGGAAAACATGTGCTAAATGTTGCTGCATACTCTAACCTCATCCTTGAGTTCATTACAGAACACATTCTGAATAATCTTATTGTTTCAATTTGCTTTGTCCACATTTTGAATTAAAGATTGTATGATTAAGAATGTAATACCATTCAGGTATATAATATAATTTTATCACAAGCCATGACCACTTTTGTGTGAAGGTGGCAACCAACATGTTAGCATGTGAAAATAGAACTATCTCCGCAGAAATGGAAATGTATAATGGTTAATTTACTTGCAGACTTGGATTCATTTGTTAGTTTTTGTTATGCTAAAACTCTTTACATTTCAAAATTATTACTAACATACAAGAAATGACAATGTATTTGTTTTTTGTTGTAATTTAATTGTTTATTAATGTGTTGGCAAAATATTTTAGAAATCACCTACTTGTTGATTTTAATTCATAAGGCATCATATAAGTGTAACATTGATACAATTTACATGCTGGAAGATATTTAATTTCTTTTCGTAATGTGCCAATGTTCAGGTATGCCAGGAAGCCAGCTGCTTTACGCAACAAAACTGCAGCAAATATGACAAGGGAGTGGACAGATCAGGAGACTCTTTTGCTGCTCGAAGGCCTAGAAATGCACAAAGATGATTGGAACAAGGTGTGCGAACATGTCGGCTCCCGCACCCAAGACGAGTGCATACTTCATTTCCTGAGGTTACCAATTGAAGATCCCTACCTTGAGGATGCAGAACTAGGAGGTAATTGATCTCTGAAGTATTGAAAGGCCTGTTTCCATTGTGTTAAAGTGAATTCTCAATTTTCTTGAAATGGTAGTTAACACACTCGCTGCTGGGCACTTCTCGCTGCCGGATAGGTAGAATGCTGCGTATTTTAAGCTTTATTCATGCTATGACAGAAAAATAACTGTATTACTTAGAAAATGCTGTTTATATTTCTTTAAAGCTTGATTCTTCTACCTTTTTTAATTGTAATTTGGTTGTAAGTTGGTTTGAATATGTTTCTCAGCAGCTAAGGAAACACGTCAAATTACGGGATTAGCAGCGAAAGTGTTAATCCATATCCACCCACCGTAGCCATATGGCTACACCCTGATGCACCTAGTGTATGACACTCTGTAGGAAGAACTGCAAACTGTATAGCAAGCAGCTTGTCCACACTGGGTCATTCAAGGTCACCATCACCAAAGTATTTATATGATTACTTGAGGTGACCATATGACTAAAATACCAAAAAATCATCAAAATCAAACAAAGCAAAAATTTTTCTGGGCGGAAGTGGGTCAAGCTAATTTTAAATATTTGATGGAAATCTCATTCTTGTCTTTTGGCTGATTTTCGGGGCTATAATTTGTCAAAGAAACTGTCTCCATATTCTGATGTGGTATATCCATTTTTTTACTAATTTTGTTTAATGACAAAAGCATTCGAAAACGGGAATAAGTCACTTGAAAATACATCTCTTGAATGTCTGCATGATATTAATGACTTTTGTGGATATTAGGATGTTTTAAAACAACAATATCCCGGAAAAAGGAACATTCAAAACTGCATCTGCGGAAGCCTACGAGCTAGTCTACATACTAACTTGCGAGGCTGCAGTATTGGCATGTGGCAGGGGGTGTTGGGACAGCAGCCGTGTAAAGTTATGGGGAGGTGAAATATTGAATTGTATTTTGGAAGTGTTGAGTGATTGGAGTGGAGGTCAGTTTTTATTTTAGTCTCTGATCATGTTTCCCGGCCTACAAGATGCTCTTATTTTTATTGGAAATTAGGATCTCAAATTGTTCTGCGTCTTTTGGGCCAAGTGTATACAGTAGGGTTATCTGATGATCATTCTGCAGCAACCTCCTCTTTTTACTCTTCCTTTCTGTCTACCTTCCCTCTCTCTCTCTCCTCACCTACCCTTCAGACCTACTACCACTTTCGTTCGCCCTCACCCAGCAGCCATTTTTAAGTCGACAAAATTATTACATTTTGCCCACTCATATGGTTTTCTTGCCACAGGCTTTATGATTGCACAGGTCACGTTGGATAGCAATGTCTCGTGAATCACCACTCTGTGTTAGTGAGCTTACTTTGATTTGTATTTACTAAGTTTCCTTCTGCAGTATGATTGATATAAAATGTGTAATGCTTCAGGGAAGAAGAACTACTACATGTAAGACATTTATGAAAAGTTTAAGATAATTGAAAGGTACTAGGGAGGTCTTCCCTTGGAGAGGTGCATAGTAAGTAAGCTCAAATAAATTTGAGTTGGTGACTATGAATGGTTAACTTAAGAGAGGGGGCTGAGTTAGCACAAAGATACGGTAGATGTGGAGCTCAGAACTCCAAAGCGACGACCACAAATTGCCCTAGAAGAGACACGCGTCTTGATTATCTACAGCATGGGGTGGAGGAATCCTACTCCTGGGGGGTTGTAGTCATGCAGGTGTGTGTCAGCTATCTTGACTGGAGTCTTGAAGTTAAAGAATAATGTGAAGCAAATTTTGCTGATCAAAATAGTCAGATTACTCAAAGTCAAGTGTATTATGCTGCTTTCATGAATCGAAATCCATACATATGTAAGCGGTCACCTTCAGGGTCTGTCGAGGGTCATTTAAGGGAATGACACTTCTTCGGAAAAAGGCGTTTATTCTTCCTTCATTCACAATTACCACCTTCACAACCTCATCTCCAACTCGCCTTCTCAAGACTGCTGCTCATCTGCTTCTTCGTCTTCTTCGTGACCCAGAAACTATGGCTTGGCGTCCCCAAGTGACCATCCTGTGTCCATCTCATTGGTCACCAACTGCATATTGCCAAAGGCAACTCCAAGACCCCTATCTAAATGAAGCCCAGTGAGCTCAGGAATATTAAAAACTAGATAACAGCCTCCATAGATGAGCACCCGCACCTGAGCTCATTTCACTAATCTAAATGACCTCATGTCATTCCTTCTTTGGGGAGTAAATTAGCAGATAAATCTAATGGAATGGCTCAGCCCAGCCATGGTCTCAGTTCACTCAGAAGTTTCAGTTACACATATGGGAAAGTGTCACAAGTAGGTATATAAAAATAGAGTGCATTGCCCATATAAAAATAAGATTCACCTCTGAATGTTCCTTGAATTGATCTACATCTACATACTACCCCTACGAGCCGCTGCATGGGCTTGTGGCTTGTGGCAGGGGGTGTTAGGACACCAGCCATGTAAAGATGCAAGGGATTAGGAGGTGAAATGGTGATGTGTATTTAGTGGCGCTCAATTTTTATTGTGGTCGCTTATTGTGCACGGAAAGAATGAGTACTTGTACCTATCTGTTCGGCAATGTATCTCTCTTATTTCATTGCTTCTATCAGACGTAGAGATGTAGTGAGGCGCCGTGATACTATTGTGTCGCTCTAAACACACCTGTTCTGAATCTCTCAAGCAAGCTAAGGCTAGCATGTAGCCTCGATTGTATGAAGTGTAGTTATTGAATATAACCGTCAGACTTCAATTTGACCTGACAAAATGTTTTGGGGAAATAAATTGAATTAGCAGTTGTCAATAAGTCAAATTATATCTTAAGAATATTAGTATTTCACCACAGTACGTGTGGAAGACTGAGAAGCCATGGTGCTGAAACCAAGACCACGACTGCCACTCTGCTGATCATCAATACATTATCTGTTGCTTTCGATTATCTGATTGGTCTTCCCCCTCCATTAGCATGGATAATGAGGACTCTACTGTATAAAATATTTTTTCTTAAATCAAAGCAAAATAACTGGTGTGTCTTATGGGCTGGGAAATACGATGTTGTGCATGGAAAAAAATTTTGTGCCTATCTCCTTGGAAATGTATATCTCTTATTTTAAGTCCTGAGTACTTGAGTGAAACATCACTCCTTCCAAGAAGAAATGTCTACACTCTCCTTAACAGTATTGAGGGAATCTAATTGGATAGTTGGGAAGTGACCAGGAACGTAAGTCATGCTTCATTAAGGATAGGTAGGTTGGGAAATGGAGAATGCGTGGAGATAAACCTGGTATGTGTAAGCCTGTTCTTGACAAAAAACATCAATGGTCCACAATCAGTGTTCTATCTAATGTTCATTTAATGGTACTTTAAGTGGTGTCCACATTATGGCTCTCCAGGAAGTAATAGTCATTAGGTAAAATATATCCACCACTCACAAATTCAAACTTAGGGCTTGAGGATGGTAACCATGTACTCGAGACTCCACACCAATTGAATCTCAATCGCTATGTCAACTACTCACTATGTATGTGATCTCTGAATATTCCTGCACCAATATAAATTTCCTAGACACAATCAATATAACAAAATTGCAGGAGATTTCATGTTATATGGGCTTGAGGACATGTGGCATGGATTACTGTCCATTACCGTTCAAACGGTTTGTACTTAATAGACGATGAAAAATTGTAAGGTTTTCTCCTTTGACTGTTACCCTGAGATATTTAAAACATGCAATCCAGCAGGGAAAACTTAATTAATATTTGCTGTCAGTTAAGAGTAGATCCTCACAAACTGGAGTTGGTAAAACTATTTCTTGTATCGCACCTCAGGGGAAAATGGGTATAGCAATATGGATGTATGTGAATAACTTTTGCAATAGAGCTATTCTCTGAAAGAAGGGAATTGTTGACAAGGGAATTGTTGACAAGGGAATTGTTGACCAGATTTGGTGTGGGAATTTAAAGAATAAACGGTCTAATGTGAAGCCTAGTTTCAATGATGCAGAAACCTGGGCTCTGAGGCATGTGGATGAGAATAGGCTGCAGACATTTGAGATGTGGGTATGGAGGAGAATGTAGTTAGTGTGATGTGTGGGAAGGGATACAAATGAGGGAGGGAGTGGTGGGCGTGGAGAGGTAAACGCTTGAGAAAATCAGGATGAGTCATTGTAGGTGGCTGGAATTAGAATTAAGGAGGTAAGGATACTGGGTAAGTCAGACAAGAGTATAAACAAAATAGCGTCAGGCGTAGAAATGGGCCATTCTAATTATTACTATGGTAATTTTCATATATTACTGTAGTATTTTACGTCATGTACTACAGCCCCCCTGACAATTACCATAATTTTTGGTAATATTCACCTCCATCTCAGATTATTTTTCATGCCGATATATTCCAAACATGTTATTTTAATCAAAGTCTATATGTATTTCATGCAATCTTAATTATTTATTAAGGCATGTGAAACTCATATATGAAATATTTTTACCGGTGAAATATTTCTGGGGGTATCATTTTTTATGGTCTGAATGAAAATTTCTCTTACCAAACTAGAGAATCCCAAATACTGTGTGGGCTGCCGTATTTCTTTTTAAATTTTATTTATTTCTAATTCATTCATGTAGCAATAATAATGGCTTAAATGCCACTCACCCCTTGCTATTTCCATTGGCTTTCCTATTAAATCCTCTGTTAGCTATTAATTGCAGAAAGTTAAAAGTTTCCGGAAAATTAAAGTAATTTTAAAAAAATTACCATAATTAACCATGGTAATTTGCCTCAAATGAAAAGTACGGTGATTCACCCTTCTCTATGTGGGCGTCATGGGTGAGATAGTGAAAGGTGAATTGGATACCCACCTGTAGAATAAATTTATGCAAAGAGTTATGAACATGCTCATGTAAAAGTGTGGGAGATTTTTTCCTGTCTTCTATTTTAAACTTCCGTAACCACTGTAATAAATGATAATATTATGTAATGAAAATTATCCTAATGTATTAAATGCATTACAGGTGGAGCTCTTGGACCCTTAGCATATCAACCTATTCCATTCAGCAAAGCTGGCAATCCTATCATGTCTACAGTGGCTTTCCTGGCTTCAGTGGTTGACCCCAGGGTTGCTGCGGCAGCTGCCAAAGCTGCAATGGAGGAGTTTGCCAACATCAAGGTAAGTTGATTTCAGAGACTGGTTTTAAACTAATTTAATAGTACACGCTCAAATCACCTATAAGTTATAATCCTGAACAGCCTTGTTTTTGTGTGCCAATGGATGGAATGGAAAATTTTTGCAATGTAAAATTTAATGTAAAACTTGTTCGCACTCCTTGCTGCATATTATTTCTACTTATTTCAGTAGTTTTGCAGCTTCACCAAAAAGAAAAGATTAATACTGATTCTTGAAAAGTAACTACCTTGTGATTGGATTTTCCTCTGTATTGGGTGTTTCTAAATACAATGGGGGAATTATTACTGGGAACTCTTGAAACGTTATTATCCTTTTCAAATATCTTTGCGACTGGCCCTTTGTGAGTGCTTGGTATGGTACAAGAGGGATTGTGACAGGAGGTGGGGCCTTCAACACCAATGAAGTGGGGTGGGGAGAAACAGGGGTGGACATTGTTATATTTTCTATCAATACTACATGCGAATGGAAGTGAAAGATCTCTTTGTAACATTCTGCAAGCCACCACGTAGCCTATGGGGAAGGGTAGGAGACTTGGCTGGCACAGCAGTCTAAGGGATTAACCTATTTTCATCCCTCTCTTTCCCCACCCGTACTCCTTATCTTGACTAGTCTCAAAGGTTGTAGAAAAGATCACTCATGATTGATTTAGTCAGTGACTGAAAAGTGGACTTTTGAAACCGATGTCATAACTTTTATTTGTTCAAGTACTCTAACAAACAACTGCTAAATTCATTTTCTATGAATCAAGCTGATTAAAACAAGTCCAAAGACAAAGTAATTTCGTTGATTTCTGACTACTGTCATGATTGAACGATGAGTTTTTTTTTTTACAAGTTTTGCCCTGCTCTTACGATGGCTGAAATATGATTGATTTCTATGTTATTTGGTTTGAAATCAATTAAGAACTACTAAAATAGATGAATAAAAAATTCTCTGGCTTCTAGCCGAATAAGAATTTTTGTGGCTGACGTTTCAATGGATAACACTTCCATCATCCTCAGAGCAGTCAACGATGGAAGTGTTATCCATCAAAACGTCATCCACAAAAATTCTTATTCGGCTAGAAGCCCGAGAATTTTTTATTCATATAATTCGCCGAGAAAGGACAAGATCGTACATTACTAAAATAGATGTTAAATTTAAAAATATGCCCGATGAATGTTAAGGAAAATATATTTGCCAAAAATAATTCCACTTATGTTAAGGAATTGTGGTGGGGTTATGGAGGAAAGAAGAAAAGGTATAAGGTTAATGAGAAAAAATGGGTAAAAATGTAGATCGAAGGAAGATCACGGCAAGATCTGCGAGTGACTGAATTTCTGAATAGCTAGGCTTTGCCTACTGAATTCTGGTTGGTTTTCACAAAGTCACATGCCCTCTTCCCTCACCCCAAAAAACTTAAGTCTGCCTGTCAGTCGCAGCGATATTGTAAAAGTTTCTAAGAATCTTATTTTGTCCTCAAAGTGCATTTGAAGTTGAGTCTTTTGTGACTATAGTCCTTGGAAGATATTTTCATTCTCTTAACAATGAAGAAAAATGTGGCAGATCATGAGTGTAAAATGGGGTTCTGATTGAGTTCCAATCATGCCAAAAAATTTACAGGATGAAGTTCCTGCTGCCCTTGTTGATGCCCATGTGAAGAATGTTGAAGCTTCTGCTGCAGAAGGAAAATTTGATCCCTCAGCTGGCTTGGCACAGGTGAGTCGAGTTACTGCATGGAGTATTTAAACAGTTTAAATGGTGTGATTAGAAAATATTTAAACCAAAAGGTCTGGTTTCATGATCTATGGCTTGATATTCTCTCTGTTTTAAATCCAAAGTTTAACTTCCCAACAATAATTATCACATCAGCGTACTGATAATTTGATGCGATATTCAAAACTCAAACTCTCAGTTAATGTCAAGTTAACAAAAATGCTCTTTCATCTTGTGGGTAACATTAATTAGACATTATATAACCAGGCCTTAGTGTCACGATCTGTTGTGTCTATGTCAGCTGCAGCTTCTCCTGTGATAAGTGCCTGTGATGAATATTTAACTTTATTTGTATAACATCATTTCAATGTGTTACACCTTAAATTTTTATGTGCTATGATATAATATGTGCAATCAAGGGCATAGCCAGGATTTGTTGGAGCCATATATTTGGGGAAGGCATAGGATACCTAGCTGTAACCATCTTATCTGACTAGAAGATTTGCAATGAATTTTTGGCATTGGCTCAGCCTCTCCCTGCTGCACCCTTGAATGCAATAACTATTAGCCTCAGGGTTTGGTTTACATAAAAAAATAATGGCCATATTAATAATAAACCAAATTTAAGGCAGCAAAAGGTAATAGGAGGTTGATGGGACATGGGAAATTCAACTGGAGAATATTGTACAATAGAGGCAACTGAAGGATCTTAAGTTTTTTCAGAATATCTGGTGAATAATTGTCTCACAGGTATTCCACTAGGTTAGAAGTGCGATATTTCGAAGAACGATGAGTTCACTTGTCGGATGTCAGGGACTCCTGAAGATGAAGAACGAGTCGTTCTTTGAAAACTTAAGAGACGTGGAGCTGAAAACCTTGTGGAATACCTGGATTCCTTTCGTCACAAGAGGCAATTGCATTGCAGTCATTAAATCTGCCTAGTTGAAAGTTCATTAGCATATTTATCATTTCATTTGCAGCATGGAAAATTAAGATTTTTGGGATTTTTATGTCCCAAACTTAGAAATTCCCTTCATTCTAGGTTAAATCTGGGGTCTAAATTGCATCAAAGTGACATTGTGTATGCTTGAGCTTGACTATGTTTTCGCTGCGTTCATTTCAGAGTGGCATCGCTGGAACAGCTGTGGAAAAGGAGGAGGAGACTGACAAAGAAAAGACTCCGGCAGTGAAGGAGGAAAAGGATGCTGGCACCACGACAACATCTACCACATCCACCACCACAACTACCACCACGACAACATCTGCCACCACGACAACAGCGCAAGCCAAGGAGGGCGAGGGAGCATCAGCCCCACCATCGTCAGCCACTGCACAGGCCAAAGAGGAAGGAGGAGAGCAGAAGAAAGAGAAGAAGAATGGGGAGGAAGAGGAGCCGATGGAGGTTGATGGGAAGGAAGATTCGTCGGGAGGGAAAGAGAAGTCGGAAGCAAAAGAAGGCACCGAGAAGGAGGGGGCAGCGGAGGATGAGGCTGAGTCTAAGGAGGATGGGAAAGAGAGTGCGGACAAGGAGGCTGCTCCCACCAAGGAGACACCAGAAGACAAGTCAGCGACTGAGGCCCGGCTGCAAGGAGCTGCAGCAGCAGCCCTAGCATCAGCAGCAGTCAAGGCGAAACACCTTGCGGCTGTCGAGGAAAGGAAGATCAAAAGTTTGGTGGCACTCCTCGTGGAAACACAAATGAAGAAGTTGGAGATAAAGCTCAGGCATTTTGAGGAACTGGAAACAACGATGGAGAGGGAAAGGGAGGGTTTAGAATATCAGAGGCAGCAGCTCATTGCTGAGAGGCAACAGTTCCACCTGGAGCAGTTGAAAGCAGCTGAATTCCGTGCCAGGCACCAAGCTCACCAGCGTCTAATGGCATCTGAAATGCCTCCAGCTCAGCCGGTAAGTTCACTGCCATCTTTACCTATATGTATATAAAAATCAAAGGGTGCCTTCCTTGGACATAGCCAGGATGTATGTTAGGAGGAGGGTGTGCAGGACTCCCACCTGCAGTGATCTTATATGGCTGTTTAGCAGATATGCGATGAAATATCACAATAACATTGTTTTAAAATTACTTTCTATTGCCATATTTGAGGGACTCCAAAACCAATAATAAACAAAGTTAGCTTTCTTTCTGTACATCTTCTTCCTACTTTTTGTCAAGTACTTCCATATAATTACTTGATTTAGGGGGACAGCTGCCCCACCCTGCCTGCTCTTGGCTATGCTCATAGTGTCTTCTGTCTCCAGTTAAGCTGAAATTCTGCATGATTTTCATGTATATACTATGGAGTGTAGTAGGACTCTAAGCTTAGGCCCCAGGGCCCCTTAATAGGCCGTTTGGATGTTGTAGAACATTGCTGATGTAGAATTTTGCACACTTGTTTGAAATTTTTTTGTACTCAGGAAGAACCATAATATAGTTAAAGAGTTCAAGAGGTATGGTTGGGGCCCTTAATCAGTGTTCTTTATGATTCCTCATTACGGATGAATTGATTTTCATGAAATATTGCTTGCTGGTGTATGATAGGTTTAAGGAGGACATATGCCCTGTGACCAAGGCCTAAGGGCTTCAAGGACTGGAAAGTGTGACCTCAAAGTTAGTTGTCAAAATACAATTCAGTTGGGTACTTATACCCCAGATTTCCCATATTTCACCCCATAATAAATGCATTGGAATAGTGTAGAGGCATCTTTTTTGCTTTCTTAAATTACTTTCTCTTAAGATTTAGGCTTCAAACCTTTAATTTGCTGAAAAATGTGAAGTGCTCAACTTGTGAGAGTGAAGTGTGTATGTATAGATAAGGGCTATTATTTTTAAGCTTCTCATATGAAGCTGGGTCCCTATGCTAATTCAAGATAATTTTGTTGTAACAGGGATAAGACAGGGATCTTAACTGGCATTTTCCAAATGACAGTTCACTTTTCTGGAAGCCTTTGCATAAAAGACTAGTTTAATGAATTCCCCTTGGTGCAAGTGTGCAAATCCTAGCAGTGCCATTATTGGCCATGGGGAGAAACAAGTAGGCACATCCTGCCTAGTGGCATCTCCTAACATGGCTACGTAGTTGTTTTAGATGTGGAATTTTTATCATAAGTTGTTATTTTTGCTGGTTTATGATAAGTTTCACACTTCGTAATTATTTAATTGGATGAACATTTGCAAGAGTTCAATTTGTAGCTATATTTTCCTGTAAAATTATTAGTTTTAATGAAGGAATTACCTAATTACTGAAATAATGTGATCCTCAGGTGCTTCTTATAATTGTTCAGTTTTTTGGGAGAGTATTCTTCTTATAAACAGTAAATTCGCCAAATTGGCCCTTGGTTTAGATAAGTTGATACTATTCTTCCCCAAGTTTCACACATTCTCGTAGTTAACATCATGTGACATCAAGTGCAATTTGTTAAAAAAAAGTGTAGAAAGTTAGGATTTTATTTGTTCTCATTAAACGGAGAACATTTTTGCCAAAAGTAGCCAAATTATGAGTTCAATGTCCTTTTATACCTCTTACTGTGTAACCACTTCCAATGCATACGAGAATGAACATGTAGTTTATTATATCTGTAATTGGAATGAAACACGTATGTCTTTTTTCGTAATGATGAGTGTATGCATAATTTGTCAAAAGCGATTCAAAGTCAGCAAAACGTATCATGCATTTGAGAGAAAGAATTGTATGAAGAATTTTATTTCAATTATAAATACTAATTGTATAACTACAATGAAGCGAAGCCCATTATAGGAAAGCTCATCCCTTTTTTGTGCTCGTTGAGAACCTTAATTATGTGCATGTGATGAATGTTTGATTTCCTTTGTGAAAACGGCGCACAGGTGGGCCTGGGTGGACCTCCATCAGGCGCAATGCCCCCGACGTCCCAGGGTGGTGGTCCCCCTCATCCTGGAGTGGGGACCCAGCCACCCCAGCAGCCCCTTCCTCCCCAGCCACAACCCCCGCCACCCTCACAGCCACAGCCTACGCAACCCCCGCAAATGCAGCCACAGCCCCCACCACCACAGCCGCAGCAGCCCCTGCCAATGCAGCAGCAACCGCCACCGCCACAGCTGCAGCAGCAACAACCGCCCCCACCACAGCTACAGCAGCAACCTCCACCTCCCGCACCCCAGTCTCAACCTCCCCCACAGCAACAGCCCACACCGCAGCCACCACAACAGCCCCAACAACCGCCACCACCACCGCAGCCGGTACAGCAGCCGCCACCTCAGCAACAACCCCCTCCTCCGCAGCAACCACAGCCGCAGCAGCAGCAACAGCAGCCTCCACCACCACCCCAACAACCACCTCAACAAGCGCCGCAGGGGCCACCGCAACCCCAGGGTCCGATGCTTGGGTGGCAGCAAGGTCCCCCGAGGCAGTCAACGCCAGATGTAGGTGGGCCTCCGGGGGCGCCACCCGTCGCATCTCCTGGGCCACAGTCTGCGCCCTCGCCTGGCAATCAGGCTTCGCCTCAGAGGGCGGTTTGAGGGAGAATGTGAAAAAACTCTTTGGGGAGCAAGCAATGGGTATAGTTTTCCATTCCCTTCCTCGCTCTACCTTGCTTGACCAGGCTGGGACATGTTGTTAGGTTCCTTGGTGATCTTTGTTTTTGTCATAGGAATTCGTAACTTTCTCTACTTCCCTACCCCTCCTTTGTGTATAGGTGAATCGGAACTGATATGTGTGGAGTTTATAGGAAGAGCAGAGGTCGATTGTGTAAATTTTTTGTCCTTTTTTTATGGAAAAAGATCCTGTAGTGCATGAATTTGTTTCAACTCTTTTACATGTCTCAAATCTTGCACTCTTGTTTTTTTTTGTCTTTGGAGTAGAGGACGTGGAGCTTGTGTGTCAAGCATAGCTGTGCAAGGTGGTCTTTCGTAATTAGCAACAGTGGTTTTGGTATTGCCCTTATTTATGATCATCCCCAAACGAGAAGGGACTTATATATGTTTTCTTAATGATAATACGATGATGCCTCTACACTTTTTTGAAGGAATTAAGCCATGCTTTGTGAAGCTGTCCTTGTCAGCTGAAAGAAATCTTCAGTCCTCTGCCTGTGAGTCTGTCCTTATATTTTTAAAATTTTATTTCTCTAGTGAAAGTATTTTATGTCTAATACTTAAAAAATAAATATGTTGAATATGAAAAATTTAATTGATCGAGGATAGTTTCATTTTTATAATTAAAAAAAAATTCACATGATTGTATAGTTTTTATATTTTTCCAAAATGAAGTGTAAAAAGTACAAAATAGCAAGTGAAATTAGAAAAAACTGCTCATTAGCCTTGCCAAAAATACATGTTTTCCATTGCAGGAAAGTTAAAGAATAAACTTATAAAGCAAGGAAAGTAAGCAACCAGTGCAAGAAAAAACGAATCTTATGACCTCCACAACTATGAAAAATAGTACTTCATGAATACAGATATAAAAGAAATGTAATATGATCACAGTCACTTCCACTCCAAAGAGGGTTGTTCGAGTAGGCTCGGTAGGATACCAATTGATTCCATCCACAGGTTAGGAAGCAAACCATAATCTTTCTATTCCTTCCTCTTCATTTCATTCAAATTGAGCCCACTTATAATCTGATTCATAGCATGTAGCCAGAGTGCAATTACATTCATACTACCTGCAGTTCGATAACTTGAGATTACAAATGAGATAAGCTCCTTGTGTGTCACACAAACAAAATGTTACATGCAGCACATATGGAGTGATGCAGTGTTCATTTCTTGTTACACATACTCTTGAACCACGATTTGGTGAGACCACAACGAGCATTCACACAGTGAGGACATCTGGTGAGGAACTTTGGACTAACAGATGGGCTACTTCCCTTCAGATGGCCCATGACTATATCAGTGAGTCCATCGATGAAAAGTGGGTGATCATTAGGTGCTGCTGCACGACGAATCATGTCTATGCCCAACTGAAAAAAAAGAGCCAGGACATCATTATTAAACACAAAATATTAATTCAAACTCATTAGAGGGATTCATTTGGCCTCACTTGTTCGGCCAGGCCCATACATATTTGACATTTAAATGAATTGCCTGCCCATGTCTCAGGTGAATACTGCTGCATCTCAGAAAAATATACTAGATAAATACTGTATACGAATTTAGAAAGATATGTTATGCTTAAAGTGTATGCATGCATAATACAGGGTTTTACTTCAGTCCATTCTTCATCAGTACACACACACTACGTTTATCAATCCATTTCAGATTGATTTGAACTCACGGACTTAAAATATTGATAGTGGACTATCGAATCTATCAGTTGAAGCACGATTGATCTGGTGTGTAAACAAGTGCAGAGTTAGAAATTTTCAGTTGCATTCCAAGTGAACAAAATTACCCAATTACAGGGTGAATTGCAACGTGCTACGATATCATCAACATCACTTCATTCGCCATGAACCCACTTGTTACAACTGGTTACAACACATGTCTTGAATAAATATGATTGTATTTTGTCTCCCAATGACAACTAAAAGAATAATGAGGAGTGCCAAAGACCCGCTGTTTCAGATCGATCTGAAATCTCAAGACTGGCTGAGAATGCGGCCCAAGTCAGACTGCTTCTCAGATAGATCCCACTAGTCCCTTGCGTTTACCATACTCAGCTGACCCGGTCAGATCGACATGCAAACATAGTGACAGTCTCTCCAGTACCTTTCAATCAGCCAAATATAAAATAAAGATTTCTTGCCATGAGGAGAGAATAGATTTCACACTTCAAATGCTTGCAATTAGAGATGTGAAAATTACTGTAACTTTCATATGAGGTGACTTACCATGGTAATTTTCCAGTAATTTAACTTAACAGCTATTAATAGCTAAAGTTGGATTAAATATGAAAGGCAACAATAAGGTATTAACAGCAGTTTAAACTATTGCTACAATAATGTTCTAGAAAATAAAGAAAATGCTTAGACACATGGCAGCATATATGTAATTTGGTTTTCTTTTGTTATAGTATGAGAAATTTTTGTTCGAACTGTTTAAATGATAGCACCCCAAATGAGCTGTACATGCCATAATTTATAATTAAGCCTGTATGAAATGTATATAGACTTAGTTTATAAGAATATGTTTGGAATATATCAATGTGAGAAATATCTGAAACATTGGTGATTTTTCCTGAAAGTTATAGTAATTTTCAGGGACTGCAGTAATTTATGAAAACTACCATGGTAATTCACAAAATAACCATGGCAATTGTCAGAATTACCCATCTCCATGGGTAATTATGTTGCTTTCATTGATTTCTTGACTTTTCTGTCCATGATTTGAGCATCAATGAGCATTTAATTTCCATCACTATAGTTCTTTTCATACAGAGGGAAGTACTAAGGAGGAAGAGATACCAGGAGGTAAGGGAATTAGCATTAACAGGGAAGGGTGAAGGGCTGCAGTCAACCAATATTAGGATTGAACAACCAATGATGAGTTCTTTTCAAATGACTCGGCGTGAGAGAGTTCGGCCATTCTCGTCAGCACCCACTTACTCTTGAGCGAGAGGGGAAATTTGCACAATGAGTGAGGTAGGGGAGGGGCGAATGCCAGCAAGTCATTGCCATACCTATGGCAACGTGCGAGTCGGAACGAAAGGTTTCAGGCAAGCACTTTGGCGAATATGCAGAACACCAAGTAACATAGCAAGCAGAGAGCAGATCTTCACATGACAAGAGTCAGAGTAAGACAGCTCCCAGGACATGGAAATTTCCCACCCACACTCTCATTGGTTACCTAAGAACCACATGACTGGCCTCGGGCTCCTCTTTCTGCCTTACCCCGCCTTCCCTCCCAACACGTCCTTTGAAAAGAACTATAACACTTAGCATAGCCTTTTACCACACACACAGATAATGAGAATAATAGCAGATTCAGTGAATTTCCACTATTACAATAATGCATTTACCATACATACTTCTGTATGAGCTGACCCCAAGTATAGCCAGACCCCTGATTTTTTAGCCAATTAATTATACTTTTTCTTGAGACTTGTGCAGATTATGAAAGTATGTAGTACCTAAGCTTTTTCTATACTTGGGAACCCAGGGAAAATGATAGAAATTTTCAGAGACATGATCATCGACTGTCAACTGCAAAAAACTAACTGAGCATTTGCTTGTGGTTTTAGCAGATGCGGATATCAGTATACAGTACTGTAGTCAGGGAAAGATTTACCACATTTTTTCATGTTCAGATTTTAGCTGTCATAGGTTCTATTTGGATTATGTCCTACCCCCCAATTTTTTACTAGAAATTTGATCTCAATAAGTTAGATTATTTATGGTTATTCATTATAACATAGCACATGCATCATACCTTTTCAAACTAAGCGAGTATGAGAAGTACTTACCTCCTTTCCAAGATCATGGCAGTATTCTATGTCCATCTCATGGAGGGTCTCAATGTGCTCGTTAACAAATGCAACAGGCACTAGGATGAAATGCTTCTTCCCTTGTTTAACGTAACCTGAGATGAGAACAATATGCTATGGTTAAGATATGATGGCAATAGTGGAATACCATAATTTTAGAAGTTCATTAAAAACTCAGTGGACACTCATTAAGTAATTCGTACAACTAATAGCAATATGTAATATGGCATATTATTTAGATCTATCATAGATGTTCACAAATTCTATTTTTTATTTCTATCATGGACAGCACAAACCAAACCAAGCATCAGGAAATAAACTTGTTCACAAATAATCAAATTACAAACCAGCACCCCAGTTAAACTTTTAAAGAACATTGAGTGTTACTTTGTTTAGAGTTTCGATTCTTGAAGTAAGACTATTCATCTCAAGAGTATTCAAAGGGAAGCAATGGTGCATATAAAGACCTGAATGATATAATGGAAAATTTGTGGAACTAGTAAAAATATCACAAAATGAAGAGATGAGAAAAAAATTTCAGTCACCTAGAAGGTGAATTTATGTGAGTACATCCTGAATGGACAAGACCTTAATCAGACATTCTCATGCATGCAAGTTGCTTTTGGTGCCAGTGGACGGATCGCCTTCCAGCCTCTTGCACTCTTGCAAAAACTGCAACCAGCTGTTACATACCAGTCAGCCTCCTTATTCATGTATTCTCATCCACCGTATTTGGTCAACAAAAAAGTTTCTACCCTTGATGCAATGTGAACAAATCAAAATACAATACAACATGAGCTTTAATAAAAAGTTGCTGTTTGGAACAAATTATGAGACCAAAACTCATTGTGGGTATAACTATATTCTGCTAAAACAGAAATAGAATGTAAGATTTAGAGATTTCCAGGCAAATGCTTACTATGTAGACCTCCAAGTTGGAAACCAAAGAGGTATACATTCCAAGTATCACCCATGGGCAACATATACTACTTTTTGTCGTGACACCCTCAGCCTCGTCAAAAGAAATACTGTTCCGGTCTACATGTAAAGTGGTCATACTCACAATGCATAGCAGAAAAATTCTTTAGCCCATAACTTATTGTACCTTCATTGAGACAACCAAATAAAAACACCCACATTGCACTGCGGGTAAAACTTTTGGTCATTCACCAACTTCCATGCTTGAGCATGACTTACATATACATGTTTATACATGAATAGAAAATGTTAGTCCCCACATTAAAAATACCATTGAAATTAATCATTTTTCACCATTACAATCCAATTTGAAGGCCTCTGAAATATTAACCTCAGAGAAACAAATATGTGTTGGATTAACTAAATCTATTTATTAACAAAGAGAAAATCCACCAAGAGATACCTTACCCTTAAGGGCATCATCAGTAAATGGGCCTAGCCATGGAAGGGGTCCAACCTTGGACTGCCACACCAGAGCATATGGATGAGAAAACTTGAGTTGTTCCATTACAGCATGAACTGTAGCACCAACTTCTGAGGGATACGTGTCTCCTCTGTTCACCGCCTGGAGAAAAATGGACAGACATTCATAGATTCTCCAAACGCTTAAGTATATATGATCACAGCCCAAATATGCATCACGAACTAATTACTTAAATGATACAAAAATTAAATTTCTGCACGCAAAAGCAAGATGGTGTGAAAAGCTGCAAAGAATTAGAGAGAGTAGAAATTGGAAGAAAGAAATTTTGAAAAGAGAGATGTATTCTGAGAGATACAGCAGAACCCAACTATACAAAATCAATCCATTCCATAGGATTGCTCACATAGTGAAGTCAATCAAGAACCAACCAACCATCGAGGAGTATGGAGAGGGCACTTGCTATGCTGTCCAATGCTAGAAGCTGAAGTCAGTCTGCCATCTTCATTGATCATTTTCTTATGGTGCTCTTGGGCTAACACACTAATTGTGCAATTTTACAATGTTTTCAATTGATAACTTACTCAAAACCAGCATGCATTTACTTCTTCCATATGCATTCTCCGTAAATAAATTCATTATTGGTCAAAATTAATAATAATCCACTTTTACAGCAAAAACTAGGGCAAAATACAGTAGAATACAATGCACGAAGTAGCGAATGTTTCAAGATCAGTAGCTCTATTCGGGAAGTCAACCTGGTGAGAAACTCCAAGAGTGCCGACATTTTGATGGCAGAGTCGTCCATCGTCTTAAGGGCAGACTGTCGTGACTTCCTAGGTTTCAAAATATATAGGGCTGGTAGGCGGGTCAGGAAGCTCCTGACTGGTCAGAATCTTCCCGCCTTTTTCTGATCTCTTGGATCTTCCTGAGCACCAGTTTCCAGGCAGTACCAAGAGTCTCTGCTGAAGTTTTTCTCCTACAGCCTGATTTCAACAGCTTCTTACATGAGTCTCTCCCAGAATTATTTGGTGCAGCAAAGAATCTATGCCTTGCTCCACTGGATGGCATGGTTGCTGGTGATGCTGTGTTCAGCCACGGCAGATTTCTCCACTTGTCCGAGCCTGAAATGTCTATCACGCTCCATGATTTGGGTCACGATGGTCCTCCCAGTCTCTCCCACGTAAGCCAAGCCACATTTGCAAGGAATGCGATAAACTCCTGGAAGCTACTGAAAATCACACACCAGGAAAGCTTCAGATATGTTTCAAGAGTTAATTGCCTTAAGTTTTAAACTGTGCCAAAACTTCCCCCTCCCACTCTGTAAAAACCACTCATCGCCAAAAGACTCGCAAACGCCGTCACGACTATCCCTCGTGCACTGTGGTCTCGCGTTTCGCTGTCTCGCGTTCACTGTCCGAAATGGGACCATCAACTCACTTTTATACTGAAAGAGGCAGTGGTGCACTCTATTCTGATCGACTCAATGCTAGTGCCATTTCCTCCACCCATCAACAAGGACAAGGAATTCCCCAACTACCCCCAACTCCTGCATTAGTCAGCTGACTCCCCTCAATCGCCTGCAGTTCCGACTCAACGCTATGCCCGGCCTTATTTGAAACTGACCACGGCCGTGAAAGGACCTGCTGTGCTGCAGTTGTGACTTGTGTTTGTCTTCTATAGATCAAATTAACAGTATTTAGTCTATGGGCTTGTTTTCAATTGTAATACTTGTTTGTTATATAAATGATCTTACTTGAAGTTAATCAATTGGATAAGGTTGTTGTTATTTTTCTCTGGTTTCCGCCCGCCAGTCACAGTCAATTCTCCCACGACATCAAGTTTTAGTAACTTGCGTCGCAAAACATCAATGATATTCTTCCTTTACATCCATCAATTCCTCCATTCCATTGTGCTATCCATAGGAAAGTAAGGAAATGTCAGGGTTAAATGATAGGTTTGTTATTTTGGTCATCAGGCTTCACTTTGATGATGTAGTGCCCTCTCCATATACCACAAAGAAACCAACCAAAGTAAACCACTGCATTTTAGGACAACAGTAATTGTTTTCCATATTTGATTATATAGAAGTTACTTAAGTAAGTTACCCACAAGACATAATAGACAACATAAATAAAATAATACATTTCAATACTATGTCAAAATAGTGTGTTGACTTCTCAGGATCAATAACACATTGTCTTCCACAGTGACCTCGATCCCCTAGGCCAGGGGTGGCGAACCTTATGGTGATTGAGTGCCTAAGTTTATGAAATAAGAGTATACTCGCTCGACTCGCATGCCTACCCATTGAGTGAGATAGAGGTATCCCTTAGTGCCCTCCCAGCTCCATGTGCTGAAATAATTGCTCCGCGTGCCATAGGTTCCCCACTCCCGCCCTAGGCAATCACTAGCTCAGCAAATGTCAAAACACTCAATTCCAACTGAACCACGAAATTCCCAGTTTCCCAAAAGGATGACTTAAAATATAATTTCAAATAGAAGACAAGAGAAGACTACTCACACTACTGTGAAAGGCGTGGTCAGAAATGTTGGAGAGCAATCAACCAAGATAGTGTTGGAACCCCATGGCAAATAATGCAAGCAGCAAAACACCAAAATAAATGACACAGGACCTTTTTTCTATAGCATCAATAAATTATACAGGAAACCAAAAAGATGCACTAAGTAGCAATGCAAGTTTATGATCTTAATGACAATGACTGATCATCCTTACTAGGCAGTTCATCAAGCAAACTCACTGAAATATGAAATGTTAATAAATCTCAAAAAAATGTTTGTATTTTGTTCAATTTGTGCTGTTGTCATAGATAGTGTTCACGAATAAATTGAATTTCATTGCTAGTTAGACCATGTATATCCCTCTCATTTGCTCACTTCTTTCAGCTTGAGATATTTATTTTGGTGGTATATCCCTAAGTTGCCATGTCATTATCTTCTCTTTATTACTTGCATTGGCTGGAGCAATTAAACTCTCCAAAAATACTTTGCCAAACGTTTGTCAACTCATATATCACTGCTATGTAATGAGTAATCACTGACATGTTTCCATCCTCTCAGGTTGAAAAGCAATTATGTCAATGGATTTGCCTGCTGTATGCTAACCTTGATTCCTTGCCAACCCCTCATATGCATGCCTTCCTCATAATGGCACACATCTCATCCACATGTAAACACAGCAACTGAAGAAGTGAATTCATCAAGTTTGGAGATAAGAAAATACTACAATTACTTGAAGCATTTACGTCTCCACTGTGACATGCTACTTGTACAAATCCAGTTATTACTGCTGCTAATTGCACCTACTCTCTGCAAAAAAAGCAAGATACCCGAGTTTGAGATGCTCTATCGTCCAAATGAGGAAACCGATTTCAATGCAGTAAAATTCATAAAAGAGATTGTTCATTTCTATGTAGGATGATGTACATTAAAAAATCCTCCGCCCGTTAGTATTTCCTGTACTTCATTTTTTCTCAAAAAAAAGTATCAGTTTTGTGCACATAAAATACAGTTGTCCCATTTTGAGCGCTTGGAATACCCGTAATTTTCGTTCCAATAACTTGAAATTTTGGTATAAGAAAGCCAAATCTATTCCTGTTTGCAGAAAAAAAATTGTTTGTATCTTTAAAATTAAACAAGTCATTGTAGACAACACAAACCTCTGCGAGCTTCGAAACTAATGGCTCAATTGAAAATTGATTGAAACTGTAGTGTGCTCTATAATGGAAGTAATACGGGTACTTAGATCATGTAGAACAGTATCATTGATATAGCCAATTTTGTCTATTATTTATCGGCATGTTTCGCAAAGTGTACCGGTAGCTCTGCTGCGGTGGAGTGAGAGGAAACGAGCTGCGTGGTTGCCACTCACTTGCAGTTGCGCGGTTCATTTAAATGTCCACTCACGTAGGGTAAAAGTGCATGTCTATACTAAGCTTGTATCTCTTCAAGACATCTCGTTCTACCACTTCTATCTCATTTGATAGGAAAACTGAGAATTGTTTGATAGTACCTTAAGTGGAAGTGAATGAGCTGAGAATAGAATCATAACTTCTTCACGGATGTCTGCATGAAATTCCTTTAGCTGCTCCTTGATCCTCTCGGATATGGTCTTGGCGAGAAGGGGATGAGTGGACCACCGTTCAATGAGATTCCATTTCATTTTCGATGGCTCTTTCCTGGATTAATAGTAATAATGTTTAAAACAGACTATTCATTGTTATCATAAAAAAACCATCGTGAAAATTTAGTCATCCTTCCATTTCATCAAGAAAATACTTTTATTTATATATATATGGAAATGAACACCCATATCACAGGTTTAATATGGTTGTTCAATCAAACAAGATACAAAAAAAGATTAATTTCTGAGGCATCTAACAGTATTAGAGAGATGAATGAGATCTGAGGGAATGTATACATTTGAAAAGAAATCTATTCCACTTGGAAGACTGTAGTCTACCCTCATCATTTTATATAAGAGTGTATGTAAGCAATAGCTAGTTCAAGTACAGGGTACGAAATATTGGTCTTTCTAGCAGATAAGTATTAACATTAATCTTGCATTACATAATCAGGGTAAGCAGTGTTTTCCATTCCATGATTTAAAAATAGATAAGAAGCATTGTCACTTCTTACTGGATGTTTCATCAAATAAGTCATCCACTAGGTGTGACTGCAGTCCAGATTCACACTCTGTTTATGCATATGTCCATCTTGAAAGCCAGTATTTTCAATCAAACATCACAGTACAGTATCAATTCAATGCAAGGGATATGAATTTAAAATTTAAGAGAAAGACCATGCAAACATAGAAACATGATTGACAAATGAGCTGAGTTTTTTACAAGCATTGCTTAGGCAAAGAGTTCTCAGATATGTATCCAATTGGGTTAAGAAGTCAAATACCAACGTCACAGATTACCAAATCTGGCATCATGTTCAGAGAGAAATGACCCAGTTGGAAAACTCTTTCTATACACAGTCATAAATTTGCCCAACTCAAGTGATTGCTCATTGGCTGTTCCTGTTCGTTGAAATGCAAAATGATTCCTGGCAGGGTCACAGACCCAAAAACTCTTCAATCTTAAGAGATACGATTCTAAAAAAAAGTAAATACATGTATCATTTGAAAGTGATAGAAGAAATTAGATCTCTTCATAAATTTCTTCTGAGATTCAAAACTACAGTAGGAGGATGATATGAATATGGGAGCATCCAGTAATTACGTGAGGCGTTTAGGAGGGCAGGGGGGTTGAGCCGAATCTCACGTGGGGGCGATGGGGGGTCTCGGCAAATATCACGTAATTTTTTTTCCACAAGAAACAGTGTAAAATTGTGAGAAAACTGGGTTAAATTAAGTAAAAATTAAGTAAAACATGTTTCTCTACTTAAATATGGCTAAATTCTACACAATAATATTAATCGGGGTTATGCGAACGCCACAAAGTAGCACAGTAGCCCCTCCATTGTTTAGCCACCACTGGCCAGCCAAACGTGCGACTCGAACACTGCGGCATACGAGCTGTTCTGAGTAGTCTTAAATACTAGTTTTTGCAAGTCTTAAATAAAAATAATTAAGCAAATTATGTTTTTTTAATAAATGCAATGCAATCAAGCACAGATTAACATATTTAACCTAAAAATACGCATTTTGATAAATCTCAAGTGAGATTAGGGGGAGGGGGTCAAGCCAAATCTCACGACATCTCTCCAAGGGGGGAGGGTGTGTCGAAAAATCGCTAAAATCGCCTCACGTAATTAATGGACTATGAAATACAGTTGCTTGATACAGACAACAGCTGAGTAACAAATTACAAAACTTACCTGCGAGAATAAAAATCATAAATAGCATTTAGGCTTGAACCTGTAGTGGCACAAGAATACTGAGGGTACTGAGAGAAAGCTATAACTCTCTCTAAACCATCACTGAAAAAAATGAAAGAAGGATACAATAAGGGTAGAGAAAACATGTCAACAAAACATTTATCATTTTAAATTGAGGCAGCAAGTAGCCCAACCAATGACAGACTCTTACAAAAATTAAAGTTAAATTTTCAAACCCAAAAAAAATTATTACAGGGTTTGATTTGGAGCCACATACAACTTTTTTTTCCATTTATTAGGACTTCTTATCAAATGACTCAAGATAATTTTTTCAGCGGTGAAAAATGAAGAATGAAAGAATTACAAGGACACCCAAAATGTGATCTGAGAATTTCCTTCAAAAACAGTACAACTGCAAATGAATCTCTAATCAAAGGCAGTTGAGTCAGCCATTTTATTTTTCAAAAATTACCGCACATGCGTGACTTAGAAGCTGCCACATATGACTGAGGAGTTTCTCGATATATCCTATGCCTCTTATGTCTTCAAAAGTCTGTCCTGTACAAAGTGGTGCCTCAGACCAAGAGAAAAGATAATGGAATAAGAGCTGAAGGACAAGGAAGTGCTCATTACTCAAGGAGGTAGACGAGGAGATGCTCGTTACTGGCAATAACCTTGAAAGACTGCACGAGTGCTATGGTTTAATGTCCACTTTAATAAGCAGTCTTTTATTAATACTACAACTGCAAATGAATTGCAAATCAAAGGTATTTGTGTCAGCTAATTTATTTAAAATAGATAAATTATAGGATTAGTTGTGAAAGGATTAGGATTAGCTGTGAAAGACTGCATGAGGACCATAGTTTAATGTCCCTACTAATGGATATAGAAGTTTATGGTCCCCTCAAAGCATTCACGTATGGATTAAACTACTACTGACACATTTTTGTAATAACCACACCCCAAACCTGGCCCCTCCTTTTATGGAGCCAGTGCTTTTCCCATTATTCTAATCTGAAACCTGCCTCACATACAATGAAAAATATCAACCATTATCTTTCAATAACAAGCAGTGATCATCAAGATGAATCCCTGCTGAATCTTTGTGTGGAAACATTTACTCTTAGATGCACAAAATCTAACCTCGCTATTCAGATCCGATCATTTCTTGGATGCATGCAAACAAAATTCCACAGGGCTCAGCACAGAATTTATTAAAACAATGTTTACCTTTCCATCTCTTCGAGGGTGACCTCTGTAAGAGGATCTGCATACCGAAATGCCACATAGGGCTTATGAGGGGCAGTGCTGGGAGAAAGCTGATTTAATTTTTCACAAAGTAATTCTCCCTGGAAATGAAAGAGTTGTTATGTTTCATTCTATAAATATTAAGTCACTTATCCTCTATATTGACGATGTATTTGTAATGAATAAGAGTAAATGGAATTATGTAATACATAACCAGAACAACATCCATGATGGAATTGAGGCACTCAATTTCAAGGAGAATGTGTTCATAAGCTTAGGCCTAAACGCTCACAGTAATTACAGATGCTCAATATGGCAGAGATTGCTTCACAGCCACACTTACGCCAAATATATGCAGACTCACCCCTGGTTCTAAGATCTCATGTCCATTTGACAAAACATGCTTGAAATGACATCCATCATCTTCTCCAAAAAAACTAAAAATTCCTCCTCAAAAATGCAGTGATTATATATAATGGGAAATATGTATCTACAAATCAGATTCATGAGGTCTCAGGATGATGAGTGAAGATGATATAAAAAAATTAATTGACTGAAGGCAATGAGGAGATTTTACCCTTCAGCTGTGGGGAACGTACTTGTACGTGTGTACGGGCAACTGCGGGAAAAACATACTTGTACGTTCAACCCTCTCTTCTTACCTGCTCCCCAAACCCCTTCTTATCTTTATGGCTCAAACTCTTTCTTCCTTAAGGGGGACAATTGGCAATCCTCATTTCCTACCCGGATGAGTCCCTCCCTCGCTCGTCAGCAGTCGCATTCCATTGCCATGAGCTACCAATCTCTTTCCTCTGGTAGTCTTACCAGAGCACAATGTGTGTAAAAATCAACGGATTTCCTTGTTGTTGGGTATCAAATTAAACAGTAAATTATGAACAAACTTCATATGAAACTTATTTTGCAGATTTTCGCCGATTAAAAAATTTGGCCAAATTAATTGATGTTCCACTAATCCGTCCCTTATCGGGTGGGGTCCTTTCCGCAAAACCTTACGAAAAGGGTCGGGAGGGGATTGCAAGGGTCTTCTACCTGCTCTGTCCCTCGCAGCGGAAAAGAGGGACTGGCCTCCTTCGAATATTTCCCGCACACAGTGGAAGACTTGCGATCTAGCTGCCGCAGCTGAAGGGTTAAGACTGACTCAGTATACAACATGAGAGGACTAAATCTTCTAGATTCACCGGGAAAGTACAAGAATTTTCTGTTAGATTCTAATTTCCTCGAAGACAAATAGAAGGCACGGCAAGCCAAAAGAGTACCCTGAGGAAAAAAACCAGATGATATTAGGCTAACCACGGTGAAAGTATATAAGTATACGAAAGTATATCTCATATTATCGGGCGAATTTTCAGAAGTTACTCATTTTAACTAGAGGCCCCAAATGAAAATGCTACACTCCATAGTTACCTTTTGTGAGGTAAAAAGAGGGTAGATGAGCCATGGCCAAGACAATTCAATTGAATATCATGGTGAACCAAGGCGAAAAAAGTTTTTCTGAAGATTCTCACACCACCTGAGTTTTCCCCAGAGTAAGACCTTTTTGTCCATTAGGTTAGGGATTTCAGTCCAGGCAACACCAATAAGGACATCCCCTCACAGAAACATCACACGTAGAGATGGGCCATTTAGAAAATTACTGTAGTAACTGTTTTTCCTAATTTGCCACCTGAAAATTACTGAAATTTTCCGCAACATTCATCTTCGTATCAGATATTTTTCATACTGATGTATTACAAACATATTATTTTAAACCAAGTTAATATAAATTTCATACAATCTTGATGAGGTAATGATCCCATAAATTAAGGCATGCACACCTCATTTGTGGAATACTTTTAAGATTTTACTTGCGAGATATTTGTGGGGCTATTCCCATACAGCACAGTTTGAGTTTTACTCGTGCCTCTTAGACATATTTCTCATAGTTCGTATTCAACAAGAATTATCTGCGTCCCGCTCCGGCTGTTTCAACAGTTTGAACAAAAATTTCCCATTCCATGAAAAAAGAATTTCAAATTGCACGTGGGCAGCCATATTTTTAAATATTTTCTTTGTTTCTAACATATTAATGTTGCAATTGTCATGATTTAATTGTCGTTAACCACTTAGCATCGCTAATGGCTTTCCTATTATATCCTCCATTAGTACTTAATTGCAACAAATTAAAAATTACCGGGTAATCATGGTAATTTCCTAAATTTACTTGGTAATTTTCCTTAAATGAAAATTACAGAAATTCACCCATCCCCATTCACATGTGCCTTCCCCAGGAACCAGATAGTAATTAACAAATATCTTTCAGGACTGATTTCAGGTTATTTTTTCACTCGGGCAGGATTGATTTGTGATAATCCCTGATGCTTCTTCTTCTTGATCAAATTAATTATTGTACCTCCTCACAAAAAAAATCATAAATGCATATAAACCCCACAATGAGAACATTTTGGGGTGTAATAGCTTCCTGAAAACTTTTGTGGAAGAGAACAAAATTGTGTGAAATGTGAATGATGTGAAGTGCTATGCATGAAGCTTCAGCAAACTAAATTTTAGATTGATAATTTCCTATTCTAATATTCAAAACATTTATAGTTAGGCTTAGATTTGGAACATTCTCCCCCTTTAAGCAAGTGGTCGGGACCTGAAATGACCCATGGCCCCCTTGCCCTGCAGGTGTGAATCTCACATGCCAAAGAGATTCAAACCAAGGTTCTATTCCCACCACCTCACAGCAGTGAGAGCAACCTTTAAGAGGAGGGCTAAGGGGTGAAGTAAAAGACTAGACAAGAAAAGAGTACTCAGATAAGATATTGCAAAGGCTCTGTTAATTTTCATAGATTTGGGGATATGCTTCGCCGTGTGCTAGCTAGGGAGTAATTCAACAGTTGATTGTAACACCGAGCCCTTTATAGCAGGAAAGCTCACATGTAGTAAATTGGGGACAGCACTTACCATAATACTATCAGCACTGGGAAGATAATATGGGTCCAAGTAAAATTATTTCATGGCAAAAGGTATAAAACAAGTATTTTGAAAATAAATTTACATAAACTGCTAAAATGCTAACTTCTAATAAAGATATAGATCAATAAATACTCATGAGATAATAACCATGAAAGCCTTTTTAATGCTTACCTGTCGTTTGGTCCATTTCAGAATGGGTGAACCACCACCAATTTCTGAATACTTTTTCTGTATCTCTGGAGTTCTTCGCCGAGCGATATATGGGCCTAACGTTCTAAAAAAGAGGTGCAGGTAGAAGTTGATGACAGAGACAAAGAAGATAAATATACAACACCTTTCATTTTCTATAAACCTCTCTTAAGAGCAAAGAAAGTTGCATAGCTCCATTAAATATTACAGTTTGTGAAAAACTTGAGTAAAATCGTGGATTAATTCTCTAGGGGTTACTATTTTAAATTACTCCACGAACAAATAGGTGCATATGCAGTACTAATCTGATGAATTAAATATGTATTTTGAATCGTGAAGTAATGATTTATGCACGTGTCCTATATTATGTAACAGTCTTATCTTTGGAAAAATTAATTATCATCATTACCCTTGAACAGGAAGCTGTATCATGTCTCTATCTGTCATTATCCTCAATAAATAATCATGTACTTTATCAGTGGTTTGTGGGCCTCCCATGTTTATCATTAAAATTCCAGTTTTTGCCTTCTTGTCCTTCTTCTCCTTCAAATCCGGACTTGCAGATAGGTGTCTTGAACATAATGGATGCCAATATGAACTTATCTCTAAAGAAATGAAAAATAAAACAATATGCAAAGGTTTATCTTACCCTGAACCTTAGGCCTCACAAATTACAACAATAAGAATTACCTAACTTACCAAAAATATTGCATTTTCCTCCTCTTACGAAGAATGAAACACGATTTCGTAAGCTATTCATTATGAGGAAAGGCAAACCACTCAAGCAATTCTTTTTACTGTCAACCCGATAACACTACTGATCGCCCACCGTCTGCTAGGCCGCTTGAGTTGGTAGTCGCATTATGGGTCATCATTTGTTTCTCTCGCCGATTGTTTACCACGCTTCACATCCTTCACATGTCGTCGCGGGCGGGCCGCATGTTCCCTCTGGTTCCCTCTGTGTCGACAAAACAGCAGTCCTCTCATGTTCGCATTTTGAATTTTGGACGTATTTTTATTCTTTAGATATATTTTTTACTGGGGAGATATGTCATCAGAAGAGGTGAACTCTTCGGAATTAGGGACGAAAGACTAGTTAGTATATTAGAGTTATCTTGCTTAAACGAATATTGTTGGGACCTGTATTCTAATATTTATTTTTCAGTTGGGATGACGCGTATTCTACCGAAATAAAAAACTTTAGAGAATTTGGGGATGTCGGTGATATTTGGTTTGGAGAGGGATGTGCTTTAAGAATAACTCGGTCGGTACTCGTTCAGTCTTTGTCGATTTGTTCGTGTTCCTATGTATATCCCTAGTGAATATGGTAAATCTTTGTTTTATCAGGTGGCTTGAGTCCAATAATGTCGATAAGAGTGTAAGTGTAATTGACCTCGGTTGTGGAAATGGGATGTTCTTGATGAAGCTGGTCAGTATCCTGTGGTGATGAGTGAAAAGTTACGGTACGGTGGATAGATTATGATTACTTTACCATGATCATTTTCGCAGGCTGAGAATGGATGGAAAGATTTAACTGGCGTTGACTATTCTCAGAATGCAGTTAAGCTTGCCAGCGATATTGCTCAATCTGAGGGGTGCTCAATCACTTACAAGGTAACTATTGTTATTTAATAGTTCATTTTCTGCAGATTAATCCAGTCTCAACGTTGTATAATGGTAGCAAAGTTTAAAAGCATCGACTGAATAGGATTACTCATTCAATACTAAATTTGAGTGTATTTACGCTTCCAGTAATCGTGAAATGCAAACGCTATTGAAAGTATAAATGCCTTTGTCGGCAAAAGTTGACGATACATTGGGGTTGCTACAGATCTGGAAAAGGAATCGGATATAGGCCTGGAAAATGTGAAAAGGTAATGGAAAATGAGAAATTTGACTTGAAAACTACTTTCCCTAGTCAAAATTTGATAGTTTTCAATGAAAGAAGTTCAACCTTCTAGTCACTCTGTTTTTGTGTGGACTTAAAGTTTTCATTACCTTACCTTAATGAGGCTGTGGAGCTCCTATTTGGTGTTTCGTTATGGATTTCGCTCTAAGCTAACTTTCCGGTTCTGTTTGTTACACTCATGCTAAGGAAGTAGCAATATTGATATAATTCTCCTAGGATTGTGTCCTGGTAATTTATGGTCCACATCGTGGCCGAGACATGAAAATAATCAGGGTTACTGCAGACCTGGAAAAGTCAGAAAAATGGCAATGGGCATGGAGAAGTTGTGGGAAATGAGAATTTAACCAGGAAATTCACTTTTCCGAGTCATAAGCTGTTTGTCTGAGTGATAAGAGGAAATCAGTGGGAACGGATGACACGAACCTACCATTTTAGTCTCTACCCTAATTCTGATGACATTTGATTTGTTTATCCTCTGATTGCATATACAGGTTTACTTATTAGCTACTCCCAAGTAATAATGACCCCCAGTATGAGGCAGAAAATAATCATAAGGAAGGACATATTTGTGGAACCATGAGCTGCCAAATTTCTGAGAAACCATAGTTTTTAGCTGTGATAGCCTTACTTCACAACATGATATAAGGTCATCAAACACTTTTTGCACGTACACACTTCACAATGTGAAGTAAAGTACAGTAGACCCTCACAATACGATATTAATCCCTTCCGGGGGACCGATCGTAAAGTGAATTCCATCGTATATTGAATCGGCATTATTTCCGGACGAGGAATTGGTTTAAAGAGCATCAGTGCCAATCCATTCAGTGTATGCGTCAGAGCCAATGCATACGAAATATCCTGGATTAAAATTATTTAAAAAGTTATTAAACCAGTATTTTAAACAAAATTGGAGAAATTTGAAATTTTAAAAAGCGAGCAAAAATCAGCTCAGATCATAAGTCGAACCAATCGTAAAATACGAAAGCGGGGGTCTTCTGTATATAAGCAAACTACCCACTTCCTGATACATCCCAATTGTGCCTTTGACATCATCATCACAGGCCATTATCTTGGGATTGGATACAGTTTTACACTGAATGGCTCTATCTGCTGACATCTTCATCCCTACAAATTTCTCTGTTTCCGTCTCATTCAGTATTTTCTCCATGTATATCTTCCTAGGTTCCACTCTACTCCTTTTCACTAGTAATCCTTCAAATGCTGTAATCATTTGATGCTGATGTCTAATTATGTGCCCAACTCGTATGAATCTACTTTTCTGTGGAGTTCTGATTATATTTATTTCTTCTTGTGAACTCCTCAATAACTCATCGTTAAATGAATGATCACTGCATGTAACGTTATCATCATTCTGCCACATCTGAATATGTAGCAGAAGTTGAGGCAAGAAGTTGCCACTAAAGATTGAGTTTGCACTTTTGGACCTTAGGCAATTTGGCATCATTGCTGAGATGTTTCTTTTGTCTTCACATAATGGAAGACCTTGACTGGTACCTACACAGAAAATCTACCTTGAAAAAATATAATATCTGGTACTTCACTAATTATAAAGCTGGGCAAGGGCCTAGCCTCATTGAAACACCAGTTCCCGTAAGATCACTGAAGTTAACCCTTTGAGTGCGGTATGACGTGATATCACGTCATGGTTTTCTTTGGGCTGGTGCTGATGACGTTATATCACGTCAAGGGTAACATGAGTGTTATGACGTCTTCAGCACCAGCGCAAAGACAACCATGACGTGATAACACGTCATGCCGCACTCAAAGGGTTAAGCAATGTTGGGCCCGGGCAAGGGTTGGATGGGTGACCATTCATACCTTCACCGTGGCGCTCTTGTCCCCTGTCTGCAATTGGCAGGCAGGTTAAACATGGGGTTGGCACAATGGACCACTCAAGGTCTACGTGCCCGAGCTCCTGTCAAAGGCTCCCCCAACTAACAATCTAACTCTAATTATAAAGCTAGCATCAATTGTGGCCATAGACTCCAGGAACTAATCTTCCATTCGAAAATTGTCTCGTCTCTCATGTGGCATAATATTCTGGCAGTGTCAAACCTTTACTAAAAAGGCCCTTAAAGCTATACTGTGCCTCTGTTTCCATACCCCAGGTTGGCCCCCTTTTAGGAAGCCGGTCATTCACTTCCTTCACTTTATATTCTGAACTAGCCTATCTTTGTTAAACAAAACTACCACGTTTTCCCCACCAGCCATGAAATGCACTCCCACAATACTTGAGTGAGTAAAAATATTTAAATTGGTACATATTCCCTATCCACTGATCAGAAAGACCCACAGCTACAGCATATAACACCTTACCAGCCAATTTGAAACTTCTCCCATCCATTTCATCTTTCAAAAACCTTGGAGGGGATCGGGTTGGTGTGGTGGCTAGAGTACACGCTTACCACATGGGTGGCCAGGGTTCAAATCCCTGCATAGGCGGATGTTTTTCAGAGGAACCCGATCTCCACTTGAGTGTCTTGTGGAGGGCACTTCAAATAGAGTACTCCGTCTGTCGAATGAGACTCTAAGCTGTGGTCCCCTTGGTGCCTTTCGTTAAGAGTAGGCTAATGTCGTCGCTTGAGTTACAGTAGACATTCCTACCATTTGTGTGTGTATGCCTTTTTATGTATTGTATATATTTTTATGTTTTTGTCCTATGATACATATCAATAAATCATAAAATCAATTTGATGATTTCTATGTTACTTTGCAACCTACAGAAGTAAAACTATATGTATGTATGTCTACAGCGTGCATGTTGGACATGCCTCAGTTAACTCCTGGGTTAATTCTGATTGGTAAATAGTCAACACAGGGGAGATGTCCAAAGATGGGAATGGGGAAATGCATAAAAAATGATGAAATAATATTTGACATTTCTTTGACTGATAATTATTATATTATAATTCAGTTTATGGTGTGACTTTTCTGACTCTTCTTGGGATTAGGGAACAATAATTTGTGATAATTCCCAGATATGTAGAGGAAGGAATTCCTGTCTGAATGATTGGGCATGGTGCAATTATACAACTTCAATGTCACCTCCTTCCCTAACTGTTTCACCTAGGCTTATCAGGACATTTCAGTTTTGGAAGATATTCACCCTCATGTGTAGAGTTTGCAATATCAGTTGGCAGTAACTTGATTTTTACATCTCTAAATACGTTATCTGGCTGGCTCATATAAAGCTTTTTAATATTTGTTCTCTCACTAAAACTTACTGTTATAGATAAGAATCTAGGTAGCTGATGTTATAATGTTTTCCTTGATTAAATTACCTTTAAGTCGTGCGTTAAATTTAGTGGATTATGGAGCTTGGTTGATTGGCTTTATGTGTTTTGCCTTAGTAGAGAACAGTGATTCTTTTTACTTCACTTTAATCAATTCTTATTTCCTAGGTTTGGGACATTCTCTCCTCTGAAGAAGTTTTCCTGAAGGAACAATTCACAATAGCTCACGACAAGGGCACTTATGATGTTGTATACCTTTCACCTGGTGATAAGACTCTGGCTAGACAAAAATATATCAGTAACGTTAAGAGGATACTCAAACCGAATGGACTTCTTATTATGACATCTTGTAATTTGACAGAAGAGGAATTAAGAGCTTCATTTTGTCCTGCTGGTAACCATAATTTTACTCTGGCCTTCATTCTATAATTTTTAAAGAATGCCTGAAATATGGAGAACGCATCTTAATAATAATGTGAGAAAAACTTGAACCCAAGTTTCTTGTATGACTGGGAAGAAACCTTTGATTTGAATGAACACCTCTCATTAAATGAAACTACATTGCATGCTTAGAAATATGGGATAATAAATTGACATGTAAAAAGTCCTTCAATTATGTTTACCTGCGATTATGGAAGTATACATAGTGAATAGAATACAAGACAAAATTTAGAGTCTGTGATATGTTGAAGTGGGCATTGTAGCTGTGATTTTTGTTTTTTTTTTCCCATCTTAGAATGAAAAAGAATAAATGTGCATCGCTCATGGTATCTATTCAGTTCTTGTGGGGCCCTAGCAAGCAGGTTGTTGTGGCATCAGTTATGGCCAGATTTGTGGGGCTTTCATGATGGAGTCCTACAACCTTTTGGAATGTCTTAAAAAAAATCATTCTCTCAGTTTAAGAATTGTGGTGGTGAAGTTTTTCTTAAGTTTTGCTTTCTCTGCGGCTTGTAAATCAGTACCTATCAGAAAGGGAATTTCATTGCCTCATAGAAATGGAGCACGCATGATGCGATAAATCATTTTTGTAATGTAGAAATAAAATGAGCAATTTTCCACAAAGAGAAAATTTACTTTGACCTGGGTTTCAATGTTTATATATCATCATCCTGGTCACCCTGATGATGTATAAACATTAAAACCTGGGTCAAAGTAAATTTTCTCTTTGTGGAAAACTGCTCATTTTGTCAGTATTATGCAGAAATTCCACTCATTGTCACAGGAATCTTTGAATTTTATAATCATTTTGTCTTTGTAATCATTTCTGGCATCTGTAATATGTTGCATTCTAATAAAACTAGGGTTATAAATCATTTTTAGCAAGAAAGGTGTGACTTACCTGTGGGCTTTCGTAGTCACTATGACTGTCTTTCCTTTTCTGATGCCACATACCTCTAAGTTGTGGTTGGAATAGATTTTTTTTCTCAGGACCTAGTCTTGACATTTTTGAAGGTCTCTTTCCATTCATATTATATCTCTTGGCTTTGGAAAAATCTCAAGAAGAGTGATTTCTTTTCAAAATCTTACTTGATTGAATACCTGGATATGCTTCCATAATCTTGTTTTGTCATGGGCACCGGCACTTACAGAGTCATTTTTTTGCTGTCATTGGTTATGTCCTTTTCATATTCTTCATTAATATGTTCTTCAAAGACTAAGTTAATCATCAGTTTTTTTTAGTGCTCGAATTTTAATATATCCAAATGGCAATGAATGTAGAAATGGTGAACAAAGTTTTTCCATGACAATTCTTTTGTCAACTTATTGTTTTAATTGAGTTATAGGAGCCATAATTAATGTACATGCATGAAAAATTGCATATTGTCCATCTTCTGAATAAAGCCTCAGGAGTACTCAAATCAGTATCAACATCAATGTAATACCTCGAAGTTGAAAGCTAAAATAGGTTCTAATTCTTTTTTTGCTCTGTGCCTTAGGGAAATATTGTTACATACTTTTGCCTGGGATGTAGCTGAATATTGTTACTTTAGCAAAAACTCAAATACTTTTGTTTCTTCATTTGAATTAGGAAGCTTAGGGGCTTTGTGTTGCTGTGTATGCACTTTGTATCATCAATGAACATGATGCTCAATTTTATTCCTATTCCAGGTTTTGAGGTCGTTGCATTAATTCCTGGTCCACAGTTTCAGTTTGGTGGTAGCTGTGGTAACAAAGTGACATCAATAGTTTTTAAAAAGTCCGAGAATGATTGAGGACTGACTCTCCGATTTAAATGTGCTATGACTTAATATACTGTATCAAGAAGGAATTTAAGGCTGCTATTCTAAATGAAATGGCATTAACGCTATCTGCCAGAAATAGCTTTCGTTTCGCTTAGTTTAGAAGAATAACACGATATTCTTTGAAAGAAAAACATAATGAAAGTTACTTCTGGCAGGTAGTTTTAACGCTATTTCATTTAGAATGGCAGTCTAAGTATTTTTTACCAGTCAACAACATGTTGTATAATATAAAATATTATGCCAGATTACTGATATTTTATTGAATTTTTAACTGTACATCTGAGTGAAAACTCGTGTGTTAAATGCTTTCCTTTAATTGTTCCGGGCATGAATGAGATAAGTTTTATTTAGATTAAGGGTTTTAGTTTTGCCTATTGTTTCAACCTTTAATAACCTCTTCATTTAACTTTAATGGGACTTTCTTGGTGAAGTTACTTTTTCACCTGGTGAGGCCACCTTGCAAGGCCACCTTTTGCTGTTGCCTCACCTGTTATGCTCATTTCTTACTTTGGAAGTATGGAGAGGGTGTTATGCAAGCTGAGCCACCAGTTACCTTGGTTTGACCCTCTGGTGTGGGAGTTACACATCTTTTCAGGGCTACTTAGTGCAATTCTATGTCATAGTATACAATTTACAGAACAAGCATTGCAAGATAGCTCAGCAAGATAGCCTTGCAAGGTAAATACTGGTGGCTTAGGTGATCCTAAGCATTTGATTGCTGCTAAAATACTCAGGGAAAACATTTTTCTCAGGTAACCTTCTTTATGGTGATGATTACTGTAGTTCTCATTGTACTTATTCTTAGGAGAATTCTGTTGAGGGACTTGATCCAAATTTTGGTACTTCTGTGCTAATGCTATTGAAGAGGTTGTGTAAGAAAATACCTGCTGTAATATATCTTGTTCCTGAGTTTTCAACAACATGTATAGCCAAGGGATAGAAGCAATCAGATTACAAATTCTTTCCAATCCACTATTAGCATGTACTTAAGCATAAATTTGCGACAGATTGAATAATTTTTATAGATATAATTAATGAATTTAAACACCTTAATTCTGCCAAAATTCAGATTGACTTCTATTCTATCAGACAGAATTCTAACACTGAACACTTCAATTAATTTATTTTTTGTAATCTGTGGTCCTCAATACTTCATGTTTAACTCTAATCTCATTAACTTATCTTTCCCATGATTCAGACATATTTTGTTTCCTCTAATCTTCAACATTGTCTCTAGAATCTTTTACTTCTGTTAAAAGGAAATTGGAAAGACTCAGTCAGGGATGTTAAACGAAACCGGAACCAAGCATTTAGTATCGTTCCGGAACGAAACTACAAGCTTCCTTTTTTTACTCTAGTTTCGGTTCGGAAAGAAACTTTATGTACAGCTTGACTTTAGTTTCGTTAACAGAACAAAAGTAGAATTTTGAACAAAATATAACGTTCCAGAACCGTTCCTTCTTTTGAATAGTTTCAGTTCAAGTGACGTGGTGGATGGACTTTCGGTTCACACTCATGGTTCCGGGCCTAATCGAGGCTTATCTCAGGGTATCGTATCTCAGCGTGTCGTCGTTACTCACACAGCAACAGCGTAAATGATGTGAATCCTTATGGTACCCCTACAAAGAAAGCTTGAAACCAGCGCAACAATGGAACTATTGGAATACCATAACAGCGAACATCTTACGCATCTCAAAAACAGATTACTTACGAACGGCAGCATCAGGATTGTGTAACTACTAGGAACAATGTAAAATACAATAATTTCAGAGATGGCAACGAGTGTAATATTTGAAATTAAAATTTTATGCGATCTCCGTAATCGGAGAAATGTAGGGTATTTTAAAATAATTTATTTTTACTGAAAATTATTAATTCACGAATAATATTAATATCACGATTTCAAGATATCCATCAATCAGTTGGGGGGGAGGGGGTGTCGCAGCACAGTGGCTCATGGTAGGCGCCTCATTTCCACCGGACACATGGTGGGACACTTAGCATGATAGCTGTTCAGATATCCCGAGAGTTTCATTTTTCCGATTATTTCAAGATTAATCTGCTGGCATACTATAAGGATTCCCATAGTTTGTTTATTTATTTATTTACAAAGATCACTATGAATAGACAAATGTCAGGTGGCACTGTAAGGTCATGTCATGAGATACTATGTGAGGCGAAATATAAACAAAATCATAGATAATCAAAAACATCATGAAATATACACATAGATATTTATATCACCGATCAAATTGCATAAATTGTGCACATCAAAGTCCTTGCATGAATTTATTATATTTCTTTTTGAATTCCTATATGTTATTGTTTACGCTGTTGATGTGCTAGTGCATGAAGGGATATTCGTCAACAATTTCTTGAGATCAACCCCGAGCGAGCCATTGTACATCCCCTCCATACCGTTAGAGAGATTGTACTGTTCTGTACAGAATACAGTCAAACCAACAATTCCTCCGCAGGCTAAATTTTTTTGCCATTAATTGCATAAAAATGCTGGTATATTTCCATTTTCTTCCATTGCTACCAAACATGATGAAATGCCTTGACTAGCACCCCAAATCTTACCAAAAGTGGAATACATGACATGACGGCAGGTCATTTTGAAAATTCAATATACACTTTTAAAATTCTCGGAACGAAAGCCAGAACCATGGGGGGAAGGTGGGGATGAAACTTTTCCTAGCCCGAACCAAAAGCGGAACTGTTCCTCTTTTGTTCCTATGGGTTTTCGTTCGAAATACTTTTGTTCCACTTTCATTCCAGAACTACTTTCGTTTCAAGATTTTCGTTCCTACTTTAGGTTCGGTTCTGTAAACCAAAACTTTATCTGAACCCACTCTGAACCATTCCGGAACCATGACTTTAGTTTTGTTTAACATCCCTGGACTCAGGACTTGAATGACATCCAGATTGTCAAACTTTTTAGTTAGTATTTATTTCCTATGATTTATAATACATGTATATACATTTGGATCAATGTCTTCTATGTCACACATCAGAAAAGGAAACTTATCATAAGCCACCATTTTCCTACTTCAATGTGATGCCAATGACTGCTCCTATAATCAAGGTCATTACTGAAGTTGTCACAATGGCACCTGTAAGTAAACCACATGTTTAAATTATATCCTGACCTCAAAATAATTCAATTGATTCACTCTACCACTGCTTAACAATAGATACTCTTTCTCTTGTGTATGGATGCAATGAAACACCTTTAATTTTAGTTGCATTTTAATTGGGAAAAGTTTTAAATTTTTTTGTTACTTTTTCATCAATAGCTATTATGTAGTATTTATTTTACACATATATGTATTTGTTTATGGAGCACATTTTCAAATTCTACCATAGTTAGGGTATTACCTCCACTGGAAATAATTAATTCAACACATTTTACTGAATTTATGTTAGCTCCTCATGCCCTTGTTTCAAATATGCTCCTTAACCCTCTTAGTGCTGACTCCTGCCAGCGGTTCTAGCGAAAAATGTGGAGGGTAGCTTAATGAAATGTATCACTCTAGTAAAATAAATATTATAAAAGTTATTGTTTAAAATATCCATACACCGTTTTTCTTGTTGTGTATACATTGAATTAGGTAATTATCAAAAAAGACTTATACAGCATACAAAAAATAATTGTAATTATATTTGAGTGCTAAAGTTAAACAATTTTTTGCCTATGAGCCGATATATCGGCCCACCGCACTAAGAGGGTTAATTTTAGCATTAAAAATCACAAAATATATTTTTGTGTCCTGTCTGCTGACAGCTGCTAACACAAGTGTGGGAGTCAGGAATCACTTCGTTAAAACATGTATATGGAGAATGTTGCAACATCCCAACAAAGCCGGGATAATAGTAACTGCAGAGTAAAAGAAGATAAGGTGGTGTAGTGCTATTTAAGAATGATGAAGAATAAATAGACACAGAGGATCGCCAAAAAAGTGTTATGAAGAGTTGGAGATAAAAGAAGTACATAGAATGAATACTGAATAAAAAAGGGGTTAATGCACATACAGTCAACTCCCGTTTATCGGAAATGATCAGGACGGCGGCCGGTTCAGATAATGAAAGTTTCGGATAAACCGAAGTCCCACGTGAAACACCCCGAATTGCATCAATACTGCGAAATATTATCATAAAACGTGCATACATAAAATGCTATTAATATGGTTGTGAACAAGCCAACATGTTTTTGATTGAAAAATTTTTGTTGACGAGTTAAAAAGGCCACAAAGTATGGTTGAAAAGTCAAATATTTTAAACCGGAATTTTACCGTCGGAATGAGCGGCTGCATGTGCAAGATTGGTACGCGTTATGGTCGGACGGACGGATGGATCGTGCGGAGCGTGAACATGCGAACGATCGTTGACTTGAATAGTGCCACTGCGTAATTCACATGGTTGATAGAGTATGTAAATATATAAAGAGGTGTTACCACCAAATAATTAATGGGTCGCCATGGTATTCATTGGATGAAGATCGGGTAGGGGCAGTTGGAAAATTTTGTTCGGATAAACGGGAGTTTACTGTATTTTGCTTTGCAGTGACCAGTTTACATCAGTAATGGAAGGGGAAAGGGATTGGAAGTATTACTGAGGAAGGCCCAGAAATGGAATACATAAAGCATACATGTTATGAAGGCCCTAAAAGTGAAAAATTATATAGGAATGAAGTGGTTGGTTGATAAGATAATGGTGTAGAGCTGCAGCTAACCAATCTTCAGATTGATGTATTTTTATCATATTGAGTATGCTTTTATAATAAGCAGGCTCCTGGCAGTGCTCAGATGTAAGGGTGGTGGATGTGCACATAATGGTGGACAGTTGGCCCCTTATTTGAACTTGAGAGGAGCAAGTTGCTCTCTTATTGTCTGCTGCTCTCTATGCCCAAAAATGCAAACTAATTTCAAACTCATTTTCTGTGAATTAAGCCGGTTAAAACTAATCTAAATACCATGTAATATTGTTGATATCCGACTATTGCCATGATTGAACACTGCAATAATGTCACTTTGCTTTGATCAATCCTTAACACTTTTGCTCTAGAAGAAGTTAGTTAACTTTCCACAGGAAGTTGATGACTCTACTCTGAATTATCCTCGTTAAAATGAGCATAAAATGAGAAATGATGGTGAGGATAGTTGAGGTAGTTGAGCCTGGAGAAGGTGGAAGTGTGAAGGAAAGGTATTAGGGTGACGGAGAAAGTAAGGAAAGGCATTAGGTTAATAGAAAAATGTGGGAAAAGGTTAGATTAAAGGATGATCACCACGGCACACCAAACAAACCGAGGCAAGGGAGGTTTGGCTACACAGCCAACTGATCTGAGAAGTGTACACGTTGGAGGTCGGAGAGCAACTTAATTTCCAAGTGGTTATTTATTTGATTTTTGTATATTAACTGCTAATTAAGTTATTTTTAAATATTCAAGTCAATTTGGTTAATTTTTCTGTTTATTTATTTGTGTTGAATTTGGCTCCATTGTTGTTTGTTGTCGAGAGGGACCGGGCATTATTAATAAAGCAGTGAACCCTTGCCATCACTTAAGACTTATTATTAAAAACCCTCACCTAAGACTTATTATTAAAACTTAACACCTACTGCCTTCTGGTTGATTTTTGCGAACCATGTGGCCTCTTCCCTCACCCTCCAAAAATTTAGGTCTGCCTCTAAGTCGCAAAGATATTTGAAAAGAATAATAGAGTGGGAGAAGTGTAAATCAGCTGTATTGGTGTTCACTGGCTGATCTTCAGATGGCCTTCAAGGTCTCCAAGTCTGACTATGTGACTTTCTTTTTGGAGATCTTCAAAGATGTTTGCGTGCTACATTATCCATGAACCCCTGATGAGCTTCAGTATCACGCTAATGACCATTGTTGCCACTCAAATGACCATTATTGAGGACACGCTGTTACATTGCATACTTTTTTGTTGAAGTGAACTACCGAATAGATGTGTGTTGTGTAGCAAAAGGAGGGAACATTTGTAAACATCATGCTCTAAACATGGAGAGTTAAGGTTTGTTGCAACAAATCCAAACTCTCTTGTCTTTACTAATGTGCATATAATACTCCTTGAAAAATTACTCTTTGAAACCTGATGAATCATGGGAATGGCCATTTATACTTATTAACCTGTGTCCATTGTTTGATTTGGACGGATATAATTTTACCTTTTCCTATACATTTCATTTGTTTTTCATCAAAGGTATACTGGTGCCTACATAGGCAGCGCTTGGTGGCGTTAACAGCCTTGCAGATGGAATTTTCAACGCGGCATCCTCCCCCAAGTTCTTCAACCAGGCAGTATTTATCATAGCCTTAAAAACAAATATTTTATTAGAAAAGAATTGGAAAGGCAGGTCATAGTTAATAGTTGAATATCATCCTCATCAATTACCATCAAGTATGCAGAATGAAACAATATGATCCAAGTCATCAAAGTGCATTAAAACTAGATTATGTAATAAATCTTAAAAGGCAAAAGCAAATGTTTATATTGGAATGTTTGAGTAGGGGGAAGGGTCCTGTTTTAATTTTGGTTCATTATCTAAACTTAGTACTTACTGGCCTCGCACTTATTTTTCTGCTGATTACCAGTCAAGTTTCCAGTGCAGGTACAAGTCTTATTTTCACATATGGATAAACTGTTAGTGCAATTAGAATTGTAAGTGCATGATTCTCCAATGCCTGGTGGTTATTCGGAAAAGAAACATGAAAAGAAATTTGAAATACGAAAATAATTCATAGAAATAGTGATTGATGGCATTTTTAGATACATGTGCATGTATGACCTAGTTTTTAGCTACGATTAGGTAATTTATTCTATTTGTTTTTATTGACAGGAAACTGATGAATTGAGACAGTATTTTGTAGCATGCCACTGGTATGAATAATTCTCTTTTTAATTTAGTAAATTCATACCTTGTCATTTCATGCGTACATTATTAAACCCATTCCAATAGGAAAAGAAGCCATCTGACAAAGTCAATGAAATTAACTCTTCTTCAAATGGGCATTGGGATATACAATAAGCTGCTGAGTATTTCTTTCAAAGTGTTGATAACTCTAAGATAAAACAATATGATATCATATTTTTTTAAATGTACAGTAAGTCTTTGGTGTGCATTGTTTCAATTTACGTCTGATTTGATGCTACATCAATGCTGACAAGGGTTGTCAGAAAATTTTTCCCTGTTTAATGCTAATAAAATAGACTGTATGTGCATATGCTTGGATTATTTGATGATTAAGATGTAATCATCCTATCTGAAATAGCTATTTTTTCCAGGAGAAAGGCAAAAAACTAATTTTGAAATTAATTCCTTGATATATCGCGGGATCAAATTGGTCATGAATATCTGGATCCGTTTTCGTTTTACGTTGTTTCGACTTCATCTTACGTTGTTGTCGCTCTTCATCCACATGCATCTCCGACGTAAACCGATGACTTACAATACAATGGATTCTGTCAATATCTAAATGGCATGTTTAGAGTACTGCTGAATTGGGTTTTTGTATCTTACTATTGTGTTTTCCAGCTGATTTTTCCTTCTTTACATGATATGTATTCATATGTTTGATGAATGACTTTTGCCACATAGTAGTGCACCCCAGAAAATACTATGTTGTGAAATATCAGGGTAAACCCTTTGCCTTAACTAGACTTCCTGTTGATCATCCCACCCTCAAATATTCTTCAACGGTGGGTGGTTCTCTTAATCAGAGGAAACAGTTGACTCCCCTCTAATCTCTAAAGAAACTATAATGTTGGGGACCAATCATTTGAGTATCTATATTTCCATCTTACCTGAAGAATTGACATTGGTGAAGAAGAATGCACTCATGATGAAAATGATTGACAACTTCATCAGCATTCTCTTCAATGGAGTTGCGTGAAATGTTTCTGTGCCCATCGTGATGGAGCTCTGGAGGCCTGTAAGAAATCCTTCACGTTATTCAGTTATTCTTAAGCTTTCCTCAAAATCAGTGAAATTGATTTATTCTATTATTCTTGTGGAAGCATTTCAATAGAGGAGGAAATTGATGAGCAACATTCAGAGTAGAGACGTAAAGAAAATGCTGGTTAAATCTTTAATATGGAGCGAGGCGCTATATAGGGTGGAGATTAGGTCAGTGCGAAGGGAGGATGAATGTAGACTTGAGGCGTTTGAGATGTGGGTGTACAGGAGGATGGAGAGGTTGAGCTGGGTGACGAGAAGATTGAACAATGAGGTATTAAATACGATTGGAGAGGAAGCTCGTGGTGTGGGTTTGAAGGAGGCAGAAGAGATGGATGGAGGACTGTGAAAGGAGAGGAAATGCTGAAGAGGGTAATGGGGAGGAGAACACTGAGGAAGCGTGGAAGAGGATAAGGATTCTAGACGAAATAAGGAGCAAAAGATTATTAGAGGATTTCATGTATATATTGAAAAACAGAATGATATGTTTTTGTGTTTCTCTGAGCTGTTTTCAAGTATGGATGTGAAGCGTGGAAATTAGGTAAGAGGGAAAGGAATGTTATAGAAGCTTATGAAATGTGGGTGTGGAAAAGGATGGAAAAAGTAAGATGGGTAGATAAGATGAGAAATGAAGAGGTTTTGAGCTAAGTAAAAGAAGGAAGATTGCTCCTATAGGAAATAAGGAAAAGGAAAGGAAACTGGTTGGGGCATGTGATGAGAGGGAAAGTATAATAACTGTGGCACTTGAGGGTTCAATTGAAGGAGAGAAAAAGAGAGGAAGGAGAAGAATTAAATTGGTGGATCAGGTGAAGAGCAACAGCTATGATGAAACAAAGAAGGAAGCTCGGGACAGAAGTGGATGGAGACAGCAGTGGTGCCAGCAGGCAGAACACCAGATGATGATGATGGTGTTAGACATTAGGACGTTAGGAGAAGTACTGTCAACATACCACTCAGCAGGTAGAATACTAATGGGTGGAAGAAATGAATGTGTGGAATCTTCTGGTAACTTTGACCTGAAGACAGGGTGGCGATCGTCAGGAAAAGCCGGGAAAACCTGGAATTGTCAGGGAATTTTGAATTTCTGGAAGTCAGGGAATTCTCGTAGCAGTCTGGGAGAAACTGGAATAGGAATCCTCGTTATTTTTCCATCAGTACATTTATTGGCCAGTTTTTCCCAACCTTTATTTCACCAACTAAAACTAACGTCCGTCGCTGACATGCATGGAATAAGCACCATCAATTCGTGGAGTATTCAGTTGTGAATCTTATTAGTTGTGAATCATAGTTATGTAGTTGTTAATCAGCTATACAATGTATCCTTTTTGTTTATCCTTATAATGATATTTGCCTAGTTGTGTTGAAAATCATGATCACAATGTATTACATTCATCACAAGGAATCTGAGGCTATGTTGTTCGGAAAATTTTACCTCTCGTTTTATTTAACTTCTGAAACTCAGGTCAAGAAGTAGCTGGAGCACACTAGCTTATAGTAAACACATGCTTGCAGTTCTAAAAATAGGAGATGATGATTAGAAAATTCAAAGCTGCCGTAGAGAATTAACTCAGCAGAGAAAAATATTCCAATAATAGGTGACATTTTGGCGATTGGTCAGGGAAATTGGTAAATCCATCAGAGAAAGGTCAGGGAATTTGATATCAGTAGCCACCCTGGAAGATATCTCCTGGGTGTGAGGTGAATTGTCTGTGAAGCAATAGAGTATGATGGGAGCCGATATAGCCTGAATCACACGATCATTTTTTCCGTCCCTTTTAAGGGATAGCTCCAATGATAGCTTTTCAGGGACCGTGACAATGATAGCTTGAGCTATCATTTTCTGAATCACACGGTCATTTTGGCCGTCCCTTTTTCCATCATTTTTTCCATCCCTTTTCACATCATTTCTATGTTTACTACTCTCATTCCATTGAAAGCCGAACGTGGCGTTAGAGTCGCTCTTTGCGGCCGAGCACTCTGATTGGCTAAATGGTGGAGTCAGCGATGCATTCAGGGACGTGCCCAGGGATGGAAAAAGCTATAGGGATCCCAATCGCTGGAGCCATCCCTGACTTTCTTGGAGTCACACGATCATTTTCGAGCGATCATTTGAGCTATCATTGGAGCTATCCCTTAAAAGGGATGGAAAAAATGATCGTGTGATTCAGGCATTAGATTGAAGCACTCATGTTGTGTTTTTTGTCTTTTAATGCCATGTTTTTTTTAAGTGGGGTACCATATTATCACCTTTCATATCTATATCTACATACAACCCTACAAGCCACAACATGAGCATGTGACAGGGGGTGTTAGGACACTAGCTGTGTAAGGGGTAAGGTTTCAGGAGGTGAAATGGTGACGTGTATTATGAGAGTGAGTGGAGCTCGGTTTTTGTTGTGGTCGCTTATTGTGCACAGAAATAACAAGTTCTTTTACTTATCTGTTCAGCCATGTACCTCTCATAGTTTATCACTTATGTCAGACCTGGAGATTTATTGAGGCGTCATGATAATATTCTCTGTGTCGCTCTGAAGCACACCAGTTGTGAATTTTTCAAGCAAGCTAAGCCTTGCTCGATAAACAATCGTTACGTTTACCAATCGAACTCATATCTGTATGAACTTGGACCGCTCTGAACATTGTAAGCCAGCCGACTCAGATCGCCTGGTTTACCAATGCGAAATTGATTGAAATATCGATTTGAATCGGTTCATATCGATTTGAAATCACAGACTGGAAGAGAAAGCGGGCAGAGTCAGCACGCTTCTCATTTCGAACCCACTAGCCCATTGTGTTTACCATACCAAGCTGAACTGGCCAAATCGATCTGAGGTCGATTGGTAAACGTAGTATCTTTGGTAACTCTCTGGTATATTTCCTTAGTCATATTTAATTGTAACTTTTACTACACCGCAGAGATAAAACACACAAACACGACCCGGGTTTCAATACATTAGTATCATCATGAGCTGCAAGCATAGGTCGGGAACTCGCTTATGTATTGGGGAATAGGTGAGGAGAGTAGGTGGAAGAAAGGAGAAGAGGGAAGAGACAGGTATCAGTGAATAACTGCCTCAAGGATACGGGATGGGGAAGGGAACAAGCATTCGTTGACAACACATATATCAGGGTCATGCATTCTCAAAATTTTGAGTTGCTCCAGGGTTTCGAGCTCACGAGAGTTCCCCGTAGTAACGATAATCTTATGATTTATGACTAGTGACAATATTATTAAATGTTTAAAAAAATTACTTGGATCCTCATGAAAGAGGCCTAAAAACAGTTGGAACGCGTGCTGAGACGATCAGCAAGGTATGTTATAGGCCGTTATGATAATCTTGTTATTCCCAGATAAAAATTTTTCCTTTCCGTTACTTTTCCAAAGTGATTGTAAACAAACAGAAAGCAACTTTTATTTCCGATAGCCTTCCATTGCTTTCCAGTTGTCTTGCGCTGTGGAGGGTTGCTTTCCATTTGCTCTCCATTTCTTTTCCTCTACCTGATTGCTTTCCGCTTCCTTTCCATTTGCTCCAATGTAAGGCAATCGGAATGCAGTTGGAAAGCAAAAATTTTTATCTGGGAATATACTTTGGGAAATTGACTGCAGAACAGGGAGGTTTAAAATATTTTTTCCCGCGATCGATGAGTCCATAATTTCGGCCAATGAGATTTTGAAGTAGGTTAGTCGACAGGTAGTGTAGCTGATTAGCTGATATCCTACCAAATCTTGTTTCTCAGTCTTCCACGTCGCTAACATCACTTTTCGCATGGTCCCTGTGATGTAAGTAGGTGTAGATGGAACGCTAGAATGCCCAGGGTACACTTTTTTTTTACTATTTCTGATCTGTATTTTTTCACATATTCACATCGCTCATTTAAGAAAAAAACATTTCTTTCCGTATCTATTGTTTTTAGAGTGCTTTTAAAAGTTTTAGACCTCTCGCTGACCGAGTGGTTACCGAAACGTCCCTGCGCCGAAACGCCCTGTGCCGAGACGGCCGCGCCAAGACGGCTGCGCAGAAGTGTCCTAGAACTCTCTTAGACCCTCACATCGTTATGAGTTTCCAAACAACTACAGTACAGCATTTTTATACTTACTCCTCCTAACTCATACTTCGAATTTTTTTATTCCTCTATGACTTTGGAAGGAACTGGGGGCCGATTTAAAATTGAAATTGTCTTTGTGGAACAGAGAGTTAATGTGCAGGCGATATTTCGCTGTGTGATTGATGTGATTACGCGTAGTTAAGAAGCATTCAACGAGCGCTCGCAGGTTTTGATGTGTGATCAAGTGGTGGAATTTTCTTAAGATTTATTTTGGAACTATTTTCTTTTTGGTCATGTCATAACGTGTCGGTTGTATTTTTGAAGCTTAAGTAAATCTTCGGCATAGTAATTTTTACCTTTCCTTTAACAGTTCAATCCCGGCTGCTTTTTCCAGTGATCATGAGACACCTGATGGGGATAAAAGGGATGGTTGAAGGCGTAACTTTGTGTAAAATTGTCACGGACATTACGATAAAAATAGTATCGTCGTATCTTATTACAGTCCACATGTAAGTGTAAACACGTGTGGAATATGCTAAGATTTTTTTTTTCGTCATGAACCGAAGGGGAAGTTATTTCAAAGAATGCGTCCTTGTACCAGTTGAGTATGGAGTATTACAAATGAAGGCTACATTTGGGATATTCAGGAAAGTTCGTCATGACTTGCCATGCTTATTGTTGCAAGAATTTCATTCCAACAAATCCAATACCACTGCGTCAATTACATCCAGAAAAACATTTTCAGGCGAAATGTGATGACCCATGAGTGCCAGAAATCCACAAGTTTAATAGTGAGCACATGCATACGCGAACACAATATTACTGGGCCTCGTTCCCACATGCTCTTAATGCCACTTTATGCGGTACAATCCATTGCACAAACGAATGTATCATATCCCAGGCTGTGCAAGAAAATGAAGGGAATTTGAGCAGGTTCTAATTCCCGTTCAATCATTCAGACAATCGTACAATTTGCCGCTTTATCCTGTACAATTTTCCTCATGCATGAGCTTATACATTTGTTTGTACAATAAAATGTACCGCGTAAAACGGCCTTCACACGTGCCGAAACCTAAAGACTCGCTGAATCAACGAAATTGTTCGCCCTCCCTGAAATTTTTAATTTATTTTTGAAAGTGGCTCTAACGAATAAAGTTATATTCGTATTTTGAAATTAAGAAAGTTGAATTTCTTTATTCTTCAGTTTGAATGAGTTTTTAAATAAATGTGCTTGTGATTTATAAAAGCGTAAGAAACTGTGGGTTTTGTGTCCATTCAGAATTTTGCTGAGCTAATGTGTAACTTGAAAAATTCGCTGTTAAACCGGTCAAAATAGCAATCTCAGTGTCTAAACTAAATATTTCGCTCCTAGGATAGACATAAGAGTAGACTAAACGCCGTGGGTATGAGTTATCTAAGGAGTATTTGCGGCAAAAGTAGGATGGATAGGGTCAGGAATGAGTGGGTCATGAATGAATGTGGGTTAAATGCTCCAGTAATGGACGTGTATGAAAGGAGTGTGCTTCGTTGGTTTGGCCATGTTGAGAGAATGGATGAGAGTCGAATAACGAAACAGATATGGGAGTAGAATGAATAGTGTGAGAGGTAGAGGCTCTTTTGGGGAGTTCGCTTCCTCAATCAAGGGAGGTGAAGTAACACATTTTTTGGCCTGACTATCTGAATTGTTGTACATTTTTGTAAATTGTCATGGATTGTAATTTTCTTATGCTATGTATCATAATTTGATTGTTGTGTTTCTGGGTAGTATTGTTGAAAATTGATGGCTTTATGTCATAACTGTTGTAATTTCTGGGGTTGTGCTTCATTTTAATACTTTATTTAGTCCTTAAATCTTGCAATTACTAAATTCTAAAGATTGTACTTTTCATGCACACCTATATGTAATTACTTATTTCAGTTGATGGAATTAGTAAGTAGTCTGTAGTGTTTTTTTTTATTTTGCCTAGATTTCACTGGCTTGTCCATGACATTAATTGATTGGTGTAATTCTGGTTCCTTTGAATGGTACTAGAGTGAGATATTTGATGACTTGGTTCATCTAATGTAGTTATTTGAGTCAGTTGATGGAATCAGTAAGTAGTCTGTAGTGTCTTTTTTTAATTTTGACTAGATTTCTCTGGCTCGTCCATGACATTAATTGATCGGTGTAATTCTGGTTCCTTTGAATGGTACTAGAGAGATATTTGATGACTTGGTTCATCTAATGTAGTTATTTGATTCAGTTGATGGAATTAGTAAGTGGTCTGTAGTGTTTTTTTTATTTTGCTTAGATTTCACTGGCTTGTCCATGACATTAATTGATTGGTGTAATTCTGGGTCCTTTGAATGGTACTAGAGAGAATGGATGATAGAGTTCATCTCATGGTTGATGTAATTACTTGTATCGATAGATGGAATTTTTAAGTAGTCTGTGGTGTTCATAGCCTTAATTGATTGTAGAAATAAATTGTTTTGGGTAATACTTGTAGTGTTGTGAAAATGCTGGTTTGTATTGTACTGGTATGACCTTAATTTTCTTTTATTCTGGGTAAACTTATTGTTCAGAGAAAGGGTTCATGAGTCATGTCCCCACTTTGTTATAATGATGTGAATTTGTTGTCAATAAAAGCTTTTTTTCTGGCACAAGTTGATTCTGATTGATCCCATCTACCTGCATTGAATTGATTGAAACTGGTATGGTCGCTGAATATTTCTAGAACAGTTATTTTGTTTGATTTTCAGCATGGAAATTTGCGTATGTGGGCGTCTATATTGCATAGGACGAGTCACGAATTCAAATTTGGCGCCGAAAGTGCAAACTAGGTGCCTTCTGGCCGCTAGAGTGCAGCACTGTTACCATATTACCATGGCCCTTATGGGAGCTGCGCTTCCTATCTTCTTCCATGGTAGAGGTAGGCCGAGAAAGTTGTGGTTCAATGAGGTTGAGGAAATTCTTAGGAGGAGGAATATTAGGAGTCTTAAAAACAGGAGGGCGTGTATGAAACAGTGTATGGGGGTAAATGAGGCAAAAGAGGTTTGCAAGGATAGGTCAGTATGGAGGAAATTATTGAAGCCGAGTAAAGGTGTACAATTATGTATTAATGAGTGAAACATTTTGACTGTGCCTACCCCGGAAGGGAACGGCGTGATGGGTATGTAATGTATGTAATTTTGAACATTTTCATTTCGTCCCTCCTCTTCCTTTCCATCTTGTACTCAACACGGACTCCCCTCCGAAACGATACCAAGGCTAAGTGTGGATATGGGCCAAATGTAGCTATTCATTCATTGGTAATTGAGTACCCGAATAAATACTCGAGTACCCGTGCGAGTACGTGAGTATTCGAATGAATACTTGGGCACTCAAATGAATACCTGGATACCAGGTATTCACTTGGTTCATTAACTTGGAGACAAGGTATTCATTTGATTGCCCAAATACTTTCTTCACATTTGAGTACCCGAGTGCCGCAATGAAGACTCGAATACCTGGGTAAAATACCACTGAATACGAGTACCCAATGGACCATGCAATTGTACTCGCCCGGGCATTCACGTATTCACATGAGTACGTACTGATACCAAGTAAAAATGAATACTTGGTATCCGGGTATTCATTTGAGTACCCAAGTATTCATCCGAGTACTCGTACTCTTCCGGGTATCCAGGTATTAATTCGGGCACTCGATTACCTGTGAATGAATACATTTGGCCCATTCCTAGCTGGCTCTACTTTGAAAATATCATTATTGAAGTAGTACTACCTTTTCTACTGCTTGCTTTGCTCAATCCTCTCCGCTGTACGAGGGCTGCAGGCTGGAACGAACCTCTGAGCTCTGCTGTATCACATTGGCTGTGGTATTGTCTTCTACTGATGATCTATTTGCGCTCCACGTACGGCGCACGTGTGGAAACTTCTATCAGACAGTTAGTGAAATCTCTCCTCGGCCTTGTTTCCTTCCACGTTAGTGATTTTTTATTACTTGTTTCACCTGGCCTTTCGTTATCTCCCCCGTTATATCGGTTTCGGATTAGTGGCTTCAAATCATCTGATACAAGATAAAAGGGCGGTCACTCGACCGGGAGATGAGCTAAGATTATAGAATCACGGTAGTTATTTCAGTAAGCTTTTTCTGTTGTGCGTAGTGTTGCTCATTCTTTCGGCGGACGAATGAAGCGTGTCGCATCTACTATTAAGGCGTGTAAAATGTGCATTTTATGCACTGCTTTGCATCGTTGTCACTGCGCCATGAATATTATTTTCTTGAAACTATTGCTTTTGTTTTAGTTGACATCCACTACGTTTACCAATCGATCTGAAAATTTCAAGCGAGCTGACTCAGATCACATGGTTTACCAACACGGACTGAAAATATCGATAGTGAACAAGCTAATCTATCGTTGAAGCACGATTGACCCAAAGTGCAGAGTTGGAAATTTTCAATCGCATTCCAAGTGAACAATATTGCCCAATGGAGGTAGATAGCGATGTGCTGCGATATCATCGTCACTTCATTCGCCATTACTGCACTCTCGTTACAACTGGTTACAGCACACGCCTTGAATAACAATGATTATCTTTTGTTTCCCATTGACAATCAAAAGAATAACGAGGAGCGCCACAGACCCAACTGGTACAGATCAATATGAAAACTCAGACTGGCTGAGAAATGAAATCGGACCGAGTCAGCCCGCATCCCAGATCGATTCCACTAGCTCGTTGCGTTTACCTTACCGAGCTGATTTCGGATCAGATCGATCTGAGATCGATTGGTAAATATAGTGGTCGTTGCGCCAACCTCCTCTTGCTCGTCGTGGCCGAAGTCCCAAAGTGAGAGGTGTTATTTGGTAAACTTTCGAGGCAAATAATATCTTTGCCATCCATGTCTGTTTTCCGAAATAAAATTTCACGGATAACCAAGCGAGAAATCTTCCTGCACTTTGGATTAATATCTCGTTCAGGTATAATGATTCTTGACCGGAGCGCGGAAAAAAGTCTTTAAATTTTTACGTGGACTTTTGTGGTTTTAACGACAAATGTTCACCTATTTTGTGAAGCAAAGCATTTTTCCATTACTTTTTTGAAGACTTTTTACACCTATTTTTTGACACATCGGGACTATTTTTCGAAAAAAATGAACGGTCTTTTTTTGGGAATTTTCATTTAAATCGCTTTCCCTTCGATCACCGCCAGGCATGATTCTGAATGTGCAGTTGTAGAGAGGAATGATAAATCATGAACACTTTTGTTCATCTGGGTTTCGTCTACGCTGTGTTTTCCAACCGTTACCTCATGAAACCCTGGCGATTCACAGAATGGTGCTCGCCAAAATGTATATGTTCATATGTACCTGTCGATTGTTGGAGAGAAAATTAGTTACTGCTCTTCAATAAATAATCATTGTGTACTTCCGGAGGATAAGGTAAATATTCTACCTTTCTCGAGGGGATTGAGGAGAACTTACAATTTCATTCTTGATCATGTTTAATTCCCCTCATTATTCACGCAAACTACACACACATTCTACCTTACGAGCCGCCGCATGGGCGTGTGGCAGGGGTGGTTAGGACGTGTTTTTATGATTTCTATAGCCTCTCTTATTATTCTCGGGAAGTACCTAGTAATTGGCTTCGGCTTTTAGGTATAAAAAATTATTATTATTATTTTTTTTTACATCTGTAACTTTCCCCTCCGAGTCCCCGGCTAACATCGGGTTTCGTTGCCGTCATAATGGCCGAGAACTCGAGAGGGGCGGTGCAGAGTTCGTAGCCGCTTCCGATTAACCCATCAGATCAGTGGCTACGCTGCGTTCGGGTCGTGCGCACGAACCAGACGGAGCGACCCCAAGAGGACGGCCTTCTGCATGCGGGCTGCAAGTGATTCCGCCTGTGCCACGCAAGCAGGAATACACTTGATGCTCTGTATCAGCGAGCCCTTGATTCCACCGAGCACACCTATGACTAGGACTACTAGTTTTACAGAGTGTCCCGGGTACATCTGACGAAGTTCGAACAGCAGTTCTTGATATTTCGTCCGTTTTTCCGCCTCTTTCGAGTCCAAGTTCGTATCGGCCGGAGCCGAAAACTCAATTACGAACATGGAACGTGATAGGCGGTGGAGGAGAACGATGTCAGGCTTGTTCGCCTCCAACTGCCTGGTGGTGGGGAATGAGTAATTCCACCACGCTCTCCACGACGGACTCAATATCTCCAGGGGCATAGGGCAGCACATGTACTTCGTCGATGCCGTAATGATGTCGGAAGTGGAAATACAACACCCGCAGAGCTGCGTTGTGCCGAGCTAAATACGCTGACTGCGCGTAATAACTGGTAATAACTGCAGCCGGAGAGAAGGTGACTCAAAGTCTCCGGCTTGGCTCGACACGCTCTGCATCTCGTGTCCGCCACCTCCGCCTTGAATATCATTCGGCGGTACACGAGAGTGTTGATGACACCATCCTGGCACGCGAGAACGAAACCCTCTGTTTCGGACCTGAGACCCGCGGAACGAAGGAAGGCAAACGTCAGCTCCTTCGATAGCTCATGTTTTTCCATGTTTCGGTAGAAACATCCATGCATGGGCTTATCGGTATGTGTCTTGAGCAAGGTCTTCTGCTCAGCCTTTTTGACCTCGAGCTTTAAGACGTCTGCCCTCAGTGACACGATTGACGTGCCACTGTCGTTACCGTCGGATGACAGGTCAAAGTCCAGACCGATTTCGTCCGCTGCCCTATTCGCCGCCTGGAAGAGGAACGCCCCAACCCCGGCACCTTCGTGCTCCCTTACGAAAGTGAGCAGGGGGTCCGTGCTGTTGAACACAGGGCAAGCTGTACCCAAAACAACTCTGTTATGTAGACACTCCAGGCTCAACAGACCTCTACCGCCTACACTGCGCGGGAGATACAATCAGGCGACAGAAGATTCGGATGAAGACTTCTATAGATGGTCAGCATCTTCCTCGTTTCCCGGTCGAGGTTTTGCAACTCGTTGACATTCCATTTCATGCATCCGATGGTGTACAGCAGTGTCGGAACTGCGAACATGTTCGTGGCAAGAACCTTGTTCTTGCTAGACAGCTCAGAACTCCAGATTTTTCTGAGAGTCTGTCTGTACTTGGCGGTGAGTCTTTCCTTCACTGCTGCTACCTCCTGCATTCGACGCTGGGGGACGCCGAGTCATTCGCTAGCATTCGTCATCTTGCAGATGACAAGCGACGTTCCCGTCAACGAGTTGCGAGTCTTCCTTGACCTCCGATATTCTTCCTTTCGCCAGGTGGATGGATGCACACTTGTCCAATCCGAATTCCATCCCTATAGCCTCACTGTATTGATGCACGGTGTCCAGTGCAACGCGCCGTTCTTTGGCGTTGGAAGCATACAGTTTAAGTAAAACAAATGGGTGACCTTGTGCTTCCTGTCACCAGGAACGCCGCACATGTATCCTCGCCCTGTCTCAGCTTGAAGGAGAGGGGGAGGAGGGAAATACATATTATTATTATTAGTAATATAAGGAGCAGATACAGGCATAAGTAGCGCATTAGAGAAAATAAAGTAATAAGTAGAATTCAAAAGAATCACATGATACATGTTGGTAAGAAAGTGGTGCACAAAAGATATAGATAACTGGAAGAAAGAGAAAAAAAGGGCTAGTCCCAGGGCCAACACTGCCCACAGCAAGCAATATGCCCTCGGTATACACGTCATTGGTTAAAGCGTCATAGTGGAATGGCTCTAGAGAGACAGATTAGATAATGTTCTTTATGAAGGTTAGGTTTCGAAGCGCCTACTATTTAACTAATGCCCATCAATATGAAATTTTGATCATTACGTCCCACATAATTAATTAAGCCTGAATCATACCATCATATTTTCCGCTCCTTTTAAGGGATAGCTCCAATGAGAGCTCAAATGATCGCTCAAAAATGATCGTGTGACGCGAACAAAGTCAGGGATGGCTCCAGCGATAGGGATCCCTATCGCTTTTTCCATCACTGGGCACGCCCGCCTGTGCTCACTAGACTAGCCATTTCATAGCTAATGAATTACCAGCAAGGACAGCTACATCATCATCGATCGTTCAATCCTGAGATTGCAGTTGGTTGACTGCAGCCCTCCACCCTTCCCTATCTAATGCTAGTTCCATTACCTCCTGGCATCTCTTCTTATGTACTTTCCCCTTTATTTGGTCCATGAAATAATTCCTGGGTCTTCCTCTGTGGACTTTTCCCTCTATTTTACCTTCAATTATGTTCCTCACAATCCCATTGTGTCTCAGGGTGTGTCCAACCCATCTGGTTCTTCTTTTCTGTATGGTTTTCCATATGGTCCTTTTCTCTTCTACTCTTCTGTACACTTCATCATTTCTTATTTCATCAGACTATTTCATCTTCAGCATCCTCCTCCAGCACCAGGTTTCTAAGGCTTCTAGTCTATTCTGGTCAGCTTTTCCAATGAATCATGCTTCCGATCCATAGACTGCTACGCTCCATACGAATGTTTTCACAAACTGTTTCCTGGTTCTTAGTCCTATCTTCTTCGAAAACAGCAGTAGTCTTTTTTCCATGAACTATAGCTACTTACAATTAGTGGTGTGAACACCGTCAAAAGGATGAGGTACCAGGTCGGAAATGGCAATGTAGCATCAATAGTGTGGTCCATTCGGAACCTTTACGTTCGTACCTTTTCACTTGATTTGAATAAATTTGGTTTCGTTCGATCGGGAACACGAATACGATGCGTATATGGTATGGTTTCAATCCCTGCTGCTTTTCCCGAGACAGACCCGTTTTTTTATAGATTATCCGCGCGTCCCGAAGTTGTTCCTAATATGTATCCCCCTTTTAAAGTGTCCTCCTGAAAAAAAATCTCTGGGCAAATGGGTTTTATCCTGTTTTACCAATGGGAAGTATTTTTTTAAAAATTGATTTGTCAAGTGATTTTACCTAGAGGGAGAAGAGAAAGGGGAAATAAAATTGTAATACATCAGAAAACTTTCAATGGACTTTTTGCACGTGCAACGGAAGATTAGCGCAAAGTGCGCTTTAGAATTTAAAATGTTTCACGAGAAAATGCGTGTAGTTTGGCTGTCAGGACTAGCCTTTTAGGCACGGATATAAGCGTAACAACTGTTGTGGTCAATGCAGCAATAACTAGTAAGTAAAAGAATTGATTCGCAATATTTAGCGTAGCTGCCACCAATTGTATTACATTGCTATAACAGTTCATTTTGTCAGCATTTTTTGTGTGCAATATTTTGTTATCGTATTCTACTCCCCTTATGCCGAAACGCATATGAGGTATGAATTTTTCAAATATAAAAAAAGAGATAAAAGCCTTTTGAACTCGCCTATAAATAAAATACATATTATTATGGATCTAAAACATAAAATTAACCATTGTGTTTTTAGTGGTGCAATTTTTAAGTAAGTAATTTTTCCTTTAAAAATAATTTTAATGCCAATTTCATGCTGGTTTATGCGCGTATTCTAACTCCTCCATCTTATTTCAAGTGCCGCTTATAAAACATAATAGGTTTATTAATTTAATTTGTATTACCCACTTATTTTTACAAAATATCTCAGGTCGTGGAGGCCCTCTTAACAACCAAGATTCTGCTCCTCAATATAATGGGTGGTTTCAGGTGTAAATTTATGGAATTTGTTAACATTATGATGATAACTTATAACTTTGTTTTTTTTCGCGTGTTTTCATTTGGAACGATCCGGGTTACCCTCCCGTCCCAATATTCCTTTACCGTCCGAGCGAATACACTACCTCCCCGCCCCTTCCGGACTGTGTATATATACATATAGTGAATTTTGTGTGTAATTCTTTACCTGGAGATGACGTTCGACGTCGAAACCTGGGTCCTTCCTGGGTTTAAGCGATAAACAAATATATTCCTAGCTTATTATTTTAAGCCTAGTCTATGTATATTTCCTATAACCTTAATTATCAATAAAGGCTCCTGCAACTCATTAAATGTTAATGTTGGTGAGAAAGGATTGACCGGACGAATCCCCGGGCACCTTTGCTGAGCACTTAATCCCGTGGGACAGCCCATGGGAGAAGGAAGGAATGGCTCCGAATCAATAGGGAAGGGGTAGGGACGGGGTTTTAGGAAAGGGTAAATTCTAAACCCGATCGAAATTAGTTTGACTGCGTAGTATATTTTCGGTAAGAAGATGTCGCTTGTGATGAAAACTGATATGCACGCCTCAATATGCCAGTGATATGCCCCTGGGGTTCAGGGATACCTCCTCTGGGGCCGGAAAGGGGGACTAATTGAAGACCATTAAGCTATTGTGCAGCTCCTTGCTCACCTGTAGAGATGAACGATACTGAAAATTACCACGGTATTTTACACAATTTACCGCAACTCCTTAAAATTTACCTTAATTTTCGCTAATAATCACCTCCCTCAGACATATTTCATACCAATATATTCCTAGCACATTATTTTAAGCCTAGTCTATGTATATTTCCTATAACCTTAATCATAAGTAAAGGCTCCTGCAGCTCATTTAATGTTAATGTTAGTGGGAAAGGATTCACCGGACGAATCCCCGGGCACCTTTGCTGAGCACATAATCACAGATACTCTGTGACATAATCCCGTGGGACAGCCCGTAGGAGAAGGAAGGAATGGCTCCGAATCAATAGGGAAGGGGTAAGGACGGGGTTTTAGGAAAGGGTAAATTCTAAACCCGGTCGAAATTAGTTTGACCGCGTAGTGAACCATGAAACCTGGTATTTGCTTTGTGGCACCAGAATCCCGAAGTCCGCTTTATGGAAGGAAGGCAGTTCCAAGCCTTCTTTGCCTGTGTGTGAGCCTACGTACATTCGCCGGCAGCCATTTGTGCTCTCCTCATACGAACAACGAAAGTAGCTTATTTCCGTGGGTCAACCATAGATCTTGAATCGGATTTTCAAGATCTATGGGGTCAATCCCCGCCACACGGGTCGGTTGGATCCTTTACCATCGGGTACCACGAGGAGGTCGTACGAGAGGCCGCTTGTCCATCAGGGGCTCTTCTCTTCACATCAGTGAATCGATTCTCTCACGGACTTCCACCGATGTGCAAATCATTTGTGAGATTTTTCTACTTGTGGTATATTTGTGGGTATATCGTTTTTAACGGTTTGAACGAAAATTTCTCATGCCAAAGAAAAGAACACCGAATTGCGTGTGGGCTGCCGTATTTGTTTTTTAAACTGTCTCAATTACTGATACGTTAACGAGGCAATAATAATGGCTTAAATGCCGTAAACCCCTTGCTATTGGCTTTCCCACTAAATCCTATAATAGCTGTTAATTGCAGAAAATTAAAAATTACCGCAAAATTACCGTAATTTACCTCGGTAATTTAGCTCAAATTAAAATTATGGTAATATAGCCATCTCTTCTTACCTGGCCAGCAGTGCTTGCCAAGCGACCAGGTACCTCAGGTCGTTACTGAGTGTTGTGAGCTCTTTTGATCTTTGATAAGATAAGTCACTTATTATTGATTTCACACCCCCCTCCACCTGTCCGCCTCTTCACTTCAGTGTTGCCTACTTTCACTCTTCATCACTCAGCCTGGCGGGCAGAGATGAGCCAGACAAGCTTTGCACCTGACGTTCTTACTGTAGCTTTCCTCGTTTGCGTCGCTGCAGACGAAACACATCTCATTTCTCTTCTTTTGTTCACCATTTTTAGTGCATCTGCTGGTTCCTCACTACTCAAGTGCTGCCTCTTTGACTCGGTCACCAATCTTTCATTCAACATCACTTGACTGCATTCCCTGGGGTGCGCTCAGAATTTGAACGGCTTTCTATTCAATCATAAGAATGTTACTTTCGAAGTTTGTTCTTTGTGGTGTTTACCAATACCAGGTTTTTGATTAAAACCCCAAGGATTTTGATAAAGTTAAACTTCCCACAAAGAAAGATGTTCTCCTTTGCTGTCTTGAAGTTTGGGGGCAAATTTGCTCAGTGCCTCAAAGTAGTGAGGAGCAAGTTTTTTCTTCTGTGGCTCAACAAGATGCAATCAGGGTGGATGCTATTTGACATATGCATCTATTCCAACAGATAGACATAACAGCAGAATTCTAATAATGACACGCTACCGCGATGAATACATCAGCATAAAGAAAATTCTAAAGAGTGAAACAATAGTAAATAAAGGATGATCAATAGGCATGTTTTACAGAGCAGACCTCATAACTTTTTGACACGGCATTCTGTAAACGTACTTTTCTGCATGATGTCCCAAGGACAAAAAGGTTCCTGTTCTCGAGCTCCAGCTTTTTCTTGATTAGAGAGGTCCAAGAATAGGCTACATTGGGTCTAACCTACAACAGGACAATCAATTGAAAGGGTAAAATGTGCATGTAACTTTACGCTTTACATGTTCGTACACATTCTGACTCTTTTCCAGTCATCTGATTCAAATGCTTCCTCACTGTCATTTCCAAATGACAGCCAGCTCTTAGTTGATGCTGAAGCAGGCAGGAGGACAAAGGGGAGGACAGTTCTGTTAAGGGTGAGGTATTCTGTGACCTATTCAGCAAACCCAGATAAAGAACATCTAAGACCAAACTAGACTTGACAAATTTTTATGATTGTTCAGAGATACAGCATAAGGGAGACTGCTGCAGCACATGTAACATCAACTGCACTTCATGTGGCTTTAAAAGCTATGTGTTCTGAGCAATTTAGTGACATAACACCTGCTTAGATTATGGCTAAGAGCAATTTAAGGCATGCAAAACTTATTGTTGTGTGGTTTTAACTACAACTAAGGTCTACTAATGCAGATCCAATCACAAAAAAATCTATACTTTGACAGTTGAAATGAGGAGACTAAAGGTAACTCGGACATCATTACAGAAGAGCACCTATCACTCATGGCTGAACCTAACACTCATTATATTGGTCATGCCTCACTATCCTCTGGCTCAGTACATGATGAGACCATGGTTATTTTTGAGTAAATCATAAGCCATCTTAAAGGTTGCTTCGATGAGGTTCATGTTCTTGGTTGAGATGGAACACACCCCCATATTGATTTGAAGGGCAGTATTCTTAAAAAATTGCAGGAATAAAAAAGAAAACCTATTCAATTGGCTGTTTACCTTTTTGAATTTTAGCAATCTGCTGGTGCTGAACTCTCTTCATGCACATTGACGGCACTTGTTCAAGAATTCTTGCACGTGTGCCATAGGTTCAAAACTATATGGCTGTAAAAAGCTTCCAGTGGTGTCATTTATACCAATAAAATGTGGCCTGCCTTATCACAATCGAGATGAGCTCACAAAACTCAGTAAGGACTTTTTTTAAAGAAAAAACTTTGTTGTGTCCACACGGTTATTTATTTGTTCAATGTGTTTTCGCTTTTAATCAGGTCATGGTTGTCTTTTCGTTGGCGCTGGTGACGTGTGTTATCATGTCATGGGTACCGTGATTGTTCCAGCTGTCACTAGGGGGCCTAGTACAAATTAATACAAATTTATTTGCCCAAAGATAAGGATACAATTAATGCACATGATATAAGGCACGTCATTTTAGGTACATACCATAAAAATACCAACATATACTATACCACTTTATATGCATATCACAATTATCTCCATATTCTAGAATCTTATTAAATTAAATATCTTATAACCAAAAATAGATTTTCTTTAGTCCCCCAGTTTACTATATTACCCTTTATTCAAATACTCTTGCACAGAATAATACATTTTATGTTGTAAGTACTCTTTTAATTTGGGTTTGAAACAGCCCATACTTTTTGTGTATTTTAACTCTGTGGGCAAATTATTAAATAATTTAATACCCATTTCTTTAGGGCCAATTTTTAGCAACATAGTTCTGACTGTTTGGTAGTGAATGTCATTTCCCCTTCTTGTATGGTGATCGTGAAAGTCACAGTTAAGGGCAAAACTATGTAGATTAGCTTTTACATAGACAATTAGGTTCGTTATGTATATGCAAGGAAGAGGAAGTAGGTTCAGGTTTGTAAAAATTGGTCTCGATGGTGAGGAATGCGGTTTTCCAGCTATTATTCTTACTGCTCTCTTTTGGATCTTAAAGACGTTTAGTGATAAATGTGGAGAGCCCCAAAATAAGATGCTATAGTTAATATGCGAATAAAATTCGCCATAATAAAGATTTAGCAAAACATTTTTGCTTGTTGAGTACCATAGCTGTCTTAGAAGGTGGTAGCACGTTGTAGATAATTTATTACATAAGTGTTGGATATGTTCTTCCCATGAGATGTTTGAGCTTAGGTGGACACCTAAGAACTTCACTGAAGAGACCTGTTCCATGGATTTACCATTAACTTTTACTAACATACTTTCACCTTTCTTTTTAAAGTGAAGTGAAGTGAAAGTTGCCTAGTGAAAGCTGGAACACTTCACGGTACCCTTGACGTGATATCACGTCATCAGCACCATCGTAAAGACAACCATGACATGATATCACGTCATGCCACTCTCAAAAGGGTTAAAGCATCATCATCAGGTATGATGAATTTGTGTTGCAGAGGACTGCAACATCCTTCGGGGAGGGTAGGGTGGAGTTTGGAATGGTTTAGGTCATGGTTTCAGGGTGGGAGAGAGAGAGTATGGGGGAATGACTTTGAAATACAATGTCATTCATTAGAGTGGCTCCTCTCTAGCATTAGAAGACAAATGACAGCATCTGGATGCAAATTTTGATCTAATTAAAACTATCTCCTTGGACAACTGGCCAATGAGAGGTGAAAGAGGCACAGTAAACTATGGGATAACCATAGATGGGACAGAACTCTGGGGCAGGACTTTTTCTACCCATCTTGTACCCAAGAACAACATGTCTTTGGATTCTGGGAGACAATACCTTGGTGACAATGCCCTGGTACAGCAGGCCTTAGGAATGCATTCATTTATCTGCAATAACTGTAGCAGTCAGTCGTTGACAACGAGTTTCTCATCTTCCCCTTACCCCATATTGCTCAAAACTAAGTCCACTGGTTACTGTTGCAAGATTTTACTCATGATTTGGTAAGTAAGTTACCTCACATCTTAACACCTTGTTTTAACCTTTTTATTGTAAACACTTGGGATTTGTGAACAAATTAATTTGAAAATAAAATACACTTATTACTCAAAGTGGCATTTGATGACATTATGATCACATGACTTCTATAAGTGATTACACCCCCAAAAAATGGTTGTCAACTGCAAGATCTTCTTTCTAAGGTGAATCTGTCCGCAGACAGGTTTCAATTGAACTGCTCCCTCTATGCTCATCTATTCTGTGCTGCCTCCCTCAGCTCTTCATAACTCCTTCCATTCATAATATCCATCAACCTATTATTTCTTCATCTTTCTCTCCCTCTCTTTCCCTCGATCTTTCCTTCTAATATTTCCCTCAGAAGGCAACTTTCCTCCTAGTATGGAGAAACCCACTTTACCACTTTTCTGAATAACTTTAAGAAGTGTTATGAAATAAATTGGTCACCAAATCATACCTCGATGGGGTTGAATTCATTTTCTAAGTGTATTAATTTTGAAGAAATAAATGAAGTTTGAAACTTACTACATATCTAAATGACATAAAGTTCATTAAAACTTTGTTTATGTGATGTTGCCTTTCAAGAGAGGAAAGTCTTCTTTTTGGATTTTGGAACAAGAACACTTTCTTTTACCCAAATTAATGCCCTCACCTATCTCAAACAATGCATCTTGTGAACTTTGGGTAATGGAGTGCACTAAGCTTTGAAGTCACTCCCTGGAGGTATTTCCTATAATAATAATAATAATTTTATTTGTCTAAAGATCATATGTCAAAGAGATCAATGCATAGATATAAGACACGTCAAAGTTATTGAACAAAGAATTACATGTTTCCGTCAATATACAAGATACGCTGCACTCAAAAATTGATGACAAAAAACAATTGAGATAGAATAAAACAAAATACAATGACAATACAAAAACAACAACTAAACTTTGTTATAAAATTCATGTACGCTGTAATAACATTTATTTACAAGACATTTTTTTAGTTCAGCCTTGAACTTATTTTCTGAGGTGGTACATCTTAAATATGGGGGAGTAAATTAAACATTTTAGTGCCAACAGCAATGGGGCTCCTAGAGGCTATTTTTTGTTTATGGAGGGTGACATGCAAACTTGAATGGGATCTTGTCAAGTGATTATGAATATCACTATTAACCTGTAATTTGTGAATGTTAACCTTAATTAAAACACATAATTTATAAATATATAGGCATGGCACTGTGAGGAGCCTTAATTCCATAAATAGTGGTCTACAGGAGTGTGTTTTTGATTTCCCCATAATGATTCTTATTGCCCTCTTTTGTATAAGGAATACTTTGTTAAGGAGTGTTATGGCCGATCCCCAGAATTCAATTGCGTAGTTGGCTTTGTTCACAAAGTTAGAGTGATATAAAGTCAATAGAACATTTTGAGATACTGTGTCTCTGAGAAATCTCATTCCATACAAGACTACAGATAGCTTTCCAGTTAAATTGGACACATATGTTGACCAGTTTCCTGAATTTTCAATTATTAAACCTAAGAATCTACTGTTATCAGCTGGAATGAGACTGTCATTCTTAAGGGTTAATTGACCAAAACTTTGTGAGGAATCATGATTAAACAATAATATTTGTGTTTTTTCAGCGTTTAACTTTAATTTGTTAGCAGTACTCCAATTCCATACTGAGTTTAATATGTCCTGACTGTTGCGGTGCAGTTCTGTCATATTGTCAGCAGAGATTATAAAGGTAGCATCATCTGCATACATGATGGGTTTAATCCTATTTACATTGGTGGATGATGGCAAATCATTAATGAATATAAGAAATAAGAGAGGGCCAAGAATACTTCCCTGGGGAACGCCTATGTTTATCATATTCGGTTCAGATTTACCCTTTGTATTATACGATACAATTTCCACACACTGTGTTCTGTTACTAAGATATGAATCTAACCATGACAAAGCTACACCTCTTATGCCATAGTTCCAACATTTTTTGAGGAGGATTTGATGGTCAACCATATCAAAAGCCCTTGAAAAATCTAGTAGGAGAGCTAAAACTCTGTCTCCATTGTCTAGAGAATCTGAGATGAAAGTCCAGGCATCCAAAAGAGCATTGCCTGTTGATATTCCCTTACGGAAACCCCACTGAAAATTGGAAAGGATATTACATTTATCTAAATATGAAAGCAACCGGTTGTAATATATTCTTTCAAATACTTTCGACAGCTGGGGCAGTAATGAAATTGGTCGATAATTGGCAATATCGTCTTTGTCCCCTTTGTTTTTGTATACCGGTACTACACGACTGAGTTTCAACTGGTCCGGGAAGATACCCAGTCTCATAGAATCATTTATTAAGTGCGTCAGTGGATTTACTATTGTGTGTTTACAGTCTGCAAGTAGCCTACCTGGCACCCCATCAATACCAGGAGATGAAGACTTAGATAATGAGCCTAAGCACGACAAGACTTCCTTTTCATCACATGGTTGAAGGTAAAGGGAAGAAACTAGAGATTTACTGATTATTGTGCTACCCATAACAGGATTACCCGAATCGATTTTTGGGAGATTGCAAAGAGCTTCATTCGCTAGGTTGCATATAATTTTTACATCAGTGATCAAAGATCCATCTTTTTTATAAAATTTAGGAGTGGATGAATTATTCTTTTTACCTAACTCATCCTTGATTATGTTCCATGTTTCTTTTGTTTTGTTCTGAGCATTAGCAATTCTCTGATCATTGTATATTTTTTTTGCATGCTTTAGAAGTCTACGATATGCTTTTTTCAGCTTAAGAAATTCTGAATATTCCTCTTGGCTACAACCTAATTTGCATCTGGTTGACTTATCTTTCATGATACGTGAGAGGCTTATTATATTTTCAGTTACCCACTTTTTTCTTGTATTGACATTTTTGCCAATTTTTTTCCTGTCTAATGGAAAAGAGGATTCAAACAGAAATAAAAATTTTGAATAAAAGGATTCAAATCCCTCGTTGAAGTTTTTAGAAGTAAAGACAGAGGTCCAAGATTCTTTAGATAGCAGATGTTTAAAATAAGCAACATCACTGTCATGAAAAGTTCTAGCATCATAATACTTTGGTGTGGTGAAGGTTAATGGAGTGCAAAGCCAGAAGTTAGAGTTTAGAGCAAGGTGGTCAGATAACCCTAGATCGATAACACTGGAAGAAGATACACAAGGGTCAAAGTTGGTAAATACATTGTCAATCAAAGTTGAGGATACAGAGGTGACCCGAGTGAGATGAGTGATTAGTTGCCATAAGCCATATGCCTTGAAAGTGTTGACAAGCTGAGAGGCTCTAGCATCCTTCAGGAGCAAATCACAGTTAAAATCAACTGCTATAATAATTTTTGAATTATTGCAATAGAGTTCGTCCATTAAAAGTTCGAGTTTATATATTTCTTAGAAAGTTCCTAGAAATCCAAGAGCTAGGGGAAATCAGAGACCATTTCTTTTCATGATGGCATGCTCTTAACCATTCGAGATCTGTCTTGGCCTCTAAGCAAGAATAAACAAATGAGACCAAAATGACCCTAAAATAAAAACACAAGACACACTGAAAAAAGATCAGGTTCTTGCAAGTGCATACAGAAAAATGGGAAATTTAGCTTCCTGTTAACGATTTGCCAGTACAATGAGACTCCCCAAAAAAGGGACGTTGAAAAACAAGATATTAGGTCACCCTACCCTAATCTCCCTTTATCAGTTTTTCTTACTTTCATCAAAATATGTGTATAGTTATTATATTAATTGCAGTATTCATTTGTGCCATTAGTTTTGGTAATTATTGACAAATATGTAGAATAGACCCTGACTTTATGATGTGTTCACTTTATGATGGATCCATTGTATGATCTGCATTGTATTGTGCGTGAATTCCAAAGTTCAACAACATTTTACATTTATAAATTATTATACATTTCTCAAACGTTTCAACCCTTTTTTTAAAACGGACTTCATTTTTTATGATAACAACATATTGGTATTTATAGTTATGCGAAAATTGATCCTGAAGCCAGTTAAATACTGGTTCACTTTACGATGGGATTATTTTTGCAATCGGTGTTGAGGAACAGATCAATATTGTAAGGTCGGGGTCTACTGTATGTATAAATATTAGAGGTTGGTCTCAAGGGAAATTCTTGAGCTGGCTGACATTTCTTAAATACTGTATGCATGAAGGTAATGGAGATTCATGCAAGGGGGGAGCAGTACGCCCACCTGCAAGTGTAAGAGAAGAGCTTAATAAAGCCATGCTGTTGTGGAATGTGTTACCATACTTGAGGGACTCCATAACTATGATGAACAAAGTTAGTTTTCCCTGTGTAATTCTTATTTCTGCTTTTTTGTCTAGTAGGTACCTATACTTCCATTTATTTTAAGGGGGACAGGTGCCCCCATTGAAACATGCATGATTGTATGTTCTCTTATTAGATTGGTGAGAGCAAAACTGTCTGGCTGCATATTGGTAGGTTCAAAAGTAACCCTCCTGATCTCTTTCATTGTCAGTTCCAGTATGTGCCTTAAGTTCCAGTCAGTACTCTTTAGCCAGATCTACCTTGACCCATGTAATGAAACCAAGGCAATTATAACATTTGCCTCTACCATTACTTTGAGACTTCAGTCACCATCTGGGTTATGAGGAGGTACAGTTAACTGAAGTACTCACCAAGTAACTGAATACCTTTTCCATAGATTTCACATGACTTAATAAAAATAAAACACCTTTTGCAAACAACTATTTTATTCATTAATTAATACAAAATGGAATGATAAAATATTTAAGTGATTTCAATCTCAATGGAATATGGTGATAAAATATTTACAAGAATATTTCCATGTGAATATCACCCAAATTTTATTGTCTGTTTGTCAGCAGTAGAATTATATTTATTATTATTTTGTGTTAATTGAAAAGTGCTCTCAAAAATCCTATGACATTGTCTCTCTATCAGTGAGATTCTAGTGAATAATTAGAAATAAAAAGCTTGAAGTAGTGAGTAAGCAATGCCAAATACAGAAAAAGGTTTATGTTGAAAGTAGGATATTTTGTATTGTTCTTCACCTTGTTGAGCATGTGTCTTTTGAGATCACACAATCACACAAATATTCCAAATTCTCTCGATAGGAAATTCACATTTATTTTCATATATACTTGAGGTAATGAAAATTTGAATCAGTCTCTCTCCATGATATTTTGTACAAATTAGCCTGAAATCATAGGTTAATGTTGCATGTACCACATTTAAACATGAAGATTCATTCAATCCACTCTTTTATAGCACTCAAAGCTGAAGAAAAAAATCCTCACACACAGCTTCTCATTCATCGTCCTCTTGGTTGCTGTGAAATATTTCTCTTATTTCTGCAATGGGCTTTAGGAGGAAGATGATTTTGTCGTCATCCCTTCTCTGCTTGCACATGGACCCATAAAATTGAAGGAAATATCATTTTATTAAATTTACAAGAAGTCTTTTGATGGAACATCAACGAGTTGTAAATGCTACACCAAGCGGAAGCACCAATATAAGTGATTGTAGAAGGCTTGGCTTCCTGGAATTGTTCCAGGATAGACACGACAAAAATGTATTGTAATGTTCCAGCCTTTGTTTAACATGTGCTGAACAGTTTCAACGTTACAGTATCTTGAAAATAGGATTATATTCTGAAAGCAGTTAGTGCCACAAAATTTAGTGTGGAACATTACTATTTTTGCTCTCTCTAGACAATAGTATAAAAATTAGGCTTTGGAATTAATGGTATTAGCAGTAATTTGGTGGAATTCCTTCATAATGAGACCCGATGATGTTATGCAGCAATGAAACTCAGGTTGTAAGAAAGTAAAAAATCTTTTGTGGAAAACTAAGGAATACATCATTTCATTGATTTCAACATTTCTCGGGTTGCATCCTCATCAGTTGTCATTCAGCACAACAGTTTTGCCAGCTGTCCTGCTGGCAAAACTTGTGCTGAATGACAACTGACGCGGATGCAACCCAAGAAATGTTGAAATCATTTGATCAACGCCGCGGAAACCTGTGAACTACCATCATCATTTCATTATTAGGCTTCCACTTTTGCTGCAGTAAATATAATGTTTTTTTTCATACTGTCTAGCCTAAGACCTTAATTGTAAAACAAGAACAATACCATGTCTGTGACAAGATTCAAACAAATGGTCACGGATATTAAAATATTCTTAACTCCATGCCCATGGCCTTTTGGTGTCCTGGCTGTAACATTACCATCTGAGCTACCATGATTGGTAGGGCAAGGGCCTAGCATCATTGAAACACCAGTTCCCGAAAGATCACTGAAGTTAAGCAATGTTGGGTTGGATGGGTGACCATTCATACCTTCACTGTGGTGCTCTTGTTCCCTGTTTGCACATGGCAGACTGGTTAAACATGGGGTTGACACAATGGGCCACTCAAGGTCTAAGCCCAACTAGTAATCTACCATGATTGGTTATTGAATATGTACCCACCTGGAAGAGTGTCTCCCCTTCAAAGTGAAGATACTGGTGCTTCCGGCCCCTCAAAAGAATGCCAACAACTTTGTTGGATATATTTGTGTATATCTGAAATATTGAGAAATAAAGTCATCCAGTGATGAAAATTTGACATTTAAGTGATATCAGTTTAATTATATTCTACATCTAAACTGAGTTGGTCAAATGTGGTAGGAATGGGGTACCTGAGAATTATTTTTGGCAAAAGTAGGATGGATACGGTTAGAAAAGAGGAACTATGAAAGAATGTGGGTGGTATGATCCATTAATGGAAATGAATACATAAAAGGAGTGTGATTTGCTAGCTTGTCCAAGTTGAGATAAAGGAAGAGAGCCAAATAATGAAACAGATACATGATATTCCACTCCATATTGAAAAAAAGTCTTGTACTTTTCCACAATTATTTATTGTAATCATACAACGCGCTTCGCAGCTTGCTGCATCTTCAATTACAATTGTTTATCTTTCATTTATTGATTGTTTTGATAGTAACCTTATGCTAAGAAGGGGGGTTTTGAGAACAAACTAATTTTTGGGAGGGAAAGCAGAGGAACATTGATTAAGGGAATTAAAATTTTTTCAAAAAGGACTGGGGAGGGGTAGGGGTGTGGAAAATGTAAAGTTGTTGTGAAGCATGTTGCAAAGGTTGCTTGACTGTCTGATTATTTCCATCAGTTCCAAAGCATCCATCTTTAAGCCTTTTGATAGAATATGTAAAATGTCGGGGATAAAATCACTTACGTGATAATTATCAAGCAGATTCAGTTGGACTATTGTAAGCTATATTGCAACTATTGCATTTCATTTTGTAAATAACCGATCTGAATAATTAATCTTTGTCTTTTCCATTTCTAAAAATTTAGAAAAGGTTAGGAGAGTGTAGAATTCTGCCTTAGGGGATATCGGAAAGCCGTTTGAAATCCTGTGAGAAATTTTACCTAGAAAAGGAATAGAGTAGGTATCACTTGAAATTAGAGGGTACCCTTGGTACATCTTGAGATATCTTGAAAATCCAGACCAGTTCAGTCCAGTAACAGACGACTTCCAGTTCAGATATAAGTCTTTCGGAGTATATACAAACCAGTTTCAGAACAGTTGCAATCCAAATATTTTGACCTAGGAAATTATTACCAGAGTCACCTTTCTAGGCCTAACAGCATTAACCAAGTTCTTTGACTTTGCATACCCCAAAAAGGAATGGTGTGATGGGTGTATGTATCAATGTACATACCACCTGTATGCACACCTGTCAATAGCAACCTTACACTAAGAAGGGGGAGGTTTGGAGAACAAACTAATTTTTGGGAGGGAAAGCAGTTTTGGGACACCTGTAGCAGTTAATTTTGAAGTTTCGAATTATTGGAACTCTGAGCTACTGGGGGTTTTGGGTGATTGGAGCTCTGATCCAGTATTGCAATGCTTTGGACCACTCTGACTGAATGTAAAGCTAGGATATGAGCTATGAAAAGGAGGAGAGTAGGGAATGGAGTTTAAAGAGAGAAATTTAGTAAGGTGAGATGTCGTGTGGTGGATTTATGTCAACCTCTTTTCTTATTATTGTCATTGTTGGTGTGCTGGAAGAAAGGATTCGTGAACTTTGTCCACTGGACAGTGAATTTATCTTATTTTGTATTAGTCTATCTGTCCTACAGATATATTGTTGGTGTAAAATAATATGTACCTAATGACCCTGAAACTTGTTAAGTACATATTTTACCACTTATGTCAGACTAGCATGATACCTTTGAGTCTCTAATGGTTTCCTACCTTGTCCTAATAGCTTCGTCCCACTTTCTGTTTTAATTATACTGCCAGCAATCTCCTAGGGTGTGATTTGATGGCTATGGCCATTTTTCTGAAGATTTTTTTAAATCTCTTGTGTATAGCTTCTTTCATTTTTGAAAACTAATTAATAAATTTTTCCTCTTACAAATTTTGATTTTCCAAAGATTGGGAACCATGAATCAGATTGAATGGTGAAAAGTGATGCAATTAGTTTAGTTACATTTTCATAGTGGTTTGAACAACAAATCTACACTTATGTGTATGAAAAGGGTGGTAATTACAGTGGCTGGTGTTATGTTCATCACATTCACCAAATGTCATTAGAATGAACCTCTAGCTGCAAAAAGGATGTGTAAAAATATAGGATGTGTGGTTTGCAGCAGGGAGATAGGTTTGGCGTGGAAAAAATTATCACTTATGCATCTGTGCACAACAGTGAATGAAATTCATACATCAGGGTGAATGAGGTAGATCCATTTCCTGTTCCATATGAATGTAGAAGAAAGATCCAGCTCTAAAAATCAGTTAGCATAGTTCATCTGGGAATATTTAAGGGGTATTATTTTGGAAATCACCAGGGGCCAGGTGGTCAGGTTGTTGAATGCTCTACGATCTTGCCACCGTTCAGATTTACATTTGTGATCACCATCTGGCATTCTGTCAAATAGATGATAAGACACATGCTGACCTGCTGATAATTTTCCGAACCTCAAGGAGTTTTCTCTGGTGTTACTTAAATAAAACTACTTAGTTTTAATTATGAAATTCCTTTTTAACTTTTGCCTGCCTCTGTACCATTCATAAATCCAGTTTGTGGCGCCCTTAGTGCGAACAACCCCAGTCACCTGTTAGTAATTGGAGAGGCTGCTGACTGGGGGTTAGTAATTGGAGAGAGCGCCACCAACTGGCTGGGCCAGGCAGTAGGACCAGAGACGCCATAGTACATAGTGCTTGGAAACGATCTCTGTGCCGACGTAGAGTTGTCCATAGCCATCGCTTAGCCAAGTGCAGCATGTACATCAGAAACCCCAATAAAGCTAACTGCTAATCGATTTAGTTCGTGGTCTCATTAATTCACCCCAAACAGTTATTTCCCTCCATCTCCCATGCTTAGGCTACATTCTTCCCTCTATCATAAAATAACATTAAGGAGCAAGTGAAGAGTAAACAATTCAGTTGCAATGGGTTGAGATGGGGTAAAATATTTAAGAGTAAAATCATGTTTTTGTGTAATGAATCTCACCTCTTTGTGAATGAACCTTTTTTAGGATTACATTTTCAGAGTACAATGGGAAGCATAGGAATGCATGTACGTAATTCTTTTTTGAATCATTCACCCCTCTCTAGCTCATTCGAGCCTCCAGAAAATGATGGTACAAACCTAAAAACATTTTCCGTCAAACTAAAATTTCTGCTTGACTTCTATTAGATCAATTTTTCTGTCGAATAGTAGTATAGTGAATCTATGATGTATCATAATAATTACCATAGAAAAGTACCTTTGAATAAAACCCCAGGAGTATGCAAAATCCTTCACCATGTAATGCTACTGATTGTGTCAGTTTTACAACGTTCCTCTATCCTTACAGAGGTGATAATTTTGTCTTGTTCAAAAATTTCTTATAATAAGTATACTATGAATTAAAATATATCATAAAAATATTCATGAGGATGTGTCAATCAGTGGGACATGTTGGAGCAATGTATGTACTTTGGCAATATGTAATGGTGAATGAAAGTTTTCAGAATTGCACAAAGATAAGTACAAATTGGGCATGCTGACTATTCTGAAATTTGAAGGATATGGAGAGCATATCTTGTTTATTAAGAAGGTTCTTAGTGTACCATTGAGGCATCATAGCATTGAGGCATAGTTGAGTACTTGGCATTTTGATGGAGAATTTGGCTGTTTCTCATTAGTGTGCTCTCTTAATTTGATCTGCTTTCAATTTTTTTCTGTTACAATTGCATTAAAAGATCATATTTTGACAGATTTGGATGTTGTCTAGAGAACAGTTTGCACATACCTTGAATAGTTCTCCAAATGATATTCCATCCAGTTCCCCATCCGAATATTCAGCATTCTCATGGATGATTTCGCACAACTCCAACATTTCCTTTGTAACATGGGAATGTGCTTTGAGTCCCCTGAATTCAGTTTTGGATCCAGAAGGAGGCCTTAAAAAATTCATCATTGTTAATCCATGTCACACACTTTCATTAATAAGCTTTCTAGAATCCCCTTTGATGAATATGAGTCTACATTATGTGAATCATAAGAAATCCTGCAGTGTCATCTTATCTGTAAGTGATTAATAAAATTAGAATTCTGAGTGTAGAGTAAAATTCTTAATCAAGTCTCTACTCATAGAATTGAAATGTAATTAATTATTGAATTTTTTTTAATTCTTGTGACATATATCAAGCACTATGACCTGTATTTTTGTTAACATATATATTTCAAAATTTCAAGAAATTGAAACATAATGTAAGGAAATTTTGTTTGATACCAAGTTTAAAGAACTTGTATGCAGCTTTTGAATATGTGTACACCTTTTTTGGTTTTCGTTGCCTTACATTTACTACCATGAGACTTTATAAGCACATCTTCCTTTCACTGTGATAATCTCTGAAACTTACTTTATTAATCACTAATTAGTTGATTGAGTTCAGTATATTTTTATGTTGATGTTGCAATTTTGAGGGAATAAAATGACTTATACTTTAAATTGCTTATAGATTAGATGCTTATACTGATGTTGTCAAAGCAGTATTAAATGCCTCCCATTTATACATTGATTTGTCTCAATCCAGCTCCGCGTCAATTTAATATATTATATTCACCTTCCATACTCAGGGTCACCTTTCTGGGGCACATAATTCGCACCAACTCCTTTGCGATCTTTTTGCAGCCACTGTGCTGAGAAAGGATTCTTCTCTTGTGATTGTTGGTGAGTTTCAGCCTTGTTCTGGAACATCTTTACCTTATCTGTGAGACCATGGCAATACCGCTTATCCAGTGGCTGTTTCTGCAAAGGAATTGGGTGGTTTATTCTCTTTGGCGCTCAGTATTGTTTTGCTTCAGTCGCCATGGTCCTTTCAAAATATGCCTCTTATCAGTCAGAAGACAATCAATTTGGAGACTTTTAGTAACAACTGCCTAAGTACTCATTTTATCAAAATATGAAAATATTTGTGTGATAAATGTGTATTTTACATAAACATACAAGTATAAAATGGATTGTAGAGCATAAAATGAATGTCATAAGAGTGTCAGGTAGGTAGCTGAATGGGTAGAATATTACCCTCACTTTGTATCCTATCAGTTGATAGATAGATGCTGGGGACAGTTTCTATTTCTAATGCTTGATTTTAGTCCCTTACTTATCCTTCCTTGTTTACATTTGCATTTAGAAAATATTTTTCAGATGACAAAATATTAATGTTTAGTATTACAACCTTTTTACAAGCAGTGTATCATAAAATAATTCTATTTACTGAAAATAAGGGAAGAAGGGAATCTCAACGCAACGGCTCATCATCCATCTTTGTCACAAAGACCATATCATTTTCTGCATTCATATAGTAATACAAGAAGTAGCAAGATTAAATTTCTAAGTGTTGGTAACAAAAGATAAAACAGTGTGATTGAAAATATTTAGGTAAAAAAGGCAGTAGTTCAGTTGCTTTGGCATTGGTGTGAAGGAATCCATGTGGCTGAAACTGTCAATTATTTATTTTGTGACACTTTTTGGGAGTGATGGCATTACCATGAAAGTGGCCGAGTAAGTAGATCATCACCCTCATCTTGTATTCTACCAATTGAGAGGTAGATGCAAATTAGTCTCTATTTATGATGCTAAATCTTAGCACAATCTTACCTATTCCTGGAATGATGTCTTTTGAGAGCTATTTATGTTGGATCATTTTTGAAGAATGATACCTTGGCTATTTTTTCTAACCATGTAGTGATTCATTTCATAACACTTGTATCATCAGACATGCAAACAATTTTGAGGCTTCATGATTTACCTAGTTTTCATGAACCCTAAGTTTGAAAGACAGAAGGGAATTAATGAAAGCAGTATTTATGCCTCTTCCCATCAACTAGATTGTTCACACTCTGATTTAAAGGAAACTACCTAGAATTATTTTTGCGTTATAATAATGTTGAGGTTCTCTCAAATACATTCTAACATATCTTAAGGTTTCCCTGATGTCTAGTCTATTGCTCCATTCTAATTTTGGTAATTACCATCACATGTATTATTTTTAATGCCAGAAGTTTCTCCTTTAGTCCTGGATTCAGGTCAGTCTTCAGGTCAAGCTATAATTTGATGGTTTTTCCTGAAGATGCTATTCCAACCGGAGGAGAAGCTATTGCCATTGGAAACATCATGTGATGGTTATTCAAAAACTAGGGGTCAATCCATAAATAATATTATATGTATCTCAAGGGTGTGGAAAGTTGAAAATGTAACCAAGACAAATGTTTAATGCTTATCCCTCTTCAAAAATCTGTAGAAGTATTTTATGCTGAGGCGTCTTGTCTGTAAAAGTAAAATAGGATGGAGGGCCCCTTCAAACCTTAGACCCGTGAGAACTAGCATAACTTCCTCTTGCTCTCTAGCTCAACACTCCCATACATATACCAATATACCATACCTCAAACTCTAACTAGCTCAACGAATATATATACCATAGCTCAAACTCTAGCTAGTTCAACACAACCACACATATACCAATGATTAATCAGAGTTTGATTTGGTGGGGGAGTGACTGAAGCAAGTGTGGAAATTTTAGATGACTACCTATTTACCATAGCAAAGAATACATGTATTCTACTCAATGACAACATATTCTCTACTCTATGATATTATTTGCAACATGCTTTTAAAAAAATAACATGAATAGGGGATGAATTGATATAGATTTTATTTAGACATATTTGCTTTCCAACTAGTTCTCGCAAGGAATAATTTTCATATTACAGCAGGAAACTATGGATCTCATGTATAAATTCGAAAATTTTTAATGGAAAATGATGTTATTTTTGGTAAATCTTCCATGTGACTTTATTGACAAGTTGGCAAGTCATTTAAGATTTAGACCTTGGATGTGAATCCTACTTTTGAAGATGTGATACGTACACTATATGTTCAGGTGAAATGCCATTGGCAATCTGTTTGTCTAAATATTAATTCTTTTGCTGCAAACTCCTGCTTTACTTAGTTGAAGATGCAGCCTCTTACAGAACTATGTAATTACTAAAGGTAGATGCAAGGTAGGTAGCTGGTAGGGGTAATGAGGGGCAAAGGATTACTTAAGGCTGTAATGAAGGGTGCGTGGGGTAAGTAGGGAAGGAGAAGGCAAGAAAGCCTATATTGATGTGATGAAGAATGGTCAGAGGCAGATTAAGGTCATTGTTTTTGGGGGGGAGAGTAGATTACTCATATCCGAAGTATTGAGGGTATAGAATGCCACGTGACCAACATTATTCCTATCTTACCAAAGGTATTGCATGGGAGCGGTGGCGCCCCCCCTCCTACCAACCCCTACCCTCATTAGTGTTTTGGATTATCAAGTTAGACAGTAGGGCAAATATGGAGCCATAAAACGATGCGCGATTTTCTTCATAAAAAACAACGTAAATACGAACTGCAATTCGATGTACAACAACGTCATCGGGTGGAAAAAAATCGGGCATCTATTTATCCATCCATGGTACTTTAATTCCATACAATACTGCCTTAATATTGTAATAATGTAAATTCTTTGTTGACTGCAGCTTATGCGTAATTTGTGCGTTATGAATGCAAGGCGACATAAATTGTATTTGAGGATTGTATGAGAAAACTTATTTAAGCAGCAGAACGGCTCTGCTTAATTTTCCTTGGAGTTTTAGCCTTCTTCATAGATCCTGCGCCCTTCTATGACTTTTATTCAAAGCAGACTAAGTCCGAAGCGGAACGAATGTAAGTAGGTCAATGGATATCTCTCAGTTGGTCATCATTTTCGGTACCAAATCAACCTCGGACGAAAGGCAGTAGAGATAAGATTTGCTCCGGGCAAGGTCATGAGCGTGGGATGTGAGTTCCTGCTATTAGAAGAAATGTTCCCGTGCATACCGACTGCTTGTTTACGTTTTCCCTACGCTCCTGTTTTCTCCCCTGGCACCCGCCTCGAACGTAAACGAATATGCGTATAAAAATAGAATATTTAGCCTACTTTGAGCAGAACTGCGACATCATTGTCGTGGGATGGCATCGGAAGTCCATTCCTCCCAAACCGTCACATACCAACACCTACAAATAAACCAATGGACCAGATTCGATCACCTGTGATCTTTTTTTGGTGAATATATCAAAATGCTATTCTCCTGAAGGTGCCACGAAAGCCATGTAATGAGAAATTGGTGAGAATAACGGCTTAAAATTTTTCTTATCTTCAAATTTTGCATGCCACTGCCCGAAATTTAATTCGCATGTTAATACCTCTGTCTTGATTCTTTACAGCGGAGAAATTCAGTTTTGTGCCCGCAATTCAAGACGGTTCTTCTCCAAGAACATCTTTGCACTTGTGTTACATTTTCCATTATCTCACCGATCCAAATCGACACGTATGATTAACTCAATTATTATAAATAACAATACTTACTTTTTTGGCGTAAGGCTGCAGACTTTCTTTGACTTTGGCGACCTCCTAGCGGAGTCCTTAGAGCGGTCGCCGGTTACAGTAGTTTGAAATTGGCGCCGAAAATTCTGTAGCATACATCATGTACTAAGGGGTGGGAATATCTGTCATTTAGTCATTGGTATTCTTCATCGTCCATGTCAAAAACTTTTCAAGCTACTGGTATCCTTTCCTCTCGTACTTCAAACGATGTCCCGGTATATTAATGTAAACAGTGGGAGAACCAGTTTATGTTCAGTTTATACCAGTTCAGTTTATGAACCAAGCGAGATGCTTTAGTTTTTTCGTGTGTTTTGATACACAATTACCCAGCGCTGGGTCTTTTGGGAGGCCCTGTTGCTATAGCAAAATTGTACCAACGAATGTGGAGCAGACTTGATCGAGGAAATTGATGTTTTCTCTCGAATATCATGATTCTATACGAAGAATTTGGAAAACTAATCGGGATTTGGGACGTAAAAAGAGTTCAACAATGAGAGACGAGATGTTGAACTACCCTGAGGCAAGCACATACGTATCGCTGGTAGTTAAGGCACCACCAAACTCTCCACTTGTTTGTTTGACTTCAACAATACGATAGTTACTGTGCTCTGTCACTGGAATGCTATTACTTCTTTCCAACGTAAAAACACTGACGGTAGCGGAAGAACTGGCGGACGCAGGAAGACATTTTTAGCGATTTCCGTGCACGAAAGGACGCCGGGGACGAGTTCTTGACCTGGTAAATCACTGGAGCGAGCAACGTTCGCGCATGCAGGTATATTCACACGTACTGCCTTCATTCTATCTCAATCTGACGAGGAAATTTCTGTGGGCCTAATGCTAAACCTATTGCAAAGTGATTTCTGTAATGGAACGCCGTGGCTACCTATTACTATCAAATCATTGAAGGACTGTTATTGAAGCACGTGAAATGTAACGCATAAGAATGAAGAAAAGTGTCGATACTCACGAGCAAATCGGCAACTGCGTCTTTCTCCATCTCTAATCCGGACTCGACTGAAGACGAGCTCTGGGTAAACTGCCAGTCGTTCTATTTTCACCCCGCGGGCTAAAATTAGGCGGAAAATCTTCACCGTGAGGCGTGTCGCATAAAGATCACCGTTGCAGATTACCAGCATTATAATCGGTATGCCCGTGGTAATGGAAACGAGGCCCTCCACAAAATATGTTCACGCTTCGGCACCCGGATTCATCAATCAGAGAGCGTTCAATGAAAGTTGTTTCGGCTTTTTCGAGTGTGGAGTGCATCGACCTCAGCTGACTTTGCCCCATTTCCCCAGCCTTACGCATTTGTAACCTTCGTTTCGCGTTTCAAGCAGGGGCTGGCATGGGCTCCTGGCCTCCGTTGTGGAAGTAAATAAACATCTTTTGATTTAAGTTATCGCGCTAGTTGCTTCTATCGCATGTGGCCTCTCCTAGACTCTCACCAATGGTTCGTGGAATCTTATTTACCGTGTTATCCCGCTGTCCTTAATGACTGAGGATTTATCACAGCTCAATTTGCGATCTCTGCGCACGAATCATCCTGATTCTCCGTTGGTACATGTCATTAAAATGTCGATAGTAATAGTTCTCGCTGTCATGAATGGTGTACGCAGCCGTATGTTTTCCCGAACTCTCGTTGCTAAGCGATTGTGTTGTCGATCAGCGGAGGCGATTGCCGCATACTGTGGTATCTTGATTGTGCGGTGCAACTTGAAAGAGGAAATATCTCTCGCCCCACGGACTGAGGCTATCAGATTGTTATCAGAGTGCAATTGGGATCGACGAAAGCTACTGCACGGCGGTAGAGAATAGTCTGCGATAAGCATTCTTCCATTAATTTACAATTTTAACATAGATTGCTACTTTGATCTTAACGTAGTGGATTGGGAATCCTACTCGGCAGGAAAAGTGAAAACTGATTACTCAAATTGCTGAGCGAGGATACGTATCATCCGAAACAGATTTCAATTATACACCATAAAATGAGAACTAATTTCATCGTCGCCGATATATCTGGATGATGTCCGTTAACCTAACTTTCGAATGTTATTGCTTCGCAAGCTGCTAGATGGACCAAACATCGTTATTGAAAGAAATTGTTTGTTCTACGATCTTAGTCATTCACGAAATTGATTTCAATTGGCCTAATGAGGCATATTCTCTGGGTTTTTAGCATCGGGACTTCACAATCAAAGCGTCTACCACAATAGACTTACATGGTCTAGCAGCAGTCGATTCTTCTTGAAAATTTTTCAAAAATATTTACACTCGAAAACATTATCTAATACCTGGTCCCCGAGATACTCTTTTTCTCGCCTTTGATTTGTTTCTTGAGCATTTAGTTACATCGGTAGAGGTCCAACTGAATGCAACTTCTATTTTCAATGCATTGAAATTCCAACACATTACGCTTGAAACTTATCTTTTTGCAATGATGGAGCTACTATGACATCTTCATGAGCAGCCATGCACTCGTTTCTCAATAGGTTTCTGAATTAGATTTTATGCAGGTCTGCTTTGAATTTGACCTGATAATGACCGCTTTTTACATACATACATACCCATCACGCCGTTCCCTTTCGTGGTAGGCATCCGCTTTTTCATTTATAATTTGTTATTTTTAGCATTTCTCACAGTTTGCTGAATGCATTCCATTTTAGTCATCACTTGAAAATCTTTCCATCAATATTTCTCTCCATTGTAGTTCTCAGGAAGGAGGCTCTTATGATTTTAAAATGTCCAATATGTTTGTAAAAGTACTAATAACAGAAGTTTGGTACTAGATAGATCCGGCCATGTTTGTCCAACTTTTTCAAATCTCGTTACAAATATTCAGTCTTTGCGTCTCGACTTAGCAAAGAACCGCGGAAAAAGGATAATAGTTTTCTGCAGTACCAAATTCTAGGTATAATTTATACCATTTTAAGTCATAGTTCAGCGTGATAGGATTTCTGCAATTTCTGCTGAGTTCTAAAAGCCCTCACCGAGTGCCCTGGTGCATTACTTGGTATTTCAGAGGTATAGTTGGTATTCCCTTGGGATCCCCATCTCTTAATGAATGCCATCGGAAGAGTTCTTGAAATTCTCAGTACCTACTCAGTAAGCATAAAACTCAAATGCTACACGCCATTCTCATGTGAGTAATTTAGGTCTGAAGATGAGTTTCTCCAAGGCATTTCTCCATTACATATTAACTATACGTAATCGCGTCAATCTTAGTCATAGGGCGTATGACGACTACTGTCGTGGCATTGGTGATTTCGGTTCTATTGAATGTTCATGTGACTCAGTGTAAGCTAATGGTGACTCATTTAGGATGAGAATTCTTCATTTGCCCTCTCGGTAATCTCATCAGTGGTCGCGTAAGTAACTATTCGTATTTCTCATGATTTGACGTGCGTTTAAACATTACATCCTCCGATTTTTTTATTGCAAAAAGCAGTTTATTGACATTCATCCCGAAGTCCTCCATAGTAACTTGGCATGTGCCTTCGACATAAAATAACATTGCATAGTTTGCGCTGTGTAGTTAATGAGCTGCTAATTCTAGACAGTTACTGATGTTTTATTTCAGGCTGCGGCGTTAATTGAAGCTGTCTCAATAGTATTTCTGTCTTTCGGAGAGAATACTTAACCTTGATATATGTGGTGCAGATTTCGCTCGATTTGCACGACGTTTACCATAATCTTGCTGAAACGAAACTTCGCGGGAAATACGGTGCTTTTGAAACCGCGACATAGGTGAACCAACCTGTTATATAGCCGATACGTTGCCGTGCCACCCGGTAATGTTGCGAAGAAAAGGCATCGTTAATCCCATGCTCGTATATTCCTCTATTTAAAAATTTGGACCTTATTCGTCGCAACCTTGTGTCGCGAAGAGATATGGATTGATTTTAAAAGTGCTTCGCCATATTCGCGCGTGTATCTTATGAAATTAGTGAGTAGCAATTCTTTCGAAACCGAATTCCCGTACTATGATCATGGTGCATTGCTTTTTATTGCAAAACAGTACTACAAGACTCTATAGTGGGCATAAAAGTACTGGACTGTGCAATGAATACCCAGCAAAGAACTAATGGGGAGCCCATCCAATTTCTCTCGGTGTCTATTCCAGCTTCCTTCCGAATGAAGTCTAATTAACTTCCTCTCGAAAGTCCTCGGAATTCATATATCTCAATTATACGAGATAAAATTCGGCATTAGGACTCTCCTTAAGTGTCCTCCTAGACAACAGTTGTCACAAAAATCTTTGCTGTCACTGTCAAATGTACGCACGAAGCAATCTCGGTGTCTATATTCATAATGCTTTTAGATCTGGTCACAGAGAGTTGTCTCGGGGTGTTAGCGTGGTGTCGTTTTGCCACTTGACTTGAGTCCCGCCATCTCCAATCCGGAGAAAGTTAAACTCATGGCTCGTGATGGGATTGACGGAAAATCGGTTTGAAGATGTGGCTCGAGTTCTGGCTTCCAATGGTTAGGGCCGGGTTTTAATACCGGCATTGACAGTTATCTTTCCGTGAACTCCTGATACTTTTGGTGCTGCATGGGAGGCAGCTCAAGTGCAGCACTCTCCGCCAGATGGGAATCGAATCTGTGGTTCTCTCGACGCCTTAAGTTATGAAAGGGCTTATCTCGACGCCGGGTTTCCCTTCACCCTCGTTAACCCAAGTGAAGCGTTCTTTTCCAACCAAACTACCTGCCATCAAATTCGTAGGACATTCAAGTATTACGTAAGACGTTTTCGGGGGTGGGATCATCTTACTTAGTGTTTTGAAAAGGAGGGCAGGGGGTCTGGAACCAATTTACTTAAGATTTTTCGTTGCAATACTTAAGAAAATCGTTTCCAAATATTATGTGCTTTTTCCAAATATCCTGTGGTTGTTCACAACTTCATCAGCTGTGGTACTGATTCGCTCTTAATGTTAATGAATGCGGTACTCCAACACTGCATAATTATACGATATCCAGTGCTCAAAGCTGTACGATAGCTGCTATGGAAAAATGAAACCTCGGAAAGTAAGCATTTAATGATGAGTAGATACAAGTATCTAACGTCTTACGTAAGAAATAGATGGAGGAGGTTTGGAAAATCTTACATGTCTTACATAGGGGGAGAGGTCAAAATGGCATAAATCGTCTTACGTAATGCTTGAACGGCCCCGAAAATGATCTGATGATTGTAGATCGCCTCCCCAGAATAGCCCTCGGACAGGATCAGCGAGGGAAGTTGATACTCAGCGCTAAGCGGAATAGAACTCTTGGTGCCATTGGAATTCACACATAGACCTAGGGTGGAATCACGGTTCCTTCTTTGTCGTCGCTGTAGTTATCCACAAAGCAAACCGCTCTAGATGAGCAATGCTCGCTGGTACTTTCCCAAGAACGTACTCCATCGATTAGAGGGTGAGATTAAAATCACAAAATTTAAAGCTTGACGAATGAGTTTCCGCTCTCATGGGAAAAATTGGAAAATGGGAATTAGACGAGAGCTAGAGTTGAGAAGAACCGTGACTGAGCTCAATGACTGATTTTAAGTAAAATCTTAACCTTATTGCAATTGGCTGTTTATGAATACCGCTGCGGGACTGTATGCTTGCGATTCGACAGGCAGAGCTGAATACCTTGACGCTGGCCGGGAAGGAATCCATGGGAGTTTTCTTTTCCCCTTGCTGCTTGCTCCACTTCTCAACGGTGAATGAAGTGACTCCTGCTATTGTTGTGTGACGCCCACTGTAAACACTGGTTTTCTCCTCGAATGTCAAGAGACCGTGACGGGGCGGATTTGACAAGTGAATGAATGATCTTTTCGCGCGAAACCTATCACTCGAAAAGTTTAGAAGCCAGGTTATGGCGATCAATAACCCGAATTCGGAAAATTAGGCATTAGGGTCTCCAAAGTTTTTTTTTCGGATCTCACTTCTAAATCAAGGGAATGGTAAAAAAAATGAACGAACGTGAACGCTTACTACGATCAAAAGAAAAAAGTTAGGAAAGCCATGAGGCGACTAAATGATGTCGACTTCGTGCTTGTTTTTTTCCTCGAAATTACTTGGTCACAGTGCTCTTCCCTATATTCACTATTCACTGCGATTGGTTTAGTTCACTGTTCTCCCTGTCTTTTTATGGACAATAATTTACAAAACTGATGGGTCTATTTATTTCATCTTCCCTGAGCTTCCATAATCATCGATCGTTAAACTCGATATCGATATCGTTGCAAGTCCTACAATTCATCTTTAGCTATAATTTAAGGATGAAGTAAGGCATTCAAACTCTTTCATTAGCTATCTTTATCAACTTATTTTATCATTTCCGTGATAATTGCAATTTAACGCGAATTATTTAGGTAGTTAATCGGAATATTTTTCTAAAATATTGTGGATAATACTTTTGAAGTGCAGATGAGCATAGCGCTCACTTTATGCATTCGTATTCCTTCAACTCGTCATCATCAGCAGTCATCAATCCGAAAATTGATTTTCTACAGACTTCAACTCCATCATCTTCTCCGCTAACAGCTTGCATGCATTCACAACTCTTCTATATAGCATTCCTCATCACTTGCATGATTTAATCCATCCTTGGACTTCCACCGAAATTCTTCCCGTTAACTTCTCTTCCCGTTATTGTTTTCAAGGCGCTTTCATATCTCAGAATGGGTCTATTCAGTTTCAATTCTAGAAATTAAGGATAAAAGATTTTATCTTTACTTTTCTCTTGAAGTAAGTGCAATGTCTTCTTACTGCTTCATCGATGTAGAAAATTGTATATCAGTAGATTGCCAAGTGAAACTTCAATGGCAACAGATGCAGATCAGAGAAAATTCACGGAAATAGAAATGTGGTCAGCTATAGTAATGTATATATGTGGTCAGATATAGTAATGTAATGGTAATGAACTTCTGCCTAAGCACACTTGGTATCTACCTAGAGCCCCAACCTCGGAGAGGGCACCGGCTGGGAAATGAAATAGTAGATATGAGGACACAAGACACGAAAAATAATGTCAATTTTGTCACCAAAGGTTGTGTAGGTACTTTTCTATATTACTTTAAAGCCTTATTGACAGTTTTTTTGGTACGTAAAATAAAGAATATGGTTTGCCTTAATCAAATTTCCGAAAAGAGAGTGGACTAAATGCCTAGGGGCATTGATCTCCACAATCCGAGCATGAATGTAAGGTAATTGTAGAATGATGAAGGGAAAATGAACAGAAAGAATCGCCTATTATGACTGGCGAAGTGTCAGAGAAAAAAGTAGGCTATTCAAAATGATCATGGCAAACAAGGCTAACTTATAAGAAAAAATCTGCAGCTTAACAGCACCTTGCTGATATCAGTCAATGAATGTCAAAAATATTCCGGCAAGACCAACACCAAAAACCTCAATCAAATCTTGATAGTCGCCTAATTGAAGTTAACGTTGGTATAATATGGTTAGCTGATGGGAAAGTGATGTGAATTTCCGCAGCCGCACGCTTGGTTAACAAACTGCAACGAACCAACAGAAAGTGTTTAGCAGGTTATGGAAGTACGAGGTTGGGACCTGTTAGGAGGCTACACGCTGGGCCTGGATAACATGAAGTATTCAGATCAGGCGAGCAGCAGTACGATATGGAATATATTATTTTGACCCCATGCTATATCCCTTGAGCTGATATAAGCGACAAAATGTACTCCGCCGAACCTATTGGTACAAAGATTCCTTTATTCCGCGCGCCCATTAGCGATTTCAGCAAAATCAGCGAGACACTAACATAAAGCACATCGTTGATATACTATTTACTCGTAATCCTTCCCTCTCCGTTCCCCTCTTTCCTTCCATTTCGTGGCTCGTTTCCCTGGCGTACACCTCTGTAGCGGCTCGAAGGGCAATGGTACATACGTACTTAAATTCAAGGATTCTTTGGAACGTTAGATGATCCTCATACGTCGAAGCTCTTGTCGGATAGCCCAGATCCGTCGGTTCATAACCCTGCTCGGATGAATTTGCATTACTTATATTTGCTGAGAACTTCTATATACTAAGGAAGATATTTATTTCTTGGCGAAGAAACGGGTGAATACCATAGAGCTGCGATCTAATATCCAATTAAACCCACTGGAAGGCCGTAAAATTAATACAGCAACCGCGGTCATGAAATTGAGGCTGATTGGAAAACATTTTTGATGCGTAATTGTTGGGATTTTTACGTACAGATTGAGCGTGATACTCGCTTTGGTTTAGTAGCCGTCTTGATAGGTGGATCATTAATATTTATCTTATTTATTTGTCCTCTCAGTATTTAATGCGGATATTTTTGGCTTCGCGCATTTTCTGCCCGACTCCGATATTGTTGCATTCTTCTCCACTAACAAAAAAAATGGCTCGATTTCTGTATCGTAGACCTGTTGTGTTCTGTATGTAACGAACTGCAGTTTTTTAGGGTTCTTGTCTGATGTTACTTTTTAAAGGCTTAAGTTTGAATTGTTAATCAACCTAGGGTTATCCCGAAAAAAATATTTCCTCCGAAAAAATATATTATATTTCCGAAAAAATATATGATAAAAAAATAATATAATAAAGAATATTTTATTTTACCTGCATTCAGTGAATCATCACTTAATAATGCCGCCGCATCTCTCGGCTCGTACTGTTATCAAGGATGCTGGAAGCGGCAAATGCAGCTAAGTGGAGCGAAATCTAATGTTAACATGAGGTCAAAGGGTTCGCGTAATTCATCTCATCACCTTAAGTACTCGACTTTGGGAAAGCTTCTGTGCATCGATTTGAAAATCCTATTGGATCCGCTCAAACTATTCTATCGGTATGAAATCGCTTCGAAGAAATGATAGCGGCAAATTCATAACCTTTTTTCATATATGTATACATGTTCCGAGGTGACTGACAGTGAGTCTTCTTCTCGCCATCATCAGTATTTATCAATGCGAGGATTGGTTTAATGTGGAAACTCACGTCATTCTCCCGGCAGCTAACCGTATTGCACCAACGTTAGTCTTTAATTTGGCGAATTTCAAGATTTGATTGAGGTTTTTGTCGATGGTCTAACTGGGTTATTTTTGTCATTCGTTTCTCCCTCCACTGATACCATCAAGGTGCTGTTAAGCTGTAGATTTTTTCTCATAAGTTTACCTCGTCTACTATGAGAAATTTCACTAAACTATTTTTTTTTCTCCGGCACTTCGCCAGTCTTATTAGGCTATTCTTTCGGTTCGTTTGCTCTTCATCATTCTAAAATTACCTCTACATTCATGCTTGGATTGTAGAGATCTATGCCCCCAGGAATTTAGTTGACTGTCTTTTTGGTAATTTAACAAAGTCAAACCATATTTTTTAGTCGACGTACTCTTGGAAGTTGTCAAGAAGATTTTAAAGTAAAATAGAAAAGTATCAAAAGACTTTTGGTGAAAAAATTTACATTATGTTTCGTGTCTTGTGTCCTCATACCTACTATTTCATCTCCCAGCCGCTACCCTCTCCGAGGTTGGGGCTCTAGGTGGATACCGAGGGGTACGCAACTTCAAAAACAAGTGTACACCGCATTACCATTTCAGCCATTTCTATCCATTTCCGTCCATTTCAGTCCATTTCTATCCATTTCTATCCATTTATAACCATATATATCCATCTCTGTCCATTAATCTCCATTTCTGTTCATCTCTGTGCATTTATATCCATGTCTAACCATTTCTGTCCATTTCTATCCATTTCTGTAAATAGCTAGCCATTTCTGTCCATTTCTAACCAATTCTGTCCATTTCTAACCATTTCTGTCCATTTCTATCCATTTCTAACCATTTCTGTCTATTTCTATACATTTCTGTCCATTTCTATCCATTTGTGTCCGTTTCTAACCATTTATATCCATTTCTAACCAGTTCTGTCCATTTCTATCCATTTCTATACATTTCTGTCCATTTCTATCCATTTATGTCCGTTTCTAACCATTAATATCCATTTCTGTCCATTTTTGTGCATTTATATCAATGTCTAACCATTTCTGTCCATTTATGTCCATTCCTAACCATTTCTGTCCATTTCCAGCCATTTCTGTCCATTTCGCGACCATTTCTCAACAAGCGTACACCATTCCTCAGAGTTGCATACCCCGCGGTGGATACCAAGTGCGCTCAGGCAGGAGTTCACGGCTGCCCACTTTTCCATTTCCGTGTATTTTCTCTATTCTGCAGCTGTAGCCGTTGAAGTTTCACTTGCAAGAGCATGCACTTTATGCATACTTAAATGAATTTACTTCCAAGCTTTTGTTGCTGGCAGTTAGTAGATTCTTCATACGTTAGAGAATGCCTTTGTGATCGTGCCACTCTTTTCACTATACTTTTCTCCTCATTCTTCGGTTTTTTTCATAATTTTTTGATATATTTATATCGTTATGGGTACCATATTGCGATTAGTACTAGGAAATTAGCATTTGGAGATAAGTTACAGAGGAAAACTCCTCACACCAAAAGGTTTGTGGATTTCTATTTGAAAAAAAACTGGGCCATACATCTATCGGAATATGCGGTCGAACTATGTGTCGATCAGTCTTCTTAGTTTATCGATGGCGCGAATGTGAAAAATAATCGGTGAAGGTCGAGCGCAACTGTCGTGGAAATTCCTGTTGACCAACATTACAATCATGAGCTAAATTTCATGTACACCTCGAAGGTACACATCCACTCTTATTATCAAACTCAACTACTCATGTTGTCGCCTTCTCCTAGCTACAGGCTTGCCTGGGGGCTCCAAGCTTATAATTATATAAAACGGAGTATTTGCAAATTCGATATGAAATTTTCCAAAATAATTAACCAAAATTTGACCTTTGATTTGGCATGTTTTATGCCGTTTAAATTACATAACTCCTGGTTAAATTTATTTAATAGTCTGGGAACAGGCACAGAATTTTCTCGAACAGCTAATTTTTATGGTTTTTGCCCCAATATTTTATTTTCTCCCTTTTCAGGGTACCAAGTAATGCCGCAACATCCACCTGCTCCTACCTCCCAACCAATGGATTGCATTGCTTACGTGGACGAAGCTACTCGCCATAGTCAGCACGTCTGCGCCTGGCCTTTGACGACGGGTTGCGAGGATCTCTTCGGCCATTTGAAAACGTCCTCGGACAGTGATTCAGTGGTCGGAGGGCACGAACAGATTGATGAAGACACTATGGGCGCTCGAGGAAGCCCATCGAAAGACAGCAACCCGGTGGAGTCGGCTGCAAATCGTTTGAAGACTTCAAAGGAAAAGAACGGCGGGAAGCGTAACCGCGAGGTTTTGCAGATTCCAGCTTCCGAATTCGGGCAAAATGCTGAAGATGTGCTTAGGCTAAAGGATCTAGAGAACACAGTCTCAGGAGTGGAATCAGAACTTCCAGAGCTCGGAGGAACGGCTGGTTCAGGCATGGATGTATCGGAAATGATCAATCGTGTTGAAGATCGCGAGCTTGGAGCATCAACGACCGATGTGACATCCCATAAAATGCGAACGTGCTCGCCGAAGGTTCTCGAAGACATCGATGAAGAGGAGAATCACGCCGAGAGAGTAGATGCTTCCACTCTTCCTGCTGTTGATTGCATCAACGGGAGTCGTACAGGACCCGTGGAGGCGGACGTCGAGGATAGTGCATCGGGAAGGACGCAGAAAACTGACACGATCGGCAAGAAGAAGCGAAAGGGTGCTTCTGATTGGAAGGTGGTTATTCGGCTTTTGCAGAATATAGGGTTGACATGTAGTTATGCTCTCAATGGGTGGTAATTCAGTGCTCTTTAAAGTGTCATGTTTTTCGTCTTACAAGGCACACCCTTGTTTTGGTAAAATTAAATAACCTTACCATTTATCATCATCAATGGTCGTTCAATCCTTAGATCATTTGACTGGAGACTTCTATCCTTCCCTATCTGATGCAAAGTACTTTACTTCCTGGTCGTTCTTCCTATGCACTTTTCTCTTTATTTGGTCCATGGCATTATTTCTGGGTCTCCCTCTGGGGACATTTCCTCCTATTTTCCCTTCAGTTATGTTCTTCACCACACTCCCAATGTGTCTCAGGGTGTGTCCAATCCATCTTGTTCTTCTTTTCTCCATGGTGTTCCATATGGTCCTTTCCTTTCCTAATCTTCTGTAAACTTCATCATTTCTTATTTTATCCGTCCATTAGATCTTCAACATCCTCCTTCGAAACCAGGTTTGGAAAGCTCTTCTCTGATATACCTTTCCAGTGGTCCATGTTTCCGACCCATAGAGTGCCTGGCTCCACAAGAACGTTTTCACCAGCTTTTACCTCGTTTGTAGTTCATCATCTTTGAGTACGAAAGAGAAAAGTTGTCTTTTTGCCATGAGCGCCATGAATCTTTCCATTGCCCTTCGATATCCTGGGAAACAAGCTTTTAGTTGATGATGTGAACAAATGCGGCAACATGGCGTGAATTCCGGTAACCGACCGGTAAATTAAAGGCATGGTTTTCCAAATCATTCCAGTGGTAGACAACCATGGGTATTTGACTACTGTCTAATTTGATGTGCTATGTATCGATTCTCTTGTAATCGCAAAGGTGACGGGAAACTTTCCTTTAGCGATAGCCACCACCCCCTCTCCAAGCGCTTCTATGCACACGGCAGCGGTCAGTTGCTTTTCACCTGCACTTCGCTTTCTAACTCGCCGTAGCATGAGATAAGAAAGCCTGAAGTTGATTTACTATATCGCGTAAAATTGTGAAGGAGGAATCTCAAACCCGCGAAGAGTGAAAGTTACCTCCATTGTGAGGTTTCTCGAAGAGTTTTGATGAGTGACTCCTTAGACTCCGTGTAGTAAAAGGTTTAATTGTGTTCCTACGTTGTACTTTCGGAGAAATAGTTAGTACCTGTGTTATTATCATCGTTTTTAACTCAATGGAAAAGTTTCCCCGGACGGAAACCCGAGAAGAATTTATTGCTGTCATTTGCCGGGAAAAATTTTAATCCTTCATCTCTTTTGGTTTGCCAATGACTGATATATTTGCCTTTTTTAGGCTCGATATAATTTGTCAATCTTTGGCAATTTTCCTCTTTCTTTCGCTTAAATAATTTTTGCTGTTATTATCGTTTATTCACTCCATTTCTGAGTTGTGTTTGTCCTATATACATCTCGCCCGCAACTTGAAAGGAATAAGTTTACATGTATGTACGTAAATTGCCCTGCTGGTTTTATAACTGCCATTATTAATGAAATTATTTGGAGGTTCCTTAGGTAACATTCATCCAATCAGATGAAGAAATATTAATATTTCATAATTAATATAAACAATATTACTTCACCTGTAACTTGCCTAACCTAAGACAAAGTATGAGCGAGAAAAGAGAAATTATGATTTATCGACTGGGGTAATTGTCAGTGGTCACTTCCCCAGGTCCTAGGAGAGGACTTTCATTCGTGGAGCGTCATTTCCAGGAGCGTTTCATTTCATTTCATTTAGAGGAGCGTCATTTCAACCAACAAAATACGGTCAGCCTTGAATAATTGGATTTATTCGCTGGTAATTTGATATTAAAATTTCTATCACTCTTCGCTTTGATCTTATCTTTATCCCCTGGAGAAATTCGTTTCATTTCAGCTGCATTTCTGCAAAAATGGTGGTTTGAATATGGTTCTCAGAGTATTTGTTCGCATTTTCTCCCATATTCGCCTCTATGCCCCTGAAACTGTAGGAAAAATGAGTTTGGAAAGGTGAGATCTGTTTACATGACAACTTTAGGACATTTTTTCCAAAAGTAACATCATCACCATGATTCGAATCAGCTTAAGCTATCTCAGTCTTCAAAAGAGAAAAAAACATCTGTACACTTCTACCCTTCTGTTTTTAGCCGACCACGACTTCGGCATGTTATGCCAACATCAGGATGCCCTACTGATAATTGATTGAAAATAAAAGTTCGGAAATCTCCATGTTTTTTCTCTTTTGAAGAGGGTGTTAGAGAGTTTCCACAAAACTAGCGCCCGCACTTATTAATAAACTATGTTAGTTAGTTTTTTACGGGCTTATTAAAATCTTGAGGAGGAAATTTACTTGATTCGTCGATTCTTTTTGGAGTTATTTTTGGAAATTGGCATTCTATACGGTGCGAATTGCTACTTTCCGAGCACCAATTCTTAATCCGTCCCTGAATCTCGATGACACGCTCCTTGAATTCGTGTGAATCCATATTTGCGCTAAGATTTAGGTCTGGTGAGAAAACAGGGAACTATATTTAAAATCGTTCGACTTTTTGAAGTTTTTTTAATTTTGATTTTCATTCCCAACTATGGTTCTAAAGGCAAAATAAAAATCCTGTTTTGTACGCGATTTTCAACATTTTTAGCTGAATTATATGTATGTTACGGGAGCATCCAATCCACATTCGTTCATACGAGCCTACATTCTTGCATATGAGCACCGAAACCACGTTCTTTCATTGTGAAAAAGTAACGTTTAAGGTAGTTTGAGCGAAATATCATTTACTTAGAAATCAATGAATTTGTTTTCACTTTAAAGAAAAATATCTCACACTTCTAGTGACACAAAAAATTCAACCCTCACCTTCTTACTTTCGGAGATATTTTCCAAAAAATACCAGCCCTTTTACATAGGAAATGGTACGTGTTTGCACTCCAGAGACACATTATTTCCAAAATGAGGTATTTATAACACTTAGATGTCGTAAAAAAATAACAGCATGTAGTTTGTATGTATTCTCAACTATATTTGAAAATTAATCATATTTTCACTGCAGTAGGTTCTTGGGTATCACAAGAAACCTTCCGTTTTGAAGGAGTTTCAAACGCACCGCGCGAAAAAGATTAGTCAAGTTAAAGACTTATTTAGATATTTTCATTTGATTACTTACAATTTTTGTCATGTAAAACTATATTATTGCACCATTAATAATGCAATATTTCATTGATGCGCCCTACAGCTGGTGAAATTAAAACGTATAATTCGAATATGGCCTCTAATATGACCAGGGAGCTATCTTGCTCAGACTACCTTAATTAATTCTGCTGTGTAATCTTCTTCACCAAGGCGCGTCGAAAGGCGTCGAGACACGGTCCACCGCCGAGCTATCCGGGGGTGATGACCCGGGCACATTTGCAGGCCCGGCTCTCCTGTTTCTCGGACCCCCGCGAGGACATCTGTCCCATGAAGCGGTGGCCGTGCCTACCCCGAACCGAGAGACCCGAGTACCCGGCGTGCATGGAAGGCGCAGAGCTTGACCAGTCGCCGAGGTTGGTCCCGGAGACGGAGGGCGTCTCCACCGATGCAGATGAGGAGGAATCATTGTCGTCGACCACCTCGGACAAGTCCTCCACGTCCACTGCGGGGGTGCGCGACCACTTGGCTCTCGGCTTGGAGTCGTGCATCGTGCCCGGTGCTTTGGAATCCGTCGTGGTGTTCTGCCGGACAGCACCCCTGCTGCCGGCCCCTCTGAGGCCTAAACCGGACCATCTTCGGACCCTCCTGCACGATTCTTGTGTACTGCAGTGCGTGCTCCGCGGGGTCGCGCCGCTCACGATGGCCGGATACTTGGATTCTGTGTCCTCTGGGAAATCTGCGACTGATTTCCGGAACTTGAGCGACGCTGCTATATTCGTGGGGGAGTGATCATACTTGATGAATGATGATTTTCGGGAAGTCTTATGAAGTTTGCTTAGTGTCAGGAATCGGCGGAACGTGTTACTGTGTTTTTCGGAGTTTTTTTTATGTTTTTTTACAGTCAGGAAAGTTGGACCTGGCGAAAGTGCACCACATATTAGTCCTGTCTCATCCAACTGTGTTGTCTGGACTGAACCGCGAGTAATCGTTTAATGCATTGGGCCATTCGGAGGAGGCATTTTCCGTGGTACATAATCCGGATTTAGGTTTTCGGAGACAATTGGCCGTACGAAGACGTCCATCCCACCTTTGCAATGTCTCGTCCCAAAGTGTTTGATATTCCCGGGAGTTTTAGTAAAATGCTTGAGTTCTTTGGTGATGAAATTCTCTATGACTGAGGTCCTAATTTACTTTCCCCAAAGGAAACCTCTGGGTGTTTAGTTTAGACTGCTGTCATATCCAGGTTCTGTGAATCTTCTCTACGGAAATGATGTATGTATATATTATGTGGCGACGAAGTTGAAAAAAGTTAAGGAAAGTGTTATTTTCGCCTTAGATTGGCTGATACCCAAGCTGATGATGGCTTTGTAAATATTAAATCATATCTATGAAGGTACTGGCTCCCTCTGCCAACTATTTATTAGGAAGCTGAGGATATGATTTTCGCTTTTAAAATTATTTATTTTAATTATCATGTATTTTTTTATGCCTTGAATTTTTATTTTCAATATATATTATATTTTTGTATTTAATAAATGCATGATAAAGTGATACAACTAAAAGGTCTGTCTTTGTGGGGCAGAGTGTGCAGGGTTTCCGTCCTAACGTTTCCAACAATTGGAAGAGGAAGTTGAAGAAGAGGAAATAGATTTCTGCAATGGTCGGAGGAATGAGGATGCCGGTGAATCTAGGCAACGTCGATAGTTGGAAAATATTTTGGTAAAAGTCGAGAGTTTTTAATTTGCTGAGCCTATGTGTTTTTCATTGCGACGTCCGCCCAAAAATTTATGCCCCAATTTTATTCTCAAAAACTATTTGTTCGAAAAAAATAAAATTTACAAATATGTAACAATGATTCTTTATCAACTATCTACATTTTTCCTCCTAATCTCCTTCAAGTTCTATTGCCTTCCTCCAGCGATTCACAGTTTAGCGTGTGTGCCCCGGCGGTATCAGTCCTCGCTCTGGCAATGGAGCCAGGTTTTCACGGCGCTAGTCACCTCTTCGTCGTCCAAAGTGGTAGTGTTGAAAAGTACTTACTGTCATTATTCAAAATGAACTAGAAAAAAGAGAAATAACGGCGCAATATATATTCTTAAACGTCTTAAGTTTGTGTCAGACTGGTATTTGCGAAGGTTGGTGGTTTCCGGCGATACTTTGTGGAATTTGCTAATTATTTTGAATGAATAGGGTAAACTTTGTTTTTCCACAATTAATTTAATGACTTACGACCATGGTTTCGGCGATTAACGTCATCATCAGGTGGAGATATATTTGGTGGAACAACTCGAGCAAGTTGTAATTTTAAAATCTGTGATTTCTAATTGTGAAATTGTAAATGATCTATTGTATACTTCCCGCTCTCCCCTCCTCAACCTCCCCCTCTTCCATTAACCCCCCTACCTTCGCACAACCTCGGCTCACCCTCTTGGGAAGCCCCCACCCAACCCTACTCACCCACTCCCCCCTCCCTTCCATCCTTCACCTTCCTCCCTCACACCTCTACAGTCCCCTCCCCACTCTCTCTAGTATATGAGTTGTTGCACCAAATGTATCTTCACCTGATGATGACGTTAATCGTCGAAACTATGGTTGTAAGTCATTAAAATTCACTGTGGTAAAAAAAGTTTACCCTATTCATCAAAATGGTATTTGCGAGCTTAATCTTGCTGTATGTCCTCTGCAGATCCCACAAAATTGGTCAGAGCACTCAGATGTAAGATACGGTAGCGTTTTGATAACCTAATAAGACTTTGCGCGATCAATGGGGATGCGTTTCTCGATGACCGTTTCAACGCACTGATTTTGGTTATTTTGGAGATTAAAATGAAAGTGTGGGGCAATTCTTTTTGGGCACCCCTTATACTAATTAAAAATGTATAATATTGTTTTTTACGAGGAAGAATAATTTGAGTCATTGAAAAGGAAGGGATTTGAGTGAAGGGAATGAATATCAAGCTTTATTCGGAGGAAACTCCACTTTCTTAGGCGAGATATCGTAGAACAGCATAATGAGTAATGAAGCTCAAACGATTTCGTACTGTCTACTAATTTTTATTTCACCTCTTACAACACGTGTTTCGACTGACTAGTAGTCATCATCAGGCAAGACTCGTTTAGTCTTGCCTGATGATGACTGTTAGTCAGTCGAAACACGTGTTGTAAGAGGTGAAATAAAAATTAGTAGACAGTACGAAATCGTTTGAGCTTCATTACTTATTCGGAGGAGATGGTGATAAGATGCCGAGTATCGGAGGCGAGCAGAACTTCTCACTCACACAGCTCCGTCAATTCTTGAAAATGAAAAGTGAATCTCTTCCGGATCCCCATAAAAGCGTCTTTCATCTTACGTTTCTTCCTTCCCTTGCGTGTATCGTGTAAATGTGTGTTCCGTCAGTGCACCTCTACCGGATCTCCAACAGATCCGGCAAAGAACCACAGGGATGTGTGCCTGCTGTCTGGAGGAGTCCCTGACGTGGCATTACTTCCGGTGAGTGCTTGTGTCTCCTTACGTTTAGTGGTAAAACATTACGGCCATTTGGAGGTTCTTGACCATTAATATTTTTAGGCCGCACAGCTCCAAGAATCCCATTTCCTCAGTTTATTTAGGCATAAAGTAATGATCTCTGCATGTCTATAAATTAATACCATTGTTCTTAATCATACTGAAGCGTCAATTGTTTGCACAATAAGAACTAAATGGACAAAATTCACTCGCAGAATTCCCGGCGAGAAAGGGTCAAAGTACTTTATTCGTCATCATTCACAATTATTCCTTCCAGCTTTCTCGTTTTAAATAAAAATAATAATAAATACCTAATAATAATTAACTAATAAATAACTAATAGTATCATTAAAAGGTAATATTTAAAAAAAGGAAAGGAATATAAGTTGGAACAAAAACCTTTATTTTTAACCTAAAAACCTTTCCTATCCGATATTTTTTATGAATAATATTTTATTTATTTCCTTCTATCATGAAAATGTTTTTCCAAATCTCACCCCCTCCCCTATCTGCCCCAAAAATATAATTTAGAATGCCTCAGATTGCGTTTGTCACTCTCATTGTCTAGATTTTAAAATTTTAATTTATTTTTTTTCCGCCTTTGTTATTAAAATAATTTTTAAAAACCCCCTCCTCCTCAAATTTCAATGGCGCAACTTGGGCCATATACCCCTCGTGTAGGCTCCCCTGCTTAAGATAATGAACGAAATTCGTGCCATTTGTCTCCCAAACTTCGACGTCTACATAGAGATACGCAAATTATAATAGTTCTTGCGTACAAATGCCACCCTCAGAAGGAATATAAAGATACTTTCCCTCCAAAAATGACTAGAAACAACGGCAAGCATGAAAGCCTGCCTACGCCATGTCATGGAATACAACATACTTGTTCCAATTTTCTACCAGTATTATGTAACCTAATGGCTGGCGTCCTCGTCTTTAAGACATTTTTCGGATTCGAGGCTAATAGAATGAAAAGTTTTTCGCCGTTTTTTTTACCGTTCACATGTTAAGCCTTATTAATTTTTTATACAATTCAAGAATTTCAATTTATAATAAATAGTGTTGGCGAGTCTAATCAATAATTTAATGATATCTGTAGGTTCTGACTTTTTTTTGCAGGAAAACCTTTACTCGGTAGTTGTAGGCGTGAGCGATATACACTTTCCACGACCAATAAATAAGTGGTTATACATTTTATCGAGAAAGTAATACTTTATTTACCAGCTAAGAGAAACGAATTGAAGTATAAAGTAATCGACTACAACTTGAGAAACATTTATGTTATAGGCGTAAAATTCGGATTCGCGATAGAGCAGTCAATTATATGTCTGATACATACCTTTGTCATCGCTATTTCCCGTTCAACATTAAATTCAAATTATTACCAGTTGGTACTATTGGAGGCAATATTTTCACGCTAATTCTGCAGAATCACTTAGTTTGGTGCCGTTGAAAGTTTGAAAGCAACACATTTTCACGTCAAGTAAACATAAAATCTTCCGATGCAGTAAAATATCTTGGACTTACCGTGACTTCAGATATATCGTGGGGAACACATATACAAAACATATGCGGCACATCATTAAAGAAACTAGGTTTTGTTGACCGTATAATAGGAAGGTCCTGGGATGAAAGAGTAAAAGAAAGATGCTACTTCGCTCTGGTTACGCCACACCTCGAATACGCCGCAAGCATTTGGGGCCCTGGTTATAAAGATTTAACAAAAAAAAATTAACTAAGTACAAAGAAAAACAGCACGCTTTGTTAAAAACTGCGACGAACGAACATATAGTGTGACACAACTGTTTGAGGGATAAAGGTGGGAGCCCCGAGAGACTCGGAGGCTGCACGCTAAGCTTAGACTGCTTGATAAATTCAGAACTGATATTTTTCAGAGCGACACAGAGAATATTATCATGACGCCTTACTACATCTCTAGGTGTGACAGAAGCGATAAATAAGAGAGGTACATTGCATAACAGATAGGTACAAAAACTTGTTCTTTCCGCGCACAACAAGCGACCACAATAAAAACCGAGCTCCACTAAATACTCTTCTATAATACACGTCACCATTTCACCTCCCGAAACCTTATCCCTTACATCTTTACACGGTTGGTGTCCTGCCACACGCCCAAGCGGCGACTCGCAGGGTAGTATGTAGATGTAATGACATCGTTGTTTTGAGGTATATTTAATCACTCCTCTTTTGTACCTATTTATTTCATTTGTTTCTGCATATACTTGAATCCAAGATTCTTAGTTGCGCTTCATATACAATTTTTTCGCTGAGATTTCTCTACTTGGGAAGACCTTCGTGTCACAGCAGCTAATGCCATTGTCGATAGAAGGATAGTGTAACATAGATTAAAATTTTCTGCAGAGCATTTCCAATCTACTCATTTTGGAACTAGTGTAATTTTCTCCCAAATAGATCACCTCGCATTGAATCGAGTATCATGATAATTTTATCATAGTGAGGCTGTTGACTGCATAAGTAGAGACAAGACATGTCCGTAACAGTCCCCGCGTTGCATCGTAGCCTGGTAAATGTGAGAAAAACTTTTGGGAAGCCGAAAATGCTCCTTCGAAAGAAGAAAAATGATAGCAAATCTGCATAGAGATTGAAAGAGCTCTTTAGTGCGAAGAACTTCTTCAAGAATCCGTGACATTGGCGCAGGTAGAGCGTGGCATATTAAACGGCGCGGGAGTTTGGGTCGTCAATTACCTCAAAGCAGTAGGAGTACGAGCCGCGAATGAGATAACTTTACCTAGGAACTTTGTGGAATATCTCATGATTACCATTATTCCTATTCTACAAGGAATTGTAGTTCTTGGAGAGGTGGAGCCCCCATTGCATTCCTCATAATACGCCTATGGCTTGAGTTCCGTTACTTGGTCACCATATTTGGTGCATGATGAGTTGGTCGGTTGTCTGAATTCCTCTGCCTCCCATGTGTTCGTATGACTTTTTTATTACACCAGAAAGATTCTTTGCTCTTATGTTTCAGCTTCGTTTTCATAAATTCATCGATTCCTTGACGATGAATTTTCAAGAAATACCTCGATCCTACTTCGTAGTTTTCGTCTTTAGAACTAGCTGCGAGTTACGACTGTGAGAACTGTCATAACCTCTGCAAATTGTGAGAATGGCATGAAGAGAGCTAGAAGATATGAAACAGCGACGGAGGAAATGGTGTAGCCACCATCCACTAAGTGCCAGTGAAATGAGACGGCGTGATATTGAGTAGTTTTAACGTCCATAAAAATGTGACTGAACCATAAAAAAAATTGTAAGAATGAGTGGTATTCTTGTGCCGATGACTCAAGTCTTCCCCTCTTCCCCTCACTCCTCCCAAGTCTCCCCTCATGCCTTCGGTACAGTGATGAGAGATTGGTCAGCGTTGCCTTTTACCTCCCCTAAATGACAATCTTGAAACTCCGCTCCCCTCTTGCTGGTGGACCATTCTGTCCTTGATTTTGTCCTCCCGGTTGACATACGAAATGTTCGTAATGGATTGTGAAACAGTTCTGTATTCAAAATTAAAGCATGAATCCCAGTTGAAATGAATGAACGAGCTTTCTTAGGATGAAGAAGTAATTTTAGGTTGAAAAAGAATGCGTTTGTTTCACCGTTGAAAAATTTTATCAGTTGCTTGCGTTTCTGCTTGTTTACGTCTCCATAGTTCCCGCATCCTCGTGCACAAGCAAACTTCACAGCTTCACAGGCGAATACGGTAAAACAGCCGCCTTAACCTGATAAGTTTGAGGAGAGCTGCCACCGCTGCCACATAAGCCACGAGACAACCAGGCGACCACAGGCGACTCTACAACCGAGGCTATTTCCTCTGCCATTGCTACATTGTAGTAGCTCCTTCCGAGAGGGTTTTCGTACTCCCCACTAGTTGTCTCTGTTGCCTTCCTGCGCGAGGGTCGTCGCGCCGTGTGCAGACTGCAAAGGTGTGGTTGGCTGTTGCGGCGTGGTTGCCGTGTGTGATTGTGTGTTGTGAGCTGTGTAATGTCAGCGTGGGAGTAGTTATCAAGTGTAGTGTTTAATACGTATTACGTGCATTACAAGAATTGTAAGCTACACGTAAACGGGCGATTTTCTACGAAAATCTGCTTGACTCGGGGAAGAAGAACCGGCCTGAGCTTGAAGAAAAATGAGTAAGTGTAGTAAAGTTTAAGGTCTATGATTTCAGTAGCTGATAACTGTTTGCTTTATTCGTGTGTGGTTCAATGTCAAGGATTTCCTGTTGTTTCCGCGCTTGGCACCAGATTGAAGTAGAATTACAAATTGTTGTCGTTGTTGTATGTAAAGTGATGGGTCCCAAGCTGGCGATGTTAAGCATGGTTTTAAGGCCTGGTTACACGGTATATTAACTAGTACGTATTCATGTACCAGTTCTTGTATAAATGCATGAACCAAATAGATCAGGTTATATTTTCCTGTTCACGCGTTCATGCATTCGTATAAGTTGGTGTGGTAACACGGTGGATTTTAGCGTTTATTCATGCGTTTATTCATTCGCACATTAACTCATACGGGTTAATGTATCGTGTAATCAGGGATTTAGTTACGCATCATCCATATTTCCTTGTGTACAGGCATCAGGCATTTGCAAATAGTTTTCAAATTGACCAATAGCATTCTTCTGTTTAACCGTTGCAACCGTCGGTGTTGAATTGACTTCCTATTCGTTTTGTTAACGCATTGTTGATCCGTGCCAAGGGCTCAAGAGGATGCAATGTGTAATAATGTTGCGGGATAATTAATCAGTTTTTGTATTTAAATTGATATACTTAGTTGTGCCTGTTATGAGTTCGAAGCATATTTTTTCATCGTCTAGAATTAATCATCTTCAATTTGTTGTGTGTTAACAGTTACATTAGATCTTAAATTCATAGCCAAACTCCGGCATGCATGAAGAGTATCAAAGTACCGAAATTAATTCGGAATTATTTGATGTAGTTGTCATAAAGAGACGTGAACTTGTAGTTGAGAGCTTTCATGAATTATTCTATCAACATTTAGCATTGGCCGTCATGTGCATTGAATTACAGTTTTCAAATATTTATTTGATCCAGATAAGTGCTCTAGGCTGCAAGTTACAGAACAATTCTTGAAAGATTCTTTAAGAGAACAAAAATTGTTCAACTCCATTCAGTCGTTTGTTTAATAAGTGGTTTAAGGTGCTGAGTTAGGTAATGATTGCCCCACCACGAGGGGCAATAGTACTGGTCTGAGAAGATTCTCGTTCTCTTCGAAGAGCGTTTGGTATTGGCGACCGTTGTCGCTGTTCGTGTTTTATGGGTGGTTTGGAATTTCTGTAGCGTCTCGAATGAGGGGTGGATAGTGAAATTATATCCTTTCTTGTACATCTACCTAGCACTATCCTTGCACCAACTGACGGATCGACTTGCTTCGCAACTTAGGGAAAGAACCGACAATTGCCAGGTTTGTTTTGGAAGGAATCGGTTGTTTGGGAAGGCAGTATCGTGAAGTGGACATGTGGTTGAACCTTTTAAATATTATGAAGCGTTGTCGACAGAAAAGTAATATGCTCACGATCTTTGCGACGCGAGACGAAACGTCGAGCCGACAAAATTCGCACCACGCTGCTGAACGCAGCAGCCTCACTATTCACCCATTCGAAAGCCTATTCTCACATATAGGGTTGGGGAAATACATTTATCCGTCTTCCGAGTTAGGCATTCATTGGGTTGATTTAAAAATCATGTTTAACTTCGATGTAATAATATTTTGACCGATAATCATGGAATAGAGAATCCACTTTTATACCGGCTGGAATTAAAGGTTTTCGTCTGTGATGTACGATGAGGATTGTTTGTGTTTTTCAAAGTAATCATCCTCGTTTGCACCTTTGTGATTATTCCACATTTTACATTTGGCAACGCGTAAATACATTCTCCATGATCCTCTTTTTGTACGTTAGAGTCGATTGCCACGACGACGATAATATTTTGAAGCGTCCCGTTATAAATTGCTACAAATGTTTTACCTCTGTGGAAAGTTTGCTGAAAGAAAGCTAGATTTTATTTTTGACGGAAATAAGTTCAAAGATCGCATTCGAGGTTTCCGTTCTTGTATAGATTTTCGTTGAAGGCGTCAAACATGGATAATATAATATTTTTATTTAGGTACTTAGTCGTGAAAAGCTTTCCCTGTTTAGCGTGTATGTATTTTGAAACATTTTCTTCAAATATTTACGAACAGTTCGACCGTGACTGTTGCATTACAATAACCGGGTGTTTGCCGCACGTTTCGCCATGGTCCATTGTTCCATTTATCGATGATCGTGTGTGCTAATGTGCCTCGCAATGTATGCTATAACTTCAACTCCTAGAATACATGACTCTCAAATACGGAAACCGGGGTGAAGATGATACGGTACGAAAATTTCGAATCTGGAAGGTTTGGTTGACTAACGGAAGAGGGTAGAAGACGGCGGCGCGGCGGTTGGTTCATGTACTAGACGTCAATTGAAAAAACTAAATGGTGCTTAAACCACGATTCCGAGTTTCACCTCCAATTAGTTACACTTGCTTTGCTTTTAGTGTTATTATGTTATCACTGGAGCATCACCAAACCTCAGCTGTTTTGCCGGTCTGGTCATTAATATCGCCGAGTAGGTAAATTTTTTTCCTTACTCAAGAATCTATTTAAGGGTAATAATCCGTTGAGAATACGTATAGGTATATGTTTTATAATTCGTTTATCCTCTGAAAGGCCTAAAAATTGCTTTTAGAAGGATGAATGCATCGAATTTCTATGATTTTTACATGTTTTCGTCGTTCTAGCTATTTTTTTCTGGATGAAACGGACTTAACTAGAAAAATTGGAGGCTGGAGGCGTAGGCGGTAGTAATTCGTGGGTGGCATCCCTCAAATATTTGGAAGGGAAAATTTTTTCGTAATGTTACAAACTTGGAAGTTAACAGGGACACCTCTGTGAAGTGATTAAAAATGTGAAGTGTAAAGTGAATAAAAACAACATTAGAGGGAAAATAGACAATATTGTAAATAAATCTGCGTTCGAAAATTTCTCTCAAAAGGCTTTTAAAGCTACCTATCGTCTCGATTCCACGGTAATCTCCAAACCCTCAATTAAAATACTCAAATAATGTCCGTTGCCGGAGGGTGAAGGCCAGCGCACACCAATCCTCCCGCCTCCGTCCGGCTTCCGTCCGCTTCCTCCCGTTTTTTCCGAGGGGGGCGCATACTATGCCGTCCACCTTCGTCCGTCAAAACCGAACGACAATGGACTTGGGACCGCAGTCTTCGGGAGGAGACAGGTTGAAGCCGGCGTATACTATTCCTCCCGGCCTCTGTCCGCCTCTGGCCGCCCGCGCCCGTCCGCATCCGCCAAATATTCTCGACCGAGAATTCCGGGCGGAGACGGACGGAGGCTGATGGAAACCGTGGGGAATAGTATGCGCCAATTCGCGGAACAACCCGTATTTCAATTAGCCATATATTTTGGGAGGGAGGAAGCGGACGGAGGCGGGAGGATAAGTGTGCGCTGGGCTTAAGGGATTATCCTTCAGAAGAACCTAGAGGAGGCAATCGCCTCCAAAAGTTTCAATGAAGATAGCAAAAGTTTTGAGAAGTGGCCAAGCTTTGCAATGGAAAATCTTGGTTAGGTGTTTTCCAAATTATCAAAACTTGTAGGTGTCCGAGCCGTAAACTAATGTGGTAAATAAAGTTGAAACAAAAGCCAATGTCTATTATTTTTCAACGAAAAACGCAGGTCCTCCAACACACTACGTATTTTACTTATTTTTTCTAAGCTTATAGTGGTTGGGTTATTCATATTCAGGCGTGAAACGATTAGTTGGGAAATTAAATTTCCTCAGTAGACATTTTATAGAAAAAAAGAAAGGTAGGCTCAGGATACCTGAAAACTCTCACAAACTGTACCGACATCACCTTGGTTCGCAGTAACTAATGTAGACAATTAACTATTGTATTAAAACAATGAATCCATCTTTTAGAGAGCTCGACGATGGTGCTGCTATTTCACCAGAATGTTTGATATACGTGGATGTAGCGTGACGGCAGGAAGTTTCAGCACTGTTCTGCGGACCAACGGTTGAAGATGATGTTTTATGAAAACTCGCGGTGATCGGGGCTGATTTCGGCGTAACGGCCCATGGACCATTTACCGCCTCAGGAGACGCTTGGCCATATGAGGCACCACTTAATTTTATCCGCCGTGACATTCATCAAATAAGACCCGGGGTGATTTTGCGTGGATTTTTTCGGGGAAACATCGCATCATCAGAGCTAAAAAACAAGGTGCTTGGGAATTGAACTTAGATCGATGTATCCGTGATGAAAATATGGAACGGGGGGTGAAAACAGTCATCTACATCTACATCTACGAAATACCGTGCAAGCCGCCACTAGGGTGTGTGGCACGAGGTGATACCAAATCAGGCATGAAGCCCTCATCCCAGCCGAAATCCGAACCGCGCACGCTCCCCCGGAATGCCAGGCGCATTCTCCCTGTGTTGTAATGCATCGGCTCTCGTGCATCTTTTCGTGTCATAGTTCGTGCCTCACTTGCCCCCGTCAAAAATAATTAATGTGCTCAATCATTTTGGCGAGTTTACCGCCTGCTACTGACTACTTATGTTAATTCAGCGTACACACTATCTAACTAGCTCTGATTCACTGGTATCTCAAATTGATGCAATCAAGGAAATGGCTTACTCATAGTGTTACAGGCCGTTTTAAACAACCGCTGCTCTATTAGTGTCTTGGAAGTTGAAGGATTATTGAACAACGGGAAAGGCATGCTCGTGTGTTGGGAAAGGAAGCAGGATTCAAAATTAAATTGGCAGTGGGCGTCTATTCGTGAATATTTTTGACATAAATTCTTGGAACATGGTTTTGGAAATACAGTGCTAGTTTTTTAAGCCAAATAAATTGTTTACATTGCTGTTTAAGGAGTATCCTCAACTTTCAGGTCGCCTGAAGCTCATGGAATAATTCATTGAATTTCACTGGTCTTTGCTGGTTAACTTTTATTTATTTGAATTATACTGCATTTTATTTAGAAGTGCACACCATTTCTGATTTAATCGCCAGGTTTTACAAAAAGAGAAGTATCACGCTTGATGTGGAGGAAAGAATTCATCATAATAAATGAATTTGCCTTTACTCATTACGCCAGGTTTTGTTTTAATAAGCGACATAATTGGTATTAGTCTCGGATTTCTCTGGCAGTGGCATCAATGTTTAAATAAAACAAAAGTTTGGCAAAAAAAGGCGCCAAGAACTAGGGCATGAAACATCACAAGGAGTGGGAGCAAAAATGTCTCACCATACAGTCATGGGCATCGCGTAGGAAATCGGGTCTATCGTGGAGAAAGAATGGAATCGTATAGGTAGGGTACCTAAATTGTGGTAGATAAAGTCCCGATCGGCGGAAAACAAAATTGCATAAAGCAGTTAAAAAGGGCGGTGAACTGGCGTGAAAATATGCTGATAGCTGTATATAAAGTTGTATAAAACATGATTAATATGATAGCCCATAATAGGCTGAGCATCATATTTTCTCATAACTGGTGACTTATTATAAGTAATTATAAAACAGCCCATGCAGAGCAATGGACACGTTCTGATTGTTGTTGTGTCAACTTATTCCTTATGGCCTTTCTTTTTTTTTTCAACTTTTTTTTCAACTGTCTTCCTTTTTCCACAGGTGGAATTTTCCGAAGATTCCTTGATTATCTCCTCGGTCGAGGAAAGCAAACAGAGCTTAAAGCGGAAGTCAAAGATGAAGTTAGTTATCATGATGCTGACTGGTCAAAATCGGAGCCATTTAAACCTTCGAATGGAGTAATTGATGGAGATACCTCTTTGGAGGGATTGGTAAGCTTTTCTTATTTTTTATAATTCTTCCTTTTGTGCGCTATGTTTCTAATTTTAAAACTCTTATGCAACCTAATTAAAACAATGATATTATGATTTTTCAAACTGCAAAGCAAAATTTTGAGCGTGAATAACGACAGAAAACGATGATTTCGTGTAATTAATAGATCCTCGCTTTTATTTTAGATTTTTTAAGGGAATCGATCTAAATTGACTTGAGGTTTAGGAAGTCTGGGTAGCGCAGTGATCTGCGTATTGGCCCGGAAAGCCAAAGGTCGTGGTTCGATTCCCGGTCTAGGCCGATTTTTTCTCATTGCAATTTTATTGTATAATTGTATGATTTTCATAAGTGTGTGACACCGACGTAGGGTGCGTGAACTGTGTCAAGTGATGAATCGTAATAATGTGAAATGAGACTCACGTTCATTGGAATATCTCATATTTTACGTATACATCTTTGATTGGTTAAACGATAAGTTTACATCATTCAGAGTAAAGTTGGCTAGCCGCGCAGGTATTTAGTCAATGCTTGTCAGCTGTCAGTGTAGCTGTGCTATAATCTTCGCTGACATCTCCTCCATGTACTGTGTTTGTTTACGGATTAAGTCATGTCGAGTGAATTACTTACTTTCGAGCTCGAGCAAATAGAGCATTTTAATTACTTCGGCAGTACGCTAGAAGAAAATGGGCGTAGTAGCAAAGACATAAGGAGAAGAATTATAGTGTTAGCTATGGAAGCCCTTGTTCGTTACAGAAGGGATGTGTTGACGAGGACCTTGTGTAAGGACGTAGAGAAGAGGCCAGTGAAGAGCTTGGTATGGAGCAGAAATGTTTACCCTCAGAAAGGAGGACGAGAGTAGGCTACAGGCATTTGAGATGTGGGTGTGAAGAAGGTGAGGTGGACGGGAAGGAAGGCGAATGGGGAAGTAGTTAGTATAGTGGGCGAGAAAAGAAAACTTCTGGAACGTCATTAGCCTGCTCTTAACGAAAGGCTCCTAGGGGATCATTAGGAACACTGGGACCACGGTTTAAAGTCTCATCCGACGGACAGGGTACTGTACTGGAAGTGTCCTCCACAAGACAGTCAAGTAGGGATCAGGTTTCCAATGGAAAACATCCTCCTCTGCAGGGATTTGAACCCTGGCCGTCCGTATGGTTTGCCAGTACTCCAACCAACTTGATCCCCGTGTAATGGGATAGGCAGTGTAGATGGTTGGAGGAAGTAATGAGGGCCGATGGGTTGCTCAAGAGTGTGATAGAGGGAAGGATATTGGGCAAGCGGAGAAGGGGAAGAAGGAGAATAGGTTTCATGGACAGGATGAAGAAGTGTTGATCGTATGCTGAGGCGAAAAAAGATATAACAGAGCGAGATATGCTCCTGAAAGTGTGGGCAACCGGAAGGAGATTCTCTGACATTCAATGAAACCTACCTTAACCGGTAAAATACATGAAAAGGGGCGCTTAGTAACAGAAAAGATATGATGACGGGGACCTTGGTTAAGGATGTGATGAAGAGGCTGGTGAAGAGCTTGGTATGGAGCGTATCGTTGTATGGGGCAGAAATGTGGACTCTCAGGAAGGAGGACGAGAATAGGCTGCAGGCATTTGAGATGTGGGTGTGGAGAAGGGTCGAGAATGTGAGGTGGACGGAAAGGAAGACTAACGAGGATGTGCTTCTGAGTGGAATCAGGGATTGGCAGAGTAGGTGGCTGGAGGATGTAATAAGGGGCGATGGGTTGCTGAAGAGTATGATAGAGGGAAGGATGTTGGGCAAGCGGGGAAGGGGAAGAAAGAGAATAGGTTACATGGACGGGATGAAGAAGGGCAGATCGTATGCTGATGCGAAAAAGGAAATACCATGGTGCTCGCAGAGTTTCTGTGCACTGGAGAATTTCTCCAAACCTAGCTGCCCATGGTAGATGAGCAGCGATTGGCTGCCGGCGTCCAATCTTGTAAACCAGTTCTTAGCTCAGTGCGCGCCGCGTACGAATACCGTCAGTGGCGACCCAATAGAGTCTAGTCTTAGCTCACTTTAAATTATCCTGCAGCGGGTGACAGGCTTTCTTAACTGAATTAAAAAATGGTTCGATAAATTCTGATATCTTTCCCAGCGATAAAAATATTGGTTGTTATGATAATTCGTCGCAATTTTCGCATTTGTATTTTTCAAAATGTGGGTGAAGAGGATTTATGTTTGGTTTATTTATCGTGTAACCACGGTGACTTGCACCGATGGGGATTACTTTCTAACCTCACTGCGATGACTATTGCAATCACTGCAAGTTTTGACTCGATATCTATAGTAGTTTCTCGTCCAGAGTATTTCTAATCTAAAGGCCCTCGCGTCGGCGAGGCATAGCGTTCGTTTTCGCCGATTCTTTTGGGTCGCTACTTACAGTATTCGTACTTGGCGAGTACTGAGCTAAGAACCGGTTTACGGGATTGGACGCCGGCAGCCAACCGCTGCTCCTCTACCATGGGAAGCTAGGCTTGGAGGAATTCTGCAGTGCACAGAAACTCTGCGAGCACTTTAGAGGTAGATAGGATTCTGAAAGCGTAGTAAACCGGAAGGATATTCACTAACATTCGATAAAACCAACCCTTACCGGTAGAAAACTTAGAAAAACTAATAATTCTATAATGGAGGTTTTCTTTGGTGGCTTGGAGATGTGGTTAGCCTCGGCAGCTGTTATTACGAGTCATGTTACTTGGATAAGAATGGGAAAAGAGGCTGAGTGTCAACTCCTGTGGTATTTTTTTCTGTTGCGACATTTTTTTTTCTTGTTCTAACCTACTCCTCCGTTTTTATCTGGAAGAGTTTCCGGTTTCTGCTGCATCCTTATGTCTGCTTAAAGTTTTTGCCGCTACTGCAGGCAAGATCAACAAGAACAAAGTGCAGGTATTCCTGATAATGCTGCCTGCAATGGCTGTGAAAGTTTGAAGCAAACAAATTAAGACGCCGCTGTATTCTGAAAGTCTTACAGAAGACAGTCATCTCTGCAATGATATGTGTTTCAATTATTCGGGCGTTGTTGTAGATTTTGTTTAACCCGGGTGATAAAGGTATTACGTATGTTAGTCCAAGTACAATTGAGGATTCGATTGGAGTTAAAACAGTCGTCGTGCTTAGAAGTGAGTTTAATCTATCAATGCTAACTCTGTATACAATTAGGTTGACGTCATATCATATATTTCTCCCTGGAATTAAGGGGCTAAGGTGTAAAACGAGTATGTTCATTCTGACGTGATGGAATAGCAAGATTAAATTCCTTAGACCTGGACTAGAATAAGGATGAGTGCAGCCGACTTTGTCCCAGGTTTTATGCGTCTGTCAGATTTTAAGCTATCCGGGACTAGCCACGGAGTTTCACTTTTACGGAGTCACCAGCAGTGCACAACTGTGCGAAATTCCACAGAGTAAAAAAATCATCCGCCTTGACCGGGATCCGAACCCGGGTCCCTCGATTTCCGGCTGAGTGCTTTAGCCAGTTAAGCTACCTGTGGAAATCGAGGGATCCGGGTTCGAATCCCAGTCAAGGCGGATGAGTTTTACTCTGTGGAATTGTGCTCAGTTATACGTCTGTATCCCGAATTAATGGCTTTTGTTTGCATCTCGAGCTCGTTTATTGAAGTGTTCGAGAGTTAACTCAGGGTCGGGCTACCCCTTGGGAAATACGCATTAGTGGCGTGTGAGGCATGGAAGTTTTCTTTTTTTTTGAGAACTTGTTTTTCTTACTTATTTTAATGCCTGCAATATATGGTAATGCTTGTTGTTTTTTCTCTTTGAAAAGTTACAACTCTTGGATTTTCTTTGGAGTTCTTACATCATGTTGTCAATTTAATGACACTAATTCCTTAATTTATGTATTTCATGGAAAATTTTTTCCTCTTTTTCCCAAACTTCCGGCTCCTCTCAAATGCATTAAGTTACACGCTTGCAGTTTAATTTGATTGTGTTTAACCGATTAACCTCGAAGTTATTCCGTTAACCAAATGGCAAGCTATTCTTGGAATTTCCGAATATCGATTCATTTTTAGTTTGGGCTCAAGATTATTGAAAAAAGCGAGTTTTGCAGTGGTAAGTAGACTATTATTTTAATCCTACAATATATCTTTAGAAATGACTGCTGCGAAAACACTGGAGAATTACCATTTCAAGCAGGTTCAACAATTCTTGCTCTCTAATTCTTTCTTCACCATCATTTTTCGTTCAATCCTAAGACTAGTTGTAAGAATCCGACAATCCTTCTCTTCCTAATGCATGTTCCTTTACTCCCTGGTAGTTCATCCGATGTACTTTCCTCTTTATTTGGTCCATGAGTTAATCTCATGCCCTTCCTCGTACCTCTTTCCCTTCTACTTTGCCTTGAAACATATTCATCACCCGTTTAGCACAATCCACCTGTAGAGTGCTCTTTTCTCTGATGAGTGCTCCATATGGTCATTTCCTCGTATACTCTGTGTGTGCTTCTATATTTCTTATTTAATCCGTCCACTTGCTCTTCATCAGGCCCCTCCAACGCCTGGTTTCGAGAGTTTCAAATCTTTTCTGTTTTGTTCCTCTAATCGTCCATGTTGCAGATCCATGGAATGCCACGACCCGTTCGAAATTTTTCACATGCTGATTCATTGTAATTTTGTATTTTGTTCATTATTGACTGTAACAAATGGCAGCGAGATCCCTTTTTCCTGTTCACTCCCTCCTTCATGACTGACATCCTAAAAATTCCGCCACTCAACCGATAGGTGGTTCTCAGGGCTCTGTTTATGTGTGTGAGGTTACCAGGTTTACGCCTGCGTATGAAACTCACTGTAAAGAAACCAGTCGTATATTGAAGGACGTTTTGAGGACACCGCTTACCAGACGCGGCTCTACCGTTACGTTTCTCGCCTGTACGCATCATGATCATAGGTTGATCAATCTTAACATTGCTTGACTGCAGCCCTCCCTCCTTCCCTATCTAATGCTAGTTCCCTTACCTCCTGGTATCTCCTTTTAAGTACTTTCCTCTTGATTTGGTTCATGAACTTATTCCTGGGTCTTTCTCAGGGGACGAATCCCTCTATTTTACCTTCAATTATGTTCTTCACAAACTCATTGTGCCTCAGGGTGGGTCTATTTCCTCTGGTTCTTCTTACATGTATAGTGTTCCATATGCTCCTTTCCTCTTCTATTCATTTGTACACATCATCATTTCTTATTGTGTCCGTATTTCTTATTGTGTGTATTCAGCATCCTCCTCCAGCACCAGATTTCGAATGCTTCTTGTCTTTTCTGGTCAGCTTTTGCAATGGTCCATGCTTTCGACCCATAGAGCTACGCTCCTCATGAATGTTTTTACATGCTGTTTCCTAGCTTGTATTCCTATCTTCTTCGAGAAAGTATGCATGAGTTCGAGCCTGTACGCATGGGTGCGAAATCCACACTGGCTCTTCATCCGCCTGGACAGGGACTTGAACCTTGAACCCTCGATATCGCGGCGACTTCCTTAACCAATTAAGCTACCGAGCTTGAATTACCTACCAGCTAAACGCTACTGTCATCATACCTTGCAAGCCTGTGTTTCGTATCCAAACTCTAATATCTCAAGGCGTAAACGTGTTTAGCTCATTTGTACTTGCCAAATTCTTTAAGGTTCTAAGAAAATTCGTGGCATGTATAGTGGTTCATGTTAAGCGGAACTTGGCCCTCTGCACCTCGCACTTGTAAGGCGGTATTTAGACATGGTGGAGTCTAATTTCAACGATTTCCAGTTTTTCTGCGAAACGGATATTTATTAATTATATCAAAGTTTGTCTGGTAACCACGTTCAGGTGTGGTGTTAATAAGCGCCCTTGGTGCGTTGCTCGAAAATTGTTTCAATAATGCATGAAAGTGGTGAAGGTAATTGATATGCCTGGTATTAAGGATGAGCTAAATGTGTTCGTTCACCGGTACTATTGTACGCGAATGATTATCTGGGTACCCGGACGAGTACATGATGAATACTTGGACACTCAAATGAATACCTCGGCCCCAGGTACGTGAATATCCGGTCGAATCCAATGGCCTATGGCGTGGTACTCGGTACTCGCCTGTGTATTCCATTTGGGTACTCGTATTCAGAGGTGTTCACCCAGGTACTCGAGTCTTCATCGTGGCACTCAAGTACTCAAGTAAATATCTGGTATCCAAGCATTCATTTGAGTACCCAAGTATACATCCGAGTACTCATGTACTCGTCCGGGTAGCCTGATATTCTTTCGGGTACTCAATCACCAGTGAATGAATACATTTTGCCCATCCCTACATGGTATGTGCTCGAATAAGCCTCTGGATATTTTTTAGAGTATTCTACTGGTGAAGGAAGATTTTAATGTTTTGTCAGAGCATCTCCTCCCGGTTGACTACGCTTTCAGAGTCCTATCTACCTCACTAATTTCCTTTTTCGCCTCGGCATACGATCTACCATTCTTCAATCTATCCATGAAACCCATTTTCTTTCTTCCCCTTCCCCGCTTGCCCAACATTCTTCCCTCTCTCACACTCTTCAGCAAGTCATTATCCCTTATTACATCCTCCAGTGACCCACACTGCCTATTCCGGATTTCACTAAGAAGTTTCCTTTTCTCGCCCACCATCTCAAGCACTTCCTCGTTAGTCTTCCTCTCCGTCCACCTCACATTCTCTATCCTTCTCCACAGCCGCACCTCAAATGCCTGCAGCCTTTTCTCGTCTCCCTTTCTGAGGGTCCACGTTTCTTCTCCATGCAACGCCACGCTCCAAAATAATCTCGTTACCAGCCTCCTCTTCACATTCTTACCTAAGGTACCCGTCATCGGTTCACTTATATTACGAAACGCCTCCTTAGCTAGCGCTATGTCTTTGCTGCTCAGTCCTTTTCTTCTAGCGTACAACCTAGGTATATTAAATGCTCTACTTGCTCGAGTTTTTGTCCTCCAACTTTAATCACCAGTCTTGCTTTCTTTGTCCTAGAGAATCTCATTAGTTTTGTTTTCTTATGGTTTATCTTCATCCTCTCGATTTAAGCGCCCAATATTGCCGCCTGAATTTGTACTTCAATGTAGATAGTTAAAGCACAGCAGTAATTTTAATCATCATGTTCAATCATGGATGTGTACTTTTTCCCATTTCCGTCACCTCATCGTTCAAATCATCTCCATGCGGTTTATTCGATCTGTCATCTAACTAGTACATACTTTCTATATGCGGTGAGCCAAAAAATACCTTGCATTAGCATTTTTCGCCTTTTTTCCCATTATATAAACACCAATAGTCCTGAAAATCCAAATAAACGAGTTATCCTGTATCTATATCCCTGCCGTGTTAGAAGGTTTGCTGGAACCAATAACATGCCAAAGCGTTCGAAAAGGTGGAATACGGGAAATTTTGTCGGGCATCTTTAGACTGAGAAATGTTATTTTTTAAACAGCTCTATCAGCCGCTTATACAGCTTGTTGTATCCGACAAACTCTTGCTGCGCACCTAATTGGTGGTCATTTGTCAACACATCGATGGTAAATTGGTGTTATAACTTCATTTATTCTGTATTTATTTAAAAAACGGATGCATTTTCAATCAGTTAATTGCAGTAGCAAACATTACTTCATTAAAAAATGCCTGCTCCCGTTCTGCTAATATGTTAGAGGTTACTTGACTTTCATTTCACAATCCATCCTCCTTTAAAACTGATGGAACGTGATTGATCCTGTGAAATGCTGACAAATAAACGTGTTGAGACTTACATAGACGTGTATTTCCTTTTTGCGAAATTTTCCTGAGGGAGTTCCTCCTTGATTAAAGAGACCATACTTGTAGAAGGGATATTGTGTTAATGAATTACTACTTATTCGGAAAAAAATGCATCTTAAAAATGATGAGAACTAGAATATGAATTCACTTTCGGGAGACATTGTAAGGCATTGCGGCTCTGTATTTGTCATTTTAAAAATTAATTTTGCATTGGGCATTTGAAGCTTTTTGGGAAATAGCGCAATCAAATTCACATAAAGGTAATTGGTTTTATTAAAGATCATTTTTAATCATGAGAGACGATTTCAGTAAGGATATCCAGCAAAAGAGTATTGAGAGCTGCTGAGCATTTTAAGGGGAGGCGATGAAAATAATAACTGGTAGAAATTTTAATGCTTAAGTTAGTACTGGATCAACATAGTAACCTTATTATTCGTTGATTTTCAGGGAAATCGTAATGAAGAACGTGGGATTAGGGGAAGACCCCAATGGGATACGAATTCCTTTAATTTTGGATATCGTGAGTACCCACAGCCTAAAAATGACCTCCAATCGGCCGTGGACTATAAGTGGAAATATGATTATGGCGAGTTTACTGACTCAATCATCAAGGCAGCTGGTATAGAGAAAATGGAGACAAAATGCGAAGACGCACTTGTTTGCGAAAAAGAACCCCTCGACCGCGCTACATACGTTAATGGAAGTGAAGAAGACGGCGCGAATTCAGACGACGGATTTTTTGTGGATCAAAAGCGAGATGATGACTCTGATACAACAAACCCTGACCCACAAGAATCATTGCCTATTCTCCCGGATCTTACCACAGACGAATCCAGTGATGATGATGCGTTGAAAATCGAAAACCCTTGTTCCCAGAAGGAAATAAAGAAAGAGGAAGGAGATGACCTTCCTGGCGAAGCTTCGGCTTGCTCGTTCCAAAGTGGTGGTCATCTGGCTCTTCCCTCCATGCCTGACCTAGATTCACCTAGAGAAGATGTAAAGACCAAATTCAAGACCCCAGTAACCTCGGATGAGACACCAGCTTGCCAGAATGGGAGAGATCTTATGAATAACCCCGGATTCTGTGACTTCTCACGCTCCAATGTGATGTCGCAGGGTAGCCCTCAATGCCCTCAGGGTAGCCCATCCTCAGCGCCCGTCAATGAGGAGCGTGTAGCCGAGGCTGATGGATCGGCGCCTGATTTTGGCAAAGAAATTCCGCCCACTTCTATCACCAAATCCAATGTTACCACGCAGACGATCAGTGCTCTCAAAGCCATCACCCTGGGGGAGATGTACCAGACGTTTAACCGTGCCAAGCTGCCGACCTCATTCCAAGGCCGTAACAACAGTCCGGGCCAACAGGCGAAGAGGCTTATGGATGTCGAACGTCATTCTCGTCTCGTTTACCAGCCTGATTCTAACTCGTTGGAGACGCCCCCAAACAGTCCAGTATCAGGGGCCGATACGACGTTTAACACTGCCGATTCCCGAATCTCAGGTGGGAACGGTTCTCCGGGTCCCGTAACTCCGGCCCATCATCCTCCGGGTTCTCCGTGGAATCCTTTTCAGATAAGGATGGTCAATCAAAACAATCCAGCCGCGGTGTCTGCCACACCGAACAGGAAGTTCGTTCTGGTGAAGAGCAAGGTCGATTCCGGATTGCCTAAAGCTCCTGTTTGTTCATTTACTCTGGTTACCCCCGCCTTGCCCAAGGCAATCGTGAAAAGGGATAACACCGGCAATGGCTTTGTCGCCTCCAAGTCCAGCTCTTCTAAATGCCCACCCAAGATGAGTGCAAAAACGGCTTGGCCTGGTACACCGCGTCCTGCTTCAAAAGCGCAAAACAGCGGCTTGGCGGGAGTGGCTCATCTTATGAGACCTGGTGACCAGCCAAAGGGCCAGATCTGCGTCACTCCCTCCCCGGTAGCGCCGAAGTCCGAGCCCAAGAATTCCGCCAACCAAACCAGCCGAGATGGGAAGAGGATCCGTTCCGATGTGAAGACTCAAGACCACACCCCATCCAAGAAGAGGAAAGTGGATCTTCGTCCCAATGCAGTCCCAGCCCGGCCTCTACGAAGCAGAATTCCTTCTTCCATTCTCAATAGCCCTAGATCGATGCGCCGCAGGAATCCCTCCGTGGTGTATAAAAGTTGAGGGATCAGACGAGAGTGATTGTAGGAAGCTCCCTTAAGGTTTTTTTTAGTAACATTTAAACAGCTCCGAAGTCCCTGTCAGTATCCACTCATGATCTGAACGGAGCGGAAGAGTTTTTGATGCTTATCAGTGGTTTAAGAAGCAAGCATGTCTGTAAGCAGTGAGACAAATATCTCAGTGGAAGTTTTTTATATTAACTTTTTTTCGCTAGACTTTGGAACAATGTAACTTTTGTGGAGCTTTTTACCTCCGAGATTGACGCATAAAATCCCCATTTTCCTTTGTTTTCCTTGTTGATGGGCAGGGTTTCCAGTTTATTATTATTATATATTTATGGAACCCAAAGAATACCCAGTCGGTGCATTTTTGGGGAAAGAATTTTATTGCTAATTTGATGATTTTTAAAATTATTTTCATGCTTTTGTTAAATTCCATTAGCGGCGTTGAAGTTTAGTGGCTGTTGCTAATTCAATTGTTATTGCCAGTATTTCCATTGCTTTAATATCCTTTCATGTTTGATCTCTTTGCAGGATGATAAAGATTTTTTTAATTATGAAGATAATCCTTATGATATGTGTGGCCACAAATGTCAATTTTAGAATTTTAGTCAATCTTTTGTTTTGCGTTAACTGCGTGGGCTTTTGCTCATGTGGTAGAGGTATTTAAAACTTTATTTAAATCTATTAAGTGGATTATAAATACTAACTTATATTTTTCGCAGCCTTAATGACTTTTTAATGGGAACATATGTTTTATTTTAAAACGTATTTCATGGTGATATTGCATGTGAATGTACAGTTTTTGTAATTCAATTTTGCGCGAGAGCCGCACCAATTGTAGAATTCAATTAAAAATTACATAGTATTCTTTAATTTTAGGGTTGGTTCTTTCTTGTGAAACTCGGGGGGTAATTATGTATTTAAACATTGAACGTAACTTTGTCGAGGGACTTCTTGGTTAAACTTCGGAATCCATGTCACAGTCGAATGAATTGTTCAAACTGTGCTATGGAGTGACTTTATACCGATGTTTTCCTTGGTCTCCACCCTCATTTTTGAAATCCTTTCCATTTGCAACCGAGTCCATTTTTGGACTCGAAACTGCAAATTATCTAATAACCTCCCTGGCTGGGGATGTCTCATGGATTCGAATCCTGAATCTGGCAGTGCTTAATGTGTTATCTGGTGTAAATGTTAGTTTTTCTCGACTGTTAATGGTGACCCATACCCTTAGTCATGAGGGTAGCTGGAAAACCTGTTTACTAAGCCAGTTGCTGGTAGTTACCATTAATGGGTGGCCAGCTATCCTCGCTGTATGTGATTATTGTCATTAGCCGGAAACATTAATTAATTTATGCATTTTTGAAAATTAATACGTGAGATAGGGAAGGAAAACCATGAATTCCGGCCAGTTGCTGGTAGTTATCATTAATGGGTGGCCGACCATCCTCGCTGTATGTGATTATTGCCATTAGCGGGAAATATTAATTTATTTGTGAATTTTTGAAAATTTATGCGTGGGATAGGAAAGGAAAACTATGATTTCTGCCAGATTTATAGGTTTCACTGGGCATCATGATTGTTGGGACTAGGAAAACAGGTTTCTTCTGCTGTACCTTTCCTCATATACATTATGTAATTTCTCTCTGTTATATAAATCAAAAATTGATAATTTCTGGATGTCCGTTCGTGTGAAGCTTCGAGGAAGTACACACTCTACTTCAATAAATGGGTTATAGGTCATTTATCCTGGAAGAGTAAACTGTGAATAGACATTCAAATCCTTATTTACTATTTTCAAGTGTTTGGATGGAGCGATTAGCGCCTCTGAAAGGTTTTTTTTAGCGAGTAATCACAGTTTTTTTATCTTTGAAACCAAACAAACCACGGTTATTGAGAGAGGCTTACGCTGACTACCCTGAATTTAAAATACTTTCACACCCGATCGCTGTACTAGATCTTTGAATGCACTAGGTTTAATTTAAATTATATTCTGAAGGTGCGGGAGGCGGAAAATATCAACTCTGCATCTTACTTTCACATTAATTTATTTAGACTTGAAAATTGGCTTTTGACGGAAGAAGCTCATACATTTATGCTACTACTGAAAATACAGATACATGATAACATTTGCGATACATTCGTCATGTTAAATTTCCAAGAACCAAGGTCTTCTCCAAAAAAAATCGCATAACTGTGAAGCGAGATGGTTTATAAATTTGAATTACTTATAAGTCGTAAAGTTATTGTAAACATTATTCATTCTCCCGTGAACAGCTGTAATCAAACTTCAGTCGCCGTAGTCAGAACTTCATCTACTGTTATTTACCAGACGTTTCACTTTGCATGTGTGGTGGGAAATTCAGCGAGAAGAAATCTGAATTTTAGGTTATATGTGCATTTTTATCTGTTAGTTGCGTCCTCAGGAGCATGAAAATTTTCGTGACAATTTTAGTGTAACATACCCGGGATAGTTTCTTGAGATAACACACAAGATAGAAGCACTTCTGGAGAGTAATTGCTTTAACCCTTTGAGTGCCACGCGACGATATATCGTCGTTTGCAGAATGTGCCAGAAGTGCCAACGACGACATATCGTTCTATGAGGAGACCTGTTAAAACAATGAGTCATTACAAAAAAATTTTTTTTTTCATATTCATTAGGAAAAAAGTATTCACTTTCAGATACAGAAATGATCATGTAAAAATAGTAAAAAAATAATAATTAATTTGCCGTAATAAACAAATAATTTTATGAATAAAGGCCTACAAATATATCAAAATACCCATAGCACTTCTGGGAGTACCCACCAAAAAATTGGTGGCACTCAAAGGGTTAAACCAAGTGGTGGTCCTGGATTAACCAAATTTTGTCGGCAGTGACTGGGAGAATGCCCAAAAATGTAGAGAGGAATTCTTTGCAATGCAAAATGCAAAGGAGTGTAATACTTTCCCAGTGAGATGAAGTATGGGAAGCTCAATATTTATTTCCATGGGTAGAAGAATCAGTTGATGCCCTAAAAAGTAAAAGGATAATTTCGGAACGTGATTAATTCCTAATAACATGTGCTAGATTTATGTTAACTGGTTCAGAAAAAAGGTAAGTGTTGCGAATTAACTTGAAGTAACAGGGTGTGATTACCACCCACGTGCCTGGGTTCTATCAGTCACGATGAGAAAAGCAAAATTTAGACTTATAAAATAGGTGTCGGTGACTAGTTGACTTTCGGCTGCTTTGATGTAATTAGAATTCCTCACTGTGATATCTGAACTGACCATCCAGGTGAAATGAAAGATATAGAGACGTGTATTGATGGACTGAAATGTTCATAAACCCTCTCACAAAGCTTGAACATCCATTTACTCGAAAGAAAGCACTTTCCCCCCGTAACAACTTAATGCGGTGGCTGGCTGGGTATTACTTTGACGCTGACGAAGAGTTAAGGTAAGGTTAAGCATCATTTTCATGCATCCGATTTTAAGGTGCGTTCGTGTATTGAGTTGACTACATACTCAGTTTTCGTTAAGTCGGCGGTTACAGGCGTGACTACTTATCAATTAATTTTAAATCTTTGAAAGATCACGTGATATTTTACACAGAACTTCAAACTCAGTTATCATACCTGCGGCGTTAGCGGTAGATAAAATCAGAAGATGACGGAAACCATTACCCCATGATTTGAGATGGTGGGAGACCTGTTAATAAGCATGCCTTCAGATTGCTGCCTGGCTCTTCGAAGTTCCATAAATGGGTAACAGATGATGTATGCTGTTGATGGCAACGGCAAGCATCTTTTGGCTGACAACCTTTGATTCAAATTTTGTGGTTTTTTGCGAAATTTGGCGATCTTGCGGCAACTCAGCCTGATTAGGTAATTTTGCGTATGACTGGTAGCCTGAAGCTATGCAAACTTGGATGAATTAAAGCTCCTTTAGTAGCCGAGTGAGCGTTGCCGTAAACTATCGACGATTAGAAACGAGATCTCAACACACAAGCTTTGCTGCCTGAATTGCTCAAGTCCGCTAAAAGACTACAACTCCTTTAATTGTAATCTTTGTCCGTCAACCAAAGGCCGAGAGCAGCAATATTTGTTTAAAGTTGCTACGATAAACTTGGCTGTGTTACTAAATTTTTGAAGGAATAAGAGTGGGAATCCATAACTGATCGAAGAGAGAAATGCAGGTCAATAATTTAACGCAAGTTTGTGGCGGACAATTTTTTGCCGGACGTTCAGCATATTCTGCTAGAGCCAACATTGTGCGGTGGAAGCGATCGCAGGCATAAGGTAAAGGAAGTCGACTGCAGAACCGATAGATTAAAAATATCATTTTTTCCACTCCACTAGTGGATCATAATAGTTGCGTTAGATAATTTCTATGAAACTCCGATCCTTATAATGTAGATGGTGTACTTGTGCCCGCTAACTTACTAACATTGTTTACAACTCTCCCCGCTTGAAATGTCCGACATGATTTTGTTTTCTGCATAAACTAGTGCCTTTTGGTATTATTTCGACACTAAGATAGATGCAATCACCCTTTTCCCGTTTCGTTCATCTGTCGGCACTTGCGAATTCGCGAATTTGGCGGTCTCGTTTGTCATAGAAAATCGCTCTTCATCAGCTCATACGGTAAGGTGTCAAAATTATTCGTGCGTGCTTATTAGTCAATCGGCTAAAACTTCGAGAGGTACTGATAATGCATAAAGAACTGTTTTTTTCTGGGATTTGAAATTTTTTGTCATGAAAAAGTCAAGATTTAAAAAAATAGTATTAGACAATATTTCACAACAATGTTCACTACTCGAACGAAGCTGGTGAAAGGCACTGAAATTCTTCTTAGCCCATTGGAGAAGCCCATTTAAATTGTTGGATTAAGAGCTCTAGAGATATGGAACGTTTTTATGGATCAAATGATGAGAATTTTGAAGTTGGCAATTAATGTTTACCGGGTGGCGACTCAACCGCGAAACCCTGAAAACCATTGGCCGTGAATTTTGAGTATCGTAAATTTTGGTTGTGAACTTTTGATTTGGGCATGCCCTTAAATTTTTATCGAAGTTATGTGGTACAAAATTCGGTTTTATATCGTCTTGGGAACTATTGAGGGCGGTCTGCTATGAGTGCCATAATTCATTCTGTTCATAACCTCGCAAGTCTGTTCCTATCGACTTTTTCTTGACAGCCTGTTAACTTCTTCCTAACTTTAGGACATTCATGTTGAAAAGGTCGGAAAAAAATAGATTCCAGTATTCACAAGTTTTCTGCGAGTGTCTGAAGCATTGACGGACAAGCTACTGGGTCCAACTCATGGAAAGAATTGTAAAACCAGGTGTAGTATTGATCCATCAGATCTTACTTCACAAAAAGTTACATTTTGAGTGTCTCTCCATTTATCTTATACAAAACCGTGAAAATTACAGTTTAATTGCTTATGCATCGGTGAATAACTGATAATTTGACGAAATGGAACGAGTAGCCCCGTGTTTACGACTTTGGGATCCTTGGAAGTCAAACGCCGAGACTGCCCAACTCTACTGTGTGGAGATAGTTCGGAGGGAATGGACTTTTCATCTGTAAAGAGTCTTCTGCGCAACTTCCACCATGTTTCGCTATACCTCTGAGCCGAGAAGGTTACCCAAGGTTATATCGGATGCATGAAAAGGCAGCTTTAAATTCCCGTACTCCCCGTTTTCCCCGTGCGGGCCGACTGGAGTTCGGCCGCTCTGATTACGCCCCTCCTCGGGGCGGGCGTCGGTGCTATGACCGCGGTCATTTTCCCGGCCGTGCCCCGTTGCCGCGGCGGGTGCTGCCTCACGCCCGTCGGTCGCTGTTGGTGCACGATGAGTCCTCCGCGGGCGATGACGCCGGCGTGCAGCATGGCTAGGCACGTGGCCAAGGAGAGGATGGAGAGGAATCCTAGGGCGGCGAGACCCACCCTCCGCCTCCAGCGTCACTCCGTCTCGAGGTGTGCCTGGCGACTGCCGCCCCTGCCGACCCTCAGGGCCGGCTCAGCGGCCAGCAGCAGGAGGAGGTCCTGCCTGAGGTCGGGGAGACAGAAGCAACGGCGTCAACTTCTCGAAATGGTTTATCTAGGAGCAGGGCGGGCACTGTGCAGTCGAAAAGGTAAGTAAAGACATTTTTATATGACACTTCAACTCTGAAATCTATACTGCAATAAGTTTTGAATTGGATGCCTCGGAGCCTCTATTTATTTGTCTTATGATATATCTTGGTGAACACACATACAAAACATACGCGGAACAGCATTTAAGAAACTAGGTTTTGTTTAGCGTGTAATAGGAAGGTCCTCGGGTGAAGAAGTAAAAGAGAGATGCTACTTCGCTCTGGTTAGCCCACATATCGAATAAGCCGCGAACTCTTGGGACCCTGGTCATAAAGATTTAACAAAAAAATTAACAAAATACAAAGGAAAGCTGCACGCTTTACTAAAAACTACTACGAGCGAACATATACTGTCTCACAACTGTAAGAGGGATTGAGGTGGGAACCCCTAGAAACTCGAAGGCTATACGCTAGGCTTAGCTTTCATGAGACATTCAGAACTGGTGTGTTTCAGGGCGACACCGAGAACATTATAATGACGCCTCACTACATCTCTAGGTCCGACAGAAACGGTAATACAAGAGATATACATTGCGGAACAGATAGGTGCAATAACTCGTTCTTTCCACGCACAAGTGACCAACCAAAATTAACACTGAGCTCCCCTCAAAACACTCCCATGATACACTTCACCATGTCACCTCCAAAAACCTTATTTTTTATATCTTTACACAGATTGTTTCCTAACACCTCCTGCCACACGTCTGTGCGGCGGCTCACCAGGTAGTATGTAGACGTAGATGATGTTAATTTGTATGCGCAGTGGTGCTGTCTGTGTATTTGCTAACCTACGCAGCCTAAATCTTGGCCTATTAGATGAACGATGGCCGAGATAAATCTGTACAGCGCCAACTTTTATTTCGCATACTTGCGACAAGCGCTGGAAATACTCTTGATGTGGTATTATTACGCCCAAGTTCAAATATGTTAGACAGTTACTTTGAACCAAATGCTGCATTTCAAGGGCCATCTATGTACAGCAACAGTTTATATGAATTTGGGAAAGTTATGGTCCTATTTTCCGGAGGCATTTTAGTCAACCATTACGAGAAATTTGATAAATTAGTATCTGTATGTCCATCATTTTCTTGATCGATGAACGCATCATAACACCAGAATGGATGTGATTAAGGTAGTTAGAGCGAAATATAATTTCACCTAGAAATCTATGAATTCGGTCTCATTTTTAAGAAAAATATCTCACCCTTCCAATGATACCAAAATATCAGCCCCTTAACCGAACTACTCTCGTAAATTTTTAACGAAAAACACCGGGAATTTAAATGGGAAATGGTACTTGTATGCAATCCAGAGAGGCCTTTTTAAATAAATAAGGAATTTCTAACATCTAGAGCTCGTCAAAAGAATAGCAGTGTGTAGTTTGTATGTTTTCTCAACAATTTTTGAAAACAAATCATATTGTCCCCGCAGTAATTTTTTAATGACCACAAGAAACTGTAGGAATTTTAAACGTACTGCGGGAACGAACCGCGTCGAATTAAAGACTTATTCAAATCTCGCTATGTAATTTCTTAGAATGACAGTGTAATGAAATTATATTATTCTGCCCTTACTGTTACAATATTTAATCCATCATTCCTACAGATGCTGAAATTAAAACTTAAATTCGAATCATTAATATGGTCTCCATTATGACTAACTCAAACTATGTTACAGAACAATTTAACGCAAAATGATAAATGAGATGATAATGACTTGCATTGTACGATGATCTACGAGATCTAAGGGAAGTTAAGTTCTTGGTTGAAAAAAGAACGAGTCAACTGCTAACTAAATATCCTTGAGTTGTTTACCTGTTCAAGCGATTCCCTCCTTAACAATAACGACTTCCGGTTTCATGATACGCAGGATTATATTTACTTTAAGCCGTAAAAGTCTCAAAAGGATATTTTTATCTAGAAAAGGCGTCAGTTTCCATCATTTACTAGGAACATAATAATCTCTGCCGAATTTATGGTCAAAATATTTTTTAATCGCCCAAACGACATGCTTAAATGGAGAAGCTTCAACCATAAAGTAATTGGAAACTTTTATTCAATCCATATTTGGCGTCTTTACCGTAAATAATCATATCCGATACTATAATTATTGCGACATTCGTAGTTCGTTTCCTTTCGAACACACTCAAGGGCTTGTGAACGATGCTTCGGATCTCTTTGCGTAATCTGTGACTCAGGAGCCGAGACTTACGGAAAGTATCGGCGCTGTAGTGTATCAAAGTGGGAAAGGCTCTATAGTATTAGGAAAGTGCCGAGAGTTGATGGGATCTGACGAAAGTGAACCGTTTTGTTTATGCGAAATGTGTCATCCTTGCATGGTCATCGCGTGTAAGTTTTTCTTAAATTCTTTTGTTAATGCAGTGTTTTTAAAAATAATTTCCGATTTACACTTTTATGAATATATTATTACGGAACTATGACCATTGCTGTAAAAATAACAATATTTCGGCAAGTCGACAGTGTAAACTGATCCGTTCAATATGGCCGGTTAAGCATTTTAACGGCTTCAGTATTTTCCCCCGTACTATCGCCACGGAGTATACAGGGGGGACATTCCCAATCGACGCCATGTAAAGCGGCCATGTTCCGTGGACGTTAAATACGGCGATAATTATAATTGATTCTTCTCTCACTAATCGCCTCCTTACCCAACGCTTATCTCCTTATGTCTTTACTACCATGCTCATTTTCTTCGAGCGTACTGCCAAAGTCGATTAGCAGTTGGGAATGACGAATACAATTGCCTTGTGCATGTGAAAAAAATCCTCGCCCCGTGTATAACGTGTGTTTTTAACCTGATTTAAACTATTCTCTCGATAAAAGGTAGTTTTTGATGAAAGTCAGGTGGTCTCCTCCCGGTTTTCTACACTTTCAGGGGCCTAACTACCTCTAGTATTTCCTTTTTCGTCTCGGCATACGATCTACCCTTCTTCATCCCGTCCATGAAACCTATTCTTTTTCTTCCCCTTCCCCGCTTGCCCAACATCCTCCCCTCTATCACTCTCTTCAGCAACCCATCGCTCCTTATTACATCCTCCAGCCACCTACACTGCCTATCCCGAATTTCATTCACAAGCTTCCTTTCCTCGCCCACCATCTCAAGCACATCCTCGTTAGTCTTCCTCTCCGTCCACCTCACATTCTCCACCCTTCTCCACACCCACATCTCAAATGCCTGCAGCCTATTCTCGTCCTCCTGTCTGAGTGTCCACTTTTCTGCTCCATACAATGCTACGCCCCATATCAAGCTCTTCGTCAGCCTCCTCTTCACATCCTTACCCTAATACCCCGTCATCAGCTCCCTTTATTACTAAACGCCTCCTTAGCCAACGCTAATCTTCTCTTATGTCTTTACCTCTATGCTCACTTTCTTCTGGCGTACTGCCAAATTAATTGAAAAGCTCTCTTGGCTAATGTATGTGTCCTCCAACTTTAATCACCAGTGTCGCTTTCTTTGTCCTAGGAAATCTCATTACTTTTGTTTTCTTATGATTTGTCTTGGTTACGTATTTCCCGCTCTGAACTGCTAAAGCATCTACTAAAGCTTGTAATCCCTTTGAAGATCGACATATCAGCGCCTGATCGTTCGCGAAGCTAACCGACTTGATCTGCTGCCCCCTACCTGGAATCTCACATTTAGTTCTTCCCATACCTCCCTTACCTTTTCCTAAGATTAAATGTTTGAAGTCAAAGTCGGTCAGGGGTCTCCATGTACCATGTTATTCCCCAACAGTCCACAAATTCACAAAATACCAACTTTCTTTCGTATGCCAATGCTTTTTTTGTAGCACTTGCCGAGGTACGGACTTGCTCTAGTTTAGGTATTTTGAAATAGTACGGAACCATTTTAATTGTGCGGCGTGTCGGGATTACTCTGGCAGTTTATGACCGAACACCCGCAGAATTTTGCACATTTTCTCTCACTTTCACTCATAGTATGCTTCCAGGTGAGAAACTTCTCTAAGAAACCGCAGTTATTACCCGCAAACTTATCTCATACTACTTTTGACAGTAGCTCAATTCGACACTAACGCGCTTAGAACGTGGCCGCCAGCGCATTTTGGAATTAATGCTCGAAGCGCCATCTGTCCTCTCTGTTTACTCCGTGCTATCGTACCGTATGGCCGCAGCTATTCTTTAATCTTTGTTCATAGCGCACGTTTCATCTCAGTAAAGCCAGGCGACTAAAGAAATAATATATTTCCCGCAGCCGATATGGGAGTGCACGTGATTCCCTTTCGTTTGTTTTGCACTGACTGAGTCACCGCGAATGTGGGTCAGAGGACGCGACGTATTGTACTCGTCGTAAGCAGCTGCGCCAAGTTCAACGTCCGGGAAGTGGGCGGCTTGTGTATTTCTAACGAGATTACCTCGCTCGCCTCCTTATCTCCCTCAGCTCCTTCAAGGTCACGACTTCTTCGAGCCCATTGGCGTGGTCGCTCCCCTCGTCCGACTGCACTTCCCCAACATCCGTGGATCCCTTTAAATTTCCTGTTGACAGGGATTTCCGGCGGCACTGTGAAGAAAAAAAAACGCGTATATATTTTTTTGCAATCACTGCGAGAAACTTGACTTATAAACAATGGTTTCGCCCGCACATTAACTCTTATCAGTCCACTTGAGCAAGCATATTGTACGTGGATTTAATTTTTTTTGACCTCTTTAAACACAGATCAAGAGAACTAAAGTAGTGAGATTCGCAAGGGCAAAGAAAGCGAGGCGGATCCTTAGAGTTGGAGGACACAAACTCGAGCAAGTAGAGAATTTTTATTACTTAGGTAGTAGGCTAGAAGAAAACGGACATAGTAGCAAATACATGCGGAAGAGAATAGGGCTAGCTAAGGAGGCGTTTAGTAATATAAGGCTGATGACGGAAACATTGAATAAGGGTGCGAAGAAGAAGCTGGTGAAGATCTTGATGTGGAGCGTATCCTTGTATGGGGCGGAAACGTGGACGCTTAGAAATGAGGACGAGAATAAAGCCGTGTCCCAATTCGTTAGGCATTAGGGAGGATGCGGTTAGCTAGCTAAATATTTAGATGCCTTTCGCTTAGGGAGCTTGATTTGGGACATCCTTTGCTAGTGTTGCCGTCTACCGAGCTGGAAACGAATGAAAAACATATGAGTAATTAATAAAGGACTGAATGAAACAAATGAAACCTGAAATTTAGACATTTTTGACGCCTGTGGCTACCTTCGGGTGCGTTGTGAGATTTGGAAAGTGAAATTACATTTTTTCATCCATTTCGTTGTCTGGAGATTCGTTAGTTTTTAGTTTTCGGGGTATGTAAGTTTGTGTAGGTGTTCTGGGATTTAAATTCGTTTTTTCTAAGTGTACTAAGTAGAATTTTTCTTTTGTAGTCGGGTGTTGGGTTGCGAAATATTAGAGAATTCTTTCGCTTACAGACAAAATACTTGCCGGCCATGTTTGCCACTTTTCAACTACTTCCTTGTGTACGATTTTCCTTGTACGACGCATGCAGCGCTTTGCATAATGGGAAATTCAATATGGAGGCGGATTTAGGATAAACTCCATCTACTCCCTAAATTTCACCCCCGAGAAAGGCACCTAAATCCGCTCCCCCATGATGCCTAACGAATTGGGACACACTTCAAGATGGCGTCCTCCCTAAATCTGCCGATATAGCTGCCTAAATGGCGAATTGGGACACAGCTTAAGATACAGGCGTTTGAGATGTTGGTGTGGAGAAGGATGGAGAAGGTGAGGTGGACGGAGAGGACTAACGAGGAAGTGATTGAGATGATGGGTAAGGAAAGGAATCTTTCGAATGAAATCCGGAATAGGCAGTGTTGGAAGCTGGAGGATGTAATAAAGGGCGATTGGTTCCTCAAGAGTGTGATAGAGGGAAGGTTGTTGGGCAAGCGGGGAAGTGGAAGAAAGAGAAGAGGTTTCATGGACGGGATGAAGAAGGGTAGATCTTATTCTGAGGCGAATAAGGATTTAAGGCTGGGACACAATCAAAGTGTACGTGTAACGTGAGCCGTTAATGGGAATACGCGAAAAGATGGCTGACGGGAAAGTATAGCGAACGGACACAATTAACGTGTACGGGGAGTACGTGTACGCGAGAGATGGGCAACTTTCATCTCTTCCCGTGTCCCGTACATGGAAAACCAATCACAATAGTCCTGAGATTCCAGGAATGGGAGCCATCTGTCGGCAGATTCATCCAACTGCTGAAGATAGCTCTTGGCGAAGACAACTTATTTACTTTCACACTTGTTTACACCTGATCTCTTAGCTGCGCCCGCGTTAGTCAATTGTTACTCCGGGCCGCGTTAACGTCGATTGTGTCCGCTGACTTGCGTTCCCCGTCTACCGTTGTCCCATTAACATCTCGCGTCACACGTACACGTTGATTGTGTCCCTGCCTTTATACTAGAGTGATATTGGCCCCTGAATGTATAGAAAACCAAGAAGAGATTCTCTATAGAGAATAGGATACAGGCGGGTTTATAGGTAGGTTTTGTTGAGTGTCATGACATTCAACAAAACCTACCTTAACCGATAGAATACTTTTAAAAAAAACAAAGATGTGACATCAATTTTAATTATCATTTTTTTGGTTCCATTAACCGGGTTAACTTTGTGACAGCGGGTACTACTTTATGACACATTTGTCCCAAAACACTTTGATTTTTCGCCCATTCCGAAGTGGTTGAGGGTGAAAATGTGTCGCCTGTGTGCTCCAAAATTTTCTGCCATTATTTGGCGACGCTTGGAAATACATGCATAGAAGCTGGAACAGTCTAGTTATTTTAGGTTATACGCGCTAGTGATTTTCATGAGGGTGTCGAAACCTTGTGCTGGTGAACGAAATATCGAACAGCTTTGAATTCATTTGAATAGATAATAAATTATAACATTATAGTGAAGAGAATGCTTAGATGTGATATTATTTGGTTGCACATTTCAAACAATATATGTGTGACTTACAGATGTGTGGTTCTGCATTGTGACAGTGTAAGTCACTGTCAAAAAGGTCCTATGATATCATGTCTTGCTTATTTTAAATTTTAGGGTTCAGAAAGTCTCGATCAATGGAAGAAGGATTGGATTTTGTCCGTTTGTAGTTATACAAAACATAGGGCTCAGCGAGGGCCAAAATTAATCTCGTCGTTTGATTCAAACATCTGGTTATTTATGAGATAGTGATGGAGAGTCTGTGATGTATCAAAAATCAGATAACAGTTTGTATGAAATATACTCTGAATGAGAAGCCAATGCCATTCATGCGATTTCGGAGGAAGATATAGATAGGGTTCTCTGTGTTTTTAGTTATTAGCGTAACTATAATGTAGGAATGATCACCAAAATTGGTAAAGAGGCACCTCGGTGAATGTGATGTCGAGATACGGTGAACATTGGAGATGGCCAAATGAGATGGTTGAAATCTGGTACCAAGACGAAGAAATAGTGGGCAGGGAGACCTATAGCGAGAAGTGTCTTCCTTAGCATCGAGGAATGCCTCACCCAAATTCTACGTAAATTATTAAACAATTAGTAATGATTATGACCATTAACATATATATTTTTTAAATTTTCATATATTTGCTTTGAACTTTTCAAAAACATTTGTAAAAAATGTCACTAAGGTTTACGGTACTTAGTTCTTTGTTTATGGTCATGTTTGCGAATGTGCTGCCTCAATTAAATATGAAAACAAGCTAGATGGCCAAAAGAAAGAAATGTATAGTGTGTGTGATCTTATTATACTCAGATATAAAGAATAATAACTTAAATTTGAGCTGTCATTTAACTCTACTCTTAGGCAGGAAGGATTGTTCAACATTTTTATGTAAAAATTAATTAGATATTCACTGCACTAATCCACGCTTATGCTTTGAAGACATAATATGCACCATACTCTACACTGGATCTCGGGCGATCACTCTATTTTCATGTACTTTCGTGTATTTTCGTAACATATTTTTACCCTGAAGGGAAATTATTATTTATAGAAAGGGTTAAGGTACAAGGAACCCGTCACAAGATTACAGGATATCTGTGTGCATAAACCGCGTCGTCTCCATAAGATGCGTCCTCTCAAGATGACGGAGACAGTGGTGGGCCGCCCCCGAAGTTATCCTCTGATTAATTTGGCTCCACCTATTTAATTTGTTTGAACTGAAAGGAGCGAATGCCTTTTGAGTAACTTACTTTACTTTTGAAAAACTAGCAATGACAAATAGACAAATTATAATGAGGAAAGACTAATGGAAAAGAAACGAATCGAACAGCAAAGAAAAAATAGCAAGAATCGACGAAGACTAAGGTTCTGTCTCCAATGTGGTATTGTTTCCAAGCCACCATTTTCGTGACCCAATATTGTTATCCAGTGAAATCGCGTTGAAGCCCTATGTATTTGAGAATTCGTATTTCAGGTAGAAAAAGTTTTGAGAAATATGTGTTGCATGTTTCCCTTTATGTGGAGTCTTTGACTTTTACCTAAATATTAAACGTTTGTGTACTATGCGTATGTTTGTGTTTAGTGTTACGACAGTACTCATCCATTGGTCGTTCAATCCTAGTATTGGTTGACTGCAGCCCTCCACCTTTCCCGAGCTAATGCTAAATGACAGTACTATTCCTTGCTATTTCGCTGATCTGTGTAGAAATAAATAATTTATGAATTCTTGAATACATATCTCCTCCTGCTGTCGGTATCTGTGGGACAGGAGAAATAAGTTCAACGTTTGCATCGTTAGTGGTCCCAATTGCCGAGGACTATGGCCCAGCAAGGGGCAGGAAAGTAATTCTCGCTCATATTTATTTATTTTATTTTTCTTATTTGAGGAAAATAACATATCCAGCATGAAGCCATTTAATAATAAACGTATAGCAAACAAAAAAGGACACAAACGTTGAAACAACCAGTAGAAGGTACAAATAATAATTCAACATGGGGAGATAGTAAAAATTGTTTTTTTTTGGGAGTGACATATGGCTAGGTCACAGAGTAAGCATATATCGTTACTCTGTGGCTAGGTTAGCGAAGACGCTGGAAGATAAGGTGAAAAGGCCGATGTTCCCAGGAAGGGAATTAAAAAAAGAAGGGATGCGAAAAATGAGGGAGCGCTTGGTAAGTGATAATCTGGGAGTAGGGATGTGGAGCAATGAGTGAGTCCTGGTGTGTCGGGCGGGTATTATGAAATTAATCAAGGAAACAAGGTCGGGGCAGTCAATGGTTGACTTCATTGTGCTATGGATAAGTTTAAAATCAGTTTTTAGGGAGATACTATCAAGTTGATTTACGGAGACTGAGGACAAGACAGCATCAGAGAGTAGGTTGCGGAGATTTGGCACTAATTTTTTTTAAAATATGTGCGAAGAAATTAGTGATATGTTACAGAGATTTAACAGAGATTAGTTAATGTGTACATAACAAAAGTTTGTACAGGGTGGGGCAGAATGGACTCCCTGATTTGAAATATTATTATTTATCTCCAGGTACTAAAATCAATTTTTGCATGCCAAAAATGTGTTTTCCCAAACAAATAATAATCCTTTTTCAGACAATAGCAAATATATATTTGTTTCTTCCCACAGGAATTGAATTAAAGATGGGAAGTCATTTTAAAAAAAAGTCCATTTTGCCCCACCCTGTATAAACACCATAACCTAAGGCTATCCCGCTTTTTGACCGACCTTGCTAGCTGCGTTTTTGCATCGCCGACCTTAGCTTATTTTTGAATGTTTGGAAAACAAGGGGGATTTCTTTCGCGGTTCTTTCGTCTTCGCGATAAAATTGAAGCAGGTCGGCGACCATGAGTTGGCTCAGGTTCATTCCCTCGCGAATTGGCGGACAGAGCTCAGGCTCAGTGTTGTCACGTTGGTATTTTTAACTTGAGGGCATGTTCATAGCAACTCACTGGTAATAGTGTTGATCCAATACTTATTTTGGAGAAGGAGTAGCTTAAGCAACGAGACGTACAAAATGAATCAAGCCGAACTAACAAATGTAGACTTAGTTTAGTAATTAGGGGTGACCCTTACCCACGACTTGTCCTGGGGGAAGCACATATGTGAAATTTGCGGACAGGCAAATCGTAAATTGAGATTTATTTAAATAATACTATGAAAATGTGACGAGGAAGTAAAGAAGAGATGTTATTTATCTCTCGTGAGACCTCACTTGGAGTACGCCGCTAGTATATGGGACCCTTACGAAGTAGGTCTAGCCGTCAGGTCAGCAAAAGAGCAATAACATGATCCATGATTGGAACCTTGTTTCCAGAGAAAAAACACTAAACAAATATGTTGAGAGACGATATCATCTGAATATTTCAATAATATGAGTATAAATGAAGTATAAATTCCATGGACGTCGAATGTGAAACGCTTCCTGGATATGAATCTAGCTTCGCATATTTGTCAAGCTGCTTCAAGGCCTCAAAGAGTTTGTTCTGAATTTCTGTTAATGAGAGGATGATTCCAAACAAATAAATTATCATCTTTAACTCAAGAATATATATTCAGAAAGAACTTTGAGGCCTGAAGAAGCATCATAAATATGCAAAACGTCGGCAAAAGAGTAATACCATGACCCACTAATGATAGGGTCTATGTCACCGGAAAAATCATGTCGAAATTGTTTTTGTAGTCTTGTTAGTGTTACTGACCTCTTGCAACAACTAGGATGAGAATCGCTTTCAGATCGTCGATTGAAAATTATTAACAATCTTTTATGTAATTTCAAAAATCATTTATTTTCCGACGAAGTTATCATTATCTTACGAACTCCAACATACTACGGTAGATCAGGTCATGGGAACAAAATAAGGGAACTAGATTGTAGAACAGAAAGGTTTGAATTGTCGTTTTTCCCACGATTGATAAGAGACCATAATGGCGGCGTTAAGACTTCGAAGTATGTATGTTGACAGGTAGTGTAGCTGATTTTTTTCATATGCCCCCTAATGTACGAATTTAAATCTCCGAGTAGTGCTAATACTATGTTTCAATGTTCGCTGCATGACTCTAGTGTCACGCTTTCATAGTTACATTATGAGTTATTTTATTAGTTTCTGTACCATTTGTAGGATATAGATAGTGCGGTGCTTATTGGTGAAAGTTAATTTCTTTGCTCTAGTTCATCTTGGTGGTGAGTCATCCCCCTACCAAACACCCTTGTGGTGGCTTGCATATGCCAAGTGGTACTAATACCATGTATTGCATGTGCCCTGCATCAACTCTTGCGTCACGTTTACATAGTTGAATTGTCGATTGGTTTGGTAGTTTCCGTAGCATTTGTAGCCTGCCCGTGGTGTGGTGCATGTTGGTAAAATTTAGTTTCTACTCTGTAGTGCATATTGGTGTTAAGTCTCCCCGTGCCAAACACCCTTGAGGTGGCTTGCAGGGTGATATTTAGATTGAAAGAACTGCGGAACTGACCGCGCTGTAACATCAACGGTAACAGCCGCTGACGGTCATACAATAGTGTGAGAGGATTCGGCGCTAAATTGAGGAGTCAGGGTTCGAATCCCCGTCCAGGCGATTGATTTTATCCTCTGTGAGTTTCACGCAGTTCTCTTCTTAAGGTAGTTTGAGCGAAATATCATTAGAAATCAATGAATTTGGTCTCATTTTAAAGAAAAATATCTCACACTTCTAATGACACCAATAATTTAACGCCTTACCACATTACTTTCGGAGTTATTTGCCAAAAAAATACCAGCCCTTTCACATGGGAAATGGTACGTGTATGCACTCCAGAGAGACATTATTTACAAAATGAGGAATTCATAACTCTTAGATGTCGTTAAAAAACTAACAGCGCATAGTTTGTATGCTTTCTCAACTATTTTCGGAAATTAATCATATCGTCACTGCAGTAGGTCCTTGGGTATCACAAAAAACCTTCCGTTTTGAAGGAGTTTTAAACACTCCGCGCGAAAAAAATGAGTCAAGTCAAAGACTTATTTAGATATTTTCATTTAATTACTATGTATTTATGTCATATAAAACTATCTTATTGCACCATTTATGATGCAATATTTAATTGATGTGTCCTACAGCTGGTGAAATTAAAAATGTATAGTTCGAATATGGTCTCTATTATGACTAGGGAACTATCTCGCTCGGACTACCTTAAGTGGTTCAGGCGTAGGGCTGTGCGGTTTTAAGGCGTAGGGCAATATATTGGTTCCAATATCAATATTTTTTAATATTGCTATTTCAAAGTCACAATTTTGGAACGACCTATACCAATATCCTGTATTGGATATTGGTGCTTGGATATGCCTAATATTTGAATTGGAATATTGTATATTGAAGAACCAATATTTGTAATTGGAATATTGAATATTGGTTTACCAATGTTGCATATTGGAACCCAGCGAGGAGGGTGGTCGGAGAGCGCTCTTAATCTTTGAAAACAGACGGCGCGCGTGGCAATCAGTGCAGCACTTCCTTTTCCTCCATTATTCATAGTAATAACTGGGGAAAAGAAGTTTACGTTGATTTTCGTGTTTTATTAACATACTTTTAGATGTACTACTTTTACCAATCGAACTCAGATCGATTTGGCCGCTTCAGCTCGGTATGGTAAGCGCAATGGGCTAGTGAACGATGTGAGAAGCTGGCTAAGTCGGCCCGCTTTCTCTGCCAGTCTGAGATTTCAAATCGATATGAACCGATTCAAATCGATATTTCAATCTACTTCGCATTGGTAACCAGGGTATCCGAGTCGGCTGGCTTAGGGTGTTCAGATCGATCTGAGTTCGATTGGTAAATGTAGTGATAGTTAATAAAGTCCCATTTTCGAAGTAACCCCCCTCGGTTCCAATACACTTCTGCCACCGTTTTTTGTTTTTTTACCTATTAATTTAACCAGTTAGTATTACTATGCTCAATATTTTCAAATATACCAGTATTTCATTTTATAATTATTTCCAAAATTACAATATTTTCATCTTGCCAATATTTTCCAATATTCAATAGTCCAATACAGGTTATTGATATTAGTCCATTTTCAATATTTTAAGATATTGGGATTCGAATCCATCCAGCCCTATTCTTGCTGCCGTGGATAGATGTGCGGTTCTCACCTTGTACTTCTTGGCGCTGTCTGGGGTGACCCTGGCCGCACAGGGACTCGATCGGACCGACCTGAGCTCGTCGCCCTCGCTGTCCTCAGCGTCCGAATCCTCTCCATCCTCCACATCGCGTCTCCTCTTCTCCAGCTTGAGTCCGCGACCGTAGCGGTATAGCTCCGGCCCGCCTACCACGGAGATGCTCCCGGACAGCGGGTCTTGGTGCTTGTCCCGGCGGACGCTCTTGGACGAAGTCTTAACCCTATCCGAGAGAGAGAGGGACATTGGCGTATCTTGTAATCATTCTATGAAAAGCCATGGCTTCTATCCTTATGACTTGGAGGTGTCATTTGGACGAGGCATAGACGGGTGCGCAATTGGGCGAAAAGAATAGTGGTGTTCATGCATGTATAGAAATGAATTCCTTCGCCATTCACAAAATATTGTGATTGATTACTGTTCGGTATTTTCGGGTTTTCCAACCGCGTTCGTTGACTTTGGCCGACAACGGTTTCGATGGCCATCCTGCTACTGTCTTCTGATCGAAGGTGGGGAGAATCTGTTTTGGCCGCTTTATACAGTGCTCGTCTTTACTATAATTACTTTACTCTCCGTATTTGACTGGAACCACGGCACATTTGAACTTCATGCTTGTTTGCACCATTTAAGTAGAACAACTTCTAATTCTGTAAATTTCCCATAACGAATGCACTTCCACTTGTTGTCACAATGACCACTTTAATTTTTTTTTTGCGATTACTGACAATCGTGCTTTAGTGGATGAAGGAATATTCAACCTTCGCGCCAATTCTACTCGCTTTGTGCGTGGATTTCAGTCAACTTTACACAATAATTTGCTGTGACTCAGCTTTTTCAATTAAATTTCAGTCAACTTTACACAATTTACTGTGACTCAGATTTTTCAATTTAATTTCAGTCAACTTTACACAATAATTTGCTGTGACTCAGCTTTTTCAATTTAATTTCAGTCAACTTTACACAATTTACTATGACTCAGATTTTTCAATTAAATTTCAGTCAACTTTACACAATAATTTGCTGTGACTCAGCTTTTTCAATTAAATTTCAGTCAACTTTACACAATTTACTGTGACTCAGATTTTTCAATTAAATTTCAGTCAACTTTACACAATAATTTGCTGTGACTCAGCTTTTTCAATTTAATTTCAGTCAACTTTACACAATAATTGCTGTACACTTTTCAACGGAAGGGCTACGTCAAGTGGAACAATCCTCATCAAATACTCTTTCCCAGGTTAGCTTATAGGTTATAGTGATTGATTGCGTTTTAATTTAAACTTCATCAATACAAGATGAGGTGCGGATGGTAATAGAGTGAGGAAATTGGTTGAATGCGTCCTAATATAAGATCTAGATCATAGAAGGTATTTAGGAAGAGAAACTTTCAAAACCTAAGTTCCCACTACAGAAGAGCAATATAAACACGGTTAAGAAATGATGAAGTACTAGTTCGATCCGTGACCTTATCAAAAGTATAAAGTGACGTGTCGGTGCGAAATGTTTTTGAAAGAGTATAGTATCGTACCGGTAGGAAACTTAATTGATCAAGTACCGTCCCGATCAGGTACGAAACTTTACGTTTATTTTCATACCGGTTCACAACCCTGGTGGTGTGTAAGTTACCCAAAATATGCAATTGGGGCCGATTATAGTATTACTTTCGCAAAAAAGTACTAAAAATAAAATTAATTTCAATAAATTTCAGAATACCCGCCCGACACACCAGGACTCACTCATTGCACCATAGCCCTAATCTCAGATTATCACTCACCAAGCGCTCCCTCATTTTTCGCCTCTCTTCTCTTGTGAATTCCTTTCCTATGAACATCGACTCTTTCACCCCATCTTCCACCGTCTTCGCCTATCTAGCCATTTCCCATTCCCAAAGTAATTTCTCTTATCTCCCAATGTTGCATTATTATTTGCTACCTTCTTCTTGTCATGTTATTACGTTTGTGTCCTTTTTATTTTATTATACGTTCACTATACAATGGCTTCATGCTGTATGTGATCTTTTTCTCTAAAAAAATAAATAAAATAATTCTACATCTACATACTACCCCGCGAGCCGCCGCTTGGGCGTGTGATAGGGGGTGGTAGGTCACCAGCCGTGTAAAGATGCATAAGTTTTGGAGGTGAAATGGTGACATGTCCTATGAGAGCGTGTTTGGAGGAGCTCAGTTTCTATTGTGATCGCTTATTGTGCGCGGAAAGAACGAGTTTGTGTACCTATCTGTCCGGCAGAGTATCTTTCTTATTTTATCGCATCTGTCAGACCTAAAAATGTATTGAGGCGTCATGATAATATTCTCTTTGTCGCTCTGAAAAATATCAGTTCTGAATTTATCAAGCAGTCTAAGACTAGCGTGAATCCTCCGAGTCTCTCCGGGCTCCCACCTTAACCCCCCTAACAGTTGTGTCACACTATATGTTCGTTCGTAGCAGTTTTTAACGAAGCGTGCTGCTTTTCTTTGTACTTAGTTAATTTTTTTGGTTAAATCTTTATGACCAGGGTCCCAAATGCTTGCGGCGTATTCCGAGATGTGGCCTAACCAGAGCGAAGAAGCATCTCTCTTTTACTCTTTCATCCGAGGACCTTCCTATTATACGGTCAAAAAACCTAGTTTCTTTAATGATGTGCCGCATATGTTTTGTATGTGTGTTCCCCACGATATATCTGAAGTTACGGTAAGTCCAAAATATTTTACTGTATATGAAGATTTTATGTTTACTCCTCCGACGGTGTAGGTATGGCTTTCGTGTGATGACTTTCACAGGAAGTGAACTGTGGTGCATTTACTAATATTTAGTTCTATACCCCACTCCTGGCACCACGAATGAACGTTGTTAAGGTCAGAACGTAGTTAAGGACAGAACTTCAAAGTCCGCGTCTTCGCTTATTTCACGGTAGATTACTCTATCGCCTGCAAATAATCTTAATTTACTACTAATTTGAGAACTTAGGTCATTAATATCAATAATGAATAAAAGAGGGCCCATCACGCTTCCTTGAGGAACACCGGATGCGATTTCGACCATATCCGAGCTAAAATCATCAATAACTACTTTTTTTTTCGATAACTGAGAAAATCTCTTATCCAGTTCACTATTTTTTTATTAACTCCGCATGAATACAATTTATAAATGAGTTTTTTGTGAGGAACCTTGTCGAATGCCTTCTTGAAATCAAGGAATATCTCGTCGATTTGCATATTCGAATCACCTGATTTTAGGATATCATGAAGGAAGAGCGCAAGCTGCCTTTCACAGTACCTGCTCTTATGGAAGCCATGCTGTCTACTGTGTAAGAGGTTATGATTATCCAGGAATGCCATAATATTGCTAACGACAATGTGTTCGAGGATCTTGCATAAAGGCGATGTTAACGATATAGGCCTATAATTTCCTGGGTCACTTCTATTTCCTTTTAAATATCGGTATGACATTGGCTATTTTCCAGTTTTGGGGCATCTTGCCTTCGGATAAAATTCGTGCATTCCGTCGTACTATCCAGAGGAAAGTAATGAATGGGCAGGGATAACCAACATGGCTGTTATTTCGGTTGCCAGGAGGCAGTTGATGACGTAACACCCTCTCCATCTTCCTCAATAATCGCGACTATTTTGGTCCCCAGTAACCTGCGGAAAAATGACGTTTTTTATCTATGGATCCTGCCGTCTATTTCCTATATCTTATTCCTGAAATCCATTGTATAGTTATATGCTGGATTTGGAAAACTATGCCGCCACTACGTTACATCCCGGGAAGACTAAGTTCTACTGTCAAGTTTATGTTGTGGATTGAATTGAATCAAAGATTTTGGCAGCTAAGTTGTCATCTGGCAGAAAAAGCCTCAAAAGTTGGTTGTAAATACATTTTTTGTTGCACTCTTAATGATTCTATTGGTGACCGTTTCTAATTATCGTGATGATAATAATAAATTATTTGCTTTCCAGAATACAATTTTCAAACAATTTCTTGGTACTTAGCGGTAGTAGGAAAGCTTTAGGTAGCCTTTAAGAAAGAACTGTGTTGAGACTACCTTCACAATAATAATAGGCCATTACTGAAATGACTTTAAGGGAGGAGAATATCCTTAACCTAATCAACTAATTATCAGCCAAAAATGTAGACAATAAATTAATTGGCTGGAACCACGGCACATTTGAACTTCATGCTTGTTTGAATACTTTAAGTAGTACAACTTTTTATTCTGTAAATTTGCCATCACATATGCACTTCCACTTATTGTCGCAATCACCACTTTGACTTTTTCGCAGTTGCTGACAATCCGGGTGAATGGGAGGAAACAAATATTATAAATGCCTTTTTCAGTACCAAAAATCCCCATTTACGCACCGAGGTTGGGTCGGTGGGGGACGGGGGAATCTTTAAAATATATGCATCGATATTTATGGTGAATTACAAAATTCATGGACGCTCCAAAATACCCTTTTCATCACTTTCAACCTTCCAAAAATGACGAAAACTGTTTCATAAATTGTCATGAATGCCTTTTTCAGTACCAAAAATCCCCATTCCGCGTTCCGTCCCACCCCAGCACCCCTGTTTCACTCCACTGGCCCATAACCTTGTTGACTGGGGAAATGAAGGGCATATTGTAGAGGTGAACAGAGGTACTGTATTACCACTGTTCTGTATCCCTATAGAGGGCCTCTAAAGGTGAAGTTAGTGAGATCCCTCTGCCGAAGCTTCGGTGAAACTGGGAAAATGGCGTCTTGTAAGTTGGAAAAAATGACGAAATTTGGTCCGTTTCTAAGGTGAATATCTCAAAAACCAGTGGTTTCACAGCTTTTCTGGAAAAATTATTTGGTCCAGTGATTTTTCCAGAACAAAATTATGCCACTGTCATGACACTGAAATACACCAATTTCTCGGAATAAGTGTTTGAAAGGTGTGTGACAAGCTGAGATTTACCTAACTTGCAGCCAAAACAGACCTGTTTTTCAACTGAATGGCTACGTAAAGATGAACAATCCTCACCTAATACTCTTTCCCAGGTTAGTCGATCGCGCGACCAAGGCTTTCAGCCATGTCGCTATAAGTAAAGCCCACGTGAACACATTCGCGGACGTGAATCCCGTGACTGCACTCACGCTGCTGCGTTCTGACGTCAATCGCGTTGAGCTGGTGGAAAAAATATGAAAGCACAACTCATTGAAGACCATGCGACGAATAGTGTGCGTAGCAGTGTCGAGCTGCGTCTTAATGTTTCCTCTCCATTTGTGCGGTCTTGCTAAACACTTCACGATGTCACGGAAATATGTCGAGGACACATGTTTACTGGCAGAGGTGCGTTCATCGCTCTTGACTTGTCTCTCCTCATAGTTAAGTTTCCTCTCGAGTTCACCGCAATCATTTTGGGATCCAGTGTGAGAAGATTGAATCACAAACTTACAATTAGATAGAATGTTAACTGTTAAATAATTCACATATCCTCTAATATGACCGTATTTCCTGTTGATAAATGTAAATATGTCGTTGCCATGACGACTGAGAAAGGCCTGGAAGCGTCTTTCAAGTATACTTTTTCCTCCACAAGAAACGGGTTGAAAAACCAATATTCTTGGCCATTCTACGATTTTAGTTTAATTTTTATGATATGAAACGACAAAAATTAAATCACGCTGCGCTTGTGCATCCGACAACTATTCAAGTTTTAAAATAAATTTGAATGTGGTCCAGAGAAACATTTCGCCTAATCGAACTGGAAACTGACGGTATTCCAATGCCCGATGGAAATAGCCTGTATTCAGCTCCGTATGATCATTGCTCTCGCTATGATCATACGGAGCTCCAAAAAACAAGTGGAGAGAGGAGAAGACAGAGATAAAATATTCAATAAAATAGAGATGGTAGAGCACTTTAAATCTATCTGGGGACAATAGTCTCAAATGATAACTCTATTGCAAAAGAGATTGAAGCGAAAATTGCAGCAAGAAATCGAGCATACTATTCATTGCAAAAAGTATTCAAAGCAAAAACCATTAGCAGAAATACAAAGAAAAGAATCGATTAAACTTTCATCAGGCCAATGGTTCGGAGGCATGGACGTTGAAGGTGAGAAGAGAATTTGTTCCGGAGGTGGGAAAGAAAAATTCTACGGAAGATATATGGACCAGTCAATGAAGAAGGACAATGGAGGATTAGAAGGAATGAGGAATTGCAGCAGCTGTGTGGGGAAGAACAGAGATTAATAAATCGAGAATTAGATGGGTAGGGCACGTACAAAGAATGGGTGGGGAAAGAGTAGTAAAAAAAGTTTAGAAGGAAAACGAGAAGGACGAAGAAGTAGAGGAAGACCCAGGAAAAGATGGGTGGAGGATGTAGAAGAGGATTTGAGGAAGCTGGGGGTCCGGAGGTGGAAAAAAGTAGCAGAGGACAAAGAAGAATGGAAGGAAGTTGTGAAGAAGGCCTGGGCCCTACATGGGCTGTAGAGCCGATGGTGATGATGATCATTGCTCACCTTCCTTTCCGTCGCCTCGCCTGCTTCCTCCTCTCCACTTGCACCACGTAGAGCCGATAGAGCTGCAGCAGTATGACGAGCGTGTTCTTGCAGGCGAAGAAGACGTTCAGGTATGAGACTATGCGGAAGTGGATGATGAGCAGAAGTCGGAAAGCGACGAACGGTGCGTCCTGCAGAACCATGTTGATCACGATGGCCCACGCGTCCACGGAACAGCAGCATATCTCATCACCCTGGACGATATAAATGAGTGATTCGATCGCAAAATCGTTCGATATCGCTTGTATTCTTCCTTAGATACAGGTTTTTGCCACCATTTCCATCGCACGTTCGCCATTAATGTGCTCACTGAGCATTTACCGGAATGGGGCACCCAAGGAAACCAACGAAAATAAGGCGCAAGTCATCATTTTGAATACAAATGCAATGCAAAATAAACAAAACGTTGAACATCCTATGCTATGCTTAGATAGAATACACTAAAATAAGCACATTAATGGCGGACTTGTTTACGTTGCGAAGACCTGTATCGAAGGAAAATTACATTTGATATTGAAGGACCTTGGTTCGATTGTAATTAGGAGAGCCCACCTCGGTAATGTGGTGATTTTGCGATAAAAAGGATTGGTGGACTGTTCGCTCAGGGAAGAATTTAGAAGCAAACCCATTGAGGTATATGGAGAGGGCATTTCGTCATGAAAGTGTAGCCTGACAACCGAAACAACAGCCATATTGGTTATACCTTCTCTTTCCTTACTTTCCTTTGGATAGCACGAGGTAATGGACGAACTAGTGGATGTTTAGCAAAATATCCACCATCTGTTTGAAACTAAGGGCTAGTAACTCTTAAAACATACTTTGGCTACTTAAAGCTATTGGTTTTACTTAATTTTTTCCCTAGTTTTCTCCGGGAATGCGGATTATAATTAAGTTAAAGCTTGCCAACAGTAAGACCGCGGGTTCGTGTTCCAGCGCGCCGGGCGAAGGTTTCACCGTCATAGGAATGGCTCATGTGCGCCCTCTGGGTGGGGAAGAGCAGGGGGGCATTCATGTCCTTTTCCTACCAGGTTTAATATATACCTATGTTAAATTGGTAGTAAAAAAGAAAAATGCTGCTGTGATAGCGATAATATAGGGTTAGTTGGAAGAGTGGAGAGAGATCTGGAAGGCAATGTTCCGGCCAACACACCACCCAAACCATGTTGGTATGATTGTTTAATCACCCCATTATTTTTTAACAAATTTCGACCGTCTAAATTAATTTTTTTTGCCTGATAACGGTCATTTTTTTCGACCTCCCTACTCAACATCTCTTACCCGCAGAAGAACTGTTTGATAATATTGTCGTTCAGTTAACTTTTCAATGCTGAAAATAGTTATAATTCAGCTCACTAATCAATATTATGTAAATATCGTGCTACATTTTTTTTCTATTGGTGCATTCTTGTGCGGATTCAGTGATTCAGTGAGGTCTCATCCCTGTCACGTTTTGACCACCTATCGATATATTATTCCTCTTGTCTTTGTATGGAAAGGTCTGTTCCAAGTAGTTACGAATGGATATTCCCCTTTTCGATTGCAGTTTTCCGACTTCTCTGCTATTTCCAAAGATGTATGAATCAAGACTGACAGTTGTACGCAAGGCATGAGTGCCGATAATTCAGCCTTGAGAAACTCCGTTGGGCCTGAGGAAGAAAAGCTGGAAAATTGCATATTATCTCCTAAGTCAGCTTTAATTCTAGTGCATAGGTTGGGTGAAAAATAAAAACCATCGGATGTGGAAAATCCAGCGTAACGGAAGTATTAAAAGTATTATTTTTTCAGCAGAATGCTGTGATCGACTTTGTTAACTGAATGCAGTGATTAGTCGGCTCAATCATTGCGTTACCAATCGATCTAGCTAGATTGGCTCAGTATGATAAACAGAGCGGGCAAATTGGATCGATCTTAGAAGCGGGCCAAGTCATCACGATTGCTCAGCCAGTCTGAGATTTCAGATCGATCTGAACCAACGGGTCTGTGGCGCTCCTCGTTATTCTTTTGGTTGTCTTTGGGAAGCAAAATATAACCGTTATTATTCAAGCGTGTGTTGTTACCAGTTTTGACAAGAGTACAGTAATGGCGAGTTATGTGACATTGATGATATCGAAACATGAAATTTTACCTTCAATTGAGCAATTTTTTATCACTCGGAATGCGACTGAAAATTTCCAACTCTGCACTTGTTTACTCACCCGGTCAATCGTGCTTCAACTGTTGGATTCGATTGTTCAATATCGGTATTTTCAGTCCGTGCTGGTAAACCGGGCAATCTGAGTCAACTCGATCCGAGTTCAGATCGATCTGAGATCGATTGGTAAACGTAGTGAATGATATTTTTCTTTGGCCAATATTTTGGGATTTTCCACGTTAACCCTTTTGCCTCCTGGGCTAAAAGCGTGCACTAAAATGTGCAATGCCTATATGGTGTGCTTATTTTTACATCTATCGAAAATTCTATTACAAGCAAGAAGAATAATTGAAATTCAACTGCGGCAAACTACCGTCGTGGTCAGTCGATTTTTCTCAAGTTAGAAAGTTGCTTCGTCATTCGACGTGCCGCAAGCGTGATGCGTTGTAGTACCAGACCAGAGTCGATTTTTTCGATATATTGCACCATCGATATTGCACCTCGTCTCGAAGAGACGAAGAATCGAGATATCGAACGACCTTGGTACCAGACCAGCCAGCTACGCCTTCTACCGGCCCAATTGGCTGATCCGCGATTGAAATAGCGCTTTCTAATAGGTTTGCGCTTTCATCGAATGTGTAATGCTCGCTTGTAGAGGAGGCTTGAAAATTTTGCAAAAAATATAATATTATTAAATAAGAGGTGGGCATGTATACACTTCGGGTCAAACAGCACAACGAAATTTCACTCAATTAACGTCTTAAATGTGTACAAAACTTGATCTTAAAACTGTACATCTTAAATGTGTACTGCAAAATTTTTAGGCCAAAAATAGTAATACTGTGAGAATTTAAACGTAAACATATTTTTGCGAGTTTTATAGCTATTTCAGCATTTCATTTGGTTTTAAATGTGGGATCTTATTATTTAGATGATTACTTCTCTAGATCTCTGCATTTATTAACATTATTTTTTCTGGAGGCATATTTCCTATTATAAATGACGTATTTGCCGCGTATCATGCCGCGTTTCGCGTAATCTTCATGTTTTCTCAGGGCTAACTTAGGATTAAATTTGCATATTGTGCAAAAATTTAACCTCGTTTACATAAAGTTTACTGAGTTAATCATAAAATGTATAAATATATGTATTGAAAACATTCTCTGAGAATTGCTTCTGATTTTTTATCATGGTATTAGGGTGAAATTTAATTTCAGAAGGAACTCTTTCTTTATGTTTAAAAAAAAAATTGAAGTATACTTTTTAATGAAGCAATGTATCGAACTTTAAGAACTTAAATACGAGAACCTAGTGCAATCCTGGTTGAATTGTAAAACTGATTCGGTGATTATGGTAAACTTATACTTTCTAATGACCCAATGCATTGGTTCATTAATGCATCGAACTTTATAAACTAAAATATGTTCACCTCATGTAACTCTGGTTGAATTGTTGTAAAACATTCAGAAAGAATCCTATTGCTGCCCTGAGGAAGTGCAATAAAGTTAGCGAAACGTCTTCATAAGAGGAAAGTAGAGTCTTCTTTACTTAACCTAGTTCCGCCTATTAATTTCCGAAAGATCCCTTTACCACCGATTCCCGACCCTTTGTTGAACTCCTTCTCCAGCCAGGATCCTTCTTTTGACCTCTTCCTTCCGAGAAACATCTTTACCTCCTCACTAAGACGCTACGCTATCTATTACAACCAAATTCATCCCATCAATAGACTTGTCTGTTGTTTAATTTGATGGTTTTTGTTTCCTCCACCTCTTGATATCTAATTTGCTTGAATTAATTTATTTGTTTGAATATAAGGCCCAAAGTATTAAGGCCTAACAGCTTTGGGTAAAATTTTAGAACTACTTTATTTCTTTTATTGATGGGCCTATAACTTAAGGAAAATATAATATCTTTTTGTTTTTCCCTAGTTAATTCTTGGATGGATATTTTCATATCCATATTTTTTTTAATTTTCCTCATTCTGTGTATTTTTAGCGTCGTTTCATTTTACAACCAAACCTATCCAATCAATTGACAAGTCTCTTTTTTACTTTGTCGTTTTTTTGTTACCTCCACATCTTGTTGTGTAATTTGCTTGAATTAATTTATTTTAATTAGCCCATTGGAATGGGCCGAACAGCTTTTGGTAAAATTAAAGAAGTACAATATTTATTTTATTATTGGGCCTTTATCTCCAGGAAAAAATAATATCTCTTTGTTTTTTTCATAGCTTTTTTTTGGGTGCTTTTGTCCATATTTTTTCACTCTTTCTCATTTTGTGTATTTTTTGCGTCGTTTCATTACAACCAAACCCATCCAATCGATTGACTTAGTCTCTTGTTTACTTCGATGGTCTTTGTTACCTCCACCTCTTCATATCTAATGCGCTTGAATTAATTTATTTAAATAAGCCCATTGGAATGGGCCTAACAGCCTTGGGTAGAATTAAAGGAATACAATATTTCTTTCATTATTGGGCATATAACTCCGGGAAAAAATTATACCTTTTTATTTTTTCCTGGTTAATTTTTCGGTGCCCTTGGCCATATTTTTTTTTATTTTTTCTCATTTTGTGTATTTTTTGCGTCGTTTCATTTTCCGCTGAAAAAAAGAAACAGGTGGAAAACATACATGGAAAAAATGGTAATGGAGATGAAATGTGGCGCACATGGGGTTTTACCCGCCATAGGCGTCTCTATCCTCTCATGTGTCAACCAATTGAACCTCACTCTGCGAGATTTTCTCTCGTCCTCGCTCACCTGTTTCCCACGGGACGACGACGCCGGCGGTCCGGGCGAGGCGGACGAGGTGGACGCGACGGCCGCCGAAGAGGACATCCTGGAGCGGCGTGCCTTGGTGGCCGTCAGCACGAGGGTGAACTGCAGCAGGCTCCACGCCCAGATGGACAGCGTGAGCGTGACGAGGATCGGTTGTCTCGCCACGCGATCCTCCTGCGAAACGACACACACCACCCGCGTTGGAGCACGCTTGCGAACTGCAACACACCAAGTGCACTCCACGCCCGAGTGGACGCGACATTCATTTGGCTTTGGCGAAAGAATGAACGCCTTGCACTTCCATAGGCTCGTAATGTGACTCTTGCTTTGACTTTATAACTCAAGACAAATGCTAAGTTACACATTTTTATTCGTTCAGTTATAAAATCCTGCGCCAACTGATGAAATGGACCACACATAGAAATCCAGAATTAAGGTACAACATTTGCAAATTATTCTATAGTGCATAACACATTTAGTTGACAGTACAGGCCTTATGGAGTACAGTGTTGCCAAACCTACGCTACGTCATCCGGCATCCTGATGGTGTAGGCCACCACTCAAAACACCGCGCCAAAATGTCCAATTTAAAAATAAATAATGGAGGCCCTCGATTCACGTCATTCCGATATATGTTTGATTCTATATTATACGTCGTAAATAGCGGTTATTAAATTCTAAAATTCTACACCACAGCGCGCAATCATAATTTTTATATGTTTATACTGTAAAAATGCATTAATCCCATCATAAAAGACCATTTAAATATCTTTTTTCTGAGTAAAGGAGTACGAATGAACGTAGGAACTGGTAAATAACTAAATTTAAGTGGTCACGGATATCTTGTTCTGTTTTACGTCCATTGGATTTTCGTCGCACATCGTCAGCACGCATCTCCGACTCGGGAATCGGGTACGAAAAATGATTGATAGAAATGGAATTATGAAGAGAAAAGACATACTATTTATTAGAATATGAATGGAAAATTTTATTAGTTTTAATGGAAATTTTTATTGATGGAAGTGTTTATTCAGAGAATGTCCCAGGAATTTGGGGAAAATTCAATTCTGAAGAAGGAGAATTCTTTGGTTAATCAATTTGGTTAAATCAAGGGATTTGTACATGAGAAACAACTAACCCAAAGTTGAAAAGTAGGGCCTACTCTTACCGTTTCACTGTAATCTTTGAACGGAACACTTCATCTGCAAGTGTCTCTGGGGCCTCGAGTAACGAATATTAGAAAATAGGGACAGTCGTTGTTTACAATATTTTGTGGATTATGTTCTAGCACCAATCGAGGCAATCATTCTCCTCATCGAGCTTAATGATCCTGCATATTTTTTGCATGCAACAGCTATTTCTACTTCCTTGACGCGCTGACGAAGACTGAGGAGCGTTTCTCATTTCTTTCGTACTCAAGTCATGTCTGCAAATAGCTTAACATTGACCCATATGTCGTCTGTGAGCGCAAAAACTTTTTTCACTATAATTTTTAGCTGTCTACATTAATTGTATAGCAATTGTATAAAAATCGTTCCTTTTAGTAAGAATGATTCGTTTCCCTCTGCAGTCGCATACGCAAGGCCGCCCAGAGGTAGGGCAAGGGGGGCAGTTTGCCCCAGGTCAGCGCCTTTTGAGCCTTGAAGCCGCTAAAATAAAAAAAGAGCACTTAATATTTTCCATATTCTGTGGAGTAATTTCTATTTTCCATGGAGACAATAAGCAGATAATACACAACACTCCTAAAACTTCGTTTCCCCTTACCTTACCACAATCCTAACAAACGAACCATCCCCAACTCCATCCTTCCATTTCCAATCTGGTTGCCGTATTTTCCTACTTTCGAGGATTCGTGAGTCTACCGGATTCCCTTCTACTTGCGACCCTTCATGCATGCATGTTGTCCCTGGAGTACCTAGGCCTGAGTTCTGACGTCCAGGTTCTTTTGTACATACATTTTTCTTTAGGCGGGTCCCTCCCACTCCTCGCACAATGGAGCCCACAGGCGGAAACCAAAGGAAAGAACACCGCCGGTGACTTGACACAGAAGCTAACCCTTTCGTTGAAACCCTATCCAGCTCCCAATTCTAAGACCGATCAAGTGAGAACCTCTCTGGAAAAGTTTAAGGAAAATAATTTGACGCGATGCCAATACACGCATGCTCTTGGCATTATACTCGAGTTTTTTTTAAAGAGCGGTCCTCTGCATGAGTTTGACTTTTTCAATGAACTTATGTGTCGCATATACAGTTATGATGATAAACTCTACGCTTTCAAGTCTCCATAAATAATTCTTGTCTAAAGCAGATTGTATAATAGCACTGTAATCAGCCGAAACATAAAAAGATTAACTATTATCAAAACAAAATGCCTCCATACCTTCTTGTTCATGAGTCCGACAGATATTCCACTCCCTCCATGTAGCGCGATGTGCTCGGCTGTGGCTGTGGCTCGTCCTCCGTTGAGGGAGATGTCGAGTGAGAGGATGAAGATGATGTCAGAGGAATAATAAACTCTTCGATGTCATCTTGAAAATTGTCTGCATGCCACATGTCTTCTTCCACTTTATTCATGTGCTCGACATACTTTTTTCCAATTTTCGGAAGTGATGGCATCAAAGCTTTATGCGATGAGTTTTTCTACCTCTTTCTTCTTAAAAGTGGTGTTCTTCATCCCTTTACTTGAGCCCATCTATCTTAAATTTTTCATATTTTTCCCGTACTTGATTCACCACAAATAAAAGATCTCTTTTCAAGCTGTCCTCATCAAAGCTAATTCCTTTGCTAACCAACCACTCATTAATGGAATTTTTCCTCCAGCTTGTGGTAGGTAAGGATTCCAACTTCCTCGAATGGTATGATGCATTATCTACAACTATAATTGTGCCTTCGGGTATGTTTGAGAGAAATGAGTGCTTAAACCAGCTCTCATAACACTCGCCATCAACTTCGTCATGCTCATCCATGGTGTTTTTCTTGCATAAAAAATCACGTGCTGCTCCCTCTATGAACCCTTTCTCCGTCCCTGCATGTATAATTGCAAAGCGCCCATCTCGGGAGGTGGGGGCCTTCAGCCCGGTTGTAAGTCCAGAAAGGAAAGCCTGACGAGGAGTTTCTATTTTTTTGTCGCGCCAAGTAATGTTCACTGTTTGTCCGACATTGATCCAAGTTTCGTCTGTGAAAACAATGACCCTTCGTTCACGACGATATTGTTTTAGTTGCCTTAAATAATTATGTCGCCAACGAATAATATCATCCCTTTCAATTAAAATGCTTCTTCCCCTGCGTTCGTACACGAAACCTATTTCTACAAGAAGGCGATATAATGTAGTCCTCTTGAAATTTTGAAGATCTTTGTCCATGTTGACTGAGCTTAAAATAGAGTTTAAAGTCGGAGGAATATTTTTCATGAAAAATCCATGTACTATACTTAACTCCCGATCTCACAAAATCGTCGTAAATCAACGCTCTCGAATTCTTGTAAGGCTGTCTGAATTTTTTAGTCTTTGAAGGTGTCACCAATGGACCACGGGACGCTTCCTTTCTCACTCTGTAAATAGTGGACTGTGAGCAGCCAGTTGCCTTCGAAGTTTCACGGCAGGCTTCAGTTATACTGAGGGATTTGTTGAAGTATGAGAAGACGTTGAACACCAGCTCTCTTTCACGGCTTCTCAGCTTCCACCCTTTTCTCCTCCTCTTTGCATTGGACATGGTGATAGGGCACCTTACAGCAGATATTGATGTAAAATACTCCACAGCTCTGATAAACACATCAGACTACACACCACTTGTTCACTCAAAAAAATCCTACAAGAAACTGAACGTCTTCGCTAATTCTTTTCCTAGCCCCTTCCGCTGGGGTCGCTTCCCGTGCAGATGTTTTATGGCACCCTATTAACGGAACTTCTGGAAAAACCTAGAGTGCCCTTTTCCTTAAGGGCTTACACCGAAGAGGAATGCCCCTCTTGCGGATTATGGAATAATTTCTTTCATGTTTCCTACGGCAAGACTCGTAAAGGCGAAATTTGCGTCTTATTTCCAAGCCGTCAAAAGGTGCATGGAATAGGCTTTCGTATGTCATTGTCTTGAAATATAAATATATCTAATACAACGTATGAGTACTCTCCGTAAAAAACATCTAACGAAGAATTACATGCATTTTAGTTTGCATTTATATAAAGATACAAATCCCGTTTTCCACAGAATAATCTTCCGTCTGTTCTGTCTTGCGTGGCGCCGTGATAATTTTTCATAAGATCAAGATGTTATAGCTTTCTTCACAATTGGGATAACTAAATGATTTTTTGACTAAAAACAAATTGATAGTTTCCTTCAAATTTTATACGCAGGATATACAGACCTAAAACGTAGGGAACGTAAGTTAGCAGGCGATTACTTTTTACCTTACAAAAACCAAACTTTTTTGTCCTTAAGATATTCACTTCAGTATAACAAAATTTCAGCCCAATTAACTTCTAATTGATGTACATCGTAATTGAAATAAAAAGAATACAACGTTTTGCATAAGTTTCAATCCAGTATAAAGAACGGTTTGCTCACAATTGAGTGAAGAAGACAAAGTCAAAAGAGCCGCGTTTGTTGCGTAAATTAATGAAAATGTTTTTTGTAACTTTTATAATAAATTTTATGGAAAAACTATTACGACCAGTAAATGTAGCATGTCTCTTTGCAAGAGATGATGATTATTGGATAGTTCAGTATTAATTTTACTGCTGCTGTTGGCAACAGCGCATCTCCAGCCTTATGGGGATTAACATGGGAAACGAATCTCCATAAGAGCCCATACTGTTAACTAAATGCGGAACGCACTTTACGAGAATATCTCTAATGAATTCGTAGAATAATTATAATAGCCATCATAAGCTATTAAGGTGGCTTGACTACATGAGTGAAAACAAATGCCAAGTTACATTGCATCTTTTCCCTGGGATCTGCCGCGCATAACCGCCTGTTGACGCTCGTGTCACGTGAGCGCGTAGCCGCGCATTGTCGCTGGCAGTGGACGACCAGCCTTACGTTGGCAGCGCCTCCTACCATTTGCTTTTCTCTCCCCTCCGTTCTTAAGGTGGCTCTGGCTTCGCTACGCAAGAGAAATATTTACTAAGCTAAACATTTTTATGTATTCAGTTTGAACAAATCCGGCTTTCGCTGATGGAATGGTTTATATATTGAAAACCAATATTAAGGTACAAAATCTGCAGAATATTGTAAAAGATATTTTTTTATGACCGCATTTTTCCAGCCACTGGAGCTGACTCCAGGCCTTCATGAAACTTACGAATTTTGACTTCAATCGCGGCTGAAATTCGCTAGCAACTTTAAAAAGTAGGTGGTTAGACGCCTATATATTTTTATTCAGTTTTCCGGAAACTTTAACATCTTATAAACGGTTTTAATTTGAAGCTTGAATATTTTTTCTCGCTAAAATTGACGTTTCTCTGCTGTATTCGGAGAAATCTCCACAAGAGCCATGTTAAAATCTCTTTTTTCAAGGCTGAATTATAGTACAGCTAGTAAGGAAACCCAATTTTATTTCCATTTTAGTTTATAAAATACGTTTTATAGGTGCTAAAATCATGTTTTCAGAAAATCTGAAAGACCGTGAAGAAGAAGTGACCGTGAGGCCACGGAGCCTTCTAAACCCGACCTCTTCCGCCAATTCCTTCAAATTTTTGACATCACGTTTTAAGCATGCGACTGCCACAATGTTTCGCTTCCATCGAGGGTCACCTTGAAAGAGTCGAGGAATTCGATGATGTCGGCCGCCGTTCCGATGTAGACGAGCAGGAGTTGGGATAGTTGCTCGCGGGTGAGCTCGCCTTTGGGCAGGAGCCACCGGCCCAGGATGAGCGCGAGCATGAGCGACTGCTCGAGCAGGGTGACCCACAGCTCGGTCGGAATGACCCTCGTCAAGGAGGGCGGCAGGTGCAGCTGCTGCGCGAGACAATAGATCCGCCATCTTAGCGTTGTGTGAAGGAGTAACCTTATTTCAAGGCACTCCCTTGACATCTGATATATCGTGGGGAACACGCATGCAAAACATATGCGGCACAGCATTATAGAAACTAGGTTTTATTAAGCGTACTATAGGAAGGTACTCGGATAACTATGTGAAAGAGAGATGGTACTCCGCTCTGGTTAGGCCGCACCTCGAATACGCCGCACCTCGAATACGCCGCGAGCATTTGGGACCCTGGTCATAAAGATTTAACCAAAAAAAATTAACATATTACAAAGGAAAGCAGCGCGCTTCGTTAAAAACTGATACGAGCGTACATATAGTGTCTCACAACTTTTAGAGGGATTAAGGTGGGAGCCCTAGAGACTCGGAGGCTACACGCCAGGCTTAGGTTGCTTGAGAAATTCAGAACTGATATACAGATAGGTACAAGTTCTCATTCTTTCTCCACGCACAATAAACGATCACAAAAAAACTGAGCTCCACTAAATGCACCCCTATAATACAAGTCAGCATTTTACCCCCAAAAACTTTACACGGCTGGTGACCTAACACCCCCTGACACAAGCCTCCCAGAGAGACTCCTCCTCTCTCCTAGAGACTCGGAGGCTACACGCTTGGCTTAGGGTGCTTGAGAAATTCAGAACTGATATTTTTCAGAGCGACACAGAGAATATTACCATGACTCCTCACTACATCTCTAGGTCTGACAGTCGCGATAAAAAAAGAGAGATACACTGCCGAACAGATAGGTACAAGAACTCGTTCTTTCCGCGAACAATAAGCGATCACAATAAAAACTAAGCTTACTAAATACACTCCTATAATTCATGTCACCATTTCATCTCCAAAAAAATTTACACCGCTACACGGCTTGTGACATAACACCCCCTGCCACACGCCCATACGGCTGCTAGCGGGGTATTATGTAGATGTAGATAACCTACCCTGATTTTAATATGCACTAGCCCAGTGCGTTGCAATGCCTCTTTTTCTTTCTAAGTGGGCACACATATACCAATAAGACACATTTACTTGTACAAAATCAATGAAAGGCGTATTACGTATTGCGTATTAAATGTTTTAAGATTTATTCAAGTGCTTTGGGATGTACAGTACTTTTGGTCTCACCGCCCTCTGCAAAAACAAATAAATTTTCGGCGCTTTGGTTTCCAAGTAAATAAAATATTCTGTTGCTGAAGTGGTGCAAAAACTTACTTTCGTTAATAGAGATCACGGGCATATTACTACGTCAGCGGTCATTTGACTTTGATGTATTGGATTAAAAATGATGGATTTTAACACTGAAATTCATTGCCGTAATGGCAGTGCGATGTCATCTCTTCATATAACTTTTTATACCTCAATATCGGCCCGGATACAGTTGTTCAAAAACTTGTTCAACATTCACTAGATATTTAGGCACCTAATGTATTTTTTTCATATTAGGCCATCGATAATATGACACGTGTGTTCAGGTTAAAATGATAGACTTCCGGTTTTGGCCGCAGCGCATGGCCGACATACTGTGACGAATGTTGGAACGTTGCCAAGGGAAACCTCTGCTGTTTACCGTGTTTACCAAAGTTCTTAGTAAGCAGTTTCGAAATAGGCATTTAATGTGCATTACTAAATGTTTTAACCCTAAAGATAATTATACCCTTCCTTCAGTTTGTTAAAAAATTATTATATCAAATCCTACAGAATAGCAATGGTGGCTGGAGTCAGTATAATTACTGACTTTCTTTGCGTGGTAAAAGATACGGTTTAACGCTTTGTCGTGTAAGAGTTTATTCAATCGAGTATTTATATAAAATTTAAAAAAATATACAAGGCAACTCTAAGCCTAAACTTACTCATTAAAGCAAATTTGATTAATCATAAGAAAATGGTAATAGTGCTTTCTTTAGGTATATTGAATTGGCTCTAATGAGTATATTTACACTTAGTGTTGTCATGTGTATTTTTTAAATTTCATGTATATGCTCCTTAGGGTAAAATCTCACGGGTCAAAGAGTTAAACCGAAGTTTTTGTGCGTCACGAATACCAGTAACTATACTGACTTCCAGCCTCCATTACTTCTTAGCAGTAGCTAATGTTATAATTTTTAACGAACTGAGGGAAGTGTTTACTTATCCTCAGTCTAATAAAATTTAATAATGCATATAAAATGCCTAATATTGAAATAGTTTACTAAGGAATATTATGAAAAAGATAAACTAAACTGAAGATTTCCAATTTCAGGTTTGGCCGCACCTCGAATACGCCGCGAGCATTTCCATGGCAACACATAACCCGCCACACTCATCACATAATGTCGGCTATGTGCTCGGCACCGGAACCGGAAAACCGGAAATCAGTTATTTAAACACAAACACTCGTGTTATGTTGTCGATGATCTTATCTGAATAAATATAACAGATACCTCAATATATAATTAATGTTTCACAAGTTTATCAATTTTATTATTCGGGCGGAAAGTGAGATTGAAAATGTTATGTGAAGAGATACAATCGCATCTCCATTTCGGCAGTGCATTTCAGTGAAAACTTCATCATTATTAAACCTGTATTTCTTCGTTAAATGACCGATGACTTAGTAATATTTTTACTTAGTTCGATAGCAGAAATCTTATCCAATAGTTTATGTTAAAATCAAGGCAGGTTATCGATCATGCCTAAAATAAAAGTTTGACTCTCGTGCTTGACAACGTCAGTCAAAAATTATTCTAAATTACTTATTTTTATTTATTTCGTTCAAATATCCTCCTTGCCATGATGTAATGGGTTGAAAATCGAAATAAAAGTGTAAAATCTGCTGGTTAATCTACAAATATTTTTTTAATGACCGCAACTGTTCAGCTGCAGGAGACGACTGCAGAATTATTTGTATGGGAACACAGCATTTTGACTTAAATTACGGCAGTATTCCGCCAATAACTTAAAAAAATAGTACGTAGCATACCTATACTTTATTTTAATCAATTTTCCGGAACTTTTCGCTTCTTGCAAACTGTTATAATGAAAAGCTTGCATGTGCTTCCTTGCTCAAAATGACGTCTGATAATCTTTTACGCATTTTTTAAAATAAAAGGTATTGATTGACGTACGCTGTTATATCATTTTTATTGACACGTTTACCGGATGACATGCCTTATTAAAGACTTTTGAATGATCTCCTGTGGCACAATTCCAGGCATTCAGTGTACAGGGTGCTGCTGGTTAATTTGCTGATTTGAATTATTGTACTGAACTGTATGCTGTATATATACTGTACCAATATGTTTTAGAATATCGAGAAATAATACGAGGGTGAGTCAATAAATAAGTCGCAAATGTCAGCATTTCATCATCAGAATCAGTCGTAAACATTTCATTGGGAACGCTTGGAACATCCACCGTACAGGCCCGACTTAGCCCCCAGTGGTTTTCATCTGTTTGGGCCCCTAAAAAATCATTTGGGTGGCCGTCATTTTGATACAGATGATGCTGTAATCTATGAGGTTACACGTTGGCTGCGACAGCAACCAAAGGACTTCTTTGCTGCTGGCTTTCAAGGACTTGTAAAGAGATGGGATAAGGGCCTGAATGTACAGGGTGAATATGTGGAAAAGTGAAATAAATGTCAGAAAGTTACTTTAATTATTTTTGCCTCAATTCAGTTTTGCGACTTATTTATTGACTCACCCTCGTAATTACGATACCTGTAAGTTCTTTTGTTTTATTGACCCCTTCAAATCAGCAAATTATGCTGTCGCACCCTGTACTATGGAATGGTAGAAATATAATTGTTCTTGCTAGGAGAAAGTGTTCCACCCTTGTTCTTCCTCCGCAACTCGTACCGTTTACTACTTCCATTTCTAAATTAATGAACCAATGCTGTCATTCCGAATTTAATCTCATGCCCTTTTTAATTCCCGCATGGAATGTAATCGGTGAATATTCGCCTTGTAAACGTCGGCTCAGCCTACTTCTCTCTCAAATGGAAATCAGCTTCTATGTTCGCCCAAGTGCGCGGCTCTTCGAATTGCATCACGCTCCCTCGAAGGAAGAGGGAACACGATTCGTGATCATCTCCATTTGTCGCGCAGTTGTAAGTGGATACCGCAACCCTTGCTTGAGTGATTTCGCGTGCACTGAGCTGGCATTATCGTCCCGTTTTCACTTCTACTACTCCGTGCGGCGCGATGATTTTTGCCTTTACCCCGTTGGATCGATGGGAGCATTGTAACTCTCACGTGGAACCAGGAACTGCCAAGACAAGGAAAAATCTGGGATGCCACTAATCTCGTGTTGAGTATTAAAGCAACTGATTGGCAATTAATGGACAGTTCCCTGCCTTAATTTCCCACTTTCAGGCCCATATTTCAGTTTTCCTACTCTTATCTCTACTTGTCTCTTTGCGTTTATTTACCTTCGCATATTGTTTGAGTCGTATTTTGCACTCATATTTTGAGGATAGCTTTTATCATTGAATTCCGAGAGATATTTGGTGCCGGGCAATGAAGCAATTGGATCGGGTGTAATAATAATAGCTATTATTTATTTATTATTCTAGGAGTACTACTCTTCTAGAACAAAGGTTTGTTTACACAATATTGAACTACAAGGGTTAAAAATTGAAATATACAGTATTCGCTCAATCAGGAACCAGAAATTGTTAAGAAAATAATTAATAAAAAATGCTGACAATATTGCTGATTACATATTAGGGTGGTTACATAAAGAAATGGCTGTGTTACTTCTTACTGATGTGACAATGGGCAGCAGACATAAAATTAACAACGTAATAACACAACAATTATTATGAAAAAACTAAATTGCTTCTTATGACACGAAAAGGAAGAGCAAAGCTATCAATGAGCGAATAAGTGAATAGCATGATACTGATCAAGAATCACTGAAAATTAAATGTCTGAAAAGTTTTCTCTTAAATATTTCCTGCGATGCACTTTCTGTTCTGGCTAGTCATTCCACAACTTTGAGGCAACAGCTGTGAAGGATTTTTGAAATGTGGATGTCCGAGTATAGCTCCCAGGAAGTGTTGAACGCTTGAGCCTTAGATTATTGTTAATTTATGCCGAGAAAAGTAAGGGTTACTTTGAGTTATTTGTCATATAATGTTGGAAAATGTTGTATTAATGAATCCAACGGCATAGTGTGTGAGGAGGATCATGTTACGAAGGGCTCTACAAGTAATCTCACGCGAATTCGCCTCTCCTATGTCGTCCTAAAGTCTTATACTTTTCCGTCCTCATCCGAGCTTTTCGAGCTGATCTGTCGCCGTCTTTAACATACCATCACCTCTCAGTTCAGCGTTTTCTGCCTCCTCCGAAACACAAACTCACATTTCTCTGCTTCATCCCCCACAACTAGCACTTCCTCGTTTGCACTCCTCGCCTCTAGCTCATTCATCTCCAGACCCACATATAATATCCAATCTAATATAGACATGTATTATGTCGTTCAAAGCTCCTTTGTTTCGTAAATTAATCAGTTTGCTTCACATGTCCACGAAGTTGCCTGGCTGGAGAAACGTTGATATTTATCGAAATTGTTCTGGGGTTGGATGACGGCTCCGTCTTTCACTTTACTGTTTTTGTTATCCAAAACGCAAACCGCACTAAATGGGTAATGCTCTGAGATGCTATCCTAAAGCCCGTTTTACACGGGGCGCGTAAATGATGTATGTATGCTCGAACGTGCATTTTAAATTTCGTCAGGTTAAGCGGTGAATTGCAAGCACGCGTGCGCGAATGCATGAACGCGAGATGGCAAACTATCCCCGTCTCTAATTCAATTATTATTGCACGCTATATTGAAAAAAATACAGCTTTAAATTGTGCAATCTCGTGCCCCGTGAGAAACTGCACCAATTTTAGAATACTGTGCACCAATTTGGTCTACCGCCTGCCCCACTACCTTGGATTTGCTCAACCATCCAGTCAACTTCTTTCTCGCCATAGTTCGCCATCGAGTCCCCATCTTCAGAAGCTCATCCCGTGGCCTCATCCTTTCCTCCCTTGGCATTTCTCATTTAACTCACCGCCGTGTCCTATCAGATATGGTGTTCCTACAAAGAATCTTCAGTGGCTCTCTTCGGACCAATGAAATACTCCCTCTCTTTAGTATTCATGTTCCTCCCCGTCCATTACGCAGTAACTGTCTACTGCATACTCCCCGATTCCGTCTTTCCATCTCCCAGCGCTCTCTCTTCTTCCGAATCCCCTCCTTGTTTAACTCCTTGGCCTCGAAATATCCTTCCTTGGACCTTTTTTCCTCGACCACCATTTTCAAATCCTCCCTGAAACGCCGCTTCAATGATCCATCCCTCTCCAGTCCCTAAGTCCCTTCTTAAGCTTGCCGCATTATTGTTTTATTTAATGAATATTTGTTTTTGTTTGAAATTTTTATTTATTTATTGATTATACCAGCCAATGTAATAGCCTTTGTGCCGTTTTTGGTGGTGAATTAAATAAATAAATAAAAAATAAATAAACGGGCTTAAGAGCCACCCTCCATGAATCGTCCGGGTGAATCCAAAGCATTTGACGAAATTCGAAGAATGAAGATCACGTTCGCGCTCTCATGTGCGCAGTTGAAAAAAATTATAATCCGCACGCGGTATGGAGAACCGAGGACAGTGAGCCGCTGTCTAGAAATCGCGTTAACCTCATTTCTTCCTTGAGATCGTCTGTCCGTTAGTCAATACGTCGACCTAGAGGTTGGTTAGCATCGGAATTCGCGTCTGTTCTCCTTATTTATATTTCATTCTTGACGGGATGAGCGCATTTTTCCGCGCAGTAGCAATTGTTGATAGCTTGAAAACCGCGGTCATGCTCGCCGTTTCCCTTCTTCGATGATGCGTCATTAATAATTTCATCGTGTCGTAAGACGTGCCAGACCAGGGTTTCACTCTTTGTTGCAATTTGTCGCAGTGAGGACCTTTCCTCATTCATTCTCCTAAATACGACTGCAATAAGAGGCGATCGTCTAAAACTTTTTCTCAGATACCAATCTACTTCTACATGATACCCTGCGAGCCGCCGCATGGGCGTGTGGTAGGGGGTGTTAGGTCATCAGCCGTGTAAATATGTAAGTTTTTGGGAGATGAAATGGTTACATGTATTATAGAAGTGTATTTAGTGGAGCTTTGTTTTTTGTGTACGTTTCTTGCGCGCGGAAAGAGCGAGTTATTGTACCTATTTGTTCGGCAGTGTATCTCTCTTATTTTATCGCTTCTGTCAGACCTAGAGATGTAAAGAAAGAAAGAAAGATATTTATTGTTCTAGGACTCTTGTCCTCTAAGAACAAATACAATTTACTTATACAAATTCTTAGAGTAGATTTAAACATGGAATTAATTAAACATAAAATCATGAAATCAACTCAACTTACTCATTGTGAGCGATAAACTAACAGGAAAATATAACAAAAGAGTTCCATTTTACAAAGAAATCATATCATCACTACACTACTACAACAACAACAACATTATACAAAGAAAAGCATATGGTACACAACGTTCCAGTGACAAATCACAGAACCAACGAGGAAGAAGTTTTAGGAATAGCAATAAGTAACATGATGAAAAGAACAAACAACCAAAGAAATATAAGAGATACACATTTTTCTTCAATTAACCAATAAGTTATTATGGGGCAGTAAGTAATAAGTTATAGACTTTTGCCTTGAACGATTTCAAAAACCGAGTATTTTTAACATCATCTGGTAGATTATTCCAGAGATTGGATGCTACAACCTGGAATGACTTCTGGAAAGAAGTTGTGCGATGAGCGGGATAGTAGATTAAGTTAGCATCTGATTTTTTAGTCATAATAGTATTTTTAGGCTTAGTTTTAAAAAGGTTATGTAAATATTCTGGATTTTTATAAAGAAACAATACGTAAAGGAACGCAGCGAGGAAATATTTTCGTCGTTTTTTAGTGGAAAGCCATCCGATTTCATTGAGGTATGGCGATATATGTACATCTCTTCGAAGGTTGAAGACAAATCTTACACAGGAATTTAATTGGCGTTGAAGTTTAAAATCAAGTTCATCTGGGATATCATTATAAACTAAACAGCAGTAGTTGTAGCAGCAGCATGTAGTGAGGAGTCATGATAATATTCTCTGAGTCACTCTAAAACAAAGTTCTGAATTTCTCAGGCAAACTAAGCCTAGCGTGTAGCCTCCGAGTCACTATGGGCTCCCACCGTAATTTTTATAAAAGTTGTAAGACAGTATGTACGCTCGTAGCAGTTTTTAACGAAGCGCGCTTTTTTCCTTTGTATTTATTAATTTTTTGGTTAAATCTTTATGATCAGGGTCCCAAATGCTCGCAGCGCAATCGAGGTGTGGCCTAACCAGAGCGAAGTAGCATCTCTCTTTCACTTTTTTATTAGAGTACCTTCATATTATACGCTTAATAAAACCTAGTTTCTTCTGTGCCGCATATGTTTTATATGTGTTCCCCACGATGTATCAGAATTTAAGGTAATTCCAAGATATATTACTGCATCTTAAGATTTTATGTTTACAATGAGATTGGGGTCTGAAAAGTCATCTTTGGGGCTCAGTGTAACGCAGGAATTTTTTTCGGAATTTTGTCAATTTTCGGAATGTCCTGGGGGTTCCACCGGGCGGTTAAAAGTTTCGCAATTTTAGGCCATTTTGGTAAAAAGTTGAAATAAGCGGAAGATCGTGATTTTCCTCAATTTTTCGGGACAAACGCTTAAATATTGTCGGAAGGTAAGCGAAAAATGGCTCGGCAATAGTTTTTTGTTGTCGTGATCCTCGGTGTTCTGTACTCATGTAACTACTGCCTGGCCATTTTATCTCTTGAAAACATTTAAGCGTTTCTCACGAACAATTGAGGCAAAGCACAATCCTCCGCTCATTTCAACTTTTTCCAAAATGGCTTAAAGTTGTGGAACTTTAACCCCTTGACGGAACTTCGGGACATTTTTCAAAATGATTTCGAATAAAATCTCTACGCTGCATTGAGCCCCCAAGGCTACCTTCCTAACCCCCAAGCTCATTGGATCTAAAACAAAGTTTTTGACGGTCACCTTTAATGCACATTTTTAAGGTTATTTGGCCGTGACGTTAGTAATCCAAATAAATGCATGGTTTTTAAATATGGCTTTCCCTGTTGGCTGTCATTAAAAAACAAAGTAAATACACTGAATATGCAAATTATTCAACGGATATATTTCCAGAGACACTTTTTCCTGTATTACCGACTAAGTGCCGTGCCATCGCTATCGAATAACCTCTCTTTTAATACAGTTAGTGGGGTGGTTGTATTTTTTATTTGTTATTATTTATTTATTTAAGTAATTGCTCACATACAGCATTTCTGCCAGTTTACAATGTCGCAGTAACAATAAACAATTAATGTAGACGTAGACAAACAAAACAAAGAGTAGATGATAAATTAATGCAAACAAACCAATAAAGCAAAGGTGGAAAGGGAGGAAAGAGGGAGTGGTTTAGTTATTTCCCGAGAAATGGGACATGGAAAGATTGATGAATGAGTTGGAAGAGAGTAAAAAGGGATCAATGTTATCAGGCAGAGAATTGAGAAGTGAGGAGAGGCGGTAGTGTAGGGAACGCTTGATAAGGGATAGTCTAGGGATAGGCATATGAAGTAATGAGTGCGTACGTGTGGACCGACAAGGAACTCGGAAATTAATGGAGGAAAGCAATTCAGGACAATCAATATTTGAGTTCAGAATGTTTTAAATAAATTTGAAATCGGTTTTGATTCTTTGATTGCAGGGATTGGGGATGGATAGAGAAGATAGGATCGAATCAGTAGACATGTTGCGTAAGTGGGAAACTCTGTATTTTTCTATTTTAGCAAAGAAACTAGTAACGCTGTTAAGAGTGGCGAGATTAGTTGGAGCAGCGATCGACCATATGGGTGAGCAATATGCTGTGAGTGGAAGAACAAATGCTCTAAAGTAAGATTGTAGGGCTTGGGGGTTAGTGATTTCCGTGAAGCGGTAAAGGAGACCTAAGAGGGACATGGCTTTGCTTTTAATCAATTGAATATGATCCAAGTAGGTTAGTTTACTATCTGTTAAAATACCCAGATCCTTTACTGAAGAAACGCGATTAAGAGGCTCAGAATTAGTAGCATAATTAAAATTAAGAGGATTGTTATCCATGAAAAAACAAAGCAAAGGCACTGAATATATAGATCATTCGACAAATATATTTTCAAAAACACTTTCCTGTAATTAGCAGCTGACTGCTGCGCCATAGCTATCGAATTATCTCCCTTTTAACACAGTTAACTTCGGTTATTGTGTTTTTCTGAAGTTTAGGTCGGAGAATAATTATCCTCTCTTTAGCCAAAGTTTCAAATTTGTATTAATGCATCCTTTATTTGACATAAGAATGAGCATTACTGGCCTATATTTTAGTTTTTTTAAATCAAATTGGTATCAAAATACAAAAACTGCAATGTAAACCTGAATTAATGAGAACAACAGTTTCCAAATTTTTTTAATACCAGTACTTCGCGTTTCGACTCGCAGAGTCATCATCAGGTACAAGACAAAGAGAAACAGTGGAAATCGCATTTATATAGTTGAAAGGAGGGGATGGTATAGGATAGAGGGTAGGATGAGTTTGGACGGAAAACCAAAATCCTTTGGTTCTGAAGTTTTTGGTTTTCCCGTCCAAACTTCCCCTAACTTCCATCCTATACCCACTCCTCCTTTCCACTACATAGATTCGATGTCTATTGTTTCTCATTTCTCATTCTTGTACCTGATGATGACTCTGCAAGTCGAAACACCTAATACTGGTGATAAATAGTTGTTGAAAAGTGCGAATGTTGTTCTCATTATGACGAAATTCCGCTGCATTACGCTTACATTAGTGAAACTTAAACCTGATTTGGTGGAATTGTTCACTAATATGTGTAATTAATAATAATAATAATTTCTTTGTATGTAACAGCCGAAGCCAATTACTAGATATTTAATATATGGACGAACACACATAACCATGCCCAGGGAGGGGTGAATATCCTACACAGGCGGGACTCGAACCCACGGCCTTCGGTTTGGCAGGCGAAGACTTTACCCCACCGCCACCGAGGCCGGCAAAATTAGTTTTATGAAGCCCTGAGAATGCGTTAATGAACACGCGGAACGTTGGCTGAAAGGAAAATAAATAAATACTCTTCGATCATAACTTCAGGAATAGAAATAATTGAATTTAAGGGTCGTGAGAAAGAATCATGTGTATAATTAGAAAATAAGATACTTTTTCTTAGTAATAACGCCAAATTTACACTATGTTATGAGCTGTGACGTATGGCTCAAACTATCTGAAAGAAATAATTCCGTACAATATATTCAAAGTGGCCGCGGCTCATTGATCTCGAGTGCACAAACCGTGAGCAACTTGTCGAGGTCCTTTGTGATGTCTTCGCCGTGGGCAGTTGACTCCGTGACGGCCGTGACCGTGACGTTGGGGACCGTGACACCTTGACCCGCTCGTGCCCCGTCCGCGGCCATCCCACCCAGGGAGGGGGGGTGCGGAGGCAGGCCGGTCTGGGTGTGGGGCTGCGCCGAGGCGCTCAAAGATGCCGCCGAAAGCTGCAGGAGGCGCTTGTCCAACTTGTCCAGCTCGAGCAGCCAGATGGCGGGCACGACGCTCCCGAGGTAAAGGAACACGCTCGGGCAAAACCTTGAAGCGGGGAAGGGAAGAGTGGCGAATGATTATTCAATACGTGTATCCGCTCGTTTCAGATCCGGGGTTGCTGCAGACGTTGATGATGAGAGATATTTACGATCAGATGAAAGAAGGATCCCGTGTAAGATATTTGAGCATATTATTGTAAGTTTGATGAATGAGTGAATGAATAAAAATAAATTTATTGATCTCGGACGTAATGCCCTCTAAGATTATTGTTTTTATCTGGAGTAAAGGTTGAAGTATAACTATTTTCTCTATAGCCAATGCTTCACATTTTTATTTATGCATCCTTAATTTGACTTAAGAATGAGCATTACAGACTTATAGTTTTTGAATTCAAATTTGTATCCTAATACAAAAACTACGATGCAAACCCAAATCGGTGGAATTGATCAGTAATATGTGTAGCTAATTTTAATGAAACCCTAAGGAGGCATTTATGACTACGCAAAACGTTGGCTGAAGAGAGAATAATTAAGTATTCATCGACCTTAACATTTTGCATGTTGGGATTTAAATTGCAAGTCCTCCAAATTCAGGAAGCAAATTACATGATAAGTACCTACATTATGAAAACAACAGTATACTCACTTAATTGTCGTGAGGAAATACCGAATGAACACAAAGGATGCGATTCCCTTCATTACATGAATAATTACATAACTAAATTAATAATACTGCAAATATATAATAGAGCTAGGAAACAATTGTAAAGATATCAACAAGTGAATACAATACAGAACAAAAAAGATAAAGAGGCCATAACTACTGATCAGCATAAAGCCAATGTTGTACAAACAATGGAAAAAATCTAGGGGAGAGAGAAAATAAATAAAAAAAGATACATTTGATTAAGTGGTACCTGAATTGTGAGGCATTAAGTAATAACCTACTGATCTTTGACTGAAAAGTTGTCATCGTGGGGTTTTTTTTTACCTCATCTGTGAGGGTATTCCAGAAGTTGGATCCTATTACCTCAAATGATTTATGAAAACAGCTTGTCCGATGTAATGAATATTAAAGGAAATTTACATCAGTTCTCGTAGTAATATTGGTGGTTTTAGACATGGTGATTTAGATATGACAGAATTGTTGATTAACAATCGGCACGGATTTCGAAGGGGTAGATTCTTCGAGGCTCAAATGGCTTTCTTCATCCACGATATTTTAGTCTTTGAAGGATATAATGTTCAAGTTGACTATATATTCCTTGAATTTCAAAAGGCATTCGAATAGGTGTTTCATAGTAAATTTCTGGTGAGGTTAGAATCCTGTGGAATGGATTTCTTTTGCTTTTTGGATCTCACTTGTTCGCTTGAAATATTGTTTTTTTTTCTGCTTTACCCCCAATTTTTATAGTGTTCATGAATTTTATTACGTGGAAGCACAGGGAAAGTCTTTCGATAAATTCTTAATTTTTATTTTAAACCCATGCAAATTACCACGGGATAATATTCCCGATTAAATAATCCTCGAGAAGTGAAATAAATGTAATGACGAAGTGAGCAAACATTATTGAAACAAAAGTGACCACTGTAAATACATGTGGATGACAATCCAGGCCATTAGGAATCAGCACTTAATAGGTGGAAACGCCCGTTTGGAACACTTTATGCTGGAGAAACACCGTTACTCAATTTACGTCCCGAAGAAATTTCTACTTTGGCCTTTTCCGCGTGGAAAATTCAGGGAGAATCTATTTTCATCGCATTGGGTCATTTTTCGCACTTAACTACGCCTACGCGATCTTTCTACGCATTGGCACGCGTGGTGGAAGAGGGATTTTTGGACTTCAAGTCAGTTATTTGGGAAGGACGACTCAAGAGAAATGATTGGCAGAGGGCAAGGACGAAAATGAATTATATCTAGCCGCATCGTTTGGAGCGACAATCAATCTGGCGATTATATTTTTGTCAGTTTAAGTTGGTTTCTCTCCCTGTCCCCAATATTTTTAGACTTCGCTTTGTTCCCGTAGGAATTCGCCCAGTCATTAGTATTTTATGTGCATGAAAGGTCACGCTTCTCACCCGGTCGCTACAATTTGTGAATTTTTAAATATCATTTATGTGCCTGAATCGGTGAAAAAAATGGACCTTTTTCTTCTATCTTTCTATTGGTGCTCAGGGAACAATTCCTCAACGTCCTTCCACTCATTTCTAACGCGGAATCTTCAACTGTTTCTTCAGGAAAGTCCTCATTTAAAGAGGTACCTGCGCTTCTTAATACTGTTTTATTGATATGTACATTTTTTGCTGTAATGAGTTAACTCAGGCTAGCAGCTGCCAGTTATATTTTTTAAATTTCATGGAAATTGGCCTTCGGGTAAAATATTAAAGGAAAAAGCGTTATACCGAAGCTTTTACTACGTCGCGAAAACCCTTAATTATACTGACTCCAGCTTCCATTGTATTTCGACAGGATTTGAATCATGATTTTTTAATGAACTAAAGGAAGAATGTTGCAACATTCGTCACAGTATGTCTGCAATGTACTCTGACCGTCTGACACACTTACTTCTTTCTCAGCGAAACCCAGGTCTCAGTTGCCTTCAACATAATCTCATTCTACTTTCTCAGAGTCTAGAGGTCTGCACCACACAACTCTTCACTGCAACATACATCGCTACTCTCCGCATTGAACTCTTCGCTCATCTTTTCTTTACATCCTCAAATGAGCTCCCTCCCATCGGCTCAAAATTGCCATTTCTTAAACCGACTATTACATATGTAATTAGTGACTTGTAATTGTGACTTGGAAACTATCAAGCGACCTCTCTGTGATGAGATGTGTGATCCAGTTTTGTTTTTCCTATTTCATGAAATTTTCTCACTCCGTATCAGCATCAGTCAAAAATCCTGTGATTGGTTTGACGCAGCCATACATTCTATTCTCCTATCAGCTAATCTCTTCATAGAGCCCAGTTTATTCGGGTTTTTCCCGCGTTTCTTCATTTTAATGGACAACAGTTTCGCTAACGTTACAGCTAAAATGAAGCAACGCCGGAAAAACCCGAATAAACTGAACTCAATAAATTACCGCGGAAGCCTCCGTACTAATTATTGGATATTTGGGGAGGCGACCTACGGCTAAGGTCTTTTGCGCCATAGGGGATAGGTAAGGGAGAAAGGGTGGATAGAGACCCGGCGTCGGCATTAGCCTGCTCTTAGCGAAAGGCGCCAAGGGGACCACGGCTTAACGTCTCATCCGACAGACGGAGTACTCCACTTGAAGTGCCCTCCACAAGACACTCAAGTAGGGATCGGGTTCCTCGGAAGAACATCCTCCACTGCAGGGATTTGAACCCTGGCCGCCCGTGTGGTAGGCGAGTACTCTAGCCACCACACCAACCCGATGCCCTCTCCGTCCTAATCTCTTCACATTTACGTATTTCTTCTCTTTCATATCCTTCATTAATTTTTCTCTGCATCTCAAACGAGGCCTTCCTCAGCCATTCTTCCCGTTGACCTGCCCCTCAACGATTGTCTTCGTCAGGCCATCATGTCTCATGATGGGGCCTATTAAGTTGTCCCGTCTTCTTCTCAGGAGTTTCAGAAGACTTCTCTTTTCTCCCACTCTTCTGAGGACTTCCTCGTTATTCACTTGGTTTATCCATTTAATTTTTCATCATTTCTTCTGTAGCACCACATTCCGAATGCCATATTCTTCTCTGTAGCAGTCATCGTCCATGTCTCAATACCATGAAGAAACATGCTCCAGATGTAAGTTCTGATAAATTTTTACCTTACTGCCACGCTTGTGTTTCCATGTGTGAGTAGATTCTTCTTTTGGTAGGATGCCCTCGTCGCCTGGGCTATTCTACTCGCTATTTCTCTCTTACTTCGTCCATCGCTGGTTACTCGGCTTCCCAGGTAACAGTACTCTTTCACCTCCTCAAATTTTCTTTTCTTAGTTTAACATTGGTCGTGGCTTCTTCTCTCCTGTTGCATATTATCATAGAGAATCAAGAAAGCATAATATATTGCGAGAAATTTTAGATGTCCGCAGTACATAACATATGTATAACTTGTGACTGCCATGACTACGAAATCGCTGGAATGTCGAAATCCGATCCCCCGTCCCTGAACTGTCAGCAATAGGGAGACGGGATATCGATAAATGTATTGTTTCTCATGACAAATTTAACGGTGCGTGTTAACCTTCGAAATGTTGATTAGTATTCAGTGCGCAACATTAGCTCATACATCTCAACATTAGCTCAAAAATCATCTTATTTTTAGGGTAGTTTTGGGGAAATATCATTTCACCCCAGAAATCAATGAATTTGGTTTCTGTCTAAAGAGAAAAATCTTGTCCTTCCAAAAATACCGAACTATCAGCCGCTCACGGAACTACTCTCCGAGATTTTTGACGAATCATACCAGCCCTTTTACATGGGCAATGGTACTTACGCGTATGCACTCCAGATGGGACCTTGTTAAAAAAATGAGGACTTTCTAACAGCTAGATGTCGTCAAAAAATTAACGGCGTACAGTTTGTTTGTTTTCTCAACTATAGTTGAAAATGAATCGTATTGCCTCAGCAGTAATTTTTTTCAGGATAAAAAAACCTTAATTTTGAAGGAGTTTAAAAAACACCGCGTGAGTAAAATGAGTCGAGTTAGAGACTTATGTATATACTTTTATGAAATGACTTGAAATTTCAGTCATATATAAGTGTATATTACTGTATTAAAATGCTATATTTAATTCATGGTTCCTACAGCTGCTGATTAAAAGTAATTGTTCGAATATGGTCTCCTTAATAACAAGGGAACTATCGCTCGCAAACCTCCTTAAAGACGGAGACATCAGCTCGAAAAGTGCAGATGAGGGAGGTTAAGTACAAGTCTTTTGAACGACAAGAAAGCCGGATTCGCATGAGATTACTCGTAGGCCTCTTCGAAACATGATCCTTACACACTTCGCCATTGGATTCAAGGCAATATTTTTCATCACTATAAGACAAAGGATTCAAAGTAATCCTTACTTTTCTGAGAAAAAAATTACAAAAATCTTCAGATCAAGCGTTGAACACTTCCTGGGAGCTATATCCAAAATAAATTGCTTCATTTCCGTATGCCAAACGTCATACTCGCGGAAAACGGAATTTAATAATAAAAGCTATTCTCAAAATATGAGTGCATTACATGATTCAAATAATCTGCGAAGATAAAAACTGAGAGATAATTAGACTTAAATGTAGATAAACTGAAAGATGGGCCTGAGAGTGATCACAAAAAACCTTCCGTTTTGAAGGAGTTTTAAGGATTCCGTGTGAAAAAAAGACCCAAATTAAAGACTTATGTAAATATTTTTATTTAATTACTCAGTATTTATGAAATATAAAAGTATGTATTTGCACTGTCATAATGAAATGTTTAATTCTCTCCTCCTACAACTACTGAAAGTAAAACGTATGCTTAGAATATGGTCTCCGTTATGACTCGGGAATCTATCTCGCTCAAACTGGCTTTAAGGGAAATTCATCCCAATGACCTCCTCCGATGATCATCATAAAGAGATGTTCGGAGGAAAAAATGGCACGCTTTATGATATTAAAACTGTCCTTTTTTCATCATGAAATATATATAACCACTGCTTGTGTAAATGACCAATTAACGTTCAATATATTCAAAGCTGTGTGCAACTACGCAGGTATATTAAAAAATACTTACGGGAAATTATTAAACGTTTAGTATTTGTTATGTTCTTACGTAATTAATCTATGGAGATGGTTAAGTGAGAATATATCCACGTTTCTCAAATTAATTTATTACAGCCTCGATGCAATACACGTTACAATCTCTGTCCAACTCCTTAGTTACATCAACATCCTATTTATCATGTATGATTTAACACTTTCCCGGCGAATAACATTTGTGTAAATTTCTCGGGCTCGCCACCGGGTAAGATATTCATAGGCAGCCGACGTTTCGGGTTCCGACTCTTTACCCATTCTCTAGGTGGCCTCGAGAATGGGTAACGAGTCGGAGCCCGAAACGTCGGCTGCCTATGAATATCTTACCCGGTGGCGAGCCCGAGAAATTTACACAAATCTTATTTATCTATACATCAAAAGGCCTCCTTGACAACAATATAAAATGATGGCATCATGGCATGGCATTCGATGCCAATTCAGGTGTGCCGCAAGGAAGTGTACTGGGACCTTTACTATTCATAATCTATGTGAACGATATTGGGTGAAATATTAAGAGCTCTGTTAGGATGTTTGCAGACGATTGCATTATTTACAGAGTAATGGAAAAAGTCGATGACGGCGATATCTAACAAAACGATCTAAATAATTTGGAGAAATGGGCGGATGAAAACGGCATGGTCATAAATGCAAGTAAAACAAAACTCATAAGATTCAGGAAAGGAAAAATAGCTATCTCAAATAATTATTTCATTATGGGCGAATTATTGATGGAAGCCAGTGTCTGTAATTATCTTGGAGTGACTTTAAATAGGGATTTGCAATGGGGGCCACATATTGAAAAAATTACAACGAAAGCTTTTAGTGTTATACTTTTTAATGAGGACCCTTGGAAAAAGTTGTAAGAAAACCAGGGAGTTCGCCTATAAGACATTTTAGAGTATGGGGCGTCAGTCTGGGACCCTTATTTGGGAGGGGAGATAAAGCAATTAGAAAGAGTTCAGCGTTTAGCCGCAAGGTTTGTGATGCGAAATTTTAAAAGGAAGGCTAGTGTAACGGAGATGATGAGGGTATTGGGCTGGACATCACTAGAATCGAGGAGGAGGAAAGCACGTCTCAAGTGCATGCATAAGGCATACATTGGCGATCCTGCGTGGAGGGACATATCCGAAAGATTAAAAAAACCTAGTTATCTGGCGAGAAGAGATCACAAATATAAGATAGAGCCTCCAAGGCAGCTATCAAACACATTGAAATATTCCTTCCTGCATCGGGGGATAAGGGATTGGAATGAGTTACCCAAAGAAGTATTAGAGCCCTTCCCAAATAAGACACTGACGTTAATGACGACATTGAGGGGAGTTGTACTGTGAGGGTTTTCCCCCTATATTTTTATAAGGTAATAACTTTGCTTTTTTTATTTTGGCAATGTCTTTGTTTTAATTTTTACATGTATGTATATTGGTATTTGCTCGGTATCTGTGTTACCACCGGACCATATGGTCTACTTGTAGCAATTTCTTAATAATAATAATAATATCTGGCCGCCACAAATTTTTTGTGAGAAACTAAGTAATTCAACATTTCATTATGAAGGAATTATTACAAGTTTCTGCCAATACCATTAATTCTGTTTAGCATTTTATCTAACTCTTATTTAATGGAGCATATAAGAATTCAATGAATCTGTTAATTTTTGAGTAATTTAAAATTAAATTTCCTCCTACCTCACGGGTATAAAAGATTTAACTTGAATGATTGGTAAGAATGACTTCAGGAAAAGCGGTGATGTTCTTGATTGTTAAATTTGCTCATTTTTGTGGCACTTAAATTTGTTCCCACCTCTCGGCCATAATTGATTTCTTTTTTAGTGTAAAGAACGATCAAACTCGTGGAAAAATACAGGAAACGATGTTCTTTCTACTTGGCGTATTCTCCTATCTCGTGCGCTACGATAGAGCTGTCGCTTTTTTTCTCTCTTCACGGTGCCGGAATTTGCATTCACGCCCGACGCCGCCTCAGCTGAACGCAATTAAAAATTGAAGGCCATGGGCGAGATGAGTTTTTGCCCTCCTACCGATCCGAGAGGGCACCGGAGGAAACGGACGTGTTTCACGGGCGTTAGAAACTTATTTTTTTCAAGAAAAATACCTCAAATATTAAGTTTAAAAGAGGTTTTCTTTCCATCTGCGTGTGCAAGAAAAGGGAATGCCTACACTTTCGTGTTCTTTTTAAATTAGTCAGGTTATCGCGTGCTTTTGAAGAATGCTGCCATCACGGAAAACATGCCTCAGCTAGTGGAAAGCGAGAGTGAGTTACTAAACATGGAGAATATAGGTTAATGATTGACCCATTCTAACCAGAGGAATATACCCGAGCACCGTTTTCATTAAAGTAACGCGTTTAAACTTCAATAACTGTTTTTACTGGATAATTACTCAAAAGCGAAGTTGGGCTGCTTCTCTTACATCATTATCGTTCAACCTGGAAACGTTTCCTGGAAACGTTCAACCAATATATTTGCTCTTCGTACTTTGGAGACTGAAGAAGGAAGAAAATATACTTAGAAATACTACAACATTATTAAAATAATGTAATTATTGTGTAATATAAGGTGATCAGAAAAGACTAGAAGCCTTCAAAACCTGGTGCTGTAGGAGAATGCTGAAGATAAAATGGATGGACAAAATAAGAAATGATGAAGTGTACAGAAGAGTACTAGAGGAAAGCACCATATGGAGCACCATACAGAAATGAAGAACGAGATGGATTGGACACACCCTGAGGCACAATGAGCTTGTGAAGAACATAATTTAAGGTAGAACAAAGGGAAAAGTCCCCAGAAGAATAAGTTCATGGACCAAATAAAGAGGGAAGTACATAGCGAGAAGATATATGAAGAGGTAAGGGAACTAGCATTAGGTAGGGAAGGGTGGAGGGCTGCAGTCAACCAATCTAAGGATTGACCGACCAATGGTGGCCAAAAATCACTACCAAAAGCAAGAAAAAAGAGAAAAAAATGCTGCACAAATCTTCTCTTGTGGAAGTCAAAATGATAATTCATACCAGTTAAGGTAGTAAACGATTGCTTAACAACTGTTAGAGCCTTTAAGACTTTCAAAGTGGCAGATATTCAAAGGGAAACTTATTATTTTCTCAGTGCTAAATTTAAACCTTTACCACATTTGCCAATGCCATGCAGGAAATTCATGAAAGAAGTTCATGGACCAAATAGAGAGGGAAGTACATAGCGAGAAGATATATGAGGAGGTGAGGGAACTAGCATTAGGTAGGGAAGGGTGGAGGGCTGCAGTCAACCAATCTAAGGATTGACCGACCGATGATGGCCAAAAATCACTACCAAAAGCAAGAAAAAAGAGAAAAAAATGCTGCAAAAATCTTCTCTTGTGGAAGTGAAAATGATAATTCATACCAGTTAAGGTAGTAAACGATTGCTTAAAAACTGTTAGAGCCTTTAAGACTGTCAAAGTAGAAGATATTCAAAGGGAAACTTATTATTTTCTCAGTGCTAAATTTAAACCTTTACCACATTTGCCAATGCCATGCAGGAAATTCATGGAATAAGTTCACGGACCAAATAAAGAGGAAAGTACACGGGAAGAACTACCCAGATGTAAGGGATCTATCGTTAGGTAGGGAAGGGTTGAGGTCTGCAGTCGACCAATCTTAGGATTGCGTGACCAATGAATTCAAACAATGTAGGGATGAGAACTGGCTGCTAAGAACTGGAATGTTAGACCAAGGATGGAACAAATGACGTGAATACTGAGGCGTGTTGAAAGTGAGAGCCGAATATAATGAGATGGAGACTTAGCGAAGGAACAAAGCAGTCAGTTTTTTTTAGGAAAGCGGAGTGGAGAGGCACACCAAGCCAACATTCGTAATTTGACCTCTAATTATTAATCTTGGCACTCATATCTTTAGGAATGTTAATTCCGTCACGTTAAAGATTTGGAGCGAGAGACTGCAATGAACCTCCCCGTGCGTTCTCGAAAGAGCCTCTCGACTTGGAAACAGCTGACAGTCAATCGATTCAGCTCGCGACTTCTGGGTACCTATTCGCGATTCGCGCTCCGGCGCTCTTGCATTTTTCAAACGGAATTTCAATACAGGTTGTGGCTTTGTGAAAGGCATTCCCTTCGGTTTAGAGGGCTGTATTAGTGCTATCACGACGACCTCGTTTCCTATTTGGTCTCTCATGAGCGCAGGAATGAAAAAACCGCAAATACGGGCTCGTATCGACCGCAGTATAGCGGTACAGTATAATTAGAAAATTAACCACAGGAGAAAAGTCATAGCGAGTCATCCTCCAAGGAAACACGTCAAAATAGGCGAAGGGGATCGGGTTGGTTTCGTGGCTAGAGTAAGTACTGGCTAGCCATACTGGCGGCCAGGGTTCAAATCCCTGCAGAGGAGGACGTTTTTCAGAGGATTCCCGATCCCTACCTGAGTGCCTTGTGGAGGGCGCTTCAAGTACAGTACTCTGTCTGTCGGATGAGACGTTAAACCGTGGTCCCCTTGGCGCCTTTCGTTAAGACCGGGTTTCTATCCACCCTTCCTCCCTTACCTGTCCCCTATGGCGCAAATGACCTTAGCCGTCGGTCGTCCCACCCCAAATACCCAATCCAATTAGAAAATAGGCGAAATTCGCGATGATGATCTGTACCAACATGCATGTCCGTATTTGAATGCCAACGTCCGAGTCGGGGGTTCTTCATCTACTAAATACCGTGCAATCCATCACTAAGGTGTGTGGCACGGTGTGATTCCACACCAGGTATGAAGACCTAATCCCGGCTGAAATCCGAACCGTGCACGATGCCCCGGAATGCAAGGCGCAGGCAAAAAGCATTCAGGATGACAATACGCGGTCAGCCCAGAAACTTGGAGAGTGCTACGTGGACGAACATGCTACCATACAGTACATTACTTAAGATACGACTACTGGTTATAATTACAGAGACAGATAAGTAGTTCTGCAAGGTATTAAATCATACAAGAGCTATATCATGCTGGAAATTGCATGCGAGATTAGTGATTAATAATGATGTTAGGATATTTAGCGCAAGTGCAAAAGACTATTCAGTCGCCACGGCGAAAGAAGTCCGATGACAGCTCGAAAAGTGGAAGGGGCCAGGGAGCTCATAACGGGACTCACGTATCCTAGAGCCAATAGCTGAACCCCGTCACCACCCCATCCCCCTACCGACCCTGACGACGTTGTCACATACCTTTCACTTTTCAGTCTCCCTTGAGTCTTCTTTCGTGCGGTTTTCGGTGTCAAGTACTTCAGTCTTTGGGTGTGTTGTTTGCGTATTATTGCAATTGTAATACTTACGCGATTAATCCATTCGCGCTTTTGGGTGTTCAACGTAGGATTTTTTTTCTACCTTCGGCCTTCATTCAAGAGAATGAGTGGAAAAAAACGAGGTCGTGGTGCGACATTACGCTCGCAAGCTCGCGAAATGGTCGTGTCCATCTACGAGTATTTTGAAAAAGAAAAGGTCATTGGTGGTCCAATAATTCCTGTTACAAGAGTGATGGATAGAGCTGCCCAAGCCTGTGGAATTAGCTCGAAAACGGTCTTTAGAATCCTAAAAGAAAAATACGGTGATACCAACGGTGAGAAGGAGCCAAGTGAGGTACTGCGGACACCCTCGAAGAAGAGGCCGAGAAGGAGAGGTAAAACTGAGCTGGATAATTTCAGCGAGGAAGCGATCAGGAGGCACATATATGGGTATTACGAGAGAAAGGAATATCCGACTGTGCCAAAGTTATTGCAGTCTTTGAAGGAAGCAGATCTTTTCGAAGGAGCGCAAACAAGCTTGCGGAATGTGCTGAGCAGGCTTGGTTTCAAGTGGAAAAAGTTTTCAGGGAACAGAAAACTTTTAATGGAAAAAAGTGACATTGTGGCGTGGCGAGGAAAATTCCTCAGGGAAATAAACAAAGTGAACCTTGATGACGTTGTTTGGCTGGATGAAACGTGGGTAAATGCAGGTCATTCAAAGAGTGTCATCTGGACTGATGAAACTGCCAAAGGAACCATGCCAGCCCCGGTGGGAAAAGGCTCCCGTTTAATTCTCCTGCATGCAGGGACATCAGAAGGTTTCATTCAAAATTGCACGCATTTGTTTAAAGCCAGCAAAAACTCAGGGGACTATCACCAAGAAATGACCAGTGAGACTTTTAAAAAGTGGTTCGTCACCCAGCTTTTGCCTAACATAAAAGAAAAAAGTACCATAATTATGGACAATGCACCATACCACAGTGTCCGTGTCAATAAATCCCCTACGAGCAAGTGGGTCAAGAAAGACATAATTGAATGGCTAAAGGGGAAAAATGTGCCGGAATTGGAGCCGGGAATGAACAAGGTGGAGCTACTTGCCCTGGCAAAATTTTACCAGCCTCGTTTTCCTACGTTTGAAATTGATAAAATAGCCAAGGAAAGTGGTCATCAGATTCTTAGAATCCCCCCATACCATTGCCATTTCAATGCTATAGAGATGATCTGGGCGCAAGTGAAAGGGTATGTTGCGGAAAGAAACAAAACTTTTAAGCTTTCCGATGTTTTGATGCTGACGCAGGAGGCAATATTAAATGTGACAGGCACTCAGTGGAAAAATGTTGTGCGAAAAGTGTCTTCGATAATAACAGAGGCGATTAAGACTGATGGTGTTGTTGAGAACTGTGTGGAGACTCTAATTATCAACACAAACAGCGGCAGTGACAGCAGTTCCAATCACGAAACCACGGACGACGGATCTGAGTCATCAGGGAGCAAAGAAAATATCTCTCCAAGGAAACGGTAAGTAATCATAACAATATTTTCAAATGTAAAAGAAGACAATTCACGGAAAACTTCCACTTACAGCTATTTGTTCTCCATTTCAGGTTTTTCCAACGCTCTTCATCGCCAGAAGAGCTTGAAGGAGTACGTCCCTTGGAGTGATGGCCGGGAAAATTAAAAATGTTTTCTTTATATCAACGTGGTTTTAAAATATTTTACCCTTTGGCAATAAAAGTTGAGTTAGAGCTATTCGTTTTTTCATTTTTTTTATTTATTTAATATATATTTCATTAAATTTACTTAATTTGCTAGTTAGCATAATAATTTTTCTTCTTCTTTTCTTCCTGATGAGTGAGATCTTGCCGAGTTTCGAAGTATTAATCAAGGAAGCGAAGTAAAATCAGAGAAGGTAAAAATAAATTATCTCTAATTTTCGGTATGTTTTCTTGTAATAGTTTCATTGGTTATGAAGATCAAATATCTCAAATTCCGGTAACTCGGCTCCATGCGAGGACAGTAGCCGTAGCGATGGCTCTCTCCCTAAATGACTTGGCAACGGTGCCCCCTTCTCCTCTCTCCGCCCTTCTAGCTGTCATCGGACTTCTTTCGCCGTGGCGACCAGGGTCAAAGTATCCTAGAGCTGTTATATCGCAACTATTATGGTCCCTTGTTGTGCGTGGAAAAAATGACATTTTTAACTATATCGGTTCTGCAGTCTATTTCCTTCATTTCATGCCTTTGATCGTTTCTGCCATAATAGTTTGGCTCTAGCAAAATATGTTGATCGTCCGGAAAAATATAATAGTCTACATCAAGTTTTCGTAATAGAATTAAAGTGTTCTGATGGTGAAGAACACAGCATCATCATCAGAAAAACCGGTCTGTCTCATTAAAAAAGAGTGGAGAATGTGGAGGTGATTTTTTTCTTATACTGTGTCACAATTCCTAAAAGCTGCCTCACAATCTACATCTGCATACTACCCTGCTAGCCGCAGCATGGGCGAGTGGTAGGGGATGTTAGGACACCAGCCGTGTAAAGATGTAAGGGGTAAGGTTTTGGGAGGTGAAGTGGTGACGCGTATTATGGGAGTGTATTTAGTGGAGCTCAGTTTTTATTGTGGTCGCTTATTGTGCACGGAAAGAACGAGTTCTTGTACCTATCTGTTCGGCCATGTACCTCTCTTGTTTTATCGCTTCTGTCTGATCTAGAGATGTAGCGAGGCGTCATGATACTATTCTCTGTGTCGCTCTGAAACACCAGTTCTGAATTTCTCAAGCAAACTAAGCCTAGCGTGTAGTCTCCGAGTCTCTAGGGGCTCCCACCTTAATCCCTATGAAAGTTGCGAGGCACTATATGTTCGCTCGAAGTAGTTTTTAACGAAGCGTACTGCTTTTCTTTGTATTTTATTAATTTTTTGGTTAAATCTCTGTGGCCAGGGTTCCAAAATCTCGCGGCGTATTCGAGGTGTGGCCTGACCAGAGCAAAGTATTCCATGATGAAGTTCCAGACGATTGCTGTCTCCTGTGCGTGAACTCCTCTTTCGGAAATGCAATTCACCCGTTCATAACTTGAGGTGGGTCCACCGCAGAATGAAATTAGCTTTCGCAAGTTCTTCAACCGTAATATTGGTTTTGTTGCTGCCTTTCACTCTCCGCAAGCTTACTTCCCGGTAGTCATTCCTTCCCAGCTCTTTGTTTTCCTTCGCTGCTCGTCCAATGGTCTCTTATCCGTGGGGCGTGCCGTTCCACGGGGAAGACCTCTTGATTATGGCATAGCACTCTGTTTATCCCTTATTGTGTTTCCAATCCGTAGCTTTTCTATTCAGTGTTCTTCCACCGAATCATTTCTTCGTCGGTTCCTTGAGAAGCCTCGCTTCCCGTCATTTTTGTTCTAATGATCTTTATCACTTTTGCTCCATAACTTTTGTCTCTAATGACCAGCTTCAGAGAAATGTATTTTATAAAGTTATGGGACCCATAAGCCGTGGCGACCATTCCATAAGTGTTGCATGCATATGAGTTTTATAAGTAGCCAAGATGGCGGATGCGCAATGAACAGCTTGGAGACTTAATTAAAGAGGCTTTTTCAGAAAAAATATGAATTTACTCCTACTGGCTAATTATTATATGCACTAGCAATTAATCATAGGCTAAAATTTCATAAATTTTATCCGGCGGTAGAAGCCTAGATCAAATATTCGAAGCTATCGACTATTGAAAAATAAATTATGTAACTAGTGTATGTGATCCTGCAACCCATATATTTTTATGCGGTCCATAACTTCATGACTCTCATAAATATTGTTTCCATAATTAAATATTATTGCTACCGGCCATTAATGGACCAATGTTTTTCTATCGAGGCAGGATTTTTCTCACTAATTAATCGAGGTTATAGAAAATACATTGATTATTGTTTAAAATGCTGTTGAAAACTATTCATGACTCTTGATTTTTGGTACCGAATTCGACACGTTGGGAATTAGTTAAATGAGCTGAAATGAGTTTAGAGGGTTGTGCCCGATTAAGCAAACTTGAAATTATAGGTTAAAGGGTCGCCCTTCCTTTAAGACGGCTCGATCATAGTGAAATTTCCCAATCAGCTCCAGTTTTTTGAACTCATACTTTTGAAATTTACTCTCTTCCTCCCTTCCCTAATAAAATTTCATTATTTCAGCGATAGAATTAAGGAAGAGAATAATTATGGATATCTTTTAAAAAAATAGTCTGGTAGCTTTACAAAATCTGAAGGAAAAAACGAAGGAAATGATAGCTCTAATTTATTTTTCGGTAAGCGGTTTCTCACTCCCCTTCGTTTAGCGAAGAAAATGTCCTCCCAGAAGATAAGAGGAAACGCTGCCTTCGCACGCCCGTTGCTTCCATTTAAAACGGTTTCAAGTTCGCCCTCAGAGTTGAAAACGTGTCGAGTTCTTACAGAAAAATTAATTCGTCTTCCGTGGAACTTAGAGCGTGGTATTCTGAGTGTGCAGCGAGTGAGGCTTTGTGGCTGTGTGTAGCAGTGCTGCTGCCTTTATAGAGCGACATCACCGCTCGTGGGTTCCTCCGGCACGGAAGACGAAAATCTGTGATCCGCTCCAATCTAATTCCCGTCGTACGCTTCTCGAATCGGAGCGATGAATATTTATCGCACCACCTTCGCCTACTCTCGTCTGATTATTTCAGAATGAAGGGATACGTTGGCTCGGGAAACGCATTACTGCATCGTGCCCCATGGATTCCTCGCCGATGTGAATCAAGAGGAGTCGTAACACTAAAAGTATCGGACTTAAGCGGCATAATGGCATTTGATAATATTGTAATCTGTATTGTAAATGATCAGTGAATTTAAGTGTTATGATTTTAATTTTAATCAGATTGGTTGTACAACTGCTTTATTTTTGTGCATGTTTTCAAGCCAGCACAGTGGTAATTTTTTTCGCACACTTAATTACGTCTGCAGATTTACACTTGAATTTTGAAAATTGAATTAAGTGTTATAATTTTAATCGCATTTGTTGTAATAGCTTTGTTTTTTTGCATTTTTTCAAGCCAGCACAGTGGTAATTCATTCACGCACTTCATTTTTATTTGCATATTTTCATATTTTGTAAATTTTGGTTAAATGTGTCCTTTTCCACGCATTTTGATTCTGAAATTAGCCTAAACTTATTGCCTTATAGGCTTATTTACTTCCTTATACAGAAAAAAAGAACTGTAATTATGCATGCATGGAAGCATTTATATGTTATTATGCCTATTAGCACCGACAGGGATCAATTCGACCCAAAAGACGTAATTTGTTTTCTGAAAGAAATACGATCTTTTTAATGGAAGTAATGAGTAAATTATTTCGAATTATGTTTTATTTATTATTTTTCACTTTTTTAAGAATAAAGAATCGTACTCACTATAATTTGAAATTTCTACTCATAGTATGTGCCGCATGGGGAATATGACCCGGGACTTCTGTCCCGTGTTCAAGTTCTCATGCAAAGTCTGGGTGTGACGGGTCTTTGCACGGTGATTTACCTTTGGGTATTAACATTGCCCAAATATCTATAATATGTTCGTGAAAGACCATAAAACTTCGTTCTTTGATGATAAAACTCGAAAAAAAGGGTCAAAAAGTCTGGGGTCAAAATGAACATTTTGGTACTAATAGGCAGAAGGTGATGTAGGTACGTTCAAACCTATTGTTGCAATGAGGGTCTTATTTTCACATTATATCGTATTTTCCTGCTAATAAATTCATACTCAAGAAATATGCAGGAGCTGGGACGTTTCAGTTAGAAGTAATGGAATGCCCACTATGAAAAGGGGTCAAAATGACCCTTCCGGTACTTTTAGTGTCATAAGTTGTCGGAGCGAGTCTGATTATGCACACTTGCCTGTAAACTGATATTTACTGCTCAAAGTGAACAAAATTGATTTTTCCGATTTTGTTTTTTGGCCACTCAATGCTACTTAAACATGTTGCCTGATGTCATGCGTGATTTAATTCGTTATAGTTAGTTTAATATGGACACATTTATACTTAACGTGATATGATTATTCATACTAATTTAAAGGCTGCTAACAACTATCATGGCGTCACGCGTTATAAAAGGTTCGGAGAGACACGTTAACGTATAATTTTTGCCCAAATTTCGAATACCGTGCCGAAAACTCTAATCATATGGTGGTTTAATCAAGGCAAAAGACTAAAATATAATCGTTTCGTTTCCTTCATTGCGCGCATGGTGAATTCCACCTCATCAACAGATGCGGTGATAAATAAAATGCGTCCTAGAAATTTTTTATCGACTTGAAAAATTATTTAATGACCCACGATTACCGCGCAAGCCATCTTAAGAACAGGGGGACGTGTGTGAGGCAATGCTTGAGCGTAACTGGAGAAAAATGAGCATGCAAGAATCGATGAGTATGAGGGAAATCATGAAAAGAGAGCCAGTTTTTCATCACCTTGCACTAAGAATTAAACTTTTTCTTTACTTCATCTACCCCGAACGGGAATAGCAGCAGTGGGCGTTGAAAGAGTGTAAAATGGGTCCTCCGGTGATTGTTTGTTATGAAAAGAGCCTGCTTCGTTGACTTGACCGTTTACAGAGAGGAAATGAGAGCCGTGTGGCAAAGCAGATGTGCGATAGAGGAGAGAATGGTACGTGGACAAGGGGTATACCGAGGAAGATCTAATGAATGTTGTGTATTATGAGAGATAGAAGATTGAGATTTTTAAAAACAGGAGGGCATGTATGAAACAATATTTTAAGGTAACTAAAGCTAAAGAGGTTGCAAGATTGAGGCAGTTTGGACGAGATTATTAAGTCATAGTCAGCTTTGCTGACAATTTGACCTTTCGACTGTGTCTACTCCAAAAATGTATGGTTTGATAGTATATATAATTAATTCTCAGGCTTCAATTGGTGGAACAACATTGCGCTGGTTTGTAAATAAACTCACTTTGTAATATTCCAAAATGGCTTTTATTATTCGGACCTACGTTTCGACTCAAGTTAGGTCCTTGATAACCTTGATAATGATTTAACTTGAGTCGAAACCTAGGTCGGAATAATAAAAACTACTGTGGAATATTACAAAGTGAGTTTATTTTCAAACAATCGTTTGATAGTATGCCTGCCTGTACGACACGCAAAGCATAGTCCTTAGAAATTCACGGGACCAATTGCAATTTTACACATTAAAATCGCCTACTTCTTCTGTATGGAATATCTCTGAAATCAGTATGGCGGCATATTTTCTGACAGAAGTTCGCGTTTTAAATTTGTGCAGTCTTTATATACATATATACCAACCACGCCGATCCCTTCCGGGGTAGGCACAGTCACAAAGTTTCACTCAAAAATGCATATTTGTACACCTAACTCTGCTTCAATAGTTCCCTCCATACTGACCTATCCTTGCAAACCTCTTTTGCCTCATTCACCCCCATACACTGCTTCATACACGCCCTCCTGTTTTTAAGACTCCTAATATTACTCCTACTAAGAATATCCTCAACCACAACTTTCTCGGCCTTCCTCTACCTCTCGCACCATTCATTTCACTCTTATATATCTGTTTCCTTCTTCGACTCTCATCCATTCTCTCAACATGGCCAAACCAACGAAGCACACTCCTTTCATATATGTCCATTACTGGGGCATCTAACGGACATTGATTTAATACCCACTCATTCCGGACCCTATCCATCCTACTTTTGCCGCAAACACTCCTCAGATAACTCATACCCACGGCGTTAAGTCTACTCTTATGTCTATCCTGACATACCCATGCTTCACTAGTCTTTGACTGGCAAAAATTTCACTTGTTTCTGTTTTATTTAAGTAAAGAAATTATGAGCGTTCCCACATGTGTCCTTGCGCATGGGATGTGAAGAATCAAATTCAGCATATCGAGTTTGTATCGTATGATTATCGCGCACGAGACTGAGCACAAAAGTGGATAGGAGGGAAAATAAGAAAACTTCGATGTAGTATGTCGAGTCGCAGTGCCTGCATTAAACAAATTCACGTTATGTGATTAATGAGTGTAACATGATATTAATTTTCACCGATGAATATTTATTTCATTTATGTTATTAATTATTTAATCTACTCCGAAAACAGCTCAGCAAAGGCCTTTTACATCGGGTATTTTATCATTAACACTTTAACGACCACACACACCCTTGTCCTGGGCATATAATATTTTAACTGGGCGGGACTCGAACCCGCGACCCTCGGGTTAGTAGGCGAGGACTTTACCCCACCGCCACCGGGACTGGCTAAATCCAACTTTTCCTGAGGCATGACGGATGGTGAGATACCGGAAATTCCTCCAGAAGGATATTCCCAAATGCCTTAATAGTTCACGTGTATGAGGCAATGCTTAAGTTGCCTCGTACACGTGAATGGTACGTGAACAATTTTGCCTTGACTTTGGAATTGAAAATCAGGTGGCAATCCAATACTTTTTAATCTCTTAGCCCAATGTCAGACGATGTATTTCGTAATAATTCAATTCCATATGTAGATAATTTCTTCTAAATGCGATATAAAACGGCTTGGCTTGCATATAATGACTCTTGCAGAAGAAAATTGCGGAAGTAACTTACCATTGTAAACATATCGATGGGAATCTTTGTAAGTCTCTCGATGAAAATACATGACTTGCTTATTGGCACCTCATTCCGATGAGACGCTCACAAGAAAGACGGCTGTGGCGGAGATTTGTCTGTGAAGTCTCAATCCCCGCTCAGGTCCAGGCGAAAATAAACTCGGCGTTAAGTGGCAGAAGGATTCTTTTTTGTTTTTACTGATATACGGGAAAATTTGCATTCATGTTCTCATTTTTGATACCCATAGATCAGATTGAAAAAAATTGCATTAAGTCGATTTGGTGTTTTGGCAATTTAATGCTTTTTTAACCCTTAGCCCAATATCACACGATGTGTATTTCGTAATAATTCGATTCCACGTGTAGATATTTTTTTTCTAAATTCGGCATAATACGGCATAGCTTGCATATAAAAAATCTTGCCGAAGATAATTGCGGAAGAAACTTACCAATGTAAACAAATCCACTCTTAGTCATGATTAGAGTACTGAGGTCGGTTGAGATATAATCAGGATTAACTATACTTTTCTTCCTAATAGCTGTGAGATACTCTCGTCACTGTCCATGTCTTTTCTTAAACTCGCTTAAGGTTGTTGGAACGTGAATTGTTAGTCATTGAGTGCAGAAACAGTATTAATTACTGTTTAAAATGCTGTTCAAAATTATTCATGGTTCTTGATTATGGGTACCGAAATTGGGCGTGGTTGGAATAATGGGCTTTGGTTAAATAAGCGGAAAGGAATTTAGAGGGTTGTGCCCTATGAACCGAGACTGAACATTTTAATTAATTATTAATTGGCACATTTCAATCATTTTTCAAATAAATCGGAAAAAATCTTGGACCTCACTTTACATTAGCGCATGCATTAATACGTTGGAAATGACCAATCTCATTCAAGTAGGTATAATTGATTCAAGAATTACATTTTGAAATTATCGTCTCGATGAAAGCTTTGTTATGACTGGGCTTTAATGCGCGGAATGCGAAATTTAAGCGAAATTCGTATCTAAACTGGTGTTTGCCTCGAATGATCCCTTGGTATTCTTGGGGAACGTTTATAACACTACGAAACGTGTGTTTTTCGCACACTGAGGTATTTGGAGAGGGCAATACGTCATCAAATTACGCCTGACGACCAAAATAACAACCATTTTGTTTATTCCTGCTTTCTCCTTACTTTCCTATGGATAGCACGACGGAATGGAGGAATTGGTGGATGTAAATCAATAATATCAACCACCTGTTTGTAATTCTAGGAAAATAGGTAACTCTTAAAATATATGATGGCAGCTTAGATCTATGGATTTTACTCGATTTTTCCATAGTTTTCACCGAGAATGCGGATGATTTATAATTTTAAATAGATAAACAATGTGTACAAGGAAGATACATATGAAAGAAATAAGTGCATGCTGATTTCTCGTAAATTATCGATGGGAAACTTCGTAAAATTGTAAAATTAGTGCGTTATCCCGCAAGCACTATAGGAAATTGGGAGATAAGGAAGATGGCGGACTGGCTTCAGCTTCCAGCACTGGCCAGCAGAGCCAGAGCCCTCTTCATCTACCTCAATGGTTTCGCGTTTGGTAGAAAATCTGCACATATGTCATCGAATTATTTCGAAATATGCGACAAGTGTCATAGGGCCACTTGTTGAAAAAGTATTAAGTTGAGAGTATCCGGCGATATTTTGTGTAAATGCTATAGAGATGCATAGTCTCATAAATGAAAATGTTTTTGATCACTTTCCACGGAAATCATTTTATTTTTCCGACCTGGTTTCGACATTAGCTATGTCATTTACAAGGTAAAAATACACACATATTGCAAGCTTATATATGCTTTTGCAAAGGGTCGGGTGGTAACCATTGGGAAGATACTGTTCAATTCAAAACAGAAATCAGAGCGGAGTGCATAAATTGACCTCTGATACACCTAACTGTGGCGCTTTGTACATCGGTCAAAGTGGACGGGTAATCAATACCCGGATAAAGGAACATTTAAAGTGCTGGCCAAAAGCGGACTCCAAGTCAAATTTTGCTTGACATCTCTTGGACAATGACCATTACTGCAAGTTTAATGCCACTGTATGCCACATTTAATGCCACAAAAACTACATACTCAATGCAAGGGGAAAAAGCTCCACTTTAAGAAGCAGTATGAAATTTCATCAGTATGTAAAAACAAAAATTTAACCATTGTCATTGGTTATCTGTATCCCGAACACTCGTCGCCGTTATTATCTCTGTTGTTTGACTCACCAATTTCGTAAAAGCTTGTTCCAATCTAACCTTAACCCCTTCTCTATGTTCTAAACCTTTAGGTCAATTCAGCCAGCGCAAAACAAACCTTGAACCCCCCCCCCCCCTCGCCCGACCTTTTACAAAAGCATATATAAGCTTGCAATATATGTGTGTATTTTGACCTTAAAAATGACATAGCTAATGTAGAAACCAGGTCGGAAAATAAAATTATTTCTTTGGAAAGTGAACAAAAACCTTTTCTTTTTCAAGATTATGATATCTGTTGAAAAAATATTAAATTTGCCAAGAAACCAAATTTGCAATTTTTGTCGCTTTTGACCATGCATATTACTAAAAAGTACCCGTACACAAAGGTTCACGCAAATCTGTTCATGTACGAAAATCGCGCCCACCGCTTTAACACTCTCACCTCTCTTCATTCCATCTATAAAGCCTATTCTTCATGCACCGCCTCGCCAAAAACACTCCTCTCTATCGTGTCCAACCACGACCTCTTCGTCCCTTGTGTTCTCTCGGTGGTCCTACGTTAAAGCATAACGGTACGGCTAATGCAACGGATTAGCATGAGCAGCTTGGAGAATGTCAAACGGAGGCATGCTATCGCTGAAAAAAACAAGAAACGGGAAATGACGCTCGTAAGTGGAATTAAGTTGCTTCTGCTGAAAATCTTAAAAATGAGCCATTCTTCCAATTACCTTTGTTCGAGTGTTGAGGCAACCGTGAGGCTCCGTTATATCTTTCGGTATCGTGTGGCGGTCATCACCAGTAATCTACATATCGTCAGTGATCTGTAGGAAATAATTTTCTCTTGATAAAATGTATTGTAGTTCAGCGTTGATGATAAAAATACACGATTCCACTGTTGGGCAGTTCATTGGAAAATGTGTCCGTATCATTTCAGACACAAATATTATTGCCGATAAGGATTGACTTGCTTGCAAAGGAACTGCCGAAAAAAATCGTTTTAAAAGTGCCCGGAAATTCTGCTGATTTACTCGCGATATATTTGGCAATGCGATGGCAAAGGTTAAAAAACAATAATGAAGATTTTTTGGGAAATTTATGTGCTGTGTGGATACTGAAACTTTTATAGTAGTGAGATTATAGAACTTTTAAACTTGCTTATATATCTCAAAATTATTTTTCTTAAAAACTATTTATCGAGATATAATATCATTTTTCTTTCACCAAATTATCTCACGGGTCATTCAATATTGAAGTATTACTTAATATTGATACTTTTTCTTGTATATTTATAGCATGTAAACATTTATGACCATGACCTCCAGGGTTGTCATTTTATAGAAAATACTTTTTAATTTTGCATCTAATAGATTTTTTAGTTCGATGTGAAAATCCCTTGTGATGTCACGGAAATTACTCCTAAAGGCGACTTCTTGGCATATCGTAACCGAATGGGCGTATTATCTACAACTGCAGCATAAATTCCATTTCTCAGCTCTGCAAGATCGGCATGTACTACTTTTATGAATCTCCTCAGCAAAAAATCGTAAGCTCATATATAGGAAGCGGAGCATGTTGTGAAGTCTTGATTGAAATACGCTATGTTTGCTGACTACTTACGACATGAGCAATCACCTGTCGTTATCTCCAGATTGTTCTGGACACATTTCGTGAAAGTGAAAAATTATGGGAGACACTTATATTTTGGTCGGAGTGAACGTTCCAAAATATATAAATGCGTCCACGGAAATGACGTCAGGGGCCAATTTACGAGCGGTCTGACGTTATACGGCGCTCACCGTCGCGATCGATGTCCCTATTTCTCGAAAACACACGTCTACGTCACGGTTTGTTTGGCTCGTCACAAGTCGGCTCCTCCCCGCGGAAACGCTTAAAGAAACCTTTCAAAAAAAAAATGAAGTACAAATGCTCCCCTTCCTTTCGTCTCGAATATATAAAAGAGCTCTCTTCGTCCCTTTTATGACTCTGTCCAGACCGTGGCCGTAAGAGCCGGAAGAAGAACAAACGCCGGCGGGCTGAAAGTGTCGCTGTTTATTGAGTCGCGACCGAAAAACCCAAGGTGTTAGGGAGCGCGACCAAATGCACGCTCTTTTTTTGACGGTTGAACCACGAATGTGAATACATTAGTGGCGTGGAGTTTGGCTTATTTTTCTCCCTCGATTCTGACCGCTTCGATTAATCTCCTCCTTATCGCGAGTTTTTCAACCGGGATCCCTCGAGTTGGTGTTACCATAATTCCCGAATAAAAAAACGAAATTGCCCCGAATTTTATCCCGTAAAAGTAATGAGTTCAAGTCAATAATGCATTATTTTTCAGGATATATTTTCACTCAAAATATTTCATTGTGTGGAATAATGATTGTATTACGGTTTAGTTTACAGTTAAAGTATAAGTTTAAGCTCACGCACATTCATGTCTACTTCGTGTGTGACTATACAGCTTATTCATTCTCTCATCGGTCGTTCAATCCTAAGATTGGTCGACTGCAGCACTCAACCTTTCCCTATCTAATGCTAGTTCCCTTACCTCCTGGTATTTCCCCTTATGTACTTTCCTCTGTATTTGGTCCATGAACTTATTCCTGGGTCTTCCTCCGGGGACTTTTCCCTCTATTTTACCTTCAGTTATGCTCTTCACAAAACCACTGTGCCTCAAGGTGTGTCCAATCTACCTTGTTCTTCTTTTCTGTATGGTGTTCCAAATGGTCATCTTCTATTCTTCTGTACTCATCATCATTTCTTATTTTATCCTACCATTCTATCTTCAGCATCCTCCTCCAGCACCAGGTTTCCAAGGCTTGTATTTTCTGGTCAGCTTTCCCAATGGTCCATGCTTCCGATCCATAGAGTGCCACGCTCCACACGAATGTTTTCACATACTGTTTTCTGGTTTGTCATCCTATCTTATTTTAACACAGCAGTTGTCTTTTCCCCATGAACGCCTCCTTAGCATGGGCTATTATCCACTTGATTATACAACTTATTAATGCATAATAATGCAAAATTTTGTGTACCAAGTTGTGTCCCAAGCGGTAGAACGCAGCTAAGATGAAGCTTCGACGCGAGTGGCTTGGCCGAAGTTTCGGATTAGGGTATAGTCGCTAAAGGATGAAACCTCAAGCGTTCGGATGAAAGATTTTACTGCAGAATGACCCTTGCCGGAGAGTAGTATGACCTCCGGCTACAGCTTAGAGATTGTACGCGGAGCTGAGATTTTCCGGGGTTTGGACGTGAAGAAGGTTTAGAGGTGAAGAGCTTCATATGGAGCGTTGCGTTGTATGGAGCAGAAACATGGACCCTCAGAAAGGAGGACGAGAATAGGCTGAAGACATTTGAGATGTGGATGTAGAGGAGGATGGAGGAGGTGAGGTAGACGGAAAGGAAGACTAACAAAGAAGTGGTAGAGATGGTGGGCGAGGAAAGGAAACTTCCGAATGAAATCCGGGATAGGCAGTGTAGGTGGCTGGAGGATGTAATAAAGGGTGAGGGGTTGCTGAAGAGTGTGATAGAGGGAAGGATGTTGGGTAAGCGGGGAAGGGGAAGAAAGAGAATAGGTTTCATGGACGGGATGGAGAAGGGTAGATCGTATGCCGAGGCGTAAAAGGATATACTGGAGGTATTTAGGCCCCTGAAAATGTGGACAACTCGGAGGAGAAATATTATTCTGGAGGTCCAGAAGGCACCAGGAAGTGGTGTGAGAGAAGACTTTTGCTAAGATTCCCGCGGAAAAGGTTCACAGATCGTCTGGGTGCAGCTCCATTTTTGGTCAGAACATAGGTGGCCCATTAAGTAAAATCCTTCAGGAGTGCATTTGAAAGCCAACACGACTTGGTTGGCTTTTGCTAAAATCATGACGCGTTTATAAGACAGCTGACCCCTCGATCTCCTCTCCACACCTGACGCGACCCTTTGGTCCACATTAGACGACCTTAAGGATCCATAACTTATAAAAAGGCGTATACAACAAGTGCTTATACTGGAGGAGGAGACAACTATCATTACAATATGTGCGTCATTATTAATGAAATAACATCTACATATACATAATACCCCGCGAGCCGCCGCTTGGGCGTGTGGCAGGGGGTGTTAGGACACCAGCCGTGTAAAGATGTAAGTGTTTGGGAGATGAAATGGTGACATGTATTATAGGAGTGTATTTAGTGGAGCTAAATTTTTAATGTGGTCGCTTATTGTTCGCGGAAAGAACGAGTTATCGTACCTATCTGTTCGGCTGTGTATCTCTCTTATTTTATCGCATCTGTCAGACCTACAGATGTAGTGAGGAGTTATGATAATATTCACTATGTCACTCTGAAAAATATCAGTTCTGAATCTATCAAGCAAACTAAGCCTGGAGTGTAGCCTCCGAGTCTCTAGGGGCTCCCACGACGACGACGATAACGACGTTGGTGAGGTCAAGAATTTTGACCTGTAACTAGTTGCATCCTCGCCCTGGGATGATATGTCGCTTCATCATGAGCGTACCGTAAAAAAAAACGGTAGCTTGAGCGCACGCGTCATTCAGAGCCGTAATCACACCCTTGGGGAGTTGAGTGATCAAATGAAGGAAAATTAATTTTGTCCTTGAAAAAAATTATTTCACTCGCAGACCATGGTTTTAAGTTGCAGATTCATTAGCGAGGCTGATTAAAAACGACTTTGTGAGCCGATACATTGGTCGGTAATTGAAATCAAACTGTTTTTTGGACTCTACGAAGTTTCCTTCATTTAATGATGAGTAACCACCAAGCTTGGATTGTAAACATTAAGTCGAGTTTAGTGATGTTTTCCAACTGTTGAGGAGTGCTTGTCGTCCAATTAGGGTTACGAATTCGTAAAAAAACTAAACTTTGGTTTCCCGCATACGTGCCACTCACATCAATGTCCGACATTCAGCCAGTACATACTACTCTGCGAAATAATGATTAATTATTTGAATCGAAATCGAAATGTGTGAATGCGCGAGAGAAAGGAGTACGTCGAGATAGTCATCGGTAAAAGTAATGGATTAAATAAATTAGGTAGTTTGAGCGAAATATCATTTCACCTATAAATCAATGACTTTGGTCACATTTTAAAGAATAATATCTTACCCTTCCAAAAATACCAACATATCATCCCCTTAACGAACTACGTTCCGAGATTATTCACAAATAATACCTGCCCTTTTAAGTGGGAAATGGTACGTGTATGCGCTCCATAAAGGCCTTATTTAATAAAACTGAGGAATTTCTAACACCTAGATCTCGTCAAAAATTAACCGTGTGTAGTTTGTATGTTTTCTCGACTACTTTTGAAGATTAATCATATCGTCACTGTAGTAATTTCTGCGGGATCAAGAAAAGCCCTGATTTTCAAACGTACTGTGAGAAAAAAATGAGTCAGGTTCAAGACAAATTTAGATATTTTCATTTAATTACTTAGAATTACTGTCGTATGGAACTACATTATTTCACCATTATTAGTACAATATTTAATTCATGTGTCCCACAGCTAGTGAAATTTAAACGTATAACTCGAATATGGTCTCTTTTATGACTATGAAACTATCACGCTCAAATTACCTCAAGATGAGTAATACCTATTAGGATTGTTAAGGGTTGGGGAGCGTATATGAAGCAACGTGGTGAAAGTCAGGTGATGATGTCGCACAGCGACGAAACATAGGTTGTTAAAATAACATTCATGTGGAAATCACAAAGTGTTTCAATATATTTATAACCATGAAGTTATTCCGCAAAGTTACGCCTCAAACCATCACTTTCTTGAAGAATAAATAATGTGCCTACACCGAATCGGAATGGCATGATGGGTATGTGTTCTGCATTTAGTTAGATGGAGCGGTCGCTTGCTATTGCGGCCAATGCTAGAAGCTATTACGCGGGCGTTGCCTTTCTGCCATCTTTATTAACCCCGATTTTCCTCTAGCGATGACGGGGGGACGCACTAATTCTGCAAATGTGCGATGTTTTCAGTCGAAAACTTGCTAGAAATCAGCGTGCCCTTACTTCATTAATACTTAATTACTGCATTCCCCTCCCACTATTGGTTTATTTATTTAAATGAATAATAAATAGCATTCCCGTTGGAAAATAAGGTAAAATCGAGTAGAACTTATTGCACTAAGTAAACAATGTATGTTTCATGAGTTACGTGCCTTAAATTAAAAAAAAATGGTGGATATTACTGATATAAATCTGCTAATTCCTTCATTCCTTCGTGCTATCTCAAGGAAAATAAATGCGGGTTTACACATGGAAGTTGTCTTCTAAGGAGGTAGCGAGTGTGGCGATATCTCGTATTGTATCGCCACTTGCAGGACATCGTTCTGCTTACACATTACATCCGGCTTTTTCCAAACAAAAGGATGTCGGAAGTAAACAACGAATATGGTATTTACGATAATCGCCCATATTTGGCAATATTGGCGTCCGTATAAGTATATATTTTAGTCCGATAGTCATTTGTGGGATGAATAAATTTGTATGAATCACAATAATTATGCATTATTATGTGGAATCAAGTCCGTCAATTGTGGCAGTAATAAATATATATAATAAGAGATAAATCATAAAGCTTAACTAACGGGTTCTTAAGCATTTAAAATATTTTCAAGAACAAATAAATATTTACCCAAGCAAAAATGTGTCCTCCTACTAAGCAGTTCGTTGTTTACATTTTAAATCTTCGTCTGGTGCCAAGTGACCAAGATTCCACCGGATGCGATTCGATTTTATCGCAAAATCTATATGCTACTTGCAGGCAAAACATAATCCAGTCTTTTTTCCTTGAAAGTGGCGATCACGGTTGATTACCACCACTATCGACCCCTGCTGCCATGGAGGTGCGTGCTTACGCATCGAAGTATTGCTTGCCAGCGACTTCCAAGGCTACTGTCGTGGAACTTCACTTCCATGTGTAAACCCGCTATAAGAAAAGAATAGGGGTTACCAATATGATTGTTATTTCCGTTGTCGCGCTACAGGTTAATTATGTAATGTCATCTCTATCTACTTAAACATATTCATGTACCCACGGTTCTGGGATTCGAATCCAGGCTCTCGCGATGGGAAACTAATGCCTCAAGCCACCGCATTAACCGGACGCTAAATTGCTTTCTCGCCTTCTATGTACCTACTCTGTTTGGTTGAAGAGTCTCGCGTAATCAGAGGGTCAATATAATGCCTGCAGCCTTGCTTTCATTTTAATGCCAAGGTGTCATTTCGAATCGTAAAAATCAAAAATCCTTTTGTGCCCATGGGATTGATCTCGAGCATTGCCGGGGAAACCGCCTTGTGTTCCTTTCTCAACTTCCACTCTCTTGGCTGTTGTCGATTTAAATCTTATCTCCCGACTTCTTTATCGGAAGTGGAGAAAGCGTATTTTGAAAAGTGCCTGACAGCTTTAACTCCCGACTTTTATCTCGCGGGCGGTTCAGCTGCACGCATTTCTCTCTCTTTTTCATCGTTTATTTATTTTTCCATAGGAACCGACACCATGAAAATGGTGAAAGCGAAGCTTGTGGAAGTCCTTCAGAAGAAGAAACCATTCCGTAATTGTGAAGTTATTTCTGTAGTTTGCAGAAAGTGACTTATAATGCGACGAGAGGTTATAATGAAACCGAATTTATAACTAATTTATGTATATTATATCAAGATTTTTTTCGTGTTCTTAGAGTATCTTAGCGTACAGAATATTTATTATTTTCATTGTGTTATATGGAGAGGGCACTACGTCATTAAACTGAAGCCTGACAACCGAAATGACAGGCATATTGTTTAACCCTGCTCTTTCCTTTCTTCCCTATGGATAGCACGACATAATGGACGAATTATCGGTTGTAAAGCAAGAATACCAACCATATGTTTGAAATTTAAGGCAAATAACTATGAATTTCACTCAATTTTACCATAGTTTTCATCGGGAATGTGGATAATTTTTATTTTAATAAATAAACAAAGTACATAACGATAATTACTATTTGAGAAGTAAGTTCATGCTTATTTCTTGTAAGTTATCGATGGTAAACATTCTAAGATTACGAAATTGGTGCGTTAGCTCGCAAGTGCTGTAAGAGAATGAGGGTCAACGAAGATGACGGACTGGCTTCTAGCATTGGCCAACATGGCAAGCGTCCTCTCCATCCGCCTCAGTGATTATTTTAAGAATATTTACTTTGATCGGCATGAAAAACAAATATCTCTTTCAACAAATCATAATACATAATACCACCTTCGGCATCATTTACTACGTTTGCCAATCGATCTCAGATCGATCTAAACCCGGACCGATCTGAAATTTCCAATTATAATTATTCTGCATTCAGGCACTTATGAAGTTGAGCGCATACTATGAGAGAATTATGAGCACGGGCTGAGGATATGCTGTCGAGTATATATGTCGCGAGAATATTCTGGGCATATTCGGCGAGAGAACTTCCAAGCACTCGCAATTAGAATGTTAGAAAATTAATCATTGCGTTTGTGACTAATAGCTCACATGATAGATTTCTCACTCCAGCTGCCAGTGTTGTGTAAAATATCCTCCTTGTACGTATCATGAGCAACACAATATAATAATATCAGCCCTCTTATTTGTCAATATTAAAAAAAAATACTTTTGCTTTTCGTACAAAAATGTTTAGAAAATAAATACATTTTAAGTCTTCCTAAGAAACAATTGCTCGTCAGGAGGTGCTAATGCACATTAAGATGTATCTTGGTAGACAGAATAAGAAAAATGACCGACACTATAAATGAAAATGTAAACACGATAGTTCAAATCCTGTTAGATCAAAAATCCACTTTAAAAAAAGACCTATTTGCTTTTCTTTTCAAATCACTCACACCATTAACCTGAGCCAGATTATCCCATCAAATATTTGATGGCCTTGGCACCGCTACTCACAGTCATCTTTCGCCATGCATATCATTATATTTTGGCGGATCATAAATATTTTTTCTTCTGAGTTCCATGTGTCTACTGTCTATAATTATAATATTTCGCTCTAAAATTATTGAAGACATTCTAAGTTATTACTAAGCAACTTTAAAAAAATCATTGCTAGTTTTTTAGATTCCAAGGCACATCGTTTTTCCCCATAGTTTTATATCTTTCTCATGAATAGGATCTTTGGAAGAATGATATATAATAATTAGGTAATCAATAAAAAAACATGATGATAAGATTCACTTTTTCTTCATTATAACCGCAAAAAATATTGGATGCTATATTTCTGTTATGGTTACATTAAAAATTCGGTACCTGAGAGTTGATATGTTCTCTCCCAAGCGTCTGTATCGAGAGCATGAGAATCTGCGGAGAATATTCTTCCGAAGTTTGAGTTGGGAACAATCAGCAAGTGCTCTTCTTACCCTTATTTTTATACCAACAAGTGCCAAAGTTTTATTTTTTCTCAACGGTTAAAGGCGAGAGCTTTTGAGTCGAGGGATCCTAGCACGGGGATCCCAAACCGAGGACGAACCTCAGACCACACGGCGCGCGTTTACCCGGAAAAGGGAGTCAGTTGGACGCCTCATCCCACTTCTGTGGGTGACGGCCTCCAGTGGCTCTCAACACAATGTGTGGTAAGCATCCGCGCAAGCGGTGCTGACGGCTACCAGTCTAACGGTGCGGAGTAATCTCTGCAATCACTGGGTATAGAGGGGGGAGGGGGGGGGGGATGGAGCCCATCGCCGGCCTGGCTCCGGCGATCCCCCCTTTGGCGTCGGCCTCCTAGTGGCTGTACCCTCGCTAGGAGGGACTAGTGTGGAGTTCCGTGCGTGAAGTGCGTGCATGGACTTTACCAGGGGGGGACTTCGGTCTATCCTCCGCCGCCCGTCTGCAGGAGGGCAGGCGTCTGAGGTGTCGGACCGGGGCTTCGGCCTCGGCACGTGTATCCGAGCCTAGCCCCCACCGCCCCGCCTAGAGGCTTCAATGCGCCTTGGGGTCTTAGCGGGTGGTCCCTGCTCCCTGGGGTCTCAGGGAAAGTCATGTTGGTGCGCTGAGCTCTGTATCCGAGCTCGGCACTAGTATCCGAACGGAACGGCTAAGGCCACTAGACCGCAGCCGGCACCCGGTGGGGTATCTAACCGAGAGGGCTTGGCCAGCCCCGCCCCCCCGGGCGGCGGTCGTAACTATGACTCTCGTAAAATATACCAACAAGTATCAATGTTTTGTTTTTTCTCAAATGGGTATTTAATTTAATGGATATGGCATTAGTGTATGATTCGTACTGTTTGTTTTCTTGCTATCTTGTATATGATAATAAATAATTTTATGACAGCTCCTTCGTCAAATACTCGTCTTTACGTTCCGTAGGCCTGGGTTTGGAAAGCCACAGTGGTTTATCGATATATTTTTCATAGGATAACCAGTATGCTGTATTGTGCCATACCTGTGTTTTGCTTAACTCTCAAAGTCTAACTAGAAACTGCCATTGCGGATACATATGATTACTTGTTTTACGGTCAATATGACTTTAGCGTAATCAGTTGAATGTTATTCAAAAACTCAATCAATTAACTGCCTTCGGCATCATTTACTACGTTTACCAATCGATCTCAAATCCCGGATCGATCTGAAAATTCCAAGCGAGCCGACTCAAATCGCTTGGTTTACCAAAACGGACTGAAAATATCGATAGTAATCAATCGAATCTATCAGTTGAAGCATGACTGGCCTAGTGTGTAAACAAGTTCAGAATTAAAAATTTTCAGTCACATTCCGAGTGAACAAAATTACCCAATTAGAGATGTGATTGCGATGTGATACGATATTATCAGAGTCACTTCACTCACCATGACTTCACTCTTGTTACAACTGGTTACTACACAGGCCTTGAATAATAACGGTTATATTTTGTTTCCGTATGACAACCAAAAGAATAACGAGGAGCGCCACAGATCCGCTGGTTCAGATCGATCGAAAATCTTAGACTGGCTAAGAAATCGGGCCGAGTCAGCCCGCTTCTCAGATCGATCCCACTTGCCCGTTTTGTTCACCTTACCGAGCTTATCTGGTATGATCGGTTGGTAAACGTAGCGATATAAGTTGTTCCACCAAATAAATGGCAGACCAAAGGAGCAGAGCGCCAACGGTTTAACGTTTAACGCCAAAGTTAAACGTTCGGACGGAGTACTGATCATAAATTAATCTCCACGATGCGACAATGAAAATATCGGGGGTAGACTAAAAAAAATCTTCTGCGCCTATGCCGGGATTCGAAACCCAGGCCCTAGAGGATAGGAAGGGGATACATTCAACCCACTACACCAACCCAAACTCAGATCTTTCCTTGCGCTTAAGGTCTAGCGAGATAGTTAGTTCCCTAGTCATAGTAGAGACCATATTCGAATTATACGTTTTATTTTCACCAGCTGTAGGACGCGTCAATTAAATATTGCATTATAAATGGTGCAATTATATAGTTTTATATGACAGAAATTGTAAGTAATTAAATAAAAATATCTAAATAAGTCTTTAACTTGACTCATTTTTTTCGCGCGGTACGTTTAAAACTCCTTCAAAACGGTAGGTTTATTATGATACCAAGAACCTACTGCGGTGACAATATGATTAATTTTCAAAAATAGTTGATAAAACACACAAACTACATAGTGTTGATTTTTTGACGAGGTCTAAGTGTAGGAAATGCCTCATTATTTAATATAAGGTCTCTCTATAGTGGATACACGTACCGTTTCCCTTGTAAAAGGGCTGGTATTTTTTTGGCAAATATCTCCAAAAGTATTGAGGTAAGGGGTTAAATTTTTGATATCATTAGACGGGTGAGATATTTTTCTTTAAAATGAGACCAAATTCATTGATTTCTAAGTAAAACGATATTTCGCTCAAACTACCTTAAAAAGAAACTATTGAGGTTTTTTCCATTGACATTTTTTCCACATTACGAGCTGCCGTCAGTCGGGTTGTTATGTTCTTTTACCACATCGATGCATAAATTCGAGAGACTGAATCCGATATCGTGCGAGAGTTGCACGAGTGGGACCCTGTTGGAACATGAGTGATCACTCCTCATCGGGGAAAAATTTTTGCAATAATCGTTTCCGGGGAATGAAAACGACCACTCGCTCGCGCTTCAGTTGTTTCTTTTTTTTCTTTCGATCAAACCATGCCCGGGAATCGTGTGTCCTGCCGCACGCTGCACCTGACCTACTAAGCGAGAGATCGCACGCCCGCTCCCGCGAGCGCGGCACATCCTCTTTAACACTCGAGCGTTAAACGGATTTCGTCCGGCTGGAGCGACGGAAATTAGAGTCGCTACACTCGAAAAGGAGCACGAATTTCGACGGATAAACACGATGAGGATTCCTTTCCTTTCGTGCGATTTCTCAGTGTCCAGAGGTTTATTTTTGAGTGGTGGGTATATCACCATCATCAGCAGTCATCAATACGAGGGTTCACATCGACATATTACGCTCCAAGACGTGCCAAAGGTGTGTATCAAGGGTATGAGTTGTCACCAACTTGCTGTATTCGCCTTATGTAAAGTTAATTAGAATACGACGATTGATGCATTAACTAAGCCTACATATACCTTACGGGAGGGGTAACTTCATGCCGTTCTCAATGAAATCGAAACCACGAGGATATACATACATACCAGTCACGCCGTTCCCTTCCAGGGTAGGCAAAGTCACTAAGTTTCACTCATAAATACATATTTTTACACCTAACTCTGCTACAATAATTTCCTCCATACTGACCTATACTTGCAGACCTCTTTTGCTTCATTTATCCCTATATACTGCTTCATACACGCCCTCCCGTTTTTAAGACTCCTAATATTCCTCCTAAGAATATCCTCAACCACATTCAACCACAATTTTCTCGGCCTACCTCGACCTCTCGCACCATTCATTTAACTCTCATATATATGTTTCGTTATTCGACTCTCATCCATTCTCTCAACATGGCCAAACCAACGAAGCACACTCCTTTCATATATGTCCATTACTGTAGCATCAAACCCACATTCATTTATTGCCCACTCATTCCTCACCCTATCCATCCTACTCTTGCCGCAAACCATCCTCAGGTAACTCATACCCACGGTGTTTAGTCTGCTCTTATGTTTGTCCTGAAATGCCCATGTTTCACTACCATTGAACAAAGATGGGAGAATGCACTATACTATACTAAATGCACATAGATACCAGCGTTGCAAAAGAAGCATGCAAGACACGCCAATAGTACTACGTAGCCAGGCGTAGTCTGGGGAGGCAGCAGGGGCAGTTCCCCCCCCCTGAACGAGACATTCCATTCCAAATCTGCTATGCGAAGCCAGACAGGGTGATGTCCTGCCCCGCTAACATAAATCCTGGCTACCCATGCTACGTAGCCAATTAGAGCGAAAAAATATAGTAAAAATCAGATTAATAAGAACCATACCTGTTGAAAAAACAAACTATGCATTGTATCGACTGACCATTAAAAAAGTCGAGTCCATTGAGTTTAGGAAGTAGTATCCATAAGTAGAGTCGACCGATTTTTAAGAAGTGAAATGCTTTGGATAGAATAATCATTTCTACGTTTATTGATGCAAATAGAAATGTTTTTTTTTTCCTATTCTTATCTGCACTTTAACGATGTTTTGCCCTGTTTTTGGGGTTCGAAATCCGATGGCTCATTTTTAAGTTATCACCATTGTATTAATATTGAACACAGAAACTTGCGATTCTGATCTAAGTTACGAAAACATGTTTCTAACATAATGATGGCAAAAAATTGTTTTCATGTTGAGTAGCCCTCTTATCGTTTGCGGGAAAAAAGGCATTTAAAACCTGTCGCAGTATATGTCCCTGCATATATCGCAGTGTATTCCGCAGTATATTTCCCTGATTATACTGCCATGATTTAATCTAACTCAGTATACCTGGCTCTGTATAATGTTTTTGACTTCGTCAGAATTTAAATTGGCTTCGATTTTGCATAAAATATTGTCTACATTTTAACTGACGGTTTAATAGCGATTCCAACTCAAGTCGTTCATGAAAGCTTGTAATAAGTACTAATGAAATTATTGGAACGACCTTTTGCATATGTTACCGAGCTTCGAAAACGTTCACCTATTTAGCCGCCATGAATGATCTCTCTAATTCGTTCAGAGAAAAGATTGGTTTTCTGTAGTTCTCCTGTCGAGTCTAAGGGGTCGTGCGTAAACCACGTTACCGTTTTCGGTGATTGTTTTACCCCTTCCCCCCTTCGTTGACAACAGTAGTATTTTTCCCAACTCCTCCAACCCCCCGACATGTAACGCTGTCTCTACAAATGAAACTTGCAATTCAAAAATAATTTATCCATTATTGTGTGAGTTTATTTTCAGGGATAGGTTGAAATAAGACAAATATAGGTTGAAATATGATTTTTCTATTTGCCTTCCTTATGTTAAACTCTGTGGTATTGTCGACGCAATGTTGACGAGTAAGAAACGTAAACAGGCGCATTGTAACAACAATGTTACTTTGAGTGAGCGCCCCCCCCCCTGTCCCTCGTTACCCGCCGTAGGTTTTTAGACGACCATCTTACCCCCTCTTAAGTTGGTAACGTAGCTTATGCACGACCCCTGAGTCATAAGTCCTAATTCGGAGCCCTTTAGACGTTTCCTGATGTCCTTGTCTTCCTCGGTAATCTTTTATGGGTGTTATTTTTCCATCATTGTTTAAAATAGGCCGTCCTGTCTCAGAAGAACTACGAAACGTTATAATTTGCTGAGATTTCATTTACAATATTTTCTCTCCGACTTCCCACTCTCATACGAATCTAATAAAGTGAATATTTCCAGGAAAACAAATGACGATGCAGAAAAAGGTAAACAGTCTAGCTTAGATTTCGAGGAATTAACTGCAGATATTAGAGTCAAAATGAGTCACTTTAGTTGAAATGGCGTTCTAGTCTTTTTGCTCTGGTTGGAATAGGTAAATCTTTCTTGCAATCCCCTGATTCATTATCTCACTCTCGCTTTCCCCGTGGCCGAGGCATGACGTCTGTCTTTGGAGTCTTTAAAAACACGCGATAACCCGGCAGTTTCTTTTTTGCTCGCGCAGAGGCAAAGGAACCTCTTTAAAGTGAATATCTGAGGCATTTTTCTTGAAAAAAATGGGGTTTCCAATGCCCGTGAAACACGTCCGTTCGCTGGGATCTCGGAACTTAAGGAGAGAGCAAACTTATCTCGTCCGTGACCTTCAGATTTTAATTGCGTTCTGTTAAGGCGGCGGAGGCGTGAATGCAAATTCCGGCACCGCGAAGAAAAAAAAAAGAAGACGACAGCTCTGTCGTGGCGCATTTGATAGGTGAATGCACCGAGGAGAAAGAGCATCCTTCCACGTATTTTTCAAGAGATTTATCTTCCTTAATATTTAAAAGAGATCTTTTTTGGCTGAGAGGTAGGCAAAAATTGATCTGGTATATACCAGCTCAAAAATGAGCAATTTTAACGAACGAGATCATCTCTAGTTTTTTTTTAATTTTTTTAAAATATTTTTTTTAAAATTCAAGGTAAATCATCAACAGCCGTGAGGAAGGCGGAAATTTTATTTTTTATTCCTTAAAAATTTACGAGTTCAATGCATTCTAACTTTCTTTAATTATTATTAATATGAGAGTCAAATCGAACGCAAAAATAATAATTCGATGTTTATTTAAAAGAGATCATACATATCCATGAGATAGTAGAAAATTTAACTTATCCCCGCCGCAAAAATGACGCCATTTCAACGTATTCCTACTCTCTCAAATGCACCATAGAGCACGGTCAATTAAACACGACTAATAGTTCACATCCATCCTTGTTTATCATGGTACTTGTGCAGCTGCATACGAGTTTGATTATATTGTTCGTTCACGGACGGCTGGTACACATGATCATTATCAATCACACGAAATGTCAGCTTATTGCAGCGTAAAATGTGTCATTTTCCCTCCGTATTTCTCTTCAAGCGAGCGGAAGGAATCGGAACAGGTTTCTCGGACAAGCACCGCACTTCTTTATGCGGAAATACCATGATTTTTGGGAACGTTTCGCCGCCAAAATGTCTGCATTTCAGAGATTGTCCCAGAAAACGAATATTTTCCTGGAAAGCAATAATCCCTTTGACCGCCATTGCTAGTCACTCGATCCTAGGTAAGTTCTTTGTTTAAAGATGCCGCGTTGTCAGATATTTTAAGTTGTGCTGACTTGTAATGTTTCTCGCCAGATATGCCGACCTTAAGACGTTTCAAGGAAGACGAGAGGAAAAATTGTCATGATAGAAGAAACTGGACAAATTCGCTTTGAAATCATTACTTTCATATTAATTTTCCTCTATAAACCAACGAATTTTATTGACGTACATGCATGCTTTTGTAATCGTGTAATGACATAAATTTATCTTATATTTTGAGTTTACATTAAATAGCCTGTTGAGAAAAATGTTAATGTCAGACAGAGTAAATAATTATGGTCTTCCTCTCTCTCCTTGATTAAAGAAAAACCACAAGGAAATCCATGGAAACAAATAAATGATAATAAATGATTTAAGATTTTCCCGGTGTATTATATTTAAATATCTTTCTCGGGCTTTGCACCGGGTAACGTTTTCATAATCCGCCGACGTTTCGGAAAACGACATGTTTTCCATTTTCAAGGCACGTGTTATTTCCGCCGTGACTACTTATAGTGGAAATGGAAAACAAGTCGTTTTTCGAAACGTCGGCGGATTATGAAAACATTACCCGGTGCGAAGCCCGAGAAAGATATTTAAATAAATGATACCTCAGATGACTGAGTAATTGAATGTTTAAAGGAATGCAGGCCGCGATTTTAAATAGCGGAAATTTATTCCAGTCAGATATGACTTTGATTAGTGTAAAAAGGACTAACTAATCAGAACTGACGGGAAGGCTGCCTATCACATGTATTAGTCAATCTTTAAAAGTACGAGACGCCGCATGGGCGTGTGGCAGGGGGTGTTAGTACACAGCCGTGTTCAGTTTCTGGTAGATGAAATGGGTGAAGCGTAATATTGGAGTGTTTTGATTGGAGCTCAGTTATATTATGGTCAATTGTTGTACAGTCGGATTCAAATGTATTGCAAAGAATCGAATTGCACTTACGCTTTTCAAGGAAATCGAGTTTCACTTACGACGCTGTTATTCTTTGCTATGCAACGCTATCTATTCATCTGTTTATTTGCACGTATTTAACTTGTAACAGTTGAGCAATTGGTTGTTTTGTGCTAACTTGTTATTACATAATATGATCAGCTCGAATAACAATGACATGCTGCGACGTATTGATTAATTGAAATACCAAACTTTATTATTAAACACAGATCGTTCCTGGCATACAATATACCTTCGGCAAATACTACGTAATGTATCATTTAGAGTAACAGTTGTGATTAATAAATTTTACTTATCCATGCTCAAAATCGTAAATCCAAACCAAAACTAAAGTGTAATAACAAAATTAGCACAATATAGGAAATTGGTCTACTATTACCATTTGAATACGTGCAAATAAACAGATGAATAGATAGCGTTGCGTAGCAAAGAATAACGGCGCCGTAAGTGAAACTCAATTTCCTTGAGAAGCGTAAGTGCCGCTCGATTCTTTGCAATACATTTGAATCCGACCGTACGTGGATAGGACGAATTTTCGTTCCTATATGTTTGGGAGTGTATCTATCTTATTTTATCACTTGTATTGGACCTAGAAATGTTGTGTGGCGTCATGATAATATTCTCTGTGTCGCTTTGAAACCCAGCTGTTCTGATTTCCTCAACCAAACTAAGCTCAATGCTCAATGTGCTCAATTCCACCTTTCTTTTACTTTTTCATCCGAGAACCTTCCTATCATACGCTTCATATCTCCTAGTTTTTTAAATGCTCTGCCGAAAACACATCTGCAGCAACTGTGTCCGCAATACAGGTCTTACCTCAGATTTATAGAAATTTTCCTCGACTCGCTTACTTGTTCATGTTGATGCTGAACATATTTCGCGAAAAAGAAGAGCATCGTTTTCGAGCTTCGATCGTCATCTGTTCCCATGAGACAACCCTCAGGTCGGCTTCATAGGTCGGCGGCGGAAGTGGTGGTTCTCAGCCAATGGGGGCACATCTTTAGAAATCATGACGTCAGTCCGATGAGCTGTGCTATGATAGCTAGCGGGGGCCGCAAATATGCACACTGACTGAATCTGGACTGAATTCTGTGGCGGCGGAAGCTGGCCGAGCAGCGGGAAAACCCACTGCCTTTCAAAAATGAATCCTCTTTGGATGATTAGCGAGTCCTGTTTCAGTAAAGGATTCTTTAAGCGATGCGTATAATGTTTACGATATATTTAAGATGTTAAGACTTTTAATTCATAATGGCTTTGGAAAATATGGTCTGGTATCCAACGAAAATAGCCTTCCTTAAGGTTATATAGCATCAGTAATCTACTAGCGTTAACCAGAGAGTGGCTTAAATCAGCCAATTGACAAATATTAAGGCAAAATATTAGTTATCCGTTCTTGATGCTGCAACCACGGGGAGAAAATTTTCGGGTTGTGCCTATTGTTTATTGCATGTTCGGACAGTGGAGCGGATCACGCATAAATGGTGATATGACATTGCCTAACGAGTTAAACAACTACCGAATTATTTCACTCGCTCGAATGTAAGGATCAATGCACGATATAATTCTTGAATTGAGTGGCAAGGCTTTTTCTCGACTTATTTCATTAAATATGTGATTCAGATTGAGGCGTTGCACGTTAGCTTGACGAATATGGTTATAGTGAAACTACTGTCATCAAATAAGCATTAATAAATAATTACTTACTAATCTTTAACCAATTCATTCATTGAATCGCACGAATCACACTCAAGAGTAAAAAAATATTGCTTTTTCCGATGAAATGTGAATACTGCAGTGCCAATGTTATTGTACGCTTTCCACCCTTCATTTTTTTTCGCGCCGCCGACCTATGAAGGGTCCACCGCCACCTTCCGCGGCGAAATCCATCGTGATCCCCACCGCCGCCGACCTATGAAGCCCGCCTCAGTCGGCAGTCTCAGCCATTGAGGTATACGGAGAGGGCGCTTGCTATGCTGGCCAATGCTAGAAGCACGGAGTAGGACATCCCACTCCGTCCAAAAGCTCTATAGGAAAATGAGGGATAACGAAGATGGCGGACTGGCTTCAGCTTCTAGCCACGGAGTGGGATGTCCTACTCCGTGGCTAGAAGCTGAAGCCAGTCCGCCATCTTCGTTATCCCTCATTTTCCTATAGCGCTTTTGGACTGACGCACAAATTTTCAATTTTTTGATGTTTTCCATCGATAACTTAATGGTAACCGGCATTAATTTACTTCGAACACATCTATTCTCCGTAAATAAATTTTTTATTTATTAAAATTGATAATAATCCGCATTCCTGGTGAAAACTTGGATATAATGCAGTAGAATCCATGACACTAGGGGGCGAATACATGTTTCAATATATTCTTGCCTTAAGTATCAAACTGATGGTTGATATTCTAGCTCTTCACCTCCTTACTTTCATTTTCTCTCTCTGCATAAAACTGTCTTGGGAAAGGGTGCGTGAGAAAGTTAGGAATACAGAATTAGACCACATTGAAAGGGAGGTGGTCAGTGATGGCGCTCACGACATAGTCATAATTAACTTGGAAGATGGCGATGATTCAAGTGAAAGTGGATATGAGACGGGTTAGGCTAAATTGATAACTCTTACTAAATTAACTTTTCTGGCGTATTTTAGAGCAAAAGCAGTTATGCCCAATTTCGTGGAACTTTACAGTGCTTAGCATTACTTGCCAGTCACCTGTTGATGACTAAAGAGCCGTTACGCGTGTCAATAAAGTGGATTAGTGCTATTTTCTATCTGCATAATAAACGCCATCCACTATATGTCGCCTGAGATGGCCATTAGTATTTATTTGCTTCAAGTTCCGTTCGCAAATGCGAAATGATTTGATTTAAATGCATACCGGTAGTTATTTGTTTGTTAAAAATTGCTAGCGTCCGTAGCATTCATTGTTAGCATTCCATGCCGACAATTCGTATCACTCGCGCAGCAAATAGAGGTAAAATTTTTATCTTTTCGGCAAAGTAGTTTGGCTCCCCTGTCTCATTGTCAGCCGTGTCTCCTCCCCCCTTACCTTCCCCGCCGTCCATTCGCTTCACTCCCTCCACTTCACCTTTCCCCTCCACCGCGCAGGGGCGCGCCAGGTTCTTTTGCTACTGCTATTCATCCGATAATTCGACCATCCCGTCGTGCTGTCCATAGGAAAGTAAGGAAAGAGCTGGGTTAAACAAAATGGTTGTTACTTTGGTTGTCAAGGCGTCATTTTGATGACGTAGTGACCTCTCCATCCGCCTCAACGGTCTCAACCCTCAACACGCGGCGCCATTAGATGCGCAATTCGATCCGTCGGAAGGCGACAACCAGTTTTGTGTGAGAATTGTCCACTGGTGTTTGATGGCATGAACCCCCACCCCGGTCAGAAATATCTACTCAGGGCGTCACGGTAAGGGGCGGGGAGGAACCATTTCCGACCTCTTGCAAACAATTCGAAGATCGATTAAGCGGTCGAGGGCACGCGGGGGAATAGGTGCTCTTAGGAACTGTCAAACCCGACTGCTTTCTTTGCGCCGATCGCCATTTGAGTTGATGAACGCATCGTCGGATGATTGATGACTTTTCCGAAGGACTGCCCGTTACATCCACGGCGAATAAAATCTCGGACCCCCGGAGCCGGATCATGCCATGCGTCACCGACAAATAAATCGACTGTAATCGACGCTTTACACGTATGGCGATTGACGGCGATCCCCGAGGCGCTCTACATTCGTCATAACAGCCGACTATCGATGGCCGTGGTTTGTTGTCCTACATACAGGCGAAGCGAGTCGAGCGAAAATTAGGAATTGTTTGCACATTCGTATGTAGCTCAACCTTTCACACCGGTGTTTTCGAGTCCCTTTAAGTGCCTTGTATCCCCGAAATACTTTCATACGTCCTCTCGCCCCTTAAGGTAGTTTGAGCGAAATATCATTTCACGTAGAAATCATTGAATGTCTTCTCTCATGTTAAAGAAAAATATATCAACCTTCCAAAAATAACCAAAATACATCACTACCCTTACCGAAGTACTTTCCGAGATTTTTGCCGAAAAATACCAGCCATTTTACATGGAAAATGGCACTTCATAAAGACCTTATTAAAAAAAATGAAGAATTTTTATCACCTAGATCTCGTCAATAAATTAGCATTGTGCAGTTTGTATGTTTTCTCAACTATTTTTGATAATTAATCTTATTGTCACCGCAGTAAATTCTTCAGGATCACAAAAAGCCTCACGTTTTGAAGGAGCTTTAATTGTATCACGCGAAAAAATGGGTCAAGTTAAAGATTTATGTAGATATTTTCATTTAATCACTTAGAATTTCTATCATATAAAAATATTGTGGTGTCGTGCAGCGGAGTCCGCTCGTCGCTTGTTCGTTTTCGTCTGCTTCTGCTCCCCTCGTTCGTTTCCTTTGCATAGCTGGACACTGGCGGCGCTGACGGATTGCCAGGATCATGAATATATATTATGGATTCGGATGTTTGGCATTGTTGCCTAGGCTACGTGTTGCCTAAATTTCCACTTTTAGTTCACCCAGTCCTTGGCGCCACTTAGATTTGAGTCTTTTCTGTTGTTATTGTAAATAGACGTAGTTAATTTTAGCTAACGTGAGACTGTGGTGAATATTTAATAGCGATCGAGGAGATATGAACTAACTGACGGTTAGAATATATCTTGCTATTTTTTGTTAACTATAATTTACCCTTTAAATGCTAGAGAGCAATTATCTTTACAGGAAATAAGTAAGAGATTATTGAAACGTACATCGCGTGCCGACAACGTTGTTCGCCAGAATTCGATTTTAATTTGGAATGCATTTAGTCTGTTTTGCCTAAATAAAGAATCCAGAACGCCTTGTTTGAACAGAACTTGCTTCGTACCAGGCTGCAAAACAGAGTAAGCGTCTACGAGGATCCAAAATAGGAGACTTGGATTGAAAAATAAGTATCTGTTCATGGCGGCGGTACGTGCATTTCTTTTGCCTACACTGCAATGATGGCCATTGGGAATGCTCATGAAGTCACCTCGCATTACATTTAATTGATATTGGGGCATCCAATTCATTATTTTCAGCTTAGGTTATCGAAAATATAACATATTACGAAATAATTCGATGATATATGAACAGAATTTATCCAAAACGCAAAGGATATACACTTCATATTATAACAATGGTTGCTAATAAATATCAAGTTATCATGCAGAATAATAAATTTCTATAATAAATAAAATTATTGTTTCCCAATGACAACATAAAGAATAACGAGGAGAGCCCGCTGGTTCAGATCAATCTGAAATCTCAGACTGGCTGAGAAATGGGGCCGAGTCAGCCCGCTTCTCAGATCGATCCCAATAGCCTGTTGCGTTTACCATACCTAGCTGATACCGTCAGGTCAATTGGTAAACCATAGTGCATGATGCGTGTGACGTTGTTTTACGTTGATCTAAAAGCCTCGGGAAAGTTGTGAGGAGATTGAATTTTTACCCAAAATATTATGTATAGGGAGTACATTGGTGCCAAACTCTCTTAACAGATAAATCCCGTGCATAAATGCATGAACAGACTTTCGAAATGAAGTAGTCATGTAAGACGTACTGCTAACAGTGGAGAGATTCAGCGGCAAAAAATCTTTATGGAGCGACTTAACGAAAAATGCTACCTCCCAGACGACAAAAGCGGTTTTAGTGGCGAATTAAGTTGGTTGGGGCGCTACTCGTGAATGGTTGAGTGCCTTTTTAACAATAATTTTTCAAGGTATTCGGAAAAAGAAACTATTGAACCACACTTTACGTAAGTATATGCAATTTATACGTCGTAAATAACCAATCATGTTGTCATGTAAAATATGATTTCAGAATCATATTTTAAAACTATCGTCCCAATTAAAGCATTGTTGTGACGAGTTTACGGCATGAAATTCGAATTTGAAGCAATTATTGTTTCTAAATATGCGTTTATTATTCCGCGTGATACCTTGACATTTATTAGTAACCATTGTTACAATATGAAGCGTATATTTTGGCGTTTAGGAGAAAATCTGAACATGTCTCATCGAATTGTTTCGAAATATATGTTAAGTGTCATAAGGCTAGGTGTTAAAATGGCAATAAATTGCCTAGAAACCAAATCGGTTACTTGCAATTTGTTTACTTATGTCTATCTACACATATAACTAATAAGTACTCGTATGCTAGGTTTGACGCTAATCTGTGCATTATCACAAATCGCTCCAGCCGCCTTAAGGAGCACAGTACTGAATAAAAGGACGATAGAGAGGGGAATATTAGTTCAGGACGGACAGAGAGGTTATTAATTTTCATTATAAGAGACGGGTTAAGTTATTGCAGCGAGCGATTTCAACGTTGATTCCCGGTGTAAACGGTTCTACGAATGCACTTTTTGGGACTTTTAAAATCTTCCGCAAGTCGCTTGAAGAAGCGTGATGTTTCCAGTGTTAACGGCAACTGGCCTGTCTCCATTACAACTCGCGAAAAATTTTTCGTATGTGTAAAATCCCCCAAAAGATCTTACAGAAGAAACTTGCGGGAGTAACTTGTCAGTGTTAATCCACTCCTGGAGGTGATCTTTTGGTCGAGGCATCGTTGAACGGAAGTTAGCCATACCGATACTATTGTATGACCGCTGAATATCCTCGTCTCCAAACACTATTTCGTTCTTCATTTTTTCGTACGTCCTACCCTTCTTCATCCCGGCCACGAGGCCTATTTTCTTCCCTTCCCATCTTTCAGCAGCTTTTCTTTGCGTTTCGTTAATGCTTTTGGTTAAATCTTTATGACCAGGGTCCCAAATGCTCGCGGCGTATTCGAGTTGACAATTAAATATGACAATACTGGAGGCAGAATGTCTTTGATGAAGCGACTATCTCCCCCGGCGTCGCATTGCATTCTTTCTGCCTAGTGTACTCCCATGAGAGACTCGCCGGATTTAAACTTAACGTCGCTGCTGGGACGTCTCTGAAGGTCTCATTAAAACATGGTTACAACATGCAGCCTCCGCGAAGCGCTGACCGCCAGCCACGCTCCACTTTCCTTCGCATCAGAGGGCCTTCTCTTTTCCTTTAAATCTTCTCGTGTGGATTGTGTACTCGGGGGATGCTGCGAGGCGAGGTTTGAACTCCCAGCGCTCTTCTTTTTTTCTTTTAATTACTCCTGGCGGCATATTCCTGGAACTAGGAGCATAACTACGTCATCGCGGAAACTCTCTGTGGCGTAGGCATGCCTATTTTTGCTGGTTCTTGCTCCTATTCCAGGGCTCGCGAACGTACTACACATCCATCTCCCATCAAGCACTTCCCTATCAGAGTACGCACCGTCAAAAGGGCTTGATTCTCAGCGTTATGCCTGTAAAACTCAATCTGTTTTTTTTTACCAATATCGAGGCTGATATTCATCTCATCCAGTGGAATTTTATTACACTCATTTTTTCTCTAGCAAAATCTTTTTTCGTTTTAAATTAGCTGGAAAGTTGTTGAAAATTATGGTTGAATGTGGGTGAGGAAATTCTTAGGATGAGGAGTATTAGGAGTCATAAAAAGATGAGGGCGTGTATGAAGCAGTGTATGGGGGTAAATGAGGCAAAAGAGGTTTACAAGGATAGGTCAGTATGGAGGAAATTATCGGAGCAGAGCTAGGTGTACAAATATGTATTTATGGGTGAAACTTAGTGACTGTGCCTACCCCGGAAGGGAACGACGTGATTGGTATGTATGCATGTAATAAGCTGTGAAGCACACGCGTCATGACCGACGAAGCATTCCATCTTTCATCAATTAGTATATATTTATCACCCCTTGAACTCATTATTGCGTGCAATTAAAAAAATATTAAAGCATACCAAGTATCTTTATGTGACACTTATGGTTTGCCTGTGGATGGATTCCCCTCCAGGAAAAATACATCAATGCAGGGGATTAAGAATAATTGTACGAATCTGTAAAAGTAATATGTAAAGGACGTTTTCACTGCCAAACTGCATTATTAATAAATTACAATTTTTAGGAAAAGACTGCATAGGTCATTCTTAGGCTGATATAATTTGTCGTCAATAATTACAGATTCGTTCCAATCTATAGGCGGGTTTACACATGGAAGTTGACTTCTGTGGAAGTATCGAGTATAACGATATCTCGAATCGTATCGCCACTTGCAGCGCATCACTCTGCTCACACATAACTTCCGGCTTTTTTCCAAACACATTGATGATGGAGGTAAACAATGAATATGGTATTTACGAAAATCACCTCTATTTGACGATAATGGATTTTGTATGGCGAAAAGCCCCCAGAGGAAGACACAGGATTAAGGCCATGGACCAAATAAAGAGGAAAGTACGTAGAAGGAGATACCATGAAGTAAGGGAACCAGCATTAGATAGGTAAGGGTGGAGGGCTGCTGTCAACCAATCTTGGGATTGAACAACCAATGAATGAATAAAGATGACTTACTCATTCGAATCGGAGCAATATAGGACATTTGACGGCGTTGCTTCCATGATCATGAATACCAGTTGTGTTGGTTAGCTCGAGAATTTTTCTCTAGCGCGATACGAGAGCCAAAAGGTCGGCGGGGAAAAACTCATAGTAAATTACGTCCGGGCAGTTTCTGGACCGAATTCAAGTAAGAGCGCCTCGTTGTCTCATGAAGAGCGATTTATACGGCCACTAACGTCTTTCGCTTTACTCGTAGTCACACAGCGGGAGGGCAATATACTCTCGAGATTGCCACGCCCCCCTCTGGGTCATCGTTGGGTCACTGTAGCGATCCGCAGCGCCCGAGATGGCTATCGTTGAAGGAAGAGGAAACGGCCGAAATTCTGTTTTTTTTTCCGAAGGATTCGTTTATATTTCGTTATATTTCTTTCGCGATACATATTTGGTGCGAATGACCTCAGTCGTCGAAGCACCCTACTCACCCAAATACTACTACGATACATATTTGACATTGGTAATAAGCGCTTTCATGTAGGATATAAATCAGTCGTTTGAAATTTCGTTTGAATTGCAGCTGCAGTGGTTGCGAAAGTTCGAGATCAACAGACAATGACGCTGCGGACCATGAAAGCGCTTTCGGAAGAATTAAAAAAAATGCCCTCTGTTATTTAAAAAGTGCATCTCAAAAGAGTTATTCTCCAATAGACATCAATTTATTGAGTAAAAACCGTTGTTTCGTGAAAATAACCCTTTTTCTAAAATCATGTGCTTTTGGCGTCGAGAATTCGGTGGATGACGTCACGAGATGTCGTATTTGCGGTAGTCATGCAACGCATTTCCACGCGAAGTTCCGCATATTACTCATCTCAAGTTTATGAGAATGAGGTTTTTTAATTTTATTTTCAACAATTAGGCCAACATAAGTATTTGATCCTTCCTCCTGAAGTGGACTCAAGGGAAGACTGCGCGATAGCGACAAAAAAATGAGATGTTGTTTTGATCTAACGAGACTTTTAAAAATTTGAATTCACTTTTTTAAAGCAATAATGAACGTCCATAGTTTACACATAAGCTGCTACATGGCTGATTTCCCCATAATATTTACCCCAATCTACGCTTCTCAAATGTCAGACATTAATTTTAAGCATTTTTCCCCAATATCGAGTCATTGTCGACCGGCATGAAATTTTACGCCATAGCCCCCGTTCCCCCGTTCACTTCGGTGAGGAAACCATTGAAACCGGAGTCGGTAATAATTTTTAATTGCACTGAATGAAGTTTTTTTTTAATTCTTCATCCTTTAAACGTCTAGTTTATTTGTCTAACCCTCGCAGGGGTGCCCATCAGCCTAAGAGGAACCGAACCAACCTAATATGACCTCACTAAAAGTTGCACGGTTTTCGAGATATTGCCAAATTAAAGCTTTTTCAAAAATTTAACTTTTTTTACATTTCTAGTCCCAGAATTCACTTGAATAGCTCTCAAATTAAGTTTTTTTTATTGTACGATATCATCAATCGGTTATTAAGCTGACAAAAGACCCTCAAGAGGGAGATAAAACATTATTTTTGTCTCTTTCGCTGTCGTGAATTTGGCAAGTAAAGGGAGACAGACATTGGTATTTCTATCCCTTTCACTCTCGTGCATTTGACACATAATAAAAAGGCCAGGTAACAAACGAGAAATCGTAGCGTACAGGATAATTTTTACCTAGCAGTGACAACTTGCGGGGTTTCTTCGTTTTAATTTGATTTATTGCATGAAGGTTACATGTGTCATACCATTTTAAAATCGGCATAACATACGCAAGTTTTTGAAGTTACTATCTCATTTACTTTCTAGTATTTTTTTTTCACGGCAGGCGGTTAAAGTCGAAGTTGTTTTTTTTTGCTGCTACGTTAAGTCAAGATTAATGCAGTATTTTTCCTCATTTTACATCAGTTATCAATAAAATAACCCTTTTGTCAGCTTAATAACCGATTGATGATATCGTACCATAAAAAAAACTTAATTTGAGACCTATTCAAGTGAATTCTGGGACTAGAAATGTAAAAAAAGTTAAATTTTTGAAAAAGCTTTAATTTGGCAATATCTTGAAAACCGTGCAACTTTTAGTGAGGTCATGTTAGGTTGGTTCGGTTCCTCTTAGGCTGCCCTAGCTCCAGTGTCACTGTGGCGTGACATTTATGGGACACCCTGTATAGCTACTTAAAAGGTTATAATTTGATAGCCTGTCCAAGGTAGTGTAACGCCGAGGGGAACGGAGGATTCGGGAAGTTTTTTAATTGTTAGCTTCACAAAATCATTTTTAACACTTTTTTAGCAATAAAATCTTAAATCATCATACACTTTGTCGACCACTTATTTTCGATCCATATTATCAGAGTTAGTTTTGAGGGTTTGGCTACAATAATTTATGACCAAACCCCCAAAAACTAACTCTAAAAATATAAAAGAAATCTCAAGCAAACTATTGCGCCTATATAGGAGAACTAATAAAAACTTGATACAATGCTACACAAAACGATAAGGATATGAGAGTTTATTTTTATACGATAGTATTCTTAAAAAGGAATAAATTGTAAAAATGAGAATCATATAGTTCTTATATTTTATTAAAGCTACTGAAGGGTTCTTTCATATTTCGAACGAAGAAAAAAATATGGGAAATATATTGAATATTGCGCTCCTAATACTACACAGCTGGATCCTGTATCTAACAAAATTCGGGGTCAACTTACTGCAAAGACACTATTATGTTACTTTATACCACACCTTACAGCTATATACAGCTCTCGCGAAAGCTTGTGGCGTTCGGATGCGCGACGTTTTGTGTTGTCCGCATCGTACAAATTCCAGTTTTTGAAATGCACTCATGCATGGCACAAATGCCATGTCTTCGCTTTCCCCTACGTCCCTTTTCCCTACCCCTTCCACCAAACTTTACCCCTCCACGACGTCTTCTTCTGCACATCCGAACACCATAAGCTTTCGCGAGAGCTGGACCAGTGAAGTGCGCAAAAAATAAGGACATCTAAATAACCTAAACATTTTAAATTAAGATTTGTCTTTAATTAAATGGAACCCATTTACATCATTATTCATAGCTCTTATTTACAACTTATACTGGTATAAAAAAACTCTAGTAATAATAATAAATTAATACAGATAAAATCAGTACTGGTGGTGGTGGTACCATTTTTATTACCCTACCCTTGATGTCCTTTGTACAGTAGTAGTTTTTTTCTTTGCTCACTTCACAAAGGAAATTTACCTATAATTTCACTGTTATGAATGGATTTTAAAATGTCTTTTTCGTAAGAGTGGACAAGCATGTCGGAGGGCCAAACATCTCCCGTGCTGCTTCTCAGCCTCTTTTTTACAATTCTTAATCTGCTCATGACCCTCTCTGCTGAGCAACTTGTTGCTGGAAATGCCAGAATTATCTGGTATAACATCGTTAGGTAAGGAAATCCAAAAATATTAAATAAACACCTATAAGGCCTTCTTGACTCTGAATCCTTTCTTGACCCATTGATCCAGACATCTTTGTTCTGCTATATTAGGATCTGTACTTGGACCATCACGCTTGTCGTCACAAGAATCTTGGGTGTCACTTACGTCATTATTTGGCTAAAACTCTCGTCCCTGAAGCTCAGCTCATCTGATAAATCAATGCTCGGGTAGCTAACTTTGTACAGTTGACTAAATACATTAACTTCTTCACCATCGATTCCGTAATACTCACACAAGTCACTGACGAGTGACTTGTGAGAGGCCTCAGGGTACTACCCATATTTTTAACAACATTGAGTAAACCTTTGTGGGAAAAGTAAGTAATTTGTTTGACAATATTTAGAGAACTTTCTGGAAACCGATCCCGCGGCTGCAGACTTAGGGAGTCAAGGATTTTAAAGTACACTTCTGATCTTATTTTCGCTCAATTCACCTCCTTATTTAGAATGTGCGTAAATATATATTGTAACCCTTTCCTTCGTCCTCCTCGGAACGCAGGTGCGCTCGCGAATGGAAAGGGGTTGGGGGCGGGGAGTGCTGGACGTCAATATGAATTATTAAATATTTATGAGAAACTAATATAGTTTTACCATTTAAAAACTGAAAATAGCGTTATTCTATTATATGTCTACCACTGCTTCTTCGCCTAATTTCAACCCATTCCTAAAAACAATCTTACTAAAAAAATAAGAAAATATTTTTTAATTGAAAGTTTCATATATAGAGACAAAGTTACTTATCGAAGGGGAGGAGGGTACGAGGGGTTGAGACAAATGCTACGGTTGTCGACTAAGAGAAAGTGGGGGAAAAATCAACGTAAAAGGTAACATGCAGTGTATGCACTATCCGTAAGTCTAAGCCTTTTGAATGTACTGTAATGTGGCCCGTTGGCAGGTGTTAGGAGGAGGGGGCGGGAATAAGACTGGAGGGATGTTGAGTCAGTTATGCTACTGGCACAGAGAAAGTTAGGGTAGTGAACTTAGCTTAAATATGTCCTATGTCATGAATTATATTTATTTTCATATCATTTTGTTGTGGTAGGTGTTCGCTAAATGGAACTCAGCCTGATGTGTTGGAGCAAAGTACCTCACTTTCATGTTTCCCTGTTCACAAGAAGAACCTAGTCATGAGCCTTACATGGCATGAAGTTCTCTCCTTGTAAGACTCAAATTATTTCTCATTAGGTTGATGTGACTTCTCGTAGCAAATCTAATAAGTTGTCATAGAAAATGCGCGTATTACGCGCATTACGAGACTAATGCAGATTTACATACGAGGAGGTTTTACGCGCATTTTATGCGGATTCAACGAACATCGGCGCTGCTTGGGTCGGAATTGAATTTCTGATATCTGTTAACATTGAGCATATAGAGAAAATCCACCTTTACTCTCCTTTTCAGACATTTCGTGTTTCCAGGGAAACAAACTATGGCCAAACTCTTAGGGAGATGAAGTAAATCACCAAGAAAGAGAAATACTCTGTGAAGCTCTCACTTTTCACCACATTGACGAGCTCGCTTCTTTCGAAGTAAACGCGCTTACAACATGGCCGGAAGCGCATTTCGGGATTACAGGTTGAAACGCCATATGTCCTCTCTGTCTACTCTGTGCTACTGGGTTGCATTTGGAGATCATGGTGGCCTTGACGACGGCGCGGTGCGGCAGCCAAGGAAGAGTATAGAGAGACGCGACCGAAATAAAAGAAGCTTTCGGCTGGCTGAATGATTCTCAATAACTGCACGATGTTTTACTACACCTACTGCACTTAACGCTTAACATTCATTTGTCGTTATAACCTTTCGATACGAATGTAAATTACTGTAATCGGGTAAAAATATTTACATTTAGTGAATTTCTATATTACTATTTTAGTTATTTCTGTATTCTAAAAAATCACTGCTCCGTTGTTTATAACAATTAATAAATAAATCCGACGGCATTTGGACCTCAAAGACTTATATTTTCAATATCTATTGTCAGATTTACAAAATATTGACTTGTAAGTGTTAAAAAACATGAATGAAGTATAGCGAAGAAAAACAAGGCCGGCCGGCCTAAATATTGTTCTTTATATTTCCGTTGTTTATAACAACGCCGGCCGGCCGGCGTTGTTATAAACAACGGAGCAGTGATTTAAAAAAAATTCTTATCTCGGTTGCTATTGGTCGTAAAAACAATTTTTTTTTAAAATTCTTCGTTTTGACCTCAGCTACGCAAATCTTGAAGAAAAAAATATCTACAGTTTATGGGGGTGGCCCCAGCTTCATTTATTTATAAAAAAACGCCCTTTTTTGTAAGCGTTATTTGAGGGGTTGAAAATAATTTTTTTCAATTTTTCTTTAATATTATTAAATTTTGGACCTTTACAAAGAGAATGAGCCTTTATGCGACCCTGTATGTTGGTCCAATAAAAAGTTACAGCATTGAACATTAGACATGTTTTTAATAAACAAATGGAATAACTCATCAACAAATTAACCAAATTGGCTTTATAAATCCTATTTTTTTGTCATAATGGGGGCCTTAATCACAAAGCAAAAAAGTATTAAAAAAGTCATTTTTGCAATAAATAATTGATATGCAAAAAACGCCATTTTGGGGGGCTTTTCAAAGTTTTTGCAATAAATAATTATTAAAAATAAACTTACCATAGCTCAAATTATGCGTTTTTTAATTGTCTACAAAAAACATTTGAAACATTTTTTCCTAAAGTAAATACCTTGGCTTGTAGAATTAAAAAACCGTTTTTAGCCAACTTTGAACCACTGTAATTTGTTTATAACGTCTAGTTCGAAGTTTAAAAATATATAGGTATATATAACTCTCCCTTTCCTACAAAGTTTGACTATTCTTAACCTGTATCACGAAAAAACCTTCAAATTTCCCTACAGACTGGACTGTAGTTAACAACTCAAATCTTTATATTTTTGGAGTTCGTAATTAATGTCAGCGAGAACAATCGTCACGTACGTTGTTTGAAAACATGTTGTCACCCTCCTAAATCAAGTGTCTAGTGTGTTAAAGTTGATTCAAGTGTCCAAATCAATTTCTTTTTTTTTGTTTTTATTAAACTTCAAAATACAATCCATCATTATTGTTCATTACATAAGAAAAGTGTTAGTAAATGCGGAATATGAGGCGCCTGTTCTCACCAAGGTAGAAAATTTACAATGAAAAACAATCATTAGACTTGACTGGGATGCGAACCTGGATCTTCAAACCGCTGGTGTAACTGGTTAACACACCTGACCGGCTCTTCCGAAGATCCGTGTTCGAATATTTGCGAAGTCAAAATGATTTTTCCAGTGCTAATTTCTTCCGTTGCGGTATATATGCACCCGTTCGAGTAACTTCGTGTGAAACATACGCGCAATGATTGGAAAATGGGGCCTGCGTATCCCTCAATATTGGAATTTTTTAGTAACTGATAGTGTCCATTAAGCTGAGATTCACCATTCCATCCCTCTTTCCTGCACGCAACAAAAGATAGAGGAAAAAAAAGTGAATCGGTTTCTAAAATAATCACGTTTTACTACGGGGAGAACTCATGCATAATCCAAGCAGCAAACACGTGTTGTGTATTGGGTTTTCCATGAAGATTTTTTCCTTCTAAATCTTTCTTTCTGAGTGATTATGCTTAAAATAGAACATGATTTTTTTACGTTCATTCTGTGCCTTTTCTGAATTTCAGCATTTTTCTAACAATTTCATCCACTTAAACATACCAATGGCGCTTAACTTTGGGAGATAAAAGCGGGTTTATATAAGGAAGACACTTCCATGACAGAAGCCTTGGAAGTCGCTTGTAAGCGACACTTCGATGTGTAGGCACGGACTTCCATGGGAGTAAGGGGTCGATAGTAGTGGTAATCGACCGAGGTTTTGCACTTGCTAGGAAGGTAGACCGGTTTATATTTTGCCTGCAAGTAGCACATCGATTCATAGCGATAAAATTGCATTGCATCCGGTGGACTCTTGGTCACAAGACAACAAACTGAGATTGATAAAATGCACAACGAATGAATTTGTAGGACGATGACTCATTGTATCGTATGTTAATATTTATGTTGTACTTTATGTAAATAATTTAAATGCTAAAGAACCTCTAAGGTAAGATTTATGACTTACCTCTTTAATAGATAATAATTATTACTGTCACAATTGGCACTCTTGGTTTGAGGTAATGAAGCATAATTATTGTAATTCATAAAAACGGTTGAAAACGGCATGGTCATAAATGCAAATAAAACAAAACTCATAAGATTCAGGAAAGGAAAAATAACTATATCAAATAATTATTGCATTATGGGCGAATTATTGATGGAAGCCAGTGTCTTTAATTACCTTGGAGTGACTTTAAATAGGGATTTGCAATGGGGGCCACATATTGAAAAAATTACGACAAAAGCTTTTAGAGTGTTATACTTTGTAATGAGGACCCTTGGAAAAAGTTGTAAGGAGACCAAGGAGTTCGCCTATAAGACATTTGTTAGGCCCATTTTAGAGTATGGGGCGTCAGTCTGGGACCCTTATTTGGGAGGGGAGATAAAGCAATTAGAAAAAGTTCAGCGTGTAGCCGCAAGATTTGTGATGCGAAATTTTAATAGGAAGGCTAGTGTAACGGAGATGATGAGGGTATTGGGCTGGACATCACTAGAATCGAGGAGGAGGAAAGCACGTCTCAAGTGCATGCATAAGGCATACATTGGCGATCCTGCATGGAGGGACATATCCGAAAGATTAAAAAAAAAACCTAGTTATCTGGCGAGAAGAGATCACAAATATAATATAGAGCCTCCAAGGCAGCTCTCAAACACATTGAAATATTCCTTCCTGCACCGGGGGATAAGGGATTGGAATGAGTTACCCAAAGAAGTATTAGAGCCCTTCCCAAATAAGACACTGACGTTAATGACGAGATTGAGGGGAGTTGTACTGTGAGGGTTTTTCCCCCATATTTTTCTAAGGTAATAACTTTGCTTTTTTTGTATTATTGGTAATGTCATTGTTTTAATTTTTACATGTATGTATAATGGTATTTTCTCAGTATCTGTGTTACCACCGGACCATATGGTCTACTTGTAGCAAATTCTTAATAATAATAATAATAAAAAAATTATTAAGCCCAAGAATGCCAATGGGGCTCAAACAGTTGTATGCGAAAGCCTTTATTGTCAAAATATCGCTGCACTCTCTACTTCCATAGAAGTCAACTTGCATCTGTAAACTCACCTTGTATCTTTTCCATTTGTCATATTGATCAAGCAGTAATTCACTGTTCCGTTCGTCCTGAATGAATGAATACATGGTGAACTTTTCGCTGGTTCTAAAGACGTATTTTACTGTCCTTTAGGAAAGGACACCTTTGATATTACACACAGCATCACTGCATTCCGAAAATACACTTCAATTACGCCCGCAGACACGGCAGCGCTGTACGCGAGGTGACGACCTTAATTAATTTTTTTCCCCGTCTGCGCAGACTTGGCGCGCAAAAACTTTGACCTCATCGTCCCAGACGCTGACGAGCCGGGCGACAGACGTCTTTTATTTCCCCGACACGGATACCACCGGAGCTACCGTTCCCTTGCGACTTTTGAACGACCGGAGAGCACGGTCAAAAAATGTATGCAAGGGAAAGAGAATCAACCCCGTCGCCAAAAAAAATTCTTTCTTTTATCTCCCTGTCTTGAGAGCACGTGCTTCGGCTAATTGTCCCGCCGATCTTTAATTGCCCTCTCAGACGAGACTTCATGAGGCCGTAGGATTGTGCGATATCGCAATTGACCGACCTCGATATGCGATATCTCTAAAATATCGCATATCGTAATCGATCCATCGCGCATGATCCCACTAACTGTCCCGTCGATCCTTGATTTTCCTCTCATACGACACTTCGTAGGACCGTCGGATTGTGCTATATTGAAAACCCATCAACTTCGATGTGCGTTATTTTAAGGCAGGTTTACATGTGGAAGTAGCGAGTGTAGCGATATCTCGAATCGTATCGCCACTTGCAGCGCATCATTCCACTTACACTTAACTTCCGGCTTTCTCCAGACAAATGGATGACGGAAGTAAACAATTAATATTGTAATTACGAAAATCACCTAAATTTGCCAATAATGTCGTTTGTATACAGCTGTTGAGTCTCATATGCATTCTTGGGTTCAATAAATTTGTCTGAATTATAATAGTTATGCATTATTACGTTATGTATTATACGGCTTTTCCCAAACAAATAGATGTCGGAAGTAAACAATAAATATGGTAATTATGAAAATCGCCCAAATTTGGCAATAGTAGCGTTCATAAATTTGTATGAATTACAATAATTATGCATAATTTCGCCGAATCAAGCGTGTCGATTGAGACAATAATAATTATTATCAAACAGAGATAAGCTACATAGCATACCTTATGGGTTGTATGGCATTTAAAATATTTTCAAGTCAAATAAAAGCAACAATGTGTCCTCCTCCTGCTAAGTTCTGCGTTGTTTACATTTTAAATCTTCGTTTGGTGTCATGTGACCAAGATTCCACCGGATGCGATTCGATTTTATCGCAGAATCGAGATGCTATCGGCAAAATAAAAGCCAGTCCATTTTCTCTGCAAGTGCGAATCTCGGTCGATTACTACCAAAATTGACCCCTATTTCCATGACAACCCGTGGTTACACATCGAATTTTCTATTGCAAGCGACTCCCAAGGCTATTGTCATGGAAGCCACTTACATTTGTAAACCCGCCTTTAGAATTATCGCAAATCAAAGTCGATCCATCGAACGTGCTTCAACTAATTGTCTTGCCGATCCAAAATTGTCCCGTCTTACGAGACTTTATGGGACCGTGGGATGGTACTATATTGCGATGGATCGACTTCGATATACAATGGTCAAAAATATTGTTTATGAAAGCTATAGCATTTTTCTTATAATCACACACACCTTTCGAGTCAATTAAATATTGATACTCATAACCCACAATGCATCCGTGCATTGCTAGGCATTTTGCGAAGTAAACAATCATCGCAAGTTCGAGGGAACCCGTAGTTAGAATTATTTCAGATGAGATACCGCTTCCTTTGAATGGTGGAATACAAAGACTGTCATTGACTGTTACAGGATAACTCTTTCATAAGTTATCTGACCTGGAATGCAATGCAACTACTTGTGCGTAAGACGCGACGCAAATTTTAATATCGGAATGAAATAACGCCCCCGCGATATGCGTAGTTTAAGGAGTACCCTTTGGAAAGGTAGTGTCAGAAGTAAAGTAGAGGGTTTCTCTTTATTGAGTCGAGAAAAAATCGAAAGAAAGAATGAGAGCATTTTTTCCGCCCGACAAGCAGAAAGATTAATGAATGCTCCAACGGTCCTCAGCCTCCTTTCTCCTCGACGCCCCCTTTCGGGGGAGAAAAGAGTGCGGGGGTTGTTTGGGGTGATGTAGCACATCGCTCTTCACTTGTCTGGAGGAGGGAGCGGTTTTCGGGATGACACCCTCCTCAGGGGATCCCCCCTTTCTTCCCCTCCTACCCCTTCCCATGCGTCTCCCATCATCCCTCGCTTCTCTTATTTGACGTCGGGATCGCCGGCCAAGGTGTGAGAGTTTGCGAGGAGGTTGAAACAGCGTTTCAATAAAACACTGGAGATGATGGCGCTGTTTAGGCTAGTTTACACATGAAAGTTACTTTCATAAAAGTAGCCTTGCAAGTCTCTAACAGTCGACACTTGGATATGTACTGTCGGGGCAGAAATTAGGTGCACTCGAGTTTGGGTACGAATAAAAAAATAACGAAAAAACCCACAGAAAAACTAATCGCATCATAATTTTCCTCATTTAATTCTGCGTTATATACTGGCAAACATTAATTTCTTAAACGCATTTATATATTTTTTTACTACGGATGTAACGTAAAAAGTACCGGTTTTAGACGATGCGCGGGCTAAGCTCCGAATTTGATACTTCGTAACTCAAACGCAAGTGCTTCAATGACAACCATATTTCAGTTTGTGGATAAATTTGTGGATAAATATGTTTTCAATAGATTGTGTCAGTTTTAGACTTGTATTTTGAACAGAAAACAGTAATTTTAAATTTTGTAAAATGATTGCATTACAAATCTGGGGCATCGTATCATTCGAGTGCACATAATTTCGGCGCCGACAGTTGGCATGGACTTCCATGACATTGGGGGTCCATAATGGTTTTAATCGACCGAGGTTCGCTCTGGCAGAGAAAATAGACTGGCTTTTATTTTGCCTGCAAGTAGCATATCGATTCTGCGATAATATCGCATCACATCCGGTGGAATCTTGGTCACATGACACCAAACGAAGATTAATAATGTAAACAACGAATAACTTAGTGGGAGGAGAACTCATTGTTGCTTATGTAAATATTTATTTGTGCTTGAAAATACTTTAAATGCTTAAGAACCCCTAGTATAAGCTCTATGACTTTTCTTTTATTTGATAATAATTATTTTGTCACAATTGACACACTTGATTCGAATAAATAATGCATAATTATTGTAATTCATGCAAATTTACTAAACCCACGATGCCTATGGGACAAAACAGCGGTATACAAACGCCATTATTGTCAAATTTAGGTGATTTTCGTAATCACTATATTCATTGTTTACTTCCGTCATTCATTTGTTTGGAAAAAACCAGAAGTAATGTCTAAGCAGAACGATTCCTTGCAAGTGGCGATACTATTCGAGATATCTCTACACTCGCTACTTCCACAGAAGTGAACTTCCATGTGTAAACCCGCATTTTGTCCCACCCACGGCTGGGTCGTTCAATTTGATACATCCGTAGCTCCAACGATAGGGGTCTTCGCCACCATTTCCACCACGCGGTCGCCAATAATGTGCTTAATGTTCTCATGGTGCCACAGTACACCACACTAGAGATGGGCTAAGTCGATCATTTTAGTGATTCAATCATTTTGATTCGAGTCACTTAAAAGATTCAATCAACTGATTCAATCATTTGATTCATTATGACTCGTAAGTCAGATTGATTAGATGAATCACGAGACTCACGTGAATCGAAAGACTCGAATGAATAAAGATTGAAGAGACTCAAAAACTCGAATGATGCAAATTGATGCCATCAATCCATTTGAATAATTGATTTCGAATAATTACTATCGTGCTTATGAATTTAGGAAGGCTGATTGATTTCCATATTCCACAAATTTTGGATCAGCATTAAATTGGAGATTTCCAAGTACTATAGTCACGAGAATATTTAGAGAGGCAAAACTGTCACAGACTCTGAATTCAAGAAGAATAACGTCAAACTATGTACATGAAAATTAAATCACTAGCTCGGACTACACAAATTAATGTGCATCAATGTTTTCTGATCTGTAGTATTGAATTATATTCAATTAGGAGCTTTCAACTGAGCAGGTAATTAAAATTCTTATCAAGTTTACCAACTGTAATGATGCACTGGTATTGTAACAAGGGTTAAATTCATCGTTTTTAAAATGAGCGCCTTGTCTCTAACTATGCTATGCAAACATAAACTCACTGACCAAATATAAATAGATTTATGCCAATGAAGATATCTCTCTGAAATTTCATGACTAGACATAACGGATAACGTACATGTGAATGTTTTTCCACTTAATATCACATTCAATCGCACGGCAGACGGAAACAAAATGATTGAATGATCGAATCATTTTCCCCAAATGAATCATGAGTCATTTGACTCACTTGGTGATTCAATCATTTTGAACGAATCGATCATGAACGACCCATCACTACACCACACTGCACCCAAGGAAATGTGCGATAATGCGGCTCCCACAAAGTCAAGTCTGTCAAGTTGGCTTCCACAAAGTCAAGCCTGAAATTATTAGTGCATATGAATTGATCAGCTACACTTCCTGTCAACTAACTTAATTTAAAGTCTTAACGCAGCCATTATGATCTCTTATCGATCGCGGAAAAATACGACATTTTTAGCCTTTCTGTTCCACAATCCATTTCCCTCATTTTATTCTCATGATTTGATTTAGCGTAGTATGTTGGAGTTCGTAAGGTATTGAAAACTTCGTCCGGGAATAAACCGGTTTAGAATTTACATAAACGATTGAGTCTTATTTTTGAATTGACAGTTTGAATGCGATTTCAATCCAAGTAGTTGCAAGAGGTCAGTAGCACTAACGAGACTATCATATCGGCCTTTCGCGTATCTTGCTGTTCTTCTCTGCACGCGTTCTAACTCTGTTTTTGATTGGTTAGAGCACTCGGCGCGAAATCGAGGGATCTGGGTTCGATTCCCAGTCCAGGCGAATGATTTTTCCACTGTGGATTTCACACAGTTGTGTGATCCCTAGCGAGTGACTCAGTTGAAGTAACTGCGCGGCTAGTTCCTTGGTTCTTTGAAAATGTCCAGAGGAAACACAATTGTGTTTAAAGTTGGGCTTTAATCCGTGGACTGTGGCGCTTAGCGCTCGCATACGGGCACCTCTGGCATCATATGCACGGTACCTGTGAGGACAACTTGCTCATTAAAGCCCTCCATGAGTTTCACAGTGGAAGAGGACGCATGGGTAGCTTAATTGGTTCGGGGACTCGGCGCAAAATTGAGGTATCTGGGTTCGATTCCCAGTCTAGGCGAATGATTTTTCCACTGTGGATTTCACACAGTTGTGTGATCCCTAGCGAGTGACTCAGTTGAAGTAACTGTGCGGCTAGTTCCTTGGTTCTTTGAAAATGTCCAGTGGAAACACAATTGTGTTTAAAGTTGGGCTTTACTCCGTGGACTGTGGCGCTTAGCGCTCGCATACGGGTACCTCTGGCTTCATATGCACGGTACCTGTGAGGACAACTTGCCCATTAAGGCCCTCCATGAGTTTCACAGTGGAAGATGACGCATGGGTAGCTTAATTGGTTCGGGCACTCGGCGCAAAATTGAGGGATATGGGTTCGATTCCCAGTCCGGGCAAATGATTTTTCCACTATTAATTTCACACAATTGGGGTATAGCAGTTGTAGAAGTAGCGGGAGCAGACATATTTGGCCCGTAATGGTTAGCAACATCCTCCTGAAAACTGTTGAAGGGCGTTCGAATATTACGCAAGGCATTTTTGGCCACTTTTAAACCCCCCCCCATTTTAGACAACCTAAGATTTTATGAACGCTTCCCTCCTCTTCCCTCCCTGTCTTACATAAGCTGCCATGATTTTTGGAAAATGCGTGAAGAAACATGAAGGTTACGAAAGATTACTGAGAATGTTGAGATAAGATTGCTACCATAGTGATAAGTCTGATGCATCAATGGAGTTCAAATACTCACGGAAGAGGATTATAGACGATTTTTTGACGATATATAGATTTGATGCGTTTGAGACATGGGTGTGAATGAAGCATTTTTGGAGAACCACTGTCATTAATTCGAAATGAAGATGAAAATTTATTTTATACGACAGTACCACCCAGAACTCCAGAAACCCCTCCCACAGCAGGAGATCATCAACACTACAACGCTACACGTCAACGAAAAACTCCAACGAAGAAGACGGCATGAATATCTATCAACTAATGAAATATCCGAGTATTAGTTAAACTGCACTAAACGGCGTCCTGCGTGAGGTTTAACCGGTTTTCCTTTCGTCATCGGGCGAATGCCAGGCCATATGCCACTCCGGAACGAATTGCAATACAAATCCTAATTAAAACAGATCAAATTAATACGAAACAAATCAATAACCGAATGTATATATCAAAATTCAATTGTATGTATTTGTTTGTATTGTTTCGCTTTTATTTTTACTGACAACTCGCAACAGCAATACTAAAATGTACATAGACATTTTTTGATTTAGCCCTGTAGAGGAGCAATCCTATAACGGGGATTTGTCCCATGTATACTTTTTATATGAATGTGGTAAAATAAAAATATCTAGAATTGAAGCTCACTTCTTTATTATTAGGTACAATAATGCTAAAAATTTTCGAAAGTTTCAATGCTATTAAGTATCCGACCGAGGTATCGACAGATTACATTCATTTTCCAGATCGACCTAGAAAATGAAAGTTGTCAGTTGAAACACTGGTCTAATCCATTTTTATCAATAAAGCAGCTTGGGGAATACTGAGTTAATTTTCCGCCATTGGGTATTTTCATATTGTGAATCCATCCACAGTTCAGGGTGGACAGGTGAAATTCAGGTTGCTGTTTGAAATGCAGTCACGCCTTAAAAATTCCTTCTGAAGGCACGGTGAGCGGTTCGCACTCGCTTTGGCGGTACGTAACTAAAGCTGGAACGATACAGAGAAGGTTAGCATGGTCCCTACGCAATGGTGACACGCTAAATCGTGATGCGTTCCACATTTTTAGTTATTAACGTCTTACGAACTCCAACGTACTTTGGTAGATCAGATCACGTGGATGAAATTAGAGAAAATACAGCAGGACGATAAAAATGACGATTAAATACATTAAGATTCTTTGTCCTTACATCAGCAGGCAGTAATGCAGGACACGATTGGAAATTAGACTGCAGGATAGAAAGGTTTAAAACGTCTTTTTTTTACTGCGATAGATAGGAGAGCATAATGACTTAGATTTTGAAATAGGTTAGTTGACAGGTAGTGTAGCTGATTAATTCATATGCACCCTATGCATGTTTCTGAATCTGCCATGTATTACGCACTAACATCTACATCTACGGAATACCGTGCAAGCCACCAATATGGTGTGTGGCACGGGGTGATTCCACACCAGGCATGCAGCACTCATCCCAGTTCAACCGCACACGTTCCCCCGGATGCCAGGCGCAGGCCAAAAGCAGTCAGGACAACGGTACGGAGTCAGACCAGAAACCAGGAGGGTCATACGTAGAGGAACACACTACTCAAGATACAACTACTGGTTAGTATTATTAATGCGATAAATAAATATCGCTACAAGGTACTAAGACATGCAGGAGTATATCATGCCGGAGATTGCATGCGAGGTTAGTATCTACAATTAATATTTAGATATTTAGCACTACTGAAAAAACCCATTTAACCTAGTCAGTATCCTAGAACTGATCTATCGCAACTATTATGGTCGAAGATCACGTCTCGCATGATCCTTGCATCATTATTCTATCTCTCTACGTAATTACATGCTGCATTAATGCAATGGTTTCATTAGCTTTGGTAGCATACCTGTAGTGAAGTGCGCTTTGGTGAAAGTTACATGTACATGATAGTACATGCTGGTTCTCCCCCTGCAAAACAGTCTTTGAGGTGGCTTGCAGGATAATATGTGGAGGTAGATGAACGTGCCTCACCGTTCTCCTCCTCCCGTCCCCACGAGTATACCATGATCCCCCGCTTCTCCCATGAACCCACGTTTCTTCTTTTGTTTGACGTGAGGATCACCCGAAAAGGCGTGGGAGTCCTGTGACTCACCGGTTTATTTCACTTTGTGACGTTGACAACTGGGAGTAGATGGGGAGAGGTGATTGAGGGATGGCCTTTAAAGCCGACTTCAAAGTCCCATACGGAACGGAACGTCGTATCTACTTTTGTAGGAGATCAATCGTGCTATTAAAAAAAATGAGGAGTTTCTAACTCCCAATTCTCGTAAAAAAATTATCGGTGCGTAGTTCGTATGTTTCCACAGCTACATTCGAAATGAAATCGTATTCCTTCACCTGAGGACGCCAGCAGGATAGCTGGCGAAACTGTTGTGCTGAATGACAACTGACGCGGATGCAACCCGAGAAATGTTGAAATCATGAAATCGTATTGTTGCCGCAGTAATTTTTCGAGGATCGCAAGAAAACCTTCCGTTGTTTAGGATTTTTAACGTTCCGCGTGAAAAAAATGAGTCAAATTTGTACAAAGGTTTTGACTTAGTATCTTACAATCTCTGTTATATCATAAGAAAGTATAATACTCCACCATTATTAGTGCGATATTTAATTCAATACAATAGGTAGTCAATTAATACTTCCTACAGCTACTGAAAGTAAAACGTATAATTCGAATATGGTCTCCATTATGACTAGGGAACTATCTCGCTAACTACCTTAAGGCAAGTAAACCTTGAAACATATATATTGGCTACTTAGTATAATGGATTATTCTCGATTCCACCAAAGTTTTATACGGGAATGCAGATTATAATTAATTTAAACAATTAAAAGTATATGTGTATGGGGAATGCAGAAAGTATTAATGAAATAAGTTCATCCTAATTTCTAGTAAGTTTTCGATTGCAAATATCGTATAGTTCCAAAATTAGTGCGTTATCCCGTAAGCGTAAAAAGAATTAGTCCCATTATTACACTTTTTCTTTGATTGAAGCATGATGTGACTAGAATTTTCAGTGCGGTGTACAAAATTTAGGTAAAACTATATTGAATTATGTTTTTTTCTCATTATTTGACTCGGCGGGGCACCTTTTCCTGTAACATTTATAATAATGAGATATTTAATATATTGCGCCTTCTCAGACAAACTTAAAGCTGTGAAGGAGAGGAATAGCTTCTGTTAGAATAGAATTTCCGTGATAAGTTTGAAAACCTAATTTGTAATAGCTTTAGCTTTGATCTTCTACTAAGAAAAGTGACATTGAATCTGGTAATTGGAATGTTCCCCGAAGTAAGATCTTCTTCATACGATTTTATTGAGACACATTTTTCCCGCGCTCACTGCGTGTTGGCACAATCTTCTTGGGTGCATATATAGCTAATTAAATCCTATTTAACAGCTTAGTATCTACAGATTATACGGACATTTCATTCATTGGTCGTTCAATCCTAAGATTGGTTGGCTGCAGCCCTTCGCCCTGCCCTGTCTAATGCTAGTTTTAGCTCCTGCTACCTCCCCCTATGTACTTTACTCTTTATTTGGTCCATGAACTTAATCCTGGGTCTTCCTCTGGTGATTTTTCCCTCTATTTTTCCTTCAATTATGTTCTTCACAAACCCATTGTGTATTGGGGTGTGTCCAATCTATCTTGTTCTTCTTCTCTGTATGGTGTTCCAAATGGTTCTTTCTTCTCCTACTCTTCTGTACACTTCATCATTTCTTATTTTGTTACTTAATACTCATGATGGACATTCATCTGCTCTGAAATAGATCGACAGAAAAAGGCATGAGTCCAGCACTCTAGTCCGAGCGTCACAAAATTGAGACACGAAAGCAGCCGTGAATTGATATCCAGTCGAAAGCTTTTTTATGGGAATACTGCGGGAACTAGTGACTCGTCTGGTTTCCATACAAGAAACGGTCCCCTAGGTAACAGGTTCTTATTCGGCGAATAGCCAACTCGTTGGAGAAAGCCGATTGTCGAGTTGATCATCTGAGAGCGTCGTCGTCTAGCTAGAAAAAAAACTTGTCCCTGATAAAAATATGCTCAATTCAGTTCTCTCTTCGGAATTGCTTGCCTTCCTGCTATCACCTGCAGTCGTGAGCATCCCTCAATACGCCAACGTGATTTTTATACCCCCTTCTTCTTCTCAGGTGAATCTGTCCTCAGACCGGTTTCAGTTGAAATGCTCCCTCCATGCTCGTCTATCCTGTGCTCCCTCCCTCAGCTCTTCGTAACTCCTTCCATTCATAATATCAGTGAACATACTATTTCTTCGTCATCCTCTCCCTCTATTTCCCTCGATCTTTCCTTCTAATATTCTTTTCAGTTGGCAATCTTTCCTCAGGATGTGTCCTATCTAGTTTGCCATCCTCTTTCTTATTGATCTTCTAATATACCTTTTCTCATTCATCCTTGCCAGCACTTCCTCATTGCTCACTTTATAACACCAGTTTAATCTTTCCATTCTTCTCCATATCCACATTTCCAAACCCTCAAGATATTTCTCCCCTTTCCTCTTTACTGTCTATGTTTCTTCTCCATAGAGCTCAGCACTCCAAATAAAACCAAATGAAGAAAAAGAATATACTATAGGTAGATGGGACCCTGAAAGTGTGGAAAACCGGGAGGAGACTCTCTGACGTTCATCAAAACCTTCCTTTACCGGTAGAATACTTAAGAAACGATGGAAGAACCTTGCATAAAAAATCAGGTGAATCTGTCCTCATACAGGTTTCAATTGAACTGATCCCTCCATGCTCGTCTATCGTGTGCTGCCTTCCTCAGCTCTTCGTAACTCCTTCCATTCATAATATCCGCTAACGTATTATTTCTTCGTCTTCCTCTCCCTCTCTTTCCCTCGATCTTTCCTTTCTTATATTCTTTTCAGCAGACAATCTTTCTTCAGGACGCGTCCCATTCCGGTCCCCTTCCTCTTTCTTATTGATGTTAAAATATTCCTTTTCTCATTCATCTTAGCCAGTACTTCCTCGTTGCTCACTTTATCTCTCCATTTTAATCTTTCCATTCTTCTCCACAGCCACATTTCAAAAAAACACATCTACATATTTCTCCTCTTTCCTCCTGATTGCCCATGTTTCTACTCCAAAAGGCGCAGAACTTCCAAACTTAATGGTTGAAGGCGTAACCTTGAGGAAGGTTACAATGTTAAATGAAAAAGATTGAAATCTAGATCGGTAATAAAGTGTTGAGTGTAGAATTTCCTAAGAGATTTTTCTTTCTCGTCATGTCTGCACAACACTACATATAAAACAACTTGCAAATTTTTTCCTCAAGCCTATGTTAATTGCTTTGGCTGAAAGTAGTTGGTTGAATTTACTGAAGGCTGCCTTTTCCTGTGATATTCTACTTCTTTTTTCCTCTGTATAGCTTCCATTACGTGTTATAACACTTCCGAAGTTTCTAAAGGATGGTATTTGCTCTAGCCTTTTCCATCAATGGTAACATACCCCCTTAGCCTCCCTGAAGACATGTCATGGAGGAAACACATCAGGGAAATAACTAGTGTAGCAAACCGTAGATTAGGATTCGTTAAAAGGGTTCTAGGCAAATGCGATGAGAGAGTACGAGAAAGAAGCTATTTTACACTTGTCAGGCCTCATTTAGAATATGCCGCTAGTATATGGGATCCGTACGAGGAAGGTATGATAAAAGAATTAGAGCGCGTGCAAAGGAGATCTGCTAGGTTTCTTAAAGGCCGTTGTGATAATTGTGTAAGTGTTACGAGCTTAATAGAAGAACTAGGATGGGAATTACTATCAGAACGCAGGTTAAAGTTTAGGTTAAACCTTTTAAGTAAATTCGAAACCGATTTGTTCACAGATGACGTTAGATATATATTAAGAACCCCTGCGTATTATGCTAGGTTTGATCATATTAACAAGATTAGAGAGATAGATTGTCGTACCGATAGATTTAAAATGTCATTTTTCCCGCATACCATAAGAGAGAACAATAGGCAGCGTAGCAAAGGGATAGGTAGGTGAAATATAGTTAGAGTAGTCTGTAGTGCATGATGCAGGTAATAACAACCAATAATCCATTTCATATTATGTATATACTAACCATCTAGCTGCATGTGACCATATTATCTAGCATGTCTCCATTAAATATCCTAGTTGCATGTCAACAGTGCATGTTTGGTGATCTTCACCCCCTGCCACACACCCTCGTGGTGGCTCGCAGGGTATCACGTAGATGTAGATGTAGCGGAGGTATGTTTGCTGGTAATTTTCACTTTATCACGATACGTACATGCATGCTCATATCGCCGTAACCTTTCAGAGTAGGCACTGCTAAATAAAAATCGACTTTCCTTCAATAATTTCCCTCATAGTACCATATACCTATTGGCGAATAAAAATAGAAAATACAAGATATCCCGTCAAAAAAGAATGTCTTTAATCATGCCAGCTATCTTCATTTCTATTGCGAAAGTTTGATTTAGACTATTTTTTGCCCGACGTTGTAAATATTTTGCTAGAGCCAAAATATGATGGCAGGAACGATCACAGGAATAAGATTAAGGAAATAGACTGCAGAACTGATAGATTTAAGATGTCATTTTTTTCCACGTACAATTAGGGACCATAATAGTTGTGATGGATCATTTCTAGGATACTGATTAGGTTAAATAGGTTTTTTCAGTAGTGCTCAGTATCTTAACATGAATCGTTGATAATAACTTCGCATGCAATCTCTGGTATGATATACTCCTGCATGTCTTAGTACCTTGTAGTGCTATTTATTTGTCGCATTAATAGTACCAAACAGTAGTTGTATCTTGAGTAGTGTGTTGCATGGTAACATGTTCTTCTACGCACATTCTATGATACATTCTTTTGTACAATAAAATATACCGTGTAAAGCGGCCTTAAAGCTAGTTCCCAAATCTCCTGGTATCTCTTCCTCTGCAGTGCCCTCTTTATTCGGTCCATGAACGAATTCCTGGGTCTTCCTCTGGGGACTTTCCCTTTATTCTACCATCAATTATGTTCCTCAACAAATCCGTTGTGCCTCAGGGTGTGTCCATTCCATCTCGTTCTTCTTTTCTGCATGGTGTTCCATGTGGTCCTCTCCTCTTCTACTCTTCTTTACACTTCATCATTTATTATTTTGTCTGTCCATTTTATCTTCTGCATCCTCCTCCAGCACCAGGTTTCTAAGGCTCCTAATCTTCTCCTTAATCTTCTTCTTAAATCTTAAACTGTAGTATTCTATGAATAACCGAAGTACCCGTCTTCATTTGTTATTTGTTCCGTATTATTTGTAATCCGTCCGGATGGAATCAGCCTCCAATGGAACAATATAAATTTTTTGACAAACTGAAAACTTTCCAAGTCTTCATATTACGTAAAATAATGTTTTCACATTTGGAGAAAATTATAAACCCAAAGGGAACTCAATATTTCATAAGATCATGGTGAAAGAAATGCTTCTTTCATTCAATATCATTCCTCCCCGAGGGCACCAAAACTGTTATGTTAATTAAACTCCACCAACATGCACCAGATACAGTTTCATCGTGGCTTAGCGTTTATCAGCCACGGGATGAAACGTAAGAGAGATTCATCAGAATGGCTATAAAACAAATCAGTAGTTTATTAGAACGAATTGGAAAAGGATGTATTAATGCATTGCGTTGATTCTTGCAAATCCAGATAAATCCACTGTTCTACGAGGTACGTCCAGAGAGTACATCTACACCTACGTCATACCCTGCAAGCCACCCTAAGGGTGTGTGGCAGGGGGTGCTTCCACACCAGGCATGCATGAATGATATGGTATAACACCGAAATTACATTGATACCCGCGTACCACACATGCAAAGCGCCAATTAAAAATCTAATACCCAAGAAACATTCTATTTTCAATCGTTCCAACATGCAAGGGATACAAAGACTACTACTACAGATTCAAAATATCATGCATAAATAAGAACTTCAATATTTACATCATGCATAAATAAAGGAGTAGAGAATATAATGAGGAAGATTTACTGCCTGCCTATTGTCAATACTCGAACTATTCATAACGACGATCACAGCTGTTATGGTCCCGAATGGTACGCGGAAAAAATAACATTTTATACCTATCGGTTCTACAATCTAGCTCTCTAATTTTATTGGCGCGATCTAATCTGCCGTAGTACGAAGGGGTTAATAGTATGTTTTTTACGTCGTCAGTAAAATGATTTTCCTGAAATTTATTTAGGAGGTTAAGCCTATAATTTAATCTACGCTGTGATAGCGATTCCCATCCTAATTCTTCTAATAGTCCAGACACACTAACCAACTTATCGTAGCATCGTTTCACAAACGTAGCTCCTCTTCGCTGTACGCGATCTAACTCTGATATCAACCCCGTAAGTTCCGTTTGAAAGGTTAAAGAAAAGATATACATATTCATAAAAAAATATTGTGAAAAATCTTTAAATCTTAAACTATTTTTCTATATAACTCCCATCATTATGTTATAATATGTGGGGCCAATTAATGAATTGATGAGTAATGATGACTCAACAGAACCTGGCGACAAACCTTATGAGGTTTGGCAGGACCAAATTATGTATGAAATATTCTATTACCCAACGTATTATGGTGCCAAAGTGATTAAAATTAAATTCCTTATATCCCTTTGCACTTTCTATTTTTCTGCATTCAGTATCTAGTTCAATAGTTCAATTAAATTCGTACACATTAATCTTCTTTCGAGATGTCCTCTCTGCTAAGAATTCTCCTTATTTTTTTTGTTTATATCACTATGACAATCCATTCAAGGATACTGAATGGAATTAGAGCAGGTTCTATTTCCCGTTAAGTCATCCAGACAATCATACAATTTACCGCTTTACGCGGTAAAATTTCCTTCATGAAGAAATTCGTTCATTCGTTTGTACAATAAAATGTACCGTGTAAAACGGCCGATAGATAGGGAAGGGAATAGGGCTGCAGTCAACCAATCGTAGGATTGAGCGACCAATGGTTATGACAGCGTAAGAAATATTTGTGGCAGAGCCCTGAAGAAGCTAGGATTTGTCAAGCGTGTTGTGGGAAGATTTTCGGATGAGAAAGTGAAAGAAAGGTGCTATTTCGCACTCGTCCGGCCACACCTTGAATATGCAGCGAGCATATGGGATCCGGCGGAGAAAGACCTAGTCCATGAACTTAATAAAATACAAAGGAAAACTGCGCGATTCGTCAAAAATTGCTACGGCCGAACAGAAAGCGTTACACGGATTTTGAACGGTTTAGGGTGGGAGCCGCTGGAGACTCGGAGGCTACGCGCTAGGCTAAGATTGCTTGAGCAATCGAGAATGAATATCTTTCAGAGCGACACGGAGAACATCATATTAGAACCACATTATATCTCCAGGTCCGACAGAACCGATAAATTAAGAGAGATATTTTGCCGAACGGATAGGTATGGGAATTCGTTTTTCCTCCGAACAATTAAGGACTTTAATAAATGCTAGGCGGAAATTTTTTTTATTTTATTTTACTTTTAATTTTTTTTTTTTTTAACGGCTGGTGTCCTAACACCCCCCGCCACACGCCTTTTGAGCTGGCTTGCGGGGTAGTATGTAGATGTAGATGTAGATGAAGATATAATTTCCATGGAGTACAAGAAGCGGAATGAGCAATGCGATGACGTGCAGGAATCTGAGACTTGAGGAAAAACTCGTTTGAATGAGGGGGAGACGAGAGGGAACAGTTGCGGAAGAAGGTAGGCGGGTTAAGCTATAAATAGGACTGTGAGAGATTCTAGGGGGGAGCGAGGGAATAAATAATACCTTTGAAACCAATGGAGTTTAGTAGAAATAGATGAGCTTGTGGACAAAACACAAGTTTGGCTGAAAGATAAAAACCAAATTGGAAGATCATGACAATCGGTACAGTATGGTGGAATATAATTTGGAAAAATATCACCGTTCCTCGAAGACGCTCCGGAGAGTACCAACGCAATAATACGAGGGTGAGTCAATAAATAAGTCGCAAAACTGAATTGAGGCAAAAATAATTAAAGTAACTTTCTGACATTTATTTCACTTTTCCACATATCCACCCTGTACATTCAGGCACTTATCCCATCTCTTTACAAGTCCTTGAAAGCCAGCAGCAAAGAAGTCCTTTGGTTGCTGTCGCAGCCAAAGTGTAACCTCATAGATTACAGCATCATCTGTACCAAAATGACGGCCACCCAAATGATTTTTTAGGGGCACGAACAGATGAAAATCACTGGAGGCTAAGTCGGAAATGTACAGTGGATGTTCCAAGCGTTCCCAATGAAATGTTTACGACTGATGCTGATGATGAAATGCTGACGTTTGCGACTTATTTATTGACTCACCCTCGTATTTTTATTTATCACTATTAAAATAGTCGTCGTAAGAGGATGAAATAAACGACGTTACTAATGGAATCTCGGTGAGAGTCCCATTAGGCATGAGCGATAAAACAATGGAGGGCCGTTTTACTTAACGCGGCCCTCAAGAAAAACGGCTTTAAAATGCTGAAACGTTGATATCTTAGAGGTTATTACTTAGGTTACCACTCGATCTCAGTATGTCGGGGTTGACAAAAACCGTTTAACGCTTTTGGAAAAGAGATTAGTTTTGAACTGAAGGTGGTTTGAGCGAAATATCATTTTAATTAGAAATCAATGAATTTGGTCTCATTTTAAAGAAAAATATCTCGCCCTTCTAACGACACGAAAAATTCTACCCCTTACCACATTACTTTCGGAGATATTTGCCAAAAAAATACCAGCTCTTTTACTTGGGAAATGGTACGTGCCTGCACACCATAGAGACATTATTTACAAAATGAGGTATTTCTAACACTTAGATGTCGTAAAAAACTAACAACGTGTAGTTTGTATGTTTTCTCAGCTATATTTGAAAATTAATCACGTTGTTACCGCAGTAGGTTCTTGGGTGTCACTAAAAACCTTCCGTTTTGAAGGAGCTTCACACGAACCGCGCGAAAAAAATGAGTCAAGTTAAAGACTTATTTAGATATTTTCATTAAATTACTTACAATTTCTGACATATAAAACTGTATTATTGCACCATTAATAATGCAATATTTATTGATGTTTCCAATAGCTGGTGAAATTAAAACGTATAATTCGAATATGGTCTCTATTATGACTAGGGAACTATCTCTCTCGGACCACCTTAAATTGAAATTTTTTACTCCCTCTTCCTCTTTACCCTATCCATAAAACCTATTATCTTTCTTTCCCTTCTCCATTTACTCGACATCCTGCTCTCTTTCTCGGTCTTCATCTACATCTACGTGATACCCTGCGAGCCACCACGAGGGTGTGTGGCCGGGGGTGAAGATCACCAAACATGCACTATTGACATGCAAGTAGGATATTTAAGGGAGATATGCTAGATAATAGGGTCACATGGAGCTAGATGGTTAGTATCTACATAATAAGGAAGGGATTATTGGTTGTTATTACCTGCATCATGCACTACAGACTACTCTAACTATATTTCACCTACCTATCCCTTTGCTAAGCTGCCTATTGTTCTCTCTTATAGTACGAGGGAAAAATGACATTTTAAATCTATCGGTACGACAATCTATCTCTCTAATCTTGTTAATATGATCAAACCTAGCATAAAACGCAGGGTTTCTCAATATATATCTAACGTCATCTGTGAACAACTCTGTTTCGAATTTACTTAAAAGGTTTAACCTAAATTTTAACCTGCGTTCTGATATTAATTCCCATCCTAGTTCTTCTGTAAAGCAACCCCTCGCCTCTCATCTCCTCTTCTAACCACCTACTCTCCCACTCCTACATCCACGTATATACTACCCTGCGAGCCGCTGCATGGGCGTGTGGCAGGGGGTATTAGGATGCCAGCCGTGTAAAGATGTTAGGATTAAGGTTTTGGGAGGTGAAATGGTGACGTGTATTATGGGAGTGTAATTACTGGAGCTCGTCCGTTTTTATTGTGGTCCCTTATTGGGCGCGGAAAGAAGGAGTTCCTATACCTATCTGCTCGGCAATGTGTCCTTCTTATTTTCTCGCTTCTGTCAGACCTAGAATCCTCTCCTCTGGCAGTTTCCTTTCCCCGCCAAATTCTACCAAGCAATTCCTCGTTCTTCTTCCTTTCCGTCCATCGCACTTTCTCCGTTCTCCCCAACACCCACGTCTCTAACGCCTCCAATAAACACTCATCCTCCTTCCTCAATGTCGTAGGCGTCTGCGCATTACAACGCAGGTTAGATGCTTGACTCGCGTTTTCTCTACATGCTTACGCAAGGTCCCCGTCAGCACGCTTCTTTCGCTGACGCAAATGTCCTTCTATATGTCCTTGCTGCTGTGCCAATTTCCTTCCTACGCACTACGCAAGTTGCAAGTGAACTGTTCTACTTGCTCCAGTTTTCTTGGGCATAGGAAATCCTTTTATCTATTAGATGCGAAAGATGGAAGAATAGATGAGGAGATAAAGAGACGTGCGAATGCTGGAGGGAAAGTTGTAGGTACCATGTTGAGCATATCAAGGAATGAGTGCCTGTCTAAGGAAGAGAGAATTGCAGTATACAAAAGTGTACTTCTTCCCACTTTTCTATATGGTAGTGAAATTGGGTATGTCAGGATGGACATAAGAGTAGACTAAACGCCGTGGGTATGAGTTATCTGAGGAGTATTTGCGGCAAGAGTAGGATGGATAGAGTCAGGAATGAGTGGGTCATGATTGAATGTGGGTTGAATGCTCCTGTAATGGACGTGTATGAAAGGAGTGTGCTTCGCTGGTTTGGCCATGTTGAGAGAATGGATGAGAGTCGAATAACGAAACAGATATATGAGAGTAGAATGAATGGTGTGAGAGGTAGAGGTAGGCCGAGAAAGTTGTGGTTGAGGAAATTCTGAGGAGGAGGAATATTAGGAGTCTTAAAAACAGGAGGGCGTGTATGAAACAGTGTATGGGGGTAAATGAGGCAAAGGAGGTTTGCAAGGATTGGTCAGTACGGAGAAAATTATTGAAGCAGAGTTAGGTGTACAATTATGTATTAATGAGTGAAACATTTTGACTGTGCCTACCCCGGAAGGGAACGGCGTGATGTGTATGTATGTATGTATGTATGTATTACTAGAACTGAATTTCTAATTCACCGAAAAATGACAGCAATCCTTTAGTTGTTGACCAAACAAAACCCCGGTCGTCGGAAAATCAAACTGACATTATTAACTAAACTCATCCACCAATTCCTACGCATAGTTTTTTCTCGTATTTCTCCCTCAGCTTCTCATGCATTAAAATTGAAAAGAAATTGCTGCCATTAAAAACGTCCAAATATTAATATTTTCTAGTGGACTACGTTCATTGAACAGCAAGAAAAACAGTCCTGGTGTACACTTGGGCCCCGTTTACATAACTAGGGTAAGAATGATAGTGAATATGGCGGCTTAACTAACGTACGTATTTTTTAACGGCATTTTTTAACCCTAAGTTAGGTTCAGTTAAGACGATGGTGGTCTCTGGTGGAGAGTTATGAAGGTGATGTAGCCCACAGCCCAACAAACATCGTAAGTCACTTTTCATTTTTTTCAGCGCTGTGGGCCACATTCACAAGACAATATGGGCGAGAAAAATGATTGACTATGCAAATGTTTAGCAAAGGTAGACTTCTCATTCATTAGTATTTAACTATTCACTTATCATTTCAAGTTTAAATATTACTTTATGCATCGGAAGATGAAAATTGAGAGAATAAACTTCCCTAATTGAACGACGTGTCACTATGCTCATCTTTACCATGAAGAGACCCCGATAATACCTATTTTGTCATTATGTCGTTTGCACTCTTTTTTTAATGGACTAGCTGAATTACCCGGCGTTGCTCGGGATCATACTTCCTTCAAAACTCTTTATATAAGAGGTGAGGAGTTAGTAAGTAGTTGTGATAACAGACTACATTTCAAGTAATTGTTTTAATAAAGTAATATTTTCTTCTGCAGAGCATCTACACAATTGTGAGACAATAGTAAGTAAACAATGTGACAACTTACTTGTTGAGTAGCTATTCAGAATTTCATTTTCGTTAATTAAGATTTGATTTAATGTTTATTTTTGTTTGTTTATTTGGTTGTCAAGGAAAATGCGTAAAAGAAAATCGATTGAAAAAGAGAGCAACTTCATTCTTTCGGGCATGATACCACTAATTTTAGTAGTATCATGCTTTCGGGTATGCGATAAAATGAATTTCAACTCTCTATCTTTAGTTAAAGTTGTTTTAAAGAGCGAAATAATTAACCGCTGCACAAATCCTAATGCTTAGCATTCCTAATCGGCTCAACTAAGCAATATGAATTCCAACAGCAATGACCGAAATCTGGTTGTCAAGCGAATATGGTATTGTTGATTTCACAGCAAAATGTGTTTCTGCAGCTAAAAACGCAATTTTCAGTCAATTACGAAGTGAAAAGGATAATTAATTGAAAGAATTCAAAACTTCATTCTTTCAGACATTTAATAAAAAAATTCCAACTCTCTATCTTGAGCGGAAATAATTTTAAAAAGGAAAAAATGAAACCACTGCACAAAACCCGATACGTACCGCTTGTTATCATGTTATCTTAACATTCAATATTCATAAATATCTTCCATTTCGAGTCCTTGCCTCAATATATGCTGCGGAATTAATGACTTTTTTCTTTCAAGTTCTACCCATGACCCATCCTCGCTTGCGCACGCAAGGTAAATTTTGAGCTTAAAATACGGTTTATCATTCACTCATGCGTTTGAATACATCAAGCAACTTGGCACTGACACGTGGATACGGAATATGACAAGATAAACTCTTGTAATATATTGTACGCTTCAAATACCTACGTTTACACAAAATAAAAAACAAGATAAAAATTTGTGACTTGCACAATTGAACACTACAATGAATGTAGTACATTGAATGTAGTGTGTAATATACACTACATTCATTTTTCGATGAATTAGTAAATCAGTTCGAGTGATAATAATAGATAAAAAGATTTCCTATACTCAAGAATACTGGAGCAAGTAGAACAGTTCACTTGCAACTTGAGTAGTGCGTTGGAAGGAAACGGGCACAGCAGCAAGGACATATAGAAGGACATTTGCGTCAACGAAAGAAGGGTTCTGACGGGGACCTTGCGTAAGCATGTAAAGAAAAGGCGGGTCATGATTCTAACCTGCGTAGTATAGTATACGCTAGTAGTGGTCAATAAATTGTGGAAGTTCAATACACGCCAAGAATTTCACTACTAGTGTTCAATAAATTGTGGAAGGGTATACTTCACAATTTATTGAATTGTGGAAGGGTATACTTCACAATTTATTGAATTGTGGAAGGGTATACTTCACAATTTATTGAACCACACAATTTATTTTACCACCACAATTTATTGAACAAAAAAGTGTTCTAACGATAGTGGAAGTCACAAATTTTTATCTTGTGTGTTATGACGTCTGAAATTCAAACATGGCGGGTGAATTTTTTGAAGAAATTCCCATGAGAAAAATTCGGCCTGCACCGGGAATCGAACCACGGATCTTTGGATTGCCGAACCAATGCGCAGACCACTAGGCTATCCAGGCTTCCTAATTCCCACGGTAATTTTGGTGGATTCAAGGCAAATTTCAGCCTGGACCGGGCATCGAACCACGGACCTTAGGTTTGCCGGTCCAATGCGCAGACCACTACGCTATCCAGGCTTCCTAATTCCGAATTTTTCTCATGGCAATTTCTTAAAAATTCCAACCGCCATGTTTGAATTTCAAATGGCTAAGCACGGCATATGTGCTGGTGAAGGATACTGACTCTTGGTCGTGGCTTCTTTGAAGTCCTCTTCTCCCTTGCGTTGCCATCTTTGATGGACCGCAAGGGCCTAAGATCTAGTTGCCTTGTATCCACCAAAATTACCATGGAAATTCGGAAGCCTGGATAGCGTAGTGGTCTGCGCGTTGGTCAGGCAATCCGTTCTTTGCAGTGTCCCGCGTAGTATACTAACTGCAAATCTAGGAGTTAAGCAAATAAAGTAAAAATTGGAGCGACTTTTATCATTTAGGAGCATCTTTCATCAGAAATAATTATAATTGTTTAAATAAAAATCGTAAATTACCTAATTTGGTCATATAATACCGCCGCATGTTTGAGCAATACATCATGTGATGAAAAATATCCTCTATAGTGTGTAAATGTGCACTACTTCTTGACTTCCCGTGATTTGCAACCGAGGATATGGGGTGATGAAGTGATGCCCTGACATCTTTTGATATCATTTCATTCTTGAAGCCTTATGGTTTAGTTTAGTGGAGCAGATCAGCCAGATGGCGATGGGGAAACCAGTGAATCCTCATCCTTCCCTTGGTTTTTCCGTTTAAACGCCACTTACCCACCATATTTCTGTTCCTAGCCCCTCCTTTTTTTCTCAAACCGGTAAAAAATATATAAATGTGATGTGCTCTCTAACAGATTGTCTTGTATATACCTGATGATGGCTCTGTGAGTTGAAACGCGTCGTACGTAATAAATACCCTGTGGAATAGTGCAATTTTTGTTTCTGTTTTCATAATAATCCCCAGTCCAGTTTAACTACTCGTGAGAATCTCAGTCTTTTCAGAATTCCGACGGGGAGACGCAGCAGTGAGTTTAGCGTACGCGCCAGGAATTTGCGGGCTTTCGCGCGCGGGTGCTCTATCGACTGATGACCCCTTTGGAGAATGACTTGGTAAGGCTTGGTAATCGTTATGTACGATAAAAATACGTAGTCGCGTCGTTGGGGAGCCGAGGGAGGGACAGAAGGAGAGGCGAGGGTATTCGGCACGTTGGCTAATTACCCTCGCCTCGAACTCGAGCGCTTTTTTCCTCGAACCCAGTCTCTTGCATCATCCCTTCTTTTTTTTTAATGGCGTGCGCTTTTTTTTACTCTCTCGGTTTGCACGATTCTGCTCTTTTTTTCTCTGACTGCACGGAATTTGTGGCGGGTGAATTTGCCTGCCCGCAACAATCACAAGGCGGGGGGGGGGGGGAGCCTCTTCTACCTTCCGCGAAGGCGTACAGTTCATCCGTCGGCTTTGAAAAAAAAAATGACGCTCGACGGGTTTATTTACTCCTTCTGTAAATCATTTTTTTTCAAGATTGTTTTTACATTATCTTCCCCTATGTTTTTTGATGATCCGTCTGTGCCTTTTTTTGTTTGCCAGACGATTCTGTTGGCCCGTATGTCCCTGGAATCCCAATAAGTGGCTAAGTGACAATTGTCCTTCCCATAGTATCTTATTGTTCCCCAATTTGGTCTATGTCAGCGCCAACAAATCTAAAATCCTTCGATTGCATCTCTCACTTCTTCGCCAAAATAGTCAAGCACAGAGGTCCCACATGTCCGTAATATGTCCTCAAACGCTGTGCTGTCCTCTCTTTCCATTTCTAACCTCGAAAGCCACAGACTTAAAATGGATTTAAAACTCCTCTACAATACCCTTAACCTGACCATTTATTGCCCTGAACTGCTTTCTCTCTTCAACTTCAGGATACCAACTCGATCCACCCGCACCCATACTCTACTCCATCTGCCTATTCCAAGGATATCTCTCACCAAGCGCTCACGTTTATTTCGCCTCCCATCCCTTCTAAATTCACTCCCCCACACTATCGATCCTTTTTATTTACCATGTAACTATTTCACCACCCAAGCAATATCCCACCTGTCAACAAATTAAATATTTCCCCTTTCCATGTTGGGCTCTCGTTGCTTTTTTGTTTGCTGTTATTGTGTTTTTGTCCTCTTTCTTGTTTTTTGTTATATGTTTACTATAAATTGGCGCTATTTCTGTATGTGAACAATTTTTTTTAAATAAATAAATAAGCTTGTAACCAGGTTTTCCAGGGTGCGGACCAACAGAACTTGACCAATTATTGCCCTGGGTGAATAACCCACCCAGGTGGGACTCGAACCCGCGACCCTCAGTTTAGCTGGCGAGGACTTCACCCCGCCGCCACGGCGGTTTTCAGGTGGAAGTGTCACAAAGTTTTACGTATCTTTATCAAACTGATAAAAATATATAAACTTTGTGACATTAACACCTGAACAAGTCTCTATTTTTCCGGCACATGTTACCATCGACCAAGTTCGTCTTACGTACACTCAACCGCTTCTTTGAAAATACGTATTTGGAAATATTTTTAACTTCTAGGGGTTGGTTCTGAAACGAGTAACTGTCAGAACCATCAATAGCGTTACGTGGATTCGTATTCATCGCTGGAATATAAACTTATCGATAATAGTGAACCGATTTTCTTCCTAGCAGAGGAGGATGTTTTTCAGAGGAAACCCGATCCCTACTTCAATGTCTTGTGGAGGGCACATCAAGTACAGTATTCCGTCTGTCGGATGAGACGTTAAACAATGGTCCCCTTGGTGCCTTTCGTTAAGAGCAGGCTAATACCGACGCCGGGTTTCAATCCACCCTTACATCATGAAACTTGGTTGGTTGAAATTGACCATCAAAGATATGGTAGTAGTTAGGAAAAAGTTGAAGATATTATACGCAGTACTTAGCAGCGCAAAAAATGGTATAAAGAAGACTAAATAACATGCACTTACTGTACCTAACTCATATATGTAAAGCTATCGATTGCAATAACTCGAAGCCTAAACTGTTTTTTTTTAAACTTTTACACAATATCGACACATAAATCTAACCCTCCCCTGAAACTGGCCCGCCTCGCTGAGTTCCAAACCTCGAATCGACACTCGGCCCGGCGACAATAGAGAAATATATCCATATCAACGAAAGTGAAAAAATTTATAAAATCCCAGATAAAAGTTTAAAAATATCAGTTTATCGGTAGGTAGGAAAGAATTGATTGCAAGAATAAGATTTTTCAAACATTCAGCCTCGTATTTGTGAAGGAATCAGTCTTGTAGCTCCATTATTTTTATATTTTAATGAACGAAAGAAAAAAAGGTCCACACTAAAATTTTTCATTTTTCCCATATAATCCCATGTAAAGCTATTGATTGCAATAAATCGAAGCCTAATCGACTTTTTGAACGTTTTCGATTTTTTCCCAACTCGACACATGATTCTAACTCTACCCTGAAAATTTCACCCACCTATCTCGTTTAGAAATGCCGAGGAGTTTTGATGAGTCAGTCAGTCAGTCAGTTTTGTAGCTTTATATATATGTACTTACTTAACTTGTAAGATAAAACTTTGTTTAAAATATTAATTAATGAATTTGTACCAGCCAAATGCGGTAGACCCAACGCTTTGTAACATGTAAGACCCAACCAATGACCGCGAATTTGAAAAACATTACAGTCGATCCGTGTAATATATTCAAGAGGGTGACATTATTAACTTGAGTTCTCGAATATCGAATAGTGCAAATAGCTCATAATTCGGGGTATTCGAGAATTCGACTATTCGAACGTCCCCCATCTCTAGCAATAATCAAACAGCAGGATCTGCAGGCGCACGCAAATGCATGTGTACTCGCCACTTCCACTCTTGGTTCCTCTTGACCGTCAGCGTGAAGAGGCCCTCGAAGAAGAGCAGGATGATGGGCACGGAGAGATACCAGAGGTGTGGTTCCCTCCTGCGGGCCACCGCCTGCCAGATGGCCAGCAGACCGTGCGCCGCGAACACCAGCCGCGTCACCACCGCCTTCACCGTCGCCACGATCTTCACCATCTCGCGGCGCGGGCGTCACCTCTCCCGGGCCACGCACTGATCGCGGGGGAAAACAAAAGAAGACAATGAGACGCACGAGAAACTTATGAGAGGGTTTTTCGTTCGGAATTGGAGAAGAGGCTGGGGCCACCAAATTTTGTGAGGAAAGGTGACCACCCGCTGAAAGTCAAATTGCGAAGGAAAAAAAACGAACGCTGCCAACCTTCCAAAAAAATTCTGTATAGTTTCCTTCTAAATCTTCCACAGAATTTCTAATTCTTTCTTCAGAATTTCTAATCTTTCACAGAAGTTCTGTAGATATTCCTTAAAGTACTGAAACGCCATTTTACGGAATTCCCCACGGCGTTCTGCAGAATACCTTAGGACGTTCTGCAGTTTGGAATTCTCTACGACGTTCTGCAGAATTCCCCACGACGTTCTGCAGTGTTTCCGTATTTCCGTATATTTCCGTAGAGTTGCTGAAGTTCTACAGAACAGCTTGTAAGGTGTTATTTTGCTCTGCAGAAAATAACCCTACAGAACACATGTTCTGTAGAGTCAGGCTCTCATGTTCCGTTCCGTGCAAATGGTCCAAACTGGGAAACCGGTTGTCTAATTTGGACACAAAGTTGCCTGCGTTGGACCGGAGGAGGAAAACTACGTAACATATTAATATAATAATAGCTAATCAATCAAAAAGATAAGCAAATAAGTTTAGTAATAATGCATAGTATTTTAACATAACACTTGTATTAGGTCGACTGAATATTTGTTTTTGGTAAAAATATTAAATCATGAAAGTATGCAGAAAGTATGTACCCTTAATGTGAAAGTTTACACTCTTTACAAACCACTTAATTCACCAAAAATACAAAATAACTTACTATTTGGAAGTTATTCGTAATTTCTCAAAAAGATCAATGCATAAAAATGTCTTTATTTTTAATGAAATTGGTAAATACTTGTTAAGTGAGACATTTCAAACTCAAAAAAATATCTGCAACTCTACAAAGGCAAAAATTTCGCTTTGAAGGGCACCGCCCGCTTTCATTGTTTGCCTTCTTGACTATAAATTAAAAACCACTAGGTTTGCATTAACTGAACATTATATTTTTGCATAAAAACAATTGAATTAAATGTGGAAAAACAAACATTAGTGCCTACAATATTACAAAAACTTATAAAGATCTCTACAAAAATATTGAAACACTCGTAGGGAGAGAAATACAAACGCGGTCCAATTTAGGAAACGGTCCAATTTCGGCAGCCTTCCCCTATTAGAGATGGTGACACTATTAATTTTTTGACGAGATCATGGGGTTAGATATTCCTTTTTTGCAATACAAGTCTCTCTGGAGTGCATACACGTTCCATTTCCCGTGCAAAAGGGTAGATATTTGTCACTAAATATCTTAACAAGCATTGCGGCAAGGGGCTGATATCTTGGTATCATTGGAAGGGTGAGACATTGTTCATTAAAATGAGACCAAATTCATTGATTTCTAGGTGATATGATATTTCGCTTAAAACTTCCCTAAATAATCCTTCTTTAGTATCCTAATTATCTTATTATTCCTTCCTTAAATTCCTTATTGTTGTATATTTTCCACTGCTTTGTTGTATATTTTCCATTGCTATTGATTTCAAAATTATTTTATCAAAATATTTAATCGTGTTGACATTTAATGCCTTTCCGCGGACTACAACCTTGACGTGGTGGAAGGGCTTGCGCGTTCCAATGACCCCTACAGCTGGACTGGCGGGAGAATTTAATAATGCTCCCGGTAGGGCCACCCATGCCAGATAGGTCGAAGGGTAGGAGCCAGACGAAAGGAAGTCCCGTGATAGTTTCACGTGAAACACACTTTTGGGAAGCGGAGGTGGGAGTCCCCTCTCGACTATTATACTACCCAGAAATATGAATGTCGCACAAAGAGAAATGAAGCCTGGCAACTACGGGTGCCGCCCAATAGGGCGGGTGTCGGGGCCGGCACCCCGGGAATTCAAGGCCCCGAGGTCGTCATCACACGAAATCCTTGCACAGCACAGTCATCGCAGGATACAAGGACCAAGGAAGATAGGAAGAAAAGGAAGGTACCGATAAAAATAGGAAGTTGGAACGTTAGGACAATGATGAGGGCTGGGAAGCTGGAAAAAATTAAACGGGAAATGGATAGAGGGAAAATGGATGCATTGGGGCTGTGCAAGGTGAGATGGAAGGACAGCGGGGACTACTGGAGTGATAGTTACAGGGTAATCTATAGTGGTGGGGTTGAGAGTCAACGCGGGGTAGCCAAAGTATTAAACGCAAAATTGGGGAGGAGGGTAGTAAATATTTGACAGGTGAGCGAACTAGTGGTAGAAATAAAAGCACGCCCTACAAATTTCGTATTGGTCCAGGTGTACATACCTACAAGCAATCATAGGGAGGAAGAGGTGGATGAGGTGTATGGACAGATAGAGGAGATAATTAGAGAAGTGTCGGGAAAGAAAAATCTAATAGTAATGGGCGACTGGAACGCAGTGGTGGGGGAAGGGAGAGATGGGTATGAAGTGGGAGGGTTTGGAATAGAAACGAGAAATGATCGCGGAGAGAAGGCAGTTGAATTTTGTAGGAGAAATAAATGAATAGTTACAAACACGTGGTTTAAACACCATCGCAGGAGGAGGTACACATGGAAAATGCCGGGAGACACTGGGAGATACCAAATTGACTATAAGATGGTTAGACAGATTTAAGAACAGTGTGAAGAACTCGCGGAGTTATCCGGGGGCAGATGCAGACTCGGATCATAATTTAGTGATGATGAATTGTGTGGTTAGATTCAAAAAGCTAAATAAAAGCAGGAGCATATTGAATGAGAAGCAGTAACTGTGTGATTCCACATTTATTTATTGTAAACGACCCGGGTTTCGACGTAGCACGTCATCATCACCTGATTATGACGTGCTACGTCGAAACCCGGGTCGTTTACAATAAGTGAATGTGGAATCACAAAGTTACTGCTTCTCATTCAATATGCTAAGCAAATTCCATAAAGTTACGCCTGAGACAACGGAAAAGCAGGAGGATGAAGTGATGGAACCTGGAAGCGTTGAAGGGAGAGAAAAGGAGGGAGTACCAAGAGATAGTGGATGAGAACAGAGGAGAAGCCAAAGATGGAGGAACAATCGAGGAAAAGTGGAAGAATATAAAAACAAGCATTGTAAGAGAGGCTGAGAAAACAATAGGAGCAGTGGAATTGACGAGGGTAAAGAAGCTGTGGGTTACGGAAGAAATGATTACGAAAATGGAGGAGAGAAGGAGAGAAGGAATTGGAAAAATGTCAACACCGACCAGGGTAGGGCGACATACAAGGAGCTAAATAATCAACTACGGCGAATAACCAATCGAGCGAAGGAAAATTGGTGGAGAAGGCAATGCGAGGCAATGGATAAACTGCAAAAGGAAAGGGAAGTGGGTGCGTTATACGCTAGGGTAAAATTGCTATCGGGAGGTAAGAGAGGGCAAATGGTACCAAAGATTAAGGACAAGAGAGGTAGAATGTTAACCGAGCAGGAAGATATCCTAGAAAGATGGCTAGAATTTGTGGAGGAGCTATATGACAGCGATAGTAGACCAACTAGTTTAGATGTAGAGGATGAGGGAAACCTAGATGAAGATAACCTCGGGCCAAAAATTCTCGACAGTGAAATAGAGAAAGCATTAAAAGATATGAAGGTAAGAAAAGCTGTAGGAGTAGATAACATGCCCTCGGAATTGCTAAAGAGTCTAGGAAGTAAAGGTAGGCAAGCTTTTTTCGAACTCATACGAAGGATCTACGAAGAAGGAGTATGGCCAGAGGACTTTGCGAAAACAGTATTGATTCCTATCCCGAAAAAGAAGAATGCATCAGAATGCGAGGACTAGAGAACAATTAGTTTAATTTCACACGCAGCCAAAGTTTTACTTCGAATAATCAATAGAAGGTTGGAGAGTAATGCCACAAACGGCTTAGGCGATGACCAGCTTGGGTTCAGGAAGGGAAGGCCAACTCGGGATGCAATAGCGGTGATGAGAACACTTATATAAAGAAACATAGTGTATTATCAGGACGTTTTCGCATGCTTTATTGATTTTGAAAAGGCTTTCGACAGAATAGATTGGAATAAACTAACGGAGATACTAGAGAAAATGGGAATAGATTGGCGAGACAGGAGACTAATTCGAAACTTATATATGACGCAAAGGGCGCAGGTGAGGGTGGCTGATTGCGAATCAGGGTGGGCTACTCTAAGTTGCGGCGTAAGGCAAGGGTGTCCGTTGTCGCCGCTGCTTTTCAAAATTTATGCTGGGGAAATGGTAAGACAGGCATGGGAAGAAGTTGAGGTTGGAGTCAAAATGGGAGGGCATGTTATAAAATCGGTTAGATTCGCGGACGATCAGGTACTGGTTAGTGGATCTTCGAAGAGACTACAAGCTTTGGTAGATGCTTTAGATATGCAGTGCGGGATTTTCTGAATGAAGATAAATCATAAAAAAACAAAAGTAGCGAGATTCTCTAGAACGAAGAAAGCGAAGCTTGTGATTAAAGTTGGAGGACACAAACTAGAGCAAGTAGAACAGTTTGATTACTTAGGTAGCACACTAGAGGAAAATGGGCATAGTAGCAAAGACATACGGAAGAGAATAGCGCTAGCTAAGGAAGCGTTTAGTAATAGAAGAGAGCTGATGACGGGGACACTGGGTAAGGATGTGAAGAAGAGGCTAGTGAAGAGTTTGATATGGAGCGTAGCGTTGTATGGGGCAGAAACGTGGACCCTGAGAAAGGAGGACGAGAATAGACAGCAGGCATTTGAGATGTGGGTGTGGAGAAGGATGGAGGAGGTTAGGTGGACGGAAAGGAAGACTAACGAGGAAGTGCTGGAGATGGTGGGCGAGGAAAGGAATCTTTTGAATGAAATCCGGGAAAGGCAGGGTAGATGGCTGAAGGAGGTAATAAAGGGTGATGGGTTGCTGAAGAGTGTGATAGAGGGAAGGATGTTGGGCAAGCGGGGAAGGGGAAGAAAGAGAATAGGTTTCATGGACGGGATGAAGAAGGGTAGATCTTATGCAGAGGCGAAAAAGGATATATTAGAGGGAGATAGGCCCCGGAATGTGTAAAAGGCCGGGAGCGGATTCTCTGACATTCATCAAAACCTACCTTTATCGGTAGAATACATAATAATAATAATAAACATTTAATTCAATGTATAAATTTACTTTTTGTATTCCATATTTTATATCGCGTCATGTCATTATTGTTGCATACTTTTCATTTTTATTGACTTCAAAATTGTTATATCAAAATATTCAATCGTGTTATCATTTAATACAAAGTATGAACTTGCTTTCTGTATTCCATACTTTATATCGTGTTTGATTTCCGATGCTCATTAATTCACAAGACATGTTGGGTTATTGTTTCACTTTACTAAATTGTTTTCCCTTTTTTACTGAAATTGGTACCTTACGTACTAAACTCTTTGCTGAGCTTAATTGTGTTTCATAAAAATTATTCAAATCGGATGTAAAATCTGTTAGCGATAATTATATATTGCTATTATTATTAAAATAAGCAAGGAGACTAGGGCCGACCACTGCAAGAAATATTGTGAAGATATTCCTTCATCATGGTTGCTACAGACCAGAGAATATGAATCTCCAGAACTTTTCCGTGTTCTATATGCCAAAATTCCATTATCTATGTGAAAATAACTTCGTCAGAGTGAGTCATAAAAGATAATCCGCAAGAATGGTGGCAAAACTCATTAACGCCTACTCTATTTGGGGATAAAGTTAAAAAAAACGCCAACAGCGTCACTCAACGGAAATTCCTCTCTGATGGCATATCATTCTTAGGTGGATGAGAGAATCGAAACGCAGAAAAGCGGTTGATTCATCGCCCAAGTCAGTATATTTAAATGGAAGAACAGGGATGCTACAGGTCTAATAAACCTATAATTCCGGAAATAATTCATTGAAATTGGAATGTGAAAACCTAGAAAAGGCATGGAAAATGAGAAATCAGCCTGAAAATTTTTTTTCAAGTCAAAATCTGAGTATGAATTCGAAGGCTTCCGCAAAGTCGTTGAAACGGAAGTGAAGATTTTCCGGGATCTCTTCCGCGAAGTTTCATTTTCGTGGACGACATTTTCGGTGGCAGCACAGAGATAGCAAAGAACGACAAATGAGAACGTTCCCGACTGAATTGTCGGGAAAAATATACCCCTCATGAGGCGGCCATGGACACCTGTACTTTCACTTCAGACCTGAAGAAGGTAGCCATTTAACACGGGAAATGGTACGTGTGTGCACTCCAGGGAAACATTATATTTAAAAAAATGAGGAATTTCTAACACCTAGATCTCGTCATAGAATAAACAGTGTGTACCTTGTACATTACCTCAACTATTTAAAAAAAAATATAACGTTTATTCACCGCAGTGATTTTTTCAGAATCACAAAGAATATCCTATTTTGATGGAGTTTTAAATGTCCCGCCTGACAAAGAAATGAGTCAAGTTAAAGACTTTAGGGGGATTTCAGTCGTATAAAAGTAGATTATTACATTTTTAATGATACAGCATTGACCGTATGCTTCCTGCAGCTGCCGAGATTAAAACGTAAAATTCGAATATGGTCTCCATCGTGCGTAGAAGAGCCAGGATAGGATGTACTATCAGAACGCAGGTTAAAATTTAGGTTAAACCTTTTAAGTAAATTCGAAACAGAGTTGTTCACAGATGACGTTAGATATATATTGAGAACCCCTGCCACACACCCTCGTGGTGGCTCGCAGGGTATCACGTAGATGTAGATGTAAGGAGCTATCTCGCTCAAGCTACCTTAAACCCTTTGAGTGTCAACCGATTTTCTAGGTACTATGCTAAAATTACCGTAGCATTTTTGCTTTAAGCTTCATAAGTTATCTGCAATTAGGTGCCATCTGTGAACAATCAGTGAAATACCAGCAATTAAGAGTGACATTGCAGGAGGAGCGCTATCGAGACAGAAGGAGCGCGATAGCGCTCCCCGGCTCTCTAAGGGTTAATAATTCAGCTAGGCAAGCGTCCTATCCCTCCCCATCTCACTCATTAATCTACTATCCGTCTTCTCAATCCCCGCTAACCGACATCCTCCCCTCTTGGCCACAAGCTTCAGCATCCCTTCGCTCTTCATTACCTCCTACAACAACCTACTCTGCCTTCTTCTAATCTCCTCCCCAAGTTTCCTCTCCTCGCCCACCATACCGAGGATTTACTTGTTTTCTTTCTCACCCTCCTCCGTACCTTCTCCATCCTCCACACCCACGTCTCAATAGTCTGCAGACCAAATGTTTTACACTCTTTTGTCGAGAGTGCACGGTTCTACACCATATTAACGCTACACTTCAGATGAATCTCTTCGACAGCCTCTTCTTACCGCACTCAACCCATCCGTCTTCAGTTATTTCCTTCCGGTGAAATCATCTTCCTACAGCGTGACTCTCCTCCTAATATCCATGAAACAATGTCTATTTTCCCGAAATACTGCCTCGGTTTCAACATTTTCCTACCTGGTCCAGTTTTTGCACTATTTTTAAAAAACCATCCTTATTTTATTTGCCCTAGAGAATCTAATCACACGTGTTTTTTCGTGACTAACCTTCGGTACGTCGCTAGAAAAGCCCAAAAAATTAGATGGGAGCACTTAGGATCTAAAGGGTACTTAGCATAGTGCTAAAGGACGTTTTGCTGCACTCAGAGGGTCAAAGAGGGTATTGCATTATTGAGAATCTACTGTGTTTAAGCAGACTACCTCATGTAATGACAATCGCGTCGCCATCTGGCTGATTTGCTCCACTAAACTAAATCATAAGGCTTTAACAATGAAATGATGTCGAAAGATGTCAAGTCATCATTTCATCAACCCATATCCTCGGTTGCAAAACACGGGAAATCGAGAAGTAGTGCACATTTACACACTGTAGAGGATATTAATCATCACATGGTGTATTGCTCAAACATGCGGCGGTATTATATGACAAAATTAGGTAAATTATGATTTTTATGAAAAAAATTATAATCATCTCTGATGAAAGATGCTCCAAAATGATAAAAGTCGTTCCAATTTTTACTTTATTTGCTCAACTCTTAGCTTTGCAGTTAGTATACTACGCGGGACACTGCAAATAACGTAAATGAAGGTTAAATAGAGGTAAAATTCCCCAGAGGAAGACCCAGGAATAAATTCATGGGCCAAATAAAGAGGAAAGTACATAGGAGGAGAGACCAGGAGGTAAGGGAACTGGCATTAGATAGGGTTGGGTGGAAGGCTGCAGTTAACAGATCTTAGGATTTAACGACCAATGATGAATGATACTACGTGGAATTGTGTTCATTTGCTTTTGCCAACAAGGCTCCTCCAGTCTAATAGGGATTAACTCAGGCAACAAATCTCTATAAGAAACCATATGTACTGTCAACAAAATGTGAAGCGTCCTACAGTAAATGATGGATTTCGAAAAATTACTAAAAGCCTGCGTTTGGTGCCTCTCTGAATGCCGTGCCACCATTAAATATGATGTTCGCTACAGCGATGAACTTCTGCCTAGGCATACTAGGCCGCTGCCTTCGGTTCCAGCCACGGAAGGAGCCTCAGATGGGGGAGGAAATACCACACATTGAAGACGCGGGACAATAAAACATAACAATACAGCGTTAAATGTCACTCTTTAATCTGTAATAATAAATAAATATAAATATTAAATATCTGATATCTGATGTAAGCTAAAATAAATTCTATCTCATGACTCGTTGAAGTATCGCGGAGCTGACGGAGTCAGAAAACAAAAATATTTTCCAGCGAGGACTAGTTTTGCTATAGAAATAAAATTCAAGTCCGCTCATGTTAACTGAAATGACTTGAGCATTTGGTCAAAGCATGATGTAGCAATATATAAGCATTAAATATTAATATAAACGTTAATATACGAATAAGGGGGCCATGACTCCGTTAAATTCCCAGAGTCATGAAGCTTCAAGTTCGGACGTAAATATTCTCTTCATAATTGACTCAAATTTACGATGGTTATTTTTTGAAGTATTAATCCTGAATCTTTTCGAAAAAGCTCTTCCTAATAGCATTACGGGGAACACGATCGATCAAACAAAGATCGAATCATATACAACTATTATTTTTCAGATTTGCCTGAATATGACTTCCATGAACAGTGGATTTCTACCTTTCCCAAAAAACAGCGATAGTTTGTCAAATTCTTTAGCTGTGGACTCAGTTCAGTAAAAGCTGATAAGTATGCCGTCAAATCAGCCTAAATTCGATATAAAAAACTTTAATGCTCAATTTAGTGATCCGTCATCTTTTTAAGGAGTTGACAGAGACTTCTAGTGTGTGGCACTGTTCTTTAGAAAACAGGATGTTCTTCGATAGTTGACATTGCTTTGAAAAAAGTCACTGTGCAATATGCGGCGAGGCATTTCAAGCGGTGATGGATCCAAAGTTTTCCCGAATGCTCAACTCGTTTCAGTTAATGTGAGCAAAGTTCAATTTTATTTCTATAGCAAAGCTTATCCACGCAGGAAAACATTTCTGACGCTTATAGACACGCAATAATCCAATGGGTCATGAGATAGCTGTATTTAAAAATGTTTTCCCACATTGTTGTAAGTTAATTACGAACTCTGCATCAAATGCAAACGGGGTTTTGTCATTTCAAAGCGTATTCCTTCGTAATTCTACGCTCCTACGATAAGAAAACGAAAAAAATTTCCTCATTTTGAACGTTTTTTTCCGATAAAACCTCATTAGCTCCCATTATGATCTATCCTTATCATTTATCAAATACATAATTTTAGTTCCTTTGATGAAAAACGCATCAATGGCTAAATTTCCTGGCCACTCCTAATTTTTTCTCAGATGCTGGTGTGATGGTCAGTAAACGATTGAATCCTTTTTTTCACCCCAGAATGGAATTTTCTTGTCAATCAGTTTAATAGCCGTCGTCCACTCAACGCATTACATGTTTTGTCCGGATTGTTCTGAAAAGTTCTCTCCGTTGTAAGCATTGGAGAATTTATTTTTTGTGCAATTTTAATTGGGGGGTGTCTAAAGCTGCCGGATAAGCATAACACGAGCTAGAAAAAATACACAAGTAGTCGCATGAAGTTCATGTTTTGAACATTTTTATGATTTATGCTTTTCATTTTGGCTTTCCGGGTTTGATCCCTGGGAGCGATGGATTTTTCTGCGGTCTCCTAATATTTATAGGATTTAACTTTTTCCCGGCGAATGACAGCGATTAATTCTTCTCGGGTTTCCGTCCGGGTGAGATGCTCCATCTGCTCCACTGCCGACGTTTCGATGGAAGACTTTTCCATCGTCGTCAGGGCCGTTGATGATCAGGGCCATCGTCGTCAACGGCCCTGACGACGATGGAAAAGTCTTCCATCGAAACGTCGGCAGTGGAGTAGATGGAGCATCTCACCCGGACGGAAACCCGAGAAGAATTTATTGCCCTCCTAAAATTTAACTTGGGACATTTCACATGCGGTATGCCTCCCGTTAGATAATATTATCTACTTATGAAATCCCTCATTGCCTCGTATAATTATCTGACAAATTATCAGTTGTCCACCATCATAGGTCCATTTGTGTTGAGGTAATCGAGTGCAAGTGTCTCGCGTAGTATATATTGCACTCCTAACGCGTTCAGAACAATCCTTTTTCTATAATATTACCAACGGTATATACCAACCAATATATCAACCAAAAAAACAGAACACCAAAATATCTGGGATTGATGAACTGTGAGAAACGTACATTACTCTAAATGTTTGCTCAATATTTTCAAAATAAGGCTTCCTCAGATTAGTGCAGAGTAGGGGTTCACGAAGAATAGAAAACCACGATTGCATTTCTAACTTCCATTCGCAGCGAGGTTAGAGAACGCAAAGACGTCGGAAGAGTTACTGTTTTCAGATGACACACGCTGGCAACCTTCGTCTTTCCTTAATAACTATTCAACGATGAGATAGGGACGTTTAGTTGAATTAACTATCAAATTTAGGAAGATACATTTAGAAAGCGTTATGGATCACTAGAGAGCTGATAAGAGAGAATAAAAATCTATTTAATGATAACTAGGAAGATCGCAATTCCCTCGCATTGGAAGAATTCAATCCGCAATAAATATGGGATGAAGAAAACGAGGAAAATGTAACCTATGCCAACTATTTGTTAACAAATGAAATGTAATTTGATACTCACGATTGTGTTTTCCTGCGAGAAACCCTGTCCTTGTTGTTGGGTCCTGATCGGAAAAACTTTGGCATTCCACTGGGTGGATAAGAGAGTCGCCCTCATTTTAATGGAATGGTACGTTTCAAATCAGCTCGGGTGGAAAGGTATTTAGTCACGTGACCGATTTCCGCGCATCCTCACACCTAAGTGGACCGGTCCATTTTTGACCTCAGACCTAAAATATTTTTTCTTGCTCACCCTTTCCACCAAGATGTCGGAGATTTATATTGGATCAATCATTCCACGCACGATTTCTTTGGACACACCTCACAGCACCCACGTACCGATATATTATATTATTGCATAATTTTTTTATGACTAAAATTAATTCTAGTAGGAAAGATGCTGTTAAAATCCTCATGTAGAAAAAATAACTATTTGTGAAAACTGCCAAGCCATTAGACGAGGGAAACGTTTTATTTTTCAGCATAGCAATGGCTATTATGTGAGGATAGCAAGCCGATAAAGCTAGCCCGTAACGTCCATGTCTATGTAAATTTTTGATTTAAGATAGGATGCTTCCACTAAAGTGATAGCTATAAGGAGGCAGAAAGTGAATCAATTGACATTGATCGATTCTTATATATAAGTTATGAAAAAATTTAAAATATTCTTTGGTGGTAGCCATTCTAAATTCTGTCTTTACTGATAGTTAAAATGGTTGGTGGTTCAGTAAAGTCCACCAAAGGTTAGGGGCGAAAATGTAATAATTCATATATTATAATAATACCCGTTAGAAATTATTTCCATGACGAAAACTGATTAACAATAGGTGGATAATCTGTAAAAATATGACAGGAAGCTCGATTTAATTCCCCAGAAAGATTCCAAGAAAAATAAATGGGATAATCTCTGCACTAGAATTTCAAATGTGATTGAGAAAAACCGCCTTTCAACAGCGCTGCTGGTGGAGTGATCGACGAACTATGTATACAATCATATTTGATAACACGCTTTGCCGTCATCATTTGTCTATAATTGTCAGTCTGGTAGAAGGGGTAGAAGTACCAATTTTCGTAGAGGTGGACGTCTGCAGAATGTGTTTCATGGAAAGGCACATCCCTTACCGCTGAAATGACTTCCCCATTATACACGTACCTAGATGTTCGGGAAGTAAGGTGAGTATTGCCCAGGATAAAGGACGTAGGCTTACGTCCATATAAATCAGCCGCCGAGTGTATGGGTTCATTTACACGAGAATTCGAAGTTCAATGCCTTGACTCGACATTTCAGATGAGCCCGTCTCTTCTCGGTTGGGGTGGACTCATTCTCGTGTTATGTGTATCGACGTTCGGAGTGTGGTGGTGTGTGACAGTGACATTATCAATTCTTGTCGTTGTAATCGGGTGAGTGCTATGAGAATGAACTTGGGCGTGCTATTTGGTTGTCATTCCTTGTGAATATGTGTGTGACAATTTTTCTCAGCAATTTTTGTTTTACTCAACTAATATGGATGTGTGATTTTTAGGGGACTAGTCTCTCTTTATGTTAGCCATGCAGAAACTGCTCAGAAACATTACATCAATGTATACCGGTCTAGACTGGAGCTGCCTAGGAATCATCCTTTCGAGGTTAGACCGCCCTCCTTTTGTATGGTTAACTTTTGCTCTACCGACCGAGTGGGCAACTCATACTCAAGTGATGCTATTGTGAATGTCATGTTGCAGCGAGGTGCATTAAATATGAATAGTTTATGTAGTTTGACCATAGAGTTATCTTGTTTTGTCCCAATGTTGTCAGTTACCTAGTCTATTAATGTTAAGTGATGGATGTGTAATATACTCCATGATATATATTAGAGTTTTTTACATCTGCCTTACGCATTATATTTCCATTTGAGGTACTTACGGTCATGTTTGTATTTTAACCTCGAACTTCGAAATTTTCAGGAATCAAAGGACTTCGGTATTTCAAAAGAATCCCAGAAGGTAGATAAACGCTTAACGGGATCCACTGTGATAGACGATTCGTTGCAGGAGATTTTGGCGTATGTATTTAGAGACTACATTTACCCATGGTATGAACGAATTAGTCCAAATGAAGAATTTCCCAAGGAAATCCGCCAAGTGGCGAGGACGGTCGTCGTTGAATTTGCCAGCAGGTAAGAAAGAAGCTATTGTTCATTCTCTATAACCCTAAAGTACAATGTGTCATTTTTCTTGCAGAAGCCAATCCTTGCAAACTCTTTGTTTCCAAACAAACTCAAACTTTTTTAAACCTTGTAATTTCATCAGCTGTCGTAAGCACTCTGGGTAGTCGTTCGCCCGACAGTACCGACATTCCATCACGTCTGCTGTGAAAACGTACCTCATCACCACTATATCCCACACGAATTCTTGAAGCCCAAGGAATTTTCTTCATTTTACTAGTATTCCCTTCCCTGGTGAACATTAGGTGAATGCGATAGCACTATTTGAAAAAAGAGCATTAAGACTAAACATGGTGGAAGATGAGACAGAAAAATTACTAATCCTGCCAAAAGTAGCTCATACTTGGTTGAGATAGTGTGGAAGATCTTGAATGAAATCAGCCTTCATCCCACGACTTATAAAATGAATTTTTGGTGACAGTTTGGGCTTAGGAATTGAAGTCTATGCGGTAAATGAAGCTTTGCAAGTACAGAAGGAGAGAAAAGTGGTCGGTAGGGCCCACGTAGAATGTTTAAAGAACTTAGGGAAATATGGTAGGCTGAGGTTTTATGGAGTGGCTTGTTGTTCTCTAATACGGAAAATTTGTTTAGAAGATGTGGAAAAATAAATTCCTGTTCAAATTGGGATAAAAAGAAGGGCAGAGGGATGTGGAATATATGTTATGAAATAGTGATTTTGCTCTTTGAAATGTGGGCAGGTGTGAAGTGTATAACCCATTAAAGATCATGAATAGAACTTATGATTTTGATCATTCTCTTGGACAAGCTTTTTTTTGTACCACATTAACTGAAAGTGGGACTCAAACAAACCATTTTGTAGTGGATTATCTATTTTGGTTTAACATAGCGAAGGCAGCTGATTATCCTATTTAAAATTAAAGGCATTACTAGAAAGAAATGTAGAATTTGAGTGGGATATGCTCGTTGCCCAGTTGACTTAAATAAGGTATTAGTTGGTAGGATGTGAGAAATTTTGGTGAATGTGTTGTAAAACTTGAGGTTTGACTGAAGGGATACATGACTGATCTGAAAGTTGTTTATGAATCTGGCTGCCCAAATTTGGAGGGTCAATGGAGAATTGTGTGTTTAGAATTTTTATTAGGATTGTGGCATCATCAGTGTGGAAGATATAGTAAGAAGATCAGTTGTCAGACAAGTATGCTAATTGAATTCATCTGTGCATAAACGAAAATGATGAAGATAAATGTGGCAATGGGGTTGGTATGGTGGCTAGAGCACTGGACTACCATCCCAAGATCTGGGTTCCATTCCCAGTTATGGTTGAGATATTTCAGTGGTGCCCCAATCCCTTCTTGGGTGCATTTTAGTAGGGCATAAGTACAGTACTCAGTCTGTCAGATGTTAAAAAAAGAATTGGTGTCTATTGCTAAGAGAAAGCTAATTGGCTCCATGTTTCTCTCCATCTTTCCCCCTTTCATCAAGTGATCCCTCCCTCATTAACTCCTTCACCCATCCATGGTGCAAATTACCTCAGTTGTAGTAGACCTTCCCAAATAGCCTGTCAGCTAAACAAAGATGTTTCCTCCTCACCCTCTCCCTTCACCATCAATCATGTTGTCCTACAGAGTTCTTCCTTTCCCTTCCTACCTTCAATACCCAAGTAAGTGTATCTAATAGGGTTCCCTTCTTCTCCTCTACCCTTTCCTTCGTCCAATTGGGTTCCCTTCCCTCCCCTACCTTCCTCCACATTTAACCTCAGGCCCTCTACCAAACATACTTCCACCTTCCATAGTCACCCCTCCCACATCACCGCCCCCACCTGAGTTGATTTATATATATATATATATATATATATATGTGATGGAATTGTAGAGATATTACCTGAAGATGACGTCGAAACCCGGGTTGAAACAAAGAAAAATATGTGGAAATACAAAGTCGTGTTATCATTACAATGTTAACAGATTCCACCAAGTTACGCCTGATACTACCAATTAAAGAAAGGTACTTGTGGGCGAAGTTAAAAACTTAGGAGCCAGGGAAACAAATTAACTTCTTTGACATTTTCATGGACTTTTTCATGAAAATGACTTTTCGGAACTGGTACTGCCCAGTTATCCTGCTGGGTAATTTAAGACATGATGATATAAAATAAGACATGAAGGCATGATGTAGGAAATATGCTCTTACTTAGATTGAAGAACTGATTATGGTCAATAGTGGTGAGAATGTGAATGATTTGATGTGTTTGGTGCTAGAACCTGGCATATTAGTAGAGATGGGCCATTCTGGAAATTACCGTGGTAATTTTTGTAAATTTCCATTGTGTTTTACGTAATTTACCCCAGCCCCTTAAAGTGTACCTTAATTTTCAGAAAAATTCACCTTCAGCTATGAGTTTTTTCATACTGATATGTTCTAAACCTTATTGTAAGCCAAGTCTAAATATTTATATTACCATCTTAATTATAACATTTTTGTGGAAGATTTGTGGGGCTGTCATTTTTACGCTTTGAACTAAAACTTCTCATGTCGAATAAAAGAACGTTGAAATGAATGTGGGCTGCTAAATTTGTTTGTGTGTATATTATTCTTTATTTCTAATGCATTAATATGGCAATTGTAATGGTTTAAATGCCATTAAACCCTTTCTATTGCTCTTGGCTTTCCTATTAAATCCTCCACCAGCTAATAATTGCTGAAAATTGATAATTACTGGAAAATTACTGCAATTACTGTAAATTACCTCAAAAGAAAGTTATGGGAATTTACCCATCTCTACACATCAGAGGGAATGACAATAAATTCAAATGGTCTAAGATGAGGATGGGGAGAGTTTTGCCGTCTGAAAGGAAAACTAGGTGTTATTGATGGGATGATGGGATTGGATTTTTGGGAGGCAACCGACAGGCAAGACCATTTGTGCCATGGGGGACAGGTAAGGAAGGAAGGGTGGATGGAAACCTGGCATTGGCATTAGCCTGCTCTTATTGAAAGGCGCCAAGGGGACCCTGGTTTAATGTCTTATCTGACAGATGGAGTACTGCACTTGAAGTGCCCTCCACAAGACACTGAGGAGAACCTCTTCACCAGGTGCTAATGGTCTCCTAAGACTGCTGACAAGTGGGCGGAGCACCCTGGTGTCCTTGAGGATGATAAATCCATACCAGTGAAATATTCAGGAAACCGGTTCATCATTGCAAATCTTAAGTGAACCACATTAGCCATACTTGACAAGCTCAAATCAGTCTATTTTTCCTGGGAAGCTCACAGCATCATACTGGCAGGCATTGATCCATATCCAAAGCCTTGCTCAGTATGCAAGTTTCTTTGAAACGCTGAAAAAGCTGTGAGTATTAGGGCTTGAGCCTGCAGTTCTCTAAGCTGTGGTAGATGGGAGAGGGCTCGTTTGGTGGTATTCTGGAAGAGAATGAATATCTATGATAGTAGTAGAGTGGAAAATATTAATGATGGTGGCAACTAATATTTTGTGGAATTCCTTTGTTATTTACCAAATGAATCAATTAACCATCCAATTCCTCTGAATTCTTCAGTTGAAAAGTAAAGTTAACTTTCTCTACACTCTTTCACAATTACACTAGCCTCCTCTAGTAAAGAATTACCTGCATACCATCCTTTTCCCTCTTGCTGCGCTGTTTATTATAAAGTGGCCATTTTTAAAAATTGTTATGTAATATAATTTATTTGGTCAGAACTCTCAGAAAGAGTTCAATATTTGAACATTTTATGTAGGCATAGGCTGGTGCTGGCTGTTTTTTAATTTGTGGAAAATTTATCAAATAACCTTGTTTTGAATCCTTAGCAGTTGTTCAGTGATTTAAGTTTGCTCATTTGACGTCTGAGATCAGACTGGGTGATGAGGGGTTTATGTATTCTAAATTCCCATGACTTCCTCCTCCAGCTTAGGAATACACCGTCTTCTCAATCTACTATTTGTTGGAACAGAATCTATCTAATCATTTAGGTGGTTTGGGCAAGATAGTTCCTTAGTCATAATGGAGATCATACGAATCCGGTATCTGAACTATTCCTTTTAATTTCAGCAGCTGTCAGAAGCTTGAATTAAATAAAGTATTTTAACGATGCAATAATATACTTTCATGTGACTGAAATTCTAAATAATTGAATAAAAATTTCTACATAAGCCTTTTACTTGACTCATTTTTTTCGTGCTATAAATTTAAAACTACATTACAGTGGAGGGTTTTTCATGATTCTGAAAAGGTTACTGGTAATTAGTTGATTTATTTTCCAAAATAGTTGAGAAAACATACAAATTACACACTGTCAATTTTTTACGAGACCTAGACGTTAGAAATTCCTTTTTTTTTTAAATGAGGTCTCTCTAGAGTGCATACACGTACCATTTCCCATGTAAAAGGGCTGGTATTTTTCGTCAAATATTTCAGAAAGTAAATCGGTAAGGAGCTAATGTTTTGGTATTTTTGGAAGGATGAGATATTTTTCTTTAAAATGAGACCTAATTCATTGATATGCAGATAATATGATATGTATTTCGCTCAAACTACCTTAATGACTTCTTTTGTGTAAAAAATACTTACACATTGTGGAACAAAATGAGCCGGTAATATTCCACTCTTCTATGGAAGCGTGGAATATTTCCTGCTCATTTTGTCCTCTCTTGCTACTCCAGCTTTATTTCTAATTCAAGTATTGTGACTTCAACGGACATTATTCATTATGGAGATGCATGAATGTGCAAAATTCAAAATACCTGGACTTGGGTCTCATTATAACTACATACTTTTATAGTTGAAATATTAATTCGTTTCTATCAATTTTATCCTACTAATCATATTTTCATGGCCATGGAGATGAGGGAATTGATGAGCTTTAACGTGTGAATTTCACACCTTATATTTGTTCTGGTTCTATTTGCAGGATGAAAGAAGTTGATTGGGTCAAGTACCTTACTACATGGCTTGTGAATGATGCAGCATCGCATCTTAGATTGTTCCGGCAGGCTCGGGCGAGACTCAAAGCTGAGCGAAATATGGCTACACAGTCAGCGCCACAGCAGGCTTCAACTTCATCGCAACTTTTTTCCCAAGCTCCCGGTGCCTCTGGGCCATCACCTCAAGCATCTCCAAATCCCCAGACACAGACCACCAACCCAGGACCAGTGCCTGTGGTTTCAGCCACAGCTGCTAATGACCTTGAAGGAGCCTTCTTTGATCTTGAGCTGGAGATGGAGAAAGATCTTTGTCGAGATACAGTTTGCACTGGGGGTAAAGAATTTGAGGAACGTGAGTAGTGCCTTTAGTTAATCTTCCAGATTTTAAATTACCTGTTTAGTGATACATTAATGTACATTATTCTTTAATCTCTTAACTCACAGAGGGAACTCACATTTAAATACAATTCAAAGGCATTATTTTTCTCTGTGTAGTTCTCAAATGTATGCTTAGTGTTTGAAAAGTGAGTCTTTGTGAATAAAATAGATATATGTATTGGTTTCAAATTCCTTAATAAAAAAACATTGAAAACAGCATGAAATTGACTAAGGAATTCTTCACACATCATGCCTGGAAGTATGTGGCTGTGGAAGGGTTAAAATCTAGTTTTATCCATTAGTTATTCTTCCAAAAAGCATGAATATTCAGTCTTATCCATGTTTTAACCAATTAAAAAGCACACATTTTTGTAGCTTTTCTGTGAATTTGAACGTGTATTAAAATAATGTATGCTAAGGAAGATGATCATGCTCGGTGATTTGTTCAAATTATCATCTGATTATCATTTTTCTCATTCCTTTGTTGCAGAATACATTCGGGATATTGTAGAAGTGCTCCTTTACTTGCTAGTGCCTGCTGAGGACTTTCATTGCAAACCATTGAGATTTCTCTTTCGAGAAATCGTTGCCAATGCACTTCTAGTCCCTTTGCTTCACATGGTATCTGATCCAGATTACATCAACCGTACCATTGTTTGGCTGGTAAGTTGTTTCTTTGAGGCTAACATTAACGAAGACATCAGTAATGAGTTGGTAGTTAGCATGGTTTTTTTCTTCCATCAGTCTCATATTTCTCAGATAAGACAGTGGAGGACATGTTCTCTTTTAATTTGAATGAGGATTCATTGTCCTTCTTATTAAGTGTTGCAATGTGTATTATTGATGCACGTAGTTTATCACAACTATCCAAAATGCAAGTGTTTGGTAAAAAGGCTGCAGTATTACCTTTATCATTACATTTTAAACATTTAGCATTGGTCTTAATATTTCATAGTATCAGGGTGACGATCGTTAGGGAAAACCTGGAATTGTCACAGAATTTGTTTGAAATTTGAGTTTCTGGAAAGGTCAGGGAATCCTCGTAATTTCCAGGGAGAAACTGGAAAAGGAATCCTCGTTATTTTTCTACCCTTACATTTATCGGCCAGTCTTTCCCGCCCTTAATTTCTCCAACTCAAACTAACGTCTGTTGCTGACGTACATGGAATAGGCACCATCAATTCATGGAGTATTCAGTTGTGAGTCTTGTTAGTTGTGTTAAAAATCATGATCACAATGAATTACGCTCATCACAAGGAATGTGAGGCTATGTTGTTCGGAAAATTTTACCTCGCACTTTTCTTAACTTCCAAGACTCAGGTTGAGAAGTAGCTGGAGCACACTAGTACATACATGCTTGCAGTTCTAAAAATGGGAGATGTTGATAAGAAAATTTAAAGCTGCCGTAGAAAATTTCATGTTCATGTGGACAACCGTTAGATTGTGCCATACCAATATTGTCCAAAGCTTTTGAGGCTCGCATCAATGTAGAATACTGTAACTCCGCCAAGTCGATCAAGTACATATGTAAATAGGTAAACAAAGGCAGCGATATGACCATTTTCACTTTAACAAATGCAAATAACAAAGTATCTCATTATCAGATGGGTCGCTATGTAAGCAGCAACGAGGCAATTTGGCGAATCTTTTCATTTACGATCCACGAAAGACACCCCACAGTAATCCATTTGGCAGTTCATCTAGAAAATGGACAATGAGTGTATTTCAATCAAGAGAACGCGGCGAGCAGAGCGGCACAGCCACCGTCGACAACATTAACAAGCTTCTTCTCAGTTTGTCAAACAGATGCTTTCGCTTGCACTTGGCTGTATGCTGAAATCCCACACTTCTGCACATGGAACGCATCATTGAAATTGTTTCGGTGTCGGAAACAAGGAACACCAGTTGAAGGACATCCAAATGTATTTGCTTCAGACGCTCTGGGTCGCATCTACACTGTGCATCCAAATAATGACGAATGTAATTATCTTTGATTGTTGTTAGTGAATGTTCGTGGTCCGACGTCGTTTCAACAACTGAGAACCGTTAATGGACATCTGTGTGCAACTTACCGTGAGGCGTGTCAAACATTACAGTTGCTTGAGATCCATTCACATTGGGATAACACGCTCAAGGATTCTGTCATATCTTCATCGCTGCATCAAATTCGCACTATGTTTGCGATTATCATATCCACATGTTTCCCCTCGAATCCGAGAGATTTGTGGGTGAAATATAGGGACGACATGTCTGAGGATGTTTTGCATCATGTGCGCTGTCAAACTTTAAATCCCACACTACAAATGACTGCAGAAATTTACAATGAGACATTGATCATGATAGAAGACATGTGTTTATTGATGGCGAATAAAGTACTGTCGTGTTTGGGCATGATTTCACCCAATCGTCCAATGCACAATGCATTTTACCATGAGTTACAAAGAACAACAATAAGACACCGAAGCATTAGACGAAGAAGTTCGTATAAATGCTCCGCAATTGAATCGACAACAAAGGATTGGGTACGATTCTTTGATAGAAGCTATGAACATTGGAACTGGTGGAATTTACTTCCTCAATGCTTCTGGAGGGACTGGAAAAAAGTTCCTAATTTCATTGCTTTTGGCGAGGATCAGATCGCAGAATGAAGTTGTTCCAGCATTGGCTTCATCTGGAATAGCAGCGACTTTGTTAGAAGATGGACGAATTGCACATTCTGCCTTGAAATTGCCACTGAGCATGCAAATGAACGAAGCAACAGCTTGCAACATCACCAAAAACAGCGCAATGGTGAAGATTCTACAGGTATGCAAATTGATCGTTTGGGACAAGTGCACGATGGCCCACAAGAGGTCACTGGAGGTGCTGGATAGAACGTTGAAAGATCTTTGAGACAACCAAAACATTTTTTGTGGAGCCATGATTCTGTTGTCCGGTGATTTTCGTCAGACTCTTCCAGTTATTCCCCAATCAACTGCAGCTGACAAACTAAACGCGTGCTTAAAATCATCAAATTTTTGGAGGCATGTGAAGACACTCCAATTGACGACTAACATGCGAGTGATTTTGCAACAAGATCAAAGTGCAGATGTGTTTTTGAAGCAATTGTTAGCCATTGGTAATGGGAAAGTCGCAGTTGACACCTTGACCGGATTCATCACATTACCCACAGATTTCTGTCACTTGACAGACTTGAAAGAGGAGCTTATTCAGCGTGTTTTCCGGATGTAGCGCAAAAATTGAATAACCATAATAGGCTGAGCAAATGAGCAATATTGGCGGCGAAAAACGAAGATGTCGATGATCTCAACGCGACCATTCAAAATTTTCTTCCAGGACTGTTGTTTTACTTCAAATCAGTCGACACAGTTATCAACCAGGATGATGTAGTCAACTATCCCACAGAATTTTTGAATTCGCTGGAATTGCCTGGACTACTACCTCACAATTTGCCATTAAAAGTAGGTTCAATTATATGTGGACCCCAGAAGTCAAGGGGTCTAAGTGACATTTAAAAAAAACAAGTTATGTACAGGAATGGGGCGTGAAAATATAAATCTTTTAGGTGACAAAGGGATCCAAGTGATTTTCTTGACAGGTGATGCTATCTAGGGTAATGCCTCTTAACTATTTAGTGGGTTGTACCAAACATTTTCAACTTTGACTTAAGTTTTCTCAAAACAACGATTTTGTTACTTAGACCCCTTGACTTCTGGGGTCCTCATATAGGAGCTGAGGTTTTGGCAAGGACAAACATGGAAATTGGTGAGTGGGTGTATTGAATTCAGGTGATTGGTAGCCTTGGAGGGGAGGAGGGTTAGTGGGATGAGTGCACATATGTGCTTTAGGATTTCGATTGGAGCTTGGGGAACTGTTTTTCATCTCCAACGCAGAATGCAGGATTTTGCCTTAGTGCCCTGATTTGCTGCCTTCGAATGTCCTCATAGTCTACTTGCAGCAACTGCTATTTAAGCAAGAGGGGACCTGGTGAGGGGACTATAGTGGCACCAGGTTGTGGCAAAAGGAATAGTGTCTCACAACTTTTAGAGGGACTAAGGTGGGAGTCCCTAGAGACTCAGGCTACATGCTAGGCTTAGGTTGCTTGATAAATTCAGAACTGATATTTTTCAGAACGACTTAGAGAATATTATCATGACTCCTCACTACATCTCTAGGTCTGACAGATGCGATAAAATAAGAGAGATACGCTGCCAAACAAATAGGTACAAAAACTTTCTTTCTGCAAACAATAAGCGACCACAATAATAATTGAGCTCCACTAAATACACTCCTATAATACATGTCACCATTTCATCTCCAAAAACCTTGTACCTCACACGGCTGGTGACCTAACACCCCATGCCACATGCCCATTCGGTGGCTCGCAGGGTATTATGTAGATGTAAGGTTCAGGCAGAAGTTGCTGGCAGGAGACACTGAATATTGGAGGTTGCTGGAATTTTCATATTGTAGTTGGCTTGACAAGTGTTGTTAGTTAACAATGTTGGAGTGTGAATCTCATACGTGCTTCGGGCAAGTCTTTTGGCTAAGTCCAGAGAGTAAAGACTGCAGAGGGGAAGCTGTTCAAAGGGGGAAATTGAACAAAGAAAGGGGGGTATGCCAAAAAAAATGCCACGAAGGTAGTTCTGATGTCTTAGCTTACCTTTGTTTACTTGGGTTCATCAAGGCCTACAATATAATGAAATTACCTGGGAATCAGTCATGTATCCATGGTCTCCAGTTTTCTGTAGCTTTTTGCTTGCCTTTGGGAAATAAAGTGAGGGTTGTAAGTAGGGATGGGCAGATCCAGGTTTTTTTTTGGATCCAAATCCGGATCCTTCATTTCGGGTCCCGGATCTCAGTTCTTATTTTCGGATCCTTGGATGTATACAAGGGTATATACAGTTCACAAATGATAATAGAATTTAAGCCTTGGAGACTTTATTGAAAATAAACATCAAGTGTAAAAATGTTAAACTTAAATATTAAAATAAAGACAATGTCGATGCCACAATAATACTAATCCTTGATTGTTGTCACGTTTATGCAATGACTGTTGTCATACCACATCTTGAGAATTGATTCTTGAGAATAATGAGATGGATAATAAAGGGTGAATTTGATTTAAATTCAGCAAAACCCGGTTGTCGAATGAAGTACATCATCAGCATTCTATTTGTTCGGCAGAAAGCTGCCGATAGCTGACGACAGCCGGCACTTCAATCGCTTAAAACTCTGTGATGCATATCAGATTTACTGTAGTATTTGGATCCGATATCAGTATCTCATCCCATGTAAAGATCTGCAGATCTTTGGATCCGCAGATCCGATCCGACCATCCCTAGTTGTAAGAATGCCCTTTACTTTGCTCTCCTTTCATTACTTAGGTGTGGGTGTTTTTTCTATAGTTGTACCAATTCTTTCCTTGGTCCCGCAGTATTCTGTTTTGGTATTTTCCTCTCTTGAATACATATGTCACTGTTTGAATTTTGTGAGAAATTCTTGTCTCTTTTGTTTTTAGTGCAGCAACATCCCTTTCACTAGTGAAGCATTCCTGACTGCTATTCGCACAACTGACTGTGTTGGAGAGCTCCATGCTACTCGTGAGATGGTTTCCAAAGAAGTGGCAATTTTAGTGAGTTATGCTCAGCTCTATGTTGAATTAACTGCTGTTTTATTTAATGACTGTGACTTGGAGATCCCATGTGGTTGAATTTATTATTGAAGCAGAATTGCTCTTGAAATGAATTTAAATTAAGGCATTAGTAGTAGCCATAGGAGTACTTTATTTTTTTACTATATGGGAAGTATCTTATTAATATGTACTCCTATGAAATATGCTTACATTTTAAATGGAACCCTAGACATTGTTATTTTGTTGCTTTGGTGATTCATTTTGCTCGTTATTCTTTTAAAATTTTACTTTCCTATTTCTTTTACTATCATGTGTATTCAATACATACTGATGCCTCATTCCCTTATAGATTTCTTTCTTAGATTTTTGGATATCCATATGTAAAATTTTGATAGTTTTAGTGGTAGTTCACCCTACCTGATATTGATATTGATTTACTTGATTAGCAATTTTGCTTATCTTACCACATTTTATCTGACTATTTTTTTTTCTCCTGTCATTAAAATATAATTCCGGAAGGAAAATTCATGGGTGTGAAGTCCAATGTACATCTATGGAGTTGATATCACTTTTGGAAGATTCAGTGGTTTTATGAAACGTGGAAAAAAACTCTGTAAATGTTGCTGATGTAAGGCCATTTGTCAAATTTAAACTTCATGTCATTCTTACTTGCAAAGTTCCATTTTACAGATATAATATAAATTCGTATACTACTTAATAATGAATGGTCCATTTCATTGCACTGAAATGTGTAATGTGATGGTAGGTGAAGTACCTTTGTGAAGTTGTGACATATTCTAAGAATACCTTGCTCCATAATGTTCGGCACTGTTTTAATATAACTGGCCGGTTCATCAGAGGTTGCAGCATCATCATCAGAGTTTCATGGACTTGAACTTGTAGTCGAACTATAATGATGCTGTGAAATGAAAACTGGCCAGTAATACTGGAACATTGTGGAGATTTATGAATTTTTTAACTGAAATATTTGTGACAACTATGTGTTTCATTATGCTTTCATTTAATCCCTACCTGTCACCGTGGCCTCATACATGCATACTCTGCAGAGCTATTTTCTCTCAGGAATTCTTGGCCTGTCTGGCCAATATTCCTCTTCATGGATATAGCAGAGAATGCAGGAGTATGGGCCTTAATGCCTGTCATACTTCTAATTAAAGGACTTTACTCTTGTATTAGTTGAATATTTGCTAATTAGTTGACTAACTCAGTTGGTAATTTCCTTATTTTACCATTTTCTCCAACAGAGATCTCGTGATTCTGGTGGTGATGATGATATAATAGTGAAGCAACAATTAAGTAGCCTGCTTTATATGAAAAAGGTGATTGAAACTCGATTGCACAGACTTCAAGAAGGTTTAGAAACAGATTCTGCAGGTAGGTGGTGAAGGGGATATGAATCTTTTGATCAGTTATTGCCTGAAAAGTTATTGCTATCTGTTTTCACTGGTAATATATTAATGTTCTATTAGTAAATACATTTGTCATCCCTATTTAACCAGCCCCTTGAATTTATATTGTGACATAATTGTGGTAACCTAGCATTAGTTTTAATCACACTTTACTTTAAATATTAGTTTTGGTATCATCTTTGATTTAATTTCATGTTCTTGTTCATTTCAGGACTGCCCACATCATTAGACTGGAACCATCTGATTGCTCCTGGATCAAAGCTATTTTGTTTACCTTTGGATTTGGTTTTGAAGGATAATGTAGCCTTGTCATATTTCATTGATTACATGACGAGTATTGGTGCGCAAACTTACCTGTATTTTTACTTGAATGTTGAAGGTAAGTTCGAAAATAGTTTTTTAAATTGAAATATATGAATACCATATTGTTGAATATATGATCAAATATGTATTGAGTGATGCCGCACAAACTCAACCAAGGCCGTGGCTCGACCATCTCCAATTTTCACGATTGTTGGCACATAGCAAGAATACAATGAGGAATGACGATTTGGCAAATATTAGCCTTCTGTAATAATAAATGTCAATATTATGACACTTCAAATACAGTTGAGCACCCCTAATCCGGAAATCCCTTATCCGGGAACACCCGTAATCCGGCAATATTTCCAAGGCGTACTTTGCGGAAAACAAACTTTTTTGCCGAATCATTTACTTCGTAATTACTGAAACTGTAACCCATTCTAACAAAAATTCTCCCATTCAAGTACGAGTATCGGAAGATTTTTTTACATACAATGTTGTCTATATTACTTATTGTGCGCAATGAAGGAGTTTATTCAGCAAATTGAAGACATCACTACATTGTATGTCGTTGCCGAGACCCGAGTGTGTGACGTCACGGAGTGGACAGTGTCTTACCTTGCGTGGCGCGCGCATGTTTGCTGTACCGAGTGTTGACGGCACGACGTGGACAGCAGACAGCGCATTGAATCGTATTAAACACAGTGGAATAAGGATTGCAAGGAAAATTGGAAGCGATGTAAAATTTTTACTTATCTACTGTATATACTCTTTGATGTCCAGCAACACGTTTATATGTTATACGCATTCCTTTCACTCAGCCGTTTTGCGAGACTACTGGTTGACTGATTTTGTTTTTGTGAATTTTGAAGAAGTTTATTTCTTTTTTTTTTTTTTTTCGAATTACTTGTCGAATATACAGAATTTATTCAAACTTAATTGAAGTTGTTATAATTTATCGAATTCTCTCATTAAAAATATTGCGGACCCCATAATTATGCTGGTTACTACCACAGCACCCGTAGTCCGGCAAAATCCCTAATCCAGCATCGCTCGCGTCCCGACCGTGCCGGATTAAAGGTGCTCAACTGTATCACAAATTAGCACAAATTTGGCACGGCGCAGCTTTACTAACCTGAGTTTTGTCCTGATCTGATACTAACCTGAGTCAAACAGCAGGTGATTAGTAAATCTGCACACTGCAGCTTTACTAATCATCTGCTGTTTGAGTCAGCAAAGACAAAATGTCTTCAATGTATAGATCTGTTAGTTTTATGTATGGAACCCAACGTTAGTATAAACAAACATCTATAAATTGAAGACGTTTTGTCTTCGTGGACACGAACAGCAGATGATGTGCTGAAGATACATTTCTCCTCCCACCTTCATTTGGGTAGAAGGGGAGGTTAGAAGGAATTACTTATGTACTACTGCTTCTCTTGGATCTTCAATGCACGGCGTATGCGCAGGTGACCCACATAACTCTCCAACGTGTCATGTTCACAGTGGGTGCACGCATAGCAGGACAATGTTTGCCCGATCTTTTGTGTGTTTGACGAAATAACCCACCAATTTTATTTTTGTTTTAGAAAGATAAGGGTTTAACATTTTCAACGCGGCAGTAACTTTTTTAACATTTGCCTGTGACTGAATTTTGTTTCTTTTGTTTTAGATTGTTTTGGTCTCCTTATGTACGGATTATTCATTAAAAGTTGCAAAAAAAAATTTTTTAAATTGAAAATTGCAATTTTAAAGTTTACGAGGATCGTCGTCCGCAGCCACGGGATAGCACTGCCGTATTGCAATGCGTGGTTGCATACCAATGCCCAATTTGCGATGACTTTTCCTAGTTGCCGTTTGCGACGTTTTATCTGTAATCTGTCACGTCAATTGAATATTAATTGAGGCATACTGTAAATATAAATTAGAAAGAACGTTGATGGCTTTGGAAAATACGAATTTCTAAGTCTTTGATCTAGAATTACATTGCATAATAACCTTTTTTAATTCAACTTTTTGAATTTCGATTTGAAGGACCCAGCAAGGAAAAAATCTTTTGATTCTAGGCACAGAAGGGAATTTATGACCAATAGAAGTGGAAAATTCGAATTATTAAATTATTTTTTCCACATGAACTTTACGGCCGCATCTTGAAAGCAGCCATCCACCCATCCATCCTCCTGCCCTTACGTCTAAGTGACTCCACCATACTCCATGAGCTCCATTTTCCCCAATATTTTTGTTACTCCGTTCTTTACCTTCCAAAATGAATTCCTGCTAAAATGAAATTGGAAAAACATAATCACTAAGAAATGTGTATCAGTGTTTTCATGAACAAAAGATTTATTTTATGAATGGGACAATATTACACAAAACACCGCTTTGAATTATATCAATATGCATACCTACTAATTTTTACATCAAAATTAAATTTTAGCAATATTATAATTTACATTGAAAATAATAAAGGACTGATTAAGACACTGAAGGAATACTCTTTATACCATTATAATACACGTCAATAATGCACAAAAAATAAGTACATTTTTTAAACATAACATTATTACATTATACGTGTTGTTAACATTTTCATTATTTTCTACAATTAAGAAAATTACACAAAAAATCACGTTAACATTATATTAATTGAAATACTAATTAAGTCACAATAAAATTTTGAGAATATTGTATTAAAAATTGAAAATCAAAACTGCATTAATTTTACTCTTTACCGGGTTATAATGCATATCCTAATGTACTAAAAATAATTCAATTTCATAAATAATATTTACTTGAAGCATGTTAACGACATTTCTCAATCTTCTGAAATTAACATTGAATATTTTTGTGATATTCAACGAAGCAGGGCTTGTAACAAAGAGATTGGCATCCCTCACAGGCGGGGCAAAAATATGCTGTGTCCTTCCTGAACCCTCTAGACCTACAGTGTGTGCATCGTCGCTGAGGGACACGTTTTCTTTTTTTGTCTATGTCATATGTCTCCAGAAAACCCTTGGACAATCCAAGGAACTTGGAGGTTAGGCTGGGAGAGGAACGAGGAATAGGTTCGGAATAGGTAGGACTAAGAAGTATTCTAATGACAGACAGGCAGAAATCATGGAGAGGAATTTTAGGGTGGGTTTTGCAGAAGAGGAAAAAGCTATTAACCAAAACGAGGTGAAGTATGTGGATGCCCAGTTTCTTATACCATCTCAGAGTCTTGCGCTCAATGGGATAATATGACATCATTTGTTCGTGATGATCGATGCCACTCATTGACTCGTTGTACCGAGCAATGGCCTCCGGTTTGGAAGTGACGCCACCTCCTCATCGGCGATGGACATCGACCAGGCCACCCTCAAATTCTGAGCAGATCATCAGTACATCCCGCTTATCCTTCCACTTCATCATGCAGACTCCTTCGGAACTGAATACATCCACTATCTCCCTCTGTTTTAGTTTTCTCGCAAGGACATGAGGTGGTTTCCCCTTCCGATTAGATTTAAGAGTTCCTGTACAATAGGTACTCCGCTCAAGCAAGCAGTGGGCCAAGTCAACACTGTTGTAATAATTATCCATGAAGATTGATCGCCCAGAATCTAATCTTTCCTCCATCAATTTCTATACAACATTGTCAACATGTCCCGGTCCGCCTACATCAGAATCGGAGGACCCAGTATAAAGGAGAAATCTTAAAACTAATCCAGAAGGTTCAGAGAGCATGTAAATTTTGATACCATACCTATGTCGCTTACCTTTCATATAAATACGAAAGATAAGACGACCCCTCCAGAGAACCATGGATTCATCTATGCTCTATGCAGTCTTTGAGTTGGAGTCACAATATCATTCATTGTTCCATGAAAAATATCAATCAGGGGCCTTATTTTGTACAGTCGATCAGACGGTTGTGGCTCACCACGACCAGTATTACTCGCAAAAAGCAGAGCTTGCATGATCGCGGCGAACCTGTCCCTGCTAATGCATTTCCTTAAGCAAGAAAAATTGAATAGGGGGTCTACACTCCAATAATCAGAAATTCTACTCAATGGGCATGCACCCCTGTGGAAGAGAACCCCCAAAAACATTAAAAGTTCTACCGATGTGAGCGGCTTCCATTTCGTTATTCTTGCTCTAGGAAATACATTAGCAGAAATTAAAATGTCTGTTTGTCTCCGTTACTATCAAGTCAACCATGTCATCTGTCATGAGTAGGTCAAAATATTTCCTGGGATCGTCCCCTGGGTCTTGTGTTTTGAGGCCTGGGGTGTCAGTGAAAGGGAATTCTGGGTGGGTTGGTCTTTTGTCCTTCCACGTATATGTCCTTGTCGCAGTTCTCGTCATGAGGGGAGGGGATTGAGGTCTTTCCTGCCACCCTAGAGGGCCAGAAGAGGAAGGAGAAATATTTTGCCCTCCAACTGAGGGATCACCCACCTTCCCGCCTTGATCTTCTTCGTCCGCTGAGGAACCCCACTCCATGTCCCTGAAGGAAGAATCCTCGCTGTCCTCATCCTCCAATTACAGAAGTTCCGCCAACTCCTCTGAGGAAAACACCCTTCAAGAAACGACACTCTTTTCTTCCACCCTTTTCCTCTTTCTTGGTGGTGGAAGGAGTGACCTTGAGGTCGATGGCTGCGGACTCAGGACACGAGAAGGGGTGTCAGGGGGTTGGCGGCTTTCTTTGGACTTTGAGGGACTGGGATCAACGGGGGAGGTTGGAAGGGATGGTTGTGGAATGAGTTGGGAGTCAGAGGATGGTGGGGCAATAAAGGGGCTTTTTGCACCCCGCTTCCCTTTTTTTGGGACCCCTTTGCCCGGTAATCCCTTCCCTTTCCCATCCATCTGGCTACTCGAACCTCCGCGTGTTTTAACCATTCTGAAAGCATAAATGTTTTTAAAAAATACACATTGTTGGAGCTGTGAAGTACGTGTTTTTATGTATACAAGAAAAGAAAAACATTGTAAGTAATTAAATCATTGAGTCAAGTTTTCAAAATTACGTACCTTACTGCCAAAGCACATGGAAGTAAAGGACTTGGAAAGTTTCTTCAAAATTTTACTTTCTCTTGTTGCTATAAATAGGAGAAAAAGAAGCAATATCAGCAGTTAAAAGTTGATCCAAATCAATAGCAGTACATGTACTAAATTTACAATAACAATAGACGCAGATGATGGTATATATTTAGCGAATGTTATAAGGCAAATATTTAAGAAAAAACAGCTGGAATATTATATTCCAAGTAATCAGCTATTAAAAATAAAGTCCAGTAAAACGTTTGTTAATAACATGCCCCTGGTATATTTATATGGAGAAGTATAATTATACAGCCAGGAATGCATTGTAATGCTTAGCATCAGTCCACAATAAAATAATGAGAGACTATCCAAACGGAATAAGTTACACAATTTAGATAATGTAACTTTTTTAATATTTACTATTTTTTACTATTTACTGTACAAATGAATGTATCTTAGATTGTACCAGAAAATGAATGGAATTACAGCAGGTTCCTTTTCCTGTTCAGTCATTCAGACAATCATACAATTTTCCGCTTTACATGGTTCAATTTTCCTCATGAAAGAATTCATACATTCATTTGTACAAGAAAGTGTACCATGTAAAGTAACCTTAAGGATGTTGATTGTTAGTGACAAGCATTCAGGAGTCATTGGAGTGGTAGTTAGGTCAAACTGTTGCAGTGGAAGAGCAACTAGTCTGGTTCTGTCTGTTGCTGGGCCTTGCAGTATGAAACTTATGGAGGCATAGTGCTGTTAATACTTTCACTCACTGCCTTCCTAAAGTAGTAAAATGATATTTATATTTCTTGTTGTGAAAAAAAGCCTAATTAATGCATCTGAAGTGCGCTCTGTTATTGAAATAGATTTTTTTAAACTGAGGCTTCAAAAGTTGTGATTATGGTTAATATTGGAAGTATATTTTGAGAAATATAGTAGTTTCCTCAATGTATAGGTTTACACTTGATAATTACCTTTGATTAACATTAAATATTTTTTGTTGCGGCTAAGAATCCTCTGGAATGGGTGAGCGCAACCCACTGGTATGAGTGTACTGGATTGGGCATTCCTTTTTTGGTCAGTGGGTCAGATTGTATAATAACACTTGTGATAATGTGTATCACAACTTAGGTACAGCTAGTGGGCCTAAGAAATCCTCTGGTAGGCTAGGCTTGGCCCACAGGTTATCCTTGCCTTTCCTAGCAAATCATAGAAGTAAGTACCTGTATTCTTTTGTGTTACTGTCAATTTTAAGAGTTAAATCTTTATCTAAATCATGTTTAAGATGTTTGGAAATGCTCTTCAATCTTTTGAATTTCAATTTTGAACCTAGCTTCTGTGTATGGCCCATAAGTAGGTCTTTTTTATATCTGTATTAGTTCCTTATGCATTCTTTAGACCTGAAAATTTTATCTTCCTTCATTCAAAATGTGTTGTACTTACAATGATACACTGTGGGAAGCACACAGCCAGTTATTTTTTATATTTTATACCTATCAGGATGGAGGGTATCAGCTGAACAGCAAATGTCTGACTTAGAGCTTCAAAAAATTAAAAGTTCACAAGACCAAAGTGATATTATCTCGCAAGGTAGCACAGAAACTTTACAAGTGCCTACAAGCAAAGTTCAGCCATACCAGAGTCATCCTCAAGGTCATGTACTGGAGAATATGAGAGAGGCAGCTTTAAGTATTTATGACCAATACCTGTCTGAAAAGGTGGGTTTTTTTCTTTATTATTTAAGTTCTTTTTTTTTTGATTTTTCAATTTTTTTGCATGTGGGGCTAATTTCAAACATTAGCTCATATTCTTGCACTGTAAAAACGCTTATGAAGTTATTAAAAGTATTCTTGTATTCATTGGATTATTTACAGTGTTAATACTCACAGATTAATCAGCTGGTTGGATCTGTTACAATTTATTTTTAAATTGTTGAAAAGTGAGGTGCTGTTTTAAGTTGCCTGACACTGTACCATATAGAATCGTGTCTTGTTCAGTCTTGTTATGTTGTTTATGTTGAATTATGCTCACTTTGATAATGCTATCTTGTCTATTTTGTCTTTGTAATTTGGAAATACGTAATTGTTGTTTGAGTGATGAGATGTATTACTATTTGATTGAGAAGTGTAATGCGTGGACTATGTCATGAAGAATATATTTGTGATTTGTGCATGTGCCACCAACAAACTTGACTTTCATTCATTTACCAACAGGCATCTCCAAGGCTACGCTTTGATGAGTCAGTTGTTCGTCGTTTGGCCCAGCAGCTAAGGAGTGAATGCCCCAGTGAGACTTGGTTTGATGAAATACAGTCTCTTGCCTACGAAAAACTTCAGGTAAGCTGATATCAATCATTAGGTCCATTTATTTTTGGTATTTTCATTTCATTAGGGTTGTTAAAAAAGTTGAAGTCTTCAAATTTTTCATGCCACCCCCCAATTCAATTATCTCAATATATTATCTCATATAATAGCTAGATATTATCTCAATATGTATACTCTGGATTTCATATCAAACACATTTAAGTACTGAGCATTTCCTTTGTTATAGGCTACACAATGATTATTTTGCATCCTCCAAGGATTATAATGCAAGCTGAGAAAGGGCTGGGCTATTGTGAGGGTGTTTTCTATTCGTTGGCCTCAGAGACAAGGATAGTCAATATTCACTTTTGTGCTTAAAGAAGTGTATAGCGATACTTTTATTACATTCATATGCTAATCCAGCATTATTAGAGGACACAGTGCTGAGAGATAGACTGTCATTTCTAATTTAAATGAAGTTTTTTGACTGACTGTGGTGTCTGCGTTCTCCATTGTGATGGGAAATTAACGAGAAAGGATAAATAGTCGATCATTTGCAGATAATAATGTCGTGCCAATGGACATGGTGTGATAATCTACATGATCAAGGTCAAAAGGTTTTTTGTATCCTTCTAGGTTCCTGAGGTGGGTTGGGATTCAGCAGACCGATTGTGGAATACATTTTTCTGTGGAATCCTAATCCATTATGAAACACTTTGTGGAGACCACTTTGTAGTTTGGCACTGGGTTTTCTTTATTGCAAACTATTGATGAAAACACATAATTTTTGGCTTATTTTCTTTTCAATTTTCATTAAAAGAGCACTAATTCAGCATTAAATACTGATACTAGGTCGTACTCATGGGGTACTACTTCCTTATCAAAAATAATCCTTAGTAACACAGCTGACTGGCCTGTTTTTAATGGTTCACATGATACCAACTGTGAATCTCTTGTGATTTAGCTTTCATAGTGATGATGAAAAAAACTTTCCCTGAGTAGTAACATAGCTTAGATAATGGGAAATCTGATTAAGGTAGGTTTAAATGAAAGAGATTAAAAGTTTCTCATTTTTTACTGGCACAGGCACCTCCCTAACGCCTTGTGCAATTTCTTTCTTCATCTCAGAATATGTACTGGGTCCTGTCATTAAATCTTATTCTCATCTTTCATCTTTCAGGGCTACCCAATTTCCTTCCCTCTTTCAAGACCCTCAGCATCCCCTCTCCCCTCATTACCTGTTCCCACCATCTACTCTGCCTCCGCCTGATATTCTTCAGAAGTTTCCTCTCCGCCCTCAGCACTTTCCCCATTCTCCTCCTTATCCACATCTCAAATGCCTGCAATTCTATCTCATCAAATTTCCTCGAAGACCGTGTTTTTGCACCGTACAATGCTGTGGACTCTGCGTCTCCATATTAAATCTTTTTTTGAACTTTTTCTTTAAAACGTCTGTGGTTATATCTTACAAAATATCGCAAAAGAAATGGGTTTAGGCTCGAATTTTTGGTAGTTATCCATCGTGGAAATATTTAAAAAACTTTATTAACTCTCATTTTAACGCTTTATTAATAGGACCTGGATTTCGACTCTTGGTCTCATCTTTGGGTGGAAATGCAACTTCGGTTTTAGTTTTTTCCCTTCCATGAATTTGAATTGACACTAAAATCAAAGTTTTATTTTCATCTGAAGATGACACAGTGCCCAAACCTGGGTTGTGTTAATGAAATTTGACGAAATTATTTTAATTTTTCCATCACGAAGTTTTATTGTCAAATGGTTTTGAGTCGTCAAGTCTTGGATTTTGTATATGGTTCCATTTTAATTCACCTTTCTCACCCATTTCATCTAGACGGATGAACGATTCCTTCCATCATTCCGTCGCTCTGCCAGTTACATCAGGTTGCTGGCAGAACTTGATCTCTTGAAGGAGCCTTCGCGTTCCGACGAGGAGGATGACTCGCAGTCCCTCGAAGATGAAGCATCTGCATCGTCGCTCTCGGGTGGGGATGCGGCATCAGTGTCCTCCCTCGATGTGACATCTGCCCCGAGCACCGAAACCACTCACCACAACCACAGGCGGCAGGGAAGTGTCGGCTCAATCCCCACATCATCCATTTCCTCCTCTCTTCCACACCGTGCCATGGCCCCAAATCATAGACGTCAGGGTAGTGGGGGTTCGATAAATTACCCCCTGCCTGTCTCCCCACTGACATTCAACCAGAAGCCCTCTGTGGACAGTGGTGTTAGTGTAAATATCCCTTCAAGTGTGGGGGATTCAGTGTCTCCTGCACTAATGGCAGTGGGGAATGACGTGAAACCAAGACTGAGCCGGCTGAAAAGTGGTGAAGTGCATCATGGATCTTCAGAAGCTCCACCAATAAGTAATCAGTCTTTCACCTTACTTGCTGAGATCATCGAAACTGGTGAGTGTTGCCCAGGCTTAATCTCATTTGTTATAAAATAAAACTCTTGTCTTTTGTCACTTGGTTGTATTCCATTGATAACAAATATTTTTTTAATTCGCACAATTTTTACAATACCACGTACATAAATGAAACAGATGTGACCAGGGTTTTGATGAATGGTCATCATCATCAGGTGATACTTTGTAAAAACGTCTCTCTGCATACAGTTCTCACAGCTGGTGAGGCAGGTAGTGGGGGTTTTGAGAAGGTTGGTGATTGGTTGAATGAAGAGAGAGCGGATTGTCGTTCAATGACCATGGGTTGAGTAATTACGTGGAGGTGAGAGGGAGGGGATTTTGTGAAGGAGAATGGGAATGGGAAGCAGCTGCATTTAAAATTGGGAAGGAGGCAGGGAACAGATTTTTATTTCTAAGACTAACTTCAGGGTTGAACAATCTCTTTAAAATCTCTAATTGTTCATGAGAGTTGAGCTTTCATCTGTCGTCATACACCTGTAAAATATCAAAATCACTGTTATGGTCGAGGTCTATCAAATGTTTAGCTAAATTACTTTTATTGTCATATTTACGTAAAAAATGTTCCTTGGTTCTTGTATAAAAGTTTCTCGCTGTCTGCCCAATGTTGACTCCAAGACAATTATGTATTTATGTGGCATTGTAAAGCTCATTTATTATGTAAGATAATGTGGCGTTTTACCCTTTCTCTACCAGAGAATCCCAGTTTGGTGCTACTGAGACGTCAAAGGCCATTTTCATACGTCATTATGCTGTAGTTTTTAGATTTTCAAATGCATTTACTATTATCATAATTCATATCAAAGGTGAAGTAATTTTTCAGTATAAATTTTTTAAGAAAAAGTATAATATGCATACTAATGTTGTGCTATTGTTATAAAGACATATATTGGTGGAAAAAGGGGCTTTTAACTTCCACAAATAGCCCCTGTGTTGAAATTATTCTACTTAAAATCCCAGAAACAAGATAAAAATGATACAAATGAAAAAAATGCACTATTTGCTCGCCGCTGCTAGGCAGTCTGCAGTGAATGTAGAGGGATGGGCTCCTCAGAAAGCCACTCAAAATCTTATGCAAGTGATCTTAGTTTTACCCTCGGCCCATTAAATGCTGGTAGATTTTTGAATGCATTCTCAAATAAAGTAGTGTACCATACAAGTCTTGGTGGTATTTATTCAATTAAGCATAATTTTTCAAAGATTATATAAGCGTTTCTGAATTGGATGCTGGATTTAGATTCATTGTGATGGTACTATGTATTATTAATTTTTTTCAAAGTGGAAAAAGGGGCTTTTAACTTCCACAAATAGCCACTGTGTTGAAATTATTCTACTTAAAATCCCAGAAACAAGATAAAAATGATACAAATGAAAAAAATGCACTATTTGCTCGCCGCTGCTAGGCAGTCTGCAGTGAATGTAGAGGGATGGGCTCCTCAGACAGCCACCCAAAATCTGATGCAAGTGATCTTAGTTTTACCCTCAGCCGTATAGCCCTAGGAAGTATCAGAATGGTATCCCTGAATAAAGGTAGAAATTGGAGGAGGGATAGGAAGAAGGAAAGGACAAAAATCAATATTTGCTCTCTTATAGTGCCTCATCGTATTGCTGAGTTCGTTTTACACTTGTTTTTCCAAAAAAAAAATCCATAATTTTTTAATATTTTATTGCAATATAATAATAACTAAATTACAATAAACCTTGCATAAACCTCAAATTTAATGAATTTAATGCTTAAAAATGCTGCTTTTTTAGATACATATATGTATATGAAAAATTTTTCAAATTGTGGCCTGAAGTCTGTAAATTAAAAAAAATTTGGATCTTTATCAGTTCAATGTCCTTGCTGTTGGGGTTGTTAACCTGAATATAATTATTTATTTGTTAGTGTAAAATTGTGAGTGTCCTCTTGCCAATGGGTTATTATTTTTTCTGATTCTGTCAACAGGTTTGTATAACATGTAAATCCATTGTTGTCATCTTTGTCTTTCAGGTGTTGTGAACGATCGAGGGAAGACTTACGGCATTTATGCTATTCATGTAACCAAGCGATATGAATCTGGTCACGAGGAAAAGTGGCACGTTTACCGACGCTACTCAGACTTTTATGACCTGTACCAGAAGATAAAGGACAGGGTTAGCATGATAGTATTTTTTTGCTTTTTGTGTTGAATTTTGAGTTAAAAATTTCATTTTTTGTTCATTAGCTGACTGTTAATTATTTTTTTCTATCGTGTGCTGATGTACTGATTTTTTTCTTTCTATTCTTTTGTAGCACACAGTTAAATGTGCATTGGTGATTATAACTATTTTATTAGCTAAATAGATATTCTGCTTTTTGAACCTTTATCAGTGTGGAATCAGTGGTTTTTTTAAAATTGGAGCTTCAACTTAAACGTTGTGATACTGATTGGTTTAGCAATTCAAAGCTTAGTATTTTTTTGATTGTTTGTTTGAGTGATTCTGATCCAGTGTGTGTTTCAAAATTATTTTCAATTAAACACTTGTATTTTATTTCTCTTGCTGCTCATCTAGTGCCTTGTAGCAAAAATCCATCTCTATTGGGTCTGTTGCTCATAACTTTCTTAAATGCCATTGAAATAACTCAGGATGGCCTCCCCTTCTTAAAGTCCTTAAAAATCGGGTACTCTCCTTGAAAAGTGTGGCCATTCTCCTTGTTGTTTTACATAATTTGCGATTATCTCCTTAATTTTTTCTGAATCAAAGTGATCCTTTGCAGTTTAATGTCCAGCTCCGCTTGGAGGTACATTTCCGAGCTCCTAAGCCTTATGTTGAATGTCTCTCAACACATAATATAACGTTTATTGATTCTATGTAGCATCATATGTTATTTTTATTCTTTTTACTTAAATGTGGAATCTTTAGGTTACCAAAAAGTTAAGCACCTGAGCTGGGGTAACCGTACAAAGCGATTGTTCATTACATAACCAAAAGTCATGCATTATTGCTGTTTAAATGATAAAATTCAAATGAATATTAAACACCTACTATCTTTATTATTTGCATTTAGATAATCCCAAATATATTTTTTAATATCTACTCAATATGATTAATATCATATAATAATATTTTTCTATTTCTTTGAGAAATCTTTAATATTTTTTCTGCTCTTACATATGCAGATAGTTAGTTTTAGAGTTTAGGAGAATGATAAATAAATCATCTTTGAGATAATTGCAATGATGCCTAAGATATCAGTCACATACCATCCGCTGTGGTTTCAAAATACTTAGGCAATTTTGGGCTATTTTCAGAAATCTGTGCTATTGGTCTAGTGTACTATTGTATCTCATGCTACTTTTCCTGTTGTTTCATATTAGTAAGAGGGATAACAGACCAAAGAAAAAACTGCAGGCCCCCACAAATTTCTTAGGAATAATTTCAACTATTGAAATTACTGCACTGCAAGAATTTGGAAAATTTATCTGCACTCTAAGTAAAGCACAAATTGGTTCTGTTTTTGTAGTACCCTTCCCTGTCCCACTTGTAAGGATCCAGGTAGCTATAGTTCCCTGAAACTAGAAAACCTTGTGATCTATTTACCAAACTTGATGTGTCATGATTTTACCTAGCTTTTATCCCAAACCCTACAATCATATTGACCTCATGTTTAAACCTTTAGAATAACACTCCACTCCACTCTATGCTAATTGTTATCATTGCTCTTAAATTCTGTATAATCCAATAAGTATCTGTGCTTAGACTTGATTGGAAATGTTATGATAACTATTGAAAGACTTCAAATTAAGTTAATTAAGCTCATAATTAAAGAAGAATTGAGAAAATGATTAACTTTGCTTGAATATGATTGAGATCATTGTATATGTCCTGGTAAAAATTGCATCTATTTCAACTGTTACATATGTTGTGTCTTTTGTTTTTTACCTTACCTGTGAACTCCAATTTACTTTGTATATAATATAATGGCATTCAAATGTGAAGTTCTGACTATGATGTTACTAAATGTTATACTTTGAGTTTTTTGGGTAAGGTTAAATAATTTTGCTGTCATGGACAGTAAATAACATTTTGAGAGCCTAATTACAAGTGTCTTCTCTGCTCCTGCAAATTTTCAGTTTGATGATCTCGCCAAGCTGACCTTCCCTGGCAAACGTACGTTTCACAACATGGAGCGCTGGGTTCTGGAAAGGCGGATGAAAATGCTTAACGATTACCTTCAAATCCTCCTCCAAGTGGGAGTTATCGACAAGCATCCTAGTCTGAGAGAGCTTCTTTTGGCCTTCTTCGAGCAGGGTGATTATGACCGTGGAAGGTCTGGGGTGGCCCCAGCTGTTGTACGCACGGTAAGGCATGTTTTGTTAACTAAAGAATTTGTTTGTCCATAATTTTGATCAGCCCAGTGTAACTTGAGTTTAGGCCGGTGAAAAATTATGAAAGTGCTGCTCAATAGCTGGCCAAGTCACAGGTTCAACTTTTAATATCTATATAAAAATGTTTCAATCCTACTCTTCTTCTATTTGTAATCATTTCTTTCATGCACTCCTTAATTACAACAGTGCAATTTTGTTTGATTGAACTAGTAAAATTTTTTTGTAGCATGTACATATGAAGTATCCAACAATTATCCTTCAACTTTGGAACTTCATTATGCTGTTAATAATTTTCTCCGTTGTTGTCAGTCATGGAACACAATGCATATTGTGGTAGAAAATAAGTTACCCTTGCTATTATTGACCAAGATTTTTTCAATTAAAGGTGGGATCATTCTGGGATGTTGTTGGGATTGAGCTGTTTTCATGGGAACTTTTTGTTTTTATAAGTGACTCCTGTATTTGGGGGTAATCTGGGTAGTGGGATAGCTTGAGTTCTGGTTTCTTTTCCATTAGGCCAATAGTGCAAATCCCAGCAGTCGTGGAAATTTTTTCAGTGGAGTCTCTATCAGATCAGTGCAAATGTGCCATTGGAAAGCACCCTATGATATCAGGAGGAGAACGTTGGCTTTTTCATCGCTTAATGTCACCTGCCGAGATTGTTACACACATCTCTGTTATTGAAATGATGAAACTAATTGTGAAGTTACAAATTTGAGTTGTTAAAGTTCCTCATGGATTGATATTGCTTTGAATAGCTGGACAATCTTGTGCATCCCATTCGAACATCCATGCGTACTGTGGGGAATGCTGTCCGTTCTGTTCCCGATAACCTTCTGTCAACGGTTGATGGAATGGTTGATAACATCAGCAAAGTATTTTCTCCATCGATTGGATCCAGTCGTCAGCAGCAGGACACTCCTCTCCTGCTTGATTCCTCCAAAGTGGGTGCATCATTAGATGTAGAGGTACGTCTTAATGTTTATCTTAGTTGTAAAAACTAGGGGAAAGTGTTGGTGATGGTAGGTTTTTATCATACTGTTGGTAAGGATCCTAAGAAGAAATACAGAGAACGTAGTCAACCATATCTCAGTTGAAAATAAGACAAAAAAATAATAAAAAGATTGTAAACATTACTTTGGATTTGATAAGGTTTGGCAAGTTTTAATAGTAATATCAATTAACAATTAATTAATGTTTTTGGACCTTGAGTAGTTTACGTTTGCTATGATACCCAAATTTTTGCATCATTGTTATCTTCGTGCCGTTGCTCTTCTGTTCTGGTATTCCTTTGTGTTTTAAAGTTGAAATCAAACTCTTACTTTCTAGAAATTGGTATAAATAATATCTTTTAATTTTTATTTGCATACATGTCATAAATTCAAGAGTAAGATGTAGTGAAAATGTTGTTGCTTTTATTATTCGAATTTGTTATTTTTACCATTATAATTAAATGCCCTTACTATAAGATCTGTCTACTATGAAGAAAACTCAACTTCACACTGCTATGAGCTCAATTACTCATTGCATGTCTAAATAATTGTGTTGCTTCAGATGCCATTAATAATCAGGGTTGGTACGCATCTTGAAAGTCAGGGAACTGAAAAATTGGTCTGGAAGTCAGGGAAAAGTCAGGGAATTTTATTGTTGGTCAGGAAAAAATTATCCTTGTTCGAATTCGATTCGGCATGTGACTTGTCCATCTGCACTGCAGATCCCATACTTCATTGTGCCGAGGTGTGAGCCTTGCGCCGAATAAATGGGTAAAGGGATGGGGATACAGGATCAAAAAGATCAAAAATGCGTAATATCAACGGGGAAAGATAATCTGGTGGAGGGGAAGGTGTTGCCGCCGATTTCGAATGCTTTGGCACGAGCGAACCGCGTGAAACTGCATGCTAGGGCTCAGGATTACCCAAATTGTAGCCTAGTAGTAGGATATGTGCATAATGTAAGAGAGTCTGTTTGTAGATGAAGGATTCTTTCAGTCTTTGTTCGGATGAATTTTCCAAATAAGATTTTGCGCCGTGGCGATATACGTTGAAAAAAAACCAAAACTCATCAATTTTGACGAGAGTTTTTTTAACTAGGGAATTTCGTAGAAAAAAATGCCCTGAGGAAAGCAAATACAGAAGTTTTGTTCAAATCAAAATAAAAAAATATCACTGCGTAAGCGTAGCCCGGGAATTAGAGATGGTGTGCAGTGGCTTTTTTGGCGAGGTAGGGAGCTCCCTTAATTATGCAATGAATTATCACTGTTCAAAGAATTGAAAAACTTTCTGCCATAGTGAGAACCAGCTATCAAGATAAATTTGTATGTGATGCTTTATTTATGCTCTATTTTATGTACAAGAACTGATTTACCTATACTTCACATTTTTCCTTTAAAAGAAGGTAATAAAAGAAGCTGTCTTAATCCATAATGCTCATTATTTCTTTACTTTTCTTGAAATGAGGTGATATTTAAAAGTCAGGGAAAAATCTGTGCTTTGGTCTGGAAAGTCAGGGAAAATCAAAACTGGCAATGCGTATCAACCCTGATAATATTCTCTAATGTGCAAGACATGTTATGTTGGACAAATGGTAATGACATGATCTTTTTACTGAATAATTATGTAACTATTAAATTCAAATTAGATGTGAAATCCGTTGTTTTATTTGGATTTGGTGCATATTTTTTGTAGAAGCAAAGAAATGCTACTATTAAGGTGTGTCAATCATTGCACGCTGCTATCATTACAACTGGTGTTTTTTCACAAGCAAAGTAACCTGTGAACTGTGTAAAATGTCAGTACATAGGAACCTCATATCCGCGGGTGAAGTGGTTCAAGGCCGTCTGCAAATAATGAAAGCCGCGAATAACCGATTGTACTGTCTGTCATTTATACTCTGACCATATGTCATACTATCATATGTCTGGAAATAACCTCCCCAGTATTCTAAAATAGGGTGTTTATTTTACATACTAACTTTTGTTTGCTGTACAGAATGGGACTCTGAAAATGCTTAAGATCATCATTCCCTTACTTTTTGGGAATAAGTGGTAGCAGAGAAGATAGTGCAATGAGAATTGCTCTAAGGGCTCCAGAACAAGATTTCACCTTGTGGAATGGTATACATCGAAACTTAGTCTATTATTTCTGGAAATTATCTCATCAAATTTCTGAGCTGAGGAAATTCTGATAACTGTGCCGAAATGGGGATGACAGATATTGTCTCTCCTATGAAGTCTTAGATTGTTATTTGGGAGAGCCTTCAACAGGAGCTTGGGCACCTAGACCTTGTGTGGTCCATTGTGCCAACCCCACGTTTAACCTGCCTGCCACATGCAGACAGGGGACAAGAGCGCCACGGTAAAGGTATGAATGGTTACCCATCCAACCCTTGTCCCGGCCCAACATTGCTTAACTTCAATGAACTGGTGTTTCAATGAGGCTAGGCCCTTGCCTCCTATGAAGTTGTGTCATCAGTTCATGTTTTTGATGGAGTATATGTTGTTTATTGATTTTGTTATTGCTTTCATACAATTTTTTTTTCTCCTTTAGGCGGGAGACAATATCCCATTGAGGGTCATGCTGCTTTTGATGGATGAAGTGTTTGATCTTCAAAGTCGAAACCAGTGGTTGAGGAGGAGAATTGTCACCTTGCTGCGTCAGGTGGTGAAGGCCATGTTTGGGGATATTGTCAACAGGAGGATAGTCGATTACATTGGCTGGGCCACTAGTCCAGAGCGTGTTGCTGAGTACCTGAGGGCTTTTAAGTAAGGAGCATGATTCCCTGGGCATCCTTTCGCAAATAATATGCAAATAGGAGGAAATTTCTGGGGTATTGAGAATACATAATTCAATTAACAACTCATGCTGCATCATCAGAGTCAGGATTGAAAGTTCTTTCAACTCTTGCATGTGTGGTTGAATTACTTTTGTTTTTTTAAGTAAAGCATGACTTCTTAAAAACTCCTACTTTCAAACCTTAAACAAGTCTATTTAAATCTGTGGAATAGATGTTTTTGAGTAATTTTAGTGATTGTAAGTTGAAGATTACCTTTGGCCTGAGCAGCGGTCATTAAAAAAAGAAAAGTTGAAAAATCGAGGATTGCCATAGCATGAAAAAAATAAAATTGCTGGAGAAATAAATCCTCACTATTGAAAGTCATGTCATTCTGCATTCCTGAATTTTCACTTGATTGCACACTGACTGTATTTGTTCTACATATATAATAATTTATTTATCCTGCGATCATATTACATGATATGGGATACGTCACTTCATTACCAAAATTACAGTAGTTTATAAAACTAAAGACTTGAAATTCCCTTGGTTAGATGTTTAAAAATTCTTCAATATTATAAAAACCATTTGCTAGCAGATACAGTTTGAACGAATACTTAAAACTTACAGTCAAGTCACATGTTTTAATTTTCCATGGTTGAGCATTGAATAAAATGGCACACATATTCTGGGGGCTTTTACAAGACAGACTCAGATTATGCCTGTTGATAAACAGGTCCTTTCTATGTGTAGTTCCATGGTTATGAATCTCTGCTGTGGTTATAAATTTGCTCTGGTTTTCTTTAACAAAACACGCACACACATAAATTTAAATACAAGGTAGTGTTACAATTTTGTTATTAATAAAATAGTTTTTACATGATATGCAGGGAGATAGCTTAAACATATATCTCAGGGCCCTTTTTTGGAAAACAAAAACTCTTTGTGCATGGGGATAAATGCCCCAAAACATTATGCCATATTTAATGTGAGAGAATACAATGGCATAGTACACTTTTAGGAGTAAATCCAGAGAAAAGCATTGGCTAAGACATTTTAATTGGTAAATGGCACCTGTAACTTTGTTGGCTAAAAGGGAAATATGTGTGTTCCACTCTAAGGTATCTGATATGTTCAGTCCTAGAAACTTATTGATTTTGATGATAAAATGGTTTGATTATCCATTGAAATTTGAATTTGGTGAAGGTTCTTGGTCTGGTAGGTATGGAATTGAAGTAGTTGAGTTTTTTGTGCATTAAGTATCAAATTATTAGTGGAACACCAAGTTGACATAGAGGAGATGGCAGTGTCAATAGAGGCTGATAAATCTGGAGTTGAAGAAGCTGATAAAATATAGCTGGTACTTATTTATATCCACATCAACCGGCTATGTTCTAAACTGGCAAGAAGTGGTTATAAAATAAGGAATCTGGCAGAAATTGTTGATACAGAGGTATTGAAAATGGTTTAATTTGGACATTTCCAGTCCCACTTCAGCTATTGGTTAATTTTCTGGGGATCATCTCCCAGTTTTTACGAAGTTTTTATAATACAGGAGAGAAGCATCAGGCATATTACAAAAATACCTGCATGGCAGTACTGTAAGCTATATTTTGGGCGGCTGAAAATTTTATCCTTACCTTGCCTGTACTTTTATTACCTTTGCTCTTATGTTAAAGATAGCATGAACCAGCTAACCACCAATGCACAAATACATGGGCATAACCCTCGTCAAAGAGTGGATATACATTTGCATTGTCATGCTACCGCAATGTACAATAAGAATCTATTTCATGTAGCTACTAAAATTTTTAACAATGTACCTTCTAATATGAAAAATGCTCCCTCACGGGGAAGTTTCAAAAGCAAACAAACATATTTTACTTGGTAAACGTTATGATAATGTGAAGGGCTTTATAGAATAGAAAATTTTGAACATGCCATCTGCTGACTGTCTTGTATGTTGTGTTGTTTTATTTTTTGTTCTGTGTTACTTTTGACTTGTCCTATATTTTGCCGCTGCAAAATCCTTGGATGAATTAAGAATTGAATTAAATTAATCCCAGTCTGCAATATAAATGTCAGTAATGCCTGATTCATTGATTGCAGCTGGTGGTACAGAAGTGGTTGTGTTATTTTTTTGAATGCTTTGAAAAATTATGGGTGACGATTTTTTTCCTTAGTCTGTAGGTTCAGGCTTTAATGAGGTATATCATTTTGGCCAAATGCTGAGCTGTGATTCAACATATGACTTTGGCTGGGAATAAGTGCATGAAAACTGAAAATAATATTGATGTCTCATTGGTGTTTGCTGCTCCCATCGTCTCAATTTTTAGCCTCTGTTGTATTAAATGCTCTTTTGATTGTGCTTGAGAAGGGAAATGAAAAATGGTTAAAAATGCAGTCTTGCCAGTTATTCTTAAGTCGTATTTTCTAAGAGACTTTTGCATTACTCCTCTCAACAGGCAGTCCTTTTGGCCTAATGGCTGCCGAGCCCCACCATCTGAACCCCGCTGTGAGGAAACGCGAATGAGGACCAGAGTGGCTGCAAAAATCGCTCTTCTCTCTAGTCTGTCAGGTAAGATATGGTATCTTTGGTTTATCTGGGTTCATTAGGATTGGTATGTATTTAGGGGGGTCGAAAATACTTTTCCCAAGTTAATATTTTACTCTGTGGCTGTTGTTTCCTTGACTGAGGTAAGTTAACAACAGCCTCTGCTCTGCTATAATATGTGGTTAACATTTTTAATAATCTTGTAACCAAAGGCATTTTTACTTCTAATGACCTGTTTGCAAAACTAATGTACTTCTCAACCTTAAGAATGCACCAGATGATAAGATACACTGTGATTCTTTTGGTTAGGTTTTTGAGGTATGAAAATTATAACAGCATTAGTTGATGCTAGCAATTTATCGGAAGAAAGTGAAGTTGTTAAATGGGCTGAGTGTGTAATACATTGCAGCATAAATGCACTCCAAAATTCAGTTGTCAGTATTGGAGGAGCGGATCATCAGAAAATTTTTTTCTAATCCAATACTTGAATTGACTTAAAATTATATTTTCAGGAAAATGGTTTTTCTCTCATATTATCAGGAAAGAATAGCAAAACATTTGTGCACCTGGCAGAATTAGCCCAAATATTTTCATGTGCACCATTAGGATCTTTGGCAGTAGAACGGGTTTTGATATTTGCGAACAAAGTGTCTTTTAAGACAAGGGGTTAGCATTGAACCCAAACATGGTGAAGCATCTTGTTTTTTTGTCGAGAATTATGAAAATCACTCTCTCAAATATGCATTGATCATGATAACGTGTTTCTTTGCCAGTAAGCCAGAATCTCACTTGGTGAATACAACCAGTTAACCATAGTATAACTGTTTGAATTAAATTAACGCTTTTAGCTTTTATGTTAACTGGTAGTAAATTGTGCACTTTTTGACCCATATCTTAGAAACATCTTTTAAAGAAAGTTTTTTTGGTTCTAAATGTGTGACATAATATATGTCTTGTAAGTTATAATGTGTTCTTCATGAAGGTAGAAACAGTCTGTTTCCACTTCTAACATAAAATAGCCTGAGTAGATTGTTAGTTTGTGGATTGTTAGTTGAGGGAGCCTTTGACAGGAGCTGGGGCACCTAGACCTCGAGTGGTCGGTTGTGCCAACTCTATTTTTAACCTGCCTGCAACATGCAGACAGGGGACAAGAGTGCCACTGTGAAGGTCTGAATGGTCACCCATCAAACCCTCGTCCGGGCCCAACATTGCTTAACTTCTGTGATCTTAGGGCAACTGGTGTTTCAATGAGGCTAGGCCCTTGCCCCAAATAGCCTGAGTACTTTATAGATATATTAATGCCTTAGTGGTTACAAATTGGAATGAATGACAGTAACTATAACTTAATTTAACTTAATGGAAACGAATGACAGTGACTATAACAACAAACAATAACTCAAGAGTTATGCCATATTTTTTATTATATCTTGTATAATGGTGCATACATGTATTGAATAAATAAACCAGGATATTTTGTAACTATCAGACTTGTCATTATTTAAGTAATTCAAGAATAAAATAATACTTAATTAACAATTTGAGTAGATATGAATTATTGAATATATTTTTTGGAGTCTTAAAACAACCGCATGTATATTAATTTTCAATAGGTGCAGTATTTCTGGAATCATTTAATGTATGTTATTAAATACTTTTTGCTGCTGATGACCTGATAGTTGGTTATCAGTGGGAGAATATTTAAGGGCTTAACAAGAAATGGAATTGAATCCCTGTGATACTTATTTGTATATGAAGTTATTAACAATATAAACTAACCTTTAGCCCCTCTATAATTGGTCTTTTGTGTTTTTTTTACCACTGAATAATCAGTAGAAATTTGACAGTGACAAAATTGTAATTAAATGGAGCATACAGCTGGAGGAAAGGTATTTATTCAACTTATTTGAATACTTTTTTCTATACTTGTTATTTATTTTCATTCATTTTTCTCATAAGTATGTACATACTAACAAGTATGATCTGATGCTTTCCTGGCATGCGATATTCTCAAAGTTTTCTCAGGCTTTCATCTGGGTGATTGGGTCAATGTTGGCTGATGTTTCATTCACCTCTGCTCTGAGGACGATGCTTAAGTCGAGCATCAAAATGTCGGCCAACATGGACCCACCCACCCAGGTGGAAGGCCGAGAAAATTTTTATTAATGCAAGTATAGTCACAACTACCTCACTATTATGAAAGGTTGGAATTCTTGTTTCAAAATTCACAGTGTTATTACAAATGCATGCCTGAGAAAAGTGATGCTAATGACTCCTGTGTTGTAGGTTGAAAATACTGTTTCCCCTCTCTCACAGATGAGCTCAAGCACATAATCGGCAGTGAGACCACACGGCGGGGTCTGAGCACAGTGTTTGATGCCTTCCAGTGTCCATCCCTTAACAGGCGACTTTGTTTTGCCCTCGTCGAAGGATTCCTCACTAATCTCTTCCCAGAACGGACTCTCCCCCGTGTTTTCCAGAAACTTCATTGCCGTTCAGTGAGGAAAGCAAAGCAAATGCCCATGAAACCCACTCCATCCGTGAATCCTGTGGGTAGCTTTGAGACGAGGACACAAACAGAACGTCCAAACATCCCCGTACCCTCTGTGACCACCCAATCGACTCAGCAAAGTAGGCTACTGAGGCAGTTGCAGGCTCAAGGCAGACGAAGGTGATGGGACTCTGGCCTTAAAGCAGGGTTCAAATGTTAATAAATGTGTGCTATCGAGTCTGGTGTATAGCTATTTATTGTGAACTGGTATTGAATATGTGTAGGCATTGATTGATGGTGATATCTACCTTTCTGCTGATGCTCTGACTTTACCTTGGGGTAATTGAAAAGTAGCATTTGGGTATCTAAAATAATGGACCAATATGATAGCGGGATAAGCCTCTGAAACTCATACAGAAAATTTGAGGGGGAGCTTTGTACAAGGCATATTGGCTCATTGCTTTGTTCAGAATGAGTTTATTGGCAGGAGTGCTCCACTTAATCTTATTGTTCATCTCCATGGATTTGCGGATGGGGTTGGATTTTGTGTACGTATCTAGAACCCAATGATCCAGGTAGAAACTAACTCTGTAGGTTTGTGCCTTCTTAGCTGAAATTAATGGTAACCTTTGCAACTGATGCATCGGTATGTACTTTAAAATGTGGTGACATGATAAAATGAAGCGAGCTCGGAACTTTTTATCCTCCCAAATTTTTGTAAAAGGAATTTTGGTACGCCTTAGAATGGAATGTTTGCATCACTCCTAACTAAGAGGAACGTAGGTCATCAAAGCATTGACGTTGCAGAGGGCCTGATCTCTTTCAAAGCCCCGTTTTTAAATGGAGGGGCACCCATCTCACATTTCATTAGAATGTCTTCCTCTTGGGCACTTAGAATGCTTGACGGGTCTGCCATTACATGCTGTATGTTTTACCTGTGGCCATTAATGGCACTAACACATCGAAAAAGGGAATTGTAGGTGTAGTAATTCATCCCTGGAACCCCTCAAAAAAGTCATTTTTATCAATTATCAACAAGTGGCAGCAGACTGTTAAAAGTTCTTCCGATCCTGCTGATGTTATGTGGTTGTGAGTCAGTCAGAATGATTGAATGCACAACTAATAGTTGCTGTAATGAAATGGCACTGTATAACAATTGGTGTTTGTTAAAGTCTGTTTAGTTATTTTTTTTTAGGAGTAAATGATTTAAATTTTTTTTAAAATAATTGGATTTACGGAAGGCACCAAATGGATGAGTAATTTGTTAAAGCAGTGAGAAGAAATCGACAGTGTTTTTGGATTTGGGAGGCAGCTGTTTGATAATTCTTTACTTTTGTATCTGGTACTTGAAGAAATGGGAAGCCATATTGCTTCGTTATCCATTTCAATTTGGATCTTAGCATAAATGAGAATATTTTTTCTGTGACTTTGTGAGTATATTTGTCTGTCAAACAGTTATTTTAAATTTGGCTCAGGGATGAAAGCCAAATATATTTTACTAATTTATTTGTTGACAATATAGAAAATAGACTTCTCTCTTGGGAATCAGCAGTCGAAAAATGTTTCCGTTAAGGCCGAAGTATGCTTTGCTTACCTAGGTTTTTGCTGTGGTAACTTTGAGCTTGTTTAAGTTTTCCATGTTGTATATATGCAAGCTCATACATAGAATGCATTCCATGCTGTATAAAATTTTTTTCATGTATACATTCCTTAATTTATTATCATGTGAATGGCCTTCTGAATTTTGTTTACGTTCAGTCTTAATCTTCATTTGCATAATTTCTTTAACTTTTTTCAGCATACTCTTTTGCATGCTTGATAGATCCACCATCAAATTGTGAATTCTGTTTTAATCCTGTGAATGATGGGTTTAGGCCCAATCACCAGTAAATTCTTAGTTTATTTTATAATAGCTAATGAACAAAATACAACCAACAGGCTGTTTTTTATCTGTGATGTAATAATTTTTATCTTATGATTGTGCATCTATTGTTTTTATGGGTATAACCTGTAGTCCAATGATAAGGTTATTGTCCGAGTATGATTGTCATTATACTTCTGCTCTGTAGTTTATTTTATTAATAATACATGAAACCTTGTGTTCATTTAGAGTACATTCTGTATTTTCCAGCTCACGAAGCACCCAAATTTTGGCCTTGTATTATGGCGACAAAAATATCCCATATCTTAGCACCTTATTATGTTGTTATTAATAGCCCTGAAGCGTTGTTCTTCAGGTTTCTGTGATTTTTAATGATATGCATCTTATTACTTTAGGGATCCATTGCGTTTGGTTGCTCACCTGATGATACCTCCAAGAAGAGAAACGAAACGTTGTACAGATGCAACCAAATGTGATGGATCCTGGATGTAATAAAGAAACCTTATAGTATTGTTTATTCTGGCACTGAGAACAATGTTTTACCCAATGAGGTGATTGAATGCAGCATGATCCTGAATGTCATCATGCTTTGTTTTTCTATGTCCTGACTGTGACCTTAGGGAGATGACAGTTGATACTAGCGTCCCGAGAAGAAATATTTTCATCTTTGTGTACCTTAAAGATTTGAACTGCTATTTACTTGGTTTTGGCTCACCTTCTGTGCTATTGCCTCACAAATGGCATCTATGTATTTACATGTTGTGTGAAGTTTAGCATACACTTGGGATCACAAGGTGGAGTAACTTCAAAACATCTGTGAGGTAATACAACATCCTTACATTGTTATCTCTCCTTGTATCACCTGTTTTTTCGCCTGGGTGGAATCTATAACTCTCAGTTTTCAACCCGTTTTCCAGGTAAAAAAATACAAACCACAGCAGTGATAAATTTGAAAATAATATTTTGACTGATAAATCTATATTCAAAGTTGTGCAAATTTCAGCTGAAAGTTTACAGAATTCTTGAAAAAAGCCCCATAATACTGGAACCTCTTTGCTACAAGCCATGAAGCCATATATAACATTAACATTGACCAGATGAGATGCTTGAGGATTTTCTAAGGATTTCCTCAGAGAGATTAAATGCATTTTATACGCTGGAAAATACAGTAGACTTCTGCTCTGTGGTTAATTTTCTACAATTTACAAAAAAAATAGCATTCATTTAGAGATATATTTATGAATTTGCTCATTGATAATCTCTTGAGTTGTCTTTTGGGAGTAGATAATATCCTCCATCTACTTCTTGGGTTCCATCGACTGTGTGTTCCTTGAAAGTCATGCTTGATAATACTCAAATACTGTTGTTTTGAGAAGTTGGTGGCGATGTTCGTAGGAACGAAGATCTTATTACCAAAGACGCAATGGTGACATTATTTGGTTTATAGTAACACACTTAAATTATTTCCTATATTAATGAACAATCTTGCACAGCAAATTGTGTGGTTGTGCTTGTTAAAATTGTTTTTATTTTTTTAACTTCATCTCTTTTTTTTCATTATTCTGCTCACTGTATTTAAAATTTAAAATACCCTTGTTTATATTAACTGTTGTTTATAGGTATGAAGTTCCTTGCAGGCATTGAATACCTTTGAATGAGTCGGTTGATTTCTCTAGTTCAAAAGGTGTACAATACAGGCTACATAGTGAGTTGCATTATTTTTGTGAAATTAATATGTTATTATCCTTATGGAGTGTATGTTAAATGTTGACTGTGTTCTCTTGTTGCCCTGTTGATGTTGTATTTTAGAACTCAATGCCATGGATGCTCAAAAAGGGTGTCTCTGATAGTTGATCATTATCAATTCAATAAATTTGTGAGCTCAAATTTTAATGATCTTGCAAGTTTACTACCTGATTGGCGTATTGTATAGGTTGATGGCTCCCTTGTTTAATTGCAAAATATGTAAATTGTTATATGTGCAATGTTTTGTAGGGTACACTGTGATAGCAAATCAAATTTTTATCAAGAAAACAGGCTTTTGTCAGTATAGAGCTTGGAGTATTGGTAGATGCATCTGAATGCTGTCATTTCAGAAAAAATTCTGACTAACTTCCTGCTCACTTGGTTTTTGTATGCAAGTATATTGATAAAGCCTGTTTTTCATCTTAAAGATTGAAGGTATCTTAGGTAGGGATTTGCCTCCCATGGAAATGTTTTACAAGTAAAACCATGAAAAACAAATAAATTATGTACATTGAAGCAGTTTTGTTGTTCTTTTATTTCATGCTTTAATGGGTTGTGGCAGATCTCTTGATCCTCATCATTTCCCTGCTTGGACCCTATTTTATAAGTTCACTGTCTCTCATTGCCATTATTTTTGGGCTTTCCCATGTGTATACTTACGTACACAGATACCCGTCATATTAGTTAAAGTTTCAGGCTTTATGGAAAAGTGACACATGAAATAAGAAGTCACTTTGTATATTCCATTCAATTTTATTTTCACCAACCATGGTTTCGACAATACAAGGGGGGACCCCAAAACAACAGGACACAATTTTTTTAAATACAGAATTTATTATTTTGAGTTACAAAGGTTATTCATCTTCGAAGTACCCTCCATTTACGCTGATTCCTTTCTAAACGTTTTTTCCACTGTGCAAAACACCATTTGTACTTGTCCTTTCCGATGCCTTTCAGTGCCGCCTTCGATTCTCTTTACACCTCTGGAATGTCTATGAAACATTTCCCTTTCAACTCTCTTTTCATCTGGGAGAACAAAAAGAAATCAAAAGGTGCGAGATCTGGTCAGTAGGGTGGGTGAGGAAGCTGTGTCATACTGTTTTTTCTCAAAAAAATCACGCACAGAAATGGCTGTGTGAGCTGAAGCATTGTCATGCTTGAGAATCAGTCCCCACTCCACTACAAATCTGGCCATGTCAACCAAACAATATCGTGCAATTACTTCAAAACACTTGGGTAGAGAACTTGGTTCACCGTTCGATGCTCGGGGATGTACTCTGAATTAACTGTACCAAGCGATGAGCAATGCAATGAGTGTTTTCATCAGTTCTGGGCGTGGACAGCCGTTCCTAGCATTCAGTGTCTTTGATCTACATGTCCCCACGTTTGAATCACAAATACCACTCTCAAAATTTAGTTATTTTCAAGATGTATTCTTTATAAGCCTCAGACAACATATCAACCGTGTTCGATGCACTTCTACGGAGCAGAAAACAAAATTTCAATGCCGCACGCTGTTCTCAAAAGTCATCCATTTTTAAAAAATCGAAGAGGTCGAAAAACTAGATGCACAAAAACAGTCTGAGGGGCTCGCTACAGCAGACTCGAGCAATGTTGCTAGGAATACTGACTCAGGAGGGTTATTTTAAATCCATCTATAGTTCCTTTCAGATGACTTGGCAGGTGGGAAGGTGGGGCCAGCCGGAGGGAGGAGCTTGAAGCCAGTCATGTGGGCCGGAGGTAACCAATGGGAGCGTGGGTGGGGGAGTTTCTTCTCCCGGGAGCCTAGTCTTACTCTGGCTTCTGTCGTGTGAGGATCTTCTCTCTGCTTCCTGTGTTGCCACGTGTTCTGTGTATTCAGATTCTGCATTTTAAGTATAGCTGCTTGATTACTGTGGGTATTGGTGTGCCTGTCGTGTCATCAGTACAAAAATGCATTACATTTACAATGCATCAGTGAAAATGCATAACATTGCAATAGTATTTTGATGAGCACATAAAATATAAAATTGTGTACCCTCTTGTTCTGTATTATTCACTGTTGATGTCCTTCTGTGCATATAATGTTACTGTCAATGATATCCTCTCTTCAAGTTAAACTCCCAAGCTCTCCTGAACCTCTCGTTCTCACTTTTGCGTTGCCTTAGGTGTGGCAACGCCTTGCAGCTCTCCTCCCTCGCTTCTCCCCTCCCCTACCTCGCCCATTCAACAAATTTCCCCTCTCGTGCGTGAGTAGGCGGGTGCTGATGAGTATGGCCGAAGTCTCACCCCCCAAGTCATCTGAAAGGAACTATAGTGGGATAAGCCCGAACAACAAAACCAACGTGCGCCGTGAATTCCATCCAGTTACTTTTAGGTCCCCCCTCATATCTGTCATTATCGAGGTTCAATCTCAATATTTAGCTGTCCATTTATACCAAACTGAGGTTGGGAGGGGGAAATGAGGGAGAGAGGGTGGGGAACAATGGGGGAGAGGAAGAAATAACTCGAACCTGGTGAAGGACCTCACTTTTGATGTGCATTCTCCACTTATGTCTGTAAAATTTTAATGTTCGCTTTAGTTTACCTCATAAACTCAACCTGGCCATTGCGTGTTTATCCCCTACCCCTCCCCATTGACGTCATTTTACCTTGAAATTTCAACGTTCCCGTTTCGACCAACCTTTTCTTCCCCTCCATCATTTTTTCCCCTCCCTCTCTCCCTCGTCACCCCCACCCACCCTCAGTTTGGTATATATGAATGAATGAATAATTTATTAATTGTCCTGGGGATGTACCCCTTAAGAACAAAAGCAATTACATTTTTTTGAGCAACATAAAGAGCAAAATCAACAATTTGGACAGTAACATAATGAAAAAATTAAGTATGAATTAATACCATTTTACAATGCTGAATGCAAAGTTTTTTGGAAATCATATCATATAACAAATTCATCTGCATACATTTCTGGATTTACATTAATTACAACAATATGCAAAATAATAACAATTAGTGGTCAGAAAGTAACATATTATAATATTTCATCTTAAAACTAGCAACAGAAGGACAATTTTTTATGTTTTTGGGCAGGGTGTTCCAGAGATGACACGCAGTGACCAAGAAAGAATTTTGGAACTTCGTTGTGCGATGACTAGGAAAGTAAAGATACTCAGGATCACATCTAGTGCACATATCCCTAGTGGAAGGTTTCACGGAAAACATGTCGAATAAATATTCAGGGAATTTTTCTTGAAATAAGCAATACAAGTAGAATCCGAGGAAATATTTCCTTCGGGTTTTAACATCGAGCCATCTAAGTTCATTGTAGTAGGGGGTCATGTGGACGTCTCTGCGAAGTTTAAAAATAAACCTAATGCATGAATTTAGAGCATGCATCTATGGACATCTAAAAATTGAGATTGTACCTTGATAGTGACAGATATTGTCGAAACCATGGTCGGTGAAAATGAAATGGTGTGGAATGCACAGAGTGAGTTCTCTTTTCAGATACCTATCATGCTGCTCCCTTTTCGGATGACACAGTCTAAGGGCTTTTGCCTCTGGACTGCTATCGTAAAACTTATGTCTGATGAATCAAGGGCTAGTAGCAGTTCTCTGGTGAGAAATATTTAATGTGGCCAGTTATGATGTTTCACATCATTATCAATCCAACTGTTGAGGTTATGTCCAGGTATATTTCTCACTTAAAATGTGAATGTTACCTCCACTGTCTAAAGACTAGTTATGATGTGGAAAAAGGTTACAGAGCATCTAGCGACAATGAATGTAGCATGCACACCCTTTATGTGTTGTTGGTACCGTGGTCAGTAGTTCAGGTATATGAGGGAATCTTTGCTTAGCTACCAATTGAACAAGCATACTGAGGAATTCCACAGAGGAAATATCATTGGCTTTATTTGGGACTGGAACTCAGATAGGTCAATATTATGAGTGCTTAGCCATTTAGGCTACCAAAGTTATTCTCTACCCTTGTGGATTTTTATGGGCTTCAGAGTAATTAGTTATACTAAACAGCAGGACAATCAATGTAACGAGCAATGGCATCCACTTTGCATCAGAGTCCATAAATCTAAAGCCAAGCTATGAACATTTTTGAACATGGTATTCACTCTTTTGACAAATTTTGAATATATACTGCGACTAGCCATGGTATTACCTTAATGGAGTCACCTGTAACCCGCACAATCGTGTGAAATTCTACAGAGGAGAGATCATTTGCCTTGACTGGGACTTGAACTAGGACATTGATGTCTGACTGAATTCTTCAGATAGGTAAGGTGTGGAGATGTCCTCCCTCTTGAATTTTTATGGTCTATAAAGAAACAGCGTATTTGAGATAGCCATATATGGACAGTAACGCAGCAGACCTAAGTGTGTGCTTGGCAGGTGACTCCATAATATTAGAACTGTAGCTAGTCCTGATATCCTGAAAATTTGTTAGAACTAAGTTAATTGAATAAGAGTACCTTTCAGATGCTGACAGGAATCATCTTATTTCATGTGTTGCGTCCTACAATTATAAAAAAAGGAAAGGAAAAAAACTGAACCTTTTTTCTGGCCTCTTTCCTGTTCCTCATTGAAAATTTAGTGTTTAACCTGAATTCAAACCTTAAAAATAATATGTGTGTACAGGTGGTGTACAATTTGTACACAAAAATGGTTGTTCATGGCCAATATTTAGTTATGTATTTTCTAGTTGCATTCAATTTGAATACTGGTTGAATGCAGTATGTATTCAGTTTTTATTCATGGTTCCAGTTTGTATACAACCTGTACTCTATGTATACCCCTATTCACATTTGTTTGTAAATATAATGTTATATTATTTTAGGGAAAAATATTCAATGAAGAGTCAGCATGCAGGCTTTTCTATTTCAAATTGTAAAAGGTCAAATTTCAGCACATACCTATGCTGTAAATTTTTCTCGGGTTTCCGTCTGGGTAAGATGCTCCATCTTCTTCGTTGCCGATGTTTCAATGTAAGACTTTTCCATCGTCATCAGGGATGTTGATGCCAGGTGTCAAGGTGCTGAGTTTATATAGGAAGTCTCTCAGGTCAGGACAGTTTTCATTGGTGGAGGCGTTTTCATTTTTCCCGCCTATTTCAGGATTGGGTTCCAGGTCCTACTTAAGTGGAACCCTTCGTCTCTATTGAAATTCTTTCTCTAAAGGCGAATTTCAACTGCCTCTTTGGTTGGTCTGTCCCAATATCCTTTGGAGAGGCCAAGTGGTTTTGTCTCTTCCCAACAAATGGCATGATCGAAGTTAATGGAGTTTTCTGTGACTCTGTGGCATATTTTGAAGATTGCCTGATATCTACAACTCTGTAGAATGCATGGAGTATGCAAACATGCAGTCAGCATTTATTTGTTATTTTTGTCGACATTTGCTTCAAAGGAATAAATACTCATTCGGGCAATTGCTATCACGTATTTCCCTCAGATGTGTTGGATTTTTGGTTGTTTGAGTGCCCCATTTTTGAGTTACAACAAAATTTATTTGTGTGTTCTCATTTGGGAACATTGGACTTTTGATAAACCATAGTATGCACTTCTTGATGGACTCCATAAGTGCTTCCCTGATCCATTATGGCATCTTTTGCACCTTTTTTTACCTTCTCTGGGGTCATTTTGAAATAATTGCTGTTACTGTTACCTATTCTTACCTGTCATTTTTTCAAAATGTAGAAAAACTTACCAGGGTCCATCTCTTCCATTTCCAAATCAAGTTGTTGTGGTTAATCATTCATTCATCATCACAGAATTTTTCTCAAAGAGCTTCCTCTTGTTCTCCTCTGAGACTCGTCCAGTCAGAGCTCAAAGACTTTGTCACAAAATAATCTAAAAAAATTTTCAATGTGACTTGTTTGCACCGAGCTTTATAGATAAAGACCTGAACTTGTGGAGGCTTGATCAGGATTTCCTCAAAGTACTTAAGTGTTGTGAAAAACATCAAAATTGTTAATGATACAGCGGAAAGAGCTGTACTATTAGTAACTATATATCTAAAGGGCAATAATATGACTAATGATGAAGAACAATGTCAATTGCACCTCTTAACAGTTGGTAAATGATAGATAAGTAAATAAACTTTGATCTTGTTTTTGCTGTGAATTACTTGCAAAAAATTGTATTTGCCCCTGTAAAATAGGCGATATGTTTTTTCCTCCTTTTTTACATTTATTCTTTTATTCTTGGAGATACGAACTTTGTTTATTGTTTTCCTACTAAAATAGACCATTCTGCACACATTCTGTTTCATGAAATTTCCTGTCCGACCAATATTTCGGCCCCTGACAGCGCATCATCCCTCTCATTTCTATGATTAATTAGGTTAAATATTCAAGCGCCGTGTGGCACCTTTTCCCGTGGTCTGATCGGGTCGACCCGGGTATCAAAATTCTTATTTTTCGCCGTAGCACCAAATAAGACTTACCCGACTCGAAAATTTTGACTTTCACTTTTTCTGGTCCGCTCTAGTACTAGGCCCTGAACGAGTCAATATCTGGCATTGTAGTTGCATGAGACTCGTGGGTACACCACATAGGAATACTACAAGAATTTTTGCCTCCTTTCCATAGATTTCCCAGCGCACAAGAAATGAACACACAACACTCATGCCTTAGGTGTTAGAAAAATGATTCCACCACAATTTCTTACTTAAAAGCTTTTGCCTGTGGCTATTTAGAAGCCTGTCTGATACATCAACTCCCCCCCATTCCAAAAATATACAGTTTTTCCAAATGTAGTGGCATAATTTCACTCCTCATCCCATCCTTTCTAGAAAGAGTTTACCAGAGATAGTGGTTCACGAGTGTAGCAGTTTCAGGCTGATACCACCACTGAATCATTACATCAACACAAAAATACCAATCTGTCATATAGAAATTTAAAATCCTCTCAGTCAGATTTTGCCATTTCCTTTGATAGCGTTAGTAGTCATCTGGACATACTTTCATCCAGAAGTTGCTTTTAAGTTCTCCTCCGCCAGCTCTGCCAGCAATGAATACGAGGAAAAAGAAACATCAAAGAAAAGCTAAATTTACTTAGGGTGCTCTATAATTGCCCACGGTTACATCTATGCATAGGTAGGTGGATAAAGACTTAGTTCTTTATGAAAGATGGCAAATTGAATCGGATTTTCCCCCTTAACCCTTTCTATTCCCACTACAGAAGTAAAGTATTTCACCCTTATGCCACCTGTTGTCATCGGAGAAGTGAAAATATCATTTAATCTCCTTGAAATGATTCCTCCGTATCGTTGAAGGAAGTATGGGAATCAACACAAGTAAAGAATTTTAAGGAGGACTGAGTTCCAATTAACAAAAGGATCCAAAATAAACTGCCCGATATCTTTTTGTGTTACATCGAGAGAATTACTTTTTTGTTGAGCATTGAGAGAGGATCTTTTGAGATGTGGTGTTACAGAAGAATGCATAACATAAGATAGATAGGGTGAGTAATGAACCAAGAGGTATTGAGAAAAGTGAAGGAAGTACAGAGCCTGTGGAGAGCAGTGAAAAGAAGACGAAACGGATGGATCGGCCATGTTCTGCGGCATGAGGGATTGGTGAAAATGATTTTAGAAGGGATGATAGAGGGTATAGCGGAAGACCTACATTGGAGTATTGGAAACAGATAATTGAGGGCATGAGCAGTGGATGGTTTTCAGAAGAGGATGACAGAGGATAGAGAGAGGTGGAGGGCAAGAGAGGTGATGTATTGACGACTAGAAAAGAATAAGAGGTGAAGAAAGGAAATATATCAGCAACATGACCCAAATACTCATCAGGAGAACGCATCATCAACCATACTTCACTTGACTCCAAGTCAGTCAGTCTATCCAGATAATTGGCTGACCCCAGCATTGGCTCAGATTGAATGTCTTTACAAAAGTCTTCTTCTTCTTACAAATTATGGCAACAAGTGATAGATATGATCAATATCTTCCCTGATTTTTGAATGAATAACTTAAAGAAAATACAATTAATTGGACTTGTGTAAGATATCCTGGTTCATAATTTTAAAGAGATCATAACCATGAAATGATGCAACAGAAAAATATTATTTATTCACCTTTCCCCTTAGCAGTGAAACCACTTTTTCTCCTAACAATTGGCCCTTCTCTCTAATTCAATCATTATCTATACATGGTGAAGTAAGGCTGATTTTTCCACACATATCAATAGGGTTTACTTCTTGAAGATCATTTTCATTGGCATGCTATTCATCAGTCAAGCAACGGTCTTCATCAGAAGGTAGACATTTTGTATTCCATTATCACCTATCATGTCCAAATACTAGACCACTTTATCTACCTTAAGAAACTCCCTCGAGCACATTATTTTGAAAGTAACTAAAAATATGAAATTTGAACTTCAAAGAATGTGAACCCAACCTGGACTTATTGAATGACTGAGGAGAACAAACAAGATGTAACAACCAGAAGGGACACAGTGCATTGAATGACTAACTATAGCCAAACATTTAGCAGAAGAATATTTGTGACAACTCACACCTATAGAATGCTTAGTATCACATACTACAATGAGTTCACAGTTTCAAGCAGTCACTAGTAGATAGTTTAGGTAAGAATAGGTAACAGTAACAGCAATTATTTCAAAATGACCCCAGAGAAGGTAAAAAAAGGTGCAAAAGATGCCATAATGGATCAGGGAAGCACTTATGGAGTCCATCAAGAAGTGCATACTATGGTTTATCAAAAGTCCAATGTTCCCAAATGAGAACACACAAATAAATTTTGTTGTAACTCAAAAATCAAAAATCCAACACATCTGAGGGAAATACGTGATAGCAATTGCCCGAATGAGTATTTATTCCTTTGAAGCAAATGTCGACAAAAATAACAAATAAATGCTGACTGCATGTTTGCATACTCCATGCATTCTACAGAGTTGTAGATATCAGGCAATCTTCAAAATATGCCACAGAGTCACAGAAAACTCCATTAACTTCGATCATGCCATTTGTTGGGAAGAGACAAAACCACTTGGCCTCTCCAAAGGATATTGGGACAGACCAACCAAAGAGGCAGTTGAAATTCGCCTTTAGAGAAAGAATTTCAATAGAGACGAAGGGTTCCACTCAAGTAGGACCTGGAACCCAATCCTGAAATAGGCGGGAAAAGTGAAAATGTCACAAAATAATCTAAAAAAATTTTCAATGTGACTTGTTTGCACCGAGCTTTATAGATAAAGACCTGAACTTGTGGAGGCTTGATCAGGATTTCCTCAAAGGACTTAAGTGTTGTGAAAAACATCAAAATTGTTAATGATACAGCGGAAAGAGCTGTACTATTAGTAACTATATATCTAAAGGGCAATAATATGACTAATGATGAAGAACAATGTCAATTGCACCTCTTAACAGTTGGTAAATGATAGATAAGTAAATAAACTTTGATCTTGTTTTTGCTGTTAATTACTTGCAAAAAATTGTATTTGCCCCTGTAAAATAGGCGATATGTTTTTTCCTCCTTTTTTACATTTATTCTTTTATTCTTGGAGATACGACCTTTGTTTATTGTTTTCCTACTAAAATAGACCATTCTGCACACATTCTGTTTCATGAAATTTCCTGTCCGACCAATATTTCGGCCCCTGACAGCGCATCATCCCTCTCATTTCTATGATTAATTAGGTTAAATATTCAAGCGCCGTGTGGCACCTTTTCCCGTGGTCTGATCGGGTCGACCAGGTGTCCCTCGGTGGTCACGGCGAGTCCCACAGTACCTGGCCAATCCACCTAGGCCGGGTCTGCGTAAACGCATTTCCCTCACTCTCTCTCAAAAAAAAAATTAGGGATGTGAAGAAGAGGCTGAAGAAGAAGAGGAAGAGAGCGAAGAGCTTGATATGGAGCGTAGCATTACACGGTGCAGAAAGGAGGACGAGAATAGGCTGCAGACATTCGAGATGTGTGCGTGGAGAAGAATGGAGGTGGACGGAGAGGAAGACTAACGAGGGAGTGCTTGAGATGGTGGGTGATGAAAGGAAACCTCAGAATGAAATCCGGGATAGGCAGTGTAAATGGATGGAGGATGTTATAAGGGGCGATGGGTTGCTGAAGAGTGTGATAGAAGGAAGGCAGTTGGGCAAGCGGGGTAGAGGAAGAAAGAGAATAGGTTTCATGGACAGAATGAAGAAGGGTAGATCGTATGCTGAGGTGAAAAAGGATACACTAGAGCGAGGTAGGCCCCTGAAAGTGTAGAAAACCGGGAGGAGATTCTCTGACGTTCAACAAAACCTACATTAACTGGTAGAATACTTTTAAAAAAATCCCTCACGTCAATATCGTGCCAACTCCTTCAGTATAATTGAGTGTTCAGTTATGAGACTACTCAAAAACCATAATTTTCCAGTTAAAACACCGCTTGGATTAAAACAAAAGATATATCTCGTGAAATATATTTATCACTCATTTCCCTCGAACTTTAGGTCTTTGGTGAAGCTAATGTTCTGGTTGACGCCATGTTTCATTACTTAAAGAAGAATTAGATACATTTTCTGATGAAAATGTTCTTATATTTAATTAAATTCGTTCGGATTGGGCAATGACGCTATTTTTTGGGTCAGAGAATTCCGAAGCAATCGCTCGTTAAGGGTTGTTTTACAATGCGTCACCTCTAGAAATAATAGTGAAGATGGGGATCGGGTTGGTGTGGTGGCTAGAGTACTCGCCTACCACACGGGCGGCCAGGGTTCAAATCCCTGCAGAGGCGGATGTTTTTCAGAGGAACCCGATCCCTACTTGAGTGTCTTGTGGAGGGCACTTCAAGTAGAGTACTCCGTCTGTCGGATGAGACGTTAAGCCGTGGTCCCCTTGGCGCCTTTCGTTAAGAGTAGGCTAATGCCGACGCCGGGTTTCTATCCACCCTTCCTCCCTTACCTATCTCCTATGGCGCAAATGACCTTAGCCGTCGGTCGCCTCCCCAAATATCCAATCCAATCCAATAGTGAAGATTAGGCCACATCCATTTTAAGTCCCACAATGACACTCATGTTTCGGTTCCTTTCGCTCATTTACAATATCGGTTACGTAGTTGACAGTAAACTTGAATTATTTTCTGTCGAATGCTGTGGCGTGTTTGGGAAATCCACTGTAATAATTATAAGAAAGCGGTAGCGAAGGACCTCGAGGCAATCCGTAAGTGGTGCGATGCGCGGCAACGAGAACAACCATACTTCGGAAAATTCGAAGTGGGGACTTGATGGAGAGGGTCCCAGGTCGTATTTGGAAATGTTTTATGGGGAATTTAATGGTGGCAGTTTCCAATCTCTAATCATTGGAAATTGAATTATTATTTTGAATCTTACTTCAGAGCCACACATGTGGAATTGAAGAGAAACTCGTGAGGCACAGTTGGCCAATATCTCGTATAACGGAACATACTTTAGTCTGACCATTATTAATTTAATATAAATGCATTGTGTAACTTTTATTTTCTGTATTGTGTTAGTGAGTTACTCGGAAACATGTTCGCCTGTTGAGCACTGAGTATTTGATGGCCGTGGTATATTGACCGTGCAATGATACCATATTCATTAGCCTTATAATAGGAGGATGAAATGAAAGGCCTGTCAAAACAAACTGTCTTACTTATTTGGAGGAGCATTTAGATTTCACGTTAAGAGGCTTTAATTTAGTTGATGGACGAGGAGACATGTGGTTGGATCGGAAAGAACATTCTGATTGCCCGATAATTAATATACATATTTGAGGAATAAGTTGAGCTATTAAGCAACGAGGACAGATACCTCCGCTCGTGCTAAGTAGGTGCGTGAGGGCCTTCCGAGGAAAACAATCGTGTGCCACTAGGATATAAACAGAATGAAATGTAATTATTTCGTATCCAATGAGATTCACACTTAATATTACTGCAACCCATGTGTCAGCAGATGTATTATTTTCAAGGTATTGATACCTATATGTGGGTAACCATATATCGAAAATTACGGTCACCCATTTAAGCCCAAGGTCCGTGTGTTAAATAAGTGTGGATAAGTATTATTCAAGTTTTATTTTTTACGAAAATGAAACATTTCCACAAAATGAAGCCGAAGAGAAATAGTAAATCCCTAAAAGTGAACCTTCAATATATGTTAAAAAACTTTGATCGGTATTTCCGATTAGATCGGTTTAAAAACTTCAATTGATAATTGACGATCAATCGCTTCATAGGATGTCTTGCGTGGTGATAATGTTCCGGTGGACGCCATTTTCCTTCGTGTGGTTTTAAAGGAAATTTTTTCCATGGAAAGCTTATTCGCTGAAATATTGTGATCAATAAATATTTCAATATTTTCTCTTTCTTGAGGGACATCTTTTAGTGTATGTGAGGGCACCATCGCACGACTTAAATTAAATGTAGGAAAATATGCTAAACATAATCAAATCCCTCAGAAGAGCACTAGCTTTAAACACGCGTTAAATGCATAGTGGGGTTATTAAGCGATAAAAATAACAAATTTAAACAAATATTTGTTCATTATATTGCTTATGATACTTAATTCAATGAGCTGGAACTATCCGTGTACACCTGTGCACTTATTACATGTCTTCGACTTGCTAGCTCTAGGGCTGAACCCGCGGAGGCGGGCGTGAGAAAAATGGAAATGTTAAAAAAATATTTTTAAGTGTGTTTATGAATTTCTATGGTATTTTATTTCATAAAAAGCTGGTGAGATAAGTATAATTTGTTAAAAAAGTTTTGGCCGATTCTGAGATATTTGAGAATAGTTGATTATAAATATTTTAAACATTAAAATTGAGCCGCATTAGGAAATTCAATGAAATCAGTTTTAAATGTCATCAATATCATTGCAGAAGAGTAGGCTTCAAAATGAGGTACATATCGTTCCTCTTCAATGAGCATAAGTGAGATATAAGTAAAAACAAGATTTAGGGCACGCATCTTTTGCAAATAAGTGAAATAGTTGTAACACGCATAAATCAGCAAAACCTTTTTTCTCAAAACTGTTTTAGATTACTTCGTTTGAGGTCATATGCTACCCATAAACCAAGTTTGAGCAAAATCTGATACCCTAAGGGACAGTCGTTTGTTGAATTGACGTTGAATGACCCACATGGATTTCCCCCTGGGAGGCTAAAAATACTACCAAGGTAAAAATTCAAAAAATAAATCGAAGGGTAAAACAAATCATGTTTCATTCTTTCTTCAAGGCGGTATTTATTTCTCATTCACTTCACTTATTTTTTTTATATTTTCGCTGTAGAAACTAGTATTATTTATTGTCATTATTTAAGTTTAATTTATCTATATGATAAAAATTAGCGTAAATGAATGGAACTAACCTTTATTTCGATGCTTAGAGCTGATGATCGTGAAGGGACCCTCATATACGGCGTTAATTCTGTCATTAGTTCCGTGGTTACGGCTTTTGTTAGTCGATACAATTTAATAAATTTAAAACCGTCTAAATCAAATGGCGATTTCCGTTCACGTAGGTCTCATGGAACTCTTCGTACCGCTTGCTCTTCCTCTTCTAAGTCTTCAATGACTTGCAAATGTAAAAATGCGAGCGCCATGTTGTTTGTTTACTCGTACGTTCGACAAGTTTCTCACCGGGTTTGAGGGAGTGAGTGAATTCTCGTACGTACGAGCTCACTCCCCCGACTCGAGCATACCAAATTCACTCGCCGTACGAGAAAGGGTCACGTGACTCCTTAGTTACCACTCCCTCGCATGCGAGTGAAAACTCAGGCATAGCCCCCCTCAGTTTTTTTGGTTGCATACATACATCTTGTGTTTGATTCAGGTTAATATCACTTAGTTTGAAAAAAATGTATTTGGTCGGAGTAATAAGCATTTTAGTCATAGTGGGAAAGCCCAAGCAAAACTTGCCGCACGTTATCCTCTAAAGAACTGCAAATTAGCTCGTAGTTTTGCATAGCTATCCTCTTGGTGCCAATTAGTATTGTTTCCGCCATGGAGCTGATTCCGATTGGCAAACACGGGAGCCGTAACCAACGCAACGAGTTCTTTGTACGTTTTATTTAATTTTTCCCCGACAGTTCCTTTTGGGAAAACCCTTCCCAAACCGAAACCAGATGTCACATCACGCAGAATGGTGGCCGAAAGAGACAAAAGAAGCACTGTCGGCCCAGTTTGTTCGCGAGTTCCCCGTGTTTGATTTTCGGTTTTGAGTCAATTCACGAACCTGTTCCACCTCACTTGACTCATTGTCCTGCAATAGGAAATGATATGACTTTATCTTGCTTTGCGGAGGTTAGGTATTCACTGCAGATGAGCTGACCCATAGACTTTTCCGTACAGGACTGACCCATACAGGAGTTATCTCTCAGCTGCGAATGCTCGGAAAGCCATCACGAAGATGGGGTGAGCTTCTTACGGCTAGATAATGAAATAAAAGAGAGAAAATCTCCAAAAGCCGTAAACAATTGGCACCCTTCGTCAACGAACACCAAATTTACTGTGTTGGTATGCTGGGAAAACCACAGCTGAGACCAACCACAGCCTCTCAACCAAGAATACCCCCCTGTGTTGGCTTACGGGAATGTTACTTCCTCGCCAGGGACCAAACACAGACGCACACACACACAACCCAAATAGGATCCTTTGCAAGGGCTAATGGGACCCCGTTGTGAGGTTGAAGTGACTCACTTCAACCCTGCGTTGAAGTGACGCGTTACCTTCGGTTCGCTGAAGAGGGCTACTTTGTAGCCGAAATACGCGTATTCGACCCCCACCCTCGTCCTGTTGTGTTGCTTGACCACGCTCTTTTTGAGCTGATTCTCCCAGAAGTTGGGCCCATTTGTGTGTGTGAGTGAGTGATTTTGTGTGCTTGTTAGTCTGCTTGCGTAAATAACCGGGCATCCTTAGCGGGGTCTCATTAGCCCTGTGAAGGATCCCAGGTTATAACCCAAACATCCTTTGCGGGGTCCCATTAGCCCTGACTAAGGGTGCCAATTGTTTACGGCTTTTGCGAATGCTCCTTAAAGATATCAGATATCGCCGCGAGAATTTTGGATCCTGGCCATAAAGATGCAACAACAAAATTGATAAAATACATAGAAAAGCTGCACGCTTCGTTAAAAACTGCTACGAGCGAATATATAGTGCTTCACAACTTCTAGAGAGATTAAGTTGGGAGCACCTAGAGACTCGGAGGCTACACGCTAAGCATAGTTTGCGTGATAAATTCAGAACTGTAGAGTTTCAGAGCGACACAGTGAATATTATCATGACGCCTCACTACATCTCTAGGTCTGACAGAAGCGATAAAATATGAGATATACATTACCGAACAGATAGGCACAAAAACTCGTTTTTTCCGCGCACCTTAAACCAAAACCACAGAGTATATCTCGTGCAAAAACCTTATCCCTTACATCTTTACACGGATGGTGTCCTAACACTCCCCGAAACATGCCCTTGCGGCCTTTCGCAGGGTAGTATGTAGATGTAGGTTTTTTACTCATTTAAATTAATGATAATCCGCGATTCTAGTGAAGTTTGCTGTAAAATCGAGTGGAATCTTTACCATCAAATAGCCAGTGCATGTTTGAAGAATTATTTGCCTTTAACTTAAAACAGATTGTGGATATTCTTGCTTGAAATCCGCTAATTCGTCCATCCCGTCGTGCCATCTATAGGGAATTAAGGAAAGAGCAGGGATATCCAGTTTGGTTGTTATTTCGGTTGTCAGGCAACAGTTTGATGACGTAATGGCCTCTCCATCTACCTCCATGGTCTTTATTAATATATCTTATTATTTTATTGATATATTTGCTTTCTATTTATTGAATGGATAATTTAAATAATTGCCCATTCACGTTTACACCATTACAATGACAAATTGATCACGGAAAGTATTCTTGGGATCGTAAAAATAAGAGGAAATTTTCCGTGGTCGTGGAACCAGTGCCGCCGGTGACTGCGGCTGTTTGAGGAATCTTTCCCTTTCATCGTCTTACGACCGTGCTTAGACGGAAACACCAAAGTCAACAATTTTATTGTGTCTGTCCACCGATCAGTTTCCCACCCTACCTGTAAATAATTCCCCACGCTATGCATGGGACTATCACGTATTATCTACTAGTGCAAGCATTACGAGTGCTTGGCTCCTCAATAGGACTTGTGCATTAGAGCTGAAGTTGACACTGATGAAATGGGAAGGTCTACGCAAGCATATAGCATTGAGTTTCTGTCGCCGCCCATTAAAAGTGTAAATATGTGCGCCTATCACATTTGAGTCTCTAATATGTGAAAACGTTTAACAGCAGTCGTTGGAGTAATGTCACAGAGGTGTTGCGTGGGAAAAGCAACGGTGGAGTTAATACATCAAGAACACAATAAGACATCATACCTATCTCATTTGAGTTTCAAATCTGTGAAAAATTTTAACATATCTGTGAACGATATTAGCAAAGGATGAATATTAACATATGACATTAACATTGCGTTCCCTACGTAATGCCTCCGAGGGTAAGGAAGTTTGAGCGAAGTATAATTTCACCTGGAAATCAATGAATTCGGTCTCATTTTCAAGAAAAGTTTCTCCCCCTTTCAAATATACCAAAAATTCAACCCCTTACCACACATCTTTCAGAGGTTATTTGCCGAAAAAAATACCGGCCATTATGCATGGAAAACGGTACGTATGTGCACTCTAGCGAGAGCTTATTTTAAAACCGTGGGGTTTATAACTCCTAAATCTCGCCAAAAAAATTAAAAGTGTGTAATTAGTATGTTTTCTCTATCATTTTTGTGAAAATAAATCATATTGTCACCGGAGTAAATTCTCCGGGATCACAAAAAACCTTCCGTTTTACAGGAGTTTCTAACGTACCGCGCAAAAAAATGAATCAAGTTAAAGTCTTTGTTAGATATTTTTATTTAATTACTTATAATTTCAGTTATATAATAGTATATTTCTGCACCATTAATTGGATGATATTTAATTCATTTAATCAACAGCTAGTGAAATTAAAACGTATAATTCGAATATGGTCTCTATTATGACTAGGGAACTATCTCGTTCAAACTACCTTAAGTAAGGAATTTTGCAGGATTAAACTGGACTTCAAGGAATGATAATAAGTTAGAGGAAGGAATTGTAGACCTTTGAATGAAAATAAATGATGAGAAAACGAAAGTTATGAGAGTGAATGATGGATGAAATGTGAATGCTATGACAAATGAGGGAACAGCTGGAAGTTATAGATATTTGGGGACCATGCTGACGGAAGATTGGAAGAGTGAGGTACAGATTAAGTCAAGAAAAGCTATGGGAAAGGAAGCTTTTAGTAAGAAGAGAAATGTGTTTTCGCAGCGGTATGGACCTAGAACTGAGTAAGAGACTGGTGAAATGTTGTGTGTGGAGTGATATGTTTTATGGATGCGAAACGTGGACATTGGGAAGAAGAGAGAAGGGTAGGATCAGTGCTTTTGAGGTGTGGGTGTTGAGGAGGCTAGAGAGAGTGAAATGGGTGGATTGAGTAAGAAATGAGGAGGTGCTGGCAAGAGTTAAGGAGGAAAGAACACTACTGAAAACAATACAGAAGAGAAAGGGAAACTGGATCCGACATATTTTAAGAGTAGGATTATTTTTTTGAAAGATTTTTTTTATTTAAATAGGATGGTCTTGAGAAAGATGAGCTTATTTAAACAAGGCGATCTTCACGAAGCTTAAGCTAAATTAATTATTAATACCCATCAGCCAATCAAAATCGTCGTTACATTTATTTACGTAGCAACCGTTTTTCTGTGGTACAGCTACTACAACTAATAGAATTGTCATTGCAATGATTCAAGTGGGATATATACATGGAAAATCTCTATGTTAAGCTCTTGGACAGGAACTCATTAGTGAACGTCCCGCGGGAAAATGGGAAAATAACAACCCTTAATCTTGATTTCCATGTTGTAATATCCACTCTAAGGTTGATCGGCAAATAAGGCATTAGGAATAGATCTCAATCAGACCGTATGCGATCTCACTACTTGCTGGGGTGTTTTGTCTGAATCGTCCGAAATAATTCCTATCGTCTTATTAAGGAATCTGGTGTTATAATTACTAACGGTTCGAGATTGCGGCGTATTTTATCCTCTCTCAAATATCCCACGCAGCCCTCCCGGTCGAGTTTTTCTCGCGGGAATATTGTTTCCGGAGTTGAATATCGCGATTACAGACACAATAAACAAATATCAGAGGGATAACGGCGGGTTTTCACATGGAAGTTGACTTAATTGACTCTGGAAGTAGCGAGTGTAGCGACATCTCGAATCGTATCGCCACTTGCACGGCATCGTCCTGCTTACACGTAACTTCCGGCTTTTCCCAAACAAATGGATGGCGGAAGTAAACAATGAATGTGGTACGTAGTTACGAAAAGTTCCCAACTTTGGCAATAATCGCGTTCGTATACAGCTGTTTGATCCCCATGGGCATTCGTGGATTAAATAAATTTGTATAAATTACGTTAATTGTGCATCGATACATCATATCAATCATGAGAATTAAGACAATAATTATAATTATCAAATATGAGATAAGACATTAAACTTACCTTAGGAGTTATTTAGCATTTAAAATATTTTCAAGTACATACAAATCAATATATACACGTGCAACAATGAGTCCTCCGACTAAGTTATTCGTTGTTTACATTTTAAATCTCCGTTTTCTGTGATGTGACCAAGATTCCGTCGGATGCGAATCGATTTTTATCGCAGAATCGAATTGCTACAAGCGGGAAAAATAGAAGCCTGTCTAGTTTCATTAAATGAGAAAGGGGACAAGTTTTACTATGTGAATGCACATCGAGTGGTGTTAGTAAAAGTTGTCCTCTTTCTCATTAACTGATGGGATACCACAAAGCGATACTGACGAAAGTGAGTGATACTGTCTAGTTTCCTTGCAAGTAGCAACCGTGTTCGATGGCCACCACTGCCATGGAAGCCCGTGCTTACAAATCGAAGTGTCGATTATAAGCCACTTGCAAAGCTACTGTCATGGAAGTGACTCCCATTTTTCAACCCGCCATAAGTTGCTCATCCGAGTGCATAAAATGTATCTAAACCTTGATACGTTCGTTGCTGTACCGCGTGTCTCCTTGGTTATGCGGTCGGGGTCATCTCGAGCGGTTCAAACTCTATTCCCTCAGGTTTCGTAACACAACTATCATCGCATCGGCCTTCGCATCCCCTTTTATCACACTCTGTGAAATACAGTTCTGGAAATGCGCGTGAAAGGACGCGGCATTGTATGATCGAACGATTCAGATGACTCGCTTCGCATTGAGGAACTCCCGACTCCGACACAAGATCACAGCTGCATTTCCAGTAAACCTTCAAATTCGTTTCACAAATAAAAGCCTTCCCTCCCCGCCTCTTTAACCGTGCGGGAACCTCTGACTACCAACATTTTTTCTTGTTGTCTCTGTGTAAGCGCTTGCTGGTGAAAGCTCATAATTTACGCATAATGGCAATTAACTTGCGAGCATTTCAGAATGATTCTTCGAATTTTCCCGTTGTTTTTCAACGTTAAATTTAAAATATAACTTTCTTCGTCGGGATGAAATATGTTCACGGTTCCTTGAGAATTTATTAAATCGGTATTTCATGTCCCATTCGGATGCAAAATTTCTCCACTTCAACATCGTTGGGTAACTTTCGTGATCATTGCTTTGAGCAGTGCTTGTGAATACATTGGCTCAACCTTATATCCGGCCGAAGGTTTAACGACTTTTAGGGTCACTTGTTGACGTAACTTCTGGGTTACGAAATTCTCGATAGTTCCATTTGCGTTTGGACGTCAATGTAGAAGTTGTTGGGGCTTCTGAAAGCTTGGTAAATCTCGAATCTGCATCAAATAGAACCTTTCCTCATAAACTTCTTCGCATTGAGATATCAGAGGCTCAACATCATTCATTCCTCATAGTGCCATCGGTAATGTGCGAAATTATTAGAATTTTTAACTATCAATTAATTAAATTGAATTCTTAATCATTATGCTTCCTCAAGATCTCAGTCCATGACTGTTTAAAAGGATGAAAGTATCGCATTTTTAACGCCATTAGTCATGATTGCTCTTAGTGAACATGTTTACGAAACCGAATTTGCCACATCGTTGGTTAAAATTTTCAAAACTAAATTTGTTGAGAAATACACCAATATCTGATTATCTGTTTAGGGACGCGAATGACAACTGAGATTATTTATGGAACTGAGAAGACGAGCGAAGGAAAATTTCGTTGGAATGAAGGTACGGACAGAGAGAAGACTGGCGCCGTTAATTGCCCATTTGAAAAGTGCGCCTTAGAGGCCTCCGTTTAGCGTGCCATTCGACGGACGGAGTATTTTGCTCTGTAGCGGTCTCAACATTATATATAAGGACCATGTTCTGGGTCCTCATGGATTTGGACAGCGAAATGATGAAGGAAAATTCCTTTTGGATTTTTGCGTCAGGAACCATCTTTCGATCAGGGATAGTTGGTTTAAAAAGCGTACCAGCCATAAAGTAACAAGGTACAGCTGGGATGGGAAAATTAAAACCTTGATTGATTACGTATAAACGGATACAAAAGCAAATAACTTTGTGAGGGATATAATTGCTCTACCAAGTGAAGACCTAAACAGTGACCATCGACTTCTTGTTGCGGACACTAAGACCATCAAAATACCAACGATAAAAAGTAAGAAAAAGCCAAAGATTAAAGTATGGAAACTCAATTACTTAGTAATTAAGGAAGAATACCAAAGACTAATTGCAAAAGAGTTACCAAAAACTGAAATAGGAAGTGGTGCCAGCGAGTGGCAAGTACTTAAGAAAACTCTAGTCAGTAAGGCAGAAGAAATCTGTGGGAAAACTAGCTCAAGGGTCAGGGCGAAAGAAATGGAAAGAAGTGGAATGCGAGGGTTAAAATAGCAATCCAAGAAAGAAATGGTGCCAAGAAAGATATGGACCAAGAAAAGCAGAAAATGCATGACAGGAATGAAGCTGTGATTCAAGAGAAATGTGCAATATGTAGGGAAAAGAAATTGATAGCAAAAAGGATAATTACTGAAGAAAAAGAAAAAAGCTGGGAAGAATTTGCGGATACACTGAAAGAAGATTACCAGAGCAACAAAAAAACTCCTCTACAAGTTGGTTAACAGCAGAAGGAAAACAACTGAAACAATAAAAGCTATTGAAACTAAACAGGGACAAATTGTCAAGAGAAGATTATAAAATCAGGGAAACAATGAGGGAGTACTTTGAGACTCTGCTAAATGGACAGAAAGATACCCATTGCGCCCAATCTGAAGAAGATATAGGATAGACAGAAGTGATCGCACAGGAAGAAGGGCCAATAACAAGGCTAGAGGTAGAGAATGCCATAAAAACTATGAAAAAGGGAAAATCGGCTGGTGCAGATGAGTGTGGATATGATCAAAGGGGCAGGGGTTTATGGTATTCACTGGGCAACAAGAGTGTTGAACGCAATTTGGTCAGAGAACAGTATATCAAACGACTGGAAAAATGGCATAATAGTACCACTGTTCAAGAAAGGCTCGAAAAGAAAATGTGAAAACTATAGGGGCATCACGCTTTTATCTCATGAACAAAAAATAATGGAGAAAGTGATCGAACGTAGACTTCGACAGATAGTAGGAAATCAGTTTGAAGAAGAACAGTATGGTTTTCGAGAAAACAGGTCCACCATGGACCCAATTTTTACCCTCAGAAGAATGATTGAAAAACACTGGGAGAAAAATAAGCCATTAATATGAGTGTTCTTAGATCTAGAGAAGGCTTATGATAGTGTCCCAAGGGGAAAGATATGGGAGTGTCTGAAAAAACGGAAAGTACCAACAAGCTTAATAAATAAAATAAAAATGTTGTACAAAGGGTGCGGAAGCAGTGTACAAATAGAGGGGAAGAATTCTGAGTAGTTTGAAACAAAGACAGGAGTACAGCAAGGGAGTGCGCTCTCTCCACTTTTGTTTTTGGTTGTAATGGATTAAGTGATGAAGCAAATTAAAAGTGAGAAGAGTACAGAGTTCAATGCTCTGGCATTTGCAGATTATGTGGTACTTTGGGGATGCAATGAAATTGAAGTCCAGGAAAATTTGAACCGATGGTACAAAAATTTCAAAAACTTACACCTGAAAGTCAGTAAAAGTAAGACAGTGATACTGACTATTGGCAAAGTATAGAATAATATAACTTTAAAACTCGAGAATGAATAATTGCAAAGAGTGGAACAGTTCCCTTACCTAGGTAGTGTAATTTCACAGGATGGTTTAGATTCCTGGGAAATTACTAACAGGTTGAATAAAGCGTCAAGTTTTTACCACTAAGTAAGGAGTCTTCTTTGGGACAAAAAAATACCAAGAGCTGCAAAAATGACCATGTATAAGTCTCACTTCGTACCTATCATAACATATAGCCTTGAAACTTGTACAATATCAAGTAGAGACATCGGTAGAATACAAGCCAACGAAATGAAATTCCTGAGGACGATGGTACAAAAGATAAGACTTGACAGGCAAAAAAATAAAGACATTAGAAAACAGGTTGGATGAAAAATATCATTAATTGAGAACGTCAAGAGATCCAGACTGGGATGGAATGGTCATGTGATGAGGATGGAACAGAGCAGAGTAGCTAAGGTATGGTTGGAAAAGGAAATATCAGGGAAGAGAAGAGTGGGCAGACCAAGAAGGAAGTGGATCAACCAACTGAATTAAGACATCCAACTGAGAGGGAACTCTTGGGAGGAAGTTCAACATCAACAAACATACCAAGATAAGAGAAGTTGGATGAGGCTGATAGACAACACCCGGGAAACTGGAGTTGCTACTTGATGATGATTATGATGACAGAAATGGTGAGTTATTAAATAAAAATATATAAATAAGTCTTTAACTTGACTCTTTTTTTTCGCGCAGTGCGTTTGAAACTCCTTCAAAACGGAAGATTTTTGTGATACCCAAGAATCTATTGCGGTTACAATATGATTTATTGTCAAAAATGGTTGAGAAAGCATACAAAATACACGCTGTTAGTTTTTTACGACATCTTAGTGTTACGAATACCTCATTTTTAATATAAGATCTCTCTGAAGTGCATACACGTACCATTTCCCATGTAAAAGGGCTGGTATTTTTTGGCAAATATCTCGGAAAGTTGTGGGGTAAGGGGTTGAATTTTTGGTGTCATTAGAAGGGTGAGATATTTTTCTTTAAAATTGGACCAAATTCATTGATTTCTAGGTAAAATGATGCTTCGCTCAAACTACCTTAAGTGTTACCTGCCGCTCTTACCAAGTTGAATTTGATTATTACTCGCTAACATGGGCGTAACCAGCAGCTGCCAGGGGCGGCCAAGGACAATGGGTTTGGGGGCGAAGGGGCAAATAGCAGCTCTGAGTGCATGGAATATCCCTCAGCAAAAGGCCAGGTGTTTCGGCTCTCGCCGCAGGATTACAACTTCCGCCCTGGTTTTCAAGCTTTCGCTTATACCCGGGGCAAGGAAGAGGTGGGAGGAAAGGATGGGAAGGTTAGCTAAACCACAGCCCCTTCAAGGCCGACACCAATGAGGCGGATTGAGGTCAAAAGGACCTCAAGGGCCTACGCCTCCCCGAAGTGCTCGTATTAGTTTGGTTACCCCAAACAACTGAGACGAGTGACTCGCGGTCTCGCTTTCGCGAAGGACCTGCCGCACATCTTTGTGGACCGAGAGAGCCCGTTGCCCAATTATTTGGGATTAGGTATCTCTCTGGCTCACTTTACGGGTTGACGCCGTGCGGTCTGCCGACGTACGTCCTCGAGTCGGGGACCACCTGACCCATGGAGGGTCAATTCGGACCAATTCTGGTCAAAGCGTGGGTACAACCCTTCTCTCAGTAGTTCTCGTCAACCCTAGCAAAAGGCCAGTGGGTCTGGTCCATTATATTCTTAACAAGCTATGTGCAAATTGGCGGATTTTCAGCGGTTTTGGAAACAAAGGAGCGCGTTATCGCTGAATACATGTATCTTTTTCAGTTACCTCCGAGTTTTGGATAGTTCCAAAATTGTTGTGATTTATAACCACATAACATGTTAATGCTTACCAGAAAAGACTAGAAGCCTTCGAAACCAGGTGCTGGAGGAGGATGCTGAAGATAGAATGTACGGACAAAATAAGAAATGATGAAGTGTGCAGAAGAGTAGAGGAGTATGCATGCGCAGATGCATAAACGCGAGATGAAAAAATAGCCCCTGCTCTAGTTTAAATAATTGATTAAATAATTATTAGAGCGCGGAAAAAAGTCTTTTGGCTTTTTGTAAAAGTGGGACTTTTGTGGTTTTTAAATACAAATCTTCACCAATTTTATTAAATAAAACATTTTTTTAATGGTTTGTTCAGAGACTTTTTGGGGCTTTTTTTTGGCGTGGCGGGACTTTTTCTGATGAAACAGACTTTTCCGGGCTTTTTTATTGAAACCACTTTCCTAAGTTTGGTTGTTGTGATTACTTTGGTTCAACTGGGTATTGGGCGCATTTGTGTTTTTCATGCGGTATTCCACGGAGCAGAGATGTACTGCAAAGATGCAATCTCCTGACAACTGTTAATGCGAAATTTTACTAATAGCTCCGAAAATTGCGATGATTTCTTTCTATTACTCCACCGTTCATGAAAGAATCACTCTCGCTCAGTGCTTCAACCCGAAGGTTTGTTTGGATAGGTGAGGGTAGAGCTTACCCCTGACTAAGACATACCGTGAATGTGTGCGAATTTCACATATTCAGGGTAGGGGGGTCCAGTTCCTTTCCCTGGGCCACCTCACACTTTGAGCTTTTTTCCTGGGGGTGTCCCAAGTCTTCACCCGGGACACATTGATCTGAAAGAATACATTGACCTAATTATGAACCAGCTTATTTGAACCGGGCGGTCTGCTGACAAGCCAACAGCTCTACACTGTATGCTAACACTCCGGTTTTGTTTAGGAGATTAGAGAAAAAATGACACAATTGTATTGTCACGTTTAAATGCTGGCGCTCCAGTGCGTCCACTGCTTTTCTTTTGTCTTTTGCGTTTGCCTGGGCAGCCGCGGAGGCCGCTGTTGGTGGAGAGGGGAGGTGTGAGCTGCTGCTCGGGTTGAGGGGGTGAGGCAGTTCGTCCGTGAGCTCCAGGTGAGCTCAGTCGCGAGCGGTTTCGCTGGGAGTCTCACTATTTCTGGCTTTCGTTAGGTTTTGGACTCCCCTTCGTATTGGCAGTCTGTGTTTTCCGTTTTCTGGAGGTTGTTCCTTTTCCTTTTTTTTCTTCACCTTATCCTTACTCCTACCCGACCCCATTCTCGATGATGAATAGGTGTTCGAGTCAACGAGTGGTTGACCGACACTGCCTGCACTGAGAGAATTCCTAAATTTTTATTTTATCTTTTTCATCCTTCTACCTCTCCCTTTTCCGAGTACGGGCGGAATCTAAATCCCGCACTGGCCCCCATTATATCCGACCTCGGCTGAGCCCTCCCGGGAGGAACGTTACAATATGAAAGACCATCTAGAGTTTCCGGAGAGGTGCCTGCATTGCTTTGTGCACAGATTAACTGAGCCATCATTGTAGCGCGGCAAGCAATGCGCCCATAGCACTCGGATGAAAGTGGGGAAATATTTTTCCTATATTTTATATGATGCAATAAAAAAATAAAATCTGTTTTCTAAAACAAATATTTAAGCTTTAATTTTCCCTTCCCAAAATAAAGATAAATATTTATCAGCTATAAACATAATAGGGATTAACATTTTTCTTCCACGATTGCTGGTCATCAAACGAAGTGTTATTCAGAATTTAAAAAAAAAAGCATTTTGTAAATTGTGGTTTTTCCTTTCTTGAAGTCCGTATAACAACTCGAAAACCCATGAAACCGCATTTCTCCGCTCTTTTATCCAATAATAAAGTCAAATTTAACAACTTTCTCACGAAAATACCTCAAGACTTTGGAGAGACTTTTTTTCAAAAATATTTGCGACTTTCTAGGCGACCTTTTTCTGCAAAATCGAGGACTTTTTTTCCGCGCTCTACTAATTATTGCACGCTAGATTGAGAAGGCGTCGATGGGAAAAATACAACTGCTGTGAACTCAAAGAACAGAGGACTACAAACCGGGAATCAGCATGTGAAAACATTCGTGTGGAGCGTGACACTTTATGGATCGGAAGCATGGACCATTGGAAGAGCTGACCAGAAAATACTATATATCTTTGAAACGTAGCGCTGGATGAGAATGCTGAAGATAAAATGGACGGACAAAATAAGAAATGATGAAGTGCATAGAAGAGTAGAAGAGGGAAAGGACCACATGGAACACCGTACAGAAAAGAAGAACGAGACGGATTGGACACACCCTGAGACACAAGGAACGTAATTGAAGGCAAAATAGAGGGAAAAGTCCCCAGAGGAAGACCCAGGAATAAGTTTATGGACCAAAAAGAGAGAGAAGTACATAGTAAGAGATACCAGGAGGTAAAGGAACTAGCATTATATAGGGATGGGTGGAGGGCTGCAGTCAACCAATCTTAGGATTGGACAACCAATGATAAACATTTTCAAGTATACTTAGCTTTTGAAACATCCCTACCAACGTAATTCCCAGCAATAAATAAAACAGGCTTTTGATTTTAGGTTAAAAAATAAAAAAAATGTCAGTATTTGGGGGGAGGGGGGGCAATTGCCGTGACTGCCTTCCATCCCCCTTGGGTCCGAAAATGGCTGCTTGCCTCCCTACATCAAGTAAATAATTTCAAGCACCCGACAAAAAGTAGAAATAAGATATACGCAGGGAAAGTTAACTTCTACTATACTTGGTACTGGAATCCCTTAATTATGGTAACACATTCCATAACAGCATGACTTTATTAAGCTATTCTCTTATTCGAGTATCGCATATTCACAGAATTTTTCGATTGTCGAGGAGGATATTGTTTGGTCTGGATTGACGGACCATGAGACCTTACAATGAGATTACGATTTAAAAAAAAATAATACGTTATTTCTCACACATTTTTTTATAGCTGCTCCATATTTACTGTAATTAACAGAGGTCACATCTATGATGCAAAATAACAACATTGGTCCAGTCATTTGCATTAAAATGGGTGGAAAACTATTTTGCGCAGATCGGCAAAATGGCAATTTTGATAGGAAAACTCCGGAATTCAGTTATGTTCTGCAGAACATAACTGAATTCCGGAGTTTTCCTATCAAACAGCATGCTGTTTGATTTATCAAATGTATCTTTTCTTCTGTGTGAACAGGAATTAACTTGATCCACTGTTTTTAATGAGCATCTTGTCAATTGAAAGTGAATCGTTTCCTCACGTTCACTTGTAGCGAAGCGAAACGAGTAGTATCCAAATTTCAATTTATCCGATCCCAACGGCTTTCGGTATTCTGGCGGTACCCATACCTCACTATGGTCTCCCAAAGTTCGTCATTTTGTATCCAATTTACCTCTTGCCAACGGCTTCCGGTGCTTTCGCGGTACCCTTACCTCACTATGCTCTCCAAAATTTCACCATTTTGTTTCCAACAAGTTATCTGTTGCCAGCAACATTCACAGTCTTCGGGTATTGGCGGTCGTAATCAGAAGGGGTGAGATAGGTTGCATTTATCGATGATGAATCTTAAGACAAGAGAGTTCTCTCGATCAGTTTATTACACGACCGATAAATACATACACATGATATTCGAATGAAACAAAACTCAAATAAGTGGATATAAATGACAACTCTTGAATGGATAATTTTTTTTATGACTAAGAATGCGTTTTTGATGAATATTTTAATATCATAACATTTTTTGAGCTTCGATCAAGCCACCCTCTCAAGATAATGTTAGAGTATCATTGAGGAAATCATTTCCTTTTCGTGCTATTAAAATTGCACGAATTTCCATCTTTAACGCTTCGACATTTAAGGCATTTGGAGGAATACCTAATTTTATCACACTATCCTTAACATTGGAAACAAAAAGTAGATATTCATGCATGGTAAATTGCGAAATTTCATTTCCTCGGAGAGCTCAACTCCCGACACAACACTGCACACACCTGTTGAACAAGGGTCACACTGGCAGATAAAGTTTTCCGTGATACATGGCCAGGCATCAAAAGAGCAACCATACTTCCTCAGCTTCTGGAATATAGTTAAAAATGAAAGTGCCTACTTCCGAGTCCACTTCACTTTCTTGATTGCTTTTCACAAGTGTTTCATTTTGCGTTTCGGCTACGAAAAATCTGTTCTCTGGCGACCAAAAATATTCCAGGGAACTCGCGTTCTTTGACGGCCGTGGAAGTCCATGCTGATGGCGAAGTATTCATTCGCCTCCTTTCCACCCGGGGATCATCAGAATCCACCTAGTCCGAACCACAGGTATAGTATCCTGTAAAAGAATAATGAAAAAACATGATGATGTACAATTTTTTAAACAAGTTGATTGTTTGTTGATACAGATTACATCTACATCTACAACTACGTAATACCCTGCGAGCCACCACGAGGGTGTGTGGCAGGGGGTGAAGATCACCAAAAATGCACTATTGACATGCAACTAGGATATTTAAATGAGACATGCTAGAAAATAGGGTCACATGGAGCTAGATGGTTAGTATCTACATAATAAGAAAGGGATTATTGGTTGTTATTACATGCATCATGCACTACAGACTACTCTAACTATATTTCACCTACATATCCCTTTGCTACGCTGCCTATTGTTTTCTCTTATAGTACGCGGGAAAAATGACATTTTAAATCTATCGGTACGACAATCTCTCTCTAATCTTGTAAATCTGATCAAACCTAGTATAATACGCAGGGGTTCTTAATATATATCTAAAGTCATCTGTGAACAAATCGGTTTCGAATTTACTTAAAAGATTTAACCTAGATTTAACCTGCGTTTTGATAGTAATTCCCATCCTAGTTCTTCTATTAAGCTTGTAACACTTATCCAATTATCATAACGGCCTTTAACAAATCTAGCGGATCTCCTTTGCACGCGCTCTAATTCTTTTATCATATCTTCCTCGTACGGATCCCATATACTAGCGGCATATTCTAAATGAGGCCTGACAAGTGTAAAATAGCTTCTTTCTCTACATCTTTCTCTCTTTCTACATCTACGTCATATCCTGCAAGCCACCCAGAGGGTGTGTGGCAGGGGGTGCTTCCACACCAGGCATGCATGGATCATGCGGAAGAACGCCGAAACAACATTAAAAACCAGCATACCACACATGCAACGCGCCCATTAAAAATCTTCTAACCAAGAAACATTCCATCTTCAATCATTCCAACATGCAAAGGATACAAAGACTACTACTTCAGATTCACAATATCATGCATAAATAAGAACATCAATATTTACAACATGCATAAATAAGAACGTAGAAAATGTAAAGAGATAGATCCACATTCTAGCTAATCTCACTATTCGCACTATTCATGACGACGATCACAGCTGCTATGGTCCCGAATGGTACGCGGAAAAAAATGACATTTTATACCTATCGGTTCTACAATTTCTCTCTCTAATTTTATAGGCGCGATCTAATCTTCCGTAGTACGAGGGTGTCAATAGTATGTTTTTTACGTCGTCAGAGTAATGTTTTTCCTGAAAATTAGCGAAATTTAGTGAAATTTAACGAAACATAAACTGTCTTATTTATATATTTAGAATTTAACTTTTAAGTTAAAAGGCTTAAATTTTTTTGGAGGACGAGAAGACCCTATATAGCTTTACATCAATTATTTTAATATTATTTTGTTTAATGATTTATTATTAATTTAATTTTTGTTTTGTTGGGGTGACAAGAAATATATGATTAACTTTTAGTTGTTTTATTAACATTAATTGCTAAGAGGTTAAGCCTGTAATTTAATCTACGCTGTGATAGCGATTCCCAGCCCAATTCTTCCAAAAATCCAGAGACACTATTCATTAATTACTAAATTGATTAATTACTAACCAAAGCATGCTCTTCTGTAACATCCTTTGCATTTGTCGAGTTTCCGGCCCTTGGAATACGCTGAGCACCTGCAAGTCATATCCACTACTATGATGGAAATGCAGTGAATGAAAATCGTTATGTCTTTGAGGAGATGGGGGGAGTTCCCAAGTGCGGTGTGCCTTCCTTAACCGGCGTCTCGGTGGCATCCTTTGCGTGAGGGTTGGGGGAAATATACCCCCGAGTCAACTAAATGTCCCAATGCGAATGTTCTCCCGGGCATCGGAAACAGGGACAGGGGAGATGTGCCAGATTTATGATCGGGCGCTCGTAAAAATCCCTATAATAACAAGACGCTCAGTGACGCTTGATCTTCCGAACATGGGAAACTGACACAGTGGAGGTGCGCAAGAGGTGCCATTTATGATCGGGCGCTCGTCAATATCCTAATGACAGCGTTGCGTCTAGAGACAGTTGTTCTTCCGGAAACACGTGCGAATGAGGCGTGAGAGGAAGTCGTCCCGCGATCGTCGAACTCTCTAACGACGCAGAAATCCGTTGGCGCCATTAGGATATCGCGAAATTCGTGTGATCTGTACGGGCACGCGCGCTCACTCTACTATGTGAAATTTATTTATTTTTATTTATTTATATGAAAAAGTCCCAAAAATGGCACAAAGGGTTTTTTTTAGCAGGTTGTAGTTAACTGATTCAAAGACCTTTGGGAAGTCTACGTATGGAAGTCGCAAAAGATACTGCCGCTGCGCCGTGGACGATTTTGACACAATTTTTGACCTCAGAACTTTTAAAACCCTGCCTGGCGGGGTAGGAAGGTTTTAGTTTGAGGAGCGTCAGCGAGCGAACCTTTTCTAGTTGCTGCCACTGCCAACCTTAGCGCCTCGGTAAATTCCATGAGTCTACATCTTCATCTACGAAATACCGTGCAAGCCACCACTAGGGTGTGTGGCACGGGAAGCAGTCACCTGCCGCCCGATTTGCTACATTTTATTCATACTACCACTCCTTCCACGTGACAAGAAAGTGCACGGCTAAAGCATGGCATTGATGAAGCAAAACCACTTGCCTATCTGCCTTGTGTGTGTGTGTGTGCAAAGTAGTTTGGCTCCCCTGCCTCGTTATCAGCCGTCTACTTCTCTACCTTCCCCTCCGTCCGTACACTTCACTCCCTCCACTTTACCTTTCCCCTCCGTCGCGCAGATGTGCGCCAGGTTATTTTGCTTTTGCCTTGATTTGCAGAGTAGCATTGTATGGTATCTAACAGCAATAAAATGATCAGTGAAATTAAATTCAATAGGTCTGGTAATAATGATGACTGATGCCATAAAGCCCAGTTATTTGAAGCCTTAACTACTCATACTGTACAAGCCTACTTAAGGCATCAGTTATTACTACCAAAATATTTTTTACAGTTATTTGTAACATAACAAAATACATAGTTTCATAAAAGGTATACCTATTAATAGGCAACCATGTAAAATCCATAGAGACATAAATAATAAATCCCTCAAGCAGGATACTCTCGTGCTAATTTCACAATGACTATTGTCAGCCCAATTTAAATAAGTTAACTCTTTCCTGTTTGTCAAAATAAGCACTGTGATGTGTCTACTGCCATTAGCCACAATTTAAGGAGGAAAACATCAACAACTACTGCCACTTTTCAGCTAGGAAGTAAAATTAATAAATCACTGGATAGCAAATTTTCAACAGCTTAGCATATTTCACGATTTTATGTAATCAGCATGAACATATCTATCAAAGCAAAGCGATGGGTAATAATGACAATATCTGAAGCTGGATAATATCATAAGGATGCTGTATTAATTCTTCCCTTGGTTTGCAATCTGAACTGTGATTCAGTAGACAAACTAGACGTTAATCTTTCCCTAACACCAAATGTACTGCCATCTGTTATGATTATAAAGCCCAAGGCTCTAAACATAACACCGATACATAAGGTCAGTTTAAAACCCAGGATCACACATATTTAGTTGTTACCTCAAGAGCCTCAGTATGCGGGTATTTTTTTGACCTTCTTCGGAATCTCATCGCTTTCTCTCGCTCGGCATCACAGGCAGTGATTGGTAGATTCATGGAAGGGACGGCCGTCTTCTTCAAGTACCTGTGTCTAGCAGGCATGTCTAAAACAGATGCCATAAAATAAATAACTATGAAGCACAGCAAAGTGACAAATAAAGTAATAATGAGGCTATACGATACCATACCTGGAAGAAAGTAATCCGATCTCAAAAAATGCCGCGAGCAAACAAACATACTCTTCGTCTCTGGCTTCCCGATCTTGAGGACTTTAATCCACGACTTCCTCCGGTCGCATTTTTCCCGTATATCCAATTTGCTTGTCAAGAAGACAAACTCTCCATCAGGAGGAAAGGTATGGAACCTCAATTCAGAATTCCGCCGCTCCACAGACGAGCATTGAGGAACGCAGCAATTGCGATTCGAGGAAGTTTTCCTCGGTGAAAACTTCGCGTGCTCACCAACCATCCTCGACAAAGAGCCCACCACGTGTGAATAACCCACACGAATAGTCCGTGCACAATTATTGTTATAGATGAATTAAATGATGATAATGGAATGGATGAAATAGGAATGAATAACTTAATACAGGCAAAGGATATGGATGAATATGGGTGTTGAGGTGAAGGGAGTAAAAAACGAAAAAAAAATAATATAATGGAAAGGTGAAAAAGGAAGAGAGGATAACGAATGAGAGATGAAAAATGAGATGATAAGTCCTTAAAAGAACTGTTCTAAAGAATGTAGCACAAAAGCTCTTCAACAAAATCCACAAGTCAACCACAAATCTCACAGTGCAAGCACGTTATGATCATCACTCCGGTGTTTCCAGATTTTACCGGTAGGTGGTGTCTTGCTATGTTGGAGTCGCCATATTGCTGCGCGTTAACTGTTTGGCTGCATTTCAAATCGTCAACTGCGCCATGTTCTTGCGCAGAATTCGAATCTATTCGTGAAAAATATACGACAGAATATATGGAATAAGTAATCTGAAAAAGAGTAGCTGAATTACGTCATTTTTCATTAATGAACCGAGTGTAACACAAAATATTCGTTATTCCGAATACATCGATACATATCGAACGCAATGCACAGTCACACTCCAGGTAGCATTAACAACGAAAATCGAAAAGTTTAAGAGGGAACACACAGAAGTAATATATCCAAAAAAAATCGACAGCCGAGTTGAGAAATTATCCGAAAGCGAATTGAGTGTAATACGAAGGTTTGCAAATCTAAATTAATCGATATTCACGCACGGCACGAGCATACCAAAAACTCCGAGCAATGCGACTTCGTACCACGTGACCCGCACTAAACCTTCCGTCGTATACGAGGAAAATTTCAAGCATAGGGCCCCAGGCGTCAGAACGGGTGGCTCGTCGGATTTTCGAGCATTGTGGGTATTTTTTGGCTAGAGAGTAGGTCATTCAGTGGGATTCAAAAGTATACACCCTACAACAGCCTCCGAGTAAATCCGAGCAATGTTAACCTTCATTGCCGAAACAACTTAAGAGAAGCAAAAATGAATAAATGTTACTCCCATAGCGAAAATAATTCCGACACGCGCTCTCTAGATAACTGCGAAACTTCAAAGCAAAACTCGCTTCTCAGTGGATTCAGAGAACATCAAAAAGTAAATACACAAGTCACAGAAAACAGCGTACCGACAATCATCAAGCTAAATGCGACATACATTTAGTAATAGTTAATTTCCGTAGGGTAAAGACGAAACGTGCCGAAGTTGAGCATATATTTGAAAGGGCAGATATAGCAATTGGAACAGAAAGCTGGCTTTCAGAGGATATTGGCGATAGCGAAGTTTTTCCGACAGGATATAAAATTTTTAACCGGGATCGGCCAGATAGGACTGGCGGCGGAGTATTCTTAGCAGTTAAATCGCATTTGAATAGTTCCGAACACAAATTAGTCGATAGTGAAATAGAGAGCGTATGGTGTACTATTAAGCAACAAAACATTGGAAACATACGTATATGTTCATTTTACAGACAACCAGATTCCAAAATAGACGTTATGTACAAATTAGAAACTCAGTTATCATCGTTTACCTCGAGGGATAATTAATGCATCCAAAAAGTCTCTGAAAGTCGCCATTCACTATAGGAGGCTGAACTTCACTCCAAATGACTGCCACCGATCAACATTACTCTATGATGTAAGGAATGCTTTATGCTGAAGCAATCTCAGCTAAACAGAGAGCATTGAGAGTTCTGGACTGGTGCGAATGAGAAATTCCGATACACAAATTCATTTCTACAGCACTCAGACAAAGCATGGGTTTGAATGGGCAGTAGTTAACTGCAAGAGTCTTATTTTTTCATTTCTCGTATCGATGATGGTAGCCAAATTCACACCAGGAAGACAATAGTAATCCTATTTAAGGTCTTCCACTGAGACCCAGGCCCTCCGTCGCAAAGCTCGTAGATCCGTAATTCCTAATTTCTGACCACTAGGAGCATTATCGCGATCTCCGTACACATGTCTTAATAAAAATTCATTCGTTAGAGCCCGGGTAGCTCAGTCGGTAGAGCATCAGACTTTTAATCTGAGGGTCCAGGGTTCATGATTTTTTCATTTCACGTATCGATGATGGTAGCCAAATTCACACCAGGAAGACAACAGTAATCCTATTTAGGGTCTTCCACTGAGACCCAGGCCCTCCGTCGCAAAGCACGTAGACCCGTAATTCCTAATTTCTGACCACTAGTAATATTGTCGTGATCTCCGTACATATGTCTTAATAAAATTTCATTTGTCAGAGCCCGGGTAGCTCAGTCGGTAGAGCATCAGACTTTTAATCTGAGGGTCCAGGGTTCAAGTCCCTGTTCGGGCGAAAAATTTTTATAGTTCCTCAGCTCAGGGGGCTCGTTGTCTTTTCACGGGAGTACTCTGCGGAGGCAAATGGTTGCATTTTGAAAGTTACTGTGGTGAATTCTTGGGGAAGCTCAGCGTTGTATATTCATCTTGATGACTTCCAGCTGCTGATGTCGATGGTGAGTGTCTGACGCCCAACTTTGTATTACCCAGACTAATTATTATTAGTTCTTCATTGCTAATATGATACGATGCTTTGATTTTGATCTTAGTATAATTGTACTTTGCCTTGCCAACTAACTTTTTAGGGGTTCTCGTTTCACGGAGAACATTGCAATATGACATAATAATGTTGTTTGTCACCTGACTTACGTCGCTGAGCAATATTTCGTCTTAGTATAACGTCGGGATACAACTATAGATTAAGATTTCAAGTTTTGAGAATATGGTTAAAACATTGTGAGTTAAAGAGAAAAAATCTAAAACAAAACTAAGTCGGAATGCGCGTCATTCTGCTCAGCGGGCTTTAACAATTTACTGCGGTGAGTTCTCGGGAAAACTCGGCGCTCTGAATTCATTTTGACGACGCACAGCTGCTGAAGTTGATGATGACTGTCTCAGGCTTAACGAAGTGGAATTCTTTTCGTGAAGAGTTTCAATGACATGCTGATTTTCACAAAATCTTATGCTGATTTTCAAGCGACTGTGGTTTCCATGTATAAAATATGTTTATTTATTTACGTTTACAAGTTTGTGGAATTGTTGTATTTTATTCACCCTCAGCATACTGTTTCCATCAATTGATACCTGAACGCTGGAACTGATAATATCAATAATACTATCTCTAAATCAAACATTTTACCGTCGATGTCGTTAATATCCTCAATTCGTGGATTGTAGTAAGTCTTTCTCCGATTCTCGGATACGCCAATTTCTCACGTTACACATAATCCGCTGTCTGATATTGTGGTCTCAGCAGTTGGAACGTAGTACTCTGATCCGTGGGGAGAGACTCTTCATTCAGCGACGATGCGCCAATGGATGACAAACGCCGCATACTGGGTGGGATGAGTCCTTTGCCTAGGACGATGAATGAATGAATGAATGCTGCGTCTTGAGGGCGATTCCCTCCAAGAGGTGGGCACCCGCTACACGCCTTGTACGAAATGTAAGGCCAGCAGCTATTTAAATATGTATTATTTATTTAGTGCTATGGAGTACACTCAATTTTTCCATCGTTTTCGCCGGGTATGCGGGTTATAATTAATTTAACTGATGAAAAAATTCATGAAAGGAGAATGAATATTGAAAATGCAAATGCGTGCTGATTTCTAGCAAGTTGTAATGGAAAACATCGTGAAATTGCGAATTTAGGACGTCATTCCGTAAGCGCTGAAGGAATATCGGGGTTAGCGAAGATGGGGGACAGGCCATGCCCACGTTATAGCATCTCGCATTGACCACCACAGCAATCGCCCCCACCATCTATCTCAATGGGTAGGTTAATCGATGATAGTCATTCTTTCCTGTCATTAGGAGTCAATTTAATGCACTCGTCTACACTGCACGTGTACTTATGTAGGGTTCACTTAATAACAGTGCTTAAATGCAGACGAGCGTCTACACCACCTACACCGATATTTCCTATTCCTTGGTCTACACGCAGATACATACAAAATCTAAAGTAGCCCCAGTCAGTGTTCATGGGAAGACCTTCGCATCGCGCAAATGTTTCAATATATTTTGGTGATTTCTAAACAACCTTAACAGCATAAAACTAATGAACTAGAAGAATAACACGAACACCAAAGCTCATCACCTCTTATAAATAAAATAAACACAATTTATCTGACATATTTCATATATTTTTCTCCACAAATACAAACAATCAAGTCTAAAGCAATGTCCCTCTTAGGCCTCCTCTATCGTTTTACAGAAATTAATGAGCCCCGAGCACTTAGAACTTTTTTCTCTTCCATTATTCTTCCAATTCTTACCTATTCCTGCCCCATCTGGTCTATCTCTTCTCAAACTAATCTTTCATCGCTGGACTGTGTCTGCAACTTCTATGCTAAAATAGTTAAGAATAGATTACCACAGTGTCTCGTAATATGTCCACCAAGGCTATTCTATCCTATCTCTCCATCCCTAATCTCCCCACTCATAGACACATAGCAGACTTAATATTTATTTATAATTATCTTAATTCCACCATCCACTGCCCTGAATTACTCTCTTTTATCAATTTCAAAGTTCCATCCCGCCCCACCCGTTCTCATCCTTTACTCCACACGCTTCCCATTCCCTGACTGTCGATCACTAAACGTTCTCTTTTCTTCCGCCTCTCCTCTCCATTGAATTCCCTCCCTTCCCACATCGATCCTTTTGCACTTTCATCTAAATCCTTTATAAGCCTTTCTCTTTCGTATCTTTCACCTAAGTAGTTATTCCCCCATTTTTCTTTTTTTTTAATATATTTCTATAATTTCTGCTTGCAACATTTGTTAAGTTTGCTTGTATATGTCCTTAAGGTTGTGTATTGGTACATGGCCACTATAAAATGGCACCATAGCTGTAGGTGGTTTTCTTACTTTAAATAAATAAAAATAAATAAAATAAATATTATGCTAGCGATGAAACTTTGATAAAAACGTTTGATTCTTAATGTCCACAAAAAAGAAGACCTGTCAATGAAATGTGACCTATATTACTTGTATAATTTACTTTATACTGGAGAAAATAGTGAATTAATTAGCAAAATTAATTTTGTCGTGCCTAGTAATAGTGTAATGTTAAAAAGATAGTTCAAGTTGAACATGATAAAAATCAAACTAATGTGAAAACTCACCACTGAACAGAATGTGCCGAACTTTTAACAACTACTGTGATAAAGTTGATTTATGTCAACAAAGACGTCTCTTTTGCAAATTGATAAATATTATAGTTCCTTGATGTGTTTCGAGAGTTCTATATAATTTAATTGATTCCACTGTTTTGCATTTTTTGTTTGCCCTGTAATTATTTTGTTGGGCGAACGTAAAAATCGATAAATAAATAAATAAATATTTGAAACAAATTGTAGGGTCCCACAGGTATCCATTCTGGGTCCACTACTGTTTACTATATTTGTTATCGATCATCATTTCTCTTTTCCTATGACTGAATTAATCCAATATGCGGACGACACAGCAACAATAAGTGTGGGAGATAATTTTTTGGATGCTAAAAAATTAGCAAGAGTCACTGTAAGTAAATTTTGTGATTGGTGTTCCACTAATAACTTGTTGTTGAATGAAAAGAAATCCCGCTTCCTATATTTTCATAACAGAAATACCCCCCTAATATAAGCCCTGTACTTCAAGCAGCTAATCTGTCAATTTTACAGTGTAGTACAGTGAGCTTCTTGAGTTTATCCATTGATGACAATCTAGATTGGAATCCTCATATTAAGTATTAATAAAAAAACTAGGCACTGGAATCTACATTATCCGCAGAAGTGTCCCAACGCTACCTCTAGAGGTACTGGAGTTTACGAAAACTCAATCATATTTAACTTATGGAATCGTCTTTTGGGGTAACTCCAGTGTTGCAAATAAAGTTTTCTCTATGCAGAAGAGATCTATTAAGGCTTATGGAAAAGGTTTCCTTTAGGACTTCTGGGAGGCCACTGTTCCAGAAACTCAAACTAATGACCATGTCGGACATCTATATTTTTCAATTTTCCTCATTTGTTAAAACAAACGCTCCTTCATTTTTACTGAACTCCTCTATTCATGGGAACTATCAGCCATGGCATTGAGAATGTTCAACTAACAAGTCGACCATTGACAATATCTAAAAATGGTCCACGTCATTGTGCCTCTTTCATTTATAGTGAATTTCCAACAAATATAACATCCAAATCTATTGCAAATGCTTTAAAAATGAACTTAAAGTGTTGCTACAGAAGTGCTATTTTAGTGTAAATGAGATCCTATGTGTCAACTTGTAAGAAATTAAAATGAAGTGAAGTGGTAAATGTGTACGTTCATATATAGTGGTATATTTTTATTACCTTGACCATCTTCTATGTTATATGACCAACGGAATGATAATGTATATTATTATTATTATAAGTATGATGCGTATGACTTTGGAAGCTCCTCGAACTATCGAAGACAAGGTCTCGATCACCTCGAAGGGACACTATCAATATCACCCAAGTTTTTTTGTTTGCCGGACGATTCTGTGGGGCCCGTATGCCCCTGGAATCCCGATAGGCTGCTAAGCCTGTCATCAGGTTTTCCAGGGACCGGACCAACAGAACTTGACGTACACCCGGATTATAATTGATTTAACGGATGAAAAACATTAATGTAAGGAGAATGCATATTTTTAAGGTGACCAATCGTCCTCCTTTAGGGAGGACAGTCCTTCTTTTGTAAGTTCTGTCCTCCCTCGTAAAGTGTCCTCCTATATAAGATGACGATGAGTGAGTTTCTCATCGAAACGTTGGCCTTAAACAGCCTTACCCGGTGCCAAACCTGAGAAATATTTATCTGTCCTCCTATATGTCCTCCTTTTCAATATCTGAAGACTAATCCGTTGCGCGTTATGTGACGCATTTGTCTTTGACATCATGATTCGCCAAGGCTCGCTACAGTACGGTATAAGACGCGATTATGAGACACATGCGCTCCGCACGGGAGACCTTGAGAGAGCGCACAAGTGGCTCTGTTTACTTAATCTTACCAAAACACGACATGACACATACGCACACAGTAGACCTACGGCACTGGCTACTTAGACTGGTACAAATGTAGCAGTTGAAAGAGTTTTTTAAATTGCCATTGTATTTTGGACAAGTGAGAAATCGAGATTGAATGTTGATACTCTAGCTGCAGCACTTGCCGTAAATTTCAATATGAAGGATATTTCTTGTTCAGATATTTCCAATATATTGTAAGAAGATTATACATTGACAAAAATATTAATTCGATGGAAAAGTACTCAATTAAATAATAATTAACAGGGATGAAAGCATAATTACAATAAAAAATGTTACAAATGTCTTATTACGCATATATCATATTATGGTGTATAATTGTTCCAATGAATGAAATATTTATTTTCTTTACGATATTTTTTCAATTTATATGTCCTCCTTTTCATTGTAAAAAAGTTGGTCACCTTAATATTTTCAAAGTCCAAAATTTAGAGGTCCCCATGTCCACTTAAGTGAACTTAGACGTTTATGCGTCACTTAAGTGATGAGAGGGCGTCTACACGGTGTACTTTAAACCGTGTCCCAATTCGTTAGGCTTTAGGGAGGATGCGGTTAGCTACCTAAATATTTAGAGGCCTTTCGCTAAGGGAGCTTGATTTGGGACATCCTTCGCTAGTGTTGCCGTCTGCCGAGCTGGAAACGAATGAAAAACATATGAGTAATTAATAAAGGACTGAGTGAAACAAATGAAACCTGAAATAAAGACATTTTTGACGCCTGTGGCTACCTTCGTGTGCGTTGTGAGATTTGGAAGGTGAAATAACATTTTTTCATCCATTTCGTTGTCTGGAGATTCGTTAGTTTTCGGGGTATGTAAGTTTGTGTAGGTGTTCTGGGATTTAAATTTGTTTTATTTAAGTGTACTAAGTAAAATTTTTCTTTTGTAGTCGAGTGTTGGTTTGCGAAATATTAGAGAATTCTTTCACAGGCTAAATACTTGCCGGCCAACATTTGCCACTTTTCAACTACTTCCTTGGGTACGAGCACGGACTATAAGGATCTCTCTTCTCTATTATCCATGGGTACGAGTTTCCTTGTACGACTCATGCAGCGCTTTGCATGATGGGAAATTCAATATGGAGACGGATAAGCTCCATCTACTCACCCCCAAGAAAGGCACCTAAATCTGCTCCCCGCTGATGCCTAACGAATTGGGACACACTTCAAGATGGCGTCCTCCCTAAATCTGCCGATTTAGCTGCCTAAATGGCGAATTGGGACACAGCATAAGTGAGAGGTGCAATGACAAGCTCACTTAAGTGGTCAGTGCAGACGCGTCATAAGGCTCCTAGGGTGAATTACGGTTTTCAGAAACTTTTCGAATGCATTCAACGAATGCTTTTCCCTGAAGCAATCTTAGCTGAACAGAGCGTGTTAGAGTTCTGGAATCATGTGAATGAGATATTTCGTGATACAAATCTACTTCGAAAGCACTCAGATAAAAATGAGTATCAGTGAGTAGTAGTTCGTTTCACTCGTCTTATTTTTTTAATTTTCCGTATAGATCATGATTGCTGAATCAACAGTAATCCTATTGAGAATCTTCCACTGAGACCTTTGATCTGCGTCGCTAGCCCGTCCCGACCATGCCTGATTTATGGCGATCTACGTAAACGTTTGTCTCAATAAAAGTGAAGTTGTCAGAGCCCGGATAGCTCAGTCGGTAGAGCATCAGACTTTTAATCTGAGGGTCCAGGGTTCAAGTCCCTGTTCGGGCGAGGAATTTTTTAACGTTTCTTTAGCTCAGGCTTAGTCTCGTCATCTTATCCTGAGAGTTCTCTTCGGGGATGAACTTTGTATTAATTACTCTGACTGATTGATATTCGTTCTTAATTGCAAATATGATACACCATTTTTATTTTGATCTAAGTATAATTGTACTTTGCCTTGCCCAACTAACTTTTTAGGGGTTCTCGTTTCACGTAGAACATATTACTATATAGCAATAGAATATTGTGTTTGTCACCTGACTTACGTCGCTGCGCAATATTACATCCTTATATGACGTCAGGAAACAACTTTAATTAAGATGTCAAGTTTTGAGAATATGGTTGAAATTTAGTGAATTGAAGAGAAAAGCATGTAAAACGCTAAGTTTGAATGCGTGTGGTTCAGCCTAGCGGGTGGTGAATTCTTGGGGAAACCCGGCGCTCTAAATTCATTTTGTTATGACTTAGAGCTGCGGATGTTGATGGTGACTGTCTCAGGCTTAACAAAGAGGAATTACTTCCGTCGTGAGAGTCAAAATATATAAGCCCTTGCATGTATAATAAGCCTTTTGCCCTTTTTAACCTAGCATGACATGTTCTCTGGTGCTTTAATGTTTTTCTAACCTCCGCGTTATACCACCTAGGCTCTGCATTGGCTCTTTTCCATTTACTTGGTATGTATTTGCTAACTACTGATCGTATAGCGTTGAGGAAAGTATTCCACAAAACCTCAGTATTACTGTTGATACTTATTTTTTTTAAATTAGTAAATGACTTTTGCAAATACCGAATTTTCAGAAAATTATTCTTTGATTTTCAAGCGACCATCTTTCTCGGAAACACTAATATCTCACGTTACGCATACTCTATTACATGGTACAGTAGTCTCTGCAATTGGAATGTGATACTCTTATCCGCGGGGAGGCTATCCATTTAGCCACGACGAGCAATGGATGACGAACGCCGCTTCCTGGGTCGGATGAGTCCTTTGCCCAGGACGATGAATGAATGAACACCGAGCGTTGAAGGCGATTCCCGCCGAGGGATCGGCACTCGCTGCGTGCGCGCCTCACATAGTCTTTTGTTCGTTTTTGGACTGCCGAGGCTCTTCACACGATCACTCAACGTGAAGGACGAATGACGCGAAATTCAAAGAAATTTGTGAGAGCCAGAAATTTACCCGGGAGTGCATCCAAATCATTCAAATTGAGACTTTTTTCACGAGTATAACACTGTGACGAATGCAGGCCATTATTGAAGACGATTGATAACGTATATTTTCGTATAGTCAACCGCAGAGTCAAGCGGATGGTAGCGGGTAGTTTCGTATAGTCAAACTCGTATGAACGGGCAGAAACTGATAAATCTATCTTAATTTTGGTCTTGGGCCGTACATAAATGGGGCTTCGGGTGATTCCCGAGTATGTAGCTGGCTGATCGATTTGATTGATTAATAGGTTTATTTCCCAAAAACATAAAAATAATAAATTAACACATTAATGGGGCCCCATTATAGGATTTCTCCTCTTCGGAGTTGGATAAGTATTCACAGTTTCAAAATTGTAGAAAGTGCTGTTGCATATTCATAAAAACAACACAAACAATAGTCTTTCTAAACCTATCTACACCTACATACTAACCCGCGAGTCGCCGCTTGGGCGTGTGGCAGGGGGTGGTAGGTCACCAGCCGTGTAAAGATGTTAAAGTTTTGGAGGTGAAATGGTGGCATCTCCTATGAGAGTGAGTTTGGAGGAGCTCGGTTTCTATTGTGGTCGCTTATTGTGGGCGGAAAGAACGAATTGTTGTACCCATCATTTCGGCAGAGTATCTTTCTTATTTTATTGCATCTGTCAGACCTAGAAATGTGGTGAGGTTTCATGATAATATTCTCTGTGTCGCTCGGAAAAATATCAGTTCTGAATTTATCAAGCATCCTAAGCCAAGCGTGCAGCCTCTGAGTCTCTAGGGGCTCCCACCTTAACCGTTTTGAGTGTGGCATGACGTGATATCACGTCATGGTTGTCTTTACGCTGGTGCTGATGACGTCATGACACGTCAAGTGTTCCATGAATGTTCCAGCTTTCACTAGGGGGCCTAGTGAAAGTTCCCTCGTTAAACCTGGAATACTCACGGTACCCTTGACGTGATATAACGTCATCAGCACCAGCGTAGAGACAACCATGACGTGATATCACGTCATGCCGCACTCAAAGGGTTAATCCCTTTAACAGTTGTGTAACACTATATGTTCGTTCGTAGCAGTTTTTAGTGAAGCGTGCAGCTTTTCTATGTATTTTATCAATTTTGTTGTTGTATCTTTTTTGATATGGTTAAATATTTATGACCAAGGTCCCAAATGCTCACGGCGTATTCGGCGTGTGGCCTAACCAGAGCGAAGTAGCATCTCTCTTTTACTTTTTCATCCGAGGACCTTCCTATTATACGCTTAACAAAACCTAGGTTCTTTAATGCTGTGCCGCATATGTTTTGTATTTGTGTTCCCCACGATATATCTGAAGTTAAGGTAATTCCAATATATTTTACTGTATTTGAAGATTTTATGTTTACTCCACCCACAGTGTAGGTATGGCTTACGTGTGATGACTTTCGCAGGAAGTGAACTGTGGTGAATTTACTAATATTTAGTTCTATACCCCATTCCTGGCACCACGAATGAACGTTGTTGTTAAGGTCAGATGACAGAACTTCAAAGTCCGCGTCTTCGCATATTTCTCGGTAGATTACTCTATCGTCTGCAAATAATCTTAATTTACTACTAATTCGAGAACTTAGGTCATTAAAAGCAATAATGAATAAAAGAGGGCCGATCACGCTTCCTTGAGGAACACCGGATGTGATTTCGACCATATCAGAGCTAAAACCATCAATAACTACGTTTTGTTTTCGATCGTTGAGAAGGTCGCTTATCCAGTTCACTATTTGTTTATTAACTCCGCATGAATACAATTTATAAATGAGATTTTTGTGAGGAACCTTGTCGAATGCCTTCTTGAAATCAAGGAATACCTCGTCGATTTGCTGATTCGATTCACCTGATTTTAGGATATCATAAAGGAAGAGCGCAAGCTGTGTTTGACAGGGTCTGCCCTTACGGACGCCATGCTGACTGCTGTCTAAGAGGTTACGATCATCCAGGAATTCCATGATACTGCTAATGAAAATGTGCTCGAGGATCTTGCATAAAAGCGATGTTAACGATATAGGTCTGTAATTTCCTGGGTTACTTCTATTGCCTTTTTTAAATATCGGTGTGACATTGCTATTTACCAGTCTTGGGACACCTTGTCTTCGGATAATGATTTGCTAAAGATAATTTCTAAGAATGATACAATCTGCGGCGCTAACTGCTTGAGCACGCGTGCAGGTATTCCTTCTGGACCTGGGGACTTGTTACATTGAATCGAAAGCAGTTGTTTAATTATTCCTTCACGCTGAATTGTTATGTCCGCCATCGGCTCGTTAACGTCCGGGATGTTTAAATGGTGTATTTTGTCATCCTTAGTGAATACACTTTCGAAGTAGTGATTTAATAAGTTGGCTTCTGTCGATGCTGTTGGTGACCATTTTGCCGTCTGTATCCAAAAGGACTCTTGGAGCTCTCTTGCGTAAGACCAGAATGACTTGGGGTTTTCATATAGTAATTCACCTAGGATTTTTTTCTTGAAGTTTCATAAACTAGTGCGCATGATTTTATTCATTTTTGAGCGTTGGGCAACGTAAACTTCTCTCACCGCAAGTTCCATTGTTTTGTTACAAGACTTGATAGAATTTTTATGTAGGTTGTATTATTGCCTTTGTCTCCTGAGCTCTCGCCGTACTTCGCGGTTGTACCCACGAGGTTCTTTACTATCTCCTTTGAATTTGTGAGGAATATATTTATCGAGTCCTTTACGTATTATAAAAAAAAATGTCTTCATGATACTTCGGTTCTCTCGTCCTTCATTGTGACTACGAATTTGTGCCGCGAGAACAGTCGTTTTTCTAGTCAATGGTCATTCTGGAGAAAAAGGGCACAAATGTCTGTTCACAGTTTTAATCACCAATAGTTTTAATGAACGAGTGCCTGCTTGGACTCGCTCCAAAACTGGGTTCGGATCGGTTGATACATCATTGCTCGTTATCTCAACCAATCGCAAAGAATGGTGGTACTCAAATTCACCATGAATCGACAGCATTTTTGTTGATATCTCCAAGATCCAGGACATGGACACCGTCGAGCGAGCGACCAACACAGACGAAGGCCACCGACATCTCGTTCTTGAGGCATCGCTTGGTTTCGACAGCTGGCATACAACTCATTTCAACGAGGGGCGCATTGCTATTAATAGACATGGAGGCAGGGCTGAGGAAATGTAAACAGGGGCCGATCGTCATGGCAGACTGGTAAACCCACAGCCTTGAAGCTCTCTCCAGCGAGGAGAATTGAAGCCGTATTTTGCGCATTTAGCCATGTTGTGATTATGAAAAAAAAAATGAAAACGCTAGGTGATCCTATGCAAAAGCATTGAAATCGTGGCTTTATTGTGGCTCAGTTGTGGATGTACGGAGTCCATCGAGGATTTTAGCGAATAAAACGTGCTTTTATCTGCCTCCAAAATCAACGGAAGTACCGTAGTCTCGCGTTTTATATCGTAAATCGGGGGAATAAAGTGAGTGCCGCCAGCGGTCATCTGTGCGTGAAAAAATGGTGTCGTGCTCTCCATCTGGCTGCCATTTTACTTATATTATTATTGAAACGAATATTACTCTCTTTCCCAAAGTTCCATGGTGTGGAACGTATTTATCCTCTGTATCAGTCGACTGCGTTCGATTTTTTGTACTTTTGTACTTTTAGCTTTGGCCGTGTAGGGATGAGCTTCATTAGGGATTGAGCGCCTCGCTTTCAGTTAAGTGTTCGCTAAAATTAATGATAATTGGTGCATTTTTATGATTAATTATCGATGCAAAATGCATAGAGTTCTTTTCGCAGTGAGTAGACCATATATTTTTGGCAGCTTTTGCATTTCATAATTACATGTACCGTCTGTAATCCAAAGGTTCGAACAGTTACTTGTAATGAAATATGATCCACTGTGATGGCTAACTAGTTGTTGTCCGTGTCCTCGGCCTCTTTTGGTCAGATGGTCGGGTGTCGGGAAGACCATGTTCACAACAGTATTGGATAAACCAAAATTGTATTCATTTCTGATATCCATTATTACGAACATTATTAATTAAACTGAGGACTATTGAAGAAAACGAACCAACATTTGCACCCAGCAAATTCTTTGACGACGATTGAAACTATAACTAGGAATGCGAAATGGACACGATCAGTAGGTATTTGATCTTATTCGACATCGTAGCAGACGATATTTAAGCCATTCCTGACATACGTCATCACGTCCATTTGTGATAAACGGAGACAAATATAATCTTTGGAACTGTCAATTATTCACAGGAGTTTACCCAACGACACTTGAATGTAGTGTTCATGTGAAATGGGAGGTGATCTGTAAGTATTAGGTTTCCAATGGCATCGAAGCAGACGATGTTGTAAGATTCCTATACATATTATATCTACTATATCCGGTACTTGCTCATGGCCAGCAAAAAAATATCCCTACGTTTTTCGAATTAAGGTAGTTGGAGCGAAATATCATTACACCTATAAATCAATGATTTTGGTCTCATTTTAAAGAAAGATGTATCACCCTTCCAATGACATAAAAAATTTAACCACTTACATCATTACTTTCCGACATATTTGCCAGAAAATACCATCTCTTTTACATGGGAAATGGTACGTGTATGCACTACAGAGAGACCTTATATTAAATAATGAGGCATTTCCTACACTTAGACCTCGTCAAAAAATCAACACTATGTAGTTTGTGTGTTTTATCAACTATTTTTGAAAATTAATCACGTTGTCACCGCAGTAAATACTTCGGGATCACAATAAACCTTCCGTTTTGATGGAGTTTCAAACGTACCGCGTGAAAAAATGAGTCAAGACTAATTTAGATATTTTCATTTGATTACTTACAATTTCTGTCACGTAAAACTATTATATTGCACCATTAATAATGCAATATTTAATTCGTGAGTCTCGCAGTTGCTGATATTAAAACGTATATATCGAATATGATCTCTATTATGATTAGGGAACTGCCTCGCTTGCATTACATTAAATGGCATAGACTTTACTCGATGACAGTTGAAAGTTATAATTATGGAATTTCTGGATAAGAAAACTGAGATGTCGCCGGGTAACGGTATTCATAGTTTTCTCTCTCTATTTTTCAGCCTTGCCTTTATTCTTAAAACTAGAAATAAATTTCCATCGTCCCCTTATGTTATGTTAATTACGTTAATTCGTTATGTTAATTACGGAAGATACCTTTAGGAGTCATGAAAGGGAAATCTGTAGTGAGATGTACTACATTTCCCTATTGCTACATCGTAAAATTAAGTCATTTTTATGTCTTTGCCTGTTCCGCTATGTGAAGCATTAAAAATGATGCTGCCTCACATTTCCCTACTGCCTCCTTCCTATGTGATCAACAATCTTTTAACACTTTCCCGGAATGCTCAATAAACTAATGGCCCGATAATTATAACATTCGGTCTTTCCTCCCTTCCCTTGGTACAATGGAACGATGCACGATAATTGCATTCTTCCAATCCACTGGAACAACATATGCCTGTAAGCATGAATAATATAGTTCGCACAACTGACACATGAGTAAATTACACCCACACTTCAACACTTCACTCCCATCTACGCCTGCAGCCTTCCCATTTTTCAATACTCTCACAGCCATTTTGACCTCCTTTTCCATCATTACATTCTCGCATACTACTTTGCAAGGCTCATCCTCATCCTTAGGTCATTTGTATGATAAAATTATGGAGAAAAGAGGGCCGATTATCTCATTTCTGTTAGCTATAGAAGTCAATTACGTCATCCTTCGGGTTCCCTATGGCATTGTTTTTGCAAGCCACCAATATTTAGCCGTACAACGTATTACGTATTAACAACGTATATTTAGCCAACGTATATTTTAAGATGAAATATTTTAATACCACAATTCTTCAATTCGCTATAATTCATGTCCTGTGTATATCAGGATGCGTTCTTTAAAACTAATAGGCACATCGTGAAATTAGTAGTTTTTACGTGTTTGCCTTTTCAGGAAGATGAAGCATTTAAAATCCGCCTGCCTCACATTTCCCTACTGCCTCCTTCCTATGTAATCAACAATCTTTTAACACGTCATGACGTTGCGGGCCAACGGAGAAGCTTATGATCAAAGTGAAAGATCTGAGATAAGAGTAAATGCACTCGAGCGTTTTCTGATTGGTAAAATGATGGAATACCAGGAAGGTACAGATTACGATTACCTGAGTTTGGAGAAAAATGTGAAAATAATGAATGCTTTATGAACCTGAGAGGGGCGCCATTATCTTAATTAATGAATCTTAGAAGGTGATTCCTTCCCTGCTAAAAAATTCTGTATACTTTCCTTAAATACTTCTACAGGATTTCTTAAAAAGATCTGTAGATATTCCTCAAAGTATTGAAACGTCATTTTATGGAATTCCATATGGCGTTCTGCAGAATTCCTTAGGATGTTCTGCAGAATACCTTAGGACGTTCTACAGAATTCCTTTGTGCGTCCTGTGGAATTCCCTACGATTCTCCGTATAGGTCCTTAGAAAAGGAACTGGGTCAACGGAAACCTCACATATTTCCGTAGAGTTGCTGAAGTTCTACGGAACAGTTTAGGATTTATTTTGCTCAGCAGAAAATAACTCTACGAAACATACGTTCTGTAGAGTAAGACTCTCACGTTCCGTACAGATCCTTAGAAAAGGGACTATGTAGTTATGAAGAAAAAGAGTCAATTTCTGTAGAAGTCCTTACGTTCTACAGAAAGGCTTCTAAGGAATGTTTTAGCAGGGTTACCCAGCCTGTATTCTGGCGAAAACAATGGCTCGAACCCTTCAATCAATCGTGATAGCGATCTGAAAATACTCATAAACTCACAATGTTAAACACAAAATTCTCATAAAATCACAATGGTTAAACCATATTTTTAGAAATTGAAATCCTATTTTGATTTGTTTCCCTACTTTCGCACAAGGATGAAATATTGAACAGCGACGTAAGTCAGGTCACAAATACAATATTCTATTGCTGTGCTATAATATGTTCTCCGTGAAACAGGAACAATAAAAATTTAATTGGTTAATACAAATCAAAATATCATATTTTATCAGTATTGAATAACTTAAATTATTTATACATTGCAAATACAACTTTTGCGGCCGCAGAGTACTCTAGAGATACGAATTGCGGGACCCCCGAGCTAAAGAGACATGTAAAAATTTCTCGCCCGAACAGGGACTTGAACCCGGGACCCTCAGATTAAAAGTCTGATGCTCTACCGACTGAGCTACCCGGGCTCTGTCAACCGTCCTTTTATGAAGAAATATGTTTCCGGAGATAGCGATAGTGCGACTAGTGGTCAGAAATCAGACATGGCGCGTACGGGCTTTGCGACGCGGGGCCAAGGTCTCGTTGGAAGATTCTAAAAAAAAGTTACTGTTGATGTCCTGGTATGAATTTCGCAATCATGATCGATAGGGAAAATAAAAATTAAGACGCATGAATTGAACTAGGTACCACTCATCTCGAGACGGGATGTGAAACGGAAAACAGTATTTTGGTCGTTTCCAAGCGGAAAACTGCATTTAGGTTGGTTCATCCATTATCGCATTCATATCTAACCTAGTCTGAATGGTTGAATACAAATCTGTACGAAACGTTATCTGATTATTTTTGCAAAACTGATTTTGCAAAATCTATGATGGTAAATATTACAGCAAGCTACCGATGAAAGGCGTTATTTCTTGGCTTTAAAACAATTACACCCATGTTTTGTCTGAGTGTTTTAGAAATAGATTTGTGTTTAGAAATTTCTCTTTCGATCAGTCCAGAATTACAACGCGCACTGTTTAGTTGACACTGCTTCAGGGAAAAGCATTTCTTGAATATTGTCTAGAGTATTCTTCAATGCATTCGACAAGTCGCTATTTACTTTAGGAGACTTAACTCCACTCCGAATTAATGCCATTTATGAAAGAATGCCATTTATGAAAGAATGCCATTTATGCAATTGTCGATTCGATTATCCTGTCGAATGTCGATTAGCCTGCCCATTGTAATAGATGCAGAGAGCGCTGGCTATTCTGGCGATAGCAATGGCTCACACCCTTCAATCAATCGTGATAGCGATCTGAAAATACTCTTCCTTCCACTTAAAGTATAGGACCATTAGACATCCTTTAGACGGAGCCCTTGTATTGTCGACATTGAAACACAGAATAAACAATTTTGCAGAATGACCGAGGTTTAGGAATTTTTATAAAGGACCAGTATCGAAAGCGTCACAACGAAGGAGGTGGTAGGTCTCCATCGTTTAACTTTAAGATGCATTCACGGAAATGAGAATGAGATCTACGTGATACCCTGCGAGCCACCGCGAGGGTGTGTGGCAGGGGGTGAAGATCACAAAACATGCACTATTGACATGAAACTAGGATATTTAATGAAGGCATGCTAGATAATAGGGTCACATGGTTAGTATCTACATAATAAGAAAGGGATTATTGGTTGTTATTACATGCATCATGCACTACAGACTACTCTAACTATATTTCACCTACCTATCCCTTTGCTACGCTGCCTATTGTTCTCTCTTATAGTACGCGGGAAAAATGACATTTTAAATCTATCGGTACGACAATCTATCTCTCTAATCTTGTTAATATGATCAAACCTAGCATAATACGCAGGGGTTCTTAATATATATCTAACGTCATCTGTGAACAAAACGGTTTCGAATTTACTTAAAAGGTTTAACCTAAATTTTAACCTGCGTTCTGATAGTAATTCCCATCCGAGTTCTTCTATTAAACTCGTAACACTTATACAATTATCATAACGGCCTTTAACAAACCTAGCAGATCTCCTTTGCACGCGCTCTAATTCTTTTATCATACCTTCCTCGTACGGATCCCATATACTAGCGGCATATTCTAAATGGGGCCTGACAAGTGTAAAATAGCTTCTTTCTCGTACTCTCTCATCGCATTTGCCTAGAACCCTTTTTACGAATCCTAATATACGGTTTGCTACATTAGTTATTTCCCTGATGTGTTTCCCCCATGATATGTCTTCAGTGATGGTGACGCCTAAGTATTTAAAAGAATCTACGTTACATATTTTGTTTTCTTTGATGCAATAATTATTCAGAGATGGGGGCAGGAAAAAATATTGCGAGAATTTTCAACTCATAGAGAACATTCCGGCACATTATACAAGGACAAAAGACTTAATTTTTCATTACAACATTGACACTGATATCATGCAATGATAATGATAACAACACCACCGTGCAAATCGTATGATAGAAAAATTACGTCGACTTTTACGTATAGAATCGTCGTTGGTTTTTCTCCTGAGATAATCGTGAAGTCTCCACTCTGGGAGAATGTAAATTTTTCTAGTCAATTGTCATTCTGGGGAAAAGGGCGCAAACGGCTGCTCACAGTTTTAATCTCCAGTAGGTAGTTTTTATGAACGAGTGCTTAGCTGGACTCGTTCCGAAACTCAGTTCGGATTGGTCGATAGAACATCACTCGTTTTCTCAACCAATCGCGAAGAATGGCGTCACACAAGTTCACTATAAAAGGACGGCCCTGTCGTTGATATCTCCAAGATATGCTCGATGTGGTCGTGGCTTACCTGCCCCCAGAGTCCGAGATAATGGCGAGGTCGCCGCTGGGAGGGGCGAAAAAGGTAGCAGTTGAGTGTGGGTGTATACCTGCTAGAACTTTCTTTACGGATGCCGCACAAAAATGGTCCGTACAGAGGAGAAGGAAGAGTTTTTCGGTGCTCAGCTCAGTAGATATGCATAGGAGAGAATTCTGCCGTCTCAATAGGGCTAATTTCCCATCCCTCTTCCTCTGTTGCCGACCGCTCTCCCCGAGCCTCATGACGCGACGGCGTACAAGGGAAGGGAAGAAAACTGTCCCGGACGAATCATGAATTCACTCATGACCATAATATTTAAAGATTCGAAAATAAATTTATTGGCCATACCAAAAACTAATTTTCTTCGTTTTCTAGTCGTTATATTTCGTAGAAGTTATCTTCCGCGTGTTTGGAATATGAGTTTAAATGAGGAGAATTTTTTTCATGCATTGTATCTTATTTAATCAATGTGGACCAGAAAGATTTATGTTGACTTGGGGACGTTGACAATATCCATGCCCAGAATTGTCCTCCGCGACTCCGGCCCTGCTGACGGTAAACCCGTACTTTTGACACTTCAAGCTGAAGTCTTTAGAAATGCGAATATCGTAAAGTAGTAGATTGATAATTAATATTTTACAAACAAGAGCCCGGGTAGCTCAGTCGGTAGAGCATCAGACTTTTAATCTGAGGGTCCAGGGTTCAAGTCCCTGTTCGGGCGAATTTTTTTTAGGAGTCCGTGAGTTAGAACACAATGTGTCTAGCCGCATTCATTACTCGTTCTTCCAAGTTTATATAATTATTTATTTGTGTTCATACTTCTTATTTTGCATTAATACTGATGTCGTTAATCCCAGAGAAACTTTTCATTGCTCGTGAATACAGAGGAGTAGATGCGAATGGAAATCCCATTCTGTTTTCTGACAGATGCTAGCGGCTCTCGGGTGAAAACCCCGAGGTATCTGATTTGCCCCGGTGGCATGTCCAATGTTGGCAACGGTCACAGTGGGGGCAGGATGGCGTTTCCCACAAAATATTATTATAAAATTTTACTTTTATCTGTTGCGTTACGTCATCGAACTGGATTCGTACCACCGAAATGCCATCCACATTGGTTATCCATGCTCTTCACTTAATTTCTTTTGGATGGCACAACGGAATTGACACCTTACCACGCAGCAAATTAACGTTCGCTATGGCCGTCCGTTGCAATGTAACGTTCGAAGAACGTTACGTTTTGAACCTAGCGTAACGCAGGTTAAAATTTAGGTTAAACCTTTTAAGTAAATTCGAAACCGTTTTGTTCACAGATGACGTTAGATATATATTAAGAACCCCTGCGTATTATGCTAGGTTTGATCATATTAACAAGATTAGAGAGATAGATTGTCGTACCGATAGATTTAAAATGTCATTTTTCCCTCGTACTATAAGAGAGAACAATAGGCAGCGTAGCAAAGGTATAGGTAGGTGAAATATAGTTAGAGTAGTTTGTAGTGCATTATGCATGTAATAACAACCAATAATCCCTTTCTTATTATGTAGATACTAACCATCTAGCTCCATGTGACCCTATTATGTATCATATCTCCCTTAAATATCCTAATTGCATGTCAATAGTGCTTCTTTGGTGATCTTCACCCCCTGCCACACACCCTCGTGGTGACTCGCAGGGTATCACGTTGATGTAGATGTAAGAATACCAGCCCTATCTATCGCAACAATGCTGTTGAGGGGTAGGATGAGTAGTTTCTGAAACCTGATGAAGTTTTGTTTTATAATCTTTGTGTGTTTCTTAGTGAGCAACGGCTGTATTCGCACGGAATCGAGGATATTTATAACTCACCCGTGAAAACCGGCGGACGTGACTCATCGCAAGCGCTTATCGTTGGTGAACCAGTATTTTTCAGGCGTGCAAAGTTACTAAGCTAGCAGTCACAGTGATCGAACGGAATCGAGATTATTTCAAATTCTCCCGTGAACACATGGAAGTGACTCGTCGCAATATCTTATAGTTCTCGCTCGTGTAAGGCGGTTGTGTGTCGCCGAAGTATTAAAACCAGTGAGTTTTCCCCTTTTCTTATGAATAAATGTTTATGCTGGCCGCATCTCTGACGTCTTTTTTATACTATTGTGTTCACCATGTGATTTTTCGTCGTTCCGTTGCATAGGTATTCCATCGTTGTGTAGTTTTTTTATTAAAATATCTCTTTGTGCCTTAAGTGGCCAAGTTATTCGTTTGAATTTATGCACTTATGTGTCCATGAATTTACCTCGCCGAGCGACAATTTCTCTCCTAACCACGCGCATGCGCAGAGCAGTTAACGTTTCGTTCGCGCCACGAACCGCGAGAACGTCTACGCAACGTTCAGGTCGGGCGACATTGCAACCGTTTGGGAACGTTCGTGGGGTTATTGAAGGGTATTCGGGTTTCCCACCGGGTGGTCAAACTCTCCATCTGGGCCGACGTTTTCGATGAGCGACTCGTCCATCGTCATCAGCAGGGTTGGGTCAGTAGAATATTCTGCGTAGGAAATGCGTAATCTACGTGTATATTCTACCGTAGAATATGTAATGTAGAATATTGCTAATAGTTACATATTCTACGCGTAGAAAATTAATTTTGCATATACCTACTGCTAAAGAAGTGATTACGATTATTGGAAATTTTTATTTTAACAATATACTAATACATTATAATAATTAAACCTATATTTAGTGCATTTTCAACTTAAATAGCCCATTACGTACAAGCCTAGCATTGTTGGCCTGCCAGGAAATCAATGACTATCCAAGACTGAACTGTCTAAATGCCAAATCATCCGCGAGCCAAAGCAATATTTTCTAGATTGATTAGTGAAGGCCTGATCAGTCATTTGACTCGAGTCATTTGTAGCCACTTCATATAATTTTTTAAATTTTCTATGGCAAGTACTTGCAATTCGTTATATATTCAGTAGTATAGACTAAGGTTTATATTAACTGGTATTTTAATGGAAGTGAAATTATGTCCATTGCCAATAAGTGAAACACTGTAGGAAGTATATTACTGCACCTCTATCAAGGCCAAGAGAAAGTTACCATCAAAAAACAACTTAAGAGCCGTATATTTACTTGTTGTTCCAGGGCTAACTGCTCTCTTTATTGCTGGTCAGTTCTCTTTCAGACAGAGGAAGGCATCTCTATTGTTTTAAAACTACAATTATGATGTATTTTTTGGAGTTCTACCGAATGATTACAACATAATACAATTAGAAAACGTCAAGAATAAGAATACAATATAGCCCCATGGAGAAACGATTAGTCTCCAAGTTGTAAGATTAAAACAATAAAACTATAATTTTGGGTGGTGTTAAGTCTCATCTTTGACAAGTTAGCATTTAGTATTGTTTTATAGCATTAAATTTTGAGATGTCGTATAGGACAGTGTAGGCCTACTTAGTTTTTAATGACTATCTTGAGTTATGTGGGATAGATAGATATTCAGCTGGAAACACTAGGGCTCCATACATATATGAAGTTCCTTGAGCAGGCTTGAATGTTTTCGTTCCCAATTCTATGAACATAAATGATTGACACTCACCCCCTTTTGAGGTGTAGGCCTACCTATCTAAAATCTCATCTAGGTTATAAAAAGATTATAAATAAATATTTTAGGATGAGTAGGTGTGAAACAGGTTTTTTTGCATTAAAAGGCCACAGGTTAACATTTACCTTCGCTGTATGCGAGATCAACATTTTGTAATCACTCTGGTTTCCTCCATCAGGGAAAGTCACAACTAATTATATGTAAATACTAAAATTATATAATAGAATTAATAAAATAAGAGAATAATAGTTATTAAGACTGCAATAAAAAATGATTTAGGAATACTAAAATTATTTGTTTAAGGTAATGTCATTTTGTAACCATGAAATCAATGTAATACTTTATTTTTTAAATGTAGTTTTCTACATTTTATTAAATATAAAACATTATTTTACAGACAAAAAAATAATCGACTTAATATTCTACATAATCTACACAATATTGTATATAATCTACATTATCTACTCTATTTTCTACGTGTATGTAGAAAAATAATATTCTACGTGTAATGACCCAACCCTGGTCATCAGTGCATGTCCTGCATGGCAAACATGCCCTGATGACGATGGACGACTCGCTCATCGAAACGTCGGCCGAGATGGATAGTTTGACCACCCGGTGGGAAACCCGAATATCCTTCAACGTCTACGTACGCCGGGAAAGCCTTAGATCTTTGTTCGTGGGGTTAGTTTCCGCTTCATTCTGTGGGTTCTGAACTAACGTTCTGGACCGTTCCGCGAACGTTTACGTGCTGCGTGGGTTAGCGGATGCCAAGCAAGAATATTCAGAACCTATTTAAAATCTAAGGCAAGTAAATATTGAAGTATACATTGGTAACTTAGTTCTATGGATTCCAATCGATTTTACCACGGTGTTTACCGGGAATAAAATTATTAATAATTTTAATAAATAAGACTATATGAAAGGAGAACGCGAGCTTGTTTACAGTTAATTATCGGTGCAAAACGTGGTAAATTATTAAAATAAGCGCGTCAGCCCATACGCGCTACAGGGAAATTGGGGTTAACAAAGATGGCGGACAGGACACGCCCACGTTAAAGCTTTTAGCGTTGGCCACCGTAGCCAGCGCTCTCTGCATCTATTGCAATGTGCAGGATAATCGACATTCGACAGGATAATCGAATCGACAATTGCATAAATGGCATTCTTTCCAGTCATTCGGAGTGGAGTTAGGTCTCCTTGACGAAATAGCGACTTTTCGGATGCATTGAAGAATACTCTGATATGATTCAAGAAATGATTTTCCCTGAAGCAGTGTCAACTAAACAGTGGGCGTTAGAATTCTGGACTGATGCGAAAGAGAAATTTGGAAACAAATCTATGTCTAAAGCACTCAGACAAAACATGGGTGTAATTGTTTTGAAGCCAAGAAATAACGCCTTTCATCGGTAGCTTGCTGTAGTATTTACCATCATAGATTTTTCAAAATCAGTTTTGCAAAAATAATCAGATAACGTTTCGTACAGAGTTGTATTCAACCATTCAGACTAGGTTAGATATGAATGCGATAATGGATGAACCAACCTAAATGCAGTTTTCCGCTTGGAAACGACCAAAATACTGTTTTTCGCTTCACATCCCGTCTCGACATGAGTAGTACCTAGTTCAATTCATGCGTCTTAATTTTTATTTTCCCTATCGATCATGATAGCGAAATTCATACCAGGACACCAACAGCAAATTTATTTAGAATCTTCCAATGAGACCTTGGCCCTGCGTCGCAAAGCCCGTACGCGCCATGTCTGATTTCTGACCACTAGTCGTACTATCGCTATCTCCGGAAACATATTTCTTCATAAAAGCACGATTGACAGAGCCCGGGTAGCTCAGTCGGTAGAGCATCAGACTTTTAATCTGAGGGTCCAGGGTTCAAGTCCCTGTTCGGGCGAGAAATTTTTACATGTCTCTTTGGTTCAGGGTTCCCATCATCTCATCTCGAGAGTACTCTGCGGCCGCAAAAGTTGTATTCGCGTTTTATAAATAATTTAAGTTCTTCAAAACTGATATAATGTATTATTTTGATTTGTATTAACCAATCAACTTTTTATAGTTCCTGTTTCACGGACAACATATAATAGCATAGCAATAGAATATTGTATTCGTACCTGACTTACGTGGCTGTTCAATATTTAATCCTTGTGTGAAATTAGGGAAATAAATCAAAATAGGATTTCAATTTCTGAAAACATGGTTTAACCATTGTGAGTTTATGAGAATAGTTTGTAAAAACACTTTTGTTTGTTAAAAACAAATTTGAAACGCGCGTGGTTCTGCCTAGCTGGTTTTAAAAAGTGGAAACACGGCGCTCTATATTCATTTTTTATGACTAACAGCTTGATGTTGATGGTGGCTGACTCAGGCTTAATAAAGTGTAATGATTTTCGTGATGAGTGTCAATAAAACATAGAGCTTTCTCAAAATGTTACGCTGATTTTCTAGCAACTATGGTTTCCATGTATCAACAGCATGGTCCCTTAAAAAAAATATATTTATTTATTTATAAATTTGGGGAATTATAGTATTTTTTTGAACCTCAGCATGTTACTATTGCTTCAAACCATTGATACTTAAACGCTAGAGCTGAAAATATCAATATTGAAACCAAACATTTACCGTCAAACATTTACCGTATTCGCGGATTGTCTCGGAAAAACCAATACCTCGCGTTACGCACAACCTGTTATCTGATGTAGTGGTCTCAGCAGTTAGAATGTGATACTCTGATCCGTGGGGAAAAATTTTCCTTTTAGCGACGACGCGCCAACGGATGACACACGCCGCTTCCTGGGTTGGATGAGTCCTTTGCTTAGTACGATGAATGAATGCCGCGCGTTGAAGGCGTTTCCCGCCAAGAGAATGGCTCTCGCTACACGCCATACGTTGTCATTTGTTTGTTTTCGTACTGCCGAGGCTCCCTTCACACGATCGCGAAACGTGAAGGCCGAATGACGCGAAATTTAAAAGAACTTTGTGAGCCAGAAGTTTACCCGGGTGTGCATCCCGATCCTCCAAATTGAGACTTTTTTTCCCGAGTATGACGCGGTGACGAATGCAGGCCATTCTTGGGAACCATTGATAGAATTATCACATATTATCGTATAGATAACCGCAGAGTCCAGCAGGGCCATACCCAAATTCGTATGGACGGGCAGAATTTGGAAATATTTCGTAAGTTTGGTTTCGGGTCGTACATAAGGCTTCGGGTGACTCACGATTGTGCTGCAGGCCATGAGTCCGAGTGTTATGCACGACCTTCGGGCAGTAATATTACATCTACATCTACGTCATACCCTGCAAGCCACCCAAAGGGTGTGTGGCAGGGGGTGCTTCCACACCAGGCATGCATGAATGATATGGTATAACACCGAAATTACATTGATACCCGCGTACCACACATGCAAAGCGCCAATTAAAAATCTAATACCCAAGAAACATTCTATTTTCAATCGTTCCAACATGCAAGGGATACAAAGACTACTACTACAGATTCAAAATATCATGCATAAATAAGAACATCAATATTTACATCATGCATATATAAGGCAGTAGAGATATAATGAGAAAGATTTACTATCTGCCTATTGTCAATACTCGAACTATTCATGACGACGATCACAGCTGTTATGGTCCCGAATGGTACGCGGAAAAAATGACATTTTATACCTATCGGTTCTACAATCTAGCTCTCTAATTTTATTGGCGCGATCTAATCTGCCGTAGTACGAAGGGGTCAATAGTATGTTTTTTACGTCGTCAGTGAAATGATTTTCCTGAAATTTATTTAGAAGGTTAAGCCTATAATTTAATTTAATATTAGGTCGGGCTTGGGCGGCCGTCACAAGGCGGGAAGAGAATTGCGCTCTTTGGAGGTTCAATTAGTTGTTGCGCGTCCGGTTATTCTATTTTAAGTTAGTTTGAGCGAGATAGTTCCCAAGTCATAATGGAGATCGTATTCAAATTTTAAGTTTTAATTTCAGCAGCCGTATGGAGCGTGAATTAAATATTGCATCATTAACGGAGCAATAATGTACTTTTTTATGACTGAAATTCTAAGTAATAAAATAAAAATATACACGGAAGTCGTTCATTTGACTCATTTTTTCGCGCGGTACGTTTAATACTCCCTAACAACGGAAGATTTTTTTGGTGATCCTGAAGAAATTTCCGCGGTGAGCACATAATTTATTTACAAAAATAGTTTAATTTTTGTCTCCGTCTTATTTATTTTCATGTTTTATTCTTGGAGAACTTGGTGCATTAAGTTTAGTGACCTTTGAAGATCATCCCAATTTCCAGCTATGAAATGAACTTTGCCACTTGCCATGAAATGCCACTATGAAATGAACTGCGACGCGGAGCGTGTTTAATTCTTCTCCTTTCATCTTTCTCCCGCTCAGTCCAATGTCTTATGCTTCTCTTACGGCCTCTTCCAAGTAACGCTACTCTTCCAGCCCTGGAGGCGGTTGACCACGCCGAGAAATCATTCACAGCGCCTTCTGTGTGTTCAAACCGCCTTGTTTTTGATTGTACGAATGTAAAATCGCTTTGGACGCACAAGACGACGACGAGCAGTCAGTTGCTGCGCGAACTCGAGACGAGCCACAGCCTGAGCAATGCAAGTGCCTAGAGTGCGGTATTCCATCGTCGTCTACCCTACCTCCGGCGTTCTCCCGCCGGCAGGCCTCTTCCCCGTAAGAAATCCCCCTCGAGACTGGTCTCTAACGGACGAAAATTAGGTACAATTTTGTTATTTATTTTATATTTGTAATTACAATTTCAATCATATTTTAGTAGTATTTTTATCATTTTGTCTATTAACTTCCATATATTTCCATATATCATTGCTTATCAAACGAAAGGTTACATTTTTGTGATCCTCTGTGTACGTATTAAATAGTTTTTTGTTCTTTGTATCTTCCATAAGTGTGATCCTGACTCGACTGGCTCTACCCTCGAGCGCGGGCATTCGATTAAGCCGGCAGCCAAGATGAGGTGGGTGAGTTCAGAGGCAGTTTTGCTGGGCTCGAGTCCAGGCGAAAAGCCTATACTAACTACACGGCACTATTAGATTATTCCAACTATTAGGTCATATTGATTCTCTAGACCACGTAAACAGTTAAGATTTTAATAACTACCTTGGCACTATTTCCTTGGAACGTATTTTTAATATCATTTATTAAAAAACGAATCATATTTTACCCATGCCATGGGTGATAAATGTGTTCAGCGCCGATGAATCTTCTAATCTCACATATAAAAACGTTATCGCTGAAACATTTTTTCAAAATTTTGCCATTTGCTTGATTTGTGCATACTGTAGCGGAAGTGATCAGTATTTTATCGGCATTGAGGGCAATCTTTGTATGTTTGCAATCACGTGGAAGCTAAGTACCTAAATTCTCTCCTTGATGGGAATGTATTTGGCTCTTATACATTTTGACGGAATTGGATGGTATTCGGGGTGGTAAAACCATTTAACTTGACTCTCAAATGGCGCACCGGTGTGTTACCCAGTTAGAAGTCCAAGCTATCTTATTTTTTTAGTGGCATTTTGGCGAAGGTTACCTACATGGTGCGGCAGCATAATTTGCTGATGATCTTGTGATGAAACAAGTTTGTCCAACATATTCGCCTTGTCATACTCAGCGCTTTAATGCTTGAAATGCATGTTGTGGAATATGGAGAAAAATATTTACAACGATACCTATGACATCTTTTGTTTTATTGACCCTTTCAAATGAGCAAATTATGCGGCCGCACCCAGTACATCTACATCTACGTACTACCCTGCGAGCCACCACGAGGGTGTGTGGCAGGGGGTGAAGATCACCAATCATGCACTGTTGACGTGCAACTAGGATATTTAATGCGGGCATGCTAGATAATAGGGTCACATGGTTAGTATCTACATAATAAGAAAGGAACTATTGGTTGTTATTACATGCATCATGCACTACAGACTACTCTAACTATATTTCACCTACCTATCCCTTTGTTACGCTGCCTATTGTTCTCTCTTATAGTACGCGGGAAAAATGACATTTTAAATCTATCAGTACGACAATCTATCTCTCTAATCTTGTTAATATGATCAAACCTTGCATAATGCGCAGGGGTTCTCAGTATATATATCTAACGTCATCTGTGAACAAATCGGTTTCGAATTTACTTAAAAGATTTAACCTAAACTTTAACCTGCGCTCTGATAGTAATTCCCATCCTAGTTCTTCTGTTAAGCTCGTAAAACTTATACAATTATCATAACGGCCTTTAACAAACCTAGCAGATCTCCTTTGCACGCACTCTAATTCTTTTATCACATCTTCCTCGTACGGATCCCATATACTAGTATATACTGATCTCATATACAGTATTATATTAACGGACCAATATAATGCTGGAGTTCGCAGAATATTTTTTATTTCATCACAGAGAGCATCAGTATCAAACGCATGAAAACATTGGAGAACAATGTTCCCCATTAGGGTGTATGCAAAATTTTATTTATTATTATTAGGTATTATACACAACATAATTTCTCTGTAACTCAAATATTTGTGTAACGCATGTGAATATGCGTCAACCTCAGAGGCACATGACTGATTTTCAGATGAGTTAAAAATATGCAAAGGTCACGCAATTCGATCCGATGTAGCACCTCGGTGAATTTGCATCGGCGAACGGTCATTACTCATTGGTTGTTCGATCCTAGGATTGACTGACTGCAGCCCTCCACCCTTCCCTATCTAATGCTAGTTCCTTTACCTCCTAATAACTCTTCCTATGTACTGCCTTCTTTATTTGGTCCATGAACTAATTCCTGGGTCTTCCTCTGGGGACTTTTCCCTCTATTTTACCTTCAATTATGTTCCTCATAAACCTATTGTGCCTCAGAGTGTGTCCAAACCATCTGGTTCTTCTATTCTGTATGGTCTTCCATATGGTCCTTTCCTATTCTACTATTCTCTACATTTCATCATTTCTTATTTTTTCCGTCCATTTTATATTCAGCATCCTCCTCCAACACCAAGTTTCGAAGGCTTCTAGTCCTCCTGGTCAGCTTTTCCAATGATCCATGCTTCCGATCCATAGAGTGCAACGCTCCACACGAATGTTTTCACACACTATTTCCTAGTGTGTAGTCCTATCTTCTTTGAGCACAGTAGTTGCCTTTTTCCCAAGAACGCCTCCTTAACTTGGGCTATTTTCCGCTTGATGCCCGCTGTGCTTCTTCCGTCCCACGTGATGGTACTTCCGAGATAGGTGAAGAAATCCATTTGCTCTAATTTCTCTCCTTTGAGGTTGAATTCTACCTTCAGTTTCTACGGCGAGCGTTAAATATACAATCAAATATACATCTACAATTACATAATACCCTGCGAGCCGCCGTATGGGCATGTGGCAGGGGGTGTTAGCTCACCAGCCGTGTAAAGATGTAAGTTTTAGGAGATGAAATGGTGACATGTATTATAGGAGTGCATTTAGTGGAGATCAATTTTTATTGTGGTCGCTTGTTGTGCGCGAAAAGAACGAGTTTTAGCACCTATATGTTCGGCAGTGTATCTCTCTTATTTTGCCAAATCTGTCAGACCAAGAGATGTAGTGAGGCGTCATGATAATATTCTCTGTATCACTCTGAAACACACCAGTTCTGAACTTCTAAAACAAGTTAAGCCTGGCTAGCCTCCGAGTCTCTAGGAGCCCCCTCCTTAATCTCTCACAAAGATGTGAAACACTATGTGTACGCTCGTAGCAGTTTTTAACGAAACCCGCTGCTTTCCTTTGTATTTTATTAATTTTTTTGGTTAAATATTTATGATCAGGGTCCCTAAATTCTTGCGGCGTGTTCGAGGTGTGGTCTAACCAGAGCGAAGTAGCATCTCTCTTCGACTTATTCATCCGAGGACCTTCCTATATTATACGTTTAACAAAATCTAGTTTTTTTAATGCTTTGCCACATATGTTTTGCATGTGCAATCCCCACGATATATCAGAAGCTATCCTTGGATATAGATATATATTAGATATATTGATAAATATAGATCGCTACGAATTTCATCTTGAATATATAATCAAACGAGATCACTGTCTTACGAATTGGAAATTGGAATGATTATTTCGCTCGATTTCTATAAACAAACCGGACCTCATATGGATATACAACCAATTGCTGTTAGCGATGGCGATCAGCTACGTCATCCTCCGGGTTCCCGATGGCATAGTTTTTCCTAGCCACAAATCGCGCGTAATTCTTCAAGAAGAAATATATATTAATAAAACAATATTGTATTCCACTATATTTCATGTTCTGCATATTTAAGGCTGCGTACTTCAAATACCAATTGTCAAAAAAATAATTCTTGATCACTATCGGCCTAAATGCCAACCTATTTCCTGATAGCGATCCCCATACTAACTGTGGTATTAGGTTCATGACACTAATACAGGTGAGCAGTATTGGAAACTCTTTCCACGTATATTTCATGGAAATACGCGCGGCGTCGCTTTTTATTGCGTTAAATCATCGCGATGTGTAAGAGGAGTAAAATAACAGATTCCTATCTTAATGAATTCCTAGAAGACTGGTCGCTCGTGTCTTATGTTGGAAAAACCGTAACGAAAATTCTGCTTATGTCAACGAATGCTCTATTTTTCCCAACCCCTGTGAGACTTCACAGGAGCTGCACTGATCAATCAATAATCTTGGGAGGGAGGGGGGGATTGACGGAAGTGTGCCAAGAGACGCACGAGTAATTTTTCTCGAAGATTATGTCGTATCTATTCTCAGAAAAAATCGTGACATCGGTAGACTTTCCGTATGTTTACCATACTGGATGTATCGTATTCTGAGCCAAAGGATAGGAGTGAGATGTAGTAATTCAAAAGAGCATGCGAGGCCAAACGACTGTCTGGAACACATCTTCCTCAAAAATACACCTGTAGTAATTATATTTTCTCTCTTAAGGTGGATCTGGCCTCAAGGTCGCAAATTCCAGATTTCCCTAAAACTTGAGTGCGGCACCTTCGAAGTTCGTTTTATGAATTGTATGAAAATTTAACAAAATTGGGCTTCCTGGCTAGATTTACTGTAATTCGTCCTTGAACCCGGAGATTTGAACACGGTCTCTTCCGGAGCTTTCTCAGTTCACACCAGAAAAATCGTCGATTTGAACGAGAATGCATTTGGTTATTTTATTTATTTATTTTATTTGAACTTATATTGCATTCATGTTCCGTCAGACCGTATTGTCTGTAGACGGAACATGCATAACAATGGCATGGAACACAATAAATTATAATAGGTTATAAATATGCAGCTCAGGCTCATTATGATTGCCTAGGAACACGGAATCGTAAACAGTCAACAACGAATTCAGCAAAATATAACATAGTACAACATAAACCATAGAAACTCAATTTTAATTTGAAGATAAAATAATGTGTGATCTGAAATAAAGGATGATTTGATTGAGGATGTATTTAATATGATGCTACTATCTTCCGATCCTGTGATTTCAAATTCGTCAAAAAACTTAAAAGAAGAAAAACGGAATACCTTCTGAAGTTTTGCAACTATTAAAAGAACCAGACGTGTTTAGCTCTGGAGAAAGTGAGAAAGATGAAAGTGAAAGCGAAATGTCGGACTAGGAATAGTCATGACGTGGTCATAAATTAGTGATGATTATCATTCTGCCACAGAGCAAATTGCTTGTATAACACAATTTTCAATCATAATTTTATTTCATTTGAACTTTTGCATCCTTTTAAGTTATTTTAAATGTGTTTTTGCTATTCTTTAGCACTTGAGCGAATTGAATGCAGAACTAATCTCTTATGCCTTCCCTTTTTGTCGGATTTGAATTTTCTTGCAACCCTTGTGCTATAGCCTCTAAATATATGATTTTTTTAAATTTTCTCTGTCCAAGATTTCAGTTTCGACTGACATTAATTAAAATGTTTTCAAATCTGTATTTTGCTATTTCTTCTCCGCCTCAGACGAAATCAACAAACCAACTTAGAGTGGCTCGAATTCGTGACGGCCGATGTTCAAGTTCCTTTGTGCGGTGTGCTTATCAAGGTGCGTTTACACTAGCAAGAAAAATCGAGCGAGTTGCTCCCTGATAGGTACTCTCTCGGTGTAAACACCCTGGCGAGTTCTCTCTCGGGAAGTCGGGAGGGATCGCAGGTAGCGCTCCCTGCTGTGAGAGCGAGGCCAGTGTAGACACCCTCATAAAGACTCGAGGGAGTCGCTCGTTGCCCTCCGACGACGCCAGAAGTTTTTTGGCGCTCGCTGGAGAGTTTTCACTGGGGAAACATGTCAGGCAAGCGCGTTTGGACGAAAGAGGAGACGATGGAATTGATTCAAAGGGTTGAGTGTCTTCCCGAACTGTGGGACATTAAGTCCACCATTTATAGGGTAAGAAAAAATATAGAGCTGGCAATACCAGGGTACTTGTACTGGTTCTAGAGTATGACGAAGGAAGAGCCGAATTTCGCAAGATTTCCTCTCCGGGAGAAGCCATACTGGCAGCTATGAATGAAGTTATGATTATCCTGAAATTATTTAGGCTTCGAATTTACTTGTTATATTTAATGACTGATTCCCATTCTAGTTGCTTACGAGCGTCGAATGATTGATAAAATTATCGTGACGACCATTTAAATACGCTGCCGGTCTCCGCTGCACATTTCGCTTCCCTCTGCTACCAGTACAATTTTCCACTCCTCTATCATACTTTCCCTGATTTCCCGCTCGGTGCATTTTCCAGACTCATCATTTCAAGTCCCACACACTTACCAATGATATACTAACTGTGTGTTTAAAATAGTCGCTTGTCATGTCCCGTCTGTCCCTTCTCACGGCAGATTAGATCGCGCCTATAAAATTAGAGAGGTATATTGTAGAACCGATAGGTATAAAATGTCGTTTTTTCAGCGTACCATTCGGGACCATAACAGCTGTGATCGTCGTCATGAATAGTGCAAATAGTGACACTAGCTAGACTGTAGACCTTTCTCTTTATGTTCTCTAAGTTCTTGTTTTTGCGTGATGTAAATATTGATGTTCTTATTTATGCATGATATTTTAAATCTGTAGTAGTAGTCTTTGATTCCCTGGCACGCTGGAACGATTAACGATAGAATGTTTCTTGGTTAGTAGATTTGTAATCGGCGCGTTGCACGCACGCGGTCGCGCGGACCGTCATAAAACGCCTCCCTCCCGCAAACAAAAGACTCTTCGGTCACTGTTCGGATTTTGGAAGACACATTTTTAGAGACATTGAAAATGCCTGCGTGAGCAAAAGGAAGTTCCGTTTTCCAGAGGAGAAGATTGCCATCGCCAAACTGCGAGTATTGGCCTTGTCCGTTGCGACCGTAAAACACGAATAATTAGCTAAAATGTAGTTTCCAGGGAATGTACATTTTAAAAATTAGTGCTAGTTAATGTCTTTTACTTATAATTTGACGTAAATGAGGAAATGGGGTATATTGGGCGCAAAATTAGAAATAAATATTTTTTCCTCCTGGATTGGGCATTCCGCCCACTGTGGTGCACTGTGTCCAAGCGCTACCGGAAATTGAGGCTAAACAAAGATGGCGGACTGGTTTCATCTTCTGGCATTGGTCACTGTAGCAAGTGCCCTCTCCATATTCATTAATGTTTATCACCAACCGGTGCAGTACTGTACCCGAATAAAGTTCATGCAGCTATGGCTATTGATTCACGAGGAAGAAACTACAAATCCTTGTCAGGAGGTGACATTCCATCAGTATACGTTACACTATAGGTGTGCTGACAATGATAAAGAAATAATTTTCATGAAAGCATATGTTGGGGCGAAAATGCTCAAAGATGTAAGACTTATGCTGGAATTAAGCGAAACGTGGTGTCAATGCTACGTTGTCGGTGAAAAAATTAGCGCTAAGTAGCACATCATATATTAATATACACTAACTATCGATAAGTCTCTTTTTAAGTTTTCTTGGATGCTATGAGTGCGTTTACTCAGACGGAAATAGACGTGTCGATTTTACTATTATGATGCATGTTCTATCAATCCAAAGTATGTCTGCATTGGTAGTCGAATCATCCACTACGCTTACCAGTCGATCATAGATTGATATTATAATCGGCTCGGCTAGGAATGATAAGGCGGGTTTATACATCGAAGTTGACTTCTAAGGGTACTTCAGATTTGCGGCTTTAGCCGGCGATAGACGACGATCGCCGGCTTAAAGCTAGGCTAAATTTTCATTCACTTGATAAAATATATTTTTTCTTTTTTAGTTCGATCTTAAGAAATTTTTAAAATAGATTTTAAAAATATTTTTTTGGAAAAGCATGCTAAAAAAATTCATTTTTTTTTCTACTCCGGAGCGATATCTTCGAAGTCTTTCTTCTTCTCAAGTAACCCATCCTTCAAGTAAATTTCTCAGAACGTCTCAGCGCTACGTTCCGTAAAAAGAGTCCTCGCTAAATGTTTCTTTGCGCCTTTTTTCACGATACTCGTGTCAAAAAATAGATATGCACTTCTCTGCGTGAGCGTCCCTCGCTGACGGAAGTCTCCACCCTTGATATTTAAAAGCGCATCCATTTTCGGCTTAATCGCTCCCCAAACAAGTAAAGTTGTATCACCCTGGCACAATAAGATAACGTTTAACGTCGCAAGTGAGGTGTGCGTTTTGAGCATGGCCTCCTTCACACAGTCAAATTTGTATACAGTCGTCAGATCGTAAATAAACACGTATTACCGGTTTTACTTTCCACTAATCATAATTCAGTGGATAAAAATGTATTACCATACGCGGGATGTAATTACACACTTTTTGAATATAGTCCGGTCTACAGATATATTTAATTCCTCTCCAAATTTAATTACACAAATGCAAAATTAACTTCTTAGCACTTCGTGAATATATCAGAGTCTGGCAACCGTCGGCGTCTGCTCACGATGGAAGTTTCATATGCCTCTTACACACTTCCAGTAGTAGATATTTCCTCTCTAGCATTTACAAAGTAACTGTTATGTCTCAAAAATAGACAGCTATTATTCACAGCATCACGTAGTTCTTATCTCTTCGATCGTTATTGAATATCTAAAGGCAGGGACACAATCAACGTGTACGTGTGACGCGAGACGTTAACGAGACAACGGGAGACGGGGAACGCAAGTCAGCGGTCACAATCAACGTTATCGCGGGCCGTAGTAACAATTGACTAACGCAGGCGCAACTAAGAGATCAGGTGTAAACAAGTGTGAAAGTAAATAAGTTGTCTTCGCCAAGAGCAATCTTTAACAGTTGGATGTATCTGCCGACAGATGGCTCCCATTCCCGGATTCTCAGGACTATTCTGATTGGTTTGCCGTGTACGGGACACGGAAAGAGATGAATGTTGCCCATCTCTCGCGTACACGTACTCCCCGTACACGTTGATTGTGTCCGTTCGCTAAACTTTCCCGTCAGCCATCTTTTCGCGCATTCCCGTTGACGGCTCACGTTACACGTACACGTTGATTGTGTCCCAGCCTTAAGAGTCTCACGATAACAACAATTAACAACGGCCGTTTACGAGTCGACTGAGAAGACCTTTCTCTAAGTAGCGCCAAGGACTGGGTGAACTAAAAGTGGAAATTTAGGCAACACGTTGCTTAGGCAGCGATTCCAAACATTTTAGACCTGTGCGCCGATGGAGAAACTATCGGCGGCGGGCGCCGGCTGGAAATGGGCCGGCGGCACGCCGAGCCGTTGGTTTTTACCGGCGGCGGCGGCGTGACCGGCGGCGTACTTATCCACCCATAATGCATTTACAAGTATTCCAGCATGTTATAGCATAAATTATTCATAATTTCTCATTATTTAATGTATTCAATTGTTTATTTCAAGTAAAAACTTATTTTAATACATTTTTATTAACGTATGCGAGAAATTTCTTTTAATTTTAAGTATTTAAGCAAACATTGTATCGCGCAATTTCAATAAAACCTGTTAATATACCCTTTCATTAACGAATTTCATCAGAAAAATTCATTACTGATTTACCTGTTATCTCAAATTTGAAAGAAAAATTTCGTTGTAAACAGTTTTTATAGTTTTTCAAATATGATGGAATACCATTCAAACGATCCTGTGTGTATTTTTATCACCTCTTGCATTCATATATGTACCACGTTGTAAATTTTGAGAGCGGAGGATTTTATGGAAAAGGCCTCCCGTTTTTTAGATTTTTATTTGAAATTTAATATTTATAGATTAATATCCGAATCAATCAGACGAACAAAAAGGCAGTATAAAAAAATTTTAACTCTTGGAATTCGAAGAAGACTTCCAGATAAACAACACAAACTTCTACGAAACATTTAAAAAGGAACCATTAGGGTACCAACCCCATTATCATCGCTTTAGAAAAGAAAATGGGAAACTGGAACTTAACAATCTAGACAATGGCTGAGAATTTGCTAATTATTTCGAAATACTTCTTAACTACCAAGGACCCAAGGATAGATTCCTACCAAAAGATCCCAATGAAAACAACCCAAATTCACAAGCACCAGATAAAGAAGAAACCACAAGACAAATTGGAAAGCTCAAAAAAATTGAAGCATCAGGTGAAGATGGAATCATAGCAGAACTCGTGATGGCAGCTGAACCATAAACCATAGCAGAAATAACACGAAGAATACAAAAGTTTGGCGAACTGAACAAATCTCTAACGACAGGAAAAATGTTCTTTTTCATTCATTTTATTTAAAAAAAGAGATAGAACAGATATAAACAACTACAGAGGAATCCAACTCCTTACTGTCTCATATAAAATTCTTTCACAACGCTTTCTTCTTCAGTAATAACTTTAATCCAAAATTGGCGAATATAAAGCATGATTCATGCCAGGTGGATCACCCCCGGAAAAAATCCTAAATCTAAAACTTACAATTCGGCACCAAACGATGTACAGCAAGAATATTATCTACACCTTCGTTGACTTCAAAAAGCCTTTGCTTCAGTTGACGGTGAATCTCTTGATCAAATGTTGAAAGAACAAGGGCTCGACCCTAAAACGTTTGCAACCATTAGACAGACGCTCACTGACAAAAAAATGTTAAGTGAAATTCAGGGGCAAAATTTCGGATCCCTTCGCAGTCGAAACATGAGTAAGTCAAAGAGATGGACTCATCACTCTTAATTTTGTATCCTAGAAAAAGTAATTCGAGAACCGTGAAATGACAAATGAAGCCTACAAATTGATCAACCAATCAAATTAGGAATAAAAAATGTAACAATTGACTACCTGACTTTAGCAGAAACCGCCATACCCAGGCGATGTCTCGCACTTCTGCAGGGGGTACTTGGCAGGGGCCGATGACCCATCATCAAGGATACGAGGATAAGGTTTTTCCATGTTTTTGTTCGTGATTCCCTCTTCCTCCCCAGCATACGCCCTCTCCCAGGATTTCCCAAGCCTTTACGGTTTTTTCCCACCCCCCACCAGCAGCGGCGAACGATCCTTCTACAGACATACGACTTAAAGCTTTTGGACTTTCCATGTTCTTGCTTGTTATTTCCTCTTACCTCCGCAGCACACGCCCCTTTCCCAGGGTTTCTCCGAGCATCAACGGTGTCTGTTTTCCAGCCCCACGCCCTTCTGAAACTGCTTCGTTTGACCTATATCTCTTCCGTCACCAACATTTTTCATGAATATATTTTATGCCCAACTCTTGAATATGATGATGATGATGACGTAATATCGGGACAAGTCGAGTTAAATCTTTCATTAGTGAAACTGCAAGTGTTTTCTCTGTAATCATGGAACTTTTCCACCTCATCACATCTGAATCTGTATTTTATATATTTGACGACCTATTAATCGAAAATTATCGGAAGGGAATTCAATTAGAACAGGAAACATCGAAACGACCTAAGTAAAAATATCGCCGTTTAGTGCTACGTTGAATTAGAACGGAAAAGTATAAGTCAGAATAAAATTGATTATGTGGTTCATTAATGTTTCCATTGACAATGCAGTACCACAAATGTCAAAATAAGTTAGATCATCCTGCCTTCCGTCCACTATATTTCAACGATTGTTCGAAAAGTACCGAAGTATCTAAAGCGTACCAACTCCTTTCTTGGCCACCCATAATATGGTCACCACGTTTTTTAATCGAAAGGCACTCCGTTGAAAAAAAACAGGGGTGCAAAACGAAACAGGGACCAAGGATTAGTTTCGTATCGGAACAAAACAAGCATTCTTTTTTCATGTAACTTCGTTTCAAACTGAAACCCTAAGTCTGGCTTGGTTTTATTTTCCTTTTGGAATGTAAGTAGAAATTGAACCAAATACGACATTCCGGAACTGTTCCTTCTCTCGAATAGTTTCGGTTTAAGTGAGTGGGAGCTATGATAGATTTATGATACTCTTATGATAGACCGTCGACAGTAAAACGACCTGTCTCAATGAAGACCCTAGCGCCCGAAACATATCGAAGAATATCGCGCCCTAGGGATCAAAACTGCCCCAATAGAGTGGCATTTTCAGTGGTCATTGACCTCAAGGACGATGTGGACAGAATATTTCTATATTAACTCTTTAGGCAAAATAAAAGACAAAGAACAAGAAGGGACATTATTTTTTTATTTTATATATGCAATTTTATATTTTCTACAGCACACAAAGCCATGCGTGGAATCTGATGGGCACATTAATTAGTTCTTCTCCTTGGGTGCCGCATATCCGATAAACTTGTCAGTTAAAATGGTCTGGACCTTCTCCCTTTGTGCTTCTAAAGAGACCCTCTCCCCTCCAATCGTTAAAAACAACAATCGTACCCACAGTCTCTTTGCTTCGGGGCCGAGACAACTTTTCTCCCTCTCAGATTGCCGCAGAGGCGTTTATTTTGTAACCGTCCCTCCAATCTCGCTTATTATCTTTTTAATTAAGATCCATTACCTGTACTTCAGCACTCGCTTCATCCGCAGAGGAAAATTCATAAGGCTCCTTTTTCATTACCCATTAAGATTAACCCGCCAAACTCAAGCCGGGAAATCCCAGTCGGATGGGGTTATTGGGAGAAGGGGGGAGGAGGGGACGCTACAGTAAAAAATTCCGAAGAACAGGCTGCAACCCTTTGAGTGCCAACCGATTTTCTAGGTACTATGCTAAAATTGCCGAGGCATTTTTGCTGATTTTGCGGTAGTTTAGGAAAAAATATTATGTCTCAAATACAAGTGAAGGTAAATATTCAAAATCTCAAGGAAAACTTTATTATATGTGGTTTCACCTTTTTAATATATTATTTGACGATTTTTTTTTACAAAATATGAGTTCAGTAAGAATTTACGCCATTTTGGCGTGTTGGGGGGGCAAAATCTAAGTAAATTTTATAAAAACGTAGCACATGTAAAACCAAAGGAAGATGAACGCCAGTGGTCAATTTAGAAACTACAAGAGTAAAGCTTCATAAGTAATCTGCATTTAGGTGCCATCTATGAACAATCAGTGAAATACCAGCATCTAAGAGTGACATTGCAGGAGGAGCGCTATCGCGCTCCAGGCACTTTTCGCGAGAGACAGGAGGAGGGGCGATAGCGCTCCCCGGCACTCTAAGGGTTTATCGGAATACAAAACTCCAAAAATATGTTTCTTATAATTCGTTACGTGAATTGATGTACATATTTTAGTGAATATCGGAAGACTTAAAGTTTAAGAGAGGTAAAAGAAAGAGGACATATTTTTCTTGTTTCAAGCTCCGCAGGAGAAGAGAATATTCACGTCACCACTCGGATCCCCCTAGCTTAACCATTCATTACAGCCTTTCCGGAGACACTTAAAATAGCTTGCCCATTTCATGGTTTTTTCAGAATTTTTATAGGTCTAAGATGAAAAGAAAAGTAACCTCACAGCGATAAAACACTATACCTATGCGTTAACCAGACTTTTAAGTTAACCAAATTTTGGTGATTCAGGCTTATCTTCATGTTATTTTAGTGCTTGTTTACGTGAAAAGTCGGAATCGATTCAGATACTATTTGCATTATGAAGAATGATATTTCATGGAAGATTACGAATTATCTATGCCGAAGGAAACTAAAACCTCGTGTGCAATTTCATGACACCGATTCCTTCTCCCATCTCCATGCGAAGTGGCGAATGCACTCGCCATCCTCCTATATACACTATGATTGCATTGTTGATTTACTTCCTTGAATTTCGTTTACCTACGATCAAAATGCAAAAGGGTTATAGATTAAATACACGACTAGTGGTTTTATATTGAACGTAGCTAATATTCGAGTCTCCACGGCATGTAATTAAACCAAATGGCTGAACTACCGATGTCAGACACATTTATATTGCATTGAACGGCTGGAAAACATGGAACCTCGGAAAGGAAAAAGGAAGCAATTGAAGTCTTTGAGATGTAACTATGGAAGGAGAACAGAAAAAGCGAAATAGACGGAAAGACCAACTAGAAGTTTCGTTGGTCGTTGAGTAGGGAAGGGAAATCTGGATATCACGCTTCCTATATAGGCATAGTATATAGAAATGGAGCCCTAAGGATATCTATCACCTTGTTCGATTATGCGGCCTGTTATGTCATTATTTGAATCTCCTATTTCACAACGTTGATTAGGACGGCATCAAGCGGGAAAACTGAGAATAACGCACTCATGGGCTTGAGCAGAGTAAAATCCATGCTGAGGAAGCGTGGACGTGTGGTTGCTGGCTCAAAACAAAATGGTTACTTTGTTAATTCCTATCCCACAAATTTAATTGAAAGACTATTTTCTACAGCACATCAAATATGGCCAATAGAGCTGCTCTTTTTTTTCATTAGTTATTAGTTCCGACGCATCGGGGGCAATGGTCGGTAAACTTCTCGTTGATCTTTCCGTCTATGTCGCTTTTTCTGTTCTCCTTCCATAGTTACATCTCAAAGACTTCAATGTCTTCCTTTTTCCTTTCCGAGGTTCCATGTTATCCAGCCATTCAATGCAATATAAATGTGTCTGACATCGGTAGTTCAGCCATTTGGTTTAAATACATGCTGTGGAGGCAGCTACGTTCAACATAAACCACCTATGACGGCGGCGCACGGGTCTAAAACATTTGAATCCATTACGTATATTCATAATGTATTCATTCACTGGTAATCGAGCAACCGAATGAATACCTGCGTACCCGGACGAGTATACAGTACTCTGATGAATACTTGGGTCATCAAATGAATACCTGGATACTGGTGGGTATCCAGGTATTCGTTTTAGGATACACGAGTGAAAACCTTCAATAAGGTAAGCGAATATGTAGCCGCTCCTCAGGTCCTTACCCATGCAGTTCGACCGGGTATTCAAACATTCGAGTACCCAAGTATTCATCCGAGTTCTCATGTGCTCGGATATACTAACTGGCCCACTCTCTCGTCTACCGTCTATGCTGAGCTCGACGAGTAAGGTCAAATACCCTTGGCGCTACCTTCTGCGATGCCTCTTACGCATAGTGGACACCCGAGCGATTTATTGGCCCCCGACACGAATCCAGCACTGGCCTAAGATCCAAGAACCCAACTCCCTCGCTCCCGCAGGCATCACTGTGCCTCCGGTTTATGCCTTCTACTCGACTCCAAACCGTCGAACCCCGATCCGTCCGAGGTACCAAGCTGCATCTACATCTACGTAATACCCTGCGAGCCACCACGAGGGTGTGTGGCAGGGGGCGATGATCACCAAACAGGCACTATTGACATGCAACTAGGATATTTAAGGGAGACATGCTAGAAAATAGGGTCACATGGTTAGTATCTACATAATAAGAAAGGGATTATTGGTTGTTATTACATGCATCATGCACTACAGACTACTCTAACTATATTTCACCTACCTATCCCTTTGCTACGCTGCCTATTGTTCTCTCTTATAGTACGAGGGAAAAATGACATTTTAAATCTATCGGTACGACAATCTATCTCTCTAATCTTGTTAAGATGATCAAACCTAGCATAATACGCAGGGGTTCTTAATATATATCTAACGTCATCTGAGAACAAATCGGTTTCGAATTTACTTAAAAGGTTTAGCCTAAATTTTAACCTGCGTTCTGATAGTAATTCCCATCCTAGTTCTTCTATTAAGCTCGTAACACTTATACAATTATCATAACGGCCTTTAACAAACCTAGCGGATCTACTTTGCACGCGCTCTAATTCTTTTATCATACCTTCCTCGTACGGATCCCATATACTAGCGGCATATTCTAAATGGGGCCTGACAAGTGTAAAATAGCTTCTTTCTCGTACTCTCTCATCGCATTTGCCTAGAACCCTTTTTACGAATCTTAATCTACGGTTTGCTACACTAGTAATATCCCTGATGTGTTTCCCCCATACATGTCTTCAGAGATGGTGAAGCCTAAGTATTTAATAGATTCTACGTTAGATATTTTCTTTTCTTTGATGCAATAATTATTCCGGGAAAGCCATTCTTTTTCCCAAAGTTCATATCGCGCATTTATTCAAATTTAATTCTAGTTGCCAAATAGAATGGACCGATCATCCATCGCATCTAAATCCTTAGCTAAAGACTGCCTGTCCTCTTCATTTCTAATTTCCATATACACTACTACATCATCGGCAAAAAGACGGAGCTTGCTATTTTTAACTACTGCATTCAAGTCATTTACGTACAGAAGAAATAAAATTGGGCCTATCACGCTTACCTGGGAAACCCCTGATGTAACTTTGACTTCGCCTGAGCTGACACCATCTAATACCACCCTTTGAACGCGTTCATGTATGAAGTCTCCTATCCAACCTACTATATTACTGTCTATCCCGTATGATGCTAACTTCGCGAGTAACTTACAGTGGGGAACCTTGTCAAAAGCTTTTCTAAAGTCAAGAAACGCTGCATCTACCTGTACGTTACCTTCTCCGGAAACTAAAATATCGTGAACAAAAAGACCTAATTGAGTTTCGCAAGACCGTCCCTTTCTGAACCCATGCTGGATGTAGTGAGCCTCATATTAGTTCCAGAGTCGCCGCGATTACGGTGGCACTCGGAGCATAGATCGAAGGTCCCCAAGTCATGAATGACAATATATTCCTCCCCAATCTCCTTCCCCAGTTGGGTCTTTCCCTCCGCTTTAAAAGAAAACAGAAGAAAGTCGGCAACGCGAGCGTGTGCCTGCTAATTGAAGGAATGAATGAGTTAAATGAGATCAGGAATGGGTCGGGAAGGGGAAGGAGTGGGACGGGCGAAAGGGGAAAGGCGTGAAATAACGAGCGTTTGGGAAACCCATCGAAGGTAGACGGAGAGGACATTACGTCATCGAACTGAAGCCTGGCAACCAAAATAACAATCATTTCGACTGTTTCTTTTTTCGGGATTCATTCCGCGATGTATGTTTTTTGAAAACAATATTTCGCTGGTCCTCCTGCCGGCTTCATCAGGTTAACTGAACTGATTTCTTAGTCTCGCTCGTCTTCATGTATTATATGAGTGTGGACTCCCATTGTTGCCGGAATTTAAATTTGAAAAATTAGTTTAAGACTGCTATTAAACTTGTGACCGTCTTCTCGGTTGACGTTCCTACAACAATGGGAGTCCACACTCATATATGTGGACCCCAGAAGTCAAGGGGTCTAAGTGACATTTTTGAAAAAAATAAGTTAGGTACAGGAATGGGAAGTGAAAATATTAATCTCTTAGGTGGTAAAGGGATCCAAGTGATTTTGTTGACAGGTGCTGCTATCTAGGGTAATGCCTCTTAACTACTTAGTGGGTTGTACTGAACATTTTCAACTTTGACTTAAGTTTTCTCTAAACAATGGTTTTGTTACTTAGACCCCTCGACTTCTGGGGTCCTCATATATAAAGACGAGCGAGACTAAGAAATCAGTTCAGTTAACCTGATGAAGCTGGCAGGAGGACCAGCGAAATATTGCTTTCAAAAACATAGATCGCGGAATGAATCCCGGAAAAAGAAACAGTCAACACTGCATCCGCGGAAGCCTACGAGCTAACAATCATATTGTTTATCCCTGCTCTTTCGTTGCTTCCCTATGGATAGTACGACGGAATGGATGAATTAGCGGATGAGAAGCAAGAGCATGAATATACATAATGGATTCAAATGTTTGGAATCGTTGCCTAGGCTACGTGTTGCCTAAATTTCCACTTTTAGTTCACTCAGTCCTTGGCGCTGCTTAGAGAAAAGTCTTCTCCGTCGACTCGTAAATGGCCGTTGTTGATTGTTGTTTACGTGAGACCGTGGTGAATATTCAATAGCGAATGAAGAGATATAAAGTACTTGATGCTGTGAATAATAGCTGTCTATTTTTGAGACCTAACAGTTACTTTGTAAATGCTAGAGAGGAAATATCTATTACAGGAAGTGTTTAAGAGGCATATGAAACTTCCATCGTGAGTCTTTTCTCTGCTGTGTGGATCTTTTACTGTTAATTTACAGCTACATTTTTTTCTTTATTACCTATTGAGAGCCTTAGGAATCAGAAGGTATGATCTAGATAGATTAATGTTAGATTGCAAAGGAGATCTGCTAGGTTTGTTAAAGGCCGTTATGATAATTGTATAAGTGTTACGAGGTTAATAGAAGAACTAGGATGGGAATTTCTATCAGAACGCAGGTTAAAATTTAGGTTAAACCTTTTAAGTAAATTCGAAACAGAGTTGTTCACAGATGACGTTAGATATATATTGAGAACCCCTGGGTATTATGCTAGGTTTGATCATATTAACAAAATTAGAGAGATAGATTGTCGTACCGATAGATTTAATATGTAATTTTTCCCTCGTACTATAAGAGAGAACAATAGGCAGCGTAGCAAAGGGATAGGTAGGAGAAATATAGTTAGAGTAGTCTGTAGTGCGTGATGCATGTAATAACAACCAATAATCCATTTCAAATTATGTAGATACTAACCATCTAGCTGCATGTGACCATATTATCTAGCATGTTTCCATTAAATATCCTAGTTGCATGTCAATAGTGCATGTTTGGTGATCTTCACCCCCTGCCACACACCCTCGTGGTGGCTCGCAGGGTATCACGTAGATGTAGATGTAGATGTAATGTGGATATTGATGTGTAACATACTATTCTTGTTGACCTCTTAGTAGGTCCAACAATCTCTCCTTTATTTGTTATTAAAATGATAGTTGTTGGCGCAATTTCTTATTCATAGATGATATTGTCGGATCTTAGTTTTGGGATCCTTATAGTACTTGTATCCCTCTTCTAATTCATTCCACTTTTTCACCTCGTATTATTATTTAATTATTGTAGAACGATATTCATGAAGTGCTAAGAAGTTAATTATGCATTTGTATAATTAATTTTGGAGAGGAATTAAATATATCTGTAGACCGGACAGTACTAAAAACGTGTGTAATTGCGTCCCGTGCGTAGCACTACATTTTTTATCCCATGCATTATGACTACTGGTAAGTAAAACCGGTGAGACGTGATTATTTACGATCCTTAGACTGTATTTACATTTGAACTGCAGTCTTTCGTCACTAGACGGCGCCACAATCGACAAAGTTGTTCGTTTACGGAATTCTAGGAAACGGTTTTTGGCGACGAGTCTACAATCCATATGAATATTCACAGAAAAGAGACTGGTTTCTATTTTTCCGCAAGTAGCATATCGATTCGTCCATAGAATCGAATCGCATCCGGTGGAATCTTGGCCACATGACAGCAAACGAATATTTATAATGTAAACAACGTAGGTATAACCTAGTACGAGGATGACTCATTGTTGCTTATGTAAGTATTAATTTGTACTTGAAAATATTTTAAATGTTAAAGAAACCATAAGGTTAGCTTTATGACTTTTATTAGGTAATAATTATAATTGTCACAATGTACACACTTGATTCGACGTAATAATGCAAAATTATTGCAATTCATACAAATTTATCAAACCCGCGAATGTCTTCAGGACTCAAACGGCGATAAACGAACGCCATTAATGCCTAATATGCGCAATTTTCGTAATCACCATGTTCATTGTTTACTTCCGTCATCCATTTGTTTGGAATAAGCAGGAAGTTATGTGTACGCAGAACGATGCGCTGCAAGTGGCGATACGATTCGAGTTATCGCTACACTCGCAACTACCGTAGAAGTCAACTTTCATGTGTAGACTCGCCTTTACATATCGAAGTCCCGCTTCTTGGCGATATGTTAGGTTATTGCCATGGAAGTGAGTGCCATGAAATCTCAGGTATCGCGCAAGCATATTGCGCGAATGGGGGGAACCTTCATTGCTTGAAAACTTCCCACGGCCAGTTCATGTTCAATGCGACTGGGTTTTCACTAACGGAGAAGTGACGCAAAAGCTTATGCAAAACTACACAACGATTCACTAGGTGGCCTCGCCGGGCTTATCCCACGCGGGACAAGGGCACGGCATTGAAGTAAATGAAAGCCGCTCGCGTTTCGAGAGCTTTCCCTACCACCGAGAGGTATTTTTCACGCAAGGCAGGCGCTACTCTTACGGGATAATAGAACATACAATATGTAGCGTCAGTAGCATTGCAAGAGGTAGCGCAGTGTATTGCCCGAATTACTACCTAACAACCAGTCATAGAATTAGTCCACGATAATGGTGATGTTGGCAGTTAGCATAGACGTTGGTGGAGAATGAAGTACATGATAAAACTGTAGCCTCCAAGTCGCTAGGGGCTCCCACCTTAATCCCTCTAAAACTTGTGTGACACTATATGTTCGCTCGTAGTAGTTCTTAACGAAGTGTGCAGCTTTATATATTTACACCAGGGTTGAAATTCGCTATGAAAAAATCATTTGAGTTGAAAAAATTTTTTTATGTATTTAATTAAGTTTTTGTTTAAATCTTTTGACACGATACCATGCACTAAACTGATTAAGATACAACTGCTGGTTAGTATTATTAATTAGATTGATAATTATTTTATAGCATTAGCTATAATACACTGTAATTCCGGTCATATGGGATATCCAGGTACAAGGCATAATATACTTTCTAGTGAAATTCGCGGCTACACGGCACATGCGCGGGTACGAATATTCCTATATTCGTTCCAAAAAATAGATATTCCTATTGATATAATGAATGTTTTGCCGCATTGTGTAGCTGTTTATACTTCATTCGTATGCTGGTGACATGCATTGCCAAAACTGTTCGAAAATAACTAACTTTAATACAATTTCATCAATTTCAGAATACCACGCCGAAAACTCAAGTCATAAAATGCTTTAACATAATGAAAAAATAAAATATATTAGCCGCGCATAATATCCAAATATCATGCATATCCAAAGCATAATACATGTGCACTTGAGTGAAATGTGGTCAAAGAATTTTTTTCGACTTAGTTAAACTGAAATTAAAATGTACACTCCATGACCCTACCGCTCCAGTCACTTGGGACCCTGGAATCAGAGACAGGAAACCTCGGATCCACTTTTGATTGGAGGACCACGGGATATGGCGGAGCGAATGAGAATCGCGTATTTCGAATGAAGCGCGGCATAAATAATAGAAAATATTGCTAAGTAACGACAGCAACAACGTAACCTATACTTTTACACGAGTGATAGATTTCATTAAAAGTTTTATTAAATAAAATGCTTGGTAATTAAATATAATAAATTAATTTAACCAACAATAAATTATTCAAGTATTTGATTATATTTTGGCTCCCAGAGCGGGCCATCCAACTTGGCCGGTTTACGGTCTCTGACTTGAGTTTATGAACCTGAACTTAATGCTAACGCGAGTTTGGAATGCACTCGGATGTGCGAGGTACTGGAATGGAAGAGGTTATCTTTGCTTGCTTCGCTTTCTAGTGAGTGTCGTGGCATCACGGCGCCTGTGCGGGAACGAATAGATATTTTTATTGATACAATCAAGAACACTGCATAAGGACGGAAAACTCCCATCTCGACTCTGTTGTCAATAGAAGCAAAAGCATTGGAGTTCCACTTTTGGCCACAGGCTGCGCTATTTGAGTAATCCTCGTTATGGTCGTCGTATTCGCTCGTCGCTCGTCGGTCGAGTAATGGTCGTTATCCAGAAAACGTGCACGGCAAATTCTTCGATCAAGTCTGTACAAATGCCCCAGACTTTGGATCGGCCAATGAAATGCTCGATGTTCCTATGCGGAATAGTGACCAAAGAATGAAACGTCATCATCAACGAAAAGTAAACAACTCTAGACAAGTGAGTATCTCTTAGCGACGGCCGTCGTGAATGTGAACAAACCCTGACTTTCAATATAATGAAGGGGGATGAATACGTTTATCAATAACTATCACCTGAATGACGTATTGTATAATTTTTATAAATGACCCCTCGTCATAAGTGCACCCGAGTTTAAGCAATGCACATGTATTGTAACTAGGAAGTACTTTTAAAATATCTCTCATCGTGCCCAATTAATAAATGCTTATATCTTTTCACATTATTCTTCATACAGCCGTTGATTTTTATCATATACCTTGCGAGATCTCAGAATTGAATCCTGCGCAATTACGCCATCATATGTCGCTATTTCCAGAAAGACCCCTCTTGAGGGGGTCTTTATTTTGAGTCGCTATTATTGCAACTCTGCTCTTGGTAAAGACGGCGTTATAAGTTACCTAATCGCTCGGGTCGCTATGAGAACTTTCAGGTAGAAATAATGGCGACTTTCACCTCATAGCGACGTCGCTAAAAGTTAGGTAATAGCCCCCCTGGAAACTGTTTCTAAAGCCTCACCGCGATGTGTAGATTTATCCGCTCCGAGGGGTCGACTTGAGCGGCAGGTGGACCGCAGTATACCTTGGGAGCGGCATTCAAGTCTGGCGACTTATTCCCGATCGCCGAGGCATGTTCCAACACTCGAGGCAATGTTTTCATCCGAATGCATGCGGACTGGAAGTTGATCGGAAAGGTACGAGAGTGTAACCTTGAGGTTATTCCATGCGCTGTATGGAAAGTCCTAGGATTACTTCACGGCATTTAATCGTTTTATATCACACATCGGGTTTTTGAATGTTGTGTTCATACATCCTCAGAATCTTTCGCAGTTGCGTCACTACGAACTTTTCCAACTACAAAAACTTAATGTTCAAACAAATATAATATTCTTTTTCATGGTTTAAGGTTTAGTAGCGTCTTTGATTTTAAAATCTAGTGCCGTCTGAATACAATAGAGTTAGATATTAATTTAATAAGAGGTCTTTGATTGCAAAATGAATACGAATACATGTATCTACATCTACAAACTACCCTGCAAGCCGCCGCATTTGCGTATGGCAAGGGATGTTAGGACACCAGCGTTGTAAAGGTGTAAGGGATAAGGTTTTGGGAGGTGAAATGGTGACGTGTATTATGGGAGTGTATTTAGTGGAGCTCAGTAATTATTAAGGTCGCTTTTTGTGCGCGGAAACGACGAGTTTTTGTACCAATCTGTTCGGAAATGTATCTCTCCTATTTTATCGCTCTTGTCAGACCTAGAGATGTAGTGAGGCGTCATGATAATATTCTGTGTGTCGCTCTGAAACATACACGTTCTGAATTGCTCAAGTAAACTAAGCCTAGCGTGTAGCTTCCGAGTCTCTAGGGGCTCCCACCTTAATCCCTCTAGTAGTTGTGGAGCACTATATGTTCGCTCAAAGCAGTTTTTAAAGAAGCGCGCTGCTTTTCTTTGTATTTTATTAATTTTTTTGGTTAAATCTTTACGACCAGGGTCCCAAATGCTCGCTGCGCATTCAAGGTGCGGCTTAACCAGGGCGAAGTAGCATCTATTTTTACTTTTTCATCCGAGGGCCTTCCTTTTATACGCTTAATAAAACCTAGTTTCTTTTTTTTTCAAATGGATTTATTATTCCACAAAGTTACCACAGTTAGCATTCCAAACCAAGTTTCATTAATCAGAGTAGGTGTTATTCTATTGCGAAATTAAAAATTCCACTGATCCATTGGTGTATTGTTTGGCCCGGGTGAATTAAGCGCAATTTTTCCGAAATATGTACTTGAATCATCACGGCTTCCGCATCGGAAATTCTTGGATGCAATGAAATATGGGTATTGATTGCGCTGTAATTTATTCAACTTTTGGGTACGTGACTACCCAGGCACTTAAAGGCAGTTTTCCCAAAAGAACGCTTTCATACTTTTATCAAACTGTTTCCCTCAAAGAACGATTCTAAGGTCGAATGTTGTTGTAATCAATTAGAACTGATGGATGGATTTCCAATGAACCCACTTTTTTAAGCATAAAAATGTTAATATTTGGCTGTTAATTGTCCGAAAATATATTAGCCCTTATATGTTTAACTTCGACGGCAAACTAACACGGCCATCACCTTTCATCATCGATTTCCCGATGACTAATTGTGATGCATTTGGACACACGCATCGCCGGGTTACGCGTATTAATGCGCTCTCTTACGCGAATATAATAGCGCTTTTCACGCGGGAAATCAAGAAACAGCTTATGCATCAGAGGCGCAAGTGCGGAGCCAAAAAAATGTAAGTTTTTTCGTGAATCTGCACATTAATATCTTAAAATCGAACAAGAATTCCTCCGATTTTTCGCATCCAACTTTTCATGCAGAGAAACCCTCTCTTGTTTCAATTAGTGAAACTTTAGAAGAACGCAGGCAATGTCAAGAATTGGCCAACCGTATCTCAAGCTACTATACAAAATAGTTATTTGGACGAAGTTAGCACCTCCACATATAACTGTATCTTCTGTAATGTAATTCTTCAATTCAAACTGTAATTCTTTGAGTCCATGTTATTTTTCTGGTTAACACATCCCGTATCCCACCTGACGTTTTGTCTCCCTAATGTTCTCTCTCTTCTATATGAGTAGGCATAATTATATGAGATGATATTGTTACGTGTTCACTATAATCATTTGCTGTTTTTCTGTCTTATAAAATATCTGTTTGCTTGCTTTTTCATTTTTTTAATTAAATTGTGTTACAGATTGTAAATTTTTGTTTTAACATATTATTTATATTATTGATATTGAGACTGTTTTTAATTTACCTCGCTCATTTGATATTTTTCTCTGCTGACTTGAAAGTTGTTTGTTTTTCTTTTTTTGTAAAACTTTGTAATTTTTGTATTCTATTCCTCGTGAAGGAATGTAAACTGATTTAATGTTCTATGGGACTTTGTCCAGGACAGTAAAATTGTTTTCTATTCTATTCTATTCTATCCGTTTAAATTCTGCTGCAATCTAACTCGGCCAACATCATCATCTTGCGCTCAAAAATTGACAATCGAAATGCAGCCACTCGACAACAACCCTGGCAATGTTTTTGACAATTTCGACGCAGTATTCGTAATAAAGACGGAAATTACAATTAAACACGATTTTAAGATTCTCCGACTCAGTGAGGCACCTTGATATTTGTTAGTAATCGCCATTATAAAATGCAATTTGTCGTTTCGCGTTTCGTTTCGTCATTAAAAGGCGCTGACTTTTAGAAGATGTTCTTGAAAAACTTACGTATTATTGGGCATACAGTTATATTATGCACTAAAAATACGTATTCATTTTGGTTCTAAAATTCTCACCCCTGCGCACATTAAAACCTAGAGGAATTAAACTTGTGTATACAAAATATTTAAATAATATTAAAAAAAACGTCAAAAGTAATAGTTCAAGCTTCTCAAGACTTTTACCAACTCTCTGAACAATTGTTTCTCTCGGAACACAGCATTTGTTCGCAAAAGAAAAAAGTTTGACTTACGCACAGATATGACTGACGAAATTAGATCGGATTCCGCCATATGTTCTCCTCCAGCGCTGAGATAATAACTTGGGCCCTCGGGATGGGTATCGAGCCAATGGTATGCAGAAAAGAATTTTCTGATCAATAGCAAACAAACTCGCGCCAGAATGGATTTAAGGTAGTTTGAGCAAAATGCCATTTTGCCTAGATAAAAATGGATTTGGTCTTATTTAAAAAAAATATATCACCCTTCCATTAACACATATAATTCAACCTATTACCACATTACTTTTCGAGATATTTGCCAAAAAACACCAGCCCTTTTACATGGAAAATGGTACGTGTATGGACTCCAGAGACAAATCATTTAATGAATGAGGAATTTCTAACACCTAGATCTCGTCACAAAATCAACAGTGTGTAGTTTGTGTTTACTCAACTATTTTTGAAAATTAATCATATTGTCACCGCAGTAAATTCTTTGGGTACACAATAAACCTTCCGTTTTGATGGAGTTTCAAAAGTACTGCGTGAAAAAAATGAGTCAAGTTAATAATTTATTTAGATATTTTCATTTGATTGATTACAATTTATCTTATATAAAAGCATTTAACTGCACCACCAATAATGCAATATTTTATTAGTGTGTCTCACAGCTGGTGAAATTAAAACTTAAAAAATCAAATATGGTATCTATTATGATTTGGGAACTATCTCGCTCGCACTACCTTATGAGCAGAAAACACGAAATGAGCGACGGAATGCGTTGAAAGAAGGAGCGACGGAATGCGTTGGCGTCGGAAATCGGATTTTCCTCGGAAAAAGCTAGATGGGGTTTTTTTTGGCGTGCATCATGCGACATAATAGTCAGAAGAACGCTGATAGGAAGGTCGGTTACTTTAATAGATAAAAAAATGGAAGCATAGAAGTGATAGATAAGTCTTTCGAGGAAAATGTTCAAATTCGGGTATTCTGCCGGCAAGGTTAAATAAATCCAGGAAACGCGACGTTGTAGCAGATGGGAGTCGGCTTACTTAAAAGGCGAGCGAGAAATATCTCCGCCGGAAACGAACTTGAGCAAAGCGCTCAGATAATATCACCTTCAGCATTGTGTAACAATGTACGCAAATGCAAGGAAGATTATTCGTTCTGTTTCTCAGAAGAAGTTTTCGGCTGAATTCAAACGACTTCTCACGGGGCCTACTCCGTCATCATCAGCAGTCATCACTTGGGAAATGGGTGTTCTGCAGCTTTTTAAGGTAGTCCGAGCGAGATAGTTCCCTAGTCATAATGGAGACCATATTCAAATCATACGTTTTAATTCCACCAGCTGTAGGACGCGTGCATTAAATATTTGCATTATTAATGGTGCAATAATATGGTTTTTATGTGACAAAAATTGTAAGAAATTAATGAAAAAATCCAAATAACTCCTTAACTTGACTTATTTTTTTTTCGCGGTACGATTGAAACTCCATGAAAACGGAAGTTTTATTGTGATACCAAAGAACCTACTAAGGTGATAATATGATTAATTTAATTTTCAAATATACATACATACATTCAAATATATATACATACATTTCAAGTTGAGAAAACAGATAAACTACACACCGTTATATAGAAAGGCTTCTCGGGATTCCATCCGGGTTGGAAGGTCCATGACCGACGTTTCGGCTGTTTACTCTGCAGCCGTCCTTTAGGGAAGTGAGATGCCGATGGTTGGAAGTGTCCCCTTATATATAGTGTTAGGGAAGGGCAGGTGCGAAGCTGTTTTCCCTCGCTTTCCTCTGATTGGTCCGCGTTGCCTCTATAGACTTCAATACTGGTTTCCAAGACTTGCTGAGGTGGAAACCGCTGTCTATGTTGAGTTTTTTCTTCTGTAGTCGAATTTCGACGGCTTCTTTCACCAATCGGTCCCACCAGCCGTTTGCCCGGCAAAGTATAGTTTATACTTAACGACCCCACCTCAGGGCAATGACCCGTAACAGATGTCAACGACCCCTTCAGAGGTCAATGACCCAAGCAGAGATCAACGACCCCGCCAGAAATACATGACCAATCTAGGTGTCAATGACCCCATCAGAGGTCAATGACCGACAACAGAGGTCAATGACACCACTAGAGGTCAAAGACCTTACCAGATATATGTGACCCCCCACCAGAGGTGCATGAACCCACCAGAGGTCAATGACCCTGCAAGAGGTCAATGACCCCCTACAGAGGTCAATTACCCCACCAGAGGTTAAAGACCCGTAACAGAGGTCAATGATCATTTAGAAATCATTTAGAAAATGCAATGTTCTTTTGATATTCCAGATATATGATAAATAATTTTCATTTACAGAATAATGTTTTTTACAGATTAAAATAAACGTTTTTCTAACATAGGTGCATATTTTCGTTTTCTCCCAAATGTTTTGAAATACTCCCGGAAAATCACTTCGAAACGCCAAGTATTATTATTTAATTCATGTTGATAAAATCAATTTTTGCATGTGTACAATGTCTTTTCTCAAACAAATAATGATGGTTTTTCAGACGTGAGAGCATATATTCGATATTTCTCACAGGAATTGAATTAAAGAGGAGAAATCATTTAGAAAAGCCCATGTTCGTTTGAAATTCCAGATATATAATCAATCATATTGCATTTATAGAATGACTTTTCTCCAGATTAAAATAGACGTATTGCTAACGCAAGCGCATATTTTCGTTTTTGATCACAGGTTTTAAAATACTTAGGGAAAATCACTTCGAATCGTCAAATATTATTATTTAATTCCAATTACTAAGATAATTTTTGCATATCTAGAATGTCTATTCCCAAACAAATAATATACATTTTTCAAACGCGAGCGCATACATACGTTTATGCCCACAGGAATTGAATTAACGATGGGAAATCATCTAAAAAAGCCCAACGTTCATTTGAATTTCCAGATATACAATCAATCAATTTGCATTTACAGGAATGACTTTTTTCCAGATTAAAATAAACGTTTTGTAACGTTAGCGCATATTTTCGTTTTCTCTCTCAGGCTTTGAAATACTCAGGGACCATAACTTCGAAACGCCCAATAGCCGTTTGCCCGGCAAAGTATAGTTTATACTTAATGACCTCACAAGGGGTCAATGACCCCACCTCAGGGCAATGACCCGTTAAAGATGTCAATGACTTCTTCAGAGGTCAATGACCCAACCAGAGATCAACGACCTTAACGGAAATCAATGACCAATCTAGGTGTCAATGATTCCATCAGAGGTCAATGACCGACAACAGAGGTCAATGACCCCTTCAGAGGTCAATGACACCACTAGAGGTGAAAGAACTTACCAGAGGTAAATGAGCCCCCACCAGAGGTGCATGACCCCACCAGAGGTCAATGACCCTGCAAGAGGTCAATGACTCCCTACAGAGATCAAATACCCCACCATAGGTAAATGACCCGCAACAGAGGTCAATGATGTCTTCAGAGGTCAATGACCCTATCAATGGTATAAGACCCGATAAGAGGTCAATGATAACTTCAGAGGTCAATGACCCTATCAATGGTATAATACCCTACCAGAGGTCAATGACCCATAGGGAGGTCAATGGCCCCTTCAGAGTTCAATGACTCTTTCATATTTCAACGACATCGCCAGAGGTCAATGACCTCCCAGAGGTCAATGAACCACCAGAGGTCAATGACAACACCGGAGGTCATTGACAACACCAGAGTTCATTGACATCACGAAAGGTCATTAAACAACCCAGAAGTCAAATCCGTACCAATGTCAATGTCCGCACCAGTGGTTATATCCACACCAGAAAATGACCTCTGTCCCAGAGTTCAATGACCCCTTAATAGGTAAAATTTATTCTTTATTTAATCTTTATTTCATTTACTGTGAGTACAACAAATATATGCGCTCACGACTTAAAACATGGTTTTTATTTGGTGCTGGAAAGATATTCAGGGTTTGCAAATATTGATTATGATATATTAGATGAATTAGAAAATTGGGCGTTTTAGAGTTATTTTCCATCTTTAATTCAATTCCTATATATGAGAAAACAAACATATATGCGCTTAAGTGTGAAAAATTATAGACCTATAGATCTATGGTGGGATCGCTGACCTCTGGTGGAATAATTGACCTTTTGTGGGGTCATTAGTCTCTAGTGGGGTCATTGACCACAGGTGTGGTCATGGATCACTGGTGGGATCATTGTAATCTGATTAATTAATTGACCTCTGTTGGGGTAATGACCTCTTGTAGGGTCATCGACCTTTGGTAGAGTCATTGACCTTTTGTAAGGTCAATGTCCTTTTTTGCGGATCATTGGCTGCTAGTGTGGTGATTGGACTCAGACTCTGAGATCTGGTTGGGACATTGACCTCTTGTGGGGTAAGTGACTTGAGGTGTGGACATTGACCCCTTGTTTGGTCATTAACCTATGGTGGGATCGCTGACCTCTGGTGCGGTCATTTACCTTTTGTGGGGTCATTGGTGTCTGGTGTGGTCATTGACATCAGGTGTGGTCATGGATCTCTGGAGGGGCCATTGTCATCTGATTTATCAATTGGCCTCTGGTGGGGTCAATGACCTCTTGTGGGGTCATAGACCTTTGATAGAGTCATTGACCTTTGGTAAGGTCATTACCTTCTTTGCGGGTCATTGAACTTTGGTGAAGTAATTGGCCTCTTCTGGGGTCATTGGCTTCTGGAGGGGTTGTTGATCTCTTGTAGGGTAGTTGTCCACTGAAGGGGTATTTGAGCTACTTTGCGGGTAATTGACCTCTGGTAAGGTCTTTGATCTCTGGTTGTGTCATTGTCCTCTAAACGGGTCAATGATTTCTGTTGTGGGTAATCGACCTCTGATGGAGTCATTGATACCTAGAATGGCCATTGATTCCTGGTGGGGTCGTTGATCTATAGTGGGTTCATTGTCCACTGAACGGGTCATTGATCTCATTTGCGGGTCATTGACCTCTGGTTGGGTCATTGACCGCTAGTGTGGCCATTGAACTCTGTTAGTCATTGAAATCTGGTGGGGACATTGTCCTCTTTGGGGAACTTGACCTCTTGTGCGGTCATTCATCTCTTTTGGGGTCATCTATCATTGAGAAGTCGTTGACCTCTGATGATGTCGTTGATCAGGTAGGGTTATTGATCTCTTAAACGGCCATCGACCTCTGGTGGGGATTATGACCTCTGATAAGGACATTGACCTCTGCCGGGGTCATTGACTTATGAAGGGATCATTGAACTCTGTGGGGGGTCATTGACCTCTCGTTTGGTCAACGATCTCGGATACATTCATTACCTCAGTTTGGGTTATTGACCTCTTGCGAGGTAAATTACCTCATGAGAAGTCATTGACCTTTGTGTGGGGTCATTGACCTCTGTAGGGTGTCATCGACTTCTTGTGGGGTCATTGATTTTTAGTTTGGACATTGAAGGAGTCATTTACCTCTTGTGTGATCCTTAACATCTGGTGGGAACGTTAATCTAACCACTATAATAGATCCATGTGACCATGTGTACTTAAAATACTCATTGTTGCTAGTTTATTGGTATTTTCCTTGCTCTCCCCTCGTTGCACCATTCTTGAGGAATACCATTTCGCCGGCATTGCAGTCGGCTTCATCAGGTCATAATGGACAAGAGCGTTGTCTGCCGCAATATATAGGGCTCTGATCGGGTAAATGCCTGTTAGCATCTAGTCCGGAGAGATCGAATTGTCTGGGGAGACGAACAGTCTTGGATCGTTGAAAATCCGTTGAAAAGTAAGGGAGAACATATATACAAGTAATGCAAAGTTAATGCAATTTAGAGTCAATGTTCTCATTTACATCCAGATATAATTATAAATATTAGCATGGTTAGATTGATTTTTCTGCAACAAAAAAAAATCATATTGCAGAGGAAGGCGCCAAGTTTGGTTTTCTCTCACAGGCTATGGATTACACAGTGGGAATAACTTCAAATAGCATGACATTTAATTCAAGTAATGATCATCAATTAGGCATATAAATAATGACATTTCTCCATCATACAATAATCGCTCTGAGACGTGAGAGTAAATTTTCTTTCCTCTCAGAGAATTGGCACCATAATAAAAGACATGAGCCTATATATTCGTTTTCTCTCTCTGGATTTATATTACACAGTGAAAATATAATTTAAAAGCATAATGTACTGATTTTATCCCAAATATCATAATCGATCAATTTGTCATTACACAATGACTTTTCTCCTTATTAAAATATATATTTTTCTAACGTCAGCAAATACCATTGCTACTCTCAAGGGATTTGAAATACTCAGAGAAAATCACTTCGAAACTTCATATATACTTAATAAATTCCAGTTGCTACAATTAATTTTTGCACGTGTAGAATGACTTTTCTCGGGCAAATAATAATAATTCTGCAGACGTGAGCGTTTTAACGCGAACTTAATCGTTTTCTCTCAAAGGAATTGAATTAACAATGTAAAATCATTTTGAAAAGAAAAAAAATGTTGACATTTTAATCCAGTTATCGTAATAAGTAAATATGCATTTAAAAAAGTGACATTTGTCCAGAATAAAATATACCTTTACTAACGTCAGAAATTAATATTGTGCCTCTCACAGAAATTGAAATGATCAGAGAAAATAACTTCGAAACGCCATATATTCTTATTATATTCCAGTTCAAAAAAATCATTTTATACATATTCATGTGTCTTTTCTCCAACATATAATAAACATTATTTTTTGACGCGAGCGCGTATATTCTTTTTTTTTACAGGAGTAAAATAAAAGATGGGATATCATTTAAAAAAAGCTCCATGTTCAATTGAAATTCCAGATATATAATCGATCAATTGCGTTACCAGGAATGACATTTCTCCAGACTAAATTAAGCAGTTTGTAACGAAGGCGGATAATATTGTTTTTCCTCACAGGGTTTAAAATACTCAGAGAAAATCACATCGACACGCCATATATTAGTATTTAATTCCAGGTACAAAATCAATTTTTGCATATCTAGAATATCTTTTCCCAAAAAAGTAATAGACATTTATCAGACCTTAGAATATGTATATTCTTTCTTCTCACAGGAATTGAATTAAAGATGTGAAATCATTGACATAGGCCCAATGTTCATTTAAAATTCCATATATTTAATCATTAAATTTGCATTTGCAAAAAATTCTTTTCTCCAGATTAAAATAAATGTTTTGCTTACCTGAGCGTTTATTATCCTTTTCTGACATTGACTTTGAAATACTCAGGGAATATCTCTTCGAAACGCCAAATATTATTATTATTCTCCAGGCACTAAAATATATTTTGCGTGTCTAGAATGACTTTTTCCGAACAAATAATAATCATTTTTCAGATCTTAGCATATATAAATATTATTCAACTCACAGGAATTGATTAAATGACGGATATCCTTTTAAAAAGCCCAATGCTCTTTTCAAATTCCAGAGGTATAATCAATTAATTTGCATTTACACAAAAGACTTTTCTCCAGATTAAAATAAAAGTTTTGCTTACGAGCGCATATTATCGTTTTCTGAATTGGCTTTAAAATACCTAGGGAAAATCTCTTTGAAACGCCAAATATTATTATTATTCTCCAGGCACTAATATGAATTTTTCCTGTGCAGAATGTTTGTTGCCGAACTAATTATAATCATTTTTCAGATGTAAGCATAAAGAAATATTTTTCTTCTCAGAGGAATTTGAATTATAGATGGGTAATCCTTTAAAAAAACCCAATGTTCTTTTGAAATTCTAGATATATAATCACTCATTTTGCATTTACAGAAAATACTTTTATCCAGAATCAAATAAACGTTTTGCTATCGTGAGCGCATATTATCGTATTCCGACATTGGCTTTGAAATACTCAGGAAAAATCTCTTCGTACGCCAAATATTATTATTATTCTCTAGGACCTAAAATCAATTTTGCATGTCAAGAATATCTTTTTTTGATCAAATAATAATCATTTTTCAGATTTTAGCATATATAAACATTTTTCTTCTCACTAGAATTGAATTAAAGATCGGAAATCCTTTTAAAAATGCGAATGTTCATTTAAAATTCCAGATATATAATTAATCAATTTGCATTTACAGAAAATTCTTTTCTTCAGATTAAAATAAAATTTTTCTTACGTGAACGTATATTGTCGTTACATGTCAGAAGCTTTGAAATACTCAGGGAAAATCACTTCGAAACGCCAAACGTTATTGTTATTCTCCAGGCACTAAAATCTATTTTGCATGTCTAGAATGTCTTTTTCCGAACAAATAATAATAATTTTTCAGATGTTAGCATATATAAATATTTTTCTTCTCGCAAGAATTGAATTAAAGATGGGAAATCCTTTAAAAAAGCCCAATGTTCTTTAGAAATTCCAGATGTATAATCACTTAGTTTGCATTTACAGAAAAGACTTTTCTCCAGATTAAAATAAACGTTTTGTTTTCGAGAGCGCATATTGTCGTTACATGTCAGAGGCTTTAGAATACTTATGGATAATCACTTCGAAACGCCATATATTATTATTATTCTCCAGGCATCAGTATTAATTTTGCATGTCTTGAATTTGATTACGTGGGCGTATATTATCGTTTTCTGACGTTGACTTTGAAATGCTCAGGGAAAATCTCATCAATTTTTCGTAAAAAACAACAACATTACCCGTACATTACCCGAACAAATAACAATCATTTTCAGATGTTAACATATATAAATATATTTCTTCTCACCAGAATTGAGGAAAGATGTGAAATCCTTTTAGAAATGCCTATGTTCATTTAATACTCGAGATACATAATTAATCCATTTGCATTTACAGAAAAGACTTTTCTCCAGATTAAAATAGACGTGATTAGCTTACGTGAGCGCAATTTATAGTTTTCTGACATTATTTGATATACTCAGGGAAAATCTCTTCGAAACGACAAATATTATTATTATTCTCCAGGGACTAAAATCAATTTTGCATGTCTAGAATGTCTTTACCCGAACAAATAATAATCAATTTTCAGATGTTAGCATATATAAATATTTTTTTCTCGCAGGAATATAATTAAAGATGGGAAATCCATTAAAAAGCCCAATGTTTTTTTTAAATTCCAGATGTATAATGAATCAATTTACATTTACAGAATAGACCATTCTCCAGATTAAAATAAACGTTTTGCTGGCGTGAGCGCATATTATCTTTTTTTTACATTGGCTTTAAAATACCTAGGGAAAATCTCTTCGTAACGCCAAATATTACTATACGCCAGGCGCTAAAATCAACATTGCATGTCTAGAATGTCTTTTCCTGAACAATTAATAATAACATTCCGGAGGTTAGCATATATTAATCATTTTCTTCTCACCAGAATTGAATTAAAGATGGAAAATCTTTTAAAAAAGTCCAATGTTCTTTTTAAATTCCAGATATAATCAATCAATTTGCATTTACAGAAAAGATTTTTCTGCAGAACACAATAAACGTTATGCTAAAGTAAGCGCATATTTTCGTTTTCTCTCTGAGGCTTTAAAACTCTCAGAGGAAATAACTTAGAAACGCCTAATAGCCGTTTGACCGGCGAAGTATAGTTTATACTTAATGACCTCACAAGGGGTCAATGACCCCACCTCAGGGCAATGACCCGTTAAAGATGTCAATGACCCTTTCAAAGGTCAATGACCCAAACAGAGATCAACGACCCCTCCGGAAATCAACGACCAATCTACGTGTCAATGACTCCATCAGAGGTCAGTAACCGACAACAGAGGTCAATGACCCCTTCAGAGGTCAATGACCCCACTATAGGTCAAAGACCTTACCAGAGGTAAATGACCCCCCACTACAGGTGCATGTCCCCACCAGAGGTCAATGACCCTACTAGAGGTCAATGACACCCTACAGAGGTCAATATCTCGAAAAGAGGTCAATGACCCTTTCAGAGGTCAATGACCCAACCAAAGATCAACGATCCCTCCGGAAATCTATGACCAATCTATGTGTCAAAGATTCCATCAGAGGTCAGTGACCGACAACAGGGGTCGATGACCCCTTCAGAGGTCAATGACCCCACTATTGGTCAAAGACCTTACCAGAGGTAAATGACCCCTCACTACAGGTGCATGACCTTACCAGAGGTCAATGACCCTGCAAGAGGTCAATGACACCCTACAGAGGTGAATTACCCCGCCGGAGGTTTATGACCCGCATTAGAGGTCAATGATCTATTTCGAGGTCACTGACCCTATCAATGGTAATTGACCCTACCAGAGGTCAATGATCCCTTCAGAGGTCAATTACCCTACAAATTGTATATGACCCTTTCAGAGGTCAACGTCCCATAGGGAGGTCAATGACCCCTTCTGAGTTCAATGTCTCCTTCATATTTCAACGACATCGCCAGAGGTCAATGACCCTCTGAGGTAAATGAACCCCCAAAGTTCAATGACCTCACCATGGGCCATTGACATCACCAGAGGTAATTGACATCACGAAAGGTCATTAAAAAACCCAGAAGTCAAATACCAATGTCTATGGCCGCACCAGTAATTATATCCACACCAGATTGATTGCCCCCTTAATAGATTAAATTTTAAAAATTATATTCCATCTTTATTCAATTGCAGTCAGTACAACAAATATATGCGCCTACAACTCAAAACATGGTTTTTATTTGGTGCTGGAAAGATATTCAGGAAATGCAAATATTGATTATGATATATAAAATGTAATAAGAAGAATAGGCATTTCAGAGTGATTTTCCATCTCTAATTCATTTCCTATACGTGAAAATAAACATATTAGCGCTTAAGTGTGAAATATTATAGACCTATTGACCTATGGTGTGATCGCTGTCCTCTAGTGGGTTCATTGACCTTTTGTGGGGTCATTGGTCTCTGGTGGGGTCATTGACCTCAGGTGTGGTCATGGATGTCTGGTGGGGTCATTGTTATCTGGTTAATTAATTGCCCTCTGATGGGGTCAATAACCTCTTGTAGCGTCATAGACCTTTGCCAGAGTTATTGACCTCTTGTAAGGTCAAAGACCTATTTAGCGGATCATTGACTGCTAGTGTGGTGATTGGTCTCAGATAGACTCTGAGATCAGGTTGGGACATTGACCTCTTGTGGGGTAAGTGACTCGAGATGGGGTCATTGACCCCTTCTTTGGTCATTCACCTATGGTGGGATTGCTGACCTCTGGTGGGGTCATTGAACTTTTGCGGGGTCATTGGTCTCTGGTGTGGTCATTGACCTCAGGTGTGGTCATGGATCTCTGGTGGGGTCATTGTCATCTGATTAATCAATATACCTCTGGTGGGGTCAGTCACCTCTTGTGGGGTCATAAACCTTTGATAGAGTCATTGACCTTTGGTGAGGTAATTACCTTCTTTGCGGGTCATTGACCTATGGTGCGATCACTGACTGCAAATGTGGTGATTGGACTCAGATAGCCTCTGAGATCTGTTTGTGACATTCACCTTTTATGGGGTAAGGTACTTAAGGTGTGGTCATTGACCCCTTGTTTGGTCATTGACCTATGGTGGGATCGCTGACCTCTGGTTCGGTCATTTACCTTTTGTTGGGTCATTTGTCTCTGGTTGGGTCATTGAACTCAGGTGTGGTCATGGATATCTGGTGGGGTCATTGTTATTTGATTAATTAATTGACCTCTGGTGGGGTGCATCACCTCTTTTGGGGTATTTGACGTCTGTTAGAGTCATTGAACTTTGGTGAAGTAATTGGCCTCTTCTGGGGTCATTGGTTTCTGGCGGGGTCGTTGATCTCTTGTGGGGTAGTGGTCCACTGAAGGGGTATTTGAGGTACTTTGCGGGTAATTGACCTCTGGTAAGGTCTTTCATCTCTGGTTGTGTCATTGTCCTCTAAACGGGTCAATGATTTCTGTTGTGGGTCATTGACCTCTGATGGAGTCATTGACACCTAGAATGGCCATTGATTCCTGGTGGGTCGTTGATCTATAGTGGGGTCATTGTCCACTGAAGGGGTCATTGTACTCATTTGCGGGAAATTGACTTGTGATTGACCTGTGACCTGCGATTGGGACATTGACCGCTGGTGTGGTCATTGAACTCTGTTAGTCATTGAAATCTGGTGGGGACATTGTCATCTTTGGGGAAGGTGACCTCTTGTGCGGTCATTGATCTCTTTTGGGGTCATCGATCATTGAGAAGTCGTTGACCTCTGATGATGTCGTTGATCTCTGGTAGGGTTATCGATCTCTTAAACGGTCATCGACCTTTGGTGGGGATAATGACCTCTGATAAGGACATTGACCTCTGCCGGGGTCATTGACCTATGAAGGGATCATTGATCTTTGTAGGGGGTCATTGACCTCTCGTTTGGTCAATGATCTCGGATACAATCACAACCTCTGTTGGGGTTATTGACCTCTTGTGAGGTCAATGACCTCATGAGAAGTCATTGGCCTTTGTGTGGGGTCGTCGTCCTCTGGTAGGGTCATTGACCTCTGTAGGGTGTTAGCGACCTCATGTGGGGTCATTGAACTTCAGTTTGGACATTGACCTCTGAAGGGGTCATTTACCTCTCGTGAGGTCCTTCACATATTGTCGGCACGTTAATCTAACCACTATAATAGATCCATGTGCCCAAATATACTTAAAATACTCATTGTTGCTAGTTTATTGGTATTTTCCTTGCTCTCCCTTCGTTTCACCATTCTTGAGGAATACCATTTCGCCGGCATTGCAGTCGGCTTCATCAGGTCATAATGGACAAGAGCGTTGTCTGCCGCAAATTATAGGGCTCTGATCGGGTAAATGCCCGTTCGCATCAGGTCCAGAGAGATCGAATTGTCTGGGGAGACGAACAGTCTCGGATAGTTGAAATTCCGTTGAAAAGTAAGAGAGAACATATATACAAGTGATGCAAAGTTAATGCAATTTAGAGTAAATGTTCTCATTTACATTCAGTTATAATTATAAATATTAGCATGGTTAGATTGATTTATCTGCAACAAAAAAATATCATATTGCAGAGGGAGGCGCTAAGTTTAGTTTTCTCTCACAGGCTATGGATTACACAGTGGAAATAACTTCAAATAGCATGACATTTAATTCCAGTAATGATCATCAATTAGGCATATAAATAATGACCTTTCTCCATCATACAATAATCGCTCTGAGACGTGAGAGCAAATTTTCTTTCCTCTCAGAGAATTGGCACCAAAATAAAAGACATGAGCTTATATATTCGTTTTCTCTCACTGGATATATATTACACAGTAAAAATATAATTTAAAAGCATAATGTTCTGATTTTATCTCAAATATCATAATCGATCAATTTTTTTTACACAATGACTTTTCTCCTGATTAAAATATATATTTATCTAACGTCAGCAAATACCATTGCTACTCTCAAGGCATTTGAAATACTCAGAGAAAATCACTTCGAAACTTCATATATACTTAATAAATTCCAGTTGCTACAATTAATTTTTGCACGTGTAAAATTACTTTTCTCGAGCAAATAATAATAATTCTTCAGACGTGAGTGTTTTAACGCGAACTTAATCGTTTTCTCTCAAAGGAAATGAATTAAAAATGTAAAATCATTTTGAAAAGAAAAAAAATGTTGGCATTTTAATCCAGTTATCGTAATATGCATTTAAAAAAGTGACATTTGTCCAGAATCAAATATATCTTTACTAACGTCAGAAATTAATATTGTGCCTCTCACAGAAATTGAAATGATCAGAGAAAATAACTTCGAAACGCCATATATTCTTATTATATTCCAGTTCAAAAAAATCATTTTAAACATATTCATGTGTCTTTTCTCCAACATATAATAAAGATTATTTTTTGACGAGAGCGCGTATATTCTTTTTTTTTACAGGAGTAAAATGAAAGATGGGAAATGATTTAAAAAAGCTCAATGTTCATTTGAAATTCCAGATATATAATCGATCAATTTGCATTAACCAGATTGACATTTCTCCAGACTAAATTAAACATTTTGTAACGTAGGCAGATATTATTATTTTCCCTCACAGGCTTTGAAATACTCAGACAAAAATAACATCGACTCGCCAAATATTAGTATTTAATTCCAAGTACTAAAATCAATTTTTGCATATCTAGAATATCTTTTCCCAAACAACTAATAGACATTTATCAGACCTTAGAATATATATATTTTTTCTTCTCACAGGAACTGAATTAAAGATGGGAAATCATTGAGATAAGCCCAATGTTCATTTGAAATTCCAGATATTTAATCCATCAATTTCAATTTACAGAAAAGACTTTTCTCCAGAATAAAATAAACGTTTTTCTAACGTAAGCGCAATTTATCGTTTCCTGAACAGGCTTTGATATATTAAGGGATAATTATTTCAAATCGCCAAATATTATTATTTAATTCCAGGTACCAATATCAATTTTTGCATGTCTAGAATATCTTTTACCAAACAAATAATAATCATTTTTCAGATTAAGCATATGTTCATTTTTCTCATCTCAAAGATATTGAATTAGAGATGGAAAATCTTTTTAAAGCCCAATGTTCTTTGTGAATTTCAGATATATTATCGATCAATTTTCATTTACAGAAATGACTTTTCACCAGATTAAAATAAACGTTTTGGTAACGTAAACGCATATTATCGTTAACTGTCACAGGCTTTGAAATACACAGAGAAAATCACTTTGTAACGCGAAATATTATTTTATAAATCCAGGTACTAAAATCAATTTTTTCAAGTCTAGAATGTCTTTTCCCGAACAAATAATAATCATTTTTCAGATGTTAGCATATATAAATATGATCTCCTCACAGGAATTGAATTAAAGATGAAAAATCCTTTTTTAAAACCCAATGTTCTTTTGAAATTCGCGATATAATATCAATCAAATTGCTTTTACAAAAAAGACTTTTCTCCAGATTAAAATAAAGGTTTTGCTTACGTGAGCGCTAATTATCTTTACTTGTCAGAGGCTTTGAAATACTCAGGGAAAATCACTGCGAAACGCTAAATATTATTATTATTCTCCCGGCGCTAAAATAAATTTTGCATGTCTAGAATGCCTTTTCCCGAACAAATAATAATCAATTTTCAGATCCTGGCATATATAAATAAATATTTTTCAACTCACAGGAATTGAATTAAAGATGGGAAATACTTTTAAAAAGGCCAATGTTCTTTTGAAATTCCAGATATATGATCAATCAATTGGCATTTCCAAAAAAGCCTTTTCTCCAGATTAAAATAAACGTTTTAGTAACGTAAACGCATATGAACGTTAGCTGTCACAGGCTTTGGAATACACAGGGAAAATCACTTTGTAACGCGAAATATTATTTTATAAATCCAACTACTAAAATCAATTTTTTCAAGTCTAGAATGTCTTTTCCCGAAGAAATAATAATCATTTTTCAGATGTTAGCAAATATAAATATTATCTCCTCACAGGAATTGAATTAAAGATGGAAAATACTTTTTTTAAACCCAATGTTCTTTTGAAATTCGGGATATATAATCAATCAAATTGCTTTTACAGAAAAGACTTTTCTCCAGATTAAAATAAAGGTTTTGCTTACGTGAGCGCTATTTATCGTTACTTGTCAGATTCACTTGTTAGACAAAAATTTTGCATGTCTAGAATGTCTTTTCACAAAAAAATAATAATCATTTTTCAGATGTTAGCATATATAAATATTTTTCTTGTCACCAGAATTGAATCAAAGATCGGAAATCCTATTAAAATGACCAATGTTCATTTTGAATTCCAGTTATATAATTAATAAATTTGAATTTACAGAAAAGACATTTCTCCAGATTAAAATAAAGGTTTTGCTTACGTGAGCGCTATTTATCGTTACTTGTCAGAAGCTTTGAAATACTCAGGGAAAATCACTTCGAAACGCCAAATATTTGTTTAATTCCACCTACTAAAGTAAATTATTGCTTGTCTAGAATGTCTTTACCCGAACAAATAATAAACATTTTTCAGATTTTAGTGTATATAAATATTTTTCAACTCACAGGAATTGAATTAAAATTGGGAAATCCTTTTAAAAAGGCCAGTGTTCTTTTGAAATTCCAGATACATAATCAATCAATTTGCATTTACAAAAAAGACTTTTCTCCAGATTAAAATAAACGTTTTTTTTTACACGAGCGCATATTATCGGTTTCTGACATTGGCTTTGAAATACCCATGGATAATCACTTAGAAACGCCAAATATTATTATTATTCTCCAGGCCCTAAAATCAATTTTGTATGTCTAGAATGTCTTTTCCCGAAAAAACAATCATTTTTCAGATATTAGCATATATAACTATTTTTCAACTCACAGGAATGGAATTAAAGATGGGAAATTCTTTTATAAAGCCCAATGTTCTTTTGAAATTCAAGATATATAATCAACCAATTGGGATTTACAGAAAAGACTTTTCTCCAGATTAAAATAAACGTTTTGCTTACGTGAGCGCATATTATCGTTTTCTGACATTGAGTTTTAAATTCTCATGGAAAATCTCTTCGAAACACCAAATATTATTATTATTCTCCAGGCGCTATAATCAATTTTGATTCACCGACTTTATTCACAGAAATACAAAGGGAAAATCTCTTCTAAACGCCAAATATTATTATTATTCTCCATACACTAAAATCAATTTTGCAGGTCTAGAATATCTTTTCCCGAACAAATAATAAACATTTTTCAGATGTTAGTGTATATAAATATTTTTCAACTCACAGGAATTGAATTGAAATTGGGAAATCCTTTTAAAAAGGCCAGTGTACTTTTGAAATTCCAGATACATAATCAATGAATTTGCATTTACAGAAAAGACTTTCCTCCAGATTAAAAAAACGTTTTTTTTACACGAGCGCATATTATCGTTTTCTGACATTGTCTTTGAAATACTCACGGAAAATCACTTCGAAACGCCGAATATTATTATTATTCTCCAGGCACTAAAATATATTTTGCATGTCTTGAATGTCTTTGCCCGAAAAAATAATAATCATTTTTCAGATATTAGCATATATAACTATTTTTCAACTCACAGGAATTGAATTAAAGATGTGAAATCAATTAAAAAAGCCCAGTGTTCTTTTGAATTTCCATATATATAATCAACCAATTTGCATTAACAGAAAAGACTTTTCTCCAGATTAAAATAAACGTTTTGCTTACGTGGCGCATATTATCGTTACATGTCAGAGGCTTTGAAATACTCAGGGAAGATCATTTCGAAACGCGAAATTTTATTTTATAATTCCAGGTACTAAAATCAATTTTTAATGTCTGGAATGTCTTTTTCCAAACAAATAATAATCGTTTAATAGACGTTAGCATATATAAATGTTTCTCTTCTCATAGGAAATTATTTTACAGATGGGAAATCGTGTAGAAAGCCATCCCATAGAAAAAAATTCCAGGTATATATTTAATAAATTTGCATTTATAGAAAAGACTTTTCTCCAGATTAAAATAAACGTTTTGTTTAAGTGAGCGCATATTATCGTTTTCTGACATTGGCTTTGAAATACTCAGGGAAAATCACTTCGAAACGCCAATTATTATTACTCTCCAGGCACTAAAATCAATTTTGCATGTCTAGAATGCCTTTTCCCGAATAAATAATAATCAATTTTCAGATCCTAGCATATATAAATATTTTTCATCTCACAGGAATTGAATTAAAGATGGGAAACCCTTTTAAAAAGCCCAATGTTATTTTGAAATTCCAGATGTATAATCAATGAATTTGCATTTACAGAAAAGACTTTCCTCCAGATTAAAAAAACGTTTTTTTTACACGAGCGCATATTATCGTTTTCTGACATTGTCTTTGAAATACTCACGGAAAATCACTTCGAAACGCCGAATATTATTATTATTCTCCAGGCACTAAAATATATTTTGCATGTCTTGAATGTCTTTGCCCGAAAAAATAATAATCATTTTTCAGATATTAGCATATATAACTATTTTTCAACTCACAGGAATTGAATTAAAGATGTGAAATCAATTAAAAAAGCCCAGTGTTCTTTTGAATTTCCATATATATAATCAACCAATTTGCATTAACAGAAAAGACTTTTCTCCAGATTAAAATAAACGTTTTGCTTACGTGGCGCATATTATCGTTACATGTCAGAGGCTTTGAAATACTCAGGGAAGATCATTTCGAAACGCGAAATTTTATTTTATAATTCCAGGTACTAAAATCAATTTTTAATGTCTGGAATGTCTTTTTCCAAACAAATAATAATCGTTTAATAGACGTTAGCATATATAAATGTTTCTCTTCTCATAGGAAATTATTTTACAGATGGGAAATCGTGTAGAAAGCCATCCCATAGAAAAAAATTCCAGGTATATATTTAATAAATTTGCATTTATAGAAAAGACTTTTCTCCAGATTAAAATAAACGTTTTGTTTAAGTGAGCGCATATTATCGTTTTCTGACATTGGCTTTGAAATACTCAGGGAAAATCACTTCGAAACGCCAATTATTATTACTCTCCAGGCACTAAAATCAATTTTGCATGTCTAGAATGCCTTTTCCCGAATAAATAATAATCAATTTTCAGATCCTAGCATATATAAATATTTTTCATCTCACAGGAATTGAATTAAAGATGGGAAACCCTTTTAAAAAGCCCAATGTTATTTTGAAATTCCAGATGTATAATCAATGAATTTGCATTTACAGAAAAGACTTTCCTCCAGATTAAAAAAACGTTTTTTTTACACGAGCGCATATTATCGTTTTCTGACATTGTCTTTGAAATACTCACGAAAAATCACTTCGAAACGCCGAATATTATTATTATTCTCCAGGCACTAAAATATATTTTGCATGTCTTGAATGTCTTTGCCCGAAAAAATAATAATCATTTTTCAGATATTAGCATATATAACTATTTTTCAACTCACAGGAATTGAATTAAAGATGTGAAATCAATTAAAAAAGCCCAGTGTTCTTTTGAATTTCCATATATATAATCAACCAATTTGCATTAACAGAAAAGACTTTTCTCCAGATTAAAATAAACGTTTTGCTTACGTGGCGCATATTATCGTTACATGTCAGAGGCTTTGAAATACTCAGGGAAGATCATTTCGAAACGCGAAATTTTATTTTATAATTCCAGGTACTAAAATCAATTTTTAATGTCTGGAATGTCTTTTTCCAAACAAATAATAATCGTTTAATAGACGTTAGCATATATAAATGTTTCTCTTCTCATAGGAAATTATTTTACAGATGGGAAATCGTGTAGAAAGCCATCCCATAGAAAAAAATTCCAGGTATATATTTAATAAATTTGCATTTATAGAAAAGACTTTTCTCCAGATTAAAATAAACGTTTTGTTTAAGTGAGCGCATATTATCGTTTTCTGACATTGGCTTTGAAATACTCAGGGAAAATCACTTCGAAACGCCAATTATTATTACTCTCCAGGCACTAAAATCAATTTTGCATGTCTAGAATGCCTTTTCCCGAATAAATAATAATCAATTTTCAGATCCTAGCATATATAAATATTTTTCATCTCACAGGAATTGAATTAAAGATGGGAAACCCTTTTAAAAAGCCCAATGTTATTTTGAAATTCCAGATGTATAATCAATGAATTTGCATTTACAGAAAAGACTTTCCTCCAGATTAAAAAAACGTTTTTTTTACACGAGCGCATATTATCGTTTTCTGACATTGTCTTTGAAATACTCACGGAAAATCACTTCGAAACGCTAAATATTATAATTATTCTCCAGGCAATAAAATCATTTATGCATGTGTAGAATGTCTTTTCCCGAATAAATAATAATCATTTTTCAGATGTTAGTATATATATATTTTTTTCAACTCACAGGAATGGAATTAAAGATGGGAAATCCTTTTATAAAGCCCAATGTTCTTTTGAAATTCCAGATACATAATCAATCAATTTGCATTTACAGAAAAGACTTTTCTCCAGATTAAAATTAAAGTTTTTGTTACGTGAGCGCATAGCGTTTTCTGACAATGGCTTTGAAATACACATGGAAAATCACTTTGAAACGCCAAATACTAAATTAATCTTCAGGCACTTAATTCAATTTTGCATGTCTAGAATGTCTTTTTCCGAAAAAATAATAATCATTTTTCGGTTGTTAGAATATATATATATATTTTTCAACTCACAGGAATGGAATTAAAGATGGGAAATCCTTCAAAAAGCCCATGTTCATTTGAAATTCCAGATATATTATCAACCAATTTGCATTTACAGAAAAGACTTTTCTCCAGATTAAAATAAACGTTTTGCTTACGTGAGCGCATATTATCGTTTTCTGACATTGGCTTTGAAATACCCATGAAAAATCACTTCTAAACGCCAAATATTATTATTATTCTCCAGGCACTAAAATCAATTTTGCATGTCTAGAATGTGTTTTCCCGAAAAAATAATAATCATTTTTCAGATGTTAGCATATATAACTATTTTTCAACTCACAGGAATTGAATAACAAATGAGAAAACCTTTTAAAATTCCTTTAAATGTTCTTTTGAAATTCCAGACATATAATATACCAATTTGCATTTACAGAAAAGACTTTTCTCCAGATTAAAATAAACGTTTTGCTTACGTGAGCGCATATTATCGTTATATGTCAGTGGCTTTGAAATACTCAGGGAAAATCACTTCGAAACGCCAAATATTTGTTTAATTCCACCTACTAAAGTAAATTATTGCTTGTCTAGAATGTCTTTACCCGAACAAATAATAAACATTTTTCAGATTTTAGTGTATATAAATATTTTTCAACTCACAGGAATTGAATTAAAATTGGGAAATCCTTTTAAAAAGGCCAGTGTTCTTTTGAAATTCCAGATACATAATCAATCAATTTGCATTTACAAAAAAGACTTTTCTCCAGATTAAAATATACGTTTTTTTTTACACGAGCGCATATTATCGGTTTCTGACATTGGCTTTGAAATACCCATGGATAATCACTTAGAAACGCCAAATATTATTATTATTCTCCAGGCCCTAAAATCAATTTTGTATGTCTAGAATGTCTTTTCCCGAAAAAACAATCATTTTTCAGATATTAGCATATATAACTATTTTTCAACTCACAGGAATTGAATAACAAATGAGAAATCCTTTTAAAATTCCCAATGTTCTTTTGAAATTCTAGATATGTAATCAATCAATTTGCATTTACAATAAAGACTTTACTCTAGATTAAAATAAACGTTTTGCTTACGTGAGCGCATATTATCGTAACATTCAGTGGCTTTGAAATACTCAGGAAAAATCACTCCGAAACGCCAAATTTTGTTATTTAATTCCACGTACTAAAATCAATTTTGCTAGTCTAGAATGTCTTTTCCCGAACAAATAATAATCATTTTTCAGATGTTAGCATATATAAATATTTTTCAACATACAGGAATTGAATTTAAGAGGGGAAATCCTTTTAAAAAGCCCAGTGTTCTTTTGAATTTCCATATATATAATCTACCAATTTGCATTAACAGAAAAGTCTTTTCTCCAGATTAAAATATAGGTTTTTCTTACGTGAGCGCATATTATCAATTTCTGACATTGGCTTTGATATACTCATGGAAAATCACTTCGAAACGCCAAATATTATTATTATTCTTCAGGCACTAAAATCATTTATGCATGTGTAGAATGTCTTTTCTCGAACAAATAATAATTATTTTTCAGATGTTAGCATATATAAATATTTTTCAACTTACAGGAATTGAATTAAAGATGGGAAATCCTTTTAAAAAGCCCAGTGTTATTTTGAATTTACAGATATATAATCAATCAATTTGCATTTACAGAAAAGACATTTCTCCAGGTTGAAATCAACGTTTTGCTTATTTGAGCGCTAATTATCGTTACATGTTCGAGGCTTTGAAATACTCAGGGATAATCACTCCGAAACGCCATATATTATTATTTAATTCCCTGTACTGAAATCAATTATTGCATTTCTAGAATGTCTTGTCATAAACAAATGATAATCATTTTTCAGATGTTAGCATATATAACTATTTTTCAACTCACAAGAATTGAATTAAAGATGTGAAATCCTTTTAAAAAGCCCAATGTTCTTTTGAAATTCCAGATATATATTCACTCAATTTGCATTTACAGAAAAGACTTTTCTTCAGATTAACATAAACGTTTTGCTTACGTGCGCGCATATTATCGTTACATGTCAGTCGCTTTGAGATACTCAGAGAAAATCACTTTGAAACGCCAAATATTATTATTATTCTCCAGACACCAAAATCAATTTTGCATGTCTAGAATGTCTTTTCCCGAACAAATATAATCATTTTTCAGACGTTAGCATATATAAATTTTTTTCTTCTCACAGAAATTTTCGTAAAGATTAGAAATAATTTAGAAAAACCCGATGTTATTTGTAATTTTAGATGTATAATCAATCATTTTCCATTTATAGAAAATACTTTTCTCCAGGTTAAAATAAACATTTTGCTAACGTAAGCGCAAATTATCGTTACCTGTCACAGGCTTTGAAATACTCTGGGAAAATAACTTCGAATCGCTCAATATTATTTTTTAATTCAAGGTGCTGAAATCAATTTTTTTCATGTCTAGAATATCTTTTCCCAAACAAATAAAAACAATTTTTCACACCTTAGCATATATATATTTTTTTTCTTCTCACAGGAATTGAATTTACTATGGGACATCGTTTAAAAAACCCAATGTTCTTTTGAAATTCCAGATATAGTTTTAATTAATTTGCATTTACAGAAATACGTTTCTGCCGATGAAAATAAACGTTTTGCTAACGTTAGCGCATATTATCGTTTTCTGTCACAGTTTTTGAAATACTCAGGGAGTATCACTTCGAAACGCCAAATATTCTTATTTAATTCTAGATACTAAAATCAATTTTTTATGTCTAGAATGTCATTTCACAAATAAATTATATTTATTTTTTAGTCGTGAGCGCATATAATCGTTTTTTATCACAAGAATTTAAATAGAGTTGGGAAATCCTTTAGAAAGGCCCAATGTTCATTTGACATTCCAGATTATTGATCAATCAGTTTTCATTTATAGAATGACTTTTCCCAAGATAAAAATAAACTTTTTGTAACGTAAGCCCAAAATTTTTTTATCTCACAGGCTTAGAAATACCCTGGGGAAAATCACTTCCAAACGCTAAATATTCTTATTCAATTTCAGTTGCTAATATCAATTTTTGCATGTGAAGGATATTTTTACTCTAACAAATTTTCAGACGGGAGCGCTATTTTTTTGTCTTGACTTAAAAGAATTACATTAATGATGGAAAATCTTTAAGGAAATCCCCTGTAGTTATTTAAATCTAGTTATTGTTATTAATAAATTTGCATTTATACAACGACTTTTCTCCAGATTAAATCAATGTTTTTCTAACGTAGGCAAATACTATTGTCTCTCTCACAGGATTTAAGTACTCCGGGAAAATCACTTCGAAGCGCCATATATTCTTATTTAATTCCAATTGCTACTAATAATTTTTGCATGTCTAGAATGTATTTTCTCCAACAAATAATAATTTTTTTTAGACGGGAGCGCATTTAAGAGTTTTCTCTCTAAGTATATGCATTAAAGATGGAAAATCATTTGGAAAAGCCCTATGTTGTTTTTTAATCCAGTATCGTAATAAATTAATTTGCATTTATTCAATGACTTTTCTCCAGAATTAAATAAATGTTTTACTAACGTAAGCAAATACTATGGTTTTTGCCGTCCGCTTCGCCTGTTAGCCAGCGCCCCCCCCTCCCTCTCCGTCCTCCGGAGATTGGTTTTTGCTGTGCTACGCAAGGACGAACCGTCCACCGCGCCCGATAGCGAGCCCCCCTCCCTCCTTCCTGGGGGGGTGGAGTCGGGAGCGGTGCTCCTGGGCCGAGGGCAATAGGTCTTTCTGGTGGGGCATGGGCCCCGACTCCGATGGGACCTCCCGTATTTAAGTGGAGGCGGAGTCCGTGCTCGGGGGAGTTTTGCTGTCGAGCTTGTGTTGCCGAGACGCCTGGAGGAGCTCCCCCTCGTCAACGGCACGACGCCTCTTTGCACGGTCATCGGCTGCCCGGTCCTCGACAGGTATCGCCGCCTCACCTTTCCCCCTCCAAACCCCCTTTTAAGACGAACTGATAATTAGCGGCGCCAAAGTTTGCCTTGCATTCCGTTTGGAATTCTTTAAGATCCCGAAAATGGTTGGCCCAAAACCAATGCCTTACCTTTCCTCTTACGATTTCGGGTAGCAGCTTGAGTTGAACCTCATGGCTTAGTTGAAAATGATTTACGAACCTCGTTAGCTTTTCTAGAAAGTGCATTACGCTTTCCCCTGATTCGCCACCAAATCCCAGCTCCCAACGTTGCGCGGCTACCACGACGGACTCGAGGCCCTTGAGTTCTCAGCTGACGTTAGAAACGTTACTACCTACACTGGCCCCCTCCTGATGGTGATCGGATTTCATAGCTATTTCCGTCGCCTCCTTCTCGTCGTTAAAAGAACGAATATACTCGCGGACCCTCTTTCGTAATTCATCCAACGTTCCCTCTGACTCGAACCCGAACCTCGTGCACAAGTCAGCGAGCTCTACTTTGGGAAGTCCATTTACCCACGCCGTTTCTGGTGGGAATTCATCCGCCATGTCGCCAACGCTCCTACGGGTATTGGACCAAACCACGCTCTGCTACCAATTTTGAACTGACCAAGGGCTCGTGGGGGGGACCAACCAAAACAATACAATTTATTTCAATTATAGCCACAAGAGAGCACGCTAAGGCGGGAGAGGAGGAGGGTGATCGGTAATGAATGTGGAAACCAGAGGATAAGGGGGAATGGTGGGGGAAAGGTGAGGCGGCGTAACCTGTCGAGGACCGGGCAGCCGATGACGGTGCACAGAGGCGTCGTGCTATCGACGAGGCACCGCGGGAACCACTCTCCTGAGGACGGAGGGGGGGGGGGAGGCGCTCGCTAACAGGCGAGGCGGACGGCTCAGTTTCTCTCACAGCATTTGAAATACTCAGAGAAAATCAATTCGAAACGCCATATATTCTTATTTGATTCCAGTTGCCACAATCAACTTTTGCATGTCTAGAATGTATTATCTCCAACAAATAATAATCTTTTTTTAGACAGGAGCGCATTTAAGAGTTTTCTCTCTAAGGATATGCATTTAAAATGGAAAATCATTTGAAAAAGCCCAATGTTGTTTTTTAATCCAGTTATCGTAATAAATAAATTTGCACATATATAACGACTATTCCTCAGGATTAAATAAAGGTTTTTATAACGTAAGCAAATACTATTGTTTCTCTCACAGGATTTTGGATACTTAAAGAAAATTACTTGGAAATGCCAAATATTCTTTTTTAACTCCAACTTCTTAATCAATTTTGCATGTCTAGAATGTCTTTTCTCCAACAGATAATTATCATTTCTTAGACATGAGTGCATTCATTCGTATTCACTCACAGGAATTGAAATTATGGTAGAAAACCATTTTGAAAATTTGACTTCTTATGGGGTCAATTTAACACTGGGGCAGAGGTCATTGACCTCTTGTTCGGACATAGACCGCTGGCGCGATCGTTGACCTTGGTTCGGTAATTGACCTCTTGCAATGTCCCTGGTCTATTTGGGGTTAATTGACCTCTGAAGGGGTCATTGACCTCTTTAGCCTCCGGTTTGTCATTGGTCTCTAAAGGGGTCATGGACCTCCGTTGCGGGTCATTGAACACTGGTGTCGTCATTGACCTCAGAATGGGCCATTGACCTATTGTGGGGGTCTGGGATCATTGACCTCTGGTGGGGTCGTTGACGTCTGGATGAGTCATTGACCTTTTTTGGGGTCATTTGCCTCTGGTGGGGTCATTGACCTCTGTTTGGTCATTTACCTTTTGTGGGGTCATTTGCCTCTGATGGGGTCATTGACCTTAGCAGAGATATATTATTTTGTGGGTCATTCACCTCTGGTGGGGTTATTGACCTCTGGTGGGGTCATACACTTCTGGTTGAGGTCAATGACCTCTGATGGGGTAATTGACCTCTAGTGGATTCATTGATCTCTGAAGGGGTCATGGACCTCGGTTTCGGGTCATTGACCTCTGGTGGAGTCATTGACACCTAGAGTGGTCATTGACCTCTGGTGGGGTCGTTATCCTCTGTGGGGTCATTCACCTCTGAAGGGGACATTGACCTATGTTGCGAGTAATTGACTATTGGTGTCGTCATTGACCTCAGAATAGGGTAATTGACCAATTGTGGTGTTCTGGGGTCATTGTCTGCTGGTGGGGTCGCTGACGTCTGGATGGGTCATTGACCTTTCGTGGGGTCATTGGCCTCTGGTGGGTAATTGACCTCTGGTTCAGTCATTTACCTTTTGTGGGGTCATTGGCCTCTGGTGGGGCCAACGAACTCTGGTTTGGTAATTGAACGCTGGTGTGGTGATTGACCTCTGGTGTGGAAATTCTCATCTGATAGAGTGAATGACCTCTGGTTGGGTGATTGACCTTTTGTGGGGTCATTGAATCCTGATGAAGTCATTGACCTTTGATGGGGTCATTGACCTCTTGTTGGGTCATTGACCTCTGGAGGGGTCGTTGATCTCTGGCTGGGTTATTGACCTCTGAAGGGATTATTGACCTATGGTGCGGTCATTGACCTCCGAAAGTCATTATGATCTCGTTGGGTCATCGACTCTTGTGGGATCATTAACCTCTTTTGAGGTCATTGACCTCTTGTGGGGTCATTGACCTCTTTTCTGGTCAAAGACCACTGGGTAGTAATTGACCTCTGACGATGTCGTTGACCTCTGATGGGATGGGTCTTTGACGTCTTCATGGATCATTGACCTCTGATGAGGTAATTGACCTTTTCAGTGGTGATTGCCCTCAGGTGGGGTCATTGTGGCTCTGTGGGGTTTTATTGACCTCTTGTGGGATCATTGACCAATGGTGTGGTCATTGGACTCTGATGGGGTCAGTGACCTCTGTAGTGGGTTATTGACCCCTTGTGTGATCATTGACCTCTGGTGGAGTCATTAACCTCTGTAGGGGTCATTGACCTCTTGTGGGGTCATTGACCTCTTGTGGGGGTCATTGACCCAGGTGGTGTCATTGACCTCTCGATTATTATTTTATGGAGAAATGTCTTTCTAGTAATGCCTAATTGATTATGATATCTGGAATTAAATGTTGTCTTTTCTAAGTGATTTTCACTGTTTTCCAAATACTGTAAAAAAACGAAAATTGGCGCCTACGTCTGCAAATTTATTATTTGATTTTGGAGAAATATCATTCTAGCAATGCTTATATTTATATTTATAACGGGAATTAAATAAAAACATTTTGCTCCAAAAAACGTCAACAGGAAAGCTGGATATTTCTAGGTCTCTACTTCTATTTAACGGATTTTCAACTGTCCAACACCGTTCGACTCCCCAGACAATCAGTTTGTTGAATGTCATAGAAATTTCCTCGCGGTTTTCTACACATTCAGGGGCCTTACTCCCTCTAGTATACCCTTTTTCGCCCCTATATACGATCTACCCTTCTTCATCCCTTCCATAAAACTTATTCTCTTTCTTCCCCTTCCCCGCTTGCCCAGCATCCTTCCCTGTGTCACTCTTCAGCAACCCCTCGACCTTTTTTAACTCCTTCAGCCATCTACCCTGACTTTCCCAGATTTCATTCAACAGTTTCATTTCCTCGCCCACCATCTCAAGCTCATCCTCGTTAGTCTTCCTATCCGTCCACTTCACCTTCTCCGCCCTCCTCCACACCCACATCTCAAATGCCTGCAGCCTATTCTCGTCCTCCTTTCTCAGGGTCCACGTTTCTGCCCCATACAAAGCTACGCTCCATATCAAACTCTTCACCAGCCTCTTCTTCACATCCTTACCCAGTGTCCCCGTCATCAGTTCTCTTCTATTACTAAACGCCTCCTTAGCTAGCGCTATTCTCTTCCGTATGTCTGTACTACAATGGCCGTTTTCCTCTAGCTTGCTACCTAAGTAATTAAACAGCTCAGTATAAATGACCCAATTTCTAGAGAGAATTCATTGGCTTTCTATTTACCTTATCGCTTTGCCATGAACCTGTGGTATTTTTGTACGTGTCAAGATCATTTATCAATATACTACATGATTCCAAATAATGCGCGAACAAATACATGAAATATTCAGCAATAAATGATAAAACTGGAGGCCATTAGATCTTCCCTGGTATGCTTACATGATGGCTTTACATTGCTTCATAGCCCTTTCCTATACTCTCTTATACTTTCCTGAAAGAACCTCTCATGGAACAGCCTCTCTGATTTGCAATCGCACACTTTCTGACAAAATAATAGGATTTTCTTTACGCGATTCGTGCTCTGATGGAATTCATAGTTTGTTTTTCCATGTGCTGAAAATAAGTCAATTCAGAGCAGGCTGTGTAAGCAATGGGAAACGATAATGGCGTCATCAACCTGCGAACGCAGTAAATTAATTGGAAGGAATATAACTTCTGAAAGTTTGGGCTAAAATACAAAATAGGTTTTGGATACTCGACGAGCACGGTTAAGAACATAATTGGGAATAGCTATGCTCGTTATCAGCTGCATCAACTCTTGGGTAGAGCGCCAGCACGTTTTTATGCAGCCTAATTACCAACCAGCGCAAAAGGAAGCACGTTGTCAGATTTAGTGGCTCAAGTGGAGAAAGAAATCGGGTTCCGGAAGCAATTGTCCCCATTTCTGACTTATCAAAAATTCCACTATCCTCTTCCTTACCTTCGGAGCCAACTCCAGCAAACATGCATCCACATCTACATACTACCCTGCGAGCCACCACGTGGGCATGCGGCAGGGGATGTGAGAACACCAGCCATGCAATGATATAAGGATGCCTTGGCTTTGGGAGGTGAAATGGTGACGTGTATTATGGTAGTGTATTTAGTGGAGCTCAGTTTTTATTGTGGTCGCTTACTGTGCGCGGAAAGAACTAGTTTTCATAACTGTTTGTTCGGCAGTGTATCTCTCTTATTTTATCGCTTCTGTCAGACCTAAAGGTGTAGTGAGGCGTCATGATAATATTCTCTGTGTCGCACAGACACACACCACTTCTGAATTTCTCAAGCAACCTAAGCCTAGCGTGTGGTCTCCGAGTTTATAGGGGCTCCCACAATAATCCTTCTTAAAGTTGTGAGACACTATAAAAACGATCGCAGCAGTTTTTAACGAAGCGTGCGGCTTTTCTTGGTGTTTCATTAATATTTTTGGGTAAATCTTTATGACCAGGGTCCAGAATGCTCGCGGCCTATTCGAGGTGTGGTCTAACCAAAGCGAAATAGCATCTCTCTTTTACTTTTTCATCCGAGGACCTCCCTAATATACGCTTAAGAAATCCTAGTTTCGTTAATGCTGGGTGGCATATGTTCCCCACCATATATTTACAAATATTTTTTAAATACATCGTCACATGTCTTGTTATTGATTACAGCAAAATTGTGTATACTTCTAATTTATGGAAATCAAGCATTAGTCTTGTATCTTTTTTTTGTGCCTACTTTTCTCTTTTTGCAAACTTATGTATCTGTTCTTAGGTGGCTTGCCACAGAACATTAACACATTCGCTGCTAAGCCGTAATCGTTAACCGACCCCAGAAACTGATTTTTTTCCTCACAATTTTGGCCTCATTTTTATGTGTATGAGGAAAATTTTTTTATAAACATATTTGTCTGTAATTCAAATAATTTTTACAAAATTATATTGGCCTTAGATCGGAGAGCAACGATTGGATGTAGGCAAACCTGCAATACACAAACTAATCTTAGAGTATTGATTTACGTTATATTGAATAACACTGCTTATGGAATTTGTCATTAAACTCATATTTTCGTTGTATTTTTATCAAAGTGTAATCTAGTATTTGAAATAATTTAATTATATAATAATTTTATAATAACTTTATAATAATAATAATGTTTCGGAGGAAGAATTTATTGTAAAGTGCGGTATCAGACGTGATCTGGTTGAACTAGAACATGATGACAGATATATATGAATAATTATATGAATTATATTAATAACAATTTTCCATAAATAATACAGAATTATTGCGACCTAGGTTTCGATATACTACCATATCACCAAGCACAAAGTGGATACAAATTTTCAATTTTTCAAAATTTCATTTTTAAATGTTATTATCACTATGGCACCCGCACAATTTGGAAAATTCCATCTTTGTTAGGTCTGGCTTGTTTTACTGATAATTTCCTCGGTCGATGAAACAGCCAAAAAACATTGGAATTAGGTTTTTTCTCAGAGCGCACAAGGTAGAAGTAACAATCTTGCTTACTTCTTCTACTAGTCTTCCCGCAAATGATCTCCGATAGTTGTACAGGAGTACCCCCACTCACTCTGCTATTGTCACATCCGATGCTCAGCTTTTCTTTTAGAAAGAAAGACTTTCTCTCTTGCGTCATCATCGCTATTCGTCTTCTTCCTCAATTAATAGAAATCTACGAATCGCTAATTTTTAACACTCATGCTCAGCGCTGCTCGAGAAAGCGGTGACTACAGAACTTCATTATTGGTCGTTCAATCCTAAGATTGCTTGACCGCAGCCCCCCCCACCATTCCCGATCTAATGCTAGTTCCCTTACCTCCTGATATCTCTTCCGATGTGCTTTCCTCTTCTTTTGGTCCATGAAATTATTCCTGGGTCTTCCTCTGGGGACTTTTCCATCTATTTTACCTTCAATTATGTCATCCATAAACGCATTGTGTCTAAGGGTATGACCAGTCTATCTTGTTCTTCCTTTCTCTATGGTGTTTCATATGGTCCCTTCATCTTCTACTCTTCTGTGCACTTCATCATTTCTTATTTTGTCCGTCCATTTTATCTTCAGCATCTTCCTCCAGCACCAGGTTTCCAAGGCTTTCCAAGACCAAGGCTGACCATAAAAGAAGCCTTTCCAAGGCCAAGGCTTCTTTTATGGTCAGCTTTTCCAATGGTCCATGCTTCCGATCCATTTAGTGCCACACCCCACACGAATGTTTTCATGTGCTGTTTCCTGGTTTGCAGTCCTATCTTCTTTGAGCACAGCAGTCGTCTTTCTCCCATGAACGCCTTCTTAGCTTTGGCTATTCTACGCTTGATGCCCGCTGTGCTTCTTCTGTCCCACGTAATGGTACTTCCGAGATAGGTGAAGGAATCCACTTGCTCTTATTTCTTCTCCTCTAAGAGTGACTTCTATAGTCAGTTTCTCCCTTTCGCATTCTAGTGGTAGGAGACTGTAACTCTTGGGAACGTGCTAACATGCTGTATCCGAGCCAAGATACTACCACTGGTTAATACCACCATTACTACTGATTTACGCATCTGACAACGTACTTTATCATAGATAAAACAAACTTTCTGGTTGGGAGATGTGCTTTTTTAAATGGTGACTCAATAAACATCAAGTCTGATCACCCTAGCAGCATTATCTTGTTTTCATACCTCGACAGTCACCATCATCCCAATCATCCCAACCAACCACACGGAGGAAAGAGTAAAAATGTCTAGAACAGTATTTTCCCAACTTTTTCGATCCATCTTTTCTCCGAAAATCTTAACCCAGCGCCCCCAACCATAAAATCATGGACTACTAATCAATGCAAGATGTTTATAAAATTAAAGCTGAAACAATTGTTATTAAACTATTGTTTATTACTAATCCAACAGAGAGATAGTTTACTCATCCCCGATCATGTATGTTTGGTAAGGGACCAGCCTCCAGTGCACCCTTGCAGACCCCTAAGATGAAAGCACCGCCCTCCAGGGGGCGGTAAGGCCCATTTTGGAAACCACTGATCTAGAGGATTTTGGAATGCGGCAGTGAAGAAGAATGGAAAGATTAAAAAGGAGTGATAAAGTGAGAAACGAGGAAGTGCTGGCAAGGATGAATGAGAAAATGAATATTTTAAGATCAGTAAGAAAGAGGAAGGCGAACTGAATGGGACACATCCCGAGGAAATATTGGTTGCTGGAGATAAAATTGAAAGGGAAGATCGAGGGAAAGGGAGGGAAGACGAAGAAATAATATGTTCACTGACATTATGAATGAAAGGAGTTACGATGAGCTGAGGGAGGGAGCACAGGATAGACGAGCATGGAGGGAGCAGTTCAATTGAAACCTGTCCGTGGGTAGATTCACCTTAGAAGAAGAACTAGCATGGATTTCGCTGATGTAAACCTTGCGAGACACTACTGGCCTCCATCGATTGTGACATTTTCGTTCGGTTCTGAAAGGGTCACGAACTACTGATCGTGATGCTTGGTGAGAGAGCCACCCTGAGGGGGAATCGGGTTGGTGTGGTGGCTAGAGTACTGGCTAACCATACGGGCGGCCAGGGTTCAAATCCCTGCTGAAGAGGATGTTTTTCAGAGGAAACCCGATCTTAGGTGTCTTGTGGAGGGCACTTCAAGTACAGTACTCCGTCGTTCGGATGAGACGTTAAGCCGTGGTCTCCTTAGCGCCTTTCGTTAGGACCATGCTAATGCCGACGCCGAGTTTCCATCCACCCTTCCTCCATTACCTATCCCCTATGGCGTAAATGACCTTAGCCGTCGGTGTGCCTCCCCAAATAGCCAGTCCAATCGAGTTACCCTAGAAGACAGATTCACTTTAGAAGAATTCAGATATTGCCATATCTGAATTCTTCTTCTTCTATTATATATCCGGCCATATTCTAGGCGACTGCCATTTTCCAAATAAACAAAGGGCAGTGCGTTTGTTTTCAGTCACTTTCTTTGTCCCCAAAATGTACATTCGCACGTATAAATGCATGAGGTAGTCTTACCCTTACCTTTCTTGATAGTTTTCTTTCACCGGATAGTGCAACTTAAATGGCCACCGCATTACATAACGCATTTATTTATTGAAGAAGATGAATTAAGATTTAGGTTTTGTTATTCGCCATGCAAATAGGTTTTTGTTACTCGCCATATCCGTCTATACATCCGGCCATGCTCGGCACCTGCCATTTTCCATATAAATGAAGGGCAGTGCGTTTGTTTTCAGTCACTTGTTTTTCTTTGTCCCTAAAATGTACATGCGAGCGTGGAAATACTTGAGGTAGTTTTATCCTTACCTTTCTTGATAGTCTTGTTTAACGGGATACTGTAACTTAAATGGCCACCGCACTACATAACGCATTTATTTATTGAAGAAGATGAATTAAGATTTAGGTTTTGTTATTCGCCATGCAAATAGGTTTTTGTTACTCGCCATATCTAGGCGCCTGCCGTTTTCCATATAAATAAAGGGCAGTGCGTTTGTTTTCAGTCACTTGTTTTTCTTGGTCCCTAAAATGTAAATACGCGCGTATGAATACTTGAGGTATTTTTACTCTTACCTTTGCTGATAGTCTTGTTTAACGGGATACTGTAACTTAAATGGCCACAGCACTACAAAATGCTTTTATTTTCTTTGTTATTTACAGGCTGGAATCCATGTTGTTTGGTGTCAAGAAATCCATGAACAAGTTGCTCAACCCGAAGAACTGACGTGATTTAATCGTAGCGTAGAGAGAAAGAAGATGTGCCAATCGGTTTCCACGTAAGTCTGCTTCGTTGATATTTGTCTCTCTCAACCCGTCGTTCATATTTAGGAAAAAACTCAATCGACAACCTGTATCGAGTTCTCAGCTTTTAAGGGTATTTTTTTTCTGTCAAGTCAATGAAATATCTGGGTTAGGCAAACGCTTGGTTATGATCGATATAAGTCGAGCTTCGATTTCTTTCCTCTCGAGAGACTCGAGAGACTTTAATGCGTCCACCAGACGTGTCCCGAATACACTGTTGGCACGAGAATATGAGCTTCGCTGGTGGTTACTCAACCTTAAAAATGATTTAATTTTCATTTAATGAATATTCTGGTAACTATCGAAGCATATATGATTCACAAATTTCCACCTTTTCACGCAATTTTCTCCGCCAGTTGATGTTGAAATTAGGTTCAGTGAAAAAATGAGAAATGGTAAAACACTAGAAAAATAACGCTTTGCCTCGTAAAACAAATGCCATTTTAGTGGAAAAATATTTATAAGAATGGTAAGCTATAGAGGTCTTGTATAAATGTAAAAATTCACCATCCTACCGCCTTTTTCCCTTAAGGTTTCATCAAGTTTCGCCTGTTTATTGGTTCAAACTTTTTAAACGACATTTCACCCTACTTTCCGATGACGTAGAGCTATGGGATTTTTCCCATAGACCCATTTTGGAAGGCAATGCAGTAATCAATAAAATATATATATATATATATATATATATATATATATATATAATTTTATTTATCAATCAAACGTTAAATAATGGATCTTCTTTTGTTTTGGTTCTTCGTCAAATATTGTTGGCGAAATTTCGCCCCACTTCCCGATGACGTTGAGCTACGAAATTTTGCCCGTTGATCAATCTTGGAAGGCAGTACAGTAATCAATAAAAAATACATAGTTTTATCCATTAATCACACGTTTATTAATGACCTTTTTTTTAGATTCAGCTGTTTGTCAAATCTTCTTAACGACATTTAACCAATTTCCCGATGACTTAGGCGTGTGAAATATTGACCAAAGACCCATTGTTGAAGGCAATACAGTAATCCATTACAAAAAATAGTTTTATTGATTTCCTCACATGAATGCTAGAGAGGAAATATCTACTACAGGAAGTGTGTAAGAGGCATATGAAACTTCCAGCGAGTTTTTTCTCTGTTGTGTGGATCTTTTGTTGTTAATTTACAGCTACCAGCATTTTGCAGTTAATGCTCAATGGTATACGACCATTTGCTTGCCAGAAATGATCGCCGAGCTTCGGAAAGATAACCCAAATTGACGCATTACGCTCCATCACGACAATGCAAGTTCACACGCTCACACGCTCGAGTCACCAAGTCGTTTTTGGAACAGCAAAACGTCGAAGTTCCTGATCATCCTCCATACAGCCCGGACTTAAGCCCCAATGATTTTTTTACATTCCCCAGAATCAAGAGTATGCTACGAGGAAAGCGCTTCCAGACGTCTGAAGAAGCGGTCGATGCCCACAAAACAGCCATTTTGACTACCCCTACTTCGGAATGGAATAAATGCTATAACGACTGGTTCCATCGAATCGAATGCAAAAGTGCATTGACTATCGCGGAGAGTACTTTTAAAAACAATAAAAAAATTGCGTTATTGTACCTCTTATAGTTTTCTTCATTCCCGACACTTAAAAGGCTACCCTCGTACATTTCATTGGGTTATTACCTGTTGAGGGTATTAGAAATAAGAAGATATGATCTAGATAGATTTATGTGAATGTTTACATGTTACCTATTAGCAGTAAAATACGTTTATTTGCCGACGACGCTGTCATATACCGCGAAATTAGTGATCAATCTGACTTTGAAATTCTGTCATCGGACTTAAACAACGTTCATGCGTGGAGCAAAGAGTGGGGACTAGAACTTAATCTGAGCAAATGCACGGCGGTACATTTCTTGCGTAGGTCGTCCAACTATCCCCATGTATATGTTGTGGATGGCGTTAGCATAAATGCGACAGATGAAGTGAAATACCTGGGAGTTACGATAACTTCGAACCTATCGTGGGGGACACATATAAGAAATATTTGTGGCAGAGCCCTGAAGAAGTTAGGATTTGTCAAGCGTGTTGTGGGAAGATTATCGGATGATAAAGTGAAAGAGAGGTGCTATTTCGCACTCGTCCGGCCACACCTTGAATATGCAGCGAGCATATGGGATCCGGCGGAGAAAGACCTAGTCCATGAACTTGATAAAATACAAAGGAAAGCTGCGCGATTCGTGAAAAACTGCTACGGCCGTACAGAAAGCGTTACACAGATTTTGAAAGATTTAGGGTGGGAGCCGCTAGAGACTCGGAGGCTGCGCGCTAGGCTTAGATTGCTTGAGCAATTGAGAATGAATATCTTTCAGAGCGACACGGAGAACATCATATTAGAACCACATTATATTTCCAGGTCCGACAGAATCGATAAATTAAGGGATACATTTTGCTGAACGGATAGGTATGGGAATTCGTTTTTCCCCCGAACAATTAAGGACTTTAATAAATGCTAGGCGGAACTTTGATTTTTTTTTGTTGACGGCTGGTGTCCTAACACCCCCCGCCACACGCCTTTTGAGGCGGCTTGCGGGGTAGTATGTAGATGTAGATGTAGATTATTCATGTGAGGCCTCGGAGTAGGTTCAACAATCTCTCCTTTACTTGCTATTTCTTTTTTATTCTTCCACTCTTGAGAGTAGGAAGTGACTTACAACAATGGCTAAAATGATAGTTAATTGGCTTTCTTATCTATATATGATATTGTCGGCTCTTGGTTTTGTAATCCTTATAGTACTCGTATCCGTCTTCTAATTTATTCCACTTTTATCACCTCGTATTATTATTAAATTGCCGTAGAACGATATTCACGAAGTGCTAAGAAGTTAATTTGTGCGTTTGTGTGATTAAATTTGGAGAGGAATTGAATATATCTGTAGACCGGAGAACATTAAATAAGTGTGTAACTACGTCCCGCGTGTAGTACTTCATTTTTTATCCACTGCATTATGATAACTGGTAAGTAAAACCGGTATCACGTGATTATTTACGATCTGTTGACTGTATTTACATTTGAACTGCCGTCTTTCATCACTTGACGGCGACCCAATTGAAATAGTTATTTGTTTTCGGAATTAAAGGCAACAGCTTTTGGCGACGAGACTATTATCCATATGTATATTCATGGGTAAGTCAATCAGAATCCATAGCACTAAGTATACGATATAAGCGAATTAAAATAATTACGATTATTTACGATCTATAGACTGTATTTACTTTTGAACTGCCGTCTTTCATCACTAGACGGAACCACAGTCGACAAATCTGTTTGTTTACGGAATTCTCGGCAACAGTTTTTGGCGACGAGTCAACAATCCATATGCATATTCATGGCAGAAACATTCGATAATTGTATTGGTTTCACAAGTGGCTTCCTAACTTATGGAATAAGTCAAGAGGTGAGTAAGTAGCCAAGATGGCAAACGCGCGATGAACTGCTTGGAGACTTAATTACTTGATAAAATAGCTGTTTTGAGACAAATGGCCATACTGTTTACTCTGACTAAATAATATTGTGTATTGAATACTTAATAAGTAAACCACTATAATTTATATCCAGCGATGGTAGATTAGATAAAAAATTCGAAGCACTGAACTATTGGTTGATAACTTATGAAAGTGGTAGACGAGTCCCTGCAAGCCGAATATTTTTATGAGTTCCAGGAGTTAATGGATCTCATAACTTTTGATTCCATAACTGAACGTTCTAGCAACCGGCCATAAGTTAATATAAAGCGAGAATATCCACCATCCGTGAGAAATTTACGGCAATAAAATCTTGGAACGTATAGGCTACTATTTTATCGTGTTTTTCATTGGAAATGTGGATTATAATTAATTTAAATGAGTAAAAAAAATGAGTTTTAGAAGAATTAATGTTATATAAGTATGTGTGTGCTAATTTATATTAAGTTATTGATGTTGTCATCGTAAAATTGCAAAACTCTGGCGTCAGTCGGTAAGCGCTTAAGCAAAATCGGGACTAACCAAGATGGCGGCATAATAGGTGGAGGATGTAATAAGGGGCGATGGGTTGCTCAAGAGTGTGATAGAGCGGAGAATGTTGGGCAATCGGGGAGGGGGGGAGAAGGGGAATAGGTTTCATGGACGGGATGAAGAAGGGTAGATCGTATGCCGAGACGAAAAAGGATATGCTACATGTACTGAGGCCCCTGAAAGTGTAGAAAATCGGGAAGGGATTCTCTGACATTCAACAAAACCTACCTTAACCGGTAGAATACTTATTTAAAATAAAGTGAAGGAAAACATCGCAAAATTTAAAAAGTATTACGTCAGTCCATTGGCGCTGAAGGAAAATCGGGGTTTACCAAGATGGCGGGCAGGTCATGCCCATGTTACAGCTTCCATAATTGGCCACCGTAGCAAGCGCCCTATCCATCTACAGCAATAGAGAAAACCAATTAGCTGCACTGCCTGTCGACACACCTATTTTCAATAGTTTCTATAACTCTAAATATGATTTCTCGAGCGCATACTCAGCAATATTTGCATACCGCCCTCCTCTCCCACTCCATACGGGCGTGTGGCAGGGGGTGTTTAAACACAAAGCGTGCCAAAGTAAGAAATATTGATAAAATGGATTACAAATGGAGATTGGGTAAAGTGAATTGCTCATACATTAGCGGGGAGTTCTTTTGAAACTTAGAACTCAGACTTCATGTCCGAAGACCCACTTTCGGAGGGAATACAGTAATTAAATAAAATATTTAGTCTAATTAATTAAGGTCAGAATGGGGAACAGAGTAATAGTGTTTGCACATGTGTCAACGGAATAGTTTTTTTAAACGACTTAGAACTCCGATGGTTTGTCCAAAGACCCGCTCCTGGAAGAAATATAGCAATCCATTGAAACATCTAGTTTGATAATTAATTACGCGTTTACTAAAGCTTTTTTGAGCTTGAGCTGTTATTTTAAGAGTCAACTCTGGTAACCAAAATTTAGCAACTTCCCCCGATGTCTTAGTGATCTTGACAGATAATGACTGTCAAGTTATTAGTGTCGGTATCAATTAATTTCTGTATTTCTGTGAGTCTATGCTCAACAGTTTATAGCTTATAGTCAAAAAGCAATTGGTTAAATACTGGTGAAGAGAACTGACCTAGACAAGCAGCTCAAACTAAAAAAAAAACACTATACACGCGCAATCAAGTGATTAGACTGAAAAATTAAATTGATGACTGTATTCCCTCCGGAAGCGGGGATTATTCCAGAGGTCTGATTCATTGGATGGTTTGGCAAGTTTCGGTTAAATTCGGTTAAAATTTAAAGGAGAGTCATGTGAGGAAAAAATCTTTATAAATTGGGACATAGTGTAGTGTAGGTATGGTGACAACTGCCACCCCCTGCCACACACACCCTCGAGGTGGCCTGCGGGGTTATTATGCAGACGCATGGAGGAGACCCGTGAAAGCGTTCGGCAGCTGCAAGGCTGTCGTCAGCAGAGGTGTCAAACTGCATCGGTGCGGGAAATTGGACTCCAGTGTCAACTTTTAAGCGGTCCGCCCAATAGACCCATTCATCGCTTAGCGGCGGGGGGGGGGGGGAGGGAAAAAAAAGAGTGACGAATAATGGAGCTTGTGGGTGGAGGGAGGAGTGCGTCAGGAGGGAAAAGATAGAGGGGAGGGGAAAGTGTTTCCTCCCCCCTCCAACCTCCTCCAGCACCACCCCCTACTGTCCACTTCCCCTCCCACCCCATTGCCAGGTGAGAGTGCGGGAGAGGGGTGGAAATAAAGAGGCGTTTGGAATAGACATCGCGGAGTGACGCATTGGTCGCCGGCGGAAGACACCCAAGAGAGTCTCTCCCGCTACTCACACACAGATATATATATATATACTTCGTACCTCCCGACACCCACCGCGACAATTCATTCGCGGAGCCAGCCGACGGCACGTTCGCTTCTACAGGTTGGAAGTGACTCGCGGACACGAGACGGAAAACAAAATCGCTATCGCTCCTCGATCGTGTTTATGTTGAGACTTAATTTACCAGGAGCACACGCATACAATCAGCATAAATCTTCCCGTCGCTCGCGCTGTGTTTCGCATCAATGTTTACGCTGGTGTGCTCGTGAGAGAATTCGCACATCACCCGGAAGGAAGGTGGTGCTGTGAGCGATTTGGTGGTTCGTCCTTCGCGGAGGGTACTTTGGTCCCCGCCAATCACATTCCGTACCGTCAAGTGTTGTGCATTCTTCTTCGGCATCGTCTTGAGGAATCTTACTGAACCGGCGACGCTCTCAGGTGTGGACGACGAGCCATGGCGGATGATCAAGGCGTCAACAGTGAGTGAACGTTATTTTTTTTACTAATGGTCGAAATTTAACCTCTGAGTGAAAATCATTTTTCCCTAATGTTAGTAGTTTAACATCTTCAGATTCTGAATAAAAAATTTTTGAATAATAATTTATTTGGAATCAGCAAAATTAACTATAACGTCAGCACATTATACATTGAGAGTGCACATGAATGATTCTGCAACATTTACCAATAAAAATGTACTACATTGCGTGATACATACAATGAAGTGAACATCATAAGAAAAATGAAAATTTTTTACTTATCTGCCTTAACGGGTACTCTGGGAATGAGGAGGTTGTAGTAATATAAACCCTTTTCTTGGCTTCTGTCAAGTGTCCGGATTTTCCTCTGGGTGACAACAGTAAAAGGTTATTTTTCCCTAATGATAGTAGTTTAATCTCTTCAGATTCTGGAGAAAATTTTTTGCATAAATATTTATGTGAAATCTGCAAAAGTTAACTGCCACCACAGCACATTGAACACCGGGAGTGCCCTTGGATGATTTTGCAACATTTACCTATAAAAATGTACTACATTGCGTGATACATATTGTGAATTGAACAACATAAGAAGTATGAAAAGTTTTAACCTATCTGCCCTTACGGGTACTCTAGGATTGAGGAGGTTATAGTAAGATAAACCATTTTCTTGGCCGAAGATCAGGGTGTCAACAGTAAAAGGTTATTTTTTTACACTAATGGTCGCAATTTAATCCCTTCAGACCCTGAGGAGAAAATGCTTGAGTTATAATTTATTTGGAATCAGCAACCTTTACTATCTCCACAGAATATTTAACACTGAGAGTGCCTTTGATTCATTCTGCAACATTTACCTACAAAAAAATATTACATTGCGTGATACAAATAATGGATTGAACAAACTGGGATAAGAAATATGCAAAATGAAGTTTTATTATACGCCCTAACGGGTACCATGAAACTGGGTAGGTTATAGTCATATGAACCCTTTTCTTGGTCGAATCTCGGGGTGCTACGAGAAAGTGATTATTTTTTTCGCTACTGGTCGTATTTTTTGTGTCGCTCGTATTTTATAAGCGGTTATGTTTAATTAATTATAATTTAATGCTTTTTCGGATGGCTCATTGGGTCATCATCGCTGTCCGCATTTTGATTCGCGAGTCGCTCACCGTCTTCAGTGCCCTCGAACGACAATAACCGCAACTTACTCTATGTAAAACCCTAAAAGAAGTTTGCCCTCAGCACACACCGGAAAGAATCAGTGAATAAGTCTATTCCCCTAGTTAACCTAATCCCTATGTAAATTTCACATGTGCAATTCAGCTCCATTCCAGTATCCTCAGAACTCCGTTGTGAGGTGTATCTTTGACATCAAATATTATGTACACGTGACGCAATATTTTGAAAAATTCAGATGGCTAAAAATATAAGATAGGCAGTTGCTTAATTAGGCAGCATTCATGCACAAGTTAAATATGACAGAACTTCCCACATATTTACACCGGAATGAACATTACAATGCTAGAACAAATAGGCATAGAAAACGCCGTATGGAATAACTTTATGTACACCCTATCGAGCATCTGCGCACATTAGGCTATTCCATGTCACCTCTTTTGAGGTATGGAATTCATTGTCAACAGACGTAAAAATATCTGAAAATGGAAATAAATTTAAAAATAAATATCAAGAAGTATCACTTCAAGTGAACTAACTGTAGTAAGTGAACTGAATATTAGGTTACACTGTACAATATCTGATGTATTTTCATAATTTTGCCGTTTTGTCAAATTGTACGTCGGATTCTGTGACATTTATATATTTTATATGTCATGGTGTTGTAATATTTGTTTGACTCTAGAGATATGTATTAACATATACGTTCCAAAGGAACACTTTTCCCGGCATAGTAAATTTAATTCTCTGCTTTTTCTATTCTATCCTCATCATGGGCATTATTCGGGGGTCAGTTTGGGGTGGAAGTTGTAGTTAACATACATATCCCCCGATATTCCGAAGGAAATAAATTTAAAAATATTGCAAACTCGGAAATAGGAAGTTTACGGGCTCATTTCTCGTTTCTCTGCTTAAAAATCTCAATTTGGTAATTGAATTAAGATGATTAAATTGAATATTATATAGAACATAGAGAAGATTTGCGATAATTGCGCGATCTTTGATTACTCCGGAAAGGTTTTCAAAATCCAATCGTTTACCTCTGGCCTCCCGGTAGTCTCTGACCCCCTACCTCCAAATCCAAATACTCAAGTTACGCCCATGGTCCATAGCGGCCCTAATATTGGCAGAAGATGTATGATCCCATAGGAATGCTCTTGTCGACAAAAATAATCCAACCGGTATATAGTAAGTAGCTGAAATCAATTTAGTTTAAACTAAACCTAAGAGAGCTTCTTTTCCTAGATGCCGAAGTGTACGCAAATTGGCGCCCGAACGACGATAAATGGAACCACGTGTAGCGGTGGAACATTCGAAATTACCCGTCGGAAGTATTCTTTGGGAGCTTTCAATTTTGGCATGGCAATTGCTGATGATAGCCAGCTATTGAACGCAGCAGCTGGCGATTCATTCATTAATGGATTGTACAATCCTAAGATCGATAGGCTGCAGACATCCACACTTCCCTATCTAATGCTAGTTCCCTTACCTCCTGGTATCTCTTTTTCCCATGTACTTTCATCGTAATTCGGTACGTGAACTAAATCCTTGGTCTTCCTCTGGGGACTTTTCCCTCTATTTTTACTTTCAATTATGTTCTTCACAAACCCGTTGTTACTCAGACTGTGTCCAATCCATCTGGTTCTTTTATTCTGTATGGTGTTCCATAGGAAGAAATTCCTGAAAAGCTTTGTACGGAGTGTGTGCTAACATATGGATGCGAGACATGGACTCTAAGGAAGAGTGAAATGACCAAACTTGAAGCTGCAGAAATGTGGTTTTGAAGGAGGATTACAAAAACTAGGTGGACCGACAGGAAAACTAATGAGCAAGTGCTAAATGAAGTACATTCAGAAAGAGAAATGTTGGAAACAATTAAAACCAGAAAAGCAAAGCTCATCGGACACTTACTCAGGCACGACAACTTCATTCAAAATATTATGGAAGGAAAAATTCTAGGCAAAAGACAGAGAGGACGACCGAGAACTTAATACCTAAAAGTATTGGCGATGGAAATGGGATGCACCTCGTACAATTAAATGAAGAGGAAGGCTGAAAAAAGAGATTGTTGGAAGTCGTGGCTGCAACAACAAGGATAACCTTTAAAAGAGAATAAGGTGTTCCATATGGTCCTTTCTTCTTCTACTCTTCTGCAAACTTCATCATTTCTCATTTTTTTCCATCCATTTTATATTCAGTATCCTTCTCCAGAACCAGGTGTCGAAGGCTAATAGTCTTTTCTGGTCAGCTCTTCCAATGGTCCATGCTTCCGACCCATAGAGTGGTACGCTCCACACGAATGTTTTCACATACTGTTTCCTAGTATGTAGTCCTATCTTCTTTGAGCACATCAGTTGTCTTTTTATCATGAACTCCTTCTAAGCTTGGGCTATTCTCCACTTGGTGGCCGCTGTACTTCTTCCGTTGCGTGTGATAGTACTTCCGAGATAGGTGAAGGAATCCACTTGTTCTAATATCTCTCATCTCAGGGTGACTTCTAGATCTTCTCTATTCTGTATGCTAGGATTTTACTCTTCGCCTTATATATTTTCAATCTTGTATTCTTGGAGAAGTTAGCGATTACCAAATTCGTAAATGAAATGAAACGGAGCCGAAATTGGGCTTGGGCGCATGCGCTGTCCCCATGTGGATGTTGGCAGTGAATTGAAACGTAGAAATGCAGACAATCCTCAATTTGACATCAATTATGACATTAGCCTGACATATGACGCCGTTTCAACTTGATCAAAGTTACTGTGATTGATTTTAACATCACCATTCATGTTAATATCATGTGACGTCGTTAAGACAAACATCGCATATTGTTGTTCGTTTTTTCGACTCGATCACGAAGAGAACATTCGCCTGTTGTTACACCAAATTGGAAGCACCTCAGCGTGGCGATCGCCGTCAACGGCCAGCCATCGTCGTAAGTCGAAAGCACCCTTTGTATCCATAATAGTCGCAGCCGAATGTAGTTATCGAATTTGTCCGATAAAAATATAAAAAAAAGAGCAATTGCGAACCTGCTATTTTCCTTGACTGACGTAGGGATGCCACATCGATATCAATATATCGGACAACTCGAAGTTTTTTGGCCGAGACATCGAAAACGTCGAGTAGTAAAATAACTCGATGTAAATTGAGTGAGTGGTGTGTACTTTTATAAGCATAGAAAAATCGACTAATCGATATTTTTAGTCAATATCGCATCCGTAGATAGACGGCTAAACTGAAGGTGAATTGTAGAAAAATAATCGCGAAGTGATAATCGACGTTCTTTTGTTGTTTAGCGCTAATCGAATTTGATCCCGATTTGTTTTGAAGTGCGCTTTTAATTTCTTTTGAACAAGGTCTTAAACGCGAATGGAAAGCAAGTACGCTCTTGTGTTGCGAAGTTTATTTGCACATGACAGCGAATGGAAAGCGCAAAATGATATCGAAGTTCTGGTTATTCTATGACTCAATGATCAGCGTCGATTGAGGTGACTCGTCGTTAAAATTACCCAAATGTCATTCATTCCGTGTTCCAGCTACTTAGTATTGAAAAAAAAATGCGTTCTCTGTTTCACATGGATAGCTTAAGCTAATTTCCCTGCTAATTCCTCTCGCGAATTGAATTCACGAGAACGGGTGAATGATGGGGAACATTTTTTAATGTGAGTTTATCTAATTAAACGTTTAATTTTTACAGGAAAGTTGGTTGTGCAAGTCACAGTTGCAGCGAGCAACTTTCGACGAAAATAGCAGGTGTAAACAGCATTGCAAGTCGACTTGCAGAACTATAAAAACTTTTGGTGAAGACGCTTGAAGAACCGTATTGTGCCAGTGCAAACGGCAATCAATCTATCGCTGTACTGACATGCGAAAATATTTTGTCGTATAAAACTCTCCCGCAAGTTCTTGCAGAAGTAGCTTGCAAAAGTTATTTGCCAGTTTATACCCACCTTGATATAAAAGATGACATTTTTGCAACAAAAATATGCGTATTTCCATAAAATAACGGAAAACAATGCGTAAATTCAGTAGCTTTTATCTGAGAGAAAATAATTGCCTGAAGAACGCATGCGACATACTGATATGATAAGGCATGTACATCCAGCTCTTTAATCCATTCTGGCGCCACTTTTTGAGACTATGCTTACGAAGATTTTGGTGTTATCTTTTGTTTTTCTCTTGAATCATAAAAAGGTACATGCCCGTTGAGTTTCGTGAGATCTCAGGAATTACTTACCTCCTGTCGCGAATTCTTTTGTTGTTCTAGCGATCTCGGCATTCCGTGGCCTCAGTCTTCGCTCTTATCTCTAATAGGTAGCATTTCTTTATAAGTCAGGGCTTAACATTTCTCTACGAACCAGCCGGCGGAATTTGAATTCGCTTTGATACCTGATTTTTTTTACTTAGGTCTTTATTTCTTTATCCTTTCATGAATGCAAGTTAATGCGTTTCATTTCGCAAACGAATTTATTTCTGGAGGCAAAGAAAGACCTGACGATATAAGTTTATGCTCGATTGAAGCAGATTTGAATCCCGTTGTTCGTTTGTGATGTAAGTTTTAGGTAGTCCGAGCGAGATAGTTCCCTAGTCATAATGGAGACCATATTCGAATTATACGTTTTAATTTCACCAGCTGTAGGACACATCAATTAAATATTGCATTATTAATGGTGCAATAATAAAGTCCTATATGACAGAAAGTGTAAGTAATTAAATGAAAATATTTAAATAAGTCTTTAACTTGACTCATTTTTTTCCTGCGGTGCGTTTGACACTCCTTCAAAACAGAAGGTTTTTCTGTGATACCCAAGAACCTACTGCGGTGACAATATGATTAATTTTTAAAAATAGTTGAAAACCTACACAAACTACAGGCTGTTAGTTTTTTTACGACATCTAATTGGTAGAAAGACCTCATTTTGTAAATGATGTCTCTCTGGAGTGCATACACGCACCATTTCCCATGTAAAAGGGCTGGTAATTTTTGGCAAATAGCCCCGAAAGAAAGTAATGCGGTAAGGGGTAGAATTCTTAGTGTCATTGGATAGGTGAGATATTTGTCTTAAAAATGAGACCAAATTCATTTATTTCTAAGTACAATGATTTTTCGCTCAAACTACCTTGTGTACTCTACGAGAAAACACGGCGTCATTGTTATTTAAAATGAAAAACATTCTCATGGGAATCTGGGAACTGATAGATATGAACTAAAACGTGCTTTCCATTGGAAACAATGGTATTGAATACCTGATTTACTGCTATGGTTCCGCCAAATCTAAGTATTTTTGGAGTTTGTGGTTGACCTTTACGATACATAGCTACAAAATAAATATTTGGTGAATCATACTGCATCTTCTAGCAAAAAATATTTCTTCATGGAAGATTCAATGCAGGCTACTCCAAAAATTCAAAATATGACAACGGAAGAATAATTTTTCCCGATTCAAAATAATTTATATACCATCATATAAAGAAATATCAATCAGATATTTATTTTTCTCGTTTTTTTCTGCTAGTGCTAACTATGTAATTATTTTTTCTAATCTTTTGAACTTTATTTTTGGAGAGACTTCAACTGACATGAGTAGGTATTATGGCTGAGCGACCTCAGTGCGTAAAATCTTATTAAGGTAGTCTGAGCGAAATATCATTTTACCTAGAAATCGATGAATTTGGTCTCATTTTAAAGAATTTCCCTTCCCTCTATTGACACCAAAAATTCAATCTCTTACCTGATTACTTTCCGAGATATTTGCCAGATAATGCAGGCCATTTAACTTAGTAAAATGGTACGTGCATGCACTCCAGAGGGACATAATTTAATAAATGAGGAATTTTTAACCCCTTAGATCTAGTCAAAAAATCAACATTGTGTAGTTTGTGTGTTTTCTCAAGTATTTTTGAAAATTAATCGTATTGTCACCGCAGTGAATTCTTCGGAATCACATTTCTGTTTTGATGGAGTTTCAAACGTACCGCGTTAAAAAAAAAGAGTCAAGTTAGAGGTTTATTTGGATATTTTCATTTTATTACATACAAATCCTATTACTTACAATTTCTATCTTGTAAAACTATAATATTGCACCGTCATTTATGCAATATTTAATTCGTTTATCGTCCCTCGCCTTCTTACTTTCGGAGATATTTTCCAAAAATTACCAGCCCTTTTACATAGGAAATGGTACGTGTATGCACTCCAGAGAGACATTATTTACAAAATGAGGTATTTATAACACTTAAATGTCGTAAAAAACTAACAGCATGTAGTTTGTATGTATTCTCAACTATATTTGAAAATTAATCATATTGTAGGTAGGTTCTTGGGTATCACAAGAAACCTTCCGTTTTGAAGGAGTTTCAAACGCACCGCGCGAAAAAAATGAGTCAAGTTAAAGACTTATTTAGATATTTCCATTTGATTACTTACAATTTTTGTCATGTAAAACTATATTATTGCACCATTAATAATGCAATATTTAATTGATGTGTCCCACAGCTGGTGAAATTAAAACGTATAATTCGAATATGGTCTCTATTATGATTAGGGAATTATCTCGCTCGCACCGCCTTAACAAGAAAACTCGCTTCTACCCCGCGTTAATGCGTACTGACATGGTATCAGTTAGTTTCTTACTTTTTCTTCATGCGATAAATAATGATTATGGGATAATTACACAGCGAACTTTGAATTTTTAAAAAATCAAAAAATGTTAAGTTTTACTTGTAAAAAGGTGAACGCAGAGATAGTAAAAACGTTTAGCGAATAATTAAATACATCGCACGATAAAATATTTTGAAAAAATGTTGAACGACATGAGGCTGCACCATTTGTAAATAGTTTGCCGACTTTCATCTTCGTCAGTTTTGTACAATTTTCAATTTTCTTTGTTATTTTGTACAAGCTTTATTTTTGAAACAGTCCATTTATAAATCTTTGTATAAAAAAGCTAATAGGCAATAGTAAGATTCTTGAATATTCGGTCAGTAATATTTTTAACTCACAGCCAACGGTTCGTCAAATATTTAGGCATATTCAGGGGTATGTATAATTTTACATTTTTTCCGGCGAATAACATTTGTGTGACTCTCTCGGCCTCGCCACCGGGTAAGAATTTCATAGGCAGCCGACGTTTCAGGTTCCGACTCCTTACTCCCATTTTCAAGGCTACCCGAACCCGAGTCCGAACCCGAAACGTCAGCTGCCTATGAATTTCTTACCCGGTAGTGAGCCCGAGAGAGTTACACATATTCTGGGCTTTATAACATAGAATAAAAGTCTAGAAGAAATCTGGAATGAAAAAAGTCTAGAAGTCAAAAAACATACAGCCAGGTAATTATGCAACTATTAGTACAAAAGTCAATGAATCGAAAATTTACCTACCATTGAGCTTAATATTGAACAGTAGCCATGTAAATAACAACTCCGAATAATTTCTTTGAAGGCTTCTGCGACTCATATACTTGTTAATATTGCTCTTTTCAGGCATTCTCGTCGCGTGTTTAGTTTTCCTGACAACAGTTTCTCCCCTCTTCCTGGGGGCGTCTCCAGGTCCGTTGGACATTTTGTAATTATTGTTGACATTAATTACAAAATGTCCAACCCTGAAGACCTGAAGACGCCCCCAGGAAGAGGGGAGAAACTGTTGTCAGGAAAACTAAGCGCGCGACGAGAATACCTGAAAAGAGCAATATTAACAACTCCGAATAATATTTGGCGAAACGTTGGCTGTTATTAAAATATATAAATGACAAAATATTCAAGAATCTTATTACTATCTTTATTTAATTGGTTGAAAATGTTATGATTTGATTCCGTTGAAATTCCGTTGATTTCTTTCGATTTCCAATCTTTCCAAGATTGTTTTGGAAAATGATAATTTTGGTCATTTTCCAAAACAATCTTGGAATTTAAAAAGCTGATTATCGAGGGAAAAACTCCCTTTCGGGTGCGGGCACTATTTTCTAATAAAGGTTAGCACGCAGAGAAAGTCGCTTCGAAAACTGAAATCTCTCGCGACATTGCTTCCCGTGGATACCCGAAGGAATTCATGGAAAACTTCAACGTAGTCTAAATGATTGGGAAATGAAACCCCAGGTTTGATTGTAGGAAATGGATCGTAGATCTCACGTTACAATCCTGTCTTTCGGGATAAACATGCTTCGTCGGTTGCACTGTTTAATTTACGCGTGGGAAACGTGCTTCCAAACAAAACATTCATTTAACTTTGACGCAGCATACCTGCACGTCCGGCTTTCACGCGATGAATGTTTTTTATGTCACTCTTGAATTATCACGTTTCGAACACATGGATCGTCAATGTTTTGCCTTTAAAATTGAACACCGAATGTGCGCCAATGTGAAATTATTTTGAGGGGTATGATGGCATTGTTCGACTTGCCTTTCAAGGTCAAAATTTCTCCTCGTCACACGACATACTTCCGGGTGATTAGCAAGTTAAACCACAGTTGAAGTCTGTCCCAGAGCAATGCAACATTTTACCCCGACGATTTTTTTTACGGGGTCTTAGTTTTTTCTCTCATTTGAATGATCCCCATAATTCTTTGGAATAAATATACGTCGTTCATGAAACTGGCCATTACAAAGTGTTGGTTGACCTATAAGACGATAGAAGGACAACTCAGTCATAGTGAAGAGTGGAAGAGAATAAAGAAGGTTGATATTAAAAGTGTTCCCGATAACAAGATCGAAATAATCGGTGTATTAGGTAGCCATATTTGTCGCAAGCATATGCATATTTCATAGCTGAATTATGTTGCTACTCTCTTCGCATTCGGGCTGGAAAAATTATGGTTTCTCAGGTCTCAGGTTAAGTTATTGCCATCAAGATACATGTTTGTTTATAAAACTTTAAAGTTATTTTTTTTTGCGAAGTGGTAGTTTTCCAGCAATTTCTGGAACCGACCATGGTTATAAGTTACGTAGGAACTGTAACTTTTTCATTCCTAAGCCTAATTTTTCTTTATTTAAAAGATCATTTCTTTATTTAGGGCCTAAAATCTTTAATAATGTACCTTGTTCAATTAAACAGACAAAGAGTATAAATAATTTTTGTAAACAGACTAAAGATTGGTTGTTGTCCCATCATGATATAAATTTTATTTTTTGATGTGTGTGTATATTTAATTTACATTTTTTGTCTAAAGGAGAAAAAGTCATTTTTTGTCTATAAGTTATACTTTGTACTTTGTTTATTGTCAGTTTCTGAAACAAGCATATAAAAAAATCTTGTTTGCTCTTTTGTATTTATTGCTTCTTATTTGTTTTCACAAGATATGTTTTTGCCACGTGTCATATTCAATGATGCATATTTATAATTTAAAAAAAAGTTAAATTTTTGTGTAACTAGCCTCGCATTAAATTTAAGGATGGTAGCTTCCACACTGGTTTTTTTAACCATTGAAGCTACCTAAAGCTCCTTTAATTGTTTTTGTAACAAAATTTGTACATTGAAGTAATTTGGAGTAATAAATTCATTCATTCATTTATTCTCGCACACATTAATTTGACTAGTTGCGTAAATATTTAAGGCTGGATATTGTTTCTTTTCTCGGTCAGTTTTTCGATAAAAAGTTTCGAGAAACTCATTTTTTTATCTCTTCCCAACGTCACTGAGCACGTGCGGTCATCGACATGGCTAGTTTAATTTAACGTGCAAGGAATTGCGAAAGAAAGTTTTTTTTTTCAAACCCTCTGCGGTAATCGCTCAATGTCATAGTTTTTTTTTGTCTTCGGCTTCAAGTTCGAAAAATATCACCGTTCAGCCTTCGATTTTCACGCGGCGTTCGATTGATTTCGAGTTTCCCCAAATCCTTACCACCTCAGAGCCACGATTTCCAATTTCGTAAGTTACCTTCAAGTTTATTTCGGAACTCGAAATTTTTTTACGTCTTCATTCACCGTTTTGAACTTAAATGACATTTTTATTGAATCAAAAATAATTTTATTTGATCCCAAGTAAAGTAAAATTATAGATTGATCATAATTTCCACGATCCTTTTGAAAACAACGCGAAGTTTGAAGTAATAGCACACGAATAACATGAATTATGATACTTTTTTTAATTTCCCTGAATAATTTCAAACAAATTTCAGCTCTTGTATTGCTGTAAAATCTTAATTCTACCCTCAAAATGCGCTTAAATTGATTTAGCTTTAGCCTTGTGACAAAGTGGTTGTTTTTTATCGACTGTGAATGGTGGATTTTTTTGTCTCAAAATAATTTTAACCCTCAATATATATATTTATCATATATTATCAAATATATATTTTTAGAAAATATTTGACTGCATCACTTTGGCCTATTTCCGGATTTCCTGCTTCGTGGATTATTTTTTTAAAATGTACACTCTACGTTTCGTCCTTCCTACTGACATGGTCGTCAGAAGTCCCAGTGATGATACACATAGCAACAAAAGCCTGAAAACAAAGATTATTTGACGTTTCTCTAAAAATCTCCTGGCGATCATCATAAGAGGGAAAGCTACTGCAGATAGGACTGGAAGAAACATTGTTTTCTTTCGTTTGGATTTCTTTCGATTTCCAATCTTCCCAAGATTGGTTTGGCAAATGATAATTTTTATGATTTTCCAAAACAATCTTGGAAAATCTGGTACCATTGCAAAAAGAATAATTATTTTACATTTATTGACAGCCATTTTGCTATCTCCTCTTGAGTCTCCGAATATGACAAAACCCATGGAGAAAATCGCTTCCATTCCTCGATTTTTCGAATATCATGTTTGGGTCTTGATTTTCAATGGTTTCCATAGAGAGAAATGCTCATGGTTTTTATTGACAAATACGTTACTTGTTATACTTTTGTTTATTTTCGAAAGCTTATATTAGCATATAAATCTTGAAGAAATCCAAGCATTTTTGTCATTTAAAATGCTCAAAGTAATGGCATGATATACTCCTTGGACAATATTTGTATAAATACTTTAAAATGCATTTTATGAAAGCAATGCATTTTATGAAACTCTTCGGAAACTCATTTTGTCCTGTCATCTCGATTTCAAACTTTACGTTCAAAAATTCAAACAAGACGATATTAAAAGAAAAAAATCTTGAGTAAATTTGGAGTAAATTAGCCATCGAAATGAAGGTGCATAGGTAATCCAGCATTTTTCGAAGAGCTCTTCCAGAAATATTATGAGCATTTTAAACATGCTTCTCAAAGAAAAAACTGAATGAAAGTATGCATTCATGTGATGATCGATATCCAAAATTGTGTTTCGATTTATCAACGAAGAAAAATCGCTATGTACCGTATTATTATGAATTAATTCAAAGATGTTGTCAATTAACTGAATAATTCTCACAGTTACCAAATTTAGACAAATTCTCTAACTTTTGAAGCCGGTAAATGAAAGTACGTCACGTTTGCTTCGAAAAACACGTGTTTGTTTTTTTGTTGGTGTCGAATGTATCGCTGAAAGTGATGGCTTCTGATGCGTGACGCTATTTTTTCCGCTTCAGCAAGACAAACGGTCCACATCTTGGCATAATTGTTCGTCGTTTGTTTTTCGAAACGCGGGGTGACATTGGAAAAAAATATTTTCCCTGCTCTTTCGTACCAGCCGAGAGATATGTTTTAGGTCTCGCTGTTTCCGGTGATGTCACCAGTCACGCGGTATGATTGTCTTTTTTTTAAAGAATATTTGTATATTCCCTCAAAAATCGGGATCGAAATTAGAGTTAATTTTTTTATTTGGACAATCATAAAAATTATCTACGACTGGAAATGTGTTGAGCGGAAATTTTTGTAATGCGATTGCTTTGCTCAGTATTTCTTATTTTTCATTTCTCTTTCGGATTTCGGTATCTCTATTCTACAGATGCTCTTCCCGGTGTCATCTTTTCCTTATCATTTTCCTTTCATCACTCTTCCTTAATAAAATTGAAAGATGTTATTCAACTGATGTGTCTGCACTAAAGATTATTCATGCAATATAAATGACTGGTCGATATTCCAAGAGTAGTTCCCCCTGCCACTATTTTATGCGATGCCTATCTAGTTAAAAATAGGTTCGCGTCACTTGAAAAAATTTTCAATTCCTCCCCATCATTTTGCTGGCAAGTATAGCTATATATCTCCTACCAGATTCCATGCGAGTGCGGAAAAATATATGTGGGGGAGACATGTCGAACGATTGAGACGAGGCTGAAAGAACACCGAAGGCACTTTAGACTAGCGCAACCACAGAAGTCCGCAGTGGCGGAACACAGCATCGATGAAGATCATGCCATTCAATGGGGAGATGCAAAAATTCTGTGCCGCTCAGCGCGCTACTGGGACCGCATAATTAAGGAAACCATTGAAATACGCCTTAATCCAATAAATTTCAATCGTGACTCTGGCTTTCATCTGAGCAATACATGGACACCTGTAATAAATTGCATTAAAAACATAAGGAAAATCAGAAAATAATTCAAGCGGCAAAATCCAAACCTCAGCCAATCAGATGGCACCTGAGCTCAATTGTTGGGCCCGACCAACAGTCAATTCAATTCAGTTTACAATCTGACACGGACAGAGTAACACGCCTTGAAAATGGAAAGCAAGTCGTTTTCCGAAACCTCGGCAAACATGAAGCATCAGGGAAATTAACTTGATATATTTTTCAAAAAAGAATTTGTGAGGAAAATAAGTACATATGGTGCAGAGCCCTAGAAGAGTTTATTAATATATTTCTCCTGCTTAAAATCCATATCCTTAAAGTTTTCAGTCCATGTCCTCGAAGTAAGTACAGCGGTGATCGAGCGGACATTAGCCCAAGCGAACAAGGCGCTCATGGGAAAAAAACAACTGTTGTGCACAAAGAATACTAGACTACAAACCAGGGAACGGTATGAGAAAACATTCGTGTGGAGCAAAGCGGTCTAAGGATTGGAAGCATGTACCATTGGAAAAGCTGACCGGAACATACTAGAATCCTTTGAAACCTGGTGCTTGAGGAGGATGCTGAAGATAAAATGTACGGATAAAATAAGGAATGATGAAGTGTGCAGAAGAGGAAAGGACCGTATGGGACACCATACAGAAAAGAAGAACGAGATAGATTGGGCGTAACCTGAGATAAAGTGGGTTAATGAAGAACATAATTGAAGGCAAAAGAGATGGAAATGTCCCCAGAGGAAGACCCAGTAGTAAACTCATGGACCAAAAAAAGAGGTAGGTACACAGGAAGAGGCACCAGGAAGCAAGGGAACTAGCTTCAGATAGGGAAGGCTAGAAGGCTGCATTCAACCAATCTTAGGATTGAAAAACCAATGGATGATCAAGTTTTCTGTGACAAATATGCCATAGTAATGTCTAACCAGCCAGCCGAAATAAGATAATTGTAGTGTAATGAGGCAGGTCACACCCTATAAACATAAATGTCCATATTTTCTCACACATTATTTTCATTTTAATTATTTGGATTTTTAGACGTACATTAAAGAAAAGGCTTACAAAACCTGGTTCAATCAACATTAGAGTGCGCATCTCCTGCATGGGACCCACACAAGTAAGGAGAGGTGATGGACTTGGAGAAGGTGCAAAGAAAAGCGGCAATATATGTGCTAGGAGAACACAATAAAACAGTGTGTTACGGAAATTCTTAGAGTACAGGCATGGGAGAGTTTACAAGTTAGGAGGAAAAGGAGCAGGCTATGCGGGATGCATAAAATAGCGTGTGTGAGGAAAAAGCATGGGATGAATTTGGGAAGGACATAGTAAAGCCAAACTTTGTGAGGAAAAATGGTCGCCAGTTCAAGATAATGTGACGATCACAAAGGTTAAATGTAAAACAGTACCCCTTCTTGAATAGGACCATGCGGGACTGGAACGACCTACAAGCAAAATTATTTGAGCCGTTCCCAAAAAAAATATTTATTTAATAAAAATAGGTATAAGAACTAAAAGTCTGTCAAGGTTTACTCTTTTCACTTGGCTGTTTTTATTGTTACCACCATCCTATGAAATGGATTACTTGTAACTATTTAATAATAATAATAATAATATGTTTCCTACTTAAGCGTATTTTACCCAGAGCCAATGTAAGTACAAACTTAATGATTTTTAATAAACAAATGTTTTATAAAGACAAAGTCGTGCGCATCTTTAAAGAATATATTCATATCCGATACCGCGGTTTCAAAATCCAATATTCACGATTCAATGCAATAAAAATTAATGTCCATTGGTAACTTGATATATATTTTTCATCGAATACTTACTTAACTTACTTGTTTGTCTACTTTCGGAAGACAACTCCAGCAAGTGTGTCTCGGGCGCTCCTCTCACCCTGTGCATTTTCCAGCCAAGGAATTTTCTCTGGAGCGGGCCAATTCTTGAGAATCGCCTCGGGACGTATTTCTTTCTCTCGCCGTCATTCAAATTCGGAGAGACTACGACGCATTTTTGGGAAATTAGGAATCTGTTTCACGCCACGCCGTATCTCTTAAAAGACGCCGCTCGCGTTACCGTCCACAGAGAAGCACTGGAGATTGAATCAGTCAAGTCTCTGAGTCAGAGACACCGTTTACCGTGTATTTTTTTTAATTGATACGTTTTCACTCGTGTAAACACGCCGGCTTCGCTTATCTCCCGTCCCAAAGCAAATGCTGTGAGGGAGTCTTCCGAGTCTTTCATGACCATCTAGCGGCTTCACTCTAATCTATTCCCCATCCGGCTTTTTTTCTCTCGCCCACGTGGTCATTAAGTCATTTGATTAAGTCTGAAGCATTCAATCAGGCGCGCGTAACACATTTCAACTGTTGATAGCTTTTTGATCGCTGAGACGAGGACTATTTCGGCAGAGGGAGTTGATGTTTGCTTATGTTGATTCTTGAAAGAGGGATCAAGTGTCACTTCTGAGAAAAGATTGATATTATGCTGACATAAAGAAATAATATCTTAATATATTCCACACTTGTGTGTGGAATATACTGAAATACTTTTTATCAGTATGTTCCACAGTCATTATGTTCCACATGTAGAATATGATGAGATGTTTTTTTCGTATCATTTCAGAAGAGCCACTGGCTATGAACGAGCTAACTTAATGCGCTTTTCCACACTTAGGTATGGAATACACAGAGACTTCAGTGTGGAATATACTGAGTTATTTTGTCATTATTTCTGTGACAATTTTCCACAAATTTACGCCTTCAACCAGAAATTTTATCGATATTCTGCTTGCGTTAACTAATGCGTGTGGAATATACTGAGAAAGAATATTTTAGTATATTCTAAGTCTTATGCGTGCAATATATTAAGATATTTTTTCTTCATGCCAGCAAAATATCTTTCTTTTCTCAGAAGTGACACTTGGTCCCTCTTTCAAGAATCAAAAATAAACAAACATCGACTCCAACTGCCGAAAAAGTCCTCGTATCGACCATCAAAAAGCTATCAACAGTTGAAATGTGTGATGCGCGCCTGATCGAATGCCTCAGACTGAAGCAGATGATTTAATAACCACGTTGGCAAGAGAAAAAAGCCGGATTGGAAAGAGATTAGAGTGAAGACGCGAGATCGTCATGGAAGGCTGGAAATACTCTCTTCCTCAAGACTTCCTCTCAGCATTTGCTCTGGGACGGGAGATAAATACGCGACAATGGATTTTGCAACCCAAAGAAAAAAATGTCTCCTCGATTTGTCTCCTATGTCGTCCGCACACACGAGTTATTACTCCTCTTGCCTGTTTTTGGTGGTAGACCCGTAAACAAACTGCGTTGAACAAGTGATAAGATCAGGAAATTGTTATCGTCCTCCAGTTACAAGGCTGGCATTGAGTTGTGAAACCTGCTCCGTCACATTTTTACTCGGCCAATTAAAATGGCGCAATTTTAAGATTCTAAATTGATGCAGGATCCATGTATACCTCATAGATTTCTCCGCGAGTGCCATTTCTTTCATCTTTCGAGGTTGCCGAGTCGGCTGAAAAGCAGAAGGGTAAAAAAAATTTCAATGAGGTCTCCACATTGTCGCCCAGTCTTCAAAAAGAGAGTTCGGGGGTTGAGTTGCAAAAATCGAACTCTTGGTCGTTGAGAAAAAAAGCCGACATCTTTCAAGGGCATGTCCATTGAACTGTGTGGAGGCACACATAAAATAAAGATCGCTGTAGGGCCCTTTTTTCAGAAAGCTATCAGTCGATCAAATAGTAACTGCAGGAGATAAGTACGATGCGGAATATATGATGAGGAAATTGGTAGAAACATACAGTAAGGCGGGCCTGAAAGTAAATTTCAACAAAACAAAATATATTGTAATTAATGAGAAGGCAAAGAATCTGGAAATAGAAGGAAATGCCATCGAAGTCTGTAGTGAGTATAAATACTTAGGTGTACGATTGGAAAAGAAGGGACCAGTAAAAAGAGAAAACAAATAGAATACATCAGTCAAAACTCGCAATAAATAAAATGAATAACATATTATGGTCAAAAGACATAAGTAGGAAAACAAAATTGCAAATATATAAAACAATTATTCAGAGTATACTCCTTTACGGAGCAGAGACATGGGAAATGACCAAAAGGGATAGGCTGAGACTGGAGGTCGTAGAAATGGATTTTATAAGAAGAAGCAGCAGAAAATCTAAACTACAAAGAATAAGAAATGAAAATATAAGAAAAATTATGCAAGTAGAAGAAAACATCATACAGGAAAAAGAGAAAAGACGGCTAAAATGGTATGGACATGTAAAAAGAATGGAGGAGAAACGTTGGCTAAAAAGATATTAAATTGGCAACCACACGGAAGGAGAAAGAGAGGACGACCACTAGAAGACTGGACAAAGCAAATCACCCAAGATATGAAAAGGAGACAGTTACAGAATGAAGACTGGAGAGACAAGGAGGCTTGGAGAAGAGGATGCGAGAGACGGTCGACGTAATGAAAGCAACAGGGCAACAAAAGAATTTGCTCCCTCAACAATTGGAAGGCCTTTAGTTTAGAACGCCATCACGGTATGCCTCGTATACGAGGCGAATTGGACGAATTGGAAATTGGACGAATTAAGGATTGGACGAATTTTTCCATTTTCTTTATTGGACGAATAAAGACAATAGAAAAAGGACAAAAAGGAGCCACCCCGCACGTGTTGCGAAGGTATATTGTCCGGTAAAATTAGCTTGCGACCCGGACAAAAATAATTACCGAGTGAAACCTCTTCCAATGTCTCTGGGAACTTCCCAGGATGACTCTCAAAAAAGTCCCAAGAGCTCCTGACTGGGATAGCGAAGTTATCCAGGAAAACCTGAAGATTTCCAGGAAAAATCCTAAATTAGTTTAAAATTCAGCCAGAGCGATGATTTTTATATCATTTTGTCAGGAATTTAATGACAAAGGCAACCGAAGCATTAAATTTCACTATTGACCCACTGAAAAATATATAATCCGGAAAAAATAGGAATTTCCTTGATATTAATTCATCATTCCTATTGTATCGCCGGATTTCACTGTGCTCTGTGATTTCATGATTAATGGCATTGCAAATGAAGCTAGGCACATTCAGGTCGTCACTCAACCGTGTCCAGATTACAGGCTGGCTGGAATTCCCCTGGAATTTGATTTTCTTATCCAGTGTTTTTCTAAGAAGGAAAGATTCGCTGTTATAGGTGTTAAGCGGAAAGGATGAACACAAAATAGAATTTGTGTCAGAAACTGCATTTATTTCTGGTGGTCATAGACATTGAAATAACACATAAATTATGTTGCGATATCGCAATGTTTTTAAACAACAACAGGAATTGGTTACTACACCAACTTGCGTCGTCACGCCGCTGGCTCGTCGACATCAACAATACTTTATGAAACCAAGACAACAATTACTAGACAAACCTTCCCTATTTGTGAAGAAGGTAAGTATATAAGACAGTAAAATGTAAGATGGGTCAATAAATTAGAAGGAAAATTCCATTTAACGAAAATCCCAGTTATTTCGAGCTAATTGACGGTAAAACAGAACATTTTATGCCTTAAACCCCGTATAAAATTGTATTGTTTGTTTGTAATCACACGAATCTGTCGTGGAAAATCGCGGAACTACCGACATGCAACAATGAAAAACTCAAATTTACCACGGTCGAAAGCTTAATTCTCGAATCGATGATTATTCAGTCAAATGATTAATGTTTACCTGACTATGAATACCTTCTTGAATAATATAAATTTATTACTTGACTACTGTGAATACATATTAATCAAAGATTGATGATTCACTGATTCAAGAATGAATGATTCAGAAATCGTTGACTTTTTAACGACTGTGAATAGGAAACAATTATTAATCAGAGATGTAATCATAGATTGGAACGAAGCTGTAATTATTGACGACTATGTACACCAGCCGCAAAATGGAAAAGGTACATTTTGCTATCCATTTGAAAACAATAGCTACGTTTTTTCATTTCCTACGTGTGGTAGTTTTTTGGAAATTCTACCAGAAAGTGATTTGCTTTCAAAAATGCTTAGATCTCAGTTTAAATTTAATTTTCAGTAACTTTCTGGCCTTAACTTTTTTGAATAGCTAAAAAGTTTCTATTTTTTTCTGCGTACAACATATTTTTTTATATTAATTTTTTACGCATCATATGCGCAAGTAATATTCAGCATATTACTTGCGTAGGTTAGGCGTAGTTTATTTTTTTTACGTACAAAGACCCAGACAGTCATAAATAAGCCAATCTTTGCTCAGACGGAACCGCAAAACAGCATTGAAATTTTCATTTGTTCTTGCTCACTCTGTCTCGATGGATAAGCTGACAACAATGTCAAGAAATGCACAATAACCCGTAGGCCTCTAATCTCTGACGCGAGCAGGCAAAAAAAAACAGCGAAGCATCGTAAGACGCTGGCGTTGCTCTATAAGAGTCATTTATTTACGTAAAGTTCTAGACAACTTTCTTATCATGTGAGTCACGTTTCTAATAATCGATTTTTTTACCGGAGTGAAACGTTAGCATTTGATTCATCGAAATCGTCTCCACATCACGAATAAAAACATCTTCCCAAAGTTGATGAAGTAACATAGCCTTACAGGATGCGAGACAAACACTTGGTGACGCTAGCGTTTTTTTTCCGATAACAGTTGAGTACGCCGATAATTCATCAGCGCTCGTATTTAAGACGTGCTCCGCCTCTCAAAGTACCCTATTCCTTCACGTATTGCCTCCTGCTTGCCTTATTCGGGTCGGTCAAGGACTGAATTCTGCGTAGCCATTCAGCAAGTCCCATTCAGAGAGTCATCTGTTCACGGATGTGAATGTCATGAACTTTTTCAAGGCTACCCTCGCAATAGATGAATATCTTTATTTGGAGAAAATAAATAATATAGTTATTAAGTCAAGTGATACATATTTTAAGCATATGCGTAATATTGATGCGCGCACAAAATTAATTTTGTTGTAAACTGATGCATGTGTGTTTAGTGATAGATCAACTGAATAATATGGACTCGAAGGCTTCCGCGGAGTCGTTGAGACGGCAGTGAAGGCTTTACAGGCTCTCTTCTGCAAATTCTTCGTATTCAACGAACTCTTTTATGCTGCAAGAAGCTCTAGCCATTGGGAGCATGAAAAAAGAACGTTCTTTATACCACAGCCAAAGTCTAGTTGCTCGCTGAGTAAGCTATGCTTTGCATGTTCGAGTGAAACTTGCAGTTGGTGCTTTCAAGATTTCAAGATTTCTTTCAAGAAACTTTCAAGATTTTTCAAGGTTGGTTTTTGGGACCGTCCACAGATCACCGAACTCCTTACACTTCATGGACTCTTGAACTTATCACGATGATAACATGAGCTTATTGTTAGCTGCAACAATGACGACAAATAACAACACTGAACCTCGTGACAACTCCTAAGTTGCATGCGGTAGCATGGACGTAAGAATGGACCATTGTTCAGTTGGCAGTGAAGGCTTTTCGGCCTCTTTTCCTCATATTTTCACTGTCGCAGACGACAGTTTCGACAGAATTACGTCGTTACCCATTTCTACTGTATCCGAAAGACCTCGAACCTCCTCTGCAAGGCCAAGAACCGTTTGCCAGAGATCATGCAAGAAGGTGTCTATCAAGGAACGTGCGTATGTGGGAAATCCGACGGACGTCGAGAGCTCTCAAATGCGGACTGAGTGAGCACCAAAGGGACATAAGAAGCAGGCAGCTGCACAAATCACCTCTGGCCGAACATACTTGAAGTGGACCACACCACAACAGAATTTTTAAGAGGTAAAATTAATCGCTACTTCCCCAGACTCATCAGAGAGGCCATTGAAATCGTAAGATTACCAGAAAACATCAACAGAAAAGATGGCTACATCATCTCCGATGCCTAGAAGATGGTATTCATGAAGGAGAAAACAGAAATCAATGAGAGCGCACCCGACTGAATAGGCGGGAAAAACTGCTTATATTGTAAATGTCTACTAAGCTAAATAAGCATATTTGAATTTGCACTTCTGTTTGGGCCTGGCGGCGGTTTTAGTGGGTTTCCCGTCGCCCTAGGGCAAATGCCGGGCCGACATTTCCCACAAATGCTTACCACACGAAGCCAAAGACTTATTAAAAAAACCCTGAAGTGGCTGTAGCCTATAACGGGGACCGGTCAAACGTTGCTATATCTTTTTGCTATCTATTTCTTTCTGTATATTTTGATCGGAAATAAACATATTTTGATTTGATTTGAAATTTACACTTCTGACCTGAAGACGATAGCTGTAATTCTATCGAAACGTTCGTCTACGACAATGGAAGTACGCGGAAAAGAGCCCGAAAAGCCTTCCCTGCCAACTGAACAATAGTCCATTCTTACGTCCATGCTACCGTTGGCAACTGAGGAGTTGTCACGAGGTTCAATGTTATTATTTGTCGTGATTGTTGCAGCTAACAATAAGCTCACATAATCATCGCGATGCGTTTAAAAGTCCATGAAGTGTAAGGAGTTCGGTGACCTGTGGACAGACCCAAAAACTGGCCTTGAAAATTCTTGAATGTTAAGCACCTACTTAAAGTTTCCCTCGTGAATTCAAAGCGTAGTCCTCCCAGCCAGCTCCTGGACTTCGGCGGTGGTATAGCGATCGTTCTTCTTTTCATGCTCCCAAAGGCTAGAGTCCGTCATTGAAACGCAATTCTTGTCACACAAAATAATTCGCGTATTATAATAAATTTCCACTACATCTCGTCCAAAAACGTAGATTTGTTCCCGTAAGCTTTCATCCCCGGATGGAATCATTTCTCAGGGCTAAGATCGCTTCTTTTAAATTTGTCTTAGAGGAAGGTTTTGTCTTTAGAGGAAGTAACCTACATGTGGTGAACATTTTGTGAGTGGAATTGATAATGAGACCAAAGCTACAAGGCACATCAGTTTCCCCACCAACAGATTAGCCTGGAACCTTGGAACCAACCAACGCAGGGGATCGGGTTGGTGTGGTGGCTATTGTACTGACTAACCACGCGGATGGCCAGGGTTCAAATCCCTGCAGAGGAGAATGTTTTTCAGCGGAAACCCGATCCCTACTTGAGTGTCTTGTGGAGGACACTTTAAGTACAGTACTCCGTCTGTCGGATGAGACGTTAAGCCGTGGTCCCCTTGGCGCCTTTCGTTAAGAGCAGGCTAATGCCGACGCCGGGTTTCTATCCACCCTTCTTCCCTTACCTGTCCCCTATGGCGCAATCGACCTTAGCCGTCGGTCGCCTCCCCTGATATCCAATGCAACCAACCAATGGACAGTTGACTGTTCTCGACATACTAGGTGACATTTTATCTTATCTGAGAGTGTATAGCTACACGTGGTGTGTTTTCCTACCATGGCATAACATTGTTCGAATGATGAGAAAATGTATTAATTTTCTTAATAAACCATGAGTAAATGATTGCGCACCATTTCCACCTATTTTATGCCATAATTTATACCCATCTTCATGTGAGCACGTGCCTGTTGCTTCCGCTTTTTTTACCGGAGGTCAAAAAAATATGAGAGAATATTTTCCTGCCCTCAGCTGTCTAAGCGATGGGATACTCTGAATTATTGCGAATCAAATCTCGAATCGAATTGGACCTCGAACAGTTGATTCGTATTTAGATATGTGAGCGGCATTTCTAGTTCAGTGGGGTGGAATTGAAGCGTGAAGGCTATCGAAAACTATGACGCACCGTTATGTTTATAGTCGGTGGCGTAAATTTGTGGAATAGAGTAATTGATATGGCGAAAAAAAATTTGCATATTATTAAATGATACTTAAATATTCCATTAAGTATTCGATTATTTGTGTAGAGAGGTGTTAAAATATTAGTGAGGAACATAAATATTCCTTTTTGTCATGCCTATGACGCACACTTTCCAAATATTAACCAAAACTTAAGACCGGTCAAAAGTTCTCTTAGGGTAGTCTGAGCGAAATATCATTTCACCTACAAGTCAATTCATTTTAAAGAAAATAACTCACCCTTCCAAGGAAATCAATATATTAGCTCCTCTTATCGAACTACTTTCCAAGATTTTCTATCAAAAATACTGGCCCTTCTACATTGGAAATTGTACGTGTATGTACTACAGAGAGACCTTATATAACAGAATCAGAAATTTCTAATGCCTGGATTTCGTCAATAAATTGACGTTTTTATGTTTCCTCTACCATTTTTGAAGATAAATTATATTGCCATCGCTGTAATTTTCTCAAAATATCTCAAAATCCTGACGTGATAGCCAATTTTCGTGAGTAGATTCGAATTTGGCGCACATAATTGCGTCGGAAATGGCTTTTTGCATCAAAAAAGCATTCCAAACACTAAAATTTGTTGCCTCGTGAATTAATGTCGGTCGCTGAACCCGTCAAGCGGAGACCGACTCGTACACTACACGTTCGAGGATGACATTTGCCAACATCTCCGTCTCGGTGTTCGGCGTGATGTGAGAATATGTAAGCGTCTACCAGCTCCGCGCTCTTTCCAGGCCATTCCCATTGTTTCTTGCCTCAATCGTCTCAACAAGCACTTTCACCCACAACTTTCTCGGCGTAACCCCTTCGTCCAATCAATTCTCTTTCAGATGATATGTTTCGTAATCCGATCCTGACCCATTCTCTAGGCACGACCCAGACAACATGGGGCACACTTTTCCCCAATACTCGCACATTACGGAATGTTCCAATCCTCGTTCTTCTCGGGCGAGATCAATATTCACGTCGCATTACCAATTTTCAACCCAAGGTACCATTCGAGCATAACAAACGTTTGACTGTAATTCTTGGATTTCCTGGTCCAATTTTTTCTTCGATATGCTGATGAGGGAGAAATTTTTTTACCAATGCCAAATAGGGTTGCCAGGTTTTCTAACTGAGAATAAGGGAGACTCAGGTTTACCAACTGAAAATAAGGGAGAGACTGAAATTTGCTACATCGTTATACGATGTTGGATGTAACACTATACTATCGGATGTTTTCTATAGTATTTCAACTTTTAGCCTTGATGAGTACAATGAGATTCCGGCTCTAGAACCTAGTACCAACATAAACTTACATACATGCACATTTGAGTATATGCTTGTAAAAATAATTTAATATTGGCAGCTATGGGGCCAATGTACAGTTCCATATATCGCTCAGAATATTTCGATAATCGAAGTTGAATCGTTAGAAATCAAACAAATATTGCACTTGAACGACACAATCACACAATATTATATTAGAATGAAATACGGGAGAAATGTTCTTAAATACGGGTGAGACGGGAGACTGAAAAAAATAAGGTCAAAATACGCGAAAACCCGGGAAATACGGGACACCTGGCGACCCTAATGCCAAACAGTACATTGAAAATTATTCTCTTTTGTCTTACTTAATGCTCCATGAACTAGGCTGCAAGCATTTGAGATGTGGGTGTGGAGAAGGATGGAGAAGGCGAGGTGGACGGAGAGGAAGACTGACGAAGAAATGCTTGAGATGGTGGGCGAGGAAAGGAAACTTGAGAATGAAATCCGGGATAGGCAGAGTAGGTGGCTGGAGGATGTAATAAGGGGTGATGGGTTGGTGAAGAGTGTGATAGAGGGAAGGATGTTGGGCAAGCGGAGAAGGGGAAGAAGAGGATAGGTTTCATGGATAGGATGAGGAAGGGTAGATCGTATGCAGAGGCGAAAAAGGATATATTAGAGGGAGATAGGTCCCGAAAAGTGTAGAAAACCGGGAGGATATTCTCCGACTTTCATCAAAACCTTCCTTAACCGGTAGAATACATTAAAAAATCCAGTGCCTCGTCGCTCTTGTTATGTTCAATATATATCTGAATATACTACAAATTTTGCTAAACTAATTGAATATATGTATATAATGGATATAATAAATGGAGGTTTTGAGCAAAGTAAAAGAAGGAAGATCGCTCCTAAAGGAAATAAGGAAAAGGAAAGGAAACTGGTTGGGCCATGTGATGAGAGGGAAAAGTATAATAACTGTGGCACTTGAGGGTTCAATTGAAGGAAAGAAAAAGAGAGGAAGGAGAAGAATTAAATTGGTGGATCAGGTGAAGAACATCAGCTATGATGAAGCAAAGAAGGAAGCTCGGGACAGAAGCGGATGGAGACAGCAGTGGTGTACGGGACCTGACAGCAGGCAGAACACCAGATGATGGCGATGAATAAATGGATATACTAGAGGTAGTTCGGCCCCTGAAAGTGTAGAAAACCGGGAGGAGATTCTCTGGAGTTCGACTATTCCACGGAGGAAATATGATGGCGCTATGCGCACGCTTCGACTGTTTCGTGAGATTTTATGTCCAGCGGTTATGAAAATCTAATGCTCGTGATACCTTCTAGTTCCATAGAAGATTATATATAAATTCATTGTTGAAGCTCTTCCGCCCTGGTACCAAACGAAATCATTGGGATTGGATTCGAACCATAAGGCCAATCATCATTGGGTATTTGATCAGCTGCATGGTATATGATCTGTTTCGTAATCAGATTTTGGTAGCTTGACTGTTTACAATACTCGACATCAAGGGATCCGTGTTTAAATACCATTGACCCATTCTAAGGTTTTTTTTTTTTAAATTGAACTTATTTCCACCATTCAGTAAAAAAGTATCCTGAGCCTGTTGTTATTGCCCCCATCTACCCGTCTCTCCTCGATTCCCCAGTTCGGTTGTAGTTCGTTGAAGTTCGGTTGTACTTTAGACAGGAACCAACCTAGCTTACTCAGTTCTGGTTGATCTTTTTACTTTCCTTCACGTTACCCTACTCCTCATTAAGTTTCTCCTTCACTCCTAATGCCCTCTGTCTCTCAATTTGTCGTCCAAGTTTCTTATTCACCTAGTGCCAGAAACGTAAGTCTAGGTTTTCCGACACAACCTTTGCTTCTTAACAGACATGCCGAGGAAATGATAAGAGAGACATGGGAAGAGCGAGACGAGAAAAAAAAATTAGGAGACCTTCTGAATAAGTTGTTCAGATTCGTAGAAGACGAGGCACAGGTTGGTCGATCATCCAAAGGGTTGAAGCATTTATTATACGGAGTAGAACATATGAATGGGAAATACGGAATGAAGACAGGACGTATTTATCCTATATCTTTCATACTTCTTGTTGATCCTTTTACCTTCCTACACACTACCTGTATTTAGCTTTCTACATGGCTTAGTGCCTTGTAGTACTTTTTATCAATCGCATTAATGTTACTAAACTGTAATTATATCTTAACTAGTTTACTGCATGGTGCCATGTCAATCTACGTGGCTCTCTCCTAGACTGGTATTCGTAGTCCTCAATAATTACAGATTCCTTCCAATCTATGACTATATCCCTCATTATCATTATTTCCTATTCATAGTCGTTAAAGAATCAGTGATTCATCAATCGTTGATTCTTGAATCAGAGATTCGCCAATACCTGATTAAATATTAGCCACAGCCTTCAAATTATCATTGTTTATTATGCTAGCATTCATAGTCTAGTTAACTGTAATTATTTGGTTGGATAATAATAGATTTTTGAAGTAAGGTAGTTTGAGCACAATATCATTCCACCTAGAAATCGATGAATTTGGTCTCATTTTTAAGGAAAGATATCTCACCCTTCTAATGACAAAAAAATCAACCTCTTACCACGTGAATTTCGGAGATATTTGCCGAAAAATACCAGCCCTTTTACATGGGAGATGGTACGTGTATGCACTCCAGAGAGACATTATTTACAAAATGAGATATTTCTAACATTTAGATGTCGTAAATAAACTAACAGCGTGTAGTTTGTACATTTTCACAACTAATTTTGAAAATTGATCATATTGTCATCGCAGTAGGTTCTTGGGTATCACAAAAAAAACCTTCCGTTTTGATGGAGTTTCAAACGCACCGCGCGAAAAGAATGAGTCAAGTGAAAGACTTATTTATATATTTTCATTTGATTACTTACAATTTATGTCGCGTAAAACTATTCTATCGCACCTTTAATAATGCTATATTTAATTCGTGTCTCACAGTTGGTGAATGCAAAACGAATATATCGAATATGGTCTCTATTATGACAAGGGAACCATATCGCGTGACTACCTTAAGCTTTCGACCGTGATTAATTGGAGGTTTTCATTGTAGCATGATGGTAGTTCTGTATTGATTGCGACATATTCATTTGTTAACATTCAAATAGAACGATTTTATGCGGTGCTGAAGGCATGAAATACTCTACTAGACCGCCAATTTGCTTGAATTGATTAGGATTTTTGTGCAATGGAATTTCCGTCGGATATATATATTTTTAGATCTGACCGCGCATTGTCATTCTGTCTGCTTTCGGCCTGCTCCTGGCAGATGGGGAAATTAGCGGTTCTGATTTCAGCTGGGATTAGAGTTGGATGCCTGGTGTGGAATCCCCGAACCACACACCCTATAATGCTCGCATAGTTTCTGTGCACTGGAGAGTTCCTCCAAGCCCAGCTGCCCATGGTAGATGAGCAGCGATTGGATGCCGGCGTCCAATCCCGTAAACCGGTTCTTAGCTCAGTGCGCGCCGCGTACGAATACTGTAAGTGGCGACCCAAAGGAATCGGCGAAAACGAACGCTATGCCTCGCCGACGCGAGGGCCTTTAGAATAGAAATACTGGACGAGAAACTACTATAGATATCGAGTCAAAACTTGCAGTGATTGCAATAGTCATCGCAGTGAGGTTAGAAAGTAATCCCCATTGGCGCAGGTCACCGTGATTACACGATAAATAAACAAAACTTTAAGGCAGTATAAAAACAGTATTCGTACGCGGCGCACACTGAGCTATGAACCGGCTTACGGGATTGGACGCCGGCAGCCAATCGCTGCTCATCTACCATGGGCAGCTAGGCTTGGAGGAACTCTCCAGTGCACAGAAACTATGCGAGCACTATAGTGGTGGCTTGCGCGGTATTTCGTTGATTTAGATGGACTTTCTCGCCACCAAGTCCCACTCGTTACTCACACCCTGTACATCTCCTTTACTTCGTCAGAATTCCCGTCCTTACCCATCACTTTACACGCTTCGTTCTCCTTCCATCATCCTCTTCATTATACCTAATAAACTTCGATCTGGTTAGGCCACACCTCGAATATGCCGCGAGCATTTGGGACCTTAGTCATAAAGTTTTAATAAAAAAATTAATGGAATACAACGGCACGCTTCGTTAAAAACTGCCACGACCGAACATGTAGGGTTTCACTACTTTTAGAGGGATCAAGGTGGGAGCCCCTAGAGACTCGGAGGCTACACGGCTTAGTTTGCTTGAGAAATTCAGAACTGGTGTGTTTCAGAGCGACACAGAGAATATTATTATGACTCCTCACTACATCTCTAGGTCTGACAGAAGCGATAAAATAAGAGAGAGACAATGCTGAACATATATGTACAAGAACTCGTTCTTTCCGCGAACAATTAGCGACTGCAATAAAAAATGAGCTCCACTTTAATACAATCCCATAGTACATGTCACCATTTCACCTCCAAAAACCTTATCCCTTACATATTCACCCGGCTGGTGTCCTAACATCCTCTGCCGCACGCCCATGCGGCGGCTCGCAGGGTAGCATGTAGATGTAGATCTAGATCAACACGCTCTCCATCCTCCTGTTCCGCTTTCTCTGAATCTCCGCCGCCATTTGCCTTTCCTCTGTCATGGCATCAAATACTCCTCGTTAGTTTCCTTACCTCCCAAATCAACCTCTCGTAATCTAAACCTCAAATGACTCCATCCTGCGCTAGTCCTTCTTCCGCCATAATCAAGTTCCCGACACTCATACTGACACTTTCTCTGTGAAAGTTTTCACCAACCATTGCTAAACGTCTCTGTTCAAAGCTTTTCTTCAAAGCCATCATCATCGTCACTGGTCGTTCAACCCTAAGATTGGTTGACTGCAGTCCTCCACCCTTCCCTATCTAGTGCTAGTTCCCTTACTTCATGGTATCTCCTTCTACGTACTTTCCTCTTCTTTTGACCCATGAATTGATTCCTGGGTCTTCCTCTGGGGACTTTTTCCTCTATTTTACCTTCAGTTATGTTCTTCACAAACGCATTGTGTCTCAGGGTGTGTCCAATCCATCTCGTTCTTCTTTTCTGTATGGTGTTCCATATGGTCCTTTCCTCTTCTACTTTTCTGTACACTTGATCATTTCTTATTTTTTCCGTCCATTTTATCTCCAGCATCCTCCTTAAGAACCAGGTTTAAAAGGCTTCTATAGTGCTCGCAGAGTTTCTGTGCACTGGAGAGTTCCTCCAAGCCTAGCTTCCCATGGTAGATGAGCATCGATTGGTTGTCGGCGTCCAATCCCGTAAACCGGTTCTTAGCTCAGTGCGCGCCGCGTACGAATACTGTAAGTGGCCACCCAAAAGAATCGGCGAAAACGAACGCTATGCCTCGCCGACGCGAGGGCCTTTAGAATAGAAATACTCTGGACGAGAAACTACTATAGATATTGAGTCAAAACTTGCAGTGATTGCAATAGTCATCGCAGTGAGGTAAGAAAGTAATCCACATCGGCGCAGGTCACCGTGATTACACGATAAATAAACAAAATTTTAAGTCAGTATTAAAACAGAATTCGTACGTGGCGCGCATTGAGCTTAGAACCGGATTACGGGATTGGACGCTGGCAGCCAATCGCTGCTCATCTACCATGGGCAGCTAGGCTTGGAGGAACTCTGCTGTGCACAGAAACTCTGCGAGCACTATAGTCAGCCCCTTTATACTTTGCCCACAGACCTTTGGTTTAAGACACATATTTGGTATGCCATTTTAGATATTAAAAGCTATTTTCATACGGGGGGAATGATTATTAACGTAGTATAGTCTTTTCTGGTCAGCTTTTCCAATGGTCCGTACTTCCGATCCATAGTGTGTTACGCTCCACTCGAATGTTTTCACATGCTGCTATCTGGTTTGTAGTACTATCTTCTTCGAGCAGAGCAGTTAACTTTTCCCCATGAACGCTTTCTTAGCTTTGGCTATTCTCCGCTTGATGTCCGTCGTACTCCTTCCGTCCCACGTGATGGTACTTCCGAGATAGGTGAAGGAATCCACTTGCTCTAATTTCTCTCCTTTGAGGTTTACTTCTACCTTCAGTTTCTTCGGCATACGTTATCGCCTCTTGAATATAGATCGGTACGAATTTCATCTCGAATATATAATCACACTCGGTCACTGTCTTAAGCCTGAGTCACGCGATCATTTTTTCCGTCCCTTTTCTAAGGGATAGCTCCAATGATAGCTTTTCAGAGACCATTGACAATGATAGCTCGAGCTATCATTTTCTGAATCACGCGGTCATTTTGGCCGTCCCTTTTTCCATCATTTTTTCCGTCCCTTTTCGCATCACTTCTATGTTTACTACTCTCATTCCATTGAAAGCCGAACGTGGCGTTAGAGTCGCTCTTTGTGGCCGAGCACTCTGATTGGCTAAATGGTAGAGTCCGCGATGCTTCCAGGGACGGAAAAAGGGACTTGCCCAGGGATGGAAAAAGCTATAGGGATCCCTATCGCTGGAGCCATCCCTGACTTTGTTCGAGTCGCAAGATCACTATCGAGCGATCATTTGAGCTATCATTGGAGCTATCCCTTAAAAGGGACGGAAAAAATGATCGTGTGAGTCAGGCATTACGAATAGGAAATTGAAATGTTCCCATGAACGCCTTATTGGCCTTGGCTATTCTTCGCTTGTTGCACGTTACATTTTCGTTCCATCCATCGTGATGATACTTCCGAGATACGTGTAGGAATCCACTTGCTCTAATTTCTCTTCTCTTATGGTGACTTCTGCATTCGGCTTGTTTCCTTCGCATACTAGGATTTGAGTCTACGTCTTATTTATTTTCATTTTGGATTCTTGGAGAAATTTTTCCATCGCGTTCAGTGGCCTTTGGAGATCATCACGAATTCCTGCTATGACTGCGATATCATCTACGAAGCGGTGCAAGTTTATTACTTCTCCGTTGTTCTTTTGTCCGTTAAGTTCAATTTCTTTTGTCTCTCTTATCGGCTCCTCTAAGTACAGGTTGCAGAGTACTGATGAGATTTGCATACTTGTCTCACTCCTTAATTACTCTTAGCTTGTATTTGTCTTCCATATCTCATTCGCGTTGTGACGACTGTCTTCCTGTATAGTTGGTAGACTATTCATCTGTCGTTGTAATCCATTCCGATTTTTTCCATCAGGCTGAACATTTGTTCTACCCAACATTATCGAAGGCTTTCTCAAGCCCACGAATGCGATGTATACACTGTTTTCCCTATCATTACTCTTCGGCAGAATCTACACTCCCTGCTACCTCTGTTCTTCCAAAACCCAAACTGTATATCCGAGAGAATGTCTTCAATTTTCCTTTCCATCCTCAGGCTCATTATTAGCGTGAATATCCTCTCTTCAAAGCATCCTCAGCCACTTCCGCTCTCTTACGAAATTCTTCCTTTTTCTATGGGAACTCTACATATGATGCCCTCTGCACTTAAACAGTTTTCCACCGTAACACCCCCTAAATGCGTTAAGTGTAGCACCTGAAAATGAATTCAATCTTCAATTCAACCAATTCAATGAAATACGAATAACTGGACATATATCAATCTTTTTTCCCCTTCCACCCTCACAACCCCACGTTATAATTCTTGAGAGTGATGTTTTTCACCATCTGAGCATATTCATTAAAAACTGGAATTTCACACTTATGTATTCTACCCATAAATATTGGCGGCATTAGTATGTTTAAATACTTAAATACTTAGGCGTCACCATCACTAAAGACATGTCATGGGGGAAAGACATCAGGGAAATTACTAGTGTAGCAAACCGTAGATTAGGATTTGTAAAAAGGGTTCTAGGCAAATGCGATGAGAGAGTACGAGAAAGAAGCTATTTATACTTGTCAGGCCTCATTTAGAATATGCCGCTAGGGATATAGGATCCGTACGAGGAAGGTATGATAAAAGAATTGGAGCGCGTGCAAAGGAGATCTGCTAGGTTTGTTAAATGTCGTTATGATAATTGTATAAGTGTTACGAGTTTAATAGAAGAACTAGGATGGGAATTACTATCGGAACGCAGGTTAAAATTTAGGTTAAACCTTTTAAGTAAATTCGAAACCGATTTGTTCACAGATGACGTTAGATATATATTAAGAACCCCTGCGTATTATGCTAGGTTTGATCATTTTAACAAGATTAGAGAGATAGATTGTCGTACCGATAGATTTAAAATGTCATTTTTCCCGCGTACTATAAGAGAGAACAATAGGCAGCGTAGCAAAGGGATAGGTAGGTGAAATATAGTTAGAGTAGTCTGTAGTGCATGATGCATGTAATAACAACCAATAATCCCTTTCTTATTATGTAGATACTAACCATCTTGCTGCACGTGACCCTAAAATCTAGCATGTCTCCCTTAAATATCCTAGTTGCATGTCATTAGTGCCTTGGTGGCTCGCAGGGTAGTACGTAGATGTAGATGTATGTTGGCAATTCACGAAGTCGTTTAATAGTTTAAGTTTTATTCAGTTAGAGGACTCTGTGGAAAAGGAACAAACTGTTATGTCATGATTATATTTTTGATTCTACGTGAAACACTAAATAGCATAAAATGGTAATAGCACTTCTTCCACAGGTTTGATTTTTAAGGTACAACGCGTTTCAGCTGTCAGGCATTCATCAGGTACAAAGATTGTTTCGTCAAGAAAGCGGTATATATACACAACTAAGCGGGGGGAGGGGGAGAGTGGTGTTGGGCGAGGGGAGAAAGGTATCGGGTGGGAGGAGGGAAGTAAGTGGTGAGGCACTGGTAGCGAGTCAATGCACGGTTTAGGGAATGGAATGGCGAGGAGCGGGGAGTAACATTTGAACAGCTGTTCATTGATATCTTTCGACGCATATATCTCGATGTGTATATATGCCGCTTCCTTGACGAAAAAATCTTTGTACCCGATGATGGCTTGACAGCTGAAACCTTGTACCTTAAAAATTAAGCCTGTGGAAGAAGTGCTGTATATTTTAGTGTTTCATTATGATATCATTCCGCTACGTCTCGCCGGACATAGTTAAGTTCAACTTGATTCTACACATTGGATTTGGTGAAATGGCCATGATCAAAGCTCATTGCGTCCTTTTATTTCTTCGGTTTTTTTTTCAGGAAGAGAATTACTATTCGAAAGGATATTTTTTTCTGAACAAAAGAACCAAACGTGATTTCATCGTTCTTTTTTTTCGAATCTTCCCGGGGCTTTCGGCGGGATTAATATGTTGATGGTTCATAGAGCCATATTATTTTTCATGTTTTTTTTATATAGGAAGTGGATTCCAGAAAGATGTTCCTGAAGAATAAAAACTAAAAGTTAACGAGGTATACTTTTGCGGATTCTTCCTACAACTTTTGGTCACTTCTCTAGGTTTTTTGGATCACGGAGTGGTATAATAGCTCAAGTTTCATTTCACAAGAAGGACGCCAATTAACCTTTTCTTTAAAATAATTCTTAAGAAAGACAAGTTTTTGTGTTTTATTTTATGAGATAAAACTCTCGATATATAATAACATTTTTTTTTACAAAGTCGCGCACCGATTTTGTGGCATTAATATGCTGATGGTTCTTTGAGATGTATTGTTTCTAATGTTGTTTTCTCACGAAGTGGGTTCCAAAAACTACTATTCCCGAAAAAAATAACCAAGTATTATTATGGTATAATTTTATGGATTCCTCCTGCAACTTTCGGTCATATCTCTAGGTTTTTGGACCACGGAGTCGTATTGTAGCCTAAATTTAATTTTTTTTAATGTCTATTAATTTTTTCTTTAAAAGAATCATCATATATATTATTTCTCAAAGGTGTTTTTTTGTCGCAACGCCATAACTCCCATAATTCTTCGCCAAAATTAATTATTCAAACATCGTTTTAAAGCTTATGTTCCCCGCTTTAACGAAAAATAGACAAATGGTTAAAAATTAAAGGTTTTGTTAAAAAATAAAAAAAAAGATCAAAAATCAACAGTGCCATCTGTTGACAATATAATCAACTAATATGTTGGCTATGGTTACGTGCTTAAAAGACTGTAGGAGGCGCCATCTATTTACACATCGTTTAGTAGGATTGTTTACATTCTACATGCAATCAGTGTAACCGTTTACCGTTTACGTTTACGTCATGTATCTTTTACTCAAACACAGATAATATAATTGTCTATGGGAAGAAACAGGTAGAAAAACAGGAAGAAAGAAGGAAGAAACAGGAAGAAACTGCATACTGTGCGAAATATTCGCCAGGTAGAAGAACAGGAAGAAGGATGAAGCAGGAAGAAGCTGCATACTGTGCGAAATATTCGCACGGGTCAGCTAGTTATAAAGAAATATATTTCTCTCAGTTTCTTTTCTTGCGATACAACTCTCGATACAGATATAATAGAATTTTGTTTACAAAGTCGTGCACCGTGTGACAGCGGCATGGGCTTCCGAAGGCACAATATTTACGCGATGTCCATCTGTGTCCCGTCACAACATGAGGAAGCCGCGTTTCGGCTTCCGTGGGGTTCCAAATGGACTTAAGGTAGCCCGAGCGCAATATCATTTTACTTAGAAATCAATTAATTTGGTCTTATTTTAAAGAAAAATATCTCACCTATCCGATGACACAAAAAATTCTACCCCTTACCACATTACTTTCGGAGATATTTGCCAAAAAATACCAGCCCTTTTACATGGGAAATGGTACGTGCATGCACTTTAGAGAGACATTATTTACAAAATGAGGTAATTTTAACACTTAGATGTTGTAAAAAAAAACTAACAGCGTGTAGTTTGTGTGTTTTCTCAACTATATTTGAAAATTAATCATATTGTCACCTCATTAGGTTCTTGGGTATCACAATAAACCTTCCGTTTTGATGGAGTTTCAAACGTACCGCGTGAAAAAAATGAGTCAAGCTATAGACTTATTTAGATATTTTCATTTAATTTCTGACAATTTCTTTCATATAAAACTATATAACTATATTATTGCGCCATTAACAATGCAGTATTTAATTGACATGTCCTACAGCTAGTGAAATGAAAACGTATAATTCGAATATGGTCTTTATTATGTCTAGGGAACTATCTCGCTCGGACTACCTTAACAAGAAAGTGGTTGAAAGCGTTCCAAAAGGCTGGAGAGACGGGGAGGTATGTTGCGTACTGCTACGTGCTTCGGAATCGAGGTCGCCTCCTCACTTCGCTCATTCCCAATAATGGAACTCCAATTCTCCTACCTTTCCACCACACACTCGAATCGACTGCCTTGTCTCGCCGCTGGGGGAGCGCGCGCGCGCGAGACGAGGACGGCGACATGGGAAACGCGAGAGCGGGTGCCATGGAGACGGGCGAGCGGAGGAGTGGGGTGGGGAGGGCAGGAGGAGGGGTAAAGGAGGGGAGGGAGTCACGACGACCGAACGGGCGGCGTGTTGTCTCGTCCGTCAGATGTTCGATCACCCTCACCCATCTACCGATCTCGTACGCGCGCATTCCCTTTCGGAGTGGGCGAAGTGATAGAATTTAGTTACTGCCGTTTATCCACCCCAAGAAAACCATTTCCCCTTTCAGTAATCCTAACTAATATATAAAAATCGAGGGGTATGCAACTCTGAGAAATGGTGTACGCTTGTTGAGAATTGGTCGCGAAATGGACGGAAATGGACAGAAATGGTTAGAAATGGACAGAAATGCATAGAAATGGACAGAAATGGATAGAAATGGCTGAAATGGAGATGCGGTGTACACTTGTTTTAGAAGTTGCGTACCCCTCGATAAAAATGTAATGGTGTCTGTCTCTCTGTTGCTCCACCACGCAAATACTCCTTGACCGATTGTGCTGAAAATTGGCACGTTGATAGAAAATATATCTTATTGTAACTTAGGCTGTATTAAAAAGCCCTCAGGGCCCGTAAAGACCCCCCTGGTGGCCCATGCTAAGCATTGGGTTCGGTGCAGTGGTTTCATTTTTTTCTTTTTAAAAGTACTCTCACTCAATATAGAGGGCTGGGATTATTTTAATCGGATGGCTGAATAAATGCAGTTTCTAATTCTTCCAATCGATTTTCTTTTACGCTTCGTATTTGTCTGAAAATCATATTTTTACCTGAAAATTCTCACATTTTTCTCCGAAATCAACAATAGCATACATCCTTGACAGCCAGGGATTTGATTTGCAAAGGATATTCACACCTGTAGCATTTAAGTTTCACGTTTTCTTGCAGGCTCATGATAACACGTAGGAAGAAAATCTGCATGAGAAGGGCCCAGAGTCCCAAGGGCCCCATGATAGATTGCTTCGGGGGTTAATTGATGAATTCAATGTATATTTACAACTAGTTTTCTCGTCAATGTCTATTCTCTAAGTAGCTCTAATAGGGGCACTGCATGTATATGAGAGAACACTTATGTAGTGAACGATACACATAAAAGAATTAAGTGGACTACACACTCAATAAAAGGTGCAAGAATACTTACGTGAGCGAATAGTGATGGTAATAATGCCTCCGTTGCTACAACAAACACAGCGTTGTTTATTATCGTTTAACACTCATATGTATTGAACGAAGTGGAACCGTATGCCTTTCAATACGATGGAGACCCGGAGAACTGTTTTTTAGACCGATTCCCATATCATAAACTTTATGAGTTATTAATATATGTTTAAAAGTGTTCAAGTGCAGTTAACTTACATTCACCTCAATCATCGAAATGCCTATTCAAGACTCCCACTCGCCGCTGTGTTTCCCATCCTTGGACTTCAGACTATATCCTTCAACATGCCTAATAGAAAAAAGAGTAACCTTTCGAAAAAAATCTTCTAACGCAAGAGGAATGTCTTCTTTCGTATTCTTCAGGCTTTGTGGTTTTCTCATAAAAGAAGTTCAACGTCTTTCACACCCGTCGTTTCGTTGAATTTCATTTTCGTTGAATTTCAACGGGTACCTTACCCTAGTTTTTACTGATAAACGCTTTATTTACTGATTTATAATACCATAAGTTTACCCTTAATCCCGGACTGTTAAAAAAACCACTTTTGCTTCTCTGAAGATCATACACTGCTTCATACAAGGTGTTTTATTCGAAGACCGCTAATATTCCATCTCTTAGGATTATCTTCTACCACATTAACACTTTCCTTTCGCAGTCCCTTCCTATCCTTTCGCTTCCTATCATAAAATGGAAATTCTGTCTGTTTAAATAACATACGCTTTCGATGAACGAGCGAACTCCTGGACGGATTCGAACGGTATTCGGCAGGCGTGTACCTAAGGATCCATTAGGGTTAAGAGGTTGTATCTAAAGACCTAAGTAGGGGATCCAAATTTGGTCCTTTTCAAATCGACTTTTACTACCTAAAATTGTTTGGATTCACGCAAAGTTTTTTTCATTTTTGCTTATTTTTCAATACATGCACTCGTGCTACACCTTGGAATTTTTTTATTAACAGATACATACATACATACATACCCATCACGCCGTTCCCTTCCGGGGTAGGCACAGTCAAAATGTTTCACTCATTAATACATAATTGTACACCTAACTCTGTTTCAATAATTTCCTCCATTCTGACCTATCCTTGCAAACTTCTTCAGCCTCATTTACCCCCATAAACTGTTTCATACACGCCCTCCGGTTTTTAAGACTCCTAATATTCCCCCTCCTAAGAATTTTCTCAACCACATTCAACCACAACTTTCTCGGCCTACCTCTACCTCTCGCACCATTCATTCTACTCTCATATATATCTGTTTCGTTATTCGACTCTCATCCATTCTCTCAACATGGCCAAACCAACGAAGCACACTCCTTTCATATATGTCCATTACTGGAGCTTTTAACCCACATTCATTCATGACCCACTCATTCCTCCCCCTATTCATCCTACTTTTGCCATAAATACTCCTCAGATAACTCATACCCACGGCGTTTAGTCTACTCTTATATACTCTATTTGGTAGTGAAACATGGGTATGTCAGGATAGACATATAAACAGATGATTGAGTGAATTCTGTTATTAATCCCAGGGTTCGGTTTTCGTATTCGTTTTGTTTCCATCTCCAAAAGTGTCAATTTTGGTGCTATTTGAACGATGGAAATTTTTATACACTCGGAAATCGCAGCGTGGACTCTTTAAGACTCTTAAGAAGGAACCTTCATTTTAGAAATGCCCGATAACCTAACTTGGGTTTAACATTTATTATAGCGTAAGACTCCCACTATCGAGTGGTAAGAATTATTACTTGGTCGTTGGTATTTTAATGGCGATACATTGGTTAAAAATGATGAATTTTAACATTGATTCAATGGCAGTGTGATGACATCTCTTAATGCAGGGTGCGGCATTAAAACTTAATTTTTTTCAAAACGCAATAACAACCATTTTATGAATGAGGTTTTTTTTATGTTTTAAATGATTCTGTAGGTATATATCTAAAGTTTTGCGTTACACAGTTTGGAAAATCATATCAGGTATGTGACGCCCCCCCCCCCCCCAATTGTACATACATACACTGAATAAGCCGATTTCTGGCGTTTGTCATGACCTTTACCAGCATAGCAGCGGGTGTCTTGGCAATTTCTGCACCCATTTGTGTCAACTCCCCCCAAAAAACCCCATTTGTGGTTTTCTTTTTGAAATCCAGTGTTTATGTCAACCGTCCAAGGACCCTACAAGACCTGACGGCCAACATCCGGGTAGAAATTGCCAACATACCCGCTGCTATGCTGGTAAGGGTCGTGACAAACGCCAGAAATCGGCTTATTCAGTGTATGTACAATGGGGGGGCGTCACCTACCTGATATGATTTTCAAAACTGTGAAACGCAATACTTTAGATATGTACCTGCAACATCATAAAAAAATATTAAAAAATTCTCACTCATGAAATGTGTTTTATTACGTTTTGAAAAAAGAAAGTTACAATGCCGCACCCTGCATAACTTTTTTATCTCAATTTCTGCCCCAATAATATTGTTCAAAAACTTACATAACATGCACTACATATTGAGATATCTAATATATTTTTTTCAGCTTAGGTCATCGATAACATGAGTATATATCGATATAGATATAGATATATATATATATATATATATATATATATATATATATATATATATATATATATATATATATATATATATACGAGTAAATGGGTGCTTGCTGTTAGCAAGCAAGGGGGGTTTGTACATTATTTTATTCTTTAAGTATCAAAAAATGAATGCATCATCCGTACAAAACCAATGAAACCTCTCAATTCTGCGTGCTACATGCAGGCAAAGACAAATATTATGGAATTATCGAAATCAATTTCATGAGGTTAGGATACCTGACAGTTCTAGTACAAATCACATTATATCTCATCCGGTAATTAACGACATTTCAAAATACTATAGTCAGTGAAATGAAATGAATGTGGATCCACTGCAAGTTCAACATAACTTTATTTGATGGCCTTTCTACGTTAGATATTCCTTTCAGTACAGCATAGGTACTTAATAAGGTCTAACATGAAAACTTTATAATAGAACTCCGATCCGAATAGACAACTTTAATATGCTAATTTTCATGTTCAATTTTTTTTTCAATCTTCTACATGAATTGCACATGCTTTAGAATGAAATCTAAAATATCATGAAGATTGGTTGGTTAAAGTTGGTCATCAAACCTACGGTAGAGGTTAGGAAAAAGTTGAAGAAATTATACCCAGTACTTAGCAGCGATGTATTAATAGCACCTGTACATTTAATTATGCCTATATGGGTGCTTGCAATTTGCAAGCAAGGGTGGGAGGAGTGCTTAACCATGATACTCTTTAAATAAGGAAAAAAAATGAAAGCTCTCAAGTCTGCGGGCTACATGCAAGCAAAGAAAAATATAATTCTCGAAAATGAAATACGCGCCTCATGAGGTATGGATACCAGACAGTTCTTGTACAAACTTATATTGTACGTCATCTGGTCATTAGCGACTTTTCAAAATACTATAATCAGTACACCGAAACGAACGTGGAACCGCTGAAAATTTTTCTCATAACCTCATTTGACGGCATATAAGACGTTCTTCTACTGAGGGTATTTCATTTCGGCACAGCATACTTAATTAGAGCTCACATGAAGAATTTTACTATATATATTGGATCGGAATCGATATTTTTATTATACTAATTTTCATGTTCAATTTTTTTTTCTCTTCCAATCTTCTGCATGGACTGCATATTTTTTTTAATGAAAACGACAATATCATGAAGCTTGGTTGATGGAAATTGGCCATCAAAGGTATGGAAGAGGCCAGGAAAAGTTTGAAGAAATTATACCCAGTATTTAGCAGTGCGAAAAATGGCATAGAGAAGAGTAAATTACATGCATTTAGGATACCTAATATATATATGTAAAGCTATCGATTGCAATATCTCGAAGCCGTATCGACTTTTTTAACTTTTCCGATTTTACCCAATATCAACACATAAATATAACCCTCCCCTGAAACTGGCCCGCCTAGCTTAGTTCCAAACCTGAGTCGACACTCGGCTAGGCGACAATGGAATAAATCCATAGCAACGAAAGTGAAAAAATTTCTAAAATCCCAAATAAAAGTTTTAAAATATCAGTTTTACGGTAGGTAGGAAAGAATCGATTGCAAGAATTAGATTTTACAAACATTTAGCCTCATACCTGTGAAAGAATCAGTCCTGTAACTTAATTATTTCATATTTTAATGAACGAAAGAAAAAAGGTCTACACTTAAATTTTTCGTTTTTCCCGTATAATCCGATGTAAAGATTTCGATTGCAATAAATCGAAGCCTAATCGACTTTTTTAACTTTTTTGATTTTTTTCCCAACTCGACACATGACTCCAACTCTATCCTGAAAGTTTCACCCACCTAGCTCGTTTAGAAATGCCCAGGAATTTTGATGAGTCAGTCAGTCAGTCAGTCAGTCAGTTTTGTAGCTTTATATATATTAATATATATATATATATATATATATATATATATATATATATATATATATATATATATATATATATATATATATATATATATATATATATATATATATACGTTGATGGATTGGAGTCAGCCATGCGGCGATGAACACACGATGTGGATAGGATGGAGGAGATAGACACACAAAAAAAAGAGACGATCACACTTACATAGCTAGCTTTCGGAACTAGTCCGTCTTCAAGGCGTATCACGGAACCGCAGGTTCCGTGATACGCCTTGAAGACGGACTAGTTCCGAAAGCTAGCTATGTAAGTGTGATCGTCTCTTTTTTTTGTGTGTCTATCTCCTCCATCCTATCCACATCGTGTATATATATATATATCGATATAACATCGATAGTATAACATGAGTACTTTGGTAAAAATGACAAACTTCCGCTTTTAGAGCACATGCACTACGTTTACCGATCGATCTTGGATCGACCTGAAAGTTCCAAGCAAGCCGACTCAAATAACCTGGTTTACCAACCCGGACTGAAAATATCCATGGTGACCATTCGAATCTATCTATCGAAGCTGGATTGACAAGGAGTGTAAACACTCTTGTTACAACTCACGGCTTGAATAATAACGATTATATTTTGTTTCCCATTGACACAGCCAAATGAATAGCGTGGAGCGCTACAGACCCGCTGGTTCAGATCGAGCTGGAATCTCAGACTAGCTGAGAAAGCGGGCCGAGGAGTCAGCTCGCTTCTCACAACATTGCAATATGTGTAATCCTTAGCAAAATACACCTGCCCGAGAATGTTTAAGTACTATATGGTGATTGAAATGTCGAATAGATGATTTGCAGGCCAAGAGGCTGCTTGGATCGACGGTCACGTTCAGTCTATATAGGCTGTCGTTTGACATGCTACGCTCCATTTTCCAGTTAAATATAGCAGGACATAAAAATGTAACCGGTTATCAAGGAAGGCGTGCATCTGATTGTTCAAAGCAGCTTCGAGACGGTTGCGTAAGTATAGATAGCTGAGAAAATCAGTTGAATGGGTGGAGCACTCTTGTGATGCATCGAATACGGAGAAGTAAGCGAGGAGATTTCATTTTTTCTCAAGGTCTAATTAGGTAAATAAGAGGCCGGAGTGCGTACCACTCCCTTCACACAACGCTGCTCCCACTTCCGACAAGCAAATCCCTATCGCCTCTCAAATGCAGATCAAACGCTGACAAACTCATCAGCAAACAACCAGTGCGATAACGTGGCATATCCTGCGTTGAACACCACTTCAAAACATCGAAAAATATAAGGATGGCCGCACACAATGCGTCCGATTCACATTTTAGAGCGTTAAATAGAAACATATCTCCAACAGATAATTCAACATTCCCTCCAACGACGTCGGTAGTCACCACAAAAGCAATGCTATAAACATGCAATGGTGTCTGTCTGTATGTTGCTTCATCACGCAAAAACTACCGGACCGATTGAGCTGAAATTTGGCACGTAGATAGAAAATATATCTGATTGTAACTTAGGCTATATTAAAAAGCCCTCAGGGCCCCCAAAGGCCCCCTTTGGTGGCCCATGCTAAGCATTGGGTTCGGTGCAGTGGTTTAATTTTTTGCTTTTTAAAAGTACTCACACTCAATATAGAGGGCTGGGATTATTTTAATCGGATGGCTGAATAAATGCAGTATATATTTCTTTAAGTTGATTTTCTTTTACGCTTCGTATTTGTCTGAAAATCATATTTTTAGCTGAAAAATCTCACATTTTTCCCCGAAATCAACAATAGCATATTTCCTTGACAACCAGAGATTTGGTTTCCAAAGGATATTCAATAAATGCAGTATCTAATTCTTTAAATTGATTTTCCTTTACGCTTCGTATCTGTCTGAAAATAGTATTTTTAGCTGAAAAATCTCACATTTTTCCCCGAAGTCAACAATAGCATATTTCCTTGACAACCAGAGATTTGGTTTCCAAAGGATATTCAATAAATGCAGTATCTAATTCTTTAAATTGATTTTCTTTTACGCTTCGTATTTGCCTGAAAATAGTATTTTTAGCTGAAAAATCTCACATTTTTCCCCGAAATCAACAATAGCATATTTCCTTGACAACCAGAGATTTGGTTTCCAAAGGATATTCACACCTGTAGCATTTAAATATCAGGTTTTTCCTGCAGTCTAATGAGAGCACGTAGATAGAAAATCTGTATGAGAAGGGCCCAGAGTCCCATGAAACCCATGATAGTTTGCTTCGGGGGGTTATCGACAAATTCCTTGCATACGATATTTACTACAAGTGTACTATTCAGCGTCAATGGTCAGCGTGTCTACTACAACGCACACAAAGTATATACAACTTAGGTTATGAACTCCTCAAATGATCATGCCGACAGTGTTCTTTAAGCGTTGTTGTTTTCATATGAAATAAGTTGAGTGTGTTTCAACGGGCATCTTCCGCCAGTATATAAATAAATTCTCTTTATCTCATCTTGAAACCTCCTCAGACAGAATTCCAAAAATGGTGCTATTAAGTTATCAATACAATTACCAATCGATCTCAGATCGATCTGAACTCGGACTGATCTGAAATTGCAAGCGATCCGACTTAGATCCCCTGGTTTACCAACACGGATTGAAAATATCGATATTGACCAATCGAACCTATTAGCTGAGGTACCTATGATCGGGCCAATGTGTAAACAAGTGCGGAGTCGGGAATTTTCAGTCGCATTCCGAGTGATGAAAAATTGCTAAATCGGAGGTTAGAATTGCTCTGAGTCACAATGTCATCAATTTCACATAACTCGCCATTACTGCACTCTAGACATAACTGTTTACAACACGCCTTTACTTTCGTAGACTATTTAATTTCATATAAATACTCCTTCGAGCACAAACTTAAAGGTCAAAGTGATAAACCGATCTTTTTACTACGTCACGAAAACCAGTAATTATACTGAGTTGGGTCGCCATTGCTGTTTGGGCAGGGTAGGATATGATTATTTTTAACGAACTGAATGAAGGTAATCATTATATTCAGGCTTAAAACATTTAAAAATTTACATTAACTGTCTAATTATGATACCTATACATTGAAAAATAGATTTGATAAACGAAGTAAACAGCAGAAGTTTCCATGGACAGCGATGCTACATTCATCAAAATGTGGCCGACTATCACTTCATTTACCAATCAATCTCAGATCGATCTGACCCGTGAGTCATGCGAAACTTCTCGTGATTTATGCGAAATAATTATTTCTAAAAGGTGAGCTAATCAGATCCCGGCTGGCTAGATATTATGACAACCAGACGATAGGTCGTCCATCATCCATAGAACTAGAAGCATTAAAAAATGCGTAAGGAAACCACTGGAAAATTAAAAAATGAACATCAATCATGAACAGGAAACTAACGTAAGAGGGACAGAAAGCAAGGCTGATCATAAAAGTACGAAGGGTACAAACTAGAGGACGCAAAACATTTATTTAATCACTTGGAGAGTTTTATGCAGGCAAATGTGCTCATTAGTAAGGTTATATCAAAGAGAAATTTATAAGGAAATGAGAAGTTCACATTCAGGAGATAATTAGTGAAAGTGACATAAGGAAGCCTTCGAGCATATGCAAAAATATTTGGAAAGCCTTTCCTGGGAAATTAAAAGGCTTTCATTTGCTTCCACTGGGCTCAGACCTGCCTTGGAGAAGCCATTATTTTTACGAAGAATGTCTTTATGAGGCATGTTTGTACTTCAATGAAGCTACTGTCTTGAAGGGTCAATTCCGTTAATGATTAATTTCTAATTATTGGCGGCTGGGAAACATTTGGAACGAATGGTGACTAGTCTATCATTGTTCTAATGAAAATCATTTATTAAATCACTATAATCTTAACAATAAACCTATAGTAATGATAATAATAAACATTGATTTAATACAATCGGACTAATGCTCTTTCTTCTTTGAGTTGGCTTGGATTGATGATGGGAATTTTATCTATGGATTGTTATACGTTGGTTTTTTATCATCCTTCAACACATGCCTTATCTAAGGCTCTTTTTAATGTGGGATGGTGTAATACTTCAAAACTTAAATGATCTTCAAGATATTCGTGTTATGGGAGGATTAGTTCATCATTTGATCCTTACGACTGTATTTTTTGTCAAAAACCACTTTGAAAAATGTAGATTTTCATGGCGGTTTACTTTCTGTAGAATCACCATTTCATTTAAACATTCTTAACTATTTTTTCAGGTCTCAGCCGATGTATTTGGGGTGCGTTTGTAATTTTTGGTTTTATTTTTTTTGGGCCTTGTATCATTTGGCGTCCTTTAGTCGTGTAAAAATTTACAGAGTGAAAGAGAGAAAAAAATTAGATCCGTTCGCTTTTTTAGAAAATTGTCCAGCAGCAGCAGGCAGGGGTTTTGGCAATTAAAATTCAGTGAATCTGAGATAATTTTTATTTACTGATTTGAGTTCTCAATACTCCACGATGTCATTCAGCCCGCGGTTGCGATGCAAAGAATAAGGTATGGAATATTGAACATTGAAAACAGGAAGAGTTATAAAGAGTTTATAATTATATACTTTATTGTATTTATGATTTATAACTTAATGATATATATATATAATATAAATATATAATAACTTAATGATAGCAATGGTCTCCAGAATCGAAGAAGAAAATGTAATGAAAGGTACAACAGATGGAGACTACAGAAATGAGAGCTATGAGGAAAACCTAACGAAAAACAATAAGATGCAGGATAGGAAAAAGATTAGGCAAGACAAGATTAGGTGGACATGAAGGGTTATGAGGACAGGATGTTGCTATTAATTATAATATAAATTATTAATTACAATACTAAATTATTTATCAATAATAGTAATGAAAATGCTAGCAGTTGGAGAATGGGTGATAAAGATAACATATAGAATGAAGAAGAATATAAGATAAAGAAAAAAATCTCGAAAAATCGCAAGTCATTCGTTTCATGCTTCCAGTTTTAAAATTAGAGAAAACGGTGACACCTAGCTGAACATTCACAGTGATTGCGCGTCAAAAAAATAATAATGGTCAATGATGAGTTCATTTGACCTTCACAGTGGTCGCGCGACGACTCAACCGTGGAAGTCAAACGATGGAAATGACAATTCGTTTGACTACCAGTGGACTTTTCGCGTCGCGAATGCACCGCAGACAAATCCCACAACACTAGTCTCTCCGACGTTTTCCCTAGCTATACGGCTTATGGTCTAATTTTCAAACACTCAGCATGACATACGATACGATTCGTTGTGCCATAAAAATTATTCCTTTTATACTCTTAGGCGTATTTCATCTGTAATCTAATTTAAAATGGATTTAAAAACTCCACAATACCCTCAACTCGACCATTGATTGCCCTGAACTGCTCACTCTCTCTCTTCAACTTCAGGATACCAGCTCGATCCACCATACCCTACTCCATCTGCCTACTCCTAGGATATCTCTCGCCAAGCGCTCACCTTTATTTCGCCTCCCATCCCTTCTAAATTCACTCCCCCACACTATCGATCCTTTTAATTTACCATGTAAGTATTTCATTAACCAAGCGATATCCCACCTGTCAACAAATTAAATATTTCCCCTTTCCATGTTGGGCTCTCGTTGTTTATTTTTATGCTGTTATTGTGTTTTTGTCCTCTATCATGTTTTTTGTTATGTGTTTCACTGTAAATTGGCGCTACTGCTATATGTGAACAATTTTTTGAAATATCCAATAAAAATAAATAAACTCCCGTGGGGTGATTATATTAATATGATGTATAATGTGATTTAAAATAATCGACTACCGTTCTCCACCGCGGAAACGGCTATTGACGAGTGTTGCCCTATCAGTCCAGCTCAGGATGCCTATCCTCCCTCCACGTTCTTAGCCTTTTTCCTCTCACCGCGGAGTCCGTTGAGGGATGCGGATCCGCTAAAATTCTATCGATTTTATGCTGCTAAGGCAAATTAGGTTAGCATGCGGGTTAATGCGACGTTCTTTTTTTAAATTATTACTCTGATTCCTCGTCAAATTTAACAGAATTTAATTATTTATTTCCCTCCACTGCACATGAATGATTTAGAATTATTTATTTGGCGTCCAATTCACAAAACTCAAATATGAATGACTTCAACTTGTGTAAATATATATAAATTGACATCAGTTATGAAATATTAAGTCCAGACACAGGACAAAATTATGACACCTTAAGTATGATTGGCAGTGAGAACAATCAGATTTTACCAATTTGGTGGGGCGTCCCCCCAAATACCTTGCATTAAATTCTAATCCAGATCAAATTAGAAAGAATGAGTGGGCAATACAAAATTTGGAAATTGGATATTAAAGTTTAAAAATGAATGGTGGGTATCTGCGATCCTTTGATGATGCTTTCCCGGCGAATCCCAATATGGCTTCCCTTTCCGGGTTGAGTGGTTCAAGATGTCACGGCCAACTCTCAGATGTCACGATGATTCGGTGCACCATACGATGACTGCCAGGCACAAACATTAACATCTTTTTCAGTCTTCAATCCGTAGATTGATTTGCAGCTGCTCTCCATATGAATCGCAGTTCTGCATTACGCTTCATTTCTGCATAGGACTTACAAAGGGCGTCATTAATTATCTGCTTAATGAATTGCAGTCTTTCAGAGGATTGTGTGTCATTTAGCCCCCCAAGAAACATAAAAACTCTATTCGACAAGAGCAGAGACCCGTTGAATCCTAAGAAGGGAAGTGGCATATATGCTTTATAGTGTGGTGACTGCCAATGTGTATATGTGGGTCAAACTACCCGTAACTTTAATGTAAGAGTCAAGGAACACCAGCTAGCCTATTTTAAAAATTGTGAACTTAAGAGCGGTTTTGCGAAACACCTTTTAAACCATGACCACCACAGTGATTTTAATCTTGATATTTTATGTTTTACAACCCATAGACGTGTGCTTGACTCACTTGAGCAGCTGGAAATTTTAAATACATTGCATGGCCCTGACTCGAAGATTTCAAATGAGTATTTGTACCCGTCCTCATCTCCCATCCTTACAGCCGCCTCCCGAATTGCCCTCCCCTCTGCCCCGCTAAACTCCCCGCCAATCACTGCTCCTGACCAACCCGCATCCACACCACCCTAATCACTCACCTCCACCCCCCTCCTACCAAGCATATATATATATTGTTCCGTGATACGCCTTGAAGACGGACTAGTTCCGAAAGCTAGCTATGTAAGTGTGATCGTCTCTTTTTTTGTGTGTCTATCTCCTCCATCCTATCCACATCGTTTGTTCATCGCCGCATGGCTGACTCCAATCCATCAACGTATATATATATATATATATATATATATATATATATATATATATACACACGATGTGGATAGGATGGAGGAGATAGACACACAAAAAAAAAGAGACGATCACACTTACATAGCTAGCTTTCGGAACTAGTCCGTCTTCAAGGCGTATCACGGAACAAATGTCGTGTGCGCTGGTGAGGATAGGGGTAGGAGGGGCGGTAGGTTAGGGGAGTGGGGATGGGGGAAGGGGAAGGGGTTTTTCCCAGCGGTTGACGAACGGTTCTTGAAAAGGGGAAATTTTTACCAGCTCGTGTCTTGGCCGGAGAGAGCGGAAGGGGTCGCAGTGAGGGTGGGGGGGGGGAAGAAGGAAGGGAAGGGGGTAAATGGAAAACAACGGGGAGCGTGCGATTAATGTATTTTATTTAATCCGGGCGCGGCGTACGATTTTAGCAACCAGATTATGGCCAGCTCCTTCTGGCGCACTTCAATTAACGGGGCGTCCGGGGGAAGGGAGATCAATATTGCCACCTCAAAGCACTTGTCAAAGGACAAGCCATGCCTCCGCACATGAGTAGGGACGGGGAAAGTGGAAGATGGGTCTTTACAGGTGCACCGATGGTTATTCATTCTAATATTAAGGGGTGTAATACATTCGCCCACATAAAAACCGGGACATAGTTTACATTGTAACACATAAACTAAGTTGTGGGAGTCGCAAGAGCCGGAGGCCTTGATGTCGAACGGCGTCTCTGTGTTAGGACTCTGAAATGAGGATAGGGGGCGAAACATGTTGCACGTTTTGCACCGTGGTTTGTTGCATCTCTGTGTGGTGGGACGCTGCTCATCTTCTTCTTCATCGTTACGCCTACGTAAGTGCGCTGTTCCTGTCTTTCCTTATCCTATTTAAACCCTCCCATCTTTCTCTTAACTTTCCCTCTTGTTTTTACTCCAGTATCGTGTCTAGGCATATCATCTTAATCTCGTCACCTCCCACCTAATTTTCCTCCCACTCACCATCGTGACTATGAACCAACCATTGGCGCATTGGATTTCCCAAGTCAAATTCAACTCCCGAAAGATATCTATGTGCAATGATCATATTTTCTTTTTAAATTCCTGCCTTTCAATGGGAATAGCCCCCAATGGCCTCACCATTAAAATTCCAATTGACGCCATCCCTCCACAATTGCGCTCTCCAATCTATCAACTGAAGTTTCAAACTTCATTATCATTTACCCGGGTACTCCTGGCCCAGTATACTTCAATGCGAGAATTCCACATTCAGAATTGGCTCTCTTTGATAAAAATTATCACCTGCTCTTTTCCGGAGTATATTACGCACATTAACAATATCATTTTTGTAACGCTGAAAAAACAGGAGTTTCGCCGTAATAAATTATTAAAGAAACTATCCGCCCTATACGTTTCACATTTAGCGAGAGGTATCTCTCTTCCCGCCCAAATACTGCCCCCCACTCCCCCTCCCCGGCCTCTCCTCTCGGAACGGCCAGATCTCGCCACCTTATTCAACCTCCCGGCGCCGCCCAAGGGGCCGCCAACCCCTCCTAAATACAAACCCCCACCACCCCACGGCCACTCCATACCTGACGGAGGGCAAGAGTCAGATGTTCTCAACCTTTCCTCTACTGCACTCACTAAGAATGATGTCTCTGTTTTAAGTAAAGGACTCACTTTCTCACCGACTCCCAAAGTCAATCATATACAATTACTCTCGGATGTCATCAGTTTCTGCAGAAACCTCAAATGGCGGCACTTTTGGAAACAAAACGACGGCCACACTTCAAATTTAAACCCCGCCATCAACAAATTTCGTCCTAAATCCAACTATGAACCTAAACCTTTGGCCAATAATCACCCAATCGAGGTATTCTGCAACCAAATTTTAAATCGTGTGTCAGATCCTCAATTTCTCAATTCCCTCACTCCTGCCCCAAACCTTAACAGAGAGGAATTGTCATCTCTCAGTCGCCTCCGCCGCAATCCCAACATTACCATCAGTAAAGCGGATAAGGGATCAACCGTTGTGGTTCAAGATAGGGAGGATTATGTCGCCGAAGCAATGCGACAACTCTGTGATGTTTCTTCCTATCTCCCACTCACAGAGGATCCAACTGCGGCGTATCAAGCGGAAATACATGACTTCTTAATTTCAACAGGCCCAGATGAAGGACTGTCCAAGTCCGACATCAATATTCTCTCGCCCACTCACTTCAAAACCCCGTATTTCTATCTCCTTCCCAAAATACACAAAGAAGGCGTCCCCGGACGCCCTATCATCTCCAACTGCAATTCCCCAACGGAGCGCATATCGGCCTTCGTGGACTATCACCTGCAGCCTATAGTTGCTAAACTCCCTTCCTTCCTTCGTGATTCCTATCACTTCCTAGACATCCTGAAAGCAGTAAATATTCCCTCCAACAAAAGCGTCATCATGGCTACGGTGGATGTTACTTCATTGTACACCTCGATTCCTCACCATGAAGGTCTAGAGTCCATATCCCATTTCCTTTCGAGAAGAAATCACCCTAGAATTCCCTCCACCAACTTCCTTATCAAGCTAGTTGAATTCATTCTGAAACGCAACGCCTTCACTTTCAATGGGCGTTTCTTTCTTCAAGCCAAGGGAACGGCTATGGGCACAAGAATGGCCCCTTCTTATGCCAATCTCTTCATGGGAAAGCTCGAAAGTGATTTCCTCGCCACCCAGGAATTACAACCGGAGCTCTGGGTTAGATTCATTGATGATATTTTCATCATATGGACCCACGGCGAGGATACCCTAGCGAACTTCCTCAAATCTCTAAATCAGTTCTCATCCATTCGCTTCACATCGGCCACTTCTCCTTCTCAAATCACCTTTCTCGACGTAGACATTTCCATCACAAATAATAACACCTTTGAGACTTCGGTCCATATCAAGCCCTCCAACAAACAACTGTATTTGCATTACAACAGCTGCCATCCCAAACACACTAAGCACTCAATTCCTTATTCGCTGTCGATCCGTGGCCACCGGATTTGCAACTCCAAAGAAAAACTTCACGAATACCTTGATAAGCTTCACAATTCTTTATCCAATAGAAATTATCCCGAGCCACTTCTAAAAAAACGTATTTTACCCTCCTCTGCTAATTTCACCCCACGTAAAAAAGACACCCCCCTGGACGCCCTAAATCTTCACATCACATATTTTCCTGGCGTCCAAAAACTCGAGACCATCCTCAAAGACTTATTCCCAATTTTAGATACTAACAGATCGACAGCCAATCTCCTACCCAAATGCCCCACAGTATGTTTCAGACGTCCACCTAACTTAGCCAATCTTCTTCGCTCCAATTCTTCGCGAGAGGGTACATCGAATGACACTCCCCGTCCCACCACACAGAGATGCAACAAACCACGGTGCAAAACGTGCAACATGTTTCGCCCCCTATCCTCATTTCAGAGTCCTAACACAGAGACGCCGTTCGACATCAAGGCCTCCGGCTCTTGCGACTCCCACAACTTAGTTTATGTGTTACAATGTAAACTATGTCCCGGTTTTTATGTGGGCGAATGTATTACACCCCTTAATATTAGAATGAATAACCATCGGTGCACCTGTAAAGACCCATCTTCCACTTTCCCCGTCCCTACTCATGTGCGGAAGCATGGCTTGTCCTTTGACAAGTGCTTTGAGGTGGCAATATTGATCTCCCTTCCCCCGGACGCCCCGTTAATTGAAGTGCGCCAGAAGGAGCTGGCCATAATCTGGTTGCTAAAATCGTACGCCGCGCCCGGATTAAATAAAATACATTAATCGCACGCTCCCCGTTGTTTTCCATTTACCCCCTTCCCTTCCTTCTTCCCCCCCCCACCCTCACTGCGACCCCTTCCGCTCTCTCCGGCCAAGACACGAGCTGGTAAAAATTTCCCCTTTTCAAGAACCGTTCGTCAACCGCTGGGAAAAACCCCTTCCCCTTCCCCCATCCCCACTCCCCTAACCTACCGCCCCTCCTACCCCTATCCTCACCAGCGCACACGACATTTGTTCCGTGATACGCCTTGAAGACGGACTAGTTCCGAAAGCTAGCTATGTAAGTGTGATCGTCTCTTTTTTTTGTGTGTCTATCTCCTCCATCCTATCCACATCGTGTGTTCATCGCCGCATGGCTGACTCCAATCCATCAACGTATATATATATATATATATATATATATAAGACTTTGTAAACCCGGAAAAAGCACCTGAAGATGACGCTTAAGCGTTGAAACCCGGGTCGTGTGTGTTTTTAAGTATGTGCTTTTGTAAATGTAACCATTAAATCCTCTGAAAGAAAAAATATGGAATACCACAAAGTTACCAAAGAACTTGTATTATTTAATTGCAGTCTTGGTCTTACTCTGCATCTTCTTCCCTTACTGTAGCCTTCCAGTATAGTTTTCACAATTCCCTCATGGCGCAGAATGTGACCGATTAGCTCGCATCTTCTTTTGACGATATTATTCCATAATTTTATTTGTTCTCCGATTCCATAGAGAACCTTGTCATTTCTAACCTTATCGATCCACGGCATTTTCAAAATTTTCCTGAAACACCACATTTCAAACGAGTCAAGCCTTTTCTTTTCTTCTATCCCAATGGTCCATGTTTCGCAGCCATATAGTGCTACGCTCCATATGTAAGTGTTACGGAACCTTATCCTTGTTTTCGGGTTGATTTCTTTGGCAGTCAGCAATTTATATGTATTGTGAAATTCACCCTTTGCTTGTCCAGTTCTACTTAAAATATCCGACCATCCTTAATGATCTTGCTACACAGATAGGTGAGTTCTTCCACTTCTTCTATCCTCTGTCCATTTAATGATACGCCTGCATTGTCTTGCCCATATCTGATACATGCCACAACTGTTGTTTCTCTAATATTCATCCTTGAATTATATCCTTTGTTCCGAGTGTCTTCCATTATTTGTAACTGTTCACTCAACTCTCATTCACTGTCAGCAATGATAGCAATGTCATCCGCAAAGCGCATCATACTAATTCTTTCTCCATGTATTACCACTCCTCTCCATAAGTTAGATCATTAATTTCATTAATGGCATCCTATATGTACATGTTAAATAAAGCAGGTGAAAGATTGCAGCCCCTGTCTAACACATTTACATACTTTTGCTTCTTCTTGTGTTTTTTCATCCTTTATCTCTGCCGTCTCATTTTTATGCAGTTGCCAGATCATTCGTCTATCTTGCGGGTCAATATGACCCTAAGTATTTTGAACATCTTTCTCCAATCCACATTATCGAACGCTTTCTCTATAACTAAAAATCCCAGAAATGTTCTTTTTCCTTTTTCCATCCCCCTTTGTATCACTAGCCTTAGGGCTAGTATTGCTTCTCTTTTGCCCCTCCCTTTTCCGAATCCAAATTGGTCCTCAGTAAGCATATTTTCTATTTTACTCTCCATCCTTTTGTCTATGATTCGGGTAAGCAATTAAGAAGTGCGAGTAAGTAAACTAATTGTACGATACTGTTCACATTTATTTGGTTTACTTTTCTTTGGGATTGGGACAATCTTACTTTTTTTCAAAATCGAGTAGGATTCTTCTTTGCGTATAAATGCTATTAATTGGTTGATATAGTTCTTCCTCTGGTGATCTTCCACCATTTTTTAGTAGTTCAGCAGGAATTCCATCCATTCCTGGGGTCTTCTCATCCTTCAGTTTTTTCAAAGCTTCATCAAACTCTTCTGTCATAATAGGTTCACTCTTCTTCATATGCTAGATCTGCTTTAATAACTGCTTCTACTATTGGTTCTGCATCGTAAAGTGTCTCAATATATCTCTTATACCTCTTTGTTATGTGTGTTTCATCAAAGATTAGCTCGATAGGTTAGCATTTGCGTAACTTACTGCAGTGTCGATGTGTCTTTGGTTGTTAAAATACTTCTTCACCTTTTGATAGCCCCTTCCATATTTCCTTTTATCTTGCAGTCTTCTATTTCTGTGCATCTTTCCACAATGTATTTAGTTTTGGCTTCCTTAGCTTTCCTATGTAGGTTGAAGAGTTCAGCTACCTTGGGAGCACAATTTCAAGTGATAACAGAAGCGCCTCTGCAGTAAATAGATGGATAGCCTTGGAAAAGAAGGCATATGAAATATAAAACTATATATAAAACTATATAAATAAAAAAAACATTCTAGGAAATAGCCATATTAAAGTAGAAACAAGGAAATCTTTTGTGAAAACGTTGCTATGGAGCACACTTTTATATGGCCGTGAAAGCTGGACATTGAGAAAGATGGAAAAGTCGCGTTTGGAAGCTATGGAAATGTGGATATGGAGGAGAATGACAAAAACAAGATGGACTGACAGAAAGAGCAATGAAGAGGTGCTGAGGGAAATAAAAGAAGAAAGAAGACTGATAAAAGAGATGGAGCAAAGGAAGGTTAAATTCATTGGTCATGTTCTTCGACATAATAATTTTTTAGAAAATATAATGGAGGGGAAGATGCTCGGCAACAGAAGCAGAGGAATGCCAAGAAATAAGTTCCTAGATGATGTACGAAGTACGTTGGGATTAAAAACGAATGTTTATTTTGAAGACAGCTGCAGTACACAGGGACACATGTCTGCAGAGACAAGGCTTAGCCTTTAGAAGATGATGTTTAGCTTTCCTATTAATAGCATTTTTCAATATTCAGTGCTTGGTTTGATCTTCTGATTTCTGAGATAAATTCAACAGATTCAGGCTAGATATCGTGGAAGTTCTTCATAATGTAAGAGAAACAATTGCTCTTTTCCACAAAATTGCTTTAATGCGTACAACGCGTTTAATGCTCACAGAGCCATCATCAGGTACAAGACCTGATGATGTACCTGATGTCTTGTACCTGATGATGGCTCTGTGAGCCGAAACGCGTTGTACGCATTCAAACAATTTTGTGGAAAAGTGCAATTTTTTCTCTTACATTATGATTTCTGAGAGTTTTTCAACTTTCTCCTTTCTTCGATCATTTTCAGTATATCTTCTGTAATCCATTCCTTTCTGTTTGATAGTTTATTTTTTCCACTATTGTTTCGACTGTTTCAAGTATGTATTGTTTCATTCTCTCCCATGCATCATAAATATTTTCTGTGTCTTCCTTATGTTTACCCATTTTTTCATTTACTGTCTGTTTTTACAACTAAGAGGTCTCCGTTTGCTGTAGTTTATCAATTTTACATTTTTTCTCTTTCGTGTTCTGCAGTTTTTTAAAAGTTAGAACACATTTTGCCATCACCAAGTCATGATCACCATCTGCATCTGCTCCAAGGTAGCTTTTGCAAACTTTACACTGATTGGTTTCTAAGCCTATTTTTCATCATTTTTCAATCAATTTGAAATATTCTCTTGTCTCCAGGCATTTTCCATGTATTACGTCTTCTAAAATGGTGGCGGAAAAAGGTATTTGCTATATTGAGCCTATTTTCAGGCGGAATTCAATCAATTTGTCACCTCTTTCATTCCTTATTCCATGCCCATAATCACCCCCTACAGTTCCCTCTCTTCCTTCGCCCGCAATTGCATTCATGTCTCTCTAAACAATCAGGTTTTCATCTCCTTTAATATATTTTATCACTCCTTCTATTTCCACATACATTCTTTCTATTTCATCATTTCCGTGACTATTTGTAGGTGCATATCATATTCAATAATAAAACAAAAGTTTCGAATATACCATGAAGCAGCTTAACTTAGCGTCTGTCCCCATAAAAAGTTTCATTATCATTCCCCAAATACGTTCATTTCCATCAAAAGATCCAAACTGTCCCTCAATACGCCTCTCCTTCCACTTCCTATGGTCAAAACCTCCCCCACTCGCATTGTTAGAACATCGTTCTCCAAACTTCTTTTCCTTCCTGAAGCGTGGCTTACATTGTTTTACCCTTCTCAGAGCCTCACTGCACGTGATCAATAATATTTAGGTTTGTTTGTGTTATTGTATTGAAACTATTTTTGTTTGCTGCCCTTACTTAGAAAATATTCAAGATTATTTTGAAGGTTATTTTCAGGTCAAACAACTTCGTCTATCAAAATTACGAATACCAAATATGACACAAAAACTGGGAACAAGTACTAGCAATGAATGCATTACACATCCTTCATTACTAATTCCAAAGGAATCGGATAAATATACAAGGGCTGTTCAAAAAATAACGGGAATTTATGTAAAAAATAGTTTTATAGTACTTATAACTTATTGTTCCTCATATCCTAATAAGTACTCACCTTATCTAAAGATGCACTTATTCCAGGGGTATTTATACTTCGCCATATAGTCCTGGAGTGCTTTTCTGGGTTTTACCTCCCTTTTCCGTGGCGAATTCTCTTCTGTGTTGTGAAGAGCATCAAAACAGCGTCTTTAAAGCACTGATTTTAATATAAAAATGTTTTCCAAAGTCATGCGAAGGTAGGCCAGCTGAGTAGGGAGGCTTAAATCGAACGGTCATTTAATTTTTTCCACAAATTTCACGGTTTTCACTGCGATATCCAATAGAATGAAAAAGTTACAGGGAAACTTGTACCGTGGAGCATAGCCTTAAAGTTCATCAATCACTCCCAAGTTTCACACCCTGAGTTCGCGGCGCATAAAAATCACGCGGGAGGCGCAATGCGATGGCCTTTTGTTTTCCGTGCGTTCGCAATCCGGAACACGTCCTCGCTTAATGGCCGCGTTCGTTCCTTGCCCGTCAGTGGCGGTGACACGTCCCTCCTCCGATCTCGTCGTTGAGACGTGGCGTCATTAATTCGACAATGCCCCATCGGGCGATGATAATGTATCTCGTAAGTGTCCGTCGCCTTAATGTTATCTTCTTGGCGGAGGAAGCGATGCAGAACTGCTACGAGTAGTTGACTCACTGTTGTATTGCTCATCGGCAGTCGTCAATCCAGAGATTGTTTTTCTGCGGATCAGAGATTGTTTTTCTCCAGTCAGCTGGTCATTCGACTCACCCCTTTATTCCCACAGACATCTTCATCTTGATATCGTCCATAGCTTTCATCAGTTATTGCGTTGGTTAGCCAATCACCCAAACGTTTTCAAGCCAGTAATGAATACGTTGCGGGTAGAGCGTGAAATATATTGATGACGATAAATCATAAGAAGACGGACATCATATTATTCTCTGGAATTTTGAAGGAAGGGCGAAATGTAAGGGGCAGTGTACAATAATAAGTCTAAATTAACTGTTGTATTGCTCATCGTTGTTATTTTATAGTTTTTTCATAACAACGACAGAGGCATAGTTAGAACATGCAGGGCTGCATCTTCTCGGGAGAATAATTTGTTGGTTTTCCCGTTGCCTTCCACATCGTAGTGTCCCGACCCGGCGTTCGGGTTAAATATGGGTAGCCGGCAAATAAACCTCACAATTCTCTTTGAAAATCACGTTTATTAGCCATTTATCCAAAGTATTGTGCTGGAGAAATAGTTAGAAATTAATGAGATGAAGATAAATCATGAGAAGACTAAGGTAATAGGATTATCTAGATGGTGAAGACTGGGTTTATTATTAGGAAAGGAGAGCATGAAATTGAGTTAGTGGAATTGTTTACTTACAAAGGTAGAATGTGGAAGAAAAATCGCTTAAGTGGCAGGGACATATATAGGTATATATGTCCGTCTTTAGAGCGCTTGCTTGCGCTTTACGGCATCCAATTTCCAGGCCTCTCTGTTTTCCCAATCTCCTTCTTGCAGGTTGTTCTCCGCCATGGCTTTGGCTATTCCGCTTCTCCATGAGTTAGGTGGCCTTCCTCTCTTTCTCCTTTCATAGGGTTTCCACTCCATGATGGTGCAGTCTTTCTTTGAGCATCCTCTGAACATGTCCGTACCACAGCAGTCGTTTTGCCTTGATTTCGTTCAGAATGGTTGTTGTCATTTTCATAATTTCTCGAATTCTCTCATTTCTTACTCTATCAAGCCTGGATTTTCCGGCTGCCCTTCTGAGGAAGTCCATTTCTGTAGCTAAAAGTTTCTTTTCGTCACTCACATTCATTTGCCATATTTCACTCCCATATGTAAGTATGCTTTTAAATATGGTGTTGTATATGTATCTTTTATTTCTATTTGATATATCTTTGCTCCATAGTATTGAATTTAACATATTAATGGTTGTTCTACCTTTATTAATCCTATCTTTAATCGTTTCTGCGCTCTCTCCACTGCTGTGTATTTTTATGCCTAAATAGTCATATGAATCACAGGCCTCTACTATTTCATTGCTATCTTCTAGCACAATGTCTTCATTTTTTCCTCCAATACACATATACTTAGTTTTGCGCATGTTGATATCCAATCCCCATGCACTATACGCTTCTTTTAGCTTTCTAAACATAAAGTTAATATCATCTCTGTCTTGGGCTAGAATTACCTGGTCATCTGCATAATGTAGTGTATATGGTCTTGTCTCCTACAGGCAAGCCCATGTTTGCGCATTGTCTTTTCCATTGTTTAAGGGCACCGTCGTGATATATTCTGAATAGGCTAGGTGAAAGACAGCATCCTTGTCTTAGCCCTTTATTTGTTTTAAATGGTTTTCCTAGATTGTTTCCCACTTTCACTTGAGCTGTAGATTCTGTATAAAGTTTCTATATTGCCCTTATGATAGATTTATTTATGTTTGTCGCCTCAAGTACCTCCCATAGGTTTTTCAAAGGTACGCTGTCATAAGCTTTTGTGATGTCAATGAATATGAAGTGCACTTCTCGGTCAGTAGCTCTCCTTTTTTCTATTATTTGCGTCAAACAAAAAGCGTTATCTATTGTTGAGCGTCCTGCCCTAAATCCGGATTGTTCTTCGCTTTCAAATTGCCTATACTCTTCATCAATGAGCTGCGTCAATATTCTACCGTATATTCTGCTTAAGGCAGGGACATAAAGTTTCAAATTTCCCCAGCCAATGAACCGTTTTCGAAGAGAAGGAAACTAATAAATCGATGTATAAGTTTATATGTAAAGAAAAGATAGGTGCAAACTCTAATTAGCTACTTGGCGCTGTATGGGTCGGAAACTTGGCCTTTATGGAGAGAGGATGCGAGTGGACAAAAAGATATTTAAGTTAAGGGTTTGGAGACGAAAGGAGCTGGGTAGGTAGAAGGTCCATCTCTGCTTGCGTCAGACACTTTAAAAAAAAATTTCCGAGTAACTCCTGTATTTCAGAGAAATGGCAGTCAGATTATTAATTCTACAATAGACTTCTTTTTAGAAAATGTTTGGAGGAAAGCTGTGGAACCACTGTTTTTGAGATATTTGCCTTAGAAAATGACCAATTTTCGTTATTTTTCCCCACTTTTTCGACGCTATTTCCTCAGTTTCACCGGAGCTCCGTTAGAGGGAAACTGACTAAATTCACGTCAAAAGTATGCCTTTATTTTTCCCATCCAACAAGATTGCGGAGGCCTGCGGAGTAAAACAGAGGTGCTGGGGTAGGACGGTACGAGGACCCTGAATGGGAATATGTTAGAAAAAAACCCTTCCGCCCCCTTTTACCCAACCCACCCCTTCGGGGCGACCCCTGCACTTGTTATTTTCTTTCATAAAAAACCGTAGGGGTCGCCCCAAAATGATTCCAAAAATGACAGAACGGCCGCAGTCGACTTGAAAATAGAGTAAAAAAAACGAATAAGGTGAAAATGACTCCTATCGGCCATCTAGGATGCCAATAATATTCCTCGGTGCAGGGTTCTGTTTTTAATATGTACCCACTATCAAAGCTGAGCATTTGATAGACATTGTACACCCATCAGGATAGCATTATCACCTTATATGCATTACATGGGCAAGAGCTTGTTTTGGATTGGAGAAAAAAATGATCGCAGACTGTGTGCTTCGTGGACAATAGAAACGGTCAACGGCGGCACAGCACTCTTTATTTCGGACTCGTCGTGTCAATTGTCATTTCCCGGAGCACGCGAGCACTGAAAGTGGGTCACGTGGCAAAGGTTTTTACATCGCGCTGCCGACATTGGCTCTCCGACGCGTCGTAATATATCGGAAGAGTATTGGTTCGCATTCAACTGTGCAAAGCGAAGTTTTCAAAGGGAAGCGGGTTTCGAGCGGTCGTCGCTTTGTTACTCGTCAGCCTTTGCTGTGTCATGCAAGTTTCGAAATTGGGCGTTTAAAATTGTCTTACCCTTTCCCAGGCCTATTTGGTGACGATTGTGGGAAAAGTATTATTTTTTCGTGACCTTGCTCTGTCCTGATATCTCAGAGGAGGCTACCTGTAATTCCCGCAGTATATTATTTTAATCTTGAAAAAAAATGTAATTTTTGAAATCATAAAATGTGCTAATGTTTTCGTTTATATTCCCGAGACGTTTAGATGAACGAGCGAGCTGCTTTTCAAACGTTAGAGAGCAGTGTTTCCCAAACCATTTCGAGCCACCGATCCAAAGATTCCACTAACCGGTATCAAACGGGCCCCTAACTATCAACTTTAATACCGTAGACTGCATGTACAAATCATAAGGGTAATAGAACTAACGTTAAATAACTATTATCTAATTAATTTTCATGTATAATGAAATAGATTGATAGTTACTTCATCCCAGAACAAGGTAGTTTTGGCATGATAGTGCTGTGCTCATAATGATGACCATATTTGAATTATGCGTTTTATTTTAAGCCGCTGTAAAAAGCATTTAATTGCATTGATAATGGTGCGATAATATACTTTTATAAAACTGAAATACTAAATAATCAAACAAAAATATCCATTCAAGTCTTCTACTTGATTCATTTTTATCGCGCGGTACGTTTACAACTCCTTCACAATGGAAGGTTATTTTGTGATCCTGAAAGAATTGCCGCGGTGACAATACGATATTTTTTTCAAAAATATTCGAGGAAACATACAAACTATATGCTGACAATTTTTTGACGAGATTTAGGAGTTATAAATTCCTCATTTATTTTGAGTGAGATCTCTCTGGAGAGCTTATACGTAGCGTTTCCCACGTAAAAGGTATTTTTCGTCAAAAATCTCGGAAAGCAGTTCCATAAAGGACTGATATTTTGGTATTTTTGGAAGGTTGAAATTTTATATTTCAAATGGGACCAAATTCATTTATTTCAAGGTGGAATCATATTTCGATCAATCTACCTTAATTCGAAGACTTACGTAACTCCTAACTGCGTGGTAACGCTATTTATTAACCCTTCGAGTGCAGGGGAGCGCTATCGCGGTCCTCCTGTCTCTCGCGAAAAGTGCCAGGAGCCCGATAGTGCTCCTCCTGCAATGTCACTCTTAAGGCCTGTACATACGGCGCCTTAGATTGTGTGGTCTGTGGCGCATATTCTGGCGCCAGATCCGGTATGATTGGACGGCGACATTTATGGTAGCAATATCTTTCGCCTCTGTGTACACACGGTGCCACGAGACGGTGTTGAAACAATTGAACTTAAGTATACGTTCGAAAATGAAATGAAATCACACATGACTCACTGAGAGTATATTTAAATAATTCATCAAAACCAGAAAATCATATCCAAAATCTACTACTCAGCTCCTTTCTAAATATACTTCACCAATGTCATAAACCCAATACGGCAGCTAAAATTTTCTAAACAAAATCACACACTTCTAGTTCTAGAGATCCGACACGACTGCTCGCTGTTTATAGTTGCACTTTCACGACCGGTTTCGTTATTGGTTACTCTTTCAAGAGAATCCGCCAAATTATAAGTATATTTAGACAAATTACAAAGCATATTTAGACATATACTCACTCTTTGGCAGTAATTAATTTGTTCAGGTGGATGAAAATCGCTGGTATTTTGCTTTCTCTCGCGGCTGTTTACTTTTTCAAGTGGTGGTTGCTATGGATGTAGGTAGCGATATGGCAGGGAAAATGGTACACGCTCTATCGCTGGCAACTTTTTGCGATTGCCTTGCATGCCACCAGATGTCTTGCTATATGGGCGTACACACGGTGACGTCTGTCGCCGACAGTATCGTAAGCAATGCCCGGCAACAGAAATCTCTTCGTGTGTACAGGCCTTTAGATGCTGGTATTTCACTGATTGTTCACAGATGACACTTAAATGCAAATTACTTATGAAGCTTAAAGCAAAAATGCTACGGCAATTTTAGCATAGAACCTAGAAAATCGGTTGGCACTCAAAGGGTTAAGATAGTTGTTTCACAATTTCTTCGATACAATTTACTTTTCCAGACGGAAAAGAAAATATTTCAGTACACAAGTTTGGACTCGTTACGCGTCTCTTAACAATCATTCTCTACCAAAACAAAAACTTAAACAAATCCTTAACAACGTCGAAATAAATAAATAAATACAAACCGTAAACTCGTGAAAACAATTTAAACAAAGGAAAATTTTTGATGAATGCAACCAACAAATAAATAATATAATAAAACACGCAAAACGAACATATAAACAACGATTCACTGGAGCGCGGCGTTACACTAAGTTGGGTGAGCTCTGTACGCACACGGTCGTAGTCGTTGCTGTTTTTTCCACTTGGTTGACAAGGAAATAATACCGCATCATCCGAAAAATCAAATTAAGATCGAATAGAGTGAATTGTCGGAAGAATCCGGCAATGCTAGAATCTAAAGGCCTTTGCAAGGTTGTGCTGGATATATTAAGGCTTGTTATTGCTGCGTGTTTTTTTACTCCGTGACTCAATGTCACGTCGCCAAGCGGTGTGCAAAATGTATGCAGAGCGTTGAGTGAGCGGCATGCTGATGCACAGCTGTGTTTTTATGCGCTGATAAACACTGATATGAGTAAGCCCTGTACCATAAAGTAATTATATATAGAGTGGCAAAGCAATGCTAAAAACAGGACGTACATTTTTGAGAGCTTTGGGAAGAATTTATCAGGTGCCACCACCTTATGGGATGAAGAATTTCGGCTTACGGAGAGGGCCCTTTTGGAGGCGCAAGTGGCACTCGGTAATTTTGCATCAACATACAGAGGTGGATTTACCATAGCTCTTATGTGCTTTTTATCGAGTATCAATTGCTTTGTCGTTGCTATGATACATCGGTTAACAGTTGACTCCGTGTTTGGTAATCGCGTGTCTTATCATATTGACGTGAATTCGATTCATTATAGACGATGCTCATTAATGCACCTTAAAATACATGCTTTATTTGGTCTCGACGACTCAATAATATTTGTTTCCGTTGCTATGGGTCGATTAGTACATATCCAGGCACCGAAATCATCATAAGAAAATCATGTGAGTTATGCGACACTAAATGAAGTGGCCGTGTGCCAAAGCTCATTTGTTATGGCTTGTCGTGCAACTTCGATACACCTGTTCTATCGGCCAAAGTATTATTTAAAAACGCATATCCGAATCTCCCTGTCTGTTTTCCACTCTATACTAAATATGTACTTACTCTATGCCTATACGTACCAATGATTACTTCCTGAGGTTTAAAAGCTGAGGTTGTTATTATTTAAATTGGTTAATGGTAACGTTGACAACGCTATTTGGGAATCAAAAGTAGATTTGAAAGAGTGAATTTATGCTAATGAAAGGAGGAATACGGCATCCCTATAATGCGAGGAGTTTTTGGAGGGTGCTATGCATTATTTTTGACTTCTATTGTTATTCCCTCGTCCATTTCCGAGTAGTGAGATGAGTTAGCAAGTGAAATCAGCGTGTAAAACACGCGAAGAGATTGAGAACTTGGACGCCATACTAATGCAGTGCTGTGTGTCTTGATGTGATGTCGTGCTCTTAGCATTTCGTATTCCTTCAAGTGACTTGATTTGAAGGGAAACCTTGATGAACCTCCATTTTGCAACCCTAGCTCCCTCAAAGCCGAGAACGGAGTGTTTCAATGTCGCGAGGAGATACTCAATACCTCCGCAATAAAACAAATTTTTCGAATTTTTTGTGAGGCAGCATTTTTTTTACCCAAAAGAGTGTTTAAATTTCTTTCGTTGTTATTTTTATCATTAATTGAGCTTGAAACTGCTCACTAGACGTTGCGTTTTTGCGGAAAGTGCTGAAACACAGAATTAATAAAATATACGAGGGTTGTTTTTTTTTTAAGTAAGCACCGTTTTGAAATTAAAAAAAACAAGTATACTTTTCGTAACAGTTTTATATTTTGACATGAAAGCCTGTACCATAATCTACTTTCCTGCTTAATTTCCACTAATATTAAGGCACTTATCGCATCGTGAAGCTAGCTTTTGAATCCCATCCTCATTGAAGTCTGCCGCCTGCATTGACAAAACACGGTCGTTTCGACCTCGTCATCGTCGTCGTGGCGCTGACAACCCAGATGCATCTTCAAATTCAAAAAGAGGTGGTAATCACTGGGTGATAGATCGGGACTGTACTGAGGGTGATCAAGTTGTTCCCAGCCAAATGATCCGATGGGTATCTTGAGTTAAAACAGCCGTCTGTGGACGGGCATTGTCATGGAGCAAAACGATGCTCCTCCTTACTCAGCGTTCCACGCCTTTTGTTTTGGATTCTCTCAAATCTCAAACCAATTTCCGTGCCATTTCATGTTCACAATGTTTTTTCCTTAATCTTCACGAGTTTGACGATGAATTTCAGCTACTTTCACGCCTTTAGTTCTAAGAAAACGAATCACAGCGCGTATTTCACAGTCGGTGGGATTCTCAATCAGCGGAGGCATTTTGAATGCTCACTAACAAACGTAAAAACGGTCGAATGTTTCCGTAATGGCGTCCGTGGATTCCTAACTGTATCTGTGGGTACACAACGCACATGCTCGAAATTCTGACCTCAGCACTGTAGTGGCCGAATTACAAAACGGTACTTACTTAAAAAACTCGCCTCGTGTACACAACATTATGTCGTTTTTATAGGTAATTTATGCTGAAAAATCGATTTAGGATAGGAATTATTCCAGGAAATTATTTCATCACCACCGTAAAGGCGGCCACTCATTACGCCATTATGTTTTATGAATCTCTCATTTGAAGGTAATTTGTCAATACAAAATTTAACAGTACAGCCACAGTATTTCGTCTTATTTCACGTGATGGGCCTAAAGGCAGGGATACAATCAACGTGTACGTGTGACGCGAGACGTTAACGGGACAACGGGAGACGAGGAACGCAAGTCAGCGGACACAATCGACGTTAACGCGGCCCGGAGTAACAGTTGACTAACGCAGGCGCAGCTAAGAGAGCATGTGTAAACAACTGCGGAAGTAAATAAGTTGTCTTTGCCAAGAGCTATCTTCAGCAGTTGGATGTATCTGCCGACAGATGGCTCCCATTCCCGGATTCTCAGGACTATTCTGATTGGTTTTCCGTGTACGGGACACGGGAAGAGATGAAAGTTGCCCATCTCCCGCGTACACGTACTCCCCGTACACGTTGATTGTGTCCGTTCGCTATACTTTCCCGTCAGCCATCTTTTCGCGTATTCCCGTTAACGGCACACGTTACACGTACACGTTGGTTGTGTCCCAGCCTCAAGATTCATTTTATAGAAGAAAATCCACTGAAGGTTGACTTAGGCGTATATTTGCCATGTTTTTTTTCAACTCCAACTTGAAAAAATGCGAGTCGTTTTTCTTGTGGAGCGAAAACTATTCAACACATTTTTTAAAACAATAAATTTTTAAAAATAAATGAGCTTTAATGAGAGGAAGGGAGAACAGTACGAAAAAATAGATCCTTTCTGCCACGCTCAAACGTGTCGCCTTTGAGAATAACCAATTGTTTGTGATGTAACCAATTTCCTGAAACAATTGAAGTAAGCCGATTGTTTCAGGAAATCAAATACAAGGGAATTTCCAATCTTTGAATGTACGAATGATATGGTGCGAGGTCACTCGCAAGGGTGCATATACACCATAGATTGAAATTTGCCTTAAAAAAATCATTTTACTTGACGGGGATTCGAACCCAGATCCCTAAATCGCCGGTTTGGTGTGCTAGCCAGGTACGGAAATGGCTAAATTGGTATGAGTGGCTAACACACCTGGCCGGCAATTCGGAGATCCGGGTTCGAATCCCGGTCAAGTCAAATGATTTTTTAATGGCGAAATTCATACCTTGGTAATCTCCTTCATTTTTCGGGATCAACCGCGTATTTTTGTTGTGAGTGACAACAGTTTCGCTGACATTTCTGTGGGCTACTTCAGGTCGAAAAAGAAGCCTACATCTTCGACCTGAAGTAGCTGACAGTGGTGTCAGCGAAACTGTTGTCTCTCACAACAGAAATATGCGGTTGATCCCGAAAAATGAAGGAGATTAACGTAGAGCACCGTTAAAGCCTTCGTTTTCACCTCTTGGTGTAGAATAGAGAACTCGGTTAAAACCGATTTTCTGGGGCCACATCTCAGGTAGTCTCAAGTTGGGTGGGGCCAACCTCGCGGACGGTCCTAATCCCTAACCCTTCCTCGGACGCGGAGACCCTAGAAGGGATACTTATTTCGGGAAAAATGGGCAAAAGACTCCTTTGAAAACATATTCTCGGCACCAAATTGGTTAACACTACGATTCTCATCACTCACCGATGTCAATAACGTAAATTATAAAAGCTATACCCATTTAAAATCACTGCAAACATACTCGCGGTACCAATGTAGCAATGGTAAAGTCGCGTATCTTCGCCTGCGATGAAATGGAAATTCTGAGAGGGATGTGGACAGTGAGGAAATGACTAAATCATACCCGAAACTCATTCGAACTTCCCGCAGCCACCCACATACCGCTGCGATGTTGCCATTTTTCCGGCAGTGGATCACCACGTTTTTAGCTATGTTCGCAAAGTTGTTCATTTCCATCGTTGAACGACGATTAAAAGATGTACTCACTCGTACAATTATCAGGAGTACGATGAAAACATTCATTTGTTGTTATATGACGTAGTTTTAAAAGTTTAAATAATAGTGATCACGGTTAGTTTTGGGGAGGGAGACCCCCGCTGCGTGGGTCGAGGAGAGAGGCCGGCCATGGGTCTCCGCGTCCGAGGAAGGGTTAAGGATTAGGACCGTCCGCGAGGTTGGCCCCACCCAACTTGTGACTGCCTGAGAATTGGCCCCAGAAAATCGGTTTTAACCGAGAACTCTACTCCCTACTATTCTTGATTTTTACTTTCGGAAATACGCAAATTCTCGTCACCTCCTTACCTATCGTAAAATAGTAAAAGTAAAAGAACATAGTGATTGCTACTAGCCCAAGAAGAGTGACCATCTTTCATCAATTTCCTCCATCTTTCCAACCTCCTCCTATTCTTTCATACGTCTTTCGCTTCTCTGACACTCATAGAATGCTTCGTTCTCGCTAGGGATGCCACATCGACATCGATGTATCGGACTAATCGATGTTTTTTTGGCCCAGACATCGAAAATATCGAGTAGTAAAACAATCGCGGTGAAAATTGAGCGAGAGATGAGTACTTTTAGAAACATCGAAAAATCGACTACTCGATGTTTTTTTCAGTCAGAGTGGCATCCCTACTTCACGCTCAAATGTTTCTGCTCTGAATATCCCGTCTTCTTGGACTCTCTTCGACCACATGCACACCTATATCTCGCGTAACTATCAAAAGAATATCAACATCTTCGGTGACGCACTTCCGCTTCCCGTCAGCTTTGGCATCCTTCAAGTGAAATAAGTAGTTTGGAAACGAGAAACACGGAAACATGAAGTTTCCCATCGGTTTTGAGTGATGCAATCATGGTGGGGATAGCCAAAAAAAATTTTTCCATTTTTTTTAAGTAGAAAAAAGTCCGGAGATTCGTGGTCACTGAAATATTTTCGTTACAAAGATCATTGAAAAAATTGTATATGGGACTATCATTGATGGTGACTATTTCATAGTCAACTGATTTTGGTATATGTCCTCAGATGAGTAAAATTCAAAATGAGGGTACTTAATTATGAACTGTATTGATGAGAAGATGTTGTGCTATTTAAAAATTTTGACGTACTACAAGTTATTGTTGCTTGAATATTTTTACCATTTATTTTTTTAAGTATTCTACCGATGAAGGTAGGTTTTGATGCAAGTCAGAGAAACCCCGTCCCGGTTTTCTACACTTTACAGGGGCGTAACTACCTCCAGTATTTCCCTTTTCGACTCAGCGTGCGATATACCCCGCTTCTTCACGTCCATAAAACCTATTCTCTTTCTTCCCCTTCCCCGATTGCCCAACATCCTTCCCTCTATCACATTCTTGAGCCGTCCATCATCACATTACATCTTCCAGCCACCTTCACAGCCTAAACCGGATTTCACTCCGAAGTTTCCTTTCCTCGCCCACCATCTCAAGCACTTCTTCGTTGGTCTTCCTTTCCGTCCACTTCGCCTTCTCCATCCCTCTCCACACCCACATCTCAAACGCTTGCAGCCTATTCTCGTCCTCCTTCGTGAGGGTCCTCGTTTCTGCCCCTTAAAACGCAAAATGCTCCATAAAAAGCTCGTCACAAGCCTCTTCTTCACATCCTTGCCCAAGGTTCCCGTCATCTACTCCCTTCTATTACTTAAACGCCTCCTTAACTAGCGCTATTCTTTTCCGTATGTCTTTGCTACTCACTACCTTTGCTACTATAATTTCACCATTTGTAAACCTTTATTACTTACTAACTTGCAGATCATAGTTAGGCTTGAAATTTCATCTCCAAGGTGAGTGGTTCTAAATCCCTTGTCTTTTGCGTTTCTAGGTGTCGAAGAATACTTTTGCTTGTAATGTTTTGGTAGTGCACTAATCCATTATGTAGATTCTACTGGATCGACTACGTTTGTTGGTGGAGAAGTCGTCTCAAAGTGCAGGACATGAAAAGATCCATAGCATGTCAAAGACCTGAATACTTCAATAATCTATACGCGAGCGTGAATTGTCGCGAATCCAAGGCCATTCCACGACCGTGAACTATTTTGTCAAACGGAATACAATATGAAGTTTCCTAGCCTCTCGGGGCTTCGTGATAGACGACTCCAGTCTATAGACCTCCAAAGGCCGTCAGCACTCGACATATTTGTCATTATCATTAATTTTTCTACTCACAAATTCTGTTTACTCTCTCCATAACGTGGGACCGTTTCATGATCAACATTTAACCCGCCTGTGTCGTGTGCACGCGACGTGGACCGACGAGTCACTCCATGAAGCGGCACATTTTGGGGTTCTTGCCAGGTTGTCAGCCGACCAGAGACCAAGAACACTCTTCTTAAGTCTTTAAAACGGGTTTCATTGCTCAAAGCACAGCTTACACAAATTCTCAATCTCCAACAACTCCCACAATCTCAAACTCACTCCTTTCTGTAATGGCGACTCCCCCAACAATCCCCTCCATCCAAACAAACCCCGTTTCTAGACAACCAGTAATCATCAATAAACCCTTCTACATCTACATCTACGTAATACCCTGCGAGCCACCACGAGGGAGTGGCAGGGGGTGAAGATCACCAAACATGCACAATTGCCATGCAAGTAGGATATATAAGGTAGACATGCTAAAAAATAGGGACACAGTTTATTAGTTACTACAGTAGATTATTAGTTATTACAAGTAATTGCAGTAGTTATTACAATAAAATATTAGTTACTACAGTATAGTACAGGTTAAAATCTACATAATAAGGAAGGGATTATTGGTAGTTATTACATGCATTATGCACTACAGACTATTCTAACTATATTTCACCTACTCTATCCCTTTTGCTACGTTGCCTATTGTTCTCTCTTATGGTACGCGGGAAAAATTACATTTTACATCCATCGGTACGACAATCTATCTCTCTAATCTTGTGAATATGGTCAAACCTAGCATAATACGCAGGGGTTCTTAATATATATCTAACGTCATCTGTGAACAAATCGGTTTCGAATTTACTTAAAAGGTTTAACCTAAATTTTAACCTGTGTTCCGATAGTAATTCCCATCCTAGTTCTTCCATTAAGCTCGTAACACTTATACAATTATCATAACGGCCTTTAACAAACCTAGCAGATCTCCTTTGCACGCGCTCTAATTCTTTTATCATACCTTCCTCGTACGGATCCCATATACTAGCGGCATACTCTAAATGAGGCCTGACAAGTGTAAAATAGCTTCTTTCTCGGACTCTCTCATCGCATTTGCCTAGAACCCTTTTTACGAATCCTAGTCTACGGTTTGCTACACTAGTTATTTCCCTGATGTGTTTCCCCCATGACATGTCTTCAGTGATGGTGACGCCTAAGTATTTAATTGATTCTACATTACATATTTTGTTTTCTTTGATGCAATAATTATTCCGGGGAAAGCCATTCTTTTTCCAAAAATTCATAATCGCGCATTTCTTCAAATTTAATTCTAGTTCCTTCTCCTACTGCAGAGCCTCCTCCATCCCACAACTCAGATGCACCACCCCTTGTGTTCACAACACCTGTCTGCGCATGTCCGATCGACTAAAAACTTTGTACACCAACCATGGGGCATTGATGAAAATGCACCGATTTCCTCCAATGTTCATCCATTTTTCCTTCCCTCTTGTTATTCCTTTCTGTCTTACATCCATTTTGGTATTGGGAAGTAAATTGTCGAAAAATATATGAAATGGTCCTTCCGTGGAAATGAGGTCAATTTTCACAATTCTCACTTTTACGGAGGAACCTGCACTTCGAGTTCCTCGCTATGTTCACCAATCGTCCTCAGATCGATCTGAAAATTCCGAGCATTTAAGGTTTAATTATCAATAAAACTCTAATTGGGCAATTTTTTTTCACTCGGAATGCAACTAAAAATTTCCAACTCTGCTTTCGTTTACATACCGGGGAGATCGTGCTTCGACTGATAGATTCGATTGTTCAGTATCGATACTTTCAGTCAGTGTTGGTTAACCAGGTGATCTGAGTCGCAGCTCAGCACCTTGCGTTTACCATACGGAGCTGATTCAGTCAGATCGATCTCTGATCGATTGGTAAACGTAGTGACTATTTTCTTATGATTAATAAAAATTTGCTGTATTTAGTAAATTTAGGCTTAGTATTGGCTTGTATATTTTTTAAATTTCATGTGAATACTTTTTTGGGTATCATATTAAACGAAAATGCGTTAAACTGAAGCTTTTAACACGCAACGAATACCATTAATTACACTGACTTCAGCCACCATTGCTCTCCTGTAGGATTTGATATCATGATTTTTTAACAAACTGAGCGAAGTGTATAATTATCTTCAGAGTTAAATCATTTATAGCCAGTTGCAGGAACGTAACATATGTATTCCATAAAGTTATGGGACCCAGGAGCCATGGCAACCATTCTATAAGTGATGCAGAAACATTAGATAAGTTAATTGGTTTCATACCTAATGGCATGGAGTTATGAGTTCCATAAGTAGGCAAGATGGCGGATTGGCAATGAACCGCTTGGAGATTAAATTACTTGATAAAAGTGTTGTTTTCAGACAAGTGACCAGTTTGTTTACTCTTACTGACTAATTATAATGTGCATTATCAATTATTCATAGGCTAAAATTTCGTAACTTTTATTCAGCGGTGGAAGATTAGATCAAATATTCGAAGCTAGTAACTATTGGTAAATAAGTTAAGTAACTAATAGATGTGTTCCAGCAACCCGAATATATTTATTAGTTCTATAACTTAATGGATCTCATAACTATTGATTCCATAACTAAATTTTCTTGCAACTGGCCATTAGTATTGTATGTTAAACGCCTAATTTTTAAGTAGTTTACTAAGTTATTTGGTAAACAAGGTAAACAGCAGAATTTTCCCACGGCAACGTTGGCAAATTCATCACAATATGTCGGCTACGTGCTCTGACGAAAACGAAGTGTGTCATTGAAACCCGAATACACGTATTATACTGTCGGTGAACTAAGTTGAAAATATATGTATAAGGTGTCTGAATATGTGGAGTTTGTGTACGAGTTTTGTAACATTTTTTTTCGGACGGAATCTGATCTAAAAAGTTATGTGACGAGATGCCGTCGCACTGCCATTCAGGCAATGTATTTCAGCGTTATATTTCATCATTTTTCAACCAAGATGTCTTCGTTAAATTACCAGTGGCCTAGTAATATTTTTACACTATTCGATAGAAGAAGTCTTGATTTATAATATATATGAAAATCAAACATAGGGCGTGCCTAAAAGAAGATTCCTCCTTGAAACTGATGGATTAGGGCTTCCTGTCTTGGTATAGGTACGATGATATTTTACCCTCATTCGTATTTAATCACATTTTGATTGAATTAATACCCGCGACTGATCCAGAAGGTGGAATTACGCTGAATTACTCCCCTAAAAGTATGTTCTCAAAACGTTTTACATAATAATTACTGTGGATTGTTCTCAGTATTCATTTACTAGTTAGGCACAACCCATAAAATGTTTCCGATAAGGTTTCTAATGAATAAGAAATCATAATCAATACAAATTTCATATTATGATTGGTATTTTAACGAGTGGCTCCTAATAAATTTCATCAAGGAATCACTTCACGCTTTTACTCATGTACTCACAAGACTCATATTCCCTTAACTCAACTATAGTTGGCGTAGAAAAATAAGTATTTTCCAATGCAACATCGATGTGGATATTTTTCACAAATATTTTCACAAATGGGGTATTCGTGAATTTCTCGAGATTATCTGCTCCTGAGCTGACTTTCGCATTTTGATGGACAGCGGAGCACACACTTTTCATTCATCGGCCTTGAACCTATCAGGCTGTCATCTCATTTTTCACGCGGAAGGTCAAAGTACCATCATTTGCCGTCGTTCACGACGCCCTCACTCTTATGCAACAAAAACACCTATTGAAAATCCAGGAAAGGGGTTTGGGCCGCGTGTTCAATGCATTTACCCGCGGGACCCGCGGATCGGGTTGGTGTGGTGGTTAGAGTACTCGCCTACCACACGGGCGGCCAGGGTTCAAATCCCTGCAGAGGAGGATGTTTTTCAGAGGAACCCGATCCCTACTCGAGTGTATTGTGGAGGACCCTTTAAGTACAGTACTCAGTCTGTCGGATGAGACGTTAAGCCGTGGTCCCCTTGGCGCCTTTCGTTGAGAGCAGGCTAATGCCGACGCCGGGTTTCTATCCACCCTTCCTCCCTTACCTGTCCCCTATGGCGCAAATGACCTTAGCCGTCGGTCGCCTCCCCAAAAAAATCCAACGAGGAATTTGGAGGGGTGTATAATTTCCAAAATTACGGCGATTGATCCCACGAGCTTCTCTCAGGGCAGTAGCACTACGAATAACTAGGATCACTATAAAAGTATTACACGAGTAAAAATAGTTTTGCGTCAAAAATACCATTTTAAATACGCCAGATGACTGCAGCAGACATTTGAAAATTGGTTGATCCATTCGGATAAGAGTTTATCGGCAGGAAGAAGCAGCGGGTAAGCTTATTCGGCGGATAATGCTCAAACGACGGTGGATTGACGCTTTTCTAAGGTTTATCCGGTGGATAAGTTATCCGCCGGGTAAAATCGCCTTATCCGGAGATGGATAAACCAATCCTCAATTGTTTGTTATTGGACCTTTAATATATTTGCTTTCAGAAGGCCGTAGAGTATCTTAATAAATTTTTCTCTTCCACTTCGAAGCGATTTCGTGGAGAGCCGTTTCTACGACACAAAAAAATACGTGAGGCGAGTAGGAACTCTTTCTTAAAGAGGATAAAGACGAAAATCATCGATTTTACGCGCTATAAAGTCAAACGTCGCCGAGGAAAACTCAGGGAAATGGCATATTCATTCAATTTAGATGACGTCGCATCAAGTACTCATTTAGATATCGATTCTATGTCCTTCCATAAGACTCGATAATCTCGCATTCACGCGGGAAGATATGCCAATTGCCTCATGAAAGTGCTTCTTGACGAAATCAATACCGAACTCATGAATATAGAGTGATATGAAGTTATTTTAGGGGATATGGAAGCCAAATGCTATTAAATATCACGAAATTATACCTCACTAAGTTTGATTCTCTTGGCTCGATCGCAATGGAAGTTTAGTCTTGGGCACTATTATGTATTCCAGAGGAAAGGAAATTGAACAGTGAGCCCGGAAAACAGGACGCTGAAATACTTTTGAAATACCACAGATCTTTTTCTCAGTGAGTTTAGACATAGGGCATTGAGATATTATAATTGAAGCCATCTATCAGTTTAAAGTAGATTTTATTGTGAGTCGGAAGCACCAAGCACTTCCTCCTTTTCCTATTTTTTCGGTCCAACGCACCTGAATTATGGCTACCATCGTTTGCAGAATGGGTTATGCACACATGAATAATGGAAATATATCATTTTGAAATTAAAGAACATGTATCAAATAATATTACAGTCATAAGAAAACATCCTGTTGACTTTCTTTAGTAAATAACCAAGATTGTATATTTTTCATTGTTGTGATTTAGATTTTTGAATTAAAGCATGGAACTGATAATAAATTGTACACTTTATGTCCCATGTACAAGAAACATTGCTTGGATAACGTCAGGTTTGGCTTGGGTAAAAGATGGAAATATATCTTTTCCCTGAAATCTGATTTTTATCGAAAAAATGCGGTGCAAATGCATTGTATGCTTTATCGCTCAAGAAGAATTTTCACATGGTTGAATCCATTTTCGTCAATTTAAATAGATTTTTATTTTGATTTTAAGATTAAACATTAATTTTCTACTATAATTTGACGCAGAAGTTCAATTTTTAAGTTTAAATTAGTAGGCTAAGAAATAGAATCGGCCTATTAGTTTGTAGCTATTCATTTCTAAGAAATATGATGCGTGAAAGATTTCTCAATTGTATAGACTTCTGTCATTCCTCATCAGTGTGAGCAACTTTCTCTGAGGAAATATTCTTCTGGAAATGTTTATTTTCAATTTTCTTAGAGGAAACATTGAGTTTTCGTCTTGTGTCATAAGTTATGGAATACGTCAAAGAAGCGAGAATTGTTTAAGGAAAGTCGCATCGATTGATAATTAATTACTTTTTTAATTTCCCTGAGCGCTCTTTGTGAACATTCTCGATTGTATGGATATGAGATAATATTGAGTCCATTTTTGTCATGTTTCCGCCATTGATTTTATTCCCCTTCTTGAACAAAATGGCAATATTTTGAAACACTTGGAAAAAATGGCTATTTACTTCCAAGAAGTGTTATCTAAAATAAGATACGTTGATGAAATCTCCTGAAATGTGACTTAATGCATTATGGTTATTTTAAGTTCTGACATTTCTGCATGATCAATGGCTAAGTCCCATTAAGTCCCATGAGGCCGATTGTTTTTCCATCATTTAGGATTTAATACTATTTGAAGTTACATGTTGTAATTAGTTGGAAACGTTAAACGAAATTTAAATTCCCTTTCTACGAATAAATAATATAGAGTTAATTTCCTGGAGATTGTAGGTCATTAATTCATGTTTAAACTGTCACTCTTTTGCCAACGTTTAGCATATTTATTTATGCTTCATCAGGGCTACAATGAAAATTTATATTTGTATTAAACATCAAATAAATACAGTTTACAATTTAGGTATTTAGATTTAAAAAAATATGTTTACATGTGATTTCTGTCATTACCTCAGAGAGAGTTCTTTTTGAATTACTTTTTGTTGATACCTTCGTTGCTACGTATTATTTGTTACAGCAGCCATGAAACTTGATGTCGGCCAAGTTAGCATGACAATTTTACGTCCATAGGTTTTCTTTTACTAAAAGCGTAACTTATTTTTTAGTGGCAAATCTTAATTTTCATGTGAAGGTTAATGCGCATTCTCTTACATCAGCTATCGAATCTTCTTTCATCACGAGCATTTTACTCAGCAGGATTTCTTTTAGCATGATAACAAAGATAGTAGGATTTGAGATTACTAGTAACGGAAAGGGCAAAGTACTTTATAAACAATTAGAAATCTGTGATTATTTGTGCAAGTTTCGGTGTCAAGTAAAGAGTAGTGTTCATCTTTTGAATCCAAGTTTAAAAAATATACCAGTCTCCATTTAACAACTACCTATTTTTATAATATCGAAAAGAAAAGTTTTAACTTGGTGGAAGGACATCATAATGATCAAGATTAAGTTTATAACTTACACTATTCATTTCAAAGTTACCGACCGGTTTCGGATGTCCAGCCATCTTTAGGAGTGAAATCGTTACCTGGTAATAAGAATATAAGTTAATGCGCATTTTCTTGCATCAGCAATTTAATCTTCTTTCAACGAAAGCATTTTACTCGGCAGTATTTCTAACCAGCCTAGAAAGGTGTGGCGTCGTGTGACATGTCTTGAAACCTGAAGATGGCTTAACACTCCAAACCTTTAACTTTAAAACAAACTTTAGCAGTCACAAACTTTATCTTTATCATTACCTTTTTTAAATTATAGTGACTAATACTGGCGCGTTTTCCTTTAGTAAAATCTATAGAGACAAAAGAAAATCTAAGAACTCGATGTGGTAATATTCTGGATTTACCTTTCACGTATTATTTTTTATGCGATCATGAGTATTTCAAAAATTTATCTAAATTTTATTTTCCTACTGTTCTAAGGAAAAATGGAGCACAAATGCTAAGATGTTGACTAGTTTGGCAATATTTCCTCTGCTGCGCAAAATTTTCGCTGACATTCACGCAAAAGACAAACTGTTGGTACCTAACCAGGAGGCGTAGCTCAGGCGATGAGACGCTCTCCTGTTTTTCTTATCCGGGGCCTTGCGTAGGGGTATTTTTAATGAATGTGTGCTTGAATGATGTACCTACTGTAAAAATAACCGCGTTTTATGTCCTATTTCCTCACTAGTCGCGCTATAAATTTTCAATTCGCCTTTGCAAATGAGCTCATTGTGTCTCCGCGACCATTTGAAACAATCGATGTCAGTTGAGTGGCCTCTAAGGGCCATCCTTTTTTTCTACACGCCTAGACGCTTAAATGGCTCCTCTATGACCATCAATCATCTCCTTCAGCTCAGACGCGTGTCGAGCTCGACCTTCAGTAACTTTGAGAATATTTCCCATATGGGCACCCTACATTCGATTTCCCATCACCTTAGTACTAGCTCTAAATAGAATATGTTAACCTTCTCCTTATAATAGTTTGGGCAAAGGATGCGCCTAATGTTAAAGTTCACTGATATTCGAATTACCGAATACCCAGGGCGGCCAATCAAGGTTAGCGATTAAGATCCGAAATCGTCTCTTTAAACTCACTGTGAAATGGATCTGAAATTTTTTTCTGCGGAAAAGGAGCATTAATTTGTATTTATGAGCTCAGTGTTCAATTTTATTTCCGCTGGAATACTTAATATTGCCGAAGACTCCAACTTCCATTTCGATCGAGCAAAAAAAATTAAGCTTAGTGCGGTATGCTGTCGTAATATTTATTGGCAGTTGGCTTCCTTATCCCCTAAAATAACTTCGCATCACTCTTTTATTCGTGAGTTCCTAATTGAGAAGGTGAACGGAGAACTCAAAGAGATAATGAAAGTCCTGGTCGCGAGAATCCTGATCGTAATGGGTGATTTGGATGCAGTGGGAGGGATCTATTCGAAATGAAAGGGGAAAGGAGCAAGAAATGACCACAGTGAGAAGGCATTAAAAAAACTGTATTGGAGAAATGAATTATTGGTGGCAAATACTTGGTTTAACCATCACCCAAGTACGAGGGTCATCCAGAAAATTAGTTCCGTTTTGGTCTGTAGGTCGCTAGGGTTTATTTTTGCCAAATCTGGCAACATTTTACGAAATAAGGGAACCTTCTGAATAGAATTAGATGCGAAGGGCCGCAGTAGCCTTAAAAACGCGGTCACAGCCAGTTGTTGAAATGGAGCCCTCGACGTCGCGTCCCGCCACCTCGGTGCCTGTTCCGTCTAGAGTACCTAGTTGTGCGCGGAGTGATTCAAAAGCTCGTGAATTTTTGGACCGCTACAGAATTGAAGGGGACGCTTTCCTCATGTCCATAGTCACTGGAGATGAAACCTGGGTGCCACACTATACCCCAGAGAACAAAAGGCAATCCATGCAGTGGAAACACACCACCTCACCAAGTGCGAAAAACTTCAAAGTTGTCAAGTCCACCAGGAAGATCATTGCCTCTGTTTTCTGGGACCAAAAAGGAATTCTCCTGATTGATTTTTTTTCCTCGAGGAGAAACAATAAACGCCTCCCGGCATTGTGAGACCCTGAAGAAGCTTCTTCGGGCCATCCAGAACAAGAGAAGAGGAATGTTGACCTCTGGTGTGTGCCTTCTCCACGACAACGCACGGCCTCACGTCGATTGTTCCACTATGGAACTTTTGGATCAGTTCGGTTGGGATGTTCTGACCCATCCACCTCACAGTCCCAACTTAACCCCTTCAGACTTTCATCTGTTCACCAAAATGAAGGAGGGATTAGCCGGAGAACGTTTCACGAGTGACGAGGAAGTGAAAGAAGCAGTCACCAACTGGACCAAGGAGGTGGCGGGAAGCTTCTACGAGGAGGAGATTCCAAAGCTTATTTCTCGGTATACGAAGCGCATTGAGGTCACCGGAGATTATGTGAAAAAATAATACCTATTGTCAAGAACATTTCCTGTAAGTTTTAATTTTTTTCTATAAAAACTCGATTTAAAACAGAAAAACGGAACTTATTTTCTGGATGACCCTCGTATTAGATATGCATAGAAAATACCGAGTGGTACCGAGAGATATCAAATTGATTACATCATTGTAGGGTAGATATTTAAAAAAACAGGTTTCAAGACTAAAAAAGGCTATAAAACTGTCGATGCGATTGAAAAAGTTTCCACTAAAAGAGTAATGGAGTCTCTGAAATATAATGATGAAAGCCATGCTCGGCGTATAAGTACAAGTTTTATCCTCACTTATCTCAGCCTGGGTAAGTACATGCGGAGCCACTTATGTCGAACGGATCTTATCATAAGTAATTGTAACCATTCGTAATTATCTCTCGGCCTTATTCACCACAATTACTGTATCCTCATTCTTTTTGGCTCGACTACATTTTCGAACCTTTTCCTTTCTTCGGTGAAAGTTTTAAAACGGCATTTCTCGAAATTTACATCTGCTTATTACCCTGCAACCCACCACAAGGGTGTTTGGCTGGGGGTGAATTGTCACCAACATGAATTACAGTGAAAAAATTTACTTTCACCGACAAGCACCACACTATCGGTAGACTACAAATGAACTACAGAAAACACTAAAACAATCTATAATGTAACTATGGATACGTGACACAAGAGTCATGCAGGAAACATGCTAAAACATGGTGATGGCACTACTCGTCAGATTTAGAAACATGTATATAAAAATGGGATGTAAACATCTCGTCTTAAAATTTAGAGCTGTTCAAATGCATTTAGCTCACGTCAGTTATCAGTGAAATGCAGAATTATAAGTTTAAAATCACTTTTGACGGTCACAAGTTAGAAGGTGTTTGGCTAAATTACTCTTTTCTTCATGGTGATTTTTTAAATGCACTATAACGTTCTTTGGTTCTGGTCTGGAAACTTCTCGAAGTCTGCCCCACGTAGACCCCCTTCACAGTCGATGCATGAGGGTTCGTAAATACCACTTCTGCACATAGAGTCCACTTTATCTTTGCAATGTACAAACAAGTTTTTTTAGGGTCATGGTTGACTAATATGTATCACTGTATCCACTGACTAATAGTATATAAGGGATTGCTGTTTTCCTTTTTTGTATCACCTGATAACTACGCTCAGCCGTCGAAACCCAGGTCGTGGTGGTGCGTGTTATTCTGTGGTTTGTAAAAGATTTCCTCTCTTTAGTAAATTGGGGTGACCTATCACAAACATGAAATTTAGCGAAGAAATTTACTTTCACCAACAAGCACCACACTATCGGTATGTTGCAAATTCTACAGAAACTACTAAAAAAATCTGCAATGTAACTATGGAAACGTGACACATGAGTCATGCTGGAAACATGCAAAACATGGTGATGGCACTACTCGGCAGATTTAGAAACAGGTATATAAAATGGGAAAACATACAAATTGCCATGTCAAACTTACTACAACTATTATCCCTGAAAATTTTACCACCCGGCTTGTTATAGATCCATTAAAATGTATTCATGGTTTAAATGAATTTCTAATCCTGATCTTTCGTCACAGAGCGATGGCCCAGTTTCCCACAAAGTCTTCATTTTTCCGCTCTAATCCCTCACTTTATAAAATCATCATAATAATATTTTGTTAAAATCATGGTTTGTCTCCACTGTGGTCTAGCATTGTTTGATTTGCCATATTACTTCCATGCTGTATGTTTCCCTGCCAAATAGAGACATGAACGTGAATTCATCCTGACGCTGTGATGTATAGATTTACGTACCATTCTGTGATGTGTCTTCGAATCATCCTATGGCTGGTTACGATCAATTTTTAATAACTTGCTGCTGCAAAGGACACCTCGATGGCAACAAAATATCTCCACGTACTCATAACACATTTTTATCCACGGCTCTGCCTGTTCCACGTCTAATCTAATGATATGTGTGCACTAAATGAATTTTGCTTTATGAAAAAATGTACGGGCACTGAATTTTTTGATGATTTGAACTTAGTCGGAACAGATCAAATCCCTACGCAGGGAATTCCCGTTGAAAAGGCTCTAATATATTAAAAATGGCCTTCTCTATAAGATTTAGCATAAATAGATCATTTGGAGAGAATATGACCATATTTTATGAGCGGAAACGAACATGAAAATAGGAACCACGTGTTTCCAGATCGCTGAGTTGTGTCAAACTGGTCGATGTTGAGGATTTATTCACACTAATTAGAGTTTTTTTTTCATAAATTTTCTCTATATAGAGTGAATAAAAATTTGCCGCTATCCCTCTCACCGAGAGCCTATCTGTAGCTGAAACGCCGATTGTGACCAATCTACAGTTTAGGCAGCAATGAAATGATTTTATAGGAAGTTTACTTCTGGTGTTAAGAAATCCAATTCTAGCCATAAGTAGTCAGGTTAACTATTTTTCTTGGTTGAACCATTATTCTTTATGCGTATGGGAAAGTACGGAACTAACTAACATTAACTTTATCGATTCATCTCACCGGTGTTTCTATGAATAGAAGCTATAAAATTTAACTCTTTGTTAGTCAGGACAGTATTGAAAAGGGGTTGAATATACAGAACTGTAGAACTCAAGAGTGGTGAAATACCTGTAATCCGATGTGAAGAGAATATCTTCTCTTCTCATTAAAAAAAAACGTACTCATAATGTCCGTCCCTTGTTGCGTGACGGCATTTTTTTCTGTCCTTCAATGACATAATAGTCACCCGACATGCTATTCTTTGCAGTTTATTTTTTGAACCCAAGCTACAAGCGATACTTATTGTCACGTATTAACAATTTTTCCTTGCCTCATTTCCTGTGAACTATGACCTTGGAGTATTCTGGCAAAGAGCGTGCGCTGTTTTATGTCCTCTGAAGCCACTGTAGCGGGTTAACCCTTTGAGTGCGGCCTGACGTCATATCACGTCATGGATGTCTTTACGCTGGTGCTGATGACGTGATATCACGTCATAGGTGTCGTGAGTGTTCCAGCTTTCACTAGGGGGCTTAGTGAAAGTTCCCTAGTGAAAGCTGAAACTCTCACGGTACTCTTGACGTGATATCACGTCATCAGCACCAGATTAAAGACAACCATGACGTGATATCACGTCATGCCGCACTGCAAGGGTTAATGGTAGTTAACAATTGAATCCTGCCTTTACAAAATGCGAAATTGGAAATGATGAAGCTTACAAAAGAGAGGCGCAGAATAGCCCAAGCTAAGGAGGCATTCTTGGGAAAAAGACAGCTGCTGTGCTCAAAGAAGATAGGACTGCAAACCAGGAGACAGTATGTGAAAACATTCGCATGGAGAATGGAACTTAATGGATCGGAAGCATGGACCATTGTAAAAGCTGACCAGAAAAGACTAGAAGCCTTCGATACCTGGTGCTGGAGGAGGATGCTGAAGATAGAATGGACGGACAATATAATAATAATAATAATAAATTTTATTTAAAAATGAGAAATATAGGTATAGATAATAGAGAGTGTGTAAGAAATGATGAAGTGTATATAAGAGTAGTAGAGGAAAGGACCATATGGAACACCATACAGAAAAAAAGAACCAGATGCATTGGACGCATCTTGATACACAATGGGTTTGTGAAGAACATGATTGAAGGCAAAATAGAGGGGAAAGCCCCCAGAGGAAGACCCATGAATAAGGTCGTGGACCAAATTAAGAGGAGAGTACATAATAATAATAAATTTGTCTTCTAATAATCTGTCTTTTATTGTGAACGAATTTAGGAATGTACTGTCCTTTCATACCACTAACTCGAATATGACGAACGCAAACATCCTTGTCTTGGGCAGTGAATTATCTACCCAGGCGTGATTCGAACCCGCGACCCTCGGGTTAGCAGGCGAGGACTTTACCCCGCCGCCACAGGGGCCGACGTAGGAAGAGTTACCACGAGGTAAGGGAACTAGCATCAGATAGGGAAGGGTGTAGGACTGCAGTCAACCATTCGAAGGATTGAACGACCAATAATGATGGTATCGAGTGTATCCTTTTACCATTCCGGCACTCGTTAGCGATGCACGCTTGGTAATCAGCCGATGCCTTTCTAAGCTCGCGCAAGGTTACTCAATCGATCTTCTTTTTTTTTGCGAGAGCACTCTGGTGGGTGTTGATTGTGAGGACCTAACGTCATTGAGGGGAGGGAGTCCATACCCCTCCCCTCATTTACCTCCCCTCCACTCAATCCCACTCCCTTTGTCCCTTTCTGAGAATCCCAAATGGCGATTTGCTCTCTGAATTTTTCATTGACGTTAAACAGGTAGGAATACGTGGGCATGCCATTAAGACGGTCAACCCTGTGGAAAAAATTCTTCAAATTTCCCAAGGTGACCAAGTACAGTTTTGAAGATACGCCGTGCGATGTAATAAATACATACATACATACCCATCACGCCGTTCCCTTCCGGTGTAGGCACAGTCAAAATGTTTCACTCATTAATGATGTAATAAATAATGAAAGATATTTGTTTAAAAGGTTCAATTTTTAAAGTATATTTCTGATCAAGCAAAATTTACGCTGTTTTACTTTTGGCATTCGTGAGACGGCGTGCGTAAAGTATGTTGTGCAGGCTCCTTGCATTAGAGAGAATGCCATCTTCGATTCTTATTAACTGTTTTAATTAAAAGTCTGAATATGCCTTCTCGTTCAAATCTGCGCTTGCCCTCTGTAATCAGAACATTTGCCATAAGAGCCCTCGTTAAAATCTTCACATTCAACGCCAAATTAAAGCAATTATTAGCCTGGAAACCCTATTTTATTTTCACCTGTCTCTTAAACTCTCGTCAAATATGCTACATTTAAGTTTCCATGAAATCTGGAATAAGTGACCGTGAGGCCAGACCAACCTTAACTAGGCTTGTTTTGCAAGGGAGACTACTTGTCATGCACATTCACAAACCACCCTACTACGCGTCGCTAGAGCGTGTGCCAACCTTTCCTACCGTTAATCCGCTGTAAAAAACTAAACAGAAGGCATTAAATCGGGGTTTGATGCGTCAAAGACCAAAACTGTGGCTTTTGAGGATGGTGTCCGTTATAATAGCCATGTGATAATAGTTTCCCAGCTAGTTTCTGGTCTGACTGCGCGTCTAGGTTACTACTAGTTTCTTAAACTAACTAGTATGCTATCCTAGTTTTTGGTCTGACCGCGCACTGTTGTCCTGACTGGTTTTGGCCTTAGCCTGGCATTCCTGCGAACGTGCGTGGTTCTGATTTCATCTGGAATGAGGGTTTCATGCCTGGTGTGGAATCACCCCGTGCCACACACCTCATTGGTGGTTGGCACGGTATTTCGTAGATGTAGGTGTAAATGGTGAAACAATTGAAATATTAATCGAACTTGCGCACCATGGCCGAATACCTGCGAGAAATAAAATAATAGATGAGTGCGTAATGAGCTTTTCGAATGTAGGACAGAATGCTGTTGGTAGTGAATGAGGATTATCAAGTAATAAATGCCTTTAAGTTATGAAATAACGAGGAAGGAATGCTTCGATGATGGGCAATTATGAATGGAGAGAGTTTCTTTAACTTGTCATTGATGATAAATATAGACGGGAGTCGAAGAAGGAAAGAGGATAATTATAGAGCAGGAAATGTTGTGACATGGAATAACTATACCGAGAAATTCATGGGTGAATATGATGGAGGATACTCTGAAGAAAGGAAAATACTGAGTCTGAAGAACGAGAGAGCGTGCCTGAAGCAGAGCGTCAGTGTGAGTTAAGTATTGACGTGTGGAAGGGAAATAATTGGAGCACGCTGCAAGTATGTAGGACCCTCACGAAGTAGGTCTCGTTTCAGGTATAGATCAAATGAAGCGGAGAGCAGCCAGATTTGTGAAAAATCGTTGCAATAAGCGTGGTAGTGTTACTGAATTGTTGAGGGATTTAGGATGGGAACTTCTATCTGATCGAAGGGAGTAATATAAATTAAATTTGTTACTAAAGTTTGGTGTAGACTATTTTTTGCTGTACGTTCAACATATTCTGCCAGAGCCAAACTATTATGATAGAAATGATCACAGACATAAAATCAAGGAAATAGAATGTAGAATCAATAGATTTAAAATGTCATTTACCACATAAAATAAGGGACCATAATATTTGTGTTTTGTCAGTTCTGGGTAACTTTGACCCTGGCTAGGTAAAATAGGTTTTTGCATTTGTGCTAAATATCTTAACATCATTGATAGCTACTAACCTCGCTTGCAATTTCCGACATGATTTAGTTCCTTGTGGTACTATTTTTCTGTCGCAGTAATTATAACCAGTAGTCGGATCTTAAGTAGTGTACTGCATGGTAGCATGTTCCTTTACGTACCGCTATCCTAGTTTATGGTCTGACCGCGTATTATCATCCTGACTATTTTTGGCCTGCGACTAGCATTGTGGAAGATAGTGCGCGGTTCGGATATCAGCTGGGATGAGGGCTTCATGCCTGGTGTGGAATCACCTCGTGCCACACACCCTAGTGGTGACTTGCACGGTATTTCGTAGATGTAGATGAATATGGAAAGCACTATTATAACAAGGTAGGTCTCCTAGGCCTTAAACTAATTAATTAGCACTCGACACTGGTCCATCCCCGATAGGGAACGAGGTACATGTGCGCTTGCAAAAATACAAAATGACAAGGACAAACAGTGTTATAGTGGTCACGGCGGAAATAACACGTGCCTTGAAAATGGGAAACAAGTCGTTTTCCGAAACGTCGGCGGGTTATGAAAACATAACCCGGTGCGAAGTCCGAGAAAGATATTTAAATATTTAAATACAAAATGCTTTTGTGACATGAGAGTACAGAACGCTAATCTTACAATATAATCTTTTAGGGTCCTTCAGAGTTCTTTTGGGCGAGTATCGATATATGAATGGTTCATCCAACCGATACGGATTTATTTTTAGGAATGAAATATAAGGTAACTAATCAAATCCATCGGCGCGGAAACCACGGAAATGAAGTAATAAATACAGTGTAGAATACTGCTTCAGTCTGAGAGTACACAGAATTTATCTGGAAAAAAATAGTTGGGCTCGGAATGAAGAGAGCGAACGTATGTTGTTTTGTCACGTATATTTGTGTCAGACCGAACATGACATGCAGTGTAGAAAGGAGGGCTGGAACAACAAAAGGTAATAATAATAATAATTCTTTATTCCATTCATATGTGTGTACATTTGGTTATTTATACAAAGTATAGGAACATAGGTACCCCAGAGGAACTACCTGATTTGGGGTTACCATCATCTGAATGTTTTTGTGGCAGAGCTGGTGCTGATCCGTTATCAAACACATTTTCTCACAAATTTTCTAGTGCTTCTATACCTTATTGTGCATTCATATAAAACAAATGAAAAATGAAAAATTCAAGTTATTACGCGTTCATTATACCTTGAGTTTTTACAATAACTTGAGCAATAATAATCATTTACACAGTTCAACGAAAACTTATATTTAGGAAACAAAAAATGCATATACAACATATAATAGATGAATTAAGTTGACAGTAAACAATCTCAAATCAAACACAACCCCAATTTTAGTAATTAAAATTCCTAATACATTTTTATACAATCTTTTGAAACAAAGACTCTACTTCCTCGTGACACATTAACCATTTTTTAACAGCTGAGGCAAATCCCGATTCTATGTTTTTGATTGCCACATCCTTTGGCAGAGTACGAAAAAGTTTTGGCCCCAGATATAGATACGAATGACGAAAAATTTCGTTCTTTGGCCTAGGTATTTTAAAGCCTGTCTCAAGTCTAATGATATATTTTTTTGGTTTGGCCACAGGTCATAGACTAATTTCATTATACATAGAGAGATTAGGTAGGCAACCGCTGGATACCAAGGGCTACACGCTAGGCTTAATTTGCTTGAGAAATTCACAACTGGTGTATTTCAGAGCGACACAGAGAATATTATCATATCCCCCCCCATTTATATCTCTAGGTCTGACAGAAGCAATGAAATAAGAGAGATACATTGTTGAACAGATAGGTACAAAAACTCGTTATTTCCGCGCACAATAAGCGACCACAATAAAAACTGAGCTGGTACTAAATCACTCTCATAATACACGTCACTATTTTACCACCCAAAGCCTTATCCCTTACATCTTTTCGCGACTGATGTCCTAACACCCTCTGCCACGCGCCCATGCGGTGGCTCATCGGGTAGTATGTAGGTGTATTTACCTAAATATTACACATTTGAGTTGATTATCGTTCCGTGGAAGCATTCTATTCGTTACTCTTCACCCGAAAAAGATTTTTTCCAGTTTTGTGATTAGTTCGAGATGACGCTTGGTGATCTTTGGTAGCCGGCTATTTTTAGCATCCGTCTTGCGTGACTACGTAAGCCAGCGTACGACACAGGCGTTATAATTCACGTTTGATAGAGATCAATGTTCAATTTGTGATTTATATCAATACCAGCAGGTCTTACCTCGTCGAGTACTTCCTTATATCAATGTTTCGATGCTCACTTAAGAGGAAATTCATTTATAAATAGCTTAAGGTGACGTCTATGTGTTACTATTAGTCGTAAAAACATGAGGAATAATGGAATTATTTTTTTTCCTCATTAATAGTTTGAGTTATTCATGCTGCAATTACCGGCACAGAGAGGTATTCAGTTGTCCAGCAAAATTTAAAGTTAATCGGACCTTTGCTCTCAGAAAGAGCTGATAAATTTGATCTCAGAAGGCTTTAGTGTCTTAGTAAATTTGTTTTTTTTCCAGTTGGAAGCGATTCCATGAAGATCCGTTTATCCGACGAAAAAAATGCGCAATACAAGTAAGAAGTCTTTCTAGAAGAGGAACAGGTCGAAAATCATCGATTTTATGCTCAATTAAGTCAACGTCGTCGAGGAAATTCATGGAAATGGCTTGTTCGTTCGATTTAGAAGATAAAAAGAGGTATTCAGCTGTCCAGTAACATTACCCATCGCAAACGATTTTACCGAGGATTATTTTTTGCGGGGGTACTTAATCGACTAGGAACTTGACAAATAAACAATTGATTTAATCATGGTTTAAAATGACAAGCATGCTCACCTTTGCCTATTTAATGTAATTGAAGCAAGGTAGTAATTGTGGAGACCGCATTCGAGGTTTAAAATTTAAGCAGTTGTAAGAAGCATGACGGAAATGTTGTAATGCTCTTGACGCGAAATGTTTGATTTATCACTGAGCTTTTAATTGATTAATGGCCAGTTGCAGGAACGACGCATATGTATTCTATAAAGTTATGGGACTCACGAGCCATGGCAGCCATTCAATGAGTGATGCAGAAACATTCGATAAGTCAATTGGTTTCATAACTAATGGCATGGAGTTATGAGTTCCATAAGTAGGCAAGATGGCGGATGCGCAATGAACCGCTTGGAGACTTAATTAATTGGTGAAATAGTTGTATTGAGACAAATGACCAGTGTGTTTACTCTTACTGACTAATAATTATGTGCATTAGCAATTACTTATAGGCTAAACTTTCATGAATTTTATCCGGCGGTAGAAGAATAGATAAAATGTTCGAAGCAATTAACCATAAATATATATTATGGATTGTTATCTCGTCGCCAAAAACTGTTGTCTAGAATTCCGTAAACAAACAAGTTTTTGAAATTTGGTGCCACCTAGTGATGAAAGACGGAAGTTCAAATTTAAATACAGTCGATAGTTTGTAAATAAACAAGTCTTACTGATTTTACTTACGAGTAATCATAATGCAGTGGATAAAAAATGTAGCACTGCACGCGGGACGTAATTGCACCCTTTTTAAATATCGTCCGGTCTACAAATATACTTAATTCCTCTCCAAAGTTTAATTAAATAAATGCACAATTAACTTCTTAGTGCTTAGGGAATATACGGAAATTTAATAATAATGCGAGGTGAAGAGGTGGAATGAATTAGTAGACGGATACAAGATTTCAAAACCAAGAACCGAAAATATCATCTGTGGATAAGGGATTGCGCCATTAGCTATCAATTTAGCCTTCGCTGTAAGTCACTTCATACTCTAAAGTCTGGGAGTTCATTTTTATTAAATCCCATGTTCAATCCAACAATCCTAATATGATCCAGGGTCATGCGGTATCTTCATGAGTATTCTCAATGGCCATCATTGCAGTGTAGGTAAAAAGGAATGCACTTACCGCCGCCTTGACCAGATTCAATCCAAGTCTCCTATTTAAGGACCCCACAGACGCATACCCTGTTTTGCAGCCTGGTACGAAGCAAGTTTTGTTTAAACAATGCATTCTAAATTCTTTATTTAAGCCGAACGGGCTTAATGCATTCAAATTAGAAGCGCACCTATCGTTTTCATACTGAATACCACGGTAGTCGGTATGACGTCCAACCCGACGAAGATGCTCCCGTACCGAACGGTTCGAAGTTACAGAATGACACCCAAGAACAGTCTATGAGAACAAACGAAGTGGAAATAGTCAACGTTATAATATATATTATCAGAAATATAATTTATCTTAATTAAATTGAATATTTAATCACTACATATGGTTACAAACCTACTCGCAGTCATCCTCACGAACTCGTTGATGATATGAATACGAGGGTAGGCTGAAAAGTAATCCACGCATGCTTGTAGAACGCGGACGAAATGAGCTACAGAAGCGCGCCTGGTGGCATTCGTAAGTCACATTCCTCCTTTACACGCATGCGCAGTTTGAAGTCCTTGCGTTTATCCAGTGCATTTTGAGCAGCGTTAATATGGAGACGTGTTCTAGTGCTATGTCAACGAGAGTTAAACAGCGTGCTGTTATCGAATTTTGAACTGCTGTTAAAGTGACTCCTACTGTAATTCATTGTCGTTTAAAGAAATTTTATGGTGACGATGCTGTCGATAGGTCGGTCAATCGATGGGTAACAAAATTTCGTGTTTGCGAGCCTGGTAAAACTAAAAAAAAATCAAAACACAACCATCCGCAAAAAAAATTCTTTTGACTGTGTTTTGGGATGGTCACCGAGTTTATGTGACCGATTATCTGGATCGAGGCGCAATGGTACATCTACGTAATACCCTGCGAGCCACCACGAGGGCGTGTGGCAGGGGGTGAAGATCACCAAACATGCACTATTGCCATGCAACTAGAATTTTTAAGGGAAATGAAGGAAAGGAAGGGAAATTTTAATTTCATCTCAGAACATAGAGACTCTAAAACACCTCCGACGTCGAGTTTGTCGTGTAAGAGGCAGCCTGTAGCCAATAATCTTGCAACATGACAACGCTCGTCCACACACCTCGCGCGCAACTGAAGAGGCAATGAGAAAGCTGAAGTTTGAACCGATTCCACACCCTCCTCATTCTCCCGATCTTGCGCCTTGCGATTTTTATTTTTTTCCTCCACTCAAGAGAGACCTCAAGGGTAATCATTACACCTCGGACGATGAGGTGAAAGCACCTATCAAATCGTGGATTAGAGAATAGTCGGAAGAATTTTTCAGTGACGGAATGAAAAAACTTGTTACACGTTGGGAGAAATTTGCTAGTCTTAACGGTGACTATGTTGAAAAATAAATTAATGATTTTGAAGCTTAAGAATTGTAATTTAATTTGCTTTTCGCCCAGTTTCGCTATTTCTTTTCCTTCGCGTTCTACCAAGCATGTGTGCATTACTTTTCAGCCTACTAAATTCAACAGATTCAGGCGAGATATTGTGGAAGTTCTTCATAATGTAAGAGAAACAATTGCACTTTTCCACAAAATTGTTTTAATGCGTACTACAAAGGTTTTCGGCTCACAGAGCCATCATCAGGTACAAGTCTTGTACCTGATGATGGCTCTGTGAGCCGAAACGCGTTGTACGCATTAAAACAATTTTGTGGAAAAGTGCAATTGTTTCTCTTACATTATTTCAGCCTACCCTCGTAGGTATGTGGATAATAAAACCGGAACAATATTTCCTTCAAAAATTTTTCATCCTCAAATATCCGGTAGCCATATCTCGGTTCTTTCTCATAATCGTCCATCCAAATGCTACTTCGTTGCCGCAAAGTACCCCAGAGTCATGGCTAAATTTCCCTTAATAAAGGAATTTTCCGCCAATTTCCCTTCAATTTACAAACAAAATACGCACGAATACGCAAGAAACATAAGGGGGACGGACCCGTAATTAAATATGACCCATCATTAACAACTGGTGCGCCATCTGGTTGGCATAATTATTTATAGGTCGTAATCAAAGACATAATCGACTACTGTGTGTAGGCGGGGCAACACTCTCCCACGTGATCAATTGATCGTCAATTATTGTCGCCATGGCGCCAAAACAAAAGAGGTCCTGAATTCGCCGCGTGGAATGGAGTGAGGGAGGAAAAAGGAGGGAAGGGGAGGTGTTTGGTTGGGTGTTGAGGAGGAGAAGTTGGCGCAGAAATGACAGGCTTACGCCAAAAGAAAAAAGCTCGACTGTTTTCCTCGCGCTCGCGACACAGTTTTTTCCACACAAGTCTTTCGTGAGCCGCTCTCGGCGCGGAATGGGGGTCAGGGAATCATCGATTCAAGTGCCTCTCTTCCTGCGCGTCACTCCCGGTAAGTGTTAAGCCTTTCACCCTGTCGTGTGCGCCCCTCGATCGTGTTATTTTTTTGCCGCGAACTGTTTGTCTGTGCTATGGCTCCGAGCATGCGGACAACATGGGGTGAGTGCGCTGCCTTTGCAACGTCTTGGCCGTGGATATGCATTATGGATTCAAATGTTTGGCCCCCACTGCATCTGCTGTTTCCTCTGATTTCTGCCGAACAGTTTTCTTTAATATCGTTAGCAAACTAGGCTGATTGAGGCGCCGATGTCATCAACGTATGATTATGGTACTGCCTGTCCTCTATTCGTTACAAAGCATACGCACTCTAGGGAGCGCACTTGAAAATAGTTCGGAAGCAAAATTCGTTTTCGTTCGACGTCCTATCTTTCGATTTCGGCTGAGATTTTGTTCAATTATATCCAACACTCCTGGTTAACATTATGACGATTGTTCATGTCGGCCGACAACGCTAAAGTATCGTACGATTACTTCTCGGAGTCAACCTCGATGTTTTTACATCTATATATACTTTCTACCCTGCAAGCCACTGCAAGGGTGTTTGGCTGGGGGTGACCTAAGAATAAAACGTAATCTTCGAAAAATTTGTGGTATTCCATCACAACAATTTATTTAAGTGCACTTTTTTTCTTACGTGCACAACTTTTACAAACCACAGAAAAACACACACCACCACGACCCGGGTTTCGACGGCTGAGCGTAGTCATCAAGTGATACAAAAATGTACTGTAATCCCTTATATACTATCAGTCATCGGTAAGACGGGGGGAGGGGGAAGGATGGTGGGGTGAGGAGGGAGACGGGAATGGTCAACAAAAGAGGAAAGGATATGGGAATTGGCGCGGGCAGCAAGCATTCATTTAAAAGATTAACATCCGAGTCAACATTTCGTTTTAAAATTTAGAGCTGTTCAAATGCATTTAGTTCACGTCGGTTATCAGTAAAATGCAGTATAATAAGTTTAAAATCACTTTTGATGGTCGCAAGTTAGAAGGTGTTTGGCTAAATTACTCTTTTCTTCATGGTGATTTTTTAAATGTACTATAACGTTCTTTGGTTCTGGTCTGGAAACTTCTCGAAGTCTGCCCCACGTAGACCCCTTCACAGTCGATGTATGAGGGTTCGTAAATACCACTTCTGCACATAGAGTCCACTTTATCTTTACAATGTACAAACGAGTTTTTTAGGGTCATGGTTGACTTATATGTATCACTGTATCCACTGACTGATAGTATATAAGGGATTGCTGTTTTCCTTTTTTGTATCACCTGATGACTACGCTCAGCCGTCGAAACCCGGGTCGTGGTGGTGTGTGTTATTCTGTGGTTTGTAAAAGATTTCCTCACTTTAATAAATTGGGGGTGACCTATCACAAACATGAAATTTAGCGAAGAAATTTACTTTCACCGACAAGCACCACACCATCGGTATGTTACAAATTCTACAGAAACTACCCAAATAATTTATAATGACATGCAAATGCGTCGAATAAATAGGTTGTCTGTACCTAAGTATTTTAACCTCCATGGCAAGAGGTCTTTAGCACATGTAGTCCCAGGGTTGTTACACAAGTGACCTATGTCAATGCATGATATTAGTAGCATATCTGTTCTTTAAAAAATCACTAAAATTGTGGCTCATAGGCTAACATTGTTAAGCTCTTAATTGTACAAAACGCTACACAGCAAAACAAATATTTTTTAACTAAAGTTACCTGCTGACAAGCCGCTTTGGCGTAGCAGGACCTCAGCGGCACTATTATTTATTTTTTTTCTTTACATTATGGATAGAAAATAATTTTCCTTGTGATTGCACCAAAACATTTTAAACGTGGAACCTGCTGATAAGCATCAGCTTAGCAGGACCATGCTGGATAAAATCAACCATAATGACTAGAAAAAAAAGTATACTTGTAACTGTGTAAGTTGTAATATTTTTTGTAACCCATCCAAAGGGAAACTACAGCATGTAAGCTATTTGTAAAATAAAGTTATTATTATTATTTTAAAAAAAATGTAACTATGGAAACGTGACACATGAGTATTGCAGGAAACATGCAAAAAATTGTGTTGGCACTACTCGGCAGATTTAGAAACATGTATTCGGGGGCATATGAATTAATCAGCTACACTTACATCTACATCTACCTCATACCCTGCAAGCCACCCAAAGGGTGTGTGGCAGGGGATGTTTCCACACCCGGCATGCATGAATTATACGGAAGAACACCGAAACTGCATTGAAACCGGTACACCGCGGTGTACCACACATGCAACGCGCCCATCAAAATCTACTAATCAAGAAGCATTCTATCATCAATCATTCCAACATGCAAGGGGTACAAGGACTACTTCTACAGATTCAAAATATCATGCATAAATAAGAACGTCGATATTTACATCATGCATAAACAAGGACGTAGAAACTATAAAGAAAAAGATCTACAGTCTAGCTAATGTCACTATTTGCACTATTCATGACGACGATCGCAGCTGTTATGGTCCCGAATGGTACACGGAAACAAATGGCATTTTATACCTATCGGTTCTACAAACATGTCAACCGACCTACTTCGAAGTTTCAATGCAGCCATTATGGTCTAATTATATCTTCATATCGCTGTGAAGTACTTGGTAAGATACTCTGACTTCATCCGGTACGCATAAATTCCAATACTACTGCATGTTAAGTATCGGGCGTTCAAAATGGGTGCAGACTTTTTTATGTTCCAGGCTCGATATAATCGATCAGGGACACTGAGTGATTATTCAGCGTTAAATAAAATTTTGTATCTCCGGACTCCTCTTTAACTCTCCGGACTCTCTCTCGCTGTGGAACATGAAGCACGAAAATCATATATTCTTTTCAATTCCTGTTGAGGGCCGAGCAAAAAAAAGGCAATATGGGCTGCCTGACACCGGTTCGGACCTGTCTCGCCAACCAATGCCTCTCGGTTGAATAATACGTCCTCGGAAGCAAAATCCATAGCCAACCGCAGGTCCTAGAGTGACCCTCCTTGGAGGAATCGGCCGGTAAGGAAATATTGATCGTAATTTTTTCTTCCGCAGTCTTCTCAACTATGGCTATGGGTCGATCCGGGACACTTTTTTTTCATTGACACCTGTCCTATTTTGAATATCCGAGCGAGGCACCTCGCGTTGCCCGGCGAAATTTCGTGGAGCAAGCATGGTATCAGAGACGATGCAGAATAGTTCACAATAGAGTAGAATAATCATTTATTTTACTCTCTGACAGGTCCCTTAGAGCAAGGATACAATATAATAATATAATATAATAATATAATAATATAAAAATATAATAATATAAAAATATAATAATATAATAATATAATAATATAATAATATAATAATACAATAATACAATAATATAATAATATAATAATATAAGAATATAATAATACAATAATACAATAATATAATAATATAATAATATAATAATATAATAATATAATAATATAGCAGCGAGGTAATAAACCAAATAAAATTTTATTTAGTTCAAATAAAAAAATAAGTAGAGCTTGGTGGTAGGTAGCATGTGGAGCATATCAAGGAATGAGTGCTTGTCTGAAGGCCGTTTTACACGGGGCACGTAATTGCACAAGCTAATGTATGTGCAAGCGTGAATTTCAAAATGCACCGTGTTAAGCGGCGAAATTCAAGAACGCATGCACGAATGCATGAGTGCGAGACGTCAGAATAGCCCCTGCTCTAATTCGATGGTCGCATTCTTGCAATTTGTACGATTAGCACTCCATCTAGCGGACGCAAAATGAACGACATCTAAGTTCACGGGAAGTTGACTGACGAAAAGGTTCGATAACCTGAGCGATGGGTGTTTACATTTATTCTTTGTGTGGGAGGATATTTACAGTTACTTATATTGTTATTTATTCAGATAGATATTTAATAGCTCGTTAAATTGTTCCTCTGTCATCCACATAAAATTACGGTTGGCATTCCTATCTTCTACAGCCAGCTCCTGTTGGGCCATATTCAGAATGCCCGTTCCCTCCTCTCGCCTATGGATCCACTCCCGCATCCAAAGTGCTCTTCTGGCTCTTCTCCTGCGGTTACGCCTTTCTATGAGCTCTGCGGCACCGATCATAATTCCCCCTACTGCTAGCTCTGCGCAGCAATCAATGCAGCCTCCTCCTGATCCATTATTTCTCTCACAGGAGAGAGTGACTCAGTGTCAATATCACAGAATCCCACAATCACCACAACCTTATTTTTCACTGAATGTCAACAACGTCGTGTACAGAATATCGTATATCTCCTGTTTGAACAAAACACTCGCTCTTAGCGTAATTATCAGACAACTGAAATTCACGAATACATGCATGCTTACGACCACCGTGTAAAGCAGTCACGCATTCGTTTTCGCAATAATTATTGCACGACAGATTGCGGAATTAATGCAGTGTTAAGTTGGACAATTTCGTGCCCCGTGTAAAACGGCCTTAAGGAAGCGAAAATTGTCGTGTACAAAAGTGTACTTCTTCCCACTTTGCTATATGGTAGTGAAACATGGATATGTCAGGATGGACATAAGAGTAGACTAAACACCGTGGGTATGCGTTATCTGAGGAGTATTTGCGGAAAAAGTAGGATGGATAGGGTCAGGAATGAGTGGGTCATGAATGAATGTGGGTTAAATGCTCCTGTAATGGACGTGTATGAAAGGAGTGTGCTTCGTTGGTTTGGCCATGTTGAGAGAATGGATGAGAGTCGAATAACGAAACAGATATATATGAGAGTAGAATGAATGGTGCGAGAGGTAGAGATAGGCCGAGAAAGTTGTGGTTGAATGTGGTTGAGGAAATTCTTAGGAGGGGGAATATGAGGAGTTTTAAAAACAGGAGGGCGTGTATGAAGCAGTGTATGGGGGTAAATGAGGCAAAAGAGGTTTGCAAGGATAGGTCAGTATGGAGGAAAATATTGAAGCAGAGTTAGGTGTACAATTATGTATTATTGAGTGAAACATTTTGACTATGCCTACCCCTGAAGGGAAGGGTATGTATGTCATAACTTACAATGTATAAAGAAAAAGACAAAAACAGCTACTCCCATTGAAAAACAATGACTGATTATACAGCTGAACTCAAGAGATAGGTATAAATACAATCAATATATAGGTATATGTAACAGGATAAAAAAAATAAGCAGACCATGGGGAAAAATTTTTTTTGTCTATTAAAAAAATAAAAATATTGGAAATGCGAATTAAATACTGACCAGGCTAAACTATTCAAGTTTACGAGGCATAGGATAGAAGAGTTGGGGGAATAGAATGCCCTAACCTTGCATATTCGTATTTAAGATTTCCCGCTGCAGACTACACCTCACAGATATTGGTCTTATTTTATCGCGAGTTCGGTAAAAATATTACCAATATTTTATACAGTATGCTGGGAAATATTATTCTGGTCATCACGTCATAATAATCAAAGTATTCGCGAATTTCAAATAGGCTTTCTTGGAGTCATTACATAATTGTACATTCAACATTAAATAAGTGCATTTATTATGACAAATTAATTATGAATAATGAATAATGACTAAAAAAATTACGAATTAAAAAAAATTAATGCACTTATTAAATCTAAGGAGATGTTTTCCTTGATTATGCTAAGGAGTTTAACAAAAGTTGAAACGGAACATGCCGGTAAACTAGCAGTTTTGGAATATGTAGAAGTGGTAAACGCCCGCTACCAACAGTGTCCAAGATGCCGTACTGCATTGTGACGTCACAGTGAGTTTTCAACATGGTCGCCCGTTTTCACGGAACTGTTTTTTTCATGAGCCTGAGTTGCTTTCAAAGCCTAGAAAATGATTTATCGCATTTGAAATTTACTTTTACGATGTATGGACAGTCCAAAATTTAACGTAAGACCTTTTCTTTGGGCATTCTAAGAAGTGGTTCACAACCCTATTTTCTCAAATAAGGATCATGGCGTGAGTCAGCGTGCGGAATGTCAAAGACTTTTCCTGAAGTATCAATCTAAGTTTTTTTGCTGTCATTTATTTTATCCTCGTCGACTTGTTTCTCAACGCGTTGCTAAGAGAAAGCATGAAGGAATGAGTCGGTGTGGAAGATTATAGCAAAGAAGAGTCCGACATTCAGATTCTCGCAATAAGTAGTCATGCTTTTCTCGATTTTACGAACTCACTTTTTCAAAAATTTTCAACTTTTTAAAAAACCTTTTCAACTTCGGAAAACGTTTTGAAAAAACTTTTTCGAAGGGAAACGGTTTATTGGGCGTGTGTATCCATATTTTTATCGAATAATTTGATCTCAACATTCCTAGATCGTGCGTAATCCTGGGTATAATTATATGCAGATCTTAAAGATGCCCCAGACTCGTGTAAGACAAGTGGCTGAGCAATTCTATTCCTTTATTATGTCACCAAAGTGACGAAACTGTTATTGTTTCTAAATTGTCTATTGAAAATAGTCATGGCTCATTTAAGTGTGACGATGAAGTCTTACAACGCTGAACCAGAAACAACAAATTTACGGTGGTGATGTTTAAGAAAAAAATGCATTGAGTTTTCGGACGCCTTACTAAAGCATTCGGCTATCTGAAAGTTTACTTCGTGTTAAGAAATTTAGCACTAAACCAGCCTTTCTTAGGAAGTTCTTCCGGCACGAAGCTTGAAATACCTTTCAAGCCACGTTCTTAAAAAAAACGTTAGGCTTTCTAATGTTCTTTTATATCTCTTGCCCTAAATAACATCTCTCTCTTCAGTGTTCAACCCTGGGGTTGGTTTGCAGCAGTACGCCATTCCTCTCTTCTGTCTGCTTTTCTCTTCATTTCTGTGTATGTGGTGCAACTCATATCATTCACAATCTGCTGCATGAATGACATCCTTGGTCGTCCCCGGCGATTCCTTCCCTCTATAGCTCCTTCTGCTATTGTTAAAACGATGTTGTCGTGTCTGAGAATGTGCCCTACGAGTTTATCTCTTCTCGTTTGGATATGCCTCCACAGGGATCTGGCTTCTTGAACTCTTTTCAGTACCCCTTCATTCGTGCTTCGTTGGTTTGGCCATGTTGAGAGAATGGATGAGAGTCGAATAACGAAACGGATATATATGAGAGTAGAATGAATGGTGCGAGAGGTAGAGGTAGGCCGAGAAAGTTGCGGTTGAATGTGGTTGAGAAAATTCTTAGGAGGGGGAATATTAGGAGATTTAAAAACAGGAGGGCGTGTATGAAGCAGTGTATGGGGGTAAACGAGGCGAAAGAGGTTTGCAAGGATAGGTCAGTATGGAGGAAGTGAATGAAGCAGAGTTAGGTGTACAATTATATATTAATGAGTGAAACATTTTGTTTTCACTCATTAAACAACATACCATTAGGAAAATCTACTCAATTGATTCCGGTCAGGTGAGAGCAAAAGACATTTAAAAAAAAGTGTTCTACCGTAAAAAGTAGGTTTTGTTGAATATCAGAGAGTCTCCTCCCGGTTTTCTACACTTTAAGGTGGCTATCTCGATCTAGTATATCCTTTGACGCCTCGGCATACGATCTACCCTTCTTGATCTTGTCCATGAAGCCTATTCTCTTTCTTTATCTTCCCCGCTGAAAGTATATTTCGTGTAATTGTGTAAATTTGCTGCATCTTGAGATCCACAAAAGGCATTCTCCCTCGCGTTTCAAGAGACTAGCTTAAGATGCCACCTTAACCGTGGCTGTTAATCCCGCGTTTGTATTTTACTCTCAAATAAAGGTTTGCTTTCTTTTCCCTTTTCATTACTTCTTCGCTTCTGAATAACCTGATTACAAGTTGCCTAATTGAAACAGTTGCCCTAATATACATCTTCCGTCATCATAATTCAGCAAGCATTCTTGAGCCATACCACAAAGATTCTTTTCCTAATAGCATTCATTCCACATCTTCATTTAAACACCGGAACGCAAAATCAGTCGTTCGGTCTCCACTTTGCCAAACTCCTTACCCCTTGTAACAACAATAACAGGCTGTTGAATGGTGTTTATACGACAACTCACACAACACAACAACGGGTTTTCATTCAGATAAAACAACAACATCTTAGAACGGGTGTTAAAAATAACTGTCTACACGCGGTTTGAACAATAAGTGCCCTTCAAATGCACAATAATTCTAATTCTCCATGCATAAATCAGGTGTCGCTAGATCTCGGTCACCTGCAATTTCGTATGTGAAATTCCAAAAATCGTCCACCCCACGGCTCAAAGCTAACACATCTATAAAAAAGTATTGCCAGAAAAATTGACTCATTCGCTAGATCTCAAGTCTGCGCACATCCAACACCCAAATATTACTATGTGGATTTTACAAGAGATAACGTCCCTCCTGGTATTAGACCGATAGGAAAACTACCGGAAAGGTAGAAAGATAGTTGGGAATTTACCTCCTAAGATCAGGACCTATTTATTCCCCGCTGAAAACAGACGACCCGAAATCGGTTATATGACTGAAAGTAATTTAATAAAAATTTCTACATAAGTCTTTAACTGTATTAATTTTTTCGCGCGTTAATACATTTAAGGAAGTCCGAGCGAGATAGTTCCCTTGTCATAATAGAGACCATATTCGAATTATACGTTTTCATTTCACCAGCTGTAGGATATATCAATTAAATATTGTATTATTAATAGTGTAGTGTAATAATATATTATATGACAGAAATGGTAAATAATTAAATGAAAATATCTAAATAAGTCTTTAACTCGACTCATTTTTTTCGCGCGGTGCGTTTGAAACTCATTCAAAACGGAAGGTTTTTTGTGATACCCAAGACCCTATTGCGGTGACAATATGATAAATTTTCAAAAATAGTTAATAAAACATACAAACTACACGCTGTTAATTTGTTTACGACATCTAAGTGTTAGAAATTCTTCATTTTGCCAATAATGTCTCTCTGGAGTGCATACATGTACCATTTCACATGTAAAAGTGCTGGTATATTTTGGCAAATAACTCCGAAAGTACGTGGTTGAATTTTTGGTGTCGTTAGAAGGGTGAAATATTTTCTTCAAAATGAGACTAAATTCATTGATTTTTAGGTAAAATAATATTTCGCTCAAACTACCTTAATAGGTCCATTTAAAACTCCTTCAAAATGAATGATTTTTGGTGATACTGAAGTAATTACTGCGGTGACAATATGTTTTATTTTAAAAAATAGTTGAGAAAACATAAAACCTACACGCCGTTAATTTTTTTACGAGATACAGGTGATGGAGGTCTCTCTTTAATAAGGTCTCTCTGGAGTGCATACACGTCCCAATTCCCATGTAAAAGGGCAGTGCATTTTTCATCAGAAATCTCGGAGGGTATAAACAGACGACCCGAAATCGGTCGCGAAAAGTTCTGCGTCACTTCACACGATTTCGTCCGTCTAAAACGAGCCATTCCAACCACTGTAGACATTCGAGCGGTTTGAGGACAGACTCACTCCCTCAGCTGTATTGCGTTAACGCGGTCGAACTTGAGATTCCCTTTCCTCTCCTCTTTTGGCCTTGAGAGGCATATCATCCTCTGGAAGCGAGACTCGTTTGATCGAAGAAAAGTGTCGCAAATGAGTCGAAGCCTCTCTCTGTTCGCTCTAGTAATGAGATGTTATCTCGATTCATCGGTCGAGGTCGAGGAATAATTGTTTCGCGTCAAGGAATGACTTTCGCTTCTCCAACGGACAGAGTGATTTTCCACTCGTGGTTTCACGGCCAAGGTTTTTTGTTAAAGATCGTTTCTCGGAAACTGGTAACTGAATTAAACACTGGCGCCCATTGTTTTCTGCTCAGTGGACATAACTGTTTCCCTGGTCCAAATAAACATTTTTCTTCATCTACATCATTACCCTGCAAGCCAACACAAGGGTGTTTGGCAGAGGGTGACTTACCAACAACATGAGCAATCAAATTGTTGCATTTATTTTGTTTTGCTTGTGTAATGTAGGATCATATTGTTTTCATTGATTATTTATCCAACAAACATGAGTTTAAGGTAATTAAATTGTAATCGGAAGTAGTTTTATTATATAAAAACAATAATTCAGTCATGGGATCAGTGCAAATTTACAAAATACTCACTACCCAAAGGGTTAATGAAAGTAGATAATTTTCCGAGGCTAAAAGATATCGGGGGGGTCAAAACTGAGAGCCTAATCTCTCTGTGTATGTTCTATGATATATGTTAACAAGTGTACTCACTCCTTATTCTTTTCTTTTCTGACGCCATCTAGGTTCAACGTGGACGATTCCCATCTCTCAGCCGTGCGAGAGTCACCCCGACCTGGTGGAAGTCAGGTCGAGGAGCGCATAGTGAGTTTTCTTTTTTCATTTTCTCTTTTTATTACCATGGGTTCTCATTCAATAGGGGCTCCCATTAAGGTAGATGGAGAGGGAATGACGTCATCAAAAAATGTTGTCTAGCAACCGAAATGTCCACAATAATTCTCCCCCTGTTCTTTCCTTCGTGGCCCATTAGACTAAGCAGTAAAGTATTTTGAAATCGAAAAAGTACTGGCCGTGATTTTTTTGCGCAAATATCTTGGGGAAGCTAAAATAAAAGACTTCTCATCTCGTGGTTCATGAGACTTTTGGCGCGTTATTATTTTTTTCGAATAATTAGATCGAAAAATCGTTTTTTTCTGTTCTACCTATATATTCCGTAATGTATCTCTTTTAATTTACCGCATCTGTCAGACTTAGAGATGTAGTGAGGCTTCATGATAATACCGTCTGTGTCGCTCTGATACAAACCAGTTCTGAATTTCTCAACCTGGGCTTCGAAGAAGTGTTTTCTTAAGATATATAATATTTGCTGTAATGAGTAATTTTATACTTAGTGCTGCCATTAATATTTTGTAAATTTCACAGAAATAGGAATTGCACGAACGTGTGCACGCATCAATATTTAAATATGCATGGTACCCAGCGAGCCGCCGCATATATTATTATGAATGATTTTTCCACTGTGAATTTCACTCAATTTTGTGACTATCACTAGAGGGTGACTCCGTTGAAGTAACTGCGCGGCTAGTTCCGTGGTTCTTTGAAAATGTCAAAAAGTTAACACTTTCGTGTTTAAACTCGGGTTTTACCTCGTGGACTGTAGCGCTTAGCGCTCGCAAATGGGTACCTCTGGGATTAAATGCACGGTACCTGTGAGGACAACTTGTTTCTTAAAGCCCCCATAAGATTCACAGTGGAAGAGGACACCTGGGTAGCTTAATTGGTTGGAGCACTCGGCGCGAAATTGAGGGATCTGGGTTCGATTCCCAGTCCAGGCGAATGATTTTTCCACTTTGAATTTCACACAGTTGTGTGGTCACTAGCGGGTGACCCCGTTGAAGTTACTGCGCGACTAGTTTTTAGGTTACTTTAAGCTATGGATTTTCCTCGATTTCACCTGAATGTACGCTGAGAATACGGGTATTAATTATTTCAAATCTTGACTTGACTCAAGGTCTTGACAATGCATTTTTAAGAAGTATACTAGGCTGATTTCAAGTGACTTTTCGATGAAAAACATACGAAAATAACAAAATTTGACCGTCAACCAGTAAGCGCTAAGATTAATGGGGGAACAAATGTGGCGGCCCAAGCTATAGCTTAAAGCTTGGACGATCATATCGGTCGTCCTGTCCAAGGTCCTTAATCCAAGGAAATATACGTGGATCTATGTGCCTGTGACCACGTTTGAATTATGGTGTCGGAACCAATGTTTACAACTTTCCTGGAGTCGAACTTGAGGCGTCCGGCCAAAAGTCCAAACGAATCCTAAAGCCGCTTAATATTGTCTGTCAACTTTAAATTTTTCATGGCATTTCCTGAGTTATTTAGGGAAACATACGTGGATCTCTGTGCCCATGTCACCCATTCACTTTAATTCGCAGAATTTGAACCCCGCCAAAAATTTGACTCAATATGGTGGATTACGTTGGACAAGTGCGTGTCTTGACCTGGGTATAAGGGTCGTGGTCCTGTCCATCCATCTCAATGGCTGACCCTCTAAGCTCGCGACTGTTTAGCAATCTGTTGGATGAAAAACTAATGAAGGATAGCCAGGATTAAGGGTTGAAGATGGGCAGGCAAGATAAAAATCAATAAAAAAATGCTTTGCAGACGATTCTGTATCATTACTTTTTACCCATATAGTTTTTGCATATTTTATTATAGTGCAGGTTATACTTTTTTGGTGCTCTCATGGTATCCCCAAATAGTTTATTACAAAATACTTTCGTTGTAATAATTGAGATGGATGGAGAGGGCATTTCGTCATCAACCTGTAGCCTGGCAACCAAAATATTGCCATATTTGCTATCCCTGCTCCTACCTTACTCACCTTGGGTTGGTACGACAGGTTGGATGAGCTACCTGGCGAAAAGCAATGATATCCGCTATTTATTTCAAATTTATGGCAAGTTACTCTTAAAATATATATTGGCTACTTAGTGCTGAGGATTTAACTCGATATTGTCATATTTTCCACCTGGAATGCGGCATATAATCAGATTTAATAGAGAAAAAAACATGTGAAAAGAGAATTGATATTAAATAAGCCAGTGTATGCTGATTTATAGTAAGTTATAGATGGAAAATATTGTATAATTACAATAATTAGTGCGTCATCCCATATATGCAAGAGAAATTCAGAACTGATGTGTTTCAGAGCGACGCAGAGAATATTATTATGACGCCTCACTACATCTCTAGGTCCGACAGAAGCGAAAAACTAAGACAGTTACATTGCCGAACAGATAGGTACAAAAAATCGTTCTTTCCGCGCACAATGAGCGACCACAGTAAATACTGAGCTCCACTAAATACACTCCCACAATACACGGCACCGTTTCTCCTCCCAAAGCATTAACCTTTACACGGATGGTGACCTAACATCCCTTGCCACACGCCTATGAGGCGGATCGCCGGGTATTATGTAGATGTGCTTAAGGAAAATCGGGGTGAACAAATATGGCGGACAGACCACGTCCACATGGCAGCTTTCAGTATTGGCCACAATAGCGAGCGCCATCTCCGTCTACCTCTATTGTTTAAATCATACTGTCCTCAAAACGTTGTTTACTTTTAATTTCTTTCTAAACCAAATCAGTATGCGTCAAATACGCTTCTGTACTGGACGAACTCATATGAATAGTAGGAAGACAAATCTGATTTTGTTTTCAATTCACGTCTAACACATGAATGTCGACTTTAATTTTGAATTCGCAAGGTCTACGCCATTTCCACGCTTGATTTTACAATACATTCCCATCACTAGCAATAGTGCCCGATCAGCACTTCCTAGAAGCTCCCTGAATTATTCATTCGTTGTTTACACACGATAAGAATGCCAAATAGCGTTCTAAGTTTTAAACAAGTGCAATTAAAAAACTCTCATCGTAAGCTGAGATTTGCCGATCTTCGCCCAGGAATTTTGAAATTCTTGGCACTCTAACGAAGTCGATTCTCAGGACAGTTTAATTTGCATATTCAAACGCACTTCTTGGATTTGCGTCGTAGGTCAGATAGAGAGAAGTCCTCGTGTCTTTATTACATCCAAGGAGTATCCTTCATTTTAGTTATAGACCGATAACTCGCCTTGGTTTTACTATGTATTGTTAGGTAAGATTTCTGCTCAGACATCAGGAAGAAAAAAGCCCAAGCTATGAAGGAATTCATAGGAATTAGACAGCTGCTGTGCTAAAAGAAGATAGGACTACAAACCAGGAACAGTATGTGAAAACATGTGTGTGAGGCGTGGTACTCTTTGAATCGGAAGCATGGGAAGCAGTGGAAAAGCTGACCAGAAAAGACTGGAAGCCTTCGAAACCAGATGCTGGAGGAAAATACTGAAGATCAAATGGACGGACAAAATAAGAGATGATGAAGTGTACGTAAGAGTAGAAGAGGAACGGACCATGTGGAATACCATACAGAAAAGACGGACGGACGGACGGAATAAGAGATGATGAAGTGTACGGAAGAGTAGAAGAGGAACGGACCATGTGGAATACCATACAGAAAAGAAGAATGAGATGGATTGGACACACCCTGAGACACAATGGGTTTGTGAAGAACATAATTGAAGGCAAAATAGAGGGAAAAGTCCCCAGAGGAAGACCCGAGAATAATTTAATAGACCAAATAAAGAGGATAGTACATAGAAAGAACTACCAGGAGGTGAGGGAACTAGCATTAAACAGGGACGAGATACCACGAGATTAAGGGAACTATCATTAGATAGGGAATGGTGGGAGGGTGCAATCAACCACTCTTAGGATTGAACGACCAATAAAAATAAATAACTATTGTCAACAACGTCCCGATTTTTTTCACGGTTTTTCTCTTAATGAGTAGAGGTATGACCCAGTTTGGGTATATCAAAGTATTGTAAACATATTTTACTTCATGTGAGGAAGACGCCTCAGCAATCAATAAAGCGGGCTACTTGCGTAACCTTGGTAACAAGAGCACCAAGTGCGACCCATTGAAGTAGGTGGATTGGGCTCTTGCTATTTTCGCCAATGCTAGAAGCTGAAACGGGGGCGTGGTCTGTCCCGCTATCTTCGTTTACCCCGATTTTCCTTTAGATCCTTTGGGCTGACGTACCTATTTTTCAATTTTACGATGTTTTCAATCGATAAGTTATTAGAAATTGTCATGCATTTGCGTCTTTAATGATAATTTTCCTTAACTAAATCTATTTTTTCCTATTTCATTCATTCGGTCGTTCAATCCTAAGATTGGTAGTCTGCAGTCCTCCACCCGTTCCTATCAAATGCTAGTTCCCTCACCACCTGGTATCTCTTCCAATGTACTTTCCTCTTCATTTGGTCCATGAACTTATTCGTGACTCTACCTCTGAGGACTTTTCCCTCTATTTTGCCTTCAATTATGTTCTTCAAAAACCCTTTGTGCCTCAGGGTGCGTCCAATCAATCTTGTTCTCCTTTTCTGTATGGTGTTCCAAATGATCCTTTCCTCTTCTTCTCTTCTGTACACTTCATCATTTCTTATTTTGTCCGTCCATTTTATCTTCAGCATCCTCCTCCATCGCCAGGTTTCGAAGGCTTCTGCTCTGTTCTGGTCAGCCTTTCCAATAGTCCATGCTTCCGATTCATAGAGCTGCGCTCCACACGAATGTTTACACATACTCTTTCCTGGTTGGTAGTCCTGTCTTCTTTGAGCCCAACAATTATCTTCTTCCCATGAATGTCTTCTTAGCTGGGGCTAATCTTCGCTTGATGTCCATTGTACTTCTCCCGTCCCGCGTGGTGGTACTTCTTAGATAGGTGAAGGACGTTTCTATTTATTTTAATTAATTAATATCCGTGTTCCCAGTGAGGATTATGGTGAATCCATGAATATACATAATAGATTCAAATGTTTGGAATCGATGCCTAGGCTAGGTGTTGCCTAAATTTCCACTTTTAGTTCACCCAGTCCTTGGCACTACTTAGAGAAAAGTCTTCTCAGTCGATTCGTAAATGGCCGTTGTTGACTGTTGTTAACGCGAGACTGCGGTGAATATTCAATAGCGATTGAAGAGATATGAACTACTTGATGTTGTGAATAATAGCTGACTGTTTTCAGACCTAACAGTTACTTCGTAAATGCTAGAGCGGAAATATCTACTACAGGAAGTGTGTAAGAGGCATGTGAAACTTCCATCGTGAGCCTTTTCTCTGCTGTGTGGATCTTTTACGGTTAATTTACTGCTACATTTTCTTTGGTTTATTACCTGTTGAGAGCCTTAGGAATCAGAAGGTATGATCTAGATAGATTGATGTGGATGTTAATGTGTAACCTACTATTCATGTGTGACCTCGGAGAAGGTTCAACAAACTCTCCTTTATTTGCTATTGCTTTTTGAGTCTCCCCCTCGTAAGAGTAGGAAGTGACTTACAACAAAGGCTAAAATGATAGTTATTGGTGCATTTTCTTATCCATAGATGATATTGTCGGCTCTTGGTTTTTAAATCCTTATGGTGCCTACTTGTATCCGTCTTCTAATTCATTCCATTTTCTTCACCTCGTATTATTATTAAATTGCCGTAGAACGATATTCAAGAAGTGCTTAGAAGTTATTTGTGCATTTGCGTAATAAAATTTGGAAAGGCAGACCGGACAACATTAAATAAGTGTGTAACTACGTCCCGCGTGTAGTACTACATTTTTTATCCACTGCATTATTTTTACTGGTAAGTAAAACCGGTGTCACGTGATTATTTACGATCTGTTGACTGTATTTACATTTGAACTGCCGTCTTTCATCACTAGACGGCGACTCGATTGAAATAGTTATTTGTTTTCGGAATTAAAGGCAACAGCTTTTGGCGACGAGACTATTATCCATATGTATATTCATGGGTAAATCAATCAGAATCCATAGCACTAAATATACGATATGTGTTTTAAGAATTACTTGACTTAAACTTGGAAGGGATGGTGGATATTCTAAGGACAGAGCATGGATAACCATTGCGGTTGTTAATTGTATTGACAGGCTACGATGTGATGACGTAATGCCCTCTCTATGTAATTCAATGATTCGACCGAAGGACAGCCGACAACGCACCCTGGGAGATTTCAGTGCCGCCCATCCGGCCTCTTTGAGTGACGATGGCGAGAGTATCACCATTCGAGCACTCTGAGGATTCGCCTCTTCTATTCCCACGACTATTGTCGGCTTATGGCCGGTTGCAAGAACGATAAGCTATGGTATCAATTTTTATGAGATACCTGAAGTTATGGAACTCAAAAATATTCGGGTTTCAGTAACAAATCTACCAGTTACATAACTTATCTGTTGGGAGTTGTCTGACACTCAAATTTACCATATAAATACAGGGTACTACGATTTGATGAACGACTGTTGTCATTATAAATTAATTTTTTTGTCATTGTTGTTACAAGCTGCTGGAATGATGATATTGATAACTGTATTTATCTTTTGCGAGTGTGAACAAAGACGCCAGAGAATCAGAAAAAAGTTCATATTCTTTATCCAATTTCATTAAAAAATTACATAAAGAAACCAATAGTGAATTGCTTCGAATGTCTGATCTAATATTCCTTTACTAGAAAAAAATTATAGTGGTTTATCCTATGTATAATTGCTAATGCACGTCATAATTATTCATTCAGAATAAACCAACTGGCCATTTGTCTCAAAACAACTATTTTATCAATTAACTAAAACCCCAAGCGGTTCATCGCTCTTCCGCCGCATTGGCTACTTATGAAACTCATTACTCTATTCCATAAGTTATGAAGCCAATAAATTTATCGAAGGTTTCTACAACGCTTAATGAATGGTTGCCATGGCTAATGGCTCCCATAATTCTATGGAATACATGTGACCTTCCATTACAATGATCTTATTCAACTGCACCACGATTTCAATTTAAATTGAAAAAAATGGTGCTGTATTTGATAAAATTTGTAGTTGTCAATTGCACTCGTGCGCTCAATAATATAAGTCATCAGGACACTTGCTTTCCATTTATGTAGCGAAATTCGCGCAATAGGAGATTCAGTACACATCTGCAGCTGAGTTGATGGGCGATAATCAGTAGAATAACTTCGATAATCGAATCCGTTGTTTTTTGTATCAATTTTAGTAAAGTCGTCAAGCATGTTCATTTGTTCAAGCATTCACTGTTTTTTGTTATTCCGTTGGAAATGGCTTTCATTTTAAAATAATTTTCATTTTGAGGTAATTCGATGACTTAACACAAAACACTCTACCTTAATTCATTGCCCTTATGGTTGGTTGCCAAATTTAGTAGTAAGATAACAATAAATAATTAGCTATTTTTAAATTGAAATATTAAGTATATTTTTTAACGAAACAAAATTTCTGTCTAGTGCAAGTCCTGAGACTTCGACGGGACTATGAGTTACGAGACGAGGCTCGTATTTCTAAAACGAGACTAGACCAAGACTGACTCTTAACTTTCACCGCGTCACGCCCAACACTAAATTGTTAGCTCAAGACGAGGTCTGGATAGGTATTCAATAAGTGATTGGAATGAGATAATACGTGAATGTACGTACAACATTCCCTTCAAAAGTAGAAAAGAATTGGCCTGAAATAAGGAATTACAAATGTGATAAGACTGTGAAGCGATAGCGGGAAAGAATTAGTTATAACCAGTATTTGCACGGCGAATTTCCAGTTGTAAAACATTTAATAAACTTATAATACTTAACAAAAAAAATAAGTCTCAAGAAATTATCTATTTGACCATATCAAGTTAATATATAGATTTGGGAATAGTGTTGGCAAAATACAGTATCCCAGCCTCTGACATAGAATATAACCAAAAAGTAACACTGATTAAAGGCGATTAAATTAGATTCTAAAGTATTTGACGAGGGAGTAAGATAACAAAGTGGAGGACAAAATAACGAGGAGAGAGTAGATGAATTTAGGAACAAAAAGAAGTAAATATCATTGGTTATCTTCATAATTACTAAGCCAAAATTAGACTATGGATAAGAGCATCAATTACATGGAATTTTTATCCACTTTGCATCATCTTTTTCTGAGGTGAATCTGTCCTCAGATCGGTTTCAATTGAACTTCTCCCTCTATGCTCGTCCATCCTGTACTGCCTCCCTCAGCTCTTCGTAACTTCTTCCATTCATAATATCCCTCTTCCCTCTTTTGAACCGATCTTAAAATATTGCTTTTCTCATTCATCCTTGCCAGCACTCCCTCGTTTCTCACTCTATCCCTCCTTTTAATCTTTCCATAGTTTTCCATAGCCTCATTTCAAAAACCGTGCACACATTTCTCTTCTTTCCTCCTGACTGCCCATGTTTATACTCCATGAAGCACGACACTCCAAACAAAACATTTAGCAAATCTTTTCCTCAGAACTGTATTAATTTCTATGGCTGAAAGTAGTCGGTTGACTTTACTGAAGGCTGCCTTTTCCTGTGATATTCTACTTCTTATTTCCTCCACTTAACTTTCCGTGTTATAACTTAACCATTAACCAAACCAAACTTAACCATTCCGTGTTATAACACTTCCAAGGTATCTAAAGGATGGCATTTGTTCTAGCCTTTTTCCATCAATTGTGACACTTAGGACTCCTTCTTCTCTTTCTGTCTTCATTACTTTAGTTTTCCCGATTCTTACCTTCATTCCCAATGTTTTCTTACCCTCGCAATTTTATCCACCTATTCCTGTATCTGCTTCTCACTCTCTGCTATTTCCGCCTAATTATCAGCATATTTTGCGATGTTCACTCTTTTTCCTCCCGCAAGGATTCCACCAACATCACCGTTGGCTTCTTCAATTAATTCTACGCCTTGTATATGAACCTAAAAATTCTGTTAACTACATATAATAGTCCCTAATTTTTGAGAGCATATATTTGCAACTAGGAAATGTGCAATTTAATACATTTAAATGTTTTCTGTTCCTACAGCTTAAAAAGAGCCCAAAGTCCGAAGTCCAATATCCAGAGGCGCCTGATTGCTGTGATTATTGCCCTGGCAATATTGGCTGCGGCATTGGTGATTGCTGTAGCAGTAGTCTCATTCAATTGTAAGTAACTTGAATGTTTTACAAATTTCATTTGAGACACCTTGCAACATGCCTTTCAAATAGGGCGAAATTAGTATGCAAAAAATCTAGTATCTGAAGTAAATGTGCTATTAATTATCATTAACATCAATTCTGTTTTCAGCCAATAAATTCAGTGATACAGTCCTGGAACCCCAAGTCTGCACGTCCAACCAATGTGTCGAAACAGGTATGTTCTACCCTTAATTTTGCAGAGCGTGTGGGTAGATAGTTTTACATAGTTAAAATGCATATTCGCTCGTTACAGGATTTACTTTATAAAAATCCGCTATGAAAATTCAAAATACCTTGGCAATTTTTATTTTGTACGAGCGGTTTAATCGCATAGGCGACACCATCTGGTGTCGTCGTCGTACACCTCACGACGTAGTAATTCGTACACCTCTAAATATTTGTTCGACAAGCCATTGAATCATTTCCGTTTCTTCATGGACTTCTGTGTCACACAAATTTGAGCATTTGTGAAAAATGACCTATTACATAGGGAACTACGATAAACTGCTAACGAAAATCACGAGTTTTAATACCAGTGTTATGACGAAAAAGAACAATCTCTTAGTAAATTCCACACTTAGAAATTTTATTCCCGACCTAAATTTCGATTGCCTTGCAATCATTTTCAAGACGGAAATAATGAATCGAAAATACACGATAACCATAGGTGTACAAACCTGGTCCTAAGCTGAAATAAGAAAAATTTTGAGAGGAATCTCCATCTTTCAGAATCCTTCATTAGAATACGAATCCTCGTACTTTCTAACTTATCGAAAAGTATTTTAAGTAATATAATTTTTACATTAAACAAATGTCTTATCAATGCAATTTTAGTACCCCTAACTTAAAAGGTACTTATTATTAATTAATTCCCTTTCTTCTGGTACTGACATTTCTTAGCGAGCACTCGAACTTCTTCCAATACACTTAAAGTTTGCACTGCTCGGCTAATCGGTCTACATGAATGAGCTGGGGTCATTAGTTAAATCGTTCTGAATCATAACCGGGAGTAAAGACCAGAAATGTGAATTATAAAATTTTAACTAATTTTATATACAAAATATATAATATAATATACAAAATTTCCATATTGGTAAAAAAATACTAATTTGATGTGGTCTGTAAAAGTTTCAAAACTTTTACAGACCACAAAATTATTCAAACTTCAAAGCGACCCGGGTTTCGATGGCTAAGCATCATCTTCAGGCTAGTATATAAGACTCTCATTCCCTTGTGTACTACCAGTAGAGGAGAAGGGGAAATATTTGTGAGTGAGGAAAAATTTGGGAGACGGTTACACAATGGCTAATAGAATGGGGGAATTGGCAGGATGCGACCATTCATTGACAAGATTAGCATCTGGGTCAATTCATCTTTTCAAAATTTCGAGCTGTTTCAAAGCGTTTAGACTACGTACGATTGTCTTTTGAATGCAACAAATTCTACAACTACTGTGGTGACAGGTGAAAAGATGTCAGGGAAAGTTGCTCTTTCCGTCATGATTGATCAAAAAAGCACTTAGGTGTCCTTTTGTTCTTGGAAGCTTCTCGAAGTCTGTCCCACGTTGACTCCCTCACATTGTGAGGGGTCTAAGTGCCACAAGGGTGTGAGATACTTCCTACTATTTAATAAAAATATATTGTCTAAAATACCGGTTAACCATTAATTTTTGTTGGTATTATCGGTCTGGTACTATCAGTACAAGGAGTGCTCACAATTCCTCGGCGGCTAAAAACCGGTAATTTTCTAGGAACTTCCCGAGGCAACTCATAGCCTTAAAAACATAACGGTGCACTCTACGTCTTCTCACGCCATTCCGTGTTCCTTTTTTTCGTATGGCATTTTTTTTAAGCATTCGGTAATTCTCGTTTCGATAATTGATAATAGAATTGCACTGGACCATCATAGGTGTAGAAAATCACAAATAGATCCAACTCAAAAAGAGAAATGAAAGCCTATTTTCCTACGTTTTCCTTCTAAACATGTACTAATTTGTTGAACGGCAGAGCGATTATGGCAGCAGAGCAAAAGAGATCGGAATTGATGGAAATATAACCCCGTGCAAGATAGATGAAGATCACTTGGAAAGAAAGAGTCAACAACGAAGAAGTCCAAAGAAAAAAGACAAGAAGTTTGATGAAAACTTCGCTGAGTAAAATTGGCAGATTTATTGAACACAATCAGAAACATGAACTCGACGGCTTCCGCGTAATAATTCAGGTATCGTAAAAATTCAACATTGCCGACGCACAGCTGGAAAAAATCACGGAACTCTCATTAGATTATTGTGCAGAATGTGATCTCGGCGATACTCTACCATATTGATTCTCAGTTTTAAAGCTGAGATTTTGAATGGACCAACAGTTTTAGACAAATACGGTAAATTATGCGAAATATCGAATAATCTAAGGCCTACAAAAAAAAGACCAATGAAATTGTCCTATTAATCGATTTTCGGTTTCGTGACCCAGAGAAGGGTTAAACTAATGAAAGTGATTGGGTTTTATGTATATTTTTGTCAAGTATCTCACGTGTAAGGACAAAGAGTGCGTAAGGGGTGGCCCAGGAGATCTCGAGTGCCAGCCGAAGTCTTCTCCGCACCTGATCCTCAAACCGGGTGCCATTTTCTCTGGGCCGGGACCTCGAGTCGTATTTCTCCGGTTGGAGCGACCCCTCCGGGAAAGGGTACCATGTGTGATTCGCTACCGTGGGTCCGCTTGAACGTTTCAAATCCCTGTCCCTATCTCGCAGCTGATGAACCTGGAAAATATCTCTTCGTTAATGACTCTTTCCTCTAAGGAGTGTTGTCCACATCCCTGCAGAGGAAGCGACAGCCCTACGGTATAATGCTGCCTTATCGGTTCGCCAATCCACCGCGGCGATCAGTGCTCGTGTAGATTTCCTCAATCCTTCTTCCATGCCGATTATGCTCCTCGTTGAGATGAGAAATAGGTGAGACAGCAACCCCAGGCGATGGCTCGAGGATGAATGTCGTTGACCTTCGTCTTTGTAGGGTGTTTGGACGACGGTGTCCTTTCTGGATCTTGGAGATATCAACGACAATGCCGTCCTTTTATAGCGAATTTTTGTATCGCCATTCTTCATGATTGGTCGAGATAACGAGTAGTGATGTATCGACCAATCCGAAATTAGTTTGAGAACGAGCCCAAGTTAGCACTGTTTCATAAAAATATTGGAGTTTAAAACAATGAGCAGTCATTTGTGCCCTTTCCCCAAAAGAAAATTGAGGAGAGAACGTACGATCTCTCAGAGAACGGAGTGTGTAGTGATAAAAAAGTAAATGTGTTTCAGTAAATGTGTGAGGAAATCTACCCGGGTACTGATCGCCGTGGCGGATTGGCAAACCGATAGGGCACCATTATACTGTAGGGGTTTCGCCCCACCAGCAGGGATTTGGACTACACTCCTTGGAGGAAAGCGTCATTTACCAAGAGATAAGGAGAGGGATTTGGAGCGTTTTAACGGCCCGACCAACAGTAGCTAACCACATGTACCAATTTCCCGGAAGGGTTGATCCAACCGGAGTAATACGACCCGAGTCTCCAGCCCGGAGAGAATGTCACCCAATCTGGAGATCGGGTGTCGAGAACACTTCGGCTGGTACACGCAAGATCCCCTAGGCCGCCCCCGACCCACTAGTTGGCCTGGCCTGGGGCGTTAAATTACACCCCTGGCCATTGCACGCCGATGCGTCCATCGGCAGGGCCCGTTTTCAGAACACCGCCCCTCGCAGACATCGCAGGGGTGGGCTAACGTAGAACCCACTTCTCATCTGCCACCAGGCTGTTTCCACTTTCCTGCGTGGAAGTGGTCCAATTGGCACTCTTTATTGGGAGGGAGTGGGATTGGAACACCAATAGTTGGTCTCTGAACCCAACGACCAGTCGCGACGCCCGCTTACAAGATATCTTCGATTTTTTCGTGAGGTTCTTGAAAGGGAATGATATTCATCACAATCGATACCACTGGTTTTACTCTTTTCCATGTCAACAAACTAAAAAAAAGATAAATGGGGCTATGCTATTTTATTTGTCTTTTTTGCAGGCCTCAGATCACTGAATATCTGGAATATTTTACCATATTTGTCAAGGATGAGAAATTCTTGAGTAACCTTCGCCAAAATCTTTGGTCTTATTATTAACAAATATTTTTACTCGATTCAAAATTTCAGCTAGAAAACTAAGAATCGAATTAGTAAAGCGAATTTCCGAGATTTCCATCTACATCAAACTGTTATTAGAGATCTGTGATTTTAAGTTGTATGTAGACAATGTTGAATTTTAAAGATGTATAATCATTTGATATTGGCTATTAATCATGACACCTCAATGATTTGTATTCGCCTTGGTTTATGCTGGTGTTTGAATTTGTTTAACTATCCAAAACTCCTCAGAAATACACCTACATCTTCTGAGTTTTCTAAGTCTTAATTAAGGTAGTTTGAGCGAGATAGTTCCCTAGTCATAACGGAGACCATATTTGAATATTACGTTTTAATCTCATCAGCGGTAGGAAACAAGAAGTAAACATTGTAATATTAATTGTGAAATAATATACTTTTATGTGACTGAAATTCCACGTTATTAAATATAAATAATGTCATTGGTCTGTTACTTGACTTATTTACTACTCGCGCGGGACGTTAAAAGTCTCTCTCAACGGAAAGTTTCTTTATGATTCTGGAAAATTGCTGCGGTGACATCATGATTTTAAAAAAATCTGTGGAATTATACAAATTACCCACTGCTAATTTTTAGACGACATCTTAGTATTAGAAATTCCGCATTTTTTAAAGTAAGGTCTCTCTGGAGAGCATGCATGTGTCATTTCGGATGTAAAAGTTCAAAGGTAAAAGGCATTTTTCGTCAAATTACTCGGAAGGTAGTGCGGTAAGGGGCTGATATTTTGATGTCTTTGGAAGGGTGAGATGTTTTTCTTTGAAATGAGACCAAATTCATTGATATCTAGACGAAATGATATTTTGCCCAAACTACAATAAATAGTACATTGGGTGATCAATTTGTGGAGATGATCTAATTTTAACAACCTTTTATATGCACCATAGTGTACTGTAAAATTTTCCTTTTGGCCCAAACTGAAGAGGGCATTTGATTTCAGAACATCCTTCTCTCTGGTCAGAATTTTTTTAAAAGTTTTCCTAGATGAAGAATGAGTGTTTAAAGTGCCTTCCTTATGTCATGTCTCTCTATTTTGAAGCATCTTCCTATAAAATTGCTAGAAGAGAGCGTATTTTAATTTATTTTTTGCTTATACCAAGTTACTCGTAAAAAATCTTACAGGAAGTATTACTTGGATAGTTGGTGGTAGCTTTATGACTTTATACTATTAGATAATAGAAATTTCTGTCAGTATTCTCATACTCGATGCAATAAAATGATGAACAGTTTCTGTAATTGATACAAATTTATAACATCCGCGAATGCCTATGGGACTCATACAGCGATATACGAGCGCCATTATCGCCAAATTAGGGTGATTTTCGTAATTACCATATTCATTGTTTACTTACGCTATCCATTTGTTTGGAATAAGAGAGAAGTAATGCGTAAGCAGAATGACGTCCTGCAAGGGGCGAAACGATTCGAAATATCGTAACACTCACTATTTCCAGTTCACTTCCATGAGTAAACCTGCCTTTACACGTCGAAGTGTCGATTGTAAGCGACTTGCCAGGCTGTAAAGTCATGGAAGTGACTTCCATGTGTAAATCCGCCTTATGTGAGATACCAGTTGCAAATAAGATACGTGAGATATTTTCATCGAGATAATAATGGACATATACCTTGAACTATCCGCTACGTCAAGCAAGAAAACCGGATAATCATATTTTGTTATCTCGCTGTTAAATTTATGGAATAGAAAAATGACTGTCCGAATTTAAATGGATTTGTCAGCGCTGCACCCCGAATTCATTTTGTCAGCATTTGGTTTTCGTAAGTTTTTTCGTTTTTTCTTGTTGTTTCTCACACCCTTTTCGGCTGACATCTTAGACTGGCTGTGTAATAGGGCCAACTCAGCCCGATTGCACAGTCAGTCTGAAATATCTCATCTATCTGAACCGGTGGATCTGTGGCGCTACTCGCCATTATTTTGGTTGTAATTGGGAATCAAAACATAATCGTTATTATTCAAGGCGTGTGTTGTAACCAGTTGCAACAAGACTGTAGTCAAGTGAAGTGACGTCAAGTGAAGGCGAGTGAAGTGACGTTGATGATGTCGTAGCACATCGTAATTTTATTGGGCAATTTTTATCACTCGGATATCGACTGAAAATTTCCAATTCTGCACTTGTTTACGCACCGGGTCGAATGTGCCTCAACTAGTAGATTCGATTGATCAATATCGATATTTTCAGACCGTGTTGGTAAACCAGCCAAACTGATTCGGTTCAGTTGAAAAGTTCAGATCGGTCTGAGTTTAGATCGATCTGAGAACAATTGGTACGCGTGGTGTATGTCTGTTATTAGTTGCAGTTCTTTATTACGTTTTCAGTGTTTTGTTTTGAATTCAAAAGTAAAGTTTATGTATCTCTTCCCGTATCATTTCAGCGGCCAACCTCATCAAATCTCTTGATTTGGATGCGGATCCTTGCGAAGACTTTTATGAATTCTCGTGCGGGAATTGGGCAGCCAACCACCCCATTCCAGATTTCACGGCATCCACCGACTGGTTTCTGGAGAGGAAGTTACATCTTGCACAAAGGATAAGAAGTATGTATCATTCTAGCTTATGTTTTTTAACCACATCTATCCATTTTGATTTGTATAAACCGGTAATATAGTTATTGGCAAGCCTTGGATCACAGGGAAACACATCAGGTGTGTGTAGTATTATGTAGGCTAGTGCGCTTATTCGATAGTTTTCACCCTGTCGGAAATACGATGATGGAACGAGCGGAAACTGCCATGAGAATAAAATCTAGCGACTTCCAAAAACTGAAATTCTCTTCTATGTCAACGATGCTGCACTGATGAAAGAATAAGATGATGATCTCCATAAATTTAATTGAGCAGCAAATACCATCGAAATTGATATCTCCATGTATCATCTTCCATTTAGACACACTGAAGTGAGTGACAAATTCAGCGTTGAATTGCCGCCATCACGATCGGCATTTCGATATATCGAGCCAACTTGAGATATCGATATTTGATATTTTGATTGTTGACGGGCCGGCTGGAGCACATGAGGGCAGGAAGTGTGAATTTTTGGGCAAACGAGTCATGGGCAATTTTGATCCTGTGTTGTATGTATGTATTCTTGAAATAGAGCTTTCACTAATTAATTATTTCACACAAGCTACAGTGTTTTCCTATATAGTCATAATATATACCTATTTTGGCAGATTACTTAATAATAATAATGTACAAAATGTACTTCCAGAGTTTTATGATGTGGAGGGTGAACACAGATACTCAAATACGAACTTCTTCAACAGCCCTTAAAAATCTTAAGTGATCCCTTCGTTTGTATTGAAAGTAAATCTACCAGTTTTAAAACCTAATCACCCTGAATTTAACGTTAGGGGTCGTAATTTGCTTCACTTGAAATCTTCAATTAACCTAATAATTGTCCTCCCTCTTTTAAAATTGGTGTGTGATACTTTTTTGAGCCTATCTACAGTTTTCATTTCTAAAGCAAAATATTTGTCTTTTTTTACAGAAGTCCTGGAAAAAGACGTCCATCCTTCTCAACCAATTCCTGTGACTCAAGCTCAGATGCTGTTCCATTCCTGTTTGAATACCAGTGAGTTGCTTAAAATTCGAAAAAAAAAATCTCATTTGCGTACCAGTTGACATCGAAAGAAGCTGATTTTATTGTTTTAGGCCCACTAATTTTAACTCCGTTCGTTCCATGTTAAAATTTAGTCTAAATTAATTGAATGGAATGGAATAATTAAATGAAGTAATTATTCAATAAAAATTAATATTCTCCATGTATCTTCTAAAGGCGAAGCCTACTCGTTGCGGCCATATGTCTCTCTTCTTTGCTGTTCTTTTCACATCCTTAAAATACTGCGTTAACCAATCGATCTCAGACCGATCTGAACTCGCCCCGATCAGAAAATTCCAAGCGAGCCGACTAAGACAATAGTAAACAATATAGTCTTTAAGTGATGGATAATTTTCCTGCAGTATGAACGAGTGAAAAGTTGGAAATTTTCAGTCGCAGTCCGAGGGAACAAAATTTCCCAATTGGGGACAGACGTTCTACGGCATCATCAATGTCACATCATTCGCCATTACTGCACTCTTGTTACAAATTTGCCTTGAATAATAACGATTGTATTTTGTCTAACAATAACAATCAAAAGAATAACGAGGAGGGCCACAATCCCGCTGGTTCAGATCGATCTGAAACCTTGGACTGGCTAAGCAAATGGGCTGAGTCCGTGCCCCCTTCTCTGATCGATCACACCAGGGGTGCGATTCTGTTTCTTCATAACGCCATAGCGACACGACCATACGGTAAAATAGTGATTAGCTTCGCGACAATGCAATTCTGTTTTTCGGATCTGGCGCCATTTTTTCGTACCTAACCCTTATTTATGGTATTGCCGCAGCGGTCTTATCGTCAGAAGAAACAGAATCGCGCATGGCACTTCGCTAACTCTAGCAAAAGATATTATATCGCCGCGTTTTGATAGCGTATGTAGAAACAGAATAGCCCCCATCGCTGCGTTTATCGTGTCGAGCTGATCCAGTCAGATCGATCTGAGATAGATTGGTGAACGTCAGGGGCGATCCCAGAAATTTATTTCGGGGGGGGGGAGACTACCATTAATTGGCAATTTTCAGTCATCCTAAAAAAACTATAAAATTGTTACATCATTATATCTATATAATAATGAGCATAATAATAACTATTATACTTTTCAGATCAGTGATAGGGGTGTTTTATGTTGCATTTGATAAATGCGTCTAGTAGTTAAAATTATTTTACAAAAACCCAAAATTTTCGGGGGAATGTGTCCCCCATTTTTCCCCCTGGGATCGCCCCTGGTGAACGTAGTGTATGACACATTTACTTTTATTTTCCTAATTAATCTCAAGATAAAATTTCAACGATGAATATTTTAATTGATTAGACTCAGTAGCTTACCTAATCGAGGATTTTCTATTGTTTCTTCCCGACCTATCTATACGCCCAAGTTTCCCTATTCTCTGAAGGATATGGGGACGCATTAATTTTTCCCTTTCTTTCGCAAAAGTTGACTCGGAAATATGATCTCGTTTTTCAGCTGCAATAGATAATGCTGGGATTGAACCAATACTTCAGGTCCTCGATCATGCTGGCCTCCCAAGAAAACTGGCGGTCAATGGATCAGCTGCTTTCAATGCGTCATATTCGTATCCCATCATGTCGGAGGGGATTCTGTCCTACCGGAAGCCGAGAAAGTCAAGCCTGAGTGAGGAGCTCAGGTGGATGGTGCCTCTGGTTGGATGCAAGAGAGTTCTTGGGAAAGATCCAATCATTGGATTCGGCGTGCTCCCACATCCACTCAACAAAACTGTGAATGTGTTGACAGTAAGCAGCTGATATATATTTTTATGACCCCCAACAACCATTACGTAAACTTGAATGGTTTAGTAGTTCACAGCGTGGAATTCACCAGGCATTGTTGAAGAAATAAACTTAAGGCTGGGACACAATCAACGTGCACGTGTAACGTGAGCCGTTAAAGGGAAAGCGCGAAAAGATGGCTGACGGTAAAGTATAGCGAACGGACACAATCAACGTGTACGGGGAGTACGTGTACGCGAGAGATGGGCAACATTCATCTCTTCCCGTGTCCCGTACGCGGAAAACCAATCAGAATAGTCCTGAGAATCCGGGAATGGGAGCCATCTGTCGGCAGATACATCCAACTGTTGAAGATTGCTATTGGAAAAGACAACTTATTTAAGCCGTGTCCCAATTCGTTAGGCATTAGGGAGGATGCGGTTAGCTACCTAAATATTTAGAGGCCTTTCGCTAAGGGAGCTTGATTTGGGACATCCTTCGCTAGTGTTGCCATCTACCGAGCTGGAAAGGAATGAAAAACATATGAGTAATTAATAAAGGACTGAATGAAACAAATGAAACCTGAAATTGAGACATTTTCGGCGCCTGTGGCTACCTTCGTATGCGTTGTGAGATTTGGAAAGTGAAATAACATTTTTTCATCCATTTCTTTGTTTGGAGATTCGTTAGTTTTTAGTTTTCGGGGTATTTAAGTTTGTGTCGGTGTTCTGGGATGTAAATTCGGTTTTTTAAGTGGACTTACTACGTACGTACGTACTTACTAAGTAGACTTTTATCTTTTGTAGTCGGGTGTTGGGTTGCGAAATATTAGAGAATTCTTTCAATTACAAACAAAATACGTGCCTTGTTTACTTCCGCAATTGTTTACACCTAATCTCTTAGCTGCGCCTGCGTTAGTCAATTGTTACTCCGGGCCACGTTCACGTCGATTGTGACCGCTGAATTGCGTTCCACGTCTCCCGTTGTCCCGTTAACGTCTCGCGTCACACGTACACGTTGATTGTGTCCCAGCCTTTAGTGTGGGGCGATTTCAGACTTACTGACGTAAGATTTATGCACATTTTCTGAAATATTGATTTTATTTTATTCTTTCCTGAAAGAAGATTACATATACAGACTTCACTTCTAGCCGCCGCATGCGCGTGTAGCAGGGGGTGTTAGGACACCAGCCGGGTAATGATGTTGATAAGGTTTTGGGAGGAGAAACGGTGACGTGTAATATGGGACTGTAGTTAGTGGAGCTCAGTTTTAATTGTGGTCGCCTACTGTGCGCGGAAAAAAAAGAGTTATTGTACCTATCTGTTCGGCAATGTAGCTCTCATATTTTTTCGCTTCTGTCAGACATAGAGATGTAGTGAGGCATCATGGTAATATTCTCTGTGTCGCTCTGAAACACACCAGTTCTTAATTTCTCAAGCAAACTAAGCCTAGCTTGTAGCCTCCGAGTCTCTTGGGGCTCTCAACTCAATCCCTCTAAAAGCTTTGAAACACTATATGTTTGCTCATAGCAATTTTTAACGAAGCGCGCTGCTTTTCTTTGTATTTTATTTATGTTTTTGGTAAAAGTCTTTTTGTCGTGGGTTCCAAATTATCACGGGGGTTTGGTCTAACCATAGCGAATCAGCACATCTCCATTACTTTTTCATCCGAGGATCTTCCAATCATACGCTTGTTTCCTAGTTTCTAATCCTAGTTTCTTTAATGCTGTGGCGCAGATGTTTTGTAAGTGTGTACTTAGTAAGTGCTGGAGTTACACATAAGCATGTGGAACCTGACCATCGTCCAATTTTTTTATTTTGTTTGCCGGACGATTCTGTTGGCCCGTATCTCCCTGGAATCCCGATAGGCTGCTAAGCCTGCCATCAAGTTTTCCAGGGATCGGACCAACAGAACTTGTAAAATTAATCTTCGACGGGCTCTTTTTGGTGGAACTTTTCCATGATTCGGAAAGAAATAAAACTTAGTAGTTTTCCACACGGTTTATTCGTCCTCGACCGGTTTCAGCGACTCATCGCCATTATCAAGAGGTTAAGTAAACATCGTCACTCACCGGTCTTTTATTTTTGTACCGTGCAACCTTGGAGGGGGCGGGGTTAGGGAAAGAGGCGGGGCGGGAGTCAAGTAAGGAGAGTGCAAAATTTTTCGGTTAGGGTGCAAGGTCAGTGTTATGAAACCTTTGAGAAGGATGAAGGGGGGGGGAGGACTCTTACGGGAAGAAGCGGTGAGTTCTAGGGAACCACCTCGTTGACGGGTTTTTCCGTGTTTTGAAATAAGGAAATGTCCTTATTTCAAAATTTTCTAAAAAGTCCAACTTAGCACCTTCGTCCCCTTTGTGTAAAACATTAAAATCCAAGTCAGACACATGATTATTGTCAATTAAATGTTTCGAAAACATTGACTAATTATCCCGGTTAATGAATGAATCCTTACATTTCTTCATTCGAACATTAAAACTTCTTACAGTTTGCCCTATATATAAACAATTGCAATTTGGTGTGTTACAATTGAACATATAAATAACATTTTTGTCAGTCACATTTTAAAAAATCCTTGGAATTTAATATTAATTTACCAATGGTCACTGGGTTATAAAAACACAATTTCGCATTAGGTATTTTTGGGGAAAAACTTAAATATTTTGTGAGAAAGATCCCCAATCAAGGGTGTTTTGGCTCACTTGACATTAATAGGTGGAACAGGGGAAAGGTTGGTGGTTGACATAACTGCTTGTTTTCTGAGTCTTCTTTGTAGAAATTTGTCAAATAAGGGCCTCATCATAGCCATTGCGATAAGCTATTAGAGTGAATGTATTCAATTCCTTGTCAAATCTATTGGCGAGAGGGATGTTAAAGTTAGCCGATAAATCATTGAATGGTAGGCAGACAATTAATGACAAACGTGATGATTTGAATAATTTAGAATTACAATATCAGTGAAACTATTTTTTCAGAATGTGGAGAAACAATGCCTATTATCAATTAGTTTAATCGTGAGAGCTAAGAAATTCCGAGTTTTTTCCCCTACTCCCACCGTGAAATGAATGGACGGATGAAGAGAATTTAATGCCACCAAGAACTGTTCTAGCTGTCTTGTTCTCCCAGACCAAAGGACAAAGCACGTCATCTACGTGACGAAAATAATAAAATACGTTTTTTAGGAGGGGATGGTTGCAACTTGAAAAGAATTTTCTCCAAATTGTCCATAAAAACTTCTGTTAAAAAAGGAGAAAGAGGTGAACCTATGGCTAAACCGTGTATTTGGGCATAAAAACTCTGATTAAAATTTTTAAAAATTCTGTTCCGTGCAGAGGTTTAAAAGAGAACCAAGTTCATTTATTATTGAGTCGTTGCAGCCCGCTTTTTTCAAGTGATGAAATGCCAGAACCACTGCTTCTTTTGCCGGAATCGAAGGAAAAAAATGTTTTTGACATCAAGAGAGACTAGCTTGCCGTTCGGTGGAGGACAAATTACAGATAATTTACTACACAATTCTAAAGAATTCTTGATGCCATAAGTTGATTTAAAACTTGAAAAGTTACGAAATAAAATGTTTACTTTATTTGCAAGACGATGGCACGGGGCAGTGTAATGAGCCACCACAGGGCGAATCGGAACTCCAGATTTGTGTGTTTTTGGGAGCCCGTATAACCGGGGGGAGGGGCGTGGGGATTCATGCGAATAAGACTCCCATTTCTCGTGATCTGTGAGCAAAGACGACCAAGCTTGTATCGAGGAATTTACGTTCCTCTGAAAACCGTCAATGGGATCTTTCTCTAAAATTGTAAAATGATTGTCAGCAGCTCAAAAACCCCTAACCCCGCACCCCCTCCTCTGTTGCAAGGCATACTGGTGAAAGACTGGCGAGTGTTCTTGTGTAACCATCTCCCTCTTGAAGAGGTTCTTGAAGGTTAAACAAGCATTTCTCTTTTATAATTACTCAAATGATTGATTAATCGATTTGCATAACTTTTTGTCATCCCTACAGATAAGATATTATTTTACGGATAACTTGATACTTCACAATAATAGATGTACAGTCACTTCATAAAGTATCGCGACACACTACGCTAGCAGTTCGTACAGGCCGGATGTCGAAGCTCAAAGTACGTTGGCCATCCTGGGTCGTCTTCGGTAACTATGACAATCGTCGGGTACACTACGACATTTATTCTAATTGTAAGTAAAGTGGGACTAAACTCAGACAGTGCTATCGACTTCGTCCGCGTTGGAGAGCTGACTTTGAAATGAATAAACTTCGGGAAGGAAGGGTATTCGCAACTCAGAGGCATCGTAATCATACTCGGCAGTTCTCTTACGAAGACGAAAATGGAAAGATCTCCTCTTCGCGAAACCATCCCAACCCAGCGCGCTCCGATGGTGGGCTAGGTGAGAGGCGGGCGCCGAGTCAAGAGTCAATAGATATCATAATTTTCCATTAGGCGGGCAACTTAAAATATCAGCCTGTAATGCACAAAAGGCTCACCAGTTCGCACAGCCTAGTTGATAGCAGTGGCCATTCTCCTTCGTGCATAGATTGGAGCTCGTATTTACGTGCATTTGGCTCTTCTTCGTTTTACCTTCCCCCGATTTCACTCGCATAATCACTCAACTCCATTCAATATTGCTTTTTCACCACATTCCCCTTCTTACTTCTTTGACCGAATACATCCTCAAGGCCACTCTTGGAGCAATTCTGTCCTCTCCTCTGAACGAGACATCTCCCATAATGCAGTCCCACTTATCCTGGCGCTTTGTCTCATGGAAAATGAAAAGTGGGCCTGCAAATTCTCATAACTACCAGAGACGGCCCAGGATAGCCAACTTACTTCGAGCTTCGACAGCCGACCTATACGATCAGCTAGTCTGGCGTGTCGCGATACTTTTTGAAGTGACTGTACATACTCAATGCATTAGAACATGAGGCAAAAGAATAATCCAGAATGGCCTCTTCACGAGAGATGCTTGTTTAACCTCTTGATAATGGCGATGAGTCGCTGAAACCGGTCGAGAACGAATAAATTGAGTGGAAAACTACTGTTTTACTTCTTTCCTTTTCAACAGAACTTGATAGAACAGAACTTGAACATCCATACCCTGGGTGTTGAAAAACCCACCCAGGCGGGACTCGAACCCCCGACCCTCAGTTTAGCTGGATAGGAGTTTACCCCGCCGCCACCGGGGCCGGGGTAAATGAAATTTTGAATTTATTTGGATCATAATGTCTGGGATATTTTTGATTTGTTTTCAGTATACTATTGTGTCATGACGACTGCGGACGCATCATTAAATTGATATCGTTGTATGACAATTATTGACAAAGTAATAACTCTCTAGATCTATGTGCATAAGCAAAATTAAAACTGTATCTGAGAATAGTAAAGTATACATTTAGACAATATTACTAAAGAACTGTAACAGTAGAATATAATTTATTTCATCCAAATAAATATATACATATTTTTAAAAATAAAAAATAGGGGTGAAATATGGGACCCCAGAAGAAATACTTCATCGTTTTGGGGTTACCATTTCTTGAATTTTGCTGAAGTTCAGAAGCTAGCGTTCACAAAAATGATTATAAAATAAATCCTGGCTTTTATATAGCAGATATGCGTTCTGTGATAACAGTTTTGAGTTGGAATTAAAATAAAGTACTAGTTCATTCAAGATTAAAATTAAATACAATGCATTCTACTTCACAACCTGAGCAGTAATGTAAGTGAATAGTGACTGGCGTAACAGCCATGGGTCACTACCGTAACCTCGGCGAACCATTTAAATACTACGTATTACATATCATTTATCAACAGATGGCAGGAGTGGAGATGAATGTCTTTAAATGTTCTGTAGATAATGATTACCAGTTACAAATACCATTATCAGTTTCTTATGGAGAAATTTATGTGTTAATTTTCATGTCCTATTTTCTATGGAATTGCCCCTTATTCACAATTTAAAAAAATTGCCCCACATAAAATCAATCGCCGTGGTGAGTATCATACCGTATCACTTGAGCTCCAGTTAAATCACCAGCATCATAATTGTCTTTAGAATAAAAAATCACCTGTCCAAGTGATGACTGTGAAAACCAACTTGGATATTTCCATACTGAATTATTCTTTTGCCTCATGTTATAATCCATTGAGTATGTATGTACATCTATTATTGTGAAGTATCAAGTTATCCGTAAAATAATATCTTAGCTGTAGGGATGACTAAAAGTTTGAAGAACCAATCATTTGAGCGATTATAAAAAGGTCGAATTATCATTAAAATAATTGGTTACTTAATATCACAAGGTAAATTGAATAATTGAAAGACAAAAATGGATGTATCCACCAAACGTTCAATTGTTGCCATCTCTAGAAATGGCAACAAATAATACTATACGATTAATCAATCATTTGACAAACTATAAACAAGCCGATAAATCATTCGATTAATTGGTTAAATATTACCATACGATTAATTGAAAGAGAAAAATCGATCATTTCCTCAGAACTTTTAATTGTTGCCATATGTACGTAGTTGATGAATACATGCGCACAATAAGGTGCACAGGCGCGGCATGAAACAAAAGAGATATCATTAAAAAGGAACTCGCGAGTTTTGATGACTACATGTGTTATCGAGCGATCACCGTCGTCAATATTTAAAAAGATAAAACATTGCTTTCCTTCTCCAATTCTGACGAAGGTTGTTCAGTCAAAAATTTAGGAAGCAAACAGCGCGAGCTTCTGTTTTTATGCCTCTCCACCTTTATACATGTTAAACCAGTGACTTTATTAATGCGTTTACCTTATGCCAGATACAATCTGCCTATATATTTCGAAGTATGTACCAAATAAGACATTGAAAATTAGTCAAATGACAAAAACATTTTGTGTTGTTCACCCCTCCCGATTTGATCGGAAAGCATAGGTTGCTTCGCCCAGCATGAGGTCTCCCCTGCCGGAAAACGAGGTGACCAGTGGGAAAGTCCACCGGGAGCAATTCTCAAGACGTTGGCAGGAACTGCCGAACTGGTCGAGGAGACGGAATGAGAGGAGGCCATGGGAACGGTCGCCGAGGAAATGGACGAGAAGCGAAGATCCAGAGAAGAAGGAAGACGTTTCGACAAACTCCCGGACACTATACATGGAGAGCATGATGAAATTGTTGGATCTGTGGGACGCCTTGAAAAACGTGACGATTGATGCCACGGTGGTCGTCGATTATGTGACCAATTATCGCTCAGATGCAAGTTCTGACAGCGGAAAGACGGACATTTTGAAGGGTTATGTCCGTCAGATCGATGATTTACAGGCGTCAGTGTACAAGGTGGGTACTGCCGATAGTGGAATGAGTAAAGGCGGGTTTACACATGGAAGTCACTTCCATGACAGCTACTTGAAAGTAGCGTGCTAGCGACACTTCGATGTGTAAGCACGGACTTCCGTGGCGGTAGAGTTAGATAGTGGTGGTAATCGACCGCGGTTCATACTTGCAAGGAAAATATACGAGTTTTTATTTTACCTGCAAGTAGCATATCGATTCTGCGATATAATCGCATTGCATCTGGTGGAATATTGGTCAAATGACAGGAAACGGAGATTTAAAATGTTAACAACGAATAACTTATTAGGAGAATGACTCATTGTTGCACGTGTAAATATTTATTTGCAGTTGAAAATATTTTAAATGCTAAAGAACCCTTTAGATTATTTTTTTGACTAAATTCTTATAACATATTTATCGATTCTCACATTTGATAAGATGTAATAATGCACAGTTAATGTAATTGATACAAATTTATAAATAAACGAATGCCTATGGGGCTCAAACAGCTTTGTACAAACGCCATTATAGTCAAGCTTAGGTGATTTTCGTAATTACCATATTCAGTTTTTTCTTCCGTCATCCATTTATTTGGGAAAAGCCGTAATTATGTGTAAACAGAACGAAGATCTGCGAGTGGCGATACGATTCGAGATATCGCTACTTCCATAGAAGTCAACTTCCATATGTACACTCGCCATAACTTCTTTGGTTAAAATAATTCTTCTTTGGTATTGTTGAGTAGGCATATCAAGGATCGACAAATTGAACTTAAATGAAGTAAAAGTGTTTCAAAATGCGTACCCTTCATACTAGGCTTTAATGTTATCCTTATATGATGAAACTATAAAAAAATAATCAACTTTTGCAAATGGTTTTTGGGGCTAGTAGGCAGGGTTAAAAGTTGTGGGGGGGGGGGCACCTTTCGTGCGAGTCCGAAACTTTTCGAAGGCTTCCGCAACCGGAGGGGAGGGGGGATAACTGCCAGCAAGAGGGAGGGATTTCTAGGTGGACGTTGCCGTGATGGTCATCCCTCCGCCGGAAAACCGCGTGGCTCACAATGAGAGAGCCCTTTGTGGTGATAGGTTTGGCAACACAGCAAGCAGAATCAGGAAGTTAGCAAAACGGAGGTCTGGGAGCAATTGAATTTTCGAGACTACGCCACGCCTACCCTACCCTCATTGTACCTGGGAAACTCACGTGACGAGCGATTTCTGTTTGCTCAACTCCACAAATTTTAGTTCAGCCTACTAGCCACCAAGACATAAAAATTTAACAACGGAACTTTACTCGAAAATGAGTCGGATTACTGGTAGGTATATCGTTCCAAGACGTCCCCGAGGGCAATGCAAAGCGCTCGCTTTTTTTCACAAGAAAAATTTTCATTAAAAAGCTTTCCTTTGTTGACATGATGCTCCTATACATGGTAAAAGTATGATATTTATGTGCAGGTGGCTTTCATATCCCCATTGTTGTTTTTTTTTGCTGCAAGGCAGTCTGATGATTTTTATGATTCACCCCGTTTTTGTCATTCAGCAACTGAATCAATTAAAGAATTACCAAAATTTTTCATATTTCGTTTTTTACATTTTTTACATTTCAGTTCTTCTTAGAATCATTAGAAGAGGATGTAAATATAATGTCTGAATTCTCCTCTGGGAATGATGGACCGCCTCCATTCGATGAAATGCATGTGAATGATTTGCAGAGGCTGACTGATGAGGCCGCATATTCTGAGAAGCCAAATCCTAATCTACGAGTGAGTATAATAACCTTCAAGTAGACTTTTCTTGTTTATTCGAAAGTGAAAAGTGTAGTAAATATATATTTTGTTTTTCCACGACTGATTCAATGCTTTAGATTTTTATTTACCATTAAAGGTGAGATCAGTTATTTCCAATGAAAGGTCCCTGTGAAATATTTAAGTCAATTTCCCTTTTTAAAATACTATCAATCCAAAAAATAACAGTGAGAAACTAGAGTACTATCAAGGGTAAAGTACACAATCACATAACAAAATATACCATAAAATCACGATACCTACCTAATAATTATTTTTAGGTGATGTAACATAAAAATTGATGTTTTTGACATAAAAATTCACGAATTTGATCTGTTATCGATTGATAAGCATAGTGATAGGTTCAGTGTTCAATGAGCCACAAGAGAGACAAATAGCATTTTTCGACAGTCGACTGAACCTACAGATTTAGCCCTTGAATTAATTACTGACTTGCTAGAAAAATTTACTGCAGACTTGAAAAACAAACTTGCGGCAAGTGCATGTGGTTTGTAGTTGGCTTGCTGTATAGTTGCTATATAGCTCTTTGTTAACCTGCTGCAAATAAATTTTGCTGTATGAGAAATTGGGAGAATTAGTGTCACTTTGCCATTTTGCTCCACCACATGAAGCTGTTTATGATCATAAAGTCTGTGCATCATTAAAATTTTCATGTTGTTATCATCATTTCAGATAGATTGGAAGATATTCCTAAACTTGATGTTTGAAAGCAGTAATGTCACTTTGGACTTTGAAAAAGACCTGATAGTGGTACAGAATATCAACTATCTGAAGAACATCGCAAAGTTGTTAGCAAACACCTCTCCATTGGTTTTAGGTAAGTAGTTTAAGAATGTACTGAGGTTTTATATTCAGAGTTCTGACTGAACGGTGGAACATAATGTGTTGTATTATTTAAGAATGCTTGATTTGTTGAAATCTTAAAAGATGTAGGAACAGAACTGAATTATTTATATTTTGCTGTGGATTTGTAAATTTTAAATAGAACTCTGTGATATCTATTATGGGCAAAGCTCCTTTTAAAAGGACGCTTCAAGTGACTTGGTAAAAATAACACTATAGCTCTATTGAACACACATATATGGTCATTGGAACTTCAGGAATGCACTTCTGAGCTCATATTTTCCGAGTGTGCCTCAAATGTTTTTTGTAGGTAATATACGATGCATTTAATTGTAAATGCATGCAAGTTAGTTGTGCATTGACACATGAAGTGAGAGGGGGTTTCATTGAGGGATGGGGTTGAGGGTTGGGGTTTATCCTCATACTCTCTATGGTTTTCCTTTAGTTTTCTTATACCTCCGGTGGTTATACATAGTTATAAGTCATTGTATTTATTTTCTGTTTGGTATCAAATTCATCAGGAAGCTGTGATGATCGTCATTATCGAGAGAACACTTTATTGAAATTTAAATGAAACGAAACTTCTATCTAATATTGCAACTCCAATCATTTGTCTTTGAAAAGTGCTCAAATGTAACAGCACCCCGTGATGAGAGGGGAAGAAGGAATAAATGTCCTGTCAGACACTTGAACCGGCTATGGAGGAAAATTCTTTCCTTGCTATTCTTTTACTTGGAGAGGAGGCAGAAATAACTGGCTCCCGCAGTCTATGGGCTAAGGTGGTGTTCCTTCTCATGCATAGATAATTATGCTATTTCTACAGGGTGTAATATTTAGATTAATAAGATTTAATAAAGCATATATAACATATTATTAAGATTTAATAAAACACAAGGTGGAATAGCCAGTATAAAATCTCTCACGATGACAATTTCTGAAAAAAAATGTTTTATAGCAGTTTTAAGTGTGTATGAATTTTTCTCCATGACTATTGTAATCTTGCATTCTGGAGTTGGGCAACATTCATAAGTTTTTTCCCTTGAGCTACCTGTGATTTCCAAAAATTAGCTTGTGCTCAGAATATTACACGGGCAGTATTTTTGGTGGTGAGGTCCTAGAGAATTCTCCTGAAACCAGTGGCCAAACACTGGACCCAATCAAGTACATCACATGTTTCGTAAATGCTATAGTGACTTTTTTTCGTAGTACATATCAAATTTATGAAAAAAATTGTCATATATAAAATTTTCTATATTCACTACAAAATTTTAATATCATTTTTTACAGAGGGTCTTCTTTGGTGGGAAGTTATGTATGTTGTCGCTCCACATGGGAACAGCTTAATGAGGCATTTGTACAATTCATATGTGGAAAAAATTACAGGTGGCGAAATCCCTCGCTCAAGGTATGAACAAATTTTATTTACTCTCACTCTTAAGCATGTGTAGATGTAAAATACCAATGAATGTGTGTATATATTGATGTAACCATATCAGATTATTTTTTATCTAAATCTCTGAAAACCTTCTTGCCATATGGTCCCTTACGGGAAATTATATGTATCCCTTTGACTTCAACCAATTATAGTCTGCATTTTGGAAGAAAAAATTATGTCCAAAAATGTTAACTTTTAGTCATAAAAATAATTTCATCAGGTTTCAAATGTGTTGTATTTTAACTTTCATAATGATGACTTATGTGAAAATAAAACTTGCTAACAAAAGCTTAAACAAAAACTTTTAGATTGTAATTCTCATTAGGTACTGCATATGCACGAAGAAATCTTTGCATCAATTTGACAAGTGTATATCATCTGAAATTAAGAGTGTGCATACAGTACAAATGAAAACTGCAGTAACTCAATAGATTTTCAAATCTGGGAAAAATCAAATGTAAGAATCACCGCAAAAACTCTCTAAACTGCTCAGATGTTTATATTCCCTAGCAAAGTACATTTGTTGGATGCAAACAAAATCAACACTGTTCAATCCACAAAAATTAAATGCAATCATGGAATAATACAAAAGGAACATGAAAATTAACTGAGCAGGCTTCAATGTGGACTGGCCATTTTTATCCTCCAAAGCACAATGCAACAATACTCCAGGCTCCAGGGTAAAAAAATAACAGACATTAGATGTACACTGCTTCTTCCTCAGCAGTTGACAATGTTACATTGCAGAGAGAGCAGATCACTGGGTTACTTCGGCATTCAAAAAGTTTGATTCTGATAAAGGCTGCTAAAGTCTCCTCCAAACTACCGATTGTATCTTCTTCAGTTTACGGTAAATCTAATGTATCCATCTTAAATACATAGAAACCTATTGTATATTTGAGTTCAATGATTCATGTGATTATAACTTCATTGAAGTAATTGAACTTAAAAAAATCCATTGGGGAGGAGAATACCTTGGTTGCTTCATTGCCTATTGCATTTGACTTGAAATCAAGGAATCTGGGTCCCAGTCAAGGCATTTAATTATTCCTCTGGGAAATTTTGCATTCCTTGAACTAAATCATTGAACTATTTGGCCTGTAATATATAAACATAGGAGTAAATGCTGTCAAACAATGAATATACGATATTTGGTGTCTAAATATACACTAATGCTATTTTATATTAAACTGCTCCTAAAGAGTTGACACTCTTTCGTTCACTGGATGAATGAATTTCAGCATCATTCATATTGTCCATTCTTGAAAAAGGACTAAAATATGAAAAGTTCTCCAATGCAGAGTTTTACTAATTACCATGTGTTCATCATTACACTCATACAGGGTCATGTACTGTGCCCGGGTGACCAATGACATGATGGGAATGGCAGTGTCATGGCTTTTGGCTTCAGAAGAATTAGCCATGAACATCTCCTCCGAGTTTGATCATGAAGGTTTTTCAAATGTTGTTGAAGATAAGAGATACAGAGTTGAAAGTATGTTGGCAGACATCAGGACTGCTTTTTCTAATTTGGTGTTGGATTTGGATTGGATGGACGAAGAAACAAAGGAGGCAACACTAAACAAGGTGGATGCAATGCGCAATTACATTGGCTATCCCTCTTGGCTGATGGATCCCAGTGAACTGGAACTCTACTATGAAGGGGTTTGTGATTGACTATTTCAATTTTTCTAGGTTTTAACATGTTTCTATTATGGTTTTAGTCTAAGGAAAGTGTTATTTTTTAAATTTTATTGGTTGTAATAACAAATGATGGTTGATGATTGGCTAAATGAACCATTATTAGCTGTGTCTTAAGGCAAGCTCCTAATAAGAGCAATCCTGCTTTTTTATTGCAATTCCACATTAGCATTTATTGGTTCTGTTGCCATAACTGCCTACATCACTCTATTTTCTCAAGAAATTAGCAATAATAAAACTTTGAGAATCATTTCCAATCATTGCAGGATAAACCTTTTCCAACATTCCATTTCACCCTTATTTCATATTTCTCTCTTCTTAATTGGTTGACTAGTGCCTTCTGGTACAAGTATAAATTAGTTAACTTGCAATAACAATGACCAGCAAAGCTCTGGATGGGAGCACATGGGTTGCAGGTGCACATCTTTTACCCCTGGATCACTTCACCTTCATTTTATAGCTATCTGCCTGATTTTAATTCTGATTGCTGACTGTTAAAAAGTACATGAAGGCTAAAAGTTGGCCAATTGAAAAAAATTATTTCTGAAATATCCACAAAAGCTTAAGCGTCATTGTCAGGTATGATGTCTGGTGTCAAAAGTAGACGCCATTAAAATGCATTCTAAATTGGAATGTGATGTGATACAGACGGGGAGTTTCAAATTCAGTTTAAATTGTTTGTGCCATTCTCCCTCTCTCCTTGATCAATTGCTGCTTCCTAAACCCTCAAACCCTCAGGCTTATATGGCCAGGTCTATTATACATGAGAAAATATTTTTTTTGTGGATAACATACGGTAAACTTTTTTCTAAATCGGTGAAAGTATCACTTGTTTAGTGGTATTTAGCAAGATTTGCATGTCCTCCATTGCTCATTATGTTCCTTCTCATCCATTCTAATAAATCTTTTCATTTCTGAAAATCACTGTTCGCGTTTCAACAAAATGAGTCTTTACCCGTGCAGGAACAAGTGGATGCCCATCTTGCAATTTTATGGTTCACTTTCATCCCACTTTCTCGCCTTCCTGCAATTTCTAATATTTCATGGAGATGGTTACTCACTAAGAACTGCTACAGTGTATGATTGCTGCAGTGTCCTATTTATTTCCGCCACCCCAGCAACATTGACAAGTTTGTTGGTAGCAAATTGATGAATATAGTCAAACATAATGTTTAGATGTGCATCATGATCTCGTATGCCTTGGTCATTTTGCCATTGTCTCATCTCTCTCCATGTTCCATTATAGGCAGTAGTAAACTATGCCTATGTTTAGATGTCCTTGATATCTAAGGAACAGCCGAGTTATTCCAATTGATATTTTTGCCTTTCATTCAAACTCAATGGTATTTTGTGGACTGGAGAGTACATTCCCCTTATTCCCTCCCCTACTTCTCTAATATCCCCTTTCCTATTTTAATTATAAACCCTTTGAACCTAAGCCAGAACCCCATAGTTTAATGAAACCTTTCTTAATGGATGCCTATTAATAGTGAACACCTTCCAAAAATGGACTATTATCAAGCCATGGCTGCAGGACATGAAGACTTGTGGATCTAACAAATAGCCCTCTAAATAGTGACCTTAATGATAGACAGATATGGACATTGACTGAGGCTCGTTTCCTATTTTATTCATGGGAAAATACTTTTCTCAAGGTATAAGAATATGTACATCTGCTGAGAATGACCTATTATTCTTTACAGGAAGCGAATATTCTTTTGTTCTTAGACATTGCAAAGAGTGCTCATACAATTATCGAAGGACAACTTCAATAAAAATGTCAGTTAGAACCTGTGGTCCTCTCTTACAAGCCCCTCCCCAATTTAATGAACAGGAATGAACACAGTGTGTTCATATGCATTTGTTAACATTATCTTCCACAGTCACTGTATTAAAAAAACTTTTTGTGTACAGTAAGAAATTTTTATTTCTGTTCTTCGTTGACCAATTCTTTCTAGCTGCATAAGTCTATTATAGTTTAAATTTATTTCTACGTTTCCTCTTCTTGTAAATTTTGTCGTTAATATTGGAGATACGTCTATTATTTTAGAAACTTATGAGGGACATTTTCCATTTATGGTAAATGTGTTAAGAATAATAATTTTTCTTCTTCACAGCTCACCGTCAATCTCACGTCTTACCTTCAAAATTTGGTGACAGGAGTTCAAGTGGGGGAGCTGTGGTCCTTAAGAGGCCTTAGAACTGATAATAATTATGAAGTGTAAGTCATGTACCTTACTAAATCAAAAAAATTTACTGTCATTAATTAATTTTTTAAATTAAATTAAATAAATAAATTAAAATTATTTAATAAATAAAAAAATTAAATAAATAAAAAAAATAATAAATAATAATAATATTGTCATTAAATGACATTCCTCGCTTACTGACCAGTAGCAATGCAAAAAACAATAATTTATTATCCCCATTATTCAGTGAAGAAGTTGGTATTTACAAATTCTAGCAAACATCCTTGTTTTTCTTCACTGTTTCCAATTTTTATTGACAAATACTGCTGTATATGTCCATTCACATGTGTCATTTAGTCTCATATAAGTGTCCAGTATTAATTTTTAAAATGTAGTGGAAAATAAAGATTTTCATATTAAATGGTCCATTTATCAACAAGGTACCAATACATACCGGTGTAATATGTTTACAATGTAAAAAAAACTTTGAAAATTTTCAAATACATTTTGGGTGCTACTTAAGCACATTATTTTGATGGGGTATTTAATAGGATTCGTCATATTATTTATGTATATTAGACATTAGGGAAAGAGTTAATGGTAAGTATACTCAAAATTACAACCGATTGTTTTATACCCTCTAAGCTCAGAAATATTCATCATTATTGTAATTTATTCAAAATGAACAAAAATTTGGTGAGTTAAAATAAGAGGCCAAAACCTTTGTTATGATTCTATTATAATATTTCATGTTAGGCTCAGACTTCCTCATGCTTGACAAATTTAAAGCAACTTTGTGGTCCATAATTTTAGTTGGTTTGGGACTGAAAGTGTCAATATATTCCATTAGTGTTTCAATTATGGCAAAGGCTTCTTGCCAGTCAGTTTGTTCATCAGTAGGTGCTGGTCATATCTAAAATATTGTAACATTTTGAAGTAGCCCATTCTCCATAATTCAAGATTACTGGTTTATTTTTCAGGTGGGCAACAGATCCAACAGATGTTAATGCTTTTCACACTTTCCAAGAAAATGCAGTGAGTGAGTAAATTGTATTTTCTTCCATTTCTGCTGATTTAAGTTGTGTGAGCTCTTAAAAGTGTATTTAAAATATCTTCAAGACGAGAATGTGTAGCAGTTTGCTGTTGTGGCAGCTAGGTTTTTCAGTAAACTGAAGTTAGACACACGGTGCTACAGCTGTAGAGTATAAAATAGCTGTAGTAAAAACAATAGCTTTTGTGGTAGTGCCATTTGCCTTATTTACAAAAAATAAATGTAGCACCATGCTGTGACTAGTATATGTGTTCCTGCAACCTGAATATTTTTATGAGTTCCATAACTTCATGTAACTCATAACTATTGATTCCCTAAATAAATATTCTTGCACCTGGCCATAAGTGAAAAGAATTATTAAACAAAGGAATCAATGACCCATGATTACCTCTCTGACCTTGGCCATTCTTGGGTGTATATATGTGGGTGCACTGGTTCAGGACGGTTGAGTTTTTAAGCGAACGTCAGGTTGGCACGATAGCCCAGTCCCAATGGTAAATTGATGAGAGACTGGGCACTCATGCCAACCGGACGTCCACTCTAAAACTCAACTGTCCAGAGCCAGTACGCCCGCGTATATATACCCAAGAACGGCCAAGATGGGCGACTTAGGCATAAACCTACGGGATGGTTGGGATGAGAGACTGGGTGCTCATGCCAACCTGACATCCGCTCAAAAATTAACTGTGTTCCTGCAACCTGAATATTTTTATGAGTTCCATAGCTTCATGGAACTCATAGCTGATTCCCTAACTTAACGTTCTTGCTGCTGGCCATAAGTCAAAAGAATTATTAAAACATGCACTCAATGACCCATGATAACCTCTCTGACCACCTTAACTATAGTGAATGCCCACACGCTGCATTTGTTCGTGTATAAATCAAGTAACACATGTAAATTGATGGTTAAAATCATTTCCCTCTTCTTTCTCCTTAATCTATCCTGGTGTTCCTATGGGACAATGGTCATCCCTTCATAATTTTCTCCCCCAGTAAAATATCAAAAGATGAAAAACTATCAGGGTGATGTGTAGGCTAGGGTATAGATCCTTCAAAATTAACTGGCGCAGACCTAAGTGGCAAAGGGGTGGGAGGAATAAGCAGAACGGCTGAAATCTGAAGGGGAAGAGAGGGAGGTATGGAGTTATTTAGAGAGGGCGCATGCAATTGTAGCCAATGCTAGAAGCTGTAGTGTGGGGGCGTGGCATGTCTGCCATCTTTGTTAATCCCTCTTTTCTTTCAGTACTTATTTTAGTGCTGAAGCACTATTTTTGTGACTTTACAATAATTTCCGTCTGTAAGATACTAGAAATCAGCATGGATTTACTTCTTTAATATGCATTATCCATATAATTTTTTTATTCATTTAAATCAATAATAATCTGTGTTCCCAGTGATAACTATGGTTATTTGTATCGAGTATGTGTAGAGTATTTGTGTCGAGTATGTAAATCGAGTATGATCTATAGTACTAAGTAATCTTAACATATATTTCAAGAATTTTGTGTCTTAAATTACAAAGAGGCGTTGGATAATCTTGCCATGCGTCTGCTAATTCATTCATTCCATCATGCTATCCAAAGGACAGTAAGAAAACAGCAGGGATGACCCATGTGGTTTTTAACAACTATGCCAACAATGGAGTCGCTGCTACATTTTTTTTGAGGATAGAGCTAAAAAGTAGCCAATTACAAATTTATTTAGCTAGCCAAACCCTGCATCTAAAGCTTGTGGGGTACGGAAACTATCTCAGCTTGAATTTAGTTGCAGTTTATAACTCTAATCATATGTGAATTTCAATTCTCTGACATAATTCTAACATCAAAATATTATATTTTTTTCCAGCTATCCCCGCTGGCATTTTGCAGTTTCCATTTTTTGGACTTGGTCTTGAGTAAGTCAGATACATATCACATTTTTGTCATTGGAATTAATCTCGGCAATTGTATTATGATTTTCATAGCTTTATCAATTATATATTTAAAATTTATTTCTTTGAGCATAAAAATTTCTCTATTTTCCAGAGTTCTGGACTACGGTGCAATTGGTTCAGTCCTGGGCCATGAGCTTACTCATGGCTTTGATAATTCTGGAAGGCATTTTGATGAGAATGGGAACTGGAGGCAGTGGTGGACCAACAACACCATCGCAGAGTACAATAATCGCACTGCTTGTTTTGCCAATCAGTATTCCTCATATTTGATCCCAGAAGTCAATATCACGGTGAGATTTGATGAAAATACTTTCAAATTCCATGAACTTATCTCCCTAAGGGCTCCATTTCTCAGATACAAGTCGAAAACATCTCCTGAATCATCAGTGACTTGGGCATAGGCATACCCAGCGAAGGGAAGAAGCGTTGAGGTTGATGGAGACGGCGCTGGCTACTGTGGCCAATGTTCGAAACTGTAACGTGGGCTCGGCCTGTTCGCCATCTTTGTTGACTCCGAGTTTCGTTTAGCACTTACTGGCTGGCGTGCTAATTCTGCAATTTAGTGATGCTTTCCGTAGATAACTTATTAGAAAAAAGCATTCATATACTTCTTTTATCTTCATTCTCCTCACATATATTTTATATTTAAGTATTTAAATTCATACAAATCCGGTCTCTCGGTAAAAACTATAGTTCTCTCTGGTAGAATTCAATGCAAAAAAGAGCCAATATATGTGTGAAGAGTCACATGCCTTAAATTTCAAACATATTTACTACGTTTACCAATCGATCTGAAAATTCCAAGCGACCCGACCCAGATCGCCTGGTTTCCCATCACGGACTGAAAATTTTGATAGTGAACAATCGAATCTATCAGTTGAAGCACAATTGCCTCAGTGCGTAAACAAGTGCAGAGTTGGAAATCTGTCGCATTCTGAGTGAACAAAATTGCCCAATCGGAGGTTGAATAGCGATGTGCTACGAAATCATCAACGTCACTTCACTCGCCCTAGCTGCACCATTGTTACAACTGGTTACAACTCACGCCTTGGATAATAACGATTTTGTCTTCCATCGACAACAAAAAGAATAACGAGGAGCGTCACAGACCGACTATTTCAAATCGATCTGAAATCTCGGACTGGTTTACCAAACCTGGGTCGACCCACTTCTCAGATTGATCCCACTAGGCCGTTGCGTTTATCATACCGGGCTGATCTGGTCAGATCGATCTGAGATCGATTGGTAAACGTAGTCATTCTTAATATGCATTCCCTAATTCGTCCATTCCGTCGTGCCATCCATCGGCAAACAATAAAAAAGCAGAGATAACCCATTTGGGGGCTAATTAAGTTGCCAGGATACAGTTTGATCGACGAGGAGCGTCACAGACCCACTATTTCAAATCGATCTGAAATCTCGGACTGGTTTACCAAACCTGAGTCGACCCACTTCTCAGATTGATCCCAGTAGGCCGTTGCGTTTATCATACCGGGCTGATCTGGTCAGATCGATCTGAGATCGATTGGTAAACATAGTCATTCTTAATATGCATTCCCTAATTCGTCCATTCCGTCGTGCCATCCATAGACAAGCAATGAAAAAGCAGAGATAACCGTTAATTGGGCTATTTAGGTTGCCAGGATACGTTTGATGACGTCATGCCCTCTCCATCTATCCAGATGGTGAAAAGCTAAACAATAAAACCTAGAAACAAGGACAGAATAAGTGTGGTGTTTTTTTTAAGAATTGCATGACTGTGATTGGCTGATTTTATATTCAACTTTGTTTTCAATGGCGTTGAACTCTTTACAGGTCAATGGCAAGCAGACCCTTGGAGAGAACATAGCAGATAATGGTGGTATACATGAAGCTTTGGCTGCATTTGAAAATTACAAAAGGAGAATCGATGAAATAACAGACATACGCTTACCAGGCTTGGAGCAGTTCTCTGAAGACCAACTTCTATTCATAGCATTTGGCAGCGTGAGTGACTAATCTTATTATTAATCGAATTTTGATGGCTTTAACTCCCCGTTTCAAAGTGCATTGGGTCGACTTTGCAAAGAAAAAGATTAATCGTGTATTCGGAATCCAGTTTTCCAGTAATTAGTGGCTATAAGCTAAACCAGAAGTAGGGCTCTACATCTGTATCTACATTTGTTACATCATAAGTCTTCGTATCAGAGAAATCGTATCAGTAAATGTTCGTGAAACAGGTCCATCGATATAAATATCGATGTTATTCATCTGCTATTAGAGTAAGTCTTCTTCTTCTTCAGTTAGCAGCCCTGGGGCTAGTTTTCAGCAACTCGCCATTCTCCTCTATTCTCCGCCATCCTCTTCAGTTCGTAATATGAAGTTGTGTTAGAGTGTCTGTCATTATCTGTGTGATATATGCAAGCGGTGGTCTTCCTCTAGTGTTTCTCCCTTCCATCATCCCTTCGATGACTCTTGCTAGCAGGCCAATATGTCTGAGAGTGTGTCCTATCATATTTTCTCTTCTTGTTTTTAGGCTCCTCAGAAAGCTTCTGCTTTCTCCTGTTCTTCTGAATACTTCTTCATTTGTTATATGCTCTAACCAACTGATCCTAAGCATTCTTCTCCAACACCAAGCCTCAAAAGCCAGCGACTTCTTCCCTTCTGGCTTCCCTATTGTCCATGTTTCGCTGCCATACAAAGCCACACTCCACATGTACGTTTTCAATAGCCTTTTCCTTATGTTTAGGTCTATATTTCTGGTTGTAAATAGATTCTTCTTTCTGTAAAAGGCGTTCTTTGCCTGAATAATTCTACTCCGTATTTCTACTCCGCTGGATCCATCGTGCGTTATCAGGCATCCCAGCCACTTGTATTCCTTTACATCTTGTATTTTTTTCATTCTCGATGTATGTTGCGGGTGCTCTTCTATGATCTTCCTGGTTCCGGCTGCATAAGAATATTTCCGTTTTCTTTCTATTCACATTCATGCTTCGATAATATATATAATATTCAATTCGTTTTTCATGACGTTATTCATTACTTGAAGTATATTTTGTTGGTCATCTTCATTTTCTGTTGTTATAGCAATGTCATCTGCGAATCTTAGCATTTTAGTCTTTTCCCCATGTATAGTTATTCCAACTTGAACCTCTGCTCTTATCCTTTTTATGGCGTCTTGAACATACAAATTTATTAAGCAAAGAGATAGGGAGCATCCTTGTCTTACTCTTACTTTATTTTAACCTCTCTCTGGTTATTGCAAGTTCTTATTATTCTCCTCTCATTCTTATATAAAAACTATGTATTATTCTTCTATCTCTATATGAGACTCCCACCTTCTTTAGCAACTTGAACATCATATTCCAGTTCACGTCATCAAAGCCTTTCTCCAAATCCGCGAACGATAGATATGTTGCCTTTCCTTTTCTATTTCTCTTTTCAATTATTCGTCTTAGTGCTAATATAGCCTCTCTTGTTCCCATGCTCCTTCTAAATACGAACTGGTCCTCTGTTAGATAGTTGTCAAGGTTTTTCTCCATTCTTCTGAGAATAATGCGTGTAAGAACTTTAAATGCTTGTTTTGCGTTGTTTAGAGCAAGTAATGCGCACAAAATGCTATTTTTTTGTATACAAAATTCGAAGCCACCTTAAAAATGGCGGATATTAGAAGATAATCCATTACGGATACGTGGCATTCAAAGGAGGCCATCTTGAATATTCGGATAGTTTATAGAAACGGACATCAGATGGCGCAGTAATAGTATGAATTTCACATGTAATACACCGCGATTACGCTACATATTTTTTTCATTTATTATCATTACAGATAATTACAGAAAAAACATTCTTTTATCATGTATTTTTAAGTAAACGAGGTTACAGTTAACCTTAGGAAGGATATGTCCTTCGGCTCTCATTCCTGTATGAGTATGAAATGCTTTTAATTGAAGTTTTTGCTGCTGGATACAATGAAGATATTTCTCATGACTTCCATTATTTGCGCAAACTATGTCTCTCATTGAAATGCTTAAATTACTGCTCATAGTCGGTAACTGATATGTTTATCTGCCATAATTATTTTCCCTTTTTCCCTCATCCATAACCAAACGTCTGATCACCTATAAAAAAAATTTTCCTGCTGTACAAGTGTTTCCCATAGATTAACCCGATCTGACCCTAGCCTTCTTCACATCCCCCCCAAACCCATTCCAACCTTTACCTAAATTCCTTCCTTATCACCGCTTCTAAGTTTTGGAATTCATTACCTCCTCATGTAAAAAAAGCTTCCTCTTCACTGGAATAATTCGAAAAGTAAATTTCACCAATATATAAATGATCTTTAGACTGAATCTGGTCGAGTAGACTGGTGTGAAGCTGTTTAAATCTTTTTATTAAATTGTTCAAATATGGTTCTTTTTTCAACTATTATTAGAGCAGATTACAATATAGTACTATTATTAGAGCAGAATGTGAAATTGTAACACAGTCGTTCGCTCTAATTGGTTTTCCCGGAGCATAAATAAATAATCCATTAATTCGTAATTGTATTCACAGCTGTGGTGCGAGCACGGCACTGATGCCACAGTCAAGTGGACCATTGAAAGAGACGAGCACAGCCCGAGCAGAGCCCGCGTGTGGGGAGCAGTTTCGAATTCAGAAGAGTTCGCCAGAGCATTCAACTGTCCCTCGGGGAGTCCCATGAATCCCAGAGTCAAATGTCGAATTTGGTGATTCGTGTGTGTCTATGATGGATGTTACATATTGCTGCCCGCAATCATAAGACTGAAGCCAAGTCGCGCACATTCTCCAATCAGTATTCCTACAAATCACGAGTCCCACCCTCAATTATGTAATCACCACATCTATATTTAATTGTGATAGTGGACAATGAGAAGACACTTGAAAACCAAAGGCTAAGACTGAGGACAGAGAAGTCTTTTTGTGAATTGCTCATTGCATACAGCCGCTCTAGATGTGGCAAAAACTGCGCTGTGATCTACAGTCTTAGCTTTTCTTGGGTGTCTGGAGTGCGCAGATGACAGCAAGGTAAATTATTCCAGGGACCGAATTGTGATTGACTGTGATTCAGCGTGTGGTGGTAAACATTTTTTCTCAGAGTCTCTATTCCGAGAAATATTCTGAGTCAGTGCAGTGTGTAACGCAGCATGCAACATGCAAAAGTGGCCAATACGTAGCGTGGGCGTGGCCTATCCGCCATCTTTGTTAACCCCGATTTCCCTTGAAGGGCTTGCGAGCTGACGCACTAACTTTTCAATTATACGGTTTATTCCATTGGTAACATATTAGAAATCAGCACGAATTTACTTCTTTAACGTGTATTCTCTTCACATATGTTTTGTATATACTTACATTGATAATAATCCGCATTCCCGGCGAAAACTATTTTAAAACTGAGGATAATCGATGGAATAAGCAGCCAATATATGTTTCAAGGATTAATTGCCTTAAATTTCAAACAGATGGTGGATATTCTTCCTTTACATCCGCTAATTCGTCCATTCGGTCGTGCTATCCGAAGGAAAGTAGAGAAAAAGCGGGGATATCCGACATGTTTGATATTTTGGTTGTCAGGATACAGTCTAATGACGCAATGCCCTCGTCCATTCGTCCTAATAAATCGTCCATTCTGTCGCGCTTTCCAAAGAAAAATATGGAAAGAGCGGGGGTTATCAATATGAATGTTATTACGGTTGCCAGGCTACAATTTGATAACGTACACTGAGTATTATCTCCATATATCTCAATGGTGTTGACGATAAACCTCTGAGTTGTCTGTTGTCCAAATCCTGCTGAGATCTAAAGCATTCGAGTTTGTCGCCAAGCGAGAGTTCTTATAACGCCTCCAGGCTGTCTCTATCTCCAATCTGTGATGTAGCCAGCATAGTGTTGTGTTAATCCGCATCAGCTCAGAGCAATGTTCCGTTCGTGATTGGATTCGAATTTTAAGATCCTGGCCAAAAGAAGTTTGCTAGTTTTATGCACAGAATCCCAAATAATCACCTGCAATAAATATTATTATTTAATCAGTAGTTCTTTAATGTTTCAGTCATGTGTAGTGTCATTCATGGCACTGTTTTTTGCTGGTTGTGTGTCCATTTCTGTACTGCCGAAGAACTTTATGAACTTTAGGATATGGCTATGAAACATGTTCTACTTTCAGTATTTATGTGACTGGGACTAATTGTGAGAACTGTTGGCGATTTTGATGGGTCCAAAAATTTCCTGTTCAATTTCAAACGAATCTAGGTTGAAAATTGTTCTATTGACTTCATCAAGGGAATGAATATGATGTACACAAGATGGAGACTGAATCACTCATAAGTTGTGACTATCAGTAATGGTGACAAGCGTGTCGTTTGTTTTTTACTATATTCAGTTACGACTCAAGAATTGTCCAGTTACGTCTTGAGGATATGGCTGTAAAACATGTTTTACCTTCAGTATTCATGTGACTGAGACTAATTAGAACTGTTGGCGATTTAAAGTGATGTAAATTTGCTGTTAAATTTCAAACGAAACTAGGTTGTCCCATGGTACTTCAGACTTCACCACTGGGCTGAATATTATGTACACAATTTTCCACATGGTGACTGAATCACTCATAGGTTATGACCGCTAGTAATGGTCAAAATTGTGTAATATGTTTTGACAATATTCAGTTACGTCTCCAGAAGCCCAGGACTGTCAAATCGGAGAAATGAGTGGATTTAAGGTGTGTGAAGTAATGGTGGAAAATTTAATGAAACATTTGATGCAAAACACCAGTGAGCTAGTCAATTTGGTTTAGCCATTCTTCAATTGCCGATCCTCGATCGGTTTGGGTGGAAGTATTATGATAGCGAATTAATAATTATTATGTCAATGCACTGAATGGATGTCTTTAAATTAATTATTATTTTGGCAGGTATTCCAACCTTACCAAAAGATGTGATATGTAATAGGAAATGTTTGTCTGAGGTGAAATTGAGTGTTTGAAGTTATTTATTCTTGAGGAATAATGTGTTGCAAAAATCTGAAAATGTCAATAAAATTTTTAATTATTTATTTACTTATATTATATACCTATTTTACATATATCTCTTCCATCGCTGAACTGGTGAAAGTTGTGTAAATATAGATATAGACATATAGACCCCGATAGACTATAACTGTTCAAAGAATTCGAGAGGTGTATGTGCCATATGTAGGTATATAATGCGTAATCCATTTCCAATATGGTACTTATTCATGCACTATATGTCATACAATATGCACTGCACTGCACTGCTCATACGAAATGTATGCGCTATAACGGTATGTATTTTTTCTTGTCAATAATAATCATTTTCTTTTTAATAAGAAAATTTTCTTTATCAATCAAGTACGCTCCGCGCCTAAAATATAGGACTCTTTATAGCGTATGGATTGTATGACAAAAATTTCACTCTTTACCCGTATTTGAAGTACCCGAATGGATCTATTAAAGTTATTTAGAAACAAATGCGTAAGCAGCACATAAACATTTGCTGACCGCCCGTTACACTTCCGTTGCAATGTAACGTTCGGTGAACGTCGGAGAACCTAGCGTTGGAATACCAGGCCCATCTATCGTAACAAAAAAGAGAATATTCTTAAGGGGTACCATGGGTAGTTTCTGAAACCTGATGAAGTTTTGTTAAAAAAATTTGACTACTACGACTACGAATTTCTACGAGCGAATTTCCACAGAGAAAAAATCATCCGCCTTGACCGGGATCCCGGTCAATGCGGATGATTTTTTCTCTGGAAATTCGCACATTTGTGCATTGCGGGTGACTCCGTAAAAGTGAAACTCCGTGGCTAGTCCCGGATAGCTTAAAATTTGACGAATTTCTACGACTAACATTATTATGAAAAGGGGCTCCAAATTTCATTAATGTGAAATTTGAGTTTCTCTGATACTTATATGTATTATGCAGTGCTCAAGAATATAAACAGTCACGCATCCTTTCCTTTTCTAAAGAAAATTATCGTTTCAATTGAAAGAATGTATTTCTTCGTTTTGAAAAGTAAAACTGATTAACATTATTAAAGTTTGTTCCATGTATGAGTGTAAATATGAATGAACTTATGAATGTAAATATTTTCCAAGATTTAAATTTTACATCAAGGTTTTACGTTAAGAGGGCATATCTTTTTCCGTTATCAAAAGCGTATTAAATTACTCATCAAGGTTTTATGTTGGGAGTGAAAGTATTTTTAGCTATCAAAAGTGTAACTGAGCGAAATATTAAAGTTTGTCCTTCGATTCATAATTAACGATTAAGAATAAAATACTTATTCCAAATAATTTTGCTAACAGCGAATGCATTTTTCCGTATAGAAAAGTAAAACTGAGAGAAATTTCAAGCTTGCCCTGAGAAATGTTTTGAAGTCTATATTTTCCAAGAGAATAAAATTACTCATCGAGGTATTATTTTATAAGCAAAAATATTTTTCAATATTAAAAGTGTAACTGAGCGAAATGTTAATGTTTGCCCTAAGAAACATATTGAATTCACCATTTTCTAAGAGAATAAGATTCATCATTAAGATGTCCTGTTAACAGCGAAAGTATTTTCCATTTTCAAAGGTAAAACTTAGAGCAATATTAAACCTTGCCCAAAGAAACGCATTCTTTAATCATTAAATTCTATAATTAACAAGCGAATACAATAACTCATCAATATTTTATGTTACGAGCGAAAATATATTTCAGTTATCCAAAGTGTAACAGAGCGAAAAGATAAAAGTTTTTCCTGAGTACCGTATTTATATCACGATTTTCGTAGAGAATAGAATTCATAATCATTTATTTATGTTAACAGCAAAGGTATAATTTCGTTTTAAAAATTAAAACTGAGAGAAATTTTAAGCTTGCCCTGAGAAATGTTTTGAAGTCTATATTTTCCAAGAGAATTATATTACTCATTAATGTGTTATGTTAGGAGCGAAAATATTTTTCAGTTACCAAGACATTTTTTTTATTTTCGTAAGTATTTTTCCGTTTTTAAATTTAATACTGAGAGAAATATAAAAGTTAGTCCTGCGAAATGTATTTAACCTATTTAAACCAAAGCTTTCGAAAACGATCTGGTCACCTATTATCCCAAGCGGTCGAAAATGACCCTGGACAAATTTCTCAGTTTCGATCGTCGGTTCTCTTCCGATGAGCTTACAATGTAACTTAAATGTAATAATATACATCTGTGAGGGACGCTGTGTTGAGATACTCTAAAGAAATCAGTTTAGATGAGCGTTGTGAGAGGTGAACTACGGGACGCGATTTCTTCGTAGACATGTCAAGACAGACGACTCGGTAAGTTTTTCGTATAATTACTTGTGCGCCTTCTGATAACTCATTTGAAATAAAAAAAGGTCTTTTTGACTAATTAAATTTGATTAATGATCGTATTTTAAGATTTTCCTAAACTAGTAGTATTTTATTATCAAGTGGTCATTTTCGACCGCTTGAAATAATGTATGTAATAAACCAAATACGTTCATTCACTTGACGCTGTCTATCGCGAGTTCCTAATGGGCCTTTATTTTGACCATAATTTTGACCGTCGCTGTAACTCAGAACAATTGACTTCCGAAAAAACTTTGCTCGTTGTTTCACCACCCACAGTTCATCACCCACAACCACTTCTTTTGTATTTTGTTCAGGAATAAAGATCTCAACGCCGCACAGTGGCGCATTTCGCCGAAATCCTGGCCAAAAGCCCAAAATGGTACCTACGTCCACGAAAACCTTTACAGATTCGAGGAACTGACAAATTATGATCGAAAAGAGTGATAATGCATAACATCATCGATAATTATTTCATAATTAACTTAAAAATTGGCATAAAACTTACCTTAATTCTCGTGCGAAACGCTGTGTGAGACGAAACAAAAGGTATGGTCGGGTCGGATCCGAACCAATCTTTCCTCTGTGAGCGTTCCGATAAAAATGAAAAAAGAATGCGCAAGTAGTTTGGATATTCAGATTTACTCTTCGAAATTGTGAACATATCAAAGTGTATACTATAGTTTAAACGTGGAAAATTGTAAACAAACATTTCAAAAATGATAAACACAAAGTAAGGAACAGAGTGATGAAATATGATTAAGCAAGGAAAAATGCCATGAATGAATACAGTAGTAAAGTAAATTATTAGCATAAACATGTAATTTGCAAATAAACATGCATGAAACACACGCAACCCTGGAGAACGCAATGTTTCGGTCTTCCTTCTCTTTGACCATTCACTACTTACCTCGAAGGCAACCACGGGGCGACCACCCGCAGATGGCTGTGGCGCGATGGAATTTGCTGGCAGACTGATTTTTTTCGTTCAGCCATTTCATATTTTTTATTTAAAAGCTCTCATTATACCTATGCGATGACAGCCACACAGACTTAATTTCGTGACTAAATCTATTCCTAAATTTCTTTATTTCCATGGGTTTGCTCGGTGTAACCTGTCCTTCGTTTGATGTGCTCGCTCCATTGGAAGCACCTTTTCTCATAAGTAGCTTACGGGAAAGACATCATGACATCGGCCATCCCTTCCCTTTTTATAGCTATGTGATTGCTTTTTCAGCCTGAAAATTAATATTACCGACGTAAATGAGCGGAAAGTGAAAGCGAGAAAATTGAAAACGCAATAATCCGCGAGAAAATGATTAGAAAAAATAGCTGCATCTATTACAACAAATTCCATGTGCGATCAGGGTGGCAGATATTGGCAGCTAATTTTTTCGTAGCTTCATCTTAGATATAATAGGCTATAACATGACGCAAATTTGTTCTCAGAATACAGCTGAATCGATAACTGTATGTTAACAAGCATTTTGAAAACTAGTTTTTACGCGATGAGTTACGCATAAATATTTTTAACAAAATTATTCATTAATTAATGTGGCCTTTAGCAACATAATTTTGTTCCACTAACCTCCAGGTATCAAATGCATGCTGAGTTTATCCCACAGAGGTCGATTTTCAACTTAAAAGTACCACTTGAATTTTTCGGTCAGTTTTCCGCAAACACGTGTTGCCGTCAAAACGCCCCAAAAGAGACAGCTGTCTACACGCAGTGAAACTCTTAACGGAAGTTTTGGACCGTGCCATCAGCATCCCAGGTCACCCAGCTTAGGGTTGCAGACGTCATAAAACCTTCAAAATACATTTCATATTTGGGTGGCGCACAGCGGCGAATTTCGGAAAATTCGCCACTTTGCGCTGCTGAGATATTAGAGGAATGTGAGCGCTTAAGTGACGATGAAATTCCCGATGCTATATATCTTTTGCCTCCAAACAAAACTGAGACAGATGAAGATTCTGGAGAGGTAGACGATTTTGGTCCAAATAGATTGAACCGCAATCAGTTGATGGCTCCAGCGGAAGTGTCATTTGGCGCCCAAGATGATGCATGCGACTTATGTTAGACATACCTGACGAAGACAGCGTTGGTGTTCCTAAGAAAGTTAAAGTTTGTGAATGGGTTAAGTCACATATTAGTAATGTGCATCTCATTCATGTACCTAGGAATGATTATTTTCTCCATCCTTCGACAGTGTTTGAACATTCCGAAGCTGTGGAATTTGTGAAATTATTTCTCACTCGGGAATTGATGGATGACATAGCTAAATACACAACATTGTATTCTACTCACAAAATCACCAACACTGTTGTGACGAGTGATGATGTATATGCTTTCCCAGGATTTTTACTTCTCTCAGGCATGTCCTCGCCGGAGAATGTTTTGGGAGAATAGAGCCGACACAGAAAATGTTCTAGTGAAAGACACCATGAGACAGAATCAGTTTGATGAAATATTTCGCAATTTTCAATGTTCTAATATCTCTTTCAGTTTTAAAATCGGAAAATTACATTCCCGGGAGATATATTAAAGCATGCTCCAAGAAACGTATTGAATTCTATTATTTTCAAGTGATTAAAATCACTCGTCAACGTGTTACATTAGGAGAGAAAAATTTTTTCAGTTAACAGAGTTACGGAACAATATATTAAAGCTTGTCCTAAGGATCACAAAAAAATTCATTTTATTCCAAGTGAATTGAATACGTTATCATGATATCTTCTTAAGTAAAGCAAAAGTATTCTTTAGTGTACGACATGTAGTATTTTAGAACTATAGTTTCTCCAGAGAACCGTATTTTTTATCTCGATTTATATCAAGATTCTCTAAGAGAGTAGAATATATCATCACGATATTATGCTAACAGCAAAAGTACTTTTCCGTATTCAAAGGAAAAATTGAGAGAGTATATTAAAGCATGCTCTGAGAAACGTATTGAATTCTATTTTTTCCAAGTGATTTAAATTACTCGTCAATGTGTTTTGTTAGGAGAGAAAATGTTTTTTAGTAAACAAAAGAGTGACTTGACTAAATAGTAAAGTGAATCCTAAGAATCATATTAAATTCATTACTTATTATATAGTTGAATTCGTTTTATGCTATTATGTTAACTGCAAAAGTTTTGCGAAATTGATATGACTCGTGAGAAAGTATAATTCGACTTTGTATGCCTTGAAAATTTTTAAATTCTACTTAATGGCTTATCAAAAATTTTCAAAACAAGTGCGATCATTCAAAACTAGGCTCATTGTGCATGCGTTTAAGAGAAACAAGTGACAATTGTGACGGGTCGGCTGCGCCCGCCTGATGGGTTTTGTTTTTGTTTGACTGGGTGGCCGGGGAGGTCGCCGTTGTCGCGGTCGGGAGGTTGGTGTCAGGCCGGCCGGCCAGGAACACAGTAGTCCGTGGTGGAGTTTCTGGAGAGTTCGGTCTGCGGCAGTCACTGGGCCGGAGGTATCCTGGCGTTCGATTGGGGGTACCGGCGAGTGAGTCCGTTCCAGTTTTTCTTTGTATTATTTCAGGATTGTGCTTACTAGTTGTGCCCGAATTCCTAGTCGCTCCCCTTTTGTTTTTTTTAATATATTTTCCCTTCCGTGTGCGAGCGGAAGGATTCCTCCCTCATCCTTCTCGCACTGGCGCCCAATAAATTTCTCCTTTTTTTGTCTTAATTTCGTTTACCCACGGCCCAAGCTAGTCTTCGGAGGCGATAACGTCACAAGTCTGGCGCCCAACGTGGGGCATTCAACTGGCAGCTCTCAACATTTTGTGAATTCGTAGACAGGCGGTATCGGCGGCATTTCAGCGCCACGAGGTAAGAAACCAAAAATAAATTAGGCAGTGTAGGAACAACGTTGTTTGTCCTCTCCCAGTCGTAAAACCTTTCCGTGGTCCCCCTGTTCCTGTAGATAATTCCCGACGGACCCCGGGAAGAGAGGCTAGTTCCCATACTTCCTTTCCCATTTCGTTTTGAGTGTAGAGATGGAGGGTAAGACAGGTACCTCGTGGATCTATGAACTGTCGAAAATAGACGCCGTTTCATATTGCGAACGCTTTGGCCTCTCTTCTGAGGGCACCTTAGATGAGTTAAGGGCTAGGTTACGCGAATATTGCCGGAATTTACAGACCGGGGAAGCCTCTACCCCTTCTCCCGAGCAAAGTGTGCTTGTAACTTTACTTAGTCGTTTCGTAGAAGCCATGACGGCCAAAGAAAATCCGCGCACAGATTCAGTGGAATGGGTGAAATTGGCCTTTCGGAAGGGGCTCTCTTTCTCGGGTGAAGAGACGGAGAGTGTCGTTTCTTTTATAGAGCACTGCGATGAATTTCAAGTTTTTAACCAAGTTCCCGAAGCCGTCATGTGTCGCGTCGCTCCCGAAATATTAAAGCGAAAAGCGTTCAGTGGTTCAGGGTTAATAGAGACTCAATAGACACGTTCGATGCTTTAAAAGAGCGACTACGAGAAGCGTACCAACCCGCCAATTATGATTTGAGATTGAGAAAAGATATGCATGTACGCAGTCAAGGCGCAGGTGAAACGATTAACGAGTTCCTTACATGTATGACAGCAATGAATAGGCGGTTGACTCTCCCGTTAACCGAGAACGAATTGGTTGGTCTAGCCTACGGCAACTTAGACCCTGAATATTTGGCTCAAATTTCATCGGGCTCATTTCATACGATGAGGGAGTTGTTACTTCACGGACGAGCGATTGAAGCACAGAAAGCCAGAATCGAATCATATAAACCTCCCCATAATCCGCTAGGTATGGTAGACTCCGAATTCGGATTCGAGAGAAAAAAAAAGTCCATCACATCCGACCTCGTCCGTGTCGGCAATCACTTCAGTGAATGAAAAGAAGCATCCTGAGACTTAAGTGTTGGAATTGTGACGCTGGGGATCATTTCTTCCGCGATTGTAATAAACCCCTCTCACGGTTTTGTCGCCGTGGCGGTCGAAAAGGGCAGGTTGTATGGACGTGTGACTGCTCGGGAAACGCTCTCGCGACGCCTTCATTCCCGGCCGAGGGCGTCGCACCCCAAGGCCACCGCCGATAGGTCGGGAAGAGGATTGGAATACCAGCGGGGCTACTAGTTCAATTATAAATAGGTCGGTCGAAGCGTGGTTGCGGTATAACAATATTACCATACGCGATCGAATAGTGAATCTCGAGATGGCGGACGGACGTCGAGCATCTACTTCTAAGGCGGCGACACTCCCGGTGGTAGTTGGGGTGGAAGTCGTAATTGTCCATTTCGATATTTTACCGCAAATGCCGTATTGTTTGGTCTTAGGAGTGGATTTTTTTAAATACGTAGGGGCGAAAATCAACTTCCGCGAAGGCTCTTTTAAAACACGCCATGGAGTTGACATTCCTCTAATAACGCCGCGAGATTTCTCTTGGAAGAACCCCGCGGAACTAAAAGCGATAAGTTCGGAGAGCGAGCGCACCCCCGCTCAAGATCTCGCCCTCATGCGCTTTCTGGACGCGGAGTTGAAATTATTTGATACTGTCATTGGACGTACAAATGTAGTTAAGCATACATCTACATCTACGTCATACCCTGCAAGCCACCCAAAGGGTGTGTGGCAGGGGGTGCTTTCGCACCAGGCATGCATGAATGATATGGTAGAACACCGACATTACATTAAAACCCGCGTACCACACATGCAAAGCGTCAATTAAAAATCTAATACCCAAGAAACATTCTATCTTCAATCGTTCCAACATGCAAGGGATACAAAGACTACTACTACAGATTCAAAATATCATGCATAAATAAGAACATCAATATTTACATCATGCATAAATAAGAGAGTAGAGAATATAATGAGAAAGATTTACTGCCTGCCTATTGCCAATACTCGAACTATTCATGACGACGATCACAGCTGTTATGGGCCCGAATGGTACGCGGAAAAAATGACATTTTATACCTATCGGTTCTAAAATCTAGCTCTCTAATTTTATTGGCGCGATCAAATCTGCCGTAGTACGAGGGGGTTAATAGTATGTTTTTTACGTCGTCAGTGAAATGATTTTCCTGAAATTTATTTAGGAGGTAAAGCCTATAATTTAATCTACGCTGTGATAGCGATTCCCATCCTAATTCTTCTAACAGTCCAGACACACTAGCCAACTTATCGTAGCATCGTTTCACAAACCTAGCTCCTCTTCGCTGTACGCGATCTAACTCTGATATCAACCCCGTTTCGTCTGGATCCCATACACTAACAGCATATTCCAGATGAGACCTAACGATTGAAAAATAACAACTTTCTTTCACTTTCTCATCACATTTTCCGAGCATAGCATAGAATAGTATTAGATGATACCTTGCCTATAAAGCAGCGTTACTATCCCGTCTCCCCAGTCATTCAGAAAGCGATCAACGAACAAGTCAACGAAATGCTCGCGAACAACATTATTGAGTCTTCCAATAGCTCTTGGTCCTCACCCGTTTTATTGGTACCTAAGAAGGACGGGTCCAAACGGTTCGTAGCGGATATTCGAGAGGTCAACAGCCTGAGTAAGAAAGACGCGTACCCGCTGCCATACATCTCGAGTATTTTGGACAAGCTTAGGGCGGGAAAGTATATTTCTACCATTGATCTTGAAAAAGGATATTGGCAGGTTGAATTATATGAAAGCAGCAGGGAAATTACGGCTTTTACGATTCCCGGACGCGGGCTTTTTCATTTTAAAGTGATGCCTTTTGGCTTACACAGTGCAGGCGCTACCTTTCAAAGGTTAATGGACAAAGTTATAAGCGCAGAGTTGGAACCTAATACGTTTGCTTATCTAGATGACATCGTCGTAGTAAGTTCGAAATTTGAGGAACATTTAAAACATTTAGAGGAAGTCTTCGCCAGAGTACGAAAGGCAGGATTGAAAATAAACGTCGAAAAATGTCAATTCGTAAAGCCGAGATTGAAATTTCGGGTTATGTTGTCGGGAATGGGGAGTTAGAAATGGATCCTGAGAAGGTGGCTGCTGTAGTGAATTATCCTTCCCCCACGAATATCACGGAACTTCGGAGATTTTTGGGATTTGTGGGATGGTATAGGAAGTTCGTGCCAAGTTTTTCTTCCGTAGCCGCACCATTGACTGATTCGTTGAAACATAAGAATAAGAAATTCCAGTGGGGAAAGGAACAGGAAGTTGCTTTCACTAGGTTAAAAGAATATCTTTTGTCTGCGCCTATATTGGCCTGCCCGCACTTCGACCTGCCGTTCACGGTTGAGTGTGATGCATCAGGAGTAGGAATTGGAGGAGTGCTAACTCAGAAAATTGACGGGAAAGAGCGCGTCATCGCCTACTGCTCCCGCACCTTATCCGCCTCTGAAAGGAATTACAGAGCTACAGAACGCGAGTGCTTGGCGGTATTGTTTGCCATTAGCAAATTTAAGCAATATATAGAAGGCTATCGTTTTTCAGTCGTCACAGATCACGCTTTACTCAGATGGTTAGCAAATTTTGCGAATCCTCAAGGACGTCTAGCTAGGTGGGTCGCTCAACTACAACAATACGACTGCGAAACTATTCACCTCAAGGGCAGCTTCCATGTCGTTCCCGATGCTTTGTCTAGGCTTGGGGCGGTTCAGGGTGACGAAGGATTAGACACCCAGCAACATTTAGGTGATGCATGGTACACGGAACTCTTGCAAAAAGCAAAGGAGGGTTGGTCTGGACATTCTGGTCTCCAACTTTCGAATGATCAATTGTATCGCAAAGATCGGGATGGTTCGTGGAAAATGTTAGTCCCAAAGTCCTTACGTCCGCGTATTTTAGAAGAGAATCACGCTTCAACTTTGGCCGGACATATGGGCTTTTATAAAACCTTCCGTAAAATCCGTGATTTTTATTCGTGGCCCAACCTGAGAAAGGATGTTACGCCGCTGTCAGGTCTGCCAGCGGTATAAAGTAGAACAGGTAAAACCTGACGGACTAATGCATCCACACGAAATGGTCCCTCCGTGGACGATAGTCGTCTCGGACATAATCGGTCCTTTACCAAAGTCTTTAAAGGGTAATCGATATTTACTGGTGTTTTTGGATACGGCTACCCGTTGGCCAATCGCAATCCCCTTGCGTTCAGTCAAAACGGTACACGTTGATAATCTTTTGCGCACGGAAGTAATAAACCACTGGGGTTGCCCGGAGATGTTGTTAACCGACATTGGACCCCAGTACGTCAGTAGGGTGTTGAAGAAGGTGTACCAAATGTTCGAGATAAAACTTTGTCACACCGCGCCTTATTGGCCTCCGGCCAATCCCTGTGAACGAACCAACAGAGTGGGCCAAAGCCTTTTGTTTTTTTTTAAATATCTTTTCCCTTCCGTGTGCGAGCGGAAGGATTCCTCCCTCATCCTTCTCGCACTGGCGCCCAATAAATTTCTCCTTTTTGTTGTCTTAATTTCGTTTACCCACGGCCCAAGCTAGTCTTCAGAGGCGATAACGTCGCAAAATATGCTGTACATCTGACAACACATGACAACAGCGTAACGTTCGACGGTCTGCAGTACGATCGCCCATATAAAATCGCTCGAAAGACTTCACTCGAATTAAGTGAGCTCGATCGTAAGTGATCGGATCCCTAACGTTCGAACGTAAGCTAAGTTATAAAATCGGCCCCCTGGCACGCCTGGCGGGTTATTTTGTAATTCCACCTCGGTGGGAGAGCCGTTTCGCTCACTGAATGGCTCACATTCAGGTACATGAATGGATCACATTGAACGGCTCGTGAATTTTTTCGACATCCTTTACGGGGGCACCATGTATTTCTTGCTATTATTCAATCGTATGATAATAGTTTAATGCAATAATGACTTAATATTATGAGAGGTGCGTAAGATGTAAGATGTACTACAGTCTATATTAACGATAATTAATTTAAAGTGAAGGAAGGAAAGCAAATGTACTTTGGAATAAATTTCATTAGCGTATAGTGGCGTAGTGTAATTGCCTCTTCATTTATATAAATTCTTGCCACTGTGATGACTATTTAGGATGGGTTATATGTTGGCACAATAAGATTTTGACGGACAAATTTCAGTTACAGACTCTCCATGCGAGAAAGGGCCACCGTTGGAGTATTACAAGTTTCCTAATAAAATATAAAGCATGAGTCGACATATGACTATAATAACTGTGTTTGCGCACAAATGAAACCCTTAGTCGGAGTAAAAAGTACATATTTTTGCAAAAAATGATTGGAACCGGTGACTGGAAGCTAGTAGAGGCCATGATAAAAATAAGGAATACAAGATCACTTTTCCTCTCTAGTCACTCCGTTCCCCAGTAGCCCAGCGGCTAGCGTCAATGTCTTCGAATGTGAAGCATGAGTGTTCCTCAGGTCATTTATACTAGGGGGCATGCTTTTTGCTAAATTTTGAAGCTTTATTATTCCTTTAACTCATTATTTAAAGTATATTTATTGATATATCCAGCGAGTCTCATCCCAAATTAAATTAGAACATTTGTTTTACTGGTTTCAGATTTATTTGAAGGCGAACATTCTTTCGGCGACTGTAAGAGTAGGATTCGAGATCCTTCGTCTGTACTACGGGATAGGACCGAAGTATATGTGCTTGATGCAACCGGTTGTCAACTCCATGCCCGTTTCAATTTCAGGGACGATTTTTCCATGTATATTTTGACTGCAACACTTCAATGCTTCAATGAAAATACAGCTTCAGCAACATTTACTCCATTAATGCGTTTTTCGTCTCCAAAACTGAATATTTACGATCACTTTGCAATCGAACTGAATATTAATTTCGTAAACAATCCTTGAGGGAGTACATAGTTGTAGTTTGAAGCAAATTGATATTTAATCGATAATATCCAACAAGTGGGTATGACTTGTGACTATCTAGGATTTGAAGTACTCTCAGATAGTCGTTGATTTTCTTGATAATCCCTTAGAAGTTTTTTCTAGCTTTATATGGCGCTGTGAAAGACAGTTCAAGTTGCTTCAAGTATTCCTGAACAATTGTCATTGAATGGCCGTCTCTAATGGTCTTGAATGGATATTAAACGTTTAAGACGCCTTGTTCAGTGTCCTATGTTCGAGACTTCTCGAATTGTGTGAGGTAGGCTAAAGCAATACTTCTGTCTTCACTTTTGGTCGGTGGTTTACTCTGTGGCTGGCCTCTACTTTATGACGAAGACTCGAATAGACTAATATACAAGCGAGTTCCGTACAAAATAGTGTGAGCTATATACGCTGAGGAACAAAGTGTTTATATTTTGAACGCGAGAGCCTCACCCAAAGGCAGAAGTTAAAGTCGGTCAAGTGGAAAGTTTCACATTCTTCAATTAATGTGAATGATAATCATTAGAAAAATGTAAATTTTATGGATTCTATCTTAATATTGGTTAATTTATTGCAATATCAGTTTCTACGTCTTCACTTGAATTATCCATTTTCTTAAAACATTGACCCTTTTTAGAGACAGCAATGGCAACCCAAAGACTAAAGCATAAAAGGTAATGTGAATATATACTTTGGGAATCACAAGTCTTCAAATCAGGGAAGGCAACCACGATGAATGTAAACTAACACACTGTATGTAACGGCCAACACTGTATGAAATAAATAGCAAGGTCATGTGGCAGCGAGGAGACATTTTCCAACAGCGAAATGACTGAAAGTGACGCACAAGCATATCCACTCAAATACTGTTAGCTTTCGATGTTGGCTTTTGGAATGAAACAATCGCGTTGACCAAGTATTGCGTAATCCTCTTACGTACAAAAGACGTTGACAGATCGCAGGTAGCTTCGCAAAAATACCCAAAGGCTTTCGTTATTTGCAAAATTATGTCCTCGTGTGGTTCATTACTGGGCCTATATCACTTTAGACACAATGATAGTGTTTTTAAAGATGCAAAACTTATAGTAACAAATCCTGAACTTAAAGAATTTTATTCTTTTGCATAACGCGGCGAACCATCACGCACTGAAGGAACAAAACGAAATGTGAGCAATCATTCAATAGTTTCAATGGAAACAGACCCTTATACTGTGTCCGGTGAATTACCTTGGGAAATGATTAACAATCACGTATAGTCCTTGTTAAGCTCACGACTAAAATGATGATATTAATACCTATACGCATTTTTCCATGCTCGAAGAATACATAGGCATACACTAACTTAATTAATTTGACCTTTCCAAAATAATGAATACCTACCAGTGGCAAATATATCCGGGTACTTTAAGAATATCAGGTGCGTATCGAAGCCGTTCGTAGGTTTATACGAACCGAATTCCCGCGCATCCGCGGTTTTCTCCTCGAGCAAAGTGGAGCGATAGTGGTGACAGCTCACGAGCCCAATGCTTGGTGTAATGGAACTAACGAAAAGGTGAGATATAGACACGGATCATGAGTCACAAGATACGGATCGAGAGTGAAGGAGCTAGTGGGTCACCGAAAAGAGTCGGCGTGTAATGTGAATGAGCCGTTGACTCTTGGAAAAGACCCGAAAAATCACCGCGAGAAGATCCGAAGATGGTCTCGCCGCACTGATTTTTGGAGCTGAACTACAAACGATTATGACGTCAATCTTACGGAGGTGGAATTACAAAATAACCCCCCTGGCCAACAAAATTATTCAGAATGATGTTTTTGCGCATCATCCACCAAGAATTCCTCCAGCAGAGTCCCCTTTTTCTTCTCCGCCGCTTTATACATGCGCCCTGGGGGGGGGGGGGAGGGAGAAATCACATGCACTCTGGGATAAGGGGGTGGGGTGTTGAGTGGAGACACTCTGGCTCCTCCATCCGCGGGCACTTGTTTGACTTCGCTTGAACAAAAGCCGTTGGCCATTCGCGACCCATTTGGCCGACCAACGAATTCACTTCCCCCTCTCACACGCACACATATACACGCAACCTCCCCACATACGCATTCTCACTACTTGGGCCTTGTAACGCCCGCCGCGCTAGGCCACTTCCGACCACGTTATGGTTCGGGCCTTTACAGTATGTATAAATCTTAATTTAACCCTACAGACTCCAACCCTCATGGCTATTTCGGCAGGTTTTGTTGTCACGACTTTAGAATCACTGAGGGAAGGTTATGATAGTCTTTAGGCTAAAAACTTTTGAGAATATTTGTTAAATGCCTAACTTTGATATAAATTGAAAATTAGATTTCTTATACAAGGGAAACATCAGAAGTATACCTTGGCAACCGTGTAACATTCGTCACAGGATACGGCTTTTTATTCCGACGAAAATCGGAACTATGTTATTTAACTACCCTTGCTATATTACCGATGATCTAAACTGGGGAAAATGTATTAGATGTCTCAATATTTAGTACATGTTATATAAGTTTTGTACAGTTTTATTCGGGCGGATATAGAGATAAAATACGTATGTGAAGAGATGCCAAATCCCACTGACATCTAGCCAATGTACAGTGGCGGAAGAAATTAACGCAACATTTTTCGCGCGCCAGAATGCGGCATTTTTGGGAACTTCTAGGAGCAGTACACACTCCAAAGACTGGCAACACTGAGGAAAACATCGTCTACCGCAAATATTTGAAATCCGCAACGGAACTCACATTTGCCGGAGCCTAGAACTTAGTCATCAGTCGCCTTATTTTTGAGCTTTCGTCTCATATTATTCGCACATTCAGTCGCGGTGCATCGCTGTTTGTTTCAGCATGGTTCTTACGTCGAATGATATCATTTATACAGAAAGACTGATTATAAAAATTATTCACTATCCCACCCAATTCAGTATACTATATGCTAAAACCTTCATCTTCTACTACCAAGGGATATTTATTGTGGTCGACTTTCCGTGGATCTTTTTGAATGACGCGTACTGCATCTGTTTCTCCGAAATGATATAACTCGAGATTTATCCGCACCAAATGTCGATACAAAAAAGATTTAATTGAAATAAGTATAGCCTACGTGATGTAATTTTGCACGATTTTCCATTTGTAGACTGACGAAGTTCCTTTAACGGATATATATTAAATTCAAAATGGATATTTATTAATGAATCGTTCTTGTCCCGATATAAATCCGTCCTTAGTTCGTCAGAATGGGATTAAACTATGAAAACATACGTAAATATATATAATTTCAAGAAATAAAAATAAATGTGCTCGCATCGATACCGAATAATCTAGGCATATTTTCCCGATATTTCTTTCATCTTAACACAGGAAGCTTGATGACGAGCTGTCCACTGTGAAGCTTTATCTAGTAAATGCAGGATATACGAATAAACATTCAGAAAAGTTTACCCAAATTAGGTGTAGTTATGGATAACATATGGATGATTGCATAATATCTTATATGCTTAGCAATAAATTCACCGCACATATGAAATTAACAAAAAGCCTTTTAAAAGACTTCGGTTTGGAGTAGAATATCATTAATGAAATAAATTAACAGGTAACGTTAATGTTGTAGCTGTCAGATGTATTTGGATAGCTAAAGAGTGGTCCGTGTTCGATTTTTAATGAATGCAAATGAGTTTTTATATTAATTTCCTCATATTGGCGATATGAATGAATGTAATGTGTAATAATAATATGAAATTTTTTAAATACAAAAGAGATAAAATTTGCCGAATAAAAATAATTTTACTTGACCAGAAATTGAATGAAAAACTCAAAAATGTCTCGACCAGGGGTGGGATTACGGTTCTTTTCTTCTTATGGTAATTGTTGTCATCCAAAAGGCAAGCCGCGTAGCACCCGATCTTTCTTGATGATGATCACGTTTTCGAGATCATGAGCGAACTCGAACAAAGTTATTATGAAGAAACATGATTGCGATTCAGGTTTGCAACCCAGTAACAACTACTGAGCTTTCTTATGTCAAGGCGACTTTAAGATGATGTTTCGTATCCTTTCGGTGAATTTTTTTGCGTCCATATGCGTTACTGTGAACTAAGTTACTTTTAAAATGAGTGGTGGTATTGTCTACGAACGTTTAAAATAACTAAAGGATAGGAAAAAGCATACTACTCTCTCGGGAATACAAACAGAAAGTAGTAGTTCTAGAATTTCACCTCATCAGCCCAGACCATTCCAATCAAACGCCATTAGTTCCCATCATGCATGGGTTTGGAGGCCAGCTACCTTAAATCTGAGTTAAAGCAAAGAGCAATCTTGGAGGACTCTTGAGGATCCCTAGATGTTTCCCCGTGTCGATACAAAGCTTCACCAATACTAATCCATTCAAAATCGGAATGTATGAAGGGCGCATTATACTGATTTGGGAAATAGTATGCCTTTAATAAGAGCTTACTTTCCCCTTGTGTTGCGGGCGATACCTTTTCTGCTATAGATAATGTTTCGGACGCTAGGCGTTTAACTCACAGGAAAGAAGTGGTATTTGACTTCTCTTACGCCCTTAAAAGTATTCGACGGGGGCTTCCGATTTTTTTGAGGCGCGACGAGCCTTTTCTTTCCGGTGCAGCGAGTATTTGAAACCTATGCGTTATTCACAACAACAAACCACCCTGACCATCACCACCCGGAACTTGGCCAAGGTTTACTGATGACTACTTCATTGAGACGAGCGACGATAGACGAACAAGCAGAGCGGACAGCGCAAGCCGAGATATTGTTCAAAGTTTTAGCGGCCTCTCCCAAAATTCTTGGAGGAAAGAAAGATCTTATTAGCCTTTAAGTATGCCTCATTTTTCTCCCAGGCGGAGGAATCGGATAGTAGGTTTGTAAAAGGCAAAAACATCCGTCGAAAAATTACCCGAAGAGGTGTTGCGCCTTCAACTTTCACCCACTGATCTTTTATTTGGTGTTTAAAAGTAAAAAAACCTATTTGTTACTACTATCAAACGAAATTCATCAAATTCATATCCGCTATAATAAGAACTATGTTTAATCAAATGTATATCAATATTCATTTTTCGCCCGCAACTAGGAATACTTACGAGTTCACAAATGTCAAAAATCTAGGAGATAGTTCAAAACAAATCATGTAACATAGATGGAGCGGGCTGTTCGGAGCGCAGAGTTCATTATGAGAAAAATGCGAGAAACAAACGTTTTTCGACCCCCTCAAACGAAACAACCCCAAATTAAGATGCGATGAGGAAAATCGTGGAGGAAGAATGGGAAATGAACCCAGTAAGATGATACCAAAATGTGGACAACTCCATGTCACAGACTGTCAGGAAATCGAGAATGGAGGGGGACGGATTGATTATAAGGCTAATTAACATCCACATTCTTTATGTAAATACCAGCATATTTCTCGATGATCAATTGCTGTGATCATGTGCACACACAACTCAAATTGAGAGAATTACGCATACATTTCAACCTTTTACACTCGTTCTAAATAAAGCATTATAGTGTCCCTTTTCAACATCCGTTAAAATACATTTCCACTAAAAGATGAAATTTATGATTCTGTAAAAAGTCTGTTAATATCTTCATGTGGGAGCACTCACAACTTTAACTTCCATTGAAGCAATAATATTACGACACATTTGAAGAGGAATAGATTCTTTAGGAACGTAGCAATCGTATAATCTTTGATGGTGCACATTCCTAATTTGCACTCCATTGACTACTCTTCGGATTTATGAGGAGTATACAAATGACCATAGGGAAAATATCTAATCACTGCTTAGTCGCTACATGAAAAAGATGATTTTTAGTATTTTATCACTTTCACATACGCGATGCATTTTTGTCGGAGTATTACTTACGCATGGGTATAAAAATACTCCTCATAAAATTTAACTGCATAATTTTAGCCAAACATTTTTCACTGTGAATATGTCAAAAGGTATTTAAGTGATTCATTAATGTACCTTATCCTTTAAGTATTATCCTCCATCCTATAAGTTGAACTGTTGAACTACACGGTTAATGTATTGCTCATAGCAAACCTAGAAAACAGTACTGGGAAAGCTTCAAATACCGTTTTAATGATATTTTGAAGAAAATTCCACCCTTGTTTGGTCTCTCTTTCAGATAAGTAATCGGTATTAACAAGTTTGGCAGATAGAACCAGACTCTAATTCCTAATAAAAATAATTTCCCTCTTTACTAAATCATTTCAAAGTAATTTAAAGGTGAATGTAGCATCAGGTAAGTTCACTAAATCGAGTAACTGACACAATCAAAGATCCGGTCTATTACCTCCTTCATGAATAGATTTTCATTGAGTGGTGAATTGGCGAATAAGTGGATATGAGCATCATACAACAGACTGGACGTAGAAATCAAGTGGGGCCGAGTACCCGAGAATGGGAAGTAAACATCTCATTCGACGACCAAGGAGACCGCTCTGATTCTTTTACAAAGCTCGAATATGTGTAAAACTCACACACTCATGGTTGAGGTCAATGTCCATTTCCTGGGCCTTCCGCAGATTCCTGCGAAGTTTTGGCTGCAATAAAGTCACATCGCGTAGGTTAATTATAAAGGCACTAAAAGAGGCCACGCTAGGATTTGAACCCCAGGCATTCTTGGCCGCAGACGAACGCTCTCCCTCTAGGCTACTTCATCGATCATGAGGAATCCGCGTCCAGTGGTTCTTACTACAAAACGAAAATAGGGAATTCTAATGTTTCTTGTAAAAACTGGATCAAATAAAATGTTCTGGATTTTTGAAAGTAGTTTTCAGAAAGTAAATAATATTACGTTAGGAGGAATTTAGAAATTTAAGTGTTTGAGACGACCTGTATGGACAAGGGCGGAAACTTACGTAGGGTTTTAAGGTATTGGAAATACTTTTAGAGAAAATTTTTTTCCACATGGAAACCATTCTATTCAACCAGATTTCCTATACTTTAACTTGAAATTCTCAGGATATTACGCCAAAATGTTAATTGTAATGCATCATTATTCTCGGAAGTAGTTTAAGGCCTATTAAAACGATGTGCATTAACAGCTATTCCCTGCACGCGGAAATACGTTTTATTATGAGTGAATTTGATCTGGAGAATAAAAAAATTTTATGTCCCAACGAATAATGCTTTCATCGTAATATTTCTTAAGTTTCAATCAAGAAAATTTTTTTCAACGGTCCAAAGCTCTAAAAATAATATGGTAAGCATCTCTACATAATCAACTACGACTTCGGAACCTCGACTGAGTGCGGGTCGAAGCAAGCTCATCACGTTTATAACTCCTAGACTATGTCGCGAACGTAAACCTTATTAGTATGACTATTTACATGACGCGTAAAATCGATATCCATTCATAGAGAGTTTGAATATTCCCGGTTTCCATATGCTGTCTCATTGTTGTCAAGTTGTCGAAGGAAAAGCGATTTCAATTAGTTTCCGTGTACGCCGCATTCAGACGCCAATGAGTTTTGCGTTAATTTTTTCCGCCACTGTACATCAGTGTAAAAATTCATTATTTTTATACCATTATATATTCATAATATAACCAAAAATCTAGTAATATTTTACACCGACTGAAAGTGTAAGTCTTTCTTTGAAATATAAGTGAAAACTAAGATAGTTTAATGGGCGTGCCTAAAATAAATATTCCTCCCACATCCTTATGGACCGCCCTGTCATCGAGCGCCTTGGTGCAATCGTTTAGGTAAGTGAGAGGGGGATGAGGATAGTTTCAAGGGTTGAAAATGCTGATGCTGTCCAGTTTCTGTCATAGCACGAGTTATTTCTGTACAAGTATCTTACATAAGAATTTGCGTCTTGTTAGATTGTGTCGTAATGTTTACTAAACAAAATGTCTTCGGAAAAAATTTCAGCGATGAAAAAAGTATATTTATAAAAAAAACAGCCACCTGTCGAATAAAATATGAACGAAAAAAAATCTTGCTCTCTAAAAAATATTTATAAAAAATCAGACACCTGTCGAATTAAATATGAACGTAATAAAAAAATCTTGCTATCTTACGTTGTACCAACCCGTAATCATTAAGGAGAGCTGAAGAAGCTATTTGAAGAATAACGGTTAAAATTATGTTGTAAAAATCACTTTAGTGATCCTCTACTAAAGTATTACACTGCAGCTCATGGCTTACATTTTTACATTTTTTTAAGAGAACATTAATTTTTTTCATACTTAAAGACATGAGCAGAGCACCTGCGGTTACAGAGGGAGATTGTGTTCGAAATAGCGCATCTTCCACAAAGAAATGACTGAAGTATCTATCTTCTGGTGGTTTAGCAAAAGGGCAATCAGTGCATTTCCTCGATAAATTTTCAATGCACAGATTATGCATTCTTATGATCAATATTACGTAAATCATACGGTGAAATTGAATATAAAATAAGAAATGATTAAGTGTACAGAAGAGTAGAAGAGTGAAGGACCATATGGAGCACCATAGAGAAAAGGAGAACAAGATGGATTGGACACACCCTGAGACACAATGGGTCTGTGAAGAACATAATTGAAGGCAAAATAGAGGGAAAAGTCCCCAGAGGAAGACCCAGGAATAAGTGAATGGACGAAATTAAGAGTAAAGTGCATAGGAAGAGATACCAGGAGGTAAGGGAATTAGCATTAGATAGGGAAGGGTGGAGTGCTAAAGTCAACCAATATTAAGATTAAAAAACTAATGATGATGAAATTTAAATACAGTAAGTATGAGCTAAATTAGACTATTATTCTTAAATTTTGTCAAGTTGCTTAAAATTTATCTGAAATTTGCTACTTAACATGGCATTCATCTTAGCTATCCTTCATTCGTATATCGATCGTCACATAACCAGTATTAGTTCTCAACGACATGTCAATGAAAAGTTGAAAGCCTCGGTCAATCAATCCATCCCTCAACCATGAATATGTATCATGGATTGTTATCTAGTCGCCAAAAACTGTTGTCTAGAATTCCGTAAACAAATAACTTTTTGGAAAGTTGTTTGTTTACGGAATGAAAGTGGTGAAAGATGAAAGTTCAAATGGAAATACCGTCTATAGTTTGTAAATAAACACATCGTACTGGTTTATCATGAATGTAGATGGATTTTACTTACAATTAAACATAATGCAGTGGATACAAATTTGGTACTGCACGCGGGACGTAGTTATACACTTTTTGACTATCGTCCGGTCTACAGATATATATAATTCCTCTCCAAATTTAACTACACAAAGGCAAAATCAACTTAAAAGACAGTAATTATATTAGAGTCAAGGTGTTTTCTATCACCAGAATTCACCAAAACAATTAGGAGAGAAATTCAACCGAAAGGGAGCTGGACTCCATCTGAAGAGGGTTCAGTTTCCTACTGAAAGTTACTAAATTCTCCTGGAAGTCGTTGTGTTGCTACTAACGACGGTTTTCTATTCAAAATGACTCAACGGTTTCCGATAAAGAGACGAGTAAAACTTAATTCTATTATAATATAATAATATGTATTAAATTCAAGAGGTAAAATAAAAGTTTGCGTATAATTTACTGATTGTTTAAATGAAAATTTATTTGTAATAGTAATATTCAAATCATAATAGGTATTCACTATTTGATGATACATTTGTGTCCCTTTATCTAACAATAAGACAAAATATATCGTTATAACAAAAAATAACAATTGCTTTCTTATAACAGCATTAGTTATGGACATTAAAATATAAATATTCAATGATATTTATTCAAAATAATCTACTTGATAGATTTAGCCATCCAATCAACCATTTAACTTAAATTTAATAGAAACTTGTTAGTACCTATAGTTAGTTATATTGGAGTAATCTCTAGTATTCTTAGATGAAAATACATGAAAATTTATATTTGCAATGAAATAGCATTAAATATTAAACACTGGAAATTTTTCTAGGAAAAAAAATTCAAGCAAAATATATTTTTTCTTTAGTTAAGCACTTTAGAATAAAACTTGAAATATAATAAGACACGCGATTACCAAACACAGAGTCAACAGTTTACCAATGTATCATAGCAACGGCGAAACAACTGATACTCGCTTAAAAGCACACAGCCATGGTAAATCCACCTCTGTAAATTGATGCAAAATCACCGAGTACCACTAGCGCCTCCTAGTGGCCAAAGCCAAAGCCATAAGCCAAAATTCTTCCTCCCTTAAGGTGGTGCCACCTGAGAACTTCTTCCCAAAACTCTAAAACGTTAATGTCAAGTTTTTAGCATTGATTTGCCTCTATATGTACATAGTCGCTTATTATACCGAATATTACAATAGCTTTCGCCGGGAATGCGGGTTATTATCGATGTAAGCATATATAAAACATGTGTGAAGAGAATGCACTTTAGACAAGTAAATTCATGCTGATTTCTAATATGTTATCATTGGAAATCACCGTAACATTGAAAAATTAGTGCGTCAACTCGTGAGCCCTTAAGGGAAATCGGGGTTAACTAAGATGGCGGATAGGCCACGCCCACGCTACTTATTGGCCACTTTTGCAAGCGCCCTCTCCCTTCACCTCAATGGCCAACACAAGTATTTTCAAGCATGTTGAACGCTGCGTTCCACACTGCACTGACTCAGAATATTTCTCGGAAAAGAGTTTCTGAGAAAAAATGTTTACCATCACTGCGCGAGTTTGCTTCAGTCTTATGATTGCGGGCAGGAATCTGTGACAACCATCATAGACACACACGCATCACCAAATACGACATTTGACTGCGGGATTCATGGGACTCCCCGAGGGACAGTTGAATGCTCTGGCGAACTCTTCTGAATTCGAAACTGCTCCCCACACGCGAGCTCTCTTCGGGCTGTGCACGCGTCTTTCAATGGTCTCCTTGACACTGGCATCAGGTCTGTGCTCGCACCACAGCTGTAAATACAATTATGAATGAATGGATAATTTATTTATGCTCTGGGAAAACTCTGTAGAGCGAACGACTGGGTTACAATGACACAATCTGCTCAAATAATATGCACAAGAGTTTAAAAAAACATAATTTAACAACTTTACAAAAATATTTAAACAACTTCTCATTAGTCAACTCAACAAGATTCATTCTTAAGGTTTGAAGTAGAAGTAAAGTTTATTTTCAAATGGTTCCAGTGAAGAGGAAGCTTTTTTAAATGAGAAGGTAATGCATAACATAACATAAGCATGGTAGTCAACTCAACTAGATTTAGTCTTAAGGTTTGAAGTATAAGTAAAGTTTATTTTCAAATGGTTCTAGTGAAGAGGAAGCTTTTTTTAAATTAGAAGGTAATGCATTCCAAAACTTGCTAAGGTGCCAAACCAAACCGGTGATAAGGAAGGAGTTTAGGCAAAGGTTGGTATGGGCTTGGGGGGGATGCGAAGAAGGCTAGGGCCAGATTGTTTTAATCTAGGGGAAACACTTGTCCAGTAGGTAAATTAATTCTATAGGTAACCAGACGTTTGGTTATGGATGAGGAAAAAAGGTAAAATAATTATGGCTGATAAACGTATCAGATACCATCTATGAGCAGTAATTTAAGTATTTCAATGACAGTCATAGTTCGCGCAAATGATATTATTTATTCTGCTAGATTATACTCCAGAGGCAGGAGGTGATTTTTAAGGATAATTCTATAGGAAATAAAGTGCCAAGAAGATGACGTGCTACTAATCGGTATCATTGACAAACTGCGAGTTTTTCAAGGAATTTCCTAGGTTCAAAAGTGTTTTTCAACAACGCACATTGTGTTTAGTGTTATTTAAAACTTTAAATGTATTTGAATTTATAAGACACAAGTTTTCTGAATTAGATTTTCACTATTTGTCGGTCAGGTTTCAAATGTCACTTCGTTCATTCATAACCTTAACGAATAGAATCATATTTCATTAGTATTTATATGCTAATACCAAATATGTCAATACAAATAGGCCACCTATTTATAGGCGAACGTCGCCAATTAATTTCGTACCTTTTTCTTAGATTCTCGCAGTTCATTTCAATTTGGATAAAAGTGTGTTTTGGATTCATTGCGTTATAATTATTATTTCCGAAAAAGTTTAGCCTGGCTATTCTGCCGGATTCATCGGGCTTTCTAAGGAAACAATCATAAATATACAAACCTCGGCGGTTATTATGTAATAGAATTTCTTATACTTGAATTTTGCAAAAGTCTTTTCCACGTATAATGGAGTTTGTAGCTATCCCCTCTTTTTAATGTTTGGTATTTTTTTCTATTTCCATGACTTCCCTGATAATCTGCGGATATTACCGGCTTTCTTTACATAAAACTTTCGCCCTTTTGATGTCTATTCTGTGATATTCTTCTAAAAGTGTGCGCTCAGCCACGGCAGAGAGATACCAATTTTTCTTTCTGATAGCCCATTCCTGTTCCTTTAGTCTGCATCCTTTGGCCCTCCCTGTTTGACCAACATATCTTACCTTTTTTTCTTTCCTTTGAATTAAAAATTGGACGGCAGGGGCAGTTATTATGACAAACGGTGAATATACTCACAGTTATGCATTAGGACAAAAAATACATGCGTCGTTGGTTACTTATTTCAGTAAGTTCTTCATATGAAATTGAAAAAAAAAAGACTGTAAAGGCATTTTCAGGGAGTATTTATCTTCAAACGGAATATCATGTAAGATTTCTATTTCCCCATGCATGCAGCATAATTTATTTTCTCTCTTTGCCAAAAAATTGCATTACTTTTTCATTTATTGTTTGACATGATTATATTTTTACTGTACATTAATTTACTTAATTAATTTAATTTTTTTCCGCATTCAAGCGATTTCTTCATTTCTTTTATTAATTTATTATTTTGTACTATTTTAATTTTAATCAATTTACTTTATTTATTCAATTTTTTTCCATATTTAAGTGATTTTCTTCATTTCTTTTATTATTTATTATTTTGTACTTTGTAATTCATTTCACTATTTACTAAAATTAGTAAAATAATTTCTTAGCTTCAGTACCTTTCTTTCTTGTTCAAATTATTTTGTTTACTTTGCTTTCTTAGTTTTAATTACTACAGAAAATGAAAATGATTTCACTTTTATAATTTTAATCAATACATTAATTTTATAGCTTCATTAAGTTTCACTATGTTACTTAAATGATTTTGCGTACTTTCATTATACACTGTCCAACAGTTATCACATGTTATTTATGAATATGTTTTACCATCTTCAGGGAGTCTGCAATGATGTACAGCTCCATCAAAATGTCATTAGCTACCTTCTCCTATCCTACTCTAAACACTAGAACCTTCCCCGAGAAATTATTGTTTAACAATTTTACAGATGCAAAATATGTTCACACCAATTAGTATTTATTTCCCCATGGTTTTAGTGCTATTCTGTGAAAATCAGTTATAATTTTGTACAAGTGTGATTGAGTGGGAGATCTTGCATTCTTTAAGCAATACTTAGATTTATGTAAATGCTCTTGATGTTATTTATTTTCACAACTTGCTCTCAACTATCACAATTTCAGAAACCATTCATTTTTTTCCATATTGTACTGTCACCATTCTATTGCACATAAAATGGATAAGAATCCCTCCCATCACTTAGAGTTCGGGGGCCAAGCAGTTGTTGCTTCAATTGTAACCTGGCAAAGAAGGAATTGGCTGATAGAGAAAGGAGGAAACTGCTGTCCTCTGTCAGAACTAATACACTTAAGTGTGCTTTGAAGAAATGCAGGGTAAAAGCTGCGCGTCTTTAGACAAAGGTATAGGAGTATTCAAATTTAGTGTGCCTCTCATCCATATAGAACAGTACAATCACTCACTTATGCAACTTTGTATTGATGGTTTTCCAGGTCAGTAATTTAAAACTGCATATGGTGTAGTTGTAGTTGATGACTTCTTATGGATCCAAGGATATCCTCGAGGCTCATATAACCCGCCTTCCCAGTTGCCAGAAAGAGCTGCTAGAGGCTGCTTTGAGGCTTCCAAAGTAGTTAATGGCAAAGGGAGACGCTACACACGTGACTGGGTGTATGAATGCCTCATGCTCAGAATCAAGAGGCGTAAGTTATCTTGGCTCATCTCTGTATGTAGACACTGCGAGGATACTTGGAGAAAATAAATGGGGCATACGGGTTACAGGAGAGGCAACTTTCCGTTGTATGAAGGAGAAGGCCAACCAGCTAGCCCCTTTTGAGAGGGGAGGTATCATATTCATACTTGTATGAATTGTCTTCAAGAGTTGTGTGTTTATCATATGCGAAAACTAATTACTTTAACCTGTTCTTGTAGGACCTCTGCTTATCGATGAAATGAAGTTATTTTCATCGATATAAGTGTTTCCTTTGACCGGAGCACACTCAAGGTCAATAACTTTACCGATTTGGGAGACCACACTCCGTTACACCTGGTTAATCAGCAAGGAGATCAGGCCCTGGTGGTGATGTACCAGCCCTTCAGAGGCACGTGTACAACCTCTGGCTTGCTTTTTGAGCTAGGGATGTGTCTTTAGTACTGTACTGGGGGCGAAGGATGTGATTCCTGGGTGGGTAGCAGAGCAGAATATGCTCACTGCCCTCCAAGACCATCATGCGTGGTGAAGAGCCACATCCGTTACGAGGTGCACCTGGTTTTCGCTGAACAAGACGGATCTAGACCTGGCTGGTCAATAACTAGCTCCCCTCTCCACGGTGGCTACCCGTGCCAATGGTGACCGCGTCCGCGGGGCGGAGGGAAAGAAGTCGCCAACGGGGAAACTCCGGATACAGGCCGACCTTCGGTTTTATTCAGCCTTACCCATGCATGCGAGGCTCTGTGTGGGCGGACCATTTATTACCCTAACTACTCGTGGGATCATTTACGGAACCTAAACATAATAAAAACCTTCCGGAGATTGCTATAAGGCGAACTCCACCTATGGACGCAAGTCCTATGTCTCTAGGGACGGAGGATGCACTGTTGGCGAGCCCAGTCGGGGATCCCAATGAAAGCGCCTCCTCCCAAACTTTCAGGTCACCCCTCTCGAGCTGTGGGGCAGGGGGAGACACTGTCGGCCTCCTCTGAGTCCACTCTGAAGGCAGTACCCGGGTCCCCCAAGTCGGACTCGGAAGCCTCCATTATAAAGCTGGGGTGCATCTCCAATAAAATGGAAAAGCTCACCTCCAAACAAAAAGAAAGCGGCGCAGCCAGGAGAAGAGAGAGAGAGATAGACTGCGCGCAACAAGGCTACAACCGCGGTGGATCCTGTGGTCCCTCCCACTGGAGGAAAATCCAGTGATGGGAATGTCACCGGCAGATCTCCTAGGTTGGGGGAGGGTTCCGCTGAGAAGTCAAGAGGTTCGCCTCAAAACAGAGCGAGGGCCCCAGGGGATACCCCTACCAACTTGGTACAGGATAACAAGAAACTTATGCGCAGGCCGCCAGAAATCTCAAGAAGATGGCGATTGGGCCAATCTCCTATCCGGAGGTGATGATGAATGAGGAGTGGCACAAGCTGGCCGTCGCAAGGCTTCAGAAGCTGTGGGACACAGTCCCAGCGGACCACTAGGTCCCACTTATCGAAGCCAATAGCCTCATAAACGGGGCAGTGGAATTTTCTCGCGCAAATGAATACACTGCCAAATGGCTGACAGAAGCAGCAAAACGAATGGGACCCTTCGGAGAGACCAACGTTAAGACTGTAGATGATGACAGTCTCATCAAGAGGAGTAGGATGATGGCGTGGGTTCCTGGGCTCAGCAAACCCGACGTCAAGACTCTCCTGGATAAACTGAAGAAGTATAACCTGGGGCTCCAGACAACTCTCTGGAGACCATACGAGAGGAAGGAGGTGAACCAAGGGACGAGGTTTATCCTTAGTGTTTATGAGCCATATGCCACCTTCATATCTAGCCCAGAATTCCGGGGAAATTTCGGCATGCAGAAGGCCGAGAAAACCTTCCTGGGAAAGAAGGGCGAACCCGAGGAGCCCCAAAAGACCCCAGATGTGGAAGGAGTTGACATGAAGGAGGAGGATCAGCATGGAGGGCATTCATTGCCTCCAAGCCAACCTGCAACACAGTAGGGCCGCCTCGGGAGTCCTACAAAGGATCCTCTCGGAAAGTAAGGTCAAATATGCTCTTATTCAAGAACCGTGGGCTTTCCAGGGCAGTCAGAGGCCTGAACACGACCAAGGTTAAAGTATTTTGTTGTACCTTGGTCGATAGACCAAGAACTTGTATCTTTGTCAATGGGCTAAATGCTATACATTTACCTGAATTTACCACCAGGGACTAAGCATGCAACTGTCCTGAGCCTTGAGCACGGTGAGAACAAAAGGAGGTTCGTGATCAGTTCAACATACCTCCCATATGATGCGCCAGGACCACCACTTACGGAGGAACTGGAGAGATTGGTAAGATTTTGTCTAGCCAAAAAATGGGACCTCCTCGTGGGGTGCGATGCCAACTCTCACCATTTCGTGTGAAGCAGAGACACCAATAACAGAGGGGAGGCATTGCTTGAGTATCTCATGTGTACGGAGTTGACCATACTCAATAAAGGATCACGATCCACTTTTTCTAATAGATTAAGGGAAGAGGTGGTTGATATAAATCTGCTGCACCAACTCAATGGTGAATAGCGCGGTAGGGTGGAGAGTGTCGAGCGAAGCCTCTCTCTCTGACCACCCCATACATTTCACCCTTCTGGAAGCCAGCAACAGGCTGACAACATACAGGAACCCCTGATCAACGGACTGGGGGAAGTAAAGGAAAACACTTGAGGGGACGCTTTCGGAAGCTCCCACTTATAAATTCAGGAAAGTGGACGAGATGGATGATGCCGTGGAGTTTCTCCAGGAAAGCATCATCACATCCTATGAAGCCAGTTGTTCTTTAAAAACCAGGAAAGAAGGCTTCAAGCTACCCTAGTGGGTCACGGAATTTGAATATCTCCGGAAGGAGACCCGAAAACTCTTCACCAAAGCAAAGAGAACTACTTTGACCAGGGACTGGGATAACTATAGAGCAGCCCAGCGGAAATACAGAGCGAAAATCAAGTGCTCCAAGAGAGAATCTTGGAAGAACTTCTGCGAGAGCATGGGATATGTTCCACATCTTGCTAGATTTCATAAGATCATTGAAAAGGACCCAGAAGAATTTCAGAAGCACTTTACATGATCTAAGTGCCTGTATTAATTATATTATAGAGTACACAACAAACTAAATCAATTTTCAATTGAGCCATTAGTTATGAAGATAGCAGAGGTTTGCGTAGTCTGCAATAACTTAGTTAATTTTAAAGATATAAACAATATGTTTTCTGCAAACAGTTAGGAATAGATATGGATTTGTTATTTCTGAATTGTAAGTTATTGGGATGAAAATTATGGGTATCCTAAGCGCTCAAAAGTGGGTAACTGGATTTTACGCGCAAAATACGGGTACTTTTTTGAGAAAAATTTAAGTACAGGATATACTAACGGGCAAAGGATTTTTTAAAGTACAAAACCAAACGTAGAAATAAATAAGCTCTCTTATAACTTTTATTGCATTGAAATCGGTTTCCTCGTTCGGGCTATAGAGCATCTCAAACTCAGGTATCTTGCGTTTTTTTACAGACAGTAGGTATGTACATAAGTCTACTATCCAATGCTTTAAAGTATTACTTGCAGTATAAATAATCGTACTCATGGAGAAAAAGGAAACGCGAAAACACGTATAGATAGCCTAGAGAAGTCTGCCGTAAGGCTTGATAACTTAAACAGCGCAGCCTGTGGCCAAAAGTGGAACTTCAATTCTTCCGCTTCAATTGGCAACAGAGTCGAGATGAGAGTTTTCCGCAGTGTATACGCAGTGATCTTGCATGTGAGAGTCATACGATTACTGCGCCATCTGGTGTCCGTTTCTATAAACTATCCAAATATTCAAGATGGTCTCCTACGAAAACCACGTTTCCGGAATGGAATATCGTCTTATATCCCTCATTTTTAAGGTGGCTTCTAATTTTGTTTACCAAAAGAAGTTGAATTATGTGCGCATTACGTATGTAATAGCTATTGAAAAACATCGATATTCATAGGTAGAAAAAATATATATTGATGGACCTGTTTCACGAACATTTACCCGGCGATTTCTCTGATGCGATGACTTATGGCGTAACTAATGTAAATAAAAATAGGTGAACCCTACTTCTGGATTAGCTTATAGCTACTAATTATTGGAAAACGACTCTGAATACATGAATAACCTTTTTCTTTGCAAACTCGTCCCAATGATCTTTGAAATGGGGATATAAAACCATCAAAATGGTATTAATAATAAGATTTGTTACTTACGTTTCCAAATGCTATGAATAGAAGTTGGTCTTCAGATAACTGCTCCAAGCCTGGTAAGCGTACGTCTGTTATTTCATTGATTCTCCTTTTATAAATTTCAAATGCAGCAATAACTTCATGTAAACCACCATTATCTGCTATGTTCTCTTGAAGGGTCTGCTCCCCATTGACCTGTAAAGAGGTCAACCCCGTTGAATATAAAGATGACGATAAAATCAGCTAATCACAGTCATGCAAATTGTTAAAAAAACATCACACATATTCTGTTTATGTTTCTAGGTTTTATTGTTTAGTTTTTCATCATTTGAGTAAATAGAGAGGGCATTATGTCATCAAACTGTATCCTGGAACTTTAAATAGCCACCATTTGGGTTATCTCGGTTTGGTCAACCAGTCCGAGATTTCAGATCGATCTGACATAGCGCGTCTGAGACGCTCCCCGCTATTCTTTTGGCTGTCGTCGAAAGACAAAACCGTTATTATACAAGGCGTGAGTTTTAACCAGTTTTAACAAGAGTGTAATCATTGCGAGTGAAGTGATGTTGATGACATCGTAGCGCATTGCAATTCAACCTCCAAATGGGCAATTTTGTTCACTCGGAATGCAAATGAAAATTTCTAACTACGCACTTGTTCACACACTGAGCCAATCGCTTCAACTGATTGATTCGATTGTTTGCTATAGATTCTCTCAGTCCGTGATGGGTAACCAGGCGATCTGGGTCGGCTTGCTTGGGATGTTCTGATCGGTCCGAGTTTAGATCGATCTGAGATCGATTGGTAAACGTAGTGCATATGTTTGAAATTTAAGGCATGTTATTCTTGACACATGAATTGGCTCTTTATTGTAATGAAATTTACTCGAGACTGCAGAGAATCCTACTATAGAGAACTATAGTTTTCACCGAGAAACCGGATTTGTATTAATTTGAATAAATATAAAATATATGTGAGGAGAACGAAGATTGAAGAAGTACATGAACACTTTTTTATGATACGTTATCGATGGAAATCATCATTTGATTACAGAATATACACGTCAGCCCGTAAGCGCTACACGAAAATCGGAGTAAACAAAGATGGCAAACATGCCAAGCCCACGTTACAGCTTCTAATATTGGCTACAGTATCCAGCGTCGTCTTTATCAACCTCAACGCTTCTATTACTCGCTGGGAATCCCTTAACCCAAGTCGCTGATGATTCAGGAGATGTTTTCGACTTGTATCTGAGAAATAAAGTTTTTTTTATCAAATCTTACCGTCATATTGACTTCTGGGATCAAATAGGAGGAATACTGATTGACAAAACAAGAAGTGCGATTAATGTACTCTTCGATGGTGTTGTTGGTCCACCACTGCCTCAAGTTCCCATTCTCATCAAAAAGCCTTCCAAAACTATCAAAGACATGAGTAAGCTCGTGGCCCACGATTGATCCAATCGCACCATAGTTCAGAACTCTGGAAAAGAGGACATTTTTAATGTTCAAAGAAATAAGTTATTCAAAGGAATATACTCGAAAAGGTATGAAAATCATATTACAATTTCCGAGATTAATACCAATAACAATAATATGATATGTATCTGACTTACTCAAGACCAAGTCCAAAAAATGGAAACTGCAAAATGCCAGCGGGGATAGCTAGGAAAAAATATAATATTGTATTGTTAGAATTATGTCAGAGAATTAAAATTCACATAAGATTAGAGTTATTAACTGCAACTAAATTCAAGCAGAGATAGTAGCCCTACCCCTGAAAGCTTTAGAAGCAGAGTCTGTCTGGCTAAATAAATTTGTAATTGGCTACTTTTTAGCTCTTTCCTCAAAAAAATGTAGCAGCAACTCCATTGTTGGCATAGTTGTTAAAAACCACATGGGTCATCCCTGCTGTTTTCTTACTGTCCTTTGGACACCATGATGGAATGAATGAGTTAGCAGATGCGTGGCAAGATTATCCACCATCTTTTTGTTATTTATGGCAAGTAATTCTTGAAATGTATGTTTAGTTTACTTAGTAGGTACTATAGATCATACTCGATCATAGTTATCACCGGGAACGCCGGTTATTATTTTTTTTAATGAATAAAATCTTATATGGATAATGCATATTAAAGAAGTAAATCCATACGTATTAATGAGTTTGAGGCGTAACTTGGTGGAAATATTCAATATCCACAGTGGTAAGAATAAAAAGACGATAGTAAACTTCCACACTGTTTAGATAGTTTAGTGACCTAGTTTCGACACTTTATGTCATTCTCAAGAACCTTGGTCAACAAGACAAGAACAAGTAACCATGGTCGGTACTTATTAAACAGTGTGGAAATTTACTTTCGTATTTTTATTATTACCAGTATGGAAAGTAAATCCATGCTGATTTCTAGTATCTTATCGGTGGAAGTCATTGTAATTAGAAATTTAGTGATTCAGCACTAAATTAAGCACTGAAGGAAAAGTGGGGTTAACAAAGATGGCAGGCATGCCACGCCCCCACACTTCAGCTTCTAGCATTGGCCACAATTGCATGCGCCCCCTCCAAATACCTCGATTCCTCCTTCTCTTCCTCTTCACATTTCACTCGTCCTGCTTATTCCTCCCTCCCATTTGACACGTAATTTACATATGTTACTTGTTCCACACACGATCAAATGCAACGTATGGGCATTCACAATAGTTATGGTGATCAGATGGTAATCATGGGTCATTGGGTGCATATTTTACAAAGTATTTTGACTTATGGCCAGCCACAAGAACGTTTAGGTGTGGAATCAATACATAAGTTATGAGTTCCATGAAGTTATGGAACTCATAAAAATATTAGGGTTTCAGGAATACATATACCAGTTACTGCATGGTGCTAAAATTATTGTTTGTAAATAAGGCAAATAGCACTACCACGAAAGCTATTGTTTTTTTCACAGCTATTTTATACTCTACAGCTGTAGCTAAAATTGTCTAATTTCACATTACTGAAAAAAGTAGCTGCTACAACAGCAAACTTCTACACATTCTTGTTTTGAAGATATTTTAAATACACATTTAAGAGCTTATACAACTCATATCAGCAGAAACGAAAGAAAATACAATTTACTCACCCACTGTATTTTCTTGGGGAGAGGAATAAGCATTCACAACTGTCGCAGCTGTAACCCACCTGAAAAATAAACCAGAAATCTTGAATTATGTTGAATTGGCTACTTCAAAATGTTACAATATTCTAAATATGACCAGCAGCTACTGATGAACAACTGACTGGAAAGAAGCCATTGCCACAATTGAATAACTCATGGAATATATTGATATTTTTAGTCCCAAACCAACTTAAATTATGGACCACAAAGTTGCTTTAAATTTGTCAAGCGTGAGGAAGTCTGAGCCTTACATGAAATATTATAATAGAATCATAACAAAGGTTTTGGCCTCTTTTTATAACTCAATCAACATATTTGTTCATTTTGAATAAATTACTATAGTAATAAAGATTTCTTAGCTTAGAGGGTATGAAAGAATCGGTTGTACTTTTAACTATACCAGCCATTAACCCTTTCTTTAAAAATGTTTAGCATTCATTCCTTCATTAAATAATTTGATGAATCCTATTTAATGCCCCAGGAAAAAACATGCCTATGTAACCGAAATTCATTTGAAAATTTTCTCAGTTTTTTTTACATTGTGAACATATCTCACCTGTATATATTGGTACCTAATTGATTAATGGATCATTTAAAATGTAAAACTAAAAGTAAAAATTCAATTAAAAATCCATTTTAAAAATGAATACTACTGTTAGTGCAAAAATTCATAAGACTCGAGTTTGGACACTGATTAAAAATGAACTGTGGTACTTATATGAATGCAATTTAAACCAAATTTAACTAGTTTTATTTTGCGTTTAACTATCGTTATTGAATATTATTATAATACACTCAATTTTGTATTGCAGTGAGAACTAAAAAAGGCTACAATTATCCATTTATTCACTGAATAATGGGGATAATAAATTATTGTGTTTCGCATTGCTGCTGATCAGTAAGCGAGGAATATCATTTAAAGACAATATGAGTTCTTTTGATTTAGTAAGGTACACGACTTACTTTTCATAATTATTATATGTTCTAAGGGATCTCAAGTACAGTAGCTCCTCCATTTGAACCGTTGCCACCAAATTTTGAAGGTAAGAAGTGATATTGACGGTGACCTGTGAAGAAGAAAAATTATTATTCTTAACACATGATCATGAATGGAACATGTCCCTCATAGTTCATGAAGATAATAGACTTATCTTCAATATTAATAAAAACATTTACAAATAGAGGAAATGTAGAATTAAATTTAACCTATAATAGGCTTATTCAGTCAGAAAGAGTTGGTCAAGGAAGAACAAAAATAAAAAAAATCTTACCGTAAACAAAACGTTTTTCTCCAAAGCTTTGCTAGTCATCGTTTTTGCCAGTTAACTCATTAACATTTGTACCAGAAGGCACTAGTCCACCGATTAGAATGACAGAGACATGTAATAAGGGTAAAATGTATTGAGGGAAAACTTTTATCCTGCAACGATTAATAATTCTCAAAGTTTTATTATTGGTAATTCCTCCAGAAAAGGGATTGAATGTGGGCAGTTATGGCAACGGAACCAAAAAATGCTATTGTGGAATTGCAGTAAAAAAGCGGGATTGCTTTAATTAGGAGCTTACCTAAAGAAACAGCTTATACTTGTTTATTTTGGCAACCACCAACCATCATTTGTGATTACTGTGGCAGGGCGCGACTATATACGGAATGGCGCCGCGGTGGCGTGAAGTGGCTTCGCGCGGGTGGAGGCGACACGGTGTCGCATGAGCAGGGGGCAGTCAGTGAGGACGGTTCTCACGGGCTGTGTGGCGATCTCGTGGAGACTTTTCGCGCAACTATCACAGTTACAGGCTAATTTGGCATTCCGACTGTGCATTCTGGCGTTGTGGAACAATGGCGACGGTGAAGATAGGGGATTTAGTGCGTACCTTCAACGGTGAGAGAGATGTCGTTCAGTGATTGGAGAAGTTAGTGTTGGTAGAAAAGCTGAAGAAACATCGGGGACCTGGCGACGGTTATACCGCTGGTCTTGGAGGGGCCAGCGTTCGTCGTGTACAGCGAACTAGGGGATAAAGAAAAGAAGAATGCAGAGGAGATCAAGGGGGCTCTGCGCGCGATGTTCGCCGTTAACGCCTTCCAAGAGTATGAGCATTTCGCGCGATATAGATGGAGGGATGAGCCGGTCGATGTTTATCTGACCGATTTAAGACGCTTGACAAGGCTGGCTGGTGGACCAAGGGTGGGCCAGCTGCTCAAGCGGTCGTTCGTCCTGGGACTGCCGACAACAATATCACGGGAGCTGAGGGCGCTGCAGGGCGTTGCAACTATTGCATCGTCGTCTTTACTAGAGGGGGCTCGCGCGTTGATGGCAGAGTTGCAGGATCCTCCAGGCGTTGCAGCTGCAGCAATGAAGCCGAACGAGCCGGTGCTGAGGAAATGATGTTATAAATGTGGCAGGCCACATCTAATAAAGTTTTGTGCCGCGGATACTAAAACGTTATCGTTTTGGTCATGCGGTGAGGCAGGGAATTTGTCTATGGAATGCCCCGAAGGGGGGAAACGAGAAGGTAGGAGCTGGTGCATAGGAAGCTCTTTCCGGTCAGAACTGTCGGCGTTGCCCATAGTCAATGTTTATGTGGACCTGGTGCGTCCGTGCTCTCGTGGACACGGGGTGCTCTTGAGTGGCGTTGTCCACCGCTGTCAAGTGTGCGGTTCGTACCAACGGCAGTCAGTGCGGACTGATTGGCATCGATGGAGGCCGCGTGATGTGAGTTGTAGAGGCCAACGTGTGCGTCGAGGTACGGCTCAATGGCGGAGTAAAAATGAATTGCATAGTGGTGAAAAAACAATTCGATGAGGTGGACGTCGTACTTGGCATGGATATTATGAAAAGGTGCGGAGGAGTAACGGTGGCGGAGGAACGAGTGATCTTTTTTAACTATAACTGTGATGAGATAGCAAGTGTCACGATTGAGCCTAAGGCGATCGTTGTCGAGGACCAAGAATTCAGGGCGCGATTAGACGGGGAGAGATGGGTTGTCAGGTGGGTCTGGAAGGAGGGACCCGTGGATCTAACAAACAAAATCACCGCATATGCCAACATGTCAAAACCGGATGTGAAGGAAGCAATCGACGAAGAGGTCAAGGGTTGGATTAAGCGCGAGTGGCTGATACCGTGGCAAGGGGAATGTAGTGGGTTGATCCCGTTACTGGCTGCCGTGCAAAGGATTAAAAAGGTCAGACCAGTCATGGATTACCGTGAAATGCATGAGCACGTTCAAGGTCACGTCGGCGAGGACGTGGCTGTGTGTGATGAGGTGCTAAGAAGGCGGAGGCGGCTCAGTGAGCTTCTTAAGATGCTGGCCTTAAGATCAGCATACGTGCAGATTTACGTCGACAAAAAACTATGGAAGCATCAATTGATGCGGGATGAGGGGACCGTGTATTGTCTTACTAGGCTGGACTTCGGGTTGCATTGTGCGCCCAAGATGATGACGAGGATAGTGAAAAAAGTCTTTTTGCTTGATGAAAAGGTGCGCGAGGGAACTGATAGTTATATCGACGACATCATAGTGGATGAGTTTGTGGTATCGGCCGAGGAGGTAGCCGACCATTTTCAAAAGTACGGGCTGGAGACAAAACAGCTAGAAATGCTTGAGGGCGGGAACGTTTTTGGGTTTCAGCTAGAGCGAGATTCCGATGGAAAGCTGATCTTTCGGCGAGAAAACCTAGTCCCTGAGTTAGAACTGCAGATGGAGCCCACCAAAAGACAATCGTTTTTCTTATGTGGGCAGCTGGTGGGCTGATAGTAGCGGGCAGCTTTCTGAAACGGGCCAGTGTTGGCGAGATATGGGACACCTACGTGGATGACAAGGCTAAGAAGATGATGAGCGAGCTGCTGCAGAAGGTGAGCGTTAGTGATCCTGTTATGGGGGTGTGGCATGTCCCTGCAACTCTCGAAGAGGGTAAGGTGTGGTATGACTCGGGTTCACTGGCTGTTGGAACAGCAGTAGAGATTGAAGGAAGTGGTGGAGGATATGTCGTGGTTACGGAAGAGCGCGGACGTTGGTATCATAAATGTGGCAGAAATTTACTCGTTCGTTAAGGGACTGACCCTGGCATTAAGGTGGCAATTGAATAAGATCGAGTTGATGTCAGACTCTGCCACTGTGGTGGGATGGGTGACGTCTGCCTTGACGAAAAGTCATCGATCAAGGTGTCGGGCAAGTCAGAAATGCGATTAGATTTCATAAGACAGCTGCGGAATGAGTACAATCTGGAGCTCCTCATCACGTACGTGAGGTCTGGCGACAACAAGGTGGACGAGTTAACTAGGGTCTACCGCGGGTGGATGCGGGAGAGGGTAGTGTCTCTGGGAGTCGTTGGGGAACAGAGCGTTGAGGAGCTCCACGGTCCGCATCATTTCAGGATTGATCGCACTCTTGACTTTGCCCGACTCGTGCGTCCGGAGGTCGTGAGGAGCGACGTGGAAGAACGTTGTGAAATCGTGTACTCAGTGTCAAATGATAGTGACGGCGGGTGGACGTCACACCTCTGGGGAGCTGGAAGTCGACAAAAATTGGAGTCGGCTGGCCGTCGATTCGACGCACTTTGGACCCAAGTGCTACCTTACAGAAATTGACTGCAGATCGAGTAGGTTTTCTTTATGGAGGGAAGTCGAATCAGAAAATTGCCAGGACGTTTTTCGTAATTTTCAAGGAATTTTCCGAGAGAGGGGGCCTCCACATGAGGTTCTGCTCGACAACAGCAGACCGATCCGGTCTCAGCAGGTGAAGAACATGTGTGGGGAGTGGGGTGTCCGACAGCAATTTAGGGCAGCGTATTTACCATGAGAATATTGCATAGTGGAGAGATACCACGGACTATAAAGAGGATGACGGCCGCAGCAAAGTGATTCGTTGCTGCGATGGATGGAGTTGGAGAGCATCCCACGCTTAGAAGTGGAAATCGTGTGGAGGTAGAGCCGCCTGGAGTAAGATGCACGAAGAGGTGGTAGCCTGGCATAGTGTCACGAGTTATAAGCGATAGCACCGTGGAAGTGAGCAGTATGCCAAGGCATGTGTTGGACAGGTGTGTCGGCTCTCGCCGTAGGATTACAACCTCCACCTCGGACTCAAGCTGCTAGCTTATCTCCAAGTGAGGATGCAGTGGAAAGGAAAGGAATGGGAAGGGAAGGTTAGTGAAACCATCAGCCCCTTCGAGGCCGACACCAATGAGGCAGATTGAGGTCAAAAGGATCTCAATTGGGCCTCCGCCTCCCAAAGTGCTCGTATTAGTTTGGTTACCCAAACAACTGAGACGAGTAGCCGTCGGTCTATCTTTTGCGAAAAACCTACCGCACATCGTTGAGAACCGGAAGAGCCCGTTGCCCAAAATATTGGGATTAGGTATCTCCCTGGCTCCCTTTCAGGGTTGACGCTGTGCGGTCTGCCGGAGTACGTCCTCGAGTCAGGGACCACGGGACCCATGAAGGGTCAATTGGGACCAATTCTGGTCAAAGCATGGGTACATCCCTTCTCTCAGTAGTCCTCGTCAACCCAAGGCATGTGTTGGACAGGTGTTTTGCCTCACGCCGCAGGATTACAACTTCCGCCCTGATTTGAAATCTCTCGCTTATACCCGGCGTAAGGAAGAGGAGGGAGGAAGGGATCAGAAGGTTAGCAAAACCACAATCCCTTCGAGGCCGACACCAATGAGGCGGATTGAGGTCAAATGGACCTCAAGGGCCTCCGACTCCCCGAAGTGCTCGTATTAGTTCGGTTACTCCAAACAACTGAGACGAGTGACCGTCGGTCTCACTTTCGCGAAAGACCTACCGCACATCTTTGTGGACCGAGAGATCCCGTTGCCCTAATTTTTGGGATTAGGTATCTCTCTGGCTCACTTTACGGGTTGACGCCGTGCGGTCTGCCGAAGTACGTCCTCTAGTCCGGGACCACCGGACCCATGGAGGGTCAATTCGGACCAATTCTGGGCAAAGCGTGGGAACATCCCTACTCTCAGTAGTTCTCGTCAACCCCTGGCATGTGTTGGACATTAGAAAACTGCCAGATGTCGGCAGCAAAGACGCCGAAAGTGAGGCAAGATCAGTGGGGCGCGGTATCGTGGCGAGACTGGAGCGCCGACTCGTGTCCAAACTTGCGAGAGCTGATCGACGACAGCGGCGATGGTGAGCATGAGCGGGGTAACGATGATGAAAGCACAAATGGTATTGGCAGTGGAGGTGCGGAGCCAGAAGCGCGGGGTCGTGGGGGTGACAGTTTGTTTATCCCCGAGGGGATTGGGCCGGGTCTCCAGGAGGGGAGGACCAGGCGACCACCGCGGTCCGCTTGACGATTACAGCTGGAAATGAGGTCATCAGGGGGGCGTGTGGCGTGGCACGACATTGTACAGCATGGCTTTTGGGTGGCGTGAAGTGAAGGAGTGCGGGTGGAGGCGATACGGCGTCGCATGAGCCGGGAGGCAGTTAGTGCGCTCGGGACTCGCGGGATGTGAGGCGGTCTCGTGGTGACTTTTCGTGTGACCGTCGCCGTTACAATTACAGCCAATAAAATAAAAACATTTTCCTCAAACTAAAATCGTAATTAAAACATGTTAAAAACTTGAAAAATTAGAATAGTCAATCACAAACCCCTTCATAGTAGAGTTCCAGTTCATTGGGGTCCATCAGCAAAGAGTCATAGCCAATGTTATTTCGCATTGCATCCACCTTTTTTAGTGTTGCCTCCTTTGTTTCTTCGTCCATCCAATCCAAATTCAACACCAAATTAGAAAAAGCAGTCCTGATGTCTTCCCACATACTTTCAACTCTGTATCTCTTATTAGAAAAACTTTCATTATCAAACTCGGAGGAGATGTTCATGGCTAATTCTTCGGAAGCAAAAAGCCATGACACTGCCATTCCCATCATGTCATTGGTCACCCGGGCACAGTACATGACCCTGTATGAGTGTAATGATGAACACATGGTAATTAGTGAAACTCTGCAATGGAGAACTATTCATATTTTAGTCCTCTAATTAGAATGGACTATATGAATGACGATGAAATTCATTCATCCAGAGAAAGTGTCAACTCTTTAGGAGCAGGTTAATATAAAATAGAATTAGTGTATATTTAGAGACACCAAAAATCGTATATTCACTGTTTAAGAGCATTTTCTCCTATAAATATACATTACAGGGCAAATAGCTCAAAGATATAGATCAATGAATGCAAAATTTTCCAGAGGAAAGATTAAAGGCTTTGATTAGGACCCAGATTCCATGATTTCCAGCCGAATACTTTAGGCAATGAAGCAACCAAGATATTCTCCTCCCCAATGGATTTTTTTAAAGTTCAATTAGTTCAATTAAGTTATAATCAGATGAACCATGGACTCAAATTATAGGTTTCTATGTATTTAAGATGGATGCATTATTAGATTTACTGTAAACTGAAGAAGATACAATCAGTAGTTTGGAGGAGACTTTAGCAGCCTTTATCAAAATCAAACTTTTTGAATGCTTAACTAACCAAGTAATCTGCCTACTCTGAAATGTAATGTCGTCAACTTTTGATGAAGAGGCAGTTTACTTCTAATGTCTGTTATTTTTTTACACTGGAGCCTGGAGTATTGTTGTGTTGTGCTTTGGAGGGAAAAAATGGCCAGTCCACATTGAAGCCTGCTCAGTAAATTTTCAAGTTTCTTTTGTATTTTTCCATGATTGCATTAAATTTTCGTAAATTGAAAAGTGCTGATTTTGTTTGCATCCAACAAATGTACATTGCTTGGGAATATAAACATTTGAGCAGTGATGCAGAGTTTTTGCAGTTATTCTTAGCTTTGATTTTTCCCCGTTTTGAAAAATAAAAAGAGTTGCTGCTAAGTTTTCGATTGTACTGCATGCACACTCTTAATGTCAGATTATGTACATTTGTCAAATGAACGCAAAGATTTCTTTGTACATATGCAGTATCTAATGAGAATTACAATCTAAAATTTTAAATTTAAGCTTTTGTTGGTATGTTTTCTCATAGACATCAAAATTATGCAAGTTAAAATACAACACATTGTAAAGCCAACGAAATGTTTTTTATGACTTAATGTCATTAGCATATTTTTTACTACCAAAATACACACCATTAACGGTTGAAGTCAAAGGGAAAGTTTTAAGTTCTCAGAAGGGACCAAATCGAAGACAAGGCATACATTTGTCGTGGCAAAAGGTTTTCAGAGATTTAGATAAAAAATAGTAATCTGATATGCTTACATCAATATTTGCAAACATTCATTAGTATTTTATATCTACACATTTTAAGAATGAGAGTAAATATAATTTGTTTACACCTTGAGCGAGGGGTTCCATCACCTGCAATTTTATCCATATATGAATTGTACAAATGCCTCATTAAGCTGTTGCCATGTGGAGCTACTTCATCTATAACTTCCCACCAAAGAAGGCCCTCTGAAAAAAATTATATTAAAATTTTTTTGTGAATTTAGAAAATTGTTAATTCTTTTTTATAAATTTGATATGTACTATGAGAAAGATTACTAGCATACACAAAACATGGTATATACTTGATTAGGTCGAGTGTTTGGCCACTGGATTCAGGAGAATTCTCTAGGACTACACCACCAAAAATGCTGACCGTATAATATTCTGAGCACAAGCTAATTTAACGAAATCACAGGTAGCCTAGGGAAAAAAATTAGTGAATGTTTGCCAACCCTGAGAATGCAAGATTACGATAGGCAGTAAAAGAATTAACACACAGAACATCTAAAAAAAATGTTTTCTTAGAAATTGTCATCATGAGAGATTTTATACCGTCTATTCAAGCATTAATTGTTTTATTCAATCTTATTAATTTAAATATTACACTTATCACTCCTTATGCTACAAATTCCATTTACTCATCATAAGAGCGCGGAAAAAAGTCTTTTGGCTTTTTGTAAAAGTGGGAGTTTTGTGGTTTTCAATACAATTCTTCACCAACTTCATTAAATAAAACATTTTATAATGATTTGTTTAGAGATGTTTTGGGATTTTTTTGGCTTGGCGGGACTTTTTCTGATAAAACAGACATTCCTGGGCTTTTTTTTATTGAAACCACATGCCTAAGTTTGCTGTTGTGATTACTTTTGTTAAACTGTGGTTTGGATGCATCTGTGTTTCTCATGCGGTATTCCACGGAACAGAGATGTGCTGAAAAAATGTAAGCTCCTTACATTTTTGCAGCACAATACTGCTGCACTTACTTGCACTTACCTGCAGCACTTACTGTCAATGCGAAGTTTAACTAATAGCTCCGGAAATTGCAATGATTTCTTTCTACTGCTCCACCGTTCATGTAAGAATCACTCTCACTCAGTACTTAAACCCGAATGTTGGTTTGGATAGGGGTGAGGGTAGAGCTCACCCCCGACGAAGCCATAAGAATATGAATTTCACATATTCAGGGTAGGGGGGTGAGTTCCTTTCCCTGGGCCACCTCGCTCTTTGAGCTTTTTTCCTGGGGGTGTCCAAAGACTTCACCCGCGATACATTGACCTAATTATGAACCAGTTTATTTGAACCAGGGAGGTCAGCTAGAGGAGTTCAAAATAACCGAAGGTCAAAAAAGTTAATGGAAGGTTTTCTCATTTCGTGCTACGTTCCAATACAAGCTTTTTGACACCTCACACGACCCGATCCGACCATCGGAAGGGGTCCCGCAAGGCGCCCGAAGTAAGCATCCCGCCAGACCGATAAAGCGGGAGGTGGCGGCCCACCTGGAGGACCGTAGTCGGCCAAGTATTGTTCGGACAAAAATATGCTATGGAACAAAAGTTCCCAGGGAGGTCAAGTTACGTCAGAAATAACAAAAAAATTACAAATTTCTCAAATATTTGAATTTTGTTAAAACGCGCTTCATGGATAAATCACGAAAGTGTACGTTTTATTGGTCTTGTAGAGTTTCTGCCGAGTCAGAACAGATGAAAACAATTTTACAGATGATCCCTTGCGCCATGATTATATCGGTAGCAAAGATAAGGAGTGTCGGGTGACGATATTCGAACCCTGGACTCACCTACATGAAGCGAGAGCATTCCTGACTCTGCTGACTCGGCTACCACTAAGCAACCGCAGAGCAGAGGCATCGGGAGAACCGAGAGATAAATAATGAATGGGTTGAACTAAAGCGTTTAATGTCGAGATCAACAAACTAGCGAAGAGAGAGGTTCATAGCATCCTTGGATAGTATTGTTTAGTATTGGTTTGAAGAGTGGAAAAGTTGAATTAGAAGAGGACAGACAGTTTTATAAATCAATGAAAAAAGACAGAAAAGCAACTATGGTTAGCGTTGATAGAATGTGGGTGAATAAGAAAGAGAAGAAAATGAAGAGGAAGGAGAGACAAAGGAAGCTCAAAAAATGCTCCGATCATGATATCAGCACAGCGCTTCAGAAAACGTTCTCAGTTTATTGCCCTGGCCTAAAGCATAATGAAGATCCTCTGCAAGAACAGGCTACCATCAATGAGTAAAAAAGGCATTGATTATTCACATTCTAAGAAAGGCTACTATTGATATTTTAAGTTGTTTATTTACGTTTAGAGTACATGCTACCACCAATTATAAAAGGGGAGAAGAAACTCTCAATTCTTACCAAGGAGTTGACATCAGCCCTTGATAGAACTCAAAGTAGTGATAAATTTGGTGGTCATATCGTAACAAGGACTGTAGAATCCACTTTGAAAGCAGCTGCTGACGTATTGGGTCTTGAGAATTCTCCCTTCCAACATTTAATCCTGTATGTCCGACGGCCTCACTTCAGCGTAAACGAAATGCCAACAGGGAAATTGTCGAGGATTCGCTGATGAGTTCCGTTGCCTCCATGTTCACTGGGCCATTCTTTGTTCACTGGGATGAGAAATTATTGTCGGAGGGGGAGAGTGAGCATACTTTAATGAATTGGTTAGATTATTTTAACATATTACCCTTAAATATAAACGGTTCTATTTCTCTCGCAGATTCTACGAAGCAAGATCGGATGCCAGTACTTGTCACGGGTCTAGACTTTGAACAGCTTCTTGCAGTCCCACGCTTTGATGCAAGTACACTATGCGCTCAAACAGAAGCGACTTTTGGACCTCGTAGTGATTGGGGCTTAGAGAATAAAATTGTTGGCACAGTCCTTGATACAACAGCCCACAACACTGCCCACATCATGGGCTGCTGCACCCTGCATGTAAAGAAGATCACCAATGATTTGATTAACTGTGCCTGTCAATATCATGTTGCTGAGCTGGTGCTAGAGGCTGCCACCACTGATGTGTTCGGGGATTCCAAGGATCCTTGACTTCCTTTCTTTCCTAAGTTAGATGAAAACTGGAAAACCAAGGATCAGTGTAAGTTAGATTAATCTTAACATGATCGTTGAAAATAGATGAATTGATAACAAGTACAAAGGTTCACCTACCGAAAAAATTTCTTTTACCGTAAAGTACTACACGGCAGCATTGACGCGGAAATTGAAGAAATTTCAGAGGCTGACGACATTATTCCTTTCTGTAAACGTCAGCTTCAGGTAAAATACCACTCATAGTAATCATTTACTCATTACTCTTTTTATACGGAAACCAATGTCATATTCCTGGCGTTTCTTTCGCAGGTAAAGCAGCCTCGCGGTGATTACAGAGAGCTTCTTGAATTATGAGTGGATTTCTTGGGTGGCCAAGTCAAAGGAAAACCTCAATATAAATTCAAGAAACCTGGGGCGTTCAGCAAAATGCGTTGGATGGTGCGTGCTATTTATGCCATGAAAACGTGGATATTCGGGCGGCAGCTCCAGGTGTCATCACGTCAAGACTCTCGGCTTCTGTCAGTACGAGTGTATATGTCGGTGGGCGGGGACTACCGAGGAGAAGAGTCTAATAATTGACCAAAAATTGGTCCAAATAGACCATGCATTGGTCCAGTGGGACCCTGATCCAATGAAGTACGCCTACAGACCGCACTACGTTCACCGTTAAAGGGAATTGGCGGACAACCTATTCCAAGAATTTTGGTGATGAGGATCGCCGGTTTTCATTAGATGTGCGGTAAGTCTTTGCGTAAGCGACACTGACGGCGTCTTGTCCAACGTTGTTGGGGGAACCCAACAGCTACAAGGACTGTGGGGAAACAGGGCCCATTTTCGTCCTTTTAACGTAATCTGCCTCACGGTGTCGGCCTCACAGTTGTTGTTCTTTGCTAAACCTTCCCTTTCCTTACCTGTTTCCCATTGCTTCCCATACTCGGTAATAAGCGGCAGCTTGAGGCCGTGAGGGAGGTTTTTTAGCCCGGCAGGGGGACCCGAAACACCTGTGTGTTTCGGGTCCCCCCGCCCGCCCGATGGGATCCATATTTTGACCATAATTGGTCCAATTCCACCGTCATTGGTCCGACTGGTCCCCGATTCGATGACGTACTGCTGCAGACCACACGACGTCTACCCATAAAGGTAGCCGGTGGACATCCTATCCCAAGAATTTGGGCAATGGGCTTCGCCGGTTCACAACAGATGTGCAGTAGGTTTTTGCGTAGGCGAGACTGGCGGAGACTCGTCGAACGTTGTTGGGGGAACGCAACATCTACGAGGACTCGGGGGAGGAGGGGGCCCGTTGTCGTCCTTTTGACGGCAATCCGTCTCATGGTGTCGGCCTCCTAGTGGCTGAAATTCGCCAAACTTTCCCATTCCTTTGCCCTTTTTCCCTCTACTAACCGATCCCGTTAATAAGCTCGTCGCTTCAGACTTGGAGGTAGGTTTTTAGCCCGCGGGGAGACCCGAACCACCTGTATATTTATATGCAGGATCTATGTTAGGTATTGGGTTTCAGGCACCTGTGACTGTCCAGGGGCCTCGAAATGACTTGGTTTTTCTGCAGCTGCTCAATTCCAACAGGTTAAAGTAGGCTCTCATCTGGAAGCAGCACTCCAGAGGTTTTTACATCATTTATGGTACCTGTCCCCCAAACTCGTTTGCCTTTCGTTATTTGATGACGATGTGACATGTAAACAAAAAAGGGGTTTGTTTCTGCTTTTATAAATAGGAAATGTCTCAGTGATGCACCCATTCCGGCTGACGGGACACTTAATGACAATGCCATGGAATTACGCCTTGAAAGCATCCAAAGAGTTTTAAGTTTTTCAAAGCCAATAAAATCTCTACTAGCTTCCCGGACAAAATGGAAACTTACGCCTTGAAAGCATCCAAAGAGTTTTAAGGTTTTCAAAGCCAATAAAATCTCTACTAGCTTCCCGGAAAAAATGTAAACTTGCGCCTTGAAAGCATTCAAAGAGTTTTAACTTTTTCAAAGCCAATAAAATCTTTAATAGCTTCCTGGAAAAAATGGAAACAAAGGAATCAGAACCCAGATTTTTTAAGAGACCAGGAAATTGCCACACACTTTAAAGTTGTCATTGACTGTACAGAAAGTGCTGTTCAATTAGTGAACCGGTTTCTGAAGGAAAAAAAGCTAACACATGACGAGGAACAGAGGAAATTGCTTCTGTTAACTGTGGAAGATGATAGAAAGCGTAACAAACTAAATTAGTGAGTCCTGAGAAACCATAATTATTCTCTCTATAAGAAAATAAAATTTTCAATAATTGAAAAACTAGATATTTCTTGTTGTAACCTGACGTCACTTGACCTCTCCGATGAATTCGGTTCCATAAATGTTTTTTTCCAGACCAATACTTAGCCGCGTACGGGCCTCCAGGTGGGCCGCCGCCGCCCGCTTTTACGGTCCGGCAGGTTGCAAACTTCGGGCGCCTTGCGGGACCCCTTCCGGTGGTCGGATCGGGACGCGCGAGGGGTCAAAAAGCTTGTATTGGAACGTGGTACGCGATGAGAAAATATCCTATTAACTTTTTTGACCTTGGGTCATTTTGACCTGAAACGAATATGGATGCAAAGGAGGTGGAAAAACGGACAAAATATCGAGACCTGCTATTTGACCGTCCGCAAATGTACCCAGGACACTCTGTTAAACTGGTAGTCCTTATCATAGGTAGAGTTAAGGGCTTGCTGCTGGGGAGAATCAAGTGCATTCCGTCCTGCGTGGCACAGGTCACTTGCAGCTCTCATGCAGAAGGCCGTCTCACGCATTTATTTTATATGGATCACCTTAAGCTGTACACTTCCAACGCAAAAGACCTACGCGCTGCCCTGGACACCATACTGGAGTATAGCGAGGATATAGGGATGGAGTTCGGATTGGACAAGTGTGCATCCATCCACTTGGTGAGAGGAAGATTCTCAGAGAAAAAGGAAGACGTGCACCTCGTTGACGGGAGCGTAATTTTCCACCTCGAAGGCGATGACAGCTATGAATATCTCGGCGTCCCCCAAAGCCGAAATCAGGAGGTAGCAGCAGTGAAGGAAAGAGTCATCTCAAAGTACAGAAAGACTATCAGGAAAATATGGAGTTCCGAGATGTCTGGCAAGAACAAGATCATTGCCAGGAACATGTTCGCGGTTCCCACACTGCTGTACACCTTCCGACCCATTATATGAAACGTCAACGAGTTGCATGAATTTGTTGTTGACAACAACACGACGTTCAACTACGAGTTGAACGATGAAGATGATAACCATCTACAGAAGTCTTAATCCGAAATCTTCCGCCACCAGACTGTATTTCCCTAGAAGTGTAGGTGGTAGAGGTCCGTTGAGCCTGCAGTGTCTCCACAACAGAGTTTTCCTTGGAACAGCATGCCGAGTGCTCAATAGCAGATACCCCCTACTCAGTCTCGAAAGAGCCCACTAAAGTGCCGGAGTAGGGGAGTTTCTCTTCCAGGCGGCCAAGAGGGCAGTGGACGAAATCAGTATGGACTTTGACCCGATATCAGACGGTACCGACGACGATAAGTCCCTCTTGTCGTTGAAGGCAGACGTCCTTAAGCTCGAAATTAAAAAGGCCGAGCAGGAAAACCTTGCTCAAGGTACACACAGAGAAGCCCAAGCATGGATGTATCTATCGAAACATGGAGAAGCATGGGCTGTCGAAGAAGCTGACGTTCACCTTCCTCCACTCCGCTGGTCTAAAGTCAGAGACCGAGGGTTTTATCCTCGCATGTCAAAATGGTGTCATAAATACACTGGTGCACCGCAGAATTATATTCAAGACGGAGGTTGCGGACACAAGATGCCGGGCGTGCCGAGCCCAGCCGAAAATTTTGAGCCACCTATTCTATTCTCTGGTTGTAGCTATTACGCCAAGCCAGCGTACATTGCTAGGCACAATGCGGTCCTATGGGTGTTATATTTTCATCTTCGACACCATTTTGGCATCGAGGACACTCCCGTGCTGCCGTATGCCCCTGGAGATATTCAGTACCCGGGGCACTCTAACAAACTGGTAGTCCTCATCATAGGTTTGCTCGATGAAGTTAAGGGCTCGCTGCTGGAGAGCATCAAGTGCATTCCGTCCTGCGTGGCACAGGCGGAGTCACTTGCAGCTCGAATGCAGAAGGCCGTAATACTTGGGTCCTTCCTTCTACTCCCCACGCACGACCCAACTGCAGCGTAGCCACCAATCCGATGGGCGTCGGACTTGGCTGCGATAACTACCCCACCCCTCTCGAGTCCTCGGCCATTATGGAGTTAATGAAACCCGATGCTTGCCGAGGACTCGGAGGGGAGTGCTACTAAAGTAACAATATAGTCTTTACATTAAGCATCGTTTGACATTCCCGAATATGCCAATATTAGATATATTTTTGCTATAAATTGTTATTTTAACTATAATTTCTTACAATATTATACAAAACTGAATTAAGCAATTCTGAATTACCAATTTTCAAAGTAATTATAGTCATAAGTAATATCTCTCATTATTTTTCAAGATATCATCTGACAAAAAGTCACATGTGAAACAGAAATTGTCAGCTCATCGCATCAATCTGAGGTGAAATTAAAGGAAACCGTGAGCTTGCAGAGTTTACGATAGAGCCAGCTATCGTTTATATTCACCAGCGATATGTTTGCTTTGGACTTTTGCGAACTGTTTATTTAATATCTTTCGTGCTGCCTCGAGAAACATCGTTCATTTCATGATAAAATATAGCCTAAAATTCCAACTCCAATTATATTTTCCAATGAATAGAGTAAATGAATAAATAGTTTAATGTATCAACCCTTCAGGAAAGATCCATAATATTTTTTGGACAGAACCTCAAATTCCTTATATTTTTTAGTTGAAAATTGTAGGCAAATAAATTTCAACGACTTCATCATTCCAATATGTTACTTAGCGCGAATTTCCCATAAGTTGTTTTAAGCATTTAAAAGGAATTGATATTGGACGGCCTTCATATCCACGCCATAACTACCCCTTACATTCGGTATTAGGAAAAGGAAAAGTTTGTAAAGATTATATTAAATAGTGAAAAATGTGCAGCCCTGAGGCATTTGGGGGGGGGGGGGTTTGAAGAAACATTCTATTATCTCTCCCTGAAAAATATCTTGTTTGAGGGCTCCGAGGCGAGGAAGAGTGCGGTCCTTCCTCGCAGTCCTACGGAAAACTGTCACTTATTCACACTTTATTCAATCAAGAGATATAAATTTTCTAATCCTTTTTCCTATATATTTTGGAAAATGTATATTAAGGTTCACTTCACAAGAAATAGTTGTCATTTTAAAATGTGACTTGTGCCTCAAATACATGCAATTAAACATGCATAGTTTGCGTCGGAAGTAATATGATCTATTGACAACCTTTCACAATTTCCCAGTGGTAAGCCGATTGGAATAAAATTAACAACAAAAAGTATTCATTCGAAAGAAGAAAGTAATTACTTCCCCATGTCAAGTTTTTACTACTCTTATAAGTGTTTACCTTCCGTATCGCTTATTAAAAATATTCTTGAGTTTTAGAGCACGAAAAATATTAGGAAGACCTTAATGAAAGTAACTTATATGCCGTAGCTGATGAGGCAACTGATGTTAAGGGACGCTATGTGTGCAACCTATTGGTTGAAAAACTGACACCAGATGACCACAATAAGCCCTACCTCGTAGGATGCAAGAAACTTGAAAGAGTGAATAATGAAACGGTTGCACGCTATATTGACGAATCCTTAAGTATGTATTTCTACCAAAATTAGTACAGAGTAATTGTTGCTGAAAAAGCGAGCATGTTCAAATCAGAGCAGAGGTTAATTAACGGTATTACTTATTTTGATGAGTTCTTTGCCGCAACTTTACCGTATTTATCGTAATGTCCGCGCCAATGTCTTTACAGCCTCTTTGTTTTGAGATAATACTGCTAGAGAGAATTTACTTCTTCTCTTAACCGATGGAGTGGCTTATATAGTTAAAGCCGGCAAGGCTTCGGTGGTTTTCTACCCTAAAATGATTCAAATTACCTGCAAAGTGCACGCTTTTCACAGGGTATGTGAAGAAATACGCAAAAGATTTCCCATTGCAAGTAAGTGAGTGTCTACCATTAAACAGGTACTTACTCTCAATCTGAATAAAACTAAAAATAAATTTATTTTGCTAAATTATTACTGCAGAATTCATATTTAATATTTTTGCAGGTTTTTTGAAAACGCGATCGCGCGTGGAAGTATATAAAACACTTTTCTATGATCTGCCACTGCCTCCAGATCCAGTCCTCACAAGATTTGGAACATGGCTGGAAGCTTGTGTGTTCCATGCCCAGCAGTTCGAAAAAATTAAGAATATAAATAACTAACTGTAATTATATTTTCGACTGATGAATCAATTCCATTGAATGTGATAGAATTCCTGCCAGTTTTGATCACTTAACTATAATACAACTGTTCGTTCAAAATGAAAGAGGAAAATTTTACTTTAATTTTTTACTTCAGGTTATACAGAATATTGACCCTAAATATGATACACAATGTGTGGCAAATGCTCGAGAACTCCTAGAAGATAGCACACTTCCACTGGACCTGATATGCATATCGGCATCCTTTGGGTTTATGGTTGAAAAAATCAAACACATTGAATCTTCATGCTGAGCATAAGTGATTCTGTGTCGTCAATTATGAATTTAAAGAGTAAAGACGAAGGCTTGGAGTTGATGAGTGATGTAGCTCAGATTCTCAATGGAGAGTTCAACGGGCAGACATCTAATATCCTCCAAAAACTCTCTGTAAGTGATAATGCTACGCTAAAGTATGCTTCTATGACAACCTGTAAAGTTAAGCAATGATTTTCCATGTAAAAATTTATTTTTTAGCGATCGTTGCACAACGTTTACTATGGAAAACATGAAATAATATATTGCCTGCCACTACTTTATGACGCGTCTTCGAGGCAATGAAGTTGAAACAGAATGAAAGTAGGTAAATATTTTTCATGGATTTTCAATGATGCAAAAAACAACATAAAATCTGTTCATCTAAAATATATATTTAAGCCTTAATTTTCCTTTCCCAAAATAATGATAGATATTTATCAGCTATAAGCATAATAGGGATTAACATTTTTCTTCCACAATCGCTGGTAATCAAACGAAGTGTTTCTCAGAATTTTAAAACATATTTTGTAAATTGTGGTTTTTCCTTTCTTGAAGTATATATAGCAACTCGAGAATCCATGAACTCGCATCTCTCGGCTCTTTTTTTCAAAAATTAAGTTAAATTTAACAACTTTATCACTAAAATTTCTCAGACTTTTGAAATACTTTTTTCAAAAATATTATCGTCTTTTTTTACCAAATCGATCCCCATTATATGGCAATCACTCATTTTCTGAATTCAAAGTGACATTTATTCAAAATTCAATTCACATTATTCAAAATTAATCTCATTATTTTCTCAAGTTTGCTCAATTCAATATTTTTATGCATCATAACTCACAGCACATCCGAATAAAACTGGTACCTATTCTTTCTTTGGCCCACAAGAAAAAAGTAGATCAACCAAAATGTATACATTACATGTGCTCAAGAATATAGTCAGCATTCTGAAAGCAGAACCACAGTACATTCTCCTCCCCAGTACAAAACCTAAGGACTACTCACCTAATACCAATGGAGAGGTGTTTGCCAACAACTTGGCGATGTTCTTCAGATAATTCATATCCACAACCACTATCAGATCTTTTTCAAAGTCCAAAGAGACATTACTGCTTTCAAACGTCAAGTTAAGGAGTATTTTCCAATCTATCTGAAAATATAGTGACAACAAGAAATTTGAATGACGCACTGACTTTATACATCATTGACATTCATAGAGTATGGATAGAATCATTTGAATCGAAGGCAAGTATTGTACGTGCGTAATGAGGATGTTTGAGTGATTTACTGTACAACTCTTGACTGTATTAATGTCAACGTTCCAGGTGCAGATGTGAGAAATAAGTATTTAATGAAATGTTGTCTTTAATAAAATTGGTTTCATTCACCAGTCTTAGCCTTACTTGCTTTCTTTCATGAAGCGTGAGGAGACGGAATTCATTGAGCGCATTCACCACGTATACCACCCCACGGTATTCACTCTTCTGGATCATTTCGGGTCATAGGCGGATAAATGTCAATAGTATCACGGCTACTAACGCACTGCAGCGGATTCAACGTTAACATTAAGTTACTCATGGTTGGACTTTATGGCCACAAATAGCTTCAGGTGGCGAAGCGAAATCACCCAGTGACACTAATGCTCTACATTTCTCGGACAGCAAAATAATTTTGCAGCAGGTCAACGCAGCAGGCTGGCAACAGTGTAGAATGCCTACGAAAAACCTTCACTGTATGCACTTGCCGCAAGTTTGTATTTCAACTCTGAAACAAATTATTTACGCAAGCCTGTAATTAATTCAAGGGTTCAGTCGACCGTCGTTAAATCCTGCATTGACACCCTTACGGCTCAATGAACTTTCAACCCATCATTACGGAATATCAACTCATTAATGTTTTTTGTCAAGATGTGTTTTTCAACATCTAAAAATAATTATCAGGTATCGTGATTTAATGGTAAATTTTTTTATATGATCACGTTGATCATTTCTTTACCCTTGATGGTATTCAAGTTTCCCGCTGTTCTCTTTTGGATTGATAGTATTTTTAAAATGGAAATTGACTTATTTATTCTACAGGGATTTTTCCTTGGAAATAACTAGTCTCACCTTTAATGGCAAATAAAATCTTAAGCATTGAAGGAGTCATGGAGTATCCAAATTTATTTTTACACTTTTTATTTGCGAATTAACAAGAAGAAGTTATATTGAAGGTTATTGTACTTACTCTTATATTGGGCTTTTGCTTCTCAGAGTACGCAGCCTCATCAGTTAGCCTCTGTAAATCATCCACGTGCATTTCTTTGAATGGCTTATCATCTTCCCCAGAGGAGAATTCAGACGTTGTATTTGTCTCTTCGAATTTAGACTCTTCGAATGTTGCTGAGAAGGACTGAAATGTAAAATATGTAAAAAAGGGGCTTTGAATAATTTTGGTGATTATTTGATTGATTCCGTTGCTAAATGACAAAAATGAGATGAATCATGAAACCTTCAGACTGCCCTACGGCAGAAAAAACAAAAGTAGGGTTAGAAAATCCACTTTCATGTAAATATCATATTCTTGTCATGTACAGTACAATAATTTAATCAACAAGGAAAACGTTTAAGTGAAAGTATTTCTTGTGAAATAATGTTTGCGCATGGGGTTTCCTCGTGGTCATCTTGGAACGGTATTGCTACCTGTAATCCAACTCGTTTCCGAGTAAATGCCTGATATTATCTTTTAAATACATGTATGGGGCTAGGAGGCAGATCTAAAATTTGTGGCGGTTAGGGAAAAGAAATCACTCGCCACGTGATTTTCCCAGGGTCAATGATGGTAGGGTGGGGGTGGCGTAGAGCCTCGATAATTCAGTCGTCCCCAGACCTCCGTTTTGCGAAATTCCTGATTCTACTTGCCGCTTTGCCAAACCTCATCGACATAAAGGATTCTCTCATTGCGGGTCACGTGGTTTTCCCGGCAGAGGGTTAGTAATCACGGCAACGTCCAACTAGAAGCCCCTCCCTCTTGCTGGCAGTTAACCCCTCCCCGCCTCTTCCCCCGGTAGCGGAAGTCTTAAAACATTTCCAGACTCGCACGAAAGGCGCCCGCCTCCACAATTTTTAAGCCTGCCTGCTAACCCAAAGACATTTGAAAAAGATAATTATTTTTTTATAGTTATCATATGAAGCTAGAATAAAAGCCTAGAAGAAAGGGTTTGCATTTTGAAACAGCTTTACTTGTGATTTCTCTTTTTTTGCTGATCCTTGATGTGCCTTCGGTGGGTTTACTTATGGAAGTTGACCTCTATGGAAGTAGCTATAACTCAAATCATATCACCACTTGCAGATCATCGTTATAGTTACACATTACTTCTGGCATTTTCCAAACAAATGGATGACGGAAGTAAACAAGTAAAAGTAATTACGGAATGGCGTTATTACAATAATTATGCATTATTGTGTCGAATCAAAGAGTGTCCATTGTGGCAAAAATAATAATTATCTAATTTGAGATAAGTTATAAAGCATACCCTAGGGGTTCTTTGGCATTCAAAATATTTTCCAATACAATTATATATTTTCACGGGCAACAATGAGTTCTCCTCCTCCTTGTACCCACCTTGTACACTGACGCCTGTAAATCATCGATCTGACGGACGTAATCCTTCAAAATGTCCGTCTTTCCGCCGTCAGAACTTGCATCTGAGCGAAAATTGGTCACATAATTGACCACCGTGGCATCAATCGTCATGTTTTTCAAGGCGTCCCACAGGTCAAATAAATTGATCATGCTCTCCATGTATATTAACTGGGGGTTAGTCGAAACGTCTTCCTTCTCCTCTCGATCTTCGCTTCTCGTCCATTTCCTCGGCGACCGTTCCCATGGCCTCCTCTCATTCCATCTCCTCGACCAGTTCGGCAATTCCTGCCAACCCCCGTGGAATTTCCCACTGGTCACCTCATTTATCGGCAGGGTATACCTCATTCTTGACGCACCAACCTATGTTTTACGAAAGGAGGGTAAACAACAAATAATATTTTTGTCATTTGACTAATTTTCAATGTCTTATTTGATACTTCGAAATCTATAGGCAGACAAGGTACACATATTATTAAAACACTGGTTTAAAATGTACAAAAATAGAAGCTCGCGCTGTTTGCCCACTAAATTTTTGAATGAACTACCTTCGTTAGAATTGGAGAAGGAAAGCAATGTTTTATCGTCTCTGATTCTGACGACGGTGATCGCTCTAGAATTAATGTAGTCATCAAAACTCGCGAGTTACCTTTGAATGATATCTCTTTTGTTTCATGCCGCGCCTGTGCACCTTATTGTGCGTATGTATTCATCATCTACGTGCATATGTCAAAAATTAAACGTTCGGAGGAAATAATCAACTTTTCTCTTTCAATTAATCAGTTAATCATATGATAACAAGTAACCAATTAATTGAATGACTGATCGACGTCTTTATATGATGTCTAATGATTGATTAATCGTATTGCATTAATTGTAGCCATTGCAAGAGATGTCAACAGTTAAAAATTTGGTGGATACATCCATTTTTATATTTCAATTATTCGATTTATCATATGATATTAAGTAACCAATTATTTCTATAATTATTTGACCTTTTTATAATTGATCAAATGATTGATTAATCAATTTATATAAATTTTTGTCATCCCTACATGTCTGACGTTTTAGTAGTTGCGATGTTGTACTTCAATCGAATAAAGAGCAAGGACCCTGAGGGGTAATGGGTTAACTTTGGAGTTGGCTAGAGTCAAAGGCATCTGGCTGCTCATGAAAACTCCCTTTCTATGAAGGAGAACAAAGCTGTGGCACTCAGAAGCGTCTATGCATTCAGCAGATGTGGCACCGTTTCTGTTATCTCCAAAGGAAAGAAAACGCTTTGGGAAATAAGGAAGAGACGGACATTCGATGAAGAGACGGAGGCTTTCTTTACAATCTCACACCCACTAAAAGCCATTCCATTAAATGTATTTGTTATGTTGAAAAAGTTCATGACTTTGGTGTATGACGAAATTAACAGTCTCTGCGGGTCTTAAGCGAAACGAAAATAGTGCTATTCACCTCAGACGACAGACCACTACCCCCTAAAACTGATGCCTAGCGGCAGCACATTTTAGTCCAGCACGATCAATCTTGCAGGTTAGACATTTATAGGGACAGTTTCACGTACTCAGCCCCAATCATCCTTCGTTCGAAAAATGGGGATGGCAAAAAATAGAAGACGTATAGACTCCGAAACGGACGCTTCTGTAAAACAATTGCGAAACATGCAGAAAGTTAATTTAATCTGTCTGCAAAAACGATTGCATTGAAAGATGTCCATGTAGAAAAGCCGAATTTGGTTGCACTTAGCGGTGTAGTAAATTCAAAGGGAGTTGCGATAACGGCAGGTAACGATAATTTCACGATTAAAATTTTGTGATTTACATATTTTAAATATCATTGGAATTTAAGGCTCTCATTTTATTTTAGTGGGCCAGTCTTCTAATCTAACTATTGCCATAACTGGAAAGTTCAAGCATGTAGATCTGAAATTAAAGCCAACCGATGTCTCTGTAAAAGAAGTGATGAATCCTAACAAGAAAACAATCAATAAAAACTTTAAAGATAATTCCAACTAAATAATTAACCGTTAATATAAATGGTTAGTCATACCCATACTCCATATCACTGCAAAAATCTAGTTAATAACGAGTTATAAGGATGTGAATTTTCCTTGCCTGCTTACCATGTGTGCCACTGGCGGGCGACATGGATTCGCATTTGAACTCCTCCCGAGTTTATTTATCAAAGTATTAACATTAAATTAGGGTGCTTAGTACCATTAATAGTTTGTCTACGTCTTTTGTATTTAACAAATCCCTCTTTGACCGCGACGAAAAAAGTTATTTCGCCATATATAGAATTTTCGTGTGGAAAGTAAACTCAAACGTTGAATTTGACACCAAATTTCGTGATTCCTATAGCAACATGAGAAAATAGCTGTATGTCACAATATTAACATATGTTTTCTAAACAGGTAAACATAATTAGATAAGCCGCAGCCATAATGGTAATTGAGAAATTAGATTTTGAAAATTTAATGTTAGTTAAAATTGGACGTCATTTTGATGACGTCATCATTCGAGTCCTAAGGGACATTTTTTTGGGCACCAGATCGTAAATCGATCTAATTGGTCCACAGATCATATGTACCGATGTAAACCTTCTTGTCATCGAATGCAACGTTTTTCGAAATATCGTCGTATAAGCCCTAGATTATAAGGCGGGAGCCCTAAGAGACTTGGAGGCTACAGGGTTGACTTGCTTGAGAAATTCAGAACTGGTGTGTTTCAGAGCGACACAAAGAATGTTACCATGAGGCCTCACTACATCTCGAGTTCCGACAGGTGCGATACAATAAGACAGATATGATGTCGAACAGATAGGTTCAAAAACTCTTTCATTCCGCGCACAGTAAGCGACCACAATAAAAACTGAGCTCCACCACGTACACCCCCATATTACACGTCACCATTTCACCTCCCAAAACCTTATCCATTACATCTTTGCACGGCTGGTGTCCTAACACCCCCTGCCACACTCAAAACCGGCGACTAGAAGGGTAGTCTGTAGATCTGGTTTTAGGAAAGAATTAAATTAAATCAGTATTACAGAAAATATGCATATCTTACGTCAACCACTATGGAATTGCCCCATACCAAGTTTATTTCTTCAACAATGTCTGGTGAATTCCACACTGTGAACTTCTAAACCATTCAAGTTTACGTTATGTGTGTTGTGGGTCATAAAAATAAATATCAGCTACTTACTGCCAACACATTCACAGTTCTGTTGAGCGGATGCCGGGAGACGCCGAACGCAATGATTGGATCTTTCCCAAGAACTCTCTTGCATCCAACCAGAGGCACCATCCACCTGAGCTCTTCACTCAGGTTCGACTTTCTCGGCTCCTGGTAGGATAGAATCCCCTCCGACATGATTGGATACGAATATGACGCATTGAAAGCAGCCGAGCCGTTGACGTCCAGTTTTCTGGGGAGGCCCACATGGTCGAGAATCTGAAGTATTGGTTCAATCCCAGCATTATCTATTACAGCTGAAAAATACGATCATATTTCCGAGTCAACTTTGGGTAAAGAAAGGAAAAATCAATGCACCCCCGTATCCTTCAGAGAATACGGAAACTTCGGCGTATAGATGGGTCGGGAAGACAATAGAATATCCTCGGTTTGTTCTGCTAAAGAGTCAAATCAATCAAAATATTCATCGTTGAAATTTTACCCTTAGGTTACCTAGAAAAATAAAAGCAAATGTGTCATACTCTACGTTCACCAATCGATATCTGATAGATCTGACTGGATCAGCTCGGCACGGTTAACGCAGCGACCTGGGGCGGGTTTCTCTACCTGATACCGACACTTATCGGTGTCGCTAACCCGCTCAAAGCGACACCGGTCGGTCGGAGCGATTCCGGGGACGCCTTTGACCGATATCTGTCGTTCACGCTAACGATAGTTGTCGGTGGGAGCGGGTGATCCTACCGACGATTTTGAAAGCCTCGGTAATGGTTAGCGACGAGTTTTTTCATATTTTTTCGTGCTTCGCAGACTGAACTATGGGTAATAAACAATGGAGAAGTGTCTGACGTCTCTCGGATTTTGGTGTTGCGATTATCTGTGATCAACGTTTGGTGTTTTGTGATGCTTCCATTTGTGATGTCAGTTAATGCCCAGGATTTCTGGAATCAACAGGTAGATTAGCTTTTAATTTATCTAAATCTATACAAAAATACGAGCGATTCTGTTATACATGTTTCAAAACATACTCTAAGCTATGGCTTATATGTTTTCTTTGTTTCGCAGTCACTCGAGAATAGAAATTAGTAGCGTGAATTTTCCGGCCTTATCTCTGTATGCTCCTCAAACCTGTACATCTACGACATATTTAGTATATATTGTACGCCTGTATTGGAGAGGTAACACCGTTGTTCGTCTTAAAATAAATCTTTGAGGTGTTGACTGTAATGATAATCATAGAAATTATTCTATCTCCTTTTAGAAACATTCGCCGTGATCTGTTTGAATTATATTCTGCAAATTTTAATTAAGCTGTGTTCATAATTGTATGAGTGGTAATAACTTCCAATTATCTAATGGTAATTTATCACAACAGGACATCTCACGGGTGCACACCTGTAGGCTGGCAAAAACTCGGTTTGAAGAAAACCATATACGACAATTGGCATGGTCAGCCAGGGGGGGAAGATACGTTACTTTACCATTGCTACATTGGTACCGCGAGTATGTTTGCAGTGATTTTAAATGGTTATAGCTTTTACAATTGACGTTATTGACATCGGTGAGTGATGAGAATCGTAGTGTTAACCAATTTGGTGCCGAGAATATGTTTTCAAAGGTGTCTTTTGGCCATTTTTCCCGAAATAAGTATCCCTTCTAGGGTCTCCGCGTCCGAGGATGGGTTAGGGATTAGGACCGTCCGCGAGGTTGGCCCCACCCAACTTGAGACTACCTGAGATGTGGCCCCAGAAAATCGGTTTTAACCGAGTTCCATATTCTACACCAAGAGGTGAAAACGAAGGTTTTTACGGTGCTCTGCGTTAATATCCTTCATTTTTCGGGATCAACCGCGTATTTCTGTTGTGAGAGACAACAGTTTCACTGACACCACTGTCAGCTACTTCAGGTCGAAGATGTAGACTTCTTCTTCCACCTGAAGTGGCTCACAGTAATGTCAGCGAAACTGTTGTCACTCACAACAAAAATACGCGGTTGATCCCGAAAAATGAAGGAGATTACCAAGGGATGAATTTCGCCATTAAAAAATCATTTTACTTGACCGGGATTCGAACCCGGATCTCCCAATTGCCAGCCAGGGGGGGTGTTTCAGAGTGTAATCGGATTGGCGGCATCGGAACCGGATTCAATCTGAGTCGATCGGATGCCTATCCTACGCTCGTCTTCCTTGCGCTTCACACTTCCGATCGGAAAGCGTTCCGCTTTTGGTATTACGTCACTCGTCATCCCAGTCGAGCGACAATGAAACGTCATAGTTTTGAAGAGACAAGTGAGTAGCGAAAAACAAACCTCCCGCCAGTTTCACAACTTTTACGATGACGGGAAAAGGTACGTATGGTCATATATTTGTGCTAATTGATGCAGAGTAATGTAATTGAAGTAATTGTGGGTTAAATTATTATAGAATTGTCCGTTTGTAATTTTTTAAATGTAATCTCTGACCGTTTTATTTGCAAATGACGGGAATTAGGGCAAATTTTTGGCAAGTTATGAAATGAGGGCAATATTTTGTTCGTTCATTCTCGTGAGTACACAGAGTAGATTGTTAAGGTCACATGCATAAGACATAATGGATACAGTCGCGAAACGCATCCTTTCTTGCAATAACTGATACAGGGCATCAAATATTTCCCCGTTTACATGCTAATTACATTCTCTTACACCTTTATTATTCTTGCAGATTATTCACATGAATGTGAATTCATGAAATAAAGTGGTAATATCTTTGACTAAATCTAATGAAGTACATAACCACGTCTATTATTACCACTGATGTAACTACGATACTAAGTCACGTACACAAAAGTATCAAAACCAACCAAATTGATATATTTCCAAAACAAAGACCCTACCTGAGTTATTTGTAAGTTATTATGCATTCCAGTTACTATGCATTCCAACTTGTTTCATCGTCCTTTTGCTGGATAACATGTCCAAATAATTTGTAACAAACTTGCGCCAACAGTGACACAACATGCGCATATATTGCCCCGTTTACATGCTAATTACATTCTCTTACACCTTTATTATTCTTGCAGAACATTCACATAAATGTGAATTCATGAAATAAAATGGTATTATCTTACTACAGTCAAATAATTAATGTCAAAAATATCATAAGGGTATTCACCTGAGACCAACCAATGCAATCATAATGCCGTTCCGACACCTCTATGCCAATCGACTTCAATTCCGATCGGAAAGCCTTCTTTGAACCAATAGGAAGCGGTCTGAAACGCACGGATAGTCTTTTAGATAGTAAGTGACGTAGAATTCGATCAAAGTCTTCCGATCCGAACGGAACGGATGACTCTGAAACACCCCCCAGAAGTCCAGAACTCAATCCGATCGAAAATATTTGGGCATGCATGGTGAGAGAAATTCAAAGAAAAAAATGTAAGACCGACAAATGGTGACGAGTCCTGGCGTCAAATAGAAGAGGAATGGGAAAACATAGGGGTTGCGTTATACAATTAGTGATCGATAACGAAGGTGGATGGATAAATTACTGATTATAAAGTATAAAGCTTCTTTTTTCGATTAAGACATGGTACATTTCGTGATCTTTATAGTAATTTTAATTGGACTATTTTTGCTATGGAAATATTGGAAATTTTTTGCTTCATTGAAGACTCAATTCTCAATAGATTAAAAAGTATTTTTATTTTCTACGAATCCCCCTGAAATATAAGCTACATTTTAAACTAATCTTCTTGTCATAAATATTTAATTTCCTAAATCCGATTATTTCGCCAACTGCTGGTGGCTGGGGAGTGCTGGTGGCAAGCTCGGATGTGAACTATAAGAGAAATAACGGAGGTATCAGGCGATTCGGCTCACGCCGCGGGATTACAACTTCCGCCCCCGGTTTGCAAGCTTTCGCTTATTACCGAGGACAATGGAAGAGGTGGGAGGAAAGGATGGGTAGGGAAGGTTAGCGAAACCACTGCCCCTTCGAGACCGACACCAATGAGGCGAATTGAGGTCAAAAGGACCTCATTGAACCTCAAAAACCTATTGAGGAGTGGGTTGTACTCACACATTTGACCAAAATTGGTCCGTTTTGACCCTCCATTGGGTCCGGTGATCCTCACTCCAATGACGTAAGTCGGCAGACCGCACGGCGGCAACCCAAAAAGCGAATCAGAGGGATACCTAATCCAAAATATTTGGGCAACAGGCTCTCTCGGTACGCAGAGATGTGCGGTAGGCTCTAGCGAAAGCGGAGCCGACGGTTACTCGTCTCAGTTGTTTGGGGGAACCAAACTAAAACGAGCACTTCGGGGAGGCGGAGGCCCTTGAGGTCCTTTTGACCTCAATCCGCCTCATTGGTGTCGGTCTCGAAGGGGCAGTGGTTTCGCTAACCTTCCCTACCCATCCTTTCCTCCCACCTCTTCCATTGTCCTCGGTAATAAGCGAAAGCTTGCAAACCGGGGGCGGAAGTTGTAATCCCGCGGCGTGAGCCGAATCGCCTAACGGAGGTATCAGCGAGCCAGGTCATCCTTTACAGATCCTCTCAACGAATGGAAATGGACCCTTAGAAAAGATCTATAAAAATCACCTATTTTATATGCCGCCACTTAACCGTGATTTATGAACTTGTATATCGATCATTATTCTAAAATACCTAACAAAAACAAATGTCTGAAACCGAATCCATTATGAAACTCGATGGCGAATCGTGAAAGTTTAGAAATAATTTCTAAATATCATTTAAAAATCTACGAGTTAGAAATTCTTCCAGACAAAGCCATAAATGATATCTATAACTTTTTTAAGAAGCAGCGTACTCAAATTCAGAAATAATTGGATGGCAAAATCTATCAGTTTCCGAAATAAATGAAACATGTTTCTCACTTGTGTGTGTGTGATTCGCGGTGTGAGAGCTAAGGAAAGTAATTGATACTCATTGTTTAATTCAAGAGGTTTTGTTCGCCAACGATGCACATGGTAGATTATGGAGTAAGAATGAAGCAAGGCTCGAGAATCAGATTAAGATATAAAAAACTCATACGAAGATCGGAACATAAACAATATGCATTGCATTCCAATGTTTCCCGTAATGTCGTTGCATTCTCAAAGCGTTTTATTCCTCGTCGATTAAAAAACAGCCCCGCCCCAACCAGCCTTAAGAATGCAAAGCGCAATATCCCTTCCTGCAGTGGACGAAGCGTGCGGACGAAACAAGCGAGCATCAATACTCAACCTTCAAACCCGAACCCACAGCCCAAAAACATCGTCATGGTTGACTTGTTCATACTGCGGAAAAATCGTACTTCAACATTGTTTACTATCGATATTTTCAGCCCGTGTTGGTCAACCAAGGCGGTCTTAGTCGGCTCGTTCGGCTCGTTTGGAATTTTCAGATCAGTCCGAGTTCAGATCGGTCTGAGTTCGATTGGTAAAATAAAAAAAGGAAATTTGTCGTACACTACGTTTAGCAATCCATCTCAGATCGATCTGACCGGATCAGCTCGGCACGATAATCGCAGCAATGGGGGCTAATCTGTTTCTATATACGCTCTCATAACGCGGCGATATAATATCTTTTGCTAGAGTTAGCGAAGTGCCATGCGCGATTCTATTTCTTCTGACGTTAAGACCACTGCGGCAATACGCTAAATAATCGTTAGGTTCGGAAAAAGTGCGCCAGATCCGAAACACAGGATTGCATTGTCGCGAAGCTAATCACTATTTTACCCTATGATCGTGTCGCTATGGGGTTCTGAAGAAACAGAATCGCACCCCTGGTGTGATCAATCAAATAAGGTGGCTCGGAATCGACCCATTTGCTCAACAAGTCTAAAATTTCAGATCGATCTGAACCAGCGGGATTGCGGCGCTCCTCGTTATTCTTTTGATTGTTATTGTTTGCCAAAATACAATCGTTATTTTCAAGGCAAGTTTGCAACAAGAGTACAGTAATGGTAAATGATGTGACGTTGATGATACCGTAGAACAAATTTTGTTCCCTCGGAACGCGACTGAAAATTTCTAACTTTTCACTCGTTTATAGTGCGGGAAAATCCTCCTTCAACTGACACTTTCTATTGTTTACTATCAACATTTTCAGTCTGTGTTGGTAAACCAGGTGGTCTTAGTCGGCTCGCTCGGAATTCTCAGGTCGGTCCGAGTTCAGATCGTTCTGAGATCGATTGGTAAACGTAGTAATTTAAGGATTTGAAAAGAACAGCAATGGAGAGAGACATATGGCCGAAACGACTAGGATTCGCCTTTAGAAGATACATCGAGCATATTAATTTTTATTGAATAATTACTTAAGCATTGCCGGTCAATTAAATTAGACTTAAGGTTTACATGGAATGAATGGAGTTAAAATAAGTGGGCCTGAAACAATAAAATCAGCTTCTTTCGATGTCACATGTTACGAAATTAAGATTTTTTAGAAATTTTAGCCACTCACTGGTATTTAAACAGGAATGAAACAGCATCTGAGCTTGAGTCACAGGAATTGGTTGAGAGTGATGAACGTCTTTTTCCAGGACTTCTGTAAAAAAGACAAATATTTTGCTTAAGAAGTGAAAAATGTAGATAGGCTCAAATGATATCTCCTACTAATCTTATTAGAGGGAGGACAATTATTAGGTTAATTGAAGGTTTCAAGTGAAACAAATTACGACCCCTAACGTTAAATTCAGGGTAAATAGGTTTAAAAAGTGGTAGATTTACTTTCAATAGAAACAAAGGGATCACTTAACATTTTTAAGGGCTGGTGAAAAAGTTCGTATTTGAGTTACCGTGTTCACCCTACTCATCATAAAATTCTGGAAGTACATGGTAGACATAATTATTATTAGGTAATCTACCAAAATAGGTATGTGTTGTGACTATAGAGGAATACACCGTAGCTCGTGTGAAATAATTAATTAGCGAAAGCTCTATTTCAAGAATACATACATAAACACAGGATCAAAATTGCCCATGACTCGTTTGCCCAACATTCACACTTCCTGCCCCTATGTGCTCCAGCCAGCCAGCCAATAATCACCTTATCAAATGTTGATATCTCGCGATGGCTCGATATATAATGAAATTCCGATCGTGATGGCGGAAATTCAACGCTGTATTAGTCATTCACTTCAGTGTGTCTTAATGGAAGATGGTAAATGGAGATATCAATTTTGATGATATTTGCTGCTCAATTAAATTTTTGGAGATCGTCATCTTATTCTTTCATCTGTGTAGCATCGTTGACATGGAAGAGAATTTCTGTTTTTGGAAGTTGCTAGATTTTATTCTCATGGTAATTTCTGCTCGTTCCGTCATCGAATTTCCGACAGGGTGAAAACTATCGAATAAGAGCACTAGCCTACATAATACTACCCACACCTGATGTGTTTCCCTGTGATCCAAAGCTTGCCCATAGCTATATTACCGGTTCATACAAATAGAATTGAATAGAGATGGTTAAAGTGCCGAAGCTAGAATGAAGCATACTTCTTATCCTTTGTGCAAGACGTAACTCCGTCTCCAGAAACCAGTCAGTGGATGCCGCGAAATCGGGAATGGGATGGTTGGCTGCCCAATTCCCGCAAGTGAACTCATAAAAGTCTTCGCAAGGATCCGCATCCAAATCAAGAGACTTGATGAGGTTGGCAGCTGAAATGATACGGGAAGAGATACATAAACGTTACTTTTGAAGTCAAAACACAGCAACACTGAAAACGTAATGATATCTGCAACATACAACAGAGATATACACTGCGCTCACCAATTAATATCTGATCGATATTAACTCAGACCGATGTGAAAATTTCAATTGAACCGACTCAGATTGCCTGGCTTACTAAAACGGACTGAAAGTATTGATATTGATCAATCGAATCTACTAGTTGAAGCACAATCGACCCGGTGCGTAAACAAGTGCAGAGTTGGAAATTTTTAGCCGCAAATTGAGTGTTAAAAAATTGCCCAATTGGAAATAGAATTGTGATGTGCTACGATATCATCAACGTCACTTCACTCGCCATGACTACAGTCTTGTTGCAACTGGCTACAACACACGCCTATTATAATAACGATTATATTTCCCAGTGACCACCAAAATAATGAGTAGCGGCTCCGATCGATCAGATATCTCAGACAGGCTGTGCAATCGAGCCGAGTTGGCTCTATTGCACAGCCAGTCTAAGATTTCAGGCGGAAAGGGTCTAAGAAAAGCAAAAATATGCAAAAAAAACGAGATAACAAACGAACACCAAATGCTGACTAAATGAATTCGGGCTGCAGCGTTGACGACTTTGTTTAAACTCGGACATTTATTGCTCTATTACATAAATTTTACAGCGTTATTACAAACAATGATATCCCTGTTTTCTTGATACACGTAGTGCATAATTTAAGGTATGTGTCCACTATTCTGTCGACGAAAATATCTGGCTTATCTTATTTGCAACTGGTATCTCACATAAGGCGGGTTTACTTTCATGTCACTTCCATGACATCACAGCCTAGCAAATCGCTTACAATCGACACTTCAACTTGCAAAGGCGGGTTGATTCATGGAAGTTAACTGGAAATAGTGAGTGTAGCGATATCTCGAATCGTATTGACCCTTGCAGCATATCGTTCTCCCTACGCATTACTTCAGTCTTTTTCCAAACAAATAGATGACAAAAAGAAAACAATGAATATGGTAAATACGACAATCACCCTAATTTGGCAATGATGGCGATCGTTTATCGCTGTTCGTGTCCCATAAGCATTTGTGGATGTTAGTAATGTGTATCAAAACAGAAAATGTGCATAATTTTATAGCATCAAATATGTGAATAGGGACCGTAATTTTTATTAACTAATAATATTAAGTCATGAAGCTACCTATGAGTATCCAAGTGATACTTCCTGCAAGATATATTATGAGTAACCTAGTTTAAGCGAAAAAATGAATAAAAAATACGCTCTCTTCTGGCAACTTTAAAGGAAAACTAATAAAAGAGAGACATGAGATAAGGAAGGCACTTTGAAGGCTCGTTCTCCATCTTGGAAAATTGTTTTTAAAAACCCTGACCACAGAGAAGGATGTACTCATATCAAATGCCCTCTTCAGTTTGGGAAAAAAGGAAAATTTTACTGAATTACTAGGGTGCGAATACAAGGTTGTTAAAATTAGATCATCTACACGAATTGATCACCCAATGTACTATTCATGGTAGTTTGAGCAAAATATCATTTCACCTGGATATCAATGAATTTTGTCTCATTTCAAGGAAAAACATCTCACCCTTCCAAAGACATCAAAATATCAGCTCCTTACCGCACTACCTTCCGAGTAATTTGATGAAATATACCAGACCTTTCACATTTGAAGTGGCACATGCATGCTTTCCAGAGAGACCTTACTTTCAAAAAATAGGAATTTCTAACACAAATATGTCGTCTAAATATTAACAGTGAGTAGTTCATATATTTTCGCAGGTTTTTTCATCATAATGTCACCGCAGTAATTTTCCCAGAATCATAAACAAACTTTCCGTTGAGAGGGAGTCTTTCACGTCCCGCAAAAGAAATGAGTCAAGTTGAAGACTAATGACGATATATACATTTAATTACTTTGAATTTCAGTCAAATAAAAGTATTTTATTTCACAATTTATATCACAGTGTTGCTTCATGCTTCATACAGCTGCTGAGATTAAAGCGTAACATTCAAATATGGTCTCCGTTATGACTAGGGAACTATCTCGCTCAAACTACCTTAATTAAGACTTAGAAAACTCAGAAGATATAGGTGTATTTCTGAGGAGTTTTGGATGGTTAAACAAATTCAAACACCAGCATAAACCAAGGCGAATACAAATTATTGAGGTGTCGTCATAAATAGCCAATATCACATGATTAGACATCTTAATAATTCAACATTGTCGCCCTACAACTTTTAAAAAAGTCACGGATCCCTAATATGAGTTAATTGCAGATGGCAATCTCGGAAATTTGCTTTACAAATTCGATTCTTTGTTTTCTAGTTGATATTTGGAATCGAGTAAAAAGATTTGTAAATAATAAGATAAAAAGTTCTGGCGAAGGTTGCCCAAAGAATTTCACATCCTGGACAAATATGGTAAATTATGCCGAATATTCAGTGATCTGAGGCCTACAAAAGATAAAAAGGTTGATAAAATAGTTGGAACGAATGTAAAATAGTTGTTACAAAAAAACCAGTTGTAGCGATAGTGATGAATCTCTTTCCCTTTCAAGAACCTCACGTAAAAAACCGAAGATATCTTGCAAGCGGGCGTCGCGACCGGTCGCTGTGTACAAAGATCAGCTCTTGGTGTTCCTATCCCATCACCTCCCACCAAAGAGTATCAGTTGGACCTTTTCCTCGCAAGAAAATTGGAAACAGCCTGGTGGCAGGTGAGAAGTGGGTCCTACGTTAGCCCATCCTAGCTGTGTCTACGTGGGACAGTGTTCTGAAAACGGGCCCTGGCCTGCCAATGAGCCCACGGCGTGCAATGGCCAAGGGTGCAATTTTAGGCCCCAGGCCCAGGCCCAAGAGCGCGTCGAGGGCACTCTAAGGGATCTTGCGTGTACCAGCCGAAGTATTCTCGACACTCGATCTCCATATTGGGTGCCATTCTCTCCGGGCCGGAGACTCGGGTCGTATTTCTTCGGTCGTATTTCTCCGGCCCTGCCTACATGTCGAATACGCTCATCATTGAGATGAGAAATAGGTTAGACATCGATTTCTGGCGATGTCTCGTGGGTAGAATGTCGTTGACTTTCGTCTGTGTAGGGTGTTTGCACGACGGTGTCCTTTCTGGATGATGGAGTTCTCGACGACAATTCCGTCCTTTTATAGTGAATTTTTGTAACACCATTCTTCATGAGTGGTCCAGATAGCGAGTAGTGATGCATCGACCAATTCGAAATCAGTTTAAGAACGAACCGAAGTCAGCGCTGGTTCATAAAAAATATTGGTTTTTAAAACAATGAGCAGTCATTTGTGCTTTTTCCCCAAAAGAAAATTGAGGAGAGAACATCTGTTCTCTCGGAGATCGGAGTGTGTAGACATAAATTGTAAAACTCTTTCAGTCTTGCATAATTCCGGAATACACTCTCTGAGTTGAAAAGTCTCGTAACATTTCTTCTGCTCCCTTCTCATTCTCATTTCCATGACTACCCCCTAATGCAGACAGTTGGAGGCCCAGCACGTCCATTGTGCTGACGTATTAGATTCCAAATTGATTGGCTTTAGTGTTTCAATGGCGGAAAATGAAGGACGCAGGCTAAAGAGAATACATTTTATGCTTAGTGGGTAGAAAAATATTCTTCTGTTGCTTTCAGCATTGAAATCAGTGTTTAAACAATTCTTTAAGTCAACATCGTTATACATCTCTGTTGGGTCATTTCAGCTTTTTCATTCCATGCGAATCAAATTTTTATTGACATATTTTTTCCTTTGGAAATTATGACTACATTTGAGCAAGTCTTAGTTAAACTAAAGTACCCTTTACATAGCTTTTATGGAATTCTTTTAATGCTTAACTGTAAAATTAAAGATAGAACATACCTGTTTCGACACATTGGTTGGACGTGCAGACGCTGAATTCATTGGCTGAAAAATAAAATTGATGTAAATGAAAATTAATTACACATTTATTTTATTTACTCAACTTATTGCGTACCAATTCCGCTCAAATTAGAAAGCATGTTGCACGGTTTCCCAGAGTAAATTCACTAGACATTGAAGTAACTTACAACTCAATGAAAGAACTGCAACAGCAATCACCAATGACGCAGCAAATATTGCCAGAAAAATAATCACAGCAATAAGGCGCCTCTGGATATAAGACTTCGGACTCTGGGTTAAGGCTATTTTTAAGCTGTAGGAACAAGAGACATAATGATTTATAAAACTGCATATTTCCTAATTGCTTACATATACTCTCTAATTAAGGGACTAGTATATGTAGCCGAACAGAATTTTTTGGTGAATTTGCAAGGTGCAAAAAAATTCCTATGTAATTGAAGCTCTTATCAATGGTCTAATTTGGGCTTAAGAATTCTGAAGACAACCAAGGATATTTTTTCTCTTTGCTCCTAAAATCTTCTACTCCTCCCTCATTGTTTTGTTCCCCACTTTGTTATCATACTCCTTCCTCAAATACTAAACTTATTAACTCGTCTTTAATCAGTGTTACACCTTGATTAGATTCCATGGCAGAGGCTGGGAAATTTAAATTTGCTTACACTGTTCCTAAATTTTTATATTAACATGATATGGTCAAATAGGTAATTTTTCGAGACTTCAAACATATTACGACTGGAACTTCGCCGTGCAAATACTTCTTATAACTAATTCTTTCCCGCTTTAAGTCCACTGCCTTATCACATCGGTCATTTCTTATTTCTAGCTAATTATCTTCTACTTTTGAAGGGAATATTATACGTCCATTCACGTAATATTTCATGCCGATCACTTATTAAATATCTATACAGACTTCAATCCTATGATTAGCTGACTGCAGCTGTCCACCCTTTCCTATCGATTGCTAATTCCCTTACCTCCTGGTATCTCTTCTTCCTATGTACTTTCTTCTTTATTTGGTCCATGAACGTACTACTGAGTCTTTCTCTGGGGACTTTTCCCTCTATTTCACCTCAATTATGTTTTTTACAAACCCATTGTGTCTCAGGGTGTGTCCATTACATCTGCTTCTTCTTTTCTCTATGGTGTTCCACGCGGTCCTTTCCTTTTCCGTACACTTCATCATTTTTTATTTTGTTCGTCCAATTCATCGTCAGCATCCTCCTCCAGCTCCAGGTTTCTACTCTTTTCTGGTCAGCAAATTTATGGTTGAAGACGTAACTTTGAGGAATGTTACCGCAGACATGACGAAAAAGAAAAAAAATCTTAGTAAATTCCACACATAAAACTTTTACTCCCGTAAGAAAGTCACCTTTCAAAGGTCACCTTTGAAAATGATTGCAAGGTAATCGAAACCTAGATCGGGAATACAAATTTTAAGTGTGGAATCTACAAAGAGATTTTTTTCTATTTCGTCATGTTTTCTGGTCATCTTTTCCAATGGTCCATGCTTCCGATCCATAGAGTGCTACGCTCCACGCGAAGTTTTTTACATTCTGTTCCTGGTTTATAGTCCTATCTTTTTTGAGCACAGCAAGCGGTTATTTCCCATGAACGCCTTCATAGCTTGGAATATTTTTCGCTTGATATCCGAGTATAAATATTACCTAATAACACATTTTTCAATTAAGGCAAGGTATTGGTTTACGCCTAAAATAAAGGATACTCCTTGAATGGAATAAAGACGCGAGGAGCCTAAAGACATCGGTCTATGTATACATTGACCTACGACGCAAATCCAAGAAATGCGTTCGAATATGCAAATTAAACTGTCCTGAGAATCGACTTCGTTACAGTGCCAAGAATTCATAATTTTCTGGGCGAAGATCGGTGAATTTCAGCAGACGATGAGAGTTTTTTATTTGCACTTGTTTAAAGCTTAGAACGCTATTTGGCAGTCTTTTCCTGTGTGACGACGAATGAATAATTCAGGGAGCTTCTAGTTCGTACTGATCGGGCCATATTACTAGTGATGGGAATGTATTGTAAAATCAAGCGTGGCTACGGCGTATACCTTGCGAATTCAAAATTAAAGTCAACATTCATGTGTTAGACGTGAACTGAAAATAGAATATATTTTGTCTTCCTATTATTCACTTCTCTTTACTACTAAGTGCGCTTGTTATTGTGGCCAATGCTGGAAGCTGTAACGTGGGCGTGGTCTGTCCGCCATATTTGTTTACCCCGATTTTCTTTAAGCGCATATGGGCCGACGCACTAATTTTTGTGATTTTACGATATATTCCATCGATTACGTTTAATGAATCAGCATGCATTAACTCTTTTAATATTAATTCTCCTTTTACATATTTTTAAAATTTTTTATATCTGACAATACGCTCCCGGTAAAAAATTTGAAAATATCGAGCTAAATCCTCAGCACTTAGTAGTCAACATATATTTCAAGAGCTACTTGCCTAAAATGTCAAACAGATGGCTGATATTCTCACTTATCGTATGCTTGTTCGTCCATCCTATCGTGCTATCCAATCGTGAAAGTAAAGAAAGATCAGGGATAACATGCATGGTTGCTATTTCAGTCGACAGGAAACAGTTTGATGATACAATGCTCTCTCCATATACCTCAATGATTAAAACTAAAACATTTTGACAAAAGCAATTTGCAGAAATAAAATGAGCACCGAAAATTCGTTACTTTCACTTGTGGAAAATACGTACAAACTAGTTGGGCGAAAATTATTAAATCAGAATCGTCTGCGGAGCAGTTTTTCTTAATTGATACCCTGGCATACCTTAATACGCACATCAAACAACACGTTTTTAAACGTTTGCAAGCTTAGAGGGTTAACCATTGAGGTAGATGGACAGGAACACGGTCCTTATAACCAGGTCAACATACGCACTTGTCCAATGTGATCCACTATTGTGAGTCAAATTTTTGTCGGGGTTCGATTTTTGCGAATGCAAATGAATGGGTGACATGGGCACAGATATCCACGTATATTTCCCTAAATAAGTTAATAAATACCATGAAAACTGTTAAGATGACAAACAATATTAATCGGCTTTAGGTTTCGTTTGGACTTTCGGTCTGACACCTCAAGTTCGACTCAAGGAAAGTTGTAAAAATTGCTTTCGACACCATAATTCAAACGTGGTCATAGGCACAAAGATCCACGTTTATTTCCTTGGTATAAGGACCTTGGACAAGACGACTGATATGGTTGTTCATGTTTAAAGCTACAGCTTGAGCGACCATATTTGTTCCTCCATTCATCTTAGCACTTACTGGTTGACGATCTAATTTTGTTTTTTTTCTTCAAAAATTAAATTGAAATCAGCATAATAATCATTTTTTATTTATTTGAAACTATTAATACCCGTATTTTCAGCTAATTCAGGTAAAATCGAGGAGAATCCATAGCTTTAAGTAACCTAAGAACTAGTCGCGCAGTAACTTCAACAGAGTCACCCGCTAGTGACAGTCACACTATTGAGTGAAATTCACATAGGAAAAATCATTCGCCTGGACTGGGAGTCGAACCCAGATCTCTCGATTTCGCGCCGAGAGCTAAAATCAATTAAGCTACCCAGGTGTCCTCTTCCACTGTGAATCTCATTCAGGCTTTAAGGAACAAGCTGTCCTCACAGGTACCGTGCATATAATGCCAGAGGTATCAGTTTGCGAGCGCCAAGCGCTACAGTCCACGAGGTAAAACCCGAATTTAACCACAGATGTGTTTACTTTGAACAATTTCAAAGAACCACGGAAATTGCCGCGCAGTAACTTCAACGGAGTCACCCTCTAGTGATAGTCACACAATTGAGAGAAATTCACAGTGGAAAAATCATTCATAATAATATATGCGGCGGCTCGCAGTGTACCATGCATATTTTAATATTGATGCGTCCACTCGTTCGTGCAATTCCTATTTCCGTAAAATTTACAAAATATGAATGGCAGCACTAAGTTTAAAATTACTGATTGCAGCAAATATTTTATTTCTCAAGAAAACGCTTCTCTGAAGACCAGGTTGAGAACTTCACAACTGGTGTGTTTCAGAGCGACACAGAGAATTGTGTCATGACGCCTCCCTACATCTCTACGTCTGGCAGAAGCCCAGAAGTCCCCATATGCCTTTCTCCTCCAAGTGAACTGCATCCAAAAAGCCCGGACGTGCGATTCTTCGTTGTCTTTTTCCACATTGTATTCTCGGAAACGTATGTGTGTTAATTGCGGTCCCTTCTCCCTTCCTCCCACTTCTCTTCCTCCAACAACAGCCGCTTTGTGAATCCCTTCCCACCGCACAACCCTTAATATCTTCCCCTCAACTTCCCCGTCCTATCCCCTCCCTAGTGCTTCTCACTCTTTCCTATCCCCCCGCCCCCGCCCCCTCGGTTTTTCCCAGCGGAATAATTATCAGTGAGACATCACTTGGGCCCTGTATCTCTTTCCCCCATGTGAACCGCATCAAAGCCTGGACGTGCTATTCTCCGTTGTCTACAATGTGTTTCTCGGAAATGTATATGTGTTAATTTCTTCCATCCTCCCACTCCCCACCTCCAACCTCAGCCGCCCGGTTAATCCCTTCCCACCACCCAACTCTTCATACTTGCCCCTCAACTACCACACTCCCTCCCCTCATTCCTCTCCCCTCCCCGTCCTTTCCTCTCCCTCCCCCTGCCTTCCCCGTGCACCAGAAAATGGTATATATACAATGTAAAATAATTTTTTGCCACTTGAAGATGTCTTTATGTGACGAAACCTTGGTCGTTCTCAATAAACCCATCTAGTAAACCTATACAAAGTGTATCTTAATTTCCCCAAAGTCTGACAGAAGCAATAAAATAAGAGAGATACATTGCGGAAGAGATAGTTAAAACAGGAAAAAAAAACGATTTTTCGATCAAATTGTTCGGAAAAAACAATGACCCGCCAAAAATTTCATAAACCACAAGATGAGAGGTCTTTCTTTATTTTAGCTTCCCCAAGATATTTGCCCAAAAAAAGTCATGGCCACTACTTTTTCGACTTCAAAATTCTTTATTGCTTAGTCTAATAAGCCACGAAGGAAAGAACAGGGGGAGAATTATTGTGGATATTTCGGTTGTTAGGCAACATTTTTGATGACGCCATTCCCTCTCCATCTACCTTAATGAAGTCGCCCCTATTGGATGAGAACCTATGACAATAAAAAGAGAAAATGAAAAAAAGAAAACTCACTCTGTGTTCCTTGAGCTGACTTCCACCTGGTCGGGGTGACTTTCGCACGATTGCGGTATGGGAATCATCCTCGTTGAACCTAGATGGCGTCAGAAGAGGAAGGAATAACGAATGAGTAAACTTGATGACATATATCATAGATCATACACGAGTTTAGGCTCTCAGTTTTGATCCTCCGATCTCTTTTAGCCTCGAACAATCATCTTTTTTCATTACCCCTTTGAGTAGCGAGTATTTTTTTAGTTTGCACTGATCCCATGAGTGAATTATTTTTGTAATATAATAAAACTTTCCTCTTACAATTTTGTTACCTTGAACTCATGTTTGTTGGATGGAGCCACTTCTGTGGCTAGAAAGACGAAATATATACAACGCGGTAATATTTCTGCTTTCCATCACACGCGTTAATTTGCGCATACATACATTGAATAAATTGGTATATTGACAAATCATACTTCTATATACATAAAATCATTATACACTAGTTCTCGTTGCGCCCGTATGGCAGGAGGAATTACTCTTAGGATTTCGGCCAATCATTTATATTGCATTACGCAAAAAAAGTTTTTCTCTCAGATTTGTGTCATGTCACGCATTCCACGCATTTACCTGTAACATTTTTAAGTATCGAATTGTATCCTCATACATGTTAATAACACGAAATATATCATCGGAAAATTCTCCATTGTTCTACGAAGTTAATTTTGAAAAAAATAGCAACTCTTTACCTGTTGAATTATTCCTCGGTCGATGTCAGTTCCACTCTTCCACGTCGTTGACTTTCTCTTGCCATGCGTATTGACTCTATTGTTAGCACCACACCAAGTTTCATCGCAGTAAAATACCTTCTAGCGTGACGCTCGTTATATTTCAATTGTTCGCAGGAAAACTTGTCGCTGATTAGGCACTCGCGGATTTTCCAATGGCACCGGCTTATTTTTTAACTTTCGGAATGAGAACCCCACCCTTTTAAGACACCTCAGCGTTTTTTTTTTGGGCTAACGTCAGGAAAATCCCCCAGATCTCACTTCAATGCATCCAGTATTTTGACAATAGTAGGAAACTTCTTCAGTGGTAAAGTGAATGCACTTTTCGGCGAATAACTCCTTGGGTGAACTGGTCAAGCACAACGCGAGACCTTCCGTGACTTATTTCGAAGATGACACCTCACTGTCGGCAATTTTCTCTCCTTTCTTAAATGATGTTAAGTACAGTCTTCTCACTCACGCGCGCACAAATTGCTGTATTTTACACAACTTTATTGGTGTCAATAACCAAATCGCCTGCCTCTGCTCTGTCAAAGAACTCCTTAATATTGGTGATGATATCCTCATCGCGCCTTCTCAAATTCTTGGGTCTCCTTCTTGCACAATTTTCTTCCTCAGAACTTTCCAATCTTAGATTTCGCAGGCTTAGGACACTTTTCCTCGGAGACAACTTGCTCGCATGGGATTTTGAGCTGAACTGAAGGAGTAAACGACAACAGAAACATCTTTTCCTAGGCGCCAATTGGGTATACTCTTATTGTGAGAGATGGGTAAGGGATGATGAGGATGGTAGGAAATTCAAAATTAAAGTTCTCGGTCTGAAACAGCAAAGAAGCATGAACACATGTGGGCACCGCATAGTGAAACATACGAAACCCACACCTGGGGCGTCTAGAGACACGAGGTGAGTGGCTCACAGGGGGGCTAATGAGACGGTATCATGAATCCCATGGGAAGGGGTTCAAATGGAGGTAATATATGGTATTTACAATCATTCTCGAATATTTTCAGGGAAATTTTGCTCTTGTAGTCCACGCAAATAGTGTTTTCAGGCCTGCGCTAAACTCGTTTTTCGTAGCGTTTTTAGATGAACCGAAGGAGTAAACGACAACAGAAACATATTTTCCTCGGCGCCAATGGGGTATACACTTATTGTGAGAGAAAAGGGTAAGGGATGATGTGGATGGTTGGAAATTCAAACCTTGGGAGGCTTGGAACAAGAGGTGGAAGGCATGGATACACATGGATTGATTAGTGCCAAAAATTACCGAGGTTTTCTAAGCAAATTAGAGCTCTTATCCACAAGAAAATTTGTTGCCTCATTGTATTAAGATCAGTTAGGTCACCATATCTACCGTATTTTAAAAGATAGAGGTGTAATGTTTACTGCAATTAATTGAGAAATAAATTTATAAACCTTTTATTATAACACATATTTTGATATCTCGGAAAATAAGAGCGCTATCGTGCATTAATTGTTTTTGAGGAATAAAATTTCGACGAATATTCGATGGCCATCTTGAAAAAAAGATACCGTTAGCATTGAAGATAGCAGAAAAAGAACAATATATATCTTATGCACCACTGTGAAAAGTATCGAATCTCCTCATTTGATACTAGTTGTTGAAATTCGGTGTTTTCATTGCGATTGCAGAATACTTCTGAAAAAATATTTACGTTGCCATAGCTCGATAACTAAGGAGTTGCCACCCCATCGCGAAATCCGAAGGTCCGTGGTTCATTTCCCGGTCCAGTCGAATTTTTTTCATTTGGAATCTGCCATCTTTACATCTTCACATCACCATTGTTTGTTGATTTTCTGTGTTCCTATCCACTTTCTTTCAGATTTTGTACAGTTTAGCTTAATATTTAGTTCAATTACGACAGTTGTTACATTTGAAATGATATTTCATGATATTTATTTTAAAATTTATTTGCATTTTCAGATTTTTTTTACGTTTACTGACAATGAATTCCATACTTCGAAAGATGTGACATGGAAAGGCATGACGTATGCAGATGTTTGATAGTTTATATGGAGTTATTTCATGCGGAGTGTTGGACATTTATTGGTTCTAGCATTTTATTGTACATTCCGGTGTAAATATGTAGAAAGTTCTGTCGCTATTAACTTGTGCATGAATGTTGTCTTATTAAGCAACCGCCTACCTTGTATTTTTAGCCATCTGACTTTGATACAATATTGCGTCAAGTGTACATAATATGTGATGTCAAAGATACACCTCACATAGGAGTTCCTCACATAGAAGCTGAATTGTACATACGAAATTTACATAGGGATTAGTTTATCTACGGGAATAGACGTACGCATTCACTGATTCTTTTCGGTGTATGCTGAGGGAAAAATTCTTTTCGGGTTTTACATAGAATCAGTGGCGGTTATTGTCGTTCGAGAGCCCTGAAGACGGTGAGCGAGTCGTGAAATAAAATGCGGACAGCGATGATGACCCAATGAGCAATCCGAAAAAGTATTAAATTATAATTATAAAACACGACCGCTTATAAAATACGAGCGACACAAAAAATACGAAAATATAATTACTTTCTGTTGGCACCCTGATCTTCAGCCAAGAAAAGGGTTCATCTGAATATAATCTCCCCAGTCCCATGGTACCCATCAGGGTACATACACAATTTCATTTTACTTTTGTCTTTTCCCAGTATATTCAATTCATCATTTGTATCACGCATTGTAATATATTTTTGTAGGTAAATGTTGCAGAATGATTCAAGGGCATTGAAGGTGTTAAATGTGCTGTGGTCATAGTTAAGGTTGCCGATTCCAAATAAATTATAATTCTACCATTTCTTCCTCAGAATCTTAAGAGGTTAAATTGCGACCATTAGCGAAAAAATAAATTTTTACTCTTGACACCATGATCTTCGGCCTAAAAAGGGTTCACCTCTCTACAACCTCCTCAATCCTATAGTGCCCGTTAGGGAAGATAAGTAAAAACTTTTCAGTTTTATTATCCCAGGATGTTCAATTCATTATATGTATCACGCAATGCAGTACAATTTCATGGGTAAATGTTGCAGAGTCTATCAAGGACAATCTCAGTGTATAATGTGCGGTGGTGATAGTTGAGGTTGCTGACTCCAAATTAAAACTATAAGTGAATCTGAAGAGGTTAAATTACCACCATTCGCGTAAATTATAACTATTTACTGTTGACACCCAGAGGAAAATCCGGACATTTGGTAGAAGCCAAGAAAAGGATTCATCTTACTACAACCTCCTTATTCCCAGAGTACCTGTTAGGCCACATAAAAAAATTTTAATTTTTCTTATGTTGTTCAATTTATTACATGTTTCACGTAATGTAGAGCATTTTCATTGGTAAATGTTGCAGAATCATTCATGTGCAATCTCAATGAATAAATTGCCGCTGTGATAGTTAATTTTTCTGATTTCAAATAAATTATCATTCAAAATTTTTCTTCAGAATCTGAAGAACTACCATTGGGGAAAAATGGTTTTCACTCAAAGGTTTAATTACGACAATTAGGAAAAAATTATGTTCACTCACTGTTGACGCCTTGATCATCTTCCATGGCTCGTCGTCCACCTGAGAGGGTCACCGATTCAGTTAAGATTCCTCAAGACGATGCCGAAGAAGAACGCATAACACTCGTCGGAACGGAAGGTGATTGGCGGGGACCAAAGCACCCGCCTCGAAGAACGAACCACCAAATCGCTCACAGCACCACCTTCCTCTCCGGTGGTATGCGAGTGTTCTCACGAGGACACCAGCGTATATACTGATGCGAAACTCAACGCAATCGACTGGAGGATTAGTGCTTATTGTGTAAGTACTCCGGGTAAATGAATTCTAAGCATGAACATGATCGAGCAGCGAAAGCGTTTCATTTTCCGTCTCGTGTCCGCGAGTCACTTCCAACCTGTAGAAGCGAACGTACCGTTGGCTGGCTCCGCGAATAAATTGTCTCAGTGTGTCAAAAGGTAGGAGGTATACATGGCAGCTGTTAAAATGGAGATATTGTTGCTTATTAGTAGGCTTAAGATGGACGGAGTTGTAAATTTATGGTTACTTGGGGAGATGTCCACATCCAGAAAGTTGATGTTAGAGGCAGAGATTGTAGAAGTGAAGGAGACTGAGGAGGAGGAGTATATGGGGGAGATGAAAGAGTTGCTTGGATGTAGAATTTGTGAAAGAGAAACCATTATTAGTAAGTATAAAGTTGGAGAGTTCAAGGAGAAAATTAAAACTAGTGACGTGAGGGCGATGGTTAAGAAAAAGACGGATAGCGGAAAGTCCTTCAGAGTAAGGAATAGACAAGTAAAGAGAGGTGACATCTATAGTGGCGGTTAAGTTCTCACAGTCAGTGGGGAGTGGCCATTAAGATGTCGCTCTCCTCTGACTGTGACATCGTAATGGCCACTATAGATGCCACCTATCTTTACACATCTATTCCTCACTCTGAACGACTTTCCGCTATTCGTCTTTTTCTTAACTCTTCAACTGCGGGGAACGTAGTCGTGCGTGTGTACGGGCAACTGCGGGAAAATTGTACTTGTACGTTTGACCCTCTCTTCTTACCTGCTCCCCGAGCCCCTTCTTATCTTTATGGCAAAAACTCTTTCTTCATTGAGGGGGACTATTGGCAACCCTCATTTCCTACCCGAACGAGTCCCTCCCTCGCGGTCGCATTCCATTGCCATGAGCTTCTAACCTTAATTCCTATTATCCTCTAAATGCGCTCTTTTAGTGTTACCAGAGCGCAATGTAGGTAAAAATCAACGATTTCCTTGGTGTTTGCCATCAAATTATACCGTAAATTACGAACAAACTCCGTAGAATACATATTTTGTAGATTTTCGCCAATTACAACATTTGGCAATATTAACTGATGTTCAAATAATCCGTCCCTTATTGTGTGGGGCCTTTTCTGCGGAACCTCGGGATAAGGGTCCGGAGGGGATTATTGCAAGGGTGTTCTACCTGCTCTGCCCCTCGCGGCGGAAAAGAGGATCTGGCCTCCTTTGAATATTTCCCACACACAGAAGAAGACTTGCGATCTAGCTGCCGTTGGTTAACTTTTATGCTGCATAAGGCGCCAGCTCCTGCTCCTCACGTCCCTAGTTCTAATTTTCCACTAGACCTCTCTAACTTTATACTTACTAATAATGCTTTCTCCTTCAATAACAAATTCTACATCCAAACTAAAGGCTGTGCCATGGACAGTCGCTTCAGCCCCTCCTTTGTTGACCTCTTCTTGGGTGCCTTTGAGCAATCTTTTCTCTAAACTTGCTCTCCTAAACTTCTTCCTTGGCTTCGTTACATTGACGACATTTCTCTTCTGTGGCCACACGGCCTTGATTCCCTCAAATCTTTTATCTCCTCCCTAAACTCCTCCTATTCTGTTTCCTTCACTTCTCACATCTCTGCCACTAACATCACCTTTCTGGATGTGAACATCTCCCCAAGTAACCTTAAAGTTCACAACTCCGTCCATCTTAAGCCTACTTACACGCAACAATATCTCCATTTTAACAGTTGCCACCCTTCCCATACTAAACATTCCCTCCCCTATTCTCTCTCTATCCGAGGTCACCAAATTTGCAACAACCCCGACTCTCTTGGCCTTTTTTCTCTCAAATCTCCACCAATCCCTCCTTCGCAGAGGCTACCCTGAGTATCTCCTTCAGAAAAAATCCTACAACGACCCTCATCTTCTAAATCTCTCTATCTTAATAAGTGTCCTCGTGACCATATCTACCTCTGTACCACCTATTTCCCTGGAGTTCACTCCATCCGTCGCTTTTTGGATTGAGCATCTGCATTGAGCGATATTTCAAGTCGGCTTGAAGGAAACAAGCGAGAGCCAATGGTGCCCAGAAGAAGTAGCCGACACCTGGCACATGTTATTTTCCTGCTGGAAAACCAAGCCATTGTGGAATCTCGTCTGCAAGATTTTAAATAAACTACTAAATATCACCTCAATAAAGACAAATGACTTTTATGCCGGTTTTCCCTTGAAGTCGTCCTTCCGTTATAAAAGACTTAGACTTGCTAATTGCATCCTGACGGTAGCGAAAAGCACCATACATGACGAAATCAAGGTTGGTTAGTTGGTCAATAGACAGAAGAAAATATATACGATATATATAGAGGAAATGGAGAGAAGACTGCGACGGAGAATTGAAAAAGAAATAGCACGCCACAAAATAACAAATAAGTTGAAAATTTTTCAAGACACATGGGGATAAAGTAATATCTTACTAACGGAAGAAGGAAATTTCAACGAGGAAATTATGGAGACAATAGTGACATGGACAATCCCCGATCCTGGCGATCGAGTTTTTGGCGGCGGGGCTAGGGGACGAGAGATTATGGTATCCAGTCCTTCTGGATCGACTCTCCTGACGCCTGCCAACCAACGAGACCGACCTGGATCGAGACGAAGAACATTACCAAAAATAAATAATAGTAATTTTAAAAATAGGGACTGTAAAATAAAATGATGAAAAAAATTAAATAAAAATATGATGAATGATGAATAAATAAGGAGATGATGAGAGTATAAAAAACTGCCCGTACAGTACCCTATAATAATAATAATAAAGTATATAAAATGAGTGCTAAACCCATTTAACTAGAAGTCGAGAACTCACAGGTTCATTGTCTTCAGTGCGTGCGTCAAGAGCAAATGACTTTGACCTCAAAAGCCAACTTCCTTGCTTTCCCCATAGTGCATGTTTATAAATCTGCCGAGTAGTGATAAGATCGCTATCGCTTCCGATATTGCTAACATCCATCTCCTTCAAGGCCCTAGAACATATATGTATGCCCAGTCGTGAAACACCTAGATACGCCGAACTCGCTGGTACAAGGACAGCAATGATTTATGGAAAGGATGATCCTGCGAAGCATAATTACCAGTGTTTGCCCGAGAAATTTTTAGTCTACGGTTAAGATAACGTTCCATTAGAAGCGATTTTTCTCAGCTTTACAAAAGCATTTGATAAAGTTTCCCACAGAAAATTGTTAATTAACCAAACATTTTGCAGCTAAGACGACGATGTAATTTCCTGGATTAGAGAATTACTAGCCGATCGCGTACAGAGACTAGTATGAGACGGTGCCATATCCAATGTCGGTAAAATTCCTTTGAGTGTCCCATAATAGAGTGTCATAGCTCCACTTCTATTCATTCTGCATACTAACGATCCAGATGAGGTGGTAGACAGTAAATTCCGACAATTTGCAGGTGATGATGAATTTACAGCGACAAGCGGATGCGTTAACGAAGAACCTCAAGGCAATTCAACGACGCACCGAGCATGCTACGCGTGGAATCTGGAATTTATTTTGAAAAATATGTTGTAATGAACCTCTGGAAAAGAAAAAAATCCTTAATATCCCTATTAAGTACAGCATACTCTATCGCAGACTGTAGATTCTGGCAAATACCTTGGAGTTAAACTAACTAATGATCTCTCATAGAGCAAGCATATTCGGGAAATAACTGGTCAGTCCAATCGTAAATTGGAATTTGTCTATTATATTGTCTAAGAGTATTTGACAAAGTATGACGATAAAGTTAGAGAAATCAGCTAATTCTCCCTTGATTGACCCATCTTAGAACATGCTGCCATTGTTTGGGATCCTAATAAGGTTGGCCTACAAGCATAATTAGAACACGTGCAGAGAAAATCAGCGAGACACGTGAATGGCCTTTCAGTGCTGCTGACCTCTTGAAACAACTTGGATGGGAATCGCTTACAAACCGTCGATTAAAAATTAGACTTAATCTTTGATGTGAATTCAAAAACGATTTATTTTCAGGCGAAGTTATCAATATTTTACGAACTCAAACATACTGCTGTAGATCAGATGATGAGAATAAAATAAGGGAAATAGATTGTAGATGAAAAAGTTTTAAAATGTCGTTTCTCCCGCGATCGATAAGAGACCATAAGGGCTGAGTTAAGATTTCGAATTAGGTTGGTTGACAGGGAGTGTTGGCCATTGGCCAAAAATTAGGTGGTGTGGGTAACACAGTGGAAATTGACGAGAGTGCCTTAGATAAACGAAAACACAATTGGGGGCGCCTGTGGAAAACGAGGTGGGTTGCAGGCGGTATTGACCGCTTAGCCAAGGACACGTTTCTTTGTGTTGTGAAGAAGCGAGATCGAGAGACGCTGCAAGTAGTCATCCAGAGGTATATGAAGAAGGGCACAACAATCAACATGGACCAATGGAGAGGATACGTAAAATGAAATGATTTGGGCTATCACCATAAAACGGTGAACATATTCTCTCAATAATTATGTTCATCCAGAGGATCGTCTGACTCACACCCAACAAATAGAGAAGTTGGTCGAAGGTGATCGCTCATGGTCGAAGTTGAAGAGAGATTTTCGGAAAAGAATCGGCCGTATGTCCGTTTCTACTTTCGAAACATATTTAGTGTAGCAGATGTGGAGGAGCACACATGGTTCGTTGGAGGAGCTCTTCGATGATTTCACGACGGCCATGGTTGCTCTCTACCTCCACACAAAATAATAGGAGGCATTTTTTGTCACCTCTCCACCCTTCGGCGCACTACGAAAAATCCCTTTTCAGGGCTGCTAGAAGCATGGGATAGTTTGACTTATGATCGATTGCCATTAATTTGGATTCCTATAGGAGACTGGAAAAAAATCGACAATTAACCCGTAAGATTCTAAGAATACCCTCATGATATTTTTTTTGGTGCGACCGACCTGATGCAAACGCATTGACGGGAATCACTCTTAGACCGTCCATTAAAAATGATGCTATATCTTTTATGTGAATTCCAAACCAATGCATTTTCTGACAACTTATTCGATATCTTACGAACTCTATTCTAGATCAGATAATTTGATTGAAATTAGGGAAAGAGACAGCAGAACAGTAGTGGACAGTAAACTTCGACTATTTGCAGACGATACCATAGTGTACAGGGAAATCCGTAACGATAATTATAAGGAAGCGTTAACGAAGGACCTCAAGGCAATTCAAGAGTGGTGCGATGCGTGGAAACTGGAATTAAATTTGAAAAAATGTGTTGCAATGAACTTCTTGAAACGGAACAACACCTCTCACACAGTTTCGTACAAAACACCCAATTAGTGACTGTAGAATTTGTAAGATACCTTGGAGTTAAACTAATGATCTCTCGTTGAGTAAACATATTCGGGAAATCGCTGGTCAGGCCAATCGTAAATTGGAATATGTCTAAAGAGTACTTGAAAAGGGCAATTTATTCAAAACATATTTATATAATATGCATTCTTCTAAAATGCATTTTTTTACTGATTTTAATTAACTGTAATCCACGTTCCCAATGAAAACCACGTTAAAATTGTAACCAATACGTTTCAAGATTATATTGCCTTAATTGATCTCGGATGGTGGAAATTTTTGGTTAATATCCTTAATACATGGACAACGACTTGCATATGTTGCTCTACGCGCAACTGACTCCAGCCAGTAGGTGCCGTTACCCACCCGCGGTGAGGGATCGACGCAGAGTCTCAGTTTTGGAGTTATGGTCCAGCTAAATGTGGGTAGACCCTTCCACGGGGCCTCGAGAGCTGTAAAAGTTCGTGCAGTCCCAGCAAACGGTTTCAAGGCCAATAATCAATGAAAAAATACATAATTTGATTCATAAATTGCAAATTTTAATAATGAACTTTTTTAGTTTCGGCTGTTTTTCAATTCTTGTAGACGAAATTTCACCCTACTTCCTGTTAACATAGAGCTATGAACCTTTTCCCCAAAGGACTCATTTCGGAAGGCAATGCAGTAATCAATAAGAATACACAGTTTTATTCATTAATCACACGTTTACTAATGTTCTTTTTTTTAGTTTCAGCTGTTTGTCAATTCATATAAACGACATTTAACCAATTTGTGGATGACTTTGACATGTGAAATATTGACCAATGACCCATTTTTGAAGGCAATTCAGTAATCCATTGAATATAATTTTATCGATGAATTACACGTTCACTAATGGCTTTAATTTGTTAAGGCTTATTTGCAAATATTGTAATCAAAATTTATTCAATTCACGATGACTTAGGGCCTTGACATATTGCCCACAGACCGATAATGAAAGGAATTACAGTAAGAAATTACACAAAGGAGTCTTAGTATTTAATCACGCGTTGACTAATAGCTTCCTTTTTTAAACTTCCACTATGTATCCTAATTATTCCTTGTGTCCAAAACTTACAGAACTAACCATTGATTCAGATCTCTGGAATAATCTCCTCTTCCAGAGATAACGCCGTCGTCAAATAAATTTTTCAGTCTAACCAGTTAAGCACGCGTTTAATTAAAGTTCTTTCTTTTAGTTTGAGCTGCTTGTCTAGGTCATTTCTCGTGACCAGTAATAAACCAATGACATTTCACTAAAAGCTGTAGACCATTGACTCACATCAGGAGGATATACAGAAATTAATTAATACCGACACTAGTAACTTGACAACCTCTATCTATCAAGATCACTGAGACATTGGGAAATTGGTAAATTTCAGTTACAAGTGTTGACTATCAAAACACAGATAAAACTCACAAAAGCTTTAGTAAACGCGTAATTAATTAATAAAACTAGATACTTTAATTGATTACTATATTTCTTCCAGGAGAGGTACTTTAGACAATAACTCAGAGATCTAAGTCATTTAAAAACCTATTCCGTTAACGTATGTGCAAGTTACTTTTATACTATTCCCCGTTCTAACCTTAATTAATTTGACTATTAATTTTATTTAATTACTGTATAGCCTCAAAAATCGGGACTTCGGACTTGAAGTCCGATTTTTAAAATGTAAGTTTTTAAGTCTCTCAGTGACTTCTCTTACGGCTGCTCCATCAGCATCGCCTGCCGTCACCGGCAGATTAATTCACGTCAGCCCTCCGACGAGAACCCTCTCGATATGTCTCTTCTGGCACGTCTGGCCAACAAAATTATTCAGAATGAAAAAATCTTGAAAGTATCTATCTTCTGGTGGTTTTGCAAAAGTGCAATCAGTGCACTTCCTGGATAAATTTTCCATGCATAGAATATGTATTATAATGATCAATATTACGTAATTCATACGCTGAAATTAAATGCCAAGTAAGAAATGATGTACTGAATAGTACTGAATAGTAGAAGAGGGAAGGACCATATGGAGCACCATAGAGAAAAGGAGAACAAGATGGATTGGACACACCCTGAGACACAATGGGTCTGTGAAGAACATAATTGAAGGCAAAATAGAGGGACAAGTCCCCAAAGGAAGACCCAGGAATAAGTGAATGGACCAAATTAAGAGTAGATTGCATAGGAAGAGATACCAGGAGGTAAGGGAAATAGCATTAGATAGGGAAGGGTGGAGGGTTGCAGTCAAGCAATCTTAAGATTGAAAATCTAATGATGATGAAATTTAAATACAGTAAGTATGAGCTAAATTAGACTATAATTCTTAAATTTAGTCAAGTCCTTCAAATTTATCTGAAATTTGCTACGTAACATGGCATTCATCTTGGCTATCCTTCATTCGTATAACGATCGTCACCTAACCGCTATTAGTTCTTAACGACATCCTAATGACAAGTTCAAAGCCTCGGTCAACCACTCCATCCCTCAACCATGAATATATATTATGGATTGTTATCTCGTCGCCAACAACTGTTGTCTAGAATTCCGTAAACAAACAACTTTTTGGAAAGTTGTTTGTTTACGGAATGGAAGTGATGGAAGACGGAAGTTGAAATGTAAATACCGTCTATAGTTTGTAAATAAACACGTCGTACTGGTTAATGACAATTTTCTGACAATCAATCATAATGCAGTGGATAAAAAATGCAGTACTACACGCAGGACGTAATTATACAATTTTTTAATATCGTCCAGTCTACAGATATATATAATTCCTCTTCAAATTTAATTACACATATGCACAATACACCTCTTAGCACTTCGTGAAAATCGCTATACGGAAATTTAATAATAATGCGAGATGACTTAATGAGCATTCCCAATGGCCATCAACGCAGTGTAGATAAAAAGGAATGCACTTACCGCCGCCTTGAACAGATTCTTATTTTTCACAGCAAGTCTCCTATTTTGGTTCCTTGTAGACGTAAACCCTGTTTTGCAGCCTGGTACGAAGCAACTTCTGTTTAAACAAGGCATTGCAAATTCTTTATGTATGCCGACCGGGCTTAGTGTATTTAAATTAGAATCAGAGTCTGGCAAACATCGTCGTCGGCACACGATGGACGTTTCATAAATCTCTCACACATTTTCTGTAATAGATATTTCCTCTAGCATTTACAAATTAACTTTCAGATCACAAAAATAGAAAGATATATTCAAAGCGCCAAGTAATTTATAGCTCCTCGATCGTTGTTGAATATTCACCACAGTCTTATGTTAGCAACAATTAACTTGGTACGTCTATTTACAATAACAACTGAAAAGACTAATCGAAGTGGCACCAAGAACTGGTTGAGCACTTCACGAGGGAGCCTTCGCCAAGGTTGAGGTGAGATATGAGGAGAGATTTCGTAGCGAGAGACGAAGAATAGATCTGTAATTGTGAGGGAGCCTTCAACCTCAGTTTATTTACGCTTATAGCGCTTACCTCCGATGACGTCACAGTATCGCCGTGGTTACGCGATAACCATAAGTGCGAAAGTTGCGGGAGGTCTTATTTGTAAACATTGGCGTTCATGCAAATGGCCGTGTATGAAAGATTTTTTAAACCTATTTTATGACGAAAATTTCTTGAAAATCATGGAAACGTGCCAGAAAAAGAAGAAAATGTGCTGTTCTGCCAGAAGTCAGGAGATGAACTAAGTAAGGGGTAGTAATTATGCGCCATAAGAATGTGACGAAGAAATCGCAAGCTTTTTTATGTCTTCTGAAAGTTACGTACTTTTGCAACTACTCGTGAGACATGTTGCAGCTAATCGAGGAAGTAAAATTTAGACGCATTTACGAATCATAAATAAATTGCAAGCGTGATAAAATCAATAAAACTTTTACACAAGGGTCAGTTCATAGATCGCTTTTGGCAGCAATTGAGGGAGGAAAAGAAAATTACCGATACGTCGAGGAAGAGAGCACAGACGTACAGAAATTGTAAACTAGTGAAAGCAGGAAAATTGGTGGACCTTGGAATTTTCTCACAGTAAAAAACAGATTGCTCGAGAACCCTCTCAGTATTATGTGAATCTACGTCTTAATGCCTGACAGCATAAGTTGAAACCTAAGGATATAAAATGAGCCTATTTGAGTGACACACAATGGCATTGTGACTCAAATTGTGGGAAATTTTGGTTGATTTTTGGTATTTGATCAGTGCCTAATTCTTATTGAGGAAGGTCTTGTGAATATACTGTGAAAAAATAATAGTACTTTGGTAATAACATAATGAACAAATGCGATTAACTAACGTGAATGTAAAAAAATTCACTTATAACATTCCCATTTTTGAATAATTCTTTCTACAAATTCAAGAGCTCATAATTTTTGTGGCCTACCTTTCAAAGCGAAAGTATTTTCTAAATTCCTAGTCCTTTATTTCATCATCAATCACTTTGGATATTTCAGTTTAACGAACGATTTAAGGATCATTATATTCCATTTTTAATCATATTAGCAGAGAGTATGCACCAATAAATTAACTTGATTTTCAAATCATTCTAAAAGCTCATAACATGTCCATATAATTTTTAGAGAATGTCACTCAAATCATTCAGCATCCAGCTGTCTTATAATGAATTAATATTTCAAAAATGGTTTCATAATTTCAATTCGGCATTATATTATAGTTTACTACCTCTATTATTGAAAAGCTCGCATAACCAAAGGCATTATCTTGTAACCTCATTAATGAATTCAGTTGTTAAATAAAATCAATTGAAAAATAATCGCGGTAGTCATCAACTATCAATGTTTAATTTAAAAAAAACCAAACGCATTTCCACTCTTTTTGGTTAAATATTGAACAACCGTACAACAAATATAATATCTTACCCTACACTGTCACAACCGTCATCCCATGTCTGTTGCAGACACATTGCTTTCCCTTTTTGAACTGCAGTTTTTCCCTTTTCTGATTCTCAAAGTTAAAATGGTGAACTTATATTATTTGAGAAAAACTACAAGGCTATAAATAAATAGATTCTTGTGAATAATTTATTGAAATTGTCCAAGTAATTATTTCACAATTCGAAATCTCTGCCAAGGTGGCATAAAACAGAGGCTCAGGAAATAAATTTATACAAACAATGACAACTTCAAATGATAGTCATGTCTATCAAGTAATACAAATATAGCTGCATGACTGAATCATATTGTTTACACTCTCTTAGCGATTGAGTTATTAGTAGCAGAATGAAATTATACACCTTTAAGGTTGTACAATTACTCTCAAGTAGCTGTTAAATTGTGTGTATTCAATGTAGAGTCCACAATCTTCACATCACCTCAATAACATCACTTCATCACTCAAGTTATGCAAAGGTATCGACCAAATGTCCCTAGTTTGTGGAAATAGCACTAATCAGCCACTTATTGGGTGATCACAATCCCTGAAAATCAAAAGGAAAATTCAAAACCTTAACTCATGTCATTTTGCAAATTATTTGAAGTATATACATTTATTTTTTTAACTTTCACCTCAAGGATTTAATTTTATGAGCTCAGTTCAGATTAATACTTTTTCTCAAACTTAGCAATTGACTTTCTCTTAGTTTGTTTATTCAGTAGTGAAGAAGACAGTTGTGTGTTGCTGATGCCCATATTGTACAAGGACACTTAATGTAGACATTTTGGCTGAGGGAATAAACTATGTTCTGCATTGTCTATTTATGCCAAAGAATTCCCTGGAATGACTGCACACAAATATCACTCTGATAGTCAAGTAACCAGCTATAATCACAGTGCGTTCAATTTCACAGTCCATAGCATTACGCATGTAAATCCATTATAAAAGCATTATGGGAACCAACGTATGCATATACAGTGTTAACCTCCGAGTCATTACTTTGGAATACAAAAATAAATGCAGCTAAAGTGACAACTCACCATTTCTCAGAGCCAGTTATAGGGTAGGAAAGTGTGATAAAATGAGAAGAAAAAGCTCCATGGCCCAAGATGCACTTTCTTTCATCCATTTCATTCATCTTCATAACAATCATGAAATAAATCTACAGCAGAAGGTGCATCCAGTACAACCAATATGTTTATTGCTCTTTTCCAGTGGTCAGCAATGTCATTGGCCTCCACACATCGGCTTGACAAACGTTCTGTAAGCACAAGTGCCAAACATCAAACAACGCACGGAATCTACTTTATATTCATATTTATGTTGGAAAAAACTTGTAATTCAATAATGATGCACATCTAATCATCTCCGTTTTCTTCGTCACACTATTCCCACGTCACAGTGATTGAAAAAATCGAGCACTTACCTACATAGGTAGAGTAAATGTGTCAGAGACGAACGTTGTCGTGTATACCCTGCAATACTCTAAAATGAGATTATATTTCCTTTGGATAACAAGCGTGAGGTTATGTTTAGGTAGTTAAAACGAATTACATGCTATTAATAAACTCCTAACGAGTGGGAAAACCAAGAAGAATCTCCAAACACGGAAAAAATATTGTTCATGCCCACCACCACGCTGTGCGATGACGAACGAGCTTCTATCTAACCCAGCCCCGAGAAAACAAAGTAACGCACTATGCATAGCATACAAAGTAATCACAATGTAGCTAAACGTTTCAAAGGGAGATCTAAGCTTACTCGATGGCGGGAAACACACGTCTTTTGACTTGCGTATATGCTACGGTATGTGGTCGAGTGGTATATTACAATGTTATAACAGATATACCATATTAATAATATTAACTTGCCGCTGAATGTCACGATAACGTACCTGCAAGCTTCCGGGAGCTGATAAAACTCAGGGCGATCAGCAATCTCAGTAGTACTGGTATCAAGTAGCATATGATGATTTCCTTGCATGCGGGATTCATCGTTAGGTGATGCCGAGCTAGTTTAGCTCGAAAAACGGAATTGCACATAAATCGTTCCACAAATACTATTTCATTGGATTTTGCTGAACTACAGTCTTTGTCCAAGAAATGAAATTATGAATACCATTTACCATTTAATTGAAGATTTTACTAATAGAATTGCGGTGTGGACTCTTTTACTGAAAGGAAATTTACCTTCGATATTTACTTCAGTTGCTAGGTAACAAGGGAGCCATCACAAGCCTAAGGTAGCCCCCTCGATTCCTTCGCCAATGTGAGGGAGCCTTACCCAATCTGAGGGAGCCTCAGGCCCGAGGTTAGTCTCTCGCTACGAGTTAGGAGCCACTAAACGAGAAAGGTCGAAGGGTCCCTCGTGCGGTGTGACTCTAGCTACAGGCCAAGTGGAAATTAAGGCAACACGTAGCCTAGGAAACAACTCCAAACATCTAAATCCATAATATATATTCATGCCCGCAACATAAAACTCAATCTTCAATTTTTCGTGGTGCGCGAAAGCTTTCAATGCTATGGTGAGTGTAGAGACCTCTTATTTTGTGTCAATCGACAAAAACCATACCACCACTCCTGCCAAGCAGGTGGAATAATACCAAAGGAATCATCATCATCTCAAACCCACTAAGGACGGAATTATGAAACATCAGCATGAAACAAATACAGCTACTATATTAAATTTTATAAGTGATATTTATGCATTTGAAAAAATTGCAGTTTAATTGATAATGACATTTATTTTGAATTGCGACGTATTTGAATTGTATATATTAAATTTAAAATAATGCTTTACATAATAAGATTTACACTAGGTATACTTCAACATTACCTACAATACGTACCTTTTTTTTAACTTTCCAAATTTTTCTTCATGAAAGAGCAGAAACTGTTTATTCCAGAGCTCCACGAGGCACGCCATCGTCAGTGAATAGTGTCACTCATTCATTTTTCAAATTGTTTGTAAAACCGCCGAAAGAGACGCAACTTTCCACACACTTAATCCAAGGCGTTATAATTCTGTCTGGCGCAGCAACTTGTATGAAAAAGCCTCTTATAGTTGCATGATTTTGAAACATTACTAATTTGACTTACTAGTCCACAGAGGGTTAAAATTTCAACAGTTGATTGGTAGGTTTATGTACAGCATTTGTTCCAATCCGCTTTTACTGCTAAGGAGGGCTCGCCATTAGAACACACTTGAATTCCTCATATCGTCTTCCTCTTCTCATTACGTCCAGAATTCACATTCTCCTCCGTCATCTTCCGTGCTCCCCCAGTGTTCTTCCCTCTGTAACTCTATTCAGCACTCCCTGTCTTATCAAAATATCGTGCATTCATCTCTTCTGCGTCATTTGAATCTCCGCTACCACCTTCCTCTAAACTCCGAACATATACAATATCTCCTCGTTCGTCCAGCTCACCCTCTCCAGCCTTCTCCACACCCACATCTTCAAACGCCTCAAGTCTACGTCCTACATCCTGTTTAAATCCTCCCTTCGCGATGACCAAGTCAAGTCCGACCCATACAGCGAAATGCTCTGTATTAGAGTTTTCACCTGCCTTTTCTTCCTCGTACTACTCGCCACCCAGCTCACCCTCTCAATTTTCAGTCTAATTTGAGCTCTCGTGGTGAATAGACGTGCTCTTTCCTTCTGTCCTTGAGTCGTGGCCTGGTCAGAACGAAAGTGTTTCAGGCTGTTGGTTAGTGTTGCCGCGAGACGAGACGAGACTTGAGCCAGTCTCGTTTTCTGAACTCGGGTGTCGTCTCGTGCCTAGTCTCGTGGACCCCAGTCTCTTCTCGGTCTCGAGTCTCGGGCGAGACTCACGTCTCGTCTCATTTCCCCCAAAAAAAGTATCTGTACACTCTAAGTAGTAATGACACTTATAAGAATTTTAAATATACATGAAATTGGATACCAAATACATCAAACTGAATGTGTAATGAATGATTTTATTGATACTCAATGAATAAACTAGAAATATGAAATATCAAATTGGTAAAAAATGGCTATAAAGTCACAACAATCGTATAGAGAAATCCTCAGAAGGTTAAAAAATAATGCTGTAAAAATAATGTAATTTGTTAAAGAAATAAATAATGAATATTTTTGCTTCTTAACCTAGTTTACATAATTATCAGGTTTAAAACAGTTAAAGATAAGTTTTATATAAGACTGGCCAAATTGCTCGTCATCCACGAGTTCACACAGAGTAAACTTCTGGCAGATTCGTCTCCCAAGCGGTTTCTATGCGTTCTCATTGTACATGCTGCCCATTAGAGCAATCTCTCCACTAGAACAGATGTAGCGGGAATGATAAGTCTCTCGCCATTTTTGCCAGGACTGGAGAAGTTGGCTCATTTGCCTTCCACAAGTCAATATGTTTACATGCTAGTGAAACTCGACTGATGAAGATAGTCTTCAAGTTCTTGTATACATTCTTCATACTGGAATGACAAACTAATGGTATATATTTATAACCATTAACTGATAACATGGAACGGGCCAAAACCCTGTTGAAAAGTTAAAAAAAAATATTAATAAATGTTTCGAGGTAAATTGAATATTTCTGATCTGCACGGTTAAAATAGTTAAGTGAACTTAATCGACAAAGGTTAAATAAAGGGAAACGTTTAGTCGAGATAACATGCCTCTCAGCACTAGGTTGTGCCTGCTCATACAGAGAATATACATCCAGGATTATTATGATCAAACGGACGGGGCAATGGGTGGGGAGCTCTCTCCCGTGATTGCCAATTTCTTCATGGAAGACTTTGAGGGAAAGGAGGGAGGGAGGACTGAATATAATCAAAAACAAACGACACGCTTGTCACCATTACTGGTGGTCAAAACTTATTTTGCGTGATTCAGTCTCCATCTTGTGTAAATCATATTCATTCCCTTGATGAAGTCAATAGTAAAATTTTCAACCTAGATTCGTTTGAAATTGAACAGGAAATTTTTGGACCCATCAAAATCGCTAACAGTTCTCACAATTAGTCCCAGTCACATAAATACCGAAAGTAGAACGCGTTTCATAGCCATGTTTTCAAGCTCATGAAGTTCTCCGGCAGGAGAGAAATTGACACACAACCAGCAGAAAACAGTGCCATAAATGACACTACACATGACTGAAACAATGAAGACCTACTGATTAAATAATAATATTTATTGCAGGACCTTTTGACCAGGATCTTAAAATTCGAATCCAATCACGAACAGGACATTGCTTTGAACTGATGCGGATTAACACAACACTATGCTGGCTACATCACAGATTGGAGATAGAGACAGTCTGGAGGCGTTATAATAACTCTCGCTTGGCGACAAACTCGAATGCTTTAGATCAGTAGTATCTGGACAACAGACAACAGCAAAAAACTGTGCCATAAATGACACTGCACATGAGGTTTATCGTTAACACCATTGAGGTACATGGAGATAATACTTGGTCTACGTTATCAAATTGTAGCCTGGCAACCGTAATAACATCCATGTTGATAACCCCTGCTCTTTCCATATTTTTCCTTAGAAAGCGCGGCAGAAGGGACGATTTTTTAGGACGAACGGACGAGGGCATTGCGTCATTTGATTGTAGCCTGACAACCAAAATAACAAACATGTCGGGTATCCCCGCCCTTTCTTTCTTCCTTCCGACTGAACGACGGAATGGACGAGTTAGCGGATGAAAAGCAAGAATATCCACCGTCTGTTTGAAATTCAAGACAAGTAATCCTTGAAACATATATTGGCTGCTTTATGCTGCCAATGTATGAGGTTTTGTTGACTCAAACCTAAAATCTTATCTCACTCATGGTTATGTTCATTCGTAGAATTAAGTCTTTTTCTGAATAAAATTAACTATGGGACTGGGTTCCAAATACTAAGTAGTTAACATGTCACCAGTCATAAAACTTCAATTATGGCTGATGTCTAAGCAGACATCTGTTCGTGTTGTAATGGTGGATACATGAATGCCTCTCTCATTTAATGCAGCCATTTACATTTAATGAAAAATGATAATTGTTTTATGTAGACAGCTAATATAAACTAGGGCAGTACACAGCGCATAGTGATCACTCCATGGATCGAACCACGGACGCAGATAACAAATGGACTTGTTTCAGAACCACCTTAGTATCGAAAGCTAAAAGCCATGCTAACAGTAATTTGTAGATTTATAATTCATTATACACATTTTTTAAAAGGTATGCTGCCTGTCAGAATTGGGTTTTTTTAACTCAGAAATCTCCCCCCGGGTTTCTTTACTTCCGGGGGTAAACTATCTCTAGCATTTCTTTCTTCTCTTCGGCACACGATCTACCCTTCTCCAAACCGTCCCTGATACCTGTTCTCTATCTTCCTCTCCCCGCCTCCCCAAAATCCTTCTCTCCATCTCTGTCTTCGAGCAACCCATCGTCCTTCATTATTTCCTCCAGCCACCTACCCTGCCTATCTCGGATATCACTCACTAGTTTCCTCGCCCACCATACTTAGAAATTTCTCTTCCATCTTCTTTTCCGTCCACCGCACCTTTATTACACCCTCATCTCGAATGCCTGAAGCATATTCTCATTACGTTGAATCGTTAGCTTGTTTCATATGTTTGTTGAAATACCTGAAGCGAAGTGACAGTAATTATATTAGAGTCAAGGTGTTTTCTATCACCAGAATTCACCGAAACAATTAGGAGAGAAATTCAACTGAAAGGGAGCTGGACTCCATCTGAAGAGGGTTCAGTTTCCAACTGAAAGTTACTAAATTCGTCCGTAAGTCATTGTATAGCTACCAACGTTGGTTTTCTATTCAAAAGGACTCAAAGGTTTCCAATAACGAGTCGAGTAAAACTAAATACTATTATAATATAATAATGTGTATTAAATTCAATAGGTAAAATAAAAGTTTGCGTATAATTTACTGATTGTTTAAATGAAAATGTATTCGTAATAGTAATATTCAAATCATAATAGGTATTCACTATTTGATGATACATTTGTGTCACTTAAGCTAAGACAAAACACATCGTTAGAACAAAAAATAACAATTGCTTCCTTATAACAATGATGGACATTTAAATATTAATATTCAATGATTTTTATTAAAAATATTCTACTTAACAGATTAAGCCATCCAATATACCATTTAAATGAAGTACCTTCTTCTTCTCAGAAATGATTTGACCCATTTAAAAGAAACTTGTTAGTACATATAGTTAGTTATATTGGAGTAATCTCTAGTATTCTTAGATGAAAACACATAAAAATGTATAGATTTCAATGAAATAGCATTAAATATTTAACAATAGAAATCTTTCAGGGTAAAAACAAACCAAGCAAAATTTATCTTTTCTTTAGTAAAGCACTTTAGAATAAAACTTGAAATATACAAAGACAAGCGATTACCAAACACAGAGTCAACTGTTTACCAATGTATCATGGCAACAGCAAAACAATTGATACTCGCTTAAAAGCACACAACAGCCATGGTAAATCCACCTCTGTAAATTAATGCTAAATCATCGGGTACCATTAGCGCCTCCAAGTGGCCAAAGCCATAAGACAAAGCCAAAGCCATATGCCAAAGCTATACGCCAAAGTTCTTCTTCCCCTAAGGTGGTGCCACCTGAGAAATTCTCCCCAAAGCTCTAAAACGTTAATCTCAAGTTTTTAGCATTGCTTTGCCACTCTATATATACTTATTCGATGATTTTACTCAATTTTACATTAGTTTTCGCCGGGAATGCGGTTTATTATCGATGTAAGTATATATAAAACATGTGTGTAGAGAATGCACGTTAGACAAGTAAATGCATGCTGATTTCTAATATGTTATCATTGGAATACACCGTAAAATTGAAAAATTAGTGCGTCAGCTCGTGAGCCCTTAAGGGAAATCGGGGTTAACAAAGATGGCGGATAGACCACGCCCACCTACGTATTGGCCACTTTTGCAAGCGCCCTCTCACTTCACCTCTTTGATTTTCAAGTGTCTTCTCATTGTCCACTAACACAATTAAATATATATGTGATGATTATATAATTGAGGGTGGGACTCGTGATGGGAGGAATACTAATTGGAGAATGTGCGCTAGTTTGCGTCAGTCTTATGATTGCGGGTAGCAATATGTAACATCCATCATAGACACACACACATGCATCACCAAATTCGACATTTGACTGCGGGATTCATGGGACTCCCCGAGGGACAGTTGAATGCTCTGGCGAACTCTTCTGAATTCGAAACTGCTCCCCACACGCGGGCTCTCATCAGGCTGTGCCTCTCTGTTTCAATGGTCTCCTTGACTCTGGCATCAGTGCTGTGCTCGCACCACAGCTGTGAATACAATTATGAATGAATGGATAATTTATTTATGCTCTGGGAAAACTCAGTAGAGCGAACAACTGGGTTATAATGTCACATTCTGCTCAAATAATAATCAAAAGAGTTTAAAAAAACATTGTTTAACAACTTTACAAAAAAATTTAAACCACTTCTTATTAGTCAACTCAACAAGATTCAGTCTTAAGGTTTGAAGTATAAGTAAAGTTTATTTTCAAATGGTTCCAGTGAAGAGGAAGCTTTTTTAAATGAGAAGGTAATGCATTCCAAAACTTAGAAGCGGCGATAAGGAAGGAGTTTAGGCAAAGGTTGGTATGGGCTTGGGGGATGCGAGCAAGGCTAGGAACAGATCGTTTTAATCCAGGAGAAACACTTTTCCAGATCGGATCCAGAACAGATCGGGTTAATCTATGGGAAACAATTGCACAGCAGAAAAATTAATTTTATAGGTAATCAGACGTTTGGTTATGGATGAGGGAAAAAATGGAAAATACTTATGAATAGATAATCATATCAGATACCATCTATGATTAGTATTTTAAGCATTTCAATGACAGACATTATTCGCGCAAATAATGAAAGTCATGAGAAGTATCTTCACTGCCTTCAGCAGCAAAAACTTCTACTCAAAGCGTATCATTCACATACAGGAATGAGGGCTGAAGGACATATCCATCCTAAGGTCAACTTAAAACTCTTTTACTTAAAAATATATGATAAAGGAATGTTTATGATGTAAATGCGAAATGAGAAAAAGTTAAGACCAAAAGTAGTGGAAAAGACTACCTTGAGCATTCCAGTGATTCATCTACATCGACATATATCGCATGAACATACAGGGATCATGCGAAACGTTACCTAAGTATTACGTGAGATATTAAAAAAAAACGAATATAAAGTAGCATATCAACTAATCAGCTAGATTACTAGTCAACTAATCTACTTAGCTAGTTAGGCTACTAGATATAAGTCTCATATGCAGCTATCATGGTCTCCTATCGATTGCTGTAAAAACGATATTTTAACTTCTGTTCTGCCGTAAGTTAAGGTTAGTTCTGTCGGGTGATTTTGGTATTTGGAAATATGTTTGTTGACCACAACTTAAGAACCCGGCTGTTAAGTTCAACAATCAATTCTTTCTCAACCAATATAGAATATATGGGATTCTTAAGTATTTGGTCATTCATGTATTTAATTCACAGACAACGTTTCGTCAAATATATTGGCATCCCAACTTTCAGACTGCCAGGGATTTGCTACAAGAAACATAATCAACCGCAGCTTTTTTTATGAATTTTAGAGAATGAATTCTGTTTAATGAATTTTAATTCAAAGCATTCTTCTACGATTTCCATTCATTTTCCTATCATTTAAAAATGGGTATTTACGAAAGTCGGATATTTCTATTAAAAACACCTGAGGAAGGCTTAAGTCCGGAAATGTCGTAAATGTTCGTGAAAAATGTCCATCGATTTTCCTTAATTATTCGCTTCTTAGACAGTCTACAGATGCCATTAATGAATCGTTTTAAACCTTAAGCAATGCAAATTATTGACATTCCTCATTATTTTCTGTACTTCTAAAATTATAGCGTTCCAGTCCGTTTAGAAATCGCTTTTTATCACAAATTTCAACTGCGCAACTCTTTCTCATCAGCCATGCTATTATATCTGCCTTTTTCCAAGCCATCGATGGATTTCTGGTTTCAGGGTCAATCATAGTATGGTAAGGTGATTGGTCAATAACAACCGCGGACTTCGGCGGCAGGAGTAACAAAATTTTACGAAACCATTCTTCGCAATGTTGGCATTCATTTTCGAGTGGTAATTTTCCTTGCCCTTGCGGCCAACAAAACACAGTTCCCCACCCTCTAAGAAACCGTCCTCCTTGCCAATGTGCAAAATTATCACTCTTTTCCCAGCTCCGGATGGAGTCTTAAATCCCCCGCGCCAGCCATTCACCTTCTGAATTTGTCCGCGGTACACGTCTTTTTACGATTTACACAGTTCTAATGGGATTGATCGACAGCATTTTCCACCCAGCAATAATTCACTGAATGATGCTGAGAACAGCATGTCACGTCCGTATAAACAATTTTGGGTTGCTGCAATGGTCACGGATTCCATCATTTCTGGCATCTTGCTCAACTTTTTATATTAAAAGCCAATGCCCAAAAGAATTGACCTTAACTTTGGGGGAGAGAAACGCGGGCAATCAGGAACATTTTCGAACAAGTCATCCGTCAACTTGCGTAGTGTTGGGAACATGTTCTTCAAGTATAAACTATACACTGTTCTCCGTACTACGCCTGTTGTGAAGTTGTCAATGAAGATCTTTGGCCTTCACAGCACGCGAAGCCTCTTCTTTGTGGTAGATTTGTCATCACTCGAGTTCTCCTTGTCACAATCCTTTTGCTTGGCGGCGATTATTTTTACAGATATCAAGCTGATTCCAAGGCAGTCAGACACAGTTTGGTATACGGGATAACGCTCATTTGAACTTTTTTCTGCTTCACATTGGGAGAAACAAATGGCACTCACAATCATTTGCACTTCCGTCTCTGAGAAACCCGTTCGTGGACGCATGATGCGCCGATGGAGTGTACAGTGTTAATAGCAAGAAAAAAGTGTTAATAGCAGTGTTAGTAAGCAGAAGCATGAATCATAAGCTGCTAGGGTACTGTGAGTCACAAGGTACAATGTGTGGCAACTACGCTTGACTCAGAGGAACTTTCTCTTTTCAGATCCTATGTTACGGTCTCCTTCGCTAGGCAGAGAGCCAGCAATATCCAGCGCTCAGAATTAAAATGAATAGCAGACGAGATTAGCAATAATAATCATATAAACTCTACATGATCTAAGTATCCGTATTACTCACATTATACAGCACACAACGGTCTCAATCAATTGTCAATTGAGCCATTAGTTTCGAAGTTAGCAGAAGTTTGCGTTGTCTCAAATAACTTAGTCAATTGTAGAGATATAAAAAATTTGTTTTCTGCAAACAGTTAGGAATAGATATGGCTTTGTTATATCTGAATTGTAAGTTATTGGCATGAAAATTATGGGTATGCTAAGCGCTCAAAAGTGGGTAACTGGATTTTACGCGCAAAATACGGGTACTTTTTTGAGAAAAAATTAAGTACAGGATATACTAACGGGCAAAGGATTTTTTAAAGTACAAAACCAAACGTAGAAATAAATAAGCTCCCTTATAACTTTTATTGTATTGAAATCGGTTTCCTCGTTCGGGCTATAGAGCATCTCAAACTCAGGTATCTTGCGTTTTTTTACAGACAGTAGGTATGTACCTAAGTCTACTATCCAATGCTTTAAAGTATTACTTGCAGTATAAATAATCGTACTGGTGGAGAAAAAGGAAACGCAAAAACACGTATAGATAGCCTAGAGAAGTCTGCCGTAAGGCTTGATAACTTAAACAGCGCAGCCTGTGGCCAAAAGTGGAACTTCAATTCTTCCGCTTCAATTGGCAACAGAGTCGAGATGGGAGTTTTCCGCAGTGTATACGCAGTGATCTTTCATGTGAGATTCATACGATTACTGCGCCATCTGGTGTCCGTTTCTATAAACTATCCAAATATTCAAGATGGTTTCCTACGAAAACCACGTTTCCGCAATGGAACATCGTCTTATATCCCTCATTTTTAAGGTGGCTTCTAATTTTGTTTACCAAAAGAAGTTGCATTATGTGCGCATTACGTATGGTAACAGCTATTGAAAAACATCGATATTTATAGGTAGAAAAAATATATATTGATGGGCCTGTTTCACGAACATTTACCCGGCGATATCTCTGATGCGATGACTTATGGCGTAACTAATGTAAATAGGTTGAACCCTACTTCTGCATTAGCTTATAGCTACTAATTATTGGAAAACTGGACTCTGAATACATGAATAACCTTTTTCTTTGCAAACTCGTCCCAATGCTCTTTGAAATGGGGATATAAAACCATCAAAATGCTATTAAAAATAAGATTTGTTACTTACGTTTCCAAATGCTATGAATAGAAGTTGGTATTCAGAGAACTGCTCCAAGCCTGGTAAGCGTACGTCTGTTATTTCATTGATTCTCCTTTTATAAATTTCAAATGCAGCAACAACTTCATGTAAACCACCATTATCTGCTATGTTCTCTTGAAGGGTCTGCTCCCCATTGACCTGTAAAGAGGTCAACCCCGTTGAATATAAAGATGACGATAAAATCAGCTAATCACAGTCATGCAATTGTTAAAAAAACACCACACATATTCCGTTTATGTTTCTAGGTTTTATTGTTTAGTTTTTCATCATTTGGGTAAATAGAGAGGTCATTACGACATCAAACTGTATTCTGGAACTTTAAATAGCCACCATTTGGGTTATCTCGGTTTGGTCAACCAGTCCGAGATTTCAGATCGATCTCACATAGCGCGTCTGAGACGCTCCCCGTTATTCTTTTGGCGGTCGTCGAAAGACAAAACCGTTATTATACAAGACGTGAGTTTTAACCAGTTTTTAACAAGAGTGTAATCATTGCGAGTGAAGTGATGTTGATGATATCGTAGCACATTGCAATTCAACCTTCAATTGGACAATTTTGTTCACTCGGAATGCAAATGAAAATTTCTAACTCTGCACTTGTTTACACACTGAGCCAATCGCTTCAACTGATTGATTCGATTGTTCGCTATCGATATTCTCAGTCCGTGATGGGTAACCTGGCGATCTGGGTCAGCTTGCTTGGGATATTCAGATCGGTCTGAGTTCAGATCGATCTGAGATCGATTGGTAAACGTAGTGCATATGTTTGAAATTTAAGGCATGTGACTCTTGACACGTATATTGGATCTTTATTGTAATGAATTCTACTCGAGATTGCAGAGACTTCTACTAGAGAGAACTATAGTTTTCACCGAGAAACCAGATTTGTATTAATTTAAATAAATAAAAAATATATGTGAGGAGAACGAAGATTGAAGAAGTATATGAACACTTTTTTCTAATACGTTATCGATGGAAATCATCATTTAATTACATAATAAGCACGTCAGCCCGTAAGCGCTACACAAAAATCGGAGTTAACAAAGATGGAAAATATGCCAAGCCCACGTTACAGCTTCTAATATTGGCTACAGTAGCCAGCATCGTCTTTATCAACCTCAACGCTTCTATTCCTCGCTGGGAATCCCTTAACCCAAGTCACTGATGATTCAGGAGATGTTTTCGACTTGTACCTGAGAAATAAAGTTTTTTTAATCAAATCTTACCGTCATATTGACTTCTGGGATCAAATAGGAGGAATACTGATTGACAAAACAAGAAGTGCGATTAATGTACTCTGCGATGGTGTTGTTGGTCCACCACTGTCTCAAGTTCCCATTCTCATCAAAAAGCCTTCCAATATTATCAAAGACATGAGTAAGCTCGTGGCCCAGGATTGATCCAATCGCACCATAGTTCAGAACTCTGGAAAAGAGGAAATTTTGAATGTTCAAAGAAATAAGGTATTCAAAGGAATATACTCGACAAAGCTATGAAAATCATATTATATTAAATACAATTTCCGAGATTAATTCCAATGACGATAATGTGATATGTATCTGACTTACTCAAGACCAAGTCCAAAAAATGGAAACTGCAAAATGCCAGCGGGGATAACTAGAATATAATACCATATTTTAATGTTAGAACAATGTCAGAGAATTTAAATTCACATATGATTAGCGTTAAAAACTGCAGCTAAATTTAATCAGAGGAAGTAGCCGTACCCCACAAGCGTTAGAAGCAGGGTTTGGCTGGCTAAATAAATTTGTAATTGACTACTTTTTAGATCTTTCCTAAAAAAAATGTAGCAGCGACTCCATTGTTGGCATAGTTGTTAAAAACCACCTGAGTCATCCCTGCTGTTTTCTTACTGTCCTTTGGATACCATGATGGAATGAATGAATTAGCAGATGCATGGCTAGATTATCCACCGTCTCTTTGTAATTCAAGACAAGTAATTCTTGAAATATATGTTTAGTTTACTTAGTACTATACAGCATACTCGATTTAATCATAGTTATCACCGGGAACGCAGGTTATTATTATAGGTCATTGGGTGCATGATTTTCTAATTATTTTGACTTATGGCCAGCCACAAGAACGTTTAGGTGTGGAATCAATACATAAGTTATGAGTTCCACAAAGTTATGGAACTCATAAAAATATTCAGGTTGCAGGAACACATATACCAGTTACAGCATGGTGCTGCAATTATTGATTGTAAATAAGGCAAATAGCACTACCATGAAAGCTATTGATTTTTCTACAGCTGTTTTATACTCTACAGCTGTAGCTAAAAGTGTCGAATTTCCCATTACTGAAAAAAAGTAGCTGCTACAACAGCAAACTGCTACACATTCTTGTTTTGAAGATATTTTAAATACACATTTAAGAGCTTATACAACTCATATCAGCAGAAACGAAAGAAAATACAATTTACTCACCCACTGTATTTTCTTGGGGAGAGGAATAAGCATTAACATCTGTCAGAGCTATTTCCAACCTGAAAAATAAACCAGAAATCTTGAATTATGGTGAATGGGCTACTTCATAATATTAAAATATTCTAAATATGACCAGCACTTACTGATGAACAACCGACTGGAAAGAAGCCATTGACACAATTGAATAACTAATGGAATATATTGATATTTTCAGTCCCAAACCAAATTAAATTGTGGACCACAATATTTCCGTAAATTTGCCAAGCGTGAGGAAATCTGGGGTTTACATGAAATGCTTCAAAATAGAATCATAACAGAGGATTTGGCCTCTTATTACAACTCGCATCACTTTTTTTTTTAATTTTGAATAAAATACTATAATTACACATATTTCTGAGCAAAGAGGGTGTGAAACAATCGGTTGTAGTTTTGACTATACCTACGATAAACTCTTTCCTTAAAATTGTTTAGCATTCATTCATTCATTAAATAATATGATGAATCCTATTAAATGCCCTAAAAAAATAATATGCTTATGTACCCAAAATGCATTTTAACAATTTCTCAGTTTTTTTACATTGTAAACATATTCCACCTGTATGTATTGGTACCAAATTGATAAATGGACCACTTAAAATGGAAAATTAAAAATAAAAATTCAAATAAAAAGCCATTTAAAAATGAATACTACTGTCAGTGCAAAAATTTATTAGACTCGAGTTTGGACACTGATTAAAAATGAACTGTGGTATTAATATGACTGCAAGTTACACCAAACTTTAGCTTGTTTTATTTTGCGTTTAACTATGGTTTTTTATTATTATTACGATTCACTCTCAATTTTGTATTGCGAGATTGTAAATTAAATTGCGAAATTAAAAATCGATAGTGTGCCAAAAAAAGTTGTTTCATAAAATTGATAATAACTTTTTTATGGCATATTAGAAAAAAATGAACGTTTAAAGATACATTTAAATATATTTTTCCTACACAATACTACAGGCTCATCAAGATTTAACTGCAAGTTTCGTCACTTAAAAATGTCAAAGAAAGCATTCAGTTCGAAAACGCCAAAAAACCAGAACTTTTTTCGTTCTCAGCGAAATTAAAAATCGATAGTGTACTGTAAAAATAATCACCAACCATAGTTAAACGTAAAATAAAACAAGCTAAAGTTTGGTGTAACTTGCATTCATATAAGTACCACAGTTCATTTTTGATTAGTGTCCGAACTCGACACTAATTCATTTGTGCACCAACAGTAGACACTTTCATGAGACTAAAAGGCATAAATGAATTGATATTTTCAGCAGTATTTAAAAAAATGGGAGACAGTTAAGAAAAACACAGATCTTAGCTAAACCATTTTTCTTTCATAGATCTTAGCTAGGTACCCATTTTTTCACTGAATAATGGGGATAACAAATTACTGTGCTTCGCATTGCTACTGATCAGTAAGCGAGGAATATCATTTAATGACAATATGAGTTCTGTTGATTTAGTAAGGTGCATGACTTACTTTTCAGTATTATTATATGTTCTAAGGGATCTCAAGGACCGTAGCTCCTCCATTTGAACCGTTGCCAATAAATTTTGAAGGTAATCAGTGATACTGACGGTGAGCTGTGAAGAAGAAAAATTATTATTCTTAACGCATGATCATGAATGGAACATATCCCTCATAATTCATGAAGATAATAGACTTATCTCCAATATTAGCCGCAAAATTTACTAAGTGAGGATAAGCAAAAATGAATTAAAACTAAAATAGGCTTATTCAGTCAGAAAGATTTGGTCAAGGAAGAACAGAAATTTAAAAAATCTTACTGTATACAAAAAGTTTTACTCCAGAGCTTTGCTGGTCATTGTTTTTGCCAGTTAACTCATTAATATTTGCACCAGAAGGACCTAGACCACCAATTAAGAATAAGAAAGACGTGTAGTAAGAGTGATATGTATTGTTGGGAAAAATGTTATCCTGAAATGATTGGAAATTCTCAAAGTGTTATTATTGTTAATTCCTTGAGAAAAATAGTGAATGTGGGCATTTACGGCAACAGAACCAATTAATATTATTGTGGAATTGCAGTAAAAACGTAGGATTGCTTTAATTAGGAGCTTACCTAAAGAAACAGCTTATACTTGTTTATTTTGGCAACCACCAACCATCATTTGTGATGACTGTGGCAGGGCGCGACTATATACGGAATGGCGCCGGGGTGGTGTGAAGTGGCGGCGCGCGGGTGGAGGCGACACGGCGTCGCATGAGCCTAGGAGCAGTCAGTGCGGACGGTGCTCACGGGCTGTGTGGCGGTCTCGTGGAGACTTTTCGCGCGACTATCGCAGTTACGGGCTAATTCGGCCTTCCGACTGTGCGTTGTGCATTCTGGCGTTGTGGAACCATGGCGGTGGTGAAGATAGGGGGTTTAGTGCGTACCTTCAACGGTGAGAGAGATGTCGTAGAGTGGTTGGAGAAGTTAGAGTTGATGACAAAGTTGAAGGACATGGCGGACCTGGCGACGGTTATACCGCTGGTCTTGGAGGAGCCAGCGTTCGTCGTGTACAGCGAACTCGGGGACAAAGAAAAGAAAAATTAAGGGGGGATCAAGGAGGCTCTGCCCGTGTCGTTCGCCGTTAACGCCTTCCAAGAGTATGAGCAGTTCGCGCGGCGTAGATGGACAGATGAGCCGGTCGATGTTTATTTGACCGATTTAAGAGGCTTGACAAGGCTGGCGGGTGTAACGGCGGACAAGCTGCTCAAGCGGGCGTTCTTCCTGGGACAGCTGACAACGATATTATGGGAGCTGAGGGCGCTGCCGGCCGTTGCAACTATTGCATTGTCATCTTCACTGGAGCGGGCTCGCGCGTTGATAGCTGAGTTGCAGGATCCTCGAGGCGTTGCAGCAACAGCCATTAAGCCGAGTGAGACGGTAATGAGGAAACGATGTTATAAATGTGGCAGGCCACATCTGGTAAAGTTTGTGCCGCGGATACTAAAACGTTATCGTGTTGGTCATGCGGTGAGGCAGTGCATTTGTCTAGGGAATGCCCCACGAAGGTGGGAAACGAGAAGGTAGGAGCTGGTGCACCGGAAGCTCTTCCCGGTCAAAACTGTCGGCGTTGCCCATGGTCAATGTTTATGTGGACGGAGTAAGGGTGCGTGCTCTCGTGAACACGGGGTGCTCTCGTGAACACAGTGACACCAAAAGACTATGTTTTCCTTATGCGGGCTGAGAGTGGCGTGCAGCTTTCTGAAACGGTCCCGTGTTAGCGAGATATGGGACTCCTACGTGGGTGACAAGGTTAAGAAGATGATGAGCGAGATGCTGCAGAAGGTGAACTTTAGTGATCCTGTCAGAGGGGTGTGGCATGTCCCTGCAAGTCTCGAAGAGGGTAAGGTGTGGTATGACGCGAGTTCACTGGCTGTAGGAGTAGCAGTAAAGATTTGGAGGGGAAGTGGCGGAGGATATGTCATCGTTACGGAAGAGCGCGGACGTTGGTAACATAATTGTGGCAGAACTTTACTTGATCGTTAAGGGACTGACACTGGCTTAAAGGTGGCAATTGAAAAAGATTGTGTTGATGTCAGACTCTGCCACTGTGGCGGGATGGGTGACGTCTGACTTGACTAAACGCCATCTCGTCAAGGTGTCGGGAGGGTCAGAATTTTAAGTCAAAAGGCGATTAGATAAGACAGCTGCGGGATGAGTACAATGTGGAGCTCCTTATCACGTACGTGAGGTCTGGGAAAACAAGGTGGACGATTTAACTAGGGTCGACCGTGGGTGGCTCCGGGAGAGCGTAGTGTCTGTGAAAGTCGTTGGGGAACAGAGCGTTGAGTAGCTTCATGGTCGGAATCATTTCGGAATTGATCGCACTCTTCACTAGGCCCGACTCGTGCGTCTTAAGGTCTTGAGGAGCAACGTGGAGGAAGGTGTGAAATCGTGCATTCAGTGGCAAACGATAGATCCGGCGGGTGGACGTATCACCTCTGGGGAGCTGGAAGTCGAATAAAAAAAATGGAGTCGGCTGGCCGTCGATTCGATGCACTTTGGACCGAAGTGCTACTTTACAGAAATTGACTGCATACCGAGTAGGTTCTCCATATGGAGAGAAGGTGAACCAGAAAACTGCCAGGATGTCGTTCGTAATTTGCAAGAAATGTTCCGAGTGATGGGGCCTCCGGATGAGGTTCTGCTCGATAACAGCAGAACGCTCCGATCTCAGCAGCCGAAGGACATGTGTTGGGAGTGGGGGGTCCGACAGCAATTTAGGGCAGCGTATCGACCGTCGGAAAATGGCACAGTGGAGAGAAACCACGGATTATAAAGAGGATGGGGGCCGCAGCGAAGTGATCCATTGTGGGCCGCATTTTGGTACAACTTGGCTTCTCGTCAATCTAGAGAAGAGAAGCTGGCGCCGGCCATTTCGGTGCACAACCGCTTATGGCGTCACCCGTCGGTGCCCCCTGCAGCGATGGATGGAGTTGGAGAGCATCCGACGCTTAGAAGTGGAAATCGTTTGGTGGTAAAGCCGCCTGGAGCAAGATGCACGACGAGGTGGCAGCCTGGAACAGTGTCACGAGTGGTCAGCGATAGCACTTTGGAGGTGAACGGTGTGCCAAGACATGTGTTGGGCATTAGAAAACTGCCAGATGTCGGCAGCGAAGACACCGAAGGTGAGCCAAGGTCAGTGGGGGCACGTCCCTTGGCGAGACTGGCACAAACTTGCAACGACTGTTCGACAACAGCGAAGATGGTGAGCATGAGCGAGTTGACGATGATGAAAGCACAAATGGTGATGGCAGCGGGGTTGCGCAGCCAGAAGCGCGGGGTCGTGGGGGTTAGGGCTTGCTTATCCCCGAGGGTTTTGTGCCGGGGCTCCAGGGTGGAGGACCAGGCGACCACCGCGGTCCGCTTGATGATTACAGCTGGAGATGAGGACATGAGGGGCGTGTGGCGGGGAGGGACAATGTACAGCATGGTGCCGGGGCGGCGACTAGTGGCGGCATGCGGGTGGAGGCAACACGGCGTCGCATGAGCCGAGGGGCAGTTAGTGCGTTCGGGGCCCACGGGATGTGTGGCGGAGACTTTTCTTGTGACCGTCGCCGTTACAATTAATGTCAATAAAATAAAAACATTTTTCTCAAACTACAATCGTAATTAAAATATGTTAAAACCTTGAAAAATTAGAATAGTCAATCACAAACCCCTTCATAGTAGAGTTCCAGTTCATTGGGGTCCATCAGCAGAGAGTCATACCCAATGTAATTGCGTATTGCATCCACCTTTTTTAGTGTTGCCTCCTTTGTTTCTTCGTCCATCCAATCCAAATTCAACACCAAATTAGAAAAAGCAGTCCTGATGTCTTGCCACATACTTACAACTCTATCTCTCTTATCTTCAAGAACATTAGAAAAACCTTCATTATCAAACTCGGAGGAGATGTTCATGGCTAATTCTTCGGAAGCAAAAAGCCATGACACTGCCATTCCCATCATGTCATTGGTCACCTTGACACAGTACATGACCCTGTATGAGTGTAATGATGAACACATGGTAATTAGTAAAACTCTGCAATGGAGAACCCTTCATATTTTAGTCCTTTTTCAAGAATGGACAATATGAATGATGCTGAAATTCATTCATCCAGAGAAAGAAAGAGTGTCAACTCTTTAGGAGCAGGTTAATATAAAATAGAATTAGTGTATATTTAGAGACACCAGAAGTCGTATATTCATTGTTTAACAGTATTTACTCCTATATTTATACATTAAAAAGCCAAATAGCTCAAAGACGACGTCAGCTACGTCAATGAATGCAAAATTTCCTAGAGGAAGGAATAAAGGCCTTGACTATGACCCTGATTCCATGATTTCCAGCCTAATACTTTAGTCAATGAAGTATCCAAGGCAGTCTCCTCCCCAAGGGATTTTCTTTAAAGTTAAGTTAGTTCAATTAAGTTATAATCACACGCACCATTGAACTGAAACAATAAGTTTATATGTATTTAAAATGGATGCATTGTAAACTGAAGAAGATATAATCAGTAGTCTTGAGGAGACTTTAGCAGACTTTATCAAAATCAAACTTTTTGAATGCTTAACTAACCAAGTAATCTGCCTACTCTGAAATGCAATGTCGTCAACTTTTGATGAAGAGGCAGTTTACTTCTAATATCTGTTATTTTTTTACACTGGAGCCTGGAGTATTGTTGTGTTGTGCTTTGGAGGGAAAAAATGACCAGTCCACATTGAAGCCTGCTCAGTAAATTTTCATGTTCCTTGTTTATTTTTCCATGATTGCATTAAATTTTCGTAAATTGAAAAGTGCTGATTTTGTTTGCATCCAACAAATGTACTTTGCTTGGGAATATAAACATTTGAGCAGTGATGCAGAGTTTTTGCAGTTATTCTTAGCTTTGATTTTTCCCCGTTTTGAAAATCTATTGAGTTGCTGCTCAGTTTTCAATTATACTAAATACACACTCTTAATTTCAGATGATATACACTTGTCAAATTAATTCAAAGATTTCTATGAACATACGCAGTAGCTAAAGAGAAAAAGTTTTTTTCAGCTATCGTTAGTATGTTTTTTCATAGACATCAAAATTATGTAAGTTAAAAAACAACACATTTTAAAGCCAACGAAATGTTTTTTATGACTAAAGGTTATTAGCATATTTTTAACTTCCAAAATACCCACCATTAAGGGTTGAAGTCAAAGGGATAGTTATAAGTTCTCAGAAGGGACCAAATCAAATACAAGGCAGAGATTTAGATGAAAAATTGTAATCTGATATGGTTCCATCATAATTTACACACATTCATTGGTATTTTATATCTACACATGAATGAGGAGTATAAAGAATGGAGAAAAAGAATGAGAGTAAATAAAATTTGTTCATACCTTGAGCGGGGGATTACACCACTTGTAGTTGTTTCCAATTGTGAATTGTACAAATGCCTCATTAAGCTGTTCCCATGTGGAGCTACTTCATCCATAACTTCCCACCAAAGAAGGCCCTCTGTAAAAATTATATTACATTTTTTAGTTTATTTAGAAAATTGTTAGAGTTATTCAAGGAGTCAGGGAAGCTACATAAATAATATAGGTCTATGAAATTTTTTTTCATAAACCTATATTATTTGAAACCTATATTATTTTGAAAATTTGATTGGGAAAAGTCACTAGCATACACAAAACATGGGATGGACTTGATTAGGTCGAGTGTTTGGCCACTGGTTTCAGGAGAATTCTCTAGGACTGCCAATTCTCCAGTGCTTTCCTTACTTTCAACTCTCCAGTGCTTTAAGTGATCCATTCTTTTGTTTCATATCAAATTGAGTGCTTTCAATAGTTCTGCTGGAATTTCGTCAACTTAAATTACATGCCCGTTTCTCATCTATTTTACAGACTGTTCTGCTTCGCTCTCATGTATGCTATACCTCTTCTCATCGTCTACCGCCTTGTCTTCTTCCTCTAGTTCCCGTTCACTTTCCATGCGTCTTTTCACCCATTCAAACAACCATTCAGTATCACAGAGGACAGAAGAAGAGTGCCATTCCCTAGGACTGCCATTCTCTAGGACTGCCAGTTCTCTAGGACCAGAATGCAAGATTACGATAGTCAGTGAAAAAAATTCATACACAAATAAAACTGCTGTAAAAATTTTTTTTCTTAGAAATTGTTATCATAAGAGATTTTATACCGGCTAATCAAGCTTGAAATGTTTTATTCAATATAATTAATCTAAATATTACACCTATCACTCCTTATGCTACAAATTCCACTGACTAATCATAAGAGCGCGGAAAAAAGTCTTTAGGCATTTTGTAAAAGTTGGACTTTTGTGGTTTTCAATACAATTCTCCACCAATTTCATTAAATAAAACATTTATAATGATTTGTTTAAACACTTTTTGGGAATTTTTTGGCGTGGTGGGACTTTTTCTGATAAAACAGACTTTTCCGGGCTTTTTTATTGAAACCACATGCCAATGTTTGGCTGTTGTGATTACATTTGTTCAACTGGGTATTGGATGCATATGGTTTTCTCATGCGGTATTCCACGAAGCAGAGATGTACTGCCAAAATGTAATCTCCTGACATCTGTTAATGCGAAATTTAACTAATAGTTCCGGAAATTGCAATGATTTCTTTCTACTGCTCCACCGTTCATGTAAGAATCACTCTCAATCAGTACTTGGACCCGAAGGTTGGTTTGGATAGGTGAGGGTAGAGTTCACCCCCGACGAAGCCATACGCATGTGAAATTCACACATTCAGGGTAGGGGGGGCCAGTTGCTTTCCCTGGGCCACCTCGTACTTTGAGCTTTTCTCCTGGGGGTGTCCAAAGACTTCACCCGGAATACATTGATCTTATTATGAATCAGCTTATTTGCACGCAAAACTAATGCACAAGTAAACTACAGTTACTGACGAACAATTCAGTTGCTTCTATCTTGATTTTTGATTACTTTATTTTTATTTAATTTATTTACTGACATCTGCGTATTCAAATGTGCATTTTAGGTGATATTCTGTGTTGTATTCCACATATATGGAATGGCCGTCTTGTCGTTTCTTTCCTTCCAAGGCGCACCCTGCCAGTGCATTTCCAGGAATTACCGAGGGCAATTAACCGCACGTGTGCCCTATTTACCACGCCAACGCGGTCCCTCGCCGGTCGGTCGCTGGGGCACGCCGTGGGGATAGCGGTAGCTCACTGCGAGGAAGGCTTATGGCCATTGGGGGTGAGAGTCCCGTTCGTTAGCTCTGCGACTGGCTCATCGTATATACATCTCGGAGAAATCGCCAAAAATGTAATCTTTGAACATCGCGTCTGCCTATGGTGATTACTGTTCTCAGTAAGTGAAAAGGCTACGCTAAGGTATTCTGCTATGACAACTTGTAAAGTTAAGGGATCATTTCCCATGTAAAAACCTATTTTGAGCGATCGTTGCACAACGTTTACTATGGAAAACATGGACAAATATCTTGCTTGCTACTACTTTATGACGCGTCTTCGAGGCAATGAAGTTGAAACAGAATGAAAGTAGGTAAATATTTTTCCTATATTTTCAATGACGCATTAAAAAAATAAAGTTTGTTATCTAAAAAATATATTTAAGCTTTAATTTTCCCTTCCCAAAATAAAGATAGATATTTATCAGCTATAAACATAATAGGGATTAACATTTTTCTTCCACAATCGCTGATCATCAAACGAAGTGTTATTCAGAATTTTAAAACATATTTTGTAAATTGTGGTTTTTCCTTGCTTAAAGAATATAATGAAGAAAATAATGAAATTACATCTCTCGGCTCTTTTTTTAAATAATTAAGTTAAATTTAACAACTTTTTCTCGAAAATATCCCAGACTTTTGTGAGGTTTTTTAAAAAAAAAATTGTGACCGTTATTTGAACAACTGAGCACTTATTTCCGCGCTCTACTCATTACATTTTGTATTCCATGCAAATACTCTGTAGAAATAGCATAATTTACCATGTATGAGAAGGAACACCACCTTAGCCCATAACCTGCAGGAGCCAGAGAATTTTGCTGCCGCCTCGTGCTGGAGAAAAGCAAGGAAAGTGTTTCCTTCTCTAGCCTGGGCAAGTGCTTGGTTGGTTATGGTCCCTATTAATCCTTCTTTCCCTCTCATTTACTGAAGCACCTCCTCAATAACGATGATGATCACAGCTTTTTGATCAATTTGATATCAAACAGTAAATAGATAAAGGAAGTATTCAAACCATAGGAAGTGAAATATATTGACATTTCCACGAGAAAAATTTGGCCTGAAACGGGAATCGAACCACAAATCATAAGATTGCCAGAAAACTGCAAAGCTCACTATGATATCAAGGCTTCCTTATTCCAGTTGCAATCTTGGCGGATACATGGGAACTAGATCTTAGGCCGTTACTGTCCATCCGAGATGTCAATGAAAGGAGAAAGAGGGTAATGCAAGAAACAAGCACTCTTCCTCCTTGTATTGCCATCTTACCATCTTGAACAAGCAAATAGCAAATATGTAACAATACGACGAGATATTTGGAACCAAATTTTCCTCTTTGAGTACGATGGGGAATGGGACGCATAAATAAATCATGTCACCTGTAAATGAATGTTGTTGACTTCAAAAACATTTTTAGAAAAAAACCACTATGCGTCCAATTAGTAACATAGCATTGTACCACAAGTCCCAGGGAATGAATTATGTGGGGGTGAATGGCAATCTTTGCACCACCTCACATCATAAATAATGAAAGTGCAATGCCTAACCGCAGTTATCAGCTACATGGCTTCCGCACTCACTAACATTAAAATATATGAATATCGTTAGTGACAATGTGAACACCACAAATCAGATAGTGCACTTTCTTTTATAAAGTTTAACAACTCCTCCAAATATAATTGATTCCAAATTGATTTCCTTTCCTTTCAAAGATTTCTAAAAGTGATTCCAAACATCCCCATTTTATGGCACTCACTCATTTTCTGAATTCAAAGTGACATTTTTATATAATTATTCAAATTTAATCTCATTATTTTCTCAAGTCTGCTCAATTCAATATTTTTATGCATCATAACTCACAACACATACGAATAAAACTGGTACCTACACTTTCCTTGGCCCACAAGAAAAAAGTAGATCAACCAAAATGTGTACATTGTGTGTGCTCAAGGATATAGTCAGCATTCTGAAAGCAGAACCACAGTACATTCTCCTCCCCAGTACAAAACCTCAGGACTACTCACCTAATACCAATGAAGAGGTGTTTGCCAACAGCTTGGCGATGTTCTTCAGATAATTCATATCCTCCACCACTATCAGATCTTTTTCAAAGTCCAAAGAGACATTACTGCTTTCAAACGTCAAGTTAAGGAGTATCTTCCAATCTATCTGAAAATATAGTAACAACAAGAAATTTGAATGACGCACTGACTTTATTCATCTTTGACATTCATAGAGTATGGATAGAGTCATTTGAATCGAAGGCAAGTATTGTTAGTGCGTAATGAGGATGTTTGAGTGATTTACTGTACAACTCTTGACTGTATTTATGTCAACGTTCCAGGTGCAAGAAGTGAGAAATATGTATTTAATAAAATGTTGTCTCTAAGAAAATAGGTTTCATTCACCTGTGTTAGCATTGCTTGCTTTCTTTCACTAAGCGTGACGAGACGGAATTCATTGAGCGCATGCACCACGTATACCACCCCACGGTATTCATTCTTCCGGATCATTTCGGATCATAGGCGGATAAATGTCAATACTATCACGGCTACAAACGCATAACAGCGGATTTAACGTTAACATTAAGTTACTCATGGTTGGACTTTATTGACATAAATAGCTTCAGGTGGAAAAGGGTAATCACCAAGTGACACTAATTCTCTGCATTTCTCGGACAGGAAAATAATTCACAGCAGGTTTACTTAGCAAGCCGGCAACAGTGTAGAGGGCCTACAACAAAAGTTCACTGTATGCACTTGCCGCAAGTTTCTATTTCAACTCTGAAGCAAATTATTCACGCAAGCCTGTAATTAATTCAAGGGTTCAGTCGACCGTCGTTAACTCCTGCATTGACACCCTTACGGCTCAATGAACTTTCAATCCATCACTACGGGATATCAACTCAATAATTTTATTTGTCAAGATGTGTTTTTCATCATCTAAATATTTTAATCAGGTATCGTGATTTAATGGTAATTTTTTTTACGTGATCACGTTGATCATTACTTTACCCTTGATGATATTCTAGTGGCTCACTGTTCTCTTTTAAATTGATAGTATTTTTAAAGTGGAAATTGACTTCATTGGAAATAACTAGCCTCACCTTAAATGGCAAATAAAATCTTAAGCATTGAAACAGTCATGGAGTATAATCATTTATTTTTATACTTTTCATTTGCGAATTAACAAGACGAAGTTATATTGAAGGTTATTGTACTTACTCGTAGATTGGGCTTCTGCTTCTCAGAGTACGCAGCCTCATCAGTTAGCCTCTGTAAATCATCTACGTGCATTGACTTGAATGGCTCATCATCTTCCTCAGAGGAGAATTCAGACGTTGTATTTGACTCTTCGGATGTAGACTCTTCGAATGGTGCTAAGAAGGACTGAAATGTAAAAATGTAAAAAAGGGGCTTTGAATAATTTTGGTATTTATTTGACTGATTCTGTTGCAAAATGACAGAAATGAGATGAATCGTGAAACCTTCAGACTGCCCTACGGCAAAAAAACAAAAATGGGGTGAGCAAAGCCACTTGCAAGTAAATACCATACTCTTGCCAATAATTTAGTCAACAAGGAAAACGTTTTAGTGAAAATAATTCGTTTCAAATAATGCTTGCGCTTGGGGTTTCCTCGTGGTCGTCTTGGAACGGTATTGCTACCTGTAATCCAACTCGTTTCCGAATAAATGTCTGCTAATATCTTTTAAATACATGTATGGGGCTAGGAGGCGGAACTTAAATTTGTGGGGGTGAGCGAAGAGAAATCGCTCGCCACGTGATTTTCCCAGGGTCAATGATGGTAGGGTAGGGGTGGCAGGGAGGGAGAGAAAATTCAGTCGTCCCCAGACCTCCTGATTCTACTCGCAGCTTTGCCAAACCTCATAAACATAAAGGGCTCTCTTATTGCGGGTCACGTGGTTTTCCTGGCATAGGGTTAGTAATCATGGCAGCGTCCAACTAGAAGCCCCTCCCTCTTGCTGGCAGTTAACCCTCCGCCGGTAGCGGAAGTCTTAAAACATTTCCAGACTTGCACGAAAGGCGCCCGCTTCCACAATCTTTAAGCCTGCCTACTATCCCCAAAGACATTTGAAAAAGATAATTATTTTTTTATAGTTATATCATATGAGGTTAGAATAAAAGCCTAGAAGAAAGGGTTTGCATTTTGAAACAGCTTTACTTGAGATTTCTCTTTTTTTGCTGATCGTAGATGTGCCTACGGTGGGTTTACATATGGAAGTTGACTTTTATGGAAGTAGCTATAACTCAAATCGTATAGCCACTTGCATTGCATCGTTCTGCTTACACATAACTTCAGGCATTTTCCAAACAAATGACGGAAGTAAGGCAGGCAGGCAAGCTTATTCGTTATAATGGCGTCCGTTTACAGCTGTTGGAACCCCATAGGCAATCGTGGATACTATAAATTTGTATGAATTACAATAATTATGTATTATTGTGTCGAATGAAGAGTGTCCTTTGTGGCAAAACTAATTATTATCTAATTAGAGAAAGGCCATAAAACATACCCTTTAGGGGGTTCTTTAGCATTCAAAATATTTACGAGTACAAATAAATATTTACACGTGCAACAATGAGTTCTCCTCCTACTAACCTATTCCTTGTTTACATTTTTAATCTCCGTTTGACATCACGTGACCGTTATTTCATCAAAATCGATGCGATAGTTACGCAGAATCGGTATGCTGCAAGCAGGCAAAATGGAAGCCAGTCGATTTTCCCTACAAGTGCAAACCTCGGTCGATTACCACCACCATGGACCCCTACTCCCATGGAAGTTCGTGCCTACACATCGAAGTGTCGTTAGCAAGCGACTTTCAACGCTACTGTCATGAAGTTACTTACTTGTGTAAACCCGCATTTACTCATTCTGCTATGGACAGTACCTACCATGTGCACTGACGTCTTTAAATCATCGATCTGACGGACGTAATCCTTCAAAGCGTCCGTCTTTCCACTTTCAGAATTTGCATCTGAGCGATATTTGGTCACATAATCGACGACCACCGTGGCATCAATCGTCACGTTTTTCAAGGCGTCCCACTGATCCAACAACTTGATCATGGTCTCCATGTAGAGTAACTGGGGGTTAGTCGAATCGTCTTCCTTCTTCTCTGGATCTTCGATTCTCTTCCATTTCCTCGGCGACCGTTCCCATGGCCTTCTCTCATTCCGTCTCCTCGACCAGATTGGATGTTCCTGCCAACCCCCGTGGACTTTCCCACCAGGCACCTTATTTTTCGGCAGGGGAGACCTCATTCCGGGCGCACCAACCTATGTTTTCCGAATGGGGGGTGAACAACAAAAAATATTTTTGTCATTTGACTAATTATCAATGTCTTATTTGATACTTCAAAATCTATAGGCAAATTGTATCTGGCACAAGGTAAACATATTAATAAAGTCACTGGTTTTACATGTTCAAAAACAGAAGCTCGCGCTGTTTGACCACTAAATTTTTGAATGAACTATCTTTGTTAGAATTGGAGAAGGAAAGTAAAGTTTTATCTTCTCAGATTCTGACGACGGTGATAGCTCGATAATAAATGTAGCCATCAAAACTCGCGAGTTCCTTTTGAATGATATCTCTTTTGTTTCAGGCGGCGCCTGTGCACTTTTTTGTTCGCATGTATTCATGATCTACGTGCATATGTCAACAATTAAACGTTCGGAGGAAATAATCGACTTTTCTCTTTCAAATAATCATATGATAACAAGTAACCAATTAATTGAATGACTTATCGACGTATTTATAATATGTCAAATGATTGATTAATTGTATTGTATTATTTGTAGCCATTTCAAGAGATGGCAACAATTAAAAATTCGGTGGATACATCCATTTTTTTATTTCAATTATTCGATTTATCATATGATATTAAGTAATCAATTATTTTAATAATTATTCGACCTTTTTATAATTAATCAAATGATTGATTAATCAATTTATATACATTTTTGTCCTCCCTACAGCTAAGTTTACGGATATCTTGAAACTTCATAGTAACAGATATACATACTCAATGGATTACAACACGAGGCAACAGATTCAAAGGACAATTTCGATGCTGGTTATTTAACTTGAGTTCAAGAGATAAGGTATGACACCCACCACGGCGATTGGTTTTATGTGGGGAGATTTTTTTAAACTGTGGAATATGGGGCAATTCCATAGAAAATAGAACATGAAAAGAAAAACATAAGTTTCTCCATAAGAAACTTATAATGGTATTTTTAACTGGTAATCATTGCCTACCAAACATTTAAACACAGTCCGTTGCACCAGTTACTGTTCACTTACATTACTGTTCAGGTTGTGAAGAATAATGTATTGTATTTTATTTTATTTTGAATGAATCTAGTACTTTGTCTTAATTTCAACTCAAAACTGTTATCACATATTTGTTGTATAAAAGCCAGCATTTATTACATGATAATTTTCTAAACGCTAGCTGCTGAAATTCAGCAAATTTATTCAAGAAATGGCAACCCAAAAACAAGATAGTATTTCTTCTGTGGTCCCTTATTCACCCCTAATTTTCATTTGTTAAAATACGTGTATATTTACATGGGTGCAATAAATTATATTCTATTCTATTGTAACAGTTCTTTAGTAATATTACTTTACGTGTATACTTAATGATTCTCAGATGTGGTTATAACGTTGCACATAGATTTGGAGAGTTATTACTTTGTCAATAATTGTCATACAATGATATCAGTTTAATGATGCGTCATTAGTCGTCATTACACAATAGTATACTGAGCAAAAGTCAAATCCATCCAAGACATTATGATCCAAATAAATTCATAATTTTATTTACCCCGGCTCCGATGGCTGCGGGGTAAAGCCCTCGCCAGGTAAACTGAGGGTCGCGGGTTCGAGTCCCCCCTGGGTGGGTTTATCTCCATCTTGGGCATGGATGTATGAAAAGTTCTGTTGTTCCGGTCCCTGGAAAACCTGATGTCAGGCTTAGCAGCCTATCGGGGTTCCAGGGACTTAAGGCCAACAGAATCGTCCGGCATAAAAAAATGGACAAAGGTCAGTCTCCACATGCTTTTGTGTAACCCCAGTACTTACAAAGTACACACGTACAAAACATCTGCAGCAGAGCATTTAAGAAACTAGGATTATAAACTAGGAAACTAAGGTATAATTGAAAGATATTCGGATGAAAAAGAAAAGGAGAGGTACTAATTCGCAGTGGTTAGGCCACCCTTCTGTGATCATTTGGGACCCATGACAAAAAGACTAAGCTAGAAAATTAATAAATACAAAAAACTTTGCGCGCTTCGATAAAAATTGCTAGTACTGAACAATGAGTGTTTCAAGGCTTTCAGGGGGATTAACGCGGGAGCCCTAAGAATCTCTAGAGAGAGTACAGGCTTGATTTGCTTGAGAAATTCAGAACTGGTGTGTTTCAGAGCGACTCAAAGAATGTTACCATGACGACTCAGTACATCTCGAGGTCCGACAGATGCGATAATATAAGACAGATATAATGCCAAACAGATAGGTAAAAAACTCTTTCATTCCGCTCACAGTAAGCGACCACAATAAAAACTGAGCTCCACCACGTACACCCCCATATTACACGTCACCATTTCACCTCCCAAAACCTTATCCATTACATCTTTGCACGGCTGGTATCCTAACAACACCTGCCACTCTCAAAACCGGCGAATAGAAAGGTAGTCTGTAGATGTTATCTACCTTTAGCAAAGAATGAAATAAAATAAGTATTACAGAAAATATGCATATCTTACGTCAACCACTATGGAATTGCCCCATACCAAGTTTATTTCTTCAACAGTGTCTAGTGAATTCCACACTGTGAACTTCTAAACCATTCAAGTTTATGTTATATGTGTTGGGGGTCATAAAAATAAATATCTGCCACATACTGCCAGCATATTCACAGTTCTGTTGACCGGATGCGGGGCGACACCGAATCCAATGATTGGATATATTCCAAGAACTCTCTTGCATCCAACCAGAGGCACCATCCACCTGAGCTCTTCACTCAGGTTCGACTTTCTCGGCTCCTGGTAGGACAGAATCCCCTCCGACATGATGGGATACGAATATGACGCATTGAAAGCAGCCGAGCCGTTGACGTCCAGTTTTCTGGGGAGGCCCACATGATCGAAAATCTGAAGTATTGGTTCAATCCCAGCATTATCTATTGCAGCTGAAAAACAAGATCATATTTTCGAGTCAACTTTGGTGAAAGAAAGGGAAAAATTAATGCACCCCCGTATCCTTCAGAGAATAAGGAAACTTCGGCGTATAGATAGGTCGGGAAGACAATAGAATATCCTCGGTTTGTTCTGCTAAAGAGTCAAATCAATCAAAATATTCATCTTTGAAATTTTACCCTTAGGTTAACTAGAAAAATATGAGCAAATGTGTCATACACTATGTTCACCAATCGATCTCAGATCGATCTGACCGGATCAGCTCGGCACGGTAAACGCAGCGACCTGGGGTGGGTTTCTCTACCTGATACCGACACTTATCGGTGTCACTAACCTGCTCTAAGCGACATCGGTCGGTCGGAGCGATTCCGGGGACGCCTTTGACCGATACCTGTCGTTCTCGCTAACGATAGTTGTCGGTGGGACCGGGTGATCCTACAGACGATTTCAAAAGCCTCGGTAATGGCTAGCGACGAGTTTTTTCATATTTTTTTGCGCTTCGCAGACTGGGTATGGGTAATAAACAATGGAGAAGTGTCTGACGTCTCTCGGATTTTGGTGTTGGGATTATCTGTGATCAACGTTTGGTTGGCGAAGTTTTTAACAGACGGTGATACGAAGTTTAAATTAATTATTGTATTAATTAATTAATCTTCGTAAAAGGCAATGTAGTAGTTTAAACCTGCACTGTAAAATGATCGCGTTTCATGTTTGCTGGATTAAATACTCATCAGAGCAAGTATGTATGTACCTACCTTATTGATGTAGACAAACGGTATGTGATTGTTTACATCGACAAAAATATTCTCTGAGGAGAGATATACGTGACGAATATACTGTTTTCTCTTAACTTGGAGTGAAATATTTACTCGCGAGGCTTTTTTTGTGATACCTTGCGTTTTGAATGTCTCATTAACCGGTAATGATTTGTTTTGAACCAGCCTTGTAATGTGATGATATCTTAGTCGTACCTCAGGACTTAAGGTGAGTGAAAAAGCATAAAATATGCTGATTACTGTAATGTCATTTTATTTTATTTTACGCCTCTTTAGCCAATGTACCCGTTGGAAACGTGCGAATTTTTTTGACATATTTATCCGTTGGAAAGTAATTCTTTCGTATTTTATCATTTCATTGAGAATTGTATCTGTCCAATCGAGTTTTTCATACCTATGAACAATTCATTCCTCATTAGATGATGCTCGTCACGGATTCGAAATCCATTTTTAAAATGCCAATATTCTTACTTCAACTTATTTTCTGGACTTTCATGAGGATCTCAGTTTTGATTGAACCCTGGTTGTAGTCTACCAAAGTTAAAGAGATGTGTGATGGGCTGACTGTAATAAAAATACTGTTAAAAAGGCCAGTTTCATTTAAAAATGATAAAACGCGGTGGAGAACAACTGAGTCATCGCCTAGGATCGACTTTATGTCTCCCCGCTAACTGCAGCCTGCTACGCAAGCATCGGTATTTGTTACACTCCGTCAGGATATGCCGAGCGCTGAGAGGGCAGTCGCAGTCATCACAGCGAGGTGGTCGTTTCTCCTCGGTGAAGAGAAAGGAGTAAGTCAAAGGGCAATCCCTATCCTCAAACGTGTGATGACCACTTCCTCCCGGCGACTCTTCCTGACGGATGTGGGCCACGCTGACACTACCGATTTCACCCGGCGCAGTTTATTATTTTCTACGTTCCTCCATATATCTTATCACTCTTCTAGGGCTACCTTTCTCAAGATAGCCTTAAGGTCCTCGTATGGTACCAGCGTCAGAGTTTTTTCCTCCAAGTCATGTGCCTCCTTCGCCAAAGCGTCCGCTCTTTCATTTCCAGGGATACCCATATGCCCTGGGACCCAAAGGAATGATACAGATATTCCCCTTCTGGTAAGGGATATCAAAGCAGTTTGTATATCTTGAACGATTGGGTGCATTGAAGAAAAGCTAGAAATGGAGTTCAGGGCGCTAAGAGAGTCCGAGCATATGACGAAGGAGCCACTGTTTCCTTCTATCCCTCCTAGAGCCATTTTTATTGCGAGGAGTTCCGCTGTGTAAACACTACACAGCGGATTCAACCTCGCCTTGATGGCTCCATGGTGGGATGAGACAACTGCACATGCACAGGCAGCGTCAGACTTAGAGCCATCTGTAAAAACTGGCACGATACCGGGGTTGCAATGAAGATATAGATAAAACTGACGCTGGTATTCCAGAGTAGTGGTTAGAGCTTTCTTGCGCTGAGTGAGTCCCATGCTGATTTTAGGAGCGGGAGTTTCCCATGGCGGATGTTTGGGAAAGCCAGAAGGATATACTTCAGGAAGCGTGATGAGATGCTCGGATATAAAACTGATGAATCGTATGCTTGCAGGCCTAGTGGCTCTGGTTCGACGGTTCGCTCCTCTCATCCAAGTTCCTAAAGCCTTTGATATCTTTCATTGATTTGAATGGGATCTTTAATTTCATGCTTTACTGTCTTCGATAGTCATTGGTTGAATGTGAATTTCCCTATGCAGAGTAGTAATATTCAGTTCATCATCCTCCATGGTTATCACACATTTCTCTATGGAACTCATATACTCGGACACTCAGTATAACGGAAGAAGACCCACACAGACCGACATTTACATGCAGCTACCCATCATCACCCTTGCCAGAAGTCCTCTGTTATTAAAACATTACATCATCGAGCCAGCATAGTATCGGACAGCGAGAATTATAAAAAGGAATTGGAACACCTCCTTTGATTTTAAAAGAAAATGGGTACTGTCACTCATTCATTAAAAGAGATGATAACGAGAAGAATGAAAAGACTAAGCATATAGCCTTCGCCAAGATACCATACGTCTCAGTTACAACGGATCACGTGTGTTGCATCCTACAACGAGCTAGGATTGAGACCTGATTTGGTACAGTAAGGAAAATTAGGAATATGCTGCCTTCTGCGAAAGACGATATTCCGCCTCTCAACACAGAGGGTGTGTATGAGATTCCATGTACCTGTGGCTCAAGCTATGTGGGGAAAACCAAACGGCCAATTATGATCAGGCTAAAAGAGCATAAAAGAGCGCTAGAGGCAAGACAGTGGGTGACTTCAGCCGTCGCAGAGCACGTTATGTCAGATCCAGGACACAAGATACTCGTAGACGAGGCCAGAATACAGGCCAAACTTAGTCTTTATTATCCTCTACTAATAAGGGAAGCAATCGAGAAAGCCAAGCGACCATCCAATTTTAATAGGGAAGACTGCTATCGCCTGAGCAGTGTATGGAAAAGACACCTAACCACCGAATATCTGTGACGAAATGCATCATTTTTTAAATTTAAAACCCTTTATAATAATCAACCGTAGTGAGGTTAAAAACATGAAGTTCCTCGTGAGTAATGACAGGGACTGTTGACATTCTGGTCAAGTTTGACTCCACTACCACAGAGATACAAGGCTGATTCACTTAACCAACTGTAATTACAATAGCGAGTTATACCATATGTACTCTTTGTCAGATGCACAAACTCGGTGCTTAAAGGAGGTTACTAGTCTTCGAATGTGTTTAGAAGGTCAAGAAAGGAGATTTGAACGATCGAATCTAAAAGACGATTATGAGTATACAAGCTGAACGTCATAGCATAACCGAACTTCTATTGATAAATTCATTTTGCTATCATTTAGTAACCTTATTCCGGATGTCATTATCCATATTTTAAGGAGATGGTTCCTTATGCTGTGAATGTTCAGTCACCAGCACCTTCTCGATTTATAATGAACACGAGAGATAGGTGATGTTGATATCATGGTTCAATTTACACACATAATTAATATAAAAATTTTCAAAAAAATGAGTGACGACAGGTCGAATTTCAAGGCCCTCAGTTTAGTCGGACGAGAGGCTTCAATTCGTTCGTCCGACACGAGCTAGTAAAGCCCTCATCAATAAACAACATCCAAAGAAACCTACTGTACATATTATCATCATACAAAACTAAACTGAATTAATGGCCGACACCGTCAGCATAACCTCGCGTATAATGACAAAACCAACCACAAACGTTAATATTACAACGATACATTTATTCCTTACGAATATTTGCGATATAATTATCATTTAGTCGGAACGACTAGGCCATTAGTAATGTATTAACACTAATTTTCCACTTTCCATTTCGTGTGATCGATCAGAGAAGGGGGCTCGGACTCGGCCCCTTTGCTCAGCCCGTGTAAGACTTCAGATCGATCTGAACCAGTAGGATTGTGGCGCTCTTCGTTATTCTTTTGATTGTTATTGTTAGATAAAATACAGTCGTTATTATTTAAGGCAAATTTGCAAGCAAAGTGCAATTATGGAGAATGATGTGACGTTCATGATACCGTAGAACATCGTACTTCTGACTCAAATGGAGAAATTTTGTTCCTTCGGAGTACGACTAAAAATTTCTAACTTTTCACTTGTTCATACTGCGGGAAAATCTTCCTTCAACATTGTTCATTGTTTAATATCGATATTTTCAGTCCGTGTTGGTAAACCAAGGCGGTCTTAGTCGGCTCCCTTGGATTTTTCAGATCGGTCTGAGGTCGATAGATTAAATAAAAGCAAATGTATCATACACTACGTTTACCAATCGATCTCAGATCGATCTAACCGAATCAGCTGGGCACGATAAGCGCAGCAATGGGGGCTATTCTGTTTCTATATACGCTCTCATAACGCGGCGATATAATATCTTTTGCTAGAGTTAGCGAAGTGCCATGCGCGATTCTGTTTCCTCAGTCGTTAAGACCACTGCGGCAATACGATAAATAATCTTTAGGTACGAAAAAGTGGCGCCAAATCCGAATAACAGAATTGCATTGTCGCGAAGCTAATCACTATTTTACCGTATGGTCGTGTCGCTATGGCGTTACGAAGAAAGAATCGCACCACTTGTGTGATCGATCAAAGAAGGGGGCTCGGACTCGACCCATTTGCTCAACCAGACTGAGATTTCCGATCGACCTGAACCAGCGGGATTGTGGCTCTCCTCGTTATTCTTTTTACTGTTATTGTTTGACAAAATACAACCGTTATTATTCAAAACAAGTTTGCAACAAGAGTACAGTAATGGTAAATCATTTGACGTTGATGATACCGTAGAACACCGCATTTCTGTCTCCAATTAGGAACTTTTGTTCCCTCGGAACGCGACTGAAAATTTCTAACTTTTAACTCGTTTAAATTGCGGGAAAATCCTCCTTCAGCTGACACATTCTATTGTTTACTATCAACATTTTCAGTCCGTGTGGGGAAACCAGGCGGTCTTAGTCATCTTGCTCGGAATTCTCAGGTCGGACCGAGTTCAGATCGGTCTGAGATCGATTGGTAAAAGTAGTAATGTAAGGATTTGAAGAGAACAGCAATGGAGAGAGACATATGGCTGCAACGACGACTCCGATTCGCCTTTAGAAGATTCATCGAGCATATTAATTTTTATTGAATAATTACTTAAGCATTGCCAGTCAATTAAATTAGACTCAATTTTTACATGGAACGAACGACGTTAAAATAAGTGAACCTAAAACAATAAAATCAGATTCTTTCGATACCACATGGTACGCAAATGAGATTTTTTTAGAATGTTAAGCAACTCACTGGTATTTAAACAGGAATGGAACAGCATCTGAGCTTGAGTCACAGGAATTGGTTGAGAGGGATGAACGTCTTTTTCCAGGACTTCTGTAAAAAAAAGACAAATTTTGCTTAGGAAATGAAAAATGTAGATATGCTCAAATGATATCACCCACTAATTTTAACAGAGGGCGGACAATTATTAGGTTAATTGAAGGTTTCAAGTTAATTGAAGCATATTACGACTCCTAACGTTGAACTGAGCGTGATTATTTTTTATAAGTGGTAGATTTACTTTCAATACAAACAAAAGGATGACTTTAGATTTTTAAGGGCTGGTTCAAAAATTTGGTACTTGAGTATCTGTGTTCACCCTCCACATCATAACACTATGGAAGTACATGGTAGACATAATTATTATTAGGTAATCTACCAAAATAGGTATATGTTTGACTAGAGAGGAAAACATCTTAGCTCGCGTGAAATGTTTAATTAGTGAAAGCTCTAATTCAAGAATACATACATAAACACAGGATCAAAATTTCCCCCGACTCATTTGCCCAAACATTCACACTTCCTGCCCCCATGTGCTCCAGCAAGCCCGCCGACAATCACAATATCAAATATCGATATCTCTCGTTGGCTCGATATAAAATGAAATGCTGATCGTAATGGCGACAATTCAACGCTGTATTAATCATTCAATTCAGTATGTCTAAATGGAAGATGATACATGGCGATATCAATTTTGATGATATTTGCTGCTCAGTTAAGTTTTTGGAGATCATCATCTTATTCTTTCATCAGTGCAGCATCGTTGACATAGAAGAGAATTTCAGTTTTTGGAATTTGCTACATTTTATTCTCATGGCAATTTCTGCTCGTTCCAGCACCGTATTTCCGGCAGGGTGAAAACCATCGTATAAGAACACTCGCCTACACCATACTACCCACACCTGATGTGTTTCCCTGTGATACAAAGCTTGCCCATAGCTACATTACTTCTCATAGATATATTACTTGTTTATTCAAAGAGTAATGGATAGAAAAGGTTCAAGAGCCGAAGCTAGAATGAAACATACTTCTTATCCTTTGTTCAACACGTAAATCCGCCTCCAGAAACCAGTCGGTGGATGCCGTGAAATCTGGAATGGGGTGGTTGGCTACCCAATTTCCGCAAGTGAATTCATAAAAGTCTTCGCAAGGATCCGCATCCAAATCAAGAGATTTGATGAGGTTGGCAGCTGAAATGATACGGGAAGAGATCCATAAACGTTACTTTTGAATTCAAAGCACAACAACACTGAAAACATAATTAAAACTGCAACATACAACAGAGACATACACTCCGCTTACTAATTAATATCTAATCGATCTTAACTCAGACCGATCTGAAAATTTCAATTACACCGACTCAGATTGCCTGGTTTACCATAACGGACTAAAATTATCGATATTGATCAATCGAATCTACTAGTTGAAGCACAATTGACCCGGTGCGTAAACAAGTGCGGAGTTGGAAACTTTCAGTCGCAAACTGAGTGTTAAGAAATTGCACAATTGGAGGTAATATTGCGACGTGCTATGATATCATCATTGTCAATTCACTCGCCATGACTACAGTCTTGTTGCAACTGGTTACAACACACGCCTTTTATAATAACGATTATATTTTGTTTCCCAGTGACCATCAAAATAATGAGTAGCGCCACACACCCGCTGGCTCAGATACATAAGATATCTCAGACTGGCTGTGAAATCGAGCCAAGTTGGCTCTATTGCACAGCCAGTCTAAGATTTCAGGCAAAAAGGGTCTGAGAAAACCAAAAATATGCAAAAAAAACGAGAAAACAAACGAACACCAAATGCTGACTAAATGAATTCGGGCTGCAGCGCTGACGACTTCGTTTAAACTCGGACAATTATTGTTCTATTATATAAATTTTACAGCGTTTTAAAAAACTACGATTTCCCTGTTTTATTGATGAACGTAGTGCATAATTTAAGGTTTGTGTCCACTATTCTCTCGATGAAAATATCTCGCATATCTTACTTGTAACTGGTATCTCACATAAGGCGGGTTTACTTCCATGTCACTTCCAAGAAATTACAGCCTAGCAAATCGCTAAAAATCGACACTTCAACGTGCAAAGGCGGGTTGACTCATGGAAGTGAATTGGAAATAGTGAGTGTAGCGATATCTCGAATCGTATTGACCCTTGCAGCATATCGTTCTTCTTACGCATTACTTCCGTCTTTTTTCAAATCAAATGGACGACGTAAATCAACAATGAATATGGTAAATACGAAAGTCACCCTAATTTGGCAATGATGGCGTTCGTTTATCGCTCTTCGTGTCCCATAAGCATTCGTGGATGTTAGTAATGGGTATCAATTACAGAAACTGTGCATAATTTTATAGCATCGAGTATGAGAATAGGGACCGTAATTTTTATCATCTAATAATATAAAGTCATAAAGCTACCAAAAAGTATCCAAGTAATACTTCCTGCAAGATTTATTATGAATAACCTAGTTTAAGCGAAAAATAAAATAAAAAATACGCTCTATTGTACCAACTGTAAAGGAAAACTCAAAACAAGAGAGACATGAGATAAGAAAAACACTTTAAAGACTCGTTCTCCATCTAGGAAAATTGTTTTTAAAAACCCTGACCACAGAGAAGGATGTGCTCAAATCAAATGCCCTCTTCAGTTTGGGCAAAAAGGAAAATTTTACTGTATCACTATGGTGCGAATACAAGGTTGCGAAAATTAGATCTCCACAAATTGATCACCTAATGTACTATTCATGGTAGTTTGAGCAAAATATCATTTCACCTAGATATCAATGAATTTGGTCTCATTTCAAAGAAAAACATCTCACTCTTCTAAAGATATCAAAATATCAGCCCCTTACCGCACTACCTTCCGAGAATTTTGACGAAATATACCAGACCTTTCACATTTAAAATGGCACATGCATGCTTTCCAAAAAGACCTTACTTTCAATAAATAGGAATTTATAACTCAAATATGTCGTCTAAAAATTAACAGTGAGTAGTTCATATATTTTCGCAGGTTTTTTCATCATAATGTCACCGCAGTAGTTTTCCCAGAATCATAAACAAACTTTCCGTTGAGGGGGAGTCTTTCACGTCCCGCAAAAGAAATGAGTCAAGTTAAAGACTAATGACGATATATACATTTCATTACTTAGAATTTCAGTCGTATAAAAGCCTCAGTCTATTTTATGCCTCCTACAGCTGCTGAGATTAAAACTTAACATTCGAATAAGGTCTCCGTTGTGACTAGGGAAATATCTCGCTCAAACTACCTTAATTAAAACTTAGAAAACTGCGAAGATGTAGATGTATCTCTGAGGAGTTTTTGATGGTTAATCAAAATCAAAAACCAGCATCAACCAAGGTGAATACCAATAATTGAGGTGTCATGATTTATAGCCAATATCACATGATTAGACATATTTAAAATTCAACATTGTCACCCTACAACCTTTAAAAAAACCACGGATCTATAATATGAGTCAATTGCAGATGGCAGTCTCGGCAATATGCTTTACAATTTCTATTGTTTGTTTTCTAGTTGATATTTGGAATCGAGTAAAAAGATTTGTAAATAATAAGATAAAAGGTTCTGGCGAAGTTTGCCTAAAGAATTTCACATCCTGGACAAAAAGGGTAAATTATGCCGAATATTCAGGGATCTGAGGCCTGCAAAATATAAAAAGGCTGATAAAATAGTTGAAACAAATGTAAAACAGTTGTTACGAAAAACCGAAAAGAAAGCCAGTTGTAGCGATATGATGAATCTCTTTCCCTTTCAAGAACCTCACGTAAAAAACCGAAGATATCTTGCAAGCGGGCGTCGCGACCGGTTGCTGTGTACAGAGACCAGATCTTCGTGTTCCTATCCCATCACCTCCTACCGAAAGGTACCAATTGGACCTTTTCCTCGCAAGAAGTGGAAACAGCCTGGTGGCATGTGGGAAGTGGGTCCTACGTTAGCCCACCCTACATGTTATACGTGGGGCAGTGTTCTGAAAACAGGCCCTGGCCTGCCAGTGAGCCCATTGCCTTGCAATGGTCAAGGGTGCAAATTTAGGCCCCAGGCCAGGCCGAGAAGTGCGTTGGGGGCACCCTAAGGCATCTTGCGTGTACCAGCCGAAGTGTTCTCGACACCCGATCTCCATATAGGGTGCATATGGTCGGCTTGCTCAAACGCTCCAAGTTCCTGTCACTATCTGACTGCTGATGCACCTGGAAAATATTTCTTCGTAAATGACGCTTTCCTCAAAGGAATGTGGTCCACATTGCTGCAGATAGGGCGACACCCCTACGGTATAATGGTGCCCTATCAGTTTGCCAATCCGCCACGGTGATCAGTCTCAGTTTAGATTTCCTCAGTCCTGCCTACATGTCGAATACGCTCATCATTGAGAAGAGAAAAAGGTCAGACTTCGATTCTAGGCGATGTCTCGAGGGTGGAATGTCGCTGACTTTCGTCTGTGTAGGGTGTTCGCACGACGGTGTCCTTTCCGGATCATGGAGATCTCGACGACGATTCCGTCCTTTTATAGTGAATTTTTATAATACCATTCTTCATGAGTGGTCCAGATAGCGAGTAGTGATGCATCGACCAGTTCGAAATCAGTTTAAGAACGAACCCAAGTCAGCGATGGTACATAAAAAATATTGGAGTTTAAACAAACAACGACAACAATGTTTAACTGTAAAATTAAAGATAGAACATACCTGTATCGATACATTGATTATACGTGCAGACTCTGAATTTACTGGATGAAAAATAGAATTGATGAAAATGGTAATTAAATACGCATTTATTTAATATATTCTACTTATTGCGTACCAATTGCGCTCAATTTAGAAGAAATGTTGCAAGGTTTCCAATATTGGACCTTAAAACAATGAGCAGTCATTTGTGTCCTTTCCCCGAAAGAAAATTGAGAAAAGAACGTCTGTTCTCTCAAAGAACGGAGTGTGTAGTGATAAAAAAGTAAAACTCTTTGAGTCTTGCATAATTCCGGAATACACTCTCTGAGTTGAAAAGTCTCGTAACATTTCTTCTGCTCCCATCTCATTCTCATTTCCATTACTTCACCCGGAAGTAGACATTTAGAGGCCCAGCACGTCCATTGCACTGACGTATTAGATTCCAAATTGTATGGCTTTTGGGTTTCAATGGCGGCAATTCAAAGACTCAGGCGAAAGCGAGAACATTTTATGCTTAGCGGGTGGAAGAATATTCTTCTGTCGCTTTCAGCATTGAAAATGGTGTGTAAACAATTCTTTAAGTCAACATCGTTGTACGTTTCTGTTTGGTCATTTCAGATTTTTCATCAAATGCGAATTAATATTTTTATTTCGACATATGTTTTCCTTTAGAAATAATTAATTCATTAGAGCAAGTATTAGTTAAACTAATGCACCTTTAACATAGCTTTTATGGAATTTTTTAAATGTTTAACTGTAAAATTAAAGATAGAACATACCTGTTTCGACACATTGGTTGGACGTGCAGAGACTGAATTCACTGGCTGAAAAATAGAATTGATGAAAATGGTAATTAATTGCACATTTATTTAATATAAACTACTTATTGCGTACCAATTGCGCTCAAATTGGAAGGCATGTTGCAAGGTTTCCCATATTGGATTTTAAAACAAGGAGCAGTCATTTGTTCCCTTCCCCAAAAGAAAATTGAGAAGAGAACGTCTGTTCTCTCGAAGAACGGAGTGTGTAGTGATAAAAAAGTAAAACTCTTTAAGTCTTGCATAATTCCGGAATACACTCTCTGAGTTGAAAAGTCTCGTATAATTTCTTGCGCTCCCATCTCATTCTCATTCCCATGACTACACCCTCAAGCAGACATTTAGAGGCCCAGCACGTCCATTGCGCTGACGTATTAGATTCCAAATTGATTGGCTTTAGTGTTTCAATGGCGGCAAATCAAGGGCGCAGGCTAAAGAGAGAACATTTTACGCATAGTGAGTGGAAGAAGATTCTTCTGTCGCGTTCAGCATTGAAAACATTATGTAAACAATTCTTTAAGTCAACATCGTTATACATCCTTTTTGAGTCATTACAGATTTTTCATCGAACGCGAATAAAAATTTTATTTCAACATATTTTTTCCTTTGGAATTTATGACTACATTTGAGCAAGTCTTAGTTAAACTTAAGTACCTTTTACATAGCTTTTATGGAATTCTTTTAATGTTTAACTGTAAAATTAAAGATAGAACATACCTGTTTCGACACATTGGTTGGATGTGCAGACACTGAATTCACTGGCTGAAAAATAGAATTGATGTAAATTATAATTTATTGCACATTTATTTAACATACTCAACTTATTGCGTACCGATTGCGCTCAAACATGAAGGCATGTTGCAATGTTTCCCAGAGTAAATTCACTAGACCTTCAAGTAACTTACAACTCAATGAAAGAACTGCAACAGCAATCACCAATGCCACAGCAAATATTGCCAGAAAAATAATCACAGCAATAAGGCGCCTCTGGATATTGGAATTCGGACTCTGGTCAGTGGCTCTTTTTAAGCTGTAGGAATATAAAACATAAAGATTTATAAAACGGCATATTTCCTAATTGCTAATATATACTCTCTAATTAAGGGACTTGTATATGTAGGCGAAGTGAATTTTTTGGTGAATTTGCAAGGTGCAAAAAAATTTCTATGTACTTGAAGCTCTTATGCATGGTCTAATTTGGGATTAAGAATTCTGAAGACAACCATGGATATTTCTTTCCCTTTGCTCCTAAAATCTACCACTCTCCCCTCATTGTTTTGTCCCCCACTTTGTTATCTCACTCCTTTCTAAAATACGAAACTAATAAACTCGCCTTTAATCATTGTTACATTTTGATCAGATTCTATGTCACCGTTTTTTCTGCTTGGAATCGGCCATCATAACATCTTCACACCACTATTGTGTTCGTGAATTTTATGTGTTTTATCCACTTTATTTCTACCATTCTGTTTGAACCTAAAAATATTGTTAAAAATAAATTTTTAAGGTTGGTATTCTCGCCTCCCTTCCCCCTGTCTCCTCCCCCCTCCAACTTAAAGATCTTGAGTCCTCATAAATTTACTTTTTTCCAAGCTTTCTCTCCGCCAGGACTCAATAAATCCCACTAACTTCTTCTAACTCTTCTGCTCAGACTCTCTTTCTTATCAGTTCTCTACAACCTTGCGAACAAGATGCCAGTAGCACCGAAATATTAAGGAACTTTCCGTGAGTGTTTTTTTATTTTTGTGATTCTGTGTTTATGTCTGCCTTTCTGTGGCAATTTTTATACATCACACGAGTGATCCTCAGTGAAATTATATAAATAAATAAATATATGTATATATATTGAAATTCAAAGAGGAACATTCATTCGCCTGGACTGGGAATCGAACCCAGATGCCTCGATTTCGCGCCAGGTGCCCCAATTAATTAAGCTACACAGGTGTCCCTTTCCATTTTGAATCTCATTCAGGCTTTAAGGAACATGTTGTCCTCACAGGTACCGTACATATAATGCCACAGATATCAGTTTGCGAGCGCCAAGCCATACAGTCCACGAGTAAAGCCCGAGTTTAAACGCAAAGGTGTTTACTTTGGACAATTTCAAAGAACCACGGAAATAGCCGCGCAGTTACTTCAACGGAGTCACTCTCTAATGATAGTCAAAAAACTGAGTGAAATTCACTGAGTAAGAATCATTCATAATAATTCATGCGGCGGCTCGCAGGGTAGTATTCATATTTAAATATTGATGCGTACACTCGTTGGTACAATTCCATTTTCCGTAACATTAACGATATATGAATGGAAGCACTAAGTTTATATTTACTCATTACAGCAAATATTTTATTTCTTAAGAAAACACATCTTCGAAGAACAGGTGGAGAAATTCAGAACTGTTTATTTTTCTCAGAGCGACACATAGAATTTTGTTATGACACCTCCCTACATATCTCCGTCTGACAGAAACGAAAAAATAACAGAGATACATAGCGGAAGAGATAGTTTGAACAGAAAAAAAACTTTTTTTCGATAGAATTGCTCGGAAAAAATCAATGACGCGCCAAAAATTTCATGTACCGCAAGATGGTAGGTCTTTATTTTAGCTTCGCCAAGATATTTGCACAAAAAATCATGACCACTACTTTTTCGACCTCAAAATACTTCATTGCTTTGTCAAATTAGCCAAGAAGTAAAAAACATTTCGGTTGTTATGCAACAATTTTTGATGACGACATTCCCACTCCATCAATCTTAATACGGACGCCCCTATTGGATGAGAACCCATGATAATAAAAAGAGAAAATGAAAAAACTTACTTTGCGCTCCTCAATTTGACTTCCACCATGTGGAGGTGACCCTCGCTCGTCTGCGAGATGGGAATCATCCTCGTTGAACCTAGATGGCGTCAGAAGAGAAAGGAATAACTAATGAATACACTTGATAACATATATCATAGATCATACACGAGTTGAGGCTCTTAGTTTTGATCCTCCGATCTCTTTTAGCACCGGAATATTATCTACTTTCATCAACCCTTTGAGTAGCGAATATTTTTTAAGTTTCCAATGATCCCATGAGTAAATTATTTTTGTAATATAGTAAAACTGTTTCCGATTACAATTTTGTTACCTTGAACTCATGTTTGTCGGATAGAGCCACTTCTGTGGATAGAAAGACGAAATATATGCAACGCGGTAAAATGTATCCTTTCCATCACGCGCGTTAATTTGCACATACATGCATTGAATAAATTGGTATACTTGACAAATCATATTTCTACATACATACAATCATATACATACAACACTAGTTCTCGTTGCACCCGTATGGCAGCAGGAATTACTCTTGGAATTTCGGCCGATCATTTATATTGCATGAACACTCTTTAGTGCAGACACCTCAGTTGAATAACAACATTCAATTTTATCAAGGAAGAGTTGATGACACCGGGAAGAGCTCCTATAGAATAGAAATACCGAAATCCCTAAGATAAATGAAAAATAAGAAATACTGCGCAAAGCAATTGCATTACAAAAATTTCCAGTCATAGATAATTATTATGACTGTCCAAATAAAAAATGATCTCAAATTTCTAGCCAGTTTTTTGAGATATTCTGAAATATTCTTTAAAAAATTACAATCATACCGCGTCACTGGTGCCATCACCGGAAACAGCGAGACCTAAAATATATTTCTCGGCTGGTACAAAATATTAGGGAAAATATTTTTTTAATGTCGCCCTGCGTTTCAAAAAACAAACGACGAACAAATAATCCAAGCTGCGAACGGATAGTCTTGCTGAAACTGAAAAAATACCGTCACGCATCAGAAACCTTCATTATCAGTGATGCATTTGACACTAAAAAAAAAGAACGCGAGATTTTCGAATCAAACGTGACTTACTTTCATTTACTGGCTTCAGAAGTTAGAGAATTAGTCTATATTTGGTAACTGTGATATTTTTTGAGCTAATTGAAAACATCTTTGAATTAACACATAAGATAACCGGTACATAGCAATTTATTCTTCGTTGATAAATTAAAGCACAATTTTGGATATCGATCATCACATGATTGCGTACTTTCATTCAGTTCTTGCTTGAGAAGCATGTTTAAAATGCTCATAACATTTCTAGAAGAGCTCTTCAAAAAATGCTGGAATGTGCAAGATACTTGAAGAGTTGACTTGGTGTAATTTTCACATGGTGTAATAATTATAATAACTTTGTAATTTTCCACACTATTTTATTACTAGCAGACAAGCCTAACCGGTGTCAATGTATACACATCATCATTAGAGGTAAGAAGAATTAGAGGTAAGAAGGGAAGTAAGGAGGAGGCTGGGAGTGGGAAGAGGATATTAGTAGAGAGGCGGGGGTTAACAAAGCGAGGGCTCGGGAATTGTAAAACCAACAGCGTCAAGAGTTAAAAGAGAACCGGAGAGGCACAGTAAAAAGGGGCGAAAATTTGTCCGGAATAAAATCACGAATAAACTTAATGGTTGAATGCGTAACTTTGTGGAATGACACTACTGACATGACTGAAAAGAGAGAACTCTTAATATTTTTCAAATTTAAAACTTTAACTCCCGACCAAGGTTTCGACTGCCTTGCAATCATTTTCAAAGGTACATAATTTTTTACATACACATTCAAAACAGTGGAAGACTTGCGATCTAGCTGCCGAAGCTGAAGGGTTAACCAGCGCCCTGCTCCTCACGTCCCTAATTCTGATTCCCTCCTTGACCTCTCCAACTTTATACTTACTAATAATGCTTTCTCCTTCAATAAAAAATTCTACATCCAAACTAAAGGCTGTGTAATGGGCAGTCGTTTTTAGCCCTTCTATGCTGACCTCTTCTTGGGTGCCTTTGAGCAATCTTTTCTCTCGTCTTGCCCTCATAAACCTCTTCCTTGGCTTCGTTACACTGACGACATTTTTCTTCTGTGGCCACACGGCCTTGATTCCCTCAACTCTTTCATCTCCTCCCTAAACTCCTCCTCTGTGTCTCCTTCACTTCTAACATCTCTGCCCCCAACATCACCGGATGTTTACATCGCCATAAGTAACCAGAAATTTCACACCTCTGTCTATCTCAAGCCTACTAACAAGCAACATAATCTCCATTTTAATAGCTGCCATGTATACATCCTACCTCCCGACATACCGAGTCAATTCATTTGCATTCCTTCTCATACTAAGCGATCTCTATATCAATATCACAGAATCCAGCATAATATTTGACAAGCGGCAAAATTATAAAAATAAATCGGATTTTGTGCAGTTTATCTTATAAATTTAATACAATTACGACAGTTGTTTCATTTGAAATGATATTTCTTCATATTTATGTTTAAATTCACTCACTGTTAACGCCCTCATCATCTGCCATGGCTCGTCGTCCACCTGAGAGGGTCAGCGGTTCAGTAAGATTCCTTAAGACGATGCCGAAGAAGAACGCATAACACTCGTCGGAACGGAAAGTGATTGGCGGGGACCAAATCACCCACCTCGAAGAACGAACCTCCAAATCGCTCACAGCACCACTTTCCTCTCCGGTGGTATGCGAGTGTTCTCACGAGGAAACCAGCGTATATACTGATGCGAAACTCAACGCGATCGACTGGAGGATTAGTGCTTATTGCGTAAGTACTTCGGGTAAATGAATTCTAAACATCAACACGATCGAGCAGCGATAGCGTTTCGTTTTCCGTCTAGTGCCCGCGAATCACTTCCAACCTATAGAAGCGAACGTACCGTTGGCTGGCTCCGCGAATGAACTGTCTCGGTATGTCGGGAGGTAGGATGTATACATGGTAGCTGTTAAAATGGAGATATTGTTGCTTGTTAGTAGGCTTAAGATGGAGGGAGTTGTAAATTTATGGTTACTTGGGGAGTTGTCCATGTCCAGAAATGTGATGTTAGAGGCAGAGATTTTAGAAGTGAAGGCGACAGAGGAGGAGGAGTTTAGGGAGGAGATGAAAGAGTTGTTTGTATGTAGAATTTGTTATTGAAGGATAAAGCATTATTGGTAAGTATAAAGTTGGAGTGGTCAAGGAGAAAATCAAAACTAGTGACGTGAGGAGCAGAGGGATTGTTAAGAAAAAGACGGATAGCGGAAAGTCCTTCAGAGTGAGGAATAGACAAGTAAAGAGAGGTGACATCTATAGTGGCCGTTACGATGTCACATTCAGAGGGGAGTGGCCATTAAGATGTCACTCTCCTCTGACTGTGACAACGTAATGGCCAGTATAGATGTCACCTATCTTTACGCGTCTATTCCTCACTCTGAAGGACTTTCCCCTATCCGTCTTTTTCTTAACCCTTCAGCTGCGGGGAACGTAGTCGTGCGTGTGTACGGGCAACTGCGGGAAAATTGTACTTGTACGTTTGACCCTCTCTTCTTACCTGCTCCCCGAGCCCCTTCTTATCTTTATGGCCCAAACTCTTTCTTCATTGAGGGGGACTTGAGGGGGATAAAGGGGGATTGGCAATCCTCATTTCCTACCCGAACGAGTCCATCCCTCGCGGTCGCATTCCATTACCATGAGCTTCCAACCTTTATTCCCATTATCCTCTAAATGCGCTCTTTTAGTGTTACCAGAGCGCAATGTGGGTAAAAATCAATGATTTTCTAGGTGTTTGCCATCAAATTATACAGTAAATTACGAACAAACTCCGTAGAATACTTATTTTGTAGATTTTCGCCGATTACAACATTTGGCAATATTAACTGATGTTCAAATAATCCGTCCCTTATTGTGTGGGGCCCTTTCTGCGGAATCTCGGAATAAGGGTCCGGAGGGGATTATTGCAAGGGTCTTCTATTTTCTCTCCCCCTCACGGCGGAAAAGAGGATCTGGCCTCCTTTGAATATTTCCTACACACAGAAGAAGACTTGCGATCTAGCTGCCGTTGGTTAACCCTTATGCTGCATAAGGGCTAACCAGCGCCCTGCTCCTCACGTCCCTAGTTCTATTTTTCCACTAGACCTCTCTAACTTTATACTTACTAATAGTGCTTTCTCCTTCAATAACAAATTCTACATCCAAACTAAAGGCTGTTCCATGGACAGTCGCTTCAGCCCCTCCTATGTTGACCTCTTCTTGGGTGCCTTTGAGCAATCTTTTCTCTCGTCTTGCTCTCCTAAACCTCTTTCTTGGCTTCGTTACATTGACGAAATGTTTCTTCTGTTGCCATACGGCCTTGATTCCCTCGACTCTCTCATCTCCTCCCTAAACTCCTCCTCTGTCTCCTTCACTTCTAACATCTCTGCCTCCAACATCACCTATCTAGGTGTGGACATCTCCCCAAGTAACCTTAAACTTCACCACTCCGTCCATCTTAAGCCTAGTTACAAGCAACAATATCTCTATTTTAACAGCTGCCACCCTTCCTATACTAAACATTCCCTCCCCTATTATCTCTCTATCCGAGGTCACCAAATTTGCAACAACCCCGACTCTCTTGGCCTTTTTTCTCTCAAATCTCCACCAATCCCTTCTACGTAGAGGCTACCCTGAGCATCTCCTTCAGAAAAAAATCCTACAACGACCCTCTTCTTCTAAATCTCTCTCTCTCCTAATAAGTGTCCTCGTGACCAAATCTCCCACTGTACCACCTATTTCCCTGGAGTTCACTCCATCCGTCATATAATCAAAAACCTCTACCCCATCCTCTCTGACAACCTCACTACCTCCAACATTTTCCTCCGTTATCCTTCTCTCACTTTTAGACGCCCCTCGACCTCTCTGTTCTCTTTAAAATTACTAAGTCTCTTTCTAAATCCATCTTCAGCACTTCTGAATCCCTTCCGACGCCATGCATATCGAACGCGTTGCGAAACTTGCGGCCTCCTCATCACCCAGCCTCTGCCTGATAAATTCCTAGCTGTTTCTCTTCCGTCCGTCCTCCCACTCTCTTGAATTTCCCTTAATATTTTTTTATATCCTCCTTTGTCAACTGTGCCCTCTCTTCTACATTGGTTTGACAACGAATGCGCTTAACATCAGCATGAATGGCCATCGCTCTTGTTGCAATGATCCACCTTCCGTTTCCGTTTAACTCCCTGTCGCCACCCACATTTCTTCCCACAACTCTGCTTTCAATAATATTTTTAAGGTTGGCACTCTTGCCTCCCTTCCTCCTTCCTCATCCACCCTCCAACTTAAAGATCTTGAGTCCTCTTGTATTTAATTTTTCCAAGCTTTCTTCCAACCCAAGAGTGATGGATATTATCACCTATTACATAGCATTAGATAGGGTAGGGTTGATGTCTGCAGCCTACCACTATTAGGATTGAATAGACAATGAATGAATGAATCGCCAGCTGCTGCGATCGATAGTTGGTTATCATCGACCAACGCCATGACAAAGTTGAAAGCATCCTAAGATCCATCCCGACGGGTAATTTCGAATGTTCCACCTGAACAAATTGTTCAATTCTTCGCAGTCATCGTCGTTGTCATCGGATCATTCATCTTCTGTCAATATAACGGCCACTATGGATCACGGGCGTAATTTGAATATTTTGGTTTGGAGGTATGGGGTCAGTGACTACCGGAAGCCACAGGTAGATGGATGGATTTTGAAAACCTTTCGAGAGTAATCGACGATTGCGGAATTATCGCTAATCTTCTCTATTTTCCATACAATCTTCGATTTAATCATCTTATTTCAATAACGTCATTAAGATTTTTAAGCAGAGTAACTAAAAATGAGCCTGGAAACTCCGTATTTCCGACTTTGCATCATGTTTAGAATGTTTTTCCGTCGAAATATTGGGGGATATATATATTTACTACAACTTTCACCCCAAACTGACCCCCGAATAATGCCTATGCTAAAAATAGAATAGAATTGAGCAGAAAATTAAATTTATTTTGCTGGGAAAAGTGTGTCCCTCAGGAACACATCTGTTGAAATGGGTATCATATCCATCACTCTTCGGTTGTCAGACATTGTAGTATTAACAATGCCATGACAACGAGGCAACGTTTGTTTAAAAAGGGGGAGAAAGCGTGTGGATAGTGTCGAGTCAAGAGGTAAAAGTTAGTGGTAGTGAAATTGTGTGGAAGGAAAAAGGAGTGTGAGATGGTGTTGAGGACGAGAGTTGAATGTGAGGCGGTGTTAAAGGAAGATAAAGATAAAGATAAAGATAAAGAAATGTTTATTGTTCTTGGACCACTTGGTCCACTAAGAACATACAAAAGATGAACATTAGTATCAGAGCTCGATTACACAGAAAAATTGGATACATGCAATATTTGATATAATAGTGGTAACAAAAAAATACAAGTATATTGGTGAAATTAATACAGAGGCATATTAGTAAATTAAAGTCGAGCATATTAGTAAATTAAATTTTTTCCTGCAATAGCATTTTATTAAATAATATGTTTTTGAAAGCCATCAGTGAACTAGAGTTTTTAATTAATTCAGGAATACTATTCCATAACCTTGTCCCTAAAACAGAAAAGGATTTATTAAATGTAGTGGTTCGGTGTAAAGGTACAATTAAAAAACCTGGTGACAATCGAGTTGCAACATTTCGATTTTTCTCTTTAGACTGAAAAAATTGCATGATGTATTCAGGCTGTTGACAATTGAAAAGTTTATATAAAAAGGAGGCAAGCATGAATTCCCTCCTTGTTTTAACTTTAAGCCATTCTAACTTTGAAAAATAAGGAGATATATGATCATCTTTTTTAAGATCATAAATGAACCTGACACACATATTTAATTGCCGTTGAATCATAGTATTAATCTCATCAGTTAGGTCATGATAAACAAGACAGCAGTAGTCAATATGGGGGAATATTAGCGAGGATACAAGTTGCTTGCGGGTATGAGAGGGCAAAAGGTTTTTATGAGATTTTAGCTGAAACAGGATCATGTTAATCTTATTGCTGATGGCTTGAACATGGTTTTGCCAAGACAAATTTGGCATCAATATGACCCCAAGATTTTTAACGGAGTTTGCATAAGATATTTCCACATCACCAACAATAATCTTTGGCAAAACATCAAAGTCAACATGTTTTAGTAGTTTTGAGGTACCGAGTAACATTGACTTTGTTTTTCTGGGGTTAAGCACAAAGTTATTGTTTACAGCCCAAGAATTGATGGCTTGAACATCCTGATTGACTTTGAAAACAACATCATTCAGCTCATGCAAATGGCAGTGATGATAAATCTGTAGGTCGTCAGCATATAATAGGTATTTACAATTTATAATACACTTCGGAAAATCAAGGACATAAAGGGAAAATAGGAGAGGACCAAGAACTGAGCCTTGCGGGACTCCGCAATGGACAGTGGTCCATTGCGATGTATTCCCATTTGCGTCCTTGACTGCCTGTTGACGATCTTTTAGATAGGAGTAAAACCAGTTAAGTGAGGAACAGGAAAAGTTAAGGTTTTTCATCTTGTGGAGAAGTTTGGCGTGATTAACAAGACCAAAAGCATTGGTAAAATCAAATAGGACAAGAATTGTGACCATCCGTTTATCAATTCCTCGACGTACATCATCCGTTAATTTGAGTAACGCTGTTTGTGTAGAGAAGTTTTTCCGAAATCCAGATTGATATGGATCATGCAAGTTGTTTTGGTTCAGATAATTTGTAACCTGCTGAAAAACAATCCTTTCTAAGCATTTAGAAAGAGAGCACAAAATAGAGATTGGCCGATAATCACTGGGAGAAGTTGGTTTTTTAACCTTTTGAATTGGTGTAATAAGTGATGATTTCCATATAATCGGAAATTCAGATGACATTAAGGAAAAATTAAAGATATCAAGTATTACAGGTAGAAGTACAGTTGACGAGGCCTTAATAAATTTAATTGAGATTCCATCGACCCCAATTGAGTTGGATTTAGATAAAGATAACGTTTTACGTAGGTTATGAGGGGTTACGTGTTGGAAGAAGAAATTACTCTCGTTATAGGGTACGAGTGATTCGAGGTTAGAGAGACCGAATATGTCTGCTATGCTATTTCCCTCAGAGGCAAAGGTGGGAGTGAAATGCTTGTTTAGATCGTTAATAGAGAATTCATGCATGGGCTGCTTGTTTCGCCGCTGCACGAGTCCAAGACTTCTAAGTTCCCTCCAGACCTGGTTTGGCTCTGTCAAATTGGAGAAGGTGGTTATATAATATTTTTTCTTGGCCTCCATGACAAGATGCTTCACCTGATTATGCAAAACTATAAACTCAGTGTAAGCAGTCTGGCTTTTTGTTCGTGTGAAAATTCTTCGTGAGACATCGCGTTCCTTCATTTTTTGCTTAATGTCATTAGTCAGCCAGGGGGCTGAAGGTCGTCTAGGTGTGCATGTTCGAAAAGGAGCATGACAATTTATACACTCTAGGAATTTCTGATTAAAGAATTCTAATTTTGAATCGATGGACGAGGAACTAAATAGGTTGTTCCAGTCAAAAGTGAGCAGGTCGTCCTGAAACTTGGCTGCATCGAAATTTTTAAGATCACGGTAGAAAATTTTAGGTATAGGAGGGCAAGGGGAATTGAATGTGTAGGATAGTGAAATTTTGTCATGTGCGGAGAGGAAAGGCACAGGGGATAGTGAAAACGAAGAGACTTTTTCAGGGGAATCAACGATACAAAGATCCAGAAGAGTATGACTATGCTCTGTATGATGTGTTGGCTGCGTTGAGGCAAGATGGAGATTATAATTAAAAATGAAATTCCTGATGAAGGAAGAATGATAGCTATCCCGTAGCAGATCAGCGTTAAAGTCACCTACAATTACAATGTTTTTATAGTTAGGACTAAAAGTTGTATAGGCTTGTTCAATATCAGACAATGACCCAACATTTGGAGGCCTATAAAAAACAAATAGAAGAAGTTTGGAAAGGTTTGTACCATGAACTTCAATTACAATGAACTCAGGTCGGCATTCATAGGTCGCAAAAGAGGTCGCCAGCACCGACGAACTCAGTCTATGATGAATGAAGGCACCAACCCCGCCGCCGCCTTTCCCGATCCGATCATGTCTGAGCAAGTAGTGTTCACTAAGTTCAACCATGCTATCAGGAATATTTGGTTTTAACCACGTTTCGGTCAAGCAGATTATGTCACTTGCACTGGAAGAAAAATGGGCCCGGAATTCGTCGATATGACACAGTAAAGATTGACAGTTAACGAGGGAGATGTTGATTTCACTGGCAGTCGGTAGACCTGCGGGTGGTGAACAGACCCCCGTATCTTATTTTAAAGTGTCAAGGTCAGTTTCACCTAGGATAGAGATGCGTTCACCACCATCACGGACACGAGCAAACACACGGCCATTACGAATCCACACGTATTTGATTTTACCTTCTTTTTTTAGTCCTCTGGCCATTGCATAAAGTTTTCGGTTTAAGAATGTCAAGGATTCATTAATGTAGACAGGTGGGTTGGTAGGGTTCCGGTCGGCAACGATGTCGTTGAGTTTCAGGTCCCTTTTTGTGCGTCTACCGTTTAAAAATGCGGCAGCAGTGCTGGATCGTAGAAAACGGACAATAATAGGGGCAGGTCTAGGTGAAGGGTGAGAGTTTGCGGAACGGCTGGAACCACCCCTATAGGCGTAATCAATTTCACTGGTATCCACTTTAATTCCCAGGGCAATTCCAACTTGACAAATCAGGGCCCCAGCTATCTCGCCTTCGGAGTAAGGAATCCCATGGATCTCAATCATGTTCCGGAGTTGCTCTTGCTCAACACGATTAAGGCGAGCTTCCGTCTCACTTAGTTGTTTCTTAAGGCTGATATTTTCACTTAATAGATGATTCAGGGAATCATTTATTTTGACTAGGGAGGCATTAATGAGCTCGATAGACTTTGCATACCCCCCGGCCAACTCTTCCCAGCGAGATATTGATTTGCGAATTTCACCCTGATCCATCCGGATTTCATTCACACTAGTAGATAAATCTTTCAAGATTTCACTCACACGATCAGGAGACCAACAAGGACTTGCGGACTCGTTCTCAGGAGCTTTTCTGCTCTCTGTTTGCTCTCCATCACTGACACAGCCGATCTTGGCCCGACAAGCGTCGCAATACCATGATCTACGTTGATCACTAAGCACCTTAAAATCGACTTCAGATATTGAAAGGCACAGTGGATGATAATAAGCCTTACACTCAAAGCAAGAGAGCGACTTTTGGTCGCGCTTGATGGATTTGACACATGCACTGCAGTTGGGCATTGCGTAACACAGGAGAGAGCCGGAGAGAACGATCCGAACCACACGAGAGCTGAGCTCTGACTGATGTGGAAGGAAGTGTGTATTACTTAATATTAAATATATAATAAGGGAGAAATTCGAATGTTACATTATAAAGAAATTAATCGAATTTACAATATAGAGTAAAATAAATATTACAACAGCAATATATATAAGATACATCAATGTCACAGAACTGCACAACCTATCGACACATCTATTTTAAATAGTTTCTGTAACTCTTAATGTGATTGCTCGTGTGCATACACAGCAATATTAGCATTCAACACTGCGGTTTCCCACTAGGGTGCAGTTAATTTCACCATAATTTTTTTCGGAGCTGCGCTCATTGGGAAAAGGTGCATTTTGAAGCCCAGATTACGGGAATAAATAACATTTTCCGATCAAAAAATATTTTACCGGGGCGCCAGGGCCTGAATGATAAAGTGCAGGAAATGAGTGGTGTTTGGCGGGTTCCCTACCTAATTTTTGCATCTCCAGGCTTCTCTCGGAGCTCCCGTGGCGCCAATGTGCCGCCGGGGATGATTCTGAAGGTAAGTCTAATGCAAACCTTGGTTATTTCACTACAAGTAGGCTGAAAAAAAAACAAAAAAATATCAAATTTTCACGTTTTTGGCCATTTTTGTGCTATATGTGGTGCGTTGCCGCTCATTAGGCGGAAGTAGGAATGTGGAAATAAACTCCTTGGGGGGGAGTATGCCCGATTTCTCACTCGCGTGCGAGGGAGCTGTGGAACTCGAATTGGTGATCTCGCCCAAAGAGCGTTCGAGATGAATTTTGAATTACCCGATGTTACTGCGTTGAGGGGTGCACGAGTGAGAAAGGAGCCGCGCGTAAAAACACGGCAACAGTGAGCGAGCGAGTAGAGAAGAGAACATGGCCTCCGACGAAACAGGCTTCAAACTCTGGCGATGGATGAAATCCATGTACAACAACTATTTACAAGACGAATGAAATTTCCCAAACAAGAGTAAAAGTCCCCAATGTGTCAGCTATGGTGAATCGTTAAGGGATCTCAACTGTTGCAGCAGCTGCTCTCACCACTACATCGTGGGAGGACAGGGGTCTCGTTGAGACTTCAAACTCGTCGTAAATGGCAGTAAGATTCGTCGAGAGAGGGTATGTCTTGGGAAAACTGTCTAGAGTATGTAGTGAGATAACCAAGGTTTGCATCAGACTTACATTCAGGATTCGCTCTTTTAACCGCTGTTGTACGATAAATATAAACAATTTAAATGCTCTAAAAAAACAATCCGGATGAAAGTACGCAACCACGTCAATTAACGAGTGTTTCAGCAGTCTTAGGGGAAAAAATATTAAAAGTTTTACGTGGATATATTCACGTTGAAGTTATTAAGTTAGCTACACGTGTATTTTCACATCAAAGGCATTAGGGCTATGACTTATAAAACTAAGTTCCACGTTTTTATGGAATCAACAAAAGGATACAACTTTTACTAGATTTACTAGATCGGATTTTTTCCAGAAACTCAATTTTATATCTACGTAACAGTTGATAGATTTCTTCCTTGTTTGTCATCGGAATTCAGCGACAGATATAAGACATTTCACGTGTCATTTGCGCGTTAATCAATATTAAACGACGGTAACTTTTGAAAGTAAACTTACACGTCTTTCAATGTAAAAGTCCAAAAAATATTAACACTTCCTCGTTCTTTTATCGGCATATACAGACATCTGTGCGTCATTGACAGTGTTTTCGCGCGTACATAGTAGTACAAGCAATTGCAACTTCTAACAGGTCCTTCCATATTTGACATAGTATTTGTGCAATAAATACTAACAAATTTACGTGCACATAACATATTATAGTCCAATTCTTGGTTTTTCGTGGAAATGGATCCATTTAAAAGAGACGCTTCTCGTGTCTGTTGCGCGTCTATCAATCGCCAACGGATATGTCATGTATTACCGCTCTCTCCATTTTTGATCGAAGCTGAGCAAGAAACATTATCCACTTTCGTTCGTAGAACACTTAATATCTATCTTCCTTGTTTGTTATCTGCATTGAGCGATATTTCAAGTCGGCTTGAAGGAAACAAGCGAGAGCCAATGGTGCCCAGAAGAAGTAGCCGACACCTGGCACATGTTATTTTCCTGCTGGAAAACCAAGCCATTGTGGAATCTCGTCTGCAAGATTTTAAATAAACTACTAAATATCACCTCAATAAAGACAAATGACTTTTATGCCGGTTTTCCCTTGAAGTCGTCCTTCAGTTATAAAAGACTTAGACTTGCTAATTGCATCCTGACGGTAGCGAAAAGCACCATATATGACGAAATCAAGGTTGGTTAGTCGGTCAATAGACAGAAGAAAATAGATACGATATATATAGAGGAAATGGAGAGAAGACTGCGACGGAGAATTGAAAAAGAAATAGCACGCCACAAAATAACAAATAAGTTGAAGATTTTTCCAGACACATGGGGAGAAAGTAATATGTTACTAACGGAAGAAGGAAATTTCAACGAGGAAATTATGGAGACAATAGTGACATGGACAACCCCCGATCCTGGCGATCGAGTGGGGCGGCTTTTCGGCGGCGGGGCTAGGGGACGAGAGATTGTGGTATCCAGCCCCTTTGGATCGACCCTCCTGACGCCTGCCAACCCACGAGACCGTCCTGGATCGAGACGAAGAACATTACCAAAAATAAATAATAGTAATTTTAAAAATAGGGACTGTAAAATAAAATGATGAAAAAAATGAAATAAAAATATGGTGAATGATGAATATATAAGGAGATGATGAGAGCATAAAAAACTGCCCGTACAGTACCCTATAATAATAATGATAAAGTATATCAAGTGAGTACTAAACGCATTTAACTATAGGTTCAGAAGCCACAGTTTCATTGTCCTCAGTGCGTGCGTCAAGAGCAAATGATTATGACCTCAAAAGCCAACTTCCTTGCTTTTCCCCTAGTGCATGTTTATAAATCTGCCGAGTAGTGATAAGATCGCTATCGCTTCCGATATTGCTAACATCCATCTCATGCGCGGCCCTAGAACATATATGTATGCCCATTCGTGAAGCACCTAGATACTCCGAACTCGCTGGTACAAGGACAGCAATGATTATGGAAAGGATGATCCTGCAAAACATAATTACCAGTGTTTGCCCACGAAATTTCAGTCTGCGGTTAAGATGACGTTGCAGTAGACGCGATTTTTCATAGCTTTACAAAAGCATTTGACAAAGTTTCCCACAGAAAATTGTTAATTAACCAAACATTTTGCAGCTAAGACGACGATGTAATTTCCTGGATTAGAGAATTACTAGCCGATCGCGTACAGAGACTAGTATGAGACGGTGCCATATCCAATGTCGGTAAAATTCCTTTGAGTGTCCCATAATAGAGTGTCATAGCTCCACTTCTATTCATTCTGCATATTAACGATCCAGATGAGGTGGTAGACAGTAAATTCCGACAATTTGCAGGTGATGATGAATTTACAGCGACAAGCGGAAGCGTTAACGAAGAACCTCAAGGCAATTCAACGACGCAACGAGCGTGCTACGCGTGGAATCAGGAATTTATTTTGAAAAATATGTTGTAATGAACCTATGGAAAAGAAAAAAATCCTTAATATCCCTATTAAGTACAGCATACTCTATCGCAGACTGTAGATTCTGGAAAATACCTTGGAGTTAAACTAACCAATGATCTCTCATGGAGGAAACATATTCGGGAAATAACTGGTCAGGCCAATCGTACATTGGAATTTTTCTAAAGAGTATTTGACAAAGTATGACGATAAAGTTAGAGAAATCAGCTGTTTCTCCATTGATTAACCCACCTTTGAATACGCTACCATTGTTTGGGATCCTCATACGGTTGGTCTATAGGCATAGTTAGGACACGTTCAGAGAAAATCAGCAAGACACGTGCATGGCCTTTCAACGGTTAGTGCTGCTGACCTCTTGCAACAACTTGGGTGGGAATCGCTTACAAACCGTCGATTAAAAATTAGACGTAATCTTTGATGTGAATTCAAAACCGATTTATTTTCAGGCGAAGTTATCAATATGTTACGAACTCAAACATACTGCTGTAGATCAGATGATGATAAAGAAATAAGGGAAATAGATAGTAGATGAAAAAGTTTTAAAATGTCGTATCTCCCGCGATCGATAAGAGACCATAACGGCTGAGTTAAGATTTCGAATTAGTTTGGTTGACAGGGAGTGTTGGCCATTGGCCAAAAATTAGGTGGTGTGGGTCACACAGTAGAAATCAACGTGCGTGCCTTAGGTAAACGAAAACATAATTGGGGGCTCCTGTGGAAAACAAGGTGGGTTGTTTGCGGTATTAACCGCTCAACCAAGGGCACATTCTTTGTGTTGTTAAGAAGCGAGATCGATAGACGCTGCAAGTAGTCATCCAGAGGTATATGAAGAAGGGCACAACAATCAACACAGACCAATGGAGAGGATACGTAAAATTAAATGAGTTGGGCTATCACCATAAAACGGTGAACCATTCTCTCAATAATTATGTTCATCCAGAGGATCGTCTGACTCACACCCAACAAATAGAGAGCTAATGGTCGAAATGTAAGTGGTATTTTCGTACAAGAATCGGCCGTATGTCCGTTTCTACTTTTGAAACATATTTAGTGTAGCAGATGTGGAGGAGCACACATGGTTCGTTGGAGGAGCTCTTCGATGATTTCACGTAGGCCATGGTTGCTCTCTACCTCCACACAAAATAATAGGAGGCATTTTTTGTCACCTCTCCACCCTTCGGCGCACTACGAAAAATCCCTTTTCAGGGCTGCTAGAAGCATGGGATAGTTTGACTTATAATCGATTGCCATTAATTTGGATTCCTATAGGAGACTGGAAAAAAATCGACAATTAACCCGTAAGATTCGAAAAATACCCTCATGATATTTTTTTTGGTCCGACCGACCTGATGCAAACGCATTGACGGGAAAAACTCTTAGACCGTCCATTAAAAATGATGCTATATCTATTATGTGAATTCCAAACCAATGCATTTTGTGACAACTTATTCCATATCTTTCGAACTCTATTCTAGATCAGATAATTTGATTTTAGATCAGATAATTTGAAATTAGGGAAATAGACAGCAGAACTGACGAGTTACTGCAGGTTTTTCCTAATGCTATTTTTGTCTTAGCTTCGTTAAAGATAAATACCACAAGGTGCAAAATAGGTCCACTTCTATTCCTTCTGTATTTTAACGATATTAGTAAAGTAGTGGACAGTAAACTTCGAATATTTTCAGACGATACCATAGTGTGCAGGGAAAGCCGTAACGATAATGATAAGGGTGCGTTAACGAAGGGCCTCAAGGCAATTCAAGAGTGGTGCGATGTGTGGCAACTGGAATTAAATTTGAAAAAATGTGTTGGAATGAACTTCTTGAAATGGAACAACACCTCTCACACAGTTTCGTACAAAACACCCAATTAGTGACTGTAGAATTTGTAAGATACCGTGGAGTTAAACTAATGATCTCTCGTTGAGTAAACATTTTCGGGAAATCGCTGGTCAGGCCAATGGTAAATTGGAACATGTCTAAAGAGTACTGAAAAGGGAAATTTATTCAAAACATATTTATATAATATGCATTCTTCTAAAATGCATTTTTTTACTGATTTTAATTAACTGTAATCCACGTTCCCAATGAAAACCACGTTAAAATTGTAGCCAATACGTTTCAGGATTAAATTGCCTTAATTGATCTCGGATGGTGGAAATTTTTGGTTAATATCCTTAATACATGGACAACAAATTGCATATGTTGCTCTACGCGCAACTGACACGTTAAATGTCTTATTTATGTCGCTGAACGTCGATAACAAATAAGAAAGAGAGCTATCGATTAGGACTTTCATATAACATTGATATATCTTCCAAGATTCCGGTGAAACACAGGAAGACAACTAGTAAAAGTAAAAGATGTTTGTTTTTTTCCCTAAGAAGTGCAGGAATACATCTTTAGTTACGTGGTTACGCACGGTTATGTGGATTGGTTTTTCAGACAACGTAAAATGGTTAATATTTATCGTACAACAGCAGTAAAAATCCATATTCGCCAGCGAGACTAGCGCAATACGAAAAAGAACATAATATTCGGATTCGTTTTCAACTTAAAAGTTATAAACTATAGTGCGGCTGGCCAGTAGGTGCCGTTACCCACCCGCGGTGAGGGATCGACGCTTAGTCTCAGTTTTGGAGTTATGGTCCAGATAAATGTGGTTAGACCCTTCCACGGGGCCTAGAGAGCTATAAAAGTTCGTGCAGTCCCAGCAAATGGTTTCAAGGCCAATAATCAATGAAAAAAATACATAATTTTATTCATAAATCGCAAATTTTAATAATGAACTTTTTTAGTTTCGGCTGCTTTTCAATTCTTTAAACGAAATTCCACCCTACTTCCTGTTAACGTAGAGCTATGAACCTTTTACCCAAAGGACTCATTTCGGAAGGCAATGCAGTAATCAATAAAAATACACAGTCATTAATCACACGTTTACTAATGTTCTTTTTTTTAGTTTCAGCTGTTTGTCAATTCATATAAACGACATTTAACCAATTTGTGGATGACTTTGACATGTGAAATATTGACCAATGACCCATTTTTGAAGGCAATTCAGTAATCCATTGAATATAATTTTATCGATGAATTACACGTTCACTAATGGCTTTAACGGCTTATTTGCAAATATTGTAATCAAAATTTATTCAATTCACGATGACTTAGGGCCTTGACATATTGCCCACAGACCGATAATGAAAGGAATTACAGTAAGCAATTATACAAAGGAGTCTTAGTATTTAATCACGCGTTGACTAATAGCTTCCTTTTTTAAACTTCCACTATGTATCCTAATTATTCCTTGTGTCCAAAACTTACAGAACTAACCATCGATTGAGATCTCTGGAATAATCTCCTCTTCCAGAGAGAACGCCGTCGTCAAATAAATTTTTCAGTCTAACCAGTTAAGCACGCGTTTAATTAAAGTTCTTTCTTTTAGTTTGAGCTGCTTGTCTAGGTCATTTCTCGTGACCAGTAATAAACCAATGACATTTCACTAAAAGCTGTAGACCATTGACTCACATCAGGAGGATATACAGACATTAATTAATACCGACACTAATAACTTGACAACCTCTATCTATCAAGATCACTGAGACATTGGGAAATTGGTAAATTTCGGTTACAAGTGCTGACTATCAAAACACCGCTAAAACTCAAAAAAGCTTTAGTAAACGCGTAATTAATTAATAAAACTAGATACTTTAATTGATTACTATATTTCTTCCAGGAGAGGTACTTTAGACAATAACTCAGAGATCTAAGTCATTTAAAAAACTATTCCGTTAACGTATGTGAAAGTTACTTTTATACTATTCCCCGTTCTAACCTTAATTAATTAGACTATTAATTATATTTAATTACTGTATAGCCTCAAAAATTGGGACTTCGGACTTGGAGTCCGATTTTTAAAATGTAAGTTTTTAAGTCTCTCAGTGACTTCTCTTACGGCTGCTCTATCAGCATCGCCTGCCGTCACCGGCTGCAGGTTAACTCACGTCAGCCCTCCGACGAGAACCCTCTCGATATGTCTCTTCTGGCACGTCTGGCCAACAAAATTATTCAGAATGAAAAAATCTTGCTATCTAACGTTGTATTAACCCCTAATCATTAAGGGGAGCTATCTATTTGAAGAATAATGTTTATAGTTATGTTGCAAAGATCACATTAGTGATCCTCTGCTAAAGTATTACCCTGCAGCTCATGGCTAATATTTTTACCTTTTTGAAGAGAACATTTATTTTTTCATACTTAAAGACATGAGCAAAACACCTGCGCTTTCAGAGGGAGATTTTGTTCGAAATAGTGCATCATACACAAAAAAATGACTGAAGTATCTATCTTCTGGTGGTTTAGCAAAAGTGCAATCAGTGCACTTCCTCGATAAATTTTCCATGCATAGATTATGTATTCTAATGATCATTATTACGTAATTCATACGCTGAAATTAAATGCCAAGTAAGAAATGATTAAGTGTACTGAAAAGTAGAAGAGGGAAGGACCATATGGAGCACCATAGAGAAAAGGAGAACAAGATGGATTGGGCACACCCTGAGACATAATGGGTCTGTGAAGAACATAATTGAAGGCAAAATAGAGGGAAACGTCCCCAGAGGAAGACCCAGGAATAAGTGAATGGACCAAATTAAGAGTAGATTGCATAGGAAGAGATACCAGGAGGTAAGGGAAATAGCATTAGATAGGGAAGGGTGGAGGGCTGCAGTCAACCAATCTTAAGATTGAAAATCTAATGATGATGAGATTTAAATAAAGTAAGTATGAGCTAAATTAGATTATAATTCTTAAATTTTGTCAAGTCCTTCAAATTTATCTGAAATTTGCTACGTAACATGGCATTCATCTTAGCTTTCCTTGATTCGTATAACGATCATCACACAACCGCTATTAGTTCTTAACGACATCTTAATGACAAGTTCAAAGCCTCGGTCAACCAATCCATCCCTCAACCATGAATATATATTATGGATTGTTAACTCGTCGCCAAAAAATCTTGTCTAGAATTCCGTAAACAAACAATTTTAATTACACATATGCACAATTAACCTCTTAGCACTTCGTGAAAATCGCTGAACGGAAATTTAATAATAATGCGAGATGACTTAATGAGCATTCCCAATGGCCATCAATGCAGTGTAGATAAAAAGGAATGCGCTTACCGCCGCCTTGAACAGATTCTTATTTTTCACAGAAAGTCTCCTATTTTGGTTCCTTGTAGACGTAAACCCTGTTTTGCAGCCTGGTACGAAGCAACTTCTGTTTAAACAAGGCATTGCAAATTCTTTATGTTTGCCGACCGGGCTTAGTGTATTTAAATTAGAATCAGAGTCTGGCAAACATCGTCGTCGGCACACGATGGACGTTTCATAAATCTCTCACACATTTTCTGTAATAGATATTTTCTGTAGCATTTACAAATTCACTTTTAGATCACAAAAATAGAAAGATATATTCAAAGCACCATGTAATTTATAGCTCCTCGATCGTTATTGAATATTCACCACAGTCTTATGTTAGCAACATTTAACTTGGTACGTCTATTTACAATAACAACTGAAAAGACTAATCGAAGTGGCACCAAGGACTGGGTGAGCACCTCACAAGGGAGCCTTCGCCAAGGTTGAGGTGAGATATGACGAGAGATTTCGTAGCGAAAGACGAAGAATAGATCTGTTATTGTGAGGGAGCCTTCAACCTGAGTTTATTTACGCTTAGAGCGCTCACCTCCGTTGTCTTCACAGTATCGCCGTGGTTACGCGATAAACATAAGTGCGAAAGTTGCGGAAGGTCTTATTTCTAAACATTGGCGTTCATGCAAATGGCCGTGTATGAAAGATTTTTTATACCTATTTTATGACGAAAATTTCTTGAAAATCATGGAAACGTGCCAGAAAAAGAAGAAAATGGTGCTGTTCTGCCAGAAGTGAGGAGATAAACTAAGTAACGGGTAGTAACGCGCCATAAGAATGAGACGGAGGTATCGCAAGCATTTTCATGTCTTCTGAAAGTTGCGTACTTTTGCAACTACTCGCGAGACATGTTGCAGCTAATCGAGGAATTAATATTTAGGCGCATTTACGAATCATAAATAAATTGCAAGCGTGATAAAATCAATAAAACTTTTACACAACGGTCAGTTCATAGATCTCTTTTTGCAGCAATTGAGGGAGGAAAAGAAAATTACCGATACGTCGAGGAAGAGAGCACAGACGTACAGAAATTGTAAACTTGTGAAAGCAGGAAAATTGGTGGACCTTGAATTATCTCACAGTAAAAAACAGATTGCTCGAGAACCCTATCAGTATTATGTGAATCTACGTTTTAATGCCTGACAGCATAAGTTGAAGCCTAAGGATATTAAATGAGCCTATTTGAGTGACACACAATGGCATTGTGACTCAAATTGTGGGAAATTTTGGTTGATTTTCGGTATTTAATCGGTACCTAATTCTTATTGAGGAAGGTCTTTTGAATATGCTGTGAAAAAATAACGTTTACTTTGGTAATAACATAATAAACAAATACAGTTATCTAACGTAAATGTAAAAAATTTCTCTTATAACATTCCCATTTTTGAATAATTCTTTCCACAAATTCAAGAGCTCATAATTTTTGTGGCCTACCTTTCAAAGTGAAAGTATTTTCTAAATTCCTAGTCCTTTGTTTAATCATCATTCACTTTGGATTTTTCATAAATGGATAGTTTAACGAACGATTTAAGGATCAGTATATTCCATTTTTAATCATATTAGCAGAGAGTATGCACCAATAAATTAACTTGATTTTCAAATCATTCTAAAAGCTCATAACATGTCCATATAATTTTTAGAGAATGTCACTCAAATCATTCAGCATCCAGCTGTCTTATAATGAATTAATATTTCAAAAATGGTTTCACAAATTCAATTTGGCTTTCTATTATAGTTTACTACCTCTATTATTGAAAAGATTGCATGACCAAAGGCATTATCTTGTAACCTCATCAATGAATTCAGTTGTTAAATAAAATCAATTGAAAAATAATCGCCGTAGTCATCAACTATCAATGTTTAATTTCAAAAAAACCAAACGCATTTCCACTCATTTTGGTTAAATATTGAACAACCGTACAACAAATATAATATCTTACCCTACACTGTCACAACCGTCATCCCATGTCTGTTATATTATTTGAGAAAAACTACAAGGCTATAAATAAATAGATTCTTGTGAATAATTTATTGAAATTGTCCAAGTAATTATTTCACAATTCGAAATCTCTGTCAAGGTGGCATAAAACAGAGGCTCAGGAAATAAATTTATACAAACAATGACAACTTTAAATGGATACAGTCATATCATTCAAGTAATACAAATATAGCTGCATGGCTGAATCATATTGTTTACAATCTCTTAGCGATTGCGTTATTAGTAGCAAAATGAAATTATACACCACTAAGGTTATACAATTACTCTCAAGCAGCTGTTAAATTGTGTGTATTCAATGTAGAGTCCACAATCTTCACACCACCTCAATAACATCACTTCATCACTCAAGTTATGCAAAGGTATCGACCAAATTTCCCTAGTTTGTGGAAATAGCACTAATCAGCCACTTATTGGGTGATCACAATCCCTGAAAATCAAAAGGAAAATTAAAAACCTTAACTCATGTCATTTTGCAAATTATTTGAAGTATATACAGTTATTTTTTTAACTTTCACCTCAAGGATTTAATTTTATGAGCTCAGTTCAGATTAATACTTTTTCTCAAACTTAGCAATTGACTTTCTCTTAGTTCGTTTATTCAATAGTGAAGAAGACAGTTGTGTGTTGCTGATGCCCATATTGTACAAGTACACTTAATGTAGAAATTTTGGCTGAGGGAATGCTATGAGTATTGTTTAATGACAGCTTCACTAATCAAGCAAGAATATGCTTAAAGAATCACCATCAATGACAATGGCATTTTAAACTATGTTCTGCATTGTCTATTTATGCCAAAGAATTCCCTGGAATGACTGCACACAAATATCACTCTGATAGTCAAGTTATAATGACAGTGCGTTCAATTTCACAGTCCATAGCATTACGGATGTAAATCCATTATAAAAGCATTATGGGAACCAACGTATGCATATACAGTGTTCACCTCTGTGTCATTACTTGGGAATACAAAAATAAATGCAACTAAAGTGATAACTCACCATTTCTCAGAGCCTAGGGTAGGAAAGTGTGATAAAATGAGAAGAAAAAGCTCCATGGCCCAAGATGCATTTTCTTTCATCCATGTAGGAAAAACATTAGTCTATCAGTTATGCTGTAAAGGGAGAATCAAGTGCAGATCTATGTAAAAGAGGTAACATAAAAAAGTGAACATTTTGTGTGTTAAAACAGCAGCAGTTTATAAATTCAAATTTTATATCTAATTTCAGAATGTAATAGCTGGAGTACAATTGATAACAAATCAAAAATCCTTTTTAATTCAACAACAGCTAATTGATTCAAAACAACGATGGAATAGGCATACTTCAATAGCGTCAAACATGATTAACCCTAATGTTCTTACCTTATCAATTTATTTACATTAAAAATATGTAACTAATAATGTGGCTTATATTTTAGTACAAAATACCTATTAAACCAAGATGCATTTACACCATTTATTTTAGATTATACCTTATAATAACACATATTTTGTGTTGTAAATTTACTAACATGAGTTAATATAATAAGGAAATGGATTGCGTTGTCTTTGTTGTGCTCGATAGCAGGTTGTCTAAATGAGGTAGCATCAGCATTGACAGGAAATTAAACACCAATACAAAACTGGTTCAAAATAGCCAAAAAAATTGCATCGGCAAATGGTTCAAATTACAATCTGAATTTGCTCCAATTATATTTCAAGCTATCTGCCTGTATACAGCAGTCAATTGCACAATCGTGCAATAAAATACCTTAACAACTAATTACATTACAGTATGGACCCACTTTTTTATTTTATATCACTGATAGTTGAATAATTCTCACAATAAATTGCAGCAATAAGTGCATGCTAGCAGCATATTGAATTGCATTCATGATACGACTGGCTTCTGTATCATGATGGAGAGCATATTTTCATAAATCCCACATGATAGATCACTATAATTTGGTAATATTGATCATATAAGGTTACTCTGCCTTCTCAAAGACGATCATCATGCTATTTACTTCATTAGAATCAGGGTAGATTCTGTGAATATCTAGCTAGACAGTACTAAAATTAGGAATAACTTCCACCCAGCTAAATACCTTAAGCACCAAAGTAAACATATTATAGAAATTGAAATATAAAATTAAATCACAGTAAAATCATATTTTGAATTCCCACAACGTGATAGTGTATTTCAGAATCTTAGAAAAATTACTCATACTTGGTTTCCAAATCGAAATAGGTATCTAGTGTAATTCAATACATTAAAAAATATTATTACCTTGATTAGATTATACTGGCGTCCATGGAAATCCATATCCCATACCTATACCAAACGGACATCTTCATAACAATCAGGAAAAAATCTACAGCAGAAGGTGCATCCAGTACAACCAATATGTTTATTGCTCTTTTCCAGCTGTCAGCAATGTCATTGGCCTCCACACATCCATTTGACAAACGTTCTGTAAACACAAGTGCCAAACATCAAACAACGCACGGAATCTACTTTATATTCATATTTATGTTGGAAAAAACTTGTAATTCAATAATGATGCACATCTAATCATCTCCGTTTTCTTCGTCACATTATTTCCACGTCACAGTGATTGAAAAAATCGAGAACTTACCTACTTAGGTAGAGTAAATGTGTCAGAGACGAACGTTGTCGGGTATACCCTGCAATGCTCTAAAATGAGATTATATTTCCTTTGGATAACAAGCGTGAGGTTATGTTTAGGTAGTTAAAACGAATTACATGCTATTAATAAACTCCTAACAAGTGGGAAAACCAAGAAGAGTCTCCAAACACGGACAAAATATTGTTCATGCCCACCACCACGCTGTGCGACGACGAACGAGCTTCGATCCAACCCAGCCCCGCGAAAACAAAGTAACACACTATGCATAGCATACAAAGTAATCATAATGTAACGAAACGTTTCAAAGGGAGATCTAAGCTTACTCGATGGCGGGAAACACACGTCTTTTGACTTGCGTATATGCTACGGTAGGTGGTCGAGTGGTATATTACAATGTTATAACAGATATACCATATTAATAATATTAACTTGCCGCTGAATGTCACGATAACGTACCTGCAAGCTTCCGGGAGCTGATAAAACTCAGGGCGATCAGCAATCTCAGTAGTACTGGTATCAAGTAGCATATGATGATTTCCTTGCATGTGGGATTCATCGTAAGGTGATGCCGATCTAGTTTAGCTCGAAAAACGGAATTGCACATAAATCGTTCCACAAATACTATTTCATTGGATTTTGCTGAACTACAGTCTTTGTCCGAAAAATTAAATTATGAATACCATTTACCATTTAATTGAAAATTACTGATAGAATTGCGGTGTGGACTCTTTTACTGAAAGCAAATTTACCATCGATATTTACTTCAGTTGCTAAGTAATAAGGGAGCCTTCACAAGCCAAAGGTAGCCCCCTCGATTCCTTCGCCAATGTGAGGGAGCCTTACCCAATCTGAGGGAGCCTCAGGCCCGAGGTTAGTCTCTCGCTACGAGTTAGGAGCCACTAAACGAGAAAGGTCGAAGGGTCCCTCGTGCGGTGAGACTCTAGCTACGGGCCAAGTGGAAATTAAGGCAACAAGTAGCCTAGGCAACAACTCCAAGCATCTAAATCCATAATATATATTCATGCTCGCAACATAAAACTCAATCTTCAATTTTTCGTGGTGCGCGAAAGCTTTTAATGCTATGGTGAGTGTAGAGACCTCTTATTTTGTGTCAATCGACAAAAACCAGACCACCACTTCTGCCAAGCAGGTGGAATAATACCAAAGGAATCATCATCATCTCTAACCCACTTAGGACGGAATTATGAAACATCAGCATGAAACAAATACAGCTACTATATTAAATTTTATAAGTGATATTTATGCATTTGAAAAAATTGCAGTTTAATTGATAATGACATTTATTTTGAATTGCGACGTATTTGAATTGTATATATTAAATTTAAAATAATGCTTTACATAATAAGATTTACACAAGGTATACTTCAACATTACCTACAATACGTACCTTTTTTTTAACTTTCCAAATTTTTCTTCATGAAAGAGCAGAAACTGTTTATTCCAGAGCTCCACGAGGCACGCCATCGTCAGTGAATAGTGTCACTCATTCATTTTTCAAATTGTTTGTAAAACCGCCGAAAGAGACGCAACTTTCCACACACTTAATCCAAGGCGTTATAATTCTGTCTGGCGCAGCAACTTGTACGAAAAAGCCTCTTATAGTTGCATGATTTTGAAACATTACTAATTTGACTTACTAGTCCACAGAGGGTTAAAATTTTAACAGTTGATTGGTAGGTTTATGTACAGCATTTACCCCAATCTACTTTTACTGCTAAGGAGGGCTCGCCATTAGAACACACTTGAATTCCTCATATCGTCTTCCTCTTCTCATTACGTCCAGAATTCACATTCTCCTCCGTCATCTTCCGTGCTCCCCCAGTGTTCTTCCCTCTGTAACTCTATTTAGCATTCCCTGTCTTATCAAAATGTCGTGCATTCATCTCTTCTGCGCCATTCGAATCTCCGCTACCAGCTTCCTCTCATCTCCGAACATACACAATATCTCCTCGCTCGTCCAGCTCACCCTCTCCAGCCTTCTCCACACCCACATCTTCAAACGCCTCAAGTCTACGTCCTACATCATACGTATATACATCCTCCCTTCGCGATGACCAAGTCAAGTCCGACCCATACAGCGACATGCTCCGTATTAGAGTTTTCACCTGCCTTTTCTTCCTCGTCCTACTCGCCACTCAGCTCACCTCTCAATTTTCAGTCTAATTTGAGCTCTCGTGGTGAATAGACGTGCTCTTTCCTTCTGTCCTTGAGTCGTGGCCTGGTCAGAACGAAAGTGTTTCAGGCTGTTGGTTAGTGTTGCCGCGAGACGGGACGAGACTTGAGCCAGTCTCGTTTTCTGAACTCGGGTATCGTCTCGTGCCTAGTCTCGTGGACCCCAGTCTCTTCTCGGTCTCGAGTCTCGGGCGAGACTCACGTCTCGTCTCATTTCCCCCAAAAAAAGTATCTGTACACTCTAAGTAGTAATGACACTTATAAGAATTTTAAATATACATGAAATTGGATACCAAATACATCAAACTGCATGTGCAACGAATGATTTTATTTATACTCAAAGAATAAACTAGAAATATGAAATATCAAATTGGTAAAAAATAGCTGTAAACTCACAACGTTCGTAGAGAGAAATCCTCAGAAGGTTAAAAAATAATGCTGTAAAAATAATGTAATTTGTTAAAGAAATAAATAATGAATATTTTTGCTTCTTAACCTAGTTTACATAATTATCAGGTTTAAAACAGTTAAAGATAAGATTTATATATGACTGGCCAAATTGCTCATCACCCACGAGTTCACACAGAATAAACTTCTGGCAGATTCGTCTCCCAAGCGGTTTCTGTGTTCTCATTGTCAATGCTGCCCATTAGAGCAATCTCTCCACCAGAACAGATGTAGCAGGAATGATAAGGAAGTCTCTCGCCATTTTTGCCAGGACTGGAGAAGTTGGCTCATTTGCCTTCCACAAGTCAATATATTTACATTGCTAGTGAAACTCGACTGATGAAGATAGTCTTCAAGTTCTTGTATACATTCTTCATACTGGAATGGCAAACTAATGGCATATTTTTATAACCATTAACTGATAACAATAAACGGGCCAAAACTCTGTTGAAAAGTAAAAAAAAATATTAATAAATGTTTCGAGGTAAATTGAATATTTCTGATCTGCACGGTTAAAATAGTTAAGTGAACTTAATCGACAAAGGTTAAATAAAGGGAAACGTTTAGTCGAGATAACATGCCTCTCAGCTCTAGGTTGTGCCTGCTCATACAAAGAATATACATCCAGGATTATTATGATCAAAAGGACGGGGCAATGGGTGGGGAGCTCTCTCCCGTGATTGCCAATTTCTTCATGGATGACTTTGAGGGAAAGGAGGGAGGGAGGACTGAATATAATCATAAACAAACGACACGCTTGTCACCATTACTGGCGGTCAAAACTTAAAATGTATGATTCAGTCTCCATCTTGTGTAAATCATATTCATTCCCTTGATGAAGTCAATAGTAAAATTTTCAACCTAGATTCGTTTGAAATCGAAGAGGAAATTTTTGGACCCATCAAAATCGCTAACAGTTCTCACAATTAGTCCCAGTCACATAAGTACCGAAAGTAGAACACGTTTCATAGCCATGTTCTCAAGCTCATGAAGTTCTCCGGCAGGACAGAAATTGACACAACCAGCAAAAAACAGTGCCATAAATGACACTACACATGACTGAAACAATGAAGACCTACTGATTAAATAATAATATTTATTGCAGGACCTTTTGACCAGGATCTTAGAATTCGAATCCAATCACGAACGGAAAATTGCTTTGAGCTGATGCGTATTAACACAACACTATGCTGGCTACATCACAGATTGGAGATAGAGACAGTCTGGAGGCGTTATAAGAACTCTCGCTTGGCGACAAACTCGAATGCTTTAGATCAGTAGGATCTGGACAACAGACAACAGCAAAAAACTGTGCCATAAATGACACTACACATGAGGTTTATCGTTAACACCATTGAGGTACATGGAGATAATACTTGGTCTACGTTATCAAATTGTAGCCTGGCAACCGTAATAACATCCATGTTGATAAGCCCTGCTCTTTCCATATTTTTCCTTAGAAAGCGCGGCAGAATGGACGATTTTTTAGGACGAACGGACGAGAGCATTGCGTCATTTGATTGTCGCCTGACAACCAAAATAACAAACATGTCGGGTATCCCCGCCCTTTCTTTCTTCCTTCCGACTGCACGACGGAATGGACGAGTTAGCGGATGAAAACAAGAATATCCACCGTCTGTTTGAAATTCAAGGCAAGTAATCCTTGAACCATACCTATATTGGCTGCTTAGTGCTTTCATGTATGAGGTTTAGTTGACTCAAACCTAAAATCTTAACTCACTCATGGTTATGTTCATTCGTAGAATTGAGTGTCTTTTTCTGAATAAAATTAACTATGGGACTGGTTTCCAAATACTAAGTAGTTAACATGTCACCAGTCATAATACTTCAATTATGGCTGATGTCTAAGCAGACATTTGTTCGTGTTGTAATGGTGGATACATGAATGCCACTCTCATTTAATGCAGCCATTTGCATTTGATGAAAATTGATAATTGTTTTATGTAGACAGCTAATATTAAAGAGAGCAGTACACAGCGCATAGTGATCACTCCATGGATCGAACCACGGACACAGATAACAAATGGACTTGTTTCAGAACCACCTTAGTATCGAAAGCTAAAAGCCATGCTTACAGTAATTTGTAGATTTATAATGCATTTTACACATTTTTAAAAAGTATGCTGCCTGTCAGAATTGGGTTTTTTTAAACTCAGAAGTCTCCCCCCGGGTTTTCTTACTTCCAGGGGTAAACTATCTCTAGCATTTCTTTCTTCTCTTCGGCACACGATCTACCCTTCTCCAAACCGTCCCTGAAACCCCTTCTCAACCTTCCCTTCCCCGCCTCTCCAAAATCCTTCTCTCCATTTCTGTCTTCGAGCAACCCATCGTCCTTCATCATTTCCTCCAGCCGCCTACCCTGCCTATCTCGGATTTCACTCACTAGTTTCCTCGCCCACCATACTTAGAAATTTCTCTTCCATCTTCTTTTCCGTCCACCGCACCTTTATTACACCCTCGTCTCGAATGCCTGAAGCATATTCTCATTATGTTGAATCGTTAGCTTGTTTCATATGTTTGTTGAAATACCTGAAGCGAAGTGACAGTAATTATATTAGAGTCAAGGTGTTTTCTATCACCAGAATTCACCGAAACAATTAGGAGAGAAATTCAACTGAAAGGGAGCTGGACTCCATCTGAAGAGGGTTCAGTTTCCAACTGAAAGTTACGAAATTCGTCCGTAAGTCATTGTGTAGCTACCAACATTGGTTTTATATTCAAAAGGACTCAAAGGTTTCCGATAACGAGTCGAGTAAAACTAAATTCTATTATAATATAATAATGTGTATTAAATTCAATAGGTAAAATAAAAGTTTGTGTATAATTTACTGATTGTTTAAATGAAAATGTATTCGTAATAGTAATATTCAAATCATAATAGGTATTCACTATTTGATGATACATTTGTGTCACTTTAGCTAAGACAAAACACATCGTTAGAACAAAAAATAACAATTGCCTCCTTATAACAATGATGGACATTTAAATATTAATATTCAATGATTTTTATTAAAAATATTCTACTTAACACATTAAGCCATCCAATATACCATTTAAATGAAGTACCTTCTTCTTCTCAGAAATGATTTGACCCATTTAAAAGAAACTTGTTCGTACATATAGTTAGTTATATTGGAGTAATCTCTAGTATTCTTAGATGAAAACACATAAAAATGTATAGATTTCAATGAAATAGCATTAAATATTTAACAATAGAAATCTTTCAGGGTAAAAACAAACCAAGCAAAATTTATCTTTTCTTTAGTAAAGCACTTTAGAATAAAACTTGAAATATAACAAGACAAGCGATTACCAAACACAGAGTCAACTGTTTACCAATGTATCATAGCAACAGCAAAACAATTGATACTCGCTTAAAAGCACACAACAGCCATGGTAAATCCACCTCTGTAAATTAATGCTAAATCATCGGGTACCACTAGCGCCTCCAAGTGGCCAAAGCCATAAGACAAAGCCAAAGCCATTGGCCAAAGCTATTAAGCAAAGTCAAAGTTCTTCCTCCCCTAAGGTGGTGCCACCTGAGAAATTCTTCCCAAAGCTCTAAAACGTTAATCTCAAGTTTTTACCATTGCTTTGCCACTCTATATATACTTATTTGATGATTTTACTCAATTTTGTAATAGTTTTCGCCGGGAATGCGGTTTATTATCGATGTAAGTATATATAAAACATGTGTGTAGAGAATTCACTGTAAATGCATGTAAATTCAAGTAAATGCATGCTGATTTCTAATATGTTATCATTGGAATACACCGTAAAAATGAAAAATTAGTGCGCCAGCTCGTGAGCCCTTAAGGGAAATCGGGGTTAACAAAGATGGCGGATAGGCCACGCCCACGCCACCTACTGGATACTTTTGCAAGCGCCCTCTCGCTTCACCTCTTTGGTTTTCAAGTGTCTTCTCAATGTCCACTATCACAATTAAATATGTATATGATGATTATATAATTGAGGGTGGGTCTCGTGATGGGAGGAATACTTATTGGAGAATGTGCGCTAGTTTGCGTCAGTCTTATGATTGCGGGTAGCAATATGTAACATCCATCATAGAAACACCCACATGCATCACCAAATTCGACATTTGACTACGGGATTCATGGGACTCCCAGAGGGACAGTTGAATGCTCTGGCGAACTCTTCTGAATTCGAAACTGCTCCCCACACGCGGGCTCTCATCGGGCTGTGCGTCTCTGTTTCAATGGTCTCCTTGACACTGGCATCAGTGCTGTGCTCGCACCACAGCTGTGAATACAATTATGAATGAATGGATAATTTATTTATGCTCTGGGAAAACTCAGTAGAGCGAACAACTGGGTTACAATGACACAATCTGCTCAAATAATATGCACAAGAGTTTAAAAAAAAGATGATTTAACAACTTTACAAAAATATTTAAACAACTTCTCATTAGTCAACTCCACAAGACTCAGTCTTAAGGTTTGAAGTATAAGTAAAGTTTATTTTCAAATGGTTCCAGTAAAGAGGAAGCTTTTTTTATATGAGGTGGTAATGCATTCCAAAACTTAGAAGCGGCGATAAGGAAGGAGTTTAGGCAAAGGTTGGTACGGGCTTGGGGGGATGCGAAGAAGGCTAGGAACAGATCGTTTTCATCCAGGGGAAACACTTTTCCAGTACGTAAATTAATTTTATAGGTAATCAGACGTTTGGTTATGGATGAGGGAAAAAGGTAAAATAATTATAGCAGATAAACATCAGATACCATCTATGAGCAGTAATTTAAGTATTTCAATGACAGACATTATTCTCGCAAATAACGAAAGTCTTGACAAATACCTTCATTGCCTTCAGCAGCAAAAACTTCTACTCAAAGCGTATCATACACATACAGGAATGAGGGCTGAAGGACATATCCATCCTAAGGTCAACTGCAAACTCTTTTACTTAAAAATAAATGATAAAGGAATGTTTTTCTTTCTGTAATGATGTCAAAGCGAAAATGAGAAAAAGGTAAGACCAAAAATAGTGGAAAAGACTACCTTGAGCAATCCAGTGTCTCATCTACATCGACATATATCGTATGAACATACAGGGATCATGCGAAACGTTACGTCTGTATTACGTGAGATATTTAAAAAACAAGCATAAAGTAGCATATCAACTAATCAGCTAGACTACTAGTCGACTAATCTACTCAGGCTACTAGATATAGGTCTCAAATGTGCTATCATGGTCTCCTATCGATTGCTGTAAAAACGATATTGTAACTTCTGTTCTGCCGTAAGTTAAGGTATTTAGCTCTATCGAGTGATTTTGGTATTTGGAAATATGTTTGTTGACCACAACTTAAGAACCCGGCTGTTAAGTTCAACAATCAATTATAACTTTCTCAACCAATATAGAAGAAATGAGATTCTTGAATATTTGGTAATTCATGTATGTAACTCACAGACAACGTTTCGTCAAATATATTGGCATCCCAACTTTCAGACAGCATTGCAACAAGAAACATAATCAGCCGAAGCTTTTTTTTATGAATTTTAGAGAATGAATTCTGTTAAATTAATTTTAAGTCAAAGCATTCTTCTACGATTGCCATTCATTTTCCTGTCACTTAAAAATGGATATTTACGATAGTCGGATATTTCTATTAAATACACCTAAGGAAGTCTTATGTCCGGAAATTTCGTAAATGTTCGTGAAAAAAGTCCATCGATTTTCCTTAATTACTCGCTTCTTAGACAGTCTACAGATTCAATGAACGAATCGTTTTAAACCTAAAGCATTGCAATTCATTGACATACCTCTTTATTTTCGGTACTTCTAAAATTATAGCGTTCCAGTCCGTTTAGAAATCGCTTTTTTTCACAAATTTCAACTGCGCTTAAAGCCATATTGCCGAGTTTCAACACACACAAACACCGGAGGGAAAACTCATAATTTCACTTCTTAATATTGTCGTAATATGAAAACATAACCGTAGGGGCGGGTTGGGTTACGTGGCGGCGGAGGGGTTTTTTCTCCTACGATAAAATTTCGCGCAATAACAACCTCGGGAAAATAAAAATATGCTTTCAACCGTCTTTTGCTGAAATTACTGTCGCAGGTTAATTGCGTTCCGGAACTTGCCGATAGGTGGCAGTGTTACGAGATGGAGCCTTATTTACAACGAGCAGTGCATTGTAGTGAAGGGAGTCCGTAGTGTATGTGTGCGGTAAAACAAAAATAATTTGGTTAAATATGGTTTGCGGAGTCGTATTGTTCCGGGGTGCTCTACAGGGCACGGGAATACAAGGAGGAACAAGATTCTCGGCGAAAAGGACAGAAGATTGTTTAAGGCTAATGTAAGTACACGTGGGTGGCAATTGTTGCCCTTACCGCATGGTAGCCATTACGGTCACATGGAATTGATAAACAGCACTATTAATCTCATGATGTATTTCAATCGTGATGCATTTTTCTATTTTTTCGAAATTATTCATCAGTCGGAGTCTCAGCTTCAAAAATGGAGGAAGGCTATTCCTCGAAAGCTTAAAGTCCTATGGAAGGAGTACAGGGTGTGTGAGCTACATTTGCCTCCCGAGCACATAATTCGTTTTTACGAAACGCCAATGCCTGATGGAACCGTGTTCAAATTTGAAAGGGGAACCCCTCTTGTTAAAAGTGATGAAGTCCCGACTATATTTCCCAACTTATCTAAGTACCTTTCCAAGGAGGTTAGGACAAGGAAGGCACCCACCGAGAGAAAGATCCCAGAGGCATCAAGTGGGGCGACAGAGGTAAGAGATTCACCTGGAGTCATGGAGGAGGCAATCCATGAGGATCATTATCTGGATTTATTGACGGATGTAGCCCTTGACAGTATCCCTTCGGTCGTGCCCGGATGCGATGTGGAGGCTTACAGTGCGAGTGCCATGGCTAAGGCTCTGGGGACTATTGAGCTTGCTTCCCAATCCCAGCTGGGCTTCAGCTCTGGTGGGCACAAATGTTGTTTTTGCCCATATTATACTGAATTTCCTCACCGATAAAACGGTAGTTATTTCGGAAGACGGGAGTTTCAAGGTGCGTTTCCACGATTGCTTTTCTTATTCACCACTTGAATGATTTGTTAAAATCGACCTTAAGCAAGTTGTCAAACAAGTGGTTCTTCACTATTATTTATTCTGCTAGATTATACTCCAGAGGCAGGTGGTAATTTTTAATGTCCTAAAGGAAATCAAGTGCCAAGAAGATGACGTGCTACTTATCGGTATCATTGACAAACTGCGAGTTTGTCAAGGAATTCCCGAGGTTCAAAGGTGTTTTTCAGCAACGCACATTGTGTTCTGTGTTATTTTAAACATTAAATATATTTGAATTCGTGAGAAACTAGTGTTCTGAATTAGATTTTCACTATTTGTCGGTTAGGTTTCAAATATCACGTCGTTCATTAATGACCTAAACGAATGGAATCACATTTCATTAGTATTTATATGTTGATATTCCTGCTCCTTCGCTGAGTCATCAATTTCTAAAAGAATCCAAGGAACAAGTCAGTGTACCCCACTGAATTCCCTAATCACATGTCTCTCAAAAGTGAGATTTATTCAATCTAGCATAAGATTATAATATTTAATGGAAGCGTTTCCTTTTCAAGGTTCTTGATCAACAATCGTAGTTGAGAAAAAGGATTAATTTCAGTATCCCTGTTCCGTTTCTCAGTCTTCAAATTCTATAATAATCCAAGGAACGAGAGTTCCTCAAAGTATGGTTATTGTTGTCTTGGATTTTCTTTGTTGGCCTTCATTAATGAGGTTTTTTTGCACTCATACTAGATTTCAAGGCAGCAGTTTAAAGTGAATAATTTGAATAACTATTTGCATTGGAACCCTAAGAGGTGGTGAAAGTGAAAAAATGCACTCATCATTCTGGCCACCAGTGATACAGCATATATTTTGTTTCAGACTCCTCATGGTTTTTTCTAACTGCAACATTGAGAGGTCATTGTTGTTGCTACAAGACAAGTTACAAGCTACAAGACAAGACAAGTGCGCTACAAGTTCAGTTCATGCAATGAGTTGAAAATGGACCATCTACATACTAAACTTTATCAAAAGATTACTGTAGCTACGGCCATCATGGTTACATACATACGTGGCATATTGGATTTCCCTGTTTGAGTTAATACCCATTTTTCTGTCAAAACAATTATTCCATTTAACTTGTTTATCAACATTTCATTTCCAAGGTAGATGATGTAATGGTACCACACAGGAATAAATCAAAACTGCCTCATTATTGAGAGCCAACTATTGAATTGATGAAAATGTATGAACCATTGATAGTAGCATTGAAACTCCAGTATGTGTTTTGAAAAGTAATGCCAAGGAATATGAGATAACTTGAAGAGGATTATGATAATGCCATGTGATATTGGGATTCATCCTAAATTAATAGCAAGGTGAATACTGTTGATTCTTCTTTTCAGGTTCTTGTCATTTTCTTCAGTTTTTGGAGTCTTTGGCTTTGAAGGTAATAGCCAATTGTTAGCACTTATTTGAAAACAAAGTGATGCTTTGAATACATGATGACTGCGAGACTCAACCAAGATGCCCAGGTAAGCATCCAGGATGCTAAGGTAAGAGTTAATGACAACTTTTCATTTATATTTACTAATGACTACCATTTTTTTATTACAGGAATTATTCAGCATGACGAAATTATAATGATATAAACTCTACATGATCTAAGTACCCGTATTACTTACATTATAAAGCACACAACGGTCTCAATCAATTGTCAATTAAGCCATTAGTTTCGAAGTTAGCAGAGGTGTGCGTTATCTACAATAACTTAGTCAATTTTAGAGATATAAAAAATTTGTTTTCTGCAAACAGTTAGCAATGTAAATAGGTTGAACCCTACATCTGCATTAGCTTATAGCTACTAATTATTGGAATACTCTACTCACAATATATGAATAATCATTTTCTTTTCAAACTCGACCCAATGCACTTTGAAATGGGGATATAAAGCCATCAAAATACTATTAATAATAAGATTTGTTACTTACGTTGCCAAATGCTATGAACAGAAGTTGGTCTTCAGAGAACTGCTCCAAGCCTGGTAAGCGTACGTCTCTTATTTCATTGATTCTCCTTTTATAAATTTCAAATGCAGCAACAACTTCATGTAAACCACCATTATCTGCTATATTCTCTCCAAGGGTCTGCTCCCCATTGACCTGTAAAGAGGTCAACCCCATTGAATATAAAGATGACGATAAAATCAGTCAATCACAGTCATGCAATTGTTAAAAAAAACACCACTTTTATTTTGTTTATGTTTCTAGGTTTTATTGTTTAGTTTTTCATCATTTGCGGAAATAGAGAGGGCATTACGTCATCAAACTGTATCCTGGAAACTTAAATAGCCACCATTTGGGTTATCTCGGTTTGGTCAACCAGTCCGAGATTTCAGATCGATCTGACATAGCGCGTCTGTGACGCTCCCCGTTATTCTTTTGGCTGTCGTCGAAAGACAAAACCGTTATTATACAAGGCGTGAGTTGTAAACATATTTAACAAGAGTCTAATCATTGCGAGTGAAGTGATGTTGATGATATCGTAGCACATTGCAATTCAACCTACAATTGGACAATTTAGTTCACTCGGAACGTAAATGGAAATTTCTAACTCTGCACTCGTTTACACACTGAGCCAATCGCTTCAACTGATTGATTCGATTGTTCGCTATCGATATTCTCAGTCCGTGATGGGTAACCTGGCGATCTGGGTCGGCTTGCTTGGGATATTCAGATCGGTCCGAGTTCAGATCGATCTGAGATCGATTGGTAAACGTAGTGCATATGTTTTAAATTTAAGGCTTTTGATTCTTGACACGTATATTGGATCTTTATTGCAATGAATTCTACTCGAGATTGCAGAGACTTCTACTAGAGAGAACTATAGTTTTCACCGAGAAACCGGATTTGTATTAATTTAAATAAATATAAAATATATGTGAGAAGAACGAAGATTGAAGAAGTATATGAACACTTTTCCAATACGTTATCGATGGAAATCATCAATTAATTACAGAATAAGCGCGTCAGCCCGTAAGCGCTACACGAAAATCGGAGTTAATAAAGATGGAAAATATGCCAAGCCCACGTTACAGCTTCTAATATTGGCTACAGTAGCCAGTGTCGTCTCCATCAACCTCAACGCTTCTATCCCCTCGCTGGGAATCCCTTAACCCAAGTCACTGATGATTCAGGAGATGTTTTCGACTTGTATCTGAGAAATAAAGTTTTTTTATCAAATCTTACCGTCATATTGACTTCTGCGATCAAATATGAAGAATACTGATCGACAAAACAAGAAGTGCGATTAATGTACTCTTCGATGGTGTTGTTGGTCCACCACTGCCTCAAGTTCCCATTCTCATCAAAAAGCCTTCCAAAACTATCAAAGCCATGAGTAAGCTCGTGGCCCAGGATTGATCCAATCGCACCATAGTTCAGAACTCTGGAAAAGAGGAAATTTTGAATGTTCAAAGAAATAGGTTATTCAAAGGAATATACTCGACAAAGCTATGAAAATCATATTACAATTTCCGAGATTAATACCAATGACAATAATGTGATATGTATCTGACTTACTCAAGACCAAGTCCAAAAAATGGTAACTGCAAAATGCCAGCGGGGATAACTAGAATATAATACCATATTGTAATGTTAGGACAATGTCAGAGAATTGAAAATCACATATGATTAGCGTTATAAACTGCAGCTAAATTCAATCAGAGATAGTTGCCGTACGCCACAAGCTTTAGAAGCAGGCTAGATAAATAAATTTGTAATTGGCTACTTTTTAGATCTTTCCTCCACATGCCACATGGGTCATCCCTGCTGTTTTCTTACTGTCCTTTGGATACCATGATGAAATGAATCAATTAGCAGATGCATGGCAAGATTATCCACCGTCTGTTTGTAATTGAAGGCAAGTAATTCTTGAAATATATGTCAAGTTTACTTAGTACTAGAGATCATACTCGATTTAACCATAGTTATCACCGGGAACGCAGGTTATTATTATAGGTCATTGGGTGCATGATTTTCTAATTAGTTTGACTTATGGCCAGCCATAAGAACGTTTAGGTGTGGAGTCAATACATAAGTTATGAGTTCCACAAAGTTATGAAACTCATAAAAATATTCAGGTTGCAGGAACACATATACCAGTTACAGCATGGTGCTGCAATTATTGTTTGTAAATAAGATCAATAGCACTACCACGAAAGCTATTGTTTTTCTGCAGCTATTTTATACTCTACAGCTCTAGCTACAAGTGTCTAATTTCACATTACTGGAAAAAGTAGCTGCTACAACAGCAAACTGCTACACATTCTTGATTTGAAGATATTTTAAATACACATTTAAGAGCTCATACAACTTATATCAGCAGAAACGAAATAAAATACAATTTACTCACCCACTGTATTTTCTTGGGGAGAGGAATAAGCATTAACATCTGTCGGACCTAATTCCCACCTGAAAAATAAACCAGAAATCTTGAATTATGGTGAATGGGCTACTTCATAATGTTACAATATTCTAAATATGACCAGCACCTACTGATGAACAACTGACTGGAAATAAGCCTTTTCCATAATTGAAACACTAATGGAATATATTGATATTTTCAGTCCCAAACCAAATTAAATTGTGGCCCACAATATTGCCTTAAATTAGCCAAGCGTGAGGAAGTCTGGGGTTTACATGAAATGCTTCAAAATAGAATCATAACAGAGGATTTGGCCTCACACTAATTTTTTTTAAATTTTGAATAAATTACTATAAAGATAAAGATTTCTGAGCAAAGAGGGTATGAAACAATCGGTTGTAGTTTTGACTATACCTGTCATTAACCCTTTCCTTAAAAATATTTAGCATTCATTCATTCATTAAATAATTTAATGAATCCTATTAAATGCCCTAGAAATATAATATGCTTATGTACCCAAAATTCATTTTAAAATTTTCTCAGTTCTTTTTACATTGTAAACATATTCCTTCTGTATGTATTGGCACCTAATTGATAAATGGATCATTTAAAATGGAAAACTAAAATATAAAAATAAAAATCCACTGCATTTTTAAAATGATTACTACTGAGAGTGAAAAAATTTATTAGACTCGAGTTTGGGCACTAATTAAAAATTAACAGTGGTACCTATATGGCTGCAATTTAAAGTAAATTTTAGCTTGTTTTATTTTGCGTTTAACTGTGGTATTTTATTATTATTACAATTCACTCTATGACTGCAAGTTACGCAAAACTTTAGTTTGTTTTATTTTGCGTTTAACTGTGTTTTTTTTATTATTATTACAATTCACTCTCAATTTTGTATTGCGGTGAGAACTAAAAAAGTGCCAGTTTTTGGCAATTTCGAACGGAAAGCTCTCTTTGACATTAAATGGTGAAGAAACTTGAGTTTAATCCTAATGAACCCTTTTGTAGTTTGTAGTTTGAACGCCGTTGCCTCTAGCGGGTTGCGGGCCGTCAATGTCTCGGAATCTCTTTAGGCACAGTGACGAAGGTCAGTGCATCAAAAAAGGGCCTTGTGAGAACATGTGATGGGAAGAGTATGAATACTAAAACGAGCAAAATTGCCTCCTAAAATAAAAATCATGCGAAAACCGTGAGTATTGATTGTTTTCGCCCTTCGAGGCAATTCACTGAAGGAGCGTATGAGTAACAGATTGGGCCCGCAACCCACAAGTGGCAACAGAACTCATATTTTCAACACCCCTCTCGCGAAGACGGCCGCCTCACTGCTGGCTTGGGCCTGCTACAATACTCAGATGTATATTAACTCAAAAGCGATATCAAAATATGGATTTACGATAGTAAATGTTATTAAATATTGCTGTAAAGAGCTTCAAAAGAAGACCAAGGTCTTCTGCTAAATTTCATAACCAAGAAAAAGTTTTTACATAAACTCGATAATAACTTTTTTATGGCATATTACAAAGAAATAACGTTTAAAGATACATTTCAATATATTCTTCCTATACAATAATACAGGCTCATTACGATTTAACCGCAGGTTTCTTCACTTAAAAATGTCAAATAGAGCATTCCATTCGAAAACGCCAAAAAACCGACACTTTTTTTGTTCTCACCGAAAGTAAAAATCAAAAGTGTGCTGTAAAAATAATCAACAATCACAGTTCATCTACATTTACATACTACCCCGCGAGCCGCCTCAAAAGGCGTGTGGCGGGGGGTGTTAGGACACCAGCCGTCAACAAAAAAATCAAAGTTCCGACTAGCATTTATTAAAGTCCTTAATTGTTCGGGGGAAAAACGAATTCCCATACCTATCCGTTCAGCAAAATATCTCTCTTAATTTATCGATTCTGTCGGACCTGGAGATATAATGTGGTTCTAATATGATGTTCTCCGTGTCGCTCTGAAAGATATTCATTCTCGATTGCTCAAGCAATCTAAGCCTAGCGCGTAGCCTCCGAGTCTCTAGCGGCTCCCACCCTAAATCGTTCAAAATCTGTGTAACGCTTTCTGTACGGCCGTAGCAGTTTTTGACGAATCGTACATTTTTCCTTTGTATTTTATTAAGTTCATGGACTAGGTCTTTCTCCGCCGGATCCCATATGCTCGTTGCATATTCAAGGTGTGGCCGGACGAGTGCGAAATAGCACCTCTCTTTCACTTTCTCATCCGAAAATGTTCCCACAACACGCTTGACAAATCCTAGCTTCTTCAGGGCTCTGCCACAAATATTTCTTATATGTGTCCTCCACGATAGGTTCGAAGTTATCGTAACTCCCAGGTATTTCACTTCATCTGTTCTCATCTCATTGCATTTATACTAACGCCATCCGCAACATATACATGGGGATAGTTGGACGACCTACGCAAAAAATGCACCGCCGTGCATTTGCTCAGATTAAGTTCTAGTCCCCACTCTTTGCTCCACGCATGAACGTTGTTTAAGTCCGATGACAGCATTTCAAAGTCAAGTGATCACTAATTTCGCGGTATATGACAGCGTCGTCGGCAAATAAACGTGTTTTACTGCTAATTCGGGAGCAGAGGTCGTTTATATATATAATGAACAAAAGTGGGCCAATAACGCTTCCTTGAGGGACAACTGATGCCACTTTAACTAGATCAGAGCTAATTCCGTCAAGAACTACTTTTTGCTTACGATCACTCAGAAAGTCACGTATCCAGTTTACTACTGGTTCGTTTAACCCGCATGACTGTAATTTGTATAATAGTTTTCTGTGAGGTACCGTGTCGAAAGCTTTCTTAAAGTCTAGAAATAGTGCGTCAACTTGTCTTTTCGATTCACCAGATTTGAGAACGTCGTGAAGAAAGAGCGCGAGCTGTGTTTCGCATGATCTACCTTTCCGGAATCTGTGCTGACAATTATGCAGGAGGTTTCGACTGTCCAGAAAAGTCATGAACGCAACGCAACGAACGCAGAAACGCAACTAACGCAGAAAAGTCAGTAAAACGCAAAACAAAATAAGCTAAAGTTTGGTGTAATAAGCGTTCATATGGGTACCACGGTTCATTTTTAATTAGTGTCCAAACTCTAGTCTACTTAATATGTGCACCAACAGTAGACACATTCATGAGACTAAAAGGCAAAAATGAATTGATATTTTCAGCAGTATTTTTCAAAATAATGGGAGACAGTTAAGATAAACACAGATCTTAGCTAGATTTTAGCTAAAAGTACCCATTTATTCACTGAATAATGGGGATAATAAATTATTGTGTTTCGCATTGCTACTGATCAGTAAGCGAGGAATATCATTTAATGACAATATGAGTTCTTTTGATTTAGTAAGGTACATGACTTACTTTTCAGTATGATTATATGTTCTAAGGCGTCTCAAGGACCGTAGCTCCTCCATTTGAACCGTTGCCACCAAACTTTGAAGGTAATTAGTGATATTGACGGTGAGCTGTGAAGAAGAAAAATTATTATTCTTAACACATAATCATAAATGGAACATGGCCCTCATAATCCATGAAGATATTAGACTCATCTCCAATATAAACCAAAAAATTTACAACTAGAGGAAATGTAGAAACGAATTGGAACTATAATAGGCTTATTCAGTCAGAAAGAGTTGGTCAAGGGAGAACAGAAATTTAAAAATCTTACTATATACAAAAAGTTTTACTCCAGAGCTTTCCTGATCATTGTTTTAGCCAGTTAATACTTTTATATTTGCACCAGAAGGCACTAGTCCACCAACTTAGAATGAGAGAGACGTGTAATAAGGGTGAAATGTATGGAGGGAAAACTTTTATCCTGCAATGATTAATAATTCTCAAAGTTTTATCATTGGTAATTCCTTCAGAAAAGGCATTGAATGTGGGCAGTTATGGCAACGGAACCAAAAAATGCTATTGTGGAAGTGATGTAAAAAAGCAGGATTGCTTTAATTAGGAGCTTACCTAAAGAAACAGCTTATACTTGTTTATTTTGGCAACCACCAACCATCATTTGTGATTACTGTGTTAGATTTGTGATTTGTGCCGGGGTGGCGTGAAGTGGCGGCGCGCGGGTGGAGGCGACACGGCGTCGCATGAGTTTAGGGGCAGTCAGTGAGGACTCATGGAGGACCACAGCTCACGGGCTGTGTGGCGGTCTCGTGGAGACTTTTCGCGCGACTATCGCAGTTACAGGCTATTTCGGCCTTCCGACTGTGCGTTGTGCATTCTGGCGTTATGGAACCACGGCGGTGGTGAAGATAGGGGATTTTGTGCGTACCTTCAACGGTGAGGGAGATGTCGTTCAGTGGTTGGATTTGGTGACAAAGCTGAAGGACATGGCGGACCTGGCGACGGTTATACCGCTGGTCTTGGAGGGGCCAGCGTTCGTCGTGTACAGCGAACTCGGGGACAAAGAAAAGAAAAATTAACGGGAGATCAAGGAGGCTCTGCTCGCCTCGTTCGCCGTTAACGCCTTCCAAGAGTATGAGCAGTTCGCGCGGCGTAGATGGACAGATGAGCCGATCGAGCGTGGTCCCTGAGTTAGAACTGATCCGTTGTTGGCCGCGTTTTAGTACAACTTGGCTTCTCGTCAATCTGGAGAAGAGAGGCTGTCGCCGGCCAATTCGGTGCACAACTATTTATGGCGTCACCCGTCGGTGCCCCCTGCAGCGATGGATGGAGTTGGAGAGCATCCGACGCTTAGAAGGAAATCGTTTGGTGGTAAAGCCGCCTGGAGCAAGATGCACGACGAGGTGGCAGCCTGAAACAGTGTCACGAGTGGTCAGCGATAGCGCCGTGGAGGTGAACGGTGTGCCAAGACATGTGTTGCACATTAGAAAACTGCCAGATGTCGGCAGCGAAGACGCCGAAGGTGAGGCACTGGGTGCGAGGCCCCGTGGCGAGACTGGCGCACCGACTCGTGTCACAAACTTGTAAGAGTTGTTCGACGACAGCGACGATGGTGAGCATGAGCGAGTGGACGATGATGAAAGCACAAATGGTGATGGCAGTGGGGGTGCGGAGCCAGAATGGCGGGATTGTGGGGGTGAGGATTTGCTTATCCCCGAGGGTTTTGTGCTGGGGCTCCATGGGGGAGGACCAGGCGACACCCGCGGTCCGCTTGATGATTACAGCTAGAGATGAGGACATCAGGGGGGCGTGTGGCGGGGCGGGACAAGGTACAGCATTATGCCGGGGCGGCGACAAGTGGCGGCATGCGGGTGGAGGCAACACGGCGTCGCATGAGCCGGGGGGCAGTTAGTGCGCTCGGGACTCGCGGGATGTGTGGCGGTCTCGTGGAGACTTTTCGTGTGACCATTACCGTTACAATTAAAGCCAATATAATAAAAACATTTTCCTCAAACTACAATTATAATTAAAACATGTTAAAAACTTGAAAAATTAGAATAGTCAATCACAAACCCCTTCATAGTAGAGTTCCAGTTCATTGGGTTCCATCAGCCAAGAGGGATAGCCAATGTAATTGCGCATTGCATCCACCTTGTTTAGTGTGGCCTCCTTTGTTTCTTCGTCCATCCAATCCAAATTCAACACCAAATTAGAAAAAGCAGTCCTGATGTCTTGCCACATACTTTCAACTCTATATATCTTATCTTCAACAACATTAGAAAAACTTTCATTATCAAACTCGGAGGAGATGTTCATGGCTAATTCTTCGGAAGCAAAAAGCCATGACACTGCCATTCCCATCATTTCATTGGTCACCTTGACACAGTACATGGCCCTGTATGAGTGTAATGATGAACACATGGTAAGCAAATTAGTAAAACTCTTCAATGGAGAACAATTTATATTTTAGTCCTTTTATTAGAATGGGCAATATGAATGACGCTGAAATTCATTCATCCAGAGAAAGAAAGAGTGTCAACTCTTTAGGAGCAGGTTAATATAAAATAGCATTAGTGTATATTTAGACACACCAAATTTTATATTCGTATATTCGTATCAAAATCGTATATTCGTATCAAAATCGTATCGTAAAAATGACCAGTCCACATTGAAGCCTGCTCAGTTAATTTTCAAGTTTCTTTTGTATTTTTCCATGGTTACATTTAATTTTCTTGGATTGAACAGTGTTGGTTTTGTTTGCATCCAACAAATGTACTTCGCTATGGAATATAAACATCTAAACAGTGTAGAAAGTTTTATTGAGTTGCTGCTTTTTTTTCTTTTGTACTAATGCACACTCCTAATTTCAGATGATATACACTTGTCAAATTAATGCAAAGATTTCTTCGTGCATATGCAGTACCTATTGAGAATTACAATCTAAACGTTTTTGTTTAAGCTTTTGTTAGCAAGTTTTATTTTCACATAAGTCATCATTATGAAAGTTAAAATACAACACATTTGAAATCTGATGAAATGAGTTTTACAACTAAAAGTTAACATTTTTGAACATAATTTTTTCTTCCAAAATGCAGACTATAATTGGACAAAGTGATAAATATCATTTCTCATACGTAAATATAAATAAAATTTGTTCATACCTTGAGCGGGGAATTTCACCAGCTATAGTTTTTTCCAATTGTGATTTGTACAAATGCCTCATTAAGCTGTTCCCATGTGGAGCTACTTCATCTATAACTTCCCACCAAAGAAGACCCTCTGAAAAAATTATATTAAAATTTTGTAGTGAATTTAGATAATTGTTAGAGTTTTTCAAGGAATCGGGGAAGCAACATAAAATACATAGGTTTTTTGAAATTCTTTTTCATAAATTTGATATGTACTATGAGAAAGATTACTAGCATACACCAAACATGTGATGTACTTGATTAGGTCCAGTGTTTGGCCACTGGTACAAGGAGAATTCTCTAGGACTACACCACCAAAAATGCTGGCCGTATAATATTCTGAGCACAAGCTAAATTTAGGAAATCACAGGTAGCCCAGGGAAAAAAATTAGTGAATGAATGCCAACTCTGATAATGCAAGATTACAATAGTCAGTAAAAAAATTCATACGCACTTAAAACTGCTATAAAAATTTTTTTCTTAAAAATTGCCATCATAAGAGATTTTATACCGGCCATTCAAGCTTGAAATGTTATATTCAATCTTATTAATTTGAATATTACACCCATCACCCCTTATGGTACAAATTCTATTTACTCATCATAAGAGCACGGAAAAAAGTCTTTTGGCTTTTTGTAAAAGTGGAAGTTTTGTGGTTTTCAATACAATTCTTCACCAACTTCATTAAATAAAACATTTTCCAATGATTTGTTTAGAGACTTTTTGGTACTTTTTTGGCTTGGCGGGAATTTTTCTGATAAAACAGACTTTTCCGGGATTTTTTATTGAAACCACATGCCTAAGTTTGGCTGTTGTGATTACTTGTGTTCATTTGGGTTTTGAAAGAACACTCAAAGAATGCTCCGATCATGATATCAGCGCAGCGTTTTAGAAAACTTCCTCAGTTAATTGCCCTAGCCTTAACTATAATGTAGATCCTCTTCAAGAACAGTCTACCATCAATGAGTAAAAAAGTCTTTTATCATTCACATTTTAAGAAGGGCTACTATTAATATTTTAAGTTGTTTCTAAACGTTTAGAGTACATGCTACCGCCAAATAAAAATGGGGAGAAGAAACTCTCAATTCTTACCTAGGTATTGACATCGGCCCTTGATAAAACTCTAACTAGTGATAAGTTTGGTACTCACATCGTAAAAAAACTGTAGAATCCACTTTGAAATCAGCTGCTGACGCATTGGGACTTGAGAATGACGCCCTTCCAACATTCAATCCTGTATGCTCGACGGCCTCACTTCAGCGCAAATCAAATGCCAACAGGGAAATTGTCGTGGGTTTGCTGTTGAGTTCCATTGCCTCCATGTTCACTGGGCCATTCTTTGTTCACTGGGATGAGAAATTATTGCCGGAAGGGGAAAGTGAGCATACTTTATTGAATTGGTTAGATTATTTTAACATATTACCCTTAAATATAAACGGCTCTATATCTCTCGCAGATTCTTCGAAGCAAGATTGGATGACAGTAACTGTCATGGGTCTAGACTTTGAACAGCTACTTGCAGTCCCACGCCTTGTTTCAAGCACATGACGCGCTCAAGCAGAAGCGACTTTTGGACCTCGTACTGATTGGGGCATAGAGAATAAAATTGTTGGCACAGTCTTTGATACAAATGTCCACAACACTGCCCAAATCAAGAGCTGCTGAACCCTGCTTGCAAAGAAGATTAATTTGATTTCATTAATTTGATTCAATGATTTGATTAACTGTGCCTGTCGATATTATGTTGCTGAGCTGGTTCTAGAGGCTGCCACCACTGGCCTGTTCGAGGATTCCAAGTATTCTCAACTTCCTTTCTTTGCTAAGTTTGATGTAAACTGGAAAACCATGGATCAGTGCAAGTTCAATTAAGCTTAACATGATCGTTGAAAAAAGATGAATTGATACCAAGTACAAAGGTTTAATTACCGAAAAATTTCTCTTACAGTAAAGTACCGCACGGCAGCATTAACGCGGAAATTGAAGCAAATTCCAGAGGCGGACGACATTATTACTTTCTGTAAACGCCAGCTACAGGTAAAATACCACTCCTAATAATCATTTGTTCACTATTCTTTTTATACGGAAACCAATGTCATATTCCTGGCGCTTGTTTCGAGGGTAAAGCAGCCTCGCGGCGATTACAGAGAACTTCTTGAATTAAGCGTGGATTTCTTGGGCGGCCAAGTGAAAGGGAAGCGTCAATATAAATTCAAGAAACCTGGGGCGCTCATCAAAACTCGTTGGATGGCGCGTGCTATTTATGCCATCAAAACGTGGATATTCGGGCGGCAGCTCCAGCTGTCATCGCGTCAAGACTCTCACTGAGAGTTTCTTCTCCCTTTTATTATTTGGCGGTAGTATGTACTCTAAACGTAAAGTAACAACTTAAAATATTAATAGTAGCCTTTCTTAAAATGTGATAAACAAGACTCCAATAACAACACTGTATACAAGACGTTCACCTCCATCTTCAGCGATGTTATCCTCCACCAGGTCCAGCGCATTTAATAGGAGGTGTGCGAGCAGAGGGGTTCAAAGCTTGGAATCGCCGGGTGTAAGGACAACCTACTCATTGATAGATGCATATGACAGAATGCCAACTAGCGTAGGTGCAACCTATCAATGGCCTGGGTGGACAACAGAAAGGCGTTTGACACCACTTCACATGAGCTTATTGTAGCCATGTTGAAGTTGAAGAAATTCCACCCAGCGGTAGTGTCCTGCATACAACGCTCGATACCACTCTGGAGAACGCGCTTTGTCCTGACCGCAGGCAAGCGGTCGGTCTCGACAGATTTGGTATCATAACACCTCGGCGTTTTCCAAGGCGATAGCGAGAGCCCCTTGCTGTTTTCATTTCCCTCCCACCTCTCTCGCTAAGCCTGCGACTAGGGAAAGGATACATGTGCGGTATACCAGGTGACAGGAAGCACAATGTCACACATTTATTTTATATGGATGACCTGAAGCTCAACGATTTCAACGCAAAAGACCTTTGCATGACCCTGATTATCGTACAGGGAGGCTATAGGGATGGAGATTGGATTGAACAAGTGTGCATCCATCCGCCTGACGAGAGGAAAATTTTCGGAGAACAAGGAAGACGTGCACCTCGTTGACGGGAGCGTCGTTCGCCTCCTCGACGGCGATGATAGCTACGAATATCTCGGCGTCCCCCAAAGTCGAATGCAGGAGGTAGCAGCAGTGAAGGAAAGAGTCACCGCCAAGTACAGATAGACTCTCAGGAATATCTGGAGTTCTGAGCTGTCTGGAAAGAACCAAGTTCTTGCCAGGAGCATGTTAGCGGTTCCCACACTACTGTACACATTCGTATACGTGAAATGGAATGTCAACGAGTTGCAGAACCTCGACACCGGAACGATGTAGATGAGCAAGGTTATCCGGTAGAGCGGTCGTTCGGGCGAAGGAGCGAAGATGCCGCAAGAATTGGGATGGCTTGCGATCGCCGATGTCCTCGTCCGACAGTAACTGGCGAACGCGCAGCTCCTCAGATGCCTGACAGACGTTCTTTAAGCTTCGATCGTAGAGTCGAATAAGGATTCTGAGACGGAGGATTCGTGATTATGTCCTCAACCTCACAGGCCACGCGAGATTCTAAATGTGAGGCAACCTAATGGAACTTCGTTAACTCGCTTGTGATCTCCGACAGCATGAACTGAGATTACGCCTATGAAAACCAAAGACTCGGTTTCTCGAGCCAAAATGGTGGTAGTTTTACGGCGATACGACGAACTGCAGGCGGGTTCTGCCAAGACAGGGCAGCCGTAATGGGGAAACGTGGTAGGCTGTTTCGAATCTGACAAGGAAGAAGTTCAACGCGTAGTTCCCAGAGGCGCTACTAGTGTCGAAAGCTAATGACGTAGTTTGACGTTTGCCTACTAGATGTAGACACCGTAGGGGTGGATCGGGGGTGGGTCTTCCAAAATTCCGCCGAGTACTCTGGAGTACTCCTAAAAAGACGGACGGGAGGAGTGCTTCGTGTGTATGGCGGTGAATGGATGCCACGGCAAAAAGTAATTGGCGGGGCCCACTTCAGACAACGTGGAAAGGATAATCCATTGCATACTCACTCTTTGATTGAAGAAAGGTACGTTATCGAATGTTTTACTAGCACAATATTTAAGTAAATCATTTAACGTTTTTTAACAAATTACGATACGTTTTCATTTTGTTCGGAGTTGTAATAATTAGCCCGAGTGAATAATTTGAGAGTGAGACCGCAAAACTAATGCGCAAGTTAACTATAGCCAATGACGAACATTTCAGTTGATTTTTTAAATTTTCATTACTTTATTTTTATATAATTTATTTACTGACATCTGCGTATTCAAATGTGAATTTAACGTGTTATTCTGTGTTGTATTCCAAATATTCGGGCCGTCTTGTCGTTACTTTCCTTCCAAGGCGGACCCTGCCAGTGCATTTCCAGGAATTACCGAGGGAAATTAACCACACGTGTGCCCTATTTCCCACGCCAACGCGGTCCCTCGCCGGTCGGTCGCCGGGGCACGCCGTGGGGGCAGCGGTAGCGCACTGCGAGGAAGGCTTATGGCCATTGGGAGTGAGAGTCCCGTTCGTAAGCTCTGCGACTGGCTCATCGTATATACATCTCGGAGAAATCGCCAAAAATGTAATCTTTATGTAATCAAAAATGTAATCACATAGCGACTGCCTATGGTGATTACTGTTTCCTAGGATATCAAAATAATTTGTATCGCAGGATTAGTCAGGGTTTGCAAAAAACATGATGGTCGTGTCTTGTATTATCCTTGTCAAGCGTTGAGTTTTTGATTTGATATCAATAAATGTAAGAGTGCCTAATTTTTGCCTTATTACGAACCCTATGGAACTTTCTCGTAGATCCCAAAGATGTATCGCACTTTTCACACTGGTGTGACGTAATGTTTTATTTGGCGAGATTTTGGATAAAATGAAATTGGATTGAGTAAAAGGAAAGCAGAGACCAGGGGTGGCGGGGAAATTTAAATTTCCATGTGGTGCAACCTGGTGGCCAAAACTTGAACTGCATGGGAACTTGATCTTAGAGCCATACTGTCCATCCGAGATGTCAATGGAAGGAGAAAGAGGGTAATGCAAGAAACAAGCATTCTTCCTCCTTGTATTGCCATCTTACCATCTTGAAAAAGCAAATGGCAAATATGTTACAATACGACGAGATACTTGGAACCAAATTTTCCTCTTTGAGCACTTGTGAATGAATGGTGTAGACTTCAAAAACATTTTTAGAAAAAATCCACCATAGGTCCAATTAGTAACATAGCATTGTACCACAAGTCCCAGGGAATGAATTATGTGGGGGTGAATGGCAATCTTTGCACCACCTCACATCATAAATAATGAAAGTGCAATGCCTAACCGCAGTTATCAGCTACATGGGTTCCGCACACACTAACATTAAAATATATGAATATGGTTAGTGACAGTGTGAAAACCACAAATCAGATAGTGCACTTTCTTCTATAAAGTTTAACAACTGCTCCAAACACAATTTATTCCAAATTGATTTCCGGTCCTTTCAAAGATTTCTAAAAGTGATTCCAAACATCCCCATTTTATGGCACTCCCTCATTTTCTGAATTCAAAGTGACATTTTTATATAAGTATTCAAATTTAATCTCATTATTTTCTCAAGTTTGCTCAATTCAATATTTTTATGCATCATAACTCACAGCACATACGAATAAAACTGGTACCTATTCTTTCTTTGGCCCACAAGAAAAAAGTAGATCAACCAAAATGAATACGTTGCATGTGCTCAAGAATATAGTCAGCATTCTGAAAGCAGAACCACAGTACATTCTCCTCCCCAGTACAAAACCTCAGGACTACTCACCTAATACCAATGAAGAGGTGTTTGCCAACAACTTGGCGATGTTCTTCAGATAATTCATATCCTCCACCACTATCAGATCTTTTTCAAAGTCCAAAGAGACATTACTGCTTTCAAACGTCAAGTTAAGGAGTATCTTCCAATCTATCTGAAAATATAGTAACAACAAGAAATTTGAATGACGCACTGACTTTATTCATCTTTGACATTCATAGAGTATGGATAGAATCATTTGAATCGAAGGCAATTATTGTCCGTGCGTAATTAGGATGTTTGAGTGATTTACTGTACAACTCTTGACTGTATTATTGTCTACGTTCCAGTTGCAAGATGTGAGAAATAAGTATTTAATGAAATGTTGTCTTTAATAAAATTGGTTTCATTCACCAGTCTTAGCCTTGCTTGCTTTCTTTCATGAAGCGTGACGAGACGGAATTCATTGAGCGCATTCACCACGTATACCACCCCACGGTATTCACTCTTCTGGATCATTTCGGGTCATAGGATGATAAATGTCAATAGTATCACGGCTACAAACGCACTGCAGCGGATTCAACGTTAACATTAAGTTACTCATGGTTGGACTTTATGGTCACAAATAGCTTCAGGTGGCGAAGCGAAATCACCAAATGACACTAATTTTCCACATTTCTCGGACAGGAAAATAATTTTGCAGCAGGTTAACGTAGCAAGCCGGCAACGGTGTAGAAAGCCTACAACAAACCTTCACTGTATGCACTTGCCGCAAGTTTGTGTTTCAACTCTGAAGCAAATTATTCACGCAAGCCTGCAATTAATTCAAGGGTTCAGTCGATCGTCGTTAAATCCTGCATTGACACCCTTACGGCTCAATGAACTTTCAATCCATCACTACGGAATATCAACTCAAATATTTTATTTGTCAAGATGTGTTTTTCATCATCTAAATATTTTAATCAGGTATCGTGATTTAATGGTAATTTTTTTTACGTGGTCACGTTGATTATTACTTTACCCTTGATGATATTCTAGTGGCTCACTGTTCTCTTTTGGATTGACAGTATTTTTAAAATGGAAATTGACTTCATTGGAAATAACTAGCCTCACCTTAAATGGCAAATAAAATCTTAAGCATTGAAGCAGTCATGGAGTATAATCATTTATTTTTAAACTTTTCATTTGCGAATTAACAAGACGAAATTATATTGAAGGTTATTGTACTTACTCGTAGATTGGGGTTTTGCTTCTCAGAGTACGCAGCCTCATCAGTTAGCCTCTGTAAATCATCCACGTGCATTTCTTTGAATGACGGTTCATCTTCCTCAGAGGAGAATTCAGACGTTGTATTTATACCCTCTAGGAATGATTCTGAGGTGAACTGAAATGTAAAAAAATGTAAAAAAAGGGGCTTTGAATAATTTTGGTGATTACTTCATTGATTCTGTTGCTAAATGACAAAAATGAGATGAATCATGAAACCTTCAGACTTAACTACGGCAGAAAAGAACAAAAATGGGGTGAGCAAAGCCACTTGCAAGTAAATACCATATTATTGCCAATAATTTAGTCAACAAGGAAAACGTTTTAGTGAAAAAATTTCGTGTGGAATAATTTTTGCGTTGGGGTTACCTCGTGGTCGTCTTGGAACGGTATTGCTACCTGTAACCCAACTCGTTTCCGAGTAAATGTCAGCTATTATCTTTTAAATACATGTAGGGGGCTAGGAAGCAGAACTAAAATTTGTGAGGATGGGGGAAAAGAAATCGCTCGCCACGTGATTTTCCCAGGGTCAATGATGGTAGGGTAGGGGTGGCGGAGGTCCTCGAAAATTCAGTCGTCCCCAGACCTCCGTTTTGCGAACTTCCTGATTCTGCTCGCAGCTTTGCCAAACCTCATCAATATAAAGGCTTCTCTTATTGCGGGCCACGTGGTTTTCGCGGCAGAGGGTTAGTAATCATAGCAGCGTCCAACTAGAAGCCCCTCCCTCTTGCTGGCAGTTAACCCTCCGCCGGTAGCGGAAGTCTTAAAACATTTCCAGACTCGCACGAAAGGCGCCCGCTTCCACAATCTTTAAGCCTGCCTACTATCCCCAAAGACATTTGAAAAAGATATTTTACGGTGGGTTTACATATGGAATTTTACTTCTATGGAAGCAGCTATAACTCAAATCGTATCGCCACTTGCAGCACATCGTTATAGTTACACATAACTTCTGGTATTTTCCAAACAAAAGGATGACGGAAGTAAACAATGAATATGGTAATTACGAAATGGCGTAATAATGGCGTTCGAATACAGCTGTTGAAACCTCATAGGCATTCACGGATATTAAAAATTTGTATTAATCTCAATAATTATGCATTGTTATGTCGAATCAAGAGTGTCCATTGTGACAAAAATAATAATCATTTAATTAGAGACAAGTCATAAAGCATACCCTAGGGGTTCTTTAGCATTTCAAATATTTTCAAGTCGAAATAAATATTTACACGTGCAACAATGAGTTCTCTTCCTACTAAGCAATTCCTTGTTTACATGTTTAATCTACGTTTGACATCACGTGACCAATATTGCATCAAAATCGATGCGATAATTACGCAGAATCGGTATGCTGCTAGCAGGCAAAATGGAAGCCAGTCTATTTTCCCTGCAAGTGCAAACCTCGGTCGTTCACTACCACCATGGACCCCTACTCCCATGGAAGTTCGTACCTACACATCGAAGTGTCGCTAGCAAGCGACTTTCAACGCTACTGTCATGAAGTTACTTACTTGTGTAAACCCGCATTTACTCATTCTGCTATGGACAGTACCTACCATGTGCACTGACGTCTTCAAATCATCGATCTGACGGACGTAATCCTTCAAAATGTCCGTCTTTCCACTTTCAGAATTTGCATCTGAGCGATATTTGGTCACATAATCGACGACCACCGTGGCATCAATCGTCACGTTTTCCAAGGCGTCCCACTGATCCAACAATTTTATCATAGTCTCCATGCATAGTAACTGGGGGTTAGTCGAATTGTCTTTCTTCTTCTCTGGATCTTCGATTCTCTTCCATTTCCTCGGCGACCGTTCCCATGGCCTTCTCTCATTCCGTCTCCTCGACCGGTTCGGAGGTCCCTGCCAATCCCCGTGGACTTTCCCACTAGGCACCTTATTTTTCGGCAGGGGAGACCTCATTCCGGGCGCACCAACCTATGTTTTCCGATAGTGGGGGTGAACAACAAAAAATATTTTTGTCATTTGACTAATTTTCAATGTCTTATTTGGTACTTCGAAATCTATAGGCAGATTGTATCTGGTACAAGGTAAACATATTATTAAAACACTGGTTTAACATGTTCAAAAACAGACGCGCGCACTGTTTGCCCACTAAAATTTTGATGAAACAACCTTCGTCTAAATTGGAGAAGGAAAGCAAAGTTTTATCGTCTCAGATTCAGACGACGGTGATCGCTTTGTTGCTAATCTAAGAGATGACAACAATTGAAAATTCGGTGGGGACATCCATTTTTATTATTTCAATTATACGATTTATCATATGAAATTAAGTAACCAATTATTTTAATAATTATTCGACCTTTTTATAATGAAACAAATGAGTGATTGATCAATTTATATAACGTTTTGTCCTCCCTACAGCTAAGTCTACGGAAAACTTCATAATAACAGATATACATACTCAATGGATTACAACGTGAGGCAGCAGAAAAATTCAGAATGGAATCACAAATCATCAATAGGAGGGGTGATTATTTTATTCTAAGGACAATTGCGATGCTGCTTATTAAACCTGAATTCAAGAGATAAGGTATGACACCCACCACGGCGATTGATTTTATGTGGGGCAATTTTGTAAATACTGTGGAATATGGGGCAATTCCATAGAAACTAGGACATGAAAAGAAAAATATAAGTTTCTCCATAAGAAACTTATAGTGGTATTTTTAACTGGTAATCATTGCCTACCAAACATTTAAACACTGTATGATACACCAGTTACTGTTCAATTACATTACTGCTCAGGCTGTGAAGAAGAATGTATTGTATTTTTATTTAATCTTGAATGAATCTAGTACTTTGTCTTAATTTCAACTCAAAATTGTTTACATTTCACATATTTGTTGTATATTTACATTATACAGCATTTATTATATAATAATTTTTGCGAACGCTAGCTGCTGAAATTCAGCAAATTTTTCTAGAAATGGCAACCCAAAAACAAGATAGTATTTCTTCTGTGGTCCCTCATTCACCCCTATTTTTGATTTTTTAAAATACGTGTATATTTACATGGCTGCAATAAATTATATTCTATATAAATTATATATTGGAACAGTTCTTTAGTAATATTACATTACACGTATACTTATTGATTCTCAGATGTGGTTATAACGTTGGATATAGATTTAGAGAGTTATTACTTTGTCAATAATTGTCATACAATGATATCAAATTTATGCTGCGTCCTTGGTCGTCATTACACAATAGTATACTGAACACGAATCAAATGCATCCAATACGTTATGATCCAAATAAATTCAAAATTTTATTTACCCCGGCTCCGATGGCTGCGGGGTAAAGTCCTCGCCAGGTAAACTGAGGGTCGTGGGTTTAAATTCCGCCTGGATGGGTTTTTCACCACCTTGGGCATGGATTTATGACGAGTTCTGTTGGTCCGGTCCCTGGAAAACCTGATGTCAGGCTTAGCAGCCTATCGGGGTTCCACGGACATAAGGCCAACAGAATCGTCCGGCAAAAAAAATTCCTCTGCATCAGGTTTGATCGAATATCCCTCCGATATGATGGGATACGAATATGACGCATTGAAAGAATAGAATATCCTGGTCAGGCTCCACATACTTTTGTGTAATTCTAGTACTTACTAAGTGCACTAGTACAAAACATCTGTGGCACAACATTTAAGAAATTAGTATTATAAACTAGGAGACTAGAGTATAATTGAAGGATATTCGGATGAAAAAGGAAAGGAGAGGTGCTAATTCGCAATGGTCAGGCCACACTTCTCTCATCATTTGGGACCCATGACAAAAAGACTTAGCTAGAAAATTAATAAATACAAAAAACTTTGCGCGGTTCGATCAAAATTGCTATGAGTGAACATTAAGTGTTTCAAGGCTTTCAGTGGGATTAAAGCGGGAGCCCTAAGAGACTCCAGAGAGGATACAGGCTTGATTTGCTTGAGAAATTCAGAACTGGTGTGTTTCAGAGCGACTCAAAGAATGTTACCATGACGCCTCACTACATCTCGAGGTCCGACAGATGCGATAAAATAAGACAGATATATTGTCGAACAGACAGGTACAAAAACTCATTCATTCCGCACACAATAAGCGACCACAATAAAAACTGAGCTCCAACACGTACACCCCCATATTACACGCCTCCCAAAACCTTATCCATTACATTTTTGCACGGCTGGTGTCCTAACAGCACCTGCCACTATCAAAACCGGCGACTAGAAGGGTAGTCTGTAGATGTTATCTACCTTTAGGAAAGAATGAAATAAAATCAGCGTTTCAAAAAATATGCAATTCTTACGTCAACCACTATGGAATTGCCCCATACCAAGTTTATTTCTACAACAATGTCTGGTGAATTCCACACTGTAAACTTCTAAACCATTCAAGTTTATGTTATGTGTGTTGGGGGTCATAAAAATAAATATCAGCAACTTACTGTCAACACATTCACAGTTTTGTTGAGTGGATGTGAAAACACGCCGAATCCAAGGAATGGATCTTTCCCAAGAACTCTCTTGCATCCAACCAGAGGCACCATCCACCTGAGCTCTTCACTCAGGTTCGACTTTCTCGGCTCCTGGAAGGACAGAATCCCCTCCGATATGATGGGATACGAATATGACGCATTGAAAGCAGCCGAGCCGTTGACGTCCAGTTTTCTGGGGAGGCCCACATGATCGAGAATCTGAAGTATTGGTTCAATCCCAGCATTATCTATTGCAGCTGAAAAACAACATCATATTTTCGAGTCAACTTTGGCGAAAGAAAGGGAAACATTTATGCACCCCCGTATCCTTCAGAGAATACGGAAACTTCGGCGTATAGATAGGTCGGGAAGACAATAGAATATCCTCGGTATGGTCTGCTAAAGAGTCAAATCAATCAAAATATTCATCTTTGAAATTTTACCCTTAGTTTAACTAGAAAAATAAAAGCAAATGTGTCATACACTGCGTTCACCAATCGATCTCAGATCGATCTGACCGGATCAGCTCGGCACGGTTAACGCAGCGACCTGGGGCGGGTTTCTCTACCTGATACCGACACTTATCGGTGTCGCTAACCCGCTCCAAGCGACATCGGTCGGTCGGAGCGATTCCGGGGAGGCCTTTGACCGATACCTGTCGTTCTCTCGCTAACGATAGTTGTCGGTGGGACCGGGTGATCCTACCGACGATTTTGGAAGCCTTGGTAATGGCTAGCGACGAGTTTTTTCATATTTTTTGCACTTCGCAGTCTGAACTATGGGTAATAAACAATGGAGAAGTTTCTGACGTCTCCCGGATTTAGGTGTTGTGATTATTTGTGATCAACGTTTGGTTGGCGAAGTTTTTAACAGACGGTGATGCGAAGTTGAAATTAATTATTGTATTAATTAATTAATCTTCGTGAAAGGGTATATGGCGGTTTAAACCTGCATTTTAAAACGATCGCGTTTTAAGTTTGCTGGATTAATTACTCATCAGAGCAAGTATGTATGTACCTACTTATTGATGTAAAGTAACGGTAGGTGAATGTTTACATCGGAAAAAATATTTTCTGAGGAGAGATATACGTGACTAAGATACTGATTTCTCTCAACTTGGAATGAAATAATTACTCGTCCCATAAACCGGTGATGATTTGTTTTGAACCAGCCTTGAAATGTGATGATACCTTAGTCGTGCCTCAGAACTTCAGGAGTGTGAAAAAGCATAAAATATTCTGATTACTGTAATGTCATTTTTTTTTCATTTTTCGCCTCTTTAGCCAATGTATCCGTTGGAAACGGGCGAATTTTTTTGACATATTTATCCGTTGGAAAGTAATCCATTCGCACTTTATCATTTCATTCAGCATTGTACCTGTCCTATCGAGTTTTTCATACCTATAAACAATTCATTCCTCCTCAGATGATGCTCGTCACGGATTCGAAATCCATTTTTAAAATGCCAATATTCTTACTTCAACTTATTTTCTGGACTTCCATGAGGATCTCTGTTTTGATTGAACCCTGGTTGTACCAAAGTTGAAGTCTACCAAAGTTGAGGAGATGTGCGATGGGCTGACATCACATGAATATGTCTGGAATCCTGATCTGAATCGGAATCTGGGATCATTTCAGTGCAATTCTTTTATTGAAAACCTGTCCCTTCCTTCCTTGCCAGAAAAAATGGCTTCCTTGCCAGATGGGAAAAGCTTCCCATCATCACCCTTGCCAGAAGTCCTCTGTTATTAAAACATTACATCATCGAGCCAACATAGTATCGGACAGCGACAATTATAAAAAAGCATTGGAACACCGCCTTTGATTTGAAAAGAAAATGGGTACTGTCACTCATTCATAAAAAGAGCGTTGAATGTAAAAAGAGAGGATAACAAGAGGAGTGAAAAGACTAAGCATATAGCCTTCGCCAAGCCACCATACGTCTCAGGTACAACGGATCACATGTGTCGCATCCTACAGCGAGCTGGAATTGAGACCAGATTTGGTACTGTAACGAAAGTTAGGAATATGCTGCCTTCTGCGAAGATGATATTCCGCCTCTTAACACAGAGGGTGTGTATGTGATTCCATGTACCTGTGGCTCAAGCTATGTGAGGAAAACCAAACGGCCAATTATGATCATGCTAAAAGGGCATAAATGAGCGCTAGAGGCAAGACAGTGGGTGACTTCAGCCGTCGCAGAGCACGTTATGTCAGATCCAGGACACAAGATACTCTACGATGAGGCCAAAGTACAGGCCAAACTTAGTCTTTATTATCCTCGACTAATAAGGGAAGCAATCGAGAAAGCCAAGCGACCATCCAATTTTAATATGGAAGACAGCCATCGCCTGAGAAGTGTATGGAAAAGACACCTAACCACCGAATGTCTGTGACGAAACGCAGCATTTTTTAAATTTAAAACCCTATATTAACCGTATCAACCGTAGTGAGATTAAAAACATGAAGTTCCTAGTGAGTTATGACTGGGACTGTTGACATTCTGGTCAAGTTTGACTCCACTACCAGAGAGATACAAGGCTGATTCACTCAACCAACTGTAATTACAATAGCGAGATATACCATATGTACTCATTGTCAGATGCACAAACTCGGTGCTTAAAGGAGGTTACTAGTCTTCGAATGTGTTTGGAAAGTCAAGAAAGGAGATTTGAACGATTGAATCTGCAAGACGATTATGAGTGTACAAGCTGAATGACATCGCATAACCAAACTTCTATGGATAAATTCATTTTGCTATCATTTAGTAACCTTATTCCGGATGTCACTATCCATATTGTAAGTAGATGGTTCCTTATGCTGTGAATGTTCAGTCACCAGCACCTTATCGATTTATAATGAAATGAACACGAGAGATAGGTGATGTTGATATCATGGTGCAATTTACACATATAATTAATATAAATATTTTAAAATAAATGAGTGACGACAGATCGAATTTCAAGTCCCTCAGTTTAGTCGGACCAGAGGCTTCAATTCGTTCGTCCGACACGAGCTAGTAAAGCCCTCATCAATAAACAACACCCAAAGAAACGTACTGTACTTACTATCATCATAAAAAACTAAACTGAATTAATGGCCGACTCCGTCAGCATAACCTCGCGTATAATGACAAAACCAACCACGAACGTTCATAGTACAACACTACATTTGTTCTTTACAAATATTCGCGATATAATTTTCATTTGTTAGGGACGACTAGGCCATAAGTTATGTATTAACACTAATTTTCCACAGAAAATCATTACATCCGATTAGCTGAGTAGAAATATAAACGTTATATCCAAATTAATGTACTTTAAGTAAGCATTAATGCCATGCCTAGAATATGTAAGTAGTTCAAGAAATATGATCATGCATGAATTATAGATGTACGTTGAGATAAATCGCTACGTTATGTGATATTGGTGAGCTGAAACATTCGGATTACACATGATCACATTTCTTGTCTGCTTTCTACAGCTCGTACCGTGATATATCATTGGTAAAAAACTCTAACCTCCCATGAAAGTGCCACTTTCCTAGCGAAGAATGCATGACGTCAGAAAATCATCGCTTGCAGCTCGAACCGTTGGCAATTGGCCTTCCCAGAATCGCACTATCGTTCGCGCAAGCGATGATCGTCGCTGTCGACCGATACCAATAGCTGTCGTTCGCCAACTACAGAATCCCGCCTCTAGTGTCATTGATCAGAGAAGTGGGATCGGACTCGGCCCATTTGTATCAGCCAGTGTAAGATTTCAGATCGATCTGAAACAGCAGGATTGTGTCGCTCTTCGTAATTCTTTTGATTGTTATTGTTAGACAAAATACAGTTGTTATTATTCAAGGCATGTTTGTAACAAGACTGCAGTATTGGCGAATGATGTGACGTTCATGATACCGTAGAACATCGTACTTCTGACTCAAATGGAGAAATTTTGTTCCCCCGGAATACGACTGAAAATTTTTAACTTTTCACTTGTTCATACTGCGAAAAAATCGTCCTGCAACATTGTTTAATATCGATATTTTCAGTCCGTGTTGGTAAACCAAGGCGGTCTTAATCGGCTCCCTTGGAGTTTTCAGATCGGTCTGAGATCGATAGATTAAATAAAGGCAAATGTATCAAACACTACGTTTACTAATCGAACTTAGATCGATCTGACCGGATCAGCCCGACACGATAAGCGCAGCGATGGGGGCTATTCTGTTTCTATATACGCTATCATAACGCGGCGATATCGCGGCTGTACTATCAGAACGCAGGTTAAAATTTAGGTTAAACCTTTTAAGTAAATTCGAAACAGAGTTGTTCACAGATGACGTTAGATATATATTGAGATCCCCTGCGTATTATGCTAGGTTTGAGCATATTAACAAGATTAGAGAGATAGATTGTCGTACCGATAGATTTAAAATGTCATTTTTCCCTCGTACTATAACAGAGAACAATAGGCAGCGTAGCAAAGGGATAGGTAGGTGAAATATAGTTAGAGTAGTCTGTAGTGCATGATGCAAGAAATAACAACCAATAATCCCTTTCTTATTATGTGTATAGTAAACATCTAGCTGCATATAACCCTGTTCTCTAGCATGTCTCCTTTAAATATGCTAGTTGCATGTCAATAGTGCATGTTTGGTGATCTTCACCCCCTGCCACATACCCTCGTGGTGGCTCGCAGGGTATCACGTAGATGTAGATGTACATATAATATCTTTTGCTAGAGTTAGCGAAGTGCCATGCGCGATTCTATTTCTTCTGGCGTCGACCACTGTGGCAATACGATAAATAAGCGTTAGGTACGAAAAAGTGGCGCCAAATCCGAATAACAGAATTGCATTGTCGCGAAGCTAATCACTGTTTTACCGTATGGTCGTGTCGCTATGGCGTTATGAAGAAACAGAATCGCACCCCTGGTGTGATCGATCGGAGAAGGGGGCTCGGACTCGACCCATTTGCTCAACCAGTCTAAGATTTCCGATCGACCTGAACCAGCGGTATTGTGGCTCTCCTCGTTATTCTTTTGATTGTTATTGTTAGACAAAATACAATCGGTATTATTCAAGGCAAGTTTGCAACAAGAGTACAGCAATGGTAAATCATTTGATGTTGATGATACCGTAGAACTCCGCATTTATGTCTCCAATTAGGAAATTTTTTTCCCTCGGAACACGACTGAAAATTTCTAACTTTTAACTCGTTTAAATTGCGGGAAAATCCTCCTTCAGCTGACACATTCTATTGTTTACTATCAATATTTTCAGTCCGTGTTGGTAAACCAGGCGGTCTTAGTCGGCTCGCTCGGAATTCTCAGGTCGGTCCGAGTTCAGTTAGGTCTAAGATCGATTGGTAAACGTGGTATTTAAAGGATTTGAAAAGAACAGCAATGGAGAGAGACATTTGGCCGAAAGGACTAGGATTCGCCTTTAGAAGATTCATCGAGCATATTAATTTTTATTGAATAATTACTTAAGCATTGCCATTCAATTAAATTAGAGTTTTACATGAAACGAACGAAGTTAAAATAAGTGGGCCTTACACAATAAAATCAGCTTTTTTCGATGTCAAATGTTACGATATTAAGATTTTTTAGAAATTTAAGCAACTCACTGGTATTTAAACAGGAATGGAACAGCATCTGAGCTTGAGTCACAGGAATTGGTTGAGAGGGATGGACGTCTTTTTCCAGGACTTCTGTAAAAAAGACAAATATTTTGCTTAAGAAATGAAAAATGTAGATAAGCTCAAATGATATCACCCACTAATTTTAACAGAGGGAGGACAATTATTAGGTTAATTGACGGTTTCAAGTGAAGCAAATTACGACCCCTAACGTTCAATTCAAGGTAAATAGGTCTTAAAATTGGTAGATTTACTTTCAATACAAACAAAGGGATCACTTAAGATTTTTAAGGGCTGGTGAAGAAGTTCGCTCTTGAGTATCTGTGTTCACCCTCCACATCATAAAATTCTGGAAGTACATGGTGGACATTATTATTATCAGGAAATCTACCAAAATAGGTATGTGTTGTGACTATAGAGGAAAACACCGTAGCTCGTGTGAAATAATTAATTAGTGAAAGCTCTATTTCAAGAATACATACATAAACACAGGATCAAAATTGCCCATGACTCGTTTGCCCAAAAATTCACACTTCCTGCCCTCATGTGCTCCAGCCGGCCCGTCAACAATCAAAATATCAAATATCGATATCTCAAGTTGGCTCGATATATCGAAATGCCGATCATGATGGCGGCAATTCAACGCTGCATTAGTTACTCACTTCAGTCAGTGTCTAAATGGAAGATGATACATGGAGATATCAATTTTGATGATATTTGCTGCTCAATCAAATTTTTGGAGATCGTCATCTTATTCTTTCATCAGTGCAGCATCGTTGACATAGAAGAGAATTTTTGTTTTTGGAAGTTGCCAGATTTTATTCTTATGGCAGTTTCCGCTCGTTCCATCACCGTATTTCCGGCAGGGTGAAAACTATCGAATAAGAGCACTAGCCTACATAATACTACACACACCTGATGTGTTTCCCAGTTATCCAAAGCTTTCCCATACATATATTACTGGTTTATACAAATAGAAATGGATAGAGGTGATTAAAGTGCCGAAGCTAGAATGAAACATACTTCTTATCCTTTGTTCGACACGTAAACCCGCCTCCAGAAACCAGTTGGTGGATTCCGTGAAATCTGGAATGGGGTGGTTGGCTGCCCAATTTCCGCACGTGAATTCATAAAAGTCTTCGCAAGGATCCGCATCCAAATCAAGAGATTTGATGAGGTTGGCAGCTGAAATGATACGGGAAGAGATACATAAACGTTACTTTTGAATTCAAAATACACTGACACTGAAAACGTAATGAAAACTGTAACATACAACAGAGACATACACTGCGTTTACCAATTAATCTCTGATAGATCTTAACTCAAAAAGGATGTGAAAATTTCAATTACATCGACTCAGATTGCCTGGTTTACCGAAACGGACTAAAACTATCGATATTGATCAATCGAATCTACTAGTTGAAGCACAATTGACCCGGTGCGTAAACAAGTGCGGAGTTGGAAACTTTCAGTCGCAAACTGAGTGTTAAAAAATTGCACAATTGGAGGTAAAATTGCGACGTGCTACGATATCATCATTGTCAATTCACTCGCCATGACTATAGTCTTGTTGAAACTGGTTACAACACACGCCTTTTATAATAACGATTATATTTTGTTTCCCAGTGACCACCAAAATAATGAGTAGCGCCAAACACCCGCAGGCTGTATTCCACAGCCAGTCTAAGATTTCAGGCGAAAAGGGTCTAAGAAAAGCAAAAATATGCAAAAAAAACGAGAAAAAAAACGAAACCCAAATGCTGACTAAATGAATTCGGGCTGCAGTGCTGATGAATCCATTTAAACTCGGACAATTATTGTTCTATTACATAATTTTAACAGCGTTTTAAAAAACTGTGATTTCCCTGTTTTCTTGATGAATGTAGTGCATAATTAAGGTATGTGTCCGCTATTCTCTCGATGAAAATATCTCACATATCTTACTTGCAACTGGTATCTCACATAAGGCGGGTTGACTTCCATGTCACTTCCATGACATCACAGCCTAGCAAATCGCCTACAATCGAAACTTCAACGTGCAAAGGCGGGTTGACTCATGGAAGTTAACTGGAAATAGTGAGTGTAGCGATATCTCGAACCGTATTGACCCTTGCAGCATATCGTCCTTCTTACGCATTACTTCCGTCTTTTTTCAAATCAAATGGACAACGTAAATCAACAATGAATATGGTAAATACGAAAGACCCTAATTTGGCATTGATGGCGTTCGTTTATCGCTGTTCGAGTCACATAAGCATTCGTGGATGTTAGTAATGTGTATCAATTACAGAAACTGTGCATAATTTTATAGCATCGAGTATGAGAATAGGACCCGTAATTTTTATCATCTAATAATATAAAGTCATTAAGCTACCAAAAAGTATCCAAGTAATACTTCCTGCAAGATTTATTATGAAAAACCTGGGTTAAGCGAAAAATAAAATAAAAAATACGCTCTATTGTAGCAACTGTAAAGGAAAACTCAAAACAAGAGAGACATGAGATAAGAAAAACACTTCAAAGACTCGTTCTCCATCTAGGAAAATTGTTCTAAAAAACCTGACCGCAGAGAAGGATGTACTCAAATCAAATGCCCCCTTCAGTTTGGGCAAAAAGGAAAATTTTACTGAATTACTAGGGTGCGAATACAAGGTTGTTATAATTAGATCATCTCCACAAATTGATCACCCAATGTACTATTCATGGTAGTTTGACCAAATATCATTTCACCTAGATATCAATGAATTTGGTCTCATTTCAAAGAAAAACATCTCACTCTTCTAAAGGTATCAAAATATCAGCCCCTTACCGCACTACCTTCCGAGGATTTTTTATTTATATTATATATTATATGTATATATTATATGGAGGAGGAGGTTTTTTCATCATAATGTCACCGCAGTAATTTTCCCAGAATCATAAACAAACTTTCCGTTGAGAGGGAGTCTTTCACGTCCCGCAAAAAAATGAGTCAAGTTGAAGACTAATGACGATATATACATTTCATTACTTAGAATTTAAGTCAAATAAAAGTATTTTATTTCACAATTTATATCACAATGTCTATTTTATGCTATCTACAGCTGCTGAGATTAAAACTTAACATTCGAAGATGGTCTCCGTTGTGACTAGGGAACCGTCTCGCTCAAACTACCTTAATTAATACTTAGAAAACTCAGAAGATGTAGATGTATCTCTGAGGAGTTTTTGATAGTTAATCAAAATCAAACACCAGCATCAACCAAGGTGAATACCAATAATTGAGGTGTCATGCTTAATAGCCAATATCACATGATTGGCTATTATGGCATGATGGCAGTCTCGGCAATATGCTTTACAATTTCGATTATTTGTTTTTTATTTGATATTTGAAATCGAGAAAAAGATTTGTAAATAATAAGATAAAAGGTTCTGGCGAAGTTTGCCCAAAGAATTTCACATCCTGGACAAATAAGGTAAATTATGCCGAATATTCAGGGATCTGAGGCCTGCAAAATATAAAAAGGCTGATACAATATTTGAAACGAATGCAAAATAGTTGTTAGGAAACCTGAAAACAAAGTCAGTTGTAACGATTGTGATGAATCTCTTTCCCTTTCAAGAACCTCACGTAAAAAACCGAAGATATCTTGCAAGCGGGCGTCGCGACCGGTTGCTGTGTACAGAGACCAGCTCTTCGTGTTCCTATCCCATCACCTCCTACCGAAAGGTACCAATTGGACCTTTTCCTCGCAAGAAGTGGAAACAGCCTAGTGGCATGTGGGAAGTGGGTCCTACGTTAGCCCACCATACATGTTCTATGTGGGGCAGTGTTCTGAAAACAGGCCCTGGCCTGCCAATGAGCCCATCGCCTTGCAATGGCCAAGGGTGCAAATTTAGGCCCCAGGCCAGGCCAAATAGTGCGTCGGGGGGCACCCTAAGGGATTTTGTGTGTACCAGTCGAAGTATTCTCGAAACCCGATCTCCATATTGGGTGCCATTCCCTCCGGGCCTGAGCCTAGGGTCGTATTTCTCCGGTTGGAGCAATCCCTCTGGAAAATGGGTACATGTGATTAGGTACCGTTGGTCGAGTCACTCAAACGCTCCAAGTTCCTGTCACTATCTGACCGCTGATGAACCTGGAAAAGATTTCTTCTTAAACGACGCTTTCCTCAAAGGAATGTGGTCCACATCGCTGCAGACAGGGCGACATCCCTACGGTATAATGGTGTCCTATCGGTTTGCCGATCCGCCACGGCAATCAGTCTCAGTTTAGATTTCCTCAGCCCTGCCTACATGTCGAATAAGCTCATCATTGAGATGAGAAATAGGTCAGACTTCGATTCTAGGCGATGTCTCGAGGGTGGAATGTCGTTGACTATCGTCTGTGTAGGGTGTTCGCACGACGGTGTCCTTTCTGGATCATAGAGATCTCGACGACGATTCCGTCCTTTTTATAGTGAATTTTTGTAACACCATTCTTCATGAATGGTCCAGATAGCGAGCAGTGATGCATCGACCAATTAGAAATCAGTTTAAGAACGAACCGAAGTCAGCGCTGGTACATAAAAAACATTGGAGTTTAAAACAAACAATGACAACAATGTTTAACTGTAAAATTAAAGATAGAACATACCTGTATCGATACATTGATTATACGTGCAGACTCTGAATTTACTGGCTGAATAATAGAATTGATGAAAATGGTAATTAATTGCGCATTTATTTAATATATACTACTCATTGCGTACCAATTGCGTTCAAATTAGAAGGCATGTTGCAAGGTTGCCCATATTGGACCTTAAAACAATGAGCAGTCATTTGTTCCCTTTCCCCAAAAATAAAATTGAGGAGAGAACGTCTGTTCTCTCGAAGAACGGAGTGTGTAGTGATAAAAAAGTAAAACTCTTTAAGTCTTGCATAATTCCGGAATACACTCTCTGAGTTGAAAGGTCTCGTAATATTTCTTCTGCTCCCATCTCATTCTCATTCCCATGAATACACTCTTATGCAGACAATTAGAGGCCCAGAACGTCCATTGCGCTGACGTATTAGATTCCATATTGATTGGCTTTAGTGTTTCAATGGCGGCAAATCAAGGACGCAGGCTAAAGAGAGAACATTTTATGCTTAGTGAGTGGAAGAATATTCTTCTGTCGCGTTCAGCATTGAAAACCGTATGTAAACAATTCTTTAAGTCAACAACGTTATACATCCCTTTTGAATCATTACAGATTTTTCATCAAACGCGAATAAAAATATTATTTCAACATATTTTTTCCTTTGGAAATTATAACTACATTTGAGCAAGTCTTAGTTAAACTAAAGTTCCCTTTACATAGCTTTTATGGAATTCTTTTAATGTTTAACTGTAAAATTAAAGATAGAACATACCTGTTTGGACACATTGGTTGGACGTGCAGAGACTGAAGTCACTGGCTGAAAAATAAAATTGATGTAAATGATAATTAATTGCACATTTATTTAATATAAACTACTTATTTCGTACCAATTGCGCTCAAATTAGAAGGCATGTTGCAAGGTTTCCCAGAGTAAAGTCACTAGACATTCAAGTAACTTACAACTGAATGAAAGAACTGCAACAGCAATCACCAATGCCGCAGCAAATATTGTCAGCAAAATATTCACAGCAATAAGGCGTCTCTGGATATTGGATTTCGGACTCTGGTCAGTGGCTCTTTTTAAGCTGTAGGAATAGGAAAAATAAAGATTTATAAAACTATATATTTCCTAATTGCTAATATATACTCTCTAATTAAGGGACTAGTATATGTAGCCAAACTGAATTTTTTTGTGAATCTGCGAGGTGCAAAAAAATTTCTATGTAATTGAAGCTCTTATCCATGGTCTAATTTGGGATTAAGAATTCTGAAGACAACCATGGATATTTCTTTCTCTTTGCTCCTAAAATCTACTACTTTCCTCTCATTGTTCTGTCCCCAACTTTGTTATCTCACTCCTTTCTCAAATACGAAACTAATAAAATCGCCTTTAATCAGTATTACATTTTGATTAGATTCTATGTCACCGTTTTTTCTGCTTGGAATCGGCCATCATAACATCTTCACACCACCATTGTGTTCGTGAATTTTATGTGTTCCTATCCATTTATTTCTATCATTCTGTTTGAATCTAAAAATATTGTTAAAAATTATATTTTTAAGGTTGGTATTCTCGCCTCCCTTCCCCCTTTCTCCTCCCCACTCTTACTCAAAGATCTTGAGTCCGCTTGTATTTATTTTTTCCAAGCTTTATCTCCGCCAGCACTCTATAAATCCCACTAACTTCTTCTATCTCTTCTGCTCAGACTATCTCTTCCTTTTCAAATTTCTTCTACTTCCCGCTTCCCACCCCCCCCCTGCCTCTCTATCCCCCTCCCCCCCTTCCCATCTGTCGCTCCCCTCCCTCCCTTCCTTCCAACTCCCTTCCTTATCAGTCCTCTATAACCTTACGAACAAGGTGCCAGTAGCACCGAAAATATTAAGGAACTTTCCGTGAGTGTTTTTGTATTTCTGTGATTCTGTTTTTACGTCTGCCTTCCTGTGGCAATTTTTATACATCACACGAGTGATCCTCAGTGAAATTAAATAAATAACTAAATAAATATATATATACTGAAATTCAAAGAGGAGCATTCATCGCCTGGACTGGGAATCGAACCCAGATCTCTCGATTTCACGCCAGGTGCCCCAATTAATTAAGCTACACAGGTGTCCCTTTCCATTGTAAATCTCATTCAGGCTTTAAGGAACATGTTGTCCTCACAGGTACCGTTCATTTAATGCCAGAGGTATCAGTTTGCGAGCGCCAAGCGATACAGTCCACGAGGAAAAGCCCGAGATTAAACGTAACTGTGTTTACTTTGGAAATTTTCAAAGAACCACGGAAATAGCAGCGCAGTAACTTCAACGGAGTCACCCGCTGGTGACAGTCTCACAATTGAATGAAATTTAAAGAGGAAAATTCATTCGCCTGGACTGGGTATTGAACCCAGATCCCCCAATTTCGCGCCAGGTGCCCCAATCAAATGAGATACCCAGGTATCCTCTTCCACTGTAAATGACATGGAGGCTTTAAAGAACATGTTGTCCTCACAGGTACCGTGCATATAATGCAATTGATATCAGTTAGCGAGAGATAAGCGCTAAATTCCACGAAGGAAAAACCAGAATTTAACCACAGATTTGTTTACTTTGGACAATTTCAAAGAATCACGGAAATAGCCGCGCAGTTACTTCAACGGAGTCACCCTCTAGTGATAGTCACAAAATTGAGTGAAATTCACAGTGGAAAAATCATTCATAATAATATACGCGGCGGCTCGCTGGGTACCATGCATATTTTAATATTGATACGTGCACACGTTCGTGCAATTCCTTTTTCCGTAAATTTTACGAATGGTGAATGGCAGCACTAAGTTAATAATTACTCATTACAGCAAATACTTTATTTCTTAAGAAAACACTTCTTCAAAGACCAGGTGAAGAAATTCAGAACTGTTTTCGCCCCTATTATTCGCCCCTATTCAACCACATAAGGGAAAAAAAATTTTTTTCGCCACTATCGGTAGAGAACCCATGATAATTCAAAGAGAAAATGAAAAAGGAAAACTCACTCTGTGCTCCTCGAGTTGACTTCCACTATGTCGGGGTGACCCTCCCTCGTCTGCGAGATGGGAATCATCCTCGTTGAACCTAGATGGCGTCAGAACGACGACGTCAGAAGAGAAAGGAATAACGAATGAGTACACTTGGTAACATATATCATAGATCATACACGAGTTTAGGCTCTCAGTTTTGATCCTCCGATCTCTTTTAGCTTCGGAATATTATCTACTTTCATCAACCCTTTGAGTAGCGAATATTTTATAAATTGCACTGATACCATGAGTAAATTATTTTTGTAATATAATAAAACTATTTCCGATTACAGTTTTGTTACCTTAAACTCATGTTTGTTGGATGAAGCCACGTCTGTGGCTGGAAAGACAAAATAATTACAACGCGGTAAAATGTCTCCTTTCCATCACGCGCGTTAATTTGCACATACATGCACTGAATAAATTGGTATACTTGACAAATCATATTTCTAATACATACAATCATTATACACTTGTTCTCGATGCAACCGTATGGCAGGAGGAATTACTCTTGGAATTTCGGCCGATCATTTATATTGCATGAACACTCTTTAGTGCAGACACCTCAGTTGAATAACATCATTCAATTTTATTAAGAATGAGTCAATGACACCGGGAAGAGCTTCTAAGTATAGACATACCTAAATCCCTAAAGAAATGAAAAATAAGAAATACTGCGCAAAGCAATTGCATTACAAACATTTCCAGTCATAGATAATTATTATGACTGTCCAAATAAAAAATGATCACAAATTTTTAGCCAGTTTTTTGAGATATTCTTGAAATATTCTTCAAAAAAAGACAATCATACCGCGTGACATGTGCCATCACCGGAAACAGCGAGACCTAAAATATATTCCTCGGCTGGTACAAAACAGAAGGGAAAATATTTTTTTCCTATGTCACCCCGCGTTTCAAAAAACAAACGACGAACAAAAAACCCAAGATGCGAACCGATAGTCTTTCTGAAACTGAAAAAATAGCGTCACGCCTCAAAAAACCTTCATTGTCAGTGATACGTTTGACACTAACAAAAAAAATAACGCGAGATTTTCGAAGCAAACGTGACTTACTTTCATTTACTGGCTTCAGAAGTTTGAGCATTAGTCTATATTTGGCAACTGTGATATTTTTTGAGCTAATTGACAGTAGAGGGGGAATGTCCCTTTCACCCAGAAGGTCATTCGATCGGAGTGCGACACTTCCGCATTCATTTCACTTTACGATATCCATATCAACGTGCAGTTGGTTGCTACATTCCAAATGACGACCTTCATATTGACACCGTTGGATAGCCCTAATTAACCCACATCAAAAGATGTCCTCGTCTTTGCGACGAAGAGAATATTTAACCCACAACAGCCGAAAATATAAACAAAATAAAATATCTCGCATACTAATTAGCGCAGAGAAAATATACTGACACCGTTGGATAGCCCTAATTAACCCACATCAAATAATGTCTTCGTCTTTGCAACGAAGCGAATATTTAACCCACAATAGTTGAAAAAAATTCTAATATTAAATATCTCGCATACTAATTAACTTAGATAAAATATAACGACACCGCTGGATAGCCCTAATAAACCCAAATCAAATGATTTCCTCGTCTTTATGACAAAGTAATCAATAGGCCCGCAGGAGACCGAAATGTATGATATCTCGCAACCCAGGACAACGTGGGTACGTGACATTCGTGCAATCATTGTTTCTACGATTGAATGTATAATAGGACCGCAGCAGACTGAAATGTGTAATACCTCGCAAACCAGGAAAACGTCCGTGCGTGGTATTCATTGATGGAATAGTTCACAACATTCGCACAGATTGTTAGGTGCATGGCCTATACTGCATCGACAACCTTGAGCTCCACTCCGGCCTCAAGTTTCAACTTGCACAGCTGCAACGTAATGGTTTTCACCATTACATCATTCCCGACCACCGCGTCTGACGCATAATCCCTCCTCTTCCCCCTCCTCTTTCTTCGAGGTCGCATTATGCTGTTGTCAATGATAAGCGAAAGGACAAAAAACCAGCTATGGGGGACGCTCCCCCCCATGAGCATTATACCATCTGATATTAAATCTAAATAAAGGTGTCGAGGTGAAATAAAACAGGGAATACAAGTTTTCAAAAATTTATTTTTTTTCAACATTTTATTACAAGAACACCAGTCAGCCATCTTGTGAGCATTTTTCCTGGCACATTGTAAATTACTTTGAGAATGAGTGTCAATTAAACAGCACCCATTTGTTGTCAATGTCTTTAAGGATGGGGGCCTCCATTCAATTCCAGATTTGCTACGCAAATGCCCACGGGCAATAGTTTTCTAAGAGAAGCAGCCTTTACCGCACCCTTTGTGGAGAGAAACTTGAAACGTTGGGTATATTGTCTCACAGTGCTCTCCAATTGCAAATACTCAATATCTGCTTCATATTATGACGAGCTGTGATAGTCATTTTTTTAACCAAGAAGCCTCTCTCGTGAAAAGTATCTCAAACAGGAATTTGAATAGCCAGGTATTGCAACAAGTACGCTGAACATCAATAATGGTCAAGTCCTTGACCATGTAACTTTTATCATTAGTGGTAAACCCTTGGAATTCGATAATGGCACTCATCTCACGATGATTTCCCAACTTAAGAGTTTTAAACACCCGATGTCAGGGGTTGAAGATCATCACTATCCAACTAACAAGGAAATTAATTCCACATCAGCGGTTAAACATACAGTCACGCACTCGCAAAGGACTTGCATGTACCATTCACTCGATAAGTGACACTTTGAATCTCCATCTCTCAAAATAGTCATTACTACCGGATGGTTGAATAGGTAGAATTGCTAATGGCGGTGAGAAATTGCTTCGCGATATCACTTTCGTGCTACAGCCTGCGGAGAGGCAGAGTATCTAAATTAGAGAGCTTAATGAGACAGCACCATTCATCAACGTTTAAGTTAACCAAACTCCCCAGAATTTCAAAGTGTAATGTGCTTTTTACCGAAAAAAAGTGTGTAAAAGTTAACGAGCGCGAGGAGAGCGAACCTTTTATATCGCTGAAAAAAAATAATCGTAAACTAGCTTTTCTTACTTCAGAATACCAGGCCAATCAACATGTAAAACAACGACACTTATGGACGTGGGTAAATTGCAAATCAGCCTTAAAGTCTCTGACGGGGTCATAGCCAACACACACACGCAACTAACACAAAGTACCCCAAACAGACGATTAGAGAGTACGGCAAACGTTACCATCATGGAATTGGGGTGAGGAATCTGAGCAGAGTCTATCCTAACGATTTACTTAAAGCGTAGAGACTGTAGAATTCCCAAGATTTTTCAGCAGTTTCTCCGGATTAGTAGAGGTATTCTGAAAAGCAGCCAATCCCTTAAAGAAGCGAGAAATTAAAAAAAATAATATCAAAGAGGAAGCATTTATCGATACATGATCTTAGATTATAAAGAATTATAGTTAAGCTATATTCATTTCCTAAAAGTGTTGCGTTTCTCTACCACCCCTACAAAATCCCACCCACTTTACGCAGTTGCGATTGCATAATACATAACTGAAGATCCTTCTCATGAACTAATACAGTTTGCTGAGAATCCGTTAACGAGCGATTGCACAAAATCTCTAGTCTTCGAACCAAGTTACCGCGCGTTTACTCGGAAGAAAAATTAATGTTGAAATAATTTAATATAATTTTTCTAAAATTTTTTCTTCAATATTCAATAAATTTATCAGAGCTAATTCAATGTTTTTTCCAGCATACGTTTCCGATATTTTCTTTAATTAAGTCAATAGCGAAACGGTGATTATCATATTTCATCTTTGCATCTTATTAAACAACGAGTAAATGGGTGCTTGCTGTTAGCAAGCAAGGGGGGTTTGTACATTATTTTACACTTTAAGTATCGAAAAATGAATGCATCATCCTTACAAAACCAATGAAAGCTCTCAAGTCTGCGTGCTACATGCAGGCAAAGAAAAATATGATGGAATTCTCGAAATGAATTTCATGAGGTAAGGATACCTGACAGTTCTAGTACAAATCATATTATATCTCATCCAGTAATTAACGACATCAAAATACTATAGTCAGTGAAATGAAAGGAACGTGGAACCACTGCAAGTTCAACGTAAATTTATTAGATGGCCTTTCTACGTTAGATATTCCTTTTGGAACAGTATACTTAATAAGGTCTAACATGAAAACTTTATAATAGAACTTCGATCCGAATCGACAATTTTAATATGCTATATTATTGTTCAATTTGTTTTTCATTTTTCTACATGAATTGCGCATGCTTTTGAATGATAACTAAAATATCATAAAGATTGGTTGGTTAAATTAGGTCATCAATGTACGGTAGAGGCCAGGAAGAAGTGGAAGAAATTATACCCAGTACTTAGCAGCGATGTATTAATAGCATCTGTCCATTTAGTGATGCCTATATGGGTGCTGGCAATTTTCAAGCAGGGGGGGGGGGAGTGTTAGATGATGATACTCTTTAAATAAGGAATAAAATGAAAGCTCTCAAGTCTGCGTGCTACATGCAAGTAAAGAAAAATAGAATTCTCGAAAACGAAATACGCGCCCCATGAGGTTTTCAAAATACTATAATCAGTACACCGAAACGAACGTGGAACCACTGAAAGATTACCATAACCTCATTTGACGGCATATAAGACGTTCTTCTACCTTAGATATTTCATTTCAGTTCACCGTACTAAATTAGAGCTCACATGAAGAATTTTACTATGTAATTTCGATCGGAATCGAGATTTTTAATATACTAATTTTCATGTTCAATTTTTTTTTCTTCCAATCATCTACATGGACTGCATATTTTTTTAATGAAAACGACAATATCATGAAGCTTGGTTGGTGTAAATTGGTCATCAAAGGTACGGTAGAGGCCAGAAAAAATTTGAAGAAATTAACCCAGTATTTAGCAGAGCGAAAAATGGCATAGAGAAGAGTAAATTACATGCACTTAGGATACCTAACTCATATTTCGTATTTAAAGCTATCGATTGCAATATCTCGAAGCCGAATCGACTTTTTTAACTTTTCCGATTTTACCCCAAATCAACACGTAAATATACGAGTAAATAAACGAGTAAATGGATGCTTGCTGTTAGCAAGCAAGGGGGGTTTGTACATTATTTTACACTTTAAGTATCGAAAAAAGAATGCATCATCCATACAAAACCAATGAAAGGTCTCAAATATATGTGCTACATGCAGGCAAAGAAAAAATATTGTGGAATTCTCGAAATGAATTTCACGGTCCATAAGGTATGGATACCTGACAGTTCTAGTACAAATCATATTATATTTCATCCGTTAATTAACGAAATTTCAAAATACTATAGCTATGAAATGAAAGGAACGTGGAACCACTGCAAGTTCAACATAACTTTATTTGATGGCCTTTCTACGTTAGATATTCCTTTCAGTACAGCATACTTAATAAGGTCTAACATGGAAACTTTATAATAGAACTTCGATCCGAATCGACAATTTAATATGCTTATTTTCATGTTTAATTTTTTTTCAATCTTCTACACGAATTGCACTTGCTTTTGAATTAGAACTAAAATATCATGAAGATGATTGGTTAAAGTTGGTCATCAAAGCTACGGTAGAGGCCAGGAAGAAGTGGAAGAAATTATACCCAGTACTTAGCAGCGATGTATTAATAGCACCTGTCCATTTAATGATGTCCATATAAGTGCTTGTAATGCAAGCAGGGGGGGGGGTGAGTGTTATATGATGATACTCTTTAAATAAGGAAAAAAAATTAAAGCTCTCAAGTCTGCGTGCTGCATGCAAGCAAAGAAAAGTATAATTCTCGAAAATGAAATACGCGCCACATGAGGTATGCATACCAGACATTTCTAGTACAAACTTATATTGTATATCATCCGGTTATTAACGACTTTTCAAAATACTATAATCAGTACACCGAAATGAACGTGGAACCACTGAAAGATAATCATAACGTCATTTGACGGCATATAAGACGCTCTTCTACGTTAGATATTTCATTTCAGTACAGCATACTTAATTAGAGCTCACATGAAGAATTTTACTATATAAGTTCGATCGTAATCGAGATTTTTAATATGCTAATTTTCTTGTTAAATTTTTTTTCTCTTCCAATCTTCTACATAGACTGCATATTTTTTTAATGAATACGAAATATCATGCAGCTTGGCTGGTGGAAATTGGTCATCAACGGTACGGTAGAGGCCAGGAAAAATTGTACCCAGTATTTAGCAGTGCGAAAAATAGCATAGAGAAGAGTAAATTACATATACTTAGGATATCTAACTCATATATGTAAAGCTATCGATTGCAATTACTCGAAGCCGAATCGACTTTTTTAACTTTTCCGATTTTACCCCAAATCAACCCATAAATATAACCCTCCCCTGAAACTGGCCGGTCTCGCTGAGTTCCAAACCTCGAATCGACACTCGGCCCGGCGACAATGGAATAAATCCATAGCAACGAAAGTGAAAAAATTTCTAAAATCCCAAATAAAAGTTTAAAAATATCAGTTTTACGGTAGGTAGGAAAACATCGATTGCAAGAATAAGATTCTTCAAAAATGCATCCTCATATTTGTGAAAGAATCAGTCTTTTAGCTCAATTATTTCATATTTTAATGAACGAAAGAAAAAAGGTCTACATTAAAATTTTTCGTTTTTTCCGTATAATCCCATGTAAAGCTATCGATTGCAATAAATCGAAGGCTGATCGACTTTTTTAACTTTTTCGATTTTTTCTCAACTCGATACATGATTCCAACTCTATCCTGAAAATTTTTACTCACCTAGCTTGCTTACAAATACCCTAGAGGTTTTGATGAGTCAGTCAGTCAGTCAGTCAGTCAGTTTTGTAGCTTTATATATATTAACGAGTAAATGGGTGCTTGCTGTTAGCAAGCAAGGGGGGTTTGTACATTATTTTACACTTAAAGTATCGAAAAATGAATGCATCATCCTTACAAAACCAATAAAGCTCTCATGTCTGCGTGCTACATGCAGGAATAGAAAAATATGATGAAATTCTCGAAATGAATTTCATGAGGTAAGGATACCTGACAGTTCTAGTACAAATCATATTATATCTCATCCAGTAATTAACGACATTAAAAGACTATAGTCAATGAAAGGAAAGGAACGTGGAACCATTGCAAGTTCAACATAACTATATTAGATGGCTTTTCTACGTTAGATATTTCTTTCAGTATAGCATACTTAATAAGGTCTAACATGAAAACTTTATAATAGAATTTCGATCCGAATCGACAATTTTAATATGCTAATTTTCATGTTCAATTTTTCTATTTCAATCTTCTACATGAATTGCACATGCTTTTGAATGAAAACAAAAATATCATGAAGATTGGTTAATTAAAGTTGGTCATCAAACCTACGGTAGAGGCCAGGAAAAAGTGGAAGAAATTATACCCAGTACTTAGTAGCGATGTATTAATAGCACCCGTCCATTTAATGATGCCTATAAGGGTGTTTGCAATTTGCAAGCGGGGGGGGGGAATGCTAGATGATGATACTTCTAAATACGGAAAAAATGAAAGCTCTCAAGGCGCCGTGCTACATGCAAGTAAAGAAAAATATAGTTCTCGAAAATGAAATTCGTGCCTCATGAGGTTTGCATCCCAGACAATTCTAGTACAAACTTACATTGTATGTCATCCGGTTATTAACGACTTTTCAAAATACTATAATCAGTATACCAAAACGATCGTGGAACCAATAAAAGATTATCATAACCTTATTTGACGGCATATAAGACATTCTTCCACGTAGGATATTTCATTTCAGATCAGCATACTGAATTAGAGCTCAAATGAAGAATTTTACCATATAAATTCGATCGGAATCGAGATTTTTAATATACTAATTTTCATGTTCAATTTTTTTTTCTCTTCCAATATTCTACATGGACTGCATATTTTTTCAATGAAAACGACAATATCATGAAGCTTGGTTGGTGGAAATTGGTCATCAAAGGTACGGTAGAGGCCAGGAAAAATTTGAAGAAATTATACCCAGTGCGAAAAATGGCATAGAGAAGAGTAAATAACAGGCACTTAGGATATCAAACTCATATATGTAAAGCTATCGATTACAATATCTCGAAGCCGAATCGACTTTTTTAACTCATCCGATTTTACCCAAAATCAACACATAAATACATATAACCCTCCCCTGAAACTGGCCCGCCTAGCTTAGTTCCAAACCTTGAATCGACACTCGGCTAGGCGACAATGGAATAAATCCATAGCAACGAAAGTGAAAAAGTTTATAAAATCCCAAATAAAAGTTTAAAAATATTAGTTTTACGGTAGGTGGGAAAGAATCGATTGCAAGAATAAGATTTTTAAAACATTCAGCCTCATATTTGTGAAAAAATCAGTCTTGTAACTCAATTATTTCATATTTTAATGAACGAAAGAAAAAAGGTCTACACTGCAATTTTTCGTTTTTCCCATATGATCCCATGTAAAGATATCGATTGCGATTAATCGAAGACTAATCGACTTTTTTAACTTTTTCGATTTTTTCCCAACTCGACACATGATTCCAACTCTATCCTGAAAATTTCACCCACCTAGCTTGCTTACAAATACCCTAGAGGTTTTGATGAGTCAGTCAGTCAGTCAGTCAGTCAATCAGTCAGTCAGTTAGTTTTGTAGCTTTATATATATAAACGAGTAAAAGGGTGCTTGCTGTTAGCAAGCAAGGGGGGTTTGTACATTATTTTACACTTTAAGTATCGAAAAGTGAATGCATCATCCTTACAAAACCGATGAAAGCTCTCAAGTCTGCGTGCTAGATGCAGGCAAAGAAAAATATGATGGAATCCTCGAATTGAATTTCATGAGGTAAGGATACCTGACAGTTCTAGTACGAATCATATTATATCTCATCCTGTAATTAACGACATTTCAAAATACTATAGTCAGTGAAATGAAAGGAACGTGGAACCACTGCAAGTTCAACATAACTTTATTTGATGGCCTCTCTACGTTAGATATTCCTTTCAGTACAGCATACTTAATAAGGTCTAATATGAAAACTTTATAATAGAACTTCGATCCGCATCGACAATTTTAATATGCTAAATTTTATGTTAAATTTTTCTTTTTCAATTTTCTACATGAATTGCACATGCTGTAAAATGAAAACTAAAATATCATGAAGATTGGTTGGTTAAAGTTGGTCATCAAACCTACGGTAGAGGTTAGGAAAAAGTTGAAGAAATTACACCCAGTACTTAGCAGCAATGTATTAATAGCACCTGTCCATTTTATGATGCCTATATGGGTGTTTGCAATATGCAAGCAAGGGTGGAAGGAGTGCTAGACGATGATACTCTTTAAATAAGGAAAAAAATGAAAGCTCTCAAGTCTGCGGGCTACATGCAAGCAAAGAAAAATATAATTCTCGAAAATGAAATACGCGCCTCATGAGGTATGGATACCAGACAGTTCTAGTACAAACTTATATTGTATGTCATACGGTTATTAGCGACTTTTCAAAATACTATATTCAGTACACCGAAACGAACGTGGAACCATTGATAGATTATCATAACCTCATTTTACGGCATATAAGACGTTCTTCTACGTTAGATATTTCATTTCAGTACATCATACTTAATAAGAGCTCACATGAAGAATTTTACTATATATATTCGATCGGAATCGATATTTTTATTATACTAATTTTCATGTTCAATTTTTTTTCTCTTCCAATCTTCTACATGGACTGCATATTTTTTTAATGAAAACGATAATATCATGAAGCTTGGTTGATGGAAATTGGCCATCAAAGGTATGGTAGAGGCCAGGAAAAGTTTGAAGAAATTATACCCAGTATTTAGCAGTGCGAAAAATGGCATTGAGAAGAGTAAATTACATGTATTTAGGATACCTAACTCATATATGTAAAGCTATCGATTGCAATATCTCGAAGCCGTATCGACTTTTTTAACTTTTCCGATTTTCCCAACTCGACACATGACTCCAACTCTATCCTGAAAATTTCACCCACCTAGGTCGTTTAGAAATGCCCAGGAATTTTGATGAGTCAGTCAGTCAGTCAGTCAGTTTTGTAGCTTTATATATATTAATAAATAAATATAAGTTATTATCTATACTAATTCCTTGTTTTAACTTTTTAACAGGTTTTTTCAAAGATTCACATGTTGAAGTTCCTAAATATTCCACTAAATATGTGAAATAATAAATATCATAATTAATAAATAAATATCAAAGTAATTTTTAAAATGTTTTCTAATTTCTCAAAATTCTTTATTGCATCCGCATTATAAGGAATCAAAATAATCTCGTTCCTTAGCGAAAATGTCCCCACAATCGTGAATGTGATATAAATTTTTACTATTCTAGAATTAGTTATTATTCTATTATTATCACGCTAATATTGACAAATCTACCTTAGTTATAGTTGGCTACCTTCGTAATTTTGTAAATGAGAATATATTCAATTAGGTACTTTTTTGGCTCTTTGTGTTATTTTCAAGTGGTGAGTAAGTAACGATCGTATCATTAATAGCATGTTCTAAGTGTAATTTAGACTTGTTGAAGGATGTTTTGTTTATTTTTTGTGATGAATGCAGTTACTAACTAAATTTTAAGTGCTTCAGAAATCTCAGAAGTATCATAACTTAGATAGGGAAGTCACAAGTCAAAGATATGGCCATGAATAAATATTATAGATTTAAACTTTTGGAATCGTTGCCTAGGTAACGTGTTGTCACAATTTCTAAATTTAGTTCCATGAATATAAATTATGGATTTGGATATTTGGCATTGTTGCCTAGGCTATGTGTTGCCTAAATTTCCACTTTTAGTTTGCCCAGTCCTTAGCGCCACCTCGATTCGAGTCTTTTCAGTTGTTATTGTAAAGTTACTTTTTAAATGTTATTGAGGAGATATCTATTATATAAAATGTGTAAGAGGTTTATGAAACGTTCATTGTGTGCCGACGACGATGTTTGCCAGGCTTAACGGAGGGATGACGTATAGGGAACTAATAGAACGCGCGCGAGCGTCGCCAGGTGTAGCGTGATTGGAATATTAATTTTTTGCATGTTAAGTGCTTTGAGCTTTAGATGACGTATACGGAACCAATAGAACGCGCGCGAGTGTCGACAGGTGTAGCGTGATTGGAATATTGATTTTTTGCATATTAAGTGTTTTCGGACGATAAAACCTCCTCTACTATTGACGACATCGTTGAATTAACACATACGATAACCGGTGCATAGCAATTTATTCTCCGTTGATAAATTAAAGCACAATTTTGGATATCGATCATCACATAATTGCGTACTTTCATTCAGTTCTTGCTAAAGAGGCATGTCTAAAATGCTCATAATATCTCAAGAGCTCTTCATAAAATGCTGGAATATACAAGATTGTATACTAGTTGAACAGTTGACTTGGTGTAATTTGGACATGGTGTAATAATTATAATAACTTTGTAATTTTCCACACTGTTTTATTACTAGTAGTCAAGCCTAACCGGTGTCCATGTATACACATCATCATTAGAGGCAAAATACAGTGTACAGAGGTGGTGGCATCATATATATACAGGGTACCACGCGGAAAAGGAAGTAAGGAGGAGGCTGGGAGTGGGGAGAGGATATCAGTAGAGAGGCGGGGGTTAACAAAGCGAGGACACGGGAAATGTAAAACCAACAGCTTCAAGAGTTAAAAGAGAACCGGAGAGGCACAGTAAAAAGGGGCGAAAATTTATCCGGAATAAAATCACGAATAAACTTTATGGTTGAATGCGTAACTTTGTGGAATGGCACTACTGACATGTTTAAAAAGAGAGAACTCTTAGTATTTTCCACATTTAAAACTTTAATTCCCGACCCAGGTTTCGACTGCCTTGCAATCATTTTCAAAGGTACATAATTTTTTACATACACATTCAAAACAGTGGAAGACTTGCCATCTAGCTGCCGAAGCTGAAGGGTTAACCAGCGCCCTGCTCCTCACGTCCCTAGTTATAATTTTCCACTTAACCTCTCCAACTTTATACTTACTAATAATGCTTCCTCCTTCAATAACAAATTCTACATCCAAACTAAAGGCTGTGCAATGGACAGTCGTTTTTAGCCCTCCTATGCTGACCTCTTCTTGGGTGCCTTTGAGCAATCTTTTCTCTCGTCTTGCTCTCCTAAACCTCTTCTCTGGCTTCGTTACATTGACGACATTTTTCTTCTGTGGCCACACGGCCTTGATTCCCTCAACTGTTTCATCTCCTCCCTAAACTCCTCCTCTGTCTCCTTCACTTCTAACATCTCTGTCTCCAGCATTACCTTTCTAGGTGTGGACATCTTTCTAAGTAACCGTAAATTCCACACCTCCGTCTATCTCAAGCCTACTAACAAGCAACATAATCTCCATTTTAATGGCTGCCACCCTTCCTATACTAAGCGATCTCTATATCAATATCACAGAATCCAACATAATATTTGACAAGCGGCAAAATTATAAAAATTAATCGGATTTTGTGCAGTTTATCTTTTAAATTTAGTTCAATTACGACACTTGTTTCATTTGAAATTATATTTCTTCATACTTATTTTTAAATTCACTCACTGTTAACGCCTTCATCATCTGCCATGGCTCGTCGTCCACCTGAGAGGGTCAGCGGTTCAGTAAGATTCCTTAAGACGATGCCGAAGAAGAACGCATAACACACGTCGAAACGTAGAGTTATGGGGGGGGACCAAAGCACTTCGAAGAACGAACCGCCAAATCGCTCACAGCACCACCTTCCGCTCCGGTGGTATGCGAGTGTTCTCACGAGGACACCAGCGTATATACTGATGCGAAACTCAACGCGATCGACTGGAGGATTAGTGCTTATTGTGTAAGTACTCCGGGTGAATTCTAAGCATGAACATGATCGAGCAGCGAAAGCGTTTCGTTTTACGTCTAGTGCCCGCGAATCACTTCCAGCCTGTAGAAGCGAACGTACCGTTGGCTGGCTCCGAGAATGAACTGTCTCGGTATGTCGGGAGGTATGATGTATACATGGTGGCTTTAAAATGGAGATATTGTTGCTTGTTAGTAGGCTTGAGAAGGACGGATTGTGAAATTTAAGGTTACTTGGGGAGTTTTCCATATCCTGAAAGGTGATGTTAGAGGCAGAGATGTAGGAAGTGAAGGAGACAGAGGAGGAGGAGTTTTGGGAGGAGATGAAAGAGTTGAGGGAATCAAGGCCGTGTGGCCACAGAAGAAAAATGTCGTCAATGTTACGAAGCCATAGAAGAGGTTCAGGAGGGCAAGACGAGAGAAAAGATTGCTCAAAGGCACCCAAGAAGAGGTCAGCATAGGAGGGTTTGAAACGACTGTCCATGGCACAGCCTTTAGTTTGGATGTAGAATTTGTTATTGAAGGAGAAAGCATTATTAATAAGTATAAAGTTTCGAGAGGTCAATGAGAAAATTGGAACTAGGGACGTGAGGAGCAGGGCGCTGGTTAACCCTTATGGCAACGAGGCAACGTTTGTTTAAAAAGGAGGAGAAGGCGTGTGGATAGTGCCGAGTCAAGAGATAAAAGTTAGTGGTAGTGAAATTGTGCTGGAAGGAAAAAGGAGTGAGAGATGGTGTTGAGTGCTAGAGTTGAATCTGAGGCGGTGTTATAGGAAGTGTGTATTACCTAATATTAAATATATAATAAGGGAGAAAATCGAATGTCACATTATAAAGAAATTAATCGAATTTACAATGTAGAGTAAAATAAATATTGCAACAGTAATATATATAAGATATATCAATGTCACAGAATCTGCACAACCTATCGAATCATCTATTTTAAATAGTTTCTGTAAGTCTTAATATGATTTCTCGTGCGCATACACAGCAATATTTGCATTCAACCCTTCTGTGTCCTACTAGGGTGCAGTTAATTTCACCATAATTTTTTTCGGAGCTGCGCCCATTGGGAAAAGGTGCTATTTGAAGCCCAGATTACGGGAATAAAAACCATTTTCCGATCAAAAAATATTTTACCGGGGCGCCAGAGCCTGAATGATAAAGTGCAGGAAATGAGTGGTGTTTGGCAGGTTCCCTCCCTTATTCGTGCACCTCCAGGCTTCTCTCGGATCTCCCATGGCGCCAAAGTGGACGGGGAATGTGGAGTGGGGACGTGATAACACGTCATGCCGCACTCAATGGGTTAAGCACAAAAAATGCAAAAGTTATAAATATAGATAAATGGATTACAACTGGAGACCCGGGTAAAGTGAATTGCATATACGTTAACGGAGATTTCTTTTATAACTTAAAAATCAGACTTTATATCCGAAGTCCCACTTTTTGAGACTATACAGTAATTAAATAAAATTTCTATTCGAATTAATCAAGGTTAGAACGGGCCACAGTATAAAAGTGACTTGTACATACGCTAACGGAATAGTTTTTCAAAATACTTAGAGTTTTTGTCCAAAGACCCACTTCGGGAAGCAATAAGTAATCAATTAAAACACATAGTTTTAATTATTAACTAGCTGGGGCACCCGGCTTCGCTCAGGGAGTTGATATGAGATATTGTGGTTGTTGGAATAAATAATACCTTTAAAACCTTTAAAATAAGAGGCCAAAAAAATTATTGAAACAAATTCCGACTAATCACAATACTTGTTTATAAACAACATTTTCATTTTGTTATCCGGGGTATGTATGCACAAAAGTTTTGAATTTCCTACTCGAGAGCAAGCTAGATATAGTTGACCGTGAGAGAAGCAGGAGTCTTTGAGTTTGATGCCGCAATGTTTTATAGCTTGTCCTTGCAATTTGTAAATTGTAAAACTATAGGCTAATTTGATTGAAAATTGCAATCTTATAAATTGGATTGGCAGTTCAGTAGAGATCAGTGGTATTCTGGGGATGAATACTGTGTCCCCTTTGTCTTTTCCAGTCATAAGTAAAGCTTCGATGATGTTATTCGATAGTTGTTTCACGATCATCCTTGTTCCATTACATAGCTTTGGTGAGTTGAGATTTCTTAGTAGTATGATCGGAGATCTAATTTTCAGTCGAAGGCAGTGTAATGGAATTCCTGGTGCTTGCAAAGAGTTTAGAAATTCTGTAGGGAAATTGACACTTTCTTCATTTTTAATTCGAAGTATTCTTCTACGATTACATTTTATTTTCCTGTCACTTAAAAATGGATATTTACGATAGTCGGATATTTATATTAAAAACACCTGAGGAAGGCTTATGTCCGGCAATGTCGTAAATGTTCGTGAAAAATGTCCATCGATTTTCCTTAATTATTTGCTTCTTAGACAGTCTACAGATGCCATTAATGCATCGTTTTAAACCTTAAGCAAGGCAATTTATTTACATACCTCATTATTTTCTGTACTTCTAAAATTATAGCGTTCCAGGACGTTTAGAAATAGCTTTTTTCACAAATTTCAACTGCACAACTCTTTCTCATCAGCCATGCTATTATATCTGCCTTTTTCCAAGCCATCGATGGATTTCTGGTTTTAGGGTCAATCATAGTATGGTAAGGTGATTGGTCAATAACAACCGCGGACTTCGGCGGCAGGAGTAACAAACTTTTACGAAACCATTCTTCGAAATGTTGGCATTCATTTTCGAGTGGTAATCTTCCTTGCCCTTGCGGCCAACAAAACACAGTTCCCCACCCTCTAAGAAACCGTCCTCCTTGCCAATGTGCAAAATTATCACTCTTTTCCCAGCTCCGGATGGAGTCTTAAATCCCCCGCGCTAGCCATTCACCTCCTGAATTTGTCCGCGGTACACGTCTTTTTCGATTTACACAGTTCTAATGGGATTGATCGACAACACTTTCCACCCAGCAATATTTCATTGAATGATGCTGAGAACAGCATGTCTCGTCCGTATAAACTATTTTGGGATGCTGCAATGGTCACGGATTCCATCATTTCTGGCATCTTGCTCAACTTTTTATATTTAAAGCGCATGTCCAAAAGAATTGACCTAAACTTTGGGGGAGAGAAACGCGGGAAATCAGGAACATTTTCGAACAAGTCATCCGTCAACTTGCGTAGTCTTGGGAACATGTTCTTCAAGTATAAACTATACACTGTTCTCCGTATTATGCCTATTGTGAAGTTGTCAATGAAGATCTTTGGCCTTCCCAGTCCCATACCTTCAATGTCTGCTTAGACATCAGCCATATTTGAAGTATTATGACTGGTGACATGTTAACTACTTGACTAACTAACGTGACTAACGCTTGGTGACAAACTTGAATGCTTTAGTTCAGTAGGATCTGGACAACAGACAACAACAAAAAACAGTGCCATAAATGACTCTATCCAAATTGATAAAACCTGCTCTTTCTATGTTTTTCCTTAGAAAGCGCGACAGAATGGACGATTTTTTAGGACGAACGGACGAGGGCATTGCGTCATTTGATTGTAGCCTGACAACCAAAATAACAAATATGTCGGGTATCCCCGCCCTTTCTTTCTTCCTTCCGACTGCACGACGGAATGGACGAGTTAGCGGATGGAAAGCAAGAATATCCACCGTCTGTTGGAAATTCAAGGCAAGTAATCCTTGAAACATATATTGGCTGCTTAGTTCTTTCATGGTGACTCAAACCTAAAATCTTAACTCACTCATGGTTATGTTCTTTCGTATAATTAAGTGTCTTTTTCTGAATAAAATTGACAATGGGACTGGGTTCCAAATACTAAGTAGTTAACATGTCACCAGTCATAATACTTCAATTATGGATGATGTCTAAGCAGACATTTGTTCGTGTTGTAATAGTTGATACATGAATGCCACTCTCATATAATGCAGCCATTTACATTTGATGAAAAATGATAATTGTTTTATGTAGACAGCTAATATTAAAGAGAGCAGTACACAGCGCATAGTGATCACTCCATGGATCCAACCACGGACACAGATAACAAATGGACTTGTTTCAGAACCACCTTAGTATCGAAAGCTAAAAGCCATGCTTACAGTAATTTGTAGATTTATAATTCATTATACACATTTTTAAAAAGTATGCTGCCTGTCAGAATAGGGTTTTTTAGAAGTCAGGAGTCTCCCCCCGGGTTTCCTTACTTCCAGGGGTAAACTATCTCTAGCATTTCTTTCTTCTCTTCGGCACACGATCTACCCTTCTCCAAACCGTCCCTGATACCTCTTCTCTACCTTCCCTTCCCCGCCTCTCCAAAATCCTTCTCTCCATCTCTGTCTTCGAGCAACCCATCGTCCTTCATTATTTCCTCCAGCCACATACCCTGCCTATCTCGGATTTCACTCACTAGTTTCCTCGCCCACCATACTTCCTTCTCTTCCATCTTCTTTTCCGTCCACCGCACCTTTATTACACCCTCATCTCGAATGCCTGAAGCATATTCTCATTATGTTGTATCATTAGCTTGTTTCATATGTTTGTTGAAATACCTGAAGCGAAGTGACAGTAATTATATTAGAGTCAAGGTGTTTTCTATCACCAGAGTTCACCGAAACAATTAGGAGAGAAATTAAACTGAAAGGGAGCTGGACTCCACCTGAAGAGGGTTCAGTTTCCAACTGAAAGTTACTAAATTCGTCCGTAAGTCATTGTGTAGCTACCAACGTTGGTTTTCTATTCAAAAGGACTCAAAGGTTTTCGATAAAGAGACGAGGAAAACTAAATTCTATTATAATATAATAATGTGTATTAAATTCAATAGGTAAAATAAAAGTTTTGGTATAATTTACTGATTGTTTAAATGAAAATGTATTCGTAGTAGTAATATTCAAATCATAATAGGTATTCACTATTTGATGATACATTTGTGTCACTTTTGCTAAGACAAAATACATCGTTAGAACAAAAAATAACAATTGCTTTCTTATAACAGTAATGGACATTTAAATATTAATATTCAATGATATTTATTCAAAATATTCTACTTAACAGATTAAGCCATCTAATGTACCATTTAAATGAAGTACTTTCTTCTTCTCAGAAATAATTCTGACCCATTTAAAAGAAACTTTTTAGTACCTATAGTTAGTTATATTGGAGTAATCTCTAGTATTCTTAGATGAAAACACATAAAAATGTATAGATTTCAATGAAATAGCATTAAATATTTAACAATAGAAATCTTTCAGGGTAAAAACAAACCAAGCAAAATATATTTTTTCTTTAGTAAAGCACTTTAGAATAAAACTTAAACTATAATAAGACAATTGATTACCAAACAAAGAGTCAACTGATTACAATATATTATAGCAACGACAAAACAATTGATACTCGCTTAAAAGCACACAACAGCCATGGTAAATCCACCTCTGTAAATTAATGCTAAATCATCGGGTACCACTAGCGCCTCCAAGTTGCTAAAGCCATAAGTCAAAGCCTAAGCCATCAGCCAAAGCTATAAGCCAAAGTTCTTCCTCCCCTAAGGAGGTGCCACCTGAGAAATTCTTCCCAAAGCTCTAAAACGTTAATGTCAAGTTTTTAGCATTGTTTTGCCTCTCTATATATACTTATTTGATGATGATACTCAATTTTACAATAGCTTTCGCCGGGAATGCGGATTATTATCGATGTAAGTATATATAAAAGATATGTGTAGAGAACTCACGGAAGACAAGTAAATGCATGCTGATTTCTAATATGTGATCATTGGAAATCACCGTAAAAATGAAAAATTAGTGCGACAGCTCGTGAGCCCTCATGATGAAATCGGGGTTAACAAAGATGGCGGATAGACCACGCCCACGCTACGTATTGGCCACTTTTGCAAGCGCCCTCTCACTTCACCTCTTTGGTTTTCAAGTGTCTCCTTATTGTCCACTATCTCAATTAAATATATATGTGATGATTATATAATTGAGGGTGGGACTCGTGATGGGAGGAATACTTATTGGAGAATGTGCGCGAGTTTGCGTCAGTCTTTTGATTGCGGGCAGCAATATGTAACATCCATCATTGACACACACACATCACCAAATTCGACATTTGACTCTGGGATTCATGGGACTCCCCGAGGGACAGTTGAATGCTCTGGCGAACTCTTCTGAATTCGAAACTGCTCCACACACGCGGGCTCTCATCGGGCTGTGCGTCTCTGTTTCAATGGTCTCCTTGACTCTGGCATCGGGGCTGTGCTCGCACCACAGCTGTGAATACAATTATGAATGAATGGATAATTTATTTATGCTCTGGGAACACTCAATACAACAAACAACTGTGTTACAATTTCACATTCTGCTCAAATAATAATCACAATAGTTAAATGAAACATAATTTAACAACTTTACAAAAATATTTAAACCACTTCTCATTAGTCAACTCAACAAGATTCAGTCTTAAGGTTTGAAGTATAAGTTAAATTTATTTTCAAATGGTTTCTGTGAAGAGGAAGCTTTTGTATATGAGGAGGTAATGCATTCCAAAACTTAGAAGCGGCGATAAGGAATGAGTTTAGGCAAAGGTTGGTATGGGCTTGGGGGATGCGAAGAAGGCTAGGAACAGATCGTTTTAATCTAGGAGAAACACTTTTTCAGTAGGTAAATTAATTTTATAGGTAATCAGACGTTTGGTTATGGATGAGGGAAAAAGGGAAAACACTTATGACAGATGAACAGATCAGATACCATCTATGAGCAGTATTTTAAGCATTTCAATGACAGACATTATTCGCGCAAATAATGAAAGTCATGAGAAATATCTTTACTGCCTTCAGCAGCAAAAACTTCTGCCCAAAGCGTATCATACACATACAGGAATGAGGGCTGAAAGACATCTCCTTCCTAAGGTCAACTGTAAACTCTTTTACTTAAAAATAAATGATATAGGAGTGTTTTTTTTCTGTAATGATGTAAATGGGAAAAAGAGAAAAAGTTAAAACCAAAGATACTGGAAAAGACTACCTTGAGCAATCCAGTGATTCATCTATATCGACATATCGTATGAACATACAGAGATCATGCGAAACGTTACGTTAGTATTACGTGAGATATTAAAAAAAAAACGAATATAAAGTAGCATATCAACTAATCAGCTAGACTACTGGTCGACTGATATACTTAGGCTACTAGATATAAGTCTCATATGCAGCTTTAATGGTCTCCTATCGATTGCTGTAAAAACGATCTTTTAACTTCTGTTCTGCCGTAAGTTAAGGTATTTAGCTCTATCGTGTGATTTTGGTATTTAGAAATATGTTTGTTGACCACAACTTAAGAACCTGGCTGTTAAGTTCAACAATCAATTACAACTTTCTCAACAAATATAGAATAAATGAGATTCTTGAATATTTGGTCATTCATGTATATAACTCACAGACAATGTGTCGCCAAATGTATTAGCATCCTCAGGGCTTTGCAACAAGAAACACAATGGCCGCAGCTTTTTTTTTTTCGAATTTTAGAGAATGAATTCTGTTAAATGAATTTTAATTCAAAGCATTCTTCTGCGATTACATTTCATTTTCCTGTCACTTAAAAATGGATATTTACGATAGTCGGATATTTCTATTAAAAACACCTGAGGAAGGCTTATGTCCGGCAATGTCGTAAATGTTCGTGAAAAATGTCCATCGATTTTCCTTAATTATTCGCTTCTTAGACAGTCTACAGATGCCATTAATGCATCGTTTTAAACCTTAAGCAAGGCAATTTATTGACGTACCTCATTATTTTCTGTACTGCTAAAATTATAGCGTTCCAGTCCGTTTAGAAATCGCTTTTTTTCACAAATTTCAACTGCGCAACTCTTTCTCATCAGCCATGCTATGATATCTGCCTTTCTCCAAGCCATCGATGGATTTCTGGTTTTAGGGTCAATCATAGTATGGTAAGGTGATTGGTCAATAACAACCGCGGACTTTGGCGGCAGGAGTAACAAAATTTTACGAAACCATTCTTCGCAATGTTGGCATTCATTTTCGAGTGGTAATCTTCCTTGCCCTTGCGGCCAACAAAACACAGTTCCCCACCCTCTAAGAAACCGTCCTCCTTGCCAATGTGCAAAATTATCACTCTTTTCCCAGCTCCGGATGGAGTCTTAAATCCCCCACGCCAGCCATTCACCTTCTGAATTTGTCCGCGGTACACGTCTTTTTACGATTTACACAGTTCTAATGGGATTGATCGACAGCATTTTCCACCCAGCAATAATTCACTGAATGATGCTGAGAACAGCATGTCACGTCCGTATAAACAATTTTGGGTTGCTGCAATGGTCACGGATTCCATCGTTTCTGGCATCTTGCTCAACTTTTTATATTAAAAGCCAATGCCCAAAAGAATTGACCTTAACTTTGGGGGAGAGAAACGCGGGAAATCAGGAACATTTTCTAACAAGTCATCCGTCAACTTGCGTAGTCTTGGGAACATGTTCTTCAAGTATAAACTATACACTGTTCTCCGTACTACGCCTGTTGTGAAGTTGTCAATGAAGATCTTTGGCCTTCCCAGCACGCGAAGCCTCTTCTTTGTGGTAGATTTGTCATCACTCGAGTTCTCCTTGTCACAATCCTTTTGCTTGGCGGAGATTATTTTTACAGATATCAAGCTGATTCCAAGGCAGTCAGACACATTTTGGTATACGGGATAACGCTCATTTGAACTTTTTTCTGCTTCACATTGGGAGAAACAAATGGCACTCACAATCATTTGGACTTCCGTCTCTGAGAAACCCGTTCGTGGACGCATGATGCACCGATGGAGTGTACAGTGTTAATAGCAAGAAAAAAGTGTTAATAGCAGTGTTAGTAAGCAGAAGCATGAATCATAAGCTGCTAGGCATGATATTTTGAATCTGTAGTAGTAGTCTTGGTAGTATGTTTCTTGGGTATTAGATTTGTAATTGGCGCTTTGCATGTGTGGTACGCGGGTTTTAATGTAATGTCGGTGTTCTACCATATCATTAATGCATGCCTGGTGCGAAAGCACCCCCTGCCACACACCCTTTGGGTGGCTTGCAGGGTATGACGTAGATGTAGATGTAGATGTAGGGTACTGTGAGTCACAAGGCACAATGTGTGGCAACTACGCGTGACTCAGAGGAACTTTCTCTTTTCAGATCCTATGTTACGGTCTCCTTCGCTAGGCAGAGAGCCAGCAATATCCAGCGCTCAGAATTAAAATGAATAGCAGACGAGATTAGCAATAATAATGATATAAACTCTACATGATCTAAGTAGCCGTATTACTTACATTATAAAGCACACAACAGTCTCAATCAATTTTCAATTGAGCCATTAGTTTCGAAGTTAGCAGAGGTTTTTGTTGTCTACAATAACTTAGTCAATTGTAGAGATATAAAAAATTTGTTTTCTGCAAACAGTTAGGAATAGATTTGACTTTGTTATATTTGAATTGCAAGTTATTAAAAAACGAAAATTATGGGTATTCCAAGCGCTGAAAGGTGGGTACATAACTGGATTTTACGAGCAAAATACGTGTACTTTTTTGAGAAAAATTAAGTACAGGATATACTAATGGGAAAAGGATTTTTTTAAGTACAAAACCAAACGTAGAAATAAATAAGCTCTCTTATAAATTTTATTGCATTGAAATCGGTTTTCTCGTTCGGACTATGGAGCATCTCAAACTCAGGTATCTTGCTTATTTTTACAGACAGTAGGTATGTACATTCTCAAAACTAGAAGCATATGGAATAGATAAAAATCATTATTAGTTGGATTAATCAATTCTTACATGGGCGGGAACAAAGGGTTGTCATAGACGGTATCATGTCAAACACAGTTAGCGTTTCATCGGGTGTTCCTCAGGGAAGTGTAATTGGTCCACTTTTATTTCTCTTGTACATAAATGATATTAGCAACGTCGTTAAAAGTAAGCTTAGACTCTTCGCAGACGACGCGGTTGTGTATAGGGATATTAACAACTCCGAAGAATGCGACTCGTTAACAATCGACCTACTTGCTACTCATGCTTGGTGCGAAAAGTGGCAGATGGAACTAAACATAAAAAAGTGCGTAGCAGTCAGCTTTTGAAAAAAGAAAAATAGGCCAGGTAGGGCTTACAGAATTAAAAATACGGAAATTACTCACGCCGTCTGTTAAGTACTTAGGGGTCACAATTACTCACGACCTATCTTGGGGAAAACATATTAGGGAAATATGCGGTCAAGCATATAGGAAGCTAGGCTTTATCAAGAGAGTACTCGGAAAATGTGATGAGAAAGTGAAAGAACGTTGTTATTTTTCAATCGTTAGGCCTCATCTGGAATATTCTATTAGTGTATGGGATCCATACGAAACGGGGTTGATATCAGAGTTAGATCGCGTACAGCGAAGAGGAGCTAGGTTTGTGAAACGATGCTACGATAAGTTGGCTGGTGTGTCTGGACTGTTAGAAGATATAGGATGGGAATCGCTATCACAGCGTAGAACAAATTATAGGCTTCACCTCCTAAATAAATTTCAGGAAAATCATTTTACTGACGACGTAAAAAACATACTGTTAACCCCTTCGTACTACGGCAGATTAGATCGCGCCAATAAAATTAGAGAGCTAGATTGTAGAACCGATAGGTATAAAATGTCATTTTTTTCCGCGTAACATTCGGAACCATAACAGCTGTGATCGTCGTCATGAATAGTTCGAGTATTGACAATAGGCAGGCAGTAAATCTTTCTCATTATATTCTCTACTCTCTTATTTCTGCATGATGTAAATATTGATGTTCTTATTTATGCATGATATTTTGAAGTAGTAGTAGTCTTTGTATCCCTTGCATGTTGGAACGATTGAAGATTGAATGTTTCTTGGGCATTATAGATTTAATTGGCGATTTGCATGTGTGGTACGCGGGTTTTAATGTAATGTCGGTGTTCTACCATATCATTCATGCATGCATGGTGCGAAAGCACCCCCTGCCACACACCCTTTGGGTGGCTTGCAGGGTATGACGTAGATGTAGATGCAGATGTAGATAAGTCTACTATCCAATGCCTTAACATATTACTTGCAGTGTATATAATCGTACTGGTGGAGAAAAAGGAGACGCAAAAACACGAACAGTTAGCCTAGAGAAGTCTGCTCTGAGGCTTCATAACTTAAACAGCGCAGCCTGTGGCCAAAAGTGGAACTTCAATTCCTTTGCTTCAATTGGCAACAGAGTGGAGATGGGAGTTTTCCGTCCTTACGCAGTGTTTTGCAGGTGTGATTCGCGTACGCATACGACTACTGCGCCATCTGGTGTCTGTTTCTATAAACTATCCAAATATGCAAGATGGCCTCCTACGAAAACCACGTTTTCGGAATGGAACATCATCTTATATCCCACATTTTTAAGGTGGCTTCGAATTTTGTTTACCAAATAAAGTTGAATTATGTGCGCATTACGTATTCTAATAGCTATTGAAAAACATCGATATTTATAGGTAGAAAAAATATATATTGATGGACCTGTTTTACGAACATTTACCCGGCGATTTCTCTGATGCGATGACTTATGATGTAACAAATATAAATAGGTTGAAACCTACTTCTGGATTAGCATATAGATACTAATTACTGGAAAACTGGACTCCGAATACATGAATAATCTTTTTCTTTGCAAACTCGACCCAATGCACTTTGAAATGGGGATATAAAGCCATCAAAATGCTATTAATAATAAGATTTGTTACATACGTTGCCAAATGCTATGAATAGAAGTTGGTCTTCAGAGAACTGCTCCAAGCCTGGTAAGCGTACGTCTGTTATTTCATTGATTCTCCTTTTATAAATTTCAAACGCAGCAACAACTTCATGTAAACCACCATTATCTGCTATGTTCTCTCGAAGGGTCCGCTCACCATTGACCTGTAAAGAGTTCAACCCCATTGAATATAAAGATGACAATAAAATCAGTCAATCTTAGTCATGCAATTGTTAAAAAAAACACCACTTTTATTTTGTTTATGTTTCTAGGTTTTATTGTTTAGTTTTTCATCATTTGCGGAAATAGAGAGGGCATTACGTCATCAAACTGTATCCTGGAAACTTAAATAGCCACCATTTGGGTTATCTCGGTTTGGTCAACCAGTCCGAGATTTCAGATCGATCTGACATAGCGCGTCTGAGACGCCCCCCGTTATTCTTTTGGCTGTCGTCGAAAGACAAAACCGTTATTATACAAGGCGTGAGTTTTAACCTGTTTTAACAAGAGTCTAATCGGTGCGAGTGAAGTGATGTTGATGATATCGTAGCGCATTGCAATTCAACCTCCAAATGGGCAATTTTGTTCACTCGGAATGTATATGAAAATTTCTAACTCTGCACTTGTTTACACACTGAGCCAATCGCTTCCACTGATAGATTTAATCGTTCACCATCGATATTTTCAGTCTGTGATAGGAAACCAGGCGATCTAGGTCGGCTTGCTTGGGATGTTCAGATCGGTCCGAGTTCAGATCGATCTGAGATCGATTGGTAAACGTAGTGCATATGTTTGAAATTTAAAGCATGTGACTCTTGACACATATATTGGATCTTTATTGCAATGAATTCTACTCGAGATTGCAGAGACTTCTACTAGAGAGAACTATAGTCTTCACCGAGAAACCGGAATTGTACTAATTTGAATAAATATAAAACATATGTGAGGAGAACGAAGATTGAAGAAGTATATGAACACTTTTTTCAAATACGTTATCGATGGAAATCATCAATTAATTACAGAATAAGCGCGTCAGCCCGTAAGCGCTACACGAAAATCGGAGTAAACAAAGATGGAAAATATGCCAAGCCCACGTTACAGCTTCTAATGTTGGCTACAGTATCCAGCGTCGTCTTTATCAACCTCAACGCTTCTATCCCCTCGCTGGGAATCCCTTAACCCAAGTCACTGATGACTCAGGAGATGTTTTCGACTTTTATCTGAGAAATAAAGTTTTTTTTATCAAATCTTACCGTCATATTGACTTCTGGGATGAAATATGAGGAATACTGATCGACAAAACAAGAAGTGCGATTATTGTACTCTTCGATGGTGTTGTTGGTCCACCACTGCCTCAAGTTCCCATTCTCATCAAAATGCCTTCCAACATTATCAAAGACATGAGTAAGCTCGTGGCCCAGGATTGATCCAATGGCACCATAGTTTAGAACTCTGGAAAAGAGGAAATTTTTAATGCTCAAAGAAATAAGTTATTCAAAGGAATATAATTGATAAAGCTATGAAAATCGTATTACAATTTCCGAGTTTAATTCCAGTGACGATAATGTGATATGTATCTGACTTACTCAAGACCAAGTCCAAAAAATGGAAACTGCAAAATGCCAGCGGGGATAACTAGAATATAATACCATATTGTAATGTTAGAACAATGTCAGAGAATTTAAATTCACATATGATTAGCGTTATTAACTGAGCTAAATTCAAGCAGAGATATTTGCCGTACGCCACAAGCTTTAGAAGCAGGGTTTGGCTGGCTAAATAAATTTGTAATTGACTACTTTTTAGATCTTTCCTCAAAAAAATGTAGCAGCGACTCCATTGTTGGCATTGTTGTTAAAAACCACATGGGTCATCCTTGCTGTTTTCTTACTGTCCTTTGGATACCATGATGGAATGAATGAATTAGCAATGCATGGCAAGATTATCCACCGACTCTTTGTAATTTAAAGCAATTAATTCTTGAAGTGTATGTTTAGTTTACTTAGTACTATAGATCATACTCGATTTTACCATAGTTGTCACCGGGAACTCAGGTTATTATTATTTTAAATGAATAAAAATTTATATGGATAATGCATATTAAAGAAGTAAATCCATACGTATGAAAGAGTTTCAGGCGTAACTTGGTGGAAATATTCAATATCCACAGTGGTAAGAATAAAAAGACGACAGTAAACTTCCACACTTTTATGTTTTCTTTACTTCCACACTTTTATGTCTAGGATAGTTTAGTGACCTAGTTTCGACACTTAATGTCATTCTCCAGAACCTTGGTCAACAAGACAAGAACAAGAAACCATGGTCGGTACTTATTAAACAGTGTGGAAATTTACTTTCGTATTTTTATTATTACCAGTATGGAAAGTAAATCCATGCTGATTGCTAGTATCTTAGCGATGGAAATCATTGTAATTAGAAATTTAGTGATTCAGCACTAAATTAAGCACCGAAGGAAAAGTGGGGTTAACAAAGATGGCAGGCATGCCACGCCCCCACACTTCAGCTTCTAGCATTGGTCACAATTGCATGCGCCCCCTCCAAATACCTCGATACCTCCTTCTCTTCCTCTTCACATTTCACTCGTCCTGCTTATTCCTCCCACCCCTTTGACACGTAATTTACATGTGTTGCTTGATTTATACACGATCAAATGCAACGTGTGGGCATTCACTATAGTTAAGGTGGTCAGAGAGGTTATCATGGGTCATTGGGTGCATATTTTACAAAGTATTTCGACTTATGGCGAGCCACAAGAACGTTTAGGGGTGGAATCAATACATAAGTTATGAGTTCCACGAAGTTATAGAAAACATAAAAGTATTAGGGTTTTTGGAACACATATACCAGTTACAGCATGGTGCTGCAATTATTGTTTGTAAATAAGGCAAATAGTACTACCATGAAAGCTATTGATTTTTCTACAGCTATTTTATACTCTACAACTGTAGCTAAAAGTGTCTAATTTCACATTACTGGAAAAAGTAGCTGCTACAACAGCAAACTGCTACACATTCTTGTTTTGAAGATATTTTAAATACACATTTAAGAGCTTATACAACTCATATCAGCAGAAACGAAAGAAAATACAATTTACTTACCCACTGTATTTTCTTGGGGAGAGGAATAAGCATTAACAACTGTCGCAGCTATTTCCAACCTGAAAAATAAACCAGAAATCTTGAATTATGGTGAATGGGCTACTTCATAATGTTACAATATTCTAAATATGACCAGAACTTACTGATGAACAACTGACTGGAAAAAAGCCTTTGCCACAATTGAAACATTAATGGTAATTATTGATATTTTCATTCCCAAATCTACTAAAATTATGGACCACAATATTGCTATAAATTTGCCAAGCGTGAGGAAGTCTGGGGTTTACATGAAATGCATTGAAATAGAATCATAACAGAGGATTTGGCCTCTTATTGTCACTCACACCACTTTTTTTAATTTTGAATAAATTACTATGATGATAAAGATTTCTGAGCAAAGAGGGTATGAAACAATCGGTTGTAGTTTTGACTATACCTGCCATTAACACTCTTTGAACATATTTGAACATATTGTGAACATATCTCACCTGTATATATTGGTACCTAATTGATAAATGGACCACTTAAAATGGAAAACTAAAAATAAAAATTCAAATAAAAATCCATTTAAAAATTAATACTACTGTCAGTGCAAAAATTAATTACACTCAAGTTTGGACACTGATTAAAAATGGACGGTGGTACTTAAATGAATGAAATTTAAACCAAACTTTAGCTTGTTTTATTTTGCGTTTAACTGTGGTTTTTTATTATTATTACGATTCACTCTCAATTTTGTATTGCGAGATTGTAATTGAGAGTGAATCGTAATAATAATATATTAGCTCTGTTAAACGCAAAATAAAACAAGCTAAAGTTTGGCGTAACTTGCATTCATATAAGTAGCACTGTTCATTTTTAATTAGTGTCCAAACTCGAGTCTACTTAATATGTGCACCAACAGTAGACGCAATCGTGAGACTAAAAGGCATAAATGAATTGATATTTTCAGCAGTATTTTTTTTAATAAGACATAGTTAAGAAAAATACAGATCTTTGCTAGATTTGAGCTAAAAGTACCCATTTACTCACTGAATAATGGGGATAACAAATTACTGTGCTTCGCATTGCTACTGAACGGTAAGCGAGGAATATCATTTAATGACAATATGAGTTCTTTTGATTTAGTAAGGTACATGACTTACCTTTCAGAAGTATTATATGTTCTAAGGGATCTCAAGGACCGTAGCTCCTCCATTTGAACCGTTGCCAATAAATTTTGAAGGTAATCAGTGATACTGACGGTGAGCTGTGAAGAAGAAAAATTATTATTCTTAACACATGATCATAAATGGAACATGTCCCTTATAATTCATGAAGATAATAGACTTATCTCCAATATTAGCCGCAAAATTTACAAATAGAGGATAAGTAAAAAGGAATTTAAACTAAAATAGGCTTATTCAGTCAGAAAGAGTTGGTCAAGGGAGAACAGAAATTTAAAAAATCTTACTGTATACAAAAAGTTTTTCTCCAGAGCTTTGCTGGTCATTGCTTTCGCCAGTTAACTCATTAATATTTGCACCAGAAGACACTAGTCCACCAATTAAGAATGAGAGAGACGTGTAATAAGGGTGAAATGAAATGTGGGAAAAATTTCATCCTGCAACAATTGGAAATTCTCTAAGTTTTATTATTGTTAATTCCTTGCGATAAGGGAGCGAATGTGAGCAGTTATGGAAACAGAACCAATAAATATTATTGTGGAATTGCAGTAAAAAAGCAGGATTGCTTTAATTAGGAGCTTACCTAAAGAAACAGCTTATACTTATTTATTTTAGCAACCACCAACCATCATTTGTGATTACTGTGGCAGGGCGCGACTATATACGGAATGGCGCCGGGGTGGCGTGAAGTGGCGGCGCGCGGGTGGAGGCGACACGGCGTCGCATGAGCCTAGGAGCAGTCAGTGCGGACGGTGCTCACGGGCTGTGTGGCGGTCTCGTGGAGACTTTTCGCGCGACTATCGCAGTTACGGGCTATTTCGGCCTTCCGACTGTGCGTTGTGCATTCTGGCGTTGTGGAACCATGGCGGCGGTTAAGATAGGATATTTAGTGCGTACCTTCAACGGTGAGAGAGATCTCGTTCAGTGGTTGGAGAAGTTAGGGTTGGTGACAAAGCTGAAGGACATCGGGGACCTGGCGACGGTTATACCGCTGGTCTTGGAGGGGCCAGCGTTCGTCGTGTACAGCGAACTCGGGGACAAAGAAATGAAAAATTAAGGGGAGATCAAGGAGGATCTGCGCGCCTCGTTCGCCGTTAACGCCTTCCAAGAGTATGAGCAGTTCGCGCGGCGTAGATGGACAGATGAGCCGGTCGATGTTTATTTGACCGATTTAAGAGGCTTGACAAGGCTGGCGGGTGTAACGGCGGACAAGCTGCTCAAGCGGGCGTTCCTCCTGGGACAGCTGACAACGATATCACGGGAGCTGAGGGCGCTGCCGGGCGTTGCGACTATTGCATTGTCATCTTCACTGGAGCAGGCTCGCGCGTTGATGGCTGAGTTGCAGGATCCTCGAGGCGTTGCATCTGCAGCCATTAAGCCGAGTGAGCCGGTAATGAGGAAACGATGTTATAAATGTGGCAGGCCACATCTGGTAAAGTTTTATGCCGCGGATACTAAAACGTTATCGTGTTGGTCATGCGGTGAGGCAGGGCATTTGTCTAGGGAATTCCCCACGAAGGTGGGAAACGAGAAGGTAGGAGCTGGTGCACCGGAAGCTCTTCCCGGTCAAAACTTTCGGCGTTGCCCATGGTCAATATTTATGAGGACGGAGTAAGGGGACGTGCTCCCGTGAACACGGGGTGCTCTCGAACAGTGTTTACGACTGCTGCCAAGTGTGCGGTTCGCAACAACGGCAATCATTGCGGACTGATGGGCATCGATGGAGACCGCGTAATGTGCGTTGGAGAGGCCGACGTGCGCGTCGGGGTACGGCGTAATGGCGGAGTGAAGATGAATTGCATGGTGGTGAAAAAACTATTCGGTGAGGTGTACGTCGTACTCGGCATGGATTTTATAAAAGGGTGCGGAGGAACACTGGGTGCTCTCGAACAGTGACACCAAAAGACTATGTTTTCCTTATGCGGGCTGAGAGTGGCGTGCAGCTTTCTGAAACGGGCCAGTGTTAGCGAGATATGGGACTCCTACGTGGGTGACAAGGCTAAGAAGATGATGAGCGAGATGCTGCAGAAGGTGAGCTTTAGTGATCCTGTCAGAGGGGTGTGGCATGTCCCTGCAAGTCTCGAAGAGGGTAAGGTGTGGTATGACGCGAGTTCACTGGCTGTTGGAGTAGCAGTAGAGATTTGGAGGGGAAGTGGCGGAGGATATGTCATCGTTACGGAAGAGCGCGGACGTTGATAACATAATTGTGGCAGTACTTTACTTGATCGTTAAGGGACTGACACTGGCTTAAAGGTGGCAATTGAAAAATATTGAGTTGATTTCAGACTCTGCCACTGTGGCGGGATGGGTGACGTCTGACTTGACGAAATGCCATCTCGTCAAGGTGTCGGGAGGGTCAGAATTTTAAGTCAAAAGGCGATTAGATTTGATAAGACAGCTGCGGGATGAAAAGAATGTGGAGCTCCTTATCACGTACGTGAGGTCTGGGGAAACAAGGTGGACGATTTAACTAGGGTCAACCGTGGGTGGCTCCGGGAGAGCGTAGTGTCTGGGAGAGTCGTTGGGGAACAGAGCGTTGAGTAGCTTCATGGTCGGAATCATTTTGGGATTGATCCCACTCTTCACTAGGCCCGACTCATGCGTCTTAAGGTCTTGAGGAGCAACGTGGAGGAAGGTGTGAAATCGTGCATTCAGTGGCAAACGATAGATCCGGCGGGTGGACGTGAAACCTCTGGGGAGCTGGAAGTCGAATAAAAAAATGGAGTCGGCTGGCCGTCGATTCTTTCTGCACTTTGGACCGAAGTGCTACTTTACAGAAAATGACTGAAAACCGAGTAGGTTTTCCATATGGAGAGAAGGTGAACCAGAAAACTGCCAGGATGTTGTTCGTAATTTGCAAGAAATTTTCCGAGTGATGGGGCCTCCGGAAGAGGTTCTGCTCGATAATAGCAGAACGTTCCGATCTCAGCAGCCGAAAGACATGTGTTGGGAGTGGGGGGTCCGACAGCAATTTAGGGCAGCGTATCGACCGTCGGAAAATGGCACAGTGGAGAGAAACCACGGATTATAAAGAGGATGGGGGCCGCATTTTGGTACAACTTGGCTTCTCGTCAATCTGGAGAAGAGAAGCTGGCGCCGGCCAATTCGGTGCACAACTATTTATGGCGTCACCCGCCTGTCCCCCCTGCAGCGATGGAGTTGGAGAACATCCGACGCTTAGAAGTGGAAATAGTTTGGTGGTAAAGCCGCCTGGAGCAAGATGCACGACGAGGTGGCAGCCTGGCACCGTGTCACTCGTTGTCAGCGATAGCACCGTGGAGGTGAACGGTGTGCCAAGACATGTGATGGGCATTAGAAAACTGCCAGATGTCGGCAGCAAAGACGCCGAAGGTGAGCCAAGGTCAGTGGGGGCACGGCCTCGTGGCGAGACTGGCACAAACTTGCAACAACTGTTCGACGACAGCGACGATGGTGAGCATGAGCGAGTTGACGATGATGAAAGCACAAATGGTGATGGCAGCGGGTTTGCGGAGCCAGAAGCGCGGGGTCGTGGGGGTGAGGATTTGCTTATCCTCGAGGGTTTTGTGCCGCGGCTCCAGGGGGGGAGGACCAGGCGACCACCGCGGTCCGCTTGATGATTACAGCTGGAGATGAAGAAATCAGAGGGGCGTGTGGCGGGGAGGGACAATGTACAGCATGGTGCCGGGGCGGCGACTAGTGGCGGTATGCGGGTGGAGGCAACACGGCATCGCATGAGCCGGGGGGCAGTTAGTGCTCTCGGGACTCGCGGGATGTGTGGCGTTCTCGTGGAGACTTTTCGTGTGACCGTTACCGTTACAATTAAAGCCAATATAATAAAAACATTTTCCTCAAACTAAAATCGTAATTAAAACATGTTAAAAACTTGAAAAATTAGAATAGTCAATCACAAACCCCTTCATAGTAGAGTTCCAGTTCATTGGTGTCCATCAGCAAAGAGTCATAGCCAATGTAATTGCGCATTGCATCCACCTTTTTAAGTGTGGCCTCCTTTGTTTCTTCGTCCATCCAATCCAAATTCAACACCAAATTAGAAAAAGCAGTCCTGATGTCTTGCCACATACTTTCAACTCTATATCTCCTATCTTCAACAGCATTAGAAAAACTTTCATTATCAAACTCGGAGGAGATGTTCATGGCTAATTCTTCGGAAGCAAAAAGCCATGACACTGCCATTCCCATCATGTCATTGGTCACCTTGACACAGTACATGACCCTGTATGAGTGTAATGATGAACACATGGTAAGCAAATTAGTAAAACTCTTCAATGGAGAACAATTTATATTTTAGTCCTTTTATTAGAATGGGCAATATGAATGACGCTGAAATTCATTCATCCAGAGAAAGAAAGAGTGTCAACTCTTTAGGAGCAGGTTAATATAAAATAGAATAAATGTATATTTAGATACACCAGAAGTCGTATATTCATTGTTTAACAGTATTTACTCCTATATTTATACATTAAAAGGCCAAATAGCTCAAAGACGACGTCAGCTACGTCAATGAATGCAAAATTTCCTAGAGGAAGGAATAAAGGCCTTGACTATGACCCTAATTCCATGATTTCCAGCCTAATACTTTAGTCAATGAAGTATCCAAGGCAGTCTCCTCCCCAAGGGATTTTCTTTAAAGTTAAGTTAGTTCAATTAAGTTATAATCACACGCACCATTGAACTGAAACAATAAGTTTCTATGTATTTAAAATGGATGCATTGTAAACTGAAGAAGATATAATCAGTGGTCTTGAGGAGACTTTAGCAGCCTTTATCAAAATCAAACTTTTTGAATGCTTAACTAACCAAGTAATCTGCCTACTCTGAAATATAATGTCGTCAACTTTTGATGAAGAGGCACTTCCTTACCCTGGAGACTGGAGTATTGTTGTGTTGTGCTTTGGAGGGAAAAAATGACCAGTCCACATTGAAGCCTGCTCAGTAAATTTTCATGTTCCTTGTTTATTTTTCCATGATTGCATTAAATTTTCGTAAATTGAAAAGTGCTGATTTTGTTTGCATCCAACAAATGTACTTTGCTTGGGAATACAAACATTTGAGCAGTGATGCAGAGTTTTTGCAGTTATTCTTAGCTTTGATATTTCCCCTTTTTGAAATCTATTGAGTTGCTGCTCAGTTTTCAATTATACTTAATACACACTCTTAATTTCAGGTGATATACACTTGTCAAATTAATTCAAAGATTTCTATGTACATATGCAGTATCTAAAGAGAAAAAGTTTTTTTTCAGCTATCGTTAGTATGTTTTTTCATAGACATCAAAATTATGCAAACAAAACAACACATTTTAAAGCCAACAAAATGTTTTTTTATGACTAAAGGTTATTAGCATATTTTTAACTTCCAAAATACCCACCATTAAGGGGTGAAGTCAAAGGGAAAGTTATAAGTTCTCAGAAGGGACCAAATCAAATACAAAGCAGAGATTTAGATGAAAAATTGTAATCTGATATGGTTCCATCATAATTTACACACATTCATTGGTATGTTTGGTTGGTTATTGGTTGGTTATCTACACATGAATGAGGACTATATAGAATATAGAAAAAGAATGAGAGTAAATAAAATTTGTTCATACCTTGAGCGGGGGATTACACCACTTGTAGTTGTTTCCAATTGTGAATTGTACAACTGCCTCATTAAGCTGTTCCCATGTGGAGCTACTTCATCCATAACTTCCCACCAAAGAAGTCCCTCTGTAAAAAATTATATTAAAATGTTTTAGTTTATTTAGAAAATTGTTAAAGTTATTCAAGGAGTAGGGGAAGCAACATAAATGATATAGGTCTCTGAAAATTTTTTTCATAAACCTATATTATTTGAAACCTATATTATTTTGAAAATTTGATTGGGAAAAGTCACTAGCATACACAAAACATGGGATGGACTTGATTAGGTCGAGTGTTTGGCCACTGGTTTCAGGAGAATTCTCTAGGACTGCCAATTCTCCAGTGCTTTCCTTACTTTCAATTCTCCAGTGCTTTAAGTACCCCATTCTTTTCTTTTCTTTTCGCATTGAGTGCTTTCAATAGTTCTGCTGGAATTTCGTCAACTTATATTACATGCCCGTTTCTCATATATTTTACAGACACTTCTGCTTCGCTCTCATGTATGCTATACCTCTTCTCATCGTCTACCGCCTTGTCTTCTTCCTCTAGTTCCCGTTCACTTTCCACGAGTCTTTTCTCCCATTCAAACAACCATTCAGTATCACTAAGGACAGAAGAGGACTGCCATTCTCTAGGACTGCCAATTCTCTAGGACCAGAATGCAAAATTGCGATAGTCAGTAAAAAAAATTCATACACACTTAAAACTGGTATAAAAAATTTTTTCTTAGAAATTGTCATCATAAGAGATTTCATGCCGGCTATTCAAGCTTGAAATGTTTTATTCAATCCTTTTAATCTAAATATTACACCTATCACCCCTTATGCAACAAATTCCACTTACTCATCAAAAGAGCGCGGAAAAAATTCTTTTGGCTTTTTATAAATGTCGGACTTTTTTGGTTTTCAAAGCAATTTTGCACCAATTTTATTAAATAAAACATTTTATAATGATTTGTTTAGAGATTTTTTGAGACTTTTTTGGCTTGGCGGGACTTTTTCTGATAAAACAGGCTTTTCCGGACTTTTTTATTGAAACCACATGCCTAAGTTTGGCTATTGTGATTACATGTGTTCAACTGGGTATTGGATGCATTTGTGTTTTTCATGCTGTATTCCACGAAGCAGAGATGTACTGCCAAAATGTAAGCTCCTTACTTCAGTTAATGCGAAATTTAACTAATAGTTCCGGAAATTGCAATGATTTCTTTCTACTGCTCCACCGTTCATGTAAGAATCACTCTCAATCAGTACTTGAAACCGAAGGTTGGTTTGGATAGGTGAGGGTAGAGGTCACCCTCGACGAAGCCATACGCGTGTGAATTTCACATATTCAGGGTAGGGGGGGCCAGTTCCTTTCCCTGGGCCACCTCGCTCTTTGAACTTTTTTCCTCGGGGTGTCCAAAGACTTCACCCGGGATACATTGACCTGAAAGAATACATTGATCTAATAATGAACAAACTTATTTGAACCCGGGTGATCTGATAGATGGGTTCAAAATGACCGAAGGTCAAAAAAGTTAATGGGAGGTTTTCTCATTGCGTGCTACGCTCCAATACCAGCTTTTTGACACCTCGCGCGACGAGATATGACCATCGGAAGGGGTCCCGCAAGGCGGCCGAAGTAAGCAACCCGGCAGACCGATAAAGCGGGCGGCTGCGGCCCACCTGGAGGACCGTACTCGGCCAAGTATTAGTCGGACGAAAATATTGTAAAGAACAAAAGTTCTTGTTGAGGTCAAGTTACCTCAGAAATAGCAAAAAAATGAAAATTTTTGAGATGTTTGAATGTTTTACGACGCGCTTCATGGATAAATCAGGATAGTGTACATTTTATAGGCCTTGTGGAGATTTTTCCGAGTCAGAAGAGATGAAAACAATTTTACAGATGATACTTTGCGCCATGATTACATCGGTAGCAAAGAAAAGGACAGTCAGGTGACGGTATTCGAACCCTAGAATCCGGTTCATGAAGCGAGAGCATTCCTGACTCTGCTGACTCGGCTACCACTAAGCAACCGCACAGCAGAGACATTGGGAGAACAGGGAGATAAATAATGAATGCGTTGAACTAAAGCGTTCAATATCGATACGAAATAACTTGCGAAGAGAGAGTTTCATAGTATCCTCGGGCAAATGGTTTAATATCCGTTTGTAGAGGGGGAAAATTGAGTGTGAAGAGGACAGACAGTTTTATGAATCAATAAAAAATGATAGTAAAGCAAATGGTTAGCGTTGATAGAAAGTGGGTGAAGTAGAAAGAGAGGAAAATGAAGATGAAAGAGAAACAAAGGAAACTCAAGCAATGCTCCGATCATGATATCAGCGCAGCGTTTTAGAAAACTTCCTAAGTTAATTGCCCTGGCCTTAACCATACTGTAGATCCTCTGCAAGAACAGTCTACCATCAATGAGTATAAAAGTCATGGATTATTCACATTTTAAGAAAGGCTACTATTAATATTTTATGTTGTTTCTTTACGTTTAGAATACATGCTACCGCCAAATAAAAATAGGGAGAAGAAACTCTCAATTCTTACAAAGGAGTCGACATCAGCCCTTCATGTAACTCAAACTAGTGATAAATTTGGTGCTCACATCGTAAAAAAAACTGTAGAAACCACTTTGAAAGCAGCTGCAGAGGAATTGGGTCTTGAGAATGACGCCCTTCCAACATTTAATCCTAAATTCTCGGCGGCCTCACTTCAGCGCAAAGGGAACGGCCACAGGGAAATTGTCGTGGATTCGATGATGAGTTCCGTTGCCTCCATGTTCACTGGACCATTCTTTGTTCACTGGGATGAGAAATTATTGTCGGAAGGGGAAAGTGAGTATACCTTAACGAATTTGTTAGGTTATTTTACCATATTACCCTTAAATTTAAACGGCTCTATTTCTCTTGCAGATTCTTAGAAGCAAGATCGGATGCCAGTACTTGTCACGGGTCTAGGCTTAGAACAGCTTCTTGCAGTCCCACGCCTTGTACAAGCACACGACGCGCTCAAGCAGAAGCGACTTTTGGACCTCGTAGTGATTGGGGCTTAGAGAATCAAATTGTTGGCACAACCTTGATACAACAGCCTACAACACTGGCCACATCATGGGCTGCAGCATCCTGCTTGCAAAGAAGATCGCCAATGATTTGATTAACTGTGCCTGTCAATATCATGTTGCTGAGCTGTTGCTAGAGGCTGCCACCACTTCCATGCTCTGGGATTCCAAAAATCCTCGACTTCCTTTCTTTACTATGTTAGATGAAAACTGAAAAACCATGGATCACTGTAAGTTCGATTAAGCTTAACAAGATCGTAGAAAAAAGAAGAATTGATACCAAGTACAAAGATTTACTTACCGAAAAAATTTCTTTTAGAGTAAAGTACCGCACGGCCGCATTGACACGGAAATTGAAGCAAATTCCAGAGGCGGACGACATTATTACTTTCTGTAAACGCCAGCTACAGGTAAAATACCACTCCTAATAATCATTTGTTCACTATTCTTTTTATATGGGAACCAATGTCATATTCCTGGCGCTTGTTTCGAGGGTAAAGCAGCCTCGCGGCGATTACAGAGAACTTCTTGAATTAAGCGTGGATTTCTTGGGCGGCCAAGTGAAAGGGAAGCGTCAATATAAATTCAAGAAACCTGGGGCGCTCATCAAAACTCGTTGGATGGCGCGTGCTATTTATGCCATCAAAACGTGGATATTCGGGCGGCAGCTCCAGCTGTCATCGCGTCAAGACTCTCACTGAGAGTTTCTTCTCCCTTTTATTATTTGGCGGTAGTATGTACTCTAAACGTAAAGAAACAACTTAAAATATTAATAGTAGCCTTTCTTAAAATGTGATAAACAAGACTCCAATAACAACACTGTATACAAGACGTTCACCTCCATCTTCAGCGATGTTATCCTCCACCAGGTCCAGCGCATTTAATAGGAGGTGTGCGAGCAGAGGGGTTCAAAGCTTGGAATCGCCGGGTGTAAGGACAACCTGCTCATTGATAGATGCATATGCCAGAATGCCAACTAGCGTAGGTGCAACCTATCAATGGCCTGAGTGGACAACAGAAAGGCGTTTGAAACCACTTCACATGAGCTTATTGTAGCCATGTTGAAGTTGAAGAAATTCCACCCAGCGGTAGTGTCCTGCATCCAACGCTCGATACCACTCTGGAGAACGCGCTTTGTCCTGACCGCAGGCAAGCGGTCGGTCTCGACAGATTTGGTATCATACCACCTCGGCGTATTCAAAGGCGATAGCTGTTTTCATTTCCCTCCCACCTCTCTCTCTAAGCCTGCGACAAGGGAAAGGAGATATATAAGGTGCCAGGTGAAAGGAGTCACAACGTCACACATTTATTTTATATGGATGACCTGAAGCTTAACGATTTCAACGCAAAAGACCTTCGCATGACCCTGGATATCGTACAGTGAGGCTATAGGGATGGAGTTCGGATTGGAAAAGTGTGCATCTATCCACCTGACGAGAGGAAGATTTTCGGAGAACAAGGAAGATGTGCACCACGTTGACGGTAGCGTCGTTCGTCTCCTCAACGGCGATGATAGCTACGAATATCTCGGCATTCCCCAAAGCCGAATGCAGAAGGTAGCAGTAGTGAAGGAAAGAGTCACCGCAAAGTACAGACAGACTCTCAGGAAAATCTGGAGTTCTGAGATGTCTGGCAAGAACCTAGTTCTTTGGTACTGGTATGGACTTTGACCCGACATCAGACGGTAACGACGACGATAAGTCGATCTTGTCGTTGTAGGCAGACGTCCTTAAGCTCGAAAGTAAAAAGGCCTAGCAGAAAACCTTGCTCAAAGCACACACCTATAAGCGAAAGCATGAATGTTTATATCAATGGGCCCGAAGAAGAGTGTGGTCCTTCCTCGCAGTCCTACGGGAATCTGGCACTTATTAACACTTTATTTAATCAAGAGGTATACATTTTCTAATCCTATTTCCCATATATTTTGGAAAATGTATTTTAAGGTTCACTTCACAAGAAGTAGTCACTTCTACCTTGAATACATGCAATTTAACATACATAGTTTTCGTCGGAAGTAATATGATCTATTGACAACCTTTCACAATTTCCTGGTGGTAAGCCGATTGGAATAAAATTAACAACAAAAAAGTATTCATTCGAAAGAAGAAAGTAATTATTTCCCCATGTCAAGTTTTTACTACTCTTATAAGTGTTTGCCTTTTGTATCACTTTTTAAAAATGTGTTTTTTTTTGTTTTAGAACACGAAATTTATTAAGGACGACCTGAAAGACAGTAAATTATATGCCATTGCTCATGAGACAACTGATGTTAAGGGACGATATGTGTGCAACCTATTGGTTGAAAAACTGACACCAGATGATCCCAATAAGCCTACCCTCGTAGGATCCAAGCAACTTGAAAGAGTGAATAATGAAACGGTTGCACGCTATATTGACAAATCCTTAAGTAAGTACTTCTACCCAAACTAGCGGTCCCGACAGACGTTATCCTGCCAAAGTGTTGGCTTGCCAGCTATAAAGGGGCTTCAGCAAACGTGTTTTCTATATACGTATTTTCGAAAACTACATACTAAGTAACATTTGACATTGAGTTTGATATTTCAATCTTTTCGTTTTGTCAAAACAACGCCAAGCTACGACGCAAGTGCGACTACTTGCGCATGTATTGCATATGCATATGCGTACGTGAAATAACACTGAATTCGACATCAGCGCCACCCATGGTACACAAACGTAACTATAAATTATTCTCAGATGGTCAGTTATTCATGAACTTCTCAGTAGGTTTTAACGGTAAATTATTCATAAACTTATGATTTTTTCCTTTAAAAAATATTGGGGTAGAGAGTGAAATTTTGGAGTTATGGTACCAACACCATCTTCCACCTCGAGAAGGCTACAGTCTTCTCGATTTTGACCTCCTACGATCACGCGACCGGGAACGATGACCTTGTGAAACCGACAGCTCCGCGACTTGTCTTCACAAACCCTCGATGGCTAGGTACAGCTTATCATCCGTCATTATGCTGTTGGGAGCAACGTCATGGACAGCTATATGAGGAGTTGACACCTCGATGATCTTGTTAGCGAGCTCCGATAGATTGTCTGGGGATAACTCCGCCTGGGCAGTCAGGATTCCTTGGACGTGCGGGGGCAATCGACTCAGCCACAGTTGCCGGAAGAGGTTATCCGGAAGAGCGGCGAGCGAGGGAGCGAAGATGCCGAAAGAATTGGGAAGGCTTGCGATCGCCGAGGTCCTCGTCCGACAGTAACTGGCGAACGCGCAGCTCCTCAGATGCCTGACAGACGTTCTGTAAGCTTCGATCGTAGAGTCGAATAAGGATTCTGAGACGGAGGATTCGTGATTATGTCCTCAACCTCACAGGCCACGCGAGATTCTAAATGTGAGGCAACCTAATGGAACTTCGTTACCTCGCTTGTGATCTCCGACAGCAGGAACTGAGATTCCGCCTATGAAAACCAAAGACTCGGTTTCTCGAGCCAAAATGGTGGTAGTTTCACGGCGATGCGGAGAACTGCAGGCGGGTTCTGCCAGGCCAGGGCAGCTGTAATGGGGAAACGTGGTAGGCTGTTTCGAATATGACAAGGAAGAAGTTCAACTCGCAGTTCCCAGAGGCGCTACTAGTGTCGAAAGATAATGACGTAGTTTGACGTTTGCCTACTAGATGTAGACACCGTAGGGGTGGGTCGGGGGCGGGTGGGGGCGGTCTTCCGAAATCCCGCCGAGTACTTCTGAAAAGACGGACGGGATGAGTGCTTCGTGTGTATGGCGGTTAGGGTGTTGCTTATTTTTTATTTTTTCTCGGATTTTTGATTTCTACCTCTTAAAATATGCTATGGGGTGTAGAATGGATATCCTAAAAATTTCAGCCCGATTGCTTAACATTTAGAGGTCGCTCAAAGAGCATAAATGCAATAACATTCAATTTTCCCGATTTGAGGAAATAACATCAACTTAAGGGGTAACGCACAATTTTACAGCCCTTTTGGGTCGAAATTCGCTCCATTTTTACGACCGCTCAACAGTTTTCCAGGAATAAAATACTTTTCTACGATCTACAGCCGCGCGTCACGGTGTAGAGTAAATATTCGGAGTCAAAACGCTAGTGCTAAAAACGATGTCGTTTACCACGCGCAAGTCTAGTGAAGTATTCCTAATCGATGTCCCCGGAACTGTAGCCGCTTGTTTCCCGAAAAATAAGCTGCCTTTGATTCGCGAAGTGCTGCAGGTGTTCTATCACCACCACATAACCCTGAAACAAGGAGTGCGAGCAAGTGCGAGAATAACGATGAGGTCCGTGGTCCCATTCTGGACTGTTTAGTCGAGAATTCCAATTATTCAGGAAATACGTGGTGTTGAGAAAATAGAGGCACTGTACGGGGAGCTGTTAAAGCTCAAGAAAAACTCTCGACGACGCACTACGCGACAAATAAAGAATGAAGTGGAATTTAAAGAAAAACTGGATCCGTTGTTTGATATTGCCACCGTAGATACTCTAGAAGTTATGCAAAATTATGAGGACAAAGTGTTCTTGAAAATGCAGAGGCGACCGGGACGTCCTGGTAGTATAAGTGCTTCAAAAGATCTTAAGTTAGCACTCTTAGAGAGAGAGAGGAGGCAGCGAAGTCGGCGCGTCGAGCGGAGAGGAAGAGAAGATATGACGAGTATCGCAAGAAGTCTGAGTTAAAGAGTAAACAGGAAGGAAAGTTATAGGCCTTGTAAAACTAAATCTCTATCGATTTCCTTTTTATGCAATGACATTGTTGTTAATGATACAATATTCTTTTAGGAAATGACGATATTTTTCTCTTAAGTAGTGAGGATGTTCCTGAAACAGATTCTATTGATGATAAGCCAACGGGGTCGTCAAGTAAAAGGCAGAGAGGTAGGAAAAACCTCATAACACCCCAGATCGCACAGACCTGTGATGCCTTGGGCATTAGCGCAAGAGGAGCGTCAAAGGTTCTTGCTGCTACTATGAGTAGCAATGGGCAAAACATTAACGATTATAATGTCAACTACTCCTCGGTGCATCGACAAAGGACAAATCAACGTCAGAAGAGGGCTTTATCGATTAAACAAAAGTTTAAGCCAGACCCCTGCCTAACCCTCCACTGGGACGGAAAAATTGTACCCGATCTAACCAGCAAAAGAAATGTAGATCGCATTGCAGTTGTAGTAACAGGGGTTACTAGCGATCAACTACTAAAGGTAATTTTTACTCATTCGTTGAATCAAGTAATTTAAATATTATTTTGCATATTACGTCATTAAATGGTTCAATAAATCTTATGACCGATTGATGAAAGAAAAAAAAACATTACAGATTCCAAAACTCACCGAACCTGCCAGTGAGCGGGCAACTGCTGAGATTGTTTACGACTGTGTCGTGTAGTGGAGATTAGAGGACAAAATTAAAGCCTTTTCATTTGATACTACTAGCGTAAATACGGGTAACGAGATGTTTTCATATCTTAGGTTCTCAGTTTATCATATTTTATGGAATTTTCAACCTAAAAATTTCTTTTTTTATCATATATTAGGTTCAAAGAATGGTGCTGCAGTTCTTTTAAAAGATAAACTACAGCAAGATGTTTTGTATCTTGCTTGTCGCCACCATGTCTTAGAAATAATCCTGGAAGCAGTGTTTAAGCATAACCTTAAACCTGTGGGTGGGCCTGATATATCGCTCTTTAAAAGATTCCAACAAGAGTGGCCAGTTATAGACAAACATAATGTTCAAGCTCTTTCAGATGAGCATATTGCTAAGTATTTTAGCGGGGATGCATCAAACAAGATAGTTGATTTTGCTCTCAACAAAATAGAGGTAATAATGAGCTCTGACTATATATACTTATACCTACTTACATTCACTTGCATTATCATTTTAATACATGCGTAAGATATACTTAATTCCTTTTTTCAAATGCATTCACAGGTTGGTCAACCTAGATATGACTATTTGGAACTTTTAAACCTTTCTCTTGTCGTACTTAGAAGACGTACCCCCATAGGCATGAAGTTTAGAGCACCCGGAGAATTCCATAGGGCTAGATGGATGGCTAAGGCAATATATTCATTAAAAATATGGATTTTTAGAAATCAGTTTATTTTATCAGAAAGTGAAAGAAACGGACTACTAGCTGTGACTGTTTTCATTTTAAAAGTATATATATTTTCATGGTACACAGCCACAGACGCTCCAGGGGCACCAAAAAATGATTTGAAACTAATAACCAGGTTGATAGAGTATAGAAACTTTGACAGTGCAACAGCATCTATTGCCCTAAAGAAATTCAGCAGGCACTTGTGGTATCTGAGTGAACAGTTGTCGGCACTCTCATTTTTCGACGATAGTGTCAGCCCATATGAAAAAAGAAAATGGTGTACAACCTAAAAAACGAAGAAAGTGTACCAAATCCTTCTAAACGACTGCCCATGAATTTGGAATTTACCAACAGGTTAGCGCTGGCAGATTTTGTCACACCGAATAGTTTCTCATTCTTTCAAATACTTAGTATTCCAGTAGATTTTTTGGAAGAGGATCCTGTGACATGGCACAACAACAGCGACTACAGAATTATTCAAGACAAAGTGAAGACTTTACGTGTGGCCAATGGTCATGCTGAACGAGCTATCAAGTTGATGGAGAATTTCAACAAGACTATTACATACAAAGAAGATAGTTTCCAGCATTTACTCGTTGGTGCTGCTCACTTCCAAAGGGTTATAAAAGACTCGCGGAAGTCCATCGTTAAAGAGCAATGTCGTTTGGATTTGTGATAATAAATAAGTGTTCTTAATATGTTGTGCTGCTTTATTTACGACTTTGTGGCAGCATTAAAGTAAGGAAGTTTTTCTGTGAATCGATGTTGTCTATTTCACTAACTTAACAGCAAAAAATGTAATTTTTCTTCCTCTTTACGACAAAAGCGTAAACCCATGTATAGATTAGAGCTTTACGTCAGTCTTGTAATGATTGTAACTTCGTGTGACTCATTAGCGGTGTGAAAATTTCACCAAGGTATTCGACTCCTTCCGCCGGCTCTCGTAAGGCAATGAGGGGCGCAGGACCTATCAGCTGACCGCGAATGCGGCCTGCGAGCAACCAGCTCGCCGTTAGGGGTGTGACGCGCGGCTGTAGATCGTAGAAAAGTATTTTATTCCTGGAAAACTGTTGAGCGGTCGTAAAAATGGAGCGAATTTCGACCCAATGGCTGTAAAATTGTGCGTTACCCCTTAAGTTGATGTTATTTCCTCAAATCGGGAAAATTGAATGTTATTGCATTTATACTCTTTGAGCGACCTCTAAATGTTAAGCCATCGGGCTGAAATTTTTAGGATATCCATTCTACACCCCATAGCATATTTTAAGAGGTAGAAATCAAAAATCCGAGAAAATATAAAAAATAAGCAACACCCTAATGGCGGTGCATGGATGTCACGGCAAAAAGTAATTGGCGGGGCCCACTTCAGACAACGCGGAAAGGATAATCCATTGCATACTCACTCTCTGAATGAAGAAAGGTACGTTATCGAATGTTTTACTAGCACAATATAAAATCAAATCATTTAACGTTTTTTAACAAATTATGATATGTGATCATTTTGTTCAGAGTTGTAATAATTAGCCCGAGTGAATGATTCGAGAGTGAGACCGCAAAACTAATGCACAGGTAAACTACAGTTACTGACGAATATTGCAGTTGCTTTTATCTTGATTTTTGATTACTTTATTTTTATTTAATTCTTTTACTGACATCTGCGTATTCAAATGTGAATTTTACGTGATATTCTGTGTTTTATTCCAAATATTCGGATGGGCCATCTTGTCGTTTCCTTCCTTCCAAGGCGGACTCTGCCAGTGCATTTCCAGGAATTACCGAGAGCACTTAACCGCACGTGTGCCCTATTTCCCACGCCAACACGGTGTCTCGCCGGTCAGTCGCCGGGGCACGCCGTGGGGACAGCGGTAGCTCACTGCGAGGAATGCTTATGGCGATTAGGGGTGGGAGTCCCCTTCGTTTGCTCTGCGAGTGGGCCATTGCATATACATCTCGGAGAAATCGCCAAAAATGTAATCTTTGAACATCGCGTCTTCCTATGGTGATTACTGTTTCCTAGGATATCAAAATAATTTGTATCGCAGGATTAGTCAGGGTATGCAAAAAGCATGATGGTTTTGTCTTGTATTATCCTTGTCAAGCGTTGAGTTTGTGATTTGATGTCAATAAATGTAAGAGTGCCTAATTTTTGCATAATTACTATCCCTATGGAACTTTCTTGTAGATCCCAAAGATGTATCGTACTTTTCACTTTGGTGTGACGTAATGTTTTATTTTGCGAGATTTTGGATAAAATGAAATTGGATTGAGTAAAAGGAAAGCAGGAACCAGGGGTGGCGGGGAAATTTAAATTTCATGTGACGCAACCTGGCGGCCAAAACTTGAACTATTTGCAACCCTCGGCGACTGCAGAGCCTCTGGGATCAGTGCGTTGAACTTCTACCAGGGGGGAAATAGCCTACCACGAAATTAACACGCAGATGCACTCCTCTGGGTTCTCTCCGGTGTCTATGTCGCTGCTTCTTGAGTCAGAATCATTTTCTTGCTGAAGAGCTGGGCGTTTTATTCACGTAAGCGTAGAAGGTCGTCGTCACGCGACAAAACTATTTTCACCAAATGTTGACTATTCTCCTTGTCGGGGTCACCAATGTGGAGATGGGTAAGTGAGGAGATCTCCACGTTTTTCAAATCAATTTATTAGAGCTTTTATCAATTTCCACTACAATCTCAGTCCTCTGACTTACTTACATGAACGTCAACAAATCATCAAGGCCTCCTTGGCAACAAAATTGAAGATGATGACACCATTTACGGTCGCCACAAAAATGTCGTCAAAAATAGTTCCTAGAACCCGATCGCAGGGCCACCTACCGGGTCCATTTGTAAATCTAAACCATCCGGGGACCCACTCAAATACACACAAAAAATTTAATCAAAATCGGTCCAGACGTTTAGGAGGAGTTCAGTGACATACACACGTACAGAAGAATTATATATATTAAGATTAGCACAGTCTAATCGTTGCTGAAAAAGCGAGCATATTCAAATCAGAGCAGAAGTAAATTAAAGATGATTTATTTGCCGCAACTTTACCGTATCTATCGTAATGTCCACGCCAATGTTTTTACAGCCTTTTTGTTTGGAGATAATACATCTAGAGAGAATTTCCTTCTTCTCTTAACTGATGGAATGGCTTATATGGTTAAGGCCGCCGAGGCTTCAGTTGTTTTCTACCCTAAAATGATTCAAATTACTTGCAAAGTGCACGTTTTTTACAGTGTATGTGAAGAAATACGCAAAAGATTTCCCATTAAAAGTAGGTGGGTGTCTACCATAAAAAAGATACTTACTCTTATTCTGAATAAAACTAAAAATAAATTCATTTTGCTAAATTATTACTGCAGAATTCATATTTAATATTTTTGTAGGTATTTTTGAAAACACCATCGCGCGTGGAAGTATATAAAACACTTTGCTAAGATCTGCCATTGCCTCCAGATCCAGTCCTCACGAGATTTGGAACATGGCTGGAAGCTTGAGTGTTCAATGCCCAGCACTTCGAAAAAATTAAGAATATAAATAAGTGTCTGTAATTATATTTGCGACTGATGAATCGATTCCATTGAATGTGATGGAAATCCTGCCAGTTTTGATCACTTATCTATAACTAAAACTACACGTTCAAAATGAAAGAGGAAAACTTTATTTTAATTTTTTAATTCAGGTTATACAGAATATTGACCCTAAAGATGATGCAAAATGTGTAGAAAATGCTTGAGAACTCCTAGAAGATAGTACACTTCCACTGGACCTGATATGCATTTCGGCATCCTTTGGATTTTTGGTTGAAGCAATCAAACACATTGAATCTTAATCCTGAGCTTAAGTGATTCAGTGTCGTCTATTATGAATTTAAAGAAGAAACTTGAAAATGTAAAGGACGAACAAGCCGTAAGTGTTTATACAAAATTATGTAATGTTTTGAGTAAAAAGGAAGGCTTCGACTTGATGAGTGATGTAGCTCAGATTCCCAATGGGGAGTTCAACGGACAGACATCTAAAATCCTCCAAAAACTCTCTATAAGTGAAAAGGCTACGGTAAGGTATTCTGCTATGACAACTTGTAAAGTTAAGCGATCATTTCCCTTGTAAAAACCTATTTTAAGCGATCGTTGCACAACGTTCACTATGGAAAACATGGAAAAATATCTTGCCTGCCACTACTTTATGACGCGTCTTCGAGGCAATGAAGTTGAAACAGAATGAAAGTAGGTAATTATTTTTCCACTATTTTTAATGATGCAAAAAAATAAAATCAGTTCATCTAAAACATATATTTAAGCTTTAATTTTCCCTTCCCAAAATAAAGATAGATATTTATCAGCTATAAACATAATAGGGATTAACATTTTTCTTCCACAATCGCTGATCATCAAACGTAGTGTTATTCAGAATTTTAAAACATATTTTGTAAATTGTGGTTTTTCCTTGCTTAAAGAATATAATGAAGAAAATAATGAAATTACATCTCTCGGCTCTTTTTTTAAATAATTAAGTTAAATTTAACAACTTTTTCTCGAAAATATCCCAGACTTTTGTGAGGTTTTTAAAAAAAAAAATTGTGACCGTTATTTGAGGAAATGAGAACTTATTTCCGCGCTCTACTCATTACATTTTGTATTCCATTCAAATACTCTGTAGGAATAGCATAATTTACCATGTATGAGAAGGAACACCACCTTAGCCCATAACCTGCAGGATCCAGAGAATTTTGCTGCCGCCTCGTGCTGGAGAAAAGCAAGGAAAGTATTTCCTTCTCTAGCCTGGGCAAGTGCTTGGTTGGTTATGGTCCCTATTAATCCTTCTTCCCCTCTCATTTACTGAAGCACCTCCTCAATAACGATGATGATCACAGCTTTTTGATCAATTTGATATCAAACAGTAAATAGATAAAGGAAGTATTCAAACCATAGGAAGTGAATTATATTGACATTTCCACGAGAAAAATTTGGCCTGAAACGGGAATCGAACCACAAATCATAAGATTGCCAGAAAACTGCAAAGCTCACTATGATATCAAGGCTTCCTTATTCCAGTTGCAATCTTGGCGGATACATGGGAACTAGATCTTAGGCCGTTACTGTCCATCCGAGATGTCAATGAAAGGAGAAAGAGGGTAATGCAAGAAACAAGCACTCTTCCTCCTTGTATTGCCATCTTACCATCTTGAACAAGCAAATAGCAAATATGTAACAATACGACGAGATATTTGGAACCAAATTTTCCTCTTTGAGTACGATGAGGAATGGGACGCATAAATAAATCACGTCACTTGTGAATGAATGGTGTAGACATCAAAAACATTTTTAGAAAAACACCACCATAGGTCCAATTAGTAACATAGCATTGTACCACAAGTCCCAGGGAATGAATTATGTGGGGATGAATTTCAATCTTTGCACCACCTCACATCATAAATAATGAAAGTGCAATGCCTAACCGCAGTTATCAGCTACATGGCTTCCGCACTCACTAACATTAAAATATATGAATATCGTTAGTGACAATGTGAACACCACAAATCAGATATTGCACTTTCTTTTATAAAGTTTAACAACTCCTCCAAATATAATTGATTCCAAATTGATTTCCTTTCCTTTCAAAGATTTCTAAAAGTGATTCCAAACATCCCCATTTTATGGCACCCCCTCATTTTCTGAATTCAAAGTGACATTTTTATATAATTATTCAAATTTAATCTCATTATTTTCTCAAGTCTGCTCAATTCAATATTTTTATGCATCATAACTCGCAACACATCCGAATAGAATTGGTATCTACACTTTCTTTGGCCCACCAGAAAAAAGTAGATCAACCAAAATTTGTACGTTGCATGTGCTCAAGGATATAATCAGCATTCTGAAAGCAGAATTACAGTACATTCATAGACAACTCACCTAATACCAATGAAGAGGTGTTTGCCAACAACTTGGCGATGTTCTTCAGATAATTCATATTCTTCACCACTATCAGATCTTTTTCAAAGTCCAAAGAGACATTACTGCTTTCAAACATCAAGTTAAGGAGTATCTTCCAATCTATCTGAAAAGATAATAAAAACAAGAAATTTAATGTTGCCCTGACTTAATACATCTTTGACATTCATGGAGTATGGATAGAATCATTTGAATCGAAGGAAATTATTGTCCGTGCGTAATTAGGATGTTTGAGTGATTTACTGTGCAATTCTTGACTGTATTAATTTCAACGTTCCAGGTGCAGATGTGAGAAATAAGTATTTAATAAAATGTTGTCTTTAAGAAAATTGGTTTCATTCACCAGTCTTAGCCTTGCTTGCTTTCTTTCATTAAGCGTGACGAGACGGAATTCATTGAGCGCATTCACTACGTATACCACCCCACGGTATTCATTCTTCCGGATCATTTCGGGTCATAGGCGGATAAATGTCAATAGTATCACGGCTACAAACGCATAGCAGCGGATTTAACGTTAACATTAAGTTACTCATGGTTTGACTTCATTGTCATAAATAGCTACAGGTGGAAAAGGGTAATCACCAAGTGACACTAATTCTCTGCATTTCTCGGACAGGAAAATAATTTTGCAGCAGGTTAACGTAGCAAGCCGGCAACAGTGTAGAAAGCCTACAACAAAAGTTCACTGTATGCACCTGCCGCAAGTTTGTATTTCAACTCTGAAGCAAATTATTCACGCAAGCCTGCAATTAATTCAAGGGTTCAGTCGATCGTCGTTAAATCCTGCATTGACACCCTTACGGCTCAATGAACTTTCAATCCATCACTACGGAATATCAACTCATTAATTTTATTTGTCAAGATGTGTTTTTCATCATCTAAATATTTTAATCAGGTATCGTGATTTAATGGTAATTTTTTTTACGTGGTCACGTTGATTATTACTTTACCCTTGATGATATTCTAGTGGCTCACTGTTCTCTTTTGGATTGATAGTATTTTTAAAGTGGAAATTGATTTCATTGGAAATAACTAGCCTCACCTTGAATGGCAAATAAAATCTTAAGCATTGAAGCAGTCATGGAGTATAATCATTTATTTTTAAACTTTTCATTTGCGAATTAACAAGACGAAGTTATATTGAAGGTTATTGTACTTACTCGTAGATTGGGTTTCTGCTTCTCAGAGTACGCAGCCTTATCAGTTAGCCTCTGTAAATCATCTACGTGCATTGGCTTGAATGGCTCATAATCTTCCTCAGAGGAGAATTCAGACGTTGTATTTGACTCTTCGAATGTAGACTCTTCGAATGGTGCTAAGAAGGACTGAAATTTAAAAATTTAAAAAAGGGGCTTTGAATAATTTTGGTATTTATTTCATTGATTCTGTTGCAAAATGACAGAAATGAGATGAATCATGAAACCTTCAGACTGCCCTACGGCAAAAAAACAAAAATGGGGTGAGCAAAGCCACTTGCAAGTAAATACCATACTCTTGCCAATAATTTAGTCAACAAGGAAAACGTTTTAGTGAAAATAATTCTTTTCAAATAATGCTTGCGCTTGGGGTTTCCTCGTGGTCGTCTTGGAACGGTATTGCTACCTGTAATCCTACTCGTTTCCGAGTAAATGTCTCCTTTTATCTTTTAAATACATGTAGGGGCTAGGAGGCAGAACTCACATTTGTGGGGGTGAGCTAAGAGAAATCGCTCGCCACGTGATTTTCCCAGGGAAAATGATTGTAGGGTGGGGGTGGCGGAGAGCCTCGAAAATTCAGTCGTCCCCAGGCCTCCGTTTTTCGAACTTCCTGATTCTTCTCGCTGCTTTGCCAAACCTCATCAATATAAAGGTCTCTCTTATTGCGGGCCACGTGGTTTTCCCGGCAGAGGGTTAGTAATCATGGCAACGTCCAACTTGAAGCCCCTCCCTCTTGCTGGCAGTTAACCCTCCGCCGGTAGCGGAAGTCTTAAAACATTTCCAGACTCGCACGAAAGGCGCCCGCCTCCACAATTTTTAAGCCTGACTACCATCCCCAAAGATATTGGAAAAATATAATTATTTTTTAAAAGTTCGTGCCTACACATCGAAGTGTCGCTAGCAAGCAACTTTCAACGCTACTGTAATGAAGTTACCTACTTGTGTAAACCCGCGTTTACAACATTCTGCTATTGACAGTACCTACCATGTGCACTGACGTCTGTAAATCATCGATCTGACGGACGTAATCCTTCAAAACGTCCGTCTTTCCACTTTCACAATTTGCATCTGAGTGATATTTGGTCACATAATCGACGACCACCGTGGCATCAATCGTCACGTTTTTCAAGGCGTCCCACTGATCCAACAACTTTATCATGGTCTCCATGTATAGTAACTGGGGGTTAGTCGAATCGTCTTCCTTCTTCTCTGGATCTTCGATTCTCTTCCATTTCCTCGGCGACCGTTCCCATGGCCTTCTCTCATTCCGTCTCCTCGACCAGTTTGGATGTTCCTGCCAACCCCCGTGGACTTTCCCACTAGGCACTTTTTTGTTTGGCAGGGGAGACCTCATTTCGGGCGCACCAACCTATGTTTTCCGGAGGGTGAACAACAAAAAATATTTTTGTCATTTGACTAATTTTCAATGTCTCAATTGATAATTCGAAATCTATAGGCAGATTGTATCTGGCACAAGGTGAACATATTATTAAAACACTGGTTTAACATGTACAAAAACAGAAGCTCGCGCTGTTTGACCACTAAATTTTTGAATGAACTACCTTCGTTAGAATTGGAGAAGAAAAGCAAAGTTTTACCTTCTCAGATTCTGACGACGGTGATCGCTCCATAATAAATGTAGCCATCAAAACTCGCGAGTTCCTTTCGAATGATATCTCTTTTGTTTCATGCCGCGACTGTGCACCTCATTGTGCGCATGCATTCATCATCTACGTGCATATGTCAACAATTAAACGTTCGGAGGTAATAATCGACTTTTCTCTTTCAATTAATCATATGATAACAAGTAACCAATTAATTGAATGACTTATCGACGTATTTATAATATGTCAAATGATTGATTAATCGTATTGTGTTATTTATAGCCATTTCAAGAGATGGCAACAATTAAAAATTCGGAGGATCCATCCATTTTTTTATTTCAATTAATTGATTTTTCAAATGATATTAAGTAATCAATTATTTTAATAATAATTCGACCTTTTTATAATGAAACAAATGAGTGATTGATCAATTTATATAACTTTTGTCCTCCCTACAGCTAAGTTTACGGATAACTTGAAACTTCATATTAACAGATATACATGCTCAATGGATTACAACACGAGGCAACAGATTCTAAGGACAAATTCGATGCTGGTTATTTATCTTGAGTTCAAGAGAAAAGTTTTGACACCCACCACGGCGATTGGTTTTATGTGGGGCAATTTTTTTAAACTGTAGAATATGGGGCAATTCCAAGGAAATAGGACATGAAAAGAAAAACATAAGTTTCTCCATAAGAAACTTATAATGGTATTTTTTACTGGTAATCATTATCTACCAAACATTTAAACACAGTCCGTTACACCATTTACTGTTCACTTACATTACTGCTCAGGCTGTGAAGAAAAGAGTATATTGTATTGTTATTTAATCTTGAATGAATCTAGTACTTTGTGTTAATTTCAACTCAAAACTGCTATCACAGTACACTAATTTGTCATATAAAAGCCAGCATTTATTATGTAATAATTTTTGTGAACGCTAGCTGCTGAAATTCAGCAAATTTATTCAAGGAACGGCAACCCCAAAACAAGATAGTATTTCTGCTGTGGTCCCTTATTCACCCCTATTTTTGATTTGATAAAATACGTGTATATTAACATGGGTGCAATAAATTATATTCTATTCTATTGTACCAGTTCTTTAGTAATATTACATTACACGTATACTTATTGATTCTCAGATGTGGTTATAACGTTGCATATAGATTTAGAGAGTTATTACTTTGTCAATAATTGTCATACAATGATATCAAATTTATGCTGCGTCCTTCGTCGTCATTACACAATATAATACAGAACACGAATCAAATCCATCCAAGACATTATGATTCAAATAAATTCAAAATTTTCTTTACCCCTGCTCCGATGGCTGCGGGGTAAAGTCCTCGCCAGGTAAACTGAGGGTCGCGGGTTCGAGTCCCGCCTGGTTGGGTTTATCTCCACCTTGGGCATGGATGTATGACAAGTTCTGTTGGTCTGGTCCTCAGAAAACTTGATGTCAGGCTTAGCAGCCTATCGGGGTTCCAGGGACATAGGACCAACAGAATCGTCCGGCAAAAAAATGGACTATGGTCAGTCTCCATATAGTTTCCTTTAACCCCAGTACTTACAAAGTACACACGTACAAAACATCTGCGGCACAACAGTTAAGAATCTAGGATTATAAATTAGGAAACTTGAGTATAATTGAAAGATATTCGGATGAAAAAGGAAATGAGAGGTGCTAATTCGCAATGGTCAGGCCACACCTCTCTCATCATTTGGGACCCATGACAAAAAGACTAAGCTAGAAAATTAATAAATACAAAAAACTTTGCACGCTTCGACAAAAATTGCTAGTACTGAACATTGAGTGTTTCAAGGCGTTCAGGGGGATTAACGTGGGAGCCCTAAGAAACTCTAGAGAGAGTACAGGCTTGATTTGCTTGAGAAATTCAGAACTGGTGTGTTTCAGAGCGACTCAAAGAATGTTACCATGACGCCTCACTACATCTCGAGGTCCGACAGATGCGATAAAATAAGACAGATATATTGTCGAACAGACAGGTACAAAAACTCATTCATTCCACACACAGTAAGCAATCACAATAAAAACTGACCTCCACCCCCATATTACACGTCACCATTTTTCCTCCCAGAATCATATCCCTTTCATCTTTGCACGGCTGGCTTCCTAACACCCCCGGCCACACTCACGTGCGGCGACTAGAAGGGTAGTCTGTAGATGTTATCTACCCTTAGGAAAGGATGAAAATTATCAGTATTACAGAAAATATGCATATCTTACGTCAACCACTATGGAATTGCCCCATACCAAGTTTATTTCTTCAACAATGTCTAGTGAATTCCACACTGTCAACTTCTAAACCATTCAGGGTTACGTTATGTGTGTTGGGGGTCATAAAAATGTCGGCCCCGGTGGCGGCGGGGTAAAGTCCTCCCCTGCCAACCCTAGGGTCGCGGGTTCGAGTCCCTGGGTAAAATATTTTCTGCCCAGGACATGGGTGTCTGTGTCTCGTACGTTGTTACTGTTATTCACCCGACGTAAATTGGCCAATTGTGCTGTATTCGGGCTAGTGAAGATAAATAAAATAAATAAATAAATAAATATATCTGCTACTTACTGCCAACATATTCACAGTTCTGTTGAACAGATGCGGGGCGACACCGAATCCAATGATTGGATCTATGCCAAGAACTCGCCTGCATCCAACCAGAGGCACCATCCACCTGAGCTCTTCACTCAGGTTCGAATTTCTCGGCTCCTGGTAGGACAGAATCCCCTCCGACATGATGGGATACGAATATGACGCATTGAAAGCAGCCGAGCCGTTGACGTCCAGTTTTCTGGGGAGGCCCACCTGATCGAAAATCTGAAGTATTGGTTCAATCCCAGCATTATCTATTGCAGCTGAAAAACAAGATCATATTTCCGAGTCAACTTTTGCGAAAGAAAGGGAAAAGCAATGCACCCCCGTATCCTTCAGAGAATACGGAAACTTCGGCGTATAGATAGGTCGGGAAGACAGAATAGAAAATCCTCGGTTAGGTCACCTCTTCAGCTCTTCAGCTCTTTAGTCAAATCAATCAAAATATTCATCTTTGAAATTTTACCCTTAGATTAACTAGAAAAATATAAGCTATTGTGTCATACACTACGTTCACCAATCGATCTCAGATTGATCTGACCGGATCAGCTCGGCACGGAAAACGCAGCGACCTGGGGCGGGTTTCTGTACCTGATACCGACACTTATCGGTGTCGCTAACCCGCTCCAAGCGACATCGGTCGGTCGGAGCGATTCCGGGGACGCCTTTAACCGATACCGGTCGTTCTCGCAAACGATAGTTGTCGGTGGGACCGGGTGATCCTACCGACGATTTCAAAAGCCTCGGTAATGGCTAGCGACGATTTTTTTCATATTTTTTTGCGCTTCACAGACTGAACTATGGATAATAAACAATGGAGAAGTGTCTGACGTCTCCCGGAGTTTGGTGTTGGGATTATCCGTGATCAACGTTTGGTTGGCGAAGTTTTCAACAGACGGTGATGCGAAGTTGAAATTAATTATTGTATTAATTAATAAATCTTCGTGAAAGGGTATATAGTGGTTTAAACCTGCACTGTAAAGTGATCGCGTTTTATGTCTGCTGGTTTAATTATTCATCAGAGCAAGTATGTATGTACCTACTTATTGAAGTAATCAAACGGTAGGTGATTATTTACATCGGAAAAAATATTCTCTGTAGAGAGATATACGTGACGACGATACTGTTTTCTCTTAACTTGGAGTGAAATATTTACTCGCGAGGCTTTTTTTGTGATACCTCGTGTTTTGATGTCTCATAAACCGGTGATGATTTGTTTTGAACCAGCCTTGAAATGTGATGATACCCTAGTCGTGCCTCAGATCTTAAGGTGAGTGAAAAAGCATAAAATATTCTGATTACTGTAATGTCATTTTTTTTCATTTTTCGCCTCTTTAGCCAATGTATCCGTTGGAAATGTGCGGGTTTTTTGACATATTTATCCGTTGGAAAGTAATCCATTCGTATTTTATCAGTCCATTGAGCAATGTATCTGTCCAATCGAGTTTTTTTACACCTATGAACAATTCATTCATCCTCTGATGATGCTCGTCACGGATTCGAAATCAATTTTTAAAATGCCAATATTCTTACTTCAACTTATTTTCTGGACTTCCATGAGGATCTCTGTTTTATTTGAACCCTGGTAGTAGTCTACCAAAGTTGAAGAGATGTGTGATGCGCTGACATATCATGAATATGTTTGTAATCCTTACGAAAAATGGACTACAAGGAGAAACATTGCCTTACCAGCGATGTAAGTTAAAATCTTGTTTTTAGATTTGTTTAGCTTCAAGCAATAAGGGGGATCATTTTAGTTTAATGCTTTTACTGAAAACGTGTCCCTTAGCGCATTAATTAAATGCAGGCAGCTTAAATTGCTCCTTCATTCCATTATCTTTGATGATTATGTGTGCTCCCATCATATTCTTCCCCTCCTATGAGGAATTGCTCCACTCATCCAAGTTCCTAAAGCCTTTGATATCATTCACTGATTTGAATGGGATCTTTAATTTTATGCTTTACTGCCTTCGATAGTCATTGGTTGAATGGGAATTTGCCAATGCAGAGGAGTGCAAATTCAGTTCATCATCCTCCTTGATTACCATACATTTCTCTATGGAATTCATATACTCGGGCACATAGTATATCGAAAGATGACCCATTCAGACCAATATTTAAATGCAGCTTCCCATCATCACCCTTGCCAGAAATCCTCTGTTATTAAAACATTACATCTTCGAGCCAGCATAGTATCGGACAGCGAGAATTATAAAAAAGCATTGGAACACCTCCTTTGATTTTAAAAGAAAATGGGTACTGTCACTCATTCATAAAAAGAGCGTTGAAAGTAAAAAGAGAGGATAACGAGAAGAATGAAAAGACTAAGCATATAGCCTTCGCCAAGCCACCATACGTCTCAGGTACAACGGATCACATGTGTCGCATCCTACAGCGAGCTGGAATTGAGACCAGATTTGGTACTGTAACGAAAGTTAGGAATCTGCTGCCATCTGCGAAAGATGATATTCCGCCTCGTAACACAGAGGGTGTGTATAATATTCCATGTACCTGTGGCTCAAGCTATGTGAGGAAAATCAAACGGCCAATTATGATCATGCTATAAGAGCATAAAAGAGCGCTAGAGGCAAGACAGTGGGTGACTTCAGCCGTCGCAGAGCACGTTATGTCAGATCCAGGACACAAGATACTCGTAGACGAGGCCAAAGTACTGGCCAAAATTAGTCTTTATTATCCTCTACTAATAAGGGAAGCAATCGAAAAAGCTAAGCGACCATCCAATTTTAATAGGGAAGACAGCTATCACCTGAGTAGTGTATGGAAAAGACAGCTCACCACCGAATATTTGTGACGAAACGCATCATTTTTTAAATTTAAAACCCTTTATAATAATCAACCGTAGTGAGATTAAAAACATGAAGTTCCTAGTGAGTTATGACAAGGAATGTTGACATTCTGGTCAATTTTGACTACACTGCCAGAAAGATACAATGCTGATTCACTCAACCAACTGTAATTAAAATAGCGAGTTATACCACATGTACTCTTGGTTAGATGCACAAACTCGGTGCTTAAAGGAGGTTACTAGTCTTCGAATGCGTTTAGAAAGTCAAGAAAGTAGATTTGAACGTTTGAATCTGCAAGACGATTATGAGTGTACAAGCTGAACGTCATCGCATAACCGAACTTCTATGAATAAATTCATTTTGCTATCATTTAGTAACCTTATTCCGGATGTCACTATCCATATTTTAAGGAGATGGTTCCTTATCCTGTGAATGTTCAGTCACCAGCACCTTATCGATTTATAATAAAATGAACACGAGAGATAGGTGATGTTGATATCATGGTGCAATTTACACATATAATTAATATAAAAATTTTAAAATAAATGAGTGACGACAGATCGAATTTCAAGTCCCTCAGTTTAGTCGGACGAGAGGCTTCAATTCGTTCGTCCGACACGAGCTAGTAAAGAAACATTCATCAATAAACAACATCCAAAGAAACCTACTGTACTTATTATCATCATAAAAAACTAAACTGAATTAATGGCCGACACCGTCAGCATAACCTCGCGAATAATGACTAAACCAACCACGAACGTTAATATTACAACTCTACATTTATTCCTTACGAATATTTGCGATATAATTGTCATTTGATCGGGACGACTAGGCCATTAGTTATGTATTAACGCTAATTTTCCATTTTCCATTTCGTGTGATCGATCAGAGAAGGGGGCTCGGACTCGGCCCATTTGCTCAGCCAGTATTAGACTTCAGATCCATTTGAACCAGTAGGATTGTGGCGCTCTTCGGTATTCTTTTGATTGTTATTGTTAGATAAAATACAGTCGTTATTATTCAGGCAAGTTTGCAACCAAACTACAATAATGGAGAATGATGTGACGTTCATGATACCGTAGAACATCGCACTTCTGACTCAAATGCAGAAATTTTGTTCCCTCGGAATACGACTGAAAATTCCTAACTTTTCACTTGTTTAAATTGCGGGAAAACCCTCCTTCAGCTGACACTTTCAATTGTATAATATCAACATTTTCAGTCCGTGTTGGTAAACCAGGCTGTCTTAATCGGCTCGCTCGGTCTTTCTCGGTAATACTCAGGTCGGTCCGAGTTCAGATCGGTCTGAGATCGATTGGTAAACGTAGTATTTTAAGGATTTGAAAAAAAACAGAAATGGAGAGAGTCATACGGCCGCAACGACTAGGATTCGCCATTAGGAGATACATCGAGCATATTAATGTTTATTGAATAATTACTTAAGCATTACCATTCAATTAAATTAGACTCAATTTTTACATGGAACGAACGAAGTTAAAATAAGTGAACCTAAAACAATAAAATCAGATTCTTTCGATACCACATGGTACGCAAATGAGATTTATTTAGAATGTTAAAGTTAGAAAGTTAAAATAAGTGAACCTAAAACAATAAAATCAGCTTCTTCGATATCACATGGTACCTATGCAAATTTGATTTTATGGAATGTTAAGCAACTCACTGGTATTTAAACAGGAATGGAACAGCATCTGAGCTTGAGTCGCAGGAATTGGTTGAGAGGGATGGATGTCTTTTTCCAGGACTTCTGTAAAAAAAGACAAATATTTTGCTTAGGAAATGAAAAATGTAGATATGCTCAAATGATATCACCCACTAATTTTAACAGAGGGAGGACAATTATTGGGTTAATTGAAGGTTTCAAGTGAAGCAAATTACGACTCCTAACGTTGAACTCAGGGTGATTATTTTTTATAAGTGGTAGATTTACTTTCAATACAAACAAAGGGATCACTTAACATTTTTAAGGGCTGGTGAAGAAGTTCGTACTTGAGTGTCTGTGTTCACCCTCCACATCATAAATCTCTGGAAGTAAATTTTGGACATTATTATTATTAAGTAATCTACCAAAATAGGTATATGTTTGACTAGAGAGGAAAACACCGTAGCTCGTGTGAAATAATTAATTAGTGAAAGCTCTAATACAAGAAAACATACATAAACACAGGATCGAAATTTCCCCTGACTCTTTTGCCCAAACATTCACACTTCCTGCCCCCATGTGCTCCAGCCGGCTCGTCAACAATCAAAATATCAAATATCGATATCTCAAGTTGGCTCGATATATCGAAATGCCGACCATGATGGCGAAAATTCAACGCTGTATTAGTCATTCACTTCAGTATGTCTAAATGGAAGATGATGCATGGCGATATCAATTTTGATGATATTTGCTGCTTAATAAAATTTTTGGAGATCATCATCTTATTCTTTAATCAGTGCAGCATCGTTGACATGGAAGAGAATTTTAGTTTTTGGAAGTTGCCAGATGTTATTCTTATGGCAGTTTCCGCTCGTTCCATCACGGTATTTCCGGCAGGGTGAAAACTATCGAATAAGAGCACTAGCCTACATAATACTACACACACCTGATGTGTTTCCCGGTGATCCAAAGCTTGCCCATAGCTATATTACTTGTTTATTCAAATAGTAATGGATAGAAAAGGTTCAAGAGCCGAAGCTAGAATGAAACATACTTCTTATCCTTTGTTCAACACGAAAATCCCCCTCCAGAAACCAGTCGGTGGATTCCGTGAAATCTGGAATGGGATGGTTGGCTGCCCAATTCCCGCACGTGAATTCATAAAAGTCATCGCAAGGATCCGCATCCAAATCAAGAGATTTGATGAGGTTGGCAGCTGAAGTGATACGGGAAGAGATACATAAACGTTACTTTTGAAGTCAAAACACAGCAACACTGAAAACGTAATGATATCTGCAACATACAACAGAGATATACACTGCGCTCACCAATTAATATCTGATCGATCTTAACTCAGACCGATCTGAAAATTTCAATTACACCGACTCAGATTGCCTGGTTTACCAACATGGACTAAAATTATCGATATTGTATCTCGCAAGCGGGCATCGCGACCGGTTGTTGTGTACAGAGACCAGCTCTTGGTGTTCCTATCCCATCACCTCCCAACGAAGAGTATCAATTGGACCACTTCCTCGCAAGAAGTGGAAACAGCCTAGTGGCATGTGGGAAGTGGGTCATACGTTAGCCCAACCTAGCTGTGTCTGCGTGGGGCAGTGTTCTGTAAACGGGCCCTGGCCTGCCAATGAGCCCATTGGCTAGCAATGGTCAAGGGTGCAAATTTAGGCCCCAGGCCAGGCCAAATAGTGCGTCTGGGTGGCCTAAGGCATCTTGCGTGTACCAGCCAAAGTGATCTCAACACCCGAACCTGATATAGGGTTCCATTCTCTCCGGGCCTGAGCCTAGGGTCGTATTTCTCCGGTTGGAGCAATCCCTCTGGGAAATGGGTACATGTGATTAGGTACCGTTGGTCGGGTCGCTCAAACGCTCCAAATTCCTGTCCCTATCTGACCGCGGATGAACCTAGAAAATATTTTTTCGTAAACGACGCTTTCCTCAAAGGAATGTGGTCCACATCGCTGCAGACAGGGCAAAACCCCTACGGTATTTTGGTGCCCTATCGGTTTGCCGATCCGCCACGGCGATCAGTCTCAGTTTAGATTTCCTCAGTCCTGCCTACATGTCGAATACGCTCATCATTGAGATGAGAAATAGATCAGACTTCGATTCTAGGCGACGTCTCGAGGGTGGAATGTCGCTGACTTTCGTCTGTGTAGGGTGTTCGCACGACGGTGTCCTTTCTGGATCATGGAGATCTCGACGACGATTCCGTCCTTTTATAGTGAATTTTTATAATACCATTCTTCATGAGTGGTCCAGATAGCGAGTAGTGATGCATCGACCAATTCGAAATAAGTTTAAGAACGAACGGAAGTCAGCGCTGGTTCATCAAAACTATTGAATTTTAAAACAATGAGCAGTTATTTGTTCCCTTTCCCCAAAAGAAAATTGAGGAGAGAACGTCTGTTCTCTCGGAGAAAGGAGTGTGTAGAGAAAAAGTAAAACTCTTTCAGTCTTGCATAATTTTGGAATACACTCTCTGAGTTGAAAAGTCTCGAAATATTTCTTGTGCTCCCTTCTTATTCTCATTTCCATGACTTCACCATCCTGCAGACAGTTGGGGCCCAACACGTCCATTGTGCTGACGTATTAGATTCCAAATTGTATGACTTTTGGGTTTCAATGGCGGCAAATCAAGGACTCAGAATAAAGCGAGAACATTTTATGCTTAGTGGGTGGAAGAATATTCCTATGTCGCTTTCAGCATTGAAAACGGTGTGTAAGCAATTCTTTAAGTCAACATCGTTGTATATTTCTGTTCGGTCATTTAAGATTTTTCATCAAATGCGAATCAAATTTTCATTTCAAAATATGATTTCCTTTGGAAATAATTAATACATTAGAGCAAGTCATAGTTAAACTAAAGTAACTTTTACATAGCTTTATGGATTTCTTTTAATGTTTAACTGTAAAATTAAAGATAGAACATACCTGTATCGACACATTCATTGGACGTGCAGACACTGAATTTACTGGCTGAAAAATAGAATTGATATAAATGGTAATTAATTGCACATTTATTTAATATAAACTACTTATTGCGTACCAATTGCGCTCAAATTGGAAGGCAGGTTGCAAGGTTTCCCATATTGGATTTTAAAACAATGAGCAGTCATTTGTTCCCTTTCCCCAAAAGAAAATTGAGGAGAGAATGTCTGTTCTCTCGAAGAACGGAGTGTGTAGTGATAAAAAAGTAAAACTCTTTAAGTCTTGCATAATTCCGGAATACACTCTCTGAGTTGAAAAGTCTCGTTATATTTCTTCTGCTCCCTTCTCATTCTCATTTCCATGACTACACCCTCAAGCAGACATTTAGAGGCCCAGCACGTCCATTGCGCTGACGTATTAGATTCCAAATTGATTGGCTTTAGTTTTTCAATGGCGGCAATTCAAGGACGCAGGCTAAAGAGAGAACATTTTATGCTTAGTGAGTGGAAGAATTTTCTTCTGTCGCTTTCAGCATTGAAAACATTGTGTAAACAATTCTTTAAGTCAACATCTTTATACATCCTTTTTGAGTCATTACTGATTTTTCATCAAACGCGAATAAAAAAATTATTTCCACATATATTTTCCTTTGGAAATTATAACTACATTGGAATAAGTCTCAGTTAAACTAAAGTACCCTATACATAGCTTTTAGGGAATTCTTTTAATGCTTAACTGTAAAATTAAAGGTAGAACATACCTGTTTCGACACATTGGTTGGATGTGCAGACACTGAATTCACTGGCTGAAAAATAGAATTGATGTAAATGATAATTAATTGCACATTTATTTAACATACTCAACTTATTGCGTACCAATTGCGCTCAAATTGGAAGGCATGTTGCAAAGTTTCCCAGGGTAAATTCATGGGACATTCAAGTAACTTACAACTCAATGAAAGAACTGCAACAGCAATCACCAATGCAGCAGCAAATATTGCCAGAAAAATAATCACAGAAATAAGGCGCCTCTGGATATTGGACTTCGGACTCTGGGTAGTGGCTCTTTTTAAGCTGTAGGAATAGGAAACAAAAAGATATATAAAACTGCATATTTCCTAATTGCTAATATATACTCTCTAATTAAGGGACTAGTATATGTAGGCGAAGTGAATTTTTTGGTGAATTTGCAAAAAAATTTCTATGTACTTGAAGTTCTTATCCATGGTCTAATTTGGGATCAAGAATTCTGAAGACAACCATGGATATTTCTTTCCCTTTGCTCCTAAAATCTACCACTCTCCCCTCATTGTTTTGTCCCCCACTTTGTTATCTTACTCCTTTCTCAAATACGAAACTAATAAAATCGCCTTTAATCAGTATTACATTTTGATTAGATTCTATGTCACCGTTTTTTCTGCTTGGAGTCGGCCATCATAACATCTTCACACCACCATTGTGTTCGTGAATTTTATGTGTTCCTATTTACTTTATTTCTACCTTTCTGTTTGAACCTAAAAATATTGTTAAAAATAATATTTTTAAGGTTGGTATTCTCGCCTCCCTTCCCCCTTTCTCCTTCCCACTCCTACTCAAACATCTTGAGTCCTCTTGTATTTACTTTTTCCGAGCTTTATCTCCGCCAGGACTCTATAAATCCCACGAACTCCTTCTATCTCTTCTGCTCAGACTATCTCTTCCATTTCAAATTTCTCCTACTTCCCGCTTCCCACCCCTACCCTTCCTCTCTCTCCCCCTCCTCCAATTCCCCTCTGTCCATTCCCTCCCTCCCTTCCTTTCACCTCAGTCCTCCCTTCCTTATCAGTCCTCTATAACTTTGCGAACAAGGTGCCAGTAGCACCGAAATATTAAGGAACTTTCCGTGAGTGTTTTTTAATTTTTGTGATTCTGTGTTTACGTCTGCCTTCCTGTGGAAATTTTTATAAATCACTCTAGTGATCCTCAGTGAAATTATATAAATAAATAAATATATATATACGTAAATTCAAAGAGAAACATTCATTCGCCTGGATTGGGAATCGAACCCAGATCCCTCGATTTCGCGCCAGGTGCACCAATTAATTAAGCTACCCAGGTGTCCTCTTCCATTGAGAATCTCATTCAGGCTTTAAAGAACATGTTGTCCTCACAGGTACCGTGCATATAATGCAATTGATATCAGTTAGCGAGTAATAAGCGCTAATTTCCACGAAGGAAAAACCAGAAAATAACCACAGATTTGTTTACTTTGGACAATTTCAAAGAAACACGGAAATAGCCGCGCAGTTACTTCATCGGAGTCACTCTCTAGTGATAGTCACAAAATTGAATGAAATTCACCGAGGAAAAATCATTCATAATAATATATGCGGCGGCTCGCAGTGTACCATGCATATTAAAATATTGATGAGTGCACCCATTCATTTAATTCTAATTTCCGTAAAATTTACGAAATATGAATGGCAGCACTAAGCTTATAATTAGTCATTACAGCAAATACTTTATTTCTTAAGAAAACACATCTTCAAAGACCAGGTGGAGAAATTCAGAACTGTTTTCGCCCCTATTGGATGAGAACCCATGATAATAAAAAGAGAAAATGAAGAAAGAAAACTCACTCTGTGCTCCTCGAGCTGACTACCGCCTTGTAGAGGTGACCCTCCCTCGTCTGCGAGATAGGAATCATCCTCGTTGAACCTAGATGGCGTCAGAACGACGACGTCAGAAGAGAAAGGAATAACGAATGAGTACACTTGGTAACATATATCATAGATCATACACGAGTTTAGGCTCTCAGTTTTGATCCTCCGATCTCTTTTAGCTTCGGAATATTATCTACTTTCATCAACCCTTTGAGTAGCGAATATTTTATAAATTGCACTGATACCATGAGTAAATTATTTTTGTAATATAATATAATAAATATTTGTCTCCTTTCGATCACGCGCATCATTGAATAAATTGGTATACTTGCAAATCATATTTCTACTACATACAATCATTATACACTAGTTCTCGTTGCACCCGTATTGCAGCAGGAATTACTTTTGGAATTTATATTGCATGAACACTCTTTAGTGCAGACACCTCAGTTGAATAACATCATTCAATTTTATAAAGAAAGAGTTGATGACACCGGGAAGAGCTTCTATAGATTATAAATGCAGAAATCCCTAAGATAAATGAAAAATAAGAAATACTGCGCAAAGCAATTGCATTACAAACATTTCCAGTTATAGCTAATTATTATGACTGTCCAAATAAAAAATGATCTTTAATTTTTAGCCAGTTTTTTAAGATATTCTTGAAATATTCTTTAAAAAAAGACAATCATACCGCGTAACATGTACCATCACCGGAAGCAGCGAGACCTAAAACATATTCCTCGGCTGGTACAAAAGAGAAGGGAAAATATTTTTTTCCTATGTCACCCCGCGTTTCAAAAAACAAACGACGAACAAATAACCCAAGTTGCGAACCGATAGTCTTTCTGAAACTGAAAAAATAGCGTCACGCCTCAAAAAACCTTCATTGTCAGTGATACGTTTGACACTAACAAAAAAAAGAACGCGAGATTTTCGAAGCAAACGTGACTTACTTTCATTTACTGGCTTCAGAAGTTAGAGAATTAGTCTATATTTGGCAACTGTGATATTTTTTGAGCTAATTGGCTACATCTTTGAATTAACACATAAGATTTCCAGTACATAGCAATTTTTCTTCGTTGATAAATTAAAACACAATTTTTGATATCGATAATCACATAATTGCGTACTTTCATTCAGTTTTTGCTTGAGAAGCATGTTTAAAATGCTCATAATATTTCAAGAAGAGGTCTTCAAAAATGCGGGAGTATACAAGATAGTTGAAGAGTTGACTTGGTGGAATTTTGACATGATATAATAATTAATAACTTTGTAGTTTTCCACACGTTTTTATTACTAAGGTTTAAGTAAGGAGGATGCTGGGAGTGGGGAGAGGATATCAGTAGAGAGGCGGGGGTTAACGATGCGAGGACACGGGAAATGTAAAACCAACAGCGTCAAGAGTTAAAAGAGAACGGGAGAGGCACAGTAAAAAGGGGCGAAAATTTGTCCGGAATAAAATCACGAATAAACTTAATGGTTGAATGCGTAACTTTGTGGAATGACACTACTGACATGACTGAAAAGAGAGAACTCTTAGTATGTTCCACATTTAAAACTTTAATTCCCGACCCAGGTTTCGACTGCCTTGCAATCATTTTCAAAGGTACATTATATTTTACATACATATTCAAAACAGTGGAAGACTTGCGATCTAGCTGACGAAGCTGAAGTGTTGACCAGTCCCTCACGTCCCTAATTCTGATTTTCTCCTTGACCTCTCCAACTTTATACTTACTAATAATGCTTTCTCCATCAATAAAAAATTCTACATCCAAACTAAAGGTTGTGCCGTCGACAGTCGTTTCAGCCCTCCTATGCTGACCTCTTCATGGGTGCCTTTGAGCAATCTTTTCTCTCGTCTTGCCCTCATAAACCTCTTCTCTGGCTTCGTAACATTGACGAAATTTTTTTTCTGAAGCCACATGGCATTGGTTCTCTCAACTCTTTCATCTCCTCCCTAAACTCCTCCTCCCCTGTTTCCTTCACTTCTAACATCTCTGCCTCCAACATCACCTCTCAGGATGTGGACATCTCCCTAAGTAACCGTAAATTTCAAGGGTCCGTCCATCTCAAGCTTACTAACAAGCAACATAATCTCCATTTTAATAGCTTCCACCCTTCCCATACTAAACGATCTCTATATTAATATCACAGAATCCAACATAATATTTGACATGCGGAAAAATTATAAAAATTAATCGGATTTTGTGCAGTTTATCTTTTAAATTTAGTTCAATTACGACACTTGTTTCATTTGAAATTATATTTCTTTATACTTATTTTTAAATTCACTCACTGTTAACGCCTTCATCATCTGCCATGGCTCGTCGTCCCCCTGAGAGATTCAGCCGTTCAGTAAGATTCCTGAAGACGATGCCGAAGAAGAACGCATAACACTCGTCGGAACGGAAAGTGATGTGGGGGACCAAATCACCCGCCTCGAAGAACGAACCGCCAAATCGCTTACCTTCCGCTCCGGTGGTATGCGAGTGTTCTCACGAGGACACCAGCGTATATACTGATGCGAAACTCAACGTCATCGGCTGGAGGATTAGTGCTTATTGCGTAAGTACTTCGGGTAAATGAATTCTAAGCATGAACACGGTCGAGCAGCGAAAGCGTTTCGTTTTCCGTCTCGTGCCCGCGAATCACTTCCAACCTTCAGAAGCGAACGTACCGTTGGCTGGCTCCGCAAATGAATTGACTCGGTATGTTGGTCGGATGTCGGAATGAGGGGGACATGGTAGCTGTTAAAATGGAGATATTGTTGCTTGATAGTAGACTAGAGATGGACGGAGGTGTGAAATTTACGGTTACTTATGGTGATGTCCACATCCGGAAAGGTGATGCTGGAGGCAGAGATGTTAGAAGTGAAGGAAACAGGGGAGGAGGAGTTTAGGGAGGAGTTGAAAGAGTTGAGGGAATCAAGGCCATGTGGCCACAGAAGAAAAATGTCGTCCATGTAACGTAGCCAGAGAAGAGGTTTAGGAGAGGAAGACGAGAGAAATGATTGCTCAAAGGTTCCCAAGAAGAGGTCAGCATAGGAGGGGCTGAAACGACTGTCCATGGCACAGCCTTTATTTTGGATGTAGAATTTGTTATTGAAGGAGAAAGCATTATTAATAAGTATAAAGTTTTGAGAGGTCAATGAGAAAATCAAAACTAGGGACGTGATGAGCAGGAATGATGAGCAGGAATGATGAGGAAGGATGAGCAGGGAATGGTTAAGAAAAATACGGATAGCGGAAAGTCCTGCAGAGTGAGGAATAGGCAAGTAAAGAGAGGTGACATCTATAGTGGCCATTAAAATGTCACTGTCAGAGGGGAGTGGCCATTAAGATGTCACTCTCCTCTGACTGTGACATGGTAATGGCCAGTATAAATGTCACCTCTCTTTACACGTCTATTCCTCACTCTGAAGGACTATCCGCTATCCGTCTTTTTCTTAACCCTTCAGCTGCGGGAAACGTAGTCGTGCGTGTGTACGGGCAACTGCGGGAAAATTGTACTTGTACGTTTGAATCTCTCTTCTTACCTGTTCCCCGAGCCCCTTCTTTTCTTTATGGCCCAAACTCTTTATTCATTGAGGGGGACTTGAGGGGGATTGGCAATCCTCATTTCCTACCCGAACGAGTCCCTCCCTCGTGGTCGCATTACATTGCCATGAGCTTCTAACCTTTATTCCGATTATCCTCTAAATGCGCCCTTGTATTCTTACCAGAAGGTAATGTGGGTAAAAATCAATGATTTTCTAGGTGTTTGCCATCAAATTATATAGATAATTACGAACAAACTTCATAGATTACTTATTTTGTAAATTTTCGCCGATTGAAACAATTGGCAATATTAACTGATGTTCAACTAATACGTCCCTTATTGGGTGGGGCCCTTTCTAGGAACCTCGGGATAAGGGTCCGAAGGAGATTATTGCAAGGGTCTTCTACCTGCTCTGCCCCTCGCGGCGAAAAAGAGGTTCTGGCCTCCTTTGAATATTTCCCACAAACAGAGGAAGACTTGTGATCTAGCTGCCGTTGGTTAACCCTTATGCTGCATAAGGGTTAACCAGCGCCCTGCTCCTCACGTCCCTAGTTCTAATTTTTCACTTGACCTCTCCAACTTTATACTTACTAATAGTGCTTTCTCCTTCAATAACAAATTCTACATCCAAACTAAAGGCTATGCCATGGACAGTCGCTTCAGCCCCTTCTATTTTGGCCTCTTCTTGGGTGGCTTTGACCAATATTTTCTCTCGTCTTGCTCTCCTAAACCTCTTCCTTGGCATCGTTACATTGACGACATTTTTCTTCTGTGGCCACACGGCCTTTACTTTTTCAACTCTTTCATCTCCTCCCTAAATTCCTCCTCTGTCTCCTTCACTTCTCACATCTCTGCCTCTAACATCACCTTTCTGGATGTGAACATCTCTCCAAGTAACCTTAAATTTCATAACTCCGTCCATCTTAAGCCTAGTTACAAGCAACAATATCTCCATTTTAACAGCTGCCACCCTTCCCATACTAAATATTCCCTCCTCTATTCTCTCTCTATCCGAGGTCACCAAATTTGCTACAACCCCGACTCTCTTGACCTTTTTTCTCTCTAATCTCCACCAATCCCTCCTTCGCAGAGGCTACCCTGAGCGTCTCCTTCATATAAAAATCCTACAACGACCCTCTTCTTCTAACTCTCTCTCTCTTAATAAGTGTCCTCGTGACCAAATCTCCCTCTCTACCACCTATTTCCCTGGAGTTCACTCCATCCGTCGTATAATCAAAAATCTCTATTCCATCCTATCTGACAACCTCACTTCCAAAATTTTCCTCCGTTATCCTTCTCTCACTTTTAGACGCCCCTCGACCTCTCTGTTCTCTTTAAAATTACTAAATCTCTTTCTAAATCCATCTTCAGCACTTCCAAATCCCTTCCGACGCCTTGCAATCGCCCGCGTTGCAAAACTTGCGGCCTCCTCATCACCCAGCCTCTGCCTGATAAATTCCTTGCTGTTTCTCTTCCGTCCGTCCCCCACTCTCTTGCATTTCCCTTAATATTTTTTTATATCCTCCTTTGTCAACGATGCCCTCTCTTCTACATTGGTTTGACAACGACTGCACTTAACATCAGCATGAATGGCCATCGCTCTTGTTGCAATTATCCACCTTTCGTTTCCGTTACACTCCCTGTCGCCACCCACGTTTCTTCCCACAACTCTACTTTCAATAATATTTTTAAGGTTGGAACTCTCGCCTCCCTTCCTCCTTCCTCCTCCACCCTCCAACTTAAAGATCTTGAGTCCTCTTGTATTTAGCTTTTCCAAGCTTTCTTCCAACCCAAGAGTGATGGATATAATACCTATTACATGGCATTAGATAGGGTAGGGTTGATGTCTGCAGTCTACCACTATTAGGATTGAATAGACAATGAATGAATGAATCGCCAGCTGCTGCGATCAATAGTTGACTATCATCGACAACCGCCATGTCAAAATTGAAAGCATCCTAAAAATACTCCCGACGGGTAATTTTGAATGTTTCACCTCAACAAATTGTTCAATTCATCGTTGTCATCGGATCATACATCTTCTGTCAATATAACGGCCACTGTGGATCATGGGCGTAATTTGAATATTTTGGTTTGGAGGTATGGGGTCAGCGACTACCGGAAGTCCCAGGTAGATGGATGGATTTTGAAAACCTTTCGAGAGTAATCGACGATTGCGGAATTATCGCTAATCTTCTCTTTTTTCCATACAATCTTCGATTTAATCATCTTACTTCAATAACCTCATTAAGATTTTTAAGCAGAGTAACTAAAAATGAGCCTGGAAACTCCGTATTTCCGACTTTGAAACATTTTTAGAATGTTTTCCTTCGAAATATTGGGGGATATATATATATATATTTACTACAAATTTCACCCCAAACTGACCCCCGAATAATGCCTACGCTAAAAATAGAATAGAATTGAGCAGAAAATTAAATTTATTTTGCCGGGAAAAGTGTGTACCTCAGGAACATAGATGACTATACATATCTGTTGAAATGGGTATCATATTCATCACTCTTCGGTTGTCAGACCTTGTTGTATTAACAATGCCATGGCAACGAGGCAACGTTTGTTTAAAAAGGGGTAGAAAGCGTGTGGATAGTGTCGAGTCAAGAGGTAAACGTTAGTGGTAGTGAAATTGTGTGGAAGAAAAAGAAGTGTTAAATGGTGTTGAGTGAGAGATTTGAATCGGAGGCGGTGTTAAAGGAAGTGTGTATTACTTAATATTAAATATATAATAAGGGAGAAAATCGAATGTAACATTATAAAGAAATTAATCGAATTTACAATATAGAGTAAAATAAATATTACAACAGCAATATATATAAGATACATCAATGTCACAGAATCTGCACAACCTATCGACACATCTATTTTAAATAGTTTCTGTAGCTCTTAATATGATTTCTCGTGCGCATACTCAGCAATATTTGTATTCAACCCTGCGGCGTCCCACTAGGGTGCAGTTAATTTCACCATAATTTTTTTCGGAGTTGCACCCGTTGGGAAAAGTAGCCTTTTGAATCCCAGATTACGGAAATAAAAAACATTTTCCGATCAAAAAATATTTTTCCGGGGCGCCAGACCCTGAATGATAAAGTGCAGGAAATGAGTTCTGTTTGGCGGGTTCCCTACCTTATTCGTGAGGTTGATTCCGCAATGTTTTAAAGTTTGTCCTTGCAATTTGTAAATTGTAAAACTATAGTCTAATTTGATTGAAAATTGCAGTCTTATAAATTGGATTGGCAGTTCAGTAGAGATCAGTGGTATTCTGGGGATAAATACTGTGTTTCCTTTGTCTTTTCCAGTCATAAGTAAGGCTTCGATGATGTTATTCGATAGCTGTTTGACGATCATCCTTGTTCCATTACATAGCTTTGGTGAGTTGAGATTTCTGAGTAGTATGATCGGAGATCCAATTTTCAGTCGAAGGCAGTGTAATGGAAGTCCTGGTGCTTGCAAAGAGTTTAGAAATTCTATAGGGAAGTTGACACTTTCTTCAACGCCTTTACCATCGCGTCGAACGATTTGTATACTCTCTCTTCACCGGGAATTTTCTTTTGAATATTAAAGTTGATATCGTCGACAATATTATTTTTATTTGCCAAAATTGCCCTTTGAAATACCCACTCCGGATTGGTATAGTTGTGAACAATATTTGGATGAATTTGGTCGATGAGTTCGTTTTCAGTAGTGGCTATTCGCAATTCTTGATTCTTCAATTCGTCCATTTTTTCGTTGTTCTTCCGTTTCTCTGCTTCTCACGGCGCTCCTTCTCGTTCGTTGGGAACGTAAACGACCTTCGCGCTCTTCGACTGTTTCGTTTTTATGCTATTATTTTGTTTTCGCCGTTATGCTTCAGAACTCTCAAGATCTCCTCCTCTTTTACGTTTGGGCATTGTATAAATATAAATCAAATCAAATTTTTATAAACAAATACATAAAGTACACTTTACACACTTTTCACCTCTTATTTTCAATTTATATTCAGTCACTACATCACTTTGGTTACTCAGACTTCACTGTTTGTTTGTGTTTACTACTTTTGGAATTTTCACTTCTTTTTCGGTTCTTCCCTTCGTCACTGATAAGAAACTGACGTTCGGACCCTCGACGGATCTTGCTTCATATACCCCTACCAATGGGTAGCCCCATCCATACCAAAAAGGCTTCGAATGGTCCACAACGTTCCAGAATATTCCACAACATTCGAGAGTGTCCTGGAATGTTCCACAATGATCTGGGATATTTTGGGACGTTCCAGACTATTTCAGAACATCCTGGAAAATTCTGGAATGTTCTGGAATGTTCTCGAATACTCTCAAATGTTCTGGACTGTTCCAGAAATTTCTAAACGGCGAAACTTCCAGCCCTTATAACTTCAAAAGAACGCCCTTCTGGTAAAAACGGGGACCTTTCTCATGAATAAGAGGATAGAGGGCTACCACTACATATAACTCCCTTGATCGCACCGGGACTCGCTTCTGAGTTTTAGCGGCACGCGCATTGTACTTTGTCACGTTTTAATAGTTTCATTACGGATTATTTTAGTAGTTTCATCAGCATTTGTAGCATCCCGATAGAGTTGCGATTGTTGGTGAAAATAAGTTTCTTCACTGTATTTCATGTTGGTGATAATGTACACCCTACCAAACACCCTTGTTTTATCTTTCAGAGTAAAAAGTAGATATAGAATGGAGTATAATTCAACACCGCCTGCAATGCACCCCAGGAGAGGCTAGCATTATTGGGCTTAAATCCGTTTACTGAGGTCGCACAAAATTTTGAATGCTCTCGAGGCCCCGTGGAAGGATCGACACTCATTTATTTGGACCTCAACTCCAAATCCGAGCCTCCGCGTTGACCCCTCGCCGCCGCCCGGTGGGTATAGGCACCTACTGTTCAGTGGCATTATAGTTAATAACTATTGAAAGTTAACAATATATCCAAACATTATATTCTTATTTGTATATGCAATAGTCACGCTGACGAAAATTGTTTTTTAACCGCTGTTGTACGATAAATATAAACCATTTAAATGCTCAAAAAAACCAATCCGGATGAAAGTACGCAACCACGTCACTTAAAGAGTGTTTCAGCAGTCTTAAGGGAAAAAATATTAAAAGTTTTACGTGGGTATATTCACGTCGCGGTTATTAAGTTAGCTACACGTGCATACGTGCATATAACATATTATAGTCCAATTCTTGGTTTTTCGTGTAAATGGAGCCATTTGAAAAAGACGCTTCTCGTGTCCGTTGCGCGTCCATCAATCACTAACGAATATGTCATGTATTACCACTTTCTACATTTTTGATCCAAGCTGAGAAGAAACATTATCCACTTTCGTTCGTAGAACACTTAATATATATTTTCCTTCTTTGTTATCTGCATTGAGCGATATATCAAGCCGGCTTGAAGGAAACAAGCGAGAACCAATGGTGCGCAGAAGAAGTAGCCGACACCTGGCACATGTTATTTTCCTGCTGGAAAACCAAGCCATTGTGGAATCTCGTCTGCAAGATTTTAAAGTAACTACTAAACATCACTTCAATAAAAACAAATGACTTTTATGCCGGTTTTCCCATGAAGTTGTCCTTCAGTTATAAAAGCCTTAGACTTGCTAATTTCATCCTGACGGTAGCGAAAAGCACCATATATGACGAAATCAAGGTTGATTAGTTGGTCAATAGACAGAAGAAAATAGATACGATATATATAGAGGAAATTGAGGGAAGACTGCGACGGAGAATTGAAAAAGAAATAGCACGCCACAAAATAACAAATAAGTTGAAGATTTTTCCAGACACATGGGGAAAAAGTAATATGTTACTAACGGAAGAAGGAAATTTCAACGAGGAAATTATGGAGACAATAGTGACATGGACAACCCCCGATCCAGGCGAACGAGTGGGGCGGCTTTTCGGCGGCGGGGCTAAGGGACGAGAGATTGTGGTATCCAGCTCCTTTGGATCGACCCTCCTGACGCCTGCCAACCCACGAGACCGTCCTGGATCGAGACGAAGAATATTACCAGAAATAAATAATAGTAATTTTAAAAATAAGGACTGTAAAATAAAATGATGAAAAAAATGAAATAAAAATATGATGAATGATGAATAAATAAGGAGATGATGAGAGCATAAAAAACTGCCCATACAGTACCCTATAATAATAATAATAATAATAAGGGTACGAAATGAAAAGGGTACGAAAGCGGACCACCAGCCTCCTCGTGGCGTACCTGGCAACGGCTTTGCCGGCTAATGGTGGACGTCTATGTGGCGGGCTAACCTCCCGCCATATAGTATAATCTGGTTCCTATGATGAATTCAGATAAGGCCACCCACAACCGGCCCCTCTCGGATGGGGGCCCCAGTAGAGTTGGGCGTGGCCAAGGAAAAAGAAGACCTCAGATGGGAGCTCGCATGGAGTGGACGGAAGCCTTAAGGGGCGACCTCCTCGCCTGCTATGCTGCCAGCGAGCCCGAACGCAGGGGTTACATGGCCAGGATGCACTCTTTGTGGTGTGAGATGCATCCGAAACACGACCACCTGTCGCAGCAGAACTTGCGCGACCAGGCCAACCACCTGCGAAAAAAGGAAAACACCCATAATAATAATAATAATAATAATAGAGCCTTTCTCCTTCAGCCGTCCCGTCTCTTTCGGCCTCCTCCGCCTGTTGTTGAATCCCCGCCACCCGTTGATGAGGTCGAGCGTTTCTGGAAGGATATCTACGAAACGTCGAGGCCATTCACTGGAGACACTCCGGCCATCGCACTCTTTAAAGAGTTCTGCGACCGCCACCTACACAATGTGGATGGACCCCTTTCAGTCACGGAAAGTGACGTGAAGCACGCTTTCTCGGGCAAGAAGAATTTCGCGGCTCCAGGAATGGATGCCGTGAATAGCTTCTGGTGGAAGAAGTTTACTTCTACCCACAGACATCTGGCCAGAATCTTCACGTCCCTCATCACAGGTAGAGAACCATTTCCACCTTGGCTGACTGAGGGACGCACGGTTCTCATTCCGAAAAAGGGAGACTTGTCCAATCCGAAGAACTATCGCCCTATAACCTGTCTAAACACTGTATACAAGGCGTTCACCACGATCTTGAGCGACCTTATCCTCCGGCAGATCCAGCCTGTGTGGGAGGAGGTGTACGAGCAAAGGGGGTGCAAACGAGGAGTCGCGGGATGCAAGGACAACCTGCTCATTGACAGGTGCATATGTCAGGATGCCGCCCGACATAAGCGAAACCTATCAATGGCATGGGTGGACTATCGCAAGGCTTTCGACACCACTTCGCATGAGCTTCTCATCGCCGTGCTGAAGTTGATGAAAGTCCACCCAGAGGTGGTGTCCTGCATCCAACGCCTGTTACCACTCTGGAGAACGCGCTTCGTCTTGACATCGGGCAAACGGACCGTCTCCACTGAGTTGGTAACATACCACCGTGGCGTTTTTCAAGGCGACAGCTTGAGCCCCCTCCTGTTCTGTATTTCCCTCCTCCCCCTCTCCTTCAAGCTGAGACGAGGCCGAGGATACATGTGCGGCGTTCCTGGTGACAGGAAGCACAAGGTCACCCATTTGTTTTACATGGATGACCTTAAACTGTATGCTTCCAACGCCAAAGAACTGCGCGTTGCACTGGACACCGTACATCAATACAGTGAGGATATAGGGATGGAATTCGGATTGGACAAGTGTGCATCCATCCACCTGGCGAAAGAAAGAATATCGGAGGACAAGGAAGACTCGCAACTCGTTGACGGGAACGTCGTTCGTCATCTGCAAGATGACGAATGCTACGGATACCTCGGCGTCCCCCAGCGTCGAATACAGGAGATAGCAGCAGTGAAGGAAAGACTCACCGCCAAGTACAGACAGACTCTCAGAAAAATCTGGAGTTCTAAGCTGTCTAGCAAGAACAAGGTTCTTGCCACGAACATGTTCGCGGTTCCGACACTGCTGTACACCTTCGGATGCATGAAATGGAATGTCAACGAGTTGCAAAACCTCGACCGGGGAACGAGGAAGATGCTGACCATCTATAGAAGTCTTCATCCGAAATCTTCCGTCGCCAGATTGTATCTCCCTCGCAGTGTAGGCGGTAGAGGTCTGTTGAGCCTGGAGTGTCTACATAACAGAGTTTTTTTGGGTACAGTTTGCCGTGTGTTCAACAGCACGGACCCCCTGCTCACTCTCGTAAGGGAGCACGAAGGTGCCGGGGTGGGGGCGTTCCTCTTCCAGGCGGCGAAGAGGGCAGCGGACGAAATCGGTCTGGACTTTGACCTGTCATCCGACGGTAACGACAGTGGCACGTCAATCGTGTCACTGAGGGCAGACGTCTTAAAGCTCGAGGTCAAAAAGGCTGAGCAGAAGACCTTGCTCAAGACGCACACCGATAAGCCCATGCATGGAGGTTTCTACCGAAACATGGAAAAACATGGGCTATCGAAGGAGCTGACGTTTGCCTTCCTTCGTTCCGCGGGTCTCAGGTCCGAAACAGAGGGTTTCGTTCTCGCGTGCCAGGATGGTGTCATCAACACTCTCGTGTACCGCCGAATGATATTCAAGGCGGAGGTGACGGACACGAGATGCAGAGCGTGCCGAGCCAAGCCGGAGACTTTGAGTCACCTTCTCTCCGGCTGCAGTTATTACGCGCAATCAGCGTATTTAACTAGGCACAATGCAGCTCTGCGAGTGTTGTATTTCCACCTTCGACATCATTACGGCATCGACGAAGTCCATGTGCTCCCCTATGCCCCTGGAGATATTGAGTCCGTCGTGGAGAACGACAAAACAAAAATCTGGTGGAATTACTCATTCCCCACCACCAGGCAGTTGGAGGCGAACAAGCCTGACATCGTTCTCCTTGACCGCCAATCTCGTTCCATGTTCGTAATCGAGTTTTCGGCTCCGGCCGATACGAACTTGGACGCGAAAGAGGCGGAAAAACGGGCGAAATATCAAGACCTGCAGTTCGAACTTCGGCAGATGTACCCGGGACACTCTGTAAAACTAGTAGTCCTAGTCATAGGTGTGCTCTGTGGAATCAAGGGCTCGCTGATACAGAGCATCAAGTGTATTCCTGCTTGCGTGGCACAGGCGGAATCACTTGCTGCCCGCATGCAGAAGGCCGTCCTCTTAGGGTCGCTCCGTCTGCTCCGTGCGCACGACCCGAACGCAGCGTAGCCACTGATCCGATGGGTTAATCGGAAGCGGCTACGAACTCTGCACCTCCCCTCTCGAGTTCTCGGCCATTATGACGGCAACGAAACCCGATGTTAGCCGGGGACTCGGAGGGGAAAGTTACAGAAGTAAAAAACATAATAATAATAATAATAAAGTATATCAAGTGAGTACTAAACGCATTTAACTATAGGTCGAGAAGTCCCAGGTTCAGTGTGTTTAGTGCGTACGTCAAGAGCAAATGACTTTGACCTCAAAAGCCAACTTCCTTGCTTTTCACCCTAGTGCATGTTTATAAATCTGCCGAGTAGTGATAAGATCGCTATCGCTTCCGATATTGCTAACATCCATCTCATGCAAGCCCCTAGAACATATATTTATGCCCAGTCGTGGAACACCTAGATACTCCGAACTCACTGATACAAGGACAGCAATGATTTATGGAAAGGATGATCCTGGGAAACACAATTACCAGTGTTTGCCCACGAAATTTTAGTCTGCGGTTAAGATAACGTTGCAGTAGACGCGATTTTTCTCAGCTTTACAAAAGCATTTGATAAAGTATCCCAAAGAAAACTGTTAATTAACCAAACATTTTGCGGCTAAGACGACGATGTAATTTCCTGGATTTGAGAATTACTAGCCGATCGCGTACAGAGAGTAGTATGAGACGGTGCCATATCCAATTGCGTTAGAGTTCCTTTGAGTGTCCCATAATAGAGTGCCATAGCTCCACTTCTATTCCTTCTGCATATTAACGATCCAGATGTGGTGGTAGACAGTAAATTCCGACAATTTGCAGATGATGATGAATTTGCAGCGACAATGGTAAGGAAGCGTTAACGAAGAACCTCGAGGCAATTCAACGACGCATCGAGCGTGCTACGCGTGGAATCAGGAATTGAATTTGAAAAATATGTTGTGATGAACCTCTGGAAAAGAAAAAAATCCTTAATATCCTTATTGAGTACAGCATACTCTATCGCAGACTGTAGATTCTGAAAAATACCTTGGAGTTAAACTAACCAATGATCTCTCATGAAGCAAGCATATTCGGGAAATAACTGGTCAGGCCAATCGTAAATTGGAATTTGTCTAAAGAGTATTTGACAAAGTATGACGATAAAGTTAGAGAAATCAGCTGTTTCTCCCTTGATTAACCCACCTTGGAATACGCTGCCATTGTTTGGGATCCTCATAAGGTTGGCTTATAGGCATAGTTAGGACACGTGCAGAGAAAATCAGCAAGACACGTGATTGGCCTTTCAACGGTTAGTGCTGCTGACCCCTTGCAACAACTTGGGTGGGAATCGCTTACAAACCGTCCATTAAAAATTAGACTCAATCTTTTAAGTGCATTCAAAACCGATTTATTTTCTGACGGCGTTATCAATGTCTTACCAACTACAACATACTATGGTAGATCAGATCATGGGAATAAAATGAGGGAAATAGATGGTAGAAGAGAAAGGTTTAAAATGTCGTTTTTCCCGCGAAAGATAAGAGACCCTAATAGCCGCGTTTAGATTTTGAAGTAAGTTAGTTGACAGGTAGTGTAACTGATTAATTCATATGCTCTCAAATGCATGTTTCCAAATCTGCCGAATAGTACTAACACTATGTGCTGCGTGTTCCCTACATGACTCTTATGCCACGTTTTCATAGTTACAATATACGAGTGGTATTTCCCTCACCCTCGTAGATTATTTTAGTAGTTTATTCATCATTTGTAGCATACCGATAGAATGGTGACTGTTGGTGAAAGTAAGTTTCTTCACTTTAGTTCATATTGGTGATCGTTTACTACCTGCCAAACACCCTCGTGATGGCTTGCAGGGTAATACAAATATGTAGTTGTAGAATGGTGTATAATTCAACACTTTCTACCACGCACCCTAGGAGTGGCTAGCAATACTGTGTAGATATAGCCAAATTTAGCCTAGGTATTGCATTGGTGTTTTCCATAGATTCCATTGACTGAAATTGTTCTTGTTTTTGCAATATGCCTACCTCTGCAGCTATTCACGGCTAAAAGCAAAACTTTGTTATTGGAAAGAGGATACTTTGGGAAACAGCAATGGTGTATGACTTGCTGTACGGAGAAAAACACGTATTATATCCATGAATGACGCTCAATACCAATAACAAACAAAGGGGGATATATTGTTAATGTTCTACTTATGAAAATTGTTAATATTTTTGCACAGCTTTGATGGAAACATGGAAGGTACTTATAAAAGTCTTACCCGTTTGTTCTTAATTAACACGCAAAAGCCACGTGAAACGACTCAGATCTACGGCTCAATTTCCATAAAAAACCGAGAAGTTCAGTATAAAATAATATATGAACGCACAATTGTTAGTATTTATTGCAAAACTCATACGGAAAACATGAAAGTTTTAGAAGTCACACCCTCTTATTCTTGATATACGCGAAAAACACGGACAACTTCTTACATATGTCGCTCTACGCGCATCTGACACGTTTAATGTCTTATTTAAGACGATATGTGCCGATAACAAACAAGGAAGAGAGCTATTAACTGATAATTTCATTTAAAATTGATATTTTTGCACGATACCGATGAAAAGCATAGAAGATAGCTAGTAAAAGTAATAGATGTGTGTTTTTTCCCGAAGAACTGCAGGAATACTCCCTTAGTTTATGCGGCTTGGTTTTTCAGAGCACGTAAAATGGTTGATATGTATCGTATAACAGAAGTTAAAAACATTTTTCGCCAGCGTGACTATTGCAATACAAAAAAGAAAGTAGTATTTGGATTCGTTTTTAACTTTTAAAAGTTATAAACAAAAGTGCGGCTGGCCAGGAGGTGCCGTTATACACCCGCGGTGAGGTATCAATGCCGAGGCCAGGATTTGGAGTTAGGGTCCAGCTGAATGAGAGTCGATCGTTCCACGGGGCCTCCAGAGCAGGAAAATTTTGTGCGGCCCCAGCAAACATATTAAGCCCAGTAAGAAATAAAAAATACATAGGTTAATTCATTGACCACGCGTTTACTAATGTCTCTCTTTAATTTCGGCTGTTTGTCATATCTTGTAAACGACATTTATCCAATTTCCCGTTTACTTAGACCTGTGAAATATTGACCAAGGATCCATTTTGGAAGGCAATACAGTAGTTCACTGTAAAAAATTTATAGATGAATTACATGTTTACTAATGGCTTTTTTTCAGTTTCAGAACATGTTCTAATATTGTTAACGATATGGATGCAATTTTACGATGACTTAGAGCCTTGACATATTGCCCACTGACCAATTTTGGAAGGAATTAAAGTAAGCAATCAAACTAACGAGTCTTAGTAATTGAATCACGCGTTGACTAATAGATATCGTTTTAAACTTTCACCATATTTCCTGATTATTCCTTGTGACCGAAACTTAAACAACTGCCCAATGAATCAGATCCCTCGAATATACTCCATTTTCGGAGGTAATGGAGTCATCAATTAGGAATTTCAGTCAAACCAGTAAATTACTCGTTTAATTAGTTTTTTAAATATTTTTTTAGCTGATTGTCGAGGTCTATTCTCGTCACCAGTATGTAACCAATTTCTTTTTGACTAAAAGCTATGAATTGTTGACAGTAGACTCACATCAGGAGGAAATACAGAAATTAATTAATACAGACAATAATAACTTGACAGTCATTATCTGTCAAGATCAATAAGTCATTTGGAAGTTGGTATATTTCGGTTACAAGAGTTACTCTTAATACTGTAACCTCACCCGGTCACGTTTTTCTTTCCTATTGAAACCGATTCGATCAACCTTCGCAATTACCCAAACACTTAAAATCTTACCTCCTTGCTGAAGGTATTAATGGTTAACATTATACGACATATTATTATATACACTTTGCTCAATTAATTAAACAGTATAATACTTTCTTTTAATGAAAAAAATTGATTTGGTTATAACAACACCAATATTTAGAGCTGTTTAAAATGTATTGGATCCAATTTACAATGTTACTCTTTTAGGCTCCAATTTTATACATTTACGTTATTTTAGACAGCAATATTTTTATAAATGGAGGTTATTGTTTTCCTTGGCTTTATTATCCTTAAAGTTAGACTTATCAGACGATGGGGCTTCTCGTCTCTCTTATGTGGCTGCGGGTATGGTTTCGCGGTCTTCCTCCTTCCTTATTTCCAGAATTCTGAGCCGTACGGTTTCTATCTTGGGTTTCCTTCCCGATTCCTTCCTGGCCCCTTTATAAATCCCTGGTTTCTCTTTCGTCACCTCTATGCCGCTTTATATCTGCTCCCTGCTGTTTTTATTCTCCGACTTTTCCCCACTTCTCGTCCTTTAGATCTTTACTCCACTTTAGTGCTGGGAACGGAGGGCGCCCCTCGGTGATTGAATCGGTAGTAGCGATTACAGCACTCCTCCGGTTTTCTCCGGTACTACCGCGGTTGTTATCGGAGGTTACGGAGGAAACGGAGGTTTCGGAGGAGGACGCGGGGGCCTTAAGTGGTTGTAGGTTTTGAAATACCTCTGAACTGTCTGTAATGTGATTTTTTCGAATAATGTCGTATAATTGCAATGTTTGTTAATCAAAGATGCTTATTTAGTCTGTAATTATTAATCTGCTCAACCAAATATAACTCAAATCTCCTCAGGCTCTTTAGACGTTTCACTCAAGCAAACAATTCATTCTGTATTTAGCATGAGGTTAATAATAATAATGTTTAGTGAAGTACATACTTTCGGAAATCATTATTTATCAGTTTTACAACACACGGTGGAAGTCGTAATGTTATACCTCACAACTAGTAATTGGGTGCTTGCAATTGATTAAAAGAGAATTATTCTCCACGGAAATTTTTCATCATCTAATCTCATTGAAACATGAAATCCTATCTGGGCTCGAACCTAGGCCTAAATGTTGGGGTTATCGTTTTTTTCTGACTCGTCGGACATTTAAGAACTTACATGAAAATTTGTAGCTTGATAAGAAATGCTAAAATACCGAAACCACCGAAACATTGCGTGACGTAGCGTTTCGGAGGTTTCTGAGCAATCGGAGGTTTCCAGTAAACAACTGCTCCGCTCCTACCGCTCATTTCCCAGCACTACTCCACTTATCTCTGCTGACTCTTCACAGTTCACTCTCTAGGCGTCCCCCATTACTTATTGTTACCTCTTTATTATTTTTGCGTCGTCCTGAACTTCCCGATGTAAATATTGTTTTATGTTTGGCGTCCCTAGTTATCTATTGGTATGTGCTGTTTTATTACGATTTATGGCTATTCATTTGAATTGCGATTTTATTTTCGAATTTATTTATGGCAGGATTTTATTTGGTTATATTAGCCCCATTAAAAGAAATGTTGTAAGTGACTGAAAACATATTCTTTTAAAGCCTTCGGATGCTGATCTGGATCATTTCTTTTTCGTTTACAACCTTAGCCGAAGCCCCATCGCCTTCGGTTCTAAACTTCCCCTTCTCATATCTCTCACATAAATGTATACACAATTACATATTAGTTCAGTGTGCCTCATGGATCGTTGGATGGGACACGAAAATTCGGCATCTTCAATTACTTACTTTAACTCTTCAACACAACAAATTCAAACAAATAAATAAACAACACAAAATTAAAAAATGTAACGAACATATTTCACCACATTCATACGTCTTGCTTCACGAAATTCTCATTCATGCCACATACACAAACATCAATTATATAGAACCATGTACAAAACAAAATAAATCACTGACAGTAAACAATTTATCTTAAATTATGGCTACATTTGTATCCTTTCCTACAGTGTAACAACACCGCTTCTCTGTCTATCCCTTCTGGCGTAAGTAAATGAGCAATGTCTCCGTTTTAATACGACTATTCGCGGTCCCGCGGCGCGCGGCTTATCTTTTTGTTACATTGTATTTCATCACCCTTGCCGTCTCGCCACTAAAGCTACGCCTACTCCGCGTTCTCCCTCAGTATGCGGCTATTCCCGGTGTCGTGTGTCTCTGTAGTGGTTTCCTCACTGTATTTTTTTGAAATTGCTTATGTGGAATGTTCCTCTTATTGCACCTGTGATGGGATGTTCGATGACGCATGTTGTTGGCCCCTTAAATTCCCTGATGACGTATGGCCCTATGGAAGGAAACCTTGGTATATCCCTCTATCCTTGTCTGATACCGGGCAGGTATATAAAAGTATTTTCTCCCCAACATCAAATGTCACCAGTCTCCGCTTGTTTCTCCGGTTTGCCCTTTCGGCCCTATATTTTCCCTTTTTAATTATGTTCTGTTTTATCCTCTCTATCATCTCCGGTATATTTTTGTTTCTTCTTGGCTTCCGATCCCAAGCCATTTGTCCTATATTCCTTTCCGGCTTGTATCCCAGCTGTGCCTCCGTTGGTTTTATCCCCGTCGTATCATTATGTGACTCATTCATGCACATCTCTGCCACTTTCAACCATTTCACAAATGTCGAGTGTGCGTTGCTGTAGAATCTCCTGAGAAACGTCTTCATCGTGCGGTGATATCTCTCCACTTGGTTGCCCTGTGGGTGTCGGATGCTATAAAATACTGTCGACAAAAATCAGAGTTCTAAGTCTTTTAAATAAACCATTCCGTTAACGTACGTGCATTTCACTTTTACTCTGTTCCCCATTCTAACTTTAGTTTATTAGTAAATCAAATCATTCAAGTAATGGTCCGCTAATATTATTATTATTTACGACCCGTGTTTCGTCACGTAATGACATCTTCCGACTGATTTCAGAACCGAAGATGTCATTACGTGACAAAATCCGGGTCGTAAATAATAAAAATATTAGCGCACCATTACTTGAATGATTTTATTTCCGGTATGGAGAGGTTACCCAAAGTGAAGCCTGAATTTATAAGTTATACTTAATTTATTAGACTAGATATTTTAATTAAATACTGTATTCCTCCGAAAGTGTGTCTTTGGGCATGAAGTCGGAGTCCTAAGTTGTAAAAGAACTCTCCGTAAACGTATGTGCAATTCACTTTACCCCATCTCCAGTTGTAATCCATTTAATCTATATTTCAAGATTTTGCATGTTTTGCGTTTAAACACCGTCTGCCACACGCCCGTATGGCGTGGGAGACCGTAGGGTTGAATGCAAGTATTGCTGAGTATGCGCTCGAGAAATCATATTTAGAATTATAGAAACTATTTGAAATTGATGTGTCGATAGGTAGTGCAGCTAATGAGTTTGTCCTATTGCTGTAGATAGATAGGGCGCTTGCTACGGTGGCCAGTGATAGAATCTGTAACATGGGCATGACCTGCCCGCCATGTTGGTAAACCCCGATTATCCTTAAGCAACAATGGACTGACGCAATACTTTTGCAATTTTCCGATGTTTTACTTCACTTTATTTCAATAAAATATTCTATCGGTTACAGCAATCTCGTTATATACGCGCAACTGACTCGTTAAATGTCTTATTTATGTCGCTGAACGTCAATAATAAATAAGAAAGAGAGCTATCGATAAGGACTTTCATATAACATTGATATTTCTTGCTAGATTCCGTTGAAACACAAGAAGGCAACTAGTAAAAGTAATAGATGTTTGATTTTTTCACGAAGAAGTGCATGAATACTCCTTAAGTTACGTGGTTACGCACGGTTATGCGGATTGGTTTTATCAGACAACGTAAAATGGTTAATATTTATCGTACAACAGCAGTAAAAATCCATCTTCACCAGCGAGACTAGCACAATACGAAAAATAACATAATATTCGGATTCGTTCTCAACTTTTAAATGTTATAAACTATAGTGCGGCTGGCCAGTAGGTGCCGTTACCCACCCGCGGTGAGGGATCGATGTAGAGTCTCAGTTTTGGAGTTATGGTCCAGCTAAATGTGGGTAGACCCTTCCGCGGGGCCTCGAGAGCTGTAAAAGTTCGAGCAGTCCCAGCAAACGATTTCAAGGCCAATAATCAATGAAAGAAATAAATAATTTTATTCATAAATCGCAAATTTAAATAATGAACTTTTTTTAGTTTCTGCTGCTTTTCAATTCTTGTAAACGAAATTTCACCCTACTTCCTGTTAACGTAGAGCTATGAACCTTTTACCCAAAGGACTCATTTCGGAAGGCAATGCAGTAATCAATAAAAATACACAGTTTTATTCATTAATCACACGTTTACTAATGTTCTTTTTTTTAGTTTCAGCTGTTTGTCAATTCATATAAACGACATTTAACCAATTTGCGGATGACTTTGACATGTGAAATATTGACCAATGACCCATTTTTGAAGGCAATTCAGTAATCCATTGAATATAATTTTATCGATGAATTACACGTTCACTAATAGCTTTAACGGCTTGTTTGCAAATATTGTAATCAAAATGTATTCAATTCCCGATGACTTAGGGCCTTGACATATTGCCCACAGACCGATAATGGAAGGAATTACAGTAAGCAATTATGCAAAGGAGTCTTAGTATTTAATCTCGCGTTGACCAATGGCTTCCTTTTTAAACTTCCACTATGTATCCTAATTATTCCTTGTGTCTAAAACTTACAGAACTAACCATTGATTGAGATCTCTGGAATAATCTCCTCTTCCAGAGAAAACGCCGTCGTCAAATAAATTTTTCAGTCTAACCAGTTAAGCACGCGTTTAATTAAAGTTCTTTCTTTTAGTTTGAGCTGCTTGTCTAGGTCATTTCTCGTGACCAGTAATAAACCAATGACTGTTCACTAAAAGCTGTAGACCATTGACTCACATCAGGAGGATATACAGAAATTAATTAATACCGACACTAGTAACTTGACAACCTCTATCTGTCAAGATCACTGACACATTGGGAAATTGGTAAATTTCGGTTACAAGTGCTGACTATCAAAACACCGCTAAAACTAAAAAAAGCTTTAGTAAACGCGTAATTAATTAATAAAACTAGATACTTTAATTGATTACTATATTCCTTCCAGGAGAGGTACTTTAGATAATAACTCAGAGATCTAAGTCATTTAAAAAACTATTCCGTTAACGTATGTGCAAGTTACTTTTATACTACTCCCCGTTCTAACCTTAATTAATTAGACTATTAATTATATTTAATTACTGTATAGCCTCAAAAATTGGGACTTCGGACTTGAAGTCCGATTTTTAAAATGTAAGTTTTTAAGTCTCTCAGTGACTTCTCTTACGGCTGCTCCATCAGCATCGCCTGCCGTCACCGGCTGCAGGTTAATTCACGTCAGCCCTCCGACGAGAACCCTCTTGATATGTCTCTTCTGGCACGTCTGGCCAACAAAATTATTCAGAATGAAAAAATCTTGCTATCTAACGTTGTATTAACCCCTAATCATTAAGGGGAGCTATCTATTTGAAGAATAATGTTTATAGTTATGTTGCAAAGATCACATTACTGATCCTCTGCTAAAGTATTACCCTGCAGCTCATGGCTAGTGCACTTCCTCGATAAATTTTCCATGCATAGATTATGTATTCTAATGATCAATATTACGTAATTCATACGCTGAAATTAAATGCCAAGTAAGAAATGAGTAAGTGTACAGAAGAGTAGAAGAGGGAAGGACCATATTGAGCACTATGGAGAAAAGGAGAACAAGATGGATTGGACACACCCTGAGACACAATGGGTCTGTGAAGAACATAATTGAAGGCAAAATAGAGGGAAAAGTCCCCAAAGGAAGACCCAGGAATAAGTGAATGGACCAAATTAAGAGTAGATTGCATAGGAAGAGATACCAGGAGGTAAGGGAAATAGCATTAGATAGGGAAGGGTGGAGGGTTGCAGTCACGCAATCTTAAGATTGAAAATCTAATGATGATGAAATTTAAATAAAGTAAGTATGAGCTAAATTAGACTATTATTCTAAAATTTAGTCAAGTCCTTCAAATTTATCTGAAATTTGCTACGTAACATGGCATTCATCTTAGCTATCCTTCATTCGTATAACGATCATCACACAACCGCTATTAGTTCTTAACGACATCTTAATGACAAGTTCAAAGCCTCGGTCAACCAATCCATCCCTCAACCATGAATATATATTATGGATTGTTATCTCGTCGCCAAAAACTCTTGTCTAGAATTCCGTAAACAAATAACTTTTTGGAAAATTGTTTGTTTACCGAATGGAAGTGATGAAAGACGGAAGTTGAAATGTAAATACCGTCTATAGTTTGTAAATAAACACGTCGTACTGGTTAATGACAATTTTCTGACAATCAATCATAATGCAGTGGATAAAAAATGTAGTACTACATGCGGGACGTAATTATACACTTTTTTAATATCGTCCAGTCTACAGATATATATAGTTTCTCTCCAAATTTAATTACACATATGCACAATTAACCTCTTAGCACTTCGTGAAACTCGCTATACGGAAATTTAATAATAATGCGAGATGACTTAATGAGTATACCCAATGGCCATCAATGCAGTGTAGATAAAAAGGAATGCACTTACCGCCGCCTTGAACAGATTCTTATTTTTCACAGCAAGTCTACTATTTTGGTTCCTTGTAGACGTATAGACGTTCCTTGTAGACGTTTTGCAGCCTGGTACGAAGCAAATTCTGTTTAAAAAAGGCATTGCAAATTCTTTATTTAAGCCGACCGGGCTTAGTGTATTTAAATTAGAATAAGAGTCTGGCAAACCTTGTTGTGGGCACACGATGGACGTTTCATAAACCTCTCACACATTTTTTGTAATAGATATTTCCTCTAGCATTTTCAAATTAACTTTTAGATCACAAAAATAGAAAGATATATTCAAAGCACCAAGTAATTTATAGCTCCTCGATCGTTATTGAATATTCACCACAGTCTCATGTTATCAACAATTAACTTGGTACGTCTATTTACAATAACAACTGAAAAGACTAATCGAAGTGGCACCAAGGACTGTGTGAGCACCTCACGAGGGAGCCTTCGATAAGGTTGAGGTGAGATATGACGAGAGATTTCGTAGCGAAAGACGAAGAATAGATCTGTTATTGTGAGGGAGCCTTCAACCTGAGTTTATTTACGCTTAGAGCGCTCACCTCCGTTGACTTCACAGTATCGCCGTGGTTACGCGATAAACATAAGTGCGAAAGTTGCGGAAGGTCTTATTTGTAAACATTGGCGTTCATGCAAATGGCCGTGTATGAAAGATTTTTTATACCTATTTTATGACGAAAATTTCTTGAAAATCATGGAAACGTGCCAGAAAAAGAAGAAAATGGTGCTGTTCTGCCAGAAGTGAGGAGATAAACTAAGTAACGGGTAGTAACGCGCCATAAGAATGAGACGGAGGTATCGCAAGCATTTTTATGTCTTCTGAAAGTTGCGTACTTTTGTAACTACTCGTGAGACATGTTGCAGCTAATCGAGGAAGTAAAATTTAGACGCATTTACGAATCATAAATAAATTACAAGCGTGATAAAATCAATAAAACTTTTACACAACGGTCAGTTCATAGATCGCTTTTGGCAGCAATTGAGGGAGGAAAAGAAAATTACCGATACGTCGAGGAAGAGAGCACAGACGTACAGAAATTGTAAACTAGTGAAAGCAGGAAAATGGGTGGACCTTGGAATTTTCTCAAAGTGAAAAACAGATTGTTCGAGAACCCTCTCATTATTATGTGAATCTACGTTTAAATGCTAGACAGCGTAAATTGATGCCTAAGGATATAAAATGAGCCTATTTGAGTGACACACAATGGCATTGTGACTCAACTGATGGGAAATTATGATTGATTTTCTGTATTTGATCAGTGCATAATTCTTATTGAGGAAGGTCTTGTGAATATGCTGTGAAAAAATAACGCGTACTTTGGTAATAACATAAGAAACAAATACGGTTATCTAACGTGAATGTAAAACATTTCTCTTATAACATTCCCATTTTTGAATAATTCTTTCTACAAATTAAAGAGCTTATAATTTTTGTGGCCTACCTTTCAAAGCGAAAGTATTTTCTAAATTCCTAGTCCTTTATTTCATCATCATTCACTTTGGATTTTTTATAAATTGATAGTTTAACGAACGATTTAAGGATCAGCATATTCCATTTTTAATCATATTAGCAGACAGTATGCACCAATAAATTAAATTGATTTTCAACTCATTCTAAAAGCTCATAACATGTCCATATAATTTATAGAGAATGTCACTCAAATCATTCAGCATCCAGCTGTCTTATAATGAATTAATATTTCATAAATGGTTTCACAATTTCAATTCGGCGTTCTATTATAGTTTACTACCTCTATTATTGAAAAGCTCGCATGACCAAAGGCATTATCTTGGGCATAACCTCATCAATGAATTAAATTGTAAAATAAATTCAATTGAAAAATAATCGCCGTAGTCATCAACTATCAATGTTTAATTTCAAAAAAACCAAACGCATTTCCACTCTTTTTGGTTAAATATTGAACAACCGTACAACAAATATAATATCTTACCCTACACTGTCACAACCGTCATCCCATGTCTGTTGCAGACACATTGCTTTCCCTTTTTGAACTGCAGTTTTTCCCTTTTCTGATTCTCAAAGTTAAAATGGTGAACTTATATTATTTTAGAAAAACTACAAGACTATAAATAAATATATTCTTGTGAATAATTTATTGAAATGGTCCAAGTAATTATTTCACAATTCGAAATCTCTGCCAAGGTGGCATAAAACAGAGGCTCAGGAAATAAATTCATACAAACAATGAAAACTTCAAATGGATACAGTCATATCATTCAAGTAATACAAATATAGCTGCATGGCTGAATCATATTGTTTACACTCTCTTAGCGATTGAGTTATTAGTAGCATAATGAAATTATACACCTTTAAGGTTATACAATTACTCTCAAGCAACTGTTAAATTGTGCATTCAATGTAGAGTCCACAATCTTCACATCACCTCAATAACATCACTTCATCACTCAAGTTATGCAAAGGTATCGACCAAATGTCCCTAGTTTGTGGAAATAGCACTAATCAGCCACTTATTGGTTGATCACAATCCCTGAAAAACAAAAGGAAAATTAAAAACCTTAACTCATGTCATTTTGCAAATTATTTGAAGTATATACATTTTTTTTTTTATCTTTCAACTCAAGGATTTAATTTTATGAGCTCAGTTCAGATTAATACTTTTTCTCAAACTTAGCAATTGACTTTCTCTTAGTTCGTTTATTCAGTAGTGAAGAAGACAGTTGTGTGTTGCTGATGCCCATATTGTACAAGGACACTTAATGTAGAAATTTTGGCTGAGGGAATGCTATGAGTATTGTTTAATGACAGCTTCACTAATCAAGCAAGAATATGCTTAAAGAATCACCATCAATGACAATGGAATTTTAAACTATGTTCTGCATTGTCTATTTATGCCAAAGAATTCCCTGGAATGACTGCACACAAATATCACTCTGATACTCAAGTAACCAGCTATAATGACAGTGCGTTCAATTTCACAGTCCATAGCATTACGCATGTAAATCCATTATAAAAGCATTATGGGAACCAGCGTATGCATATACAGTGTTAACCTCTGAGTCATTACTTGGAAATACAAAAATAAATGCAGCTAAAGTGACAACTCACCATTTCTCAGAGCCAGTTATAGGGTAGGAAAGTGTGATAAAATGAGAAGAAAAAGTTCCATGGCCCAAGATGCACTTTCTTTCATCCATTTCATTCATCTTCATAACAATCAGGAAGTAAATCTACAGCAGAAGGTGCATCCAGAACAACCAATATGTTTATTGCTCTTTTCCAGCTGTCAGCAATGTCATTGGCCTCCACACATCGGCTTGACAAACGTTCTGTAAGCACAAGTGCCAAACATCAAACAGCGCACGGAATCTACTTTATATTCATATTTATGTTGGAAAAAACTTGTAATTCAATAATGATGCACATCTAATCATCTCCGTTTTCTTCGTCACACTATTCCCACGTCACAGTGATTGAAAAAATCGAGCACTTACCTACATAGGTAGAGTAAATGTGTCAGAGACGAACGTTGTCGTGTATACCCTGCAATACTCTAAAATGAGATTATATTTCCTTTGGATAACAAGCGTGAGGTTATGTTTAGGTAGTTAAAACGAATTACATGCTATTAATAAACTCCTAACGAATGGGAAAACCAAGAAGAATCTCCAAACACGGACAAAATATTGTTCATGCCCACCACCACGCTGTGCGATGACGAACGAGCTTCGATCCACCCCAGCCCCGCGAAAACAAAGTAACACACTATGCATAGCATACAAAGTAATCATAATGTAACGAAACGTTTCAAAGGGAGATCTAAGCTTACTCGATGGCGGGAAACACACGTCTTTTGACTTGCGTATATGCTACGGTAGGTGGTCGAGTGGTATATTACAATGTTATAACAGATATACCATATTAATGATATTAACGTGCCGCTGAAAGTCACGATAACGTACCTGCAAGCTTCCGGGAGCTGATAAAACTCAGGGCGATCAGTAATCTCAGTAGTACTGGTATCAAGTAGCATATGATGATTTCCTTGCATGTGGGATTCATCGTAAGGTGATGCTGATCTAGTTTAGCTCGAAAAACGGAATTGCACATAAATCGTTCCACAAATACTATTTCATTGGATTTTGCTGAACTACAGTCTTTGTCCAAGAAATGAAATTATGAATACCATTTACCATTTAATTGAAGATATTACTAATAGAATTGCGGTGTGGACTCTTTTACTGAAAGGAAATTTACCTTCGATATTTACTTCAGTTGCTAGGTAACAAGGGAGCCTTCACAAGCCTAAGGTAGCCCCCTCGATTCCTTCGCCAATGTGAGGGAGCCTTACCCAATCTGAGGGAGCCTCAGGCCCGAGGTTAGTCTCTCGCTACGAGTGAGGAGCCGCTAAACGAGAAAGGTCGAAGGGTCCCTCGTGCGGTGAGACTCTAGCTACGGGCCAAGTGGAAATTAAGGCAACACGTAGCCTAGGCAACAACTCCAAACATCTAAATCCATAATATATATTTATGCCCGCAACATAAAACTCAATCTTCAATTTTTCGTGGTGCGCGAAAACTTTCAATGCTATGGTGAGTGTAGAGACCTCTTATTTTGTGTCAATCGACAAAAACCATACCACCACTTCTGCCAAGCAGGTGGAATAATACCAAAGGAATCGTCATCATCACTAACCCACTAAGGAAGGAATTATGAAACATCAGCATGAAAAAAATACAGCTACTATATTAAATTTTATAAGTGATATTTATGCATTTGAAAAAATTGCAGTTTAATTGATAATGACATTTATTTTGAATTGTGACGTATTTGAATTGTATATATTAAATTTAAAATAATGCTTTACATAATAAGATTTACACAAGGTATACTTCAACATTACCTACAATACGTACCTTTTTTTCAACTTTCCAAATTTTTCTTCATAAAAGAGCAGAAACTATTTATTCCAGAGCTCCACCAGGCACGCCATCGTCAGTGAATAGTGTCACTCATTCATTTTTCAAATTGTTTGTAAAACCGCCGAAAGAGACGCAACTTTCCACACACTAAATCCAAGGCGTTATAATTCTGTCTGGCGCAGCAACTTGTATGAAAAAGCCTCTTACAGTTGCATGATTTTGAAACATTACTAATTTGACTTACTAGTCCACAGAGGGTTAAAATTTTAACAGTTGATTGGTAGGTTTATGTACAGCATTTACCCCAATCCGCTTTTACTGCTAAGGAGGGCTCGCTATTAGAACACACTTGAATTCCTCATATCGTCTTCCTCTTCTCATTACGTCCAGAATTCACATTTTCCTCCGTCATCTTCCGTGCTCCCCCAGTGTTCTTCCCTCTGTAACTCTATTCAGCACTCCCTGTCTTATCAAAATGTCGTGCATTCATCTCTTCTGCGTCATCCGAATCTCCGCTACCACCTTCCTCTCATCTCCGAATATATCCAATATCTCCTCGCTCATCCAGCTCACACTCTCCAGCCTTCTCCACACCCACATCTTCAAGCGCCTCAAGTCTACGTCCTACATTCTACGTATATACATCCTCCCTTCGCGATGTCCTATACCTCCGACCCATACAGCGAAATGCTCCGTATTAGAGTTTTCACCTGCCTTTTCTTCCTCGTCCTACTCGCCACCCAGTTCACCCTCTCAATTTTCAGTCTAATTTGAGCTCTCGTGGTGAATAGACGTGCTCTTTCCTTCTGTCCTTGAGTCGTGGCCTTGTCAGAACGAATTTTTTCAGGCTGTTGGTTAGTGTTGCCGCGAGACGAAACGAGACTTGAGCCAGTCTCGTTTTCTGAACTCGGGTATCGTCTCGTCTCGTGGACCCCAGTCTCTTTTCGGTCCCGAGTCTCGGGCGAGACTCACGTCTCGTCTCATTTCCCCCAAAAAAGGTATCTGTACACTCTTAATAGTACGGACACTTATTAGAATTTTAAATATACATTGAATTGGATACCGAATACATCAAACTGCATGTGCAACCAATGATTTTATTGATACTCAATGAGTAAACTAGAAATATGAAATATAAAATCGGTAAAAAATGGCTATATTGTCACAAAGTTTGTACAGAGAAATCCATAGAAGGTTAAAAAATAATGCTGTAAAAATAATGTAATTTGTGAAAGAAGGAATGGATATTTGTGCTTTTTAACCTAGTTTACGTAATTATCAGGTTTAAAACAGTTTAAGATAAGTTTTATATATGCTTGGTCAAATTGCTCGTCACCCACGAGTTCACACAGAGTAAACTTCCGGCAGATTCGTCTTCCAAGCGGTTTCTATGCGTTCTCATTGTCAATGCTGCCCATTAGAGCAATCTCTCCACTAGAACAGATGTAGCGGGAATGATAAGGAAGTCTCTCGCTATTTTTTACAGCACTGGAGAAGTTGGCTCATTTGCCTTCCACTAGTCAATATGTTTACATTGCTAGTGAAACTCGACTGATGAAGATAGTCTTCAAGTTCTTCTATACATTCTTCATACTGGAATGACAAACTAATGGTATATTTTTATAACCATTAACTGATAACAATAAACGGGCCAAAACTCTGTTGAAAAGTAAAAAAAAATTAATAAAAGTTTCAAGGTAAATTGAATATTTCTTTTCTTTACGGTTAAAATAGTTAAGTAAACTTAATCGACAAAGGTTAAATAAAGGGAAACGTTTAATCGAGATAACATATCTATCAGCACTAGGTTGTGCCTGCTCATACAGAGAATATACATCCAGGATTATTATGATCAAAAGGACGGGGCAATGGGTGGGGAGCTCTCTCCCGTGATTGCCAATTTCTTCATGGAAGACTTTGAGGGAAAGGCCCTCTTTTCAGCTCCTCTACAGCCGAAATGCTTCTATGGATACGTATCGTTGTGTGGCCTCATGGACCCGATACTCTCAGCCTCTTCCTCCACCAGATGAACGGTCAAAATTTGAACATCCAGTTCACCTTGGAGACGGAGAAAAACTTGAAGATGCCATTTCTTGATTTCCTCATCTATCACAAGGAAGATGGTAGTTTGGGCCACAGCGTCTACAGGAAGCCGACTCACACTGACCTCTATCTTAATGAACGGAGCCATCACCACCCTTCGCAGAAAGCGGCGGTTTTATCAACCCTGATCCATCGAGCAAAAGCCATTTCCGAATCGGAGAGTCTTCCCAAGGAGATACGGCACCTAAAGAGAACCTTCCAGAAGAATAGTTATAATGGCAAGGAGATCTCTTTGGCCCTGAAAAGGGCCTTCACCACACGGGACACCAGAACCGAGGAAGAATGCCGAAAACAATTTGCCAGGCCTGGCCTACCCTTCGCCTCCACGGTCTCAGGCATAATTGCGAGGATCCTCAGTAGATACGATATTGAGTCATATTTTCGCCCACCCTCCAAACTTAGGAATCAACTCGTCACGGCCAAGGACCCCTGTGGCCTCCAGACACCAGGTATCTCTGAGATACCATGTAAATATGGCTTGGTGTACGTGGGAGAGACGGGAAGGACCATCGCCACAAGGGTCAAAGGACATGAACGGCATTTCGGACTCGGCCAACCTGACAAGTCCGCCGTGGCTGACCACAGCATCTCCCACGACCATGTCATCTGCTGCGAGAAGACGAAGGTTCTCTGCCGCATGGACAAGTTTTGGGAAAGGCGGACGAGGGAAGCAATGGAAATTCGAATGAAGAAGATCATCAATCGAGACGCTGGATACTCACTCAATAACTCGTGGAAACCAGTGCTGAGGAGCATCCGAGAAGCCCGGGAGAAAAGGCGTGAAAATTTTTACCAATCGGGACACACCTCCCCTGGTTGACCCGCCCGCCAAGCACTATATAAGGAGGACCACATCCCAGACATGACATGTATTTATTTAAGAGACAGATACTTCAGAGTAAAATGGGGACATGAAATAAGTAACAAGAAGAAAATAACAGCGGAGGTACCCCAAGGATCCATATACGGGCCACTACTATTCAACATATAGACACATGACTTCCCGAATGACAACCAAAACTGGCGGATAAAAATAGCACTATATGCAGATGACGCAGCAATTCTCGCAAAGAGTAAAAACGTAAAAATCGGGACAGAAATTTCGCAAAACGCTTTGGACGAGGCCGTAAAATGGTACGAAAAATGGAGAATAAATATAAACCCTGACAAAATCCAAACAGTAATATTCACGAGGCCGAAAACAAAAACACCGTCGTGCCCTGGGCTTACTGTTAAAGGCAAGCAAGTACAATGGACAAAAGAAGCCAAATACCTTGGGGTCACCATATACCAAACATTGACATTTAAGAGACATATCGAGGATATTATGAAAATGATAATCGGCACTAGAGCGGGATTATCGCCCATACTAAAAAATAATACTGTGCCGGAAAAGATAAAGAGACATATATACGAGACATACATAAGGCCAACTGCGCTATATGCAACTCCGGCATGGGTAGGCCTTGTAAATAAAGGGAATCTAAATAAAATAGAAATAATGGAAAGAAATTGCCTGAGGTCAATTTTCAAAATAAAATGGTCGACAAATACAGACCTATATAAAATAACAAGAATAGAACCAATAAGAGATGTGATCAAGAAACAGGCAAAAAACTATTATGAAAATTTAAAAACAATTGACAATGGATTGATTAATGACCTGGTGACAGACAGGACGAGTACCTGGGACAAATATGTCAGGACTAACAAGGTCCTGACATTGTAAGACGGCTGGGAAAGCCAAAAGACGTGGACCCAGAGCATCAGTCCTACATTGTAAGGACACCCTCTGAATTAAAGCTGCTTGCGCAGCAAGTCATGAGTCACATGACATGCCCTGAGGATGATATGTCCATCGAAACGTCGGCAGAAATGGAGAACCTGACCCGGTGGAAATCCCGAATAATCTTCAATGACTTATACCCCTTAACTACTTCGATTTGACGGTCCTGAGTTTCTTTAGATGTAACTGAATATTGTCAAAAACAAATGACACAATTGTGACCATTACTAGCGATCATAACCTATGAGTGATTCAGTCACCACGTGGAAAATTGTGTACATAATATTCAGCCCAGTGGTGAAGTCAGAAGTACCATGGGACAACCTAGTCTCGTTTGAAATTTAACAGAAAATTTTTCATCCCTCAAAATTGCCAACAGTTCTAATAATTAGTCTCAGTCACATGAATACTGAAGGTAGAATATATTTTACAGTCGCATTCTCAAGACGTAACTGGACAATTCTGGAGTCGTAACAGAATATAATAAAAAACAAACGACACGCTTGTCACCATTACTGGTGGTCAAAACTTATTATGTGTGATTCAGTCTCCATCTTGTGTCAATCATTCATTCCCTTGATGAAGTCAATAGTAAAATTTTCAACCTAGATTCGTTTGAAATTGAACAGGAAATTTTTTGACCCATCAAAATCGCTAACAGTTCTCACAATTAGTTCCAGTCACATAAATACCAAAAGTAGAACACGTTTTATAGCCATGTTCTCAAGCTCATGAAGTTCTCCGGCAGGACAGAAATTGACAAACAACCAGCAAAAAACAGTGCCATAAATGACACTACACATGACTGAAACAATGAAGACCTACTGATTAAATAATAATATTTATTGCAGGACCTTTTGACCAGGATCTTAGAATTCGAATCCAATCACGAACAGGACATTGCTTTGAACTGATGCGGATTAACACAACACTATGCTGGCTGCATCACAGATTGGAGATAGAGACAGTCTGGAGGCGTTATAAGAACTCTCGCTTGGCGACAAACTCGAATGCTTTAGATAAGTAGGATCTGGACAACAGCAAAAAACAGTGCCATAAATGACACTACACATGAGCTTTATCGTCAACACCATTGAGGTACATGGAGATAATACTTGGTCTACTTTATCAAATTGTAGCCTGGCAACCGTAATAACATCCATGTTGATAACCCCTACTCTTTCCACATTTTTCCTTAGAAAGCGCGGCAGAATGGACGATTTTTTTAAGAAGAACGGACGAGGGCATTGCGTCATTTGATTGTAGCCTGACAACCAAAATAACAAACATGTCGGGTATCCCCGCCATTTTTTCTTCCTTCCGACTGCAGGACGGAATGGACGAGTTAGCGGATGAAAAGCAAGAATATCCACCGTCTGTTTGAAATTCAAGGCAAGTAATCCTTGAACCATACCTATATTGGCTGCTTAGTGCTTTCATGTATGAGGTTTAGTTGACTCAAACCTAAAATCTTAACTCACTCATGGTTATGTTCATTCGTAGAATTGAGTGTCTTTTTCTGAATAAAATTAACTATGGGACTGGTTTCCAAATACTAAGTAGTTAACATGTCACCAGTCATAATACTTCAATTTTGGCTGATGTCTAAGCAGACATTTGTTTGTGTTGTAATGGTGGATACATGAATGCCACTCTCATATAATGCAGCCATTTACATTTGATGAAAAATGATAATTGTTTTATGTAGACAGCTAATATTAAAGAGAGCAGTACACAGCGCATAGTGATCACTCCATGGATCGAACCACGGACACAGATAACAAATGGACTTGTTTCAGAACCACCTTAGTATCGAAAGCTAAAAGCCATGCTAACAGTAGATTGTAGATTTATAATTCATTATACACATTTTTAAAAGGTATACTGCCTGTCTGAATTGGGTTTTTTAGAAGTCAGGAGTCTCCCCCCGGGTTTCCTTACTTCCAGGGGTAAACTATCTCTAGCATTTCTTTCTTCTCTTCGGCACACGATCTACCCTTCTCCAAACCGTCCCTGAAACCTCTTCTCTATCTTCCCTTCCCCGCCTCTTCAAAATCCTTCTCTCCATTTCTGTCTTCGAGCAACCCATCGTCCTTCATCATTTCCTCCAGCCACCTACCCTGCCTATCTCGGATTTCACTCACTAGTTTCCTCGCCCACCATACTTAGAAATTTCTCTTCCATCTTCTTTTCCGTCCACCGCACCTTTATTACACCCTCATCTCGAATGCCTGAAGCATATTCTCATTATGTAGAATCGTTAGCTTGTTTCATATGTTTGTTGAAATACCTGAAGCGAAGTGACAGTAATTATATTAGAGTCAAGGTGTTTTCTATCACCAGAGTTCACCGAAACAATTAGGAGAGAAATTCAACTGAAAGGGAGCTGGACTCCATCTGAAGAGGGTTCAGTTTCCAACTGAAAGTTACTAAATTCTTCCGAAAGTCATTGTGTAGCTACCAACATTGGTTTTATATTCAAAAGGACTCAAAGGTTTTCGATGAAGAGACGAGGAAAACTAAATTCTATTATAATATAATAATGTGTATTAAATTCAATAGGTAAAATAAATGTTTGAGTATAATTTACTGATTGTTTAAATGAAAATTTATTCGTAATAGTAATATTCAAATCATAATAGGTATTCACTATTTGATGATACATTTGTGTCACTTTTGCTAAGACAAAATACATCGTTAGAACAAAAAATAACAATTGCTTTCTTATAACAGTAATGGACATTTAAATATTAATATTCAATGATATTTATTCAAAATATTCTACTTAACAGATTAAGCCATCCAATGTACCATTTAAATGAAGTACTTTCTTCTTCTCAGAAATAATTCTGACCCATTTAAAAGAAACTTTTTAGTACCTATAGTTAGTTATATTGGAGTAATCTTTAGTATTCTTAGATTAAAACACATAAAAATGTATAGATTTCAATGAAATAGCATTAAATATTTAACAATAGAAATCTTTCAGGGTAAAAACAAACCAAGCAAAATATACTTTTTCTTCAGTAAAGCACTTTAGAATAAAACTTGAAATATAACAAGACAAGCGATTACCAAACACAGAGCCAACTATTTACCAATGTATCATAGCAACAGCAAAACAATTGATACTCGCTTAAAAGCACACAACAGCCATGGTAAATCCACCTCTGTAAATAAATACTAAACCATCGAGTACCACTAGCGCCTCCAAGTGGCCAAAGCAATAAGTCAAAGCCAATGCCATTGGCCAAAGCTATAAGCCAAAGTTCTTCCTCCCCTAAGGTGGTGCCACCTGAGAAATTCTTCCCAAAGCTCTAAAACGTTAATCTCAAGTTTTTAGCATTGCTTTGCAACTCTATATATACTTGTTTGATGATTTTACTCAATTTTACAATAGTTTTCGCCGGGAATCCGGATTATTATCGATGTAAGTTTATATAAAACATGTGTAGAGAACTCATGGAAGACAAGTAAATGCATGCTGATTTCTAATATGTGATCATTGGAAATCACCGTAAAAATGAAAAATTAGTGCGTCAGCTCGTGAGCCCTTAAGGAAAATCGGGGTTAGCAAAGATGGCGGATAGGCCACGCCCACGCTACGTATTGGATACTTTTGCAAGCGCCCTCTCGCTTCACCTCTTTGGTTTTCAAGTGTCTTCTCATTGTCCACTATCACAAGTAAATATATATGTGATGATTATATAATTGAGGGTGGGACTCGTGATGGGAGGAATACTTATTGGAGAATGCGCGCGAGTTTGCGTCAGTCTTATGATTGCGGGTAGCAATATGTAACATCCATCATAGACACACACACATGCATCACCAAATTCGACATTTGACTGCGGGATTCATGGGACTCCCAGAGGGACAGTTGAATGCTCTGGCGAACTCTTCTGAATTCGAAACTGCTCCCCACACGCGGACTCTCTTCGGGCTGTGCGCCTCTGTTTCAATGGTCTCCATGACTCTGGCATCAGTGTTGTGCTCGCACCACAGCTGTGAATACAATTATGAATGAATGCATAATTTATTTATGCTCTGGGAAAACTCAGTAGAGCGAACAACTGTGTTACAATGACACAATCTGCTCAAATAATATGCACAAGAGTTTTTAAAATAACATGATTTAACAACTTTACAAAAATATTTAAACAACTTCTCATTAGTCAACTCCATAAGATTCAGTCTTAAGGTTTGAATTATATGTATAGTTTATTTTCAAATGGTTCCAGTGAAGAGGAAGCTTTTTTAAATGAGAAGGTAATGCATTCCAAAACTTAGAAGTGGCGATAAGGAATGAGTTTAGGCAAAGGTTGGTATGGGCTTGGGGGGATGCGAAGAAGGCTTGGGACAGATCGTTTTAATCCAGGAGAAACACTTTTTCAGTAGGTAAATTAATTTTATAGGTAATCAGACGTTTGGTTATGGATGAGGGAAAAAGGGAAAACACTTATGACAGATGAACAGATCAGATACCATCTATGAGCAGTATTTTAAGCATTTCAATGACAGACATTATTCGCGCAAATAATGAAAGTCATGAGAAATATCTTCACTGCCTTCAGCAGCAAAAACTTCTGCCCAAAGCGTATCATACACATAGAGGAATGAGGGCTGAAAGACGATTGTTTTTCTTATTCATTACTTGAATGATTTGTTAAAATCGACCTTAAGCAAGTTGTCAAACAAGTGGTTCTTCACTATTATTTATTCTGCTAGATTATACTCCAGAGGCAGGTGGTAATTTTTAATGTCCTAAAGGAAATCAAGTGCCAAGAAAATGACGTGCTACTTATCGGTGTCATTGACAAACTGCGAGTTTGTCAAGGAATTCCCGAGGTTCAAAGGTGTTTTTCAGCAACGCACACTGTGTTCTGTGTTATTTTAAACATTAAATATATTTGAATTCGTGAGAAACAAGTGTTCTGAATTAGATTTTCACTATTTGTCGGTTAGGTTTCAAATATCACTTCGTTCATTAATGACCTTAACGAATGGAATCACATTTCATTAGTATTTATATGTTGATATTCCTGCTCCTTCGCTGAGTCATCAATTTCTAAAAGAATCCAAGGAACAAGTCAGTGTACCCCACTGAATTCCCTAATCACATGTCTCTCAAAAGTGAGATTTATTCAATCTAGCATAAGATTATAATATTTAATGGAAGCGTTTCCTTTTCAAGGTTCTTGATCAACAATCGTAGTTGAGAAAAAGGATTAATTTCAGTATCCCTGTTCCGTTTCTCAGTCTTCAAATTCTATAATAATCCAAGGAACGAGAGTTCCTCAAAGTATGGTTATTGTTGTCTTGGATTTTCTTTGTTGGCCTTCATTAATGAGGTTTTTTTGCACTCATACTAGATTTCAAGGCAGCAGTTTAAAGTGAATAATTTGAATAACTATTTGCTTTGGAACCCTAAGAGGTGGTGAAAGTGAAAAAATGCACTCATCATTCTGGCCACCAGTGACACAGCATATCTTTTGTTTCAGACTCCTCATGGTTTTTTCTAACTGCAACATTGAGAGGTCATTGTTGTTGCTACAAGACAAGTGCGCTACAAGTTCAGTTCATGCAATGAGTTGAAAATGGACCATCTACATACTAAACTTTATCAAAAGATTACTGTAGCTACGGCCATCATGGTTACATACATACGTGGCATATTGGATTTCCCTGTTTGAGTTAATACACATTTTTCTGTCAAAACAATTTTTCCATTTAACTTGTTTATCAACATTTCATTTCCAAGGTAGATGATGTAATGGTACCTCACAGGAATAAATCAAAACTGCCTCATTATTGAGAGCCAACTATTGAATTGATGAAGATGTATGAACCATTGATAGTAGCATTTAAACTCCAGTATGTGTTTTGAAAAGTAATGCCAAGGAATATGAGATAACTTGAAGAGGATTATGATAATGCCATGTGATATTGGGATTCATTCTGAAATTAATAGCAAGGTGAATACTGTTGATTCTTCTTTTCAGGTTCTTGTCATTTCCTTCAGTTTTTGGAGCCTTTGGCTTTGAAGAAAATAGCCAATTGTTAGCACTTATTTGAAAACAAAGTGATGCTTTGAATACATGATGACTGCGAGACTCAACCAAGATGCTCTGGTAAGCATCCAGGATGCTAAGGTAAGAGTTAATGACAACTTTTCATTTATATTTACTAATGACTACCATTTTTTTATTACACAAATTATTCAGCATGACGAAATTATAATGATATAAACTCTACATGATCTAAGTACCCGTATTACTTATATTATAAAGCACACAACGATCTCAATCATTTGTCAATTGAACCATTAGTTTCGAAGTTAGCAGAGGTGTGCGTTGTCTACAATAACTTAGTCAATTTTAGAGATATAAAAAATTTGTTTTCTGCAAACAGTTAGCAATAGATATGGCTTTGTTATATCTGAAGTTATTGAAACGAAAATTTTGGGTATCCTAAGCGCTCAAAAGTGGGTAACTGGATTTTAAGCGCAAAATACGGGTACTTTTTTGAGAAAAAATTAAGTACAAGATATACTAACGGGCAATAGATTTCAAAAAGTACATAACCTAACGTAGAAATAAATAAGCTCTCTTATAAATTTTATTGCATTGAAAGCGGTTTTCTCGTTCGGACTATAGAGCATCTCAAAATCAGGTATCTTGCTTTTTTTTACAGACAGTAGGTACGTAAGTCTACTATCCAATGCCTTAAAGTATTACTTGCAGTATATGTAATCGTACTGGTGGAGGAAAAGGAGACGCAAAAACACGAATAGTTTACCTAGAGAAGTCTGCTATGAGGCTTGATAACTTCAACAGCGCAGCCTGTGGCCAAAAGTGGAACTTCAATTCTCCCGCTCTAATTGGCAACAGAGTCGAGATGGGAATTTTCCGCAGTGTATACGCAGTGTTCTTGCATGTGAGACTCATACGATTACTGCGCTATCTGGTGTTCGTTTCTATAAACTATCTAAATATTCAAGAAAACGAAAACGCCTCCTACGAAAACCACGTTTCCGGAATGGAACATCGTCTTATATCCCTCATTTTTAAGGTTGCTTCGAATTCTGTTTACCAAAAGAAGTTGTATTATGTGCGCATTACGCATCGTAATAGCTATTGAAAAACATCGATATTTATTGGTAGAAAAACTATATATTGATGGACCTGTTTCACGAACATTTACCCGGCGATTTCTCTGATGCGATGACTTATGATGTAACAAATGTAAATAGGTTGAACCCTACTTCCAGATTAGCTTATAGCTACTAATTACTGGAAAACTGGACTCCGAATGCATGAATAATCTTTTTATTTGCAAACTCGACCCAATGCACTTTGAAATGGAGATATAAAGCCATCAAAATGCTATTAATAATAAGATTTGTTACTTACGTTGCCTAATGCTATGAATAGAAGTTGGTCTTCAGAGAACTGCTCCAAGCCTGGTAAGCGTACGTCTGTTATTTCATTGATTCTCCTTTTATAAATTTCAAATGCAGCCACAGCTTCATGTAAACCACCATTATCTGCTATGTTCTCTCCAAGGGTCAGGTCCCCATCGACCTGTAAAGAGTTTAACCCCATTGAAAATAAAGTTGACGATAAAAGCAGCTAATCACAGTCATGCAATTGTTAAAAAAAACACCAGTTTTATTCTGTTTATGTTTCTAGGTTTTATTGTTTAGTTTTTCATCATTTGCGGAAATAGAGAGGCCATTACGACATCAAACTGTATCCTGGAATCTGAAATAGTCACCATATGGGTTATCTCGATTTGGTTAACCAGTCGGAGATTTCAGATCGATCTGACATAGCGCGTCAGTGACGCTCCCCTTTATTCTTTGGGCTGTCGTAGAAAGACAAAACCGTTATTATACAAGGCGTGAGTTGTAACCTGTTTTAACAAGAGTGTAATCATTGCGAGTGAAGTGATGTTGATGATATCGTAGCACATTGCAATTCAACCTTCAATTGGACAATTTTGTTCACTCGGAACCTAAATGGAAATTTCTAACTCTGCACTCGTTTACACACTGAGCCAATCGCTTCAACTGATTGATTCGATTGTTCGCTATCGATATTTTCAGTCCGTGATGGGTAACCTGGCGATCTGGGTCGGCTTGCTTGGGATGTACAGATCGGTCCGAGTTCAGATCGATCTGAGATCGATTGGTAAACGTAGTGCATATGTTTTAAATTTAAGGCTTTTGACTCTTGACACGTATATTGGATCTTTATTGCAATGAATTCTACTCAAGATTGCAGAGACTTCTACTAGAGAGAACTATAGTTTTCACCGAGAAACCGGATTTGTATTAATTTAAATAAATAAAAAATATATGTGAGGAGAACGAAGATTGATGAAGTATATGATCACTTTTTTCTAATACGTTATCGATGGAAATCATCATTTAATTACAGAATAAGCACGTCAGCCCGTAAGCGCTACACGAAAATCGGAGTTAACAAAGATGGCAAATATGCCAAGCCCACGTTACAGCTTCTAATATTGGCTACAGTATCCACTGTCGTCTCCATCAACCTCAACGCTCCTACCCCTCGCTGGGTATCCCTTAACCCAAGTCACTGATGATTCAGGAGATGTTTTCGACTTGTATCTGAGAAATAAAGTTTTTTTTTATCAAATCTTACCGTCATATTGACTTCTGGGATGAAATATGAGGAATACTGATCGACAAAACAAGAAGTGCGATTATTGTACTCTTCGATGGTGTTGTTGGTCCACCACTGCCTCAAGTTCCCATTCTCATCAAAAAGCCTTCCATAATCATCAAAGATATGAGTAAGCTCGTGGCCCAGGATTGTTCCAATCGCACCATAGTTCAGAACTCTGGAAAAGAGGAAATTTTTTTTGCTCAAAGAAATAAGGTATTTAAAGGAATATAGTCGACATAGCTATGAAAATCATATTACAATTTCCGAGATTAATTCCAATGACGATAATGTGATATGTATCTGACTTACTCAAGACCAAGTCCAAAAAATGGAAACTGCAAAATGCCAGCGGGGATAACTAGAATATAATACCATATTGTAATATTAGAAAAATGTCAGAGAATTGAAATTCACATATGATTAGAGTTATTAACTGCAGCTAAATTCAATCAGAGATAGTTGCCGTACGCCACAAGCTTTAGAAGCAGGGTTTGGCTGGCTAAATTAATTTGTAATTGACTACTTTTTAGATCTTTCCTCAAAAAAATGTTGCTGCAACTACATTGCTGGCATAGTTGTTAAAAACCACCTGGGTCATCCCTGCTGTTTTCTTACTGTCCTTTGGATACCATGATGGAATGAATGAATTAGCAGAAGCATGGCTAGATTATCCACCGTCTCTTTGTAATTTAAGGCAAGTAATTCTTGAAATATATGTTAAGTTTACTTAGTACTAGAGATCATACTCGATTTAACCATATTTATCACCGGGAACGCAGGTTATTATTATAGGTCATTGGGTGCATGATTTTCTAATTAGTTTGACTTATGGCCAGCCACAAGAACGTTTAGGTGTGGAGTCAATACATAAGTTATGAGTTCCACAAAGTTATGAAACTCATAAAAATATTCAGGTTGCAGGAACACATATACTAGTTCCACCATGGTGCTGCAATTATTGTTTGTAAATAAGACAAATAGCACTACCACGAAAGAAATTGTTTTTTCTACAGTTATTTTATACTCTACAGCTGTAGCTAAAATAGTCTAATTTCACATTACTGGAAAAATTAGCTGCTACAACAGCAAACTGCTACACATTCTTATTTTGAAGATATTTTAAATACACATTTAAGAGCTCATACAACTTATATCAGCAGAAACAAAAGAAAATACAATTTACTCACTCACTGTATTTTTTTGGGGAGTAGAATAAGCATTAACATCTGTCGGAGCTATTTCCAACCTGAAAAATAAACCAGAAATCTTAAATTATGGTGAATGGGCTACTTCATAATGTTACAATATTCTAAATATGACCAGCACCTACTGATGAACAACTGACTGGAAAGAAGCCTTTACCACAATTGAAACATTAATGGTAATTATTGATATTTACAGTCCCAAATCTACTAAAATTATGGACCACAATATTGCTATAAATTTGCCAAGCGTGAGGAAGTCTTGGGTTTACATGAAATTCTTTAAAATACAATCATAACAGAGGATTTGGCCTCTTATTATAACTCACACCAATTTTTTTTTAATTTTGAATAAATTACTATAACGATAAAGATTTCTGAGCAAAGAGGGTAGGAAACAATCGGTTGTAGTTTTGACTATATCTGCCATTTAACAATTTCCTTAAAAATATTTAGCATTTATTCATTCATTAAATAAAATGATGAAACCTATTAAATGCCCCAGAAAAATAATGTGCTTATGTACCGAAAAATTCATTTTAAAATTTTCTCAGTTTTTTTTACATTGTAAACATATTCCACGTGCATGTATTGGTACCAAATTGATAAATGGATCACATAAAATGGAAATCTAACAATAAAAATAAAAATCCAATGCATTTTTAATATAATTACTACTGTTACTGCAAACATTTATTAGACTCGAGTTTGGATACTGATTAAAAATTAACGGTGGTACCTATATGGCTGCAATTTAAACAAAATTTTATCTTGTTTTATTTTGCGTTTAACTGTGTTTTTTATTATTATTACAATTCATTCTATGATTGCAAGTTATGCCAATTTTTAACTTGTTTTATTTTGCCTTTAAATGTGGTTTTTTATTTTTATTACAATCCTTCTCAATTTTGTATTGCGGTGAGAACTAAAAAAGTGCCAGTTTTTGGCAATTTCGAACGGAAAGCTCTCTTTGACATTAAATGGTGAAGAAACTTGAGTTTAATCCTAATGAACCCTTTTGTAGTTTGTAGTTTGAACGCCGTTGCCTCTAGCGGGTTGCGGGCCGTCAATGTCTTGGAATCTCTTTAGGCGCAGATATGAAGGTCAGTGCATCATGGGCTTTGTGAGAAAAGGTGATGGGAAGAATATGAATACTAAAATAAGCAAAATTGCCTCCTAAAATAAAAATCATGCGAAAACCGTGAGTATTGATTGTTTTCGCCCTTCGAGGCAATTCACTGAAGGAGCGTATGAGTAACAGATTGGGCCCGCAACCCACAAGTGGCAACAGAACTCATATTTTCAACACCCCTCTCGCGAAGACGGCCGCCTCACTGCTGGCTTGGGCCTGCTACAATACTCAGATGTATATTAACTCAAAAGCGATATCAAAATATGGATTTACGATAGTAAATGTTATTAAATATTGCTGTAAAGAGCTTCAAAAGAAGACCAAGGTCTTCTGCTACATTTCACCTAGAAAAAGTTTTTACATAAACTCGATAATAACTTTTTTATGGCATATTACAAAAAATTAACGTTTAAAGATACATTTCAATATATTCTTCCTATACAATAATACAGGCTCATTACGATTTAACCGCAGGTTTCTTCACTAATAATGTCAAATAGAGCATTCCATTCGAAAACGCCAAAAAACCGGCACTTTTTTTGTTCTCACCGAAAGTAAAAATCGAAAGTGTGCTGTAAAAATAATCAACAATCACAGTTCATCTACATCTACATCTACATACTACCCCGCAAGCCGCCTCAAAAGACGTGTGGCGGGGGGTGTTAGGACACCAGCCGTCAACAAAAAAAATCAAAGTTCCGCCTAGCATTTATTAAAGCCCTTAATTGTTCGGGGGATAAACGAATTCCCATACCTATCCGTTCAGCAAAATATCTCTCTTAATTTAACGATTCTGTCGGACCTGGAGATATAATGTGGTTCTTATATGATGTTCTCCGTGTCGCTCTGAAAGATATTCATTCTCGATTGCTCAAGCAATCTAAGCCTAGCGCGTAGCCTCCGAGTCTCTAGCGGCTCCCACCCTAAATCGTTCAAAATCTGTGTAACGCTTTCTGTACGGCCGTAGCAGTTTTTGACGAATCGTACATTTTTCCTTTGTATTTTATTAAGTTCATGGACTAGGTCTTTCTCCGCCGGATCCCATATGCTCGCTGCATATTCAAGGTGTGGCCGGACGAGTGCGAAATAGCACCTCTCTTTCACTTTATCATCCGAAAATCTTCCCACAACACTCTTGACAAATCCTAGCTTCTTCAGGGCTCTGCCACATATATTTCTTATATGTGTTCCCCATGATAGGTTCGAAGTTATAGTAACTCCCAGGTATTTCACTTCATCTGTCGCATTTATGCTAAGGCCATCCACAACATATACATGGGGATAGTTGGACGACCTACGCAAGAAATGCACCGCCGTGCATTTGGTCAGATTAAGTTCTAGTCCCCACTCTTTGCTCCACGCATGAACGTTGTTTAAGTCCGATGACAGCATTTCAAAGTCAGATTGATCACTAATTTCGCGGTATATGACAGCGTCGCCGGCAAGTAAACGTATTTTACTGCTAATTCGGGAGCAGAGATCGTTTATATATATAATGAACAAATGTGGGCCAATAACGCTTCCTTGCGGGACAACTGATGCCACTTTAACTATATCAGAGCTAATTCCGTCAAGAACTACTTTTTGCTTACAATTACTCAGAAAGTCACGTATCCAGTTTACTACTTGTTCGTGTAACCCGCATGACTGTAATTTGTATAATAGTTTTCTGTGAGGTACCGTGTCGAAAGCCTTCTTAAAGTCTAGAAATAGTGCGTCAACTTGTCTTTTCGATTCACCAGATTTGAGAACGTCGTGAAGTAAGAGCGCGAGCTGTGTTTCGCATGATCTACCTTTCCGGAATCCGTGCTGACAATTATGCAGGAGATTCCGACTGTCCAGAAAAGTCATGAACGCAACGCAACGAACGCAGAAACGCAGAAAGAAGTTTAGTGTAACAAGAGTTCATATGGGTACCACGGTTCATTTTTAATTAGTGTCCAAACTCGAGTCTACTTAATATGTGCACCAACAGTTGACACATTCATGAGACTAAAAGGCAAAAATGAATTGATATTTTCAGCAGTATTTTTCAAAATAATGGGAGACAGTTAAGAAAAACACAGATCTTAGCTAGATTTTAGCTAAAAGTACCCATTAATTCACTGAATAATGGGGATAATAAATTATTGTGTTTTGCATTGCTACTGATCAGTAAGCGAGGAATATCATTTAATGACAATATGAGTTCTTTTGATTTAGTAAGGTACATGACTTACTTTTCAGTATTATTATATGTTCTAAGGCGTCTCAAGGACCGTAGCTCCTCCATTTGAACCGTTGCCACCAAATTTTGAAGGTAATCAGTGATATTGACGGTGAGCTGTGAAGAAGAAAAATTATTATTCTTAACACATGATCATAAAAGGAGCATGTCCCTCATAATCCATGAAGATAATAGACTCATCTCCAATATAAACCACCAAATTTACAAATAGAGGAAATGTAGAAATGAATTTGAACTAAAATAGGCTTTTTCATTCGGAAAGAGTTGGTCAAGGAAGAACAGAAATGAAAAAATCTTACTGTATACAAAAAGTTTTTCTCCAGAGCTTTGCTGGTCATTGTTTTTGCCAGTTAACTCATTTATATTTGTACCAGAAGGCACGGGTCCACCAATTAAGAATGAGAGAGACGTGTAATAAGGGTGAAATGTATTGAGGGAAAACTTTTATCCTGCAACGATTGGACATCCTCAAAGTTTTATTATTGTTAATTCCTTGAGAAAAGGGAGTGAATGTGGGCATTTATGGCAACAGAACCAATTAATATTATTGTGGAATTGCAGTAAAAAAGCAGGATTGCTTTAATTAGGAGCTTACCTAAAGAAACAGCTTAAACTTGTTTATTTTGGCAACCACCAACCATCATTTGTGATTACTGTGGCAGGGCGCGACTATATACGGAATGGCGCCGGGGTGGCGTGAAGTGGCTTCGCGCGGGTGGAGGCGACACGGCGTCGCATGAGCAGGGGGCAGTCAGTGCGGACGGTGCTCACGGGCTGTGTGGCGGTCTCGTGGAGACTTTTTGCGCGACTATGGCAGTTACAGGCTAATTCGGCCTTCCGACTGTGCGTTGTGCGTTCTGGCGTTGTGGAACTATGGCGGTGGTGAAGATAGGGGATTTAGTGCGTACCTTCAACGGTGAGGGAGATATCGTTCAGTGGTTGGAGAGGTTAGAGTTGGTGACAAAGCTGAAGGACATCGGGGACCTGGCGACGGTTATACCGCTGGTCTTGGAGGGGCCAGCGTTCGTCGTGTACAGCGAACTCGGGGAGAAAGAAATGAAAAATTAAGGGGAGATCAAGGAGGATCTGCGCGCCTCGTTCGCCGTTAACGCCTTCCAAGAGTATGAGCAGTTCGCGCGGCGTAGATGGACAGATGAGCCGGTCGATGTTTATTTGACCGATTTAAGAGGCTTGACAAGGCTGGCGGGTGTAACGGCGGACAAGCTGCTCAAGCGGGCGTTCCTCCTGGGACAGCTGACAACGATATCACGGGAGCTGAGGGCGCTGCCAGCCGTTGCGACTATTGCATTGTCATCTTCACTGGAGCAGGCTCGCGCGTTGATGGCTGAGTTGCAGGATCCTCGAGGCGTTGCAGCTGCAGCCATTAAGCCGAGTGAGCCGGTAATGAGGAAACGATGTTATAAATGTGGCAGGCCACATCTGATAGAGTTTTGTGCCGCAGATACTAAAACGTTATCGTGTTGGTCATGCGGTGAGGCAGGGCATTTGTCCAGGGATTGCCTCACGAAGGTGGGAAACGAGAAAGTAGGAGCTGGTGCACCGGAAGCTCTTCCCGGTCAAAACTGTCGGCGTTGCCCATGGTCAATATTTATGTGGACGGAGTAAGGGGGCGTGCTCCCGTAAACACGGGGTGCTCTCGAACAGTCTTTACGACTGCTGTCAAGTGTGCCGTTCGCAACAACGGCAAACATTGCGGACTGATGGGCATCGATGGAGGCCGCGTGATGTGCGTTTGAGAGGCCGACGTGCGCGTCGGGGTACGGCGTAATGCCAGAGTGAAAATGAATTGATTGGTGGCGAAAAAACTATTCGGTGAGGTGTACATCGTACTCGGCATGGATTTTATAAAATGGTGCGGAGGAGTAACGGTGACCGACGAACGAGTGATCTTTTTTTAATTATAACTGTGATGAGATAGCAAATGTCACGATTGAGCCTAACGCGATCGTTATCGAGGACTATGACTTCAGTGCACGATTCGACGGCGAGAGGAGGGTCGTCAGCTGGGTCTGGAAGGTGGGGCCCGTAGATCTAACAAAAAAATTTCCGTATACGCCAACATGTCGAAACCGGAAGTGAAGGAAGCGCTCGACGAAGAGGTCAAGGGTCGGATTAAGCGCGGGTGGTTGAGACCGTGGCAGGGGGAATATAGTGGGATGATACCGTACTGTCTGCCGTACAATGGAAAAAAAGGTCAGACCAGTCATGGATTACTGCGAATTGCATGAGCACGTTCAAAGTCACGTTGGCGAGGACGTGGCTGCGTAATGAGGTGGTAAGAAGGTGGGGGCGGCTCAATGAGCTTCTCAAGATGCTGGACTTAAGATTAGCATTCGTGTAGATCCACGTCAACGAAAAACTATGGAAGCATCAATGGATACAGGATGATGGGACCGTGTATTGTCTTATTAGGCTGGACTTCGGATGGAATTTGTGCGCCCAAGATGATGACGAGGATCGAGAGAAAAGGCTTTTAGTTCATGAAAAGATGCGCGAGGGAACTGATAGTTATATCGACGACATCATAATGGATGAGTTTGTGGTGTCAGCCGGGGAGGCAGCCGACCATCTTCGAAAGTACGGGCTGGAGATAAAACCGCCAGAAGTGCTGGAGGGCGGGCACGTTCTTGGGTTTCAGCTAGAGCGAGATTCCGATGGAAAGCTGATCTTTCGGCGAGGAAACGTGGTCCCTGAGTTAGAACTGATCCGTTGTTGGCCGCGTTTTAGTACAACTTGACTTCTCGTCAATCTGGAGAAGAGAAGCTGTCGCCGGCCAATTCGGTGCACAACTATTTATGGCGACACCCGTCGGTGCCCCCTGCAGCGATGGATGGATTTGGAGAGCATCCGACGCTTACTGTCGGCGCAGAAATTATGTGCACTCGAGTTTGGGTACAAATAAAAAGTTAACGGAAAGACTTACAGAGAAAATAATGTAACCACCATTTTTCTCATTTATTTCTACGTTATGTAATAGTAAATTTTATTTTTTTTGATGAATTTTTATATTTTTTACTACAGTTATAACGTAAAAAGTACCAGTTATTTACGGCGCGCGGGAAAAGCTCCAACTTTGATACTTTGTAACTCAAACACAAGATCATCAATGTCAACTATATTTATGTAAATGGAGGATAAATATGTTTGCTATAGATTGTGCGAGTTGGACCTATGTATATTTCATAGAAATAAAGTTATTATTAATTTTTTAAAGTTATTGCATTTCAAAACTGGGGCATCGCAACATTTCGTTCTTGGTCTCGTTGCAATTGGGATGCCTTGAACGTTTCCAATATGTTATTGAACAACACATTGATAAGCGCGTTTAATTTAAATCGAGTGATATTTATGATGGACGAAGTGAGAGGTCCCGTTAGGCGAAACGCCTAGCCGAATCGTTGCTGTGTTGCCGCGTACACCAGCTCGGGCCCCCAGCGCTCGGCGCCTGCCCAAGCCGGCCTGGAAGGCGGCTCTGGTTAACAATGTAATCGCATTCCTTACCCTTTCGCTCATTCACATTTGCAAGTTATTTTTGGCGATGATTCACGTGAGGTATTTAGTAATGCAATAGCGGTAATGTGGTGATAAAGGTTTGCATTAGAATAAAGCTCTGTGTACAAACAAAGTACGGAGAAATAAAATGGCTTGTTAAATCCACCTGACATTTAATAACAAGACGCAAGTTTCGACACAGGTTCTGACGATGGCACGAGGTGTCAAAACCCGGGTCTTGCTAATGCATCTCAAGTGGATTCAAAAAATTCATTTCATTTCTCCGTTATAGATAACTTGCACAAATTAAAGCCTGCAAACCTTTCCTTTCCTAACACGGAGCTCGAGGCTGCGCCGAGATCTGGGGGCCCGAGCGGGTGTACGCGGCAACACAGCACCGATTCGGCTAGGCGTTTCGCCTAACGGGACCTCTCACTTCGTCCATCATAAATATCACTCGATTTAAATTAAATGCGCTTATCAATGTGTTGGACAAGAACATATTGGAAACGTTCAAGGCATGCCAATTGCAACGAGACCAAGAACGAAATGTTGCGATGCCCCAGTTTTGAAATGCAATAACTTTAAAAAATTAATAATAACTTTATTTTTATGAAATATACATAGGTCCAACTCGCACAATCTATAGCAAACATATTTATCCTCCATTTACATAAATATAGTTGACATTGATGATCTTGTGTTTGAGTTACAAAGTATCAAAGTTGGAGCTTTTCCCGCGCGCCGTAAATAACTGGTTATTTTTACGTTATAACTGTAGTAAAAAAAATAAAAATTCATCAAAAAAATAAAATTTACCATTACATAACGTAGAAATAAATGAGAAAAATGGTGGTTACATTATTTTCTCTGTAAGTCTTTTCGTTAACATTTTATTTGTACCCAAACTCGAGTGCACATAATTTCTGCGCCGACAGTAGAAGGGGAAATCGTTTGGTGGTAAAGCCGCCTGGAGCAAGATGCACGACGAGGTGGCAGCCTGGCACCGTGTCACGAGTTGTGATCGATAGCGCCGTGGAGGTGAACGGTGTGCCAAGACATGTGTTGGACATTATAAAACTGCCAGATGTCGGCAGCGAAGACGCCGAAGGTGAGGCAGTGGGGGCGCGGCCCCGTGGCGAGACTGGCGCGCCGACTCGAGTCACAAACTTGTGAGAGCTGTCGACGACGACAGCGACGATGGTGAGCATGAGCGGGGTGACGATGATGAAAGCACAAATGGTGATGGCAGTGGGGGTGCGGAGCCAGAATGGCGGGATTGTGGGGGTGAGGATTTGCTTATCCCCGAGGGTTTGGTGCTGGGGCTCCAGGGGGGAGGACCAGGCGACCACCGCGGTCCGCTTCATGATTACAGCTGGAGATGAGGACGTCAGGGGGGCGTGTGGCGGGGCGGGACAACGTACAGCATTATGCCGGGGCGGCGACAAGTGGCGGCATGTGGGTGGAGGCAACACGGCGTCGCATTAGCCGGGGGGCAGTCAGTGCGCTCGGGACTCGCGGGATGTGTGGCGGTCTCGTGGAGACTTTTCGTGTGACCGTTACCGTTACAATTAAAGCCAATGAAATAAAAACATTTCCCTCAAACTACAATTATAATTAAAACATGTTAAAAACTTGAAAAATTAGAATAGTCAATCACAAACCCCTTCATAGTAGAGTTCCAGTTCCTTGGTGTCCATCAGCAAAGAATCATAGCCAATGTAATTGCGCATTGCATCCACCTTTTTTAGTGTTGCCTCCTTTGTTTCTTCGTCCATCCAATCCAAATTCAACACCAAATTAGAAAAAGCAGTCCTGATGTCTTGCCACATACTTTCAACTCTATATCTCTTATCTTCAGCAACATTAGAAAAACTTTCATTATCAAACTTGGAGGAGATGTTCATGGCTAATTCTTCGGAAGCAAAAAGCCATGACACTGCCATTCCCATCATGTAATTGGTCACCTTGACACAGTACATGACCCTGTATGAGTGTAATGATGAACACATGGTAAACACATTAGTAAAACTCTTCAATGGAGAACAATTTATATTTTAGTCCTTTTATTAGAATGGGCAATATGAATGACGCTGAAATTCATTCATCCAGAGAAAGAAAGAGTGTCAACTCTTCAGGAGCAGGTTAATATAAAATAGCATTAGTGTATATTTAGATACACCAAAAATCGTATATTATTTATTTGATAGCATTTATTCCTATGTTTATATATTAGAGGCCAAATAGTTCAATGATTTTGTTCAAGGAATGAATGCCTTGACCGGGACCCAGATTCCTTGATTTCCAATGAAATGATATAGGCAATGAAGCAACCAAGGTATTCTCTTCCCCAATGGATTTTTTCAAGTTCAATTAGTCCAATGAAGTTATAATCACATGAACCATTGAACTCAAATATACAATAAGTTTCTATGTATTGAAGAGGGATGCATTATTAGATTTACTGTAAACTGAAGAATATACAATCAGTAGTTTGGAGGAGACTTTAGCAGCCTTTATCAGAGTCAAATTTTTTAAATGCCGAAGTAACCAAGTGATCTGCTCTCTCTGCAATGTAGCGTTGTCAACTGCTGAGGAAGAGGCAGTGTACGTCTAATGTCTTTTGTATTTCTTCCTTACCCTGGAGCCTTGAGTATTGTTGCGTTGTGCTTTGGAGGAAAAAAATGACCAGTCCACATTGAAGCCTGCTCAGTTAATTTTCATGTTATTTTTGTATTATTCCATGATTGCATTTAATTTCCGTGGATTGAACACTGCTGATTTTGTTTGCATCCAAAAAATGTACTTCGCTATGGAATATAAACATCTGAGCAGTGATGCAGAGTTTTTGCAGTTATTCTTAGCTTTGATTTTTCCCAGATTTGAAAATCTATTGTGTTGCTGCAAAGTTTTCATTTGTACTGTATGCACACTCTTAATTTCAGATGATATACACTTGTCAAATTATTGCAAAGATTTCTTCGTGCATATGCAGTACCTATTGAGAATTACGATCTAAACGTTTTTGTTTAAGCTTTTGTTAGCAAGTTTTATTTTCACATTAGTCATCATTATGAAAGTTAAAATACACATTTGAAATCTGATGAAATGATTTTTACGACTAAAAGTTAACATTTTCGAACATAATTTTTTCTTCCAAAATGCAGACTATAATTGGTTGAAGACAAAGTGATAAACATCATTTCTCATACGTAAATATAAATAAAATTTGTTCATACCTTGAGCGGGGAATTTCACCAGCTATAGTTTTTTCAAATTGTGAATTGTACAAATGCCTTATTAAGCTGCTCCCATGTGGAGCTACTTCATCTATAACTTCCCACCAAAGAAGACCCTCTGAAAAAAATTATATTAAAATTTTGTAGTGAATTTAGAAAATTGTTAGAGTTATTCAAGGAGTCAGGGAAGTTACATAAAAAACGTAGGTTTATGAAAATTTTTTTCATAAATTTGATATGCATACACAAATTTCACTAGCATACACAAAACATGTGATGGACTTGATTAGGTCGAGTGTTTGGCCACTGGTTTCAGGAGAATTCTCTAGGACTACACCAAAAATGCTGGCCGTATAATATTCTGAGCACAAGCTAATTTTAGGAAATCACAGGTAGCCCAGGGAAAAAAAATAGTGAATGTTTGCCAACTCTGAGAATGCAAGATTACAATAGTCAGTAAAAAAAAATCATATACACTTAAAACTGCTATAAAACATTTTTTTCTTAGAAATTGTCATCATAAGAAATTTTATGCCAGCTATTCAAGCTTGAAATGTTTTATTCAATCTTAATAATGTAATTATTACACCTATCACCCCTTATGTTACAAATTCCACTCACTCATCATAAGAGCGCGGAAAAAAGTCTTTTGGCTTTTTGTAAAAGTGGGAGTTTTGTGGTTTTCAATACAATTCTTCACCAACTTCATTAAATAAAACATTTTCCAATGATTTGTTTAGAGACTTTTTGGGACTTTTTTGGCTTGGCGGGAATTTTTCTGATAAAACAGACTTTTCCGGGCTTTTTTATTGAAACCACATGCCTAAGTTTGGCTGTTGTGATTACTTGTGTTCAACTGGGTTTTGAAAGAACACTCAAAGAATGCTCCGATGATATCAGCGCAGTGTTTTAGAAAACTTTCTCAGTTAATTGCCCTAGCCTTAACTATAATGTAGATCCTCTACAAGAGCAGTCTACCATCAATGAGTAAAAAAGTCTTTTATCATTCACATTTTAAGAAGGGCTACTAATAATATTTTAAGTTGTTTAGAGTACATGCTACCGCCAAATAAAAATGGGGAGAAGAAGCTCTCAATTCTTACCTAGGTATTGACATCAGCCCTTGATAGAACTCTTAACTAGTGATAAGTTTGGTGCTCACATCGTAAAAAAAACTGTAGAATCCACTTTGAAATCAGCTGCTGACGCATTGGGACTTGAGAATGACGCCCTTCTAACATTCAATCCTGTATGCTCGACGGCCTCACTTCAGCGCAAACCAAATGCCAACAGGGAAATTGTCGTGGTTTTGCTGTTGAGTTCCATTGCCTCCATGTTCACTGGGCCATTCTTAGTTCACTGGGATGAGAAATTATTGCCGGAAGGGGAAAGTGAGCATACTTTAACGAATTGGTTAGATTATTTTAACATATCACCCTTAAATATAAACGGCTCTATTTCTCTCGCAGATTCTTAGAAGCAAGATCGGATGCCAGTACCTGTCATCGGTCTACACTTTGAACAGCTTCTTGCAGTCCCACCCCTTGATTTAAGCACACGACGCACTGAAGCAGAAGCGACATTTGGACCTCGTACTGATTGGGTCTTTGAGAACAAAATTGTTGGCACAGTCTTTGATATAACTGCCCACAACACTGCCCAAATCAAGGGCTGATGAACCCTGCTTGCAAGAAGATTAATTTGATTTCATTAATTTGATTCAATGATTTGATTAACTGTGCCTGTCGATATTATGTTGCTGAGCTGGTTCTAGAGGCTGCCACCACTGAACTGATCGGGGATTCCAAAGGTCCTCAACTTCCTTTCTTTGCTAGTCGGCCCCGGTGGCGGCGGGGTAAAGTCCTCGCCTGCCAACCCTAGGGTCTCGGGTTCGAGTCCCGCCTGGGTAAAATATTTTCTGCCCAGGACATGGGTGTCTGTGTGTCGTACGTTGTTACTGTTATTCACCCGACGTAAATTGGCCAATTGTGCTGTATTCGGGGTAGTGAAGATAAATAAATAAATAAATAAATGTTAGATGTAAACTGGAAAGGCATGGATCACTCTATGTTAGATTAAACTTAAAATGATCGTTGAAAAAAGATGAATTGATACCAAGTACAAAGGTTTAAGTACCGAAAAATTTCTTTTACAGTAAAGTATCGCACGGCAGCATTAACGCGGAAATTGAAGCAAATTCCAGTGGCGGACGACATTATTACTTTCTGTAAACGCCAGCTACAGGTAAAATACCACTCCTAATAATCATTTGTTCACTATTCTTTTCATACGGAAACCAATGTCATATTCCTGGCGCTTGTTTCGCAAGTAAAGCAGCCTCACGGCGATTACAGAGAACTTCTTGAATTGTGCGTGGATTTCTTGGGCGGCCAAGTCAAAGGGAAGCGTCAATATAAATTCAAGAAACCTTGGGCGCTCATCAAAACGCGTTTGACGGCGCGTGCTATTTATGCCATCAAAAAGTGGATATTCGGGCGGCAGCTCCAGCTGTCATCGCGTCAAGACTCCCACTGAGAGTTTCTTCTCCCTTTTATTATTTGGCGGTATTATGTACTCTAAACGTAAAGAAACAACTTAAAATATTAATAGTAGCCTTTCTTAAAATGTGAATAACAAGACTCCAATAACAACACTGTATACAAGACGTTCACCTCCATCTTCAGCGATGTTATCCTCCACCAGGTCCAGCCCATTTTGGAGGAGGTGTACGAGCAGAGGAGTTCAAAGCTTGGAATTGCCGGGTGTAAGGACAACTTGCTTATTGATAGATGCATATGACAGAATGCCAACTAGCGTAGGTGCAAACTATCAATGGCCTGAGTGGACAACAGAAAGGCGTTTGAAACCACTTCACATGAGCTCATTGTAGCCATGTTGAAGTTGAAGAAAGTCCACCCAGAGGTAGTGTCCTGCATCCAACGCTCGATACCACTCTGGAGAACGTGCTTTGTCCTGACCGCAGACAAGCGGTCGGTCTCGACAAGAGTTGGTATCATACCACCTCGGCGTATTCAAAGGCGATAGCGAGAGCCCCTTGCTGTTTTCATTTTCCTCCCACCTCTCTCGCTAAGCCTGCGACAAGGGAAAGGATAAATGTGCGGTGTGCCAGGTGACAGGAAGCTCAATGTCACACATTTATTTTATATGGATGACCTGAAACTTAACGATTTCAACGCAAAAGACCTTCGCATGACCCTGGATATCGTACAGTGAGGCTATAGGGATGGAGTTCGAATTGGACAAGTGTGCATCCATCCACCTGACGAGAGGAAGATTTTCGGAGAACAAGGAAGACGTGCACCTCGTTGACGGGAGCGTCGTTCGCCTCCTCGACGGCGATGATAGCTTCGAATATCTCGGCGTCCCCCAAAGCCGAATGTAAGAGGTAGCAGCAGTGAAGGAAAGAGTCACCGCCAAGTACAGGCAGACTCTCAGGAAAATCTAGAGTTCTGAGCTGTCATGCTAATTTGAGCTAACAGAGCTAACATGTTAGCGGTTCCCACTCTGCTGAACACATTCGGATACATGAAATGGAATGTCAACGAGTTGCAGAACCTCGACACCGGAACGATGAATATGATTATCATCTACACAAGTCTTCATCCGAAATCTTCCGTCGCCAGACTGTATCTCCCTAGCAGTGTATGTGGTAGAGGTCTCTTGAGCCTGAAGTGTCTCCACAACAGAGTTTTCCTTGGAACACTATGCCGAGTGCTCAAGAGCAGAGACCTCCTGCTCAGTTTCGTGAGACACCACGAAAATGCCGGAGTAGCGGCGTTTCTCTTCCAGACGGCCAAGAGGGCAGCGGTATGGACTTTGACCCGACATAAGTCGGAGGCAACGACGATAAGTCGATCTTTTCGTTGGAGGCAGACGTCCTAAGGCTCGAAATTAAAAAGGCCGAGCAGAAAACCTTGCTCAAGGCACACACCGATAAGCCAAAGCATGGATGTTTATATCAATGGGCCCGAAGAAGAGTGCGGTCCTTCCTCACAGTCCTACGGGAAACAGTTACTTATTCACACTTTATTTAATCAAGAGGTATACATTTTCTAATCCTTTTTGCTATATAATTTGGAAAATGTATATTAAGGTTCACTTTACAAGAAGTAGTCGTCATTTTAAAATGTCACTTGTACCTTGAATACATGCAATTTAACATACATAGTTTGCGTCGGAAGGAATATGATCTATTGACATTTTTTCACAATTTCCCGGTGGTAAGCTGATTGGAATAAAATTAATCACAAAAAGTATTCATTCGAAATTAGAAAGTAATTACTTCCCCATGTCAAGTTTTTACTACTCTCATAAGTGTTTGCCTTTCGTATCACCTTTTAAAAATGTTTTTTGTGTTTTAGAACATGAAATTTATTAAGGACGACCTGAAAAAAAGTAAATTATATGCCATTGTTTATGAGACAACTGATGTTAAGGGACGATATGTGTGCAACCTATTGGTTGAAAAACTGACACCAAATGATCCCAATAAGCCTTCCCTCGTAGGATCCAAGAAACTTGAAAGAGTGAATAACGAAACGGTTGCACGCTATATTGATGAATCCTTAAGTAAGTACTTATACCTAAACTAGCGGACCCGACAGACGTTATCCTGCCAAAGTGTTGGCTTGTCAGCTATTAGGGGCTTCAGCAAACGTGTTTTCTATATACGTATTTTCGAAAACTACATACTAAGTGACATTTGACATTGAGTTTGACATTTCAATCTTTTCGTTTTGTCAAAACAACGCCAAGCTACGACGCAAGTGCGACTACTTGCGCATGTATTGATGTGTACGTCAAATAACACTGAATTCGACATCAGCGCCACCTATGGTACACAAACGTAACTATAAATTATTCTCAGATGGTCAGTTATTCATGAACTTCTCAGTAGGTTTTAACGTTAAATTATTCATAAACTTATGATTTTTTCCTTGTAAAAATATTGGGGTAGAGAGTGAAATTTTGGGGTTATGGTGGTTTGGGGAGTAATGGCATGGACAGCCATATGAGGAGTTGACACCTCGATGATCTTGTCAGCGAGCTCCGATAGATTGTCTGGGGATAACTCCGCCTGGGCAGTCAGGATTCCTTGGACGTGCGGGGGCAATCGCCTCAGCCACAGTTGCCGGAAGAAGTTATCCGGAAGAGCGGTCGTTCCGGCGAGGGAGCGAAGATGCCGCGAGAATTTGGAAGATTTGCCATCGCCGAGGTCCTCGTCCGATAGTAACTGGCGAAAGCGCTGCTCCTCAGATGCTGACAGACGTTCTATAAGCTTCGATCGTAGAGTCGAATAGGGATTCTAAGACGGAGGATTCGTGATTATGTCCTCAACCTCACAGGCAACGCGAGATTCTTAATGTGAGGCAATCTAATGGAACTTCGTTACCTCGCTTGTGATCTCCGACAGCAGGAACTGAGATTCCGACCGTGAAAACCAAAGACTCGGTTTCTCGAGCCAAAATGGTGGTAGTTTCACGGCGATGCGGAGAACTGCAGGCGGGTTCTGCCAGGCCAGGGCAGCTGTAATGGGGAAACGTGGTAGGCTGTTTCGAATCTTATACTCACTCTTTGAATGAAGAAAGGTACGTTATCGAATGTTTTACTAGCACAATATATAAGCAAATCATTTAACGTTTTTTAACAAATTACGATACGTTTTCATTTTGTTCGGAGTTGTAATAATTAGCCCGAGTGAATGATTCGAGAGTGAGACCGCAAAACTAATGCGCAAGTTAACTGTAGTTAATGACGAACATTTCAGTTGCTTTTTTTTATTTTCATTACTTTATTTTTATTTAATTTATTTACTGACATCTGCGTATTCAAATGTGAATTTAACGTGATATTCTGTGTTGTATTCCAAATATTCGGATGGGCCGTCTTGTCGTTACTTTCCTTCCAAGGCAAACCCTGCCAGTGCATTTCCAGGAATTACCGAGGGCAATTAACCGCACGTGTGCCCTATTTCCCACGCCAACGCGGTCTCTCGCCGGTCAGTCGCCGGGGCACGCCGTGGGGACAGCGGTAGCTCACTGCGAGGAAGGCTTATGGCGATTGGGGGTGAGAGTCCCGTTCGTTAGCTCTGCGACTGGCTCATCATATATACATCTCGGAGAAATCGCCAAAAATGTAATCTTTGAACATAGCGACTGCCTATGGTGATTACCGTTTCCTAGGATATCAAAATAATTTGTATCGCAGGATTAGTCAGGGTATGCAAAAAACATGATGGTTGTGTCTTGTATTATCCTTGTCAAGCGTTGAGTTTTTGATTTGATCAATAAATATAAGAGCAGGGACCAGGGGTGGCGGGGAAATTTAAATTTCCATGTGACGCAACCTGGTGGCCAAAACTTGAACTATATGCAACTCTCGGCTATTGCAGAGCCTCTGGGATCAGTGCGTTGAACTTCTACCAGGGAGGAAATGGCCTACCATTCAATTAACACGCAGATGCACTCCCCTGGGTTCTCTCCGGTGTCTGTGCCGCTGTCTTGAATCAGAATCATTTTGTTGCTGAAGAGCTGGGCGTTTTCTTCACGTAAGGGCAGAAGCTCGTCGTCGCGCGAAAAAAGCATTTTCAACAATTGTTGACTATTTATTCTCCTTGTCGGGGTCACCAATGTGGAGATGGGTAAGTGAGGAGATCTCTACGTTTATCAAAACAATTTATTTGAGCCTCTATCAATTTCCACTACAATCTCAGTCCTCTGACTTATTTACATTAACATCAACAAATCAGCAAGGCCTCCTTGGCAAAATTATAGAAGATGATGCCACCATTTATGATCGCCGCAAAAATGTCGTAAAAAAATTCCTAGAACCCGATCGCAGGGCCACCTACCGGGTCCATTTGTAAATCATCTAAACCATCTGGGGACCCACTCAAATACACACAAAAATGTTCATCAAGATCGGTCCAGCCGTATAGGAGGAGTTCAGTGACATACACACGTACATAAGAATATATATATATATATATATATATATATATATATTCTTATAATATATAATATAAATAAATATATATATATATATATATATATATAAGAGCTAGCAACAGGCGTTGAGGTTGGGGATGGATAGATAGGCATATCAGTGGACACTCACAGAAAGGCGATCCATGGCGACACCGGTGTCCACTGCTCTCGGAAGCTTTCGGGTGAGAACCCTTCCTCAGCGGAAGAAAATCAAAACTGAAGAGTCCGACGTCCCAAGAGAAGAGCTCCGACCATTTTCATTTATTTCGTTATTTGAAAGACCTAGAAACAGCCTTCGCGAGCCGGGGATATCCCCTCCACCTGGTGAGGGAACAGTTCATCAGGGTGTTGAGCCCTCAAGGAGACCGCCTTCAACCGGACGATTATCTTTATCCTGATGAACAAATCTTTGTAACCACCTTTCATCCGGGTCTAGATGCTGCACTGAAAAACCTTCTTAAGTCAGCACACTCAATTCTCGCCTCTTCCCCCTCTACTTCTTCTTTTATTCGAAGACCTCCGGTGCTCTCCTTTCGTCGCCCTCCCAATCTCCAAAATAGTCTCTGGATCCGCGAGATCCGACAAACCTCACTTGAGGGTAGTGTGGCCAATCCCCCTCTCGTTGGATCAAATCCTTGCAGCAAGCCCCGTTGTCTCACCTGCCCACTCAACCCTTTCTCCCGAACTTTCACGACCCCTGTCACAAATATAACGTATCAGATACTTACTCGGGGAACCTGTTCCTCGAGTAATGTAATTTACCTCCTCACCTGTAAACACTGCCAGGCCTTTACGTTGGCCTCACAAGCACATCTCTCAATGTACGAATCAATAACCACAGGAGCAGCGTGACGCAACAATTGAAGCTGCCTGTAGCGGAGCAGGCCAATTATCATAACCTCCCCTTCAACGACTGCTTCCAAGTAAAATCATTCGCGCCCTTCCATCTGACACATCTATCCTGGAGCTCCGCCATTGGGAACAATCATATATTTCAATCCTAAAATGTATTTGTACTCCCGGGCTTAACCTCCGCTAGCTTTCTCCATATCCCCTCCTCTTACTCCTCCCTCCCTCACATCCTTCCAACCAATCACTTCCCTCAAACACCAACCACCCTCCCTGTCAGACCCTCTACCCTCAACTCCAGTGTGACACTCTTCAGTTGTGATTTTCTCCCGCTGAGGAAGGGTTCTCACCCGAAAGCTTCCGAGAGCAGTGGACACCGGTGTCGCCATGGATCGCCTTTCTGTGAGTGTCCACTGATATACCTATCTATCCATCCCCAACCTCAACGCCTTGTTGCTAGCTTATATTTCTAAATTTATTTCCTTTTCTTTAATATTGAGGAGGAAGAATCGTATAGGAGGGGCGGTGAGGGGAAGAAGCAGGTAGGAGGGGCGGGGAAGGGCGGGGAGGGAAGGAGCCAAAGACCTATTCGAGAGAAGGAAACAATGTAGCGAAAAGTGGTGGAAAAATTAATGGGAACGGTTGAGGCCAGGTGGACAGAGGGCGTTAAAAAATCTGATGCAAATGGACGATTCTTCCTCCTCAATCCTGATTCTATCACTGAAGAAGGTGCGGGCGACCGACACACTGAAAATTTTAAACTCGTGAGTTTACCCTGTGACGAAGTTTTATATTGTTTGCCACGTTCGTGGAATCTTCGCAAGAACTTTATATATATATATAACTTATTCCAGGCTTTCTCTCCGCCAGGACTCAATAAATCCCACTAACTTCTTCTATCACCTCTGCCCATACTACTTCTCCCTTTCGAATTTCTTCCACTTCCCGCCCCCACCTTTCCTCTCCTTCCCCCTCCTCCCCTTCCCCTGTCCTTCCCCTCCCTCCCTTCCTTCCGCCTCAGTCCTCCCTTCCTACCACCTCAGTCCTCCCTTCCTTCTCAGTCTTCGCTCTTGCGACCAAGGTGCTAGTGGCATCGAAATATCAAGAAACTTTGTAAGTGTGTTCATCATTTTTTTGTTTTCTGTGTTTGTCGTCTGCCTTCCTCTGGCATACTTTTATATATTCGTCACTTAAGTGATCCTAAGTGCATTTATATATATATATATATATATATAAATGCACTTAGGGTATATATAGGGCTTAGGTAGGGAGGTATATGGTATAAAAAATACATTGATTAAGGCAGCAGAAAAAGTATTGGGAAAGAGAGGACCAGAAGCCAGAAAGGAATGGGTTACAGAGGAAATATTGAGCCTAATGGAAAAAAGAAGAGACCTCAAGAATGATGAAACCGATGACGGAAAACGCCTCTATAGAGCTGTGAGGAATGAGATCAATAGAAAATGCAAGCGAGCAAAGGAAACTTTTCTTGAGGAGAGATGTAAAGGAGTCGAACAGATGATGGAGAATGGGAATGTGGAATCCGCATATTCATCCATTAAAGCATTTTTTGGTCAGAAGAAAATAAAGGGATGTGCGATAGAAGCAGAAAATGGAAAGCTCTTGTACGAATCAGACAAATTAGCAAAACGTTGGAAAGAATACCTCGAGAAATTATATGGAGATGAAATTCTAACCAAAGATTCTGTTCTTGAACATGACGACGAAGTTGAAGATGACAACAGAGGTGACCCAATTATGAGATCCGAATTTAACTTAGCAGTTACAAAACTACGAGAGCAAAAAGCCCCAGGCATCGACAACCTGCCGGCAGAACTGATCAAAGAAGCGGGTGAACAGACCTCAGACACCCTCTACCATCTTGTCCAGACGATGTACGAAACAGGAAATCTTCCAGATGATTTAAAAAAATGCATCCTTGTCCCCCTGCCGAAAAAGAATTCGGCGAAAAAATGTGAACAATACCGCACCCTAAGCCTTGTCACGCATGCTTCCAAAATACTTACATCCATCATACTGAAGAGAGTTGAACCTAAAATTGACGCACTTTTATCCAATGATCAATTTGGATTTAGAAAAGGAAGAGGGACACGCGAAGCTATTCTCTCGCTCAGAACCATAATATAAAAACGACTGAGAAAGAACAAAGACACATTTGTGGCCTTCATAGACTTAAAAAAGGCGTTTGACAAGGTTCGTTGGGCACCAATGTTCCAAATGCTGAAAGAAGCAGGAATTAAATACAAGGACAGGAGAGTAATCTGGAACCTATATGAAGAGGAAAAGGCAGTGGTGCGCTGTGGAGACCATGTGCAGGAAGCAACTATAAGACAAGGGGTAAGACAAGGATGCTCCCTATCACCGATTCTCTTCAATTACTACATACAGAGAGCTCTAGATGAGATGAGAGAAAAGGTAGGGGAGCTAGGTGGTGTCAAGATCCATGGAGAAAAACTGGATATGATGAGGTTCGCTGATGATATTGCACTACTGGCTGAGAGCGAAAAGGATCTGAGCGAGGTACTTGAGGCAATGGAGGACATCCTAACAGCAGGATATAATATGAACATTAATGTAGATAAGACCAAAGTACTTAAGGTTAGCAAGTATGGGGGACAAGCTAAAGTGTATTTAAGGGACAGGCGATTAGAGAACGTAGAGGAGTTTACCTACCTGGGAAGCAAAATAACAGCCGATGGAAGGAGCAAAAGAGACTTATTAAGTAGAATTCACCAGGCAAAGAAGGCGTTTTATCAAAAAAGGAAACTCCTAACATCCAGAAATATCTGCCTAGACCTAAGAAAACGCCTTCTTCAAACTTATGTGTGGAGCATATTTTTATATGGAAGTGAGACCTGGACGTTGGGCAAGGCAGAAGAGAGGAGGGTGGAAGCATTCCAGATGTGGTGTTTCAGAAGGATGTTAAAGATTCCCTGGGTGGACAAAATCAGTAACGAGGAGGTTCTCAAACGTGTGGGGGAGTCTCCTTGTCTGCTGAAACTACTGAAAAAGAGAAGAAATATCTGGATCGGGCACCAACTAAGGCACGAAACATTGCTGGCCACCATCTTAGAAGGCACTGTAGAGGGAGCCAACTGCCGGGGCAGGCCTAGGTTGGAGTTTATGGGCCAAATAATGAAGGAGTTAGGCTGCTCCACTTATGTGCAGTTGAAAAGAATGGCACAGGACCGAAGAGTATGGAGAACTGCCGCCAACAACCCTTTGGGTTGATGACTTAAGAAGAAGAAGATATATATATATATATATATATATATACCTATATATATATATATATACACACACACAATGGAAAACTTCGCCAAATGGCCACAAACACAATTAAAGATGAAACTTACAGGGGGGTAAAATGACGAAAGTAAAGAGAAAGTCTTACTTAGAGACGTTTCGGGTGTTAGCCCTTCCTCAGTCACAGAGAGAATATATATATATATATACATACATGTAAAATATAATTTTTGCTGAAAAAGCGAGCATATTCAAATCAGAGCAGAAGTTAATAACGGTATGACTTATGGTAATGAGTTCTTAGCCGCAACTTTACCGTATTTATCGTAATGTCCGCGCCAATGTTTTTACAGCCTCTTTGCTTGGAAATAATACTGCTAGAGAGAATTAACTTGTTCTCTTAACTGATGGAGCGGCGTAAATGGTTAAACCCGCTAAGGCTTCGGTGGTTTTCTACCCTAAAATGATTCACATCTCTTGCAAAGTGCACGCTTTTAACAGGGTATGTGAAGAAATACGCAAAAGATTTCCCATTGCAAGTAAGTGGGTGTCTACCATTACAAAGGTACTTACTCGTATTCTGAATAATACTAAAAATACATTTAAATTTCTAAATTATTACTGTAGAATTCATATTTTATATTTTTGGAGGTATATTTGAAAACGCCATCGCGCGTGGAAGTTTATAAAACACTTTGCTATGATCTGTCATTGCCTCAAGACCCAGTCCTCACGAGATTTGGAACATGGCTGGATGTTTGTGTGTTCAATCCCCAGCACTTCGAAAATATTAAGAATATAAATAAGTTTCTGTAATTATATTTGTTACTGATGAATCAATTCCATTGAATGTGATGGAAATCCTGCCAGTTTTGATCACTTATCTATAACTAAAACTACACGTTCAAAATGAAAGAGGAAAACTTTACTTTAATTTTTTACTTCTGGTTATACAGAATATTAACCCTGAAGATGATACAAAATGTGTAGAAAATGCTCGTGAACTCCTAGAAGATAGCACACTTCCACTGGACCTGATATGCATATCGGCATCCTTTGGGCTTTTGGTTGAAACAATCAAACACCTTGAATCTTCATCCTGAGCTTGAAGTGATTCAGTGTCGTCAATTCTGAATTTAAAGAAAAACTTTAAAATGTAAAGGGTGAACAAGCCGTAAGTGTTTATACAAAATTGTGTAAAGGTTTTAGTAAAGACGAAGGCTTCGAGTTGATGAGTGATATAGCTCAGATTCTCAATGTAGAGTTGAAGGGGCAGACGTCTAACAACCTCCAAAAACTCTCTGTTAGTGAAAATGCTACGCTCAGGTATGCTCCTATGACAACCTGTAAAGTTAAGCGATCATTTCTCATGTAAAAACCTATTTTGAGCGATCGTTACACAACGTTCACTATGGAAAACTTGGACAAATATCTTGCCTGCCACTACTTTATGACGCGTCTTCGAGGCAATGAAGTTGAAACAGAATGAAAGTAGGCAAATATTTTTCCTATATTTTAAATGATGCAATAAAAAAATAAAAACGGTCATCTATAACATATATTTAAGCTTTAATTTTCCCTTCCCAAAATAAAGATAGATATTTAACAGCTATAAACATAATAGGGATTCACATTTTTCTTCCACAATTGCTGGTCATCAAACGCAGTGTTATTCAGAATTTTTAAACATATTTTGTAAATTGTGGTTTTTCCTTTCTTGAAGTATATATAACAACACGAGAAAAATGAACTCGCATCTCTCGGCTCTTTTTTTTAACGATTAAGTTAAAATTCAACAACTTTTTCTCGAAAATATCTCAGACTTTTGAGAGGTCTTTTCAAAAAAGTTTGCGACTTTTATTTGCGAAACTGAGAACTTATTTCCGCGCTCTACTCATCATACATTTTTTATTCCATTCAAATACTCTGTAGGAATAGCATAATTTACCATGTATGAGAAGGAACACCACCTTAGCCCATAACCTACAGGAGAAGAGAGAGAATTTTGCTGCCGCCTCGTGAAGGAGAAAAGCAAGGAAAGTATTTCCTTCTCTAGCCTGGGCAAGTGCTCGGTTGGTTATGGTCCCTATTAATCCTTCTTCCCCTCTCATTTAATGAAGCACCCTCTCAATAACGATGATGGTCACAGCTTTTTGACCAATTTGATATCAAACAGTAAATAGATAAAGGAAGTATTCAAACCATAGGAAGTGAAATATATTGACATATCCACGAGAAAAATTTGGCCTGAAACGGGAATCGAACCACAAATCTTAAGATTGCCAGAAAACTGCAAAGTTCACTATGATATCAAGGCTTCCATATTCTAGTTGCAATCTTGGCGGATACATAGGAACTAGATCTTTGGCCCTTACTGTCCATCCGAGATGGCAATGAAAGGAGAAAGAGGGTAATGCAAGAAACAAGCACTCTTCCTCCTTGTATTGCCATCTTACCATCTTGAACAAGCAAATAGCAAATATGTAACAATACGACGAGATATTTGGAACCAAATTTTCCTCTTTGAGTACGATGGGGAATGGGACGCATAAATAAATCATGTCACCTGTAAATGAATGTTGTTGACTTCAAAAACATTTTTAGAAAAAAACCACCATGCGTCCAATTAGTAACATAGCATTGTACCACAAGTCCCAGGGAATGAATTATGTGGGGATGAATTTCAATCTTTGCACCACCTCACATCATAAATAATGAAAGTGCAATGCCTAACCGCAGTTATCAGCTACATGGGTTCCGCACTCACTAACATTAAAATATATGAATATCGTTAGTGACAATGTGAACACCACAAATCAGATAGTGCACTTTCTTCTATAAAGTTTAACAACTGCTCCAAACACAATTTATTCCAAATTGATTTCCCGTCCTTTCAAAGATTTCTAAAAGTGATTCCAAACATCCCCATTTTATGGCACTCCCTCATTTTCTGAATTCAAAGTGACATTTTTACATAAGTATTCAAATTTAATCTCATTATTTTCTCAAGTCTGCTCAACTAAATATTTTTATGCATCATAACTCACAACACATCCGAATAGAATTGGTATCTACACTTTCTTTGGCCCACCAGAAAAAAATAGATCAACCAAAATGTGTACGTTGTATGTGCTCAAGGATATAATCAGCATTCTGAAAGCAGCATTACAGTACATTCATAGACAACTCACCTAATACCAATGAAGAGGTGTTTGCCAACAACTTGGCGATGTTTTTCAGATAATTCATATCCTGTACCACTATCAGATCTTTTTCCAAGTCCAAAGAGACATTACTGCTTTCAAACATCAAGTTAAGGAGTATCTTCCAATCTATCTGTAAAGATAGTAACAACAAGAAATTTTAATGTTGCACTGACTTAATACATCTTTGACATTCATGGAGTATGGATAGAATCATTTATATCGAAGGCAAGTATTGTGCGTGATAATGAGGATGTTTGAGTGACTTACTGTATTTATGTACTCTTGACTGTATTTATGTCAACGTTCCAGGTGCAAGATGTGAGAAATATGTATTTAATAAAATGTTGTCTCTAAGAAAATAGGTTTCAATCACCTGTGTTAGCATTGCTTGCTTTCTTTCATTAAGCGTGACGAGACGGAATTCAATGAGCGCATTCACTACGTATACCACCCCACGGTATTCATTCTTCCGGATCATTTCGGATCATAGGCGGATAAATGTCAATACTATCACGGCTACAAACACATAGCAGCGGATTTAGCGTTAACATTTAGTAACTCATGGTTGGACTTAATTGTCATAAACAGCTTCAGGTGCCGAAGCGAAATCACCAAGTGACACTAATGCTCTACATTTCTCGGACAGGAAAATAATTTTGCAGCAGGTTAACGCAGCAAGCCGGCAACAGTGTAGAGGGCCTACAACAAACCTTCACTGTATGCACTTGCCGGAAGTTTGTATTTCAACTCTGAAGCAAATTATTCACGCAAGCCTGTAATTAATTTAAGGGTTCTGTCGACCGTAGTTAACTCCTGCATTGGCACCCTTACGGCTCAAAGAACTTTCAATCCATTACAACGGAATATCAACTCATGAATTTCTTTTGTCCAGATGTGTTTTTCATCATCTAAATATTTTAATCAGGTATCGTGATTTAATGGTAATTTTTTTTTACGTGATCACGTTGATTATTACTTTACCCTTGATGGTATTCAAGTTTTCCACTGTTCTCTTTTGGATTGATAGTATTTTAAAAATGGAAATTGACTTATTTCTTCAGTGGAAATAACTAATCTCACCTTTAATGGCAAATAAAATCTTAAGCATTGAAGCAGTCATGGAGTATGAACATTTGTTTTTACACTTTTCACTTGCGAATTGATAAGAAGTTATATTGAAGGTTATTGTACTTACTCGTAGATTGGGCTTTTGCTTCTCAGAGTACGCAGCCTCATCAGTTAGCCTCTGTAAATCATCTACGTGCATTGGCTTGAATGGCTCATAATCTTCCTCAGAGGTGAATTCAGACGTTGTATTTGACTCTTCGAATCGTGCAAAGAAGGAGGACTGAAATGTAAAAATGTAAAAAAAAAGGGGCTTTGAATAATTTTGGTGATTATTTCATTGATTCTGTTGCTAAATGACAAAAATGAGATGAATTATGAAACCTTCAGACTTAACTACGGCAGAAAAGAACAAAAATGGGGTGAGCAAAGCCACTTGCAAGTAAATACCATATTATTGCCAATAATTTAGTCAACAAGGAAAACGTTTTAGTGAAAAAATTTCGTGTGGAATAATTTTTGCGTTGGGGTTACCTCGTGGTCGTCTAAGGACGGCATTGCTACCTGTAATCCAACTCGTTTCCGAGTAAATGTCAGCTATTATCTTTTAAATACATGTAGGGGGCTAGGAAGCAGAACTAAAATTTGTGAGGATGGGGGAAAATAAATCGCTCGCCACGTGATTTTCCCAGGGTCAATGATGGTAGGGTAGGGGTGGCGGAGAGCCTCGAAAATTCAGTCGTCCCCAGACCTCCGTTTTGCGAACTTCCTGATTCTGCTCTCTGCTTTGCCAAACCTCATCAATATAAAGGCTTCTCTTATTGCGGGCCACTAGGTTTTTCCGGCAGTGGGTAAGTAATCATGGCAGCGTCCAACTAGAAGCCCCTCCCTCTTGCTGGCAGTTTACCCTCCGCCGGTAGCGGAAGTCTTAAAACATTTCCTGAATCGCACGAAAGGCGCCCGCCTCCACAATTTTTAAACCTGCCTACTATCCCCAAAGACATTTGAAAAAGATAATTATTTTTTTAATAGTTATATCATATGAGGTTAGAATAAAAGCCTAGAAGAAAGGGTTTGCATTTTGAAACAGCTTTACGTGTGAGTTTTCTTTTTTTGCTGATCTTAGATGTGCCTACGGTGGGTTTACATATGGAAGTTGACTTTTATGGAAGTAGCTAGACCTCAAATCGTATCGCCACTTGCAGCACATCGTTATAGTTACACATAACTTCTGGTATTTTCCAAACAAAAGGATGACGGAAGCAAACTATGAATATGGTAATTTAGAAATGGCGTTCGAATACAGCTGTTGAAACCGCATAGGCATTCACGGATATTAAAAATTTGTATTAATCTCAATAATTATGCATTATTATGTCGAATCAAGAGTGTCCATTGTGACAAAAATAATAATCATTTAATTAGAGTCAAGTCATAAAGCATACCCTAGGGGTTCTTTAGCATTTCAAATATTTTCAAGTCGAAATAAATATTTACACGTGCAACAATGAGTTCTCTTCCTACTAAGCAATTCCTTGTTTACATGTTTAATCTACGTTTGACATCACGTGACCAATATTGCATCAAAATCGATGCGATAATTACGCAGAATCGGTATGCTGCTAGCAGGCAAAATGGAAGCCAGTCTATTTTCCCTACAAGTGCAAACCTCCGTCGATTACCACCACCATGGACCCCTACTCCCATGGAAGTTCGTGCCTACACATCGAAGTGTCGCTAGCAAGCGACTTTCAACGCTACTGTCATAAGTTACTTACTTGTGTAAACCCGAATTTACTCATTCTTCAATTTACAGTACCTACCATGTGCACTGACATCTGTAAATCATCGATCTGACGGACGTAATCCTTCAAAATGTCCGTCTTTCCACTTTCACAATTTGCATCTGAGCGATATTTGGTCACATAATCGACGACCACCGTGGCATCAATCGTCACGTTTTTCAAGGCGTCCCACTGATCCAAAAGCTTGATCATGGTCTCCATGTATAGTAACCGGGGGTTAGTCGAATCGTCTTCCTTCATCTCTGGATCTTCGATTCTCTTCCATTTCCTCGGCGACCGTTCCCATGGCCTTCTCTCATTCCGTCTCCTCGACCGGTTTGGTTGTTCCTGCCAACCCCCGTGGACTTTCCCACTTGTCACCTTATTTTTCGGCAGGGGAGACCTCATTTCGGGCGCACCAACCTATGTTTTCCGGAGGGTGAACAACAAAAAATATTTTTGTCATTTGACTAATTTTCAATGTCTCATTTGATAATTCGAAATCTATAGGCAGATTGTATCTGGCACAAGGTAAACATATTATTGAAACACTGGTTTAACATGTACAAAAACAGAAGCTCGCGCTGTTTGCCCACTAAATTTTTGAATGAACAACCTTCGTTAGAATTGGAGAAGAAAAGCAAAGTTTTACCTTCTCAGATTCTGACGACGGTGATCGCTCCATAATAAATGTAGCCATCAAAACTCGCGAGTTCCTTTCGAATGATTTCTCTTTTGTTTCATGCCTCGCCTGTGCACCTCATTGTGCGCATGCATTCATCATCTACGTGCATATGTCAACAATTAAACGTTCGGAGGAAATAATCGACTTTTCTCTTTCAATTAATCATATGATAACAAGTAACCAATTAATTGAATGACTTATCGACGTATTTATAATATGTCAAATGATTGATTAATCGTATTGTGTTATTTATAGCCATTTCAAGAGATGGCAACAATTAAAAATTCGGTGGATCCATCCATTTTTTTATTTCAATTATTTGATTTATCATATGATATTAAGTAATCAATTATTTTAATAATTATTCGACCATTTTATTATGAAAAAAATGAGTGATTGATCAATGTATATAACTTTTGTCCTCCCTACAGCTAAGTTTACGGAAAATTTGAAACTTCATAATAACAAATATACATACTCAATGGATTACAACACGAGGCAACAGATTCTAAGGACAAATTCGATGCTGGTTATTTATCTTGAGTTCAAGAGAAAAGGTTTGACACCCACCACGGCGATTGGTTTTATGTGGGGCAATTTTTTTAAACTGTAGAATATGGGTGAATAGTCTGGTGAATTCCACACTGTGAACTTCTAAACCATTCAAGTATACGTTATGTGTGTTGGGGGTCATAAAAATATATATTTGCTACTTACTGCCAACATATTCACAGTTCTGTTGACTGGATGCGGGATGACACCGAATCCAATGATTGGATCTATTCCAAGAACCCGCCTGCATCCAACCAGAGGCACCATCCACCTGAGCTCTTCACTCAGGTCCGACTTTCTCGGCTCCTGGTAGGACAGAATCCCCTCCGACATGATGGGATACGAATATGACGCATTGAAAGCAGCCGAGCCGTTGACGTCCAGTTTTCTGGGGAGGCCCACATGATCGAGAATCTGAAGTATTGGTTCAATCCCAGCATTATCTATTGCAGCTGAAAAACAAGATCATATTTCCGAGTCAATTTTGGTGAAAGAAAGGGAAAAGCAATGCACCCCCGTATCCTTCAGAGAATAAGGAAACTTCGGCGTATAGATAGGTCGGGAAGACAGAATAGAAAATCCTCGGTTATGTCACCTCTTCAGCTCTTCAGCTCTTTAGTCAAATCAATCAAAATATTCATCTTTGAAATTTTACCCTTAGATTAACTAGAAAAATATAAGCTATTGTGTCATACACTACGTTCACCAATCGATCTCAGATTGATCTGTCCGGATCAGCTCAGCACGGTAAACGCAGCGGCCTGGGGCGGGTTTCTTTACCTGATACGGACACTTATAGTTGTCGCTAACCCGTTCCAAGCGACATCGGACGGTCGGAGAGATTCCGGGGACGCCTTTGACCGATACCGGTCGTTCTCGCAAACGATAGTTGTCGGTGGGAGCGGGTGATCCTACCGACGATTTTGAGAGCCTCGGTAATACCACAGCTAGAGACGAGTTTTTTCATATTTTTTTGTGCTTCGCAGACTGAACTATGGGTAATAAGCAATGGAGAAGTTTCTGACGTCTCTCGAATTTTGGTGTTGGGATTATCTGTGATCAACGTTTGGTTGGCGAAGTTTTCAACAGACGGTGATGCGAAGTTTAGATTAATTATTGTATTTTTAATTAATCTTCGTAAAAGGCAATGTGGTGGTTTAATCCTGCACTGTAAAATGATCGCGTTTTATGATTGCTGGATTAACTACTCATCAAAGCAAGTATGTATGTACCTACTTATTCATGTATTCATATATTAAACAGTAGGTGATTATTTACATCGGAAAAAATATTCTCTGAGGAGAGATATACGTGACGACGATACTGTTTTCTCTTAATATGGTGTGAAATTTTTCCTCGCGAGGCTTTTTTTGTGACACCTTGTGTTTTGAATGTCTCATAAACCGGTGATGATTTGTTTTGAACAAGCCTTGTAATGTGATAATATCTTAGTCGTGCCTCAGGACCTAAGGACTATTCTAATTACTGTATTGTCATTTTTTTTTATTTTTCGCCTCTTTAGCCAATGTATCCGTTGGAAACGGGCGGATTTCTTTGTCATATTTATACTTTGGAAAGTAATCCATTCGTACTTTATCATTTCATTGAGCATTGTACCTGTCCTATCGAGTTTTTCGTACCTATGAACAATTCAGTCCTCCTCAGATGATGCTCGTCACGGATTCGAAATCCATTTTTAAAATGCCAATATTCTTACTTCAACTTATTTTCTGGAGTTTCATGAGGATCTCTGTTTTGATTGAACCCTGGTTGTAGTCTATCAAAGTTAAAGAGATGTGCGATGGGCTGACATCCCTTGGATATGTCTGGAATCCTGACAAAAAATGGACTGAAAGCAGAAACATTGCCTTACCAGCGATGTAAGTTAAAGTCTTGTTTTTAGATTTTTTTACCTTCAACAATAAGTGGGATCATTTTAGTGTAATTCTTTTACTGAAAATGTGTCCCTAAGTGCATTAAATGCAGGCAGCTTAAATTGCTCCATTCCATTATCTTTGATGATGATGTGTGCTCCAATCATATCCTTGCCCTCCTATGAGGAATTGCTCCACTCATCCAAGTTCCTAAAGCCTTTGATATCTTTCACTGATTTGAATGGGATCTTTAATTTTATGCTTTACTGTCTTTGATAGTCATTGGTTGAATGGGAATTTGCCTATGCAGAGTAGAGCAAGTTCAGTTCATCATCCTCCATGGTTATCATACACTTCTCTATGGAATTCATATACTCGGGCACTCAGTATAACGGACGAACACCCACACAGACCAATATTTAAATGCAGCTTCCCATCATCACCCTTGCCAGAAATCCCGTGTTATTAAAACATTACATCATCGAGCCAGCATAAGCAAGAATTATAAAAAGGAATTGGAACACCTTTGATTTAAAAAGAAAATGGGTACTGTCACTCATTCATAAAAAGAGAGGATAACGAGAAGAATGAAAAGACTAAGCATATAGCCTTCGCCAAGCCACCATACGTCTCAGGTACAACGGATCACATGTGTCGCATCCTACAGCGAGCTGGGATTGAGACCAGATTTGGTACTGTAAAGAAAGTTAGGAATCTGCTGCCATCTGCGAAAGAAATTTCCGCCTCGTAACACAGAGGGTGTATGTGATTCCATGTACCTGTGGCTCAAGCTATGTGAGGAAAACCAAACGGCCAATTATGATCAAGCTAAAAGAGCATAAGAGAGCGCTAGAGGCAAGACAGTGGGTGACTTCAGCCGTCGCAGAGCACGTTATGTCAGATCCAGGACACATGATACTCTGCGATGAGGCTAAAGTACTGGCCAAAATTAGTCTTTATTATCCTCTACTAATAAGGGAAGCAATCGAGAAAGCCAAACGACCATCCAATTTTAATAGGGAAGACAGCTATCACCTGAGTAGTGTATGGAAAAGACAGCTCACCACCGAATATTTGTGACGAAACGCAACATTTTTTAAATTTAAAGCCCTATATAATAATCAACCGTAGTGAGATTAAAAACATGAAGTTCCTAGTGAGTTATGACAGGGACTGTTAACATTCTGGTCAAGTTTGACTCCACTACCAGAGAGATACAAGGCTGATTCACTCAACCAACTGTAATTACAATAGCGAGTTATACCATATGTACTCTTTGTCAGATGTATAAACTCGGAGCTTAATTGAGGTTACTAGTCTTCGAATGTTTTTAGAAAGTCAAGAAAGGAGATTTGAACCATTGAATCTGCAAGACGATTATAAGTTTACAAGCTGAACGTCATAGCATAACCGAACTTCTATGTATAAATTCATTTTGCTATCATTTAGTAACCTTATTCCGGTTGTCATTATTCATATTGTAAGTAGATGGTTCCTTAGGCTGAGAATGTTCAGTCACCAGCACCTTATCGATTTAAAATGAAATGAACACGAGATATAGGTGATGTTGATAATATGGTGCAATTTACACACATAATTAATACACAAATTTTCAAAAAAATGAGTGACGACAGGTCGAATTTCAAGTCCCTCAGTTTAGTCGGACGAGAGGCTTCAATTCGTTCGTCCGACACGAGCTAGTAAAGTAACATTCATCAATAAACAACATCCAAAGAAACCTACTGTACTTATTATCATCATACAAATCGAAACTGAATTAATTGCCGACACCGTCAGAATAACCTCGCGTATAATGACTAAACCAACCACGAACGTTAATATTAACTTCGCTACATTTATTCCGTACGAATTAGTTATGCATTAACACTAATTTTCCATTTTCCATTTCGTGTGATCGATCAGAGAAGGGGGCTCGGACTCGGCCCATTTTCTCAGCCGGTGTAAGACTTCAGATCGATCTGAACCAGTAGGATTGTGATTGTGGCGCTCTTCGTTATTCTTTTGATTTTTATTGTTAGATAAAATACAGTCGTTATTATTTAAGGCAAATTTGCAACCAAAGTGATACTATGGAGAATGATGTGACGTTCATGATACCGTAGAACATCGCACTTCTGACTCAAATGCAGAAATTTTGTTCCTTCGGAATACGACTAATAATTTCTAACCTTTCACTTGTTCATACTGCGGAAAAATCTTCCTTCAACATTGTTCATTGTTTAATATCGATATTGACAGTCCGTGTTGGTAAACCAAGGCGGTCTAGGTCGGCTCCCTTGGAATTTTCAGATCGGTCGGAGATCGATAGATTAAATAAAAGCAAATGTGTCATACACTACGTTTACCAATCGATCTCAGATCGATCTGACCGGATCAGCTGGGCACAATAAGCGCAGCGATGGGGGCTATTCTGTTTCTATACACGCTCTCATAACGACGCGATATAATATATTTTGCTAGAGTTAGCGAAGTGCCATGCGCGATTCTGTTTCCTCAGACGTTAAGACCACTGCGGCAATACCATAAATAATCGCTAGGTACGAAAAAGTGGCGCCAGATCCGAAAAGGAGAATTGTATTGTCGCGAAGCTAATCACTGTTTTACTGTATGGTCGTGTCGCTATGGCGTTATGAAGAAATAGAATCGCACCCCTGGTGTGATCGATCAGAGAAGGGGGCTCCGACTCGACCCACTTGCTCAACCAGACTAAGATTTCCGATCGACCTGAACCAGCAAAATTGTGGCTCTCCTCGTTATTCTTTTTATTGTTATTGTTAGACAAAATACAACCGTTATTATTCAAGGCACTTTTGCAACAAGAGGGTAGAGGTAATGGTAAATGATGTGACGTTGATGATACCGTAGAACACCGCATTTTTGTCTCCAATTAGGAAATTTTGTCCCACGGAACGCGACTGAAAATTTCTAACTTTTCACTCGTTTATAGTGCGGGAAAATCCTCCTTCACCTGACACTTTCCATTGCTTACTATAAAAATTTTCAGTCCGTGTTGGAAAATCAGGCGGTCTTATTCGGCTCGCTCGGAATTCTCAGGTCGGTCCGAGTTGAGATCGGTCTGAGATCGATTGGTAAACGTAGTAATTTAAGAATTTGAAAAGAATAGCAATGGAGAGAGACATATGGCCGCAACGACTACGATTCGCCTTTAGAAGATACATCGAGCATATTAATATTCATTAAATAATTACTTAAGCATTACCATTAAATTAAATTTGACTTAATTTTACATGGAATGAACGGAGTTAAAATAAGTGAACCTAAAACAATAAAATCAGCTTCTTCGATATCACATGGTACCTATGCAAATTTGATTTTATGGAATGTTAAGCAACTCACTGGTATTTAAACAGGAATGGAACAGCATCTGAGCTTGAGTCGCAGGAATTGGTTGAGAGGGATGGACGTCTTTTTCCAGGACTTCTGTAAAAAAAGACAAATATTTTGCTAAGGAAATGAAAAATGTAGATAGGCTCAAAAAATATCTCCCACCAATTTTATTAGAGGGAGGACAATTATTAGGTTAATTGAAGGTATCAAGTGAAGCAAATTACGACTCCTAACGTTGAACTCAGCGTGATTATTTTTTATAAGTGGTAGTTTTACCTTTAATACAAACAAAGGGATCACTTAAGATTTTTAAGGGCTGGTGAAGAAGTTCGTACTTGAGTATCTGTGTTCACCCTACTCATCATAAAATTCTGGAAGTACATGGTGGACATTATTATTATTAGGTAATCTACCAAAATAGGTATGTGTTGTGACTATAGAGGAAAACACCGTAGCTCGTGTGAAATAATTAATTAGTGAAAGCTCTAATTCAAGAATACATACATAAACACAGGGTCAAATTTGCCCATGATTAGTTCGCCCAAAAATTCACACTTCCTGCCCCCATGTGCTCCAGCCGGCTCGTCAACAATCAAAATATCAAATATCGATATCTCAAGTTGGCTCGATATATCGAAATGCCGATCATGACGGCAGCAATTCAACGCTGCATTTGTCACTCACTTCAGTATGTCTAAATGTAAGATGGTAAATAGAGATATCAATTTTGATGATATTTGCTGCTTAATAAAATTTTTGGAGATCGTCATCTTTTCTTTCATTAGTGCAGCATCGTTGACATAGAAGAGAATTTCCGTTTTTGGAAGTTGCTACATTTTATTCTCATGGCAATTTCTTCTCGTTGCAACACCATATTTCCGGCAGGGTGTAAACTATCGAATAAGAGCACTCGCCTACACAATTATACCCACACCTGATGTGTTTCCCTGTGATCCAAAGCTTTCTCATAGATATATTACTTGTTTATTCAAAGAGTAATGGATAGAAAAGGTTCAAGTTCCGAAGGTAGAATGAAACATACTTCTTATCCTTTGTTCGACACGTAAATTCCCCTCCAGAAACCAGTCGGTGAATTCCGTGAAATCTGGAATGGGATGGTTAGCTGCCCAATTCCCGCACGTGAATTCATAAAAGTCTTCGCAAGGATCCGCATCCAAATCAAGAGATTTTATGAGGTTGGCAGCTGAAATGATACAGGAAGAGATACATAAACGTTACTTTTAGATTCAAAACACAATGACACTGAAAACGTAATGAAATCTGCAACATACAACAGAGATATACACTGCGCTTACCAATTAATATCTGATCGATCTTAACTCTGGCCGGTCTGAAAATTTCAATTGAACAGACTCATATTGCCTGGTTTACAACAAGGACTGAAAATATCGATATAAATCAATCGAACCTACAAGTTGAAGAACAATCGAACCGGTGCGTAAACAAGTGCAGAGTTGGAAATTTTCAGTCGCAAACTGAGTGTTAAAAAATTGCCCAATTGGGGGTAAAATTGCGACGTGCTACGACATCATCAACGACACTTCACTCGCCATGACTTATAGTCTTGTTGCAACTGGTTACAACACACGCCTTGTATAATAACGATTATATTTTGTTTCCCAGTGACCGCCAAAATAATGAGTAGCGCCAAAAACCCGCAGGCTGTATTGCACAGCCAGTCTAAGATTTCAGGCGAAAAAAGTCTAAGAAAAGGAAAAATATGGAAAAAAATGAGAAAACAATCGAACACCAAATGATTACTAAATGAATTCGGGCTGCAGTGCTGATAAATCCATTTAAACTCGGACATTTATTGTTCTATTACATCAATTTTACAGCGTTTTAAAAAACTGTGATTTCCCTGTTTTTTTGATGAATGTAGTGCATAATTAAGGTATGTGTACGCTATTCTCTCGATGAAAATATCTCGCATATCTTATTTGCAACAGGTATCTCACATGAGGCGGGTTTACTTCCATGTCACTTCCATGACATCACAGCCTAGCATATCGCTAAAAATCGACACTTCAACGTGCAAAGGCGGGTTGACTCATGGAAGTGAACTGGAAATAGTGAGTGTAGCGACATCTCGCATCGTATTGACCCTTGCAGCATATCTTCCTTCTTACGCATTACTTCCGTTTTTTTCCAAACAAAGGGATGACATAAGTAGAGAATGAATATGTTCATTACGAAAATCACCCTAATTTGGCAATGATGGCGTTCGTTTATCGCTGTTTGTGTCCCATAAGCATTCGTGGATGTTAGTAATGGGTATCAATTACAGAAACTGTGCATAATTTTAGCGCATCGAGTACGAGAATAGGGACCGTAATTTTTATCATCTAATAATATAAAGTTATAAAGCTACCAAAAAGTATCCAAGTAATACCTCCTGCAAGTTTCATTATGAGTAACCTAGTTTAAGCGAAAAAAAAATAAAAAATACGCTCTCTTGAAGCAACTTTAAAGGAAAACTCGAAAAAAGATAGAGACGTGAAAAAAGAAAAACACTTTAAAGACTCGTTCTCCATCTAGGAAAATTGTTTTAAAAAACCCTAACCACAGAGAAGGATGTCCTCAAATCAAATGATCTCTTTAGTTTGGGATAAAAGTAAAATTTTACTGTATCACTATGGTGCTAATAAAAGGTTGATAAAATTAGATCATCTCCACAAATTGATCACCCAATGTACTATTTATTGTAGTTTGGGCAAAATATCATTTCACCTAGATATCAATGAATTTTGTCTCATTTCAAAGAAAAACATCTCACTCTTCTAAAGGTATCAAAATATCAGCCCCTGACCGCACTACCTTCCGAGAATTTTGACGAAATATACCAGACCTTTCACATTTGAAATGGCAAATGCATGCTTTCCAGAAAGACCTTAATTTCAAAAAATAGGAATTTCTAACACAAACATGTCGTCTAAAAATTAACAGTGAGTAGTTCATATATTTTCGCAGGTTTTTATATCATAATGTCACCGCAGTAATTTTCCCAGAACAATAAACAAACTTTCCGTTGAGAGTTGAGTTAATTGCAGATGGCAGTCTCGGCAATATGCTTTACATTTTCGATTATTTGTTTTTTAGTTGATATTTGGGATCGAGTAAAAAGTTTTGTAAATAATAAGATAAAAGGTTCTGGCGAAGGTTGCCCAAAGAATTTCACATCCTGGACAAATATGGTAAATTATGCCGAATATTAAGTGATCTGAGGCCTGAAAAATAGAAAAAGGCTGATAAAATATTTGAAACGAATGCAAAATAGTTGTTACGAAACCTGAAAACAAAGTCAGTTGTAGCGATTGTGATGAATCTCTTTCCCTTTCAAGAACCTCACGTAAAAAACCGAAGATATCTTGCAAGCGGGCGTCGCGACCGGTTGCTGTGTACAGAGACCAGCTATTGGTGTTCATATCCCATCACCTCCCAACGAAGAGTATAAATTGGACCACTTCCTCGCAAGAAGATGGAAACAGCCAGGTGGCAGGTGAAATGGGTCCTACGTTAGCCCAACCTAGCTATGTCTGCGTGGGGCAGTGTTCTGTAAACGGGCCCTGGCCTGCAAATGAGCCCATCGGCTTGCATTGGCCAAGGGTGCAAATTTAGGCCCCAGGCCAGGCCGAGGAGTTCGTCGGGGGCGGCCTAAGGGATCTTGTGTGTACCAGCCGAAGTGTTCTCAACACCCGATCTCCATATAGGGTGCCATTCTCTGCGGGCCCGAGCCTAATGTCGTATTTCTCCGGTTGGAGCAATCCCTCTGGGAAATGGGTACATGTGATTTGCTACCGTTGGTCGGGTAGCTCAAACGCTCCAAGTTCCTGTCACTATCTGACCGCTGATGAACCTGGAAAATATTTCTTCGTAAACGACGCTTTCCTCAAAGGAATGTGGTCTACATCGCTGCAGACAGGGCGACATCCCTACGGTATAATGGTGCCCTATCAGTTTGCCAATCCGCCACAACGATCAGTCTCAGTTTAGATTTCCTCAGCCCTGCCTACATGTCGAATACGCTCATCATTGAGATGAGAAACAGGTCATACTTCGATTCTGGGCAATGTCTCGAGGGTGGAATGTCGTTGACTTTCGTCTGTGTAGGGTGTTCGCACGACGGTGTCCTTTCTGGATCATGGAGATCTCGACGATGATTCCGTCCTTTTATAGTGAATTTTTATAATACCATTCTTCATGAGTGGTCCAGATAGCGAGTAGTTATGCATCGACCAATTCGAAATCAGTTTAAGAACGAACCGAAGTCAGCGATGGTTCATAAAAAATATTGGAGTTTAAACCAAACAATGAGCAGTCATTTGTGCCCTTTCCCCAAAAGAAAATCGAGGAGAGAACGTATGTTCTCTCGAAGAACGGAGTGTGTAATGATAAAAAAGTAAAACTCTTTGAGTCTTTCATAATTCCGGAATACACTCTCTGAGTTGAAAAGTCTCGTAACATTTCTTCTGCTCCCATCTCATTCTCATTTCCATTACTTCACCCGCAAGTAGACATTTAGAGGCCCAGCACGCCCATTGCGCTGACGTATTAGATTCCAAATTGTATGGCTTTTGGGTTTCAATGGCGGAAATTCAAAGTCTCAGGCTAAAGCGAGAACATTTTATGCTTAGCGGGTGGAAGAATATTCTTCTGTCGCTTTCAGCATTGAAAATGGTGTGTAAACAATTCTTTAAGTCAACATCGTTGTACGTTTCTGTTTGGTAATTTCAGATTTTTCATCAAATGCGAATTAATATTTTTATTTCGACATATGTTTTTCTTTGGAAATAATGAATTCATTAGAGCAAGTCTTAGTAAAACTAATGCACCTTTAACATAGCTTTTATGGAATTTTTTAAATGTTTAACTGTAAAATTAAAGATAGAACATACCTGTTTCGACACATTGGTTGGACGTGCAGAGACTGAATTCACTGGCTGAAAAATAGAATTGATGAAAATGGTAATTAATTGCACATTTATTTAATATAAACTACTTATTGCGTACCAATTGCGCTCAAATTGGAAGGCATGTTGCAAGGTTTCCCATATTGGATTTTATAACAAGGAGCAGTCATTTGTTCCCTTTCCCCAAAAGAAAATTGAGGAGAGAATGTCTGTTCTCTCGAAGAACGGAGTGTGTAGTGATAAAAAAGTAAAACTCTTTGAGTCTTGCATAATTCCGGAATACATTCTCTGAGTTGAAAAATATCGAATAACATATTTCTTATGCTCCCATCTCATTCTCATTTCCGTGACTACACCCTCAAGCAGACATTTAGAGGCCCAGCGCGTCCATTGCGCTGACGTATTAGATTCCAAATTGATTGGCTTTAGTGTTTCAATGGCGGCAAATCAAGGACGCAGGCTAAAGAGAGAAAATTTTATGCATAGTGAGTGGAAGAATATTCTTCTGTCGCTTTCAACATTGAAAACATTGTGTAAACAATTCTTTAAGTCAACATCGTTATACATCCCTTTTGAGTCATTACAGATTTTTCATCAAGCGCGAATAAAAATTTTATTTTAACATATTTTTTCCTTTGGAAATTATAACTACATTTGAGCAAGTCTTAGTTAAACTAAAGTACCCTTTACATAGCTTTTATGGAATTCTTTTAATGTTTAACTGTAAAATTAAAGATAGAACATACCTGTTTCGACACATTGGTTGGATGTGCAGACACTGGCTGAAAAATAGAATGGATGTAAATTATAATTTATTGCACATTTATTTAACATACTCAACTTATTGCGTACCAAGTGCGCTCAAATTGGAAGGCATGTTGCAAGGTTTCCCAGGGTAAATTCATGGGACATTCAAGTAACTTACAACTCAATGAAAGAACTGCAACAGCAATCACCAATGCAGCAGCAAATATTGCCAGAAAAATAATCACAGAAATAAGGCGCCTCTGGATATTGGACTTCGGACTCTGGTCAGTGGCTCTTTTTAAGCTGTGGGAATAGGAAACATAAATATTTATAAAACTGCATGTTTCTTAAATGCTAATATATACTCTCTAATTAAGGGACTAGTATATGTAGCCGAACTGAAATTCTTTGTGAATTTGCGAGGTTCAAAAAAATTTCTATGTAATTGAAGCTCTTATCCATGGTCTAATTTGGGATTAAGAATTCTGAAGACAACCATGGATATTTCTTTCTCTTTGCTCATAAAATCTACTACTTTCCTCTCATTGTTCTGTCCCCAACTTTGTTATTTCACTCCTTTCTCAAATACGAAACTAATAAAATCGCCTTTAATCAGTATTACATTTTGATTAGATTCTATGTCACCGTTTTTTCTGCTTGGAGTCGGCCATCATAACATCTTCACACCACCATTGTGTTCGTGAATTTTATGTGTTCCTATTTACTTTATTTCTACCTTTCTGTTTGAACCTAAAAATATTGTTAAAAATAATATTTTTAAGGTTGGTATTCTCGCCTCCCGTCCCCCTTTCTCCTTCCCACTCCTACTCAAACATCTTGAGTCCTCTTGTATTTACTTTTTCCGAGCTTTATCTCCGCCAGGACTCTATAAATCCCACGAACTTCTTCTATCTCTTCTGCTCAGACTATCTCTTCCATTTCAAATTTCTCCTACTTCCCGCTTCCCATCCCTACCCTTCCTCTCTCTCCCCCTCCTCCAATTCCCCTCTGTCCATTCCCTCCCTCCCTTCCTTCCACCTCAGTCCTCCCTTCCTTATCAGTCCTCTATAACTTTGCGAACAAGGTGCCAGTAGCACCGAAATATTAAGGAACTTTCCGTGAGTGTTTTTTAATTTTTGTGATTCTGTGTTTACGTCTGCCTTCCTGTGATAATTTTTATAAATCACTCTAGTGATCATCAGTGAAATTATATAAATAAATAAATATATATATACTGAAATTCAAAGAGGAACATTCATTCGCCTGGATTGGGAATCGAACCCAGATCCCTCGATTTCGCGCCAGGTGCCCCAATTAGTTAAGCTACACAGGTGTCCCTTTCCATTGTAAATCTCATTCAGGCTTTAAGGAACATGTTGTCCTCACAGGTACCGTTCATTTAATGCCAGAGGTATCAGTTTGCGAGCGCCAAGCGATACAGTCCACGAGGAAAAGCCCGAGATTAAACGTAACTGTGTTTCCTTTTGAAATTTTCAAAGAACCACGGAAATAGCAGCGCAGTAACTTCAACGGAGTCACCCGCTGGTGACAGTCTCACAATTGAATGAAATTTAAAGAGGAAAATTCATTCGCCTGGACTGGGTATTGAACCCAGATCCCCCAATTTCGCGCCAGGTGCCCCAATCAAATGAGCTACCCAGGTATGCTCTTCCACTGTAAATCGCATGGAGGCTTTAAGGAACATGTTGCCCTCACAGATACCGTGCATATAATGCAAGTGGTATCAGTTAGCGAGAGATAAGCGCTAAATTCCACGAAGGAAAAACCAGAATTTAACCACAGATTTGTTTACTTTGGACAATTTCAAAGAATCACGGAAATAGCTGCGCAGTTTCTTCAACGGAGTCACCCTCTAGTGATAGTCACAAAAAAGAGTGAAATTCACAGTGGAAAAATCATTAATAATATAATACGCGGCGGCTCGCAGTGTACCATGCATATTAAAATATTGATGCGTGCACACATTCGTTAAATTCCTTTTGCCGTAAAATTTACGAAATTTGAATGGCAGCACTAAGCTTATAATTAGTCATTACAGCAAATACTTTATTTTTTAAGAAAACACTTCTTCAAAGACCAGGTGCAGAAATTCAGAACTGTTTTCGCCCCTATTGGTAGAGAACCCATGATAATAAAAAGAGAAAATGAAAAAAATAAAACTCACTCTGTGCTCCTCGAGCTGACTACCGCCATGTAGAGGTGACCCTCGCTCGTCTGCGAGATGGGAATCATCCTCGTTGAACCTAGATGGCGTCAGAAGAGGAAGGAATAACGAATCAATACACTTGGTAACATATATCATAGATCATACACGAGTACAGGCTCTCAGTTTTGATCCATCGATCTCTTTTAGACTCGGACAATTATCTGCTTTCATCAACCCTTTGAGTAGTGAATATTTTTGTAATTTTCACTGATCCCATAAGTAAATTATTTTTTTAATATAATAAAACTGTTTCCGATTACAATTTTGCTACCTTGAACTCATGTTTGTTGGATGAAGCCACGTCTGTGGCTAGAAAGACGAAATATATACAACGCGGTAAAATGTCTCCTTTCCATCACGTGCATCATTGAATAAATTGGTATACTTGACAAATCATATTTCTACTACATACAATCATTATACACTAGTTCTCGTTGCCCCCGTATGGCAGCAGGAATTACTCTTGGAATTTCGGCCGATCATTTATATTGCATGAACACTCTTTAGTGCAGACACCTCAGTGTAAAAACATCATTCAATTTTATTAAGGAAGAGTTGATGACACCGGGAAGAGCTTCTATAGAATAGAAATACCGAAATCCCTAAGAGAAATTAAAAATAAGAAATACTGCGCAAAGCAATTGCATTACAAACATTTCCCGTCATAGATAATTATTATGACTGTCCAAATAAAAAATTATCTCAAATTTTTAGCGTTTTTTTTAGATATTCTGGAAATATTCTTTCTGAAACTGAAAAAAAAGCGTCACGCTTCAGAAACCTTCACTGTCAGCGATACATTGGACACTAACAAAAAAAAGACGGCGAGATTTTCGATGCAAACGTGACTAACTATCATTCACTGGCTTCAGAAGTTAGAGATTTAGTCTAAATTTGGCAACTGTGATATTTTTTGAGCTAATTGACAACATCTTTGTATTAACACATAAGATAACCGGTACATCGCAATTTATTCTTCGTTGATAAATGAAAGCACAATTTTGGATATCGATCATCACGTGATTGCGTACTTACATTCAGTTCTTGCTTGTGAAGCATGTTTAAAATGCTCATAATATTTCAAGAAGAGTTCTTCAAAAAATGCTGGAATGTACAATATAGTTGAAGAGTGGACTTGGTGGAATTTCCACATGGTGTAATAATTATAATAATTTTGTAACTTTCCACACTATTTTATTACTAGTAGACAAGCCTAACCGGTGTCAATGTAAACACATCATCATCTGAGGCAAAATACAGCGCACATAGGTGGTGGCATCATATATATATATATAGGGTACCACGCGGAAAAGGAAGTAAGGAGGAGACTGGGAGTGGGGAGAGGATATCAGTAGAGAGGCAGGGGTTAACGAAGCGAGGACACGGGAAATGTAAAACCAACAGCGTCAAGAGTTAAAAGAGAACGGGAGAGGCACAGGTAAAAGGGACGACAATTTGTCTCGAATAAAATCACGAATAAACTTAATGGTTGAATGCGTAACTTTGTGGAATGACACTACTGACATGACTGAAAAGAGAGAACTCTTAGTATTTTCCACATTTAAAACTTAAATTCCCGACCCAGGTTTCGACTGCCTTGCAATCATTTTATCATCAAAGGTACATTGTATTTTACATACACATTCAAAACAGTGGAAGACTTGCGATCTAGCTGCCGAAGCTGAAGGGTTAACCAGCGCCCTGCTCCTCACGTCCCTAATTCTGATTCCCTCCTTGACCCCTCCAACTTTATAATTACTAATAATGCTTTCTCCTTCAATAACAAATTCTACATCCAAACAAAAGGCTGTGCAATGGACAGTCGTTCATGCCCTCCTATGCTGACCTCTTCTTGGGTGCCTTTGAGCAATCATTTCTCTAGTCTTTCCCTCATAAACCTCTTCTCTGGCTTCGTAACATTGACGAAATTTTTTTTCTGTGGCCAAATGGCCTTTATTCCCTCCACTCTCTCATCTCCTCCCTAAACTCCTCCTATTCTGTCTCCTTCAATTCTAACATCTCTGCCTCTAACATCACCTTTCTGGATGTGTACATCTCCCCAAGTAACCTTAAATTTCGCAACTCCGTCCATCTCAAGCCTACTAACAAGCAACATAATCTCCATTTTAATAGCTGCCACCATTCCCATACTAAACGATCTCTATATAAATATCGCATAATCCAACATAATATTTGACTAGCGGCAAAATTATAAAAATACATCAGATTTTGTGCAGTTTAGGTTAAAATTTAGTTCAATTACGACAGTTATTTCATTTGAAATGACATTTCTTCGTATTTATTTTTAAATTCACTCACTGTTATCGCCTTCATAATCTGCCATAAAAATACATCAGATTTTGTGCAGTTTAGGTTAAAATTTAGTTCAATTACGACAGTTATTTAATTTGAAATGACATTTCTTCGTATTAATATTTAAATTCACTCACTGTTAACGCCTTCATAATCTGCCATGGCTCGTCGTCCAACTGAGAGGGAAAGCGATTCAGTAAGATTCCTCAAGACGATGCCGAAGAAGAACGCATAACACTCGTCGGAAAGTAAAGTGATGAGGGAGGGGGGACCAAAGCACCCACCTCGAAGAACGAACCTCCAAATCGCTCACAGCACCACTTTCCTCTCCGGTGGTATGCGAGTGTTCTCACGAGGACACCAGCTTATATACTGATGCGAAACTCAACGTCATCGACTGGAGGATTAGTGCTTATTGCGTAAGTACTTCGGGTAAATTAATTCTAAACATGAACACGGTCGAGCAGCGAAAGCGTTTCGTTTTCCGTCTAGTGCCCGCGAATTACTTCCAACCTGTAGAAGCGAACGTACCGTTGGCTGGCTCCGCGAATGAACTGTCTCGATATGTCGGGAGGTAGGATGTATACATGGTCGCTGTTAAAATGGAGATATTGTTGCTTGTTAGTAGGCTTGAGATGGAGGGAGTTGTAAATTTATGGTTACTTGGAGAGTTGTCCATGTCCAGAAATGTGATGTTAGAGGCAGAGATTTTAGAAGTGAAGGAGACAGAGGAGGAGGAGTTTAGGGTGGAGATGAAAGAGTTGTTTGGATGTAGAATTTGTTATTGAAGGATAAAGCATTATTGGTAAGTATAAAGTTGGAAAGGTCAAGGAGAAAATCAAAACTAGTGACGGAAGGAGCAGAGGGATTGTTAAGAAAAAGACGGATAGCGGAAAGTCCTTCAAAGAGTGAGGAATAGACAAGTAAAGAGAGGTGACATCCATAGTGGCCGTTAAGATGTCACGGTCAGAGGGGAATAGTCATTAAGATGTCACTCTCCTCAGACTGTGACAACGTAATGGCCAGTATAGATGTCACCTATCTTTACACGTCTACTCCTCACTCTGAAGGACTTTCCGCTATCCGTCTTTTTCTTAACCCTTCAGCTGCGGGGAACGTAGTCGTGCGTGTGTACGGGCAACTGCGGGAAAATTGTACTTGTACGTTCGACCCTCACTTCTTACCTGCTCCCCGAGCCCCTTCTTATCTTTATGGCCCAAACTCTTTCTTCATTGAGGGTGACTATAGGCAATCCTCATTTCCTACCCGAACGAGTCCATCCCTCGCGGTCGCATTCCATTGCCATGAGCTTCTAACCTTTATTCCTATTATCCTCTAAATGCGCTCTTCTAGTCTTACCAGAGCGCAATGTGGGTAAAAAGCAATGATTTTCTAGGTGTTTGCCAGCAAATTACAGTAAATTACGAACAAACTTCATAGAATACTTATTTTGTAGATTTTCACCGATTGAAACATTTCGCAATATTAACTGATGTTCATCTAATTCGTCCCTTATTGGGTGGGGCCCTTTCTGCGGATCCTCGGGATATGAGTCCGGAGGGGATTATTGCAAGGGCTTCTACCTGCTCTGCCCCTCGCGGCGGTAAAGAGGATCTGGCCTCCATTTAATATTTCCCACAAGCAGAGGAAGACTTGCGATCAAAATGACGTTGGTTAACCCTTATGCGGCATAAGGGTTGCCCTGCTATTCACGTCCCTAGTTATATTTTTCCACCTAACCTCTTCAACTTTATACTTACTAATAATGCTTCCTCCTTCAATAACAAATTCTACATCCAAACTAAAGGCTGTGCAATGGACAGTCGTTTCAGCCCCTCCTATGTTGACCTCTTCTTGGGTGCCTTTGAGCAATCATTTCTCTAGTCTTTCCCTCATAAACCTCTTCTCTGGCTTCGTAACATTGACGAAATTTTTTTTCTGTGGCCAAATGGCCTTTATTCCCTCCACTCTCTCATCTCCTCCCTAAACTCCTCCTATTCTGTCTCCTTCAATTCTAACATCTCTGTCTCCAGCATTACCTTTCTAGGTGTGGACATCTTTCTAAGTAACCGTAAATTCCACACCTCCGTCCATCTCAAGCCTACTAACAAGCAACAATATCTGCCTTTTAACAGCTGCCACCCTTCCCATACCAAACATTCCCTCTCCTATTCTCTCTCAATGTGTGGTCGCCGAATTTGCCACAACCCCGACTCTCTTGACCTTTTTTCTCTCTAATCTCCACCAATCCCTCCTTCGCAGAGGCTACCCTGAGCGTCTCCTTCATATAAAAATCCTACAACGACCCTCTTCTTCTAACTCTCTCTCTCTTAATAAGTGTCCTCGTGACCAAATCTCCCTCTGTACCACCTATTTCCCTGGAGTTCACTCCATCCGTCGTATAATCGAAACCCTCTACCCCATCCTCTCTGACAACCTTACTACCTCCGAAATTTTCCTTCGCTGTCGTTTTCACACTTTTTGACGCCTCCCCAACCTCTCCGCTCTCTTTAAAATTACTAAATCTCTTTCTAAATCCATCTTCAGCACTTCCAAATCCCTTCCGACGCCTTGCAATCGCCCGCGTTGCATAACTTGCGGCCTCCTCATCACCCAGCCTCTGCCTGATAAATTCCTAGCTGTTTCTCTTCCGTCCGTCCCCCCACTTTCTTGCATTTCCCTTAATGTTTTTTATATCATCCTCCTTTGTGAACTATACCCTCTATTCTACATTGGTTTGACAACGACTGCGCTCAACATCCGCATGAATGGCCACCGCTCTGGTTGCAATGATCTACCTTCCGTTTCCGTTTAACTCCCTGTCGCCACCCACGTTTCTTCCCACAACTCTACTTTCAATAATATTTTTAAGGTTGGCACTCTCGCCTCCCTTCCTCCTTCCTCCTCCACCCTCCAACTTAAAGATCTTGAGTCCTCTTGTATTTAATTTTTCCAAGCTTTCTTCCAACCCAAGAGTGATGGATATTATCATCTATTACATACCATTAGATAGGGAAGGGTGGATGTCTGCAGCCTACCTCGCTTAGGATTGAACAGACAATGAATGGATGAATCGCCAGCTGCTGCGTTCGATAGTTAGATATCATCGACAATCACCATGCCAAAATCGAAAGAATCCAAAGAATACTTCCGATGGGTAATTTCGAATGTTCGACCTCAACAAATTGTTCAATTCATCGCAGTCATCATCGTTGCCATCGGATCATACATCTTCTGTCAATATAACGGCCACTATGGATCACGGGCGTAATTTGAATATTTTGGTTTGGAGGTATGGGGTAGATGGATGGATTTTGAAATCCCTTAGAGAGTAATCGACGGTTGCGGAATTATCGCTAATCTTCTCTATTTTCCATACAATCTTCGATTTAATCATCTTATTTCAATAACCTCATTAAGATTTTTAAGCAGAATAACTAAAAATGAGCCTGGAAACTCCGTATTTCCGACTTTGCATCATGTTTAGAATGTTTTTCCTTCGAAATATTGGGGAATATATAGATTTACTACAAACTTTCACCCCAAACTGACCCCCGAATAATGCCTATGCTAAAAATGGAATAGAATTGAGCAGAAAATAAAATATGTTTTGCCGGGAAAAGTGTGTCCCTCAGGAACATATATGACTATACATATCTGTTGTCAGACCTTGTAGTATTAACAATGCCACGGCAACGAGGCAACGTTTGTTTAAAAAGGGGGAGAAAGCGTGGGGATGGTGTCGAGTCAAGAGGTAAAAGATAGTGGTAGTGAAATTGTGTGGAAGAAGAAAGGAGTGAGAGATGGTGTTGAGTGAGAGAGTTGAATCGGAGGCGGTGTTATAGGAAGTGTGTATTACTTAATATTAAATATATAATAAGGGAGAAAATCGAATGTAACATTATACAGAAATTAATCGAATTTACAATATAGATTAAAATAAATATTACAACAGCAATATATATAAGACACATCAATGTCACAGAATCTGCACAACCTATCGACACATCTATTTGAAATTGTTTCTGTAACTCTTAATATGATTTCTCGTGCGCATACACAGCAGTATTTGCACTCAACCCTGTGGTGTCCCACTAGGGTGCAGTTAATTTCACCATAATTTTTTTCGCCGCTGCACCCATTGGGAAAAGGTGCCTTTTAAAGCCCAGTGCAGGAAATGAGTGGTGTTTGGCGGGTTCCCTACCTTATTTGTGCACCTCCAGGCTTCTCTCGGAGCTCCCATGGCGCCAATGTGGACGGGGATGATCCTGAGGGTACGTCTGATGCAAACCATGGTTATTTCACTACACGCAGGCTGAAAACAGCAAAAAATATCAAATTTTCACGTTTTTGGCAATTTTTGTACTATATGTGACGCGTTGCGGCTCTTTAGGCAAAAGTAGGAACGTGGAAATAAACTGCCTGGGAGGGGCCTATGCCCGAGTTCTCACTCGCGTGCGAGGGAGCTGTGGAACTCGAATGGGCGATCTCGCCCAAAGAGCGTTCGAGATGAATTTTAAATTGCCCAAGGTAACTGTGTTGAGGGGTGCACGAGTGAGAAAGGAGCCGCGCGTAAAAACACGGCAACAGTGAGCGAGCGAGTGGAGAAGAGAACATGGCCTCCGACGAAACAGGGTTCAAACTGTGGCGATGGATGAAATCCATGTACAACAACTATTTACAAGACGAAGGAAATTTCCCAAACGATAGTAAAACTCCCCAATGTGTCAGCTATAGTGAATCGTTAAGGGATCTCAACTGTTGCAGCTGCTTCTCTCACCACTGCATCGTGGGAGGACAGGGGTCTTGTTGAGACTTCAAACTCGTCGTAGATGGCAGTGAGATTCGTCGAGAGAGGGTATGTCTTGAGAAAACTGTCTAGAGTATGTAGTGAAATAACCAAGGTTTGCATCAGACTTCAGGATTCGCTCTTTTAACCACTGTTGTACGATAAATATACCATTTATAAATTTATAAACCATTTAAATGCTCTAAAAAACCAATCCGGATGAAACTACGCAACCACGTCACTTAACGAGTGTTTCAGCAGTCTTAGGGGAAAAAATATTAAAAGTTTTACGTGGATATATTCACGTTGAAGACATTAAGTTAGCTACACGTGTATTTTCACATCAAAGGCGAACGGCTATGACTTATAAAACTAAGTCCCACGTTTTTATGGAATTAACAAAAGGATATAACTTTTACTAGATTTACTAGATCGGATTTTTTCCAGAAACTGTCAATTTTATATCTACGTAACAGTTGATAGATTTCTTCCTTGTTTGTCATCGGAATTCAGCGACAGATATAAGACATTCCACGTGTCATTTGCGCGTTCATCGATTTAAAACGACGGTAACTTTTGAAAGTAAACTTATACGTCTTTCAATGTAAATGTCTAAAAAATATTAACACTTCCTCGTTCTTTTATCGGCATATACAGACATATGTGCGTCATTGACAGTGTTTTCGCGCGTACATAGTGAACAAGCGATTGCGACTTCTACCAGGTCCTTCCATATTTGACATAGTATTTGTGCAATAAATACTAACAAATTTACGTGCATATAACATATTATAGTCCAATTCTTGGTTTTTCGTGGAAATGGAGCCATTTAAAAGAGACGCTTCTCGTGTTTGTTGCGCGTCTATCAATCGCCAACGGATATGTAATGTATTACGACTTTCTACATTTTTGATCGAAGCTGAGCAAGAAACATTATCCACTTTCGTTCATAGAACAGTTAATATCTATCTTTCTTGTTTGTTATCTGTATTGAGCGATATTTCAAGCCGGCTTGAAGGAAACGAGCGAGAGCCAATGGTGCCCAGAAGAAGTAGCCGACACCTGGCACATGTTATTTTCCTGCTGGAAAACCAAGCCATTGTGGAATCTCGTCTGCAACATTTTTAAGAAACTATTAACATCACCTCAATAAAAACAAATGACTTTTATGCCGGTTTTCCCATAAAGCCGTCCTTCAGTAATAAAAGACTTGCTAATTTCATCCTGACGGTAGCGAAAAGCACCATATATGACGAAATCTAGGTTGATTAGTTGGTCAATAGGCAGAAAAAAAATAGATACGAAATATATAGAGGAAATGGAGAGAAGACTGCGATGGAGAATTGAAAAAGAAATAGCGCGCCACAAAATAACAAATAAGTTGAAAAATTTTCAAGACACATGGGGATAAAGTAATATCTTACTAACGGAAGAAGGAAATTTCAACGAGGAAATTTGGAGACAATTGTGACAAGGACAACCCCAGGCGAACGAGTGGGGCGGCTTTTCGGCGGCGGGGCTAGGGGACGAGAGATTCATCTACATCTACGTCATACCCTGCAAGCCACCCAAAGGGTGTGTGGCAGGGGGTGTTTCGCGCCAGGCATGCATGAATGATATGGTAGAACACCGACATTACATTAAAACCCGCGTACCACACATGCAAAGCGCCAATTCAAAATCTAATACCCAAGAAACATTCTATGGTCAATCGTTCCAACATGCAAGGGATACAAAGACTACTACTACAGATTTAAAATATAATGCATAAATAATAACATCAATATTTACATCATGCAGAAACAAGAGAGTAAAGAATATAATGAGAAAGATTTACTGCCTGCCTATTGTCAATACTCGAACTATTCATGACGACGATCACAGCTGTTATGGTCCCGAATGGTACGCGGAAAAAAATGACATTTTATACCTATCGGTTCGACAATCTAGCTCTCTAATTTTATTGGCGCGATCTAATCTGCCGATTGATTGGATGATGAGAAAGATTGTGGTATCCAGTCCTTTTGGATCGACCCTCCTGACGCCTGCCAACCCACGAGACCGTCCTGGATCGAGACGAAGAATATTACCAAAAATAAATAATAGTAATTTTAAAAATAGGGACTGTAAAATGAAATGATTAAAAAAAATGAAATAAAAATATGATGAATGATGAATATATAAGGAGATGACGAGAGCATAAAAAACTGCCCGTTACTGTTACTGTAAAAAAACTGCCGTTAGGTCGAGAACTCACAGTTTCATTGTCTTCAGTGCGTGCGTCAAGAACAAATGATTATGACCTCGAAAGCCAACTTCCTTGCTTTTCCCCTAGTGCATGTTTATAAATCTGCCGAGTAGTGATAAGATTGCTATCGCTTCCAATATTGCTAACATCCATCTCATGCAAGCCGCTATAACATATATGTAAGCCCACTCGTGAAACACCTAGATAAGCCGAACTCGCTGATACAAGGACAACAATGATTTATGGAAAGGATGATCCTGCGAAACATAATTACCAGTGTTTGCCCACGAAATTTTAGTCTAGGTTACTAGTCTAGTCTAGTTTAGTTTAGTCTACGGTTAAGATAACGTTCCAGTAGACGCGATTTTTCATAGCTTTACAAAAGCATTTGATAAAGTTTCCCGCAGAAAATTGTAAATTAACCAAACATTTTGCGGCTAAGACGACGATGTAATTTCCTGGATTAGAGAATTACTAGCCGATCGCGTACAGAGAGTACTATGAGACGGTGCCATATCCAATGGCGTTAAAATTCCTTTGAGTGTCCCATAATAGAGTGTCATAAATCCACTTCTATTCATTCTGCATATTAACGATCCAGATGAGGATGTAGACAGTAAATTCCGACAATTTGCAGATGATGATGAATTTGCAGCGACAATGGTAAGGAAGCGTTAACGAAGAACCTCGAGGCGATTCAAGGACGCATCGAGCATGCTACGCGTGGAAGCTGGAATTTAATTTGAAAAATATGTTGTAATGAACCTCTCGAAAAGAAAAAAAATCTTTAATAACCGTATTAAGTACAGCATACTCTACTGGAGACTGTAGAATCTAGAAAATACCTTGGAGTTAAACTAACTAATGATGCCTCATGGAGCAAACATATTCGGGAAATAACTGGTCAGGCCAATCGTAAATTGGAATTTGTCTAAAGAGTATTTGACAAAGTATGACGATAAAGTTAGAGAAATCAGCTAATTCTCCCTTGATTAGCCCACTTTGGTATACCATGCCATTGTTTGGGACCCTAATAAGGTTGGCCTACAAGCATAATTAGAACACGTGCAGAGAAAATCAGCGAGATACGTGAAAGGCCTTTTAATGGTTAGTGTTGCTGACCTCTTGCAACAACTTGGGTGGGAATCGCTTACAAACCGTCGATTAAAAATTATACTTAATCTTTGATGTGAATTCAAAACCGATATATTTTCAGGCGAATTTATCAATATTTTACGAACTCAAACATACTGATGATGATGAGAATGAAATAAGGGAAATAGATAGTAGAAGAAAAAGTTTTTCAAATGTCGTTTCTTCCGCGATAAGAGACCATAACGGCTGAGTTAAGATTTCGAATTAGTTTGGTTGACAGGGAGTCTTGCCCATTGGCCAAAAATTAAGTGGTGTGGGTCACACGGTAGAAATTGACGTGCGTGCCTTAGATAAACGAAAACACAATTGGGGGCGCCTGTGGAAAACGAGGTGGGTTGTTGGCGGTATTGACCGCTTAGCCAAGGGCACGTTTCTTTGTGTTGTGAAGAAGCGAGATCGAGAGACGCTGCAAGTAGTCATCCAGAGGTATATGAAGAAGGGCACAACAATCAACACAGACCAATGGAGAGGATACGTAAAATGAAATGAGTTGGGCTGTCACCATAAAACGGTGAACATATTCTCTCAATAATTTTGTTCATCCAGAGGATCTCCTGACTCACACTCAACAAATAGAGAGCTAATGGTCGAAGTTGAAGAGGGATTTTCGGAAAAGAATCGGCCGTATGTCCGTTTCTACTTTCGAAATATATTTAGTGTAGCAGATGTGGAGGAGCACACATGGTTCGTTGGAGGAGCTCTTCGATGATTTCACGACGGCCATGGTTGCTCTCTACCTCCACACAAAGTAATAGGAGGCTTTTATTGACACCGCTACACCCTTCGGCGGACTACGAAAAATCCCTTTTCAGGGCTGCTAGAAGCATGGGATCGTTTGACTTATAATCGATTGTCATTTTTTTGGTTTCCTATTGGAGCCTGGAAAGAAATCGACAATGAACCCGTAAGATTCGAAAAAAGGCCCTCATGATAATTTTTTTTTGGTGCGACCGACCGGTTGCAAACGCATTGACGGGAATCACTCTTAGACCGTCGATTAAAAATGATGCTATATCTTTCATGTGAATTCCAAACCAATGCATTTTCTGACGACTTTGTCGATATCTTACGAACTCAGATATCCTGCACTAGATCAGATAATTTGATTGAAATTAGGGAAAGAGGCAGCAGAACTGACGAGTTACTGCAGGTTTTCCTAATGCTGTTTTTGTCTTAGCTTCGTTAAAGATAAATACCACAAGGTGCAAAATAGGTCCACTTCTATTCCTTCTGTATTTTAACGATATTAGTAAAGTAGTAGATAGTAAACTTCGACTATTTGCAGACGATACCGTAGTGTACAGGGAAATCCGTAACGATAATGATACGGAAGCGTTAACGAAGGACCTCAAGGCAATTCAAGAGTGGTGCGATGCGTGGCAACTGGAATTAAATTTGAAAAAATGTGTTGCAATGAACTTCTTGAAACGGAACAACACCTCTCACACAATTACTTACAAAACACCCAATTAGTTACTGTAGAATTTGTAAGATACCTTGGAGTTAAACTAACTAATGGTCTCTCGTTGAGCAAACATATTCGGGAAATTGCTGGTCAGGCCAATCGTAAATTGGAATATGTCTAAAGAGTACTTGAAAAAGTGCGAAGATAAAGTTAGAGAAATGAGCTACTTCTCCCTTGTTAGTCCCCACATAGAACACGCTGCCAGTGATTGGGATCCACTTGAGATAGGCTTAAAAACAGAGTTAGAACGCGTGCAGAAAAGATCAGTATGATACATGAAAGGCCGTTACGATAGTCTCGTTAGTGTTACTGACCTCTTTTTTGTCAGAACTAGGGACGTGAGGAGCAGGGCGCTGGTTAACCCTTCAGCGGCGGCAGCTAGATCGCTAGTCTTCCACTTTGTGTGGGAAATATTCGAAGGCGGCCAGACTCTCTTTTCCGCCGCGAGGGGCAGAGCAGGTAGAAGACCCTTGCAATCCCCTCCCAACCCTTTTCTCGAGGTTCCGAGGAAAGGGCCCCACCCAATATGGGACGGATTAGTGGAACATCAGTTAAATTGGCCAAATGTTTTAATCTGCGAAAATCTACAAAATGAGTATTTTATTAAGTTTGTTCGTAATTTTCTGTATAATTTTATGGCAAACAACTAGGAAATCGTTAACTTTTACCCACGTTGTGCTCTGGTAAGACGCTAAGAGTGCATTTAGAGGATAATAGGAATAAAGGTTCGTAGGTCATGGCAATGGAATGCGACCACGAGGGAGGGACTCGTTCGGGTAGGAAATGAGGATTGCCAATAGTCCCACTCAATGAAGAAAGAGTTTGGGCCATAAAGATAAGAAGGGGCTCGGGGAGCAGGTAAGAAGAGAGGGTCGAACGTCCAAGTACGTTTTTCCCGCAGCGGCGATGGTGGGTGAAAAGCAGCCCTGGCGGCATCTATTGGCCGCTCTCGTGGGTCATGCCTTGGTGAGTGTTTGTTCCTATAAACCTCCTCCGATTCCAGAGGGTCGAACGTACAAGCACGTTTTGCAGTTTTACGGTTGCTCGTACACACATACAAGTACGTTCCCCGCAGCTGAAGGGTTAAGAAAAAGACGGATAGCGGAAAGTCCTTCACTTCTAACATCTCTGCCTTCAACATCACTTTTCTGGATATGGGCATCTCCCTAAGTAACCGTAAATTTCACACCTCCGTCCATCTGTAGCCTACTATCAAGCAACAATATCTCCATTTTACATCTGCCATGTATACATCCTACCTCCCGACATACCGAGACAATTCATTCGCGGAGCCAGCCAACGGTACGTTCGCTTCTGAAGGTTGGAAGTGATTCGCCGGCACTAGACGGAAAACGGAACGCTATCGCTGATCGATCGTGTTCATGTTTACGCTTCATTTACCCGGAATACATACACGATAAGTACAAATCCTCCAATCGATCGCGTTGAGTTTCGAATCAGTATTTACGCTGGTTTCCTCGTGAGAACACTCGAATACCACTGGAGCGGAAGGTAAGCGATTTGGCGGTTCGTTCTTCGAGGCGGGTGATTTGGTCCCCCACATCACTTTCCGTTCCGACGAGTGTTATGCGTTCTTCTTCGGCATCGTCTTGAGGAATCTTACTGAACCACTGACCCCCTCAGGTGGACGACGAGCCATGGCAAATGATCAAGGCGTTAACAGTGAGTGAATTTAAAAATAAATATGAAGAAATATTATTTCAAATAACACAACTGTCGTAATTGAACTAAATTTTAAGCTAAACTGCACAAAATCCGATGTATTTTTATAATGTTGCCGCTTGTCAAATATTATGTTGGATTCTGTGATATTGATATATCTTATACATCTTGTTATTGCAATATTTATTTGTCTCTATAGTGTAACATTCGATTAATTTCTCTATAGTGTTACACTCGATTTTCTCCCTTATTATATGTATATTTAATATTAAGTAATACACACTTCCTTTAACACCGCCTCACAATCAACTCTCTCACCCAACACCATCTCTCTCACTACTTTTTCCTTCCACACAGTTTCACTACCACTAACTTTTACCTCCTGACTCGACACTCTCTCCAAATCAAAATATTCATATTACACCCTTGATCCATAATGGCCCTTATATTGGCAGAAGATGTATAATCCCATAGGGATGCTATTGTCAAAATAAATCTAACCGGTAAATAACTGAAATCAATTTCAATTTAAACTAAACCTAAGAGAGCTTCTTTTTCTAGATGCCGAAGTGTACGCAAATCGGCCCCCGAACGACGATAAATGGAACAATGTGTTGAGATCGAACATTCGAAATTACCCATCGGAAGTATTCTTTGGATTCTTTCGATTTTGGCATGGTGATTGTCGATGATATCTAACTATCGAACGCAGCAGCTGGCGATTCATCCATTCATTGTCTGTTCAATCCTAAGCGAGGTAGGCTGCAGACATCCACCCTTCCCTATCTAATGGTATGTAATAGATGATAATATCCATCACTCTTGGGTTGGAAGAAAGCTTGGAAAAATTAAATACAAGAGGACTCAAGATCTTTAAGTTGGAGGGTGGAGGAGGAAGGAGGAAGGGAGGCGAGAGTGCCAACCTTAAAAATATTATTGAAAGTAGAGTTGTGGGAAGAAACGTGGGTGGCGACAGGGAGTTAAACGGAAACGGAAGGTAGATCATTGCAACCAGAGCGGTGGCCATTCATGCGGATGTTGAGCGCAGTCGTTGTCAAACCAATGTAGAATAGAGGGTATAGTTCACAAAGGAGGATGATATAAAAAACATTAAGGGAAATGCAAGAAAGTGGGGGGACGGACGGAAGAGAAACAGCTAGGAATTTATCAGGCAGAGGCTGGGTGATGAGGAGGCCGCAAGTTATGCAACGCGGGCGATTGCAAGGCGTCGGAAGGGATTTGGAAGTGCTGAAGATGGATTTAGAAAGAGATTTAGTAATTTTAAAGAGAGCGGAGAGGTTGGGGAGGCGTCAAAAAGTGTGAAAACGACAGCGAAGGAAAATTTCGGAGGTAGTAAGGTTGTCAGAGAGGATGGGGTAGAGGGTTTCGATTATACGACGGATGGAGTGAACTCCAGGGAAATAGGTGGTACAGAGGGAGATTTGGTCACGAGGACACTTATTAAGAGAGAGAGAGTTAGAAGAAGAGGGTCGTTGTAGGATTTTTATATGAAGGAGACGCTCAGGGTAGCCTCTGCGAAGGAGGGATTGGTGGAGATTAGAGAGAAAAAAGGTCAAGAGAGTCGGGGTTGTGGCAAATTCGGCGACCACACATTGAGAGAGAATAGGAGAGGGAATGTTTAGTATGGGAAGGGTGGCAGCTGTTAAAAGGAAGATATTGTTGCTTGTTAGTAGGCTTGAGATGGACGGAGTTGCGAAATTTAAGGTTACTTGGGGAGATGTACACATCCAGAAAGGTGATGTTAGAGGCAGAGATGTTAGAATTGAAGGAGACAGAATAGGAGGAGTTTAGGGAGGAGATGAGAGAGTGGAGGGAATAAAGGCCATTTGGCCACAGAAAAAAAATTTCGTCAATGTTACGAAGCCAGAGAAGAGGTTTATGAGGGAAAGACTAGAGAAATGATTGCTCAAAGGCACCCAAGAAGAGGTCAACATAGGAGGGGCTGAAACGACTGTCCATTGCACAGCCTTTTGTTTGGATGTAGAATTTGTTATTGAAGGAGAAAGCATTATTAGTAATTATAAAGTTGGAGGGGTCAAGGAGGGAATTAGAATTAGGGACGTGAGGAGCAGGGCGCTGGTTAACCCTTCAGCTTCGGCAGCTAGATCGCAAGTCTTCCACTGTTTTGAATGTGTATGTAAAATACAATGTACCTTTGATGATAAAATGATTGCAAGGCAGTCGAAACCTGGGTCGGGAATTTAAGTTTTAAATGTGGAAAATACTAAGAGTTCTCTCTTTTCAGTCATGTCAGTAGTGTCATTCCACAAAGTTACGCATTCAACCATTAAGTTTATTCGTGATTTTATTCGAGACAAATTGTCGTCCCTTTTACCTGTGCCTCTCCCGTTCTCTTTTAACTCTTGACGCTGTTGGTTTTACATTTCCCGTGTCCTCGCTTCGTTAACCCCCGCCTCTCTACTGAAATCCTCTCCCCACTCCCAGTCTCCTCCTTACTTCCTTTTCCGCGTGGTACCCTATATATATATATATGATGCCACCACCTATGTGCGCTGTATTTTGCCTCAGATGATGATGTGTTTACATTGACACCGGTTAGGCTTGTCTACTAGTAATAAAATAGTGTGGAAAGTTACAAAATTATTATAATTATTACACCATGTGGAAATTCCACCAAGTCCACTCTTCAACTATATTGTACATTCCAGCATTTTTTGAAGAACTCTTCTTGAAATATTATGAGCATTTTAAACATGCTTCACAAGCAAGAACTGAATGTAAGTACGCAATCACGTGATGATCGATATCCAAAATTGTGCTTTCATTTATCAACGAAGAATAAATTGCGATGTACCGGTTATCTTATGTGTTAATACAAAGATGTTGTCAATTAGCTCAAAAAATATCACAGTTGCCAAATTTAGACTAAATCTCTAACTTCTGAAGCCAGTAAATGATAGTAAGTCACGTTTGCATCGCAAATCTTGCCATCTTTTTTTTGTAAGTGTCAAACGTATCGCTGACAGTGAAGGTTTCTGAAGCGTGACGCTTTTTTTCAGTTTCAGAAAGACTATCGGTTCGCATATTGGCTTATTTGTTCGTCGTTTGATTTTTGAAACGCAGGGTGACATAGGAAAAAAATATTTTCCCTTCTCCTTTGTACCAGCCGAGAAATATGTTTTAGGTCCCACTGTTTCCGGTGATGGCACCAGTCACTCTGTATGATTGTATTTTTTTGAAAGAATATTTTCAGAATATCTAAAAAAAACGCTAAAAATTTTAGATCATTTTTTATTTGGACAGTCATTATAATTATCTATGACGGGAAATGTTTGTAATGCAATTGCTTTGCGCAGTATTTCTTATTTTTAATTTCTCTTAGGGATTTCGGTATTTCTATTCTATAGAAGCTCTTCCCGGTGTCATCAACTCTTCCTTAATAAAATTGAATGATGTTTTACACTGAGGTGTCTGCACTAAAGAGTGTTCATGCAATATAAATGATCGGCCGAAATTCCAAGAGTAATTCCTGCTGCCATACGGGGGCAACGAGAACTAGTGTATAATGATTGTATGTAGTAGAAATATGATTTGTCAAGTATACCAATTTATTCAATGATGCACGTGATGGAAAGGAGACATTTTACCGCGTTGTATATATTTCGTCTTTCTAGCCACAGACGTGGCTTCATCCAACTAACATGAGTTCAAGGTAACAAAATTGTAATCGGAAACAGTTTTATCATATGAAAAAAATAATTTACTTATGGGATCAGTGAAAATTACAAAAATATTCACTACTCAAAGGGTTGATGAATGTAGATAATATTCCGAGGCTAAAAGAGATCGATGGATCAAAACTGAGAGCCTGAACTCGTGTATGATCTATGATATATGTTACCAAGTGTATTGATTCGTTATTCCTTCCTCTTCTGACGCCATCTAGGTTCAACGAGGATGATTCCCATCCTGCAGACGAGCGAGGGTCACCTCTACATGGCGGTAGTCAGCTCGAGGAGCACAGAGTGAGTTTTCTTTTTTTCATTTTCTCTTTTTATTATCATGGGTTCTCATCCAATAGGGGCGACCTTATTAAGATTAATGGAATGTGAATATCGTCATTAAAAATGTTGCCTAAGAACCGAAATATTTACAATATTGCTCCCCTTGTTCTTTTTTACTTCGTGGCTAATTTGACAAAGCAATAAAGTATTTTGAGGTCGAAATAGTGGTAGCCATGATTTTTTTGTGCAAATATCTTGGCGAAGCTAAAATAAAGACCTCTCATCTTGCGGTTTGAAAGGCGTTGGCGGCCCCTTGGGAGGCGCCGGGAGGTTGAATAAGGTGGTGTTACAATGCAAACTATGTCCCGGTTTTTATGTGGGCGAATGTATTACACCCCTTAATATCAGAGCCAATTCCCATTTTCAAGAACCGTTCCTCAAACGCCGGGAAAAACCCCTTCCCATTCCCCCCTCCCCTAACCTACCGCCCCTCCTACCCCTATCCTCACCAGCGCACACGACATTTGTTCCGTGATACGCCTTGAAGACGGACTAGTTCCGAAAGCTAGCTATGTAAGTGTGATCGTCTCTTTTTTTGTGTGTCTATCTCCTCCATCCTATCAACATCGTGTGTATAACATTCGGATGAAGGCGGTTGTGTCCGCCGAAATATATCAAAATTTCTGTGAGTTTTACTTTTTTTGTGCTCTATATGTAACTGCCAGTCACGCCTGTGACCTTTTTTTATATATATATATATAAAGATATATATATACATATATACACTAATATTCCGACGAAAACGGTTGTGTCCGCCGAAATATATAATAACAAATCTGTGAGGTTTTCAATTTTGTGTTTTCTCAGAGTGTCTGCCAGTCACGCTTGTGACATTTTTTATCATATAAATATATATGAATATATATATATATATATATATATATATATATATATATATATATATATATATATATATATATATATATATATATATATATATATATATATATATATATATATATATATATATATATATATATATATATATATATATATATATATATATATATATATATATGGGTCATTCCACTCCAATTCGACCAGAAAAATGGCAAAATTGACCCTTGAGGTAACCGATTTCCACCAAAGTTGACAATTCGTCTTCATTTGATTACAAAACAAAAACCCCAAAGCCATTTTTTTCATATATACAACGGTTTACGAGATATTGAAATGTTGTAAACCTAGAATTGTACAAAAGTGTCGTCGCATTTGACGGCATATCTCCGGAAATAAGCAAGATAGCAATAGACGCAATGACTCATTTTAAAGGCCTTGAATTGAAAAAGATAATTAATGGACTATTTTATTAAATTTAATCAATTAAATAAAGTTTATAACAAATTCAAATTTTTCAATCGATTTTTGACGATGTAGTTATGCCTTCGAATTTCCTCATTTTTTTCCTCTACAAGTGAAAAAACTTTGGTAGGGGTAATATTTCATTTAAGAAAGAAAAACATTTTGAGTGAAGGCGTAACGCTGTCCTCCCACCGCGGCGGCGTCCGGCTCTCGCGCTGAACGTTCAGTAGTCCGCTGTCTAGATCTCATCAGCGCGCTTCCTCTTCCATCTTCTTTACAACAATTTTAACTGTATACCGACCCTTTGATTCCCTTTACCCAAGTCATTCGCCATTTGCTTCCCACTGAAGTGACCGCCGCTTTAGAATCCAGGATTAGCGACAACATGCTTAACAGCGGGGGGTGACCGTGGGCCCACCAGCGGCCGTGCTCGGTAGTTCCTCGCATGTCCGTTATTATGTGCCTCCTAATCCATCACTCGGGTCCTTTCCGTGCGATGTTGCATAGAAATGCCAATCAGCATAACCTTCGAAATCCTCTTGGTGATGCAACAGGTTCAGCATGTTGTAGCGGTTCTTATATTGAGCCACAGAACTGTCGGAAAAGTACATTATTCTACTAAGATAATGCGCCCTTCGTCGGAGGAAATTATCAGTTTCCCTTGAAATGTATAGAATGCACTCACGTTATATTCCATACAGTCTGAAATAATATCCAAACTGAAAGGTGCGACTTTATCGCGGGTATTTCTGCTGTAACACGCAAATGAATGTACTGTAGCCTGATTGTTACACCAATGGACCCCTTGTACTGCATCTTGGTGAAGAAAAGAAAAATTCTCATTAAAGTCGGCCACAATGACCACTTCAAGCAATTCCAGATTGTCTCTGACTTTCAAATAAAATGTAGTTTGCATGCGAGCGATGTAGTCTTGCTTTTATTTTTTATTTTTTTATTTATTTATTTTCACTGCCCCGAATACAGCACATTAGGCCATTTTACGTCGGATGAATAACAGTAACAACGGACGAGACACAGACACCCGCCGCCACCGGGGTCGACAACTTACTTACTTTGGTGGTATTCTCAGCGAAAGCCTCACAAAAACTATCTACTTCCTTGACCTGAGTGGTTAACGTAAACAATTTTCCTGAGTCCATTGCTTGAAACGAACAATCATCCGTACAGTTTTCTCTGAAGTACTCTGAAATAATTATTGTCACTCTGTCTGTACTCCCACATTTTTTGACGATGTCATCACCGTTTCGTCCTCTTCTCACGGCTACTGGCACCTTGTTCGCAATGTTATAGAGGACTGATAAGGAAGGGAGGACTGAGGTGGAAGGAAGGGAGGGAGGGAAGGGACAGAGGGGAAGGGGAGAAGGGGGAGAGAGAGGAAGGGTGGGGGTGGAAAGCGGGAAGTAGAAGAAATTTGAAAAGGTAGGATAGCAGGAAAAGATAGTCTGAGCAGAAAAGATAGAAGAAGTTAGTGGGATATATTGAGTCCTGGCGGAGATAAAGCTTGGAAAAAGTAAATACAAGAGGACTCAAGATCTTTGAGTAGCGGTAGGGAGGAGAAAGGAGGAAGGGAGGCGAGAATACCAACCTTAAAAATATTATTATTAATAATATTTTTATGTTCAAACAGAATGGTAGAAATAAATGGATAGGAACACATAAAATTGACGAACACAATAGCTGTGTGAAGTAGTTATGTTGGCCGATTCCAAGCAGAAAAACGGTGACATAGAATCTAATCAAAATGTAACACTGATTAAAGGCGAGTTTATTAGTTTTGTATTTGAGAAAGGAGTAAGATAACAAAGTGGGGGACAGAACGATGAGGGGAGAGTAGTAGATTTTAGGAGCAAAGAGAAATAAATATCCATGGTTGTCCTCAGAATTCTTAATCCAAAATTAGACCATTGGCGAGAGCTTCAATTACTAAGAAATTTTTTTGCACCTTGCAAATTCACCAAAAAATTCACCTCGCCTACATATAAAGGTCCCTTAATTAGAGAGTATATATTAGCAATTAGGAAGTATGCAGTTTTATAAATCTTTATGTTTCCTATACCTACAGCTTAAAAAGAGCCAATGACCAGAGTCCGAAATCCAATGTCAAGAGGCGCCTTATTGCTGTGATTATTTTTCTGGCAATATTTGCTGTGGCATTGGTGATTGCTGTTGCAGTTCTTTCAATGAGTTGTAAGTTACTTGAATGTCTAGTGAATTTACTCTGGAAAACCTTGGAACATGCCTTCTTAACAGAGCGCATTTGGTACGCAAAAAGTCGAGTATGTTAAATAAATGCGTAATTAATTATCATTTACATCGATTCAATTTTTCAGCCAATAAAATCAGTGTCTGTACATCCAACCAATGTGTCAAAACAGGTATGTTCTATTTTTAATTTTACAGTTAAACATTAAATGAATTCCATAAAAGCTATGTAAAGGGTACTTAAATAGAATAGAAGTAGAAATGAGACACCTAAGACTTGTTCCAATATAGTTATCATTTCCAAAGGAATATATATGTTAAAATAAAATTTTTATTCGCATTTGATAAAAATACTGAAATGACGCAACAGAGATGTTTAACGCTGTTGACCTAAAGAATTGTTTACACACTGTTTTCAATGCTGAAAGCGACAGAAGCAAATTCATTCACCCACTAAGCATAAAATATTCTCGCTTTAGCATCAGTCCTTTATTTGCCACCATTGAAGCCCAAAAGTCATACAATTTGGAATCTCAATGAACGTGCTGGGCCTCTAATTGTCTGCATGAGGGTGTAGTCATGGAAATGAAATGAGATGGGATAAGGAGAAATATTACGAGACTTTTCCACTCAGAGAGTGTATTCCGGAATTATGTTAGACTGAAAGAGTTTTACTTTTTTATGTCTACACACTCCGTTCTGCGAGAGAACAGACGTTCTCTCCTCAATTTTCTTTTGGGGAAAGGGAACAAATAACTGCTCATTGTTTTAAAATCCAATATTGGAAACCTTGCAACATTCCTTCTAATTTGAGCTCAATTGGTACGCAATAAGTAGTATATATTAAATAATTGTGAAATTAATTATCATTTACATCAATTCTATTTTTCAGCCAATAAATCCAGTGTCTGCACGTCCAATGAATGTGTCGATACAGGTATGTTCTATCTTTAATTTTACAGTTAAACATTAAAAGAAATCCATAAAGCTATGTAAAAGTTACTTTAGTTTAACTATGACTGGCTCAAATGTATTAATTATTTCCAAAGGAAATCATATTTTGAAATGAAAATTTGATTCGCATTTGATGAAAAATCTTAAATGACCGAACAGAAATATACAACGATGTTGACTTAAAGAATTGCTTACACACCGTTTTCAATGCTGAAAGCGACATAGGAATATTCTTCCACCCACTAAGCATAAAATGTTCTCGCTTTAGCATCAGTCCTTTATTTTCCGCCATTGAAACCCAAAAGTCATACAATTTGGAATCTCAATGGACGTGCCGGGCCTCTAATTGTCTGCTTGAGGGTGTAGTCATGGAAATGAAAATGAGATGAGAGAAGAAGAAATATGTATTTCGAGACCTTTCAACTCAGAGAGTGTATTCCGGAATTATGCAAGACTGAAAGAGCTTTACTTTTTTATGTCTACACACTCCGATCTCCGAGAGAACAGACGTTCTCTCCTCAATTTTCCTTTGGGGAAAGGGAACAAATGACTGCTCATTGTTTTAAACTCCAATATTTTTTATGAACCAGCGCTGACTTCGGTTCGTTCTTAAACTGATTTCGAATTGGTCGATGCATCACTACTCGCTATCTGGACCACTCATGAAGAATGGTGTTACAAAAATTCACTATAAAAGGACGGAATTGTCGACGAGATCTCCATGATCCAGAAAGGACACCGTCGTGCGAACGCCCTACACAGACGAAAGTCAGCGACATTCCACCCTCGAGACATCGCCTAGAATCGAATTCTGATCTATTTCTCATCTCAATGATGAGCGTATTCGACATGTAGGCAGGGCTGAGGAAATTTAAATTGAGACTTATCGCCGTGGCGGATTGGCAAACAGATAGGGCATCATTATACCGTAGGGATATCACCCTGTCTGCAGCGATATGGACCACATTCCTTTGAGGAATGCGTCTTTTACGAAGAAATATTTTCTAGGTTCATCAGCGATCAGATAGGGGCAGGAATCTGGGGCGTTTGAGCTACCCGACCAACGGTAGCTAATCACATGTACCCATTTCCCAGAGGGATTGCTCCAACCGGAGAAATACGACTCTAGGCTCAGGCCCGGAGAGAATGGCACCCTATATCAGGTTCGGGTGTTGAGATCACTTTGGCTGGTACACGCAAGATGCCTTAGGCCGCCCCCGACGCACGATTTGGCCTGGCCTGGGGCCTAAATTTGCACCCTTGACCATTACTAGCCAATGGGCTCATTGGCAGGCCGGGGCCCATTTACAGAACACTGCCCAACGCAGACACAGCTAGGTTGGGCTAACGTTTGACCCATTTCACCTGCCACCTGGCTGTTTCCACTTTCTTGCGAGGAATTGGTCCAATTTATACTCTTTGTTGGGAGGTGATGGGATAGGAAAACCAAGAGCTGGTCTCTGTACACAGTGACCGGTCGCGACGCCAGCTTGCAATATATCTTCGGTTTTTTAAGTGAGGTTCTTGAAAGGGAAAGAGATTCATCACAATCGCTACAACTGGTTTTTTCGTTACAACTATTTTACATTCGTTCCAACTATTTTATCAGCCTTTTTATATTTTGCAGGCCTCAGATCACTGACTATTCGGCATAATTTATCATATTTGTCCAGGATGTGAAATTCTTTCGGCAACCTTCGCCAGAAACTTTTATCTTATTTTTTACAAATCTTTTTACTCGATTTCAAATATCAACTAGAAAACAAAGAATCGAAATAGTAAAGCAAATTTCCGAGATTTCCATCTGCATATAAATCATATTCGTGATCATTGATTTTTTAAAGGTTGTAGGGCGACAATGTTGAATTTTAAATATGTCTAATCATGTGATATTGGCTATTAATTATGACACCTCAATAATTAGTATTCGCCTTGGTTTATGCTGGTGTTTGAATTTGTTTAAATATCCAAAACTCCTCAGAAATACACCTATATCTTCTGAGTTTTCTAAGTCTTAATTAAGGTAGTTTGAGCGAGATAGTTCCCTAGTCACAACAGAGACCATCTTCGAATGTTACGCTTTAATCTCAGCAGCTGTATGAAGCATGAAGTAAACACTGTGATATAAATTGTGAAATAAAATACTTTTTTTTGACTCAAATTCAAAGTAATTTAATGTATATGTCGTCATTAGTCTTTAACTTGTTTCATTTTCTTCGCGCGGGACGTTAAAAACTCCCTCTCAACGGAAAGTTGGTTTATGATTCTGGAAAAACACTGCGGTGACATTATGATTAGAAAAACCTGCAAAAACATATTAACTACTCACTGTTAATTTGTAGACGACATAGTAGTGTTAGAAATTCCTCATTTTTGAAAGTAAAGGCTGGGAAACAATCAACGTGTACGTGTAACGTGAGCCGTTAACGGTTATACGCGAAAAGATGGCTGACGGGAAAGTATAGCGAACGGACACAATCAACGTGTACGGGGAGTACGTGTACGCGAGAGATGGGCAACTTTCATCTCTTCTCGTGTCCCGTACACGGAAAACCAATCAGAATAGTCCTGAGAATCCGGGAATGGGAGCCATCTGTCGGCAGAATTATCAAACTGCTGAAGATAGCTCTTGGCGTAGACAACTTAAGTCGTGTCCCAATTCGTTAGGCATTAGGGAGGATGCGGTTAGCTACCTAAATATTTAGAGGCCTTTCGCTAAGGGAGCTTGATTTGGGACATCCTTCGCTAGTGTTGCCATCTACCGAGCTGGAAAGGAATGAAGGCGTAGATAACTTATTTACTTTCACACTTGTTTACCCCTGATCTCTTTGCGTTAGTCATTTGTTACTCCGGGCCGCGTTAACGTCGATTGTGTCCACTGACATGCGTTCCCCGTCTCCCGTTGTTCCGTTAACGTCTCGCGTCACACGTACACGTTGATTGTTTCCCTGCCTTAAGATATTTCTGGAAAGCATGCATGTGCCATTTAAAATGTGAAAGGTCTGGTATATTTCGTAGAAATTCTCGGAACGTAGTGCGGTAAGGGGCTGATATTTTGATACCTTTAGAAGAGTGATATGTTTTTCTTTGAATTGAGACAAAATTCATTGATATCTAGGAGAAATGATATTTTGCTCAAACTACCATGAATAGTACATTGGGTGATCAATTTGTGGAGATGATCTAGTTTTAACAACCTTGTATTCGCACCATAGTAAGACAGTAAAATTTACTTTTTGCACAAACTGAAGAAAGCATTTGATTTGAGTACATTCTTCTCTGTGGTCAGGGTTTTTTAAAACAATTTTCCTAGATGGTGAACGAGTCTTTTAAGTGTTTTTCTTATCTCACGTCTCTCTCTTTCTTTGAGTTTTCCTTTAAAGTTCCTAGAAGAGAGCGTATTTTTTATTTTTTTTACTTAAATCCGGTTACTCATAATGAAACTTGCAGGAGGTATTACTTGGATACTTTTTGTTAGCTTTATGACTTTATATTATTAGATGATAAAAATTACGGTCCCTATTCTCATACTCGATGCGCTAAAATTATGCACAGTTTCTGTAATTGATACCCATTACTAACATCCACGAATGCTTATGGGACACGAACAGCGATAAACGAACGCCATCATTGCCAAATTAGGGTGATTTTCGTAATGAACATATTCATTGTTTACTTATGTCATCCCTTTGTTTGGAAAAAGACGGAAGTAATGCGTAAGAAGAACGATATGCTGCAAGGGTCAATACGATTCGAGATATCGCTACACTCACTATTTCCAGTTAACTTCCATGAGTCAACCCGCCTTTGCAAGTTGAAGTGTCGATTTTTATCAATTTGCTAGGCTGTAATGTCATGGAAGTGACATGGAAGTTAACCCGCCTTATGTGAGATACCAGTTGCAAATAAGATATGCGAGATATTTTCATCGACAGAATAGTGGACACATACCTTAAATTATGCACTGTGTATCAAGAAAACAGGGATATCATAGTTTTTAATAACGCTGTAAAATTTATGTAATAGAACAATAATTGTCTGAGTTTAAATTAATTCTCTGATCGAATCGGGAAGACGCTGATCTCCGAATTCATTTGGAAAGCGATTGGTGTTCGTTTGTTTTCTCGTTTTTTTGCATATTTTTGCTTTTCAAAAACCCTTTTTGGCTGAAATATTAGACTGGCTGTGCAATAGAGCCAACTCGGCTCGATTTCACAGCCAATCTGAGTTATCTGAGCCAGCGGGTATGTGGCGCTACTCATTATTTTATTGGTCACAGGGAAACAAAATGTAATCGTTATTATTCAAGGCGTGTGTTGTAACAAGGTGGCAACAAGACTATAAGTCATGGCGAGTGAAGTGTCGTTGATGATGTCGTAGCACATCGCAATTTTACCCCCAATTGGGCAATTTTTTAACACTCAGTTTGAGACTGAAAATTTCCAACTCTGCACTTGTTTACGCACCGGTTCGATTGTTCTTCAACTTGTAGGTTCGATTGATTTATATCGATATTTTCAGTCCTTGTTGTAAACCAGGCAATATGAGTCGGTTCAATTGAAATTTTCAGACCGGCCAGAGTTAAGATCGATCAAATATTAATTGGTAAGCGCAGTGTATATCTCTGTTGTATGTTGCAGATTTCATTACGTTTTCAGTGTCATTGTGTTTTGAATCTAAAAGTAACGTTTATGTATCTCTTCCTGTATCATTTCAGCTGCCAACCTCATGAAATCTCTTGATTTGGATGCGGATCCTTGCGAAGACTTTTATGAATTCACGTGCGGAAATTGGGCAGCCAACCATCCCATTCCAGATTTCACGGAATTCACCGACTGGTTTCTGGAGGGGGATTTACGTGTCGAACAAAGGATAAGAAGTATGTTTCATTCTAGCTTCGGATCTTGAACCTTTTTGATTCATTACTCTTTGAATAAACAAGTAATATATCTATGAGAAAGCTTTGGATCACAGGGAAACACATCAGGTGTGGGTAGAATTGTGTAGGCGAGTGCTCTTATTCGATAGTTTACACCTTGCCGGAAATATGGTGTTGGAATGAGCAGAAATTGCCATGAGAATAAAATGTAGAAATTTCCAAAAACTGAAATTCTCTTCTATGTCAACGATGCTGCACTGATGAAAGAATAAGATGATGATCTCCAAGAGTTTAATTAGCAGCAAATATCAACAAGATTGATTTCTCCATGTATCATTTTCCATTTAGACATACTGAAGTGAATGACTAATACAGCGTTGAATTTTCGCCATTACGATCGGCATTTCATTTTATATCGAGCCAACGCGAGATATCGATATTTGATATTGTGTTAGTTGACGGGCCGGCTGGAGCACATGGGGGCAGGAAGTGTGAATTTTTGGGCAAACGAGTCATGGGCAATTTTGATCCTGTGTTTATGTATGTATTCTTGAAATAGAGCTTTCACTATTTAATCATTAACGCAAGCTACGGTGTTTTCCTCTATAGTCATGCGACGAACATCGCGGAAAAACGAATTGACACGGTGGGAAAGGAGTCAAAATGACCAATACGGAATGATTTCCAACAGTCACACTATATTTAACATAGTAAATTACAATTAGGATTACACAACAACGCCCGCAGGCTAGCTGCCGAAACTTGACGAACGACGGGTGCTGTCGAGGTTCACACACCGGTGGGTAGCAGAGGAGAGAGCCGCTGCGACGAATCGCCCGGTGACCGTCGCCAAAGGAGGGGAGGTAGCTCTGGATCAGTGGAGAAGGGGGAAGTAGGGGAACTGTTCGTCCAGCCATTGGTTGGGACGGCGGCGTAGAGGATCACTCTTGCCATAAAGTTCCGAAAAGAGGCCGCTAGATGCGAGTTCACTATAAAAGTAGGGCACCTTGATCTTGTCGCGCAATATCGCCGACAACGCGCAATATCGCCGACAGTGCGCACTTTGAAATCTCCCTACCGCACGTAGAACATCTCGCGTTATGTCCGGCTCGCGACGATGTCCGCGACCGAAAATGTCCGCGGCGAAATTATGGCCAAATTTGTGCAGAAAATTCGGCACAGTCACAACACATACGTATTTTGGTAGATTACTTAATAATAATAATGTCCACAATGTACTTCCAGAATTTTATGATGTGGAGGGTGAACACAGACACTCAAGTACGAACTTCTTCACCAGCCCTTAAAAATCTTAAGTGATCCCTTTGTTTGTATTAAAGGTAAAACTACCACTTATAAAAAATAATCACGCTGAGTTCAACGTTAGGAGTCGTAATTTGCTTCACTTGAAACCTTCAATTAACCTAATAATTGTCCTCCCTCTAATAAAATTGGTGGGAGATATTTTTTGAGCCTATCTACATTTTTCATTTCCTTAGCAAAATATTTGTCTTTTTTTACAGAAGTCCTGGAAAAAGACGTCCATCCCTCTCAACCAATTCCTGCGACTCAAGCTCAGATGCTGTTCCATTCCTGTTTAAATACCAGTGAGTTGCTTAACATTCCATAAAATCAAATTTGCATAGGTACCATGTGATATCGAAGAAGCTGATTTTATTGTTTTAGGTTCACTTATTTTAACTCCGTTCATTCCATGTAAAATTAAGTCAAATTTAATTTAATGGTAATGCTTAAGTAATTATTTAATGAATATTAATATGCTCGATGTATCTTCTAAAGGCGAATCGTAGTCGTTGCGGCCATATGTCTCTCTCCATTGCTATTCTTTTCAAATTCTTAAATTACTACGTTTACCAATCGATCTCAGACCGATCTCAACTCGGACCGACCTGAGAATTCCGAGCGAGCCGAATAAGACCGCCTGATTTTCCAACACGGACTGAAAATTTTTATAGTAAGCAATGGAAAGTGTCAGGTGAAGGAGGATTTTCCCGCACTATAAACGAGTGAAAAGTTAGAAATTTTCAGTCGCGTTCCGTGGGACAAAATTTCCTAATTGGAGACAAAAATGCGGTGTTCTACGGTATCATCAACGTCACATCATTTACCATTACCTCTACCCTCTTGTTGCAAAAGTGCCTTGAATAATAACGGTTGTATTTTGTCTAACAATAACAATAAAAAGAATAACGAGGAGAGCCACAATTTTGCTGGTTCAGGTCGATCGGAAATCTTAGTCTGGTTGAGCAAATGGGTCAGGTCCGAGCCCCCTTCTTTGATCGATCACACAAGTGGTGCGATTCTCTTTCTACATAACGCCATAGCGACACGACCATACGGTAAAATAGTGATTAGCTTCGCGACAATGTAATTCTGTTTTTCGGATCTGGCGCACTTTTTTCGTACCTAACGATTATTTATCGTATTGCCGCAGTGGTCTTAACTTCAGAAGAAACAGAATCGCGCATGGTACTTCGTTAACTCTAGCAAATGATATTATATAGCCGCGTTATGATAGCGTATATAGATACAGAATAGCCCCCATTGCTACGCTTATCGTGCCCAGCTGATTCGGTCAGATCGATCTGAGTACGATTGGTAAACGTAAGATGTGATACATTTGATCTATCGATCTCAGATTAATCTGAAAATTCCAAGGGAGCCGACTAAGACCGCCTTGGTTTACCAACACGAACTGAAATAATCGATATTAAACAATGTTGCAGGACGATTTTCCCGCAGTATGAACAAGTGAAAAGTTAAAAATTTTCAGTCGTATTCCGAGGGAACAAAATTTCTCCATTTGAGTCTGAAGTACGATGTTCTAGGGTATCATGAACGTCACATCATTCGCGATTATTGCAGTTTGGTTGCGAACTTGTCTTGAATAATAATAACTGTATTTTATCTAACAATAACAATCAAAGGAATAACGAAGAGCGACACAATTCTGCTGCTTCAGATCGATTTGAAATATTACACTGGCTGAGCAAATGGGCCGAGTCCCAGCCCCCTTCTCTGATTAATGAAACTAGGGGCGGGATTCTGTAGTTGGCGAACGAACGCTATTGGTATCGGTCGACAGCGACACGCTTGCGCGAACGATAGTGCGATTCTGGGAAAGCCACTTACCAACGGTTCGAGCTGCAAGCGATGATTTCCTGACGTCATGCATTCGTCGGTAGGAAAGTGGCACTTTCCTGGGAGGTTAGAGTTTTTTACCAATGATATATCACGGTACGAGCTGAAGAAAGCAGAAGAGAAATGTGATCAAGTTTAATCCGAATGTTTCAGCTCACCAATATCACATAACGTAGCGATATATCTCAACGTACATCTATAATTCATGCATGATCATATTTCTTGAACTACTTATATATATTCAGCGTGGTATAAATGCTTACTTAAAGTAAATTTCTTTAGTTAGTACGTTTATATTTCTACTCAGCTAATGGGATGTAATGATTTTCTGTGGAAAATTAGTGTTCATACATAATTTATGTCCTAGTCGTCCCGACCGAATGATAATTATATCGCGAATATTCGTAAATAATAAATGTAGTATTGTAGTATAAACGTTCGTGGTTGGTTTAGTCATTATACGCGAGGTTATACTGACGGTGTCGGCCATTAATTCAGTTCAGTTTTTTATGATGATAATAAGTACAGTAGGTTTCTTTGGATGTTCTTTATTGATGAAGGTTTCTTTACTAGCTCGTGTCGGACGAACGAATTGAAGCTTCTCGTCCGACTAAACAGAGGGACTTGAAATTCGACCTGTCGTCACTCATTTTTTGAAAATTTTTATATTAATTATGTGTGTAAATTGAACCATGATATCAACATCACCTATCTCTCGTGTTCATTTCATTTTAAATCGATAAGGTGCTGGTGACTGAACATTCACAGGATAAGGAACCATCTCCTTACAATATGGATAATGACATCCGGAATAAGGTTACTAAATGATAGCAAAATGAATTTATCCATAGAAGATCGGTTATGCGATGTCATTCAGCTAGTACAATCATAATCGTCTTGCAGATTTAATCGTTCAAATCTCCTTTCTTGACCTTTCAACAAACATTCGAAGACTAGTAACCTCGAGTTAGCTCCGAGTTTATGCATCTGACAACATCTGAGTACACATGGTATAACTCGCTATTGTAATTACAGTTGGTTAGGTAAATCAGCATTGTATCTCTCTGGTAGTGGAGTCAAACTTGACCAGAATGTCAACAGTCCCTGTCATAACTCACGAGGAACTTCATGTTTTTAATCTCACTACGGTTGATCATTATATAGGGTTTTAAATTTAAAAAATAATGCGTTCCGTCACAGACATTCGGTGGTTAGGTGTCTTTTCCATACACTGCTCAGGCGATAGCTGTCTTCCCTATAAAAATTTGATGGTTGCTTGGCTTTCTCGATTGCTTCCCTTACTAGTCGAGGATAATGAAGACTAATTTTGGCCAGTACTTTAGCCTCGTCTACGAGTATCTTGTGTCCTGGATCTGACATAACGTGCTCTGCGACGGCTGAAGTCACCCACTGTCTTGCCTCTAGTGCTCTTTTATGCTCTTTTAGCATGATCATAATTGGCCGTTTGGTTTTCCTCACATAGCTTGAGCCACAGGTACATGGAATCTCATACACAACCTCTGTGCTGAGAGGCGGAAGATCATCTTTCGCAGAAGGCAGCATATTCCTAATTTTCTTTACAGTACCAAATCAGGTCTCAATCCTAGCTCGTTGTAGGATGCAAAACATGTGATCCGTTGTACATGAGACGTATGGTGGCTTGGCGAAGGCTATATGCTTAGTCTTTTCATTCTTCTCGTTATTCTCTCTTTTAACATTCAACGCTCTTTTTCTGAATGAGTGACAGTACACATGTTCTTTTAAAATCAAAGAAGGTGTTCCAATGCCTTTTTATAATTCTCGCTGTCCGATACTGTGCTGGCCCGATGATGTAATGTTTTAATAAGTCGGGATTTCTGGCAAAGGTGATGATGGGAAGCTGCATTTAAATATTGGTCTGTGTGGGTATATTTTTGTCGATGTAAACAATCACATACCGTTTGTTTACATCAATAAGGAGGTACATACATACTTGCTCTGATGAATAATTAAACCAGCAAACATAACACGCGATCATTTTACAGTGCAGGATTAAACCACCGTATACCCTTTTATGAAGATTAATTAATAAATGCAATAATTAATTTAAACATCGCATCACCGTCTGTTAAAAACTTCGCCAACCACACGTTGATCACAGATAATCACAACACCAAAATCCGAGAGACGTCAGACATTTCTCCAATGTTTATCACCAGTAGTTCAGTCTGCGAAGCGCGAAAAAATATGAAAAAATTCGTCGCTAGCAATTACCGAGGCTTTTGAAATCGTCGGTAGGTTCACCCGGTCCCACCGACGACTATCGTTCGCTAGAACGACAGGTATCGGTCAAAGGCGTCCCCGGAATCGCTCCGACCGACCATTGTCGCTCGGAGCGGGTTAGCGACACCGATAAGTGTCGGTATCAGGTACAGAAACCCGCCCCAGGTCGCTGCGTTTACCGTGCCGAGCTGATCCGGTCAGATCGATCTGAGATCGATTGGTGAACATAGTGTATGACACATTAGCTTATATTTTTCTAGTTAACCTAAGGGTAAAATTTCAAAGATGAATATTTTGATTGATTTGACTAAAGAACTGAAGAGGTGACTTAACCGAGGATTTTCTATTCTGTCTTCCCGACCTATCTATACGCCGAAGTATCCATATTCTCTGAAGGATACGGGGGTGCATTGTTTTTCCCTTTCTTTCGCAAAAGTTGACTCGGAAATATGATCTTGTTTTTCAGCTGCAATAGATAATGCTGGGATTGAACCAATACTTCAGATTCTCGATCATGTGGGCCTCCCCAGAAAACTGGACGTCAACGGCTCGGCTGCTTTCAATGTGTCATATTCGTATCCCATCATGTCGGAGGGGATTCTGTCCTACCAGGAGCCGAGAAAGTCGAACCTGAGTGAGGAGCTCAAGTGGATGGTGCCTCTGGTTGGATGCAAGAGAGTTCTTGGGATAGATCCATTCATTGGATTCGGCGTCTCCCCGCATCCGCTCAACAGAACTGTGAATGTGTTGGTAGTAAGTAGCAGATATTTATTTTTATGACCCCCAACACACATAACGTATACTTGAATGGTTTAGAAGTTGACAGTGTGGAATTCACCGAACATTGTTGAAGAAATAAAATTGGTATGGGGCAATTCCATAGTGGTTGACGTAAGATATGCATATTTTCTGCAATAATAATTTATTTTCATTCTTTCCTAAAGGTAGATAACATCTACAGACTACCCTTCTAGTCTCCGCACGTGAGTGTGGCCGGGGGTGTTAGGACACCAGCCGTGCAAAGATGAAAGGGATATGATTCTGGGAGGAGAGATGGTGACGTGTAATATGGGAGCGTATTTACTGGAGCTTAGTTTTTATTTTGGTCGCTTACTGTGTGTGGAATAAAAGAGTTTTTGTACCTATCTGTTCGACATTATATCTGTCTAATTTTATCGCATCTGTCGGACCTCGAGATGTAGTGAGTCGTCATGGTAACATTCTTTGAGTCGCTCTGAAACAACCAGTTCTGAATTTCTCAAGCAAATCAAGCCTGTACTCTCTCTAGAGTTTCTTAGGGCTCCCACGTTAATCCCCCTGAAAGCCTTGAAACACTCAATGTTCAGTACTAGCAATTTTTATCGAAGCGTGCAAAGTTTTTTGTATTTATTAATTTTCTACCTTAGTCTTTTTGTCATGGGTCCCAAATGATGAGAGAGGTGTGGCCTGACCATTGCGAATTAGCACCTCTCCTTTCCTTTTTCATCCGAATATCCTTCAATTATACTCTAGTTTCCTAGTTTATAATACTAATTTCTTAAATGTTGTGCCACAGATGTTTTGTACTTGTGCACTTAGTAAGTACTAGAATTACACAAAAGTATGTGGAGCCTGACCATTGTCCATTTTTTTTGCCGGACGATTCTGTTGGCCTTATGTCCCTGGAACCCCGATAGGCTGCTAAGCCTGACATCAAGGTTTTCCAGGGACCGGACCAACAGAACTCGTCATAAATCCATGCCCTAGGTGGTGAAAAAACCCAACCAGGCGGGATTCGAACCCGCGACCCTCAGTTTACCTGGCGAGGGGTTTACCCCGCAGCCATCGGAGCCGGGGTAAATAAAATTTTGAATTTATTTGGATCATAGAGTCTTGGATGGATTTGACTCGCGTTCAGTATACTATTGTGTAATGACGACTAGGGACGCAGCATCAAATTGATATCGTTGTATGACAAAGAAATAACTCTCTAAATCTATGTGCAACGTTATAACCATATCTGAGAAACATGAAGTATACATGTAGAGTAATATTACTAAAGAACTCTTACAAAAGAATAGAAAATAATTTATTGCACCCATGTTAATATACACGTATTTTATCAAATCAAAAATAGGGGTGAATAAGGGACCACAGAAGAAATACTATCTTGTTTTGGGGTTGCCATTTCTTGAATAAATTTGCTGAATTTCAGCAGCTAGCGTTCACAAAAATTATTACATAATAAATGCTGGCTTTTATATGACAAATTAGTGTACTGTGATAGCAGTTTTGAGTAATAATATTGAATATATATTTGAATAATTGAAATAAAAAAATGGACGTATCCACCGAATTTTCAATTGTTGCCATCTCTTGGATTGGCAACAAAAAATATGATACGATTAATCAATCACTTGACATATTATAAAGACGTCGATAAGTCATTCAATTAATTGGTTACTTGTTATCATATGATTAATTGAAAAAGAAAAGTCGATTATTTCCTCCGAACATTTAATTGTTGACATATGCACGTAGATCATGAATACATGCGCACAATATGGTGCACAGTCGCGGCATGAAACAAAAGAGATATCATTAAAAAGGAACTCGCGAGTTTTGATGACCACATTTATTACTGAGCGTTCACCGTCGTCAGAATCTGATACGATAAAACATTGCTTTCCTTCTCCAATTCTGACGAAGATAGTACATTCAAAAATTAAGTGTGCAAACAGCGCGAGCTTCTGTTTTTGTACATGTTGAACCAGTGTTTTAATAATATGTTTACCTTGTACCAGTTACAATCTGCCTATAAAATTCGAAGTACCAAATAAGACATTGAAAATTAGTCAAATGACAAAAATATTTTTGTTGTTCACCCCCCTATCGGAAAACATAGGTTGGTGCGCCCAGAATGAGGTCTCCCCTGCCGAAAAATAAAGTGACAAGTGGGAAAGTCCAAGGTGATTGGCAGGGACCTCAGAACTGGTCGAGGAGACGGAATGAGAGAAGGCCATGGGAACGGTCGCCGAGGAAATGGAAGAGAATTGAAGATCCAGAGAAGAAGGAAGACGATTCGACTAACCCCCAGTTACTATACATGGAGACCATGATCAAGCTGTTGGATCAGTGGGATGCCTTGAAAAACGTGACGATTGATGCCACGGTGGTCGTCGATTATGTGACCAAATATCGCTCAGATGCAAATTCTGAAAGTGGAAAGACGGACGTTTTGAAGGATTACGTCCGCCAGATCGATGATTTACAGACGTCAGTGCACATGGTAGGTACTGTCAATAGCAGAATGTTGTAAATGCGGGTTTACACAAGTAAGTAACTTCATTACAGTAGCGTTGAAAATCGCTTGATAGCGACACTTCCATGTGTAGGCACGAACTTCCATGGGAATAGGGGTCCATGGTGGTGGTAATCGACCGAGGTTTGCACTTGTAGGGAAAATAGACTGGCTTCCATTTTGCCTGCTAGCAGCATACCGATTCTGCATAATTACCGCATCGATTTTGATGAAATATTGGTCACGTGATGTCAAACGGAGTTTAAAAATGTAAATAAGAAATAGGTTAGTAGGAGGAGAACTCATTGTTGCAAGTGTAAATATTTATTTGTACTTGAAAATATTTTGACTGCTAAAGAACCCTTAAGGTATGCTTAATGACTTGTCTCTAAAACGATAATGATTGTTTTTGTCACAATGGACACTATTGATTCGACATAATAATGCATAATTATTGAGATAAATACAAATTTATAATGTCCATGAATGCCTATGAGGTTTCAACAGCTGTATTCGAACGCCATTATTACGCCATTTTTAAATTACCATATTCATTGTTTACTTCCGTCATCCTTTTGTTTGCAAAATACCAGAGGTTATGTGCAACTATAACGATGTGCTGCAAGTGGCGATACGATTTGAGTTATAGCTACTTCCATAGAAGTCAACTTCCATATGTAAACCCACCGTAGGCACATCTAGGATCAGCAAAAAAAGATAAATCACAAGTAAAGCTGTTTCAAAATCTAAACCCTTTCTTATAGGCATTTATTCTAGCCTCATATAATGTAACTTTTAAAAAATAATTATATTTTTCCAATGTCTTTGGGGATAGTAGTCAGGCTTAAAAATTGTGGAGGCGAGCGCAATTCGTGCGAGTCTGGAAATGTTTTAAGACTTCGGCTACCGGGGGAAGAGGCGGGGGGGTTAACTGCCAGCAAGAGGGAGGGGCTTCTAGTTGGACGTTGCCATGATTACTAACCCTCTGCCGGGAAAACCACGTGGCCCGCAATAAGAGAGCCCTTTATGTTGACGAGGTTTGGCAAAGCAGCGAGCAGAATCAAGAAGTTCGCAAACGGGAGGTCTGGGGACGACTGAATTTTCGAGGCTCTCCGCCACCCCCACCCTACCATCATTGACCCTGGGAAAATCACTTGGCGAGCGATTTCTTTTCCCCCATCCCCAAAAATTTTAGTTCTGCTTCCTAGCCCCCTACATGTATTTAAAAGATAATAACAGACATTTGCTCGGAAACGAGTTGGATTACAGGTAGCAATACCGTTCCAAGACGACCACGAAGAAACCCCAAGCGCAAACATTATTCCACGAGAAATTTTTTCACTAAAACGTTTTCCTTGTTGACTAAATTATTGGCAAGAATATGGTATTTACTTGCAAGTGGCATTTCTAACCCCATTTTTGTTTTTTCTGCCGTAAAGCAGTCTGATGGTTTCATTATTCATCTCATTTCTGTCATTTAGCAACAGAATCAATCAAATAAATACCAAAATTATTCGAAGCCCCTTTTTTACATTTTTTTACATTTCAGTCCTTCTTTGCACGATTCGAAGAGGCTACATCCGAAGAGTCAAATACAACGTCTGAATTCTCCTCTGAGGAAGATGATGAGCCATTCAAGCCAATGCACGTAGATGATTTACAGAGGCTAACTGATGAGGCTGCGTACTCTGAGAAGCAAAAGCCCAATCTTCGAGTAAGTACAATAACCTTCAATATAACTTCGTCTTGTTAATTTGCAAATGAAAAGTTTAAAAATAAATGATTATACTCCATGACTGCTTCAATGCTTAAGATTTTATTTGCCATTTAAGGTGAGGCTAGTTATTTCCAATGAAGTCAATTTCCATTTTTAAAATACTATCAATCCAAAAGAGGACAGTGAGCCACTAGAATATCATCAAGGGTAAAGTAATGATCAACGTGATCACATAAAAAAATTACCATTTAATCACGATGCCTGATAATTATTTTTAGATGATGAAAAACACGTCTTGACAAATAAAATTATTGAGTTGATATTCCTTGCTGATGGATTGAAAGTTCATTGAGCCGTAAGGGTGTCAATGCAGGATTTAACGACGGTCGACTGAACCCTTGAATTAATTGCAGGCTTGAGTGAATAATTTGCTTCAGATTTGAAATAGGAACTTGCGGCAAGTGCATACAGTGAAGGTTTGTTGTAGGCTTTCTACACTGTTGCCGGCTTGCTACGTTAACCTGCTGCAAAATTATTTTCCTGTTCGAGAAATGTGGAGAATTAGTGTCACTTGGTGATTTCGCTTCGCCACCTGAAGCTGTTTATGACAATGAAGTCCAACCATGAGTAACTTAATGTTAACGCTAAATCCGCTGCTATGCGTTTGTAGCCATGATAGTATTGATATTCATCCGCTTATGACTCGAAATGATCCGGTAGAGTGAATACCGTGGGGTGGTATACGTAGTGAATGCGCTCAATGAATTCCGTCTCGTCACGCTTCATGAAAGAAAGCAAGCAAGGCTAAGACTGGAGAATGAAACAAATTTTCTTAAAGACAACATTTTATTAAATACTTATTTCTCTCATCTTGCAACTGGTACGTTGACATTAATACAGTAAAGATTTGATCAGTAAATCACCCAAACATCCTCATTAATCACGCACAATACTTGGCTTCGATTCAAATGATTCTATCCATACTCAATGAATGTCAAAGATGTATTAAGTCAGTTTAACATTAAAATGTCTTGTTTTTATTATTTTTCAGATAGATTGGAAGATACTCCTTAACTTGATGTTTGAAAGCAGTAATGTCTCTTTGGATTTCGAAAAAGATCTGATAGTGGTAGAGCATATGTTTTATCTGGATTACATTGCAAGGTTGTTGGCAAACACCTCTCCATTGGAATTAGGTGAGTTGTCTATGAATGTACTGTAATTCTGCTTTCAGAATGCTGATTATATCCTTGAGCACATACAACGTACACATTTTGGTTAATCTAATTTTTTCTGCCAAAGAAAGTGTAGATACCAATTCTATTCGGATGTGTTGTGAGTTATGATGCATAAAAATATTGAATTGAGCAGACTTGAGAAAATAATGAGATTAAATTTGAATACTTATGTAAAAATGTCACTTTGAATTCAGAAAATGAGGGAGTGCTATAAAATGGGGATGTTTTAAATCTCTTTTAGAAAGGTTTTACAGGACAAGAAATCAATTTGGAATTAATTGTATTTGGAGCAATTGTTAACTTTATAGAAGAAAGTGCACTATCTGATTTGTGGTGTTCACATTGTCACTAACCATATTCATATATTTTAATGTTAGTGTGTGCAGAACCCATGTAGCTGATAACTGCGGTTAGGCATTGCACTTTTATTATTTATGATGTGATGTGGTGCAAAGATTGCCATTCACCCCCACATAATTCATTCCCTGGGACTTGTGGTACAATGCTATTTTACTAATTGGACGCATGGTGGTGTTTTTCTAAAAATGTTTTTGAAGTCTACACCATTCATTCACAAGTGACGTGATTTATTTATGCGTCCGATTCCCCATCGTACTCAAAGAGGAAAATTTGGTGCCAAATATCTTGTCGTATTGTTACATATTTGCTATTTGATTTTTCAAGATGGTAAGATGGCAATACAAGGAGGAAGAGTGCTTGTTTCTTGCATTACCCTCTTTCTCCTTTCATTGCCATCTCGGATGGACAGTAAGGGCCAAAGATCTAGTTCCTATGTGTCCGCCAAGATTGCAACTGGAATAAGGAAGCCTTGATATCATAGTGAGCTTTGCAGTTTTCTGGCAATCTTATGATTTGTGGTTCGATTCCCGTTCCAGGCCAAATTTTTCTCGTGGAAATTTTAATATAATTCACTTCCTATGGTTTGAATAATTCCTTTATCTATTTACTGTTTGATATCAAATTGATCAAAAAGCTGTGATCATCATCGTTATTGAGAGGGTGCTTCAGTAAATGAGAGGGGAAGAAGGATTAAGAGGGACCATAACCAACCAAGCACTTGCCCAGGCTAGAGAAGGAAATACTTTCCTTGCTTTTCTCCAGTACGAGGCGGCAGCAAAATTCTCTGGCTCCTGCAGGTTATGGGCTAAGGTGGTGTTCCTTCTCATACATGGTAAATTATGCTATCCCTACAGAGTATTTGAATGGAATACAAAATGTATGATGAGTAGAGCGCGGAAATAAGTTCTCAGTTTCGCAAATAAAAGTCGCAAATATTTTTGATAAAACCTCTCAAAAGTCTGGGATATTTTCGAGAAAAAGTTGCTAAATTTAGCTTAATTATTTAAGAAAAGAGCCGAGAGATGGGAGTTCATTATTCTCGAGTTGTTATATTTTCTTCAATAAAGGAAATACCACAATTCAGAAAATATGTTTTATAATTCTGAATAAGACTTCGTTTGATGACCAGCAATTGTGGAAAAATGTTAATCCGTATTATGTTTATAACTGATAAATATCTATCTTTATTTTGGGAAGGGAAAATTAAAGCTTAAATATATTTTTTAGATAACAAACTTTATTTTTTTAAAGCGTCATTGAAAATAGAGGAAAAATATTTACCTATTTTCATTCTGTTTCAACTTCATTGCCACGAAGACGCGTCATAAAGTAGTGGCAGGCAAGATATTTGTCCATGTTTTCCATAGTAAACGTTGTGCAACGATCGCTAAAAAATAAGTTTATACATGGAAAATCATCGGTTAACTTTACAGGTTGACATAGGAGCATACCTGAGCGTAGCATTTTCACTTACAGAGAGTTTTTGGAGGATATTAGATGTCTGCCCGTTGAACTCTCCATTGAGAATCTGAGCTACATCACTCATCAACTCGAAGCCTTCCTTTTTACTCAAAACATTACATAATTTTGTATAAACACTTACGGCTTGTTCGCCCTTTACATTTTCAAGTTTCTTCTTTAAATTCATAATAGACGACACTGAATCACTTAAGCTCAGGATTAAGATTTAATGTGTTTGATTGTTTCAACCAAAAACCCAAAGGATGCCGAAATGCATATCAGGTCCAGTGGAAGTGTGCTATCTTCTAGGAGTTCTCTAGCATTTTCTACACATTTTGCATCATCTTCAGGGTCAATATTCTGTATAACCTGAAGTAAAATATTAAAATTAAGTTTTCCTCTTTAATTTTGAACGTGTAGTTTTAGTTATAGGTAAGTGATCAAAACTGGCAGGAATTCTATCTGTGTACTTAGTAAAGTGTACTTTGCAAGTAATTTGAATCATTTTAGGGTAGAAAACCACCGAAGCCTTAGCGGGTTTAACCATTTACGCCGCTCCATCGGTTAGGAGAAGAAGTAAATTCTCTCTAGCTGTATTATCTCAAAACAAAGAGACTGTAAATACATTGGCGTGGACATTACGATAGATACGGTAAAGTTGCGGCAAATAAATCATCATTAATTTACTTCTGCTCTGATTTGAATATGCTCGCTTTTTCAGCAACGATTAGACTGTGCTAATCTTAATATATATAATTCTTCTGTACGTGTGTATGTCACTGAACTCCTCCTAAACGTCTGGACCGATTTTGATTAAATTTTTTGTGTGTATTTGAGTGGGTCCCTGGATGGTTTAGATTTACAAATGGACCCGGTAGGTGGCCCTGCGATCGGGTTCTAGGAACTATTTTTGACGACATTTTTGTGGCGACCGTAAATGGTGTCATCATCTTCAATTTTGTTGCCAAGGAGGCCTTGATGATTTGTTGACGTTCATGTAAGTAAGTCAGAGGACTGAGATTGTAGTGGAAATTGATAAAAGCTCTAATAAATTGATTTGGTAAACGCATAGATCTCCTCACTTCCCCCTCTCCACATTGGTGCCCCGACAAGGAGAATAAATAGTCAACATTTTTGAAAATGGTTTTGCCGCGCGACGACTAGCTTCTGCGCTTACGTGAAGAAAACGCCCAGCTCTTAAGCAACTAAATGATTCTGATTCAAGACGCAGAGACACATACACCGGAGAAAACCCAGGGGAGTGCATCTGCGTGTTAATTGAATGGTAGGCTATTTCCTCCCTGGTAGAAGTTCAACGCACTGATCCCAGAGGCTCTGCAGTCGCCGAGAAGTTCAAATAGTTCAAGTTTTTGCCCTTAGGTTGCGTCACATGGAAATTTAAATTTCCCCGCCACCCCTGGTCCCTGCTTTCCTTCTACTCAATCCAATTTCATTTTATCCAAAATCTCGCAAAATAAAACATTACGTCACACCAGTGTGAAAAGTGCGATACATCTTTGGGAACGGCGAGAAAGTTACATAGAGTTCGTAATAAGGCAAAAATTAGTCACTCTTATATTTATTGACATCAAATCAAACACTCAACGCTTGACAAGGATAATACAAGATACAACCATCATGTTTTTGCATACCCTGACTAATGCTGCGATACAAATTATTTTGATATCCTAGGAAACAGTAATCACCATAGGCAGTCGCTATGTTCAAAGATTATATTTTTGGCGATTTCTCCGAGATGTATATGCGATGGGCCAGTCGCAGAGCTAACGAACGGGACTCTCATCCCCAATCGCCAAAAGCCTTCCTCACAGTGAGCTACCGCTGTCCCCACGCGTGCCCCGGCGACCGACCGGCAAGGGACCGCGTTGCCGTGAGCAAATAGGGCATACCCCTATTTTTTATAGAATTTAAAGAATTATATATATTTTACCCCTAGTTTATTCCCCTAGGTAATTTCTGGAAATGCACTGGCAGGGTCCGCCTTGGAAGGAAAGAAACGACAAGATGGCCATTCCGAATATTTGGAATACAACACAGAATATCACTTTAAATGCACATTTGAATACGCAGATGTCTGTAAAAAAATTAAATAAAAATAAAGTAATCAAAAATCAAGATAAAAGCAACTGAAATGTTCGTCAGTAACTGTAGTTTACTTGTCCTTTAGTTTTGCCGTCTCACTCTCGAAACATTCACTCGGGCTAATTATTACAACTCTGAACAAAGTGATCACGCATCGTAATTAGTTAAAAAACGTTAAATGATTTGATTAAATATTGTGCCAGTAAAACATTCGATAACGTACCTTTCTTCATCCAAAGAGTTAGTATGTAATGGATCATCCTTCCCGCGTTGTCTGAAGTGGGCCCCGCCAATTACTTTTTGCCGTGACATCCATGCAGCGCCATACATACGAAGCACTGCTCCCGTCCATCTTTTTAGGAGTACTCCAGAGTACTCGGCGGAATTTCGGAAGACCACCCCGCCCGCCCCCGACCCACCACTACGGTTTCTACATCTAGTAGGCAAACGTTAAACTACGTCATTATCTTTCGACACTAGTAGCGCCTCTGGGAACTGCGCGTTGAACTTTTTCCTTGTCAGATTCGAAACAGCCTACCACGTTTCCCCATTACAGCTGCCCTGGCCTGGCAGAACCCGCCTGCAGTTCGTCGCATCGCCGTGAAACTACCACCATTTTGGCTCGAGAAACCGAGTCTTTGGTTATCACGGTCGGAATTTCAGTTCGTGCTGTCGGAGATCACAAGCGAGGTAACGAAGTTCCATTAAGTTGCCTCACATTTAGATTCTCGCGTGGCCTGTGAGATTGAGGATAATCACGAATCCTCCGTCTCAGAATCCTTATTCGACTCTACGATCGAAGCTTATAGAACGTCTGTCAGCATCTGAGGAGCAGCTCTTTCGCCAGTTACCATCGGACGAGGACCTCGGCGATGGAAAGCCTTCCAAATTCTTGCGGCATCTTCGCTCCCTCGCCCGAACGACCGCTCCTCCGGATAACCTCTTCCGGCAACAGTGGCTGAGGCGATTGCCCCCGCACGTCCAAGGAATCCTGACTGCCCAGGCGGAGTTACCCCCAGACAATCTATCGGAGCTCGCTAACAAGATCATCGAGGTGTCAACTCCTCATATGGCTGTCCATGCCGTTACTCCCAACAGTATATCGACGGATGATTAGCTGTACCTAGCCATCGAGGGTTTGTGAAGACAAGTCGCGGAGCTGTCGGTTTCACAAGGTCATCGTTCCCGGTCGCGCGATCGTAGTTGGTCAAAATCGAGAAGACCGTCGCCTTCTCGAGGTGGTAGATGGTTTTGGTACCATAACTCCAAACTTTCACTCTCCCCCTCAATATTTTGAAAAGGAAAAAATTATAAGTTTATGAATAATTTACCGTTAAAACCTACTGAGAAGTTCATGAATAATTGACCATCTGAGAATAATTTATGGTTACGTTTGTGTACCATAGGTGGCGCTGATGTCGAATTCAGTGATATTTGACGTACACATCAATACATGCGCAAGTAGTCGCACTTGCGTCGTAGCTTGGCGTTGTTTTGACAAAACAAAAAGATTGAAATGTCAAACTCAATGTCAAATGTCACTTAGTATGTAGTTTTAGAAAATACGAATATAGAAAACATGTTTGCTGAAGCCACTAATAGCAGGCAAGCCAAAGTTTGGGCAGGACAACGTCTGTCGGGTCCTCTAGTCTCTAATATTTGTAATTCTTCTGTACGTGTGCATGTCACTGAACTTCTCCTAAACGGCTGGACCGATTTTGAGGAAATCTTTTGTGTGTGTTTGAGTGGGTCCCTGGATGGTTTGGATTCTAAACTAAACCCGGTAGGTGGCACTGCAATCGGGCTCTAGGAAAGTTTTTGACAAATTGTTTCAAAAAGATTTTTCGCATATCAGAAAATATAACCCCAAAATGTCACCCCCCCTAACACCCCCAATATTGTTACAAGGAAAAAAATCATAAGTTTATGAATTATTGACCGTTAAAACCTTCTGAGAAGTTCATGATAAATTGACCATCTGAGAATACTTTATAGTCACGTTTGTGTACCATAGGTGGCGCTGATGTCAAATTCCGTGTTATTGGACGTGCGCATCAATACATGCGCAAGTAGTCGCACTTGCGTCGTAGCTTGGCGTTGTTTTGAAGAAACGAAAAGATTGAAAGGTCAAGCTCAATGTCAAATGTCACTACCAGTAAGTCTATAGTTAATCGAAAATTCGAATATCGAAAAATCGTTTGCTGAAGCCCCTAATAGCTGGCAAGTCAACATTTTGGCAGGACAACGTCTATCGGGTCCGCTTGTTTAGGTATAAGTACTTTTTTAAAGATTCGTCAATATAGCGTGCAACCGTTTCATTAGTCACTCTTTCAAGTTGCTTGGATCCTACGAGGGAAGGCTTATTGGGGTCATCTGGTGTCAGTAGTCATCAGTTGTCTCATGAGCAATGGCATATAATTTACTTTCTTTCAGGGATTCCTAAATTTTTGTGCTTCCTGTCAACTGGCACACCGCACATTTATCCTTTCCCTTGTCGCAGGCTTAGCGAGAGAGGTGGGAGGGAAATGAAAACAGCAAGGGTCTCTCGCTATCGCCTTGGAAAACGCCGAGGTGTTGCTATACCAAATCTGTCGAGACCGACCGCTTGCCTGCGGTCAGGACAAAGCGCGTTCTCCAGAGTGGTATCGAGCGTTGGACGCAGGACACTACCGCTGGGTGTAGTTTCATCTACTTCAACATGGCTACAATAAGCTCATGTGAAGTGGTGTCAAACGCCTTTCTGTTGTCCACCCAGGCCATTGATAGGTTGCACCTACGCCAGTTGGCATTCTGTCATATGCATCTATCAATGAGCAGGTTGTCATTTCACCCGGCGATTCCAAGCTTTGAACCCCTCTGCTCGTACACCTCTCCCTAAACGGGCTGGACCTGGTGGAGGACAACATCGCTGAAGATGGAGGTGAACGTCTTGTATACAGTGTTGTTTTTGGAGTCTTGTTATTCACATTTTAAGAAAGGCTACTATTAATATTTTTAGTTGTTTCTTTACGCATAGAGTACATACTAACGTCAAATAATAAAGGGAGAAGAAACTCTCAGTGGGAGTCTTGACGCGATGACAGCTGGAGCTGCCGCCCGAATATCCACGTTTTGATGGCATAAATAGCACGCGCCATCCAACGCGTTTTGCTAAACGCCCCATGTTTCTTGAATTTATATTGAGGCATCCCTTTGACTTGGCCGCCCAAGAAAACCAGGCACAATTCAAGAAGCTCTCAGTAATCGCCGCGAGGCTGCTTTACCTGTGAAACAAACGCCAGGAATATGAAATTGGTTTCCGTATGAAAAGAGTAATGAGCAAATGATTATTATGAGTGGTATTGTACCTGAAGCTGGCGTTTACAGAAAGTAATGATGTCGTCAGCCTCTGGAATTTGCTTCAATTTCCGCGTCAATGCTGCCGTGCGGTACTTTACTGTGAAAGAAATTTTTCGGTAATTAAACCTTTGTACTTGGTATCAATTCTTCTTTTTTCAACGATCATGTTAAGCCTAATCGAACTTACAGTGATCCATGGTTTTTCAGTTTTCATCTAACAAAGCAAAGAAAGGAAGTCGAGGATCTTTGGAATCCCATAGCATGGAAGTGGTGGCAGCCTCTAGCAACAGCTCAGCAACATGATATTGACAGGCACAGTTAATCAAATCATTGGCGATCTTTGCAAGCAGGGTGCTGCAGCCCATGATGTGGCCAGTGTTGTGGGCTGTTGTATCAAGGTTGTGCCAACAATTTTATTCTCTAAGCCCCAATCACTACGAGGTCCAAAAGTCGCTTCTGCTTGAGCAGGTGTGCTTGTATCAAGGCGTGGGACTACAAGAAGCTGTTCTAAGCCTAGACCCTTGACAAGTACTGGCATCCGATCGTGCTTCTAAGAATCTGCGAGAGAAATAGAGCCGTTTATATTTAAGGGTAATATGTTAAAATAACCTAACCAATTCGTTAAAGTATATTCACTTTCCCCTTCCGACAGTAATTTCTCTTCCCAGTGAACAAAGAATGGTCCAGTGAACATGGAGGCAACGGAACTCATCAGCGAATCCACGACATTTTCCCAGTGGCCGTTCCCTTTGCGCTGAAGTGAGGCCGCCGAGAATTTAGGATTAAATGTTGGAAGGGCGTCATTCTCAAGACCCAATTCCTCTGCAGCTGCTTTCAAAGTGGATTCTACAGTTTTTTTTTACGATGTGAGCACAAAATTTATCACTAGTTTGAGTTACATTAAGGGCTGATGTCGACTCCTTTGTAATAATTGAGAGTTTCTTCTCCCCATTTTTATTTGGCGGTAGCATGTATTCTAAACGTAAAGAAACAACATAAAATATTAATAGTAGCCTTTCTTATAATGTGAATAATCCATGACTTTTATACTCATTGATGGTAGACTGTTCTTGCAGAGGATCTACAGTATGGTTAAGGCCAGGGCAATTAACTTAGGAAGTTTTCTAAAACGCTGCGCTGATATCATGATCGGAGCATTGCTTGAGTTTTCTTTGTTTCTCTTTCATCTTCATTTTCCTCTCTTTCTTCTTCACCCACTTTATATCGACGCTAACCATTTGCTTTACTATAATTTTTCATTGATTCATAAAACTGTCTGTCTTCTTCACGCTCAATTTTCCCCCTCTACAAACGGATATTAAACCATTTGCCCGAGGATACTATGAAACTCTCTCTTCGCAAGTTTGTTGGTCTCGAAATTGAACGCTTTAGTTCAACCCATTCATTATTTATCTCCCTGTTCTCCCAATGTCTCTGCTGTGCGGTTGCTCAGTGGTAGCCGAGTCAGCAGAGTCAGGAATGCTTTCGCTTCATGTACGTGAGTCTAGGGATCGAATACCGTCACCTGACTGTCCTTTTCTTTGCTACCGATATAATCATGGCGCAATGGATCATCTGTAAAATTGTTTTCATCTCTTCTGACTCGGAAAAATCTCCACAAGGCCTATAAAATGTACACTATCCTGATTTATCCATGAAGCGCGTCGTAAAACATTCATACATGTCTAACATTTTCATTTTTTGGTTATTTCTGAGGTAACTTGACCTCAACAAGAACTTTTTTTCTTTAGAATATTTTTGTCCGACCAATACTTGGCCGAGTACGGTCCTCCAGGTGGGCCGCCGCCGCCCGCTTTATCGGTCTGCCGGGTTGCTTACTTCGGGCGCCTTGCGGCACCCCTTCCGATGGTCGGATCGAGTCGCGCGAGGTGTCAAAAAGCTTGCATTGGAGCTTAGCACGCAATGATAAAACCTCCCATTAACTTTTTTGACCTTCGGTTATTTTGAACCCATCTATCAGATCACCCGGGTTCAAATAAGTTTGTTCATTATAAGATCAATGTATTCTTTCAGGTCAATGTATCCCGGGTGAAGTCTTTGGACACCCCGAGGAAAAAAGTTCAAAGAGCGAGGTGGCCCAGGGAAAGGAACTGGCCCCCCCTACCCTGAATATGTGAAATTCACACGCGTATGGCTTCGTCGGGGGTGACCTCTACCCTCACCTATCCAAACCAACCTTCGGGTTTAAGTACTGAGTGAGAGTGATTCTTACATGAACGGTGGAGCAATAGAAAGAAATCATTGCAATTTTCGGAGCTATTAGTAAAATTCAATTAACAGATGTAAGGAGCTTAAATTTTGGCAGTACATCTCTGCTTCGTGGAATACCGCATGAGAAAACCAGATGCATCCAATACCTAGTTGAGCACATGTAATCACAATAGCCAAACTTAGGCATGTGGTTTCAATAAAAAAGTCCGGAAAAGTCTGTTTTATCAGAAAAAGTCCCGCCAAGCCAAAAAAGTCTCAAAAAATCTCTAAACAAATCATTAGAAAAGGTTTTATTTAATAAAATTGGTGGAGAATTGCATTAAAAACCAAAAAAGTCCAACATTTATAAAAAGCCAAAAGACTTTTTTCCGCGCTCTTTTGATGAGTAAGTGGAATTTGTACCATAAGGGGTGATAGGTGTAATATTTAGATTAAAAAGATTGAATAAAACATTTCAAGCTTGAATAGCCGGTATAAAATCTCTTATGATGACAATTTCTAAGAAATAAATTTTTTATACCAGTTTTAAGTGTGTATGAATTTTTTTTACTGACTATCGCAATCTTGCATTCTGGTCCTAGAGAATTGGCAGTCCTAGAGAATGGCAGTCCTCTTCTGTCCTCAGTGATACTGAATGGTTGTTTGAATGGGAGAAAAGACTCATGGAAAGTGAACGGGAACTAGAGGAAGAAGACAAGGCGGTAGACGATGAGAAGGGGTATAGCATACATGAGAGCGAAGCAGAAGTGTCTGTAAAATAGATGAGAAACGGGCACGTAATATAAGTTGACGAAATTCCAGCAGAACTATTGAAAGCACTCAATTCGAAAAGAAAAGAATGGAGCACTAAAAGCACTGGAGAGTTGAAAGTAAAGACAGCACTGGAGAATTGGCAGTCCTAGAGAATTCTCCTGAAACCAGTGGCCAAACACTCGACCTAATCAAGTCCATCCCATGTTTTGTGTATGCTAGTGATCTTTCTCATAGTTCATATCAAATTTATGAAAAAAATTTCATAAACCTAAATATTTTATGTTGCTTCCCTGACTCCTTGAATAACTCTAACAATTTTCTAAATTCACTAAAAAATTAATATAATTTTCACAGAGGGCCTTCTTTGGTGGGAAGTTATGGATGTTGTCGCTCCACATGGGAACAGCTTAATGAGGCATTTGTACAAGTCATATATGGAAAAAATTACAGGTGGCGAAATCCCTCGCTCAAGGTATGAACAAATTTTATTTACTCTCATTCTTAAGCATGTGTAGATATAATATACCAATGAATGTGCATATATTGATACAACCATATCAGATTATTTTTTATCTAAATCTCTGAAAACCTTCTTGCCATATGATCCCTTATGAGCAATTATATTTATACCTTTGACTTCAACCAATTTTAGTCTGCATTTTGGAAGAAAAAATTATGTTCAAAAATGTTAACTTTTAGTCGTAAAAATCATTTCATCAGATTTTAAATGTATATTTTAACTTTCATAATAATGACTTATCTGAAAATAAACCTTGCTAACAAAAGCTTAAACAAAAACGTTTAGATTGTAATTCTCAATAGGTACTGCATATGCACGATGAAATCTTTACATTAATTTGACAAGTGTATATCATCTGAAAATAAGAGTGTGCATACAGTACAAATGAAAACTTTGCAGCAACTCAATAGATTTTCAAATCTGGGAAAAATCAAAGGTATTAATCACCGCAAAAACTCTCTACACTGTTTAGATGTTTATATTCCCTAGCAGAGTACATTTGTTGGATGCAAACAAAATCAACACTGTTCAATCCACGAAAATTAAATGTAACCATGGAAAAATACAAAAGAAACTTGAAAATTAACTGAGCAGGCTTCAATGTGGACTGGTCATTTTTTCCTTCAAAGCGGAACGCAACAATACTCAAGGCTCCAGGGTAAGGAAGAAAAACAAAAGACATTAGACGTACACTGCCTCTTCCTCAGCAGTTGACAACGTTACATTGCACAGAGAGCAGATCACTTGGTTACTTCGGCATTTAAAAAATTTGACTCTGATAAAGTCTGCTAAAGTCTCCTCCAAACTACTGATTGTATATTCTTCAGTTTACAGTAAATCTAATAATGCATCCATCTTAAATACATAGAAACTTATTGTATATTTGAGTTCAATGGTTCATGTGATTATAACTTCATTGGACTAATTGAACTTGAAAAAATCCATTGGGGAGGAGAATACCTTGGTTGCTTCATTGCCTATATCATTTCATTGGAAATCAAGGAATCTGGGTCCCGGTCAAGGCATTCATTCCTTGAACAAAATCATTGAACTATTTGGCCTGTTATATATAAACATAGGAATAAATGCTATCAAATAAATAATATACGATTTTTGATGTGTCTAAATATACACTAATGCTATTTTATATTAACCTGCTCCTGAAGAGTTGACACTCTTTCTTTCTCTGGATGAATGAATTTCAGCATCATTCATATTGTCCATTCTTGAAAAAGGATTAAAATATGAATAGTTCTCCATTGCAGAGTTTTACTAATTACCATGTGTTCATCATTACACTCATACAGGGTCATGTACTGTGTCAAGGTGACCAATGACATGATGGGAATGGCAGTGTCATGGCTTTTGGCTTCCGAAGAATTAGCCATGAACATCTCCTCCGAGTTTGATAATGAAGGTTTTTCTAATGTTCTTGAAGATAAGAGATATAGAGTTGAAAGTATGTGGCAAGACATCAGGACTGCTTTTTCTAATTTGGTGTTGAATTTGGATTGGATGGACGAAGAAACAAAGGAGGCCACACTAAAAAAGGTGGATGCAATGCGCAATTACATTGGCTATCCCTCTTGGCTGATGGACCCCAATGAACTGGAACTCTACTATGAAGGGGTTTGTGATTGACTATTCTAACTTTTCAAGTTATTACATGTTTTAATTATAATTGTAGTTTGAGGAAAATGTTTTTATGTTATTGGCTGTAATTGTAACGGCGACGGTCACACGAAAAGTCTCCACGAGACCGCCACACATCCCGCGAGCCCCGAGCGCACTAACTGTCCCCCGGCTCAGGCGACGCCGTGTCGCATCCACCCGCATGCCGCCACTTCTCGCCACCCCGGCATAATGCTGTACATTGTCCCGCCCCGCCACACGATATCCTCATCTTCAGCTGTAATCATCAAGCGGACCGCGGTGGTCGCCTGGTCCTCCCCCCCTGGTGCCCCGGCACAAAACCCTCGAGGATAAGCAAGCCCTAACCCCCACGACCCCGCGCTTCTGGCTCACGCACCCCCACTGCCATCACCAATTATGCATTCATCATCGTCACCCTGCTCATGCTCACCATGATCGTCGCTGTCGTCGAACAGCTCTCACAAGTTTGTGACACGAGTCAGCGCGCAAGTCTCGCCACGGGGCCGCGCACCCATTGCCTCACCTTCGGCGTCTTCGCTGCCGACATCTGGCAGTTTTCTAATGTCCAACACATGTCTTGGCACACCGTTCACCTCCACGGTGCTATCGCTGATAACGCGTGACACGGTGCCAGGCTGCCATCTCGTCGTACATCTTCTCCAGGCGGCTTTACCACCAAACGATTTCCACTTCTAAGCGTCGGATGTTCTCCAACTCCATCGCTGCAGGGGGGACCGGCGGGTGACGCCATAAATAGTTGTGCACCGAATTGGCCGGCGCCAGCTTCTCTTCTACAGATTGACGAGAAGCCAAGTTGTACCACAATGCGGCCCACAATGGATCACTTCTTTGCGGCCGCCATCCTCTTTATAATCCATGATTTCTCTCCACTGTGCCATTTTCCGACGGTCGATACGCTGCCCTAAATTCTGTCGGACCCCCCACTCCAAACACATGTCCTTCGGCTGCTGAGATCGGAACGCTCTGCTGTTATCGAGCAGAACCTCATACGGAGGCCCATCACTAGGAAAATTTCTTGCAAATTACGAACAATGTCCTGCCAGTTTTCTGATTTGACTTCCCTCCATATAGAGAACCTACTCGTTCCGCAGAAATTTCTGTAAGGTAGTACTTTGGTCCAAAATGCGTCGAATCGACTCCAATTTTTGTCGACCTCCAGCTCCCCAGAGGTGTGACGTCCACCCGCCGGATCTATCGTTTGACACTGAATACACGATTTCACACCTTCCTACACGTTGCTCCTCAAGACCTTAAGACGCACGAGTCGGGCCTAGTGAAGAATGCGATCAATCCCGAAATGATTCCGACCATGAAGCTACTCAACGCTCTGTTCCCGAACGACTCTCACCAACACTACGCTCTCCCGAAGCCACCCACGGTCGACCCTAGTGAACTCGACCATCTTGATTTCCCCAGATCTCACATACGTGATGAAAATCTCCAGATGTTACTCATCCCGCAGCTGTTTAAAAAAAATCTAATCGCCTTTTGACTAACATGTGTGACTTGCCGGACACCTTGACGCGATGGCGTTTCGTCAGGGCAGACGTCACCCAGCCCACCACAGTGGCCGAATCTGACATCAACTCGATCTTTTTCGATTGCCACCTTAAAGCCAGTGTCAGTCCCTTAATGATCGAGTAAAGTTCTGCCACAATTATGCTACCAACGTCCGCGCTCTTCCGTAACCACAACATATCCTCCACCACTTCCCCTCCAATCTCAACTTGTGCTCCAAAAGCCAGTGAACTCGCGTCATACCACACCTTACCCTCTTCGAGACTTGCATGGACATGCCACACGCCTCTGACAGGACATCTAAAGCTCACCTTCTGCAGCATCTTGCTCATCATCTTCTTAGCCTTGTCGCCCACGTAGGAGTCCCATATCTCGCCAACACTGGCCCGTTTCAGAAAGCTGCACGCCATTCTCAGCCCACCAGCTGCCCACATAAGGAAAACATAGTCTTTTGGTGGGCTCCATCTGCGGATCTTACTCAGGGACCACGTTCCCTTTACCGATAGATCAGCTTTCCATCGGAATCTCGCTCTAGCTGAAACTCAAGAACGTGTCCGCCCTCCAGCACTTCTGGCGGTTTTATCTCCCGCCCGTACTTTCGAAGATGGTCGGCTGCCTCTTCGGCCGACACACAAACTCATCCACTATGATTCCGTCGATATAACTATCAGTTCCCTCGCGCATCTTTTCATCAAGCAAAAAGCCTTTTTTCACTATCCTCGTCATCATCTTGGGCGCACAATTCAACCCAAAGCCCGAAGCCCAGCCTAGTAAGATAATACACGGTCCCCACATTAGAGCGGACCAAAAAAGGTGAAAGTCAGATTGTTTCGAGTCGGGTAGGTCGAATTCGGTGCTACGTTGTACAACAAGAATTTTGATTCCCGGATCGACCCGATGAGACCACGGGAAAAGGTCCCGCACGGAGCTTAAATATTTATTCTAGCTAATCATAGAAATGAGAGGGATGATGCGCTGTTAGGGACCGAAATATCGTTCCGAAGGAAAATGCCATGAAACAATGATTGAAGAATGGTCTATTTTAGTAGGAAAAAAATGTACCAAGTTCGTATCTCCAAAAATAAAAGAATTAATATTTAAAAAAAGAAAAGGGGGAGAACATATATTGCCTATTTTACAGGGGCAAACACAATTTTTCGCGAGTTATTCACAGCAAAAACAAGATCAAAGTTTATTTCCTTATCCATCATTTTCAACTGTTAAGATGAGCAACTGACGTTGTTCTTCATCATTAGTCAATTTATTGCCCTTAAGAAATTAAGTTACTAATTGTACAGCTCTTCCTGCTGTATCATTAACAATTTTGATGTTTTTCACAACTCTATGTCCTTTGAGGCAATCCTGATTAAGCCTCCTCAAGTTTGGGTCTTTATCTATAAAGCTCGGTGAAGTATCAGTTACATTGAAAAATTTGTTACATTATTCTGTGATAAAGCTCTAACTGGACGAGTCTCAGAGGAGAACAAGAGGAAGCTCTTTGAGAAAAATTCTGTGAATGAAGAACCACAGCAACCTGATTCGGAAACGGAAGAGATGGACCCTGGTAAGTTTTTCTACATTTTGAAAAAATAAGATTTCGCTCGCATCAAATGTGTCATTCAGTCAAACTATATCCAGATTTCCAAGCTTTCGTTCCATCAATTCCGAAGTGAATGAAGATATTAACTAAAGTTGTGACAACAGCCCTGGACGGGACACAGACGAGTGATAGGTTTTCCTCACACATCTTATCCAAGATCAGCTCTTCTCAACGGCAACTGAAGTTTCCACCGAGGATGGCAGCAGGCAGCTAAAGATGAATTTCTTTAACTGCAGAGTGTATGTCTATAATAATATGCTCTTCCTCCAGGCTCTGTACAGAAACCTCAGATTAGGGTCGCATTGGCAGGCAGCTTTGGAGAGTTTTGCGTCTCACTTAGTGCTTTTGTCACCAAAACTGGTCTGATTCACCTTATTTGAAGATAGAATGTCTTTGGAACAAAAATCGTGTATGGTCGAGGGTCTTCGTGAAATGGTTGGAGAGAAAGAAGTAATGTTCTGTTCTCCAGTTAGAGCTCAAGGACATTGTCACAGAATAATCTAACAATTTTTCAATGTAAATTGTTTTCAACGCGCTTTATAAATAAATATTCGAACTTGTGGAGGCTTGATCAGGATTTCCTCAAATGAAAAACATCAAATTTGTGTTTTCCCCAGTAAAAAAGGCAATATATATGTTCTCTGCCTTTTTTACATTACTTCGTTTATTTTTGGAGATACGAAGTTGGTATTTTTTTTCCTACTAAAATAGACCATTCTGCACATATTGTTTCATGACATTTTCCTCCCGAACGATATTTCGGTCCCTAACAGCGCATCATCCCTCTCATTTCTATGATAGGCTAGATTTCATATTCAAGCGCCGTGCGGGACCTTTCCCTGTGGTCTGATTGGGTCGACCCGGGTATCAAAATTCTTGTTTTGCGCCGAAGCAACGAATAAGACTAACCCGACTCGAAAATTTTGAATTTCACTCTTTTTGATCAGCTCTATCCCCTCATACGGTACCACTTGATGCTTCCATAGTATTTCGTCGACATGGATCTGCACGTATGGTGATTTTAAGTACAGCATTTTGAGAAGCTCACTGAGCCCCCTCCACCTTCTTAGATCCTCATCACACACAGCCACGTCCTCGCCGACGTGTTCATGCAATTCGCGGTAATCCATGACTGGTCTGACCTTTTTTTCCATTGTACGGCAGCCAGTGACGGTATCAACCCACTATATTCCCCCTGCCACGGTCCCAATCACCCGCGCTTAATCCAACCCTTGACCACTTCGTCGAGCGCTTCCATCACTTCCGGTTTTGACATGTTGGCGTATGCGGCAATTTGTTTGTTAGATCTACAGGTGCCACCTTCCAGACCCAGCTGACGACCCTCCTCTCGCCGTCGAATCGCGCTCTGAAGTCTTGGTCCTCGACAACGATCGCCTTAGGCTCAATCGTGACACTTGCTATCACAGTTATAGGTAAAAAAGATCACTCGTTCCTCCGCCACCGTTACTCCTCCGCACCTTTTTATAAAATCCATGCCGAGTACGACGTCCACCTCACCGAATATTTTTTTCGCCACCATGCAATTCATTTTCACTCCGTCATTATGCCGTACCCCGACGCGTACGATGGCCTCTACAACACACATCACGCGGCCTCCATCGATGCCCATCAGTCCGCAATAATTGCCGTTGTTGCGAACGGCACACTTGACAGCAGTCGTAAACACTGTTCGAGAGCACCCCATGTTCACTAGAGCACGCACCCTTCCTCCGTCCACAAAAACAGTGACCATGGGCAACTCCGACAGTTCTGACCAGGAAGAGCTTCCGGTGCACCAGCTCCTACCGTCTCGTTTCCCACCTTCGTGGGGCATTCCCTAGACAAATGCACTGCCTCACCGCATGACCAACACCATAACGTTTTAGTATCCGCGGCACAAAACTTTAACAGATGTGGCCTGCCACATTTATAACATCGTTTCCTCATTACCGGCTCACTCGGCTTAATGGCTGCAGCTGCAACACCTCGAGGATCCTGCAACTCAGCCATCAACGCGCGAGCCCGCTTCAGTGAAGATGACAATGCAATAGTTGCAACGCCCGGCAGCGCCCTCAGCTCCCGTGATATCGTTGTCAGCTGTCCCAGGAAGAACGCCCGCTTGAGCAGCTTGTCCGCCGTTAAACCCGCCAGCCTTGTCAAGCGTCTTAAATCGGTCAAATAAACGTCGACCAGCTCATCTCTCCATCTACCCCGTGCGAACTGCTCATACTCTTGGTAGGCGCTAACGGCAAACGACGCGCGCAGAGCCCCCTTTATCTCCTCTGTATTCTTCTTTTCTTTATCCCCTAGTTCGCTGTACACGACGAACGCTGGCACCTCCTCGACCAGCGGTATAACCGTCGCCAGGTCCGCCATGTCCTTCAGCTTTGTCACCAACTCTAACTTCTCCAACCACTGTACGACATCTATCTCACCGTTGAAGGTACGCACTAAATCCCCTATCTTTACCACCGCCATGGTTCCACAACGCGGGAACGCACAGCCGGAATGCCGAAGCAGCCGGTAACTGCGATAGTTGCGCGAAAAGTCTCCACGAGACAGCCACACAGCCCGTGAGAACCGTCCGAACTGACTCCCCCCGGCTCATGCTACGCCGTGTCGCCTGCACCCGCGCGCCGCCACTTCACGCCACCCTGGCGCCATTCCGTATCTTGTCGCGCCCTGCCACAGTAATCACAAATGATGGTTGGTGGTTGCTAAAATAAAACAATATAAGCTGTTTCTTTGGGTAAGCTTCTAATTAAAGCATTTCTGCTTTTTTACTGCAATTCCACAATAAAATTGATCGGTTCTGTTGCCATGACTACCCACATTCACTCCCTTTTCTGAAGGAATACACAATATTAAAATTTTGAGAACTTCCAATCGTTGCAGGATAAAATTTTTTCCCACATTTCATTTCACCCTTATTACACGTCTCTCTTATTCTTAATTGGTGGACTAGTTCCTTCTGGTGCAAATATTAATGAGTTAACTGGCAAAAACAATGACCAGCAAAGCTCTGGAGAAAAACTTTTTGTATACAGTAAGATTTTTTAAATTTCTGTCTCCCTTGACCAACTCTTTCTGACTTAATAATCCTATTTTAGTTTAAATTCATTTTTACATATCCTCTATCAGTAAATTTTGTGGTTAATATTGGAGATAAGTCTATTATCTTCATGAATTATGAGGGACATGTTCCATTTATGATCATGTGTTAAGAATAATAATTTTTCTTCTTCACAGCTCACCGTCAATATCACTTCTTACTTTCAAAATTTGGTGGCAACAGTTCAAATGGAGGAGCTACGGTCCTTGAGACGCCTCAGAACAGTTAATAATTCTGAAAAGTAAGTCATGTACCTTACTAAATCAAAAGAACTCATATTGTCATTAAATGATATTCCTCGCTTACTGTTCAGTAGCAATGTGAAGCACAATAATTTGTTATCCCCATTATTCAGTGAAAAAATGGGTACTTGTATCTAAAATCTAGCTATGATCTATGTTTTTATTAACTGTGTCCCATTTTTTAAAAACATACTGCTGAAAATATCAATTCATTTATGCCTTTTAGTCGCATGAATGTGTCTACTGTCAGTGCAAAAATTAATTAGACTCGAGTTTGGACACTAATTAAAAATGAACTGTGGTACCCATATGAATGGATGTTACACTAAACTTTAGCCTGTTTTATTTTGCGTTTAAATGTGGTTGTTGATTATTTTTACAGCACACTATCGATTTTTCGGCACTTCGATGAGAACAAAATAAAGTTCCGGTTTTTTGAAGTTTTCGAACCGAATGCTCTCTTTGACATTTTTAAGTGAGAAACCTTGCGGTTAAATCTTGATGAGCCTGTAGTATTGTGTAGGAAAAATATATTGAAATGTTTTTTAAACGATCTTTTTTTCTAATATGCCATAAAAAAGTTATTATCAAGTTTATGAAAAAACTTTTTTTTGGTTATGAAATGTAGCAGAAGCAAGAACTTGGTCTTGTTTTGAAGCTCTTTACAGCAATAATTAATAACATTTACTTCAGTAAATCCACATTTTGAAATCGATTTTCAATGAGTTAATAAAAATCTGCATTTTATAGCAGGCCCAAGCCAGCAGTGAGGCGGCCGTCTTATCGAGTGGGGTTGTGAAAATTCGAGTGCTGTTACCACTTACGGGTTGAGCGCCCAATCTGTTTTTTATACAATTCTTCAGTGCATTGCCTCGAAGGGCGAAAACAATCACTACTCACGGTTTTTGCATGAATTTTATTTTGGGAAGCAATTTTTCTCGTTTTATTAGTTATCCATTTCCCATCACCTTTTCTCACAAGGCCCTTTTGTAGATGCACTGACCTTCGTATCTGTGCCTAAAGAGATTCCGTGACATTGACGGCCCGCAACCCGCTAGTGGCAACGGCATTCAACCAATAAACTACAATAGGTTCATTATTATTACTCTCAAGTTTCTTCACCATTAAATGTCAAAGAGAGCGTTTCGTTCGAAATTTCCAAAATCTGGCACTTTTTTAGTTCTCACCGCAATACAAAATTGAGAGTGAATTGTAATTATAGTAAAAAAAACCAGTTAAACGCAAAATAAAACAAGCTAAAGTTAGGTTTAAATTGCATTCATATAGGTTCCACAGTTCATTTTTTATTAATGTGCAAACTCGAGTCTAATTAATTTTTGCACTAACAGTAGTAATAATTTTAAAAATGCAGTGAATTTTTATTTCTAGTTTTCCATTTTAAATGATCCATTTATCAATTAGGTACCAATACATACAGAAAAAATATGTTTCCAATGTAAAAAAAACTGAGAAAATTTTAAAATGAATTTTGGGTACATAAGCATATTATTTTTCTGGGGCATTTAATAGGATTCATCAAATTATTTAATGAATGCTAAACATTTTTAAGGAAAGAGTTAATGGCTGGTATAGTTAAAAGTACAACCGATTGTTTCATACCCTCTAAGCTCAGAAATCTTTATCGTTATAGTAATTTATTCAAAATTTTTAAAAAATTGGTGTGAGTTATAATAAGAGGCCAAATCCTCTGTTATGATTGTATTATAAGAATTTCATGTAAACCCAAGACTTCCTCACGCTTAACAAATTTACGGCAATATTGTGGCCCACAATTAAGTTGGTTTGGGACTGAAAATATCAATATATTACATTAGTGTTTCAATTGTGGCAAAGGCTTCTTTCCAGTCAGTTGTTCATCAGTAGGCGCTGGTCATAATTAGAATATTGTGTCATTATGAAGCAGCTTATTCACCATAATTCAAGATTACTGTTTTATTTTTCAGGTTGATTGCAGCTGCGACAGTTGTAAATGCTTTTTCCCTTACCCGAGAAAATGCATTGAGTGAGTAAATTGTGTTTTCTTTCGTTTCTGCTGATTTAAGTTGTATGAGGTCTTAAACGTGTATTTAAAATATCTTCAAATCAAGAATGTGTAGCAGTTTGCTGTTCTAGCAGATACTTTTTTCAGTAATGTGAAATTAGATACTTCCAGCTACAGCTGTAGAGTATAAAATAGCTGTCGAAAAAACAATCGCTTTCGTGGTAGTGCTATTTGCCTTATTTACAAAGAAGAATTGCAGCATCATGCTGGTACTAGTATATGTGTTCCTGAAACCCTAAATTTTTAAGAGTTAAATAACTTCGTGGAACTCATAACTTAAGTATTGATTCCACACCCAAACATTCTTGTGGCTCGCCATAAGTCGAAATACTTTGTAAAATATGCACTGAATGACCCAAGATAACCTATCTGACCACCTTAACTATAGAGAATGCCCACACATTGTATATGTTCGTGTGTGGAACAAGTAACATATGTAAATTACATGTCAAAGGGGTGGGAGGAATAAGCAGAACGAGTGAAATGTGAAGAGGAAGAGAAGGAGGTATCGAGGTATTTGGAGAGGGCGCATGCAATTGTGGCCAATGCTAGAAGCTACAGTGGGGGGACGTGGCATGTCTGCCATCTTTGTTAACCCCACTTTTCCTTCAGTGCTGAAGCACTAATTTTCTCAATTTACATCGATAATGATCGATATCATCGATAATCGATTTACAATGATTTCCATCGATAAGATACTAAAAATAAGCCTGGATTTACTTTCCATACTGGTAATAAAAAAAAAACGGTAGTATATTTCCACACTGTTTAACAAGTACCGACCATGGTTTAACAGGTACCGACCATCGACTTTTTATTCTTACCATTGTGGATATTGAATATTTTTACCAAGTTACGCCTGAAACTCATTCATACGTATTGATTTACTTCTTTTATATGCATTAACCACATAAATTTTTTATTCATTGAAATTAATAATAACCTGCTTTCCCGGTGATAACTATGGTTAAATCGAGTATGATCTCTAGTACTAAGTAAACTTAACATATATTTCAAGAATTACTACTTTTAAATTACAAAGAGACGGTGGATAATCTAGCCATGCTTCTGCTCATTCAATCATTCCATAATGGTATCCAAAAGACAGTAAGAAAACAGCAAGGATGACCCATGTGGTTTTTAACAACCATGCCAACAATGTAGTCGCTTCTACATTTTTTTGAGGAAAGATCTAAAAAGTAGTCAATTACAAATTTATTTTGCCAGCCAAACCCTGCTTCTAAAGCTTGTGGCGTACGGCAACTATCTCTGCTTGAATTTAGCTGCAGTTAATAACGCTAATCATATGTGAATTTCGATTCTCTGACATCGATCTAACATTATAATATGGAATTATATTCTAGTTATCCCCGCTGGCATTTTGCAGTCTCCATTTTTTGGACTTGGTCTTGAGTAAGTCAGATACATATCACATTATTGTCATTATTAATCTCGGAAATTTTAATATGATTTTCATAGCTTTATTGAGTATATTCCTTTGAATAACTTATTTCTTTGAGCATTAAAAATTTCCTATTTTCCAGAGTTCTGAACTATGGTGCGATTGGATCAGTCCTGGGCCACGAGCTTACTCATCTTTATGATAATTCTGGAAGACTTTTTGATGAGAATGGGAACTGGAGGCAGTGGTGGACCAACAACACCATCGCAGAGTACATTAATCGCACTGCTTGTTTTGTCAATCAGTATTCCTCATATTTGATCCTAGAAGTCAATATGACGGTAAGATTTGATTTAAAAAACTTTATTTCTCAGATACAAGTCGAAAACATCTCCTGAATCATCAGTGACTTGGGTTAAGGGATACCCAGCGAGGGGTAGGAGCGTTGAGGTTGATGGAGACGATACTGGCTACTGTAGCCAATATTAGAAGCTGTAACGTGGGCTTGGCATATTTGCCATCTTTGTTTACTCCGATTTTCGTGTAGCGCTTACGGGCTGACGTGCTTATTCTGTAATTAAATGATGACTTTCATCGATAACGTATTAGAAAAAAGTGTTCATGTACTTCTATTTTCCTCATTCTTCTCACACATATTTTATATTTATTTAAATTAATACAAGACCGGGTTCTCGGTGAAAACTATAGTTCTCTCTAGTAGGATTCTCTGCAATCTCGAGTAGAATTCATTGCAATAAAGAGCCAATGTATGTGTCAAGAGTCACATGCCTTAAATTTCAAACATATGCAATAGGTTTACCAATCGATCTGAACTCAGACTGATCTGTACATCCCAAGCAAGCCGACCCAGATCGCCTGGTTACCCATCACGAACTGAAAATATCGATAGAAAACAATCGAATCAATCAGTCGAAACGATTGGCTCAGTGTGTGAACAAGTGCGTAGTTAGAAATTTTCATTCGCATTCCGAGTGAACAAAATTGTCCAATTGAAGGTTGAATTGCAATGTGCTACGATATCATCAACATCACTTCACTCGCAATGTTTACACTCTTGTTAAATATGGTTACAACTCACGCCTAAAATAATAACGGTTTTGTCTTTCGACGACAGCCAAAAGAATAACGGGGAGCGTCACACATCCGCTATGTCCGATCGATCTGAAATCTCGGACTGGTTGACCAAACCGAGAAAACCCATATGGTGACTATTTATGATGACCAGGATACAGTTTGAAGACGTATTGCCCTCTCCATCTATCCAAATTATGAAAAACTAAACAATAAAACCTAGAAACATAAACAGAATCAGTGTGGTGTTTTTTATGGATTGCATGACTGTGATTGACTGATTTTATCGTCAACTTTATTTTGAATGGGGTTGATTTCTACACAGGTCAATGGGGAGCAGACCCTTCGAGAGAACATAGCAGATAATGGTGGTTTACATGAAGCTGTTGCTGCATTTGAAAATTATAAAAGGAGAATCAATAAAATAACAGACGTACGCTTACCAGGCTTGGAGCAGTTCTCTGAAGACCAACTTCTATTCATAGCATTTGGCAACGTAAGTAACAAATCTTATTATTAATAGCATTTTGATGGCTTTAGATCCCCATTTCAAAGAACATTGGGACGAGTTTGCAAAGAAAAAGGTTATTCATGTATTCGGAGTCCAGTTTTCCAATAATTTGTAGCTATAGGCTAATCCAGGAGTAGGATAAGAGAAACAATTGCACTTTTCCAAAAAATTGTTTTAATGCGTACAACGCGTTTCGGCTCACAGAGCCATCATCAGGTACAAGACAAAGTAGTAAGAGAGTACAACACACATACACACACACACACACACACACACACACACACACACACACACACACACACACACACACACACACACACACACACACGAGAGACTTCGGAGAGTGCGGACGTGCTAAGTCAGTGCTCTCTCCTTTGGCTGCCTTTTCGTCTGTTTTTGGAGCTTCTCTGCCGTTTTTCTTCGGTGAGATCGTTCCTTACTGTTACTACTACACATTCATCTACTTTGCAACCCTTGATTATTGATAATTTAGTGTTTTTTTTCATATTTTTTTGTGTCTTAACTGCTTGTTCTGTGCTCGGGCGTGGCTCGGTGATCGTTTCGCTTTTGTTAGTGACCTTCTTAGGGCGGAGTTTTACTAACCCTGTGTCATCGCCGCTTCGGCGGCGATGGCCTTGAACGGGGGCCTGGGGGGCCACCCCCCCCTCCCAGGCCTTCCCCCGTCAACTTCCACTTCCCGTGATAGCCGCGGGGAGGGATCAGCGTTTTTAAACCAAACTCCTTCCTATGAAAAATTAAACCGATCAACTGAAACTCTCTCGTCCCCACCGTCTTCTCCAACAATTCTCAGGAGAGTCGCCGGCACCTTGCAAATGACGCCTGTCGTCAACCATCACACCGAAAATGACCTTGATCGCCCTAATCATCCCGAGGCGCGTTCCGTGACGCAAACCCCGGTCAATTATGCCGCCGCAACCAAAGGAAAGACTTCTGGCAGAGCATCTGCCTCAAATTTCCCAGTCAACTCAAATCCATTGCATCCACTGTCCCGAAGAAGCTTTCATTCCAGTTATGCCTTGCCTCCGAAGAAAATAACACCCATTGAAAATGGATCCTCAAAGAAAACCGGAATCCTTCTTCCATGCCTTGAAAATACCTCTCTCCTAGACTACGTTTACGCCGTCGGCGAAGCCGTGGGAGGAGGCTCATACATCACTCACGCATCGAAAATTGCAAATCAAAGAATAGCCATTTATTTCAAAGACGAACCCACTCTCAATAAATTCATGGACGAAATCGGAGGAATTACCTTGAATAATCAATTTGTAGAGGCTCGTACAATGGCCACAAGAGTGGAAAAACTTATCATCTCCAACGTACCACCTGAAGTTCCAGATCATGAACTAATAGACATAATTGAGAAAGCTGTGACAGTTTGTGGCCAATTTAAGCACTTTCCCGTAGGTGCGAAGAAGGAAGGTTACGATCACATCCTATCCTTTAGGCGATTGGTGCCTGTCATGAGAAGACCAGATTCAATCTTGCCGGACTCAGTGCTCTTGGAAATAGAAAACTCGTGGCACCGCATTTACTTATCCTTCGAAGAACCGCGGTGTTTCGTATGCAAAGCCGAAGGGCATGTTGCTAAACACTGTCCCACCCACAACACCACCAGTGTAGCTTCAAAGACTACTCCTGATTCTAATGGATCTACACCTTCTGATCCTAATACTCAAGTTCCCACTGTTTCCGCGGAGCAGCCCCATATTTCCACTCAACCTCAACAAAGTAGTGACACCTTGACTCCCCTCCCCGTGGCTGTAAATTCGCAAGCCCCGGACGACACCTCTGAAAAAACGCCGACTAATGACGAAAGGAATCCAAAATCAACAGATTTTGCTTCACCTCCGCTCGTACCAACTCCCATAGCCCATGAAGCCAATAGCTTACCTCCACCAATATCAAGTCCATCCCATCCTGAAGACATCACAGTCCTAGAACCAAAGTCAACCTCCGCCAGCACTTTAGAAGCCATCCCCGTTAAACCCATCTCCATATCCACGAACCCTCAGCTTTCCAATCCTTCGCCGATACCCCCCCAAGCCCTCCCGCCACCTTCTCCTCTTCCCCTACCGATCCCTCTCTCTCAACCGTCAACCTCCACTCACCCCCCTCCACTCTCGACCCTAACGCTCCCTCTTGTATCCACCATACCCTCCAGTCCACAACAAATGTACCTCTCACTTGACTCCCTATATGACTCAGAAAATGACATGGCTGCAGATGAACAATCAAGTAAGACCGCTCGCTCCATCAAACGTCCACCTCACAGTGAAGAGGAATCAACTGAATTTTCTACTCAAAGGAAAAGGATTTCCCGAGAGGAGAAAGGAGGGAAAGTACATCGCCTCGACGAGTCAGACAAGGACCGTATCAACTTAATCATGTCGGCTGACTCAGAAAAAACGTTGAAAGCGGACGAAGTAATCCGTTTCTTGGAGGAAACCCATAACAGGAATGTTTCCAAACAGATAATGCTTGCTAAAACCTTAACAAGCGATCTAGATGGTTTATCCAACGTACTGGAAACCATAAAACCTCATCTCTCAGAACGACTGAAAATGCGCATAGGTCGCATAATCGGGCACTTGTCAAATACTGACTAAGGGCCTACATCTTTTAATTTATTTCATATACCTTAAATATATTTATACATATTGGCTTGAAAACAAGTAAATATATGTCAGTAATATCGGTGGCTACAATAAACGTTCGCTCCATATGCAGCGCGTATAAATGGACGCAAATGATGGCCTTCCTAAATGAAAACAAACCTGACATATGTCTAATGCAAGAGACAAACATTAAAAAAATACCGTGTCTAGGACTGCCAGGTTATAAAATTTTTCTCAACTACCCACGAACTCCACACACTGGGACAGCAATTGCTATTCGCGCCAATTTAAGTAACCATGTACAATCCCATTCGGTTATATTCGATGGACACGCTCAAGAAGTGTTTTTAACCTTGAGTGAAAACTCACGACAAGCCGTAAGAGTCATCTGTTTTTACGGGCCGCGCGATGCTGAAGTGGCTCTCCAAGCCACTAATGCTGTTTATCGTCATCTTCAGAATCTCGCGCCACATCAATCAACATCAAATACTCCAGTGATCATCGCAGGCGATTTTAATACTACCCTCAACCCAACTGTTGACAGATCTGGAAGAGTGGAAAGACACCCTCGCTTTGCGGCAGCATTGCGCAAATTGATAGATGTCAACAGACTAACAGATGTATGGGCAATACTAAAACCCAGCAGCCCAGGGCACACCTTTTTAGCACCTAGATCTTCCTCAAGGCTTGACAGATTATATTTATCAAAGGACTCGATTAGGGACGTTAACAATATTCAATTATTTAACACATTTTCGGATCACAAAGCTGTGATAATGAAACTCAAGATTCCTGTAAGATTTATTACTCCTCCTTATTGGCGATTCCCTAACAGCCTACTTGAGGAAGATGATTTTATTTTTAATATGAAACACACCTTAAATGCACTGGCAGAAGAAGCTACATCTACTGTGAACCCTAGTTCCGCATGGGAACTATTGAAAAGGAGCATAAAGGATTACACCCTTCTGTTCCAAAAATTATACCATCAACGCAGATCACCATCAGATGATGCTAATCGATATAAAATGATGGGTGAAAAAATCATTGCCACAATGGGCTGGGAATTACTCGTGCAAAATGACGCCCCTGCTTCTGATCATATAGCAAAATGGGCAAACTATTGTAGGCCTAAACCATTAAATGAGCTTCGAATCGACGGTCAGATCATCTCGCAATCATCGGAGTTACGACGATTTGTTCATAAACATTTTTCCCATCAACACAGGAGTGAGTATATTCCTATGGCGGCAATCAACTCTATTACTGATAATTTACCCACTTTGAGTAATATTGATAAGGCTTTTTTAAATATGCCTCTCACTGAAGATGATTACACAGCGGCACTCAGAAGTTTGAACAAACGAAAGGCTCCTGGGCTCGATGGTCTCACAGTGGAATTTTACACAAAATTCTGGAATCAGTTGGCTCCAGTTTTTACTCGAATGGCCGAAGACTCTTTTACAAAAGGACACTTTCCGAGGACCACTGCTACTTCAGTCATTTCGTTAATGAAAAAAGCGGGCGATTTACTTGAAATAGCCAACTGGCGACCTTTATCCATCTCAAATGTCGATTATAAAATTATAGCAAAAGCCTTAGCTACAAGGCTCTCATCTGTCATCGGTACCTTAATATCACCAGAGCAGGGCTACTGTGTGCCAGGGAGATCGATCTTCGACACCATTTCTCTGATAAGAGATGTTATTTGGAGCTGTAATAATTCAAACATACCCTTGGCCATTCTATCTCTAGACCAGTCCAAGGCCTTCGACAAAGTAAATCATCAATACCTTTTTGCAATCATGGAGAAAATGGACCTAGGCTCTCAATTTATAAGTTACGTTCAAGCTATTTATAGTAATGCCTTGTGTATGGTGCGAGTCCAAAACACACTTACAGCTCCCTTCTCTTTCCGAAGAGGCATACGTCAAGGTTGTCCTCTTTCTGGAATGCTTTATTCCCTTTCTATTGAGCCATTTATTAGACTAACAATAGATAGGCTCTCCGGAATATCTCTGAAAGGTACTCCAAAATTGAAAATAGTCTTAGCTGCATATGCAGATGATCTAAACATTTTTATTTCCAAGGATGAAGACTTCGACACTACACTCAGCCTATTCCATCGATATGCAAGAGCATCTGGTGCGGATTTAAACACGGCAAAGAGCCAAGGTCTATGGGTCGGAGCTTGGAAAAACAGATCAGATGAGCCTTTGTCCTTCAGGTGGAATGCCGATGGCTCAAAATTCTTAGGCGTATGGCTCTCCAACGATCCTCAGCACGAGAGTGATCTCATACGTGCACAATTACACCAGAAACTCGATACAGCACTGCAAAATTGGAAGCCCAGAGCTGCACCTTTATCCTTGAGAGGAAGGGCGCTGGCCATAAACCAGTTTATTGCCCCTCGGCTGTGGCACATTTTACAATGTCACACGCCTACACAACAGTGTATCAGAGATCTTCAATCAAAAATGGTCAACTTCATCTGGAACTACAGAAGACATTGGGTCAAAAATACAATATTAACAGCCCCATTGTCTGAGGGAGGAATTGGACTGGTGGACACAGAAGACAAAATTCTTGCCTTTAGAATGCAGTTCCTGCAGAGGCTTCTACAAGGTTCACCATCTGAGCCTTGGAAGGTGCTTGCTGCCCAGAGACTGATGAACTTTCAAGGTATAGGCCACGCTTTTGGCTTACTCGTCTACCCTCCGCTGAACCAAATGTGTGCCATCAGCGGTTACTTTTACAATAGTCTCATCAAGTCTTGGATATTATTTAATGTTGAAGTTGTAAGCTCACCTAATGATGGGGATTGCCGACCTTTTCCAACCGGATGGCCGCCACCCACTCCTATTCCGCAATTTGCTTTCCTCAGTAAAAAGATGTCCACCACCAGATTACTTCCTTTGCACAAAAGGGCAGTCTACAAAGAATTGAGATACCTACGCTCAGGAAGCCAATGGCCAATCCAGGCTGCACATAGTGACGACAAGGTTCATTGGCTCTCGCTACGTGCACACCCAAGCTTCGGTGCAGACGCAGATGTCTCGTGGCGCTTACTGTTAGGACGATGGGCTGACGCTCGATTTTTACGTGCCATAAACAAACGCGAAAGTAGTGAATGCCCATGGTGCGATGGAATCGAGGCAGACGCGTGGCACCTGGCATTTTCATGCTCAAAGGCTAAGGAGCTTTGGATCAAATTGCGACGCCCGCTGAAACTACTCCTTGGAACAAACAAGGTATATCTCCATCAGATCTACTGCGGATTACCCATGCGACGATTTAATAATCCCGGCGTTATATTGGCAAACTACTTGATCACTTTAGCTAAAAGTGTCATATATAAACAAGTAACCCTCTTCTTCCGCGGAAAAATCCGACAAGTAAACCATTGGGGTGCCTTTATCAAGGCCCTTCAGGCGAGGCTAGCTAAAGAGAGGAAATATCATGAAATAAAAGCATCCTTACCCTCTTTCTTCAACTTCTGGGGATACAAAGAAGTGATATGTTCACAACCTGGCCCCCAAAATTCACATTAAGAGATCCTAACGGACCAAAATCGATAATTACAAGCACTTATCTCGCCTCTAACTATTTATTTATTTATTTATTTTTATTTATTTATTTATGTTTTTTTCAACCTGTCTTATCCATCATCGTCTTATATCTTTTTACTCAATTTATTTATATACATATTCATATTTGAATATTTTTTATCTCTAAATTACTTTAAGAACGGTTTCGTGGTTCGGTGCTCCTCGTCCAAGACGACATACCAACCAAGTCGAGATCTACTGCTCAAGAACTGAGATGACGCAGAGAACTCCTGCCGCATGAGGAATCGTCAACCAGACGGATGTGGCAAGGGGAGAGAAGATCACGAGCAGGTGGTTCCAATCCCCTGGGAGTGAACTATCCCCTTGCAGCCGTCACGAAGGAAAAAACAATTATATACATAGAGACCATGTAAAAAGACTCTTGTATTTGTTTGTGTTTTTTTACCGAACAATAAATAATAATAATAATAATAATAATAATAATAATAATAATAATAATAATAAACACACACACACACACACACACACACACACATATATATATATATATATATATATATATATATATATATATATATATATATATATATATATATATATCTTTTCAGAGGAGGGGGGGTAGTGGGAGGAGACAAGAGGAGGAGTGGGAAGGAGGAGGTAGTAGCGCAAGAAAATTGGGAGGAATCAGGAAAAACCAAGGGAGTAAAGGGGAGGGGGGAACGGTCTAAACCGGAGAGAAAGGCCAAGAAACAGCAAAGGGGGTGAAAAATGTAGGGAGGGGGAAGAAGGCAGGGAATAGGCATGTCATTAGAGCGTGGGGAAGCGGCGCTAGGGAAAGGAGGGGGAAGAATGCACCTGAGGGTAATTAGGAAAGGGGGTATGAAAAGGAAGGGATAAGGTGGGCAACCGCCTGGTTAAGGGTGGAAGGCTTGGGTGAGTGGATGGGAAAACCATCAAGGGGAGGGAGGGAGTCGGTTGGGGGGAGAGTGAGTGGGAGTTTCGCTGTTTCTTCTAGGAAGGAGAATCTTGAGGAGAGGAGAATGGGTTACAAACACTTGTTCATTTAGAAGAACATCCACATCTGACTGAATAATTTCCAGGGATTCTAAAACGTCCAATCTTGTACCTTTACTTTCAAAGTAAAGAATTTCAGGTTGGAATCTGCAGGAATGAGAAGTTTGTAACAGGTGCTTGGCTAAAAGAGATGTTTCATCATAGTTTTTCCAACACCTTTTGTGTTCCTTAGTTCTGATGTTTAAGTTTCTACCTGTCTGGCCGACGTAATATTTATTACAAGAGTCACAATTTATTTTATAAATGCCAGATTGAAGGAGGGGGTCAATTTTATCTTTATTGCTGCATAGAATTTTTCCCAGGGTGATAGGATTATACATGGAAACGTTGAATTTATTTTTCGGAAATTTACGAGCAAGCTTATTAGAAAGATCACCCACAAACAATAATCGACACCATTTCCTAGGCTAATCACACACGGGTGAAAGAGAGCATAGCTGTAAAATAGCTTTGGTTTTTAATTTTTTCTTTAAAATTTTTGTTACCGTGTTAACGCTGTAGCCATTAGAAACTGCAATTGATTTTATGGTGGCTAGTTCATTATTGAAATTGGTTATTGTTAAGGGTAAATTTACAAGACGATGCAGCATTGAGGGGAAAGCCGATAGTTTCTGGGCAGTCGGGTGGCATGAGTCACTTGGGATGATCATATTACTGTAACAGGGTTTTCTGTAAACACCAAATTCATGTTTATTGTCTTTGATCGAAATAGAGAGGTCAAGAAAGTTCAACTGTTTATCGGATTCTATTTCCATGGTGAAGCTTATCTGGGGGTGTTGGGCGTTTAGAATATTAAAAAACCAGTCTAATTGTCTTTCACTCCCTGTCCAGCAGCAGATGATGTCGTCCACATAGCGGTACCAGTAGAGTACGTTGGCTAAGATGGGATGTCTTGAGTTGAATAGTTGGGGTTCTAAATTGTCCATAAATATTTCCGCTAATAGTGGTGAGAGGGGAGATCCCATCGCAAGGCCGTCTGTTTGGTGGTAGAACTTATTATTGAACAGAAAATAATTTTGATTGCCACACAGTTCCATGAGCAGATGAAGTTCTTTGGCTAACACGGTGTCGACATTGGAGTTCTTCAGTAACTCATTGGTGAGAGACAAGGTTTCTTGAATGGGCACAGAAGTGAATACATTTTTCACATCAAAAAAATTAGCTTTGAGTTGTACGGCACAGAGAGATGGTGAAGGTCACGAGATAAATTGATTGAATTCTTAATGCTGTATTTTTCTGAAAAGCCAGAAAGCTGTTTAAAGAGGAGATTCAATTTGGAGGCTAATTTGTAACAGGGAGAACCTATGCAGGATACCACCGGGCGAACAGGTGTACCAGCCTTGTGAATTTTGGGAAGACCATAGCACCTAGGAGGTAAAGGATTCATTTGTACTAGTCTTCTTTTCTCACCTTCACTCCTCAAGTTTTTGCTGCTGAAGGCAGTGAAGATATTTCTCATGTCTTTCATCATTTGCGCGAACTATGTCTGTCATTTAAATGCTTAAATTACTGCTCATAGATGGTATCTGATATATGTTTATCTGCCATAATTATTTTCCCTTTTTCCCTCATCCATAACCAAACGTCTGGTTACCTATAACATTAAGTAACCTACTGGACAAGTGTTTCTCCTAGATTAGAACGATCTGGCCCTAGCCTTCTTCGCATCCCCCCATGCCCATACCAACCTTTACCTAAAATCCTTCCTTATCACCGGTTTGGTTTGGCACCTTATCAAGTTTTGGAATGCATTACCTTCTCATTTAAAAAAGCTTCCTCTTCACTGGAACCATTTGAAAATAAACTTTACTTATACTTCAAACCTTAAGAATGAATCTTGTTGAGTTGACTAATGAGAAGTTGTTTAAATCTTTTTGTTAAATTGTCAAATAATGGTTTTTTTAAACTATTGTGATTATACTTTCAGTAGAATGTGAAATCGTAACCAAGTCGTTCTTTCTACTGAGTTTTCTCAGAGCATAAATAAATTATGCATTAATTCATAATTGTATTCACAGCTGTGGTGCGAGCACAGGCCTGATGCCATAGTCAAGGAGACCATTGAAAGAGGCGTGCACAGCCCGAAGAGAGCCCGCGTGTGGGGAGCAGTTTCGAATTCAGAAGAGTTCGCCAGAGCATTCAACTGTCCCTCGGGGAGTCCCATGAATCCCAGAGTCAAATGTCGTATTTGGTGATGCGTGTGTGTCTATGATGGTTGTCACAGATTCCTGCCCGCAATCATAAGACTGACGCAAACTCGCGCACATTCTCCAATAAGTATTCCTATCATCACGAGTCCCACCCTCAATTATATAATCATCACATCTATGTTTAATTGTGTTAGTGGACAATGAGAAGACACTTGAAAACCAAAGAGGTGAAGGGAGAGGGCGCTTGCAGAAGTGGCCAATACGTAGCGCGTGCGTGGCCTGTCCGCCATCTTTGTTAACCATGATTTCCCGTAAGGGCTTGCGAAATGACGCACTAACTTTTCAATTTTACGGTGTATTCCATTGATAAAATATTAGAAATCAGCATGAATTTACTTCTTTAACGTGAATTCTCTTCACAAATGTTTTGTATATACTTACATTGATAATAATCCACCATCCCGGCGAAAACTGTTGTAAAATTGAGGATAATCGATAGAATAAGCAGCCAATATATGTTTCAAGGATTACTTGCCTTAAATTTCAAACAGATGGTGTATATTCTTCCTTTACATCCGCTAATTCGTCCATTCGGTCGTGCTATCCGAAGGAAAGTAGAGAAAAAGCGGGGATATCCGACATGTTTGTTCTTTTGGTTGTCAGGATACAGTCTAATGACGCAATGCCCTCGTCCATTCGTCCTAATAAATCGTCCATTCTGTCGCGCTTTCCAAAGAAAAATATGGAAAGAGCAGGGGTTATCAACATGGATGTTATCACGGTTGCCAGGCTACAATTTGATAACGCAGACCGAGTGGATCTCCATATACCTCAATGGTGTTGACGATAAACCTCTGAGTTGTCTGTTGTCCAAATCCTGCTGAGATCTAAAGCATTCAAGTTTGTAGCCAAGCGAGAGTTCTTATAATGCCTCCAGACTGTCTCTATCTCCAATCTGTGATGTTGCCAGCATAGTGTTGTATTTATCCGCATCAGTTCAAAGCAATGTCCCGCGCGTTATTGGGTTCTAATTCTAAGATCCTGGTCAAAAGGGGTTTGCTAGGGTTACACACACAATCCCAAAACATCACCTGCAATAAATATTATTATTTAAACAGTAGGTCTTCAATGTTTCAGTCATTTGTAGTGTCATTTATGGCACTGTTTTTTGCTGGTTGAGTGTCAATTTCTGTCCTGCCGGAGAACTTCATGAGCTTGAGAACATGGCTATGAAACGTGTTCTACTTTCGGTATTTATGTGACTAGGACTAATTGTGAGAACTGTTGGCGATTTTGATGGGTCCAAAAATTTCCTGTTCAATTTCAAACGAAGGTAGTTTGAAAACTGTACTCTTGACTTCATCAAGGGAATGAATATGATTTACACAAGATGGAGACTGAATCACACATAATAGGTTTTGACCGCCAGTAATGGTGACGAGCGTGTCGTTTGTTTTTGACTATATTCAGTTACGACTCCAGAATTGTCCAGTTACGTCTTGAGAATGTGACTGTAAAATATATATTCTACCTTCAGTATTTATGTGACTGAGACTAATTATTAGAACTGTTGGAGATTTTGAGGGATGAAAAATTTTCTGTCAAATTTCAAACGAAACTAGGTTGTCCCATGGTACTTCAGACTTCACCACTGGGCTGAATATGATTTACACAATTTTCCACATGGTGGCTGAATCACTCATAGGTTATGACCGCTAGTAATGGTCAAATCGTGAAATTTGTTTTTGACAATGTTCAGTTACGTCTCCAGAAGCTCAGGACTGTCATATCGAAGAAATGATTAATCTTAAGGTGTGTGAAATAATGGTGGAAAATTTAATGAAACATTTGATGCAAAACACCAGTGAGCTAGTCAACTTGGTGGAGCCATTCTTCAATTGCCGATCCTCGATCGGTTTGGGTGGAAGTATTATGATAGCGAATTTATAATTATTATGTCAATGCACTGAATTGATGTCTTTAAGTTAATTATTATTTTGGCAGGTAATCAAACCTTATCAAAAGATTTGGTATGTATTAGGAAATGTTTGACTGAGGTGAAATTGAATGTTTGAAGTTATTTATTCTTGAGGAATAATGTGCTGCAAAAATCTGAAAATGTCAATAAAATTTTTAAGAATTTATTTACCTGTATTATGTCTTTTAATTTATTATTATTTGGGCAGGTATTCCAACCTTACCAAAAGATGTGATATGTATTAGGAAATGTTTTTCTGAGGTGAAATTGAATATTTAAAGTTATTTATTCTTGAGGAATAATGTGTTGCAAACATCTGAAAATGTCATTAAAATTTTTAATTATTTATTAACTTATATTATAACCCTATTTTACCTATATCTCTTCCATCGCTGATCTGGTGAAAGTTGTGTAAATTTAGATATAGAGATATAGAGATATAGACCCCGATAGACAAAGACTGCTCAAAGAATTCGAGAGGTGTATGTGACATATGTAGGTATATAATGCGTAATCCATTTCCAATATGGTATTTATTCATGAACTATATGTCATACTGTATGCACTGCACTGCACTGCGCATACGCACTGTATGCGCTAGAACGGTATGTATTTTTTCCTTGTCAATAATTATCTTTTTCTTTTTAATAAGAAAAGTTTCCTTATCAACCAAGTACTCTCCGCGCCTGAAATTAAGGACTCTTTATAGCGTATGGATGGTATGACAAAAATTTCACTTTTTATCCTAATTTAAAGTACCCGAATGGATCTTTGAAAGTTATTTAGAAATAAATGCGTAAGTAGCACATAAACATTTGCTGGCCTCCCGTAGCCCTTCCGTTGCATTGTGACCTTCGGAGAACGTCACGTTTCCAACCTAGCGTTGGAATACCAGACCCATCTATCGTAACAAAAAAGAGAATGCTCTTGAGGGGTACCATGGGTAGTTTCTGAAACCTGATGAAGTTTTGTTAAAAATATTTGATTTAATTAGTGAGCAACGGCATTATTCGCGCGGAAACGAGGATTTTTTAAACTCACCCGTGACCGCAGGGAAGTTACTCGTTGCAAGAGCTTATCGTTGGTTAACGCGTACGTCTCACGCAAGCAAAGTTTTCAAGCTAGCAGTTGCAGTGATCGAACAACAAAATTGTCGTGTTTAAATAAATCTGATTATTGGTAATAATATATAAAATACAAAACGGTGATTATTTCTAACTCATCCGTGAACAAATGAAGTGACTCGTCGAAATAACTTATAGCTATTGCTTTGTGTATATGTAAGGCAGTTATGTACCGCCGAAGTATTCAAATCAGTAAACTACCTCCTTTTATTTGTGAGTTAGGTGTGAGGTGTTCTTGAGTGTTCTTGAACAATCCGAACATTTCTACGACTCATATTTTTCACGAAAAGAGTCTCCAAAGTCATATCAAGGACAATTTCAGTTTCTCTTTCACTGAAATATGTTATGCAGTGCTCAAAGATATAAATTTTCACGTTTCCTTTATTTTGATTCGTTTCTTTTAAAGCAAAAATGACTTATTCATGTGGTTTTTTTGGCATTAAAAAATCCAAAATTTCGAGGTTCTCGCACAATCCAAACATTTCTATGACTCATATTTATCACGAAAAGAGACCTCAAATTCTTTAATACTGAATAAACATTTTTAGTGCACAAAATATAAACATTCTCGTTTCTTCTTTTTGAATTCGTTCTTTTTAAAAGAAAAAATGACTTTTTTGTGGTTTTCGGTATAATAACATCCAAAATTTCAATACTCTCGCTCAATTCGAATATTACCACGACTCACATTTTTAACGACAAGTCTCAAAATTTCGCATTAAGTAAAATTTTGTTCTCTCTAGCACAATATTAAATTATGCAGTGCTAAAATGTTAAAACAGTCACGTTTCCTTTTTTGAATTCTTTTCCATTAAAACCAGAAAGCACTTTTAAAGTGGTTTTTGGCATTATAAAATCCAAAATTACAATGTTTATCTCAATCCGAAAATTTCTTCGACTCACATTGATCACGACGAAAGTCACCAAATTTCATATCCAGAACAATTTTAGTTACACTCACACAGACATAAATTATACAGTGCTAAAAAATGTAAATCATCCCGTTTCATTTTTTGTTGTTTTCATATGATAAATTTTGGTTTCTCTAATACTCCTAAACGGTTTTCCACAAAAAGGCAATCGATAAACACAGAGAAACACAAAAAAATGAACACACTTACAGAGTTTCTTGATATTTCGGTGCCACTAGCACCTTGGTCGCAAGAACGTAGAGGACTCTAGACCGCCATTGGGAACAATCATATATTTCAATCCTAAAATCTATTTGTACTCCCGGGCTTAACCTCCGCTAACTTTCTCCGTATCCCCTCCCCTTATTACTCCCTCCCTCACTTCCTTCCAACCAATCACATCCCTCAAAAACCAACCACGCACCTAGACAGACCCTCTACCCTCAACTCCAGTGTGACACTCTTCAGTTGTGATTTTCTCCCGCTGAGGAAGGGTTCTCACCCGAAAGCTTCCGAGAGCAGTGGAGACGCTGGTGTCGCCATGGATCTCCTTTCTGTGAGTGTCCACTGATATACCTATCTATCCCTCCTCAACTTCAACGCCTTGCTAGCTTATATTTCTAAATTTATTTCATGCCTGCCTGTCTGTTGCTACTAACGACGGTTTTCTATTCAAAATGACTCAACGGTTTCGGATAAAGAGACTAGCAAAACTCAATTCTATTACTATATAATAATATGTATTAAATTCAACAGGTAAAATAAAAGTTTACGTATAATTTACTGACTTTTCAAATGAAAATTTATTTGTAATAGTAATATTCAAGTCATAATAGGTATTCATTATTTGATGATACATTTGTGTCCCTTTATCTAAGATAAAATACATCGTTATAACAAAAAATAACAATTGCTTTCTTATAACAGCATTAGTTATGAACATTTAAATATAAATATTCAATGATATTTATTAAAAATATTCTACTTGATAGATTTAGCCATCCAATCTACCATTTGACTTAAGTTTTTTTTTCTCTGAAATAATTCTGACCCATTTAAAAGAAACTTTTTGGTACCTATAGTTAGTTATATTGGAGTAATCTCTAGTATTCTTAGATGAAAACATATAAAAATTTATATTTTGCAATGAAATAGCACTAAATATTTAACAATGGAAATCTTTCAGGGTAAAAACATACCAAGCAAAATATATTTTTTCTTTAGTAAAGCACTTTAGAATTAAACTTGAAATATAATAAAACACGCGATTACCAAACGCAGAGTCAACTGTTTACCAATGTATCATAGCAACGGCAAAACAATTGCTACTCGCTTAAAAACACACAACACCCATGGTAAATCCACCTCTGTAAATTAATGCTATACCATCGAGTACCACTAGCGCCTCCAAGTGGCCAAAGCCATAAGTCAAAGCCAAAGCCATAAGCCAAAGCTATAAGCCAAAGTTCTTCCTCCCCTAAGGTGGTGCCACCTGATAAATTCTTCCCAAAGCTCTAAAACGTTAATGTCAAGTTTTTAGCATTGCTTTTCCACTCAATATATACTAATTCGATGATTATACTCAATTTTACAATAGTTTTCGCCGAGAATGCGGGTTATTATCGATGTAAGCATATATAACACATGTGTGAATAGAATGCACTTTAGACAAGTAAATTCATGCTGATTTCTAATATGTTATCATTGGAAATCACCGTTAAATTGAAAAATTAGTGGGTCTGCTGGTGAGCCCTAAAGGGAAATCGGGGTTAACGAAGATGGCGGATAGGCCACGCTACGTATTGGCCACTTTTGCAATCGCCCTCTTCCTTCACCTCAATTGCCAACACAAGTATTTTCAAGCATGTTGAACGCTACGTTACATACTGCACTGACTCAGAATATTTCTCAGAAAAGAGTTTCTGAGAAAAAATGTTTACCATCACTGCGCGAGTTTGCTTCAGTCTTATGATTGTGGGCAGGAATCTGTGACAACCATCATAGACACACACGCATCACCAAATACGACATTTGACTCTGGGATTCATGGGACTCCCCGAGGGACAGTTGAATGCTCTGGCGAACTCTTCTGAATTCGAAACTGCTCCCCACACGCGGGCTCTCTTCGGGCTGTGCACGCCTCTTTCAATGGTCTCCTTGACTATGGCATCAGGCCTGTGCTCGCACCACAGCTGTGAATACAATTATGAATTAATGCATAATTTATTTATGCTCTGAGAAAACTCAGTAGAAAGAACGACTTGGTTACGATTTCACATTCTACTGAAAGTATAATCACAATAGTTTAAAAAAACCATGATTTGACAATTTAACAAAAAGATTTAAACAACTTCTCATTAGTCAACTCAACAAGATTCATTCTTAAGGTTTGAAGTATAAGTAAAGTTTATTTTCAAATGGTTCCAGTGAAGAGGAAGCTTTTTTAAATGAGAAGGTAATGCATTCCAAAACTTGATAAGGTGCCAAACCAAACCGGTGATAAGGAAGGATTTTAGGTAAAGGTTGGTATGGGCATGGGGGGATGCGAAGAAGGCTAGGGCCAGATCGTTCTAATCTAGGGGAAACACTTGTCCAGTAGGTTACTTAATGTTATAGGTAACCAGACGTTTGGTTATGGATGAGGGAAAAAGGGAAAATAATTATGGCAGATAAACATATATCAGATACCATCTATGAGCAGTAATTTAAGCATTTAAATGACAGACATAGTTCGCGCAAATGATATTATTTATTCTGCTATATTATACCCCAGAGGCAGGAGGTGATTTTTAATGGTCTAAAGGACATAAAGTGCCAAGAAAATGACGTGCTACTAATCGGTATCATTGACAAACTGCGAGTTTGTCAAGGAATACACGAGGTTCAATGGTGTTTTTCAGCAACGCACATTGTGTTTAGTGTTATTTTAAACTTTATATGAATTTGAATTTGTGAGACACAAGTTTTCTGAATTAGATTTTCACTATTTGTCGGTTAGGTTTCAAATGTCACTTCGTTCATTAATAACCTTAACAAATAGAATCATATTTCATTAGTATTTATATGTTATTACCAAATATGTCAATACAAATAGACCACCTATTTATAGGCGAACGTCGCCAATTCATTTCTTACCTTTTTTGTAGATTCTCGCAGTTCATTTGAATTTGGATAAAAGTGTGTTTTGGATTCATTGCGTTATAATTATTATGTCAGCAAAAGTTTAGCCTGGCTATTCTGCCGGATTCATCGGGCTTTCTAAGACAACAATCATAAATAAACAAACCTCGGCGGTTATTATGTAATAGAATTTCTTATACTTGAATCTTGCAAAAGTCTTTTCCACGTATAATGGAGTTTGTAGCTATCCCCTCTTTTTGATATGTATGGTATTTTTTTTCTATTTCAATGACTTCCCTGATAATCCGCGGATGTTACCGGCTTTCTTTACATAAAACTTTCGCCCTTTTGATGTCTATTCTGTGATATTCTTCTAAAAGTGTGCGCTCAGCCTCGGCAGAGTGATACCAATTTTTCTTTCTGATAGCCCATTCCTGTTCCTTTAGTCTGCATCCTTTGGCCCTCCTTGTCTGGCCAACATATCTTACCTTTTTCCTTTCCTTTTTATTAAAAATTGGACGGCAGGGGCAGTTCTTATAACAAACGGTGAATATACTCACAGTTATGCATTAGGACAAAAAATAGATGCGTCGTTGGTTACATATTTCAGTAAGTTGCCCATATAAAATTGAAAAAAAAGACTGTAAAGGCATTTTCAGGGAGTATTTATCTTCAAACGGAATATCATGTAAGATTTCTATTTCCCCATGCATGCAGCATAATTTATTTTCTCTCTTTGCCAAAAAATTGCATTACTTTTTCATTTATTGTTTTACATGATTATATTTTTACTGTACATTAATTTACTTTATTTATTTAATTTTTTTCCACATTTTAGTGATTTTCTTCATTTCTTTTATAAATTTGTTATTCTGTACTATGTAATTCATTTCACTTTTTACTAAAATTAGAAAAATAATTTCTTAGCTTCAATACCTTTCTTTCCTGTTCAAATTATTTTGTTTACTTGGCTTTCTTAGTTTTAATTACTACAGAAAATGAAAATGATTTCACTTTTATAATTTCAATCAATACATTAATTTTATAGCTTCATTAACTTTCTCCATGTTACTTAAATGATTTTGCTTACTTTCGTTGTACACTGTCTAACAGTTATCACAGGTTATTCATGAATGTGTTTTGCCATCTTCAGAGAGTCTGCAATGATGTACATCTCCATCAAAATGTCATTAGCTACCTTCTCCTATCCTACTCTAAACACCAGAATCTTTTCCGAGAATTTATTGTTTAACAATTTTAAAGCTGCAAAATATGTTCACACCAATTAGCATTTATTTCCCCATGGTTTTAGTGCTATTCTGTGAAAATCAGTTATGATGTTGTACAAGTGTGATTGAGTGGGAGATCTTACAGTCTTTAAGCAATACTTATATTTATGTAAATGCTCTTGATGTTACTTATTTTCACAACTTGCTCTCAACTATCACTATTTCAGAAACATTTCATGTTTCTGCATATTGTACTGTCACCATTCTATTGCACATAAAATGGATAAGAATCCCTACCATCACTTAGAGGCCGGGGGCCAAGCAGTTGTTGCTTCAATTGTAACCTGGCAAAGAAGGAATTGGCTGATAGAGAAAGGAGGAAACTGCTGTCCTCTCTCAGAACTAATACACTTAAGTGTGCTTTGAAGAAATGCAGGGTAAAAGCTGCGCGTCTTTAGACAAAGGTATAGGAGTATTCAAATTTAGTGTGCCTCTCAGCCATATAGAACAGTACAATCACTCACTTATGCAACTTTGTTTTGATGGTTTTCCAGGTCAGTAACTTGAAACTGCATATGGTGTAGTTGTAATTGATGACTTCCTATGGGTCCAAGGATATCCTCGAGGCTCATATAACCCGCCTTCCCAGTTGCCAGAAAGAGCTGCTAGAGGCTGCTTTGAGGCTTCCAAAGTAGTTAATGGCAAAGGGAGACGCTACATACGTGACTGGGTGTATGAATGCCTCATGCTCCGAATCAAGAGGCATAAGTTATATTGGCTCATCTCTGTGTGTAGACACTGCGACGTTACTTGGAGAAAATAAATGGGGCATACGGGTTTCAGGAGAGGCAACTTTCCGTTGTATGAAGGAGAAGGCCAATCAGCTAGCCCCTGTTGAGAGGCGAGGTATCATATTCATGCTTGTATGAATTGTCTTCAAGAGTTGTGTGTTTATCATATGTGAAAACTAATTACTTTAACCTAATCTTGCAGGAGCTCTGCTTATCGATGAAATGAAGTTATTTTCATCGATATAAGTGTTTCCTTTGACCGGAGCACACTCAAGGTCAATAACTTTACCGATTTGGGAGACCACACTCCGTTACGACTGATTAATCAGCAAGGAGATCAGGCCCTGGTGGTGATGTCCCAGCCCTTCAGAGGCACATGTGTACAACCTCTGGCTTGCTTTTTGAGCTAGTGATGTGTCTTTAGTACTGTACTGTGGCGAAGGATGTGTGATTCCAGGGTGGGTAGCAGAGCAGAATATGCTCACTGCCCTCCAAGACCATCATGCGTGGTGAAGAGGTGCCCCTCCTCCACGAGGTGCCCCCGGTTTTCGCTGAACATGACGGATCTAGACCTGGCTGGTCAATAACTAGCTCCCCTTACCACGGTGGCTCCCCGTGCCAATGGTGACCGCGTACGCGGGGCGGAGGGAAAGAAGTCGCCGACGGGGAAACTCCGGATACAGGGCGACCTTTGGTTTTATTCAGCCTTACCCATGCATGCGAGGCTCTATGTGGGCGGAACATTTATTTCCCTAACTACTCGTGGGATCATTTATGGAACCTAAACATAATAAAAACCTTCCGGAGGTTGCTAAAAGTCGAACTCCACCTATGGACGCAAGTCCTATGTCTCTGGGGACGGAGGATGCACTGTTGGCGTGCCCAGTCGAAGATCCCAATGGAAGCGCCTCCTCTTCTCTTCCCATAACCCCTACCAAGGAGTTCCCTTCAGGGACTTGGAAGCCTCCATTATTACGGTGGGGAGCATCTCCAATAAAATGGAAAAGCGTACCACCAAACAAAAAGAAAGCGGCGCAGCCAGGAGAAGACGGAGAAGAGAGAGAGATAGACTGCGCGCCAACAAGGCTACATCCGTGTTGGATCCTGTGGTCCCTCCCACTGGGGGAAAATCCGGTGATGGCAATGTCACCGGCAGATCTCCTAGGTTGGGGGCGGGTTCCGCTGGGAAGTCAAGAGGTTCGCCTCAAAACAGAGCGAGGGCCGCAGGGGATACCCCTACCAACTTGGCACAGGATAACAAGAAACCAAAGACGGGGTCTACAACTTATGCGCAGGCCGCCAGAAATCTCAAGAAGATGGCGATTGTGCCCATCTCCTATCCGGAGGTGATGATGAATGAGGAGTGGCACAAGTTGGCCGTCGTAAGGCTTGAGAAGCTGTGGGACACAGTCCCAGCGGACCAGGAGGTTCCACTTATCGAAGCCAACAGGCTCATAAACGGGGCAGTGATATTTGCTTGCGCAAATGAATACACTGCCAATTAGCTGACAGAAGCAGCAAAACGCATGGAACCCATAGGAGAGACTAACGTTAAGGCTGTAGATGCTGACAGTCTCATCAAGAGGAGTAGGATGATGGTGTGGGTTCCTGACACGGAGGAACTGGAGAGATTGATAAGGTATTGTCAAGCCAAAAAATGGGACCTCCTCGTGGGGTGCGGGATAAGATTTCGAGAGCCATAAAATGGGACCTCCTCGTGGGGTGCGATGCCAACTCTCACCATTTCGTGTGGGGAAGCAGAGACACCAATAACAGAGGGGAGGCATTGCTTGAGTATCGCATGTCTACAGATTTGACCATACTCAATAAAGGATCACGATCCACATTTTCTAATAGATTAAGGGAAGAGGTGATTGATATTACTCTGCTGCACCAACTTAATTGTGAATAGCGTGGTAGGGTGGAAAGTGTCAAGCGAAGCCTCTCTCTCTCTGACCACCGGCACATACATTTCACCCTTCTGGAAGCCAGCAACATGCTGACAACATACAGGAACCTCAGATCAACGGACTGGAGGAAGTAAAGGAAAACACTTGAGGGGTTGCTTTCAGAAGCTCCCACTTATAAATTCAGGAAAATGGACGAGATAGATGATGCCGTGGAGTTTCTCCAGGAAAGCATCATCACATCCTATGAAGCCAGTTGTCCTTTAAAAACCAGGAAGGAAGTATTCAAGCTACCCTGATGGGTCACGGAACTTGAATATCTCCGGAAGGAGACCCGAAAACTCTTCATCAAAGCAAAGAGAACTACTTTTACCAGGGACACTATAGAGCAGCCCAGCGTAAATACAGAGCGGAAATCAAGCGCTCCAAAAGAGAATCTTGGAAGAACTTCTGCGAGAGCATGGGATATGTTCCACAGCTTGCTAGATTTCATAAGATCATTGCAAAGGACCCAGAAGCATTCCAGAAGCACTTTACATGATCTAAGTGCCCGTATTACTTACATTATAGAGTACACAACAAACTCAATCAATTTTCAATTGAGCCATTAGTTATGAAGATAGCAGAGGTTCGCGTACTCTGCAAAAACATAGTCAATAGCTTTAGAGATATAAACCATTTTTTATGCAAACAATTAGGAATAGATTTGGCTTTGTTACATCTGAATTGTAAGTTATTGAAACAAAAATTATGGGTATCCCAAGCGCTCAAAGTTGGGTAACTGGATTTTACGCGCAAAATACGGGTACTTTTTTGAGAAAAAATAAGTACAGGATATACTAACGGGCAAAGGATTTTTTAAAGTACATAAATTAACGTAGAAATAAATAGTCTCTCTTATAAATTTTATTGCATTGAGATCGGTTTCCTCGTTCGGACTATAAAGCATCTCAAACTCAGGTATCTTGCTTTTTTACAGACAGGTACATAAGTCTACTGTCCAATGCCTTAACGTATTACTTGCAGTATAAATAATCGTACTGGTGGAGAAAAAGGAGACGCAAAAACATGAATAGTTAGCCTAGAGAAGTCTCCTATAAGGCTTGATAACTTAAACAGCGTAGCCTATGGCCAAAAGTGAAACTTCAATTCTTTCGCTTCCATTGGAAACATAGTCGAGATGGGAGTTCTCCGCCCTTACGCAGTGTTCTTGCATGTGCGATTCATACGATTACTGCGCCATCAGGTGTCCGTTTCTATAAACTATCTAAATATACAAGATGGTCTCCTACGAAAACCACGTTTCCGCAATGGAACATCGTCTAATATCCCTCATTTTTAAGGCGGCTTCGAATTTTGCTTACCAAAAAATGTTGCATTTTGAACGCAGTACGTATTCTAATAGCTATTGAAAAACATCAATATTTATAAGTAGAAAAATAGATATTGATGGACGTGTTTCGCAAACATTTACCCGGCGATTTCTTTGATGCGATGACTTATAATGTAACAAATGTAGGTAGGTTGAGCCCTACTTCTGGATTAGCTTATAGCTACAAATTATGGGAAAACTGGACTCCGAATACATGAATAACCTTTTTCTTTGCAAACTCGTCCCAATGTTCTTTGAAATGGGGATCTAAAGCCATCAAAATGCTATTAATAATAAGATTTGTTACTTACGTTGCCAAATGCTATGAATAGAAGTTGGTCTTCAGAGAACTGCTCCAAGCCTGGTAAGCGTACGTCTGTTATTTTATTGATTCTCCTTTTATAATTTTCAAATGCAGCAACAGCTTCATGTAAACCACCATTATCTGCTATGTTCTCTCGAAGGGTCTGCTCCCCATTGACCTGTGTAGAAATCAACCCCATTCAAAATAAAGTTGACGATAAAATCAGTCAATCACAGTCATGCAATCCATAAAAAACACCACACTGATTCTGTTTATGTTTCTAGGTTTTATTGTTTAGTTTTTCATAATTTGGATAGATGGAGAGGGCAATACGTCTTCAAACTGTATCCTGGAATCATAAATAGTCACCATATGGGTTTTCTCGGTTTGGTCAACCAGTCCGAGATTTCAGATCGATCGGACATAGCGGATGTGTGACGCTCCCCGTTATTCTTTTGGCTGTCGTCGAAAGACAAAACCGTTATTATTTTAGGCGTGAGTTGTAACCATATTTAACAAGAGTGTAAACATTGCGAGTGAAGTGATGTTGATGATATCGTAGCACATTGCAATTCAACCTTCAATTGGACAATTTTGTTCACTCGGAATGCGAATGAAAATTTCTAACTACGCACTTGTTCACACACTGAGCCAATCGTTTCGACTGATTGATTCGATTGTTTTCTATCGATATTTTCAGTTCGTGATGGGTAACCAGGCGATCTGGGTCGGCTTGCTTGGGATGTACAGATCAGTCTGAGTTCAGATCGATTGGTAAACCTATTGCATATGTTTGAAATTTAAGGCATGTGACTCTTGACACATACATTGGCTCTTTATTGCAATGAATTCTACTCGAGATTGCAGAGAATCCTACTAGAGAGAACTATAGTTTTCACCGAGAACCCGGTCTTGTATTAATTTAAATAAATATAAAATATGTGTGAGAAGAATGAGGAAAATAGAAGTACATGAACACTTTTTTCTAATACGTTATCGATGAAAGTCATCATTTAATTACAGAATAAGCACGTCAGCCCGTAAGCGCTACACGAAAATCGGAGTAAACAAAGATGGCAAATATGCCAAGCCCACGTTACAGCTTCTAATATTGGCTACAGTAGCCAGTATCGTCTCCATCAACCTCAACGCTCCTACCCCTCGCTGGGTATCCCTTAACCCAAGTCACTGATGATTCAGGAGATGTTTTCGACTTGTATCTGAGAAATAAAGTTTTTTAAATCAAATCTTACCGTCATATTGACTTCTAGGATCAAATATGAGGAATACTGATTGACAAAACAAGCAGTGCGATTAATGTACTCTGCGATGGTGTTGTTGGTCCACCACTGCCTCCAGTTCCCATTCTCATCAAAAAGTCTTCCAGAATTATCATAAAGATGAGTAAGCTCGTGGCCCAGGACTGATCCAATCGCACCATAGTTCAGAACTCTGGAAAATAGGAAATTTTTAATGCTCAAAGAAATAAGTTATTCAAAGGAATATACTCAATAAAGCTATGAAAATCATATTAAAATTTCCGAGATTAATAATGACAATAATGTGATATGTATCTGACTTACTCAAGACCAAGTCCAAAAAATGGAGACTGCAAAATGCCAGCGGGGATAACTAGAATATAATTCCATATTATAATGTTAGATCGATGTCAGAGAATCGAAATTCACATATGATTAGCGTTATTAACTGCAGCTAAATTCAAGCAGAGATAGTTGCCGTACGCCACAAGCTTTAGAAGCAGGGTTTGGCTGGCAAAATAAATTTGTAATTGACTACTTTTTAGATCTTTCCTCAAAAAAATGTAGAAGCGACTACATTGTTGGCATGGTTGTTAAAAACCACATGGGTCATCCTTGCTGTTTTCTTACTGTCTTTTGGATACCATTATGGAATGATTGAATGAGCAGAAGCATGGCTAGATTATCCACCGTCTCTTTGTAATTTAAAAGTAGTAATTCTTGAAATATATGTTAAGTTTACTTAGTACTAGAGATCATACTCGATTTAACCATAGTTATCACCGGGAAAGCAGGTTATTATTAATTTCAATGAATAAAAAATTTATGTGGTTAATGCATATAAAAGAAGTAAATCAATACGTATGAATGAGTTTCAGGCGTAACTTGGTAAAAATATTCAATATCCACAATGGTAAGAATAAAAAGTCGATGGTCGGTACCTGTTAAACCATGGTCGGTACTTGTTAAACAGTGTGGAAATATACTACCGTTTTTTTTTTATTACCAGTATGGAAAGTAAATCCAGGCTTATTTTTAGTATCTTATCGATGGAAATCATTGTAAATCGATTATCGATGATATCGATCATTATCGATGTAAATTGAGAAAATTAGTGCTTCAGCACTGAAGGAAAAGTGGGGTTAACAAAGATGGCAGACATGCCACGTCCCCCCACTGTAGCTTCTAGCATTGGCCACAATTGCATGCGCCCTCTCCAAATACCTCGATACCTCCTTCTCTTCCTCTTCACATTTCACTCGTTCTGCTTATTCCTCCCACCCCTTTGACATGTAATTTACATATGTTACTTGTTCCACACACGAACATATACAATGTGTGGGCATTCTCTATAGTTAAGGTGGTCAGATAGGTTATCTTGGGTCATTCAGTGCATATTTTACAAAGTATTTCGACTTATGGCGAGCCACAAGAATGTTTGGGTGTGGAATCAATACTTAAGTTATGAGTTCCACGAAGTTATTTAACTCTTAAAAATTTAGGGTTTCAGGAACACATATACTAGTACCAGCATGATGCTGCAATTCTTCTTTGTAAATAAGGCAAATAGCACTACCACGAAAGCGATTGTTTTTTCGACAGCTATTTTATACTCTACAGCTGTAGCTGGAAGTATCTAATTTCACATTACTGAAAAAAGTATCTGCTAGAACAGCAAACTGCTACACATTCTTGATTTGAAGATATTTTAAATACACGTTTAAGACCTCATACAACTTAAATCAGCAGAAACGAAAGAAAACACAATTTACTCACTCAATGCATTTTCTCGGGTAAGGGAAAAAGCATTTACAACTGTCGCAGCTGCAATCAACCTGAAAAATAAAACAGTAATCTTGAATTATGGTGAATAAGCTGCTTCATAATGACACAATATTCTAATTATGACCAGCGCCTACTGATGAACAACTGACTGGAAAGAAGCCTTTGCCACAATTGAAACACTAATGTAATATATTGATATTTTCAGTCCCAAACCAACTTAATTGTGGGCCACAATATTGCCGTAAATTTGTTAAGCGTGAGGAAGTCTTGGGTTTACATGAAATTCTTATAATACAATCATAACAGAGGATTTGGCCTCTTATTATAACTCACACCAATTTTTTAAAAATTTTGAATAAATTACTATAACGATAAAGATTTCTGAGCTTAGAGGGTATGAAACAATCGGTTGTACTTTTAACTATACCAGCCATTAACTCTTTCCTTAAAAATGTTTAGCATTCATTAAATAATTTGATGAATCCTATTAAATGCCCCAGAAAAATAATATGCTTATGTACCCAAAATTCATTTTAAAATTTTCTCAGTTTTTTTTACATTGGAAACATATTTTTTCTGTATGTATTGGTACCTAATTGATAAATGGATCATTTAAAATGGAAAACTAGAAATAAAAATTCACTGCATTTTTAAAATTATTACTACTGTTAGTGCAAAAATTAATTAGACTCGAGTTTGCACATTAATAAAAAATGAACTGTGGAACCTATATGAATGCAATTTAAACCTAACTTTAGCTTGTTTTATTTTGCGTTTAACTGGTTTTTTTACTATAATTACAATTCACTCTCAATTTTGTATTGCGGTGAGAACTAAAAAAGTGCCAGATTTTGGAAATTTCGAACGAAACGCTCTCTTTGACATTTAATGGTGAAGAAACTTGAGAGTAATAATAATGAACCTATTGTAGTTTATTGGTTGAATGCCGTTGCCACTAGCGGGTTGCGGGCCGTCAATGTCACGGAATCTCTTTAGGCACAGATACGAAGGTCAGTGCATCTACAAAAGGGCCTTGTGAGAAAAGGTGATGGGAAATGGATAACTAATAAAACGAGAAAAATTGCTTCCCAAAATAAAATTCATGCAAAAACCGTGAGTAGTGATTGTTTTCGCCCTTCGAGGCAATGCACTGAAGAATTGTATAAAAAACAGATTGGGCGCTCAACCCGTAAGTGGTAACAGCACTCGAATTTTCACAACCCCACTCGATAAGACGGCCGCCTCACTGCTGGCTTGGGCCTGCTATAAAATGCAGATTTTTATTAACTCATTGAAAATCGATTTCAAAATGTGGATTTACTGAAGTAAATGTTATTAATTATTGCTGTAAAGAGCTTCAAAACAAGACCAAGTTCTTGCTTCTGCTACATTTCATAACCAAAAAAAAGTTTTTTCATAAACTTGATAATAACTTTTTTATGGCATATTAGAAAAAAAGATCGTTTAAAAAAACATTTCAATATATTTTTCCTACACAATACTACAGGCTCATCAAGATTTAACCGCAAGGTTTCTCACTTAAAAATGTCAAAGAGAGCATTCGGTTCGAAAACTTCAAAAAACCGGAACTTTATTTTGTTCTCATCGAAGTGCCGAAAAATCGATAGTGTGCTGTAAAAATAATCAACAACCACATTTAAACGCAAAATAAAACAGGCTAAAGTTTAGTGTAACATCCATTCATATGGGTACCACAGTTCATTTTTAATTAGTGTCCAAACTCGAGTCTAATTAATTTTTGCACTGACAGTAGACACATTCATGCGACTAAAAGGCATAAATGAATTGATATTTTCAGCAGTATGTTTTTAAAAAATGGGACACAGTTAATAAAAACATAGATCATAGCTAGATTTTAGATACAAGTACCCATTTTTTCACTGAATAATGGGGATAACAAATTATTGTGCTTCACATTGCTACTGAACAGTAAGCGAGGAATATCATTTAATGACAATATGAGTTCTTTTGATTTAGTAAGGTACATGACTTACTTTTCAGAATTATTAACTGTTCTGAGGCGTCTCAAGGACCGTAGCTCCTCCATTTGAACTGTTGCCACCAAATTTTGAAAGTAAGAAGTGATATTGACGGTGAGCTGTGAAGAAGAAAAATTATTATTCTTAACACATGATCATAAATGGAACATGTCCCTCATAATTCATGAAGATAATAGACTTATCTCCAATATTAACCACAAAATTTACTGATAGAGGATATGTAAAAATGAATTTAAACTAAAATAGGATTATTAAGTCAGAAAGAGTTGGTCAAGGGAGACAGAAATTTAAAAAATCTTACTGTATACAAAAAGTTTTTCTCCAGAGCTTTGCTGGTCATTGTTTTTGCCAGTTAACTCATTAATATTTGCACCAGAAGGAACTAGTCCACCAATTAAGAATAAGAGAGACGTGTAATAAGGGTGAAATGAAATGTGGGAAAAAATTTTATCCTGCAACGATTGGAAGTTCTCAAAATTTTAATATTGTGTATTCCTTCAGAAAAGGGAGTGAATGTGGGTAGTCATGGCAACAGAACCAATCAATTTTATTGTGGAATTGCAGTAAAAAAGCAGAAATGCTTTAATTAGAAGCTTACCCCAAGAAACAGCTTATATTGTTTTATTTTAGCAACCACCAACCATCATTTGTGATTACTGTGGCAGGGCGCGACAAGATACGGAATGGCGCCAGGGTGGCGTGAAGTGGCGGCGCGCGGGTGCAGGCGACACGGCGTCGCATGAGCCGGGGGCAGTCAGTGCGGATGGTTCTCACGGGCTGTGTGGCTGTCTCGTGGAGACTTTTCGCGCAACTATCGCAGTTACCGGCTGCTTCGGCATTCCGGCTGTGCGTTCCCGCGTTGTGGAACCATGGCGGTGGTAAAGATAGGGGATTTAGTGCGTACCTTCAACGGTGCGAGAGATGTCGTTCAGTGGTTGGAGAAGTTAGTGTTGGTAGAAAAGCTGATGAACATGGGAGACCTGGCGACGGTAGTACCAATGCTCTTGGAGATGCCAGCGTTCGTCGTGTACAGCGAACTCGGGGATAAAGAAAAGAAGAATGCAGAGGAGATCAAGGGGACTCTGCGCGCGATGTTCGCCGTTAACGCCTTCCAAGAGTATGAGCAGTTCGCGAGGCGTAGATGGAGGGATGAGCCGGTCGACGTTTATCTGACCGATTTAAGACGCTTGACAAGGCTGGCTGGTGGATCAAGGGTGGACCAACTGCTCAAGCGGGCGTTCGTCCTGGGACTGCTGACAACGATATCACGGGAGCTGAGGGCGCTGCAGAGGGTTGCAACTATTGCATTGTCATATTTACTGGAGCGGGCTCGCGCGTTGATGGCTGAGTTGCAGGATCCTCGAGGCGTTGCAGCTGCAGCAATGAAGCCGAACGAGCCGGTACTGAGGAAATGATGTTATAAATGTAGCAGGCCTCATCTGATAATGTCTTGTGCCGCAGATACTAAAACGTTATCGTTTTGGTCATGCGGTGAGGCAGGGAATTTGTCTATGAAATGCCCCACGAAGTGGGGAAACGAGATGGTAGGAGCTGGTGCACCGGAAGCCCTTCCCGGTCAGAACTGTCGGCGTTGCCCATAGTCAATGTTTATGTGGACCTGGTGCGTGCGTGCTGTCGTGGACACGGGGTGCTCTTGAATAGCATTGTCCACCGCTGTCAAGTGTGCGGTTCGTAACAACGGCAGTCAGTGCGGACTGATTGGCATCGATGGAGGCCGCGTGATGTGAGTTGTAGAGGCCAACGTGTGCGTCGAGGTGCGGCGTAATGGTGGATTAAAGATGAATTGCATGGTGGTGAAAAAACAATTCGGTGAGGTCGTACTCGGCATGGATTTTATAAAAAGGTGCGGAGGAGTAACGGTGATCAACGATCGAGTGATCTTTTTTAACTATAACTGTGATGAGATAGCAAATGTCACCATTGAGCCTAAGGCGATCGTTGTCGAGGACCAAGACTTCAAGGCGCGATTAGACGGCGAGAGGTGGGTTGTCAGGTGGGTCTGAAAGGAGGGACCAGTAGATCTAACAAACAAAATCACCGCATACGCATACATGACAAAACCGGAAGTAAAGGAAGCGCTCGACGAAAAGGTCAAGTGTTGGATTAAGGTTGAGACCGTGGCGGGGGGAATGAACCGGGATGATACCGTTACTGGCTGCCGTGCAATGGAAAAAACGAAAGTTAGACCAGTCATGGATTACCGCGAATTGCATGAGCACGTTCAAAGTCACGTCGGCGAGGACGTGGATGGGTGTAATGAGGATCTAAGAAGGTGTGAGCGCCTCAATTAGCTTCTCAATATGCTGGACGTTAAATCACCATTCGTGTAGATCCACGTCGACGAAAAACTATGGAAGCATCAATTGATACAGGATCAGGGGACCGTGTATTCTAATACTAGGCTGGACTTCGAGTGGAATTGGTGCGTCCAAGATGATGAGGAGGATAGTGAAAAAAGGCTTTTTGCTTGATGAAAAGATGCGCAAGGGAACTGATAGTTATATCGACGACATCATAGTGGATGAGTTTGTGGTGTCAGCCTAGGAGGTAGCCGACTATCTTTGAAAGTACGGGCTGGAGACATAACAGCCAGAAATGCTGGCGGGCGGGCACGGTCTTGGGTTTCAGCTAGAACGAGATTCCGATGGAAAGCTGATCTTTCTGCGAGGAAACGTTGTCCCTGAGTTAGAACTGCAGATGGAGCCCAGAAAAAGACAATTGTTTTCCTTATGTGGGCAGCTGGTGGGCTGAAAGTAGCGTGCAGCTTTCTGAAACGGGCCAGTGTTGGCGAGATATGGGACACCTACGTGGATGACAAGGCTAAGAAGATGATGAGCGAGCTGCTCTCAGAAGGTGAGCGTTAGTGATCCTGTCATAGGGGTGTGGCATGTCCCTGCAAGTTTTAACGAGAGTAAGATGTGGTATGACTCGGGTTCACTGGCTGTTGGAGCGGCAGTAGAGATTGAAAGGGAAGTGGTGGAGGATATGTCGTGGTTACGGAAGAGCGCGGATGTTGGTTACATAAATGTGGCAGAACTTTAATCGTTCGTTAAGGGACTGACCCTGGCATTAAGGTGGCAATTGAATAAGATCGAGTTGATGTCAGTTCTGCCACTGTGGTGGGATGAGTGACGTCTGCCTTGACGAAAAGTCATCGCTCTAGGTGTCGGGCAAGTCTGAAATGCTAGGCAAAAGGCGATTACATTTTATAAGACAGCTGCGAAATGAGTACAATCTGGAGCTCCTCATCACGTACGTGAGGTCTGGCGACAACATGGTGGACGAGTTAACTAGGGTCTACCGCGGGTGGCTCCGGGAGAGGGTAGTGTCTGTGGGAGTCGTTGGGCAACAGCGTTGAGGAGCTCCACGGTCCGCATCATTTCAGGATTGATTGCACTCTTGACTTTGCCCGACCTGCGTCCGGAGGTCGTGAGGAACGACTTGGAGGAACGTTAGAAATCGTATATTCAGTGTCAAATGATAGTGACGGCGGTTGGACGTCACACCTCTGGGGAGCGGGAAGTCTACAAAAATTGGAATCGCCAGGCCGTCGATTCGACGCATTTTGGACCCAAGTGCTACCTTACAGAAATTGACTGCAGATCGAGTAGGTTTTCTATATGGAGGGAAGTCGAATCAGAAAACTGCCAGGACGTTTTTTGTAATTTGCAAGAAATTTTCCGAGAGAGGGGGCCTCCAAATGAGGCTCTACACGACAACAGCAGAGCGTTCCGGTCTCAGCAGGTAAAGGACATGTGTGGGGAGTCGGGTGTCCGACAGCAATTTAGGGCAGCGTATCGACCATGAGAATATGGCATAGTGGAGAGAAACCACGGACTATAAAGAGGATGGAGGCCGCAGCAAAGTGATTCGTTGCAGCGATGGATGGAGTTGGAGAGCATCCAACGCTTAGAAGTGGAAATCGTGTGGTGTTAGAGCCACCTGGAGTAAGATGCACGAAGAAGAGGCAGCCTGGCATAGTGTCACGCGTTATCAGCGATAGCACCGTGAAGGTGAACAGTGTGCCAAGGCATGTGTTGGACAGGTGTTTCGGCTCTCAACGTAGGATTACAACCTCCACCTCGGACTCAAGCTGCTAGCTTATCTCGAATTGAGGATGCAGTGGGAAGGAAAGGAATGGGGAGGGAAGGTTAGCGAAACCAACAGCCCCTTCGAGTCGGACGCCAATGAGTCAGATTGAGGGCAAAAGGACCTCAATAGGGCCTCCGCCTCTCCGAAGTTCTCGTATTAGTTTGGTTACCCAAACAAATGAGACGAGTAACCGTCGGTCTTGCTTTTGCGAAAACCCTAACGCACATCGTTGAGAACCAGAAGAGCCCGCTGCCCAAAATATTGGGATTAGGTATCTCCCTGGCTTTCAGGGTTGACGCTGTGCGGTCTGCCGGAATACGTCCTCGAGTCGGGGACCACGGGACCCATGAAGCGTCAATTGGGACCAATTCTGGACAAACCATGGGTACATCCTTTCTCTAAGTAGTCCTCGTCAACCCAAGGCATGTGTTGGACAGGTATTTCGGCTCAAACCGCAGGATTACAACTTCCGCCCTGGTTTGCAAGCTCTCGCCTGTACCCGGAGCAAGAAAGAGGTGGGAGGAAGGGATGGGAAGGAAATGTTAGCAAAAACCAACAGCCCCTTCGAGGCCGACACCAATGAGGCGGATTGAGGTCAAAAGGACCTCAAGGGCCTCCGCCTCCCCGAAGTGCTCGTATTAGTTCGGTTACCCCAAACAACTGAGACGAGTGACCGTCGCACAGTGGTCCGAAATCGGAAAAAGCCGGACAAAAGTCCAAAATGGCTTTTTTTGAGATAGAGACTTGAAACTTAGCGTAAATACTCATAAATGATTACCAATTATAGATGTATATGCCATTTTACAAAAACACGACTCGTTACCGAGATACAGTAGCCCAAACATGACCAATTTTTCAAAAACACGCGCGATCTCGTTTTTCTTCGAAAATCTTTGAATATAAGTAGGTGGTGTTGCGTTGGTATGATTTTTATGGAATAAAAAACGCTATATTCCTTTGACTTGGTGCTTTGCCTATATTTTCCATGACTTTTGAAGATTTTGACTCTCATCTGTCTGGTTTTGCAACGCAAAATGGCGCACCCGTTTTTCACGTTAAATTTAACATAAAGTAGACATTATCTTTCGTTTACGAAATATATAACTCGGGATTTTACATCACAGTGTAAAGTAGAAATTTCTTAAGAATACTAAGCAGAAGTCTTGGAAAAAAGTTTGCGACCAAGGAAATGAGAGCGATTTTTCGATCGCGCGTCAAGGCTGAGCTACACGACGCGGGACCCTGAGGCTCGGTAACTGCGGTCGATTTTCAAGTTTTTTGAAACTTTATTCTTGAAAATCGTCATTTAAAGCACGGCACGTAGTCAGTATTGACCTAAAACACTATACTGAGGATATTACCAGGATTATGGATCGATCGACTACACCATTTAACGCATTACTCTAGTGAAGATGCTAGGGATTGGATATTTGTCGGAACCATCCCACGTATAAGAAATATGCTTCGGGTATGAAGTAGGGTTAAGAGATTAAGTCGGCATGCTAAAGAGAGAGAAATAAACTGTTTCCGGGAAAGGCAACAACCGATTCTCTTTTTCCCTTTCCACCCTCACCGAGGTGGGTCGCGCGGAAAGGAGCGTTTTATGACGACGCACAGCCTTTGACGGTATTTAAAGGATTCTTCCACAAGGGTTTTTTCCTTTCCCCGGCAGAAATGCAAGTCAACTTGCAGTTTTATTTTGGAATCTGTGAAGAAGTGTCGTGCTTGTTGTCCTAGTGTCGTGTCGTGCTGTAGTGTAATTCTCAAGTTCATGTTCCCAGTGATTTGGTTCGGGCTTTATTGAATTCCCGAAGTTGAACAGCGCAGTGATTTTCCAGCTTGAATTTTTGCAAGGTGAGTTTTTTATGTTTTCCATTTCAAAGACGCGTGTGTTTGCGTACTACTTCAAAGAAATTGTTAAATGACTTATCGATTTTTACTCTTTTTTTCTTCCCTCATAAATCATGGCAATTATGATTTTGATGCGTGTTCTCTTTACATATTTCTAATTTTCAAATCCCCGCACAGGATTTCGAGCGTTTTCTAACGTAGCGATGGATTCAAACCACTTTACTCGTTTTGAGTTACATAATAAAGTATTATAAATGAAGGGAAAGACATCAGGCGAGAAAAAAACACACCTGCTGGATTTTTGTCGCGGAGATTAAATGTAGAGAGCTATGAGGATGCTCTTGATGGTCTCCGTGAATTACTTTGGTTGGGATTCTGCCCTTATTACGAAAAAATGTGTAAACATTGTTGCCGGAATAATGAAAGCTTTTTAGTGCGATGTGACGCATGGCTCGCAGAGCCAATTATTTTCCCTGAAGTTGTCCGTCAATACTTTCCTGGAACTTCAAAGGCAACTGGTATGTATTATATTTAAGTATGTTTTGAACTTTTAAAGAAAATTATATTTCTGAAAATCTATACTTATTCTAAATCTTATAAATTGTATACACTATTCTATATCTTACAATTATTGCTTTATTAGGTTTATTGGGGCGGCCCGAGAAAAATTTTACTTCTTCGTGTGGCCATTCTAAACGAAGGAAAGTTCAAAATATTAAAAGTTGTCCCTCAGTAGCTGAGCTGGCATTAGCAACCTCTCTTGGTTTAAGGGAGGAAGGAGATATTGCAGCCGCACAGTTAATTACGGAAGTAACGACAACTACTCCCACTAGAGGTAAGAGAGTACTTACTAAGTGGAGGAAGAGTGATGAGGTGCAGAAAGAGATGTCTCCAGAGGAGGCTTTATCTTTGATCATCACCATTGGGCTGACTAAAAATCAGTACAATGTATTTAGGCGCTCCGCTCGTACTTAGGGACATTCCTTGTACCCCAGCTACGCACGAGTGTTAACCGCAAAAAGTGCTGCATACCCAGAAGCAATACGTATTACAGAAAATGTATGCGAAGTGAGTCTACAGGCTCTATTAAACCACACTGCATCGAGGATACTGACATGCGAATCCACTGCTCTAGCGGCCAGCAATGAGGTGAACTGCACCTTAATATACAAATATGACTTTGACGGGAGTTCGGGCCATTCACAATATAAACAGTATTGGGAACAGGCGGATTCTTCCGATGAATATTTATTTATGAGCTCCCTGGTGTCACTTCGTTTGCTGAATGACGAAAATGGTAAGAGTTTGAGGTGTTTCAAATTGCATATCTTGCTTATGACGAATGAATCTGACTGTAGTAAAATTGAGTACTTAATTCCATGTCTGCTGTTTTAGGTGAAATAATCTGGAAAAATCCTCGCCCATCATCAACCACATTTTGCCGGCCTATTCGCCTCCGGTGGCTGAAGGAAACCAAGGAACTTGCTAATGAGGAAAGTATTTACATTCAAAAGCAGATTGACGGGCTGAAAAATTGGAGCAATGAAAATTACTCAGTCAATTTCAGCTTGCTGCTAATCATGATAAATGGAAAAGTAAGAAAAATTCAGATTTCTATTGTGATAGACAAGAATATGGTAGTGCTTATGGATTAAAAAAATTAAATTACGATTATTTTAGGCATGCATGGCCTAAACTGACAATCCGAGTATGAGGTGCTACATCTGCGGAGCAACAGATTCGGAGATGAATGATTTGAAGGCAATGAGGAATCGACCTGCAGATGTGACTAAATATTCTTTTGGATTGTCAACCATGCATTGCTACATCCGGTTTTTTGAATGTGTGCTACACATATCGTACAGACTAGAGTTCAAAAAGTGGCAGGTAAAAATGAATACAGACAAGCTGGAATCTGGTTCAGTGGTGAAAATGCCTTTGAATTACGAACAAAATTCTTTACAGGCCCGAGGAAATCTCAAAACACTGCTTATACAGAGAAAAATAAGAATTCAGAAGGCTTTTAGAGAAAGGATGGGGTGGATTGTTGATGTTCCAAGGCCTGGATCAGGTAACACAAATGACGGTAACACGGCAAGGCGTTTCTTCGATTCCCCAGACTTGGCCGCTGATTTGACAGGCAATTGAGTAAACGTGCACTGTAATAGCAAAGCATATGTAAACTTCACGCATGTGTTTGCATATAAACTGGTTAAATATTTCATCTAAATTATTAGTTCTCATAGGAAAGTATAATGTACCATCAGCAGTAAGATAATTTATCATGTTTTAATTACAGGTATCAATGTTGATCTCATAAAACATTTTTCCATCATTCTGAGGGCAATATCCAGAGGCATAATTCTTAATTATACAGGTTTCTCGGACTACTACGAGAGAACTGCGGAATTATACGTCAAGCTGTATCCCTGGTATTATATGCCATCCACGGTACATAAAGTACTTCTGCGACATTGCAAAAGAGGCGATTCTTCCCTTGGGATAACTTTCTGAAGAGTCAATGGAAGCCCGGAATAAGGACACCCGTAAATTCCGCCGGAGATTCAGCAGGAAGCACTCCAGAGAGGCCACGAATGACGACCTTTTTAAAAGACTATAGTTAACGTTTGATCCATTTCTTTCCTCCACCCTGACCAACTCCGAGGAGAGCAAGGGAAATGCCAATGGATTTAAGAGAACTGCTGCTTTTATATGATAGTGAAGATGAGTAATCAGGCCCTAGTGACGAAATGAGTTCATCGGAGGATTGAAGGTTGAAATTCTATAAATGAAAAGATACAATTTAATAACTTAAAAGAGCACAGTAATAGGTGACTTCCAAAACATGTATTCCTTTTATATTCTAATTTATGGTTCCGCATTGATTTCATTTGTAAGTTCTGCTGATGCTTAGTATTCCATTGATGCTATTTTGTTATTTAATTAAAATATTTCTTTACGGATTTAGCAAACAGTTTTCAAACTTTTTGCCATTGCATTTGTTCGATTTGATTTTGAATTTGCATTTATCAGACATGTTGCCTCGTATATTTTCTTTACGATGGACGACCGAAAGTGAAATTTGCCCTAGTCAAGTTAACTCTTAATTTACTATTTTATAATAATATATAAATCATGAATTCAAAGATATAGCAATTTTTGTTTCCTTTTCCCTAAAACAATCCCCTAGTGTATGAATCTTGGTCAAATTGAAAAGGGGAAACCCTTGTGGAAGAACCCTTTAAATACCGTCAAAGGCTGTGCGTCGTCATAAAACGCTCCTTTCCGCGCGACCCACCTCGGTGAGGGTGGAAAGGGAAAAAGAGAATCGGTTGTTGCCTTTCCCGGAAACAGTTTATTTCTCTCTCTTTAGCATGCCGACTTAATCTCTTAACCCTACTTCATACCCGAAGCATATTTCTTATACGTGGGATGGTTCCGACAAATATCCAATCCCTAGCATCTTCACTAGAGTAATGCGTTAAATGGTGTAGTCGATCGATCCATAATCCTGGTAATATCCTCAGTATAGTGTTTTAGGTCAATACTGACTACGTGCCGTGCTTTAAATGACGATTTTCAAGAATAAAGTTTCAAAAAACTTGAAAATCGACCGCAGTTACCGAGCCTCAGGGTCCCGCGTCGTGTAGCTCAGCCTTGACGCGCGATCGAAAAATCGCTCTCATTTCCTTGGTCGCAAACTTTTTTCCAAGACTTCTGCTTAGTATTCTTAAGAAATTTCTACTTTACACTGTGATGTAAAATCCCGAGTTATATATTTCGTAAACGAAAGATAATGTCTACTTTATGTTAAATTTAACGTGAAAAACGGGTGCGCCATTTTGCGTTGCAAAACCAGACAGATGAGAGTCAAAATCTTCAAAAGTCATGGAAAATATAGGCAAAGCACCAAGTCAAAGGAATATAGCGTTTTTTATTCCATAAAAATCATACCAACGCAACACCACCTACTTATATTCAAAGATTTTCGAAGAAAAACGAGATCGCGCGTGTTTTTGAAAAATTGGTCATGTTTGGGCTACTGTATCTCGGTAACGAGTCGTGTTTTTGTAAAATGGCATATACATCTATAATTGGTAATCATTTATGAGTATTTACGCTAAGTTTCAAGTCTCTATCTCAAAAAAAGCCATTTTGGACTTTTGTCCGGCTTTTTCCGATTTCGGACCACTGTGCGTCGGTCTCGCTTACGCGAAAGACCAACCGCACATCTTTGTGAACCGAGAGAGCCCGTTTCCCAATTTTTTGGGATTAGGCATCTCTCAGGCTCACTTTACGGGTTGACGCCCTGCGGTCTACCGAAGTACGACCTCGAGTCCGGGACCACCTGACTCATGGAGGGTCAATTCGGACCAATTCTGGTCAAAGCGAGGGAACATCCCTTCTCTCAGTAGTTCTCGTCAACCCCTAGCATGTGTTGGACATTAGAAAACTGCCAGATGTCGGCAGCAAAGACGCCGAAAGTGCCTAAAGATCAGTGGGTGCGAGGCCCCGTGGCGAGACTGGAGCGCCGACTCCTGTCACAAACTTGCGAGAGCTGAACGACGACAGCGGCGATGGTGAGCATGAGCGGGATAACGATGATGAAAGCACAAATGGTATTGGCAGTGGAGGTGCGGAGCCAGAAGCGCGGGGTCGTGGGGGTGACAGTTTGCTTATCCACGAGGGGATTGGGCCGGGTCTCCAGGAGGGGAGGACCAGGCGACCACCGCGGTCCGCTTGATGATTACAGCTGGAAATGAGGACATCAGGGGGGCGTGTGGCGGGGCGCGACATTGTACAGTATGGCTTTTGGGTGGCGTGAAGTGAAGGAGTGCGGATGGAGGCGACACGGCGTCGCATGAGCCTAGGGGCAGTCAGTGCGCTCGAGGCTCGCGGGATGTGAGGCGGTCTCGTGGATACTTTTCGTGTGACTATCGCCGTTACAATTACAGCCAATAACATAAAAACATTTTCCTCAATGTACAATCGTAATTAAAACATGTTAATACCTAGAAAAATTACAGTAGTCAATCACAAACCCCTTCATAGTAGAGCTCCAGTTCATTGGGGTCCATCAGCAAAGAGTCGTAGCCAATGTAATTTCGCATTGCATCCACCTTTTTTAGTGTGGCCTCCTTTGTTTCTTCGTTCATCCAATCCAAATTCAACACCAAATTAGAAAAAGCAGTCCTGATGTCCTCCCACATACTTTCAACTCTACATTTCTTATCTTCAACAACATTAGAAAAACTTCCATTTTCAAACTCGGAGGAGATGTTCATGGCTAATTCTTCGGAGGCCAAAAGCCATGACACTGCCATTCCCATCATGTGATTGGTCACCTTGACACAGTACATGACCCTGTATAAGTGTAATGATGAACACATGGTAAACACATTAGTAAAACTCTGCAATGATGAACTATTCATATTTAAATCCTCATATTAGGATGGGCAAAATGAATGACGCTGAAATTCATTCATCCAGAAAAGAAAGAGTGTCAACTCTTCAGGAGCAGGTTAATATGAAATAGCATTAGTGTATATTTAGACACACCAAAAATCGTATATTATTTATTTGACATCATTTACTCCTATGTTTATATATTACAGGCCAAATAGTTCAATGATTTTGTTCAAGGAATGAATGCCTTGACCGGGACCCAGATTCCTTGATTTCCAACGAAATGCAATAGTCAATGAAGCAACCAAGGTATTCTCCTCCCCAATGGATTTTTTCAAGTTCAATTAGTCCAATGAAGTTATATTCACATGAACCATTGAACTAAATATACAATAGGTTTCTTTGTATTGAAGATGGATGCATTATTAGATTTACTGTAAACTGAAGAAGACACAATCAGTTGTTTGGAGGAGACTTTAGCAGCCTATATCAGAATCAAATTTTTTGAATGCCGGAGTAACCAAGTGATCTGCTCTCTCTGCAATGTAACGTTGTCAACTGCTGAGGAAGAGGCAATGTACGTCTAATGTCTTTTGTTTTTCTTCCTTACCATGGAGCCTTGAGTATTGTTGCGTTGTGCTTTGGAGGAAAAAATGACCAGTCCACATTGAAGCCTGCTCAGTTAATTTTCATGTTCCTGTTGTATTTTTCCATGATTGTATTACATTTTCGTGAATAGAACAGTGCTGATTTTGTTTACATCCAACAAATGTACTTTTTTTTGGAATATAAACATTTGAGAAGTGATGCAGAGTTTTTGCAGTTATTCTTAGCTTTCATTTTTCCCTGTTTTGAAAAATCTATTGAGTTGCTGCTAAGTTTTCAATTGTACTGTATAGACACTCTTAATATCAGATGATATTCACTTGTCAAATTAACGCAAAGATTTCTTTGTACATATGCATTGTATAATGAGAATTAAAATCTAAAAGTTTTAATTTAAGCTTTCGTTGGTATGTTTTGTCATAGACATCAAAATGATGCAAGTTAAAATATAACACATTATATAGGCAACGAAATGTTTTTTATGACTAAAGGTCATTAGCATATTTTTTACTTCAAAAAATACACACCATTAACGGTTGAAGTGAAAGGGAAAGTTATAAGCTCTCAGAAGGGACCAGATCGAATACAAGGCATACATTTGTCATGGCAAATAGGTTTTCAGAGATTTAGATAAAAAATAGTAATCTGATATGGTTACATCAATATTTGAAAACATTCATTGGTACTTCATATCTACACATGTTAAGAATGAGAATAAATATAATTTGTTCATACCTTGAGCAAGGAATTTCGCTACCTGTAGTTTTATCCATATGTGAATTGAACAAATGCTTCATTAAGCTGTTCCCATGTGGAGCTACTTCATCTATAACTTCCCACCAAAGAAGACCCTCTGAAAAAATTATATTAAAATTTTGTAGAGAATTTAGATAATTGTTAGAGTTTTTCAAGGAATCGGGGAAGCAACATAAAACACATAGGTTTTTTGAAATTCTTTTTCATAAATTTGATATGTACTATGAGAAAGATTACTAGCATACACCAAACATGTGATGTACTTGATTAGGTCCAGTGTTTGGCCACTGGTTTCAGGAGAATTCTCTAGGACTACACCACCAAAAATGCTGGCCGTATAATATTCTGAGCTCAAGCTAATTTTTGGAAATCACAGGTAGCCCAGGGGAAAAATTGGTGAATGTTACCCAACCCTGAGAATTCAAGATTACGATAGTCAGTGAGAAATATTCATACACTTTTAAACTGCAATAAAACATTTTTTTCTTAGACATTGTCATCATAAGAGATTTCATGCCGGCTATTCAAGCTTGAAATGTTGTATTCAATCTTATTAATGTAAATATTACACCTATCACTCCTTATGCTACAAATTCCATTTACTCATCATTAGAGCGCGGAAAAAAGTCCTTTGACTTTTTGTAAAAGTGGGACTCTTGTGGTTTTCAATACAATTCTCCACAATTTCATTACATAAAACATTTATAATGATTTGTTTTGAGACTTTTGGGAACTTTTCCTGATAAAACATACTTTTCTGGGCTTTTTTATTGAAACCACGTGCCTAAGTTTGGCTGTTGTGATTACATGTGTTCAACTGGGTTTTGGATGCATCTGGTTTTCTCATGCGGTATTCCACGGAACAGAAATTTGCTGCAAAAATGTAAGCTCCTTACAACTGTTAATGCGAAATTTAACTAACAGATCCGGAAATTGCAATGATTTCTTTCTATTGCTCCACCGTTCATGAAAGAATCACTCTCACTCAGTACTTAAACCCGAATGTTGGTTTGGATAGGTGAGGGTAGAGCTCACCCCCGACGAAGCCATACGCATGTGAATTTCTCATATTCAGGGAAGGGGGGTCAGTTCCTTTCCCTGGGCCACCTCGCCCTTTGAGCTTTTTTCCTGGGGGTGTACAAAGACTTCACCCGGGATACATTGACCTAATTATGAACCAACTTATTTGAACCGGGGTGGTCTGCTAAAGGAGTTCAAAATAACCGAAGGTCCAAAAAGTTAATGGGAGGATTTCTCATTGCGTGTTAGGTTCCAATACAAACTTTTTGACACCTCACGCGACCCGATCCGACCATCAGAAGGGGTCCCGCAAGGCGCCCGAAGTAAGCATCCCGCCAGACCGAAAAAGCGGACGGCGGCGGCCCACCTGGAGGACCGTACACGGCCAAGTATTGGTCTGACAAAAATATTCTATGGAATAAAAGTTCTAGGGGAGGTCAGGTTACGTCAGAAATAACCAAAAAATGACAAATTTCTCAAATGTTTGAATTTTTTAAAACGAGCTTCATGGATAAATCAGGAAAGTGTACTTAATATTGGTCTTGTGGAGTTTCTGCCGAGTCAGAACAGATGAAAACAATTTTACAGATGATCCCTTCCGCCATGATTATATCGGTAGCAAAGAAAAGGACTGTCGGGTTACGGTATTGGAACTTTGGACTCACCTACATGAAGCGAGAGCATTCCTGACTCTGCTGAGTCGGCTACCACTAAGCAACCCCAGAGCAGAGGCATCTGGAGAACAGGGAGATAAATAATGAACTAAAGCGTTTAATGTCGAGAATAACAGACTTGCGAAGAGAGAGGTTCATAGCATCCTTGGATAGTATTGTTTAGTATTGGTTTGAAGAGTGGGAAAATTGAATTAGAAGAGGACAGACAGTATTATGAATCAATGAAAAAAGACAGAAAAGCAACTATGGTTAGCGGTGATAGAAAGTCGGCGAAGAAGAAAGAGAGGAAAATGAAGAGGAAGGAGAGACAAAGGAAGCTTAAAAAATGCTCCGATCATGATATCGGCACAGCGCTTCAGAAAACGTCCTCATTTTATTGCCCTGGCCTAAAGCATAATGAAGATCCTCTGCAAGAACAGGCTACCATCAATGATCCTAGTGAGTAAAAAAGTCATTTATTATTCACATTCTAAGAAAGGCTTTTATTAAGATTTTAAGTTGTTTATTTACGTTTTGAGTACATGCTACTGCCAAATAAAAAAGGGGAGAAGAAACTCTGAATTCTTACCAAGGTGTTGACATCAGCCATTGCTAGAACTCGAACTAGGTATAAATTTGGTGGTCATATCGTAAAAAAGACTGTAGAATCCACTTTGAAAGCAGCTGTAGAAGAATTGGGTCTTGAGAATGACGCCCTTCCAACATTTAATCCTGTATGTTCGACGGCCTCACTTCAGCGTTATCGAAATGCCAAGAGGGAAATTGTCGTGGATTCGCTGATGAGTTCCGTTGCCTCCATGCCATGGGCCATTCTTTGTTCACTGGGATGGGAAATTATTGCCGGAGGGGGAGAGTGAGCATACTTTAATGAATTGGTTAGATTATTTTAATATATTATCCTTAAATATAAACGGTTCTATATCTCTCGCAGATTCTAAGAAGCAAGATCGGATGCCAGTACTTGTCACGGGTCTAGACTTTGAACAGCTTCTTGCAGTCCCACGCTTTGATGCAAGTACACTATGCGCTCAAAAAGAAGCGACTTTTGGATCTCGTAGTGATTGGGGCTTAGAGAATAAAATTGTTGGCACAGTCCTTGATACAACAGCCCACAACACTGGCCATATCATGGGCTGCTGCCCCTGCTTGTAAAGAAGATCACCAATGATTTGATTAACTGTGCCTGTCAATATCATGTTGCTGAGCTGGTGCTAGAGGCTGCCACCACTGATGTGTTCGGGGATTCCAAGGATCCTTGACTTCCTTTCTTTGCTAAATTAGATGAAAACTGGATAACCAAGGATCAGTGTAAGTTAGATTAATCTTAACATGATCGTTGAAAATAGATGAATTGATACCAAGTACAAAGGTTTAATTACCGAAAAATTTCTTTTACCGTAAAGTACTACACGGCAGCATTGACGCGGAAATTGAAGAAATTTCAGAGGCTGACGACATTATTCCTTTCTGTAAACGTCAGCTTCAGGTAAAATACCACTCATAGTAATCATTTACTCATTACTCTTTTTATACGGAAACCAATTTCATATTCCTGGCGTTTCTTTCGCAGGTAAAGCAGCCTCGCGGTGATTACAGAGAGCTTCTTGAATTGTGAGTGGATTTCTTGGGTGGCCAAGTCAAAGGAAAACCTCAATATAAATTCAAGAAACCTGGGGCGTTCAGTAAAACCCGTTGGATGGCGCGTGCTATTTACGCCATGAAAACGTGGATATTCGGGCGGCAGCTCCAGCTGTCCTCACGTCAAGACTCTCGGCTTCTGTCTGCATGAGTGTATATATCGGTGGGCGGGGACTACCGAGGAGAAGAGTCTAATAATTGTCCAAAATTGGTCCGAATAGACCATGCATTGGTCCGGTGGGACCCTAATCCAATGACGTACGCCGATAGACCGCACTACGTCCACCGTTAAAGGGAATCGGCGGACACCCTATTCCAAGAATTTTGGCGATGAGCTTCGCCGGTTTTTATTAGATGTGCGGTAAGTCTTTGCGTAAGCGAGACTGACGGCGTCTCGTCCAACGTTGTTGGGGTAACTCAACAGCTACAAGGACGGTGGGGTAGCGGGGGTCCATTGTCGTCCTTTGGACGTAATCCGCGTCATGGTGTCGGCCTCACAGTGGTTGTTCTTCGCTAACCCTTCCCTTACCTTTACCCTTTTCCCACTACTTACCATATCGGTAATAAGCGGGAGCTTGAGGCCGATAGGGAGGTTTTTAGCCCGGCGGGGAGACCCGAAACACCTGTTTGTATTTATGCATGGGTAGATGGAGAGCTTTGAGGTGATGGGATCCATATTTTGACCATAATTGGTCCAATTTAACCGTCATTGATCCGACGGGTCCCCGATTCGATGACGTACTGCTGCAAACCACACGACGTCTATTCATAAAGGGAGCTGGCGGACACCCTATCCCAAGAATTTGGGCATTGGGCTTCGCCGGTTCTCAACAGATGTGCGGTAAGTTTTTGCGTAGGTGAGACTGACGAGGACTCGTCGAACGTTGTTGGGGGAACGCAACATCTACGAGGACTGGGGGGAGGTGGGGGCCCGTTGTTGTCCTTTTGGCAGCAATCTGTCTCATGGTGTCGGCCTCCTAGTGGCTGTATTTCGCCAACCGTTCCCATTCCTTTCCCCTTTTTCCCTCTACTTACCGATCCCGTTAATAAGCTCGTCGCTTCAGACTTGGAGGTAGGTTTTTAGCCCGCGTGGAGACCCGAACCACCTGTGTATTTATATGCAGGGTCTATGTTAGGTATTGGGTTTCAGGCACCTGTGACTGTCCAGGGGCCTCGAAATGACTTGGTTTTTCTGCAGCTGCTCAATTCCAACAGGTAAAAGTAGGCTCTCACTGGAAAGCAGCACTCCAGAGGTTTTCACATCATTTACGGTACCTGTCGCCCAAACTCGTTTGCCTTTCGTTGTAAACAAAAAAGGGGTTTGTTTCTGCTTTTCTAAACAGGAAATGTCTCTGTGATGCTCCCATTCCGGCTGACGGGACACTTAATGAAAATGCTATGGACTTACGCCTTGAAAGCATCCAAAGAGTTTTAAGGTTTTCAAAGCCAGTAAAATCTCTACTAGCTTCCCGGAAAAAATGTAAACTTGCGCCTTGAAAGCATTCAAAGAGTTTTAACTTTTTCAAAGCCAATAAAATCTTTAATAGCTTCCTGGAAAAAATGGAAACAATGGAATCAGAACCCAGATTTTTTAAGAGACCAGGAAATTGTCACACTTTTTAAAGTTGTCATTGACTGAACAGAAAGTGCTGTTCAATTAGTGACCCGGTTTCTGAAGGAAAATAAGCTAACGTATGACGAGGAACAGAGGAAATTGCTACTGTTAACTGTGGAAGATGGTAGAAAGCGAAACAAACTAAATTATTGTGTACTGAGAAAAAAACCATAATTAATCTCTGTAAAAAAATCAAATTTTCTATAATTGAAAAACTAGATATTTTTTGTTGTAACCTGACGTCAATTGACCTCCCCGATGAATTCGGTCCCATAAATTTTTTTTTCCAGACCATTACTTAGCCGCGTACGGGCCTTCAGGTGGGCCGCCGCCGCCCGCTTTTACGGTCCGGCAGGTTGCTAGCTTCGGGCGCCTTGCGGGACCCCTTCCGGTGGTCGGATCGGGACGCGCGAGGGGTCAAAAAGCTTGTATTGGAACGTAGTACGCGATGAGAAAATATCCTATTAACTTTTTTGATCTTGGGTCATTTTGACCTGAAACGAATATGGATGCAAAGGAGGGGGAGAAACGGACAAAATATCGAGACCTGCTATTTGACCTTCGGCAAATGTACCCAGGACACTCTGTTAAACTGGTAGTCCTTGTCATAGGTAGAGTTAAGGGCTTGCTGCTGGAGAGAATCAAGTGCATTCCGTCCTGCGTGGCACAGGTCACTTGCAGCTCGCCTGCAGAAGGCCGTCTTACGCATTTATTTTATATGGACCACCTTAAGCTGTACACTTCCAACGCAAAAGACCTACGCGCTGCCCTGGATACCGTACTGGAGTATAGTGAGGAGATAGCGATGGAGTTCGGATTGGAGAAATGTGCATCCATCCACCTGGCGAGAGGAAGATTGTCAGAGAAAAAGGAAGATGTGCACCTCGTTGACGGGAGCGTAATTTGCCACCTCGAAGGCGATGACAGCTATGAATATCTCGGCATCCCCCAAAGCCGAAATCAGGAGGTAGCAGCAGTCAAGGGAAGAGTCACCGCAAAGTACAGACAGACTATCAGGAAAATATGGAGTTCCGAGATGTCTGGCAAGAACAAGGTCATTGCCAGGAACATGTTCGCGGTTCCCACACTGCTGTACACTTTCCGATTCATTATATGAAACGTCAACGAGTTGCAGAACCTCGACAGGAGAACGATGAAGATGATAACCATCTACAGAAGTCTTAATCCGAAATCTTCCGCTGCCAGAATGTATTTCCCTAGCAGTGTAGGTGGTAGAGGTCCGTTGAGCCTGTAGTGTCTCCACAACAGAGTTTTCCTTGGAACAGCATGCCGAGTGCTCAAGAGCAGAGACCCCCTGCTCAGTCTCGTAAGAGAACACAAAAGTGCCGGAGTTTCTCTTCTAGGCGGCCAAGAGGGCAGTGGACGAAATCAGTATGGACTTTGACCCGATATCAGACGGTACAGACGAAGATAAGTAAGTTGAGGGCAGACGTCCTTAAGCTCAAAATTAAAAAGGCCGAGCAGGTAAACCTTGCTCAAGGTACACACAGAGAAGCCCAAGCATGGATGTTTCTATCGAAACATGGAGAAGCATGGGCTGTCGAAGAAGCTGACGTTCACCTTCCTCCACTCCGCTGGTCTAAAGTCTGAGACCGAGGGTTTTATCCTTGCATGTCAACATGGTGTCATAAATACACTCGTGCACCGCTGAATTATATTCAAGACGGAGGTTGCGGACACAAGATGCAGGGCGTGCCGAGCCCAGCCAGAGACTTTGAGCCACCTTTTCTCTGGTTGTAGGTATTACGCCAAGCCAGCGTACATTGCTAGGCACAATGCGGCCCTATGGGTGTTATATTTTCATCTTCGACACTATTTCGGCATCGAGGACACTCCTGTGCTGCCGTATGCCCATGGAGATATTCAGTACCCAGGACACTCTGTTAAACTGGTAGTCCTCATCATAGGTGTGCTCGGAGCTCGGGCTCGCTGCTGGAGAGCATCAAGTGCATTCCGTCCTGCGTGGCACAGGTGGAGTCACTTGCAGCTCGCATGCAGAAGGCCGTAATATTTGGGTCCTTCCGTCTACTCCCCACGCCCGACCCAACTGCAGCGTAGCCACTAATCCGATGGGCGTGGGACTTGGCTGTGATAACTGCCCCACCCCTCTCAAGTCCTCGGCCAATATGACATTAATGAAACCCGATGCTTGCCGAGGACTCAGAGGGGAATGCTACTAAAGTAACAATATAATGTTTACATTAAGCATCTTTTGACATTCCCGAATATGCCAATATTAGATATATTTTTAATTATAAATTACGTGTTTTTAACTATAATTTCTTATAATAGTATACAGAACTGAATTAAGCAATTCTGAATTACCAATTTTCAAAGTAATTATAGTCATAAGTAATATCTCTCATTATTTTTCAAGATATCATCTGACAAAAAGTCACATGTGAAACAGCACATTGTCAGCTCATCGTATCAATCTCAAGTGAAATGAAACGAAATCGTGAGCTTGCAGAGTTTACGGCATAACCAGATATCGTCTACAGTCACCAGCAACGAGTAAGCTTTGGAATTTTGCGACCTGTTTGTATAATATATTCCGTGCTGCATCGAGAAAGATCGTTTAATACTTGGTACAATATGGCTTAAAATTCCGTATGTTATATTTTCTAACGAATAGAGTAACTTTTTTTATTTATTTATTTTTTTTTTATTATTTTTTTTTATTATTTATTATTATTTATTATTTATTTTTTATTTAAATATTTTAATGTATCAACCCTTCAAGAAATATCCATAATATTTTTTGGACAGAACCTCAAATACCTGATATTTTTGAGTTTAATATTTTAGGCAAATAAATTTAAACGACTTCATCATTCCAATATGTCACTTAGCGCGAATTTCCCATAAGTTGTTTTAAGCATTTAAAGGGAATTGATACTGGATCCATTGGACGGCCTTCGTATCCACGCCATAACTACCCCTTACATTCGGTATTAGAAATAGGATAAGTTTGTAAAGGTTATATTAAGTAGTGAAAAATGTGCAGCCTGAGGCATTTGGGGGGTCTGACGAAACATCCCATCATCCCTCCCTGAAAAATATCTTGTTTGAGGGCTTCGAGGCACCTTGAATATAGGGCCTGAGGAAGACTGCGGTCCTTCCTCGCAGTCCTACGGGAAACTGTTACTTATTATCACCTCATTCAATCAAGAGGTATAAATTTTCTAATCCTTTTTGCTAAATATTTTGGAAAATGTATATTAAGGTTCACTTCACATGAAGTAGTTGTCATTTTAAAATGTGACATGTACCTCGAATACATGCAATTAAACATGCATAGTTTGCGTCGGAAGTAATATGATCTATTGACAACCTTTCACAATTTCCCAGTGGTAAGCCGATTGAAATAAAATTAACAACAAAAAGTATTCATTCGAAAGAAGAAAGTAATTATTTCCCCATGTCAAGTTTTTACTACTCTTATAAGTGTTTGCCTTCCATATCACTTTTTAAAAATGTGTTTTTTGTGTTTCAGAACACGATATTTATTAAGAACGACCTGAAAGAAAGTAAATTATATGCCATTGGTCATGAGACAACTGATGTTAAGGGACGATATGAGTGCAACCTATTGGTTGAAAAACTGACACCAGATGACCCCAATAAACCTTCCCTCGGAGGGTGCATGCAACCTAAAAGACTGAGTAATGAAACGGTTGCACGTGCTATTGACGAATCCTTAAGTATGCATTTATACCTATATTAGTACAGTGTAATTGTTGCTGAAAAAGCAAGCATATTCAAATCGGAGCAGAGGTAAATTAACGGTATTACTTATTTTGATGAGTTCTTTGCCGCAACTTTACCGTATTTATCGTAATGTCCGTGCCAATGCTTTTACAGCCTCTTCGTTTGGAGATAATACATCTAGAGAGAATTTACTTCTTCTCCTAACCGATGGAGATGCGTAAATGGTTAAAGCCACCAAGGATTCGGTGGTTTTCTACCCTAAAATGATTCAAATTTCTCTACAGAATATTGACCCTGAAGATGATGCAAAATGTTTGGAAAATGCTAGAGAACTCCTACAAAATATCACACTTCAACTGGACCTGATATGCATTTCGGCATCCTTTGGGTTTATGGTTGAAAAAATCAAACACATTGAATCTTCATGCTGAGCTTAAGTGATTTTGTGTCGTCAATTATGAATTTAAAGAGTAAAGACGAAGGCTTAGAGTTGATGAGTGATGTAGGTCAGATTCTCATTGGAGAGATCAAGGGGCAGACATCTAATATCCTCCAAAAACTCTCTGTAAGTGAAAATGTTACGCTCAGGTATGCTCCTATGATAACCTGTAAAGTTAAGTGATGATTTTCCATGTATAAACTTATTTTTTAGCGATCGTTGCACAACGTTTACTATAGAAAACATGGCCAAATATCTTGCCTGCCACTACTTTATGACGCGTCTTCGAGGCAATGAAGTTGAAACAGAATGAAAGTAGGTGAATATTTTTCCTATATTTTAAATTATGCAATAAAAAAATAAAATCCGTTCATCTAAAATATATATTTAAGCTTTAATTTTCCCTTCCCAAAATGAAGATATATATTTATCAGCTATAAACATAATGGGGATTAAAATTTTTCTTCCACAATTTTTGGTCATCAAACGAAGTATTATTCAGAATTTTAAAACATTTTGTTTTAAAACATTTAAAACATTTGTAAATTGTGGTTTTTCCTTTCTTGAATTCTATATAACAACTCGAGAATCCATGAACTCGCATCTCTCGGCTCTTTTTTTTCAAAATTTAAGTTAAATTTAACAACTTTATCACTAAAATTTCTCAGACTTTTGAGATCCTTTTTTCAAAAATATTATTGACTTTTTTTGCCAAATCGATCCCCATTATATGGCACTCCCTCATTTTCTGAATTCAAAGTGATATTTATATATTTGTATTCAAAATTAATCTCATTATTTTCTCAAGTGTGCTCAATTCAATATTTTTATGCATTATAACTCACAAAACATCCGAATAAAATTGGTACATTTTCTATGGCCGACAATAAAAAAAAGAGATCAAACAAAATTGGTACATGCATGTGCTCAAGTCAAGAATATAGTCAGCATTCTGAAAGCAGAACCACAGTACATTCTCCTCTCCAGTACAAAACCTCAGGACTACTCACCTAATACCAATGGAGAGGTGTTTGCCAACAACTTGGCGATGTTCTTCAGATAATTCATATCCCCTACCACTATCAGATCTTTTTCAAAGTCCAAAGAGACATTACTGCTTTCAAACGTCAAGTTGAGGAGTATCTTCCAATCTATCTGTAAAGATAGTAACAACGAGAAATTTGAATGGTGCACCGACTTCATACATCTTTGACATTCATAGAGTATGGATAGAATCATTTGAATCGAAGGCAATTATTGTACGTGCGTAATTAGGATGTTTGAGTGATTTACTCACATTAAGTTACTCATGAACATTAAGTTACTCATGGTTGGACTTTATGGTCACAAATAGCTTCAGGTGGCGAAGCGAAATCACCAAGTGACACTAATTCTCCACATTTCTCGGACAGCAAAATAATTATGCAGCAGGTTAACGCAGCAAGCCGGCAACAGTGTAGAGGGCCTACAACAAACCTTCACTGTATGCACTTGCCGCAAGTTCCTATTTCAAATCTGAAGCAAATTATTCACGCAAGCCTGCAGTTAATTCAAGGGTTCATCGACCGTCGTTAAATCCTGCATTGACACCCTTAAGGCTCAATGAACTTTCAATCCATCACTACGGAATATCAACCCATGAATTTCTTTTGTCAAGATGTTTTTTTCATCATCTAAATATAATAATCAGGTATCGTGATTTAATGGTAATTTTTTTTACGTGATCACGTTGATCATTACTTTACCCTTGATGATATTCTAGTTGCTCACTGTTATCTTTTGGATTGATAGTATTTTTAAAGTGGAAATTGACTTATTTATTCATTGGAAATAACTAGTCTCACCTTTAATGGCAAATAGAATCTTAAGCATTGAAGCAGTCATGGAGTATGAAAATTTATTTTTACACTTTTCACCTGCGAATTAACAAGATGTTATATTGAAGGTTATTGTACTTACTCGTAGATTGGGCTTTTGCTTCTCAGAGTACGCAGCCTCATCAGTTAGCCTCTGTAAATCATCAACATGCATTGACTTGAATGGCTCATCATCTTCCTCAGAGGAGAATTCAGACGTTGTATTTATAGACTCTTCAAATGGTACTGAGAAGGACTGAAATGTAAAAAATGTAAAAAAGGGGCTTCGAATAATTTTGGTGATTATTTGATTGATTCTGTTGCTAAATAACAGAAATGAGATGAATCATGAAACCATCAGACTGCCCTACGGCAGAAAAAACAGAAATGGGGTTAGAAAAACCACTTGCATGTAAACATCATATTCTTTTATTGTACAGAACAGTAATTTAGTCAACAAGGAAAACGTTTTAGTGAAAAAATTTCTTGTGGAATAAAGTTTGCGCTTTGGGTTTCCTCGTGGTCGTCTTGGAACTGTATTGCTACTTGTAACCCAACTCGTTTCCGAGTAAATGTCAGCTATTATCTTTTAAATACATGTAGGGGGCTAGGAAGCAGAACTAACATTTGTGGGGGTGAGGGAAAGGAAATCGCTCGCCACGTGATTTTCCCAGGGTAGGGGAGGCGGAGACCCCAGAAAATTCAGTCGCCCCCAGACTTCCGTTTTGCGAACTTCCTGATTCTGCTCGCTGCTTTCCCAAACCTCATCAATATAAAGGCTTCTCTTATTGCGGGCCACGTGGTTTTCCCGGCAGAGGGTTAGTAATCATGGCAACGTCCAACTAGAAGCCCCTCCCTCTTGCTGGCAGTTAACCCTCCGCCGGTAGCGGAAGTCTTAAAACATTTCCAGACTCGCACGAAAGGCGCTCGCCTCCACAATTTTGAAGCCTGACTACTATCCCCAAAGACATTTGAAAAAGATAATTATTTTTTAAAAGTTACATTATATGAGGCTAGAATAAATGCCTATAAGAAAGGGTTTACATTTTGAAACAGCATTACTTGTGATTTCTCTTTTATTTCCGATCCTAGATGTGCCTACGGTGGGTTTACATATGGAAGTTGTCTCCTATGGAAGTAGCTAGAACTCAAATCGCATCACCACTTGCAGCACATCGTTATGCTTACACATAACTTCTGGCATTCTCCAAACAAATGGATGACGGAAGTATAAAATGATTATGGTAATTACGGAATGGCGTTATCACAATTACTATGCATTATTGTGTCGAATAAAAGACAGTCCATTGTGGCAAAAATAATTATTATCTAATTTGAGATAAGTCGTAAATCATACCCTAGGGGTTCTTTGGCATTCAAAATATTTTCCAGTACAATTATATATTTTCACGTGCAACAATGAATTCTCCTCCTACTAAGTTATTCCTTGTTTACATTTTTAATCTCCGTTTGCCATCACGTGACAAATATTTTACCGGAATCGATGCGATTATATCGCAAAATCGATGTGCTGCTTGCAGGCAAAATAGAAGCCAGTCTGTTTTCCTTGCAAGTGCGAACCACGGTCGATTGCCACCACTGCCATGAGATTGCGTGCTTACACACCGAAGTGCCGCTTGAAAGTGAATTTCAAGGCTATTTTCATGGAAGTGACTTCCAGGCCTTTACTCAATCCACTATTAACATTACCCACCTTGTACACTGACGCCTGTAAATCATCGATCTGACGGACGTAATCCTTCAAAATGTCCGTCTTTCCGCCGTCAGAACTGGCATCTGAGCGAAAATTGGTCACATAATTGACAACCACCGTGGCATCAATCGTCATGTTTTTCAAGGCGTCCCACAGGTCAAATAAATTTATCATGCTCTCCATGTATAGTATTTGGGGGTTAGTCGAAACGTCTTCCTTTTCTGGATCTACGCTTCCCGTCCATTTCCTCGGCGACCGTTCCCATGGCCTCCTCTCATTCCGTCTCCTCGACCAGTTTGGATGTTCCTGCCAACCCCCGTGGACTTTCCCACTGGTCACCTCATTTATCGGCAGGGGAGACATCATTCTGGACGCACCAACCTATGTTTTTGATAGGGGGGTGAACAACAAAAAATATTTTTGTCATTTGACTAATATTCAATATCTTATTTGGTACTTCGAAATCTATAGGCAGATTGTATCTGGCACAAGGTAAACATATTATTAAAACACTGGTTTAACATGTACAAAAACAGAAGCTCGCGCTGTTTTCCCACTAAATTTTTGAATGAACTACCTTTGTTAGAATTGGAGAAGGAAAGCAATGTTTTATCGTCTCTGATTCTGACGACGGTGATCGCTCCATAATAAATGTAGCCATCAAAACTCGCGAGTCCCTTTTGAATGATATCTCTTTTGTTTCATGCCGCGCCTGTGCACCTTATTGTGCGCATGTATTCATCATCTACGTGCATATGTCAACAATTGCACGTTCGGAGGAAATAATCGACTTTTCTCTTTCAATTAATCATATGATAACAAGCAACCAATTAATTGAATGACTTATCGACGTATATATAATATGTCAAATGATTGATTAATCGTAGTGTATTATTTTTAGCCATTTCAAGAGATGGCAACAATTAAAAATTCCGTGGATACATCCATTTTTTTATTTCAATTATTCGAGATGTCATATGGTATTAAGTAACCAATTATTTCAATAATTATTCGACCTATTTATAATTAATCAAATGATTGATTAATCAATTTATATAACTTTTTTGTCCTCCCTACACCTAAGTTTACGGATAACTTGAAACTTCATAATAACAGATATACATTCTCAATGGATTACAACGTGAGGCAGCAGATAAATTTAGAATGGAAATATTAAAGTATGTTTTCACAATCATCAATTAGACGGGCGGTTTTTTTATTCTAAGGACAATTTCGATGCTGGTTGTTAAACTTGAGTTCAAGAGATAAGGTATGACACCCACCACGGCGATTGATTTTATGTGGGGGAAATTTTTTTTTATACTGTGGAATAAGGGGCAATTCCATAGAAATTAGGACATGAAAAGAAAAACATAAATTTCTCTATTGTAAAATAGTCTAGGGCCTACATGGAAAAACGTTGCATTTGATGACAAGAAGGTTTCCATCAATACATATGATCTATGGACCAATTAGATCGTTTTACGATCTGGTGCCCAAAAAAATGTCCCTTAGGACTCGAAAGATGACGTCATCAAAATGACGTCCAATTTTAACTAACATTAAATTTTCAAAATCCAATTTCTCAATTGCCATTATGGCTGTGGCTTATCTTATTATGTTTACCGGTTTAGAAAACATATGGTAATATTTTGACATACTGCTATATTCCCATGGTGCCATAGGAATCACGAAATTTGGTGTCAAATTCAAAGTTTGAGTTTACTTTCCATACGAAAATTCTATATATGGCGAAATAACTTTTTTCATCGCGGTCAAAGAAGGATTTGACAAATACAAAAGACGTAGACAATGGTGCTAAACACCCTAACTTAATGTAAATACTTTGATAAATGAACTCGGGAGGAGATCAAATGCGAATCCATGTCGCCCGCCAGTGGCACACATGGTAAGCGGGCAAGGAAAATTCACATCCTTATAACTCGTTATTAACTAGCTTTTTAAATGATATGGAGTATGGGTATGACTAACCATTTATATTAACGGTTAATTATTTAGTTGGAATTATCTTTAAAGTTTTTATTGATTGTTTTCTTGTTAGGATTCATCACTTCTTTTACAGAGACATCGGTTGGCTTTAATTTCAGATCTACATGCTTGAACTTTCCAGTTATGGCAATAGTTAGATTAGAAGACTCTGGCCCACTGAAATAAAATGAGAGCCTTAAATTCCAATGACATTTAAAATATGTAAATCACAAAATTTTTATCGTAAAATTATCGTTACCTGCCGTTATCGCAACTCCCTTTGAATTTACTACACCGCTAAGTGCAACCAAATTCGGCTTTTCTACATGGACATCTTTCAATGCAATCGTTTTTGCAGACAGATTCAATTAACTTTCTGCATGTTTCGCAATTGTTTTACAGAAGCGTCCGTTTCGGAGTCTATGCGTCTTCTATTTTTTGCCAACCCCATTCTTCGAACGAAGGATAATTGGGGCTGAGTATGTGAGGCTGTCCCTATAAATGTCTAACCTGCAAGGTTGATCGTGCTGGACTGAAATGTGCTGCCGCTAGGCATCAGTTTTAGGGGGTAGTGGTCTGTCGTTTGAGGTGAATAGCACTATTCTCGTTTCGCTTAAGGACCCACAGAGACTGTTAATTTCGTCATATACCAAAATCATGAAATTTTTCAACATAACAAATACATTTTATGGAATGGCTTTTAGTGGGTGTGAGATTGTAAAGAAAGCTTCCGTCTCTTCATCGAATGTCCGTCCCTTCCTTATTTCCCAAAGCGTTTTCTTTCCTTTGGAGGTGATAACGGAAACGGAGCTGCATCTGCTGAATGCATAGAAGCTTCTGAGTGCCACTGCTTTTTTCTCCTTCATAGAAAGGGAGTTTTCATGAGCAGCCAGATGCCTTTGACTCTTGCCTACTCCAAAGTTAACTCTTTACTCCTCAAGGTCCTTGCACTTTATTCGATCGAAGTACGACACCGCAACTACTAAGACGTCAGACTGTTTATTGTTCAACACAACAGTTCGTATTACTATATGGATCTTGCTCCATGCTCTACCATGTCTTGAAGATGGATGATAATCCGGCCGTCAGCTTCCTCACTTACCGTGGAAAGAGAGCAGCCTGATATTGAGGATGGGCAATTCAACGATGAAATACACTGATTTCCGTCTTTTTTTTTCGTTTCGTCGATTTTATTCACGATATTTTTAAAATTCTCTTAATCACCGATCCTAATTGATCGCACAAATTATAATAAGAGTAACTGTAGGTTTAAAAGGGTAACCCAAAAGTAAAAGGTAGGGCAGGTAGAGGACTACTTTGCAACCCATTCCTCACATGGCTCTTTACGCTTGACAGAGGAGTATGAATTTAGCAAAAGCGAGTAGAGAGATGCAGCTAAAACTTGATTAAAATTTCTGGCTCTTAAAATGTGAGTAACTTCCAAGATGGCATCAGTGCGAGCTTCTGTTGGAATACCTGAATTAGTAGCGATGTCAATGATCCCTGAGCTCTGTAAATACTGTCCAAGAATGCGTAGAAAGCTTTGCTCAATGTAAAAAGGAGCGACAATGGCAAGAGATTTCTTTTCTCCATAATCACTGGACCAATTCCATTGAATTAGCTTGACAAGAGCAAAATATGGCTGGTTAACGCAAATTGCCGGAGTCTGTTTCGGGTTTAGGTAGATTGTTATGGCTCGTATGACGACCATGCCATGACAAACAATAGATGATGACGGCCTATCCTTGAATAGCGGGAGAAGAGACATAATACTGGGAACTGCCATTAAGATACTGCCATAAGGCTGCCATTAAAGTACATGTTTGTTTATAAAACTTTAAAGTTATTTTTTTTACGAAGTGGTAGTTTTCCAGCAATTTCCGGAACCGAGCATGGTTATAAGCTACGTAGGAACTGAAACTTTTTCATTCCTAAGCCTAATCTTTCTTTATTTAAAAGATCAGGTCTTTATTTAGGGCCTAAAATCTTTAATAATTTACCTCGTTCAATTAAACACATAAAGAGTATAAATAATTTTTGTAAAAAGGCTAAAGATTGGTTGTTATCCCATCATGATATAAATGTTCTCTTTTGATGTGTGTGTGAATATATATAAAAGCAGATAACATCTACAGACTACCCTTCTAGTCGCCGCACGTGAGTGTGGCAGTGGGTGTTAGGACACCAGCCGTGCAAAGATGTAAGGGATATGATTCTGGGAGGAGAGATGGTGACGTGTAATATGGGAGCGTATTTACTGGAGCTCAGTTTTTATTTTGGTCGCTCATTGTGCGCGGAATGAAAGAGTTTTTGTACCTATCTGTTCGACATCATATCTGTCTTATTTTATCGCATCTGTCGGAACTCGACATATAGTGAGGCGTCATGGTAATATTCTTTGTATCGCTCTGAAACACACCAGTTCTGAATTTCTCAAGCAAGTCAACCCTGTAGCCTCCGAGTCTCTTAGGGCTCCCGCCTTATAGTCTAGAGCTTACACGACAATAATTCGAAAAACGTTGCATTTGATGACAAGAAGGTTTGCATCAATACATATGATCTATGGACCAATTAGATCGTTTTACGATCTGGTGCCCAAAAAAATGTCCCTTAGGACTCGAAAGATGACGTCATCAAAATGGCACCCGCCCGTGGCACACATGGTACCAAGGATTTATTGTAGCCAGCTTTTCCTTGCCCGCTTACATGACATGGAATCACATTTGATCTCCTCCCGAGTTCATTTATCAAAGTATTTACATTAAGTTAGGGTGTTTAGCACCATTAATAGTTTGTCTACGTCTTTTGTATTTGTCAAATCCTTCTTTGACCGCGATGAAAAAAGTTATTTCGCCATATATAGAATTTTCGTATGGAAAGTAAACTCAAACTTTGAATTTGACACCAAATTTCGTGATTCCTATGGCACCATGGGAATATAGCAGTATGTCAAAATATTACCATATGTTTTCTAAACCGGTAAACATAATAAGATAAGCCGCAGCCATAATGGTAATTGAGAAATTGGATTTTGAATATTTAATGTTAGTTAAAATTGGACGTCATTTTGATGACGTCATCATTCGAGTCCTAAGGGACATTTTTTTGGGCACCAGATCGTAAAACGATCTAATTGGTCCATAGATCATATGTATTGATGGAAACCTTCTTGTCATCAAATGCAACGTTTTTCGAATTATCGTCGTGTAAGCTCTAGACTATAAGGCGGGAGCCCTAAGAGACTCGGAGGCTACAGGGTTGACTTGCTTGAGAAATTCAGAACTGGTGTGTTTCAGAGCGATACAAAGAATATTACCATGACGCCTCACTATATGTCGAGTTCCGACAGATGCGATAAAATAAGACAGATATGATGTCGAACAGATAGGTACAAAAACTCTTTCATTCCGCGCACAATAAGCGACCAAAATAAAAACTGTGCTCCAGTAAATACGCTCCCATATTACACGTCACCATCTCTCCTCCCAGCATCATATCCCTTACATCTTTGCACGGCTGGTGTCCTAACATCCACTGCCACACTCACATCCGGCGAATAGAAGGGTAGTCTGTAGATGTTATCTGCTTTTAGGAAAGAATTAAATTAAATCAGTATTATAGAAAATATGCATATCTTACGTCAACCACTATGGAATTGCCTCATACCAAGTTTATTTCTTCAACAATGTCTGGTGAATTCCACACTGTGAACTTCTAAACCATTCAAGTTTACGTTATGTGTGTTGGGGGTTAGAAAAATAAATATCTGCTACTTACTGCCAACACATTCACAGTTCTGTTTAGCGGATGCGGGAAGACGCCGAATCCAATGATTGGTTCTATGCCAAGAACTCTCTTGCATCCAACCAGAGGCACCATCCACCTGAGCTCTTCACTGAGGTTCGACTTTCTCAGCTCCTGGTAGGACAGAATCCCCTCCGACATGATGGGGTACGAATATGACGCATTGAAAGCAGCCGAGCCGTTGAAGTCCAGTTTTCTGGGGAGGCCCACATGATCGAGAATCTGAAGCATTGGTTCAATCCCAGCATTATCTATTTCAGCTGAAAAACAAGATCATATTTCCGAGTCAACTTTGGGGAAAGAAAGGGAAAAATTAATGCACCCCCGTATCCTTCAGAGAATAAGGAAACTTGGGCGTATAGATAGGTCGGGAAGACACAATAGAAAATCCTCGGTTAGGTCAGCTAAAGAGTCAAATCAATCATAATATTCATCGTGGAAATTTTCCCCTTAGGTTAACTAGAAAAATAAAAGCAAATGTGTTATGCACTACGTTCACCAATCGATCTCAGATCGATCTGACCGGATCAGCTCGGCACGGTAAACGCAGCGACCTGGGGCGGGTTTCTGTACCTGATACCGACACTTATCGGTGTCGCTAACCTGCTCCAAGCGGCAATGGTCGGTCGGTGCGATTCCGGGGACGCCTTTGACCGATACCTGTCGTGCTCTCGCTAACGATAGTTGTCGGTGGGACAGGGTGATCTAACCGACGATTTTGGAAGCCTCAGTAATGGTTAGCGACGAGTTTTTTCATATTTTTTCGCGCTTTGTAGACTGAACTATGGGTAATAAACAATGGAGAAGTGTCTGACGTCTCTCGGATTTTGGTGTTACGATTATCTGTGATCAACGTTTGGTGTTTTGTGATTGTTCCAATTGTGATTACAGTTAATGCTCAAGATTTCATGTATCAACAGGTAGATGAGCTTTTAAATTATCTAAATGTATACAAAAATACGAGCGATTCTGTTATACATGTTTCCAAACATACTCTAAGCTATGGCTTATATGTTTTCTTTGTTGGCAGTCACTCGAGAATAGAAATTGACAGCGTGAATTTTCCAGCCTTATCTCTGTATGCTCGTCAAACCTGTACCTCTACGTTATATTTAGTATATATTGTACGCCTGTATTGGAGATACAGGATGGAGGAAATACCGTTGTTCCTCTTAAAATAAATCTTTGAGGTGTTGACTGTAATGATAATCATAGAAATTATTCTACCTGCTTTTAGAAATATTTGCCGTGATCTATTTGAATTATATTCTTCAAATTTTAATTAAGCTGTATTCATAATTGTATGAGTGGTAATAACTTCCAATCATCTAATGGTAATTTATCACAACAGGACATCTCACGGGTGCACATCTGTAGGCTGGCAAAAACTTGGTTCGAAGAAAACCATATACGACAATTGGCATGGACAGCCAGAAGTCCAGATCTCAATCCGATCGAAAATATTTGGGCATGCATGGTGAGAGAAATTCATAGAAAAAATTTAAGACCGACGAATGATGACGAGTCCTGGCGTCAGATTGAAGAGGAATGGGAAAACATAAAAAAATAGGGGGTGCGTTATGCAGAAACGTGGTACGGCCTATGCCTCAACGTTTACAATTAGTGATCGAAAACGAAGGTGAATGGATAAATTATTGATTAAAAAATGTAAATTTTCTTTTTTCGATTAAGACATGGTTCATTTTGTGATCTTCATAGTAATTTAAATTGGACTATTTTTGTTATGGAAATATTGGAAATTTTTTGCTTTATTGAAGACTCAATTCTCAATAGATTAAAAAGTATTATTATTTTCTAGGAATCCCACTGGAATATAAGCTACGTACATTTTAAACTAATCTTCTTGTCGTAAATATTTAATTTCCTAAATTCGATTATTTCGCCAACTTGCTTCTGGCAAGCTCAGATGTGAACTTTAAGAGAAATAACGCAGGTATCAGCGAGCTAGGTCATCCTTTACAGATCCTCTCAACGGATGGAAATGGACCGTGGAAAAGATCTATAAAAATCACCTATTCGAAATGCCGTCACTTAACCGTGATTTATGAACTTGTACATCGATCATAATTCTCAAAAAACCTAACAAAAACAATGGTCAATCGTCGACAGCAGATGTCTGAAACCGAACCCATTATGAAACTCGATGGCGAATCGTGAAAGTTTAGAAATAAGTTCTAAAAATAATTTACAAATCTACGAGTTAGAAATTCTTCCAGACAAGGCCATGAATGATTTCTATAACTTTTTTAAGAAGCAGCGTACTCAAATTCAGAAATAATTGGATGGCAATATCTATCAGTTTCCGAAATAAATGAAACATGTTTCTCACTTGTGTGTGTGTGATTCGCGGTGTGAGAGCTAAGGAAAGTAATTGATACTCATTGTTTAATTCCAGAGGTTTTGTTCGCCAACGATGCAAATGGTAGATTATGGAGTAAGAATGAAGCAAGGCTCGAGAATCAGATTAAGATATAAAAAACTCATACGAAGATCGGAACTTAAACAATATGCATTTCATTCCAATGTTTCCCGTAATGTCATTGCATTCTCAAAGCGTTTTATTCCTCGTCGATTAAAAAACAGCCCCGCCCCAACCAGCCTTAGGAATGCAAAGCACAATATCCCTTCCTGCAGTGGACGAAGCGTGCGGATGAAACAAGCGAGCATCAATACTCAACCTTTAAACCCGAACCCAAAAACATCGTCATGGTTGACTTGTACATACTACGGGAAAATCGTCCTTCAACATTGTTTACTATCGATATTTTCAGTTCGTGTTGGTAAATCAAGGCGGTCTAAGTCGGCTCGTTTGGAATTTTCAGATCAGTCCGATTTCAGATCGGTCTGAGATCAATTGGTAAAATAAAAGCAAATGTGTCATACACTACGTTTACCAATCGATCTCAGATCGATCTAACCGGATCAGCTCGGAACGATAAACGCAGCTATTCTGTTTCTATACACGCTATCATAACGCGGCTATATAATATCATTTGCTAGAGTTAACGAAGTGCCATGCGCGATTCTGTTTCTTCTGACGTTAAGACCACTGCGGCAGTACGATAAATAATCGTTAGGTACGAAAAAAGTGCGCCAGATCCGAAAAACAGAATTGCATTGTCGCGAAGCTAATCACTATTTTACCCTATGGTCGTGTCGCTATGGCGTTATGAAGAAACAGAATCGCACCCCTGGTGTGATAAGTCATAGAAGGGGGCTCAGACTCGACCCATTTGCTCAACCAGTCTAAAATTTCAGATCGATATGAACCAGCAGGATTGCGGCGCTCCTCGTTATTCTTTTGATTGTTATTGTTTGCCAAAATACAATCGTTATTTTCAAGGCAAGTATGCAACAATAGTACAGTAATGGTAAATGATGTGACGTTAATGATACTGTAGAACACCGCACTTTGGTCTCTAATTGGGAATTTTTGTTCCCTCGGAATGCGACTGAAAATTTACAACTTTTCACTCGTTTATACTGCGGGAAAAATCATCTCTCAACTGACACTTTCTATTGTTTACTATTAACATTTTCAGTCCGTGTTGGTAAACCAGGCGATCTTAGTCGGATCGCTCGGAATTTTCAGATCGGTCCGAGTTCAGATTGGTCTGAGATCGATAGGTAAAAGTAGTAATTTAAGGATTTGAAAAGAACAGCAATGGATAGTGAAGTACCGCTGCAACAACTAGGATTCGCTTTTAGAAGATACATCGAGCATATTATTTTTATTCAATAATTACTTAAGCATTACCATTTAAATAAATTAGACTTAGTTTTTACATGGAATGAACGGAGTTAAAATAAGTGAACATAAAACAATAAAATCAGCTTCTTTCGAGGTCAACTGGCACGGAAATAAGATTTTTTAGACTGGTAAGAAACTCACTGGTATTTAAACAGGAATGGAACAGCATCTGAGCTTGAGTCACAGGAATCGGTTGAGAGTGATGAATGTCCTTTTCCAGGACTTCTGTAAAAAAGACAAATATTTTGCTAAAGAAATGAAAAATGTAGATAGGCTCATAAAATATCTTCTACCAATTTTATTAGAGGGAGGACAATTATTAGGTTAATTGAAGGTTTCAAGTGAAGAAAATTACGACTCCTAACGTTAAATTCAAGGTAAATAGGTTTAAAAGTGGTAGTTTTACTTTTAACACAAACAAAGGGATCACTTAAGATTTTTAAGGGCTGGTGAAGAAGTTAGTACTTGAGTATCTGTGTTCACCCTCCTTATCATAAAATTCTGGAAGTAAATTTTGGACATAATTATTATTAAGTAATCTACCAAAATACGTATGTGTTGTTGCCAGAGAGGAAAACACCGTAGCTCGCGTGAAATAATTAATTAGTGAAAGCTTTATTTCAAGAATACATACATACAATACAGGATCAAAATTGCCCATGACTCGTTTGCCCAAAAATTCACACTTCCTGCCCTCATGTGCTCCAGCCTGACCGTCAACAATCAAAATATCAAATATCAATATCTCAAGTTGGCTCGATATATCGAAATGCCGATGATGATAGCGGCAATTCAACGCTGCATTAGTCATTCATTTCAGTATGTCTAAATGGAATATGGTAAATGGAGATATCAATTTTGATATATTTGCTGATCAATAAAATTTTTGGAGATCGTCATCTTAATCTTTCATCTGTGTAGCATCCTTGACATAGAAGAGAATTTCAGTTTTTGGAAGTTGGCTCGTTTCAACACCATATTTCCGGCAGGGTGAAAACTATCGAATAAGAGCACTCGCCTACACCATACTACCCACACCTGATGTGTTTCCCTGTGATCCAAAGCTTGCCCATAGCTATATTACTTGTTTATTCAAATAGTAATGGATAGAAAAGAATCAAGAACCTAAGCTAGAATGAAACATACTTCTTATCCTTTGTTCAAGACGTAAATTCCCCTCCAGAAACCAGTCGGTGGATTCCGTGAAATCTGGAATGGGATGGTTGGCTGCCCAATTTCCGCACGTGAATTCATAAAAGTCTTCGCAAGGATCCGCGTCCAAATCAAGAGATTTGATGAGGTTGGCAGCTGAAATGATACGGGAAGAGATACATAAACGTTACTTTTGAATTCAAAGCACAACAATACTGAAAACGTAATGAAATCTGCAACATACAACAGAGATATACACTGCGCTTACCAATTAACATCAGATCGATCTTAACTCAGACCGATCTGAAAATTTCAATTGAACCGACTCAAATTGCCTGGTTTACAACACGGACTGAAAATATCGATATAAATCAATCGAATCTAATAGTTGAAGCACAATCGAACCGGTGCGTAAACAAGTGCAGAGTTGGAAATTTTCAGTCGCAAACTGAGTGTTAAATAATTGCCCAATTGGGGGTAAAATTGCGATGTGCTACGACATCATCAACGTCACATCACTCGCCATGACTTATAGTCTTGTTGCAACTAGTTACAACACACGCCTTGTATAATAACGATTATATTTGGTTTCCCAGTGACCACCAAAATAATGAAAAATAATAAAAAAGAGAGACATGAGAAAAGAAATACACTTTAAAGACTCGTTCACCATCTAGGAACATTGTTTTAAAAAACCCTGACCACAGAGAAGGATGTACTCAAATCAAATGCCCTCTTCAGTTTGGGCAAAAAGGAAAATGTTACTGAATTACTAGGGTGCGAATACAAGGTTGTTAAAACTAGATCATCTCCACAAATTGATCACCCAATGTACTATTGATGGTAGTTTGAGCAAAATATCATTTCACCTAGATATCAATGAATTTGGTCTCATTTCAAAGAAAAACATCTCACTCTTTTAAAAGTATCAAAATATCAGCCCCTTACCGCACTACCTTCCGAGTAATTTGACGAAATATACCAGACCATTCACATCCGAAATGGCCCATGCATGCTTTCCAAAGAGACCTTACTTTCAAAAATCAGAAATTTCTAACACTAATACACTAACTTTACACTAATATACTAACGTTACACGTACACGTTGATTGTTTCCCAGCCTTTACTTTCAAAAATGAGGAATTTCTAACACTACTATGTCGTCTACAAATTAACAGTGAGTAGTTCATATGTTTTTGCAGGTTTTTCTAATCATAATGTCACCGCAGTAGTTTTCCCAGAATCATAAACAAACTTTCCGTTGAGAAGGAGTTTTCAACGTCCTGTGAGAAGAAAATGAAGCAAGTTTAAGACTAATGACGTTATATACATTTCATTACTTAGAATTTCAGTCTTATAAAAGTATGTTATTTCACAATTTATATTACAATGTTTACTTCATGCTTCATAGGGCTGCTTAGATTTAAACTTAACATTCAAATATGGTCTCCGTTATGACTAGGGAACTATCTCGCTAGTTACGTTATAGTTGTGACGTTATTTATCTCGCTCAAACTACCCTAAGTGAGACTTAAAAAACTCAGAAGATGTACATGTATCTCTGAGGAGTTTTCGATAGATAATACATATCAAACACCTACATCAACCAAGACAAATACTAATTATTGATGTGTCATGATTAATAGCCAATATCACATGATTAGACATCTTTAAAATTCAACATTGTCGCCCTACAACTTAAAAAAACCACGGATCTATAATATGATTTAATTGCAGATGGCAGTCTCGGCAATGTGCTTTACTTTTTCGATTATTTGTTTTTTAGTTAATATTTGGAATCGAGTAAAAAGATATGTAAATAATAAGGTAAAAGGTTCTGGCGAAGGTTACCGAAAGAATTTCACATCCTGGACAAATATGGAAAATTATGCCGAATATTCAGTGATCTGAGGCCTGCAAAATATAAAAAGGCCGATAAAATAGTTGGAACGAATGTAAATTAGTTGTAACGAAAAAACCAGTTGTAGCGATTGTGATGAACCTCTTTCCCTTTCAAGAACCTCACTTAAAAAACCGAAGATATCTTGCAAGCTGGCGTCGCGACCGGTCGCTGCGTACAGAGACCAGCTCTTGGTTTTCCTATCCCATCACCTCCCAACAAAGAGTATCAATTGGACCACTTCCTCGCAAAAAAGTGGAAACAGCCAGGTGGCAGGTGAAATTGGTCCTACGTTAGCCCAACCTAGCTATGTCTGCGTGGGGCAGTGTTCTATAAACGGGCCCTGTCCTGCCAATGAGCCCATCGGCTTGCATTGGCCAAGGGTGCAAATTTAGGCCCCAGGCCAGGCCAAATAGTGCGTCGGGGGCGGCCTAAGGCATCTTGCGTGTACCAGCCAAAGTGATCTCAACACCCGAACCTGATATAGGGTGCCATTCTCTCCGGGCCTGAGCCTAGAGTCGTATTTCTCCGGTTGGAGCAATCCCTCTGGGAAATGGGTACATGTGATTAGGTACCGTTGGTCGGGTCGCTCAAACGCTCCAAATTCCTGTCCCTATCTGACCGCGGATGAACCTGGATGATATTTCTTCGTAAACGACGCTTTCCTCAAAGGAATGTAATCCACATCGCTGCAGACAGGGCGATATCCCTACGGTATAATGGTGCCCTATCGGTTTGCCAATCCGCCACGGCGATCAGTCTCAGTTTAGATTTCCTCAGCTCTGCCTACATGTCGAATACGCTCATCATTGAGATGAGAAATAGGTGAGACTTCGATTCTAGGCGATGTCTCGAGGGAGGAATGTCGCTGACTTTCGTCTGTGTAAGGTGTTCGCCCGACGGTGTCCTTTCTGGATCATGGAGATCTCGACGATAATGCCGTTCTTTTATAGTGAATTTTTGTAACACCATTCTTCATGAATGGTCCAGATAGCGAGCAGTGATGCATCGACCAATTCGAAATCAGTTTAAGAACGAAACGAAGTCAGCGCTGGTTCATCAAAACTATTGGATTTTAAAACAATGAGCAGTCATTTTTGCCCTTTCCCCAAAAGAAAATTGAGAAGAGAACGTCTGTTCTCTCGGAGAACGGAGTGTGTAGACATAAAAAAGTAAAGCTTTTTCAGTCTTGCATAATTCCGGAATACACTCTCTGAGTGGAAAAGTCTCGAAATACATAGTTCTTCTTCTCTCATCTCATTTTCATTTCCATGACTACACCCTCATGCAGACAATTAGAGGCCCAGCACGTCCATTGAGATTCCAAATTGTATGACTTTTGGGTTTCAATGGCGGCAATTCAAAGACTCAGGCTAAAGCGAGAGCATTTTATGCTTAGTGGATGGAAGAATATTCTTCTGCCGCTTTCAGCATTGAAAACGGTGTGTAAACAATTCTTTATGTCAACATCGTTGTATGTTTCTCTTTGGTCATTTAAGATTTTTCGTCAAATGCGAATTAATATTTTTATTTCGACATATTTTTTCCTTTGGAAATAATGAATTCATTAGAGCAAGTCTTAGTTAAACTAAAGTAACTTTTACATAGCTTTATGAAATTTTTTTTGATGTTTAACTGTAAAATTAAAGATAGAACATACCTGTATCGATACATTGGTTGGACATGCAGACACCTAATTTATTGGCTGAAAAATAGAATTGATGAAAATGGTAATTAATTGCACATTTATTTAATATAAACTACTTATTGCGTACCAATTGCGCTCAACTTAGAAGGCATGTTGCAAGGTTTCCCATATTGGACCTTAAAACAATGAGCAGTCATTTGTGCTCTTTCCCCAAAAGGAAATTGAGGAGAGAACGTCTGTTCTCTCGGAGAACGGAGTGTGTAGACATAAAAAAGTAAAACTCTTTCAGTCTAGCATAATTCCTGAATACACTCTCTGAGTTGAAAAGTCTCGTAACATTTCTTCTGCTCCCATCTCATTCTCATTAGCATTACTTCACCCGCAAGTAGACATTTAGAGGCGCAGCACGTCCATTGCGCTGACGTATTAGATTCCAAATTGTATGGCTTTAGTGTTTCAAAGGCGGCAAATCAAGGACGCAGGCTAAAGAGAGTATATTTTATGCATAGTGAGTGGAAGAATATTCTTCTGTCGCGTTCAGCATTGAAAATATTGCGTATACAATTCTTTAAGCCAACATCGTTATACATCTCTTTTGAGTCATTACAGATTTTTCATCGAACGCGAATAAAAATTTTATTTCAACATATGTTTTCCTTTGGAAATTATAACTACATTTGAGCAAGTCTTAGTTAAACTAAAGTACCCTTTACATATTTTATAAAATTTTTTAAATGTTTAACTGTAAAATTAAAGATAGAACATACTTCTTTCGACACATTGGTTGGACGTGCAGACACTGAATTTACTGGCTGAAAAATAGAATTGATGTAAATGATAATTAATTGCACATTTATTTAACATGCTTAACTTATTGCGTTCAATTGCTTTCAAATTATAAGGCATGTTTCAAGGTTTCCCAGAGTAAATTCACTAGACATTCAAGTAACTTACAACTAAATGAAAGAACTGCAACAGCAATCATCAATGCCACAGCAAATATTGCCAGAAAAATAATCACAGCAATAAGGCGCCTCTCTATATAAGACTTCGGACTCTGGGTAGTGGCTCTTTTTAAGCTGTAATAATAGGAAACATAAAGATTTATAAAACTGCATATTTCCTAATTTCTAATATATACTCTCTTATTAAGGGACTATTATATGTAGCCGAACTGAATTTTTTGGTGAATTTGCGAGGTGTAAAAATATTTCTATGTAATTGAAGCTGTTATGCATGGTCTAATTTGGGATTAAGAATTCTGAACACAACCACGAATATTTCTTTCTCTTTGCTCCTAAAATCTACTACTCTCCCCTCATTGTTTTGTCCCCCATTTTGTTATCTTACTCCTTTCTCAAATACGAAACTAATAAACTAGCCTTTAATCAGTGTTACATTTTGATTAGAGTCTATGTCACCGTTTTTTATGCTTGGAATCGGCCATCATTAGATCTTCACACCACCATTGTGTTCGTCAATTTTATGTGTTCCTATCCACTTTATTTCTACCATTCTGTTTGACCCTTGCAATCCCCTCCCAACCCTTTTCTCGACGTTCCCTGGAAAGAGCCCCACCCAATATGGGTCGGATTAGTGGAACATCAATTAATTTGGCCAAATGTTTTAATCTGCGAAAATCTACAAAATGAGTATTTTATTAAGTTTGATCGTAATTTCCTGTATATTTTGATGGCAAACACCAAGGAAATCGTTGACTTTTACCCACGTTGCGCTCTGGTATGACTACCTGAGCGCATTTAGAGGATAATAGGAATAAAGGTTCGTAGGTCATGGCAATGGAATGCGACCACGAGGGAGGGACTCGTTCGGGTAGGAAATGAGGATTGCCAATAGTCCCACTCAATGAAGAAATAGTTTGGGCCATAAAGATAAGAAGGGACTCGGGGAGCAGGTAAGAAGAGAGGGTCGAACGTGCAAGTAAGTATTTCCCGCAGTGGCGATGGTGGGTGAAAAGCAGCCCTAGCGCCATCTATTGGCCCGTCTTGTGGGTCATGCTTTGGTGAGTGTTTGTTCCTATAAACCCCCCTCCGATTCCAGTGCATTCTTATTAGACTAGGTTACTTGGTGGTCTGAGCATTGGTCGCGAAATCCAAAGGTCCGTGGTTCCATTCCCGGTCCAGTCGAATATTTTTCTGTTTGGAATCGGCCTTCATTACATCTTCACACCATCATTGTGTTCATCAATTTTATGTGTACCTATCCACTATCTTCCTACCTTTCTGTTTGGACCTTTATTTGTATGTATTTGCCGCTGAGCGGTCTGAGTGAATGAGCGAACGATAGTATGCCCTGAACGGCTCATTTCCTACTTGGGTAGCGTACCCCGAAACGCCTGTTCTATATCTTTCACCACTGTCTGTGTGCTTGAGTTATTCTTTCATTTTCGCCTTCTGTGTATGTCATTCTCTCTCTGCTGGTGGGTGTTTGTTGATTTTATGTGTTCCTAACCGCTTTCTTTCTACTTTCCTGTGTAAATATTTATGTATATATATATATATATACATATATTATTATACTTATATACATTATAATATAATATATATATACAATTAAAGAGGAAACTTACAGGGGGTAAACAGACGAAAGTAAAGAGAGAGTCTTACTTAGAGACGTTTCGGGTGTTAGCCCTTCTTCAGTCACACAGAGAATACAGCAAATATTTCATTTCTTAAGAAAACACTTCTTCGAAGAACAGGTGGAGACATTCAGAATTTTTTTTCAGAGCGACACTGAGAATTGTGTCATGACGCCTCCCTACATCTCTACATCTGACAGAAGCGAAAAAATAACAGAGATGCATTGCGGAAGAGATAGTTAGAACAGAAGAAAAAAAACGCTTTTTCGATGGAATTGTTCGGAAAAAAGCAATGACGCGCCAAAAATTTCATAAACAGCAAGATGTGAGGTCTTTATTTTAGCTTCGCCAAGATATTTGCACAAGAAAATCATGGCCACTACTATTTCAACTTTAAAATACTTTATTGCTTAGTCCAATTAGCCACGAAGTAAAATAGAACAAGGGGAGCAATATTGTAAACATTTCAGGTGTTAGGCAATAATTTTTGATGAAACCATTCCCTCTCCATCAACCTTAATAAGGTCGCCCCTATTGAATAAGAACCCATGATAATAAAAAGAGAAAATGAAAAAAAAACTCACTCTGCGCTCCTCAAGTTGACTTCCACCATGTCGGGGTGACCCTCGCTCGACTGCGAGATGGGAATCATCCTCGTTGAACCTAGATGGCGTCAGAGGACAAAGGAATAACGAATGAGTACACTTGATAACATATATCATAGATCATACACGAGTTTAGGCTCTTGAGTTTTCATCCTCCGATCTCTTTTAGCATCGGAATATTATCTACTTTCATCAACCCTTTGAGTAGCGAATATTTTTTAAAATTGCATTGGTACAATGAGTGAATTATTTTTGTAATATAATTAAACTGTTTCCGATTACGTATTTGTCACCTTTAACTCATGTTTGTTGGTTGGAGTCACTTCTGTGGCTAGAAAGACGAAATATATACAACGCGGTAATATATCTCCTTTCCATCACGCGCATCATTGAATAAATTGGTATACTTGACAAATCATATTTCTACTACATACAATCATTATACACTAGTTCTCATTGTATCCGTATGGCAGGAGGAATTACTCTTGGAATTTCGGCCGATCATTTATATTGAATGAACACTCTTTAGTGCAGACATCTCAGTTGTATAATATCATTCAATTTTATTAAGGAAGAGTTGATGACACCGGGAAGAGGTTCTATAGAATAGACATACCGAAATCCATAAGAGAAATGAAAAATAAGAAATACTGCGCAAACAATTGCATTACAAACAATTCCAGTCGTAGATAATTATTATGCCTGTCAAAATAAAAAATGATCTCAAATTTTTTAGCCAGTTTTTTAGATATTCTTGAAATATTCTTTAAAAAAAGACAATCATACAGAGTGACTGGTGCCATCACCGGAAACAGTGGGACCAAAAACATCTTTGTATTAACACATAAGATAACCGGTACATAGCAATATATTCTCCGTTGATAAATTAAAACACAATTTTGGTATCGATCATCACATGATTGCGTACTTTCATTCAGTTCTTGCTAGAGAGGCATGTCTAAAATGCTCATAATATTTCAAGAAGAGCTCTTCAAAAAATGCTGGAATAAACAAGTTAGTTGAAGAGTTGACTTGGTGGAATTTCGACGTGGTGTAATAATTATAATAAATTTGGAATTTTCCACAGTTTTATTACTAGCAGACAAGCCTAAACGGTGTTAATGTATACTCATCATCATCAGAGGCAAAATACAGTGTACAGAGGTGGTGGCATCATATATATACAGGATACCACATGGGAAAGGAAGTAAGGAGGAGGCTGGGAGTGGGGAGAGGATATTAGTAGAGAGGCGGGGGTTAACAAAGCGAGGACACGGGAAATATAAAACCAACAGCGTCAAGAGTTAAAAGAGAACGGGAGAGGCACAGTAAAAAGGGGCGAAAATTTGTCCGGAATAAAATCACGAATAAACTTTATGGTTGAATGCGTAACTTTGTGGAATGACATTACTAACATGACTGAAAAGAGAGAACTATTAGTATATTCCACATTTAAAACTTTAATTCCCGACCCAGGTTTTGACTGCCTTGCAATCATTTTCAAAGGTACATTATATTTTACATAAACATTCAAAACAGTGGAAGACTTGCGATCTATCTGCCGAAGCTGAAGGGTTGACCAGTCCCTCACGTCCCTAATTCTGACTCCCTCCTTGACCTCTCCAACTTTATACTTACTAATAATGCTTTCTCCTTCAATTACAAATTCTACATCCAAACTAAAGGCTGTGCCATGGACAGTCGTTTGAGCCCTCCTATGCTGACCTCTTCTTGGGTGCCTTTAGCAATCTTTTCTCTCGTCTTGCTCTCCTAAACCTCTTCTCTGGCTTCGTTACATTGACGAAATTTTTTTTCTGAGGCCACATGGCCTTGGTTCCCTGAACTCTTTCATCTCCTCCCTAAACTCCTCCTCCTCTCTCTCCTTCACTTCTAAAGTGCGTTCCACATTTAGTTGACAGTATGGGCTCTTATTGAGATTCGTTTCCCATGTTAATCCCCAAAAGGCTGGAGATGCGCTGTTGCAAACAGCAGCAGAACTATTAATATTGCACTACTCAATTTATCATCATCTCTTTCAATGCAAAAAGACACGCTACATTTACTAGTCGTAATTGTTTTTCATTAAATTTATAATAAAAGTTATAAAAAATATTTTCATTAATTTACGCAACAAACGCGGCTCTTTTGACTTTGTCTTCTTCACTCAAGTGTGGGCAAACAGTTCTTCATACTGGATTGAAACTTATTCAAAACGCTCCGTATTCTTTTTATTTCAATAAAGATGTACATCAATTAGAAGGTAATTGAGCTGAAATTTTGTTATACTGGTGTCAATATCTTAAGGACAAAAAAGTTTGGTTTTTGTAAGGTAAAAAGTAATCGCCTGCTAACTTACATTCCTTAAGTTTTAGGTCCTATATCCTGCGTATTAAATTTGAAGAAAACTATTAATTTGTTTTTAGTCCAAAAATCATTTAGTTATCTCAATTGTGAAGAAAGCTATAACGTTCTGATCTTAAGAAAAATTATTATGGAGCTACGCAAGACATTAAACAGTGCGCCACGGTACCGCCGAGGCGCGCTGCTTGCTATCTTGCTAACATCCACAGCGCAGACGGAAGATTATTCGGTGGAAAACGGGATTTATATCTTTATATGAATACATACAAAAATGCTTGTAATTGTAAAAATGTAATTCTTCGTTAGATGTTTTTTAAGGAGAGTACTCATACGTTGTATTAGAAATATTTATATTTCAAGACAATGACATCCTATCATCATCCTAACAAAGCCTATCCCCATGCACCTTTTGACGGCTTTGAAATAAGACGCAGATTTCGCCTATACCAGTCTTGCCGTTGGAAACATGAAAGAAATAATTCCATAATCATCACGAGGGGCATTCCTCTTCGGTGTAAGCCCTTAAGGAAAAGGGCACTCTAGGTTTTTTCAGAAGTTCCGTTAATAGGGTGCCATAAAACATCTGCACGGGAAGCAACTCCAGCGGAAGGGGCTAGGAAAAGAATTAGCGAATACGCTCAGTTTCTTGTAGGATTTTTTTGAGTGAACAAGTGGTGTGTAGTCTGCTGTGTTTATCAGAGCTGTGGAGTATTTTTCATCAATATCTGCTGTAAGGTGCCCTATCACCATGTCCGATGCGAAGAGGAGGAGAAAAGGGAGGAAGCTGAGAAGCCGTGAAAGAGAGCTGGTGTTCAACGTCTTCTCATACGTCAACAAATTCCTCAGTATAACTGAAGCCTGCCGTGAAACTTCGAAGGCAACTGGCTGCTCACAGTCCACTATTTACAGAGTGAGAAAGGAAGCATTCCGTGGTCCATTGGTGACACCTTCAAAGACTAAAAAAGTTAGACAGCCTTACAAGAATTCGAGAGCGTTGATTTACGACGATTTTGTGAGATCGGGAGTTCGAAGGATAGTGCATGAATTTTTCATGAAAAATATTCCTCCGACTTTAAAATCTGTTTTTTTACCTCAGTCAACAAGGACAAAGATCTTCAAAATTTCAAGAGGACTACATTATATCGCCTTCTTGTAGACATAGGTTTCGTGTACGAACGCAGGGGAAAAAGAAGCATTTTAATTGAAAGGGATGGTATTATTCGTTGGTGACATAATTATTTAAGGCAACTAAAAAAATATCGTCGTGAACGAAGGGTCATTGTTTTCACAAACGAAACTTGGATCAATATCGGACAAGCAGTGAACATGACTTGGCGCGACAAAAAAATAGAAACTCCTCGTAAGGCTTTCCTTTCTGGACTTACAACCGGGCTGAAGGCCCCCACCTCCCGAGGTGAACGCTTTGCAATTATACATGCAGGGACGAAGAAAGGGTTCATAGAGGGATCAGCACGTGTTTTTTATGCAAGAAAAACACCTAGGATGAGCATGACGAAGTTGATGGCGAGTGTTATGAGAGCTGGTTTGAGCACTCACTTCTCTCAAACATTCCCGAAGGCACAATTATAGTTGTAGATAATGCATCATACCATTCGAGGAAGTTGGAATCCTTACCGACCACAAGCTGGAGGAAAAATTCCATTAAAGAATGGTTGGTTAGCAAAGGAATTCGCTTTGATGAGGACAGCTTGAAAAGAGATCTTTTATTTGTGGTGAATCAAGTACGGGAAAAATATTAAAAATTTTCAGGTAGATGAACTAGCGAAGAGGTAGAGTGCTAAGACTACCACCATATCATTGCGAATTGAATCCAATTGAAATGGTTTGGGCTCAAGTAAAACATTACGTTGGGATGAAGAACACCACTTTTAAGAAGAAAGAGGTAGAAAAACTCATCGCAGAAAGCTTTGATGACATCACTTCCGAAAATTGGAAAAACTATGTCGAGCACATGAAGAAAGTGGAAGAAGACATGTGGCATGCAGACAATTTGCAAGATGACATCGAAGAGTTTTTTATTCCTCTGACATCATCTTCATCCTCTCAGTCGACATCTCCCTCAACGGAGGACGAGCCACAGGCGAGCACATCGCGCTACATGGAGGGAGTGGAATATCTGTCGGACTCATGAACAAGAAGGTATGGAGGCATTTTGTTTTGATAATAGTTAATTTTTTAAGTAAGTAAGGGGAAACGAGGTTTTAGGAGTGTTGTGTATTTTCTGCTTATTGTCTCAATGGAAAATAGAAATTACTCCACAGAATATGGTAATTATTGAGAGCTATTTTTTTATTTTAGCGACTTCAAGGCTCAAAAGGCGCTGACCTGGGTCAAAGTGCCCCCCTTGCCCTACCTCTGGGCGGCCCTGCGTATGCGACTACAGAGGGAAACGAATCATTCTTATTAAAAGGGACGATTTTTATACAATTGCTATACAATTAATGTAGACAGCTAAAATTTATCGTGAAAAAAGTTTTTGTGCTCACAGACGACATATGGATCAATGTTAGGCTATTTGCAGACATGACTTGGAGTAAGAAAGAAATAATAAACTCTCCTCAGTCTTCGTCAGCGCGTCAAGGAACTAGAAATAGCTGTTGCATGAAAAAAATTTTCAGGATCATTAAGCTCATTGAGGAGAATGATTGCCTCGATTGGTGCTATAAAATAACCCACAAAATATTGTGAACAACGGCTGTCACTATTTTTTAATATTCGTAACTCGAGGCCCCAAAGACACTACCCCATGAAGTGTTCCATTCAACAATTACAGTGAAACGGTAAGAGTAGGCCCTACTTTTCACCTTTGGGTTAGTTGTTTCTCATGTACAAATCCCTTGATTTAACCAAATTGATTAACCAAAGAATTCTCCTTCTTCAGAAGTGAATTTTCCCCAAATTCCTGGGACATTCTCTGAATAAACACTTCCACCAATAAAAATTTCCATTAAAACTAATAAAATTTTCCATTCATATTCTAATAAGTAGTATGTCTTTCCTCTTCCTAATTCCATTTCTATCAATCATTTTTCGTACCAGATTCCCGAGTCGGAGATGCGTGCTGACGATGTGCGACGAAAATCCAATGGACATAAAACAGAACAAGATATTCGTGACCACTTAAATTTAGTTATTTACCAGTTCCTACGTTCATTCGTACTCCTTTACTCAGAAAAGAGATATTTAAATGGTCTTTTATGATGGGATTAATGCATTTTTACAGTATAAACATATAAAAATTATGATTGCACGCTGTGGTATTTAATTTTAGAATTTAATAACCGCTATTTACGACGCATAATATAGAATCAAATATATATCGGAACAACGTGAATCGAGAGCCTCCATTATTTCTTTTTAAATTTGACATTTTGGCGCGGTGTTATGAAAGGTGGCCTAAACCATCAGGATGTCGGATGACGGAGCGTAGGTTTGGCAACATTGTACTCCATAAGGCCTGTACTGTCAACTAAATGTGGAACGCACTATAACATCTCTGCCTCCAACATCACCTTTCTGGATGTGGACATCTCCCCAAGTAACCGTAAATTTCACACCTCCGTTCATCTCAAGCCTACTAACAAGCAACATAATCTCCATTTTAATGGCTACCACCCTTCCCATACTAAGCGATCTCTATATCAATATCACAGAATCCAACATAATATTTGACAAGCGGCAAAATTATAAAAATACATCAGATTTTGTGCAGTTTAGCATTTTAATTTAGTACAATTACGACAGTTGTTTCATTTGAAATGATATTTCTTCATATTTATTTTTAAATTCACTCACTGTTAACACCTTCATCATCTGCCATGGCTCGTCGTCCACCTGAGAGGGTCAGCGTTTCAGTAAGATTCCTCAAGACGATGCCAAAGAAGAACGCATAATACTCGTCGGAACGGAAAGTGATGTGGGGAACCAAATCACCCGCCTCGAAGAATGAACCGCCAAATCGCTTACCTTCCACTCCGGTGGTATTCGAGTGTTCTCACGAGGACACCAGCGTAAATACTGATGCGAAACTCAACGCAATCGACTAGAGAATTAGTGCTTATTGTGTAAGTACACCGGGAAAATGAATTCTAAACATAAACATGGTCGAGCAGCGATAGCGTTTCGTTTTCCGTCTCGTACCCGCGAATCACTTCCAACCTGTAGAAGCGAACGTACCGTTGGCTGGCTCCGCGAATGAATTGTCTCGGTATATTGGGAGTAGGATGTATGCATGGCAGCTGTTAAAATGGAGATATTGTTGCTTGATAGTAGGCTAGAGACGGACGGAGGTGTTAAATTTACGGTTACTTATGGCGATGTCCACATCCAGAAAGGTGATGCTGGAGGCAGAGATGTAGGAAGTGAAGGAGACAGAGGAGGAGGAGTTTAGGGAGGAGATGAAAGAGTTGAGGGAACCAAGGCCGTGTGGCCACAGAAGAAAAATGTCGTCAATGTAACGAAGCCAGAGAAGAGGTTTAGGAGAGCAAGACGAGAGAAAAGATTGCTAAAGGCACCCAAGAAGAGGTCAGCATAGGAGGGGCTGAAACGACTGTCCATGGCACAGCCTTTAGTTTGGATGTAGAATTTGTTATTGAAGGAGAAAGCATTAATAGTAAGTATAAAGTTTCGAGAGGTCAATGAGAAAATTAGAAATAGGGACGTGAGGAGCGGGGCGCTAGTTATGAAAAAGACGGATAGCGGAAAGTCCTTCAGAGCGAGGAATAGACGTGTAAAGAGAGATGACATCTATAGTGACCATTAAGATGTGACAGTCTGAGGGGAGAGGCCATTAAGATGTCACTCCTCTCTGACTGTGACTTATTAATGGTCACTATAGATGTCACCTCTCTTTCCACGTCTATTCTTCACTCTGAAGGACTTTCCCCTATCCGTCTTTTTCTTAACCCTTCAGCTGTGGGGAACGTACTTGTATGTGTGTACGGGCAACTGCGGAAAATACTTACTTGGACGTTCGATCCTCTATTCTTACCTGTTCCCCGAGCCCCATCTTATATTTATGGCCCAAACTATTTCTTCATTGAGTGGGACTATTGGCAATCCTCATTTCCTACTCGAACGAGTCCCTCCCTCGTGGTCGCAATCCTTTGCCATGACCTACGAACTTTTATTCCTATTATCCTCTAAATGCGCTCTGGTAGCCTAACCAGAGCGCAATGTGGGTAAAACTCAACGATTTCCTAGGTATTTGCCATCAAATTATACGGAAAATTACGATAAAACTTAATAAAATACTCATTTTGTAGATTTTCGCAGATTAAAACATTTGGCCACTTTAACTGATGTTCTACTAATCCGTCCCATATTGGGTGGGGCCCTTTCCTCGGAACCTCGAGAAAAGGGTTGGGAGGGGATTGCAAGGGTCTTCTACCTGCTCTGCCCCTCACGGCGGAAAAGAGAGTCTGGCCGCCTTCGAATATTTCCCACACACAGTGGAAGACTTGCGACCTAGCTGCCGCAGCTGAAGGGTTAACCAGCGCCCTGCTCCTCAGGCCCCTATTTCTGACAAAAAAGAGGTCAGTAGTACTAACGAGACTATCGTAACGGCCTTTCACGTATCATACTGATCTTTTCTGCACGCGTTCTAACTCTGTTTTAAGGCCTATCTCAAGTGGATCCCAATCACTGGCAGCGTGTTCTATGTGGGGACTAGCTAGCTCTAACTAGGACTAAGATAGCTCATTTCTCTAACTTTATCTTCGCACTTTTTCAAGTACTCTTTAGACATATTCCAATTTACGATTGGCCTGACCAGCAATTTCCCGAATATGTTTGCTCAACGAGAGACCATTAGTTAGTTTAACCCCAAGGTATTTTACAAATTCTACAGTCAATAATTGGGTGTTTTGTACGTAACTGTGTGAGAGGTGTTGTTCCGTTTCAAGAAGTTCATTGCAACACATTTTTTCAAATTTAATTCTAATTGCCACGCATCGCACCACTCTTGAATTGCCTTGAGGTCCTTCGTTAACGCTTCCGTATCATTATCGTTACGGATTTCCCTGTACACTACAGTATCGTCTGCAAATAGTCGAAGTTTACTATCTACTACTTTGCTAATGTCGTTAAAATACAGAAGGAATAGAAGTGGACCTATTTTGCACCTTGTGGTATTTATCTTTAACGAAGCTAAGACAAAAACAGCATTAGGAAAACCTGCAGTAACTTGTCAGTTCTGATGTCTCTTTCCCTAATTTCAATCAAATTATCTGATCTAGTGTAGGATATCTGAGTTTCTAAGATATCGAAAAATTCGTCAGAAAATGCGTTGGTTTGGAATTCACATAAATGATATAGCATCATTTTTAATGGATGGTCTAAGAGTGATTCCCGTCAATGCGTTTGCAACCAGTCGGTCGCACCAAAAAATAATTATCATAAGGGTCGTTTTCGAATCTTACGGGTTAATTGTCGATTTCTTTCCAGGCTCCAATAGGAAACCAAAAAAATGACAACCAATTATAAGTCAAACGATCCCATGCTTCTAGAAGCCCTGAAAAGGGATTTTTCGTAGTCCGCCGAAGGGTGGAGAGGTGACAAAAATGCCTCCTATTACTTTGTGTGGAGGTAGAGAGCAACCATGGCCGTCGTGAAATCATCGAAGAGCTCCTCCAACGAACCATGTGTGCTCCTCCACATCTGCTACACTAAATATTTTTCGAAAGTAGAAACGGACATACGGCCGAGTCTTTTCCGAAAATCCCTCTTCAACTTCGACCATTGGCTATCTATTTGTTGGGTGTGAGTCAGACGATCCTCTGGATGAACAAAATTATTGAGAGAATGGTTCACCGTTTTATGGTGATAGCCCAACTCATTTCATTTTACGTATCCTCTCCATTGGTCTGTGTTGATTGTTGTGCCCTTCTTCATATACCTCAGGATGACTGCTTGCAGCGTCTCTCGATCTCGCTTCTTCACAACACAAAGAAACGTGTCCCTGGTTCAGCGGTCAATACCGCCAACAACCCACCTCGTTTTCCACAGGCGTCTTGTGTTTTCGTTTACCTAAGGCACTCTCGTCAATTTCCACTGTGTTACCCACACCACCTTATTTTTGGCCAATGGGCAAGATTCCCTGTCAACCAACCTAATTCGAAATCTTAACTCAGCCGTTATGGTCTCTTATCGATCGCGGGAGAAACGACATTTGAAAACTTTTTCATCTACAATCTATTTCCCTTATTTCATTCTCATCATCTGATCTACAGCAGTATGTTTGAGTTCGTAACATATTGATAACATCGTCTGAAAATAAATCGGCTTTGAATTCACATAAAAGATTAAGTATAATTTTTAATCGACGGTTTGTAAGCGATTCCTATCCAAATTGTTGGAAGAGGTCAGCAACACAAACCATTAAAAGGCTTGTCACGTATCTTGCTGATTTTCTCTGCACGTGTTCTAATTATGCTTGTAGGCCAACCTTATGAGGATCCCAAACAATGGCAGCATGTTCTAAGGTGGGTCAATCAAGGGAGAATTAGCTGATTTCTCTAACTTTATCGTCACACTTTGTCAAATACTCTTTAGACAAATTCCAATTTACGATTGGCCTGACCAATTATTTCCCGAATATGTTTCCTCCATGAGAGATCATTGGTTAGTTTAACTCCAAGGTATTTTCCAGAATCTACAGTCTCCGATAGAGTATGCTTTACTTAATAGGGATATTAAGGATTTTTTTTCTTTTCCAGAGGTTCTTCGCAACATATTTTTCAAATTAAATTCCAGATTCGACGCGTAGTACGCTCGATGTGTCCTTGAATAATCTCGAGGTTCTTTTTTAACGCTTCCTTACCATTGTCGCTGCAAATTCATCATCATCTGCAAATTGTCGGAATTTACTGTCTACCACCTCATCTGGATCGTTAATATGGAGAAGGAATAGATTTGGAGCTATGACACTCTATTATGGGACACTCAAAGGAATTTTAACGCCATTGGATATGGCACCGTCTCATACAACTCTCTGTATGCGATCGGCAAGTAACTTTCTAATCCAGGAAATAATACGTCGTCGTCTTATCCGAAAAATTTTTCATTAATTAATAATTTTCTGTGGGACACTTTATCAAATGCTTTTGTAAAGCTAAGAAAAATCGCGTCTACTGGAACGTTATCTTAACCGCAGACTAAAAATTTCGTGGGCAAACACTGGTAATTATGTTTCGCAGGATCATCCTTTCCATAAATTATGTTGTCCTTGTATCAGCAAGTTCTGCGTATCCAGGTGTTTCACGACTACATATATGTTCTAGGACCTTGCAGGAGATGGATGTTAGCAATATCGGAAGCGTTAGCGATCTTATCACTACTCGGCAGATTTATAAACATGCACTAGGGGAAAAGCAAGGAAGTTGGCTTTTGAGGTCATAGTCATTTGCTCTTGACGCACGCACTGAAGACAATGAAACTGTGAGTTCTCGACCTCGAGTTAAATGCGTTTAGTACTCACTTGGTACACTTGGCAAAACTCGTACCACGTTTATGTCTATCGCTCAATGCCGATAACAAACAAGGAAGATACATATTAAGTGTTCTACGAACGAAAGTGGATAATGTTTCCTGCTCAGCTTTGATGGAAAGAATAGAAAGTGGTAATTCACGACATGTCCGTTGGCGATTGTTGAACGAGCAACAGACACGAGAAGAGACTCATTTAATGGCTCAATTTACACGAAAAACTAAGAATCGGACTATAATATGTTATATGCACGTAAATTTGTTAGTATTTATTGCACAAATACTATGGAAAATATGGAAGGACCTGTTAGAAGTCGCAATCGCTTGTTCACTATGTACGCGCAAAAACACTGTCAATGTCATACATATGTCTGTATATGCCGATAGAGACCAAGGAAGTGTTCATATATTTTGGACTTTTACATTGAAAGACGAGGAAGTTAACTTTCAGAAGTTACAGTCGTTTGATATTAATGAACGCACAATTGGAACGTGAAATGTCCGATATCTGTCCCTGATTTCCGATAACAAACAAGGAAGAAATCCTTAAAATATTACAAAGATATAAAATTGACTGTTTATTGAAAAAATCCGATCTAGTAAAAGTTATAGCCTTTTTTATTTCTATAAAAACATTGAAGTTAGTGTTATAAGCTAAAGCCGTTCGCCTTTAATGTGCAAATACACGTGTAATTAACTTAATAACTTTAGCGCTCATCGACTTTGATACCGATCTGTTTTGAAGTAGGCTATCTATTGAGCAAGGTCTGAAACACGAATGGAAAGCACTCGTGTTGCGAAGCTTATTTGCACATTAATGCGAATGGAAAGCGCTCAATAAAATCGATGATCTGGTTATTCTACACTCAATGATTTGCGTCGATTAAGGTGCCTCCTCGTTAAAATTACATTGAAAAACCTCGTTAAAATAAATTTAAAATAGAGCAAAGTTAGAAGTAGTAGCACATAGTAACATGATTTATGATACCTTTTTTATTTCCCTGAATAATTTCAAACGAATTTCAGCTCTAGAATTGCTATTAATGCCTAATTCTACCCTCATGAGCTAAAATATGATAATGAATTAACCCGTAACAAAGTGGTTGTGCTTTATCGACTGAGAATGGTGGATTTGTTTTCTAAAAATCATTTTAACCCTCAATGTATATTTTTCATATATTATCGAATATATACATAGAAAATATTTGACTAGCACTTTGACCTATTTCCGGGTTTCCTGCTCCGTGGATAATTTTTTAAAATGTACACTCTACGTTTCGTCCTTCCTACTGACATGGTCTTCATGAGTCATTGTGATGGTACACATGGCAACTAAAGCCTGGAAACAAGGATTATTTGGCGTTCTTCTAAATATCACCTGGTGATCACTATAAAAGGGACTGTTCCTACGGAGAGGGCAGCCTGTTTCCATGTGAGCCGACTATTTTCCATCTTGTTTGCTTTGGAAAATGATAAAAATTACCATTTTCCATAACAATCTTGGAAAAGCCGGTGCCATTGCAAATTCGGTAAGTTTTTTTACATTCATTGGCAGCCATTGTGTTTTCTCTCCGCCAGTATCTGAATCTGGCTACCCTTATGGAGAAAGTCGCTTCCATTCCTCGATTCCCAGGATAAAGGTTATAACCCCAAGCACCCTTAGCGTGGTCCCATTAGCCCTTGCGAAGGATTCTTTTTGGGGGGTGTGTGTGTCTATAGCCGCGTCCGAATTCACCGTCAACGACACTTGGAACGTCGCATATCCGTCCTTCCGAGAACGGCTGCCATCTTGAAGGACGTCCGAATTCACCATGCCTCCTCGCAAGCGTCCTCGGGAGGGCGCTCAATCGAGGATGCAACGGGTGCACACTTCTACCCGTCCTCGGACGCCATATTAGAATGTTGCTCGATGGGATCATTAGCGCATCACGCCATGCATTTCTTGGAATTTCACGTCACGGGGTACTTCCTGCATTTTAAGTTATTTCGCGGTAGTAGGTATTGGTACACGTGTGGGCAAAATCGAGCAAATGGATAATTTTACTTTCAAATGTAAGTGGTACCAGGCAGAGAATTACAATTCCTTCTTTTGAGCAACTACCTATCCTAAGACCCTATTAATTGATTAAAAATGATCATAACTCGGAAACTGACACTTCAATAAATTATTTAACGCAATATACTGCCTATTGTTAATACAACGAAAAAATATTACACTATACATGTCCGGAATAAAATCATTTAAAACCATATGACTAGATTTTTTTTAAACATTTTAAATTTTGGGAAATTATTGTTTTAAATTTGCGGCCAGTTTGACCGACGTTAAAACAATTGCATCCGGGAGAATCACACTTCAGGGAGTACACATCTTTTCTCTCCGAATTTTCATAGTGATCTTCAGAGTTAAAAAGGAGTTGACCGATAGTCACAGGATTATGAAAGCATAGTTTAAAATTGTTCTTAGGCAGCGCTCGGCTAAGTTTGTAACTTAGTTGGGTGATAAATGGTAGCTTGCACCGGTAGAGTGTAATTTTTTCTGGCTTTTTTGCGTAAATGACGTAATAGCAAATTTTCAATAAGGTCCTCTTTGTAGCCATTCCGTGAGGTGATACGTTTAATGACATTGAGTTCTTTTCTCATGAACACATAGGGGGATGTTGATGAGAGGTTGAAGGAGAGAATGGAATGCCGCGAGTTTGTGGCGATGGTGCTGGTTAGAATCACTGGGGATGATAACATCGCTGAAGGTCTGTTTACGGAAAATGGGAAAATGGGAAATTAGATTTTTTAGCAAATTTTGAAATTGTTCCAGCCTTTAAAAAATCTAGTCATAGGGCTTTAAATAATTTTATTCCAGACAAATTGTCGTCCCTTTTTACTGTGCCTCTTCTGTTCTCTTTTACATCTTGACGCTGTTGGTTTTACAATTCCCGAGTCCTCGCTTTGTTAACCCCCGCCTCTCTACTAATATCCTCTCCTCACTCCCAGCCTCCTTCTTACTTCCTTTCCCATGTGGTACCCTGTATATATATATATGAAGCCAACACCTCTGTACGCTGTATTTTACCTCTGATGATGATGAGTATACATTGACACCGGTTAGGCTTGTCTACTAGTAATAAACAGTGTAGAAAATTACAAATTTATTATAATTATTACACTATGTCCAAATTCCACCAAGTCAACTCTTCAACTATCTTGTACATTCCAGCATTTTTTTAAGAGCTCTTCTTGAAATATTATGAGCATTTTAGACATGCTTCTCAAGCAAGAACTAAATGAAAGTACGCAATTATGTGATGATCGATATCCAACATTGTGTTTTAATTTATCAACGAAGAATAAATTGCTATGTACCGGTTATCATACGTGTTAATTCAGAGATGTTGTCAATTAGCTCAAAAAATATCACAGTTGCCCAATTTGGACTAATTCTCTAATTTCTGAAGCTAGTAAATGACAGTAAGTCACGTTTGCATCGAAAATCTCGCCTTATTTTATTTTGTTAGTCTCAAATGTATCGCTGACAATGACGGTTTCTGATGCGTACGGTATTTTTTCAGTTTCAGCAAGACTATCGGTTCGCATCTTGGCTTATTTGTTCGTCGTTTGTTTTTTGAAACGCGGGGTGACATAGGAAAAAAATATTTTCCCTTCTCTTTTGTACCAGCCGAGAAATATGTTTTAGGTCCCACTTTTTCCGGTGATGGCACCAGTCACGCGGTATGATTGTCTTTTTTTAAAGTATATTTCAAGAATATCTCAAAAAACTGGCTAAAAATTTGAGATCATTTTTTATTTGGACAGTCATAATAATTAGCTATGACAGGAAATGCTTGTAATGCAATTTCTATGCGCAGTATTTCTTATTTTTCATTTCTCTTAGGGATTTCGGTATGACTATTCTATATAAGCTCTTCCCCGTGTCATCAACTCTTCCTTTATAAAATTGAATGTTGTTATTCAACTGAGGTGTCTGCACTAAAGAGTGTTCATGCAATATAAATGACTGGCCGAAATTCCAAGAGTAATTCCTACTGCAATAAGGATGCAACGAGAACTAGTGTATAATGATTGTATGTATGTAGAAATATGATTTGTCAAGTATACCAATTTATTCAATGCATGTATGTGCAAATTAACCCGTGTGATGGAAAGCAGACATATTACCGCGTTGTATTTATTTTGTCTTTCCAGCCACAGAAGTGGCTCCATCCAACAAACATGAGTTCAAGGTAACAAAATTGTAATCGGAAACAGTTTTATTATATTACAAAAATAATTCTCTCATGCGATCAGTGCAATTTAAAAAAATATTCGCTACTCAAAGGGTTGATGAAAGTAGATAATATTCCGAGGCTAAAAGAGATCGGAGGATGAAAACTGAGAGCCTAAACTCGTGTATTATATATGATATATCTTATCAAGTGTACTCATTCATTATTCCTTTCTCTTCTGACGCCATCTAGGTTCATCGAGGATGATTCCCATCTCGCAGTCGAGTGAGGGTCACCCCGACATAGTGGAATTCAACTTGAGGAGCGCAGAGTGAGTTTTCTTTTTTCATTTTCTCTTTTTATTATCATGGGTTCTTATTCAATAGGGGCGACCTTATTAAGGTTGATGGAGAGGGAATGGCTTCATCAAAAAATGTTGCCTAACAACCGAAATGTCTCCAATATTGCTCCCCTTGTTCTTTTTTACTTCGTGGCAAATATGACAGAGCAAAAAAGTATTTTGAAGTCGAAAAAGTAGTGGCCATGATTTTTGTGTGCAAATATCTTGGCGAAGCTAAAATAAAGACCTCTCATCTTGCGGTTTATGAAATTTTTGGTGCGTCATTGATTTTTTCCGAACTATTCGATCGAAAAACGTTTTTTTTCTGTTCAAACTATCTCTTCCGCAATGTATCTCTCTTATTTTATCGCTTCTGTCAGACGTAGATATGCAGGGAGGCGTCATGACACAATTCACTGTGCCACTCTGTAACAAAAAAGTTCTGAATTTCTCAACCTAGTCTTTATGAAGTGTTTTCTTAAGAAATAAAATAATCGACCGTGGAACAATTCAACAGGTAAAGAGTTGCTATTTTTTTCAACGTTAACTTTGTAGAATAATGGCGAATATTCCCATGATATATTTCGTGTTATTAACATGCATGAGGATACAATCAATACTTATCGATGTTACAGGTAAAGACGTGGAATGCGTGAAATCACACAAATCTGAGAGAAAACATTTTCTGCGTGTATCATGGTTTTAATGTCAATATAATGAACGACCGCGAATATCAGAAATAAACACGGAGTTGGTTTTGTCTGTTATATTTGCTTGCGCTGCAATATGACAGGTGGAGTCGGCGGGGTTAGTCGCCTTCCCCCCGCTGAACGGCCTTTCCTCTGTCTGATCGGTCGCCGTGCGGCGCCGTCCAGATTGGCAACAAAAATCAATTGAAATTATAAATATTAACTAATAATAACATTTTTACATATCATTAATATGCATTTTAAAAAATTTCGCTTGTCATTTTGTATCTTTATCAACTCTCGCAATCTTTGGTGAGAAGTCAATGCTGTGGATTTCGCAGTTTTTCCTAGGCTGAGTTACCAAGTTCTTGAAGTTGATAAAACTGCTAAGTTTAGGTAGTGCGGTGTCGATTATTACAGTAACGTGTCTCCATTTTCGGTTAAATTATATATTTAAAATATTTGATGAAATAAAATAAAATAATCTTAAAATTGGTGTATTTAATATTGCACTGGCATTTACACGGACCAAGATATAAATTCTCAAAGTGCAGAGGCACATCATTTTAATGCCGACCCTCGTGACGAACGACGGCGTAGTCCATCTTTGAAGTTAAATATCACCGTTGTTTATGCACTGCTCTCGAACAAACTTGTTTTTAAGGTAAGACAAAAGACTATTATGTTAAACTAGAAAAATAAGAAAAATTTAAAAATGGCTGTATTTTTGTAATTTAAACATTTAAAATTTAAACAATTTCAATAAAATTTAACTTATTTACAAAACTGATAACACACTGTTGCTGCACATTCTTTTGCAAACAAAATAAGATGTAAACTGTTTCTCTAGCTATTTTTGTTTAGGAGACATAGCAGAAAGAAAAAAGGTCTAAGCGCAAAATGGTCGAAACTTTGATCGTCTCTAGATCTGCTAAAAAAGTTATTTTTTTACAAAAACGCTTCCACACTTCTTCATTTAACGCCAGTTGGAACACGCACAAAAATTTTGGTTCGAATCAGAGACACCAAGGGTCAACTCACTGCTGATCTGACGTGGAATGGCCCATATATTTTTCTATTTGTTTAAATGTATACCTATCAGTGTTCCCTCTGAAGACTATGGTAAATCGAGCGGAATCCATACCACTAAGAATCCAATGTAAGTTTCAAGAGTTCATTCATTGGTTGTTATACCCTTTCTATCTAATTCAATGGTTCGACCGAAGGACAGCCGATAACGCACCCCGGGAGACTTCAGTGCCGCCCATCCGGCCTCTTTGAGTGACGATGGCGAGAGTATCACCATTCGACCACTCTTGAGGATTCGCCTCTTTTGTTCCCACGACTTTTGTCGGCTTATGGCCGGTTGCAAGAACGATTAGCTATGGTATCAATTGCTATGAGATACCTGAAATTATGGAACTCAAAAATATTCGGGTTTCAGTAACAAATCTACCAGTTACATAACTTATCTGTTGGGAGTTGTCTGACACGCAAATTTACCACATAAGTACAGGGGACTACGATTTGATGAACGACTGTTGTCGCTTTGTAATTATTTTGTTGTCATTGTTGTTACAAGCTGCTGGAATGATGATATTGATAACTGCATTTACCTTTTGCGAGTGTGAACAAAGACGCCAGAGAATCAGAAAAAAGTTCATATTCTTTATCCAATTCCATTAAAAAAATTACATAAACACACCAATAGTTAATTGCTTTGAAATTTTTTGATCTAATATTCCTTAGCTAGATAAAATTTATAGTGGTTTATCTTACGTATAATTGCTAATTCACATAATTATTTTTCAGTCAGAGTCAACAAACTGGCTATTTTTCTCAAAACAAATATTTTATCGAATAATTGAGTCTCCAAGAGGTCCACCGTGCGTCCGCCGTCTTGGCTACTTATGAAACTCATAACTCTATTCCATAAGTAATGAAGCCATTTCGGAAGCCAATAAATTTATCGAATGTTTCTGCAACGCTTAATGAATGGTTGCGATGGCCTATGGGTCCCATAACTCTATGGAATACATATGTGTCCTTCCTGCAACTGGCCATTACAATGTTCTTATTCAACTGTACCACGATTTCCTTATAACCTGAAATAAAACGTACACCGTACATGCTTAAACTTGTAGTTGTTATTTGCACTGGTGCGCTCAAAAATATAGGTCAACTGGACGCTTGCTTTCCATGTATTTTGCAGATATTGCGCGATATGAGATTCAATCTGCAGCAGAGTTTATGGGCAAAAGTCAATAGAATAACTTCGATACTCGAATCCGTTTATTATGTATCAATTTTTATAAAGTTGTAAAACATGGATCATGTTTTCTGTTACTCCGTTGGAAAAAGCTTTCATTTTTAAATACGCATTTTGAGGTAAGTCGATAACTTAACACAAAAAAATCTGCCTTAATTAATGGGACGCTAATGGTTGGTTCCCAAATTTCAAATCTTTCAATTCGAATCTCTTTCAAGCCTTGAAACATCGATGGGATGACACATCGGCATTTAACGTCACGAGACGCGGCTCGAATTTCAAAAAAGAGACTAGACGTAGACTGGCTCCCTTTCACCTCGTCTCGCCCAACAATAAATTGTTAACTCAAGGAGAAGTCTGTATAGATATTTAACAAGTGATCGGTATGAATTATTACATGAATGGACATTTGATATTCCCTTCGAAAGTTGAGGATAATTAGCTAGAAATAAGAATGATCGATGTGATAAGGCAGTGGAGTTTAAGCGGGAAAGAATTAGTTATAAGAAGTATTTGCACGGTGAAGTTCCAGGAGTTATATACTTGAAGTCTCAAAAATATATCTAATTGACCATATCATGTTAGTACATAAATTAAGGAATGATATAAGCAAATTTAAGTTTCCCAGCCTCTGCCATAGAATCTAATCTAAATGTAACACTGATTAAAGACGAGTTAATTAGTTTTGTATTTGAGAAAGGAGTAAGATAACAAAGTGGGGGACAAAACTATGAGGGGAGAGTAGTAATTTTTAGGAGCAAAGAGAAAGAAATATCCATTGTTGTCTACAGAATTCTTATTCCCAAATTAGACCATTGGCGAGAGCTTCAATTACTAAGAAATTTTTTTGCACCTTGCAAATTCACCAAAAAATTCACCTCGCCTACATATACTAGTCCCTTAACTCGAGAGTATATATTAGCAGTTAGGAAATATGCATTTTTATAAATCTTTATTTTTCCTATTCTTACAGCTTAAAAAGAGCCACTACACAGAGTCCGAAGTCCAATGTCCAGAGTCGCCTTATTGCTGTGATTATTTTTCTGGCAATTTTGCTGTGGCATTGGTGATTGCTGTTGCAGTTCTTTCATTTAGTTGTAAGTTACTGAATGTCTAGTGAATTTACTCTGGGAGACCTTGCAACATGCCTTCCAATTTGAGCGCAGTTGGAACGCAATAAGTTGAGTATATTAAATAAATGTGTAATTAATTATCATTTACATCAATTTAATTTTTCAGCCAGTGACTTCAGTCTCTGCACGTCCAACCAATGTGTCAAAACAGGTATGTTCTAACTTTAATTTTACAGTTAAACATTAAAAGAATTCCATAAAAGATATGTAAAACGCACTTTAGTTTAACTAAGACTTGCTCTAATGTATTCATTATTTCCAAAGGCAAAAATATGTCGAAAAAAAAATATAATTCGCACTGAATGAAAAAGCTGAAATGACCCTACAGAGAGGTATAACGATGTTGACTTAAAGAATTGTTTACACACTGTTTTCAATGCTGAAAGCGACAGAAAAATATTCCTCCACCCACTAAGCAGAAAATATACTCTCTTTAGCCTGCGTCCTTGATTTGCCGCCATTGAAACACTAAAGCCATACAATTTGAATCTAATACGTCAGCACAATGGACGTGCTGGGCCTCAAATTGTCTGCTTGAGGGTGTAGTCATGAAAGTGAGAATGAGAAGGGAGGACAAGAAATATTACGAGACTTTTCAACTCAGAGAGTGTATTCCGGATTTATGCGACACTGAACGAGTTTTACTTTTTTATCTCTACACACTTCGTTCTCCGAGAGAACAGACGTTTTCTCCTCAATTTTCTTTTTGGGGAAAGGGAACAAATGACTACTCATTGTTTTAAAATCCAACAGTCTTTATGAACCAGCGCTGACTTTGGTTCGTTCTTAAACTGATTTCGAATTGGTCGATGCATCACTGCTCGCTATCTGGACCATTCATGAAGCACGGCGCAACAAAAATTCAGTATAAAAGGACGGCATTGTCGTCGATATCGTCGATACGCCAATGGGCTCATTGACAGGACTGGGCCCGTTTTCAGTACACTGGCCCACGCAGAAACAGCTGGGGCAGGCTAACGTAGGACCCACTTCCAACATGCCAACCTGGCTGTTTCCACTTTCTTGCGAGGAAGTGGTCCAATTGATACTCTTTGGTGGCAGGTGATGGGATAGGAACACCAAGAGTTGGTCTCTGTACACAGCAACCGGTCGCGACGCCAGCTTGCAAAATATCTTCGGTTTTTTAAGTGAGGTTCTTGAAAGGGAAAGAGGTTCATCACAATCGCTACAACTGGTTTGTTCATTACAACTATTTTACAAATTTTTCTGGCAATATTTGCTGCAGTATTGGTGATTGCTGTTGCGGTTCTTTCATTGAGTTGTAAGTTACTTGAATGCCTAGTGAATTTACTCTGGGAAACCTTGCAACATGCCTTCTAAATTGAGCGAACTATTTTACATTCGTTCCAACTATTTTATCAGCCTTTTCATATTTTGCAGTCCTCAGATCACTGAATGTTCGGCATAATTTACCATATTTGTCCAGGATGTGAAATTCTTTGGGCAACCTTCGCCAGAACCTTTTATCTTATTATTTACAAATCTTTTTACTCGATTCCAAATATCAACTAGAAAACAAACAATAGAAATTGTAAAGCACATTGCCGAGACTGCCATCTGCAATTACTCATATTATAGATCCGTGGTTTTTTTAAGTTGTAGGGCGACAATGTTGTATTTTGAAGATGTCTAATCATGTGATATTGGCTATTAATCGTGACACATCAATAATTAGTATTTGCCTTGGTTGATGTAGGTGTTTGATTTTGATTAACTATAAAAAAACTCCTCAGAGATACATCTACATCTCCTGAGTTTTGTTAGTCATACTTAGGGTAGTTTGAGCGAGATAAACATCGTCACAACTGAGACCATATTCGAATGTTAAGTTTTAATCTAAGCAGCTATATGAAGCATGAAGTATACATTGTAATATAAATTGTGAAACAACATACTTTTATATGACTGAAATTCTAAGTAATTAAATGTATATATCGTCATTAGTCTTCAACTTGACTCATTTTTTTTGCGGGACGTGAAAGACTCCCTCTCAACGGAAAGTTTGTTTATGATTCTGGAGAAATCTACTGCGGTGACATTACGATAAAAAAACCTGCAAAAACATATGAACTACTCACTGTTAATTGTTAGACGACATATGAGTGTTAGAAATTCCTATTTTTTGAAAGTAAGGTCTTTCTGGAAAGCATGCATGGGCCATTTAGGATGTAAAAGGTCTGATATATTTCGTAGAAATTCTCGGAACATAGCGCGGTAAGGGGCTGATATTTTGATACCTTTAGAAGAGTGAGATGTTTTTCTTTGAAACGAGACAAAATTCATTGATATCTAGGTGAAATGATATTTTTCTTGAACTACCATTTATAGTACATTGGGTGATCAATTTGTGGAGATGATATAATTTTAGCAACCTTGTATTCGCACCATAGTAATTCAGTAAAATTTTCCTTTTTGCCCAAACTGAAGAGGGCATTTGATTTAAGTACATCCTTCTCTGTGGTCAGGGTTTTTTAAAACAATTTTGCTAGATGGTGAACGAGTCTTTAAAGTGTTTTTCTTTTTTCACGTCTCTTTCTTTTTTCGTGTTTTCCTTTAAAGTTCCTAGAAGAGAGCGTATTTTTTATTTTTTTTTCTTAAACCAGATTACTCATAATAAATCTTGCAGGAAGTATTACTTGGATACTTTTTGGTAGCTTTATGACTTTATATTATTACATGATAAAAATTACGGTCACTTTTCGCATAATTGATGTTATAAAATTATGCACAGTTTATGTAATTGATACAAATGTCTAACATCCACGAATGCTTATGGGACTCGAACAGCGATAAACGAACGCCATCATTGCCAAATTAGGGTGAATTTCGTAATTACCATATTCATTGTTTACTTATGTCATCCATTTGTTTGGAAAAAGACAGAAGTAATGCGCAAGAAGAACGATATGCTGCAAGGATCAATACGATTCGAGATATCGCTACACTCACTATTTCCAGTTAACTTCCATGAGTCAACCCGCCTTTGAACGTTGAAGTGTCGATTTTTAGCGATTTGCTAGGCTGTAATGTCATGGAAGTGACATGGAAGTAAACCCGCCTTATGTGAGATACCAGTCGCAAATAAGATATGCCAGATAATTTCATTGAGAGAATAGTGGACACATACCTTAAATTATGCACTACGTGTATCAAGAAAACAGGGTTATCATTGTTTGTAATAACGGAGTAAAGGTTATATAATAAAACAATAAATGTCCGAGTTTAAGTGGATGTATCAGCACTGCAGCCCGAATTCATTTAGTCATCATTTGGTGTTCGTTTTTTTTCTCGTTTTTTGCATATTTTTGTTTTCATAAACCCTTTTCGGCTGAAATCTTAGACTGGCTGTGCAATAGAGCCTGCGGGTGTTTGGCGCTAGTCATTATTTTGGTGGTCACTGGGAAACAAAATATAATCGTCATTATACAAGGCGTGTGTTGTAACCAGTTGCAACAAGACTATAAGTCATGGCGAGTGAAGTGTCGTTGATGATGTCGTAGCACATCGCAATTTTACCCCCAATTGGGCAATTTTTTAACACTCAGTTTCCGACTGAAAATTTCCAACTCTTAACTTGTTTACGAACTGGTTCGATTGTGGTTCAACTAGTAGATTCGATTGATCAATATCTATATTTTCAGTCCGTGTTGTAAACCAGGCAATTTGAGTCGGTTCAATTGAAATTTTCAGATCGGTCTTAGTTAAGATCGATTAGATATTAATTAGTAAGCGGAGTGTATGTCTCTGTTGTATGTTGCAGTTTTCATTATGTTTTCAGTGTTGTTGTGCTTTGAATTCAAAAGTAACGTTTATGTATCTCTTCCCGTATCATTTCAGCTGCCAACCTCATCAAATCTCTTGATTTGGACGCGGATCCTTGCGAAGACTTTTATGAATTCACGTGCGGGAATTGGGCAGCCAACCACCCCATTCCAGATTACCTGGCATACACCGACTGGGTAATGGAGGGGATGTTACGTCTTGAACAAAGGATAAGAAGTATGTTTCATTTTAGCTTCGGCCCTTTAATCACATCTATCCATTTCGATTTGTATAAACCGGTAATATAGCCATAGGCAAGCTTTGGATCACAGAGAAACACATCAGGTGTGTGTAGTATTGTGTACATTTTTAATTTCCTTAGCCAACAATTTTTTTTACAGAAGTCCTGGAAAAAGACGTTCATCACTCTCAACCAATTCCTGCGACTAAAGCTCAGATGCTGTTTCATTCCTGTTTAAATACAAGTGAGTTTCTTAACAGTCTAAAAAAATCTTATTTTCGTAACATGTGACATCGATGGAGCTGATTTTATTGTTTTAGGTTCACTTATTTTAATTTCGTTCGTTCCATGTAAAACTTATGTCTAATTTAATTTAATGGCAATGCTTAAGCAATTATTCAATAAAAATAATATTCTGGATGTATCTTCTAAATGCGAATACTAGTCGTCGCGGCCGTATGTCTCTCTCTATTGCTGTTCTTTTCAAATCATTAAAATTCTACGTTTACCAATCGTTCTCAGACCGATCTGAACTCGGACCGATCTGAGAATTCTGAGCGAGCCGACTAAGACCGCCTGGTTTACCAACACGGACTGAAAATATTGATAGTAAACAATAGACTGTATCAGTTGAAGGAGGATTTTCCGGCAGTATAAACTAGTGAAAAGTTAGAAATTTTCAGTCGCATTCTGAGGGAAGTGCGGTGTTCTACGGTATCATGAATGTCACATCATTTACCATTACCGTTCTCTTGTTGCAAACTTGCCTTGAATAATAACGATTGTATTTTGTCTAACAATAACAACCAAAAGAACAACGAGGTGCGCCGCAAATCTGCTGGTTCAGATCGATCTGAAACCTTAGACTGGTTGAGCAAATACAATGAGTCCGAGCCCCCTTCTTTCATCGATAACACCAGTGGTGCGATTTTCTTTCTCCATTTCGTCATAGCGACACGACCATACGGCAAAATAGTGATTAGCTTCGCGCCAATGCAATTTTCCTTTTCGGATCTGGCGCAATTTTTTCGTACCTAACGCTTATTTATCGTATTGCCGCAGTGGTCTTAACGTCAGAAGAAACAGAATCGCGCATGGCACTTCGCTAACTCCAGCTAAAGATATTATATCGCCGCGTTATGTCAGCATATATAAAAACAAAAAAGCCCCCATTGCTGCGTTTATCGTGCCCAGCTGATCCGGCTATATCGATCTGAGATCGATTGGTAAACGTAGTGTATGACACATTTGCTTTTATTTTACCAATCGATCTCAGACCGATCTGAAAATTCCAAGCGAGCTGACTAAAACTTCCTTGGTTTACCAACGCAGACTGAAAATATCGATAGTAAACAATGTTGAAAGACAATTTTCCCGCAGTATGAACAAGTGAAAACTTAAAAATTTTAGTCGCATTCCAACGGAACAAAATTTCCCAATTGGAGACAGAAGTGCGATGTTCTACGGTATCATTAACGTCACATCATTCGCCATTACTGCAGTGTTGTTACAAACACGCCTTGAATAATAACGATTGTATTTTGTCTAACAATAACAATCAAAAGAATAACGAAGAGCACCACAATCCTGCTGGTTCAGTTCGATCTGAAATCTTACACTGGCTGAGCAAATGGGCCGAGTCCGAGCCCCCTTCTCTGATCAATCACACTAGGGTCGGGATTCTGTATTTGGCGAACGACTGCTATTGGTATCGGTATACAGCGACGATCGTCGCTTGCGCGAACGATAGTGCGATTCTGGGAAAGCCACTAACCAACGGTTCGAGCTGCAAGCGATGATTTTCTGACGTCATGCATTCTTCGCTAGGAAAGTGGCACTTTCCTGGGAGGTTAGAGTTTTTTACCAATGATATGTCACGGTACGAGCTGAAAAAAGCAGACGAGAAATGTGATCATGTGTAATTCCAATATTTCAGTTCACCAATATCACATAACGTAGCGATTTATCTCAACGTACATCTATAATTCATGCATCGCTATATTTCTGGAACTACTTATATATTCTCAGCATGGCATTAATGCTTACTTAAAGTAAATTACTTTGGTTATAAGGTTTATATTTCTACTCAGCTAATGGGATGTAATGATTTTCTGTGGAAAATTAGTGTTAATACATAATTTATGGCCTAGTCGTTCCGACCAAATGATAGTTATATCGCGAATATTCGTAAATAATAAATGTAGTGCGGTAATATTAACGTTCGTGGTTGGTTTAGTCATTATACGCGAGGTTATGCTGAGGGTGTCGGCCATTAATTCAGTTTAGTTTTGTATGATGATAATAAGTACAGTAGGTTTCTTTGGATGTTGTTTATTGATGGAGGTTTCCTTACTAGCTAGTGTCGGACGAACAAATTGAAGCCTCTCGTCCAACTAAACTGAGGGCCTTGAAATTCGACCTGTCGTCACTCATTTATTTGAAAATTTGTATATAAATTATATATGTATATTGCACCATGATATCAACATCATCTATCTCTCGTGTTCATTCCATTATAAATCGATAAAGTGCTGGTGACTGAACATTCACAGCATAAGGAACCATCTACTTCTGGATATGGATATGGATAATGACATCCGGAATAAGGTTACTAAATGATAGCAAAATGAATTTATACATAGAATTTCGGTTATGCGATGTCATTCATCTTGTACACTCATAATCGTCTTGCATATTCAATCGTTCTAATCTCCTTTCTTGACCTTCCAAAAAGCATACGAAGACTAGTAACCTCCTTTAAGCAGCGAGTTTGTGCATCTGATAATGAGTACATATGGTATAACTCGCTAATGTATATACAGTTGGTTGAGTGAATCAGCCTTGTATCTCTCTGGTAGTGGAGTCAAACTTGACCAGAATATCAACAGTTCCTGTCATAACTCACTAGGAACTTCATGTTTTTAATCTCACTACATCCTCACTATGAAATGAGTGGAGTGAGAAATTAGTTCAGAAAGGCTACATATCTCATTTGGGCAACGGTTGAGATTGTTGGACGAAATCCGTCGAGACTGCAGTCTTCCATTAGATGGGATACTAAACTGAAGTCACCAATCTACTCTCCTCTTATATCAGGATGCTGCTGACACTGGGTCTCACTACACTTTCTTTATTCTCTCAAAAGCCTACCTATGATAAAAAAAACACCTTTCAAGGGTTTGCAGTGTGGAGGGGAGCTGATTCGCAGAATCCATCTCTCTGATACACAATGTGATTGACATAATGCACCTCCCTCACTTCATGACTATTTAATGCAATCCCCACCCTTCCTCTGAGATTCCAGTTGAGCTTGCATCCCAGCTCCTCACCTTTCAAAGTCAAATTTTTATTCATCGCCTCAGCAACGATTCCCCAAGTACCAGGTGTAAAATGTTTCTGTAGGGCATCACTGTGCATAAAACCTATGAGACAAGGATGCAACCTCTCACCAACACTTTTCAACTTATACTTGAAGGAGGCAATTAATGTAAACCTATACATACATACTAATCACTAATCACACCGTTCCCTTCCGGGGTAGGCACAGTTACAAAGTTTCACTCATAAATACATATTTGTACACCTAACTCTGCTTCAATAATTTCCTCCATACTGACCTATCCTTGCAAATCTCTTTTGCCTCATTTAACCCATACACTTCTACATACATGCCTTCCTATTTTTAAGACTCCTAATATTCCTCCTCCTAAGAATGTCATTACATCGCATATACATCCTAATGGTGGGTCGCGGGCAACGGTATAGCCTTACTAAACATAACTTATTGTGTATTATCAAAAGTAGTATGCAGAAAAATAAAAGTATATGCAGAGGAAGTTTTAAAAGATTACCAAGCAGGCTTCAGACGAAAAGTATACTAAGACCAAATATTCATGCTAAAACAAGCATTGTCCAAACATTCGGATTGTAATAAAGAAACTCACTTTCTTTTTATTAAGGTACTTTAAAAAAGCGTATGACTCTATTAATAGTGAAAAAAGTGTGGACATTTTTATTAAGCTAACAATATCTGAGAAACTTATAAATGTTACAAAAATATATGCATAAGAGGATCAGAGGGTGAAATTATAATAGAATAGAAACAAGTATTCTGAAGTATTTGACATAGCAACAAGAGAGAGACAATGTGATGGTATCTCTCCTCTACTCCTCAACCTGGCTTCAGAAAAAACCTTGAGAAGAACAAAAGAACTGCTACCTGGCTTGAAGATAGGGTCAAAACTTAATGCACTAACTTTTGTCCTAATGGCAGAAAGTAATGATGACCTAAAGCATCTTGCAGAAGAACTGACAACTCAAGGCAGATGAGAAGGACTGAATGTTAGTGAATAAAAAACAAAGTACCTGAGAGTACAAAGGAAAGCTAATGGAGAAAACAATCCGCTAAGAGTACGAGGAAATATATTTAAGTGAATGGGATTCCGAGTGGAATTCAAATTATTAAGGATAATCATTAGTCCATTCATAGACCCTTGGGAAGACTCAAACTGAGGTGGTGGTACCAAGTCCAAAAATACATAACAAAGAACGGAAGCTCAACAGCTGCAATGGAAAACTGAGAAAGGCTGTATAAAATTGTTGGTGAGGCCAAAAACCATTTGTGGTTTGTGTGGTCACGGAAATAAGTAAGTAGATTGAAGAATTTAGAATATTAATTGAAGGTTGAAGTAACCGCTCCTTAAAATAGAAACTGAAATGAAATCACACACTAAACAAACAGTGCCAAGCAAAGTCATGACTTTTTACCCCTCCTTAATAAGCCACAAGAGTTCTTCGATTTCTAAGGTAGAAACATGTTTATCTTATATTTTTAAGGACACTTTTCACCGGATTAAACACTGATGTTGAATTATTAACTCAGGAAAATCACAAAATGTTTCTGAACTGCTTTTGAACAGAGGAATAGAGCACTGCTTTATTCCACCTTATACACTACAGTGAAATGGTGTTTCGGAACGACAGAGCCGCACGATTGTGGAGTGCGCGCGTTCTATGCTGAATCCAAGCAAGTTGCCAAAAGAATTGTTAGCAGAAGCATGCAATACTGCAACATACCTTTTAACTCGCACTGGGAAGTCCTCCATTGAAAACAAACCTCCTTATCAACCGTGGTATGGACGACCAGTAGTAAGCCTGAATCCTCTGAGAATCTTTGGAACAGAATGTTATGTGCTCGTAAACAAGCATTTCCGTTACTAGTTTGATGACAAGCTGTTCATGGACATCTGGTTGGGTCCGTGAACGAAAGGGACGGATTTAGGGTTAGGATTCCATATCAGAAGAAAATTATTTTAAGCCACGATGTAAAATTTTAGCCTGAAGTTGTTTGCAATTTGCGCCTCCCTTTTGAGATTGATACTAAATTATCACTAAAATCTTACAGGTTTCCTTGCAACTCTACCGTACTTAGTGACCGTGGGGTTTATTGTACTACAGTAGGCTTGAGCCCTTGGAATTCTAGATGATTTTGTTTTCAGGGGACATAATTCTTGCCAATGTGAAAAATAATCTACAATAACAAGATTATTTTCACCACCATGTTCCAGAATGTCAGCACCAACTTTCTGAAATGGCAGCTTTGGTATTATATGAGATAATAGTAATGGTTCCTTGCTACAATGAGCACTAAATTTTCCACAAACTCTACTCTTAGTGATAAAACTGGACACATCTTCATTGAGTGTGTGTCAATAAAACATCTGGTGAGCCTGTGCAATAGCTTTACTTGTACCAATATGCCCTTTGTGAACTAAATCCAGCATGTAGGCTCTAAGAGATATGGGAACGATAATTACTGTTATTATTACTAGGCGAGAAAATTATAATTTCCTCGCCTAGTAATGCAAACCCCTCCTGAACATATATATCTTCCTTGGATTCAAAATAAGGTTTACAGTATGATGGAATGTCCTTTGAGTTTGGCCAGCCTTGATAATAATATTTATTAATACACACAAGAACCTTATCTTTGGCAGTTTAGGTACGAAAAATTTTTTTTCTTTCATCGCTCATAGGCAAATGTTTGGTAATTGAGTATAACATTTCCAGCAGCTCTGGATCCTGACACATCACCACCGGGGTCACCATCACCTTGATTATTTGAGCTTCAACATTTATTTTCTTATACCATTCTTCTTTCTGCTTCTGTGTCAACTTCGCACTCGAAATTTGATTTCAATTTATTCGTTTATAAGGTACCCGCTACCCGTAAGTCTTGCTTACCCACTTTTGCATATACCCTATGAGAGAACACACTATATCGTACTTATCATTATTATTACTTTCAGTTTCTACAGACCTAATATTTTTCACATTACATGAAACAACAAAATTGTTCATTTTGCCACATAGATTACACTGTTTACCATAAGCCGGGCGGTGAGTTGTTTGACATCCTCTACACCTGAATACCTGAGAGTTGTTCGAATTTGTCATTTCAATTCTGGACTCTGGCTGCCTTTCCTTCCTCTGTCCACCTTCCTTTAACTTGCTGGAGGAGATGCGGTCCACTGAAGTAGACTGCGGCGAGGTAATCTTCTCAACCTGTCTTTCACTCTGCTCTGATGACCTGCAGAAACTTATGGCCATCCCCAGAGTAAGCCTATGAAGACAAAGGAGAGACACTCTCGTGTTAACGTCCAGCACGCCATGCACAATTTCGTCACGCAGAAGCTGATCTTCGAATGGTTCATCTCCTTCTCTCACCTAATATTTGCACAATTTCAATTGTTCTCGACAGGAGGTCAAGAAGTGTTCGAAACTTTCACGTTCCTTCTAACGTCTAGCATTAAAAACATACCGATCAAACACTGAAGAAATATGTATCTCTAGGTGATACGTATTTATCAATGACCTCAAGAAACCCTGAGTATGAAGAAAGTTGGTTCCCCGTCATAGGAAGAGACATCACCACCCGAGCTGAGTCGTGACCTATTATATTGCGTAAAAGCGAAAACTTGACCTTGTCCGCATTTTGGTCCTGGCCGGTGGGCACCAAATAATCCTCAAACTCCTCGTTCCAGAATTTCCACTCATTAGCAGCATTGGTGGCCTGGATATCAATACTTGGAGGCAACTTAACTGGTCCGCCGAAAGCCATGATCATAAGATGGGTAAACTCCGTCACAATCTTCCGGATAAAGAAACGTGATTCGATTTACGACTGCGCCATGTTTTATTTGTAGTCTTAATGAGGATGTATTTCTCTAAAAGTTCACAGCAAATAGATATTAAGTTCAGAGTAAGTCTTTTACTTCCCATTAGTTTTACACTAACAATTGAAACAATAATCTTCCAAGATATAAATAAACAGTTATGTTGTTAAACAACTCACACATGAAAAATCAACTATGACAAGAAGGCTGAAAGTTTAAGGGAACAAGCAAAATATGTCACGACGCCCAGTTCCGGAGGAAGTGAAGTATATAGTAAAAGAGAGGAATTAGCTGAAAATTTTGAAGAGAAACGAAGAAGGAAACGTGAAAAGAAGATCTCAGAATGGATGACCAGTGGAGATTATGTGTACATAGCTGGATCACCTATTATCAAGGATAAGGATACAAGTTCATATCTGAAGAATTGCAGTCCAACAATAAAAGTCAGTGGCTGAAGACATATCATGAAGAGTTAGAGTCACTGAAAGAAAATAGTTCTTGGGTATTAGTAGAGCGTCCAAATGGCGCACAAGTTTTGCAAAATCGATAGGTTTTACGTCAGAAAATTGCAGTTACTGAGAAACTGGGTTTGTTTTAAGGGTCGACTCGTGGCCAAAGGATATAACTTTAGTAGACTACAACCAGGGATCAATTTAAACACAGATCCTTATGGAAGTCCAGAAAATAAATAGAATTAAGAATATTGGCATTTTAAAAATGGATTTCGAATCCGTGACGAGCATCATCTGAGGAGGAATGAATTGTTCATACGTGTAAAAAAACTTGATTGGACGGATACAATGCTCAATGGAATGATAAAATACGAATGGATTACTTTCCAACGGATAAATATGTCAAAAAATCCGCACATTTCCAACGGATACATTGGCTAAAGAGGCGTAAAATAAATAATGACATTACAGTAATCAGCATATTTTATGCTTTTTCACTCACCCTAAGTCCTGAGGCACGACTAAGATATCATCACATTTCAAGGCTGGTTCAAAACAAATCATCTCCGGTTCATGAGACATTCAAAACACAAGGTATCACAAAAAAACCTCACGAGTAAATATTTCATTCCAAGTTGAGAGAAAACAGTATCGTCGTCACGTATATCTCTCCTCAGAAAATATTTTTCCGATGTAAACATTCACCTACCGTTTTTCCACATCAATAAGTAGGTACATACATACTTGCTCTGATGAGTAATTAATCCAGCAAACATAAAACGCGATCATTTTACAGTGCAGGTTTAAGCCACCACATTGCCTTTTACGAAGATTAATTAATTAATGCAATAATTAATCTAAACTTCGTATCACCGTCTGTTGAAAACTTCGCCAACCAAACGTTGATCACAGATAATCCCAACACCAAAATCCGAGGGAAGTCAGACACTTCTCCATTGTTTATTACCCATAGTTCAGTCTGCGAAGCGCAAAAAAATATGAAAAAACTCGTCGCAAGCCATTACCGAGGCTTTTGAAATCGTCGGTAGGATCACCCGCTCCCACCGACAACTATTGTTTGCGAGAACGACAGGTATCGGTCAAGGCCATCCCCGGGATCGCACCGACCGACCATTGCCGCTTGGAGCGGGTTAGCGACACCGATAGGTGTCGGTAGCAGGTTTGTATCCCGCCCCAGGTCGCTGCGTTTACCGTGCCGACCTGATCCGGTCAGATCGATCTGAGATCGATTGGTGAACGTAGTGTATGACACATTTGCTTTTATTTTTCTAGTTAACCTAAGGGTAAAATTTCCACGATGAATATTTTGATTGATTTGACTCTTTAGCTGACCTAACCGAGGATTTTCTATTGTGTCTTCCCGACCTATCTATACGCCGAAGTTTCCTTATTCTCTGAAGGATACGGGGGTGCATTAATTTTTCCCTTTCTTTCCCCAAAGTTGACTCGGAAATATGATCTTGTTTTTCAGCTGCAATAGATATTGCTGGGATTGAACCAATACTTCAGATTCTCGATCATGTGGGCCTCCCCAGAAAACTGGACGTCAACGGCTCGGCTGCTTTCAATGCGTCATATTCGTATCCCATCATGTCGGAGGGGATTCTATCGTACCAGGAGCCGAGAAAGTCGAACCTGAGTGAAGAGCTCAGGTGGATGGTGCCTCTGGTTGGATGTAGGCGAGTTCTTGGGCTAGATCCAATCATTGGATTCGGCGTCGTCCCGCATCCGCTAAACAGAACTGTGAATGTGTTGACAGTAAGTAGCTGATATTTATTTTTCTAACCCCCAACACACATAACGTAAACTTGAATGTATTAGAAGTTCACAGTGTGGAATTCACCAGACATTGTTGAAGAAATAAACTTGGTATGAGGAAATTTCATAGTGGTTGACGTAAGATATGCATATTTTCTGTAATACTGATTTTATTTGATTCTTTCCTAAAGGTAGATAACATCTACAGACTACCCTCCTATTCGCCGGATGTGAGTGTGGCAGGGAATGTTAGGAAAACCAGCCGTGCAAAGATGTAAGGGATATGATTCTGGGAGGAGAAATGGAGACGTGTAATATGGGGATGTACGTGGTGGAGCTCAGTTTTTATTGTGGATGCTAACTGTGCGCGGAATGAAAGAGTTTTTAAACCTATCTGTTCGACAGTATATCTGTCTTATTTTATCGTATCTGTTGGACCTCGAGATGTAATGAGGCGTCATGGTAATATTTTTTAAATCAATCTGAAACACCAGTTCTGAATTTCTCAAGGAAATCAAGCCTGTATCCTCTCTAGAGTCTCTTAGGGCTCCCGCCTTAATCCCCCTGAAAGCCTTGAAACACACAATGCTACTCATAGCAATTTCTTATCGAAGCACGCAGATTTTTTTGTATTTATTAATTTTCTAGCTTATTGTTAGTCTTTTTGTCATGGGTCCCAAATGATCACAGAAGGGTGGCCTAACCATTGGGAATTAGCACCTCTCCTTTCCTGTTACATCCGAATATCTTTCAAATATACTCTAGTTTCCTTGTTTATAATCCTAGTTTCCTAAGCATGTGGAGCCTGACCATTGTCCATTTTTTTTGCCAGACGATTCTGTTGGTCCTATGTCCCTGGAACCCCGATAGGCTGCTAAGCCTGACATCAGGTTTTCCAGGGACCGGAACAACAGAACTTGTCATACATCCATGCCCTAGGTGCTGAAAAACCCTCGCAGGCGGGACTCGAACCCGCGACCCTCAGTTTACCTGGCGAGGGCTTTACCCCGCAGCCATCGGAGCCGGGGTAAATAAAATTATGAATTTATTTGGATCATAATGTCTTGGATGGATTTGACTTTTGCTCAGTATACTATTGTGTAATGACGACTAATGACGCATCATTAAACTGATATCATTGTATGGCAATTATTGACAAAGTAATAACTCTCTAAATCTATGCGCAACGTTATAACCACATCTGAGAATCATTAAGTATACATGTAAAGTAATATTACTAAAGAACTGTTACAATAGAATAGAATATAATTTATTGCACCCATGTAAATATACACGTATTTTAACAAATCAAAAATAGGGGTGAATAAGGGACCACAAAAGAAATACTATCTTGTTTTTGGGTTGGCATTTCTTGAATAAATTTGCTGAATTTCAGCAGCTAGCGTTCACACAACTTATTACATTTACTTTTATATGACAAATATGTGTACTGTGATAATAGTTTTGAGTTTAAATGAAGACAAAGTACTAGATTCATTCAAGATTAAATAAAAATACAATATACTCTTTTCTTCACACCCTGAGCAGTAATGTAAATGAACAGTAACTGGTGCAACGGACAGTGTTCAAATGTTTGGTAGATAATGATTACGAGTTAAAAATACCATTATAAGTTTCTATTGGAGAAACTTATGTTTTTCTTTTCATGTTCTAATTTATATGGAATTGCCCCATATTCCACAGTTTAAACAAAAGGGCCCCACTTAAAATCAATCGCCGTGGTGGGTGTCATACCTTATCTCTTGAACTCAAGTTAAATAACCAGCATCGAAATTGTCCTTAGAATCTGTTGCCTCGTGTTGTAATACATTGAGTATGTATATCTGTTATTCTGAAGCTTCAAGATATCCGTTAACTTAGCTGTAGGCGGGACAAAAAGGTATATAAATTGATCAATCAATCATTTGATTCATTATAAAAAGGTCGAATAATTATTAAAATAATTGATTACTTAATATCATTTGAAAAATCGAATAATTGAAATAAAAAAATGGACGTATCCACCGAATTTTTAATTGTTGCCATCTCTTGAAATGGCTACAAATAATACAATACGATTAATCAATCATTTGACATATTATAAATACGTCGATAATTCATTCAATTAATTGGTTACTTGTTATCATATGATTATTTGATTAATTTAAAGAGAAAAGTCGATTATTACCTCCGAACGTTTAATTGTTGACATATGCACGTAGATCATGAATACATGCGCACAATATGGTGCACAGTCGCGGCATGAAACAAAAGAGATATCATTCAAAAGGAACTCGCGAGTTTTTATGACTACATTTATTATGGAGCAATCACCGTCGTCAGAATCTGAGAAGATAAAACATTGCTTTCCTTCTCCAATTCTGACGAAGAAAGTTCATTCAAAAATTTAGTGGGCAAACAGCGCGAGCTTCTGTTTTTGTACATGTTGAACCAGTGTTTTAATAATATGTTTACCTTGTACCAGATACAATTTGCCTATAGATTTCGAAGTATCAAATAAGACATTGAAAATGAGTCAAATGACAAAAATATTTTTTGTTGTTCACCCCAACTATCGGAAAACATAGGTTGGTGCGCCCGAAATGAGGTCTCCCCTGCCGAAAAATAAGGTCACAAGTGGGAAAGTCCACGGGGGCTGGCAGGAACTGCCGAACCGGTCGAGGAGACGGAATGAGAGGTGGCCATGGGAACGGTCGCCGAGGAAATGGAAGAGAATCGAAGATCCAGAGAAGGAAGACGTTTCGACTAACCCCCAGTTACTATACATGGAGACCATGATAAAGTTGTTGGATCAGTGGGACGCCTTGAAAAACGTGACGATTGATGCCAAGGTGGTCGTCGATTATGTGACCAAATATCGCTCAGATGCAAATTTTGAAAGTTGAAAGACGGACGTTTTGAAGGATAACGTCCGTCAGATCGATGATTTACAGAAGTCAGTGTACATGGTAGGCACTGTCAATAGCAGAATGAGTAAATGCGGGTTTACACAGGGAAGTAACTTTATGACAGTAGCCTTGAAAGTCGCTTGCTAGCGACACTTCGATGTGCAGGCACGAACTTCCATGGGAGTAGGGGTCCATGGTGGTGGTAATCGACCGAGGTTTGCACTTGTAGGGGAAATAGACGTAGGGCAGTCTGAAGGTTTCATGATTCATCTCATTTCTGTCATTTAGCAGCAGAATCAATGAAATAATCACCAAAATTAATTAAAGCCCCTTTTTTACATTGTTTTACATTTCAGTCCTCCTCAGAACCATTCGAAGAGTCTTTAAATACAACGCCTGAATTCTCCTCTGGGGAAGATGGACCGTCATTCAAAGAAATGCACGTGGATGATTTACAGAGGCTAACTGATGAGGCTGCGTACTCTGAGAAGCAAAACCCCAATCTTCGATTAAGTACAATAACCTTCAATTTAACTTCTTCTTGATAATTCGCAAATGAAAAGTTTAAAAATAAATGATTATACTCCATGACTGCTTCAATGCTTAAGATTTTATTTGCCATTAAAGGTGAGACTAGTTATTTCCAATGAATAAATAAGTCAATTTCCATTTTTAAAATACTATCAATCCATAAGAGAACAGTGGGAAACTTGAATACCATCAAGGGGAAAGTAATGATCAACGTGATCACATAACAAAAATTACCATTTAATCACGATACCTGATATTTACTTTTAGATGATGAAAAACACATCTTTACAAAAGAAATTCATGAGTTGATATTCCTTAGTGATGGATTGAAAGTTCATTGAGCCGTAAGGGTGTCAATGCAGGATTTAACGACGGTCGACTGAACCCTTGAATTAATTGCAGGCTTGGGTGAATAATTTGCTACAGAGTTGAAATACAAATTATCGGCAAGTACATACAGTTAAGGTTTGTTGTGGGCTTTCTACACTGTTGCCGGCCTGCTACGTTAACCTGCTGCAAAATTATTTTCCTGTCCAAGAAATGTAAAGCATTAGTGTCACTTGGTGATTTCGCTTCGCCACCTGAAGCTGTTTATGACAATGAAGTCCAACCATGAGTAACTTAATGTTAACGTTGAATCCGCTGCAGTGCGTTTGTAGCCGTGATACTATTGACATTTATCCGCCTATGATCCGAAATGATCCGGAAGAGTGAATACCGTGGGGTGGTATACGTGGTGAATGCGCTCAATGAATTCCGTCTCTTTACGCTTAGTGAAAGAAAGCAAGCAAGGCTAAGACTGGTGAATGAAACCAATTTTATTAAAGACAACATTTCATTAAATACTTATTTCTCACATCTTGCAACTGGAACGTTGACATTAATACAGTCAAGAGTTGTACAGTAAATCACTCAAACATGCTAACTACGCACGGACAATAATTGCCTTCGATTCAAATGATTCTATCCATACTCTATGAATGTCAAAGATGAATTAAGTCAGTGCAACATTAAAATTTCTTGTTTTTATTATCTTTTCAGATAGATTGGAAGGTACTCCTTAACTTGACGTTTGAAAGCAGTGTCTCTTTGGACTTTGAAAAAGATCTGATAGTGGTAGTGGGTATGAATTATCTGAAGAACATCGCCAAGTTGTTGGCAAACACCTCTCCATTGGTATTAGGTGAGTAGTCCTGAGGTTTTTTACTGGGGAGGAGAATGTACTGTGGTTCTGCTTTCAGAATGCTGACTATATCCTTGAGCACATACAACGTACACATTTTGGTTGATCTACTTTTTTCTGGTGGGCCAAAGAAAGTGTAGGTACCAATTTTATTCGGATGTGTTGTGAGTTATAATGCATAACAATATTGGATTGAGCAGAATTGAGAAAATAATGAGATTAACTTTGAATACAAATATTTAAATATCACTTTGAATTCAGAAAATGAGGGAGTGCCATATAATGGGTATCGATTTGGCAAAAAAAAGTCAATAATATTTTTGAAAAAAGGATCTCAAAAGTCTGAGAAATTTTAGTGATAAGTGATAGTGATAAGTTGTTAAATTTAACTTAAGTTTTGAAAAAAAAAGAGTCGAGAGATGCGAGTTCATGTATTCTCGAGTTGTTATATAGAATTCAAGAAAGGAAAAACCACAATTCACAAAATATGTTTTAAAATTCTGAATAACACTTCGTTTGATGATCAGCGATTGTGGAAGAAAAATTTTAATCCCCATTATGTTTATAGCTGATAAATATCTATCTTTATTTTGGGAAGGGAAAATTAAAGCTTAAATATATGTTATAGATGACCGTTTTTATTTTTTTATTGCATCATTTAAAATATAGGAAAAATATTTACCTACTTTCATTCTGTTTCAACTTCATTGCCTCGAAGACGCGTCATAAAGTAGTGGCAAGCAAGATATTTGTCCATGTTTTCTATATTAAACGTTGTGCAACGATCGCTAAGAAATAAGTTTATACATGGAAAATCATCACTAAACTTTACAGGTTGTCATAGGAGCATATCTGAGCGTAGCATTTTCACTTACAGAGAGTTTTTGGAGGATGTTAGATGTCTGCCCCTTGTTCTCTCCAATGAGAATCTGACCTACATCACTCATCAACTCGAAGCCTTCGTTTTTACTCAAAACTTTACACAACTTTGTATAAACACTTACGGCTTGTTCGCCCTTTACATTTTCAAGTTTCTTCTTTAAATTCATAATTGACGACACAGAATCACTTAAGCTCAGGATTAAGATTCAAGGTGTTTGATTGTTTCAACCAAAAACCCAAAGGATTCTGAAATGCATATCAGGTCCAGTGGAAGTGTGCTATCTTCTAGGAGTCCTTGAGCATTTTCTACACATTTTGCATCATTTTCAGGGTCAATATTTTGTATAACCTGAAGTAAAAAATTAAAGTAAAGTTTTCCTTTTTAATTTTGAACGTGCAGTTGTAGTTATAGATAAGTGATCAAAACTGGCAGGAATTCCAACACATGCAATGGAATTGATTCATCAGTCGCAAATATAATTATAGAAACTTATTTATATTCTTAATTTTTTCGAAGTGCTGGGCATTGAGCACTCAAACTTTCAACCATGTTCCAAATCTCGTGAGGACTGGATCGGGAGGCAATGGCAGATCATAGCAAAGTGTTTTATATACTTCCACGCGCGATGGTGTTTTCAAAAATACCTCCCAAAATATTAAATATGAATTCTGCAGTAATAATTTATCAATTTAAATGTATTTTTAGATTTATTCAGAATAAGAGTAAGTACCTTTTTAATGGTAGACACCCACTTACTTTGAATGGGATATCTTTTGTGTATTTCTTCACATACCCTGTGAAAAGCGTGCACTTTGCAAGAGATGTGAATCATTTTAGGGTAGAAACCACCAAATCCTTGGCGGCTTTAACCATTTACGCCGCTCCATCGGTTACGAGAAGAAGTAAATTCTCTCTAGCAGTATTATCTCCAAACATAGAGGCCGTAAAGAAATTGGCGCGGACATTACAATAAATACAGTAAAGTTGCGGCAAAGAACTCATCAAAATAAGTTATGCCGTTAATTAACTTCTGCTCTGATTTGAATATGCTCGCTTTTTCAGCAATCATTACCACTGTACTAATTAAGGTAGAAATACATACTTAAGGATTCGTCAGTATAGCGTGCAACCGTTTCATTATTCACTCTTTCAAGTTCGGCAAAGAGTAGTAAAAACTTGACATGGGGAAATTATTACTTTCTTCTTTCGAATGAACACATTTTTTTGTTAATTTTATTCCAATCGGCTAACCACCAGGAAATTGTGAAAAGATATAAATAGATCATATTACTTCCGACGCAAACTATGCATGTTTTATTGCATGTATTCGAGGTACATGTCACATTTTAAAATGAAAACTATTTCTTGTGAAGTGAACCTTAATATACATTTTCCAAAATATATAGTAAAAAGGATAAGAAAATTTATAATTCTTGATTGAATAAGTGTGTGGAATAAGTGAAAGTTTCCCGTAGGACTGCAAATAAGGACCGCACTCTTCCTCGGGCTTCATATTCAAAGAGCCTCAGAGCCCTCAAACAAGACATTTATCAGGGAGGGATGATAGAATGTTTCCCCAGACCCCCCCAAATGCCTCAGGGCTGCCCTTGTTTCACTACTTAATATAATCTCTACAAACTTGTTCTATTTCTAATACCAAATGTAATGACGAAGTCTTTGAAATTTATTTGCGCAAAATTTTAAACTCAAAAATATCATAAATCTGAGGTTCTGTCCAAGAAATATTATGGATATTTCTCGAAGGGTTGATACATTAAAATATTTAATCAGTTCATAATATTCATTAGATAATATAACATACGAAATTTTAAGCTATATTTTACCATGAAATGAACGATGTTTCGCGAGGCAGCACGCAAGATATTAAATAAACAGATCGCAAAAGTCCAAAGCAAACATATCGCTGGTGAATATTAACGATAGCTGGCTCTGTCGTAAACTCTGCAAGCTCACGGTTTCCTTTAATTTCACCTCAGATTCATGCGATGACCTGTCAGTGAGCTGTTTCACATGTGACTTTTTGTCAGATGATATCTTAAAAAATAATGAGAAACAACATTTATGATCAGAATTACTTTTAAAATTGGTAATTCAGAATTCCTTAATTAAGTTCTGTATATTATTATAAGAAATTATAGTTAAAAAAACATTTAATTTATAGTTAAAATTATATCTAATATTGACTTATTCGGAAATGAAAAACGATGCTTAATTGTTATCAAAATTATTATTGGTGCTCTGGTAGCATTCCCCTCCGAGACTTCGGCAAGCATCGGGTTTCATTACCGTCATAATGGCCGAGAACTCAAGAAGGGTTTGGCAGTTATCGCAGCGACCCAAGTATTGCGACCTTCTGCATGCGAGCTGCATATGACTCCGCCTGTATCACGCAGGATGAAATTCACTTCACCCTCACCAGCAGCGAGCCCTTAACTCCACCGAGCACCACCTAAGATGAGGACTACCAGTTTAACAGAGTGTCCTGGGTACATTTGCCGAAGCTCAAAAAGACTGTCTGGATATTTCGTCCGTTTCTCCGCATCCATGGAGCGTGAAAGGTAGTCTAAGAGAACAATATCAGGCTTGATTGCATCCAACTGCCTGGTGGTAGAAAAGGAGTAATTCCACCAGATGGTGAATTTATCGTTCTTCACGACGGACTCAATTTCTCCATGCGGCAGCCCAGGATTATCGTCGATGCCAAAATGGTATTGAAGATGAAAATATATCACCCGCAGGGCCGCATTGTGCCTAGCAATGTACACTGACTTGGCGCAATAGCTACAGCCGAAGAGAAGATGGCTCAAAATCTCCGGCTGGTCTCGGCACGCCCTGCATCTCGTGTCCGCAACCTCCGTCTTGAAAATAATGCGGCGGTACACGAGTGCATTTATGACCGCATCCTGGCATGCAAGGACGAAACCCTCGGTCTCTGACTATAGACCAGCGGAGCGGAGGAAGGCTAACGTCAGCTCCTTTGATAGCCCATGCTTCTCCATGTTTCGATAGAAACATCCATGCATGGGCTTCTCGGTGTGTGACTTGAGCAAGGCGTTCTGCTCGGCCTTTTTAATTTCGAGCTTAAGGACGTCTGCCTTCAACGACAAGATCGACTTATCGTCGTCGCTTCCGTCTGATGTCGGTTCAAAGTCCATACCGGTTTCGTCCGCTGCCCTATTGGCCGTCTGGAAGAGAAACGCCGCTATTCCGGCATTTTCGTGGTCTCTTACGAGACTGAGCAGGGGGTCTCTGCTTTTGAGCACTCGGCATGCTGTTCCAAGGACAACTCTGTTGTGGAGACACTCCAGGCTCAACAGACCTCACCCACCTACACTGCGAGGGAGATACAGTCTGGCGACGGAAGATTTCGGATGAAGACTTCTATTGATGGTCATAATCTTCCACGTCTCCCTGTCGAGGTTCTGCAACTCGTTGAAGTTCCATTTCATGCATCCGAAGGTGTACAGCAGTGTGGGAACTGCGAACATGTTCGTTTCAAGAGCATTGTCCAGATTTTCCTGAGAGTCTGTCTGTACCTGCGGTGACTCTCACCTTCACAGCTGCAACCTCCTGCATTCGTCTTTGGGGAACGCCGAGATATTCATAGCTGTCATCGCCCTCGAGGTAGCGAATGACGCTCCCATCAACGAGGTGCGATTCTTCCTTGTTCTCCGAGAATCTTCCTCTCGTCAAATGGATGGATGCACACTTGTCCAATCCGAACTTCGTTCCTATAGCCTCACTGTACTCCAGTACGGTGTCCAGGGCCACGCGAAGGTCTTTTGCGTTGGAAGCGTACAGATTAATGTCATCCATATAAAATAAATGTGTGACCTTATGCTTCCTGTCACATCTCACATGTATCCTTTCCCTTGTCGCAGCCTTAGCAAGAGATGCAGGAGGGAAATGCAGAACAGCAAGGGGCTCAAGCTATCGCCTTGGAAAACGCCACGGTGGTATGATACCAACTCTGTCGAGACCGACCGTTTGCCTGCGTTCAGGACGAAGCGCGTTCTCCAGAGTGATATCAGGCGTTGGATGCAGGACACTACCTCTGGGTGGACTTTCATCAACTACAACATGGCTACAATGAGCTCATGTGTAGTGGTGTCTAATGCCTTCCTGTAGACCACATAGGCCATTGATAGGTTGCGCTTACGCTGGATGGCATCCTGGCATATGCATCTATCAATGAGCAGGTTGTCCTTACATCCCGCGATTCCACGCTTTGAATCCCTCTACTCGAGAACCTCCTCCCAAACCGGCTGGACCTGGTGGAGGGTAAGGTCGCTCAAGATGGAGGTGAACGCCTTGTATACAGTGCTGAGGCAGGTTAAAGGGCAGTAGTTCTTAGGATTGGACAAGTCTCCCTTCTTAGGTATTAGAACCGTGCGTCCCTCTGTCAGCCACGGTGGAATTGCTTCTCTACCCGAGAGAAAGGACGTGAAGATTCTGGCGAGATGTCGGTGGGTGGATATGAAATTCTGCTTGCCAGAGAAGGTCTTCACATTACTCTCTGTGACTGAAAGAAATCCATCCAATTCATGTAGGTGGCAGTCGCAAAACTTTTTAAAGAAGCCTATGGCCGGAGTGTCTCCGTTGAATGGCTTCGACGTTTCATAGGTATCCTTCCAGAAACGTTCTACACCTTTGACGGGTGGCGGAGATTCGACGACAGACTGAGGTGGTCGAAAGAGACGGGACGGGTGAAGGAGGAAGGTTGAGTTCTCCCTCACGGCCTTACTCCTCTTCAGGAGCTTTTTTCGGGCCGTGGTGAGCGCCCGAACTCTATCAACCGCGTGCTTCTTAGTGATAAGCAGCACGTTCTTGTTCAGTGTGCGATGGTTAAATCTGAGGCTGCGTGCTATGAGCTGGACTTTGGGAGTGAAAGCCCGCCCAGATGTCATGCACTCCATCACACACTGAATCTTCGAAGCCGGCCGTCTCGCCAGCGTGATCTTGGCTTCCAACTGTTCCAGCCGTTTTGCCGCTTTGTCCTCCCAAGAGGAGGGATTTTGGGAGTTGGCCATTATTTTGGCAGCAGCGTAGTCCACGCAGTTGACTGTCCATAGGTCCAACGTCTCTGTAAGGATTTCGTGGATAAAGTCACTCAACCTGGTCAAGACGTTACTCCGCAGAATCTTCCAATGGATATCTCTCTTCCTGGCTTGTTCTATATCACAGATGATTTCAGTTAACAACCGCGTCCGGAGTTCAGAGTTGGCCTGGTCTACTTCCTCCCTACCTGTCGGCGGTACCGACACAGCAGTTGCCGTCAAAACAGCCGGTGGAGAAACTGCTTGTGTCGGGGAGGGTGGTCTGGCCGGTGGTGTATTTCTCTGAGCATGCGGTTGTCGGGGAGTTTCCTTTTTTCGCAGGTGGTTGGCATAGTCGCGGAGATTCTGCTACGACAGGTGGTTGTGTTCAGGATGTATCTCACATCACAAAGAGTGCATCCTTGCATTATATCCCCTGCGATTGGGCTCGCTGTCAGCATAGCATGCGAGCTGGTTGCTCCTTAGGGGTTCCGTTCATTCCATACGTGCTCCCTTCTTGGTGTATTGTTATTATTGCCACACCCAACTCCACTATGGCCCCCATCCGAAAGGGGGCCCGTTGTGGGTGGCACTTCTGGCCGTTATTCTCGGAACCAGATGAAACTGCATGTGGGGTGGTTAGCCCCACATGCAGACGTCCACCATTGGCCGGCAGAGCCGTTACTAAGTACGCCACGAGGAGGCTGGTAATCCGCTTTCGTACCCTTATTATTATTATTAAAGTCGTTAAATTCAAAAGTTGTTGTGATACTCACAAATGTTTTCACAAGCATCGCAGTAAATACTGTTGCTCAGTACTTGCAGATACTTTCATAGTAGAGCATACGCAGGCTGCTTGGCTCCTGATGACGCCTGTCCTTTTACCTTATACATTTTCTTCACTTTATATCTTGAGCAATTTCTCTCTACATACCTTGCGTTACATAAATGAGCGGAAGGTGATCTTACATCGCTTTGAAACCTCAGAAAATGACTGAGAATTTACGTGGCTCGCTGGTACATAAAATACAATTGTGTTCATCCAATGTACATACCGGCCTATTTAAGTCTTTATTTTTCCTCTTCGCTCGAGTGCTAAGGGCATATTGCTTGCCGCGCTACAATATTGGCTCAGTTTATCTGTGCACAAAGCAACGCATTCACCTCGTCGGAAACTCTAGATGGCCTTTCATATAATTGAATCATTTTTCCTCTAGTCTCCTAACAAAAGAGCATTAGCTAAAGTGCGTTAGCATACAGTCTAGAGCCGTTGGCTTGTCAGCAGACCGCTAGAGGGCCTAACGTTTATGACCTTGGGAAAAAATTACCCAAGGTCAAAAAAGTTGATGGAAGGTTTTTTCATGACGTGCTACGTTCCAATACAAGCTTTTTGACACCACGCGTGACCCGATCCGACCACCGGGAGGGGTCCCGCAAGGCACCCATATAATGTAACCCGCCAGACCGAAAAAGCGGGCGGCGGAGGCCCACCTGGAGGCCCGTACGCGGCTAAGTATTGGTCTGACAAAAGCATTTATGGAATTGAATTCTTCGGAGAGGTAAAGTTATATTAGGTTATAACCAAAAATTGCAAGTTTTTCAATTTTTGAAAATTTTATTTTCTTACAGAGAGAATTATTATGGTATTTTTCTGAGGACACTTATTAAGTTTTTTACACATTCTATCATCTTCCACAGTTAAAAGAAGCAATTTCCTCTGTTCCTCATCATGTGTAAGTTTATTTCCCTTCAGATACCGGATTACTAATTGAACAGCACGTTCTGCACAGTCAATGACAACTTTAAAATATGTGACAATTTCCTTGCCTCTTAAAAAATCTGGGTTCTGTTTCCATCGAGAGGGATTTTTTGCCAGGAAGATAGTAGAGATTTTATTGGCTTTGAAAAGCTTAAAAGACTCTTTGGATACTTTCAAGGTCTAAGTCCACATCATTTTTATGTGTCACGTCAGCGCGAATGGGAACATCACTGGACATTTCCTGTTTAGCATAGCAGAAAAAAAACCCTTTTTCGATTACATGTCACATCGTCATCAAATAACGAAAGACAAACGAGTTTGGGCGACAGGTACCGTAAATGATGAGAAAACTTCTGGAGTGCTGCTTCCCAGTGAGAGCCTACTTTCCTTTTGGAATAGAGCAGCTGGAGAAAATCCAAGTCATTTCGAGGCGCCTGGACAGTCAGCGGCGCCTGAAACCCAATACCTAACATAGACCCTGCTTATAAACACACAGGTAGTTCGGGTCTCCCCGCGGGCTAAAAACCTACCTCCAAGTCTGAAGCGACGAGCTTATTAACGAGATCGGTAAGTAGAGGGAAAAAGGGCAAAGGAATGGCAAAAGGTTGGCGAAACACAGCCACTAGGAGGCCGTGAGATAGATTGCCGTCAAAAGGACGACAACGGGCCCCCACCTCCCCCCTAGTTCTCGTAGATGTTGGGTTCTCCCAACAACGTTCGACGAGTCTCCGCCAGTCTCGCCTACGCAAAAACTTACCGCACATCTGTTGAGAAGCGGCGAAGCCCATTGCCCGAATTCTTGGGATAGGATGTCCACCGGCTCCCTTCATGGGTAGACTTCGTGTGGTCTGCTGCAGTACGTCATCAACTAGGGGACCCACCGGACGATCAAATAGGACCAATTATGGTCAAAATATGGGTCCCGTCACCTCAATACTCTCCGTCTACCCAGGCATAAGTACAAACAGGTGTTTCGGGTCCCCCCGCCGGGTTAAAACCTACCTCTCGGCATCAAGCTCCCGCTTATTACCGAGTATGGGAAGAAGTGGGAAAAAGGTAAAGAAAAGGGAAGGCTTAGCGAAGAACAACCACTGTGAGGACGACACCATGAGGCGGATTGACGTCAAAAGGACGACAATGGGCCTCCGCCTCCCCACAGTCCTCATAGCTGTTGGGTTCCCCCAACAACGTTGGACGTGTCACCGTCAATCTCGATTACGAAAAGACTTACCGCACATCTAATGAAAACCGGCGAAGCCCATCACCCATATTCTTGGGTTAGGGTGTCCGCCGATTCCCTTTGACGGTGGACGTAGTGCGGTCTGTCGGAGTACGTCATTGGATCAGGATCCTAACGGATCATTGGATGGTCTATTCGGACCAATTCTGGTTATAAGGCAATTCAATTATAAGACCCTTCTCCGCGGTAGTCCCCGCCCACCGATACGAACTCACACAGACAGAAGCCGAGAGTCTTGACGTGATGACAGCGGGAGCTGCCGCACGAATATCCATGTTTTCATGGCATAAATAGCACGCGCCATCCAACGCGTTTTGATGAGCGCCCCAGGTTTCTTGAATTTATATTGACGCTTCCCTTTGACTTGGCCGCCCAAGAAAACCAGGCACAATTCAAGAAGCTCCCTGTACTCGCCGCGAAGCTAGTACAAACGCCAGGTTATGAAATTGGTTTCCGTATAAAAAGAATGATGAGTAAATGATTATTATGAGTGGTATTTTACTTGAAGCTGACATTTACAGAAAGTAATAATGTCTTCAGCCTCTGGAATTTGCTTCAATTTCTGCATCAACACTGCCGTGCGGTACTTTATGTGTAAAAGAAATTTTTCGGTAATTAAACCTTAGTACTTGGTATCAATTCATCTTTTTTCAACGATCATGTTAAGCTTAATTGAACTTACACTGATCCATGGTTATCCAGTTTACATCTATCTTAGCAAAGAAAGGAAGTTGAGGATACTTGGAATCCCCGAATAGGTCAGTGGTGGCAGCCTCTAGAACCAGCTCAGCAACATAATATCGACATGCACAGTTTATCAAATCATTGTTTATCTTCTTTGCAAGCAGGGTGCAGCAGCCCCTGATTTGGGCAGTGTTTTGGGCTGTTGTATCAAAGACCGTGCCAACAATTTTATTCTCTAAGCCCCAATCACTACGAGGTCCAATAGTCGCTTCTGCTTGTCGCTTCATGTGCTTGAATAGCTTGTCGTTTCAATAGTTGCTTCATGTGCTTGAATAAAGGCGAGAAACTGCAAGAAGCTGTTCAAAGTCTAGAGCCGTGACAAGTATTGGCATCCGATCATGCTTCTTAGAATCTGCGAGAAAAATAGAACCATTTATATGGCCGTCGAACATACAGGATTAAATATTAGAGGGCGTCATTCTCAAGAACCAATTCGTCAGCAGCTGCTTTCAAAGTGGATTCTACAGTCTTTTTTACGATGTGAGCACCAAATTTATCACTAGTTTGAGTTATATCAAAGGCTGATGCCAACTCCTTGGTAAGAATTGAGAGTTTCTTCTCCCCATTTTTATTTGGCGGTAGCATGTACTCAAAACTTAAAGAAAAAACTTAAAATATTAATAAAAGCCTTTCTTAAAATGTGAATAATAAATGACTTTTTTACTCACTAGGATCATTGATGATAGCCTGTTCTTGCAGAGGATCTTCATTATGGTTGAGGCCAGGGCAATTTACTGAGGACGTTTTCTGAAAGACTGCGCTGATATCATGATCGGAGCATTTTTTGAGCTTCCTTTGTCTCTCCTTCCTCTTCATTTTCCTCTCTTTCTTCTTCGACTACTTTCTATCACCGCTAACCATAGTTGCTTTCCTGTCTTTTTTCATTGATTCATAAAACTGTCATTTTCATTCATCACTGTCTGTCCTCTTCTCACTCAATTTTCCCCCTCTTCAAACCGAATCTAAACAATGTATCCAAGGATGCTATGAACCTCTCTCTTCGCAAGTTTGTTGATCTCGACATTAAACGCTTTAATTCAACCCATTTATCATTTACCTCCCGACTCTCCCGATGCCTCTGCTGTGCGGTTGCATCGTGGTAGCCGAGTCAGCAGAGTCAGGAATGCTCTCGCTTCATGTACGTGAGTCTAGGGTTCGAATACCGTCACCCGACAGTCCTTTTCTTTACTACCGATATATTCATGACGCAAGGGATCATCTGTAAAATTGTTTTCATCTATTCTGACTCGGCAGAAACTTCACAAGGCCAATAAAACGTACACTTTCCTGATTTATCCTTGAAGCGCGTCTTTAAAAATTCAAACATTCGAGAAATTTGTCATTTTTTGGTTATTTCTGACGTAACTTGACGTTCCCGAGAACTTTTGTTCTTCAGAATGTTTTGTCAGACCAATACTTGGCCGAGTACGGTGCTACAGGTGGGCTGCCACCGCCCGCTTTTACGGTCTGGCGGGATGCTTACTTCGGGAGCCCTTCCGGTGGTCGGATTGGGTCGCGCGAGGTGTCAAAAAGCTAGTATTGGAACGTAGCACGCAATGAGAAAACCTCCCGTTAACTTTTTTGACCTTCGGTTATTTTGAACCCCTCTGGCAGATTACCCGGGTTCAAATAAGCTGATTCATAATTAGATCAATGTATCCCGGGTGAAGTCTTTGGACACCCCCAGGAACAAAACTCAAAGGGCGAGGTGGTCCAGGAAAAGGAACTGACCCCCCTTCCCTGAATATGAGAAATTCACACGCGTATGGCTTAGTCGGGGGTGAGCTCTACTAACGCTACCTACATGCAGACCAGAGGGCTGGGACTCAGAAGTCTCGTGACGTCATCACTAGGAGGCCTTAGCTACGAAAGCTTTATTTATAAACAAACATTTTGTACTCAGTGCTACTGAATTTCTTTGCGTGTTGGTTGAAAGATTGCGTTCTGTTTACGTCTACAACGTTCAATTGACCTGACTTTTGTTAGTATTTGATTTCTAAAGACAATGGTGTGTAAGCGTTTCGTTTCTTTTTGCCGGGGAAATCTAAAACCCGGGCAATTCGTGCATTTTTTCAAGTTCCCAAATGAGGACAGGTTAAAGAAGAAATGGGTTGCATCCATTCCCAGGAAGGACTATAAAATCACGAAAAACACTCGGGTAAGTGAAATATACATAATGTGAAATAAATACCCATTTTCCCTTCCGTTTCACTAAAATTAACTTGGCTTGACGAAAGAGATCTGGCATAAGGAAGAATTTAGAAGATATCGTTAGGGATTGTATGTTTACTACTTTTAATTTGACTGCGTCGCAGAATATTATAGCAGTAAACTGAAATTACAAGCGAATGGTGTGTAATGGGATATGATTTCGAGGAGCTGTTTCCACCTAATTGTGTCAAAAGGCGGCAATAAATTATTGTTGGCATCCTTATGATGAAAATTTAGATTTGAGTTGCAATACTTACAATACTCGGTTCAATAAGCTCTTCACCATCGCAGATAAAAATTCTGCCTGCTGAGTTTAATTTTTATTGATTCTAATCGCAAATATAATATAAAATAGTCATATTTATTTCCAAAGCAAAATGATTTAATTCCACTCGTAGATCTTACCTTGGGTATTAATGGAGTGACTAACATAATCCTTTTCTACGTTTTTCCATTTTTTAAAATTGACATTGATGTCAAAGGAAGATCGATCAATTTTAATGGTGGCTTCTTTTCATTGAAATGCACATTATCATCCGTAAAGATTAGTTTTTTGTTTATTCAAGGAAAAGTGTAATTCTCAGAAATAAACACTTGTCTTTTCTTTGCATCCCACAGTCGGTAGGCATTTCGGGCATATCCAATGAAGATACATTCTTTTGATCTAATATCCATCTTCATTAGAGGCTTCAGGACTTTGGCATATGCTTTGCACCCAAAAATCAGAACTCCTTTTAAATTTGGTTTGTATCCAAACCACTGTTCCACTGGTGTTCAGTCGATAGCAGTGCTCGGGCATCTATTTGAAATATATGCTGCAGTTAAAATAGCATCATCCCACATTTCCTTGTCACAGGTTTGCATCAAATAATAGAGATCTAGCTATTTTAAGTAGAGTGCGATTAATTCTCTCTGCTTGACCATTTAATTGAGGAGTGTAAGGTGCTGTATATTCTAGCACAATACCCCTGTTTTTACACCATGTCTGTAACTCAGAAGCACAGTACTCTCTTCCATTGTCACATCGTATCACACTAACCTTTTTGTCAAATTGATTCTCTACAGATTTAACACATTGCTTCAGACATTCAGACACCTCACTCTTATATCTGATAAGAAACAGTACAAAAATGTGAAAAATCATCTAAAAATGTTACAAAGTATCTTTTACTGTCATAAGTCTCCACTTCAAATGGTCCGCACACATCAGTGTGTATTATTTGCAAAACTCTAGTAGCTCTCATTCTTTCAGTCTTAAAAGGGAATCTGGTCTGTTTAGCATTAACACAAACAGTACAAAAAGTATTGTCTTTCATATTCAATTTCTTTTGGTATGCCATCACATAATAATGCCATTTTCTTAAGATTTTTGAAATGCATGTGGCCCATTTCTCTATGCAACTCCATACCAACATTATCTGTATGCGTCAATAGGACTTCATTAGTCCCGTCAAGATTAACTACAAAAATTCCATTTTCTCCTTTTTTACCTTCTATTACAATGTTTTCCTTTGGCATAGGTACATCACCTTTCAGGATTTTCACACTGTCCTTAGTAAACAATACAGTTCCGCTGTTCTCTGCAATTTCACAAACAGACATTACATTTTTGGTAAGTTCAGGTACATGTAACACCTTTTTTAGTTTACATTTGTTCATGCCAAGAGTTCCTACTCCTGCAACAGACATACTTGCATTTTTCTTAGCAACCCTAACTTTTTCATCGCATGGATGCAAATCTTTTACTAACTCAGTAGAATTTACCATATTTTTTGTTACACCACTATCTACCACAAATTCATAAGTACTATTTATGCTTAAGTTAGCCTCTGTACCAGCTAAAAAAAGCTACTTTTGTGCCTTCTTTTTGTGTTCTATCTCTATTACCTTTCTCATTCGACTTACTATAATTTTGAAAGAAACAATTTTTCTCATTGTGATTCTTTTTCTTACAAATACTACAAACTTTTCTTCGGAAGAAACAATGCTTATCTGTATGGTTTGTTCTTTTACATATTGTACACCCTCTGTTAGGACATGCAGCTTTTACGTGACCCTTTTCCTAACAGGAGAAACATACCATTTCATTTTCACACTTATTTTTACCAGCTTTGTGATCGGCTGCGAATGATACTACACCCGTATCACTCTCCGTCTTGAGCTTTGTTTCTTCGATTTGTAGTAGTGCGCAAAGGTCCTCTAATGTCTTGTCCCCTCCTCTTACTGAATTCCATGCGCTCGGGAAATGTCTGTATTCTTCTGGAAGGATGGACATCATCTTCGTCATTATCATCAGGTCATCTACGGGTTGTTTGAGTCCATTGAGTCGGTGTGCAACGTTCTGGAGATTACTTATATTTGACATCACGTCCTTCGATCGGTCGTACTTAAATGCGTAGAATTCCTGCAAGAGCTGGCACTTTTGTGTTTTTGTATCCTTCTCGTAGATTAATTTCAGTTTCTCGAACATTTGCTTGGCTGTTTTACAGGTCATAATGTGTTGGACCACGGATCTATCTATTGTGGACACTATGAAATGTTGAGCCTTTGCGTCCTTCGTATTCCATCTTCGTAACTCATTAGGGTTTCTTTCTTCTTTTTCGCAAAGTCTTTATCTTCTATTGTTTCGATTATTTCCTTTGCTCTAAACAGAATTTTTATTTGAAAGGACAACATTGCGTAGGTAGATGCGTCCTTCAGTTTCTGTATGTGCGTGACATCGTCACTCGATGCTGCCATTTTTTACGTCTTTCTTTCTTTTCTTTACAGTTTTTCTTCTCAATTTTAATTTCAATGTTATTATTTTCCTTTTTAAAGAAGCTCTGGTAGCCCTGGGCCCATCACCTCTTGGTTATTTTCGGTTATTAGTGAGTGTTAATTAAAAAATTACTTGACAGACAATGCCGTGTATCAACAGTATTTATTTTCTCTCAACCGTTACCAAGGAAAATTAACTTAATCCTCAACAGAATCAATATCATGGAATATTAATATTTAAATGTCCACAACTGTTATAAGAAAGTAATTGATATTTTTTGTTCTAACGATGTATTTTGTCTTAGCTAAAGGGACTAAAGAATGTAACATCAAATAATGAATACCTATTATGATTTGAATATTACTATTACGAATAAATTTTCATTTAAACAATCAGTAAATAATACGTAAACTTTTATTTTACCTATTGAATTTAATACATATTATTATATTATAATAGAATTTAGTTTTACTCGTCTCTTTATCGGAAACCTTTGAGTCCTTTTGAATAGAAAACTATCGTTGGTAGCAACACAATGACTTTCGGGAGAATTTAGTAACTTTCAGTTGGAAACTAAAGGACGATGGGTTGCTCGAAGACAGAGATGGAGAGAAGGATTTTGGGGAGGCGGGGAAGGGAAGATAGAGAAGAGGTATCAGGGACGGTTTGGAGAAGGGTAGATCGTGAGCCGAAGAGAAGAAAGAAATGCTAGAGATAGTTTACCCATGGAAGTAAAGAAACCCGAGGGGAGATTTCTGAGTTTAAAAAAACCCAATTCTGACAGGCAGCATACCTTTTAAAAATGTGTATAATGCATTATAAATCTACAAATTACTGTAAGCATGGCTTTTATCTTTCGATACTAAGGTGGTTCTGAAACAAGTCCATTTGTTATCTGTGTCCCTGGTTCGATCCATGGAGTGATCACTATGCGCTGTGTACTGCTCTCTTTAATATTAGCTGTCTACATAAAACAATTGTCATTTTTCATCAAATGTAAATGGCTGCATTAAATGAGAGTGGCATTCATGTATCCACCATTACAACACGAACAAATGTCTGCTTATACATCAGCCATAATAGAAATTTTATGACTGGTGACATGTTAACTACTTAGTATTTAGAACCCAGTCCCATAGTCAATTTTTTCTAGAAAAAGACATTTAATTCTACGAATAAACATAACAATGAATGAGTTAAGATTTTAGGTTTGAGTCAACTAAACCTCATACATTGACAGCACCAAGCAGCCAATATATGTTTCAAGGATTACTTGCCTTGAATTTCAAACAGACGGTGGATATTCTTGCTTTTCATCCGCTAACTCGTCCATTCCGTCGTGCAGTCGGAAGGAAGAAAGAAAGGGCGGGGATACCCGACATGTTTGTTATTTTGGTTGTCAGGCTACAATCAAATGACGCAATGCTCTCGTCCGTTCGTCCTAAAAAATCGTCCATTCTGCCGCGCTTTCTAAGGAAAAATATGGAAAGAGCAGGGCTTATCAACATGGATGTTATTACGGTTGCCAGGCTACAATTTGATAACGTAGACCAAGTATTATCTCCATGTACCTCAATGGTGTTAACGATAAACCTCATGTGTAGTGTCATTTATGGCACTGTTTTTTGCTGTTGTCCAGATCCTACTGATCTAAAGCATTCCAGTTTGTCGCCAAGCGAGAGTTCTTATAACGCCTCCAGGCTGATTCTATCTCCAACCTGTGATGTAGCAAGCATAGTGCTGTGTTAATCCGCATCAGCTCAGAGCAATGTTCCGTTCGTGATTGAATTCGAGTTCTAAGATCCTGGTCAAAAGGTCCTGCAATAAATATTATTATTTAATCAGTAGGTCTTCATTGTTTCAGTCATGTGAAGTGTCACTTATGGCACTGTTTTTTGCTGGTTGTGTGTCAATTTCTGTCCTGCCGGAGAACTTCATGAGCTTGAGAACATGGCTATGAAACGTGTTCTACTTTCGATATTTATGTGACTGGGACTAACTGTGAGAACTGTTAGCGATTTGGATGGGTCCAAAAATTTCCTGTTCAATTTCAAACGAAACAAGTTTGAAAATTGTACTATTGACTTCATCAAGGGAATGAATATGATTTACACAAGATGGAGACTGAATCACACATAATAATTTTGACCACCAGTAATGGTGACAAGCGTGTCGTTTGTTTTTTATTATCTTCAGTTACGACTCCAGAATTTTCCAGTTACGTCTTGAGAATGTGACTGCAAAATATAGTCTACCTTCAGTATTCATGTGACTGAGACTAATTATTTGAACTGTTGGCGATTTTGAGGGGTGAAAATTTTTCTGTTAAATTTCAAACGAGACTAGGTTGTCCCATGGTACTTCTGACTTCACCACTGGGCTGAATATTATGTACACAATTTTCCACATGGTGACTGAATCACTCATTGGTTACGACCGCTAGTAATGGTCACAATTGTGTGATTTGTTTTTGACAATATTCAGTTACATCTACAGAAACTCAGGACCGTCAAATCGAAGTAGTTAAGGGATTTAAGCCATTAAAGATTATTCGGGATTTCCACGGGGTCAGTTTCTCCATTTCTGCCGACGTTTCGATGGACATTTCGACTCGTCTACCATCCTCAGGGCATGTCATGTCTGGGATGTGGTCCTCCTTATATAGTGCTTGGCGGGCGGGTCAACCAGAGGAGGTGTCTCCCGATTGGTCAAAAATTTCCCGCCTTTTCCCCCGGGCTTCTCGGATGCTCCTCAGCACTGGTTTCCACGAGTTACTGAGTGAGTATCCAGCGTCTCGATTGATTTGATGGTCTTCTTCATTCGAATTTCCATTGCTTCCCTCGCCCGCCTTTCCGAAAACTTGTCTATGCGGCAGAGAACCTTCGTCTTCTCGCTGCAGATGACATGGTCGTGGGAGATGCTGTGGTCAGCCACGGCGGAATTCTCTGGTTGGCCAAGTCTGAAATGCCGTTCATGTCCTTTGACCCTTGTGGCGATGGTCCTTCCCCTCTCTCCCGCGTACACCAGGCCATATGTGCATGGTATCTCAGAGATACCTGGTGTCTGGAGGCCACAGGGGTCCTTGGCCGTGACGAGTTGATTCATAAGTTTGGAGGGTGGGCGAAAATATGACTCAATATCGTATCTCCTGAGGATCCTCGCAATTATGCCTGAGACCGTGGAGGCGAAGGGTAGGCCAACCCTGGCAAATTATTTTCGGCATTATTCCTCAGTTCTGGTGTCCCGTGTGGTGAAGGCCCTTTTCAGGGCCAAAGAGATCTCCTTACCATTATAACCATTCTGCTGGAAGGTTTTCTTTAGGTGCCGTATCTCCTCAGGATGACTCTCCGAATCGGAAATGGCTTTTGCTCGATGGATCAGGGTTGATAAAAAAAAGCCGCTTTCTGCGAAGGGTGGGGATGGCTCCGTCCATTAAGATAGAAGTCAGTGTGATTCGGCTTCCTGTAGATGCTGTGGCCCAAACTAACATCTTCCTTGCAATAGATGAGGATATGAAGAAATGGCATCCTCTTGTTTTTCTCCGTCTCCAAGGTGAACTGGATGTTCGAATTTTGACCGTTTATGTGGTCGAGGAAGAGGCTTAGAGTATCGGGTCCATGAGGCCACAAAACGAAGGTGACGTCTACGTATCGATAGAAGCACTTCGGCTGTTTCCTCAGAGTCTTCCATGAAGACATTGGCAATCACGGGAGAGAGCTTCCCACCCATTGCCACCCCGTCCGCTTGTTCATAATAATCATAGATGTAAATTCTCTTCATGAGCAGGCACAACCTAGTGCTGAGAGGTATGTTATCTCGATTAAACGTTTCCCTTTATTTAACCTTTGTCAATTAAGTTTACTTAAATATTTTAACCGTACAGATCAGAAATATTCAATTTATCTCGAAACTTTTATTAATGAAACCAATCACGTGGTGCAGAGCCCGAGAAGAGTTTATTAATACAATTCACCAGGAGAAACTTAAATCTTTTATATAAATATGTGTTTGCTCATTTCCTACAAGTTTTGGTGCTGTCATCGTAAAATTGCGAAACTCTGGAGTCCGTCCGTAAGTAGGTTTCATTGACAGGATGAAGTAGGATAGATTGTATGCTGAGTTGAAAAAGGATATAAATTATGGAGATAGGCCCTTGAAAGCATACAAAACCGGGAGGAGATTGTCCGACATTCAACAAAACCCATCATAACCGATAGAATATTTTATTGAAATAAAGTGAAGTAAAACATCGGAAAATTGCAAAAGTATTGCGTCAGTCCATTGGCGCTGAAGGATAATCGGGATTTACCAACATGGCGGGCAGGTCACGCCCATGTTACAGATTCTATCACTGGCCACCGTAGCAAGCGCCCTATCCATCTACAGCAATAGAGCAAACTAATTAGCTGCACTACCTATCGACACATCTATTTCAAATAGTTTTATAATTGTAAATATGATTTCTCGAGCGCATACTCAGCAATATTTGCATTCAACCCTACGGTCTCCCACGCCATACGGGCGTGTGGCAGACGGTGTTTAAACGCAAAACATGCAAAATCTTGAAATATAGATTAAATGGATTACAACTGGAGATGGGATAAAGTGAATTGCACATACGTTTACGGAGAGTTTTTTAATAACTTAGGACTCCGACTTCATGTCCGAAGACAGACTTTAGGAGGAATACAGTATTTAATATATATCTAGTCTAATAAATTAAGTATAACTAATAAATTCTAAAAATAATAAATAAAATTTGTGGAACCTCTCCATATCGGAAATCAAAACATTCAAGTGATGGACCACTATTATTTTTATTATCTACGACCCGGGTTTCGTCACGTAATGACATCTTCAGGTCTGAAATCGGTCGGAAGATGTCATTACGTGACGAAACCCGGGTCGTAGATAATAAAAATAATAGTGGACCATCACTTGAATGTTTTGATTTCCTAATAAATTAAAGTTAGAATGGGGAACAGAGTAAAAGTGAAATGCACGCACGTTAAAGGAATAGTTTTTTTAAATGACTTAGAGGTCTGATTTTTCGTCCAAAGACACACTCCTGGAAGCAACATAGTAATCAATTAAACTTTCTAGTTTGACTAATTAATTACGCGTATACTAAGGCTTTTTTGAGTTTGAGCTGTGCTTTAAGAGTCAACACTTTTAACCAAAATGCACCAACTTCCCAATGTCTTATTGATCTTGACAGATAATGACTGTCAAGTTATTATTGTCTGTATTAACTAATTTCTGTATTTCCTCCTGATGTGAGTCTACTGTCAACAATTCATAGCTTTTAGTCAAAAAGCAATTCGTTACATTATGGTGACGAGAATAGACCTCACCAAGCAGCTAAAAAAATATTTAAAAAACTAATTAAACGAGTAATTTACTGGTTTGACTGAAATTCCTAATTGATGACTCCATTACCTCCGAAAATGGAGTATATTCGAGGGATCTGATTCATTGGGCAGTTGTTTAAGTTTCGGTCACAAGGAATAATCAGGAAATATGGTGAAAGTTTAAAACGATATCTATTAGTCAACACGTGATTCAATTACTAAGACTCGTTAGTTTGATTGCTTACTTTAATTCCTTCCACAATTGGTCAGTGGGCAATATGTCAAGGCTTTAAGTCATCGTGAAATTGCTTACATATCGTAAACAATATTAGAACATGTTCTGAAACTGAAAAAAAGCCATTAGTAAACATGTAATTCATCTATAAATTTTTTATAGTGAACTGCTGTATTGCCTTCCAAAATGGATCCTTGGTCAGTATTTCACAGGTCTAAGTCAACGGGAAATTGGATAAATGTCGTTTACAAGATATGACAAACAGCCGAAATTAAAAAGAGACATTAGTAAACGCGTGGTCAATGAATTAACCTATGTATTTTTTATTTCTTACTGGGCTTAATATGTTTGCTGGGGCCGCACAAAATTTTACTTGCTCTGGAGGCCCCGTGGAACGATCGACTCTCATTCAGCTGGATCCTAACTCCAAATCCTGGCCTCGGCGTTGATCCCTCACCGCGGGTGCATAACGGCACCTCCTGGCCAGCCGCACTTTGGTTTATAACTTCTAAGAGTTAAAAACGAATCCGAATATTACTTTCTTTTTTGTATTGAGATAGTCATGCTGGCGAAAAATGTTTTTAACTTCTGTTATACGATACATATCAACTATTTTACGTGCTCTGAAAAACCAAGCCGCATAAACTAAAGGAGTATTCCTGCAGTTCTTCGGGAAAAAACACAAATCTATTACTTTTACTAGTTATCTTCTATGCTTTTCATCGGTATCGTGCAAGAAATATCAATTTTAAATGAAATTAACAATTAATAGCTCTCTTCCTTGTTTGTTATCGGCATTTATCGTCTTAAATAAGACATTAAACGTGTCAGATGCGCGTAGAGCGACATATGTAAGAAGTTTTCCGTGTTTTTCGCGTATATCAAGAATAAGAGGGTGTGACTTCTAAAATTTTCATGTTTTCCGTATGAGTTTTGCAATAAATACTAACAATTGTGCGTTCATATATTATTTTATACTTAACTTCTCGGTTTTTTATGGAAATTGAGCTGTAGCTATGAGTCGTTTCACGTGGCTTTTGCGTGTTAATTAAGAACAAACGGCTAAGACTTTTATAACTACCTTCCATGTTTCCATCAAAGCTTTGCAAAAATATTAACAATTTTCAAAAGTAGAACATTAACAAAATATATCCCCCTTTGTTTGTTATTGGTATTGAGCGACATTCATGGATATAATACGTGTTTTTCCCCGTACAGCAAGTCATATACCATTGCTGTTTCCCAAAGTATCCTCTTTCTAATCATAAAATTTTGCTTTTAGCCGTGAATAGCTGTAGAGGTAGGCATATTGCAAAAACAAGAACAATTTAAGTCAATGGTATCTATGGAAAACACCAATGCAATACCTAAGCTAAATATGGCTATATGTACACAATATTGCTAGCCACTCCTAGGGTGCGTGGCAGACAGTGTTGAATTATACACCATTCTACAACTACATATTTTTATTACCCTGCAAGCCATCACGAGCGTGTTTGGCAGGGAGTAAACGATCACCAATATGAACTAAAGTGAAGAAACTTACTTTCACCAACAATCACCACTCTATCGGTATGCTACAAATGATGAATAAACTACTAAAATAATCTATATTGTAACTATGAAAACGTGACATAAGAGTCATGCAGGGAACACGCAACACATAGTGTTAGTACTACTCGGCAGATTTGGAAACATGCATTTGGGAGCATATGAATTAATCAGTTACACTACCTGTCAACTAACTTACTTCAAAATCTAAACGCAGCTATTAGGGTCTCTTATCTTTCGCGGGAAAAACGACATTTTAAACCTTTCACTTCTACCATCTATTTCCATCATTGTATCCCCATGATCTGATCTACCATAGTATGTTGTAGTTGGTAAGACATTGATAACGCCGTCAGAAAATAAATCGGCTTTTAATGCACATAAAATATTGAGTCTAATTTTTAATGGACTGTTAATAAGCGATTCCCACCCAAGTTGTTGCAAGAGGTCAGCAACCCTAACGAGACTATCATAACGGCCTTTCACCTATCATACTGATCTTTTCTGCACGCGTTCTAACTCTGCTTTTTTCAAGTGGATCCCAAACACTGGCAGCGTGTTCTAAGTGAGGACTAACAAGGGAGAAGTAGCTCATTTCTCTAACTTTATCTTCGCACTTTTTCAAGTACTCTTTAGACATATTCCAATTTACGATTGCCCTGACCAGCGATTTCCCGAATATGTTTGCTCAACGAGAGATCATTAGTTAGTTTAACTTCAAGGTATCTTACAAATTCTACAGTCACTAATTGGGTGTTTTGTACGTAACTGTGTGAGTGGTGATGTTCCGTTTCAAGAAGTTCATTGCAACACATTTTTTCAAATTTAATTCTAATTGCCACGCATCGCACCACTCTTGAATTGCCTTGAGGTCCTTCGTTAACGCTTCCTTATCATTATCGAAACGGATTTCCCTGCACACTACGGTATCGTCTGCAAATAGTCGAAGTTTACTATCTACTACTTTGCTAATGTCGTTAAAATACAGAAGGAATAGAAGTGGACCTATTTTGCACCTTGTGGTATTTATCTTTAACGAAGCTAAGACAAAAACAGCATTAGGAAAACCTACAGTAACTTGTCAGTTCTGCTGTCTCTTTCCCTAATTTCAATCAAATTATCTGATCTAGTGCAGGATATCTGAGTTCGTAAGATACCGACAAAGTCGTCAGAAAATGCATTGGTTTGGAATTCACATAAAAGATATAGCATCATTTTTAATGGACGGTCTAAGAGTGATTCCCGTCAATGCGTTTGCAACCGGTCGGTCGCACCAAAAAACAATTATCATAAGGGTCGTTTTCGAATCTTACGGGTTAATTGTCGATTTCTTTCCAGGCTCCAATAGGAATCCAAAAAAATGACAAGCAATTATAAGTAAAACGATCCCATGCTTCTAGCAGCCCTGAAAAGGGATTTTTCGTAGTCCGCCGAAGGGTGGAACGGTGACAATAAAAGCCTCCTATTACTTTGTGTGGAGGTAGAGAGCAACCATGTCCATCGTGAAATCATCGAAGAGCTCCTCCAACGAACCATGTGTGCTCCTCCACATCTGCTACACTAAATATTTTTCGAAAGTAGAAACGGACATACGGCCGAGTCTTTTCCGTAAATCCCTCTTCAACTTCGACCATTGGCTATCTATTTATTGGGTGTGAGTCAGACGATCCTCTGGATGAACAAAATTATTGAGAGAAAGGTTCACCATTTTATGGTGATAGCCTAACTCATTTCATTTTACGCATCCTCTCCATTGGTCTGTGTTGATTGTTGTGCCCTTCTTCATATACCTCTGGATGACTGCTTGCAGCGTCTCTCGATCTCGCTTCTTCACAACACAAAGAATGTGCCCTTGGTTGAGCGGTTAATACCGCAAACAACCCACCTCGTTTTCCACAGGCGCCCCCAATTTTGTTTTCGTTTACCTAAGGCACGCACATTAATTTCTACTGTGTGACCCACACCACCTAATTTTTGGCCAATGGCCAACACTCCCTGTCAACCAAACTAATTCGAAATCTTAACTCAGCCGTTATGGTCTCTTATCGATCGCGGGAGAAACGACATTTTAAAACTTTTTCATCTACTATCTATTTCCCTTATTTCTTTATCATCATCTGATCTACAGCAGTATGTTTGAGTTCGTAACATATTGATAACTTCGCCTGAATATAAATCGGTTTTGAATTCACATAAAAGATTAAGTATAATTTTTAATCGACAGTTTGTAAGCGATTCCCATCCAAGTTGTTGGAAGGGGTCAGCAACACTAACCATTAAAAGGCCTTTCACGTATCTTGCTGATTTTCTCCGCACGTGCATATTTTTCAAATTAAATTCCAGATTCCACGCGTAGCACGCTCGATGCGTGGTTGAATTGCCTTGAGGTTCATCGTTAACGCCTCCTCGCCATCGTCACTGCGGATATCCTTGTGAACTACAGCATCATCTGCAAATTGTCGGAATTTACTGTCTACCACCACATCCGGATCGTTAATATGCAGAAGGAATAGAAGTGGAGCTATGGCACTCTTTTATGGGACACTCAAAAAAACTCTAAAGCCATTGGATATGGTACCGTCTCATACTACTCTCTGAACGCGATTGGCTAGTAATTCTCTAATCCAGGAAATTACATCGTCGTCTTAGCCGCAAAATTTTTGTTTAATTAACAGTTTTCTTTGGGAAACCTTATCAAATACTTTTGTAAAGCTAAGAAAAATCGCGTCTACTGGAACGTTATCTTAACCGCAGACTAAAAATTTCGTGGGCAAACACTGGTAATTATGTTTCGCAGGATCATCCTTTCCATTAATCATTGTTGCCCTTGTATCAGCGAGTTTGGCGTTTCACGACTGTGCTTACATATGTTCTAGGACCTTGCATGAGATGGATATTAGCAATATCGGAAGCGATAGCGATCTTATCACTACTCGGCAGATTTATAAACATGCACTAGGGGAAAAGCAAGGAAGTTGGCTTTTGAGGTCAAAGTCATTTGCTCTTGACGCACGCACTGAAGACAATGAAACTGTGAGTTCTCGACCTCGAGTTAAATGCGTTTAGTACTCACTTGGTATACTTGGCAAAACTCGTACCACGTTTATGTCTACCGGTAAATGCCGATAACAAACAAGGAAGATACATATTAAGTGTTCTACGAACGAAAGTGGATAATGTTTCCTGCTCAGCTTCGATGGAAAGAATAGAAAGTGGTAATTCATGACATGTCCGTTGGCGATTGTTGGACGCACAACAGACACGAGAAGCGACTCATTTAAATGGTAAATTTACACGAAAAACCAAGAATTGGACTATAATATGTTATATGCACGTAAATTTGTTAGTAATTATTGCACAAATACTATGGCAAATATGGAAGGACCTGTTAGAAGTCGCAATTGCTTGTTCACGATGTACGTGCGAAAATATTGTCAATGACATACATATGTCTGTGTATGCCGCTAGCAAACAAGAAAGTGTTCATATATTTTGGACATTTACATTGAAAGACGAGGAAGTTAACTTTCAGAAGTAACAGTCGTTTGATATTGATGAACGCAAAATTGACACGTGAAATGTCTTATATCTGTCGCTGAATTCCGATAACATACAAGGAAGAAAACCTAAAAATGTTACAAATATATAAAATTGACCGTTTCTTGAAAAATTCCGATCTAATAAAAGTCATAGCCATTTTTTATTTCTATAAAACATTGAAGTTAGTGTTATAAGTCATAGCCGTTCGCCTTTGATGTGCAAATACACGTGTAAGTAACTTAATAACTTTAGCGCTCATCGACTTTGATACCGATATGTTTTGAAGTATGTTATCTATTGAACAAGGTCTGAAACACGAATGGAAAGCACTCGTGTTGCGAAGCTTATTTGCACATTACTGCGAATGGAAAGCGCTCAATAAAATCGATGATCTGGTTTTTTTACGACTCAAAGATTTCCGTCGATTAAGGTGCCTCCTCGTTAAAATTACCTTTAAAAATCTCGTTAAAATACATTTAAAACAGAGCAAAGTAAGAAGTAGAAGCACAAGGTAACATGATTAATGATACCTTATTTTTATTTCCCTAAATAATTTCAAACGAATTTCAGCTCTAGAATAGATATTAAATCCTAATTCTACCCTCATGAGCTAAAATATGATAAAGAATTAACCCGTAACAAAGTGGCTGTGCTTTATCGACTGAGAATGGTGGATTTTTTGTCTCAAAATATGTTTAATCCACAATGTATATTTATCATATATTATCGAATATATATTTTGAAAATATTTGACAACCACTTTGGCCGATTTCCGGGTTTCCTGCTGCGTGGATAATTTTTTTAAAATGTACACTCTACGTTTTGTCCTTCCTACTGACATGGTCGTCATGAGTCATAGTGATGGTACACATGGCAACGAAAGCCTGGAAACAAAGATTATTTACGTTCTTCTAAATCTCACCTGGTGATCACTATAAAAGGGACTGTTCCTACGGAGAGGGCAGCCTGTTTCCAAGTGAGCCGAGCGAAAACTATTTTCCATCGAGATTGCTTTGGAAAATGATAAAAAACACCATTTTCCAAAACAATCTTGGAAAACCTGGTGCCATTGCAAAGACGGTAAGTTTTTTTACATTCATTGGCAGCCATTGTGTTTTCTCTCCGCCAGTATTTGAATCTCGCTACCCTAATGGAGAAAGTCGCTTCCATTCCTCGGTTTTTTGGATATGCCGGTTAGTTATTGAATCTCAGTGTAACCTCACCCGGTCACGTTTTTCTTTCCTATTGAAACCAATTCGATCAACCTTCGCAATTATCCAAACACTTAAAATCTTACCTCCTTGCTGACGGGATTAATGGTTAACATTATACAAAATAATAGTAAAAACACTTGGCTCAATTAATTAAATAGTATAATACTTTCTTCTAATAAAAAAATTGATTTGGTTATAACAACACCAATATTTAGAGCTTTTTAAAACGTATTGGATCCGATTTACAATGTTACTCATTTAGGCTCCAATTTTATACATTTACGTTATTTTAGATAGCAACATTTTTATAAATGGAGGTTATTGTTTTCCTTGGCTTTATTATCCTTAAAGTTAGACTTATCAGACGCTGGGGCTTCTCGTCTATCTTATGTGGCTGCGGGTATGGTTTCGCGGTCTTCCTCCTTCCTTATTTCCAGAATTCTGGGCCGTACGGTTTCTATCTTGGGTTTCCTTCCCGATTCCCATCTGGCCTCTCTATACATCCCTGGTTTCTCTTTCGTCACCTCTCTTCCGCTTTGTATCCGTTCCATGCCATTTTCATTCTCCGACTTTCGAACTTTTTTCCCCACTTCGCGTCCTTTAGATCTTTACTCCTCCACTTATCTCTGCTGACTCCCCAGTGTTAACTCTCTACGCGGCCCCCGTTACCTATTGTTAACAGCTTATTATTTTTTGCATCGTCCTGAACACCCCGATTTAAATATTGATTTATGTTTGGCGGCCCTAGTTATTTATTGTTATGTGCTGTTTTATGATGATTTATGGCTATTAATTTGAATTGCTTTTTTATTTTCGAATCTATTTATGGTAGGATTTTATTTGGTTATAACAGTGATTTCCATGGAGATAAATGCTCATGGTTTACATTGAGATACACATTACTTGTTAGACTTTTGGTTCTCTTCGAAAGCTTATTATAGTGTATAAATCTTGAAGAAATTAATGCAGTATTATCGTATAAAAAGCTAAAAACAAATGGCTTGATAGAATCCTTAGACAACACTTGTATAAATACTTAAGAATACATTTTATGAGATCATTTCCAAAACTCTCTGGGAACTCATTCCGTCCTGTTATCTCGTTTTCAAACATTGCATTAAAAAATTCAAACAAGACGATATTGAAAGAAAATAATCAGTAAATTTTAAATTCATTTGGTACCGAAAAGAAGGTGCATAGGTATTCCAGCATTTGATATAATAATAATATTAACTTTGTAATATTCCGCACCGTTCTATTACTAGTAAACAAGCCTAACCGGTTTCAATGTATACACATATATCATCAGAGGCAAAATACAGCGTACATAGGTGGTGGCTTCATATATATACATGGTACCACACGGGATGGGAAACACTATCACCTGGTAACGGAGAGGTCCCATCCCCATTACCAGGTGATAGAGCGGGAGAGGGCAAGAAATAAAGAGGTGTTTGGAATAGACATCGCGAAGTGACGCATTGGACGCCGGCGGAAGACACCCAGGATAGTTTCCCGCTACTCGCACACAGATATATATACTTCCTACCTCCCGACACACCGAGACAATTCATTCGCGGGGCCAGCACACGGTACGTTCGCTTCTACAGGTTGGAAGTGATTTGCGGGCACGAGACGGAAAACGAAACGCTCTCGCTGCTCGATCGTGTTTATGTTTACACTTCGTTTCCCCGGAATACACACACAATAAGTAGAAATCTTCCAGTCGATTGCATTGAGTTTCGCATCAGTATATACGCTGGTGTCTTCGTGAGAACACTCTCATACCATCGGAGAGGATGGTGGTGCTGTGAGCTATTTGGTGGTTCGTTCTTCGAGGCGGGTGCTTCGGTCCCCCCCATCACTTTCAGTTCCGACGAGTGTTATGCGTTCTTCTTCGGCATCGTGTTGAGGAATCTTACTGTATCGGCGACCATCTCAGGTGAACGACGAGCCATGGCAGATGATCAAGGTGTCAACAGTGAGTGAACAATTATTTTTCCCAAATGCTCGTAATTAAACCTCTGAGAGTAATTCATTTTTCCCCAATGGTATAATTTCACCTCTTCAGATACTGTAGAAAAAATTTTGGAATTATAATTTCTTTGGAATCAGCAAAATTAACTATCACCTCGGCAATTTATTCATTGAGATTACTCGGGAATCATTCTGAAACATTTAACAATGAAAACGTTCTACATTACGCGACATAAGAAATATGAAATTTTTTTTATGTGGCCTAACAGATATCTGGGAATAAGGAGGTTGTAGTAAGATGAACCCTTTTCTTGTCTTCTGCAAATGTCCGGATTTTCCGCTGGGTGTCAACAGTAAAAGGTTATTATTTACGCGAATGGTCGTAATTTAACCTCTTCAGATTCTGAGGAAAAAATTTTTTAATGATAATTTTTTTAAAGTCAGAAACCTTAACTATCCCCACAGATCATTATACACTGAGAGTGCCTTTGATAGACTCTGTAACATTTACCAATGAAAATATGCTATATGTCGTGAAACATATAATGAAATGAACATCCTGGGCTAAGAAAACTGAAAAGTTGGTGCTCATTTTCCCTAACGGGCACTCTAAGATTGAGGAGGTTGTAGTGAGATGAACCCTTTCTAGGCCGAGGATCATGGTGTCAAGAGTAAAAGATTATTTTTTCGCTAATGGTCGCAATTTAACCTCTTCAGATTCTGAGGAGAAAATGCTTTTTGTAATTTATTTGGAATCGGCAACCTTAACTATGATCACAGCACATTTAACACCTAGAATGCCCTGGAATCATTCTTCAACATTTACCTACAAAAATATATTACAATTCGTGATACAAGTGATGAATTGAATATACTGGGAAAAGATAAATGAAAAATGAAAATTTTTATGTATCCTTATGGTACCATGTGACTGGGGATATTATATTCAGATGACCCTTCTTCTTGGCTGAAGATCAGGGTGCCAACAGAAAGTGATTATATTTTCGCTCCTGGCCGTATTTCTTAGTCGCTCGTATTTTATAAGCGGTCGTGTTTTATTAATGATAATTTAATACTTTTTCGGATTGCTCATTGCGTCATCATTGCTGTCCGCATTTTATCTCGCGATTCACTGACCGTCTTCAGGGTTCTCGAACGACAATTACCGCCACTGATTTTATATAAAATCCAAAAGAGTTTTGCCCTCAGTCTACACCGTAAAGGATCAGTGAATACGTACATCTTATAACAAATTCTACATCCAAACTAAAGGCTGCGCCATGGGCAGTCGTTTCAGCTCCTCCTATCCTGGCCCCTTCATGGGTGTCTTTGAGCAATCTTTTCTCTCGGCTTGCCCTCCTATACCTCTTCTCTGGCTTCCTTACATTGACGACATTTCTCCTCTGTGGCCACATGGCCTTGATTCCCTCGACTCTTTCATCTCCTCCCTAAACTCCTCCTCCTCTGTCTCCTTCACTTCTAACATCTCTGCCTCCAACATCACCTTTCTAGGTGTGGACATCTCCCTAAGTAACCATTAATTACGCACCTCCGTCCATCTCAAGCCTACTAATAAGCAACAATATGTCCATTTTATCAGCTGCCACCCTTCCCATACAAACAATCCCTCCCCTAATCTCTCTCTATGCGTGGTCACCAAATTCGCAGCATCCCCGACTCTCTTGACCTTTTTCCCTCTAATCTCCACCAATCCCTCCTTCGCAGAGGCTACCCTGAGCGTCTCCTTCAGAAAAAAATCCTACAACGACCCTCTTCTTCCAAATCTCTTGCTCTTAATAAGTGTCCTCGTGACCAAATCTCCCTCTGTAGCACATATTTCCCAAGAGTTCACTCCATCCGTCGTATAATCTAAAACCTCTACCCCATCCTGTCTGACAACCACAGTACCTCCAAAATTTGTGGTCTTACTGCGTACTGTTGCCCTGACTGATTTGGCCTGCGCCTGGCATTTGGAGGAACGCGTGTGGTTCTAATTGAGCTGGGATGTGAGCTGCATGCCTGGTGTGGAATCACCCGTGCCTCACACCCTAGCGGTGATTTGCACGGTATTTCGTAGATGTAGATGAATATATCAGACGAGTCGATGATTTTTATCTGATACATCGAAAACGTCCAGTAGTAAAATAATCCGATGAAAATTGTGTGCGTGGTGAGTACTTTTATAAGCATCGAACAATCGACTACTAGATATATTGAGTCTATATGACACCTAAACTGAAGCCTTAAATGAAGGTGAATTGAAGAAGAATAATCTCGAAGTCAAAATGGACGTTAGTTTGTTCTTTAGGGATCATTCACTTTGACACCGAACTGTTTTGAAGTAGGCTATCGAATAGGGTCTGAAACACGAATGGAAAGCATTCGTGTTGCGAAGCTTATTTGCACATTACTGCGAATGGAAAGCGCTCAATAAAATCGATATTCTGGTTATTCTACGACTCAATGATTTGCGTCGATTAAGGTGACTCCTAGTTAAAATTACCTTGAAAACCCTCGTTACAATAAATTTTAAACAGAGCAAAGTTAGAAGTAGTAGCACAGAGTGACATGATTTATGATACCTTATTTTTATTTCCCTGAATGTTTGCGAACGAAGTTCAGCTCTAGATTTGCTATTAAATCCTTATTCTACCCTCATGAGCTAAAATATGATAAAGAATTAACCCGTAACAAAGTGGTTGTGCTTTATCGACTGAGAATGGTGGATTTTTTGTCTCAAAATATGTTTAATCCTCAATTTATCATATATTATCGAATGTATATTTTTAAAATATTTGACAACCACTTTGGCCGATTTCCGGGTTTCCTGCTGCGTGGACAATTTTTTAAAATGTACACTCTACGTTTTGTCCTTCCTACTGACATGGTCGTCATGAGTCATAGTGATGTTACACATGGCAACGAAAGCCTGGACACAAAGATTATTTGACGTTCTTCTAAATATCACCTGGTGATCACTATAAAAGGGACTGTTCCTACCTCTGGGAGAGGGCAGCCTGTTTCTATGTGAGCCAAACAAAAACTATTTTCCATCGAGATTGCTTAGGAAAATGATAAAAAACACCATTTTCCAAAACAATCTTGGAAAACCTGGTGCCATTGCAAAGACGGTAAGATTTCTTTACATTCATTGGCAGCCATTGTGTTTTCTCTCCGCCACTATCTGAATCTCGCTACCCTTACGGAAAAAGTCGCTTCCATTCATTGATTTTTTGGATAAGCTTGTTAGTTATTGATTTTCAGTGATTTCCATGGAGATAAATGCTCATGGTTTATATTGAGAAATACATTACTCGTTAGAATTGCGATTCTCTTGGAAAGCTTCTGTTAGTGTATAAATCTTGAAGAAATGAATGCAGTATTATCGTAAAAAAAGCTAAAAACAAATGGCGTGATAGAATCCTTAGACAATACTTGTATAAATACTTAAGAATACATTTTATGAGATCATTTCCAAAACTCTCTGGGAACTCATTCCGTCCTGTTATCTCGTTTTCAAACATTGCATTAAAAAATTCAAACAAGACGATATTGAAAGAAAATAATCAGTAAATTTTAAATTCATTTGGTACCGAAAAGAAGGTGCATAGGTATTCCAGCATTTGATATAATAATAATATTAACTTTGTAATATTCCGCACCGTTCTATTACTAGTAAACAAGCCTAACCGGTTTCAATGTATACACATATATCATCAGAGGCAAAATACAGCGTACATAGGTGGTGGCTTCATATATATACATGGTACCACACGGGATGGGAAACACTATCACCTGGTAATGGAGAGGTCCCATCCCCATTACCAGGTGATAGAGCGGGAGAGGGCTAGAAATAAAGAGGCGTTTGGAATAGACATCGCGGAGTGACGCATTGGACGCCGGCGGAAGACACCCAGGATAGTTTCCCGCTACTCGCACACAGATATATATACTTCCTACCTCCCGACACACCGAGACAATTCATTTGCGGGACCAGCCAGCGGTACGTTCGTATTACGTTCAGGTTGGAAGTGATTTGCGGGCACGAGACGGAAAAGGAAACGCTCTCCATGCCTGATCGTGTTTATGTTTACACTTCGTTTCCCCGGAATACAAACACAATAAGCAAAATTCTTCTTGTGCTTTATCGACTGAGAATGGTGGATTTGTTGTCTAAAAATCATTTTAACCCTCAATGTATATTTTTCACATATTATCGAATGTATACATAGAAAATATTTGACTAGCACTTTGACCTATTTCCGGGTTTCCTGCTCCGTGGATAATTTTTTAAAATGTACACTCTACGTTTCGTCCTTCCTACTCACATGGTTGTTATGAGTCACTGTCATGGTACACATGGCAACTAAAGACTGGAAACAAGTATTATTTGACGTTCTTCTAAATATCACCTGGTGATCACTATAAAAGGGACTGTTCCTACGGAGAGGGCAGCCTCTTTCCATGTGAGCCGAACGAAAACTATTTTCCATCGAGTTTGCTTTGGAAAATGATAAAAATTACCATTTTCCATAATAATCTTGGAAAAGCCGGTCCCATTGCAAATTCGGTAAGTTTTTTTACTATCATTGGCAGCCATTGTGTTTTCTCTCCGCCAGTATCTGAATCTGGCTACTCTTATGGAGAAAGTCGCTTCTATTCCTCGATTCCCAGGATAAACGTTATAACCCCAAGCACCCTTAGCGTGCTCCCATTAGCCCTTGTGAAGGATTCTTTTTGGGGGGTGTGTGTGTGTCTATAGCCGCGTCCGTATTCACCGTCAAGGACACTTGGAACGTCGCATATCCGTCCTTCCGAGAACGGCTGCCATCTTGAAGGACGTCCGAATTCACCGTGCCTCCTCGCAAGCGTCCTCGGGAGGGCGCTCAATCGAGGATGCAACGGGTGCACACTTCTACCCGTCCTCGGACGCCATATTAGAATGTTGCTCGATGGGATCATTAGCGCATCACGCCATGCATTTCTTGGAATTTCACGTCACGGGGTACTTCCTGCATTTTAAGTTATTTCGCGGTAGTAGGTATTGGTACACGTGTGGGCAAAATCGAGCAAATGGATAATTTTACTTTCAAATGTAAGTGGTACCAGGCAGAGAATTACAATTCCTTCTTTTGAGCAACTACCTATCCTAATACCCTATTAATTGATTAACAATGATCATAACTCGGAAACTAACACTTCAATAAAATATTTAACGCAATATACTGCCTATTGTTAATACAACGAAAAAATATTACACTATATATGCATCTACTACACTTAAGCGCCTACAAAAAAACGACTAATCCTAATAACTAAGAACACTACAATAGGAATGGAATTATTTAATGCAAAACACTGCCTAATATTATGAAAACAACGACAGAAAAACTAGACTTAACGCGAAATATAATTAAACTATACTCAAGCTACGACAAAAATTGTTAATAGGTAACTACAAACTCTAACCTAGAGATACAATGAAAATCACTACCTGACATTAAGTACAAAGAGGAAAAAACTAGATTTACACACAACGCCTATTTGAAAAATAAAGTAAATAAAAATCAAGGAAGAATGTTATACAAAAATAAAACAAATAAAAGTGAAGCCACTGAGTTCTACTGATCACAGATACTAAGAAAACTCCCTCGCTCATAATCTTAATTAATATAAGAAATGAAGATTTAAAACGAAAAAAATTGAATATAAAAAAACTGTCCAAGCAGAAAGCGATAGCGACCACAGCACCAGAACGCAACCCAATGTACTTCTTTTATTTTCGGGGAATCGGGCTCAGCTTTTTTCCGATGTCCTTTATTTTTAGTTCACTTTCTCTCCCGGAGAGGGCAGTGCTATGCCCTTAGAACTGTCCAGGTTCATCCGTCCTCGAGGAGTCTCCTCGACACCATACGACCTCGCCTTGCGACCTACCCTTGAGTCCTTGCGGCCTTCTGAATTCGGACGCGGCTTATGTTGATCACTGGCGAGGAAGTCACTTTCCCGTAAACCATCACAGGAGGGTATTCCGGTTGAGAGGCTGGGGTAGGTCATTGACGTTTACGTTAAACCAACACATTAAGGGGGCTCACTACTTCTCAGATTCTCCTCGACTGGCTTCTCCCCTCCGAGACCTGAGTGGAATGGGAAAGTCCTAATCTTCTTGTCGAGGGGGGGAGTAGTTAGAGGAGGGGGTGACGGCAGAGGAGGTGGGGGCAGTCGGCCATATGCCGTGACTAGATCGCGAAAAAACACGAAACATGCGTTAGCATTTTAAAGTCTGAGGTCTTATAGTGACAAGCATAATAAAGTAGATGACACCAAATTAAAAACCAAAGACCATTATGTGATCTTACTACGTGATATGTTTCATTTAGTGAATAAAAAGGGCAATGAAGAGGTCTGAAAAATGACTGAAAAAGGTCACTAAAAACACTAATTATCATTAATATGTCTAGTGAAGTGAACAATGTATCTCAATGAAAGCTCAGATACATTCTTTCCTAACAAAAATGTGAAAACTTAAACTTCCTACACAAAAAAATAATAGGGTGACAATTAAAATAAAAGTGGTCTGCAGAGGCGATTTTAGCTGAGGTAGTGAGCCCCCTTAAACTTTTCTTTCTTTCTTTTGACGAGTGGTGACAATTATTACGGCCATTGGAGATTTATCCTTTATTTGTATTTGGTAAGAGGCTGCAGAGCTCAAGTTTCCTCGATTTGAGATTGTTTTGGAAAATGATAAAAATTACCATTTTCCAAAATAATCTTGGAAAACCTGGTGCCATTGCAAATACGGTGCGGAAATGTAAAACCAACTTCGTCAAGAGTTAAAAGAGGAAGGGAGAGGAACAGTAAAAAGGGGCGACGATTTGTCCGGAATAAAATCATTTAAAACCATATGACTAGATTTTTTTTTAAACATTTAAAATTTTTGGAAATTATTGTTTCAAATTTGCGGCCAGTTTGACCGACGTTAAAACAATTGCATCCGGGAGAATCACACTTCAGGGAGTACACACCTCTCCGAATTTTCATAGTGATCTTTAGAGTTAAAAAGGAGTTGACCGATAGTCACAGGATTATGAAAGGATAGTTTAAAATTGTCCTTAGGCAGCGCTCGGCTAAGTTTGTAACTTAGTTGGGTGATGAATGGTAGCTTGCACCGGTAGAGTGGAATTTTTTCTGGCTTTTTTGCGTAAATGACGTAATAACATATTTTCAATAAGGTCCTATTTGTAGCCATTCCGCGAGGTGACACGTAATATGACATTGAGTTCTTTTGCAAACTCACGGACACATAGGGGGATGTTGATGAGACGGTGTAGGAGAGAATGGAATGCCGCGAGTTTTTGGCGATGGTACTGGTTAGAATCACTGGGGATGATAACATCGCTGAAGGTCAGTTTTCGGAAAATGGAAAAATGTAATGTAAATGGAATGTTTTTACGTCGATCAAACTTGCCACAAATTTGAAATAAGAATTTCTCAACATTTAATACGTTTTTAAACCATGACAACAGCTCTGTGTTTGCTAAGCATCTGTTTGACCACAGTCACGTTTATAACTTTAATCCAAATATTTTATATTTTTGTGACTAAGGTGCCAAATTAAATTTTTTAGCAAATTTTGAAATTGTTTCAGCCTTTAAAAAACCTAGTCATAGGGCTTTAAAAAATTTTATTCCAGACAAATTGTCGTCCCTTTTACCTTTGTCTCTCCCGTTCCCTTTTAACTCTTGACGCTGTAGGTTTTATATTTCCCGTGTCCTCGCTTTGTTAACCCCCGCCTCTCTACTAATATCCTCTCCCCACTCACAGCCTCCTCCTTACTTCCTTTCCCATGTGGTACCCTGTATATACATATATGAAGCCAACACCTCTGTACGCTGTATTTTGCCTCTGATGATGATGAGTATACATTGACACCGGTTAGGCTTGTCTACTAGTAATAAACAGTGTAGAAAATTACAAATTTATTATAATTATTACACCATGTCCAAATTCCACCAAGTCAACTCTTCAACTATCTTGTACATTCCAGCATTTTTTTAAGAGCTCTTCTTGAAATATTATGAGCATTTTAGACATGCTTCTCAAGCAAGAACTAAATGAAAGTACGCAATTATGTGATGATCGATATCCAACATTGTGTTTTAATTTATCAACGAAGAATAAATTGCTATGTACCGGTTATCATACGTGTTAATTCAGAGATGTTGTCAATTAGCTCAAAAAATATCACAGTTGCCCAATTTGGACTAATTCTCTAATTTCTGAAGCTAGTAAATGACAGTAAGTCACGTTTGCATCGAAAATCTCGCCTTATTTTATTTTGTTAGTGTCAAATGTATCGCTGACAGTGAAGGTTTCTGATGCGTGACGGTATTTTTTCAGTTTCAGCCAGACTATCGGTTCGCATCTTGGCTTATTTGTTCGTCATTTGTTTTCTGAAACGTGGGGTGAATAGGAAAAAAATATTTTCCCTTCTCCTTTGTACCAGCCGAGAAATATGTTTTAGGTCCCACTGTTTCCGGTGATGGCACCAGTCACTCTGTATGATTGTCTTTTTTTTTAAGAATATTTCAAGAATATCTTTAAAAAACTGGCTAAAAATTTGAGATAATTTTTTATTTTGACAGTCATAATAATTATCTATGACTGGAAATGTTTGTAATGCAATTGCTTTGCGCAGTATTTCTTATTTTTCATTTCTTATAGGGATTTCGGTATGTCTATTCTATAGAAGCTCTTCCCGGTGTCATCAATTCTTCCTTTATAAAATTGAATGATGTTATTCAACTGAGGTATCTGCACTAAAGAGTGTTCATTCAATATAAATGATTGGCCGAAATTCCAAGAGTAATTCCTACTGCAATAAGGGTGCAACGAGAACTAGTGTATAATGATTGTATGTATGTAGAAATATGATTTGTCAAGTATACCAATTTATTCAATGCATGTATGTGCAAATTAACCCGTGTGATGGAAAGCAGACATATTACCGCGTTAAATTTATTTTGTCTTTCCAGCCACAAAAGTGGCTCCATCCAACAAACATGAGTTCAAGGTAACAAAATTGTAATAGGAAACGGTTATATTATATTACAAAAATAATTCTCTCATGGGATCAGTGCAATTTAAAAAAATATTCGCTACTCAAAGGGTTGATGAAAGTAGATAATATTCCGAGGCTAAAAGAGATCGGAGGATGAAAACTCAAGAGCCTAAACTCGTGTATGATCTATGATATATGTTATCAAGTGTATTCATTCGTTATTCCTTTCTCTTCTGACGCCATCTAGGTTCCACGAGGATGATTCCCATCTCGCAGTCGAGCGAGGGTCATCCCGACATAGTGGAAGTCAACTTGAGGATCGCAGAGTGAGTTTTCTTTTTTCATTTTCTCTTTTTATTATCAATAAATAGTAATAAATAACAATTCAAATGAGCAATTTATAGCAATAAATAACACTTCAATTTGAGGAGCGCAGAGTGAGTTTTCTTTTTTCATTTTCTCTTTTTATTATCATGGGTTCTTATTCAATAGGGGCGACCTTATTAAGGTTGATGGAGAGGGAATGGCGTCATCAAAAAATGTTGCCTAACAACCGAAATGTCTCCAATATTGCTCCCCTTGTTTTTTTTACTTCGTGGCTAATTTGACAAAGCAAAAAAGTATTTTGAAGTCGAAAAAGTAGTGGCCATGATTTTTGTGTGCAAATGTCTTGGCGAAGCTAAAATAAAGACCTCTCATCTTGTGGTTTATGAAATTTTTGGCGCGTCATTGATTTTTTCCGAACAATTCGATCGAAAAATCGTTTTTTTTCTGTTCAAACTATCTCTTCCGCAATGTATCTCTCTTATTTTATCGCTTCTGTCAGACGTAGAGATGCAGGGAGGCGTCATGACACAATTTACTGTGTCACTCTGTAACAAAAAAGTTCTGAATTTCTCAACCTAGTCTTTAAAGAAGTGTTTTCTTAAGAAATAAAATAATCGACCGTGGAACAATTCAACAGGTAAAGAGATGCTATTTTTTTCAACGTTAACTTTGTAGAATAATGGCGAATATTCCCATGATATATTTCGTGTTATTAACATGCATGAGGATACAATCAATACTTATCAATGTTACAGGTAAAGACGTGGAATGCGTGAAATCACACAAATCTGACAAAAAAACTTTTTCTGCGTGTATCCTGGTTTTAATGTCAATGTTATGAACAAACGCGAATATCAGAAATACACACGGAGTTGGTTCTGGTCATTATATTTGCTTGCGCTGCAATATGACAGAAGAGAGTCGACGGGCTTTGTCGCCTTCCCCCCGCTGAACGGCCTTTCCTCTGTCGGATCAGTCGCCGTGCGGCGCCGTCCAGTTTGGCAACGCGGCATCAATTGAAATTATAAATATTGACAAATAATAACATTTTACATATTATTAAATATGGGTTTTAAAAACTTTCGCTTGTCATTTTGTATGTTTATCAACTCTCGCAACCTTTTGTGAGAAGTCAATGCTGTGGATTTCGCAGTTTTTCCTCGGCTGAGTTACCAAGTTCATGGAGTTGATAAAACTGCTAAGTTTAGGTAGTGCGGTGTCGATTATTACAGTAACGTGTCTCCATTTTCGGTTAAATTATATAATAAAAAATATTGATGAAATTAAAATAAAATAACCTTCAAATTGGTGTATAAATTATTGCGAATATCACTCACTTTGGTCAGTCTCGGTGGTAATCCATCATTAAAAATTTAAGATGACAACTTTTACTAAAACCACTAAATTTATTAAACAACGACCCAGGTTTCGATGTACATTCACACCATCTTCAGGTAAATGGAGGCCGATGTGCAGGCCTTATACAGGGTGTCCCATAAATGTCACGCCACAGTGACACTGGAGCTAGGGCAGCCTAAGAGGAACCGAACCAGCCTAATATGACCTCAGTAAAAGTTGCACGGTTTTCGAGATATTGCCAAATTAAAGCTTTTTCAAAAATTTCACTTTTTTAACATTTCTAGTCCCAGAAAACACTTGAATAGCTCTCAAATTAAGTTTTTTTTATTGTACGATATCATCAATCGGTTATTAAGCTGACAAAAGGGTTATTTTATTGATAACTAATGTAAAATGAGGAAAAATACTGCATTAATCTTGACTTAACTTAGCAGCAATAAAAACAACTTCGACTTTAACCGCCTGCCGTGAAAAAAAATACTAGAAAGTAAATGAGATAGTAACTTCAAAAACTTGCGTATGTTATGCCGATTTGAAAATGCTATGACACATGTAACCTTCATGCAATAAATCAAATTAAAACGAAGAAACCCCGCAAGCTGTCACTGCTAGGTAAAAATTATCCTGTACACTACGATTTCTCGTTTGTTACCTGGCCATTTTATTATGTGCCAAGCTATTCAAGTGAATTCTGGGACTAGAAATGTAAAAAAAGTGAAACGTGGTCGAAACTTTGATCGTCTCTAGATCTGCTAAAAAAGTTATTTTTTTCCAAAAACGCTTCCACACTTCTTCATTTAACGCCAGTTGGAACACGCACAAAAATGTTGGTTCGAATCAGAGACACCAAGGGTCAACTCACTGCTGATCTGACGTGGAATGACCCATATATTTTTTTATTTGTTTAAATGTATGTATACCGGTCAGTTTTCCCTGTGAAGACTATGTATGGTAAATCGTGCGGATTCCACACCACTAAGAGGCCAATGTACGCTTCAAGAGTTCATTCATTGGCTGTTATACTCTCTCTATCTAATTCAATGGTTCGACCGAAGGACAGCCGATAAAGCACCCCGGGAGACTTCAGTGCCGCCCATCCGGCCTCTTTGAGTGACGATGGCGAGAGTATCACCATTCGACCACTCTTGAGGATTCGCCTCTTTTGTTCCCTCGACGTCTGTCGGCTTATGGCCGGTTGCAAGAACGATTAGCTATGGTATCAATTGTTATGAGATACCTGAAGTTATGGAACTCCAAAATATTCGGGTTTCAGTAACAAATCTACCAGTTACATAACTTATCTGTTGGGAGTTTTCTGACACTCAAATTTACCACATAAGTACAGGGGACTACGATAAGATGAACGACTGTTGTCATTATGTATTAATTCTGTTGTCATAGTTGTTACAAGCTGCTGGAATGATGATATTGATAACTGCATTTATCTTTTGCGAGTGTGAACAAAGACGCCTGAGAATCAGGAAAAAGTTCATATTCTTTACCCAATTCCATTAAAAAATTACATAAACACACCAATAGTTAATTACTTCAAATGTCTGATCTAATATTCCTTAGCTAGATAAAATTTATAGTGGTTTATCCAATGTATAATTGCTAATTCACGTAATTATTATTCAGTCAGAGTAAACAAACTGGCTATTTTTCTCAAAACAACTATTTTATCAAGTAATTAAGTCTCCAAGTGGTCCTCCGTGCGTCCGCTGTCTTGTCTACTTATGCAACTCATAACTCTATTCCATAAGTAATGAAGCCATTTCTGAAGCCAATAAATTTATCGAATGTTTCTGCAACGCTTAATGAATGGTTGCGATGGCCTATGGGTCCCATAACTCTATGGAATACATATGTGTCCTTCCTGCAACTGGCCATTACAATGTTCTTATTCAACTGTACCACGATTTCCTTATAACCTGAAATAAAACGTACACCGTACATGCTTAAACTTGTAGTTGTTATTTGCACTGGTGCGCTCAAAAATATAGGTCAACTGGACGCTTGCTTTCCATGTATTTTGCAGATATTGTGCGATATGAGATTCAATCTGCAGCAGAGTTTATGGGCAAAAGTCAATAGAATAACTTCGATACTCGAATCCGTTTATTATGTATCAATTTTTATAAAGTTGTAAAACATGGATCATGTTTTCTGTTACTCCGTTGGAAAAAGCTTTCATTTTTAAATACGCATTTTGAGGTAAGTCGATAACTTAACACAAAACACTCTGCCTTAATTAATGGGACACTTATGGTTGGTTCCCAAAGTTCAAGTCTTTCTTTTCGAGTCTCTTTCAAGCCTTGAAACATCGATGGGATGAAACATCGGAATTTAACGTCACGAGACGAGGCTCGAATTTCAAAAACGAGACTAGACGTAGATTGACTCTCTTTCACCTCGTCTCGCCCAACAATAAATTGTTAACTCAAGGAGAGGTCTGTATAGATATTTAATAAGTGATGGGTATGAATTATTACATGAATGGGCATATAATATTCCCTTCGAAATTTGAACATAATTACCTAGAAATAAGATATGACCGATGTGATAATGCAGTGGAGTTTAAGCGGGAAAGAATTAGTCATAAGAAGTATTTGCACGGCGAAGTTCCATTAGTAATATACTTGAAGTCTCGAAAAATTATCTATTTGTCTATATCATGTTAATATATATATAAATTTAGGAATAGCGTAAGCAAATTTAAGTTTCCCAGCCTCTGCCATAGAATCTAATCACGGTGTAACAATGATTAAAGACGAGTTAATTAGTTTTGTATTTGAAGAAGGAGTATGATAACAAAGTGGGGGACAAAACAATGAGGGAAGAGTAGAAGATTTTAGGAGCAAAGAGAAAGAAATATCCTCGGTTGTGTTCAGAATTTTGAAGCCCAAATTAGACCATAGATAAGGGCTTCAATTACATAGAAATTTTTTGCACCTTGCAAATTCACCAAAAATTTCACTTCGCTTACATATATAGTCCCTTAATTAGAGAGTATATATTAGCAATTAGGAAATATACAGTTTTATAAATCTTTATGTTTCCTATTCTTACAGCTTAAAAAGAGCCACTAGCCTGAGTCCGAAGTCCAATATCCAGAGGCGCCTTATTGCTGTGATTATTTTTCTAGCAATATTTGCTGTGGCATTGGTGATTGCTGTTGCAGTTCTTTCATTGAGTTGTAAGTTACTTGAATGTCTAGTGAATTTACTCTGGGAAACCTTGAAACATGCCTTCCAATTTGAGCGCAGTTGGTACGCAATAAGTTGAGTATATTAAATAAATGTGTAATTAATTATCATTTACATCAATTTTATTTTTCAGCCAGTAAATACAGAGTCTGCACGTCCAACAAATGTGTCGAAACAGGTATGTCCTATCTTTAATTTTACAGTTAAACATTAAAAGAATTCCATAAAAGCTATGTAAAAGGTACTTTAGTTTAACTAAGACTTGCGCTAATGTATTCATTATTTCCAAAGGAAAAAATATGTCGAAAAAAAATATAATTCGCACTGAATGAAAAAGCTGAAATGACCCAACAGAGAGGTATAACGATGTTGACTTAAAGAATTGTTTACACACTGTTTTCAATGCTGAAAGTGACAGAAGAAAATTCTTCCACCCGCTAAGCATAAAATGTATTCTCTTTAGCCTGCGTCCTTGATTTTTCGCCATTGAAACACTAAAGCCAATCAATTTGGAATCTTATACGTCAGCACAATGGACGTGCTGGGCATCCAACTGTCTGAATGAGAGTGTAGTCATGGAAATGAGAATAAGATGGGAGCAGAAGAAATATTACGAGACGTTTCAACTCAGAGAGTGTATTCCGGAATTATGCAAGACTCAAAGAGTTTTACTTTTTTATCACTACACACTCCGTTCTCCGAGAGAACAGACATTCTCTCCTCAGTTTTCTTTTGGGAAAAGACCACAAATGACTGCTATTTGTTTTAAAATCCAATAGTTTTGAAGAACCAGCGCAGTCTTCGGTTCGTTCTCAAAGTGATTTCAAATTGGTCGATGCATCACTGCTCGCTACCTGTCGTTGATAGCTCCATGATCCGGAAAGGACACCGTCGTGCAAACACCTTACACAGACGAAATTCAACGACATTCCACCCTCGAGACATCGCCTGAAATCGATGTCTAACCTGTTTCTCATCTTAATGATGAGCTTATTCGACATGTAGGCAAGGCTGAGGAAATGTAAACTGAGACTGATCGCCCTGGCGGATTGGCAAACCGATAGGGCACCATTATACCGTAGGGGTGTCGCCCTGTCTGCAGCGATGTGGACCACACTCCTTTGAGGAAATCGTTATTTCGAAAAAATATTTTCCAGGTACATCAGCGGTCAGATAGGAACAGGAACTTAGAGAGGAACCGACCAACGGTAGAAAATTACATGTACCCATTTTCCAGAGGGATTGCTCCAACCGGAGAAATACGACCCTAGGCTCAGGCCCGGAGAGAATGGCACCCTTTATGGAGATCGGGTTTCGAGAATACATCGGCTGGTACACACAAGATCCCTTAGGCCGCCCTTAGACCCCAACGCGCTCTTTGGCCTGGTCTGGGGCCTAAATTTGCACCCTTGGCCATTGCAAGCCGATGGGCTCCTTGGCAGGCCAGGGCCCGTTCACAGAACACTGCCCTACGCAGACATAGCTAGGTTGGGCTAACGTAGGACCCACTTCTCACCTGCCAACTGGCTGTTTCCACTTTCTTGCGAGGAAGTGGTCCAATTGATACACTTTGGTAGAAGGTGATGGGATAGGAACACCAATAGCTGGTCTCTGTACACAGCGACCGGTCGCGACGCCCGCTTACAAGATATCTTTGGTTTTTTACGTGTGGTTCTTGAAAGGGAAAAAGATTCATCACAATCGCTACAGCTGGTTTGTTCGTTACAACTAGTTTACAAATTTTTCTGGCAATATTTGCTGCCTGATTAGTGATTGCTGTTGCGGTTCTTTCATTGAGTTGTAAGTTACTTGAATGTCTAGTGAATTTACTCTGGGAAACCTTGAAACATGCCTTCCAATTTGAGCGCAGTTGGTACGCAATAAGTTGAGTATATTAAATAAATGTGTGATTAATTATCATTTACATCAATTTTATTTTTCAGTCAATGAATTCAGTCTCTGCACGTCCAAGCAATGTGTCGAAACAGGTATGTCCTATCATTAATTTTACAGTTAAACATTAAAAGAATTACATAAAAGCTATGTAAAAGGTACTTTAGTTTAACTAAGACTTGCTCAAATGTAGTTATAATTTCCAAAGGAAAACGTATGTTGAAATAAAATTTTTATTCGCGCTTGATGAAAAATCTGTAATGACTCAAAAGGGATGTATAACGATGTTGACTTAAAGAATTGTTTACACAATGTTTTCAATGTTGAAAGCGACAGAAGAATATTCTTCCACTCACTATGCATAAAATGTTCTCTCTTTAGCCTGCGCCCTTGATTTGCCGCCATTGAAACGCTAAAGCCATACAATTTAGAATCTAATACGTCAGCGCAATGGACGTGCTGGGCCTCTAAATGTCTGCTTGAGGGTGTAGTCATGGGAATGAGAATGAGATGGGAGCAGAAGAAATATTACGAGAGTTTTCAACTCAGAGAGTGTATTCCGGAATTATGCAACACTGAAAGAATTTTATTTTTTCATAGCTAAATTTTGCTCCAACTACCATGAATAGTACATTTGGTGATCAATTTGTGGAGATGATCTAATTTTAACAACCTTTTATTCGCACCATAGTGATACAGTAAAATTTTCCCTTTTGCCCAAACTGAAGAGGGCATTTGATTTGAGTACATCCTTCTCTGTGGTCAGGGTTTTTAAAAACATTTTTCCTAGATAGAGAACGAGTCTTTAAAGTGTTTTTCTTTTCTCACGTCTCTCTCTTTTTTCGAGTTTTCCTTTAAAGTTGCTACAAGAGAGCGTATTTTTTATTCATTTTTTCGCTTAAACTAGGTTACTCATAACAAATCTTGCAGGAAGTATTACTTGGATACTTTTTGGTAGATTTATGACTTTATATTATTAGATATTAAAAATTACGGTCACTATTCTCATAATCGACGTTATAAAATTATGCACAGTTTCTGTAATTGATACGCATTTCTAGCATCCACGAATGCTTATGGGACACGAACAGCGATATACGAATGCCATCATTGCCAAATTAGGGTGAATTTCGTAATTACCATATTCATTGTTTACTTATGTCATCCATTTGTTTGGAAAAAGACGGAAGTAATGCGTTAGAAGAACGATATGCTGCAATGGTCAATACGGTTCGAGATATCGCTACACTCACTATTTCCAGTTAACTTCCATGAGTCAACCCGCCTTACACGTTGAAGTGTCGATTGTTGGCGACTTGCTAGGCTGTAATGGAATGGATGTGACTTCCATGTGTAAACCCGCCTTTAGTGAGATACCAGTTGAAAATAAGATATGCGAGATATTTTCATCGAGAGAATAGCGGACACATACCTTAATTATGCACTACATTCATCAAGAAAACAGGGAAATCATAGTTTTTTAAAACACTGTAAAATTTATATAATAGAACAATAATTGTCCGAGTTTAAACGAAGTCGTCAGCGCTGCAGCCCGAATTCATTTAGTCAGCATTTGGTGTTCGTTTGTTTTCTCGTTTTTTTGCATATTTTTGCTTTTCTTAGACCTATTTTGCCTGAAATCTTAGACTGGCTGTGCAATAGAGCCAACTCGGCTCGATTTCACAGCCAGCCTGAGATATCTTATGTATCTGAGCCAGCGGGTGTGTGGTGATACTCATTATTTTGGTGGTAACTGGGAGACAAAATATAATCGTTATTATACAAGGCGTGTGTTGTAACCAGTTGCAGCAAGACTATAAGTCATGGCGAGTGATGTGACGTTGATGATGTCGTAGCACGTCGCAATTTTACCCCCAATTGGGCAATTTTTTAACACTCAGTTTGCAACTGAAAATTTCCGACTCTGCACTTGTTTACGCACTGGTTTGATTGCGCTTCAACTAGTAGATTCGATTGATTTATATCGATATTTTCAGTCCGTGTTGTAAACCAGGCAATATGAGTCGGTTCAATTGAAATTTTCAGATCGGTCTGAGTTAAGATCGATTAGATATTAATTAGTAAGCGGAGTGTATGTCTCTGTTGTATGTTGCAGTTTTCATTATGTTTTCAGTGTTGTTGTGCTTTGAATTCAAAAGTAACGTTTATGCATCTCTCCCCGTATCATTTCAGCTGCCAACCTCATCAAATCTCTTGATTTGGATGCGGATCCTTGCGAAGACTTTTATGAATTCACGTGCGGGAATTGGGCAGCCAACCACCCCATTCCAGATTTCCTGGCATACACCGACTGGTTGATGGAGGGGAAGTTACATCTTGAGCAAAGGATAAGAAGTATGTTTCATTTTAGCTTATGTTTTTAACCACATCTATCCATTTCGATTTGTATAAACCGGTAATATAGCTATGGGCAAGCTTTGGATCACAGAGAAACACATCAGGTGTGTGTAGTATTGTGTACATTTTTAATTTCCTTAGCCAAATATTTTTTTTACAGAAGTCCTGGAAAAAGACGTTCATCACTCTCAACCAATTCCTGCGACTCATGCTCAGATGCTGTTCCATTCCTGTATAAATACCAGTGAGTTGCTTAAAATTCAAAAACATCTTATTTTCGTAACATGTGGCATCGAAAGAAGCTGATTTTATTTTTCTAGATTCACTTATTTAAACTCCGTTCGTTCTATGTAAATCTTAAGTCTAATATAATTTAATGACAATGCTTAAGTAATTATTCAATAAAAATTAATATGCTCGATGTATCTTCTAAAGGCGACTCCTAGTCGTTGCGGCCGTATGTCTCTCTCTATTGCTGTTCTTTTCAAATCATTAAAATTCTACGTTTACCAATCGTTCTCAGACCGATCTGAACTCGGACCGATCTGAGAATTCTGAGCGAACCGACTAAGACCGCCTGGTTTACCAACACGGACTGAAAATATTGATAGTAAACAATAGAATGTGTCAGTTTAAGGAGGATTTTCCGGCAGTATAAACGAGTGAAAAGTTAGAAATTTTCAGTCTCATTACGAGGGAACGAAAATTCCCAATTGGAGACAGAAGTGCGGTGTTCTACGGTATCATGAATGTCACATCATTTACCATTACCGTTCTCTTGTTGCACACTTGCCTTGAATAATAACGATTGTATTTTGTCTAACAATAACAATCAAAAGAATCACGAGGTGCGCCGCAAATCTGCTGGTTCAGATCGATCTGAAACCTTAGACTGGTTGAGCGAATGGGTCGAGTCTGAGCCCCCTTCTTTGATCGATAACACCAGTGGTGCGATTTTCTTTCTTCATTACGCCATAGCGACACGACCATAAGGTAAAACAGTGATTAGCTTCGCGACAATGCAATTCTCCTTCTCGGATCTGGCGCAATTTTGGCAACGTCAGAAAAGACAGAATCGCGCATGACACTTCGCTATGTTAGCATATATAGAAACAAAAAAGCCCTTACATCTGCGTTTATCGTGCCGAGCTGATCCGGTCATATCGATATGAGATCGATTGGTAAACGTAGTGTATGACACATTTGTTTTTGTTTCACCGATCGAACTCATACCAATCAGAATTCGGACCGATCTGAAAATTCCAAGCGAGCCGACTGAAACAACCTTGGTTTACCAACACAGACTGAAAATATCGATTGTAAACAATGTTGAAAGACAATTTTCCCACAGTATGAACAAGTGAAAAGTTAGAAATTTTAGCCGCATTCCAAGGGAACAAAATTTCCCAATTGGAGACAGAAGTGCGATGTTCTACGGTATCATGAACGTCACACCATTCGCCATTACTGCAGTCTTGTTACAGACACGCCTTGAATAATAACGATTGTATTTTGTCTAACAATAACAATCAAAATAATAACGAAGAACGCCACAATCCTGCTGGTTCAGATCGATCTGAAATCTTACACTGGCTGAGGAAATGGGCCGAGTCCGAACCCCCTTCTCTGATCAATCACACTAGGGGCGGGATTCTGTATTTGGCGAACGACAGCTATTGGTATCGGTATACAGCGACGATCGTCGCTAGCGCGAACGATAGTGCGATTCTGGGAGAGCCACTAACCAACGGTTCGAGCTGCAAGCGATGATTTTCTGACGTCATGCATTCGTCGGTATGAAAGTGGCACTTTCATGGGAGGCTAGAATTTTTTACCAATGATATGTCACCGTACGAGCTGAAGAAAGCAGAAGAGAAATGTGATCATGTGTAATTCCAATATTTCAGTTCACCAATATCACATAACGTAGCGATTTATCTCAACGTACATCTATAATTCATGCATCGATATATTTCTTGAACTACTTATATATATATATACAGCACGGCATAAATGCTTACTTAAAGTAAATTTCTTCGATTAGTACGTTTATATTTCTACACAGATAATCGGATGTAATGCTTTCTGTGGAAAACTAGTGTTCACTCATAACTTATGGCCTAGTCGTTCCAACAAAATGATAACTACATCGCGAATATTTGTAAAGAATAAATGTAGTGTTGTACTATTAACATTCGTGGCTGGTTTTGTCATTATACGCGAGGTTATGCTGACGGTGTCGGCCATTAATTCAGTTTAGTTTTTATTATGATAATAAGTACAGTAGGTTTCTTTGGATGTTCTTTATTGATGAAAGTTTCTTTACTAGCTCGTGTCTGACGAACGAATTGAAGCCTCTCGTCCGACTAAACTGAGGGACTTGAAATTCGATCTGTCGTCGCTCATTTATTTGAAAATTTTATATTAATTATGTGTGTAAATTGCACCATGATATCAACATCACCTATCTCTCGTGTTTATTTCATTATAAATTGATAAGGTGCTGGTGACTGAACATTCTCAGCCTAAGGAACCATCTACTTACAATATGAATAATGACATTCGGAATAAGGTTACTAAATGATAGCAAAATGAATTTATACATAGAAGTTCGGTTATGTGATGTCATTCAGCTTGTACACTCATAATCGTCTTGCAGATTCAATCGTTCTAATCTCCTTTCTTGACCTTCCAAAAACATTCGAAGACTTGTAACCTCCTTTAAGCACCGAGTTTGAGCATCTGACAATGAATACATGTGGTATAACTCGCTCTTGTAATTACAGTTGGTTAAGTGATTCAGCCTTGTATCTCTCTGGTAGTGGATACAAACTTGACCAGAATGTCAACAGTCCCTGTCATAACTCACGAGGAACTTCATGTTTTTAATCCACTACGGTTGATCATTATAAAGGATTTTAAATTTAAAAAATGAATGTCACAGATATTCGGTGGTTAGGTGTCTTTTCCATACACTGCTCAGTCGATAACTGTCTTCCCTATTAAAATTGGATGGTCACTTGGCTTTCTCGATTGCTTCCCTTATTAGTCGAGGATAATAAAGACTAATTTTGGCCAGTAGTTTAGCCTCATCGCAGAGTATCATGTGTCCTGGATCTGACATAACGTGCTTTGCGACGGCTAAAGTCACCCACTGTCTTGCCTCTAGCGCTCTTTTATGCTCTTTTAGCCTGATCATAATTGGTCGTTTGGTTTTCCTCACATAGCTTGAGCCACAGGTACATGGAATCTCATACACACCCTCTGTGTTACGAGGCGGAATATCATCTTTCGCAGATGGCAGCAGATTCCTATTTTTCTTTACTGTACACAATCAGGTCTCAATCCCAGCTCGCTGTAGGATGCGACACATATGATCCGTTGTACCTGAGACGTATGGTAGCTTGGCGAAGGCTATATGCTTAGTCTTTTCACTCTTCTCGTTATCCTCTCTATTTACATTCAACGCTCTTTTTATGAATGAGTGACAGTACCCATTTTCTTTTAAAATCAAAGGAGGTGTTCCAATGCTTTTTTTATAATTCTCGCTGTCCGATACTATGCTGGCTCGATGATGTAATGTTTTAATAACAGAGGATTTCTGGCAAGGGTGATGATGGGAAGCTGCATTTAAATATTGATCTGAGTCCGTCATCTTTCGATATACTAAGTGCCCGAGTATATGAATTCCATAGAGAAATGTATGATAATCAAGAAGGTTGATGAACTGAATTTGTACTCCTCTGCATTGGCAAATTCCCATTAAACTAATGACTATCGAAGACAGTAAAGCATAAAATTAAAGATCCCATTCAAATCAGTGAATGATATCAAAGGCTTTAGGAACTTGGATGAGTGGAGCAATTCCTCATAGGAGGGGAAGAATATGATGGGAGCACACATAATCATCAAAGATAATGGAATGAAGGAGCAATTTAAGCTGCCTGCATTTAATTAATGCGCTAAGGGACACGTTTTCAATAAAATAATTACACTAAAATGATCCCACTTATTGCTTGAAGCTAAAAAAAAATCTAAAAACAAGACTTTAACTTACATCGCTGGCAAGGCAATGTTTCTGCTTTCAGTCCATTTTTTGTCAGGATTCCAGACATATCCATGGGATGTCAGCCCATCGCACATCTCTTCAACTTTGGTAGACTACAACCAGGGTTCAATCAAAACAGAGATCCACATGGAAGTCCAGAAAATAAGTTGAAGTAAGAATATTTGCATTTTAAAAGTGGATTTCGAATCCGTGACGAGCATCATCTGAGGAGGAATGAATTGTTCATAGGTACGAAAAACTCGATTGGACAGGTACAATGCTCAATGGAATGATAAAATACGAATGGATTACATTCCAACGGATAAATATGTCAAAAAAATCCGCACGTTTCCAACGGGTACATTGGCTAAAGAGGCGTAAAATAAATAATGACATTACAGTAATCGGCATATTTTGTGCTTTTTCACTCACCCTAAGTCCTGAGGCACGACTAAGATATCACATTTCAAGGCTGGTTCAAAACAAATCATCTCCGGTTTATGAGACATTCAAAACACAAGTTATCTCACAAACTCAAGGTAAAAACCTCACGAGTAAATATTTCATTCCAAGTTGAGAGAAAACAGTATCGTCGTCACGTATATCTCTCCTCAGAAAATATTTTTTCCGATGTAAACATTCACCTACAGTTACTTTACATCAATAAGTAGGTACATACATACTTGCTCTGATGAGTAATTAATCCAGCAAACATAAAACGCGATCATTTTACAATGCAGGTTTAAACCGCCATATACCCTTTCACGAAGATTAATTAATTAATACAATAATTAATTTCAACTTCGCATCACCGTCTGTTAAAAACTTCGCCAACCAAACGTTGATCACAAATAATCACAACACCTAAATCCGGGAGACGTCAGAAACTTCTCCATTGTTTATTACCCATAGTTCAGACTGCGAAGTGCAAAAAATATGAAAAAACTCGTCGCTAGCCATTACCAAGGCTTCCAAAATCGTCGGTAGGATCACTCGGTCCCACCGACAACTATCGTTCGCGAGAACGACAGGTATCGGTCAAAGGCGTCTCCGGAATCGCTCCGACCGACCGGTGTCGCTTGGAGCGCGTTAGCGACACCGATAAGTGTCGGTATCAGGTACGGAAACCCGCCCCAGGTCTCTGCGTTTACCGTGCCGAGCTGATCCGGTCAGGTGGATCTGAGATCGATTGGTGAACATAGTGTATGACACATTTGCTTTTATTTTTCTTGTTAACCTATGGGTAAAATTTCAACGTTGAATATTTTGATTGATTGGACTCTTTAGCTGAACTAACCGAGGATTTTCTATTGTTTCTTCCCGACCTATCTATACGCCGAAGTCTCCTTATTCTCAGAAGGATACGGAGGTGCATTATTTTTTCCCTTTCTTTCGCAAAAGTTGACTCGGAAATATGATTTTGTTTTTCAGCTGCAATAGATAATGCTGGGATTGAACCAATACTTCAGATTCTCGATCATGTGGGCCTCCCCAGAAAACTGGACTTCAACGGCTCGGCTGCTTTCAATGCGTCATATTCGTATCCCATCATGTTGGAGGGGATTCTATCCTACCAGGAGCCGAGAAAGTCGAACCTGAGTGAAGAGCTCAGGTGGATGGTGCCTCTGGTTGGATGCAAGAGAGTTCTTGGGATAGATCCAATCATTGGAGTCGGCGTCGCCCCGCATCCGGTCAACAAAACTGTGAATGTGTTGACAGTAAGTAGCTGATATTTATTTTCTAACCCCCGACACACATAACGTAAACTTGAATGTATTAGAAGTTCACAATGTGGAATTCGCCAGACACTGTTGAAGAAATAAAATTGGTATGGGGCAATTCCATAGTGGTTGACGTAAGATATGCATATTTTCTGTAATACTGATTTAATTTAATTCTTTCCTAAAACCAGATAACATCTACAGACTACCCTTCTAGTCGCCGCACGTGAGTGTGGCAGGGGGTGTTAAGACACCAGCCGTGCAAAGATGTAAGGGATATAATTCTGGGAGGAGAAATGGTGACGTGTATTATGGGGGTGTACGTGTTGGAGCTGAGTTTTTATTGTGGTCGCTTATAGTGCGCGGAATGAAAGAGTTTTTGTACCTATCTGATCGACAATATATCTGTCTTATTTTATCGCATCTGTCAAACCTCGAGATGTAGTGAGTCGTCATGGTTATATTCTTTGAGTCGCTCTGAAACACACCAGTTCCGAACTTCTCAAGCAAATCAAGCCTGTACTCTCTCTAGTCTCTCTTAGGGCTCCCGCCTAAATCCCCCTGAAAGCCTTGAAACACTCAATGTTTAGTACAAGCAATTTTTTATCGAAGCACGCAGCTTTTTTTGTATTTATTAATTTTCTAGCTTATTGTTAGTCTTTTTGTCATGGGTCCCAAATGATCACAGAAGGGTGGCCTAAACATTGGGAATTAGCACCTCTCCTTTCCTGTTACATCCGAATATCTTTCAAATATACTCTAGTTTCCTAGTTTATAAACCTAGTTTCTTAAATGATGTGCCACAGATGTTTTGTACGTGTGTACTTTGTAAGTACTGGAATTACACAAAAATATGTAGAGCCTGACCATTGTCCATTTTGTTTTGGTCCTATGTCCCTGGAACCCCGATAGGCTGCTAAGCCTGACATCAGGTTTTCCAGGGACCGGAACAACAGAACTTGTCACAGATCCATGCCCAAGGTGGTGAAAAACCCACCCAGGCGGGACTCGAACCCGCGACCCTCAGTTTACCTGGCGTGGACTTTACCCCGCAGCCATCGGAGCCAGGGTAGATAAAATTTTGAATTTATTTGGATCATAATGACTTGGATGGATTTGACTTTTGCTCAGCACACTATTGTATAATGACGACTATGGACGCATCATTAAATTTATATCATTGTATGACAATTATTGACAAAGTAATAACTCTCTAAATCTATGTGCAACGTTATAACTACATCTGAGAATCATGAAGTATACATGTAAAGTAATATTACTAAAGAACTGTTACAATAGAAAAGAATATAATTTATTGCACCCATGTAAATATACACGATTTTAACAAATCAAAAATTAGGGTGAATAAGGGACCACAGAAGAAATACTATTTTGTTTTGGGGTTGCTATTTCTTGAATAAATTTGCTGAAGTTCAGCAGCTAGCGTTCACAAAAATTATTATAATTAAATGCTGGCTTTTATATAACAAATTCGCGATCTGTGATAACTGTTTTGAGTTGGAATTAAAACAAAGTACTAGATTCATTCCAGATTAAATAAAAATACAATACAGTCTTCTGTTAAATATTGTATCTAAGAGATCTAATCTGTTTATTAGTTACTGTGTTTAGTTGAAGTAAAATAATATTGTCCTGTGCGTTGTGTGAAGTTATTAGTAAAATAATTAAAGAATCAGCGGAAGTTTCAACAGGTTATGGGCCCAGGAACCTATATCCACCGAACGCTTAGATTCTGAAGAAAACGTAAAAAAAAAATAGAAGAGAGGAAAAAGATAAAATTGGCGTTAAAAAAAAAACTAAAAGAAGACTGTAAAAAAAAAATGACGCACTCGGCAACAATGACAGAAGATCTATCAAACATTGAAATACTAAAAGGAGCTGAAACTTTCGAATTGTGGAAGTTCCAAATACGAATATTCTTCCGAGCAAGTGGCCTACTGGACGTGGTTGACGGAATTCAACGTCTAGCTGGTGTGAAAGATGAAAAAGACGTACGTCACTGGAAGATGATGGACGCCAAGTCACAGAAGTATATAATAACGACTATTGATAAAAAGATAATGGTGCATATTATGTCTTGTGTTACTGCCCATGATATGTTTAAAACCCTGGCGAATATATACGAACGTGATACAGAGCAACAGAAGTGTAATTTACTGCAACAGTTCTACAATTTCCGTTTCGAGAAGAGTGCCGACATAATGACGAATATTTCCAACATCCAATCAATAGTTCATAAACTTAAAATGCTACAGCAAAATATTGATGAAACCATGTTAATAACGAAGATACTTAGTGTGCTGCCCACTGATTATCAAAACTTCAGCACGGCATGGGAGTCTACCGCGAAAGACGAAAGAACAATTGAAAACTTCATAGCGAGATTGGCGGCAGAGGAACAAAAATTTAAAAGCTCTAACGATGAAGTAATACAGAATTCAGCATTAAGAGCGGAAACGAAATACTCGAGGAACCAAAATAAATGTAATAGCAAACCATTGTTTTGCAGTATTTGTAAGAAAAACAATCACGAAGAAAAGAACTGTTATTTCCGAGAAAGATCGAAAAATCAAAAAGTGTGTCATCACTGCAAGAGACCGGGACATTTTATTAAGCAATGCCGTTTCCTGAAGGATGAAGAAAGGAAAGATAAAACAAGCAAAAATGCATTCATCAGTTCTACTGCATTTTTCAATGAACGAGTAAATGAAGAAATTTGGTACTTAGACAGCGGAGCCAGCGAACATATGTGCAATGAAATTGGAATATTTAAGGGATACCAAGAGATTAGCGAACCCAAGAAAATTAAAATTGGAGACGGATCAACGCTGGATGCGGTTGGTTGCGGGACGGTAAAACTTCTGGCGAACAACGGTGAAGAATGGATGGAAACAATCCTTGAAAATGTCTTGTATGTGCCTGAACTTAAAACTAACCTTTTTTCTATGGGAATAGCCCTAGATAAGGGATACAAACTGGAGTCTGATGATAAGAAATGCGTATTGAAGGACATGAACAATAAAATCTGTGCACAAGCAATTCGATCCGGTAAATTATACGTAATGGATTTTCGAACAACCAGGCAATCAACTGGTGAGTTATATTTGGCAAAGAAATACGAAACTTTGCAGGAGTGGCATAATAGATTTTGTCATCAAAACTTCACCTTAGTGGAGAGAGTTTTAGAAAAAAATAAGATTCCATTTATAGAGAATAACCTCAAGTTTTGCAGTTCCTGTGTAGAAGGGAAATATGCAAAAAGAAAATTCACTCCAAGCAGCAGTAGCTCTAAAAGCATATGTGAATTAATACATGCAGACCTATGTGGACCGATGGAGACAGAGTCGATTGGAGGAAGCAAGTATTTTCTGTTATTGAAAGATGACCTATCACACTTTAAAGTAGTATATTTTCTCAGAAACAAATGCGAAGTGAAAGAAAAGCTGAAAGTTTTTATAAAATACGTAAAAAATCAGACTGGAAAAGGGATTAAAATTTTTAGAAGTGACAATGGATCTGAGTTTGTAAATAAGGAAGTAAGAAAACTATTTGAAGGTGAGGGCATTTGTCATCAAAAATCTGTGCCCTATAATCCTGAGCAAAATGGGAAAGCTGAACGAGAGATGAGAACCTTGGTGGAATCAGCTAGAACAATGTTGTTGAATAAGAAACTGAGCAAAGAATTTTGGGCAGAAGCAGTTAATACTGCAGTGTATGTGATCAATAGAACTGGAACAAGCTCAATAAAAGGCAAAACTCCTTATGAGTTATGGTTCGGTAAACCTTTTGGAGATTTTGAAAAGCTCAGAGTTTTTGGATCAGAAGTCTATGCTCACGTGCCATCTCAGAAGAGACAAAAGTGGGATGCCAAGGGCAAAAGAGGGATGTTTGTGGGATATGAAGATTGTTCAAAAGGAGTAAGAGTATTTTTTATGGATAAAAGAACAGTGGAGGTAGTTAGAGATGTAGTCTTCATTCCTGAAATTCAAAATAACTGCAAGGAAGAGAAAGAAATTAAAAAAAAACATAAAAAGAGCAAAGGTGGAAAGTCAAGATGAAGAAGACATAGTACAAGAAACAGATGGTGTAACAGCTGGAAGAGAAGAAGAAGATGAAGGATTACACTACAATCTTAGAGACAGAAATAAACTTAAAGCACCAGATAACTTGAAGGAATATCAATGTAAAATGGCTTTAATTTCGTATAATGAAGCTGTAACTGGACAGGAAAAAGATAAATGGATAGAAGCAATTGAAGATGAAAAATCATCGTTGATGAAAAATGAAACATGGAAATATGTCAGTCCTCAAGATGCCAAAGGGAAGAAAATTTTAACCAGTAAATGGGTATTCAAAATTAAAGAAGACGGGAGATACAAGGCTAGATTAGTAGTTAGAGGCTGTGAACAAGAGAGAGGAATTGACTATGAAGAAACCTTCAGCCCAGTGGTGAATACAACATCACTAAGGATACTGTTTGCCATTGCAGCTAAAAATAATTACAAAATGAAGGCATTTGATATTAAAACAGCTTTCCTTTATGGAGAACTAGAAGAAGAAATTTACATGCATGTGCCAGAGGGTTTTAGTGTCAAAAATAAAATTTGTCGTTTAGAAAAATCCTTATATGGATTAAAACAAGCACCCTTGAAATGGAATCAAAGGTTGAAGAAGTTTCTACTGAACAGAGGGCTTTTTCAGTTGAAATCAGAACAGTGTGTATTCAGAAATGAGAAAAGAACTCTGTATTTAGCTGTGTACGTAGATGATGGGATCATAATGGGAGAAAATGAATCTGATTTAGACAATTTATTAGATAGTTTAGGAAAGGAGTTTGAAACAAAGACAAGAAATAATCCAAAGGTTTTAATTGGCATAGAGGTAACAAAAACTAAGGACTCTATTTTCCTATCTAAGAAGGGGTATACAGATTATATATTAGATAAATTCGAGATGAAAAATACCAAGAGAGCTGATACACCTCTTCAAATTGGGAAAAGAGTTGACGAGCAGGAAGAAAGGGATAGAAGTGTTCTCAAGTTTCCTTACAGAGAAGTGGTTGGTAGTCTTTTATATTTGACGAATAAAACAAGACCTGACATGGCTTTTGCAGTCAACTATGAAAGCAGAAGTCTAGAAAATCCAACAAAAACAGACATTGAAAATGTAAAAAGAACATTGAAGTATTTAAAGAATACAGAGAACCTGGGTATTCGGTACAAAAGAAGATCAAACTTGACTCTGACTGCTTATACTGACTCTGACTATGCAGGTGACTTAAAGACTAGGAAGAGCACAAGTGGATACGTCCTGATGTTCTGTGGAGGACCAGTAGCCTGGTGGTCACGTAAACAACCAATTGTGGCTCTCTCCACTACGGAGGCAGAGTATATTGCAGCAGCTGAATGTGTGAAGGAAGTCATATATGCAAAAACATTTATTGAAGAATTGGTTGGTAAAGAATTGAGTGTAAGTTTACATCTGGATAATCAAAGCACTATTCGACTAATTGAGACTGGACAGCTTAATAGACGAAGTAAGCACATTGATGTAAGATATCATTTCATTTCCGAAAAGGAGTCACAAAAAGCAGTGACCTTAAATTATTGTCCAACACAATGTCAGTTAGCCGATATATTTACAAAGCCCCTCAATGGTATCAAGTTTCATGCACATAAAAACTTATTACTGTCAAGTAATTGAAGGAAATTTAATTTTTGCTAAAAGGTAAATGTGTGATTAATTTTTTTTGTATTATGGTTATAATTATATGAATTAATTCTGTGATGTAATTTTCAAGAGAAGTTTTATGGTGTTGAATGATGTAATTTGTTTTCTGTTGTTTCTAAAGAAAAAAATTAAGAGAGAGTGTTAAATATTGTATCTAAGAGATCTAATCTGTTTATTAGTTACTGTGTTTAGTTGAAGTAAAATAATATTGTCCTGTGCGTTGTGTGAAGTTATTAGTAAAATAATTAAAGAATCAGCGGAAGTTTCAACATCTTCTGCACAGTTTGAGCAGTAATGTAAGTGAACAGTAACTGGTGTAACAGTGTTTAAATGTTTGGTAGATAATGATTGCCAGTTAAAAATACCATTATAAGTATCTTATGGAAAAATTTATGTTTTCTTTTCATGTCCTAATTTCTATGGAATTGCCCCATATTCCACAGTATTTACAAAATTGCCCCACATAAAATCAAACGCTTTGGTGGGTGTCATACCTTATCACTTGGACTCAAGTTTAATAACGAGCATCGAAATTGTCCTTAGAATAAAAAAATTACCCGTCCAATTAATGATTTGTGATTCCATTCTGAATTTTTCTGCTGCCTCACCTTGTAATCCATTGAGTATGTATATCTGTTGTTATGAAGTTTCAAGATATCCGTAAACTTAGCTGTAGGGAGGACAAAAAGTTATATAAATTGATCAATCACTCATTTGATTCATTATAAAAAGGTCGAATAATTATTAAAATAATTGGTTACTTAATGTCATATGATAAATCGAATCATTGAAATATAAAAATGGATGTACTCACTGAATTTTCAATTGTTGTCATCTCTTGGATTGGTAACAAATAATATGAATCGATTAATCAATCATTTGACAAACTATAAACAAGCTGATAAATCATTCAATTAATTGGTTACTTGTTATCATGTGATTAATTGAAAGAGAAAAGTTGATTATTTCCTCCTTGCGTGCAATTGTTGACATATGCACTTAGATCATGAATATATACGCACAATGAGGTGCACAGGCGCGGCATGAAACAAAAGAGATATCATTCAAAAGGAACTCGCGAGTTTTGATGACTACATTTATTATCGAGCTATCACTGTCGTCAGAATCTGAGAAGAAGTTCATTCAAAAATTTAGTGGGCAAACAGTGCGAGCGTCTGTTTTTGTGCATGTTAAACCAGTGTTTTAATAATATGTTTACCTTGTGCCAGATGAAATCTGTCTATGGATTTCGAAGTACCAAATAAGACATTGAAAATTAGTCAAATGACAAAAATATTTTTTGTTGTTCACCCTCCATTCGGAAAACATAGGTTGGTGCGCCCAGAATGAGGTCTCCCCTGCCGAAAAATAAGGTGCCTAGTGGGAAAGTCCACGGGGATTGGCAGGGACCTCCGAACCGGTCGAGGAGACGGAATGAGAGAAGGCCATGGGAACGGTCGCCGAGGAAATGGAAGAGAATCGAAGATCCAGAGAAGAAGGAAGACGATTCGACTGACCCCCAGTTACTATACATGAAGACCATGATAAAATTGTTGGATCAGTGGGACGCCTTGAAAAACGTGACGATTGATGCCACGGTGGTCGTCGATTATGTGACCAATTATCGCACAGTTGCAAATTCTGAAAGTGGAAAGACGGACGCTTTGAAGGATTACGTCCGTCAGATCGATGATTTACAGACGTCAGTGCACATGGTAGGTACTGTCAATAGCAGAATGAGTAAATGCGGGTCTACACAAGGAAGTAAATTTATGACAGTAGCCTTGAAAGTCGCTTGCTAGCGACACTTCGATGCGTAGGCACGAACTTCCATGGGAGTAGGGGTCCATGGTGGTAGTGATCGACCGAGGTTTGCACTTGTAGGGAAAATAGACTGGCTTCCATTTTGCCTGCTTGCAGCATACCGATTCCGCGTAATAATCGCATCGATTTTGATGCAATATTGGTCACGTGATGTCAAAAGGAGCTTAAAAATGTAAATAAGGAATAGCTTAGTAGGAGGAGAACTCACTGTTGCACGTGTAAATATTTATTTGTCCTTGAAATAATTTTGAATGCTAAAGAACCCTTAGGGTATGCTTAATAACTTATCTCTAATTAGATAATGATTGTTTTTGTCACAACGGATACTATTGATTCGACATAATAATGCATAATTATTAAGATAATTACAAATTTATAATATCCATGAATGCCTATGGGGTTTCAACAGCTGTATACGATCGCCATTATAACGCCATTTCGTAATTACCATACACATTGTTTACTTCCGTCATCCTTTTGTTTGGAAAAAAACAGAAACAAACAGAACAGTCCTGAGTATAGGCGTAACTATAACGATGTGCTGCAAGTGGCGATACGATTTGAGTTATAGCTACTTCCATAAAAGTCAACTTCCATATGTAAACCCACCGTAGGCACATCTAGGAGCAGCAAAAAAAGAGAAATCACAAGTAAAGCTGTTACAAAATGCAAACCCTTTCTTCTAGGCTTTTATTCTAACCTCATATGATATAACTATAAAAAATAATTATCTTTTTCCAATGTCTTTGGGGATAGTAGTCAGGCTTCAAAATTGTAGAGGCGGGCGCCTTTCGTGCAAGTCTGGAAATGTTTTAAGACTTCCGCTACCGGCGGAGGGTTAACTGCCAGCAAGAGGGAGGGGCTTCTAGTTGGACGTTGCCACCCTCTGCCGGGAAAACCACGTGGCCCGCAATAAGAGAAGCCTTTATATTGATGAGGTTTGGGAAAGCAGCTAGCAGAATAAGGAAGTTCGCAAAACGGAGGTCTGGGGGCGACTGAATTTTCTGGGGTCTCCGCCACCCCTACCCTGGGAAAATCATTGACCCTGGGAAAATCACCTGGCGAGCGATTTCCTTTCCCTCACCCCCACAAATGTTAGTTCTGCTTCCTAGCCCCCTACACATTTTTAAAAGATAATAACAGACATTTGCTCGGAAACGAGTTGGATTACATGTAGCAATACTGTTCCAAGACGACCACGAGGAAACCCCAAGCGCAAACATTATTTCATAAGAATTATTTTCACCAAAACGTTTTCCTTGTTAATTGAATTACTGTCCTGTACATGGCAAGAATATGATATTTACATGCAAGTGGCTTTTCTAACCCTACTTTTGTTTTTTTGCCGTAGGGCAGTCTGAAGGTTTCATGATTCATCTCATTTCTGTCACTTAGCAACAGAATCAATCAAATAATCACCAAAATTATTCAAAGCCCCTTTTTTGCATTTTTTTAATTTCAGTCCTTCTCAGCACCAATCGAAGAGTCTATAAATACAACGTCTAAAATCTCCTCTGAGGAAGATAGTCCGCCACTCAACGGAATGCACGTAGATGATTTACAGAGGCTAACTGATGAGGCTGCGTACTCTGAGAAGCAGAAGCCCAATCTACGAGTAAGTACAATAACCTTCAATATAACTTCTTCTTGTTAATTCGCAGGTAAAAAGTGTAAAAATAAATGTTTATACTCCATGACTGCTTTAATGCTTAAGATTCTATTTGCCATTAAAGGTGAAACTAGTAATTTCCAATGAAAAATCCCTTTAGAATAAATAAGTCAACTTCCATTTTTAAAATACTATCAATCCAAAAGAGAACAGCGGGAAACTTGAATACCATCAAGGGTAAAGTAATAATCAACGTGATCATATAAAAAAAAAATTACCATTAAATCTCGATACCTGATAATTATTGTAATTAGTTACATGGACCTGAGGAATATCTGTAATTGGTTATATGGACCTGAGGAAGCCAGCAGGACAGCCGGCGAAATATTGTCCTCAACATGAACCAACGCGGCGGAAAACCCGAAAAAAGGAATCAACCTCCATCAAAGCCCCGCGGAAGCCTTCATCAGAACCTGATAATTATTTTTAGATGATGAAAAACACATCTTGACAAAAGAAGTTCATGAGTTGATATTCCGTAGTGATGGATTGAAAGTTCATTGAGCCGTAAGCGTGTCAATACAGGATTTAACGACGGTAGATAGAACCCTTGAATTAATTGCAGGCTTGCGTGAATAATTTGCTACAGAGTTGAAATACAAATTATCGGCAAGTACATACAGTGAAGGTCTGTCGTAGGCCCTCTACACTGTTGCCGGCTTGCTACGTTGACCTGCTGCAAAATTATGTTGCTGTCCGAGAAATGTAGAGAAAATAGGGTAACCAACCAAGAGTAACTTAATGTTAACGCTAAATCCGCAGCTATGCGTTTGTAGCCGTGATAGTATTGACATTTATCCGCCTATGACCCGAAATGATCCAGAAGAGTGAATACCGTGGGGTGGTATACGTGGTGAATGCGCTCAATGAATTCCGTCTCGTCACGCTTGGTGAAAGAAAGCAAGCAAGGCTAATACTAGTAAATAAAACCTATTTTCTCAAAGACAACATTTTATTAAATACTTATTTCTCACATCTTGCAACTGGAACGTTGACATTAATACAGTAAAGAGTAGTACAGTAAATCACTCAAACATCCTCATTATCACGCACAATAATTGCCTTCGATATAAATGATTCTATCCATAATCCATGAATGCCAATGATGTATTAAGTCAGTGCAACATTAAAATTTCTCGTTATTATCTTTTCAGATAGATTGGAAGGTACTCCTTAACTTGATGTTTGAAAGCAGTAATGTCTCTTTGGACTTTGAAAAAGATCTGATAGTGGTAGGGGGTATGAATTATCTGAAGAACATCGCCAAGTTGTTGGCAAACACCTCTCCATTGGTATTAGGTGAGTAGTCCTGAGGTTTTTTACTGGGGAGGAGAATGTACTGTGGTTCTGCTTTCAGAATGCTGACTATATCCTAGGGCACATGCAACGTACAAATTTTGTTTGATCTGCTTTTTTATTGTCCGCCAAAGTCAGTGTAGATATCAATTTTATTCGGATGTGTTGAGAGTTATGATGAATAAAAATATTGGATTGAGCAGACTTGAGAAAATAATGAGATTAATTTTAAATACAAATATATAAATATCACTTATAATTCAGAAAATGAGGGATTTCCATTTAATGGGGTTCAATTTCGCAAAAAAAAGTCGATAATAATTTTGAAAAAAGGATTTCAGAAGTCTGAGAAATTTTGGTGATGAAGTTGTTCAATTTAACTTAATTTTTGAAAAAAAGAGCCGAGAGATGCGAGTTCATAGATTCTCGAGTTATTATATAGACTTCAAGAAAGGAAAAACCACAATTTACTAAATATGTTTTAAAATTCTGAATAACACTTCGTTTGATGACCAGCGATTGTGGAAGAAAAATGTTAATCCCTATTATGCTTATAGCTGATAAATATCTATCATTATTTTGGGAAGGGAAAATTAAGGCTTAAATATATATTTTAGATGAACAGATTTTATGTTTTTTATTGCATCATTGAAAATCCATGAAAAATATTTACCTACTTTCATTCTGTTTCAACTTCATTGCCTCGAAGATGCGTCATAAAGTAGTGGCAGGCAATATATTTTTCCATGTTTTCAACAGTGAATGTTGTACAGCGATCGCTCAAAATAGGTTTTTACATGGGAAATGATCGCTTAACTTTACAAGTAGTCATAGCAGAATACCTTACCGTAGCCTTTTCACTTATAGAGAGTTTTTGGAGGATTTTAGATGTCTGTCCGTTGAACTCCCCATTGGGAATCTGAGCTACATCACTCATCAACTCTAGGCCTTCGTCTTTACTCAAAACATAACATAATTTTGTGTGAACACTAAGGGCTTGTTCGCCCTTTACATTTTCAAGTTTCTTCTTTAAATTCATAATTGACGACACTGAATCACTTCAAGCTCAGGATGAAGATTCAAGGTGTTTGATTGTTTCAACCAAAAACCCAAAGGATGTCGATATGCATGTCAGGTCCAGTGGAAGTGTGCTATCTTCTAGGAGTTCCCGAGTAATTTCTACACATTTTGTATCATCTTCAGGGTTAATATTCTGTATAACCTGAAGTAAAAAATTAAAGTAAAGTTTTCCTCTTTCATTTTGAACGTGCACTTGTAGTTATAGTTAAGTGATCAAAACTGGCAGGAATTCCATCACATTCAATGGAATTGATTCATCAGTCGAAAATATAATTACAGATACTTATTTTTATTCTTAATTTTTTCGAAGTGCTGGGCATTGAACACACAAGCTTCCAGCCATGTTCCAATCCTCGTGAGGACCGGATCTGGAGGCAATGGCAGATCATAGCAAAGTGTTTTATATACTTCCACGCGCGATGGTGTTTTCAAAAATACCTCCCAAAATATTAAATATGAATTCTACAGTAATAATTTAGCAATTTAAATGTATTTTTGGTTTTATTCAGAATACGAGTAAGTACCTTTTTAACGGTAGACACCCACTTACTTGCAATGGGAAATCTTTTGCGTATTTCTTCACATACCCTGTGAAAAGCGTGCACTTTGCAAGAGATGTGAATCATTTTAGGGTAGAAAACCACCATATCCTTGGCGGCTTTAACCATTTACGCCGCTCCATCGGTTAGGAGAAGAAGTAAATTTCTCTCTAGCTGTATTATCTCAAAACAAAGAGGCTGTAAAGACATTGGCGCGAACATTACGATAAATACAGTAAAGTTGCGGCTAAGAACTCATCAACATAAGTTAAACCGTTAATTAACCTCTGAAATTATTTGAATATGATCGCTTTTTCAGCAACAATTACACTGTATTAATTAAGGTAGAAAAACATACTTCAGGATTGGTCAATAGAGCGTGCAACCGCTTCCTTATTCACTCTTTCAAGTTGCTTGCATCCTACGAGGTAGGGCTTATTGGGGTCATCTGGTGCCAGTTCTTCAACCAATAGGTTGCACACATGGCGTCCCTTAACATCAGTTGTCTCATCAGCTATGGCATATACGTTACTTTCTTTCAGGTCCTCCTTAATAATTTTCGTGTTCTAAAACAAAAGAACATTTTTAATAAGTGATACGGAAGGCAAACACTTATAAGAGTAGTAAAAACTTGAAATGGGGAAATAATTACTTTCTTATTTAGAATTAATACATTTTTGTTGTTAATTTTATTCCAATCGGCTAACCACCAGGAAATTTTGAAAATATGTCAATAGATCATATTACTTCCGACGCAAACTATGCATGTTTAATTGCATGTATTCGAGGTACAAGTCACATTTTAAACTACTTCTTGTGAAGTGAACCTTAATATACATTTTTTAAATATATATCAAGAAGGATTAGAAAATTTATACCTCTCGATTGAATAAAGTGTGAATAAGTAACAGTTTCCCGTAGGACTGCGAGGAAAGACCACACTCTTCCTCAGGCCCCATATTCAAGGAGCCTCAGAACCCTCAAACAAGATATTTTTCAGAGAGGGATGATAGAATATTTTCCCAGACCCCCCCCAAATGCCTCAGAGCTGCCCTTGTTTCACTACTTAATATAATCTCAACAAACGTTTCCTATTTCTAATACCAAATGTAAGCTCCACTTTCTCTGGCGAGATGTTGTAGAACAGCATAATGGATAATGAAGCTCAAAAGATATCGTACTGTCTACCAATTTTATTTCAAACTCTTGCTACACGTGTTTCAACTGTCTAGCAGTCATCATCAGGCAAGACTAATTCAACATAAACAGACATGAGCTTATAGCAGACGTGAAACACCATATTTGCGTCACACTGGGAAAAGGATAGGACAGGTGGGAGAAAATGGAAAGCGGGGGGATGGGAGGTGAGGGGAGAGGGTGGTTTCTCGGAGGAGGTAAAGTTATGTTTGAATGGTGTCAAAAATAGGAGAATGACAAACACATTCGTTCTCATTCGTTCTCAAGGTTCATTTTCTTACGTTTCCTCTTGACTATTTGCCACAGTTCCGAAACATCTAAACGGTGTCCTTTACAAGGAAACGGAGGATTTTCACATTAAATGTGGATTGGTGGGATTCTTCCATTAAATGTTTGGCGAAATAAGACTTGGGATCGCTGTTCACCAAACACCTTTTGTGTTCAGACACCCTCGTTAAAAAATTTCTCGCAGTTTGGCCGACTCTTTGGATGCTTTCAAGGTCTAAGTCCACAGCATTTTTATTAAGTGTCACGTCAGCGCGAATGGGAACATCACTGAGACATTTCCTGTTTAGCATAGCAGACACAAACCCCTTTTTTGTTTACATGTCACATCGTCATCAAATAACGAAAGACAAACGAGTTTGGGCGACAGGTACCAAAATGATGAGAAAACTTCTGGAGTGCTGCTTCCCAGTGAGAGCCTACTTTCCTTTTGGAATAGAGCAGCTGGAGAAAATCCAAGTCATTTCGAGGCGCCTGGACAGTCAGAGGCGCCTGAAACCCAATATCTAACATAGACCCGGCATACATAGACGAACACACAGGTAGTTCCGGTCTCCCCGCGGGCTAAAAACCTACCTCCAAGTCTGAAGCGACGAGCTTATTAACGGGATCGGTAAGTAGAGGGTAAGACGGCAAAGGAATGGGAAAGTTCGGCGAAATACAGCCACTAGGAGGCCGACACCATGAGACAGATTGCCGTCAAAAGGAAGACAACGGGCCCCCACCTCCCCCCAGTCCTCGTAGATGTTGCGTTCCCTCAACAACGTTCGACGAGTCCTCGCCAGTCTCGCCTACGCAAAAACTTACCGCACATCTGTTGAGAAGCGGCGAAGCCCATTGCCCAAATTCTTGGAATAGGATGTCCACCGGCTCCCTTCATGGGTAGACGTCGTGTGGTCGGCTGCAGTACGTCATCAACTCGGGGACCCACCGGACCAATGATGATCAAATAGGACCAATTATGGTCAAAATATGGGTCCCGTCACCTCAATACTTTCCGTCTACCCAGGCATATATACACACAGGTGTTTCGGGTCTCCCCGCCGGGCTAAAAACCTCCCTATCGGCATCAAGCTCCCGCTTATTACCGAGTATGGGAAGAAGTGGGAAAAAGGTAAAGAAAAGGGAAGGCTTAGCGAAGAACAACCACTGTGAGGACGACACCATGAGGCGGATTGACGTCAAAAGGACGACAATGGGCCTCCGCCTCCCCACAGTCCTCATAGCTGTTGGGTTCCCCCAACAACGATGGACGAGTCAGTCTCGATTACGAAAAGACTTACCGCACATCTAATGAAAACCGGCGAAGCCCATCACCCATATTCTTGGGTTAGGGTGTCCGCCGATTCCCTTTGACGGTGGACGTCGTGCGGTCTGTCGGAGTACGTCATTGGATCAGGATCCTAACGGATCATTGGATGGTCTATTCGGACCAATTCTGGTTATAAGGCAATTCAATTATAAGACCCTTCTCCGCGGTAGTCCCCGCCCACCGATACGAACTCACACAGACAGAAGCCGAGAGTCTTGACGTGATGACAGCGGGAGCTGCCGCACGAATATCCATGTTTTCATGGCATAAATAGCACGCGCCATCCAACGCGTTTTGATGAGCGCCCCAGGTTTCTTGAATTTATATTGAGGCTTCCCTTTGACTTGGCCGCCCAAGAAAACCACGCACAACTCAAGAATCTCTGTGTAATCGCCGCGAGGCTGCTTTACCTGCGAAACCAGCGACAGGAATATGACATTGGTTTCCATATGAAAAGAATAATGAGTAAATGATTATTATGAGTGGTATTTTACCTGAAGCTGACGTTTACAGATAGTAATAATGTCGTCAGCCTCTGGAATTTGTTTCAATTTCCGCGTCTACGCTGCCGTGTGGTACTTTGCTGTAAAAGAAATTTTTCGGTAATTAAACCTTTGTACTTGGTATCAATTCATCTTTTTTCAACGATCATGTTAAGCTTAATTGAACTTGCACTGATCCATGGTTTTCCAGTTTACATCTAACTTAGCAAAGAAAGGAAGTTGAGAATACTTGGAATCCTCGAACAGGCCAGTGGTGGCAGCCTCTAGAACCAGCTCAGCAACATAATATCGACAGGCACAGTTAATCAAATCATTGTTAATCTTCTTTGCAAGCAGGATGCAGCAGCCCATGATGTAGCCAGTGTTGTGGGCTGTTGTATCAAAGATTGTGCCAACAATTTTATTCTCTAAGCCCGATCACTACGAGGTTCAAAAGTCGCTTCTGCTTGAGTGCGTCGTGTGTTTGAATCAAGGCGTGGGACTGCAAGAAGCTGTTCAGTCTAGACCCGTGACAATTATTGGCATCCAATCATGCTTCTTAGAATCTGCGATAAAAATAGAACCATTTAAATGGCCGTCGAGCATACAGGATTAAATGTTCGAAGGGCGTCATTCTCAAGACCCAACTTGTCAGCAGCTGCTTTCAAAGTGGATTCTACAGTCTTTTTTACGATGTGAGCACCAAATTTATACCTAGTTCGAGTTCTAGCAATGGCTGATGTCAACACCTTGGTAAGAATTCAGAGTTTCTTCTCCCCTTTTTTATTTGGCAGTAGCATGTACTCAAAACGTAAATAAACAACTTAAAATATTAATAAAAGCCTTTCTTAAAATGTGAATAATAAATGACTTTTTTACTCACTAGGATCATTGATGATAGCCTGTTCTTGCAGAGGATCTTCATTATGGTTGAGGCCAGGGCAATTTACTGAGGACGTTTTCTGAAAGACTGCGCTGATATCATGATCGGAGCATTTTTTGAGCTTCCTTTGTCTCTCCTTCCTCTTCATTTTCCTCTATTTCTTCTTCGATTACTTTCTATCACCGCTAACCATAGTTGCTTTCCTGTCTTTTTTCATTGATTCATAAAACTGTCATTTTCATTCATCACTGTCTGTCCTCTTCTCACTCAATTTTCCCCCTCTTCAAACCGAATCTAAACAATGTATCCAAGGATGCTATGAACCTCTCTCTTCGCAAGTTTGTTGATCTCGACATTAAACGCATTAATTCAACCCATTTATCATTTATCTCCCGACTCTCCCGATGCCTCTACTGTGCGGTTGCTGCGTGGTAGCCGAGTCAGCAGAGTCAGGAATGCTCTCGCTTCATGTACGTGAGTCTAGGGTTCGAATACCGTCACCCGACAGTCCTTTTGTTTGCTACCGATATATTCATGACGCAAGGGATCATCTGTAAAATTGTTTTCATCTATTCTGACTCGGCAGAAACTCCACAAGGCCAATAAAACGTACACTTTCCTGATTTATCCTGACGTAACTTGACGTCCCGAGAACTTTTGTTCTACAGAATGTTTTGTCAGACCAATACTTGGCCGAGTACGGTGCTGCAGGTGGGCCGACACCGCCCGCTTTTACGGTCTGGCGGGATGCTTACTTCGGGCGCCTTGCGGGACCCCTTCCGGTGGTCGGATTGGGTCGCGCGAGGTGTCAAAAAGCTAGTATTGGAACGTAGCACGCAATGAGAAAACCTCCCGTTAACTTTTTTGACCTTCGGTTATTTTGAACCCCTCTAGCAGATCACCCGAGTTCAAATAAGCTGATTCATAATAAGATCAATGTATTCCGGGTGAAGTCTTTGGACACCCCCAGGAGAAAAGCTCAAAGTACGAGGTGGCCCAGGGAAAGCAACTGGCCCCCCTACCCTGAAGATGTGAAACTCACACGCGTATGGCTTAGTCGAGGGTGAGCTCTACCAACTCCACCTAGATGCAGGCCAGAGCGCTGTGACTCAGAAGTCTCGCGACGTCATCACTAGGAGGCCTTAGCTACGAAAGCGTTATTTATAAACAAACATTTTGTACTCAGTGTTACTGAATTTCTTTACGTGTTGGTTGAGTGATTGCGTTCTGTTTACGTCTACAACGTTCAATTGACCTGACTTTTGTTAGTATTTGATTTCTAAAGACAATGGTGTGTAAGCGTTGCGTTTCTTTTTGCCGGGGAAATCTAAAACCCGGGCAATTCGTGCATTTTTTCAAGTTCCCGAATGAGGACAGGTTAAAGAAGAAATGGGTAGCATCCATTCCCAGGAAGGACTATAAAATCACGAAAAACACTCGGGTAAGTGAAATATACATAATGTGAAATAAATACCCATTTTCCCTTCCGTTTCACTAAAATTAACTTGGCTTGACGAAAGAGATCTGGCATAAGGAAGAATTTAGAAGATATCGTTAGGGATTGTATGTTTACTACTTTTAATTTGACTGCGTCGCAGAATATTATAGCAGTAAACCGAAATTACAAGCGAATGGTGTGTAATGGGATATGATTTCGAGGAGCTGTTTCCACCTAATTGTGTCAAAAGGCGGCAATAAAATATTGTTGGCATCCTTATGATGAAAATTTAGATTTGAGTTGCAATACTTACAATACTCGGTTCAATAAGCTCTCCACCATCGCAGATAAAAATTCTGCCTGCTGAGTTTAATTTTTATTGATTCTAATCGCAAATATAATATAAAATAGTCATATTTATTTCCAAAGCAAAATGATTTAATTCCACTTTTAGATCTTACCTTGGGTATTAATGGAGTGACTAACATAATCCTTTTCTACATTTTTCCATTCTTTTAAATTGACATTGATGTCAAAGGAAGATCGATCAATTTTAATGGTGGCTTCTTTTCATTGAAATGCACATTATTATCCGTAAAGATTAGTTTTTTGTTTATTCAAGGAAAAGTGTAATTCTCAATTTTTAATTCCTCCCATATGAATCAGGCACTTACCTAATATTTATACACATTCCTACTCGAAATTAGTAACTAGTGTCATCTCTTTTTTAAAAATTTTGGAAACAGGTATGCCGTTTTCACTTTAAAATCGAAGAGGTTGTTTGGGAAACGTCCTACTATGACGAAGGAAGTAACCGGACAATAACAGCTCCTCTTAAACGCCCGAGGCAAAAGTAAAATTCGCTTCCATCTCTATTTCCTAATTGCCCCTCGTACTTATCAAGACATGCGAGCACTCGAAAGTCACCAGAAGAGAAGCGTTTTTCGATAGAAAAGGAAACTACCGAAAGAGTCATTCAGGAGATTGTCAAAGCTGCGGAAGTATACGACCAGAAAAGCAGGTTCCACAAAATTAGTGAATTATTTGAGTGTCAGAAAAGGTATGAGCTGCCCTCGTTCTGGAGTGTAGTCAACAGGACCACTAAATTTATTTATGTAAATATTAAAATTTTAGAGGGTGTGCCAATTCTTTGTTACTCAGTTGTTATTGAAGAGAATTTAGTGTTATCCGTATCCCATAATAACTGCGCAACCAAAACATTAGGTAGTAAATTTAAATTTCAATATAAAGTATCTAAGTGGTGTTGGCTCTACCCTCAACTATCCGAACCAACCTTCCGGTTTAAGTTCTGAGTGAGAGTGATTCTTTCATGAACGGTAGACCAATAGAAAGAAATCATAGCGATTTCCGGAGCTATTAGTAAAATTTCGCATTAACAGCTGTAAGGAGCTTATATTTTTGCAGTACAACTCTGCTCCGTGGAATACCGCATGAGAAACATAGTTGAACAAAAGTAATCACAACAGCAAACTTAGGCTTGTGGTTTCAATAAAAAAGCCCGGAAAAGTCTGTTTTATCAGAAAAATTCCCGCCAAGCCAAAAAAGTCCCAAAAAGTCTCTAAACAAATCACTAGAAAATGTTTTATTTAATGTAGTTGGCGAAGAATTGTATTGAATACCGCAAAACTCCCACTTATACAAAAAGCCAAAAGACTTTTTTCCGCGCTCTTATGATGAGTGAGTGGAATTTGTAACATAAGGGGTGATATGTGTAATATTTAGATTAATAAGATTGAATTAAACATTTGAAGCTTGAATAGCCGGCATGAAATCTCTTATGATGACAATTTCTAAGAAAAAAAATGTTTTATAGCAGTTTTAAGTGTGTATGAATTTTTTTTACTGACTATTGTAATCTTGCATTCTCAGAGTTGGCAAACATTCACCATTTTTTTCCCTGGGCTACCTGTGATTTCCTAAAATTAGCTTGTGCTCAGAATATTATACGGTCAGCATTTTTGGTGGTGTAGCCCTAGAGAATTCTCCTTAAACCAGTGGCCAAACACTCGACCTAATCAAGTCCATCACATGTTTTGTGTATGCTAGTGAAATTTGTGTATGCATATCAAATTTATGAAAAAAAATTTCATAAACCTATGTATTTTATGTTGCTTTCCTAACTCCTTGAATAACTCTAACAATTTTCTAAATTCACTACAAAATTTTAATATAATTTTTTTCAGAGGGTCTTCTTTGGTGGGAAGTTATAGATGAAGTAGCTCCACATGGGAGCAGCTTAATAAGGCATTTGTACAATTCACAATTTGAAAAAACTATAGCTGGTGAAATTCCCCGCTCAAGGTATGAACAAATTTTATTTATATTTACTTATGAGAAATTATATTTATCACTTTGTCTTCAACCAATTATAGTCTGCATTACGGAAGAAAAAATTATGTTCAAAAATGTTAACTTTTAGTCATAAAAATCATCTCATCAGATTTCAAATGTGTTGTATTTTAATTTTCATAATGATGACTAATGTGAAAATAAAACTTGCTAACAAAAGCTTAAACAAAAACTTTTAGATTGTAATTCTCATTAGGTACTGCATATGCACGAAGAAATCTTTGCATCAATTTGACAAGTGTATATCATCTGAAATTAAGAGTGTGCATACAGTACAAATGAAAACTTTGCAGCAACTCAATAGATTTTCAAATCTGGGAAAAATCAATGGTAAGAATCACCGCAAAAACTCTCTACACTGCTCAGATGTTTATATTCCCTAGCAAAGTACATTTTTTGGATGTAAACAAAATCAACACTGTTCAATCCACGAAAATTAAATGCAACCATGGAAAAATACAAAAGAAACTTGAAAATTAACTGAGCAGGCTTCAATGTGGACTAGCCATTTTTTTCCACCAAAGCGCAACGCAACAATACTTCAGGCTCCAGGGTAAGGAAGAAAAACAAAAGACATTAGACGTAAACTGCCTCTTCCTCAGCATTTGACAACGTTACATTGCAGAGAGAGCAGATCACTTGGTTACTTCGGCATTCAAATAGTTTGACTCTGATAAAGGCTGCTAAAGTCTCCTCCAAACTACTGATTGTATATTCTTCAGTTTACAGTAAATCTAATAATGCATCCCTCTTCAATACATAGAAACTTATTGTATATTTGAGTTCAATGGTTCATGTGATTATAACTTCATTGGACTAATTGAACTTTGAAAAAATCCATTGGGGAGGAGAATGCCTTGGTTGCTTCATTGCCTATATCATTTCATTGGAAATCAAGGAATCTGGGTTCCGGTTAAGGCATTTAATTTTTACTTTGCGAAATTTTGTATTCCTTGAACTAAATCATTGAACTATTTGGCCTGTTATATATAAACATAGGAGTAAATGCTGTTAAACAATGAATATACGATTTTTGGTGTCTCTAAATATACACTAATTCTATTTTATATTAACCTGCTCCTAAAGAGTTGACACTCTTTCTTTCTCTGGATGAATGAATTTCAGCGTCATTCATATTGCCCATTTTAATAAAAGGACTAAAATATGAATAGTTCATCATCGCAGAGTTTTACTAATTACGATGTGTTCATCATTACACTCATACAGGGCCATGTACTGTGCCAAGGAGACCAATGGCATGATGGGAATGGCAGTGTCATGGCTTTTGGCCTCCGAAGAATTAGCCATGAACATCTCCTCCGAGTTTGATAATGAAAGTTTTTCTAATGTTGTTGAATATAAGAGATATAGAGTTGAAAGTATGTGGCAAGACATCAGGACTGCTTTTTCTAATTTGGTGTTGAATTTGGATTGGATGGACGAAGAAACAAAGGAGGCAACACTAAACAAGTTGGATGCAATGCGCAGTTACATTGGCTATTACTCTTGGCTGATGGACCCCAATGAACTGGAACTCTACTATGAAGGGGTTTGTGATTGACTATTCTAATCTTCAAGTTTTTAACATGTTTTAATTATAATTGTAGTTTGAGGAAAATGTTTTTATTTCATTGGCTTTAATTTTAACGGCGACGGTCACACGAAAAGTCTCCACGAGACCGCTACACATCCCGTGAGCCCCGAGCGCACTAACTGCCCCCCGGCTCATGCGACGCCGTGTCGCCTCCACCCACATGCCGCCACTTCACGCCACCCCGGCGCCGTGCTGTAAATTAGGGTGGGCCGAAAAAAGGTTTTTTTCCGGATAAAATTTGCCCTGTGCCTGAAAGTTGTGTACTGATATCAGGATCTCGCATGCAAAATTTTTTCGAAATCGGATAATATTATCCACTGCCACCCGAGCTCTTAAGTTTAAAATTTTGTGAATATTCAGGCGGAAATGGGAAAAAACTGTTATGGAGAATAATCTGTTGCATATACTAGAATATCAGTAAGAATTAACAATAGATACATGTCTCCAGATTACAATACTGAAATTTTAAGTTTATTTGACGAAATCTATGGTTTATACGATGCCTAAGAATAAACAACGAAGTTAGAGGCAAACCGCGCCACACGGAAAATTTTACCGACTCCGAGCATCACTTCAAATAGATCACTAATGGGAGCCGTATCTGGGATAAATTGATACTTTTTTCGAATGCAGTTCCTTTATAAATATCTCAGCCGTCATTTGGCTATAAATAATACTTTAAAACAGACGAAAAAGCGGTACGTTTCGAAACTAACTTAAATTATGGCGAAGAATCACGGCCTTGATAGTCATCACAAAGATGATTCAAATATATATTCTCCTCAAAATATACTGCAATATCCAATTATTAGTTCTTGCCCCACCTAAGCTGAGGATTTTCTTCGCAAATCCAACGAATTTGTGCGTCTAAAATGCTCTTGAATGTGATTGCAATGGGAGTGGGTGTTCACTCGGAGACAAAGCGGGCTGTGCGCTGGGAAAGATACTACGTATCAAACATTTTAATGCACTAGTGGAGTCCAAACGTATTCTTTTGTTACAAAAATCTGACATAGCTACGATCTGCTCATCAGAAGATAGTAGCATTGTCTAAGAACTTTGATAAATTGTAGTGATTCACTATAGGAAAAGATAAACCGAAAAGTCCCATAATCAGCGGACTATGCCTTTGTACTGTATATACGTGCTCCTCCAACCGGTACTTTCTTGGAAAACCGCGAGTTAACTATTCCCTAAGCGATTGTAGATACAGCTAGTTTGACGTGAGTCAGGTATGATAAGGTGGTCAGTGGTAGAGCTAAGGAAAGAATGAATGGGACGGGAGACGGAGGTTATCCCTATCTGGCCCTATCTGAACAGCGATGAGTTTATTGTGAATACTTCGGTGATAAAATGGCATAGAATTCTCAGACAGGTCATATCCCATTGTAAACCCTCGTAACTGATGTTTTAACTCCCTCGCCTCATGCTGTTACTATCGCTACTCATTAACTCACTATATTCGCTATAATGTTTTATTTTCCCTGGGGATTCTCATCCATTGTCGGAAAAGATGCGTATTTCACTTCAAAAGTTTGAGGTAGTCAGCCAGTTGGTATTCATTGCTGAGATTGAATAACTACATTGTGCAGCGTACTTTGGTTTCGGTTGCAAGAAGATTGACGCAATAGCGAACATACAGGAAAATCTTACAACGTGTGAACAGGAGTGCCTTATATTTGGTGCATCCGAAAAGTTCGCGGGTAATGTTTTGCCTACTTATGAGGAGGTGATGAAAATGTTTTTGAACTCTCGGTACATTCAAGAAGAAAGTGGAAATACCGATATATCTGTGCCGGGAATCGCGGAGACGGTAGCTTATGCCATTGAAGACATCTGGAATAGATCCTCTACACCAGTTGTCGGACATAGGCAAATTGTGAGACGAATTATTCAATACCATGGAAAATACCGCAATATTCTTCGATCTGTCAACAAGAAGAATTTCGTTGATCTGAAGCAAGACTTTCTTTGTCACGCGTGTCAGCTTTTTGATGTTGTGGCATGTAAATGCTCTAGTGGAACTGATTGTGTTTGTGATAATACCACCAAAGTGCCATTTTTAGAACGTGAATTCCTTCAGGACCAGAGAAGTGATAGAAAAACGATTATCGGTGCCATTGATGTCCAGGAAACTAACAAGAGGAAGAGGAAGTGGAATAGGTTACAAAGAAAAAGATCATCAGAATGGTCTACGCTACCTGAGCAAGAAGTTTCTGAGATTTGGGAAGACTCAAGTGAAGAAACGTCTGCAGATGAAGAATTATGCGACGCAAGTCATGCTGATGATATTTTGGGAAAAAGGTTGGTGTTAATAATTTAAATTTGTCTAGATTTGCGTCTGCCTGTGAAACAAACCGACTCTGTATATCAAACCGACCTGCTGCAGCACTCACATCCGCGCTTCTAGTTGATATCGGGATGGTTTCTCAAGGAGACCATGTCCTGGTTGTAGACAAGAACAAGGTTAGGAGGGAACGAGAAAAATTTCGTTCCTCTCTTCGGAGGAATGTGGGAGATGTTACGCTCCAAGCGCTTTATTTCGACGGGAGAAAATACTCAACATTCGGATAAAATCAATCAAAGCGAAAAACTGTGGTAGAGGAGCATGTAACTCTCATTGAACAGCCTGGTTCACATTACTTAGGGCATGTCACTCCAAGCATAAGCAAAGCTGTTGGGCTGAAGAATGCGATCATGAATTTTCTCACAGAAAAAAGGATTGATCTCAATGGACTGCGAGCAATGGGATGTGATGGGACCGCGGTAAACACCGGCAGGCATGCTGGGGTAATCAGGAGAATAGAAATGGCACTAGGAAAGCCTTTGCATTGGTTTGTTTGCCTACTACATTGCAATGAATTTCCATTTAGGCACTTGCTTAATATGCTTGACGGCCCAACTGTTGGCTCTAAAGCTTAGTCTGGCCCAATTGGCCAATCGTTGAGCAAATTCGATGGCTGGCCAGTTGTAAAATTCACAAAAATTCGTTCCCTGATTCCTATCATCAATACGGAAGACTTAAATAGCGACCCAAAATACCTGTATGATATGGCACGTGCAGTTTCAAGTGGAGAATGCCTGGAGAGTCTTTCAGCGAGAAGTCCGGGGGAAATGGTTCATTCCAGGTGGACCACAACAGCTAATCGTTTCTTCAATTATATGTTTCAACCGAAACTCCATCATAAGAAATTATAACATTGGTAAATTTTGTGACGAAAGTATACGCTCCTATGTGGTTCGCTATAAAATTGAGACCACAATGCACGGAAGGTCCGAAGCAAATCATAAACATCATACATTTCATGAAATATATGGATCCAGACATCAAATTACGCCTTTACTCAATCATTCAGGGAAACGTTTTTTTGCTCACCCAGAGAATATTCTGCAAGCAATGCTAGCCGATGAGCGAAGACCGATACGTGCAATGGCCATCGAAAAAATATTAAAATTGAGAGAAAATCAGAAGAAGGAATGGAGGAAATTCGAACTTCCAACTTTGAATTTTGATGCACAAGATCACGTCGACTTAGTTGACTGGGAAACAATTGAGGTAACTCAACCACCTTTAAGAGCTGATATCACAAGCAAAGATTTGGGAGACATTCTAAAGGAAGGGGCTTTGTTTAAAGTATGTTTAAAGTTTTGTTTAAAGTATGTTCAAAGTATGTTTGTTTAAAGTATGTTTAAAGTTTTCCATGTCATACACAAGCAGTTGAAAGGTGGTACAAATGATTACGATGGGGTCTAAATCCGTGTGCAGTCCAGAAAGCAGGCATATCATGCATCAAAGACAGAAAACGTCAACCAAAATTTGAAAATAAAGCACAGTATAAGGTATAATAAGAACGAGAGATAGCCATGTAGCTACAAACGTGGCCCATGGAAGGGTGGTTGATGGGGCCCGGGTGGAACTCGATAGTAGCCACATCCTCGAGGTGAGTTCTGGGTAGTTTCTCCATGAAACTAGCAAAGACCTACTTAAATAAATACTTGGTGATCAGGCTGTGCCTTTGTTCTACCTATATTAACTGATTTTTTTGTGGTAATAGCTCAACATGCATAAAATTCATCATCATAATTGAGATATTAGTTTTAAAAAGTTTAAATTTTCCGTCTGTTTTAAAGTATTATTTATAGCCAAATGACAGCTGAGATATTTATAAAGGGACTCCATTTTTTTATTTGTCTTCCAGCTCCCCAGAGGTGTGACGTCTACCCGCCGGATCTATCGTTTGACACTGAATGCACAATTTCACACGTTTCTCCACGTCGCTTCTTACGATATCCGGACGCACGAGTCGGGCCACGTAAAGAGTGCAATCAATCCCGAAATGATGCGGACCGTGGAGCTCCTAAATTCTCTGTTCCCCAACGACTCCCACAGCCACTACGTTTTCCCGAAGCCATCCGCGGTCGACCCTTGTTAACTCATCCACCTTGTTTTCACCAGACCTCACGTACGTGATGAGGAACTCCAGATTGTACTCATCCCGCATCTGTCTTATCAAATCTAATCGCCTTTTGACTAACATTTCTGACTTGCCCGACACCTTGGCGGGGTGGCTTTTCGTCAAGGCAGACGTCACCCATCCCACCACAATGACCGAGTGTGACATCAACTCAATCCTTTTCAATTGCCACCTTAAAGCCAGTGTTAGTCCCTTAACGATCAAGTAAATTTCTGCCACATTTATGTTACCAACGTCCGCGCTCTTCCGTAACCATGACATATCCTCCACTACTTCCCCTTCAATATCTACTGCCGCTCCAACAGCCAGTGATCTCGCGTCATGCCACACCTTACCCTCTTCGAGACTTGCAGGGACATGCCACACGCCTCTGACAGGATCACTAAAGCTCACCTTCTGCAGAATCTCGCTCATCATCTTCTTAGCCTTGTCACCCACGTAGGAGTCCCATATCTCGCCTACACTGGCCCGTTTCAGAAAGCTGCACGCCACTCTCAGCCTACACGCTTCCCGCATAAGGAAAGCAATTGTCTTTTGGTGGGCTCCATCCGCAGTTCTAACTCAGGGACCACGTTTCCTCGCCGAAAGATCAGCTTTCCATCGAAATCTCGCTCTAGCTGAAACCCAAGAACGTGCCCGCCCTCCAGCACTTCTGGCGGTTTTATATCCAGCCCGTACTTTCGAGGATGGTCGGCTGCCTCCTCGGCCGACACCACAAACTCATCCACTAAGATGTCGTCGATATAACTATCAGTTCCCTCGCGCATCTTTTTCTCAAGCAAAAAGCCTTTTTTCACTATCCTCCTCATCATCCTGATCCTGTACCAATTGATGCTTCCATAGTTTTTCGTCGACGTGGATCTGCACGAATGGTGATCTTAAGTCCAGCATCTTGATAAGTTTACTGAGCCGCCCACACCTTCTTAGATCCTCATCACACACAGCCACGTCCTCGCCGACGTGACTTTGAACGTGATCATGCAATTCGCGGTAATCCATGACTGGCCTAACCTTTTTTTCCATTGCACGGCAGCCAGTAACGGTATCATCCCGCTACATTCCCCCTGCCACGGTCTCAACCACCCGCGCTTAATCCAACCCTTGACCTCTTCGTCGAGCGCTTCCTTCACTTCCGCTTTTGACATGTTGGCGTATGCGGTGATTTTGTTTGTTAGGTCTACTGGTCCCTCCTTCCAGACCCACCTGACAACCCTCCTCTCGCCGTCGAATCGCGCTCTGAATTCTTGGTCCTCGACAACGATCGCCTTAGGCTCAATCGTGACACTTGCTATCACAGTTATAGTTAAAAAAAGATCACTCGTTCGTCGGTCACCGTTACTCCTCCGCACCTTTTTATAAAATCAATGCCGAGTACGACGTCCACCTCACCGAATAGTTTTTTCACCACCATACAATTCATTTTCTCTCCGTCATTATGCCGTACCCCGACGCTCACGTCGGCCTCTCCAACGCACATCACGCGGCCTCCATCGATGCCCATCAGTCCGCAATGATTGCCGTTGTTGCGAAATGCACACTTGACAGCGGTCGACAACACTGTTCGAGAGCACCACGTGTCCACGAGAGCACACACGCACCATGACCACGTAAACATTGGCTATGGGCAACGCCGACAGTTCTGACCGGGAAGAGCTTCCGGAGCACCAGCTCCTAACTTCTCGTTTCCCACCTTCGTGAGGCATTCCCTAGACAAATGCCCTGCCTCATGGCATGACCAACACGATAACGTTTTAGTATCCGCGGCACAAAACTTTATAAGATGTGGCCCGCCACATTTATAACATCGTTTCCTCATTACCGGCTCGTTCGGCTTCATTGCTGCAGCTGCATCGCCAGGGGGATTCTGCATATCAGCCATCAACGCGCGAGCCGCTCCAGTAAAGGTGACAATGCAATATGTAGTTGCAACGCCAGGCAGCGATCTCAGCTCCCGTGATATCTTTGTCAGCAGTCCCAGGACGAACGCCCGCTTGAGCAGCTGGTCCGCAATTACACCCGCCAGCCTTGCCAAGCGTCTTAAATCGATCAGATACACGTCGACCGGCTCATCCCTCCATCTACGCCGCGCGAACTGCTCATACTCTTGGAAGGCGTTAACGGCGAACATCGCGCGCAGAGCCCACTTGATCTCCTCTGCATTCTTCTCTCCTTTGTCCCCGAGTGCGCTGTGCACAACGAACGCTGGCCCCTCCAAGACCAGTGGTATAACCGTCGCCAGGTCCCCGAAGTCCTTCAGCTTTGTCACCAACTCTAACTTTTCCAACCACTGAACGACATCTCTCTCACCGTTGAAGGTACGCATTAAATCCCCTATCTTAGCCGCCGCCATAGATCCACAACGCCAGAACGCACAGTCGGAAGGCCGAAATAGCCTGTAACTGCGATAGTCACGCGAAAGTCTCCACGAGACGACCAAACAGCCCGTTAGAACCGTCCGCACTGACTGCCCCTTTGACTCATGCGACGCCGTGTTGCCTCCACCCGCGCGCCGCCACTTTACGCCACCCCGGTGCCATTCCGTATATAGTCGCGCCCTGCCACAGTAATCACAAATGATGGTTGGTGGTTGCCAAAATAAATAAGTATAAGCTGTTTCTTTAGGTAAGCTCCTAATTAAAGCAATCCTGCTTTTTTACTGCAATTCCACAATAATATCTATTGGTTCTGTTGCCATAACTGCCCACATTCACTCTCTTATCTCAAGGAATTAACAATAATAAAACTTTGAGAATTTCTAATCGTTGCAGGATAAAATTTTTTCCACAATACATTTCACCGTTATTACACGTCTCTCTCATTCTTAATCGGTGGACCCGTGCCTTCAGGTACAAATATTAATGAGTTAACTGGCAAAAGCAATGACCAGCAAAGCTCTGGAGAAAACCGTTTTGTGTACAGTAAGATTTTTTTATTTCTGTTCTTCCTTGACCAACTCTTTCTGACTGAATAAGCCTATTATAGTTTAAATTTATTTCTCAATTTTCTCTATTTGTAAATTTTGTGGATAATATTGGAGATAAGTCTATTATCTTTATGAACTATGAGGGACATGTTCCATTTATGATCATGTGTTAAGAATAATAATTTTTCTTCTTCACAGCTCACCGACAATATCACTGATTACCTTCAAAATTTGGTGGCAACGGTTCAAACGAAGGAGCTACGGTCCTTGAGACGCCTTAGAACAGATAATAATTCTAAAAAGTAAGCCATGTACATTACTAAATCGAAAGAACTCATATTGTCATTAAATGATATTCCTCGCTTACTGTTCAGTAGCAATGTGAAGCACAATAATTTATTATTACCATTATTCAGTGAGAAAATGGGTACTTGTAGCTAAAATCTGGCTAACATCTGCGTTTTTCTTAACTGTCTCCCATTTTTTTTTAAATACTGCTTAAAATATCCATTCATATATACCTTTTAGTCTCATGGAAGTGTCTACTGTTGGTGCACAAATTATGTGTACTCGAGTTTGGACACTAATTAAAAACGAACTGTGGTACCTATATGAATTCATGTTACATAAAACTCTAGCTTGTTTTATTTTGCGTTTAACTGTAGTTGGTGATTATTTTAACAGCACGCTATCGATTGTTAATTTCGTTGAGAACAAAAAAAGTGCCGGTTTTTTAGCGATATCGAACGGAATGCTCTTTTTGACATTTTTAAGTGAAGAAACCTGCGGTTAAACCAAAACTCAAAATTGAGAGTATATTGTAATAATAATAAAAAAACCACAGTTAAACGCAAAATAAAACTAGCTAAAGTTTGGTTCAAATTTCAGTCATATAGGTACCACCGTCCATTTTTAATTAGTGTCCAAACTCGAGTAAAAGTAATTTTTGCACTAACAGTAGTATTCATTTTTCAATGGATTTTTATTTGAATTTTTATTTTTAGTTTTCCATTTTAAGTGGTCCATTTATCAATTAGGTAGCAATACATACAGGTGGAATATGTTTACAATGTAAATAAAAAACAACATTTTCAAATGCATTTTGGGCACATAAGCATATTATTTTTCTGGGGCATTTAATAGGATTCATCAAATTACTAAATGAATGAGTGAATGCTAAACATTTTTAAGGAAAGGGTTAATGGCTGGTATAGTTGAAAGTACAACCGATTGTATCATAGCATCTCTGCTCAGAAATCTTTATCGTTATAGTAATTTATTCAAAATGAACAAAAAAGTGTTGTGAGTTATAAAAAGAGGCCAAAACCTCTATTATGATTCTATTTTAATGCTTTTCATGTAAACCTCAGACTTCCTCACGCTTGGCAAATTTACGGCAATATTGTGGTCCACAATTTTGGACTGAAAATATCAATATATTCCATTAATGTTTCAATGGTTGCCAAGGCTTCTTTCCATCAGTTGTTCATGAGTTGGTGCTGGTCATATTTATAATATTTTAACATAATGAAGTAGCCCATTCACCATTATTCAAGATTTCTGGTTTATTTTTCAGGTATGCAATAGCTCCGTCAGTTGTTAATGCTTATTCCTCTCCCCAAGAAAATGCAGTGAGTGAGTAAATTGTATGTTCTTTCGTTTCTGCTGATTTAAGTTGTATGAGCTCTTAAATGTGTATTTAAATTAGCTTCAAAACAAGAATGAGTAACAGTTTGCTGTTGTAGCAGCTACTTTTTCCAGTAATGTGAAAATAGACACTTTTATCTATAGCTGTAGAGTATAAAATAGAAGTAGAAAAAAACAATAGCTTTCGTGGTAGTGCTATTTGTCTTATTTACAAACAATAATTGCAGGACCATGCTGTAACTGGTATATGTGTTCCTAATGCCCTAATATATTTATGAGTTCCATAACTTCGTGGCACTCATAACTTAAGTATTGATTCCACACCTAAACGTTCTTGCGGCTGGTCACAAGTCAAAATACTTAGTAAAACATGCACCCAATGACCCATGATATCTCTCTTTGACCATCTTAAGAGGGTGCTGGACTGGGTTAAAATTTGTGAACGGTGGTGAAGACTAAACTTTATAATCTATCAACATAAAACTTGGTATGAATATAGGTTAAACTGTTTTTTAGTCACTGACAATATTTATATTTCAAAATTCCTTATAAATTTTTTTTTGCAATATTATTCCAACAAAATTAACCCTAAATTGATATGATGACCCGTGTCAAATGGGAGGAAGTAATAAGCAGAACGGGTGAAATGTGAAGAGGAAGAGAAGAAGGTATCGAGGTATTTAGAGAGAGCGCATGCAATTGTGGCCAATGCTAGAAGCTGTAGTGTGGGGGCGTGGCATGTCTGCCATCTTTGTTAACCCCACTTTTCCCTCGGTGCTTTATTTAGTGCTGAAGCACTAAATTTCTAATTACAAAGATTTCCATCGATACGATACTAGAAATCAGCATGGATTTACTGTCCATACTGGTAATAAAAAAAACGATAGTAAATTTCCACACTGTTTAATAAATACCGACCATGGTTTCTTGTTCTTGTCTTGTTGACCAAGGTTCTTGAGAATGACATAAAGTGTCGAAACTACGGTCGGTACTTATAAAACAGTGTGGAAGTTTACTATCTTCTTTTTATTCTTACCACTGTGGATATTGAATATTTCCACCAAGTTACGCCTGAAACTCTTTCATACGAATGGATTTACTTCTTTAATATGCATTAACCATATAATTTTTCATTCATTTAAATTAATAATAACCTGCGTTTCCGGTGATAACTATGGTTAATTCGAGTATGATGTATAGTACTAAGTAAACAAAACATACATTTCAAGAATTACTTGCCTTCAATTACAAACAGACGGTGGATAATCTTGCCATGCATCTGCTAATTCATTCATTCCATCATGGTATCCAAAGGGATACCATGATGGAATGCAGCAGGGATGACCCATGTGGTTTTTAACAACTATGCCAACAATGGAGTCGCTGCTACATTTTTTAAGGAAAGAGCTAAAAAGTAGTCAATTACAAAATTATTTAGCTAGCCTGCTTCTAAAGCTTTCAGGGGTACGGCTACTATCTCTGCTTGAATTTAGTAGCAGTTAATAACTCTGATCATATGTGAATTTCAATGCTCTGACATTATGCTAACATTACAATATGGTATTATATTCTAGTTATCCCTGCTGGCATTTTGCAGTTTCCATTTTTTGGACTTGGTCTTGAGTAAGTCAGATACATATTACATTTTTGTCATTGGAATCAATCTCGGATATTGTAATATGATTTTCATAGCTTTATCGATTATATTCCTTTGAATGACTTATTTCTTTGAACATTAAAAATTCTCAATTTTCCAGAGTTCTGAACTATGGTGCGATTGGATCAGTCCTGGGCCACGAGCTTACTCATGTCTTTGATAATATTGGAAGGCATTTTGATGAGAATGGGAACTTGAGGCAGTGGTGGACCAACAACACCATCGCAGAGTACAATAATCGCACTTCTTGTTTTGTCGATCAGTATTCCTCATATTTGATCCCAGAAGTAAATATGACGGTAAGATTTGATAAAAAAAAACTTTATTTCTCAGATACAAGTCGAAAACATCTCAATCATCAGTGACTTGGGTTAAGGGATACCCAGCGAGGGGTAGGAGCGTTGAGGTTGATGGAGACGGCGCTGGCTACTGTAGCCAATATTAGAAGCTGTAACGTGGGCTTGGCATGTTCGCCATCTTTGTTAACTCCGATTTTCGTATAGCACTTACGGGCTGGCGAGCTTATTATGTAATTAAATGATGATTTCCATCGATAACGTATTAGAAAAAAGTGTTCATACTTTTCTTCATCTTCAATTTTCGCTCTACTCAAATATATTTTATATTTATTTAAATTGATACAAATCCGGTTTCTCGGCGAAAACTATAGTTCTCTCTAGTAAAAGTCTCTGCAATCTCGAGTAGAATTCATTGTAATACAGAGCCAATACGAGGGGGGACCCAAAAATAACGGGAATTTTGTAATAACTTTTTTATTAATCAATATTTTCACACCAAATTTTGATCACCTTCAAAGTAATCCCCATTAACTGTAACACATTTATCCAATCGTTTCTTCCATTGTTCAAAACAGTTTTTAAATTCGCTTATTTTAATGTTCGTTAGGCCTTCCAGCGATTTTTGTTTCACCTCTTCTACAGTCCCAAAACGTTTTCCTTTCATGTCCCTTTTGAGTCTCGGAAATAGAAAGAAGTCGCAGGGGGCAAGGTCCGGTGAATAGGGCGGGTGAAAAATTGGCGTCATGCCGTTTTTGGTCAAAAACTGCTTCACAGACAGCGCGGTGTGGGCAGGTGCGTTGTCATGGTGGAAGAACCAATCACCCGTGTGCCAAAGATCCGACCTTTCCTTCCAAATGTTCTCCCTTAACCTCCTCAAAACCTCTAAGTAGAATTGCTGGTTGACCGTCTGGCCCGGAGGAACAAATTCCGCGTGCACATCACCTCTGCAATCGAAGAAACAAATGAGCATTGTCTTGATGTTCGACTTCACTTGGCGTGCTTTTTTTGGACCGGGAGAGTCAGCTGTCTTCCATTGGCTTGATTGCTGCTTCGTTTCTGGGTCGTATCCATAGCACCACGAATCATCACCAGTTATGACCTTATCAAAAAAATCTGGGTCCTCTTTCAACTGATCTTGCAGCTCAAGAGAGGCCTGAAGTTGACGCTCCCTTTGGTCGTCAGTGAGAAGGCGAGGGACAAGTTTGGCTGCAACCCTTCTCGTGTGTAAATCTTCGGATAAAATCCTCTGAATTGAACTCCATGACACTCCAGACATCTCACAAAGTTCATCAATGGTTCGGCGACGGTCTTCATTAACAAGGGCGTTGATTTTTGCAGCATTGTCGTCCGTTCTTGAAGTTGACGGGCGCCCAGAACGAGGTTGGTCTTTAATCGACATCTCTCCATTCTTGAAACGCAAAAACCAGTCGTAGACACGTGTTTACTTACGGCACTATCCCCATCAGCTGTTTTAAGCATCACAAGAGTTTCTGCAGGAGGTTTTCCCAACAGAAAACAAAACTTCTCAGCGGCGCGTTGCTACCGGCAGTCAGCCATTACACGTTTTCGCTAAAACAGAAAAAGTTGGTTTACTGAAAAAAATCCTACAGACCAACGGATGTCCTCAGAGCAACCAGGCTTCGCACACTGACTCAGGAAAAGTCATTGCTTAGAACCCTGTACTGGAAAACCCGATCCCTCACTCCGCCGCCCCCCCACCGCTCTATTCCCTTTACTTTTGGGTCCCACCTCGTATATGTGTTAAGAGTCACATGCCTTAAATTTCAAACATATGTACTACGTTTACCAATCGATCTCAGATCGATCTGAACTCGAACCGATCTGAACATCCCAAGCAAGTCGACCCAGATCGCCTGGTTACCCATCACGGACTGAGAATATCGATAGCGAACGATCGAATCAATCAGTTGAAGCGATTGGCCCAGTGTGTGAACAAGTGCAGAGTTAGAAATTTTCATTTGCATTCCGAGTGAACAAAATAGCCCAATTGAAGGTTGAATTGCAATGTGCTACGATATCATCAACATCACTTCACTCGCAATGATTACACTCTTGTTACAACTCTTATTACAACTCTTACTAGTTACAACTCACGCCTTGAATAATAACGATTTTGTCTTTCGACGACAGCCAAAAGAATAACAGGGAGCGTCACATACCCGCTATGTCCGATCGATCTGAAATCTTGGGCTGGTTGACCAAACCGAGATAACCCAAATGGTGGCTATTTAAGTTTCCAGGATACAGTTTGATGACATAATGCCCTCTCTATTTACCCAAATGGTGAAAAACTAAACAATAAAACATAGAAACATAAACAGAATAAAACTGGTGTTTTTTAACAATTGCATGACTGTGATTAGCTGATTTTATCGTCAAATTTATTTTAAATGGGGTTGAACTCTTTACAGGTCAATGGGGAGCAGACCCTTCAAGAGAACATAGCAGATAATGGTGGTTTACATGAAGCTGTGGCTGCATTTGAAATTTATAAAAGGAGAATCAATGAAATAACAGACGTACGCTTACCAGGCTTGGAGCAGTTCTCTGAAGACCAACTTCTATTCATAGCATTTGGCAACGTATGTAACAAATCTTATTATTAATAGCATTTTGATGGCTTCAGATCCCCATTTCAAAGAGCATTGGGTCTAGTTTGAAAAGAAAAAGATTATTCATGTATTGTGAGTCCAGTTTTCCAGTAATTAGTAGCTATAAGCTAATCCAGATGTATGGCTCAGCCTACCTACATTTGGTTCATCATAAGTCTTCGCATCAGAGAAATCGCCGGGTAAATGTTCGTGAAACAGGTCCATCAATATATATTTTTTCTACCTATAAATATCGATGTTTTTCAATAACTATTAGAAGACGTAATGTGCACAAAATGTAACTTTTTTTGGTAAACAAAACTCAAAGCCACCTTAAAAATGACGGATATAAGACGATGTTCCATTCCGGAATCGTGGTTTTCGTAGGAGGCCATCTTGAATATTTTGATGGTTTATACAAAAAGACACCAGATGGCGAGTAATCGTATGAATCTCACATGCAAGAACACTGGGTAAGGACGGAAAACTCTCATCTCGACTCTGTTGCCAATGGATGCGAAAGAATTGAAGTTCCACTTTTGGCAACAGACTGCGCTGTTTAAGTTATCAGGCCTTATAGCAGACTTCTCTTGGCTAACTATACGTGTTTTTGCATCCTCTTTTTCCCCTCCTGTACGATTATTTAAACTGCAAGTAATACTTTAAGGCATTGGATAGTAGACTTATGTACCTAAGTTACCGAGCCATCGACGAGAAACCTCTCCAGAGCGTCGCGAAATAAATAAATGACACCGTAGGCGTACAGAATTAGGTGATGTGATGGGTGGATTCATGTACCGAATTCCATATTAAAGTTATTAATTTATGATCTAAGATAAGGGAACAGAGTGCATTGAAATAATAATTAATGCAACTAATTCGAAAGCAAGTTCATTTCCGGTTATTCGATGCCATTTTACGTATTCCGAATACTTCGCTTGCGAAATCAGCTGATGTGGCTGCTCCCGGCAGACTAGATATCAAAACGAGGTTATTGTGCCCTATCTCGCCATGAATGTCTTTAGTTAAATTTACAAAGCCAACTAATCATCGAAAATCATTTGACTCCATTAGCCTGATCTATCTCTTACCTCTACGGGGAAGCAGAAAAATATTCCTTTAGGAGTTGGAAAAAAACACATCAGGCACTTAATTTCTTTAATTAGAGGCCTCTGAAGTAGGTGAGAAAATATCGTTCTGGCGCGTCACGTGACTTATAAACAAACGCGAATATCTAGCATACTAATTAACTTAGATAAAATATAACGACACCGTCTGATAGTCCAAATTAACCCGCATCCAATGATGTACTTGCCTTTGCGATGAAGCAAATATTCAACCCACAACAGCCGAAAAACATTTTAATATAAACAATATTAAATATCTAGCATACTAATTAACTTAGATAAAATATATCGACACCGTTGGATAGTTCTAATTAACCCGAATCAAATGATTTTCTCATCTTTATGTCAAAATGATACCACCAGTCCGAAATGAATAATATCTAGCATCCCAGGAAAACACTCATGCATGGCATTCGTTGATGAAATAGTCCACGTCATTCATAGTGTTGAGTGCAATTCCGCCTCGATAACCTTGAGCTCCACTCTCAAGTTTCAACTGCGACGCAAAATTGCTTCCGCGTTTAATCATTCCCCCTCCCCTTCCTTCTAGGTTGCATGATGCAATGCATCAGTCCTTTCAAGTAAAAGCACGTATCAACCCAAAGATCATAAAGCATAGACATGTTCTAACACGTTCATGGCTAGCGGTATAAAAGAAGAAACGAGTACATCTTTTAGTCATTGCATTGCAGGATGGGACAGGTTTTGTCTCCTATTATATCCAGGCCTTATATCGGGAATGAGAACGAGGTACACGAGCTAGTCTTTCCCATATTGATTTTAGAAGACATCGATGATACTTATTAGAATGGAGTCATCGAATACCGACGTGGATATAAAAGTTAGCCACGCCCCCGAGATTTCTCTACGAATCATCGTGGAGGATGAGGAGCCAACGGTCGAGCTATTATAAAGAGAATCGCGACAAATTTTTCTCATCAGACCTCTTCAATTAACCGTGGTGTAAGGATGCGAGACATACTTCTATCTACAACTGTAGAACTGGGCGGTGCGCATCAGCTCCGCGTCAGCAAACTAAATAAAAACGTACGAAATGTCTACGAAGTGTGTCTCCCCTCATTGCTGCTGGAAAACAACGACCAAAACGATCTCATCCTTCACATGAAGTTCGATAACAGATACTACGTTGAAGTGAAACACATGGATAAGATGATTGCTCTCGTGGGGCAGAGTATTATCTTTTCAGGCTTCCGGAATCCATCTACTAAAGTTATCGAGCGGTTCAACGTGTCCACAGTGAAACAGTTGAAACTCTCAGGTGAAATGTTGGAGAAAGCCATGAATCAAGAATCATCTATAGTATGCAATGTGTACGAAATTCATCGTGATAATTCCATAGCTTGTGATTTCATGCTACCTTTACCAAAAGGATTGCAAATGGTTGAACGCCTTGGTGTTGATGGTGCATCGAAAAAAAGACCCTCAGGATTGGCCTGTGACGAACCAGATTGTGTGCGCCCAGTGACATTTACTACGGGACAAAAGTCAAGAATAAACTATGGGCAAACAAACGAGGAAAAAGGAGAATTTATAAAATCCTACACTTTTGTACTCAATGTTGTACCTGATGATATTACTTTGTTTTAAATAAAAAAAACATTTAAAAAAATTGCTTTGCTCTTTTTCATTTATTACCTCTAATGCAAAAAAGGTATCATGGAAATAAAAGAAAATATAGGTTTACAAAAAAATATTTATTTTTTCACTTAATAATAATATAAATACATCAATCACACATGGAGGTGTTGGTTATATTGTTGACAAAATATTTCGTCTCATAGTTCAATTCACCATCTCCACTAATATTATATTGTTCTTGCAATAAACGCACTGCACTTCTGATCGCATATAATTGTACCTCCATACTCGCACTACTTTTGTTTAAGTAACTATTCTCGAGTAAATAACCCTCAATACAATTATATACATTTAATTGAACGGTATAATAAATGAACAAAGAAAACATGGTAATGTTACATAACAGAAAAAGACTACTTACAAAAAAATCTAATCCATCCATTGCAAAGAGATTTTTTAATGGTTAACAAATTTTACTTTGTTGGCACCAATTTGCCAACTTGTGACAGTTCTTTCTCGCACACTGCAAATTACCATCCATATGAGCTTCGATTAAACATCCCTCATTCGTTGTCAATTTCTTAAGCGAGGGACAACCATACAATTCTAGATTAGCCACGCAGATACCTATGGGAAGGAGACTGGTTAAGAAAGATGCCTTTTGTGCTCCCTTGGTGAACAGATATTTATATTGCTTTGTATAATTATAAAGTATGCTCTCCAAATCGGAATAATCTATCTCCCCAAAATATTCAGTCAAACCGTGATAATTATTTCTCAGCCAACTCGCCTCTTTTGCATACAGCAATCTCTCCGGTGATTTAAAGAGCCACGTATTGCAGCATCTGTTTTGAACAGAGATAATAGCCAGTTCCTTGACTATGTAACTATTATCGTTAGCGGTAAACCCTTGAAATTCGATAATGGCACTCATCGCGATGTATGTCCAACTTACAAGGTTTTTACGCCCAATGCCAGGGGTTGAACACACATCAAAGACCTTTTGACTTACAGAATTTTACTTCGTGCCAGAGGTCAAAAAGCCTTTCACTCACACGCACTGGAAAAATCAGAGCATAACCAAGTTATACTTTTTGATTACCAGGCAAATCATACGTTATGAGTACCATCTCCAATTCAAGTCTTTCAAAATCACAATCTGTGATATTTTTAGCTAATTTAGTGGTGAGAAATTGTCTCACTTTATTACGACTGCTCGAAAGTCTTCGAAGAAATAGATTAATCAACTCGGAGAGCTTCACCAATGCCACCCATTCGTCACCGTTCAAGTTAAACGGGCTTGTGTTCTTAATAACCAAATGTCTCTTCCCAAAGTAATTTGCATAGGCTAAGCAGGATGAAGTTAATTGTTCTTTTTCACCTTTATAAAAAAACAAATTCACAGTCTTTTCCGAGTTTAGAATATTAGACCAATCATCTTGCGAAACAATTACACTCTTTTTTCCAACTTGATTGAATTGCACGACCGGCTCAAAGTCTCTACCAGGATCGTAACCAACACACACACTCTTCGACTTTGCACTGTTCAAATAATACACTGATTGAAGTAGCAGATTGTTCGAGTTATGGAATGAAGAGTGACTGGGATGGTGTTCAGCCGGTCTCTTCCTCTTGATGGGTGGAGAATGCAGGACTGCTTCCTCCGACGGTAGCATGATGACTGATGTATGGCGAGAATTTATATAGCTTAAGAGGACGATGATGTTGGAAGAGGGGCGGGGGAACAATCATCATCCGGACATGGATCAACTTCTACCTTGAGACGGTTATAATTCAACCACTGGGCGAGGGAATGAGCGTCTCTCAATGCGCACGTGCTATTGCGTAATTTGTGACAGGGATTGAGGCAGGAAAATGAGATAAAGCTGCATTTTTCAGGAGGGGGGCAATTTAATTCCTTTTGAAGGGAGATGAAAGTACGCTGCGTGAGATTGGAGAGGAATTCGCACTCTTTTTCGCCAAATGCAAAGAGAGCGGTCGCTCCCTCAATGATGGCCTCCAAAGCGGGGGCAAGCTCGGCGTAAGAGATGAATCCACTGGTGAAGGAAGTCTCATCGCAGTGCAGAGGGTCTTGAAACCGAAGCTTCTTTCCCCCAGCAACGAGTTTCCCATGTTTCTTGAAAGTGCCCCAAAAAAGGCGGTTGGAATCAACGTCGACGGCTGCAAGCTCCGTCACTCCCTCCTTCGAAAAGCTCACTGATGCGACGATCTGCATTCTGCGGCTGATTCTTCTCTAATAATCACCTCCCATCTCCGTGCACTGTATTTATTCTGGAACAGCAACGCTGGGCACGGGGATGACACCTCGTATCACTCCTCAGCCCACCAAAGGTGACTCGAAACAGCTCCAGGGTGCGGCAGTCGTTGAGGTGTGGGTTAGTGTGATTGAATTGGGTGAGGAATTTGTGTAGCGAGTGACCTAAATATTTACTAACTGCATACAAGCAACAATATTCCCCACAAATGTCGGAATGAAAGCTTTGTATCTGAACGCGATTGTGAGTGCAGTTGAAAGGCCTTAAAAAGTTCAAAATTTTAGGAACAAAGGGGCCTAGTCCGTACGAGTCGAAGTATTCTGCAAATTGATTATATATGTAAATAACTACCCAATGAGAACCTGGAAAACCAGTCGGATCTAAATTTACTACGAATATGCCATTTTTTGGTGAGTGTGGTAACTTGTCGGAAGGATATACTCCACGAAATAATTCACCCAATCTATTACGTAATAGTCTATCGATTTGTACGCTATCCATGACTAAAAATTTGCGATAATCTTCCTGTTTTTATCAATTTCTAGTGTAGCATCATATTCAGCAAAGACCAAACACGTCACGGTTTTAGCCAATTCGTTTTCAAATCTCGCCTCTATTCTCACCACACCCGTATCCCTTAAACTTACATAGTCTTCGTTACCTGAATCGTCCGGTGTGAGATCGAATACTAACATAAAGTAGCCATGCCCAAACATATCGTAAGTGATTTGATTTCCCTTATCGTGATGCTTTATTCCACTGCCGGAGAAAATCGTATCATACGCTCGTGCCCAATAGTTTTTGCTGCTGAAATTACATTCCAGTCCCTCGGAAGGAATCTGAACTCCATTCACAAAGAGCGAAAAATTCTCGAGTGAGTAGTGAGAGAGTGCAAATGGATTCTTATTAAAATCACCAACGTACGAGTCATTATCGACCATTGCAAATATTAGTGTGTTAGGTATTCGTCCATTGATTGCGTTGTCAATACTTAAAGTTCGACCGCCTGAGGGTACAGTGAACGTTTTCAATTCTGTTCGCTTGTAGTGATATTTAGCTTTGTCTCGTTCTAACATTTTACTATGCGCTACTAATATCGAAGGATTAATATCATGATGCAGCACGTATAGCGTTGCATCGAGTATTCGCAAAACCCCACTATCCTCTCCCATTAGATAGAAAGCAGGTTTAGAGAGCATTAATCTAATATTAATGTCTACACCATTGAGTAGCAGCTGTGTTTGATTAAACACGTCCACGTGTAATTTACCATACAACTCCACTTCGGCACTATTCTTGAACCACGATTTTCGTTTCATGTATCCAGCATTGCTACTATCTGTCTTGTTAATATCATCTCCCGTGTCCAATTCCCAACCGACATTACGCAAGTGTGTTCTACTAGCGTCAGATCCATAGTTTAGAATGTTTTCCAAATAACTTCTATAGTGATAATTATCTTCCGAAGGTGTGACAAGAGTTCCATTGAAATATACGTCACATTGCTCGAATAGTGAGTGTAGAATATTGTTCACTACACCCGGTTGATTAGTATTCGCATCGGTAAAATCACTAAAATTTTTCTTGCAAATCTTCACTTTGAGCTTGAGGTATATACTATTTAAATCTCTGTACGAGTCGCCAGAATCTTTGATTAAAAATTCAATGACCGATCGATTGTCCAACGAAGATATGGGTTTGTAAGGCACCAGGCGTTTAGATAGAATGTTGGTTTGTATGGGTGGATTAGGTTGGAATAAATCCAACGAACTCAGCATATGCTCAGACATTATGAAAAAATATCTCTCGGTGCGACCTTCTTCGCTCTTCGCGACCTCTTCGTTGAATGCTGTTTTTTCTTAACACTTCGCGGTTTTATTTCAATCAAGCGAGGACGTTTTGCAATCTTTAATCTCCCACCTTTCATGCCCTCTAACTTCTCTTCCGCCTTGCGCTTCAAGTTCTGTCCTGCCTCGTTTATTCTATTGCGTAATATCTCTTTCACCGGTTTTGTGCCCAGATCGCCGAGGGCAGCAGCCCCCGCAGTCGCGACCTCTTTCCCTACAGTCTTAAGTCCACTAAATATCAACGGTTTGGTAAACCGCCATAGACCCGCTAGGAAACTTCCAATACCCCTCCCTTTTTGCACGCGATATGATGCTCGATATATTGGTCCCACCTCTCCTCCCACCTGTCTTGCATAGTATGCATAATAACGATCCGCTACCGCAGCCATCTCGTTGCTTAATGACCAACTAATCTAAATTACTTCTTTTTTATAAAATGTAACACCACTATTGAAGATTGTATCCCACTATGAAATGGAATAGCCTCACCCAGTTTATCGGTCATTAAAATCTCAACGCTTTCAATGCTGTTTTTCTCGACGGGGTAATAGTAAATCGGATTGAATACTTGATATCCCCCAACTCGAGTATTTAGTATGCGTAAACAGCGACTCAATGAATCACCCACAAACTGTGGCTTAATAATGTCGGTGTACACGTAAATGTTTTTAGGAGCAGGAGTTATACTTCTCCTCCCTCGTTTACTCGATTTTGAGAAAGTTGCTTTAACATTGCTGAATATATTTTGTACGTTTGCATCATCATCTTCATCCGTCATCCGAATCAGGAAAGACGATAATAATCTCCATTCCTCTTTTATCTTTTTTTGTCCTGCGCTAGAAAAACCCTCTAAAGATATTTTAATTAAGTCTCCGAATGAGTCATAGACTCCTGATGGTAGTGAATATGTGACATCCTTTGCTCTTATTATGACTGAGTCTGGTAAACTTCGTTCGTTTACACCTACCTGTCCATCTCGTATTGCTAATTCATCTACAGAACGCATGATATTGTTTACTATTTTATCCCTTATACGGTGGGGGGTAGCAGTAAATGACGAAGCAAAAGCAAAACATACGCTTCCGTACGTTCCTTGCGGAATCTCGAAGAAAAGACCTTTTTCTATCGCAATTTTGACTCGACCATCCCCGAGTCCACCTTCTTCTCCTCTAACTAACCCTTCCTCTGTTCGTGTTCTGTTATCTTTACGAGTTAAAGCTTCCTCTTCCCCTCCAATTAAATGGGTTGGAGGATTAGCAGGACCTATCTTTTCTACTACACTACCTTCATCTTTACGAGTTGAAGCTCCCTCTTCTAATTCAATCAAATCGGTTGGCGGATGAGTCGGAGTCATATCTTCTAAATTGATTGACGGTATCGAAATCTCCGCCAAACCTACAAGCCATTCATCATTTTCTAAATCGATACGATGACTCAGTTTTGCACGATAATGAGCTATTGTGTTTTGGGGAAAGAATTCGCGAGAGCTATCGCTTGGTAACGTCAAGTAAAACTCGTTCATAATTTACGCACGGAAGAAGCCGCAACCCAAGAGTTAAATGATTTCGGGTATCCTTCCCACTTTACAAAATATTCGAGATTGGGAGCGCGTCCTCTACGTCTCAAAATCTTCTCGATCCTATATTCCGTCTCTGCGGAAACGTTACCCCTGACTAACTCTTGCGCGTAAAAACTTCCGCTTATATTCTCCCCATTCATATCCTGCAACTTATAAGTTGGTATTTCTCTTGTACTATCTATGCCTACTACTCTAAATATTTCTCTGGTGTAATTAGCAGTGTAACCTTTAGCGAACGGAAGCCGCTCTTTGCTAATCCTCACGTGATCGTCGATTTTAAATTTTGTATACTTTTTTTTCACAACATTTCTTCTCCGGCTGGCGATTGCAAACGCATTCTTTGCGTTCACCTTGGAGGGTGCGATGCCTATACTCGAATGAACGCTATTGTTATAACTACTCACGAGTTTTGGAAGCACATCGATGTAATTAAAAGTGTCGTATTTTGTAAAATACTTGTACATTTTAGTTTTTAGAGTGCGATTGAATCGTTCCACGAGGCTGGCTTTTATGTCCGGATTATTTGTAGTGTAAAATTTCACTCCACAACGTGAGAGAAAATCTTTAAATTTGGCGTTGACAAATTCACTTCCCTTATCGCTCTGAATTTTCAACGGCTTTCTCTCGCGAAATATATCCTTGAAAGCGTTGACTATTTCATCCGCTCGTTTACTTCGTATAGCTCTAGCCCATGCGTACCTGGAAAACAAGTCTATCACAGTCAAAATGTAACAATACCCTCTGTTGAACTTTTTCAAACTTTGCAAATCATTCAAATCACATTGCCAGCACTCGTCAATGTAGGTCACGTCGTAGCGATTTCGGGGAAATCTTTTCCTCGCCTGTCTATGGAGACTATACGCCTCCTGAGAATCTAGCCACTCGCGTAATGTGTTTTTCGGAATCCTAGTCGCTTTGTGTAATTTATCGAGTGTTGAAAAACTTGCCGGATGAGCTGGATCGTTGTACACTCTATCGATTACGTCGTCACCCACTCTGGTCCGAACGATTTCTTTTTTATTTTGCGCTTGCTTCTTCTTGGTAAAGCTATGGGAGACGGCATCTTTGTTGACGTTTTTCCTTCCACCGACCGCTTTCTTTTTCGCATCTTTTTTACGTTTGGTGGTCGTGACAGACTTTTCATCGCTCCTAGTCTTTCGTTTATGCGTTCCCATGTCGAATCTAAATCGGCGTTTACTTTTTTCACTTCAGCTAAGGATTTCTTCAATGCATGAACTCTCTCATCCCGCTCCTCCCCCGACCTTGTATGTGGTATGTTCTGAGTCAAAGGTTTTACTATCGGAACGTGTATGGGAGAATTGATGTCGGAAAGCGTGCTCATATATTTATCGAGTATTCTTTTGTATGAATGCCACTTGTCTACGTCCTTGATTCCTTTCTTGGCCAACACACCTTTCATTTCCTTATCTAATGCGCTCAGCCTTGCCTTCATATGCCCTCGCTCGAAAACTTCCGGACTCACTACGAGCATTTTACGCAAGCTCATTTTCCTAGCAGGCTACCGATGACACCGCTTAAAATTGATCCCAATAATAATGGTAAAAAACCACCCTTTTGTATGAGAAGGGCGCGTTTTCTCTTCACACTCGTTCCCCGCGTTGCCAACTTTCTCAACGTGTTACGATGTTTGGATAGTTTTCGTTTTAACCTGTGATCTATCTTATGGTTCCCGTTTATGGTGTTCAAACAGCAATCGCATATGGCTTTAATTAATTCGTTGTCTGAAGATTTCAATATCGCAGAGCGTAATTTAGGCCTTGCACACTTTAACGCATGGAGCAAATGTTTATTACTCTTCAACCTGTTCATTACGTACAGGCATGTAGACTACGGTTACGATGACTTCGTCGTCGTAGTCGTAGGGGAATATGCTCGTTCGAAAACGAAATCTATCGTCAGTGTCCTGCCTGAGGTCTAGGACCAAATAACCGAATGGATCTTCCGTCGATTCCTTATATACCCTTTCCAACTCCTGCGAATTTTTTGGATACACCTGTCGTGCCAAATGACCGAATTGTAATTGATCTCGCGGATTTTTGAACGATACTATGTACTTTGCATTCAGCGAAATGTTCCTCGATTGTGCGCTTTGATAGAAAATATTCTGCGTGATTAAAAACACCGAAATGTTAAAATGATGACTCCCTCTCGTGAACAGTTTGCACACGTCTTTACTGTATGCTCCCTCGCTCATTAAATCATCGATAACGCACAAGATTGGTGCACCTCCAAATTCCTCAAAAGACGGTATTTCGTAGTGTATGCTCAGTAGTTCGTGTTCTATATCTGGCTCGCTTCCTGGGCTGCAACACCATACTATTTCATCAATGTCGTGATCTATCATACAATGTAAATTTTCAATGAATTTCGTTACAAAGGTCGTCTTTCCACATCCTGATGGACCTGCGCAGATGCAGGTAAACGGATGTTTCCAGACTAACGTCATGGTTGAGACTGGAAGTGTGTTTTATCATATCATGTTTTTATTAATTTTCAAGTTTCCTTATCACTAAATGCCTCGTCGTGCGTTCGTTTTCGGGGAATTTTATAGTGACCCCAAGCAAGCGTGTTAATTCCATCATTGCAAATGTATCGTTTATCATCAGCGGAATTTAGCGTTACTTTATTCATTTCCATGGTGTAAATTTGATGCAATTTACTTCGAATGACCCTCATTTTTCTAAATTCTGTTGAATTTTCGTGTAGACAGCGTACATAATCTTCATAATGGATACTTTTCGCAATAACTGCTCTGGTTATCCCTTTCGCTTTCTTTTTTTCTTTGGAACCGAGAACCTTGTATGAATACAGTTTACTTCGCAGTCCGATGAAATGAGTCATTACTCGTCCATCGCATTCGTCTTTGAATTTACCTATTACTTTTTTGTTCTTATCTGAGTAACATGGGTGGTCTTTTGGATAGTTTGATGTATCAAATGCGTCGAGATTTTTCAGCATGTCATCATACACATCACTATCCTTGATATCATAAATAAAGCTATCCGTGTCGCTGTAAGCCAAGGAAATTTTTTGACCGTATTTAGGAATCATTGTTTTATAATGAAAATCATACATTAAAGTTTTACTCAGATCGAGAACGCTGAAACCAATGTAAATGGGTATTTTCATTTTGATGACAGATTTTCTGAGATGAACACCCACAAGAGTGTCTGTAAAAATCGTTCTATCTAAAAATTGTGATTTATTGATTAGTTTTTGTAATCTTTTTTCACTAGATACTAATTCCATATTAATATGTTTGCGTACATTCATTAAAGTACGTCCGAACAGGCTATTTAACATGTATTTCCAAAAATTCTTTGAAAACTCATCAGTAGCTAATTTTCTTCTTTCCGTGTTCAAATCTATGTATGGTTTCAACCAAGGTGACTGACTAAATTCTATTATTCTATAAACTTTTTTGATTTTCACTCCAAAGGAGAGTGCCTGTTTCAGGTTGACGTAGTGAATTACATATTTCGTCTTGTCATATAGAGTAGTCAATAGTTTTTTATGTTTACCCCCAGGGGGGACCTTATTTTCAGGACATAGAGGCAAATCTGAATGCGAATCGTGCAGGTGCTGGGGGTACTCGAGATCGACTTCTAGAATATATCCCTGTTCGTTTTCATCGGAAATTTCTGTCACATCAAAATGTTCAATTTCATCTGGTGATAGCCATCTAAAATTTGAGTGGGGAAGGGACCTTGAAAGCCCCCAGCCGTAAAGGTTGTTGGAATCTAAATATAACAAGTAATTTGAATCTTTCTCAGGGTTATAAGTTCCCATGTACTTGTTGTTAGCTTCGCAGTAGCGCTTGCAGCATTGTGAAATTCCTCCTCGAATACCTTTCTCAATCATCAACAACATGTCATAGTCTGTTAGCAATTCCAACTCAATTTGAGTGTATTTCAACATTGCATCAAACGTTAGTGATGGAGCGGTCAGATACCAAGAGGGATCAAGTTTATAGGCCTCATAGCATACGTCTCGAAAGTTTTCAAAAACATCAGCTAAAAGAGTCACATCGCTTTTTAAATAAACATCACTGTAATCACCTAGTGTTTGACATTTAAATGTATTCCATACCTTAGACGCGTGGTCATAATCTTCGTTCGATATGTCTTCGTAGGTGAGTCTACTATAAAAATTTTCTTTCTTAGGTAATTGTTTTTCGTCTAATCTATCCCATGAATCGGTGTAATCGTAAGGGTACACTCCTTTACGAGTGACTAAATTTGTCTTTTCACCGAATGTCGTATTAGTATATTTAAACTCAGTTAAATTTGCAACCAGTGAAGCCAGTGAAGCGGACATGAAGCGATATGAATCAACGAATCTAATACTAAAGTTTTCATCGATAGACTTTGCGAAAGAGATGTACTTTTCTTCGGAATTGGGGATTACAAATATTCTTCTTTCATCGTAATCTAATTCCCGAACGATAAAGTGACCATCGTAGGATGACAGATTGTGGATGAAGACTGGAAGAAAATTTGGCATCTTATACTGAATGTTACAAAACGTGTGTGCTGGGCCTCTATACTTTCCGGTAAGATGATCGTGATCCCTTACCCTTTCTTCACCTAGCTCTTTCTCGCAAATATGACAAACAGATGCATTTTGAAACGTTCTTTCTTCATCCTCAGTCAGAGGGGTCATTGGTACTGTATTTTTGTAAAGTCTAAAAACTTTCTCGGCCTCCTCTTTCATGTATTCAATAAAAACACGCGCCGCGTCTTGTCCTCTATATAACTTAGGCTCTTCGCATCCGTCTGGTGTGATCATCATGTAGCAAAAGCTAAATGGTGTATGTTTTTGTATCTTGTGAGTAAAAGAGGTGTGTGGATTAGGCTCGCAAGTGCTCACGTTCTCAAGGAGACATTCAAAATCTGCATAAATCACGAAAGGTACGCGAAAAGAGTGATTTATGTGTGTAAACTTTAAAATTTTGTCTTCTTCGCTAGGCATGACAATTTTGCTTGGTTCACCTGTACCTCGACACAATTCTTTGTGAGCCTCGAGTTTTTCTTCATTATAATAATGAGTAAAACAACGTTTGCAAATGTATATCCGTGCTGTCTGTACAATTTGGTGTCGTATTAATCTGTTAAAACTTTTTATCCAACAATAGTGCGCAGTAGAATCGTTTGTCACGTACAACAAGTCTCGGTGGTCATTTAGTTCAATGTTCACAATTTTTATCGGGTAAACGTTATTTTTATCATCCAATCCAAACACATTGATTGAAATATTATTAGCACGTTCGAATTTTGGGATATCTTTCAAGTCAACTGGATACTCGACGCATTCCCAATTGTAACCAGCATGAAACGCTCGAGTATTGTATTTAAAAACTCGCTGGGGGTCTTTATCGATGTTTTTAGCCCATATAGCATACTTGAAACAATACTGGTCTTCGTTTTTGACGTTAATAACAGCTTTGGTATTTTTTATCTTACCTGGCAAATCTATAAATGTCGAGCCTCGAAGTGGTTTGTACTTGTTTATTCTCAATTCCAAGCCAACAACCTCAGACAAAGACCATCCGGATCCTTTAGCTTGAAATTCTGACTTTTCTTTCAGCAATTTTGAAAATGCCTCTTCAATTATTTCCTCTATTTTATCTGCAGCGAAGGCACGTCGATTCTCGGTTTTGAACGAAGCGTCTAACTCTTCGCTCTCGCCCTTTTTGAATTTACATATTAGGACTAAATTGAATTTGATCGAGTTATTAAGATCAACCTGCTCGTTCGTCTTTTCGATTACTTTATTCCGAATCACGTCTAGAAACGAAATCACGTCCCGACCACTATCCTCCTCGGGAGTAATCCAAAAAGTTTTTAGTCTTGATCGGATAGCAGATTCTACTTCGATAAATCCTGAACCTTGCTGAATAGTTATATTCCGTCTATGCTCATTCGTATTCTCATGTGGCATTGCTTCGTCTATACTATAATATACCTCACAGTATAAACAGAAGCGTCTACCTTCCGCTTTATCGTGTGCATCTTTCATTCGAATGTAAGTCTCAATATCGTTAATTGTTTCATTGTGTAAAGCTACTCTTGAATGTATGTTTGTTAGTGCTGTTTGTAACTCATTTACTGTGTTGTAATTTCCAGAGTTAAAGTTTTCAAAGATTTCTTGTATAGAGGACATGTTTATGATTGCTGTAACAGTAAAAAAATAAACGAAAGAATCTATGATTAGAAATATTCAAGATGAATATTAGCTCGTTACTCACGAGAAGTGATCTCTTAACTCGAGTTCGAGCCGTCGACTGAACTAATAACAAACTGAAAACGAGCGAGAATAGTAAATGTTATACTTACCACAAATATGTCTGTTGATATCAGGCACGCGAGCACACTGCAGTGGATGTTTGTCAGTTAAAAGTCAAGTTGAGAATGACTACTAAACTGTTCTCGGCGGGGGCTTTTTATACAGTGAGAGGGTGATGCATCGCATCTTAGAAGGATGGATAATGCAACCTAGAAGGAAGGGGAGGGGGAATGATTAAACGCAGAAGCAATTTTGCGTCGCAGTTGAAACTTGAGAGTGGAGCTCAAGGTTATCGAGGCGGAATTGCACTCAACACTATGAATGACGTGGACTATTTCATCAACGAATGCCATGCATGAGTGTTTTCCTGGGATGCTAGATATTATTCATTTCGGACTGGTGGTATCATTTTGACATAAAGATGAGAAAATCATTTGATTCGGGTTAATTAGAACTATCCAACGGTGTCGATATATTTTATCTAAGTTAATTAGTATGCTAGATATTTAATATTGTTTATATTAAAATGTTTTTCGGCTGTTGTGGGTTGAATATTTGCTTCATCGCAAAGACAAGTATATCATTTGATGCGGGTTAATTTGGACTATCAGACGGTGTCGTTATATTTTATCTAAGTTAATTAGTATGCTAGATATTCGCGTTTGTTTATAAGTCACGTGACGCGCCAGAACGATATTTTCTCACCTACTCTCTGAATATTATTTCTACGTCTAAAACAACTGGTTACCCGTTATAAATAAGTGATCAAACAAGAAATTGGATTGTAGAAGATGCAGTTCACCTGCTAAATTAAAAATATAAGATTAAATAAAATAAAAGATGAAAAAAAGATTAAATCAATTCTTGAGATCAGGATTTGTTCCAAATTTGGAACACTGGGAAAAAATGGGTTAAACAAGCTTTTGTTCTTTACGACGAGAATCTTGTTCCTCCTTGTATTCCCGTGCCCTGTTGAGCACCCCGGCAGTATACAACTCCGCAAACCCAATTTTAACCAAATTATTTTTGTTTTACCGCACGCATACACTACGGACTCCCTTCCCTACAATGCACTACTCGTTGTAAATTAGGCTCCATCTCGTAACAATGCCACCTATGGGCATGTTCCGCCTTTCTCTGGTCCAGCGATAGTACGGCTAATTGCTCATCAGTCCTTATGCGGTGTTCTTGCTCACATATTATATACCACGATAACGTTACATTTTTTTCCCCGAGGTTGTTATTGAGGGGACGATGTGCAATTTTATCATAGAAGAAAAGCCCCCTATGCCACCACGTTACCCAACCCGACAGTTATGTTTTCATATTACGACAACATTATATTACAAGTGAAATTATGAGTTAACCCTCCGGTGTGTGTGTGTGTGTGTGTGTGTGTGTTTATTATTATTTGTATCGTTACTTTGGTAATTTTCCCGCTCCGAGTCCTCGGCAAGCATCTGGTTTCATTGCCGTCATAATGGCTGAGGACTCGGGAGGGGTTTGGCAGTTCTCGCAGCCACGTCCGACGCCCATCGGATTGGTGGCTACGCTGCGGTTGGGTCGTGCGTACGGAGTAGACGGAGGGACCCAAGTATAACGGCCTTCTGCATGCGAGCTGCAAGTGACTCCGCCTGTGTCACGCAGGACGGAATGCACTCGATGCTCTCCAGCAGCGAGATTTAAACTCCTCCGAGCACACCTACGATGAAGACTACCAGTTTAACAGAGTGTCCTGGGTACATTTGTCGAAGCTCAAAAAGCAGGTCTTGATATTTTGTCCGTTTTTCTGCCTCCTTTTCATCCATGTTCGTTTCAGCCGGGGCCGATAACTCTATCACGAACATGGAGCGTAAGAGGTGGTCTAGGAGAGTGATATCAGGCTTCGTCGCGTCGCCTCCAACTGTCTGGTGGTAGAAAAGGAGTAATTCCACCAGATGGTGCTGTTAATTTTGACTTGAGTAGTCTCACGAAAGGCTCAAAGGCCAGTGTGTATAACTTTCAAGATAACGGGCACCCTTGCCTTATTCCCTGACTGAAGGAAAAAGGGGCAGACAAACATGGACCTCCTCTGGCCCCACATTTGGCGTTAAAATAGAGGGTTTTGATCATGTTCATATAGTCTGGTCCAAAGCCTATGTGTGCTAGTACAGAGAACAATTAGGCATGGCTAACGTAGTCAAAGGCCTTTCTCTGGTCCAGCGATAGTACGGCTAATTGCTCATCAGTCTCAGTGTACCTCCTAATGAGGTCACGGACAACTGATATGGCATCGTGTATAGTCCTACCCGGAACACAGTAGGACTGCTCGTCTGATACAATGGAGTCGATAACTCAAGAGCCGGTTAGCATGTGTTTTTGCGATGAATTTGTAGTCTGTATTGGTCAGTGATAGTGGTCTCAGATCATTGATGGACTCAGTATTTGAAGATTTAGGAATTATCGATATGATCGCTGTATTTGTTGACCTCGGGAGCTTATATTTTGAGAAGCTCTCTCTCATCATTCTCATGAAAGGTACCCTCAGCGTATCCCAGAACTTCACATAAAACTCTGGAGTCAAGCAATTAACTCCAGGGGACTTATTTTTATTAAGGCTCTTTAAGGCGGTGAGAACATCGCTGTCCTCTACCGGAGCATCCATTATTCGAGCAAGGTCTTCCGGGAGCTTATCCAATGTGGAATATATGGAGTCCTTTAAAGAGGGGCTCGGTGTAAACGGTTCAGAAAACACTTTCTCAAGTTGCGTTTTTACTTCTGAGATTACAATATCTGGGCCATCTACCCACTAACCGTTTACTTTTTGTTTCGAGAGTGGTTTTGGCATCACTCTGAAAGCCCACTCGGCTAAGTGACTAGCGGCTGGTGCGTCGTTGGCTACTAAGTCCTGCCATCCAGCTCTAACGACCATTGCCCTAGCCTCTCTGGCATTCTGACCATCATCCCATCCGGCTAATAGCATCATTCGTATTCCCCTTTTATACATTACGGCGTGCTCTTTGATTTCCTGCTTTAAGAGTTCCCAATCTGCATTTGCCCCCCATCCTTGAAGGCAGGAGAGAGAGGTATTGAGTTTTCGAAAAAGGCTACAATATTCCTCGTTCGAAAGAAGTATATTATCAAAACGCTAATAGGGGCTGAGCCTTTTCTTTTTTGAAATTTCTAGTCATTATTACGGCTCTGTGGTCAGAGAAACAGGAGACTGTTTCTACTCGCTTGACTTTTTGCATTCGTTCTTGCGATACGTAGAATCTATCAATTTTAGTGGCCGAATCCACTCTCCGGTGGTGTAGGTGTGTATAGCCTGTCTCAGTTGGGTAAATCCGCCTCCAAACATCAAGTAAGCGATGAGAGTTCACCATGGACCTTAAAGCAGCAGCGTATCTTGGGTCCCTTTCAGGGCCATTTGAGCGATCTATTGCAGGTACTAACGTGCAATTGAAGTCTCCTCCAATGATAACTCACATGTTCCGGTTTATCGAACTGGAATTGGCATCGCCTATGTAACGGTTCACTTGCCTAACCAACTCAACTGCACTGTCTTGATCATGTGGGCCATACACAGATATAAGCAATAGGCTTTCACGTACTGGGTGGTTAAAAGTGATTTTTAGCCCAAGAGCGTAGTCCTGCGACATGACCTCGCTAGAGACCGTGTGTACTTGAAGATTCTTTTTAACCGCAATCGCAACTCCCGCATAAAGAGTAGATGGCGATGTAAAATAAAATTCATAACTATTAAGTGATGGCATAATTGGGGAACTCGTGTTCGTCTCCGGCAAAAGGAGAATGTCAGGGCCGTGCTTTTTAAAGAACACGGAGTGATGTGCCCACTTTAGCTGGCTTCGAACGTAGCATACGTTTAGCGTTAATATTTTTATGTCGCACATATTTTCCGCATACCCTCCCTAAGACGAGTCTCCTGACTGATGATCCCGTTTGAATAAATAAATAAATAGTTAAAATTGTTCCCCAACTATCAAAAATATGCGTAAAAGTAACCATTGTACGACTTTGCGATAAATAAAAATTAAATAATTGAATAATCAAATAAACGATTAAAATTTCAAGGGCTAAAAATCGAAGTGTGAATAGTTAAAAGTGCACAATAAGCTTAATAAGGTTTTTCTTAAGTCGGCCATTAATTGCAGAGACTGATAGTAGTAGGTAGGGGAGGGGGTGGTGGAGGACGGGGACTCCCTTGGTCTTGAATCCGGTCTGAGTGCGCTCAGGGAGGTGCTCGTCCCGTCTCTCCTGACAAGTAAGAGAGCGAGTGCAATCCCTCGAGGTATGGCCGTGTCTTTTGCATAAATTGCATTTTTGATCGTTGCTTTCGATGTATATGCGGTGCGGGTTGTCCGCAGTCTGTACCAAGAATGATTTTGGAAGGATGACTCCGTCGCGTTTCACGACGTAAGCCATCCTCTTCCACGAATTGATGTGCTCATGGCCCGCATCTTTCATGCCGATGGAAATATGGTAAATAGGGAAACAACCCGCACGGCTTGACTCAATATCTCGATCAAGTCGCAGTCGGCTACTTCCGGGGGGAAGTAGCCGACGAGTAATGGGGCAAGAGACGGAGTCACCCGCGGTGACTTTCGTCTCAATAATTAATGCACTTGTAATTAAGCTTTTCGAATACACTGGGGCCACTGTACGTACGACTGAGACTAAAATGCCGCGTTCCCTAGTGGCGAGTGCTGATCGTTGAAGTCTCTTCGATATCTAGGGAGTTAAGCCGTCCAATATTTCGAATCGGCGATCCATTGGTAGTTTTCTTAGGTGAAGTAGGTATTGTAGCCATTGCAGAGGTGGATACAGGAGCGTTGATGATAGGATTGCTAGAAGTTACGCCGTCTCTTGAATCGCCTTCCGCCGACTCCGAATCCGACCGGGCATGCGCCCGGCCGGCGGCCGCTTCCTCTCGGTGGACGACAAACCGAGGTGACGGCAACCACAAAATCACAAGTTAAAACAAAACTATGCGGTTCAATGATATAGTTGTTGTCTTAAACGATGCAGAAAATGTTTATCCACACGTGGATATAGAAATCCAAGCAATGCACGGGAAAAAAACAGAAAGAAACTCTAAAATTCGGGAGCTCAGGAGAGAGCGTCCGAAATCCACAGTCAAGTGTGTGTGTGTGTGTGTGTGTGTGTGTGTGTGTGTGTGTGTGTGTTTTGAAACTCGGCAATATGGCGTCGAGCGCAGTTCAAGTTTGAGTAAAAATGCGTTTTTCAAACGGTATGGAACGCTGTAATTTTAGAAGTACGGAAAAGAATGAGGTATGTCAATGAATTGCAATGCTTAAGGTTTAAAACTATGCATTAATGTTATCTGTAGACTGTCTAAGAAGCGAGTAATTAAGGAAAATCTATGGACCTTTTTCACGAACATTTACGAAATTGCCGGACATAAGCCTTCCTCTGGTGTTTAAAATAGAAATATCCGACTTTCGTAAATACCCATTTTTAAGTGACAGGAGAATGAAATGTAATCGTAGAAGAATGCTTTGACTACAAATTAATTTCACAGAAATCATTCTCTAAATTTCGTTAAAAAAAACCTGCGGCCGATTGTGTTTCTTGTTGGCCAAAGCCTTGAGGATGCCAATACATTTGGCGAAACATTGTCTGTGAGTTAAATACATGAATGACCAAATACTCAAGAATCTCATATATTCTATATTGGTCGAGAAAGTTATAATTCATTGTTGAACTTAACAGCCGGGTTCTTAAGTTGTGGTCAACAAACATATTTCTAAATACCAAAGTCACCCGATAGTGCTAAATACCTTAACTTACGGCAGAACAGAAGTTACAATATCGTTTTTACAGCAATCGATAGGAGACCATGGTAGTTGCATATGAGACATATCTAGTAGCCTAAGTAGATAAGTCGACCAGTAGTCCAGCTGATTAGTTGATATGCTACTTTATATTCGTTTTTTTAATATCTCACGTAATAGTAACGTAACGTTTAGCATAATCCTTGTATGTTCATACGATATATGTCGATATAGATGAGACATTGGATAGATCAAGGTAGTCTTTCCCACTATTTTTGGTCTTAACTTTTTCTCATTAACATCATTACAGAAAAAAACATTCCTATATCATTTATTTTTAAGTAAAAGAGTTTACATTTGACCTTATAAAGGATATGTCCTTCAGCCCTTATTCCTGTATGTGCATGATATGCTTTGAGTAGAAATTTTTGCTGCTGAATGCAGTGAAGATATTTCTCAAGACTTTCATTATTTGCGCGAACTATGTCTCTCACTGAAATGCTTAAATTACTGCTCATAGATGGTATCTGATATGCTTATCTGTCATAATTATTCACCCTTTTTTCCTCATCCATAACCAAACGTCTGATTACCTATAAAATTAATTTACCCACTGGAAAAGTGTTTCCCCTGGATTAAAACGATCTGGCCCTAGCCTTCTTCGCATCCCCCCCAAGCCCATACCAACCTTTGCCTAAACTCCTTCCTTATCACCGGTTTACTTTACTTATACTTCATACCTTAAGACTAAATCTAGTTGAGTTGACTTTTGAGAAGTTGTTTAAATATTTTTGTAAAGTTGTTAAATCATGTTTTTTTTTAACTACTGTGATTATTATTTGAGCAGATTGTGAAATTGTAACTCAGTTGTTCGCTCTACAGAGTTTTCACAGAGCATAAATAAATTATTCTTTCATTCATAATTGTATTCACAGCTGTGTTGCGAGCACAGGCCTGATGCCGCACAGAAGTTGACCATTGAAACAGGCGGGCACAGCCCGAACAGAGCCCGCGTGTGGGGAGCAGTTTCGAATTCAGAAGAGTTCGCCAGAGCATTCAACTGTCCCTCGGGGAGTCCCATGAATCCCAGAGTCAAATGTCGAATTTGGTGATGCGTGTGTGTCTATGATGGATGTTACATATTGCTGCCCGCAATCATAAGACTGACGCAAACTCGCGCACATTCTCCAATAAGTATTCCTACCATCACGAGTCCCACCCTCAATTATATAATCATCACATCTATGTATAATTGTGATGGTGGACAATGAGAAAACACTTGAAAACCAAAGTCTAACACTTCTTGTAGATCTTCTGAGGAGAGAGGTCTTTTTGTGAATTGCTCATTGCAAACAGCCCCTCTAGGTGTGGCAAAAATTGCGCTGTGATCTAGTCTTAGCTTTTCTTGGGAGTAATGAGCGCGCAGATAACAGCAAGGTAAATTATTCCAGGAATCGAATTATGATTGACTGTGATTCAACGAGTGATGGTAAACATTTTTTCTCAGAAACTCTTTTCCAAGAAATATTCTGATTCAGTGCAGTATGTAACGCAGCGTTGAACATGCTTGAAAATACTTGAGTTGGCCATTGAGATGAAGGGAGAGGGCGCTTACAGAAGTGGCTAATACGTAGCGTAAGGGTGGCCTATCTGCCATCTTTCTTAACCCCGATTTCCCTTAAGGGCTTGCGAGCTGACGCACCAACTTTTCAATTTTACGGTGTATTCCATTGATAACATATTAGAAATCAGCATGTATTTACTTTTCTAACACGAATTCTCTTCACATATGTTTTATATATACTTACATCGATAATAACCCACATTTCCGGCGAAAACTATTGTAAACTTGAGTATAATCATCGAATTAGTATATATAGAGTGGCAAAGAAATGCTAAAAACTTGACATTAACGTTTTAGAGCTTTGGGAAGAATTTCTCAGGTGGTACCACCTTAGGGGAGGAAGAATTTTGGCTTATGGCTTTGGTTTTGGTTACTTGGAGGCGCTAGTGGTACTCGGTGATTTTGCATCAATTAAGGAGGTTCCACCGAGAAGCGAAGTAAATGTCATTTTCATGAAAGTTTCAAAATAAGCCCTTCTTATTGCACTCTATCGATTGCCGTTGAAAAAAATTAGGCTTTCCACGCTATATTTCTCGGAAATCGCATTTAAAAATGAGAGAATTTCTATAGGATCTTATAGCAATGCTTGCGTATGAGTAGAAGAAATGCAGATTACTATTCGAATATAGATGTCGTTTTGACAAAAAACTGATATAAGGTGCGCCACACTATAAGAATCATGATAGTATTAAAAAAATATACCCTTACCACGTTGGTTTAAATGATATTAACATATTTTTGCAACAAAAATAGCAGAAATCACGTAGTTACCAACATTTGGCGCTGCAGGTTGATTCCACATCGGCAACGCTGTGCTGCTGTGCCGTGACGAAACGAGTGATTTTCGAGCAGACTGGAATTTACAATGAACTTTGTGGGGCTGGATTTTTTGTGCATTGACGCTAAATTTAATACATTGACAAAAAAGTATTAGAAATTGTCGTTGTTCCGGTAATGTTGTCCGGGTTCCCTCGGTATGGCAGGAAATTGATAGCTTCCAAGGAATCTTAAGGTTATCAGAAGATATGTTATAATACTCACGGGTATTTATATAAATGCATACATAAATACAGTAATGTATTATACAAATATATATGTATTATATTAACGATTTCCTGGAAAGCAGTCACTAAGAAACTCAAACACACGCCAACACGAGAGCAGGAAAACAAGTGAACGCAGTAATTGAGCAATGTTGCACTTACAACCGTTGCCAAGTCGTTCTAACACATGATTTTTACCCAGTATATTTAAATAAGGAGTTACATTTCCATGTAAATATTTTGAAACTTATTTTTAAATTATGGAACACATTTCAGATCTCGAAATAGCGGTGATGAGCTCAAATTTATTGTCAGAGTAATTAAACGTGGCAACGAGTTGCCAGCCAGAAACCGAGATCAAAATAAGCTACTGATGATTTTAAAAATTGTTTCCCACTTTTAAGTGCTTCGATACAACTTATTCACAAAGTTTTAAAGTACTTGTTTGAATACTATAGGTGACTACGTAAGGTAATGTTTTTTTAATCGACTTCTAAAAACACTTAAGAAGATGGATTTTTCACCGGCTTTTGACGCACCGAGTGGCAGAGGTACCTCCTTAACAGAGGTGGATTTATCATGGCTGTAGTGTGCTTTTTGTCGAGTATCAATTGTTTCGCCGTTGCTATGATACATTGGTAAACTGCTGACTCCGAGTTTGGTAATCGCATGTCTCATTATATTTCAAGTTTTATTCTTAAGTGCTTAACTAAAGAAAAAATATATTTTGCTTGATTTGTTTTTACCCTGAAAGATTTCCATTGTTTAATATTTAATGCTATTTCATTGCAAAGTATAAAATTTTAAGTGTTTTCATCTAAGAATACTAGAGATTACTCCAATATAACTAACTATAGGTACTAACAAGTTTCTTTTACATGGGTCAGAATTATTTCAGAGAAAAAAAACTTAAGTCAAGTGGTACATTGGATGGCTTAATCTGTTAAGTAGAATATTTTGAATAAATATCATTGAATATTAATATTTAAATGTCCATTACTGTTATAAGAAAGCAATTGTTATATTTTGTTCCAACTATATTTTGTCTTTGCTAAAGGAACACAAATGTATCATCAAATAGTGAATACCTATTATGACTTGAATATTTCTATTACAAATAAATTTTCATTTAAACAATCAGTAAATTATACGCAAACTTTTATTATACCTATTGAACTGAACACATATTATTATATTATAATAGAATTTAGTTTTGCTCGTTTCTTTATCGAAACCTTTGAGTCCTTTTGAATAGAAAACCGTCGTTAGTAGCAACACAATGACTTTCGGGAGAATTTAGTAACTTTCAGTTGGAAACTGAACCCTCTTCAGATGGAGGTTCTCCATTTCTGCCGACATTTCGATGGATGAGTCGTCCATCATCCTCAGGGCATATCATGTCTGGGATGTGGTCCTCCTTATATAGTGCTTGGCGGGCGGGTCAACCAGGTGAGTTGTCTTCCGATTGGTCAAAATTTTCCCGCCTTTTTTCCGGGATTCTCGGATGCTCCTCAGCACTGGTTTCCACGAGTTATTGAGTGAGTATCCAGCGTATCGACTGATGGTCTTTTTCATTCGAATTTCCATAGCCTCCCTCGTCCGCCTTTCCCAAAACTTGTCTATGCGGCAGAGAACCTTCGTCTTCTCCCAGTAGATGACATGGTCGTGGGAGATGCTGTGGTCAGCCACGACGGACTTCTCAGGTTGGCCGTGTCTGAAATGCCGTTCATGTCCTTTGACCCTTGTGGCGATGGTCCTTCCCGTCTCTTCCACATACACCAGGCCGAATGTGCATGGTATCTCGTAGATAACTGGTGTGTGGAGGCCACAGGGGTCCTTGGCCGTGACGAGTTGATTCATAAGTTTGGAGAGTGGGCGAAAATATGACTCAATATCGTATCTCCTGAGGATCCTCGCGATTTTGCCTGAGACCGTGGAGACGAAGGGTAGGCCAGCTCTGGCAAGTTGCTTTCGGCATTTTTCCTCAGTTCTGGTGTCCCGTGTGGTGGAGGCCCTTTTCAGGCCAAAGAGATCTCCTTGCCATTATAACCATTCTTCTGGAAGGTTCTCTTTAGGTGCCGTATCTCCTCAGGACTCTCCGATTCGGAAATGGTTTTTGCTCGATGGATCAGGGTTGATTAAAAAGCCGCTTTCTGCGAAGGGTAGTGATGGCGCCGTCCATTAAGATAGAAGTCAGTGTGAGTCGGCTTCCTGTAGACGCTGTGGCCCAAACTACCATCTTCCTTGCGATAGATGAGGATATCAAGAAATGGCATTCTCTTGTTTTTCTCCGTCTCCAAGGTGAACTGGATGTTCGAATTTTGACCGTTCATGTGGTCGAGGAAGTGGCTGAGAGTATCGGATCCATGAGGCCACACAACGAAGGTGTCGTCTACGTATCGATAGAAGCACTTCGGCTATAAAGGAGCTGAAGAGAGGGCCTTTTCCTCAAAGTCTTCCATGAAGACATTGGCAATCACGGGAGAGAGCTTCTCACCCATTGCCTTCTTAAGGTTATCTGAAGATATGTTATAATACTCACGGGTATTTATATAAATACATACATAAATACAGTAATGTATTATACAAATATATATGTATTATATTAACGATTTCCTGGAAAGCAGTCACTAAGAAACTCAAACACACGCCAACACGAGAGCAGGAAAACAAGTGAACGCAGTAATTGAGCAATGTTGCACTTACAACCGTTGCCAAGTCGTTCTAACACATGATTTTTACCCAGTATATTTAAATAAGGAGTTACATTTCCATGTAAATATTTTGAAACTTATTTTTAAATTATGGAACACATTTCAGATCTCGAAATAGCGGTGATGAGCTCAAATTTATTGTCAGAGTAATTAAACGTGGCAACGAGTTGCCAGCCAGAAACCGAGATCAAAATAAGCTACTGATGATTTTAAAAATTGTTTCCCACTTTTAAGTGCTTCGATACAACTTATTCACAAAGTTTTAAAGTACTTGTTTGAATACTATAGGTGACTACGTAAGGTAATGTTTTTGATCATAATAATCCTGGATGTATATTCTCTGTATGAGCCGGCACAACCTAGTGCTGAGAGGCATGTTATCTCGACTAAACGTTTCCCTTTATTTAACCTTTGTCGATTAAGTTTACTTAACTATTTTAACCGTACAGATCAGAAATATTCAATTTACCTCGAAACTTTTATTAATTTTTTTTTACTTTTCAACAGAGTTTTGGCCCGTTTATTGTTATCAGTTAATGGTTATAAAAATATACCATTAGTTTTTCATTCCAGTATGAAGAATGGATAGAAAAACTTAAAGACTATCTTCATCAGTCGAGTTCCAATATTAATGTAAACATATTGACTTGTGGAAGGCAAATGAGCCAACTTCTCCAGTGCTGGAAAAAATAGCGAGACTTTGCCGGAAGTTGACTCTGTGTGAACTCGTGGGTGACGAGCAATTTGGCCAGTCAAATATAAAACTTATCTTTGACTGTTTTAAACCTGATAATTATGTAAACTACTCTTTGAAGCAAAAATATTCATTCTTTCTTTCTTTAACCAATTACATTATTTTTAGGCGGTAATGCATTCCTTTTTACCTACATTACATTGATGGCCGTTGGGAATACTGACGAAGTCACCTCGCATTATTATTAAATTTCCATATAGCGATTTTCACGAAGTGCTAAGAAGGTAATTGTGCATTTGTGTAATTAAATTTGGAGAAGAATTATATATATCTGTAGACCGGACGATATTTAAAAAGTGTATAATTACGTCCCGCGTGCAGTACCACATTTTTTATCCACTGCATTATGATTAATTGTAAGTAAAACCCATCTACATTCATGGTAAACCAGTACGATGTGTTTATTTACAAACTATAGACGGTATTTCCATTTGAACTTTCATCTTTCACCACTTTCATTCCGTAAACAAACAATTTTCCAAAAAGTTGTCTGTTTACGGAATTCTAGACAACAGTTTTTGGCGACGAGATAACAATCCATGATACATATTCATGGTCGAGGGATGGATTGATTGACCGAGGCTTTGAACTTGTCATTAAGATGTCGTTAAGAACTAATACTGGTTATGTGACGATCGATATGCGAATGAAGGATAGCTAAGATGAATGCCATGTTACGTAGCAAATTTCAGATAAATTTTAAGGCACTTGACAAAATTTGAGAATAATAGTCTAATTTAGCTCATACTGTAATTAAATTTCATCATTATTAATTTTTCAATCTTAAGATTGCTTGATTGCAGCCCTCCACCCTTCCCTATCTAATGCTAATTCTCTTACCTCCTGGTATCTCTGCCAATGCAGTTTACTCTTAATTTGGTCCATGCATTTATTCCTGGGTCGTCCTCTGGGGACTTTTCCCTATATTTTGCCTTCAATTATGTTCTTCACAGACCCATTGTGTCTCAGGGTGTGTCCAATCCATCTTGTTCTCCTTTTCTCTATGGTGCTCCATATGGTCCTTCCCTCTTCTACTCTTCTGTACACTTAATCATTTCTTACTTAAAATTCAATTTCAGCGTGTGAATTACGTAATATTGATCATTAGCATGCATAATCCCTTTATGGAAAATTTATCGAGGAAGTGCACAGAATACCCTTTTGCTAAACCACCAGAAGATAGATACTTCAGTCATTTTTTTGTGTATGAGGCGCTATTTCGAACACAATCTTCCTCTGTAAATGCAGGTGTTCTGCTCATGTCTTTAAGTATTAAAAAAATAAACGTTCTCTTCAAAAAAAGGTATCAATGTAAGCCATGAGCTGCAGTGTAATACTTTAGTAGAGGATCACTAAAGTGATTTTTACAACATAATTTTAACCGTTATTCTTCAAATAGCTTCTTCAGCTCTCCTTAATGATTACGGGTTGGTACAACGTAAGATAGCAAGATTTTTTTATTACGTTCATATTCGATTCGACAGGTGGCTGATTTTTTTATAAATATACGTTTTTCATTGCTGAAAATTTTTCAGATGATACTTTGTTTAAAAAACATTACGACACAATGAAACAAGACGCCAATTCGTATGGAAGATACTTGTACAGAAATAACTCGTGCTATGACATAAAATGGACAGCATCAGCATTTTCAACCCTTAAAATTATACTCATTCCCCTCTCACCTACCTGGACGATTGCACCAAGGCGCTCGATGACATATATCTCGATGTCTATAAGGATGTGGGAGGAACATTTATTTTTGGCACGTCCATTACACTATCTTAGTTTTCACTTATATTATATAGAAAGACATAATTTCAGATGGTGTAAAATATTTTTAAAAATTTGGTTATGTAATTTAGATATAATGGTTTAAAAATGGTGAATTTGAACGCTGATGAACATTTGCTTAGTGCCAACGGGATGGCATCTCTTCACATTAAATTTTTTTCTCTATAGCCGCCCAAATAAAACTTTACAAAAACTAATATAAGATGTAATAGATATTGAGACACCTAAATCATTTTTTTCAGCTTAGGTCATCGGTAATATAAGACATTTAAATAACATAGTCCCGATTGTCGTCGCAATACAAAGGTGATATCCTGTGACGAATATTACACGGTTGCCAAGGTATACTTCTGATGTTTGCCTTGTATAACAAATCTTCTTTTCAATTTCTATCAAAATTAGGCATTTAATACACATTGCCAAAAGTTTTTTGCCCAACCATTATCATAAACTTCCCTCAGTGAGTCTAAAGTCATGACATCAAAGCCTTTCGAGATAGCTATGAGGGTTGTAAGGGTTAAATTCAGGTTTATACTTACATATATACCAACCACGCCGATCCCTTCCGGGGTAGGCCGAGTCACTAAGTTTCACTCATAAATACATATTTGTACACCTAACTCTGCTTGAATAATTTCCTCCATACTGACCTATCCTTTTAACCCTATTTTGCTCCATTTCCTCCTATACAATGTTTCATACACACCCTCCTGTTTTTAAGACTCCTAATATTCCTCCTCCTAAGAATTTCCGCAACCACATTCAACAACAACTTTCTCGGCCTACCTCTACCTCTCGCACCATTCATTTCATTCTCATATATACCTGTTTCGTTATTTGACTCTCATTCATTCTCTCAACATAGGCAAACCAACGAACCACACTCCTTTTATATATGTCCATTACTGGAGTATCTAACCCACATTTAGTACCCACTCATTCCTCACCCTATCCATCCTACTTTTTCCGCAAACACTCCTCAGATAAGTCATACCCACGGCATTTAATCTACTCATAAGTCTATCCTAACATACCCATGTTTCACTTCCAAACAACAAAGTGGGAAGAAGTACACTTTTGTACACGGCGATTTTCGCTTCCTTAGACTCACTCATTCCTTCCTTAGATTCACTCATTCCTTGATATGCTCCACATGCTACCTACCACTTTCCTTCCAGCATTGGCACGTCTCTTTATCTCCTCATCCATCCGTCCATCTTTCGCAAACATCTTATCTTAGTACACAATATCATCCACTTGTTCAATTACTTCACCATTCCCTCATCATTCAGCTATTCTCCCAATTCTCCTTAGCAAAAACTACTACTTTAGTCTTGCACGCTTTTACCCTAAATTCCATTCTGTCTGTTGATTCGTAAAACTTATCTAGGAGCTTCTGTAATCCCTGTTGGCACCCTGAGATCAAAACAGCTTCATCTGCATATAGTGGAACTCGCACGTTTACATTTCCAATAAAAAAACTGTCGTTTTCACTACATGCATCTCTAATTCATTTATTAACAAATACATAAAACAGCTATGGTGACAGTACGCATCCTTGATTTACACCCTATTTATTGTCAACCAACCACTCAGAACCCCGCACACTCTCACGCTTCCTTACTATTATCATACAACGCCATCATAACATTCAATAACTCCCAATTCACTCCATACTCCTTCAAAACCTTCCATAACTTCTTTCTACTTACCATGTCATATGCCATTTCTAAATCAACAAATGCATAATATACTTTTTTTCGGAGGCCCATACATTTTTCTATCACTTGCTGAAGCGCAAAAAGCTGGTCACAACATCCTCTCCCAGGCATATACCCACACTGCACACCGCATATTCTGTCAGAAGTAATATTCCTCACTCTTTCGATTGAAATCTTGCAGAACGCTTTTCCCGGAATTCTCAACACACTAATGGCCCGATAATTATTATATTTGGTCTTTCCTCTTTTTCCTTCGAACAATGGAACGATGATTGTATTTTTCCAATCCTCTGGAACAACAGAAGCAGGAACAAAGGAGAATTTACATGAAATTGAAAACATAGAACAGGCAGCACTGAGCATAAATTTACTCAGTACAGCGAATTCTTCATATCTTAAGAAATCAGTACTTCAAAGCGCAGTTTCCTCCTCAAGCGGCCACGAACAAGCGAAAGTCTGGGGCCCGCAAACTTTGCGTTCGCTTATTGGTACAGAACCATCTTTCAAGAAAATGACACAGAAAGTTATGAATGAGGCAAGAGTAGTGAATTTTATATCGATTTTATTTTGATTAAATATAAATAACAACGCCTACTTTTCATGATCCGGATAAAATTTAAACACAAAAGATAATGAAAAATAGGCGTAATTTTATAATTATTTTTCTGAATACTAGCTGCTGACCTACAGCCAATTTATTCAAGGAATGGCAACCCCAAAGGAAGAAATAATTTCTTCTGGTGTGCCTAACTCACCCCCATTTTCATTTGTTAAAATAGGTGTATATTTATTTGAGTAAAATAAATTATATTCTATTCTATTCTTACAATGCGTATTGAAGATAACTCACCTCTGCCACACACCCTTGAGGTGCCTTGCTGGGTAATTTGCAAGAGCAGATGACCCTATTTGATAAATTCTTCGAACGAAATGATACAAGGCGATCACAAAAGCTTGGAACGCTATGACCAAAAGTTCACACTTTTGAAAAATGTCTGCAGAAACATTCCATGACATAAAGATAGAGAAAGAAGGGAAAATCGAAGAGAAACTTCCGAAAGAAGGGGAATTCCAGGATTTATACAGTGGTTCACGATGAAAAGATACAACTTGGTTCACTCCATCAGGAGTTTTTTGCGAGGAGTAGGTTAAACAAGAACTGTCTGGATGACTAAGACGGTTGTCAGTTGTAGAAAGAGGAAAGTTTTAGCTAAGGAGGGGGGAATTGGATGGGGACCGTATGATCATTACATAAAATATGCAGGCTATTTACTATTTCAAATTACTCTAAAATATTCAACTTAGAACCCGTGTCAGTAAAGTGTAAAATCCCAGGGTCAAACTCACTGAAATGGTTATTTGCGCATAGATGTTGTAACCCAGCTGTTATCTTTTCATCATTAATATCCAAAACTTCCACAAAGTAACGCCTGAAACAGTTTATTTGTTTATATTGTGAGTTGCGATTTGAGTGAGTCTCCCCCGGAGTTTTTATTGAAGGGCTGGTCACCCTGGGCAACTGGAGCGTTCAAAGCCCTCCTCATAGTCTTCTGAATCCGTCTTCCATTTCTTCCGGCCAAGGAATATGTCATGCACGCATAAACCATCACTGTTCGGACGGGAGTGTATTTCCGATAGAGCATTTACACCTCGAAGTGTCCTGGCCACGTCGTACAACTTACCCCACTTCATTTCCGACCTTTCTTCAGCGCATATGTGAAAGACAGAGTCACCATGGTCATCTGCTTCGAAGAGAAGATCAATAAAATTATCACGGGTGAGAAACCCATCCAAAATACTCAGGGTGTAGCCAATGCCCAGTGTCGTTAAATTACGGACGATTGCATGAATAATATTGGGCCCATCTTCCGGTATCGGGAATTCCTTTGATTCTTTCAAGCATCTAACAAGGCCATCTTGTCCGAAATGGTCCCTGCAGAACTCTATCTGTTTGTAGAGAACTGAGACAAAATATTTGAATCTGTCTAAGTGGATCCTCTCCCGATATTCGGCATACTCGCCGACTAAGAAGCCGCTCTCGTCCACATGTAGCGGGTCAGCCCACTTATACTCGTCACGAAGTCTGACTTCCTCGAAAATATTCTCAACCACCTTCGTAAGATCTCCATTCAATGTTTGGCTTGAGTTATGATGCAACCAAAATTCAATATAATGAAAGAAGTCCTTATCACGAATTTTTTCCACGAAAGTCTCCCTGGGAACACCGTGGTCGATGGGTAACACGAAAGTAAAAAGGCCGTATGGATAATTCCTAAGGATATAACACTGTCCCCTATCATCTTTGGACAAAAGCAATCGAAACATCTCGTCCCCTGACAGAAAACCACATTTTACCAGTCGCTCCAGAAACTTATGGAAACCCCAACTTAAGTATTTCGCCGGAGACGTCAGGTCATTACAGCCAAAACTACTAAATAGCCACTCTTTCTTTTCATGATCATTCATCAGTTTACCGGCCAATTCCCACATGAACTCAATCATTTTAGGGTCCTCGTCATATGCTGAGTGGACCAAAGTGTTGAACCTATCTTCATCTTTCCACATCAGATAATTCTGCAAGTGATTTAATTCATCTTTCAAACGCTCCCTGACAAAGTCCCAAACCTGTGTCGTCTTTCCAAGTCCATGAGTACTGGCTGTATTCATCCAAACCCTGGATACCAGCCCTTCCTCTGCAAGGAGAAGATTGAGCTGTTTCTCATTGTAAAGAGCATCCACCACTGATAAGAGTAAGTTTAAGTTCGAAGTGAATATTGATCCTAGGACGTCGTTCCCGTCCGGTGTTGAGGATATGCATTCCCTAAAAACACCACCGAATATATCCTTACGCTCTAACAAGAAATTGATAACAAATGTGGAGTACTTTGCACTGACATTACTTTGGAGGAAATAATTGGGCAGCAACCATTTAAAACCCCTATTCAACAAAAGTTGACGGATTTCATCCAGCATTCCATACTCCTCCACTACCTCTAACATCCACTTAACCACAGTCATGTACATTGACAGAGATGTTTCAGTCTCATGAGAAATATGGCGTGCAGCAAAAGTGAACGTATTCCTGAAGTTGCATTCACGCTGAAACATTTCATCTTCCTCTTCGTAAAAGCAAGTCCACTTTTCATACAATTTTATTGCCTTTTTCATGGCTGCACAGCGGGGAACATGGCCAGCCTTCAAATCAAACCGCCGAATCAGCACTTCGGGAACAATTTTTCCGAATGAGTCGGCAAAATACTGCAGGGTATGTACATTTTTATGCACAATAAGAGAGTAGATTGTACTGGTCATTCCACGCCTGGCTGAATCACGAGGAATGACAAAAGGGTTCAACTTGGTCTTCTTGAGCATTATAATCGTTTCTGCACTTTCAGTTTCCGAAAAAAGACGCAAAATATCTTCTAAGAATGTCCTCACCCTAGAAAAATTGTCATCCATGAAAACATCATTGAGCCATAATTTCAACACGTCACCCTTGCCAGCCTCTTTTAGCAAACTCCTAGCGAAAAAAAATTCAGCAAAGGTCCTGTGAATGAACTGGTATTCCCCATCCTTCAGGCTCACCAAACCTATGTTACAGACCCTCCTCAGTTCATCATCACCTAATTTAAATGAAATTACTTCCTTTAACAGGTAAACGGATAATTTTTCCAGAATATCAGCCATTCTCTCCTGACCCACCCTAAGAAACTCCTCTGACTGGACGTTTCCAGAACCACCAGCCTTCTCCCGGACATAAATTTTGATCTTCAAGTCAAAAAATCTCTGGTAAAGATGTCCCAGGCTCATAATCCGTTTCTTGTCGAAGGAATCTTCAAAAAGTAGGGTAGCAAGCATTTGCACATGCAATGGCGTCTCCATTAATCCATCGAGGTCAATGAATGATGTCTCCTGGCCAAACAGAACTCTCTTTGCTAATGGTTTCAAATCGAGCCTCCGACTTTTTAGTTTTTGCACTTTAGTGGATTTCTGCAACATTTCCTTGATGTGAGAGGTTAATTCGTGAATTTCATCACCTTCTTCCATCCATCTCTCGAAGCTGCCAACGGAACATTCCATTTTCTCCCGCCACGCGGAAAGGGACAAATTCTCCAAAAGTCCATTCCAATAGTCATCTAGAAATTTTTCTTGGTCCGTCTTACAGAGGGGCATCAGTTGGTAAGAAAAAACATTCACGGCCTCCTCCATGTCAAATTTTTCGTGAAGCCGCGTCGATATAATCAGCTTGATGTTGCTGCTGAGTCGCCCAAGAGCCACAATGTATGAAGTTAAAACAGATTTATATTTCGGGCAGACCTCATCAAAACCATCAAATATCACAATGATCTTGTTTTTATTCGTAAGGAACTCATCAAAAACCTTCCTCTCCAGGGAAGAATACCCACTTTTGACCATATCAAACATCCGCTCGACGGCATCCGTGTAGGGAAGTGGATTCGCCGCCCATTTCTCAAGATGATTACGCTGCACAGTCGGCAAACTAAGCTCAATAATCGAAACCCATTTCTCAGGAAAATATGTCTTGATGTCTTCGGCAAGGGAGTACAAGTAACTCGTCTTGCCAGTTCCTGGCTCATCAGCGATTATTAATGGATCATTACGTTCGAATGCCGGTGTCCTCATCAGTCTTTCGACTGTGCAAGATGAAATTAAACCTTCTATCTCATCCACCACGATCTCAGTATTCTTCGCAAAATTCACGGATTTTATGTGGGCAAACGAGCCTTGTCGGAATTTCAAACAGTGTAACACGTTTACCCGACGAACAGCACGAAGACGATCGAGTATGTCTTTGATAACATCCTCCTCACTTCTACCTTCGGGCATTGGATGAAAGATATAACAGCGTGCCGCATCATCATCATCAATACTGCCATCCCATTGCCTTATGTGCCTCTCACTTATCCCAATGCTGCAGAGATGTGACATGTCAACGTTACTTAGAAAAAACGCATCATTTGCAAACTTGACGAACATGTCTCCATTAAATTCCACATATCTTTGAGTTAATTTTCGAGGAATGAAACTTCCATGTTGTTTCATGACGATGTTGTCCCTTCGACTATCCCGCATCCAGGTTGATTTACCGATGATGATGCTCTCCCCATCCAAGAGTAAACTTATGTCTGAGGAATCCATGTTTTTCCTCATGAAAACCTCAAAATCACCTCCACCTTCCGAGCTGGAGATTAAAGTCTTCAACTGGACCCGCTTCCCACAAAAGTCGATCACCCTCTCTTGGATCTTCTGCTTAGTTACCGGAGAGAGGTCATCCCAGAAATATTCTATAGGGACAATTCTCTTCAGAATTTGGCTCTCTGATCTGATCATAAGGACAACGCAATTAGCAAAATCTCGGAAGTCGTAACCTGGGCAAAAATGTTCTCGACAGTACTTCCGCTGACAGAATTGCGGTCGTTCTTTGATGTCCCAAGAGACGGTTAACAAATCGATTTCCCTCGACTTTAGGCCCCTTCTGAAAAATTCTGGCCATTTTTGGTAAATAGACCAGTCAATAAAAAGTGGAGTACATTTCCCATCCTTTTCGTAGGATAATTTCAAGTGGCTACGAGCCAGCCTTACGTCGGATGCTCTCAGTATTTGGAGATGATTGTGGTTTCCAATTATTTTCATGACGTCCTTGTCAATTCCATCATTTACCTGAATGCAGTCCTCTTGAGACAGGAATTTCTGGAACTCCAAAAGTCCTCTGCCCATTACTCTGTTGCTTCTGAAAAGGCCACCAATATATTTCCTCAGATCTGGCTGGACTTCTTGCTCATAAAATTCCAACAATACCCCAGTCTTGTCTTTCAAAAGTGTGTAGCCATCGGGATTAGATCTTTGGTACATGGAAATCATTTCCGGTACACGAACAACCAACTCCCTTCCATGCATACTTCTATCGTACCTCCACACTCTACGGATTACGCTGTCACAGCCGTCCGAATCCTTGACTTCTTCCATCACATTTTCATAAAGCCGCTTCCTGGCATCATCACCTTTGGTATACGGAAGACCAGAGTTCTTAAACACCAGTGACATTGCAAAATGGCAAATCTCATGAGCCAAATTGCTCACAATCTCCGGAAAGCGATGGCGATCATTTTCAATTGCTGCGACACTTATCTTGCACCGGTCGATGTCTGTAACGCCGCGGACGTCCTTTGAACACGATGCTCGTATTCTGTCGACGCTTGCGCTACCGAAGTCGAAGGCTATCTGCAATCCCGGAACGTCTTGTAACACCTCCATCAAAGTTTTCGTGATCTCGTCCTCGTTCAGGAACTGGAAATACTGCAAAACAACGCGATTCAAATCCTTCCTCCTCCCGGGGACGTTGCTCCATCGAACGACGGATTTGGACACGAGTTTCATCACGTGAGAATCTTCGAGCGGGATGAGTACATTCGTCAATGCTCGTTCGCAGTTCTCCTCGTCCTCTTCCTCTCTTCCCTTCTCCAGCAAGGTGGAATACTCCATGTCTTGGTCCAAGAGATATGCCCATGCATCATAATTACCGTGCCTGAGCGCGGAGAACAAGAGAGAATGCCCCTCGCTGTTGACGAAATAAACCCACTTCCCTCGTTCGAAGTCTGTCTTGATTTCGGAATTTAGCCCCGACTCCCTCATCGCTTCATGCACCTTATCCCTAGCGAGAAATAAACTACGCAGACTACCAACGTCCGACGAGATTAGACTAACCAACTTTTTAGTGTCTTGTTCGTAACGGGGGAATTTTGAATCGCGCCTAAACAATTCGCAGAGTATCTCAGGGTCGTCTGATAGGTCCACGGCAGCCAAGCCTTTCTCAGTGTTGTTGACCTCCGCACCGCAAGACAGCAACAGTGAGACCATTTTCAATTTCCTGAGTTGAACTGCTTTCATGACAGGAGTCAGTCCGTTTGGATCGCATACGCTGTTGATGTCCGGTGGAAACCGAACGCCCAGGAGTAAAGCCAAAACACATTCGTCAGCTTTCTCAATGCTTACATTAATTATGCTTCCCTCATCACCACTCATCGTCATTAGGTCTATATCTTCATGTTCCCTCAATATTCTCTCCACTTCATCAGTGTCATTCTTACTGACCGCCAACCTGAGGTCGTGATTAATACTGTTAGAAGTCATGTTGGATTTTTAGCCTACAGCAATTTCTGTCAGAGTTGGAAAAATGCTTCTTCTTTCGACAGCTCAGTTCATTCAATGCTCAATCAGTTTAAGAAGTTACCAATCAGGGTAAAGAAATAACAAATGAATTCCCTTGAACACCTAGATTCACCCGTCCATATACGGACTCCTCCGAGTACAAATACAACAATTCACTCACTCACTCACTTAATGGAGGTTGTCGATCAAATCGTCTCAGAGTAGTCGTTCTTACGACCAATTAGCTCAGTTGCAACCGGGAATGGCATGTTACTGAAAGTCATCTTTAAAACGTTGGGCGAGTAAGCATCGCGAAACGGATGAAAATGCCGAAAAAGACTCCTGTTCATTGGGTTTATCTCACTCAGAACCAATCATTACTGCAGGACCGTAACGTTTGCACCTCAGTCCTTGAGTCTGTTGTTTCGGTTGTAATGAACTGGTTGACTCGATGAAATTCGACCACTTCACATGCACATCACGTTTCCACTGGAAGCCGTCAGCCTTCTCCTACAGGAAATAAAGAAACAAAAACATTAGAGACGAATAGGGAAATATTTGAGGAGTTGCTAGGAAAAGTGGAGCTAATATATGAGAACCTTACGAAGTAGGATTAGTTTCAGATACAGATCGAATACAGCGGAAGGGCAGCTAGATTTGTGAAAAAATTGTTACAATAAACATAGCGGTGTTACTGAATTGTTGAGGGAATTAGGATGGGAACCTGTATCCAATTGAAGGGAGAAATATAGGTTAAATGTTTTACGAAAGTTTTATGTAGACTACTGTTTTGCTGGACGTTCAACGTATTTTGCTAGATCCAAACTATTATGGAAGAAATTATCAAAGGTATTATATTAAGGAAAAAGCCTGCAGAACCGATAGATTTAAAAATGCCATTTTCTCCACGCAAAATAAGGGACCATAATAGTTGCGATGGATCAGTTCTAGGATAATTTGACCCTAGTTACGTAAGATAGGTTTTTGCACTTGTGCTAAATATCTTAACATTGTTATTAGCTACTAAATTCGCATGCGATTTCCAGCATGATACAGCTCTTGCATGTTTTAGTACCTATAACCAACTAGATCAAATGGACGGGAAAAATAAGAAATGATGAAATGTACGGAAGAGTAGAAGAGGAAAGGGCCATGGGTAACACCATACAGAAGAGAAGAACCAGATTAATTGGGCACACCCTGAGACACAATGGGTTTCTGAAGAATGCATAATTGAAGGCAAAGTAGAGGGAGCAGTCCCCAGAGTCAGACCCAGGGATAAGTTCATGGACCAAATAGAGAGAAGAGTAAAGTGGCGGAAGAAATTAACGCAAAATTTCGCTTGCCATTTTGTATCTTTATCAACTCACGCAATCTTTGGTGTGAAGTCAATGCTGTGGATTTCGCAGTTTATCCTAGGCTGAGTTACAAAGTTCATGAAGTTGACAAAACTGCTAAGTTTAGGTAGTGCAATGTCGCTTATTGCAGTAACGTGTCTCCATTTTCTGTTGTATTATATAATAAAAATATTGATGAAATTAAAATAAAATTATCTTAAAAGTGGTGTATAATGTATTGCACTACATTTACACGGACCAAGATATAAATTCTCAAAGTACCGCGGCACATAATTTCAACGCCGACCCTCGTGGCGAACGAGGGCGTAGTCCAACCTTTGAAGTTAAGTATCCTCGTTGTTTATGAACTGCCCACGACCTAACTTATTTATAAGGTAAGACATAAGAATAACGTGTTAAAGTATAAAAAAATTCAAATTTAAAAATGGCTGTATTTTTTATTAAAATGTAAACATTTTAAATTTAAACAATTTCAATTAAATTTAGTTTATTTACAAAACTGATAACATACTGTTGCTGCACATTCTTTTTCAAACGAAATAAGATGCCAACCGTTTCTCTAGCTATTTTCGTTTAGGAGACAGCAAAAAGAAAAAAATGTCTAAGCGCAAATTGGTCGAAACTTTGATCGTCTCTATATTTGCCAAATTTTTTTCCGAAAATACTTCCACACTTTTTCATTTAACGCCAGATGGAACCCACACAAAAATTTTGGTTTGAATCTGAGACACCAAGGGTCAACACACTGCTGATCTGACGTGGAATGACCCTCACAAATATCCTATTTTTCGAACTTTCTTCTTATATTATTCGCGCATTCAGTCGCGATGTATCGATGTGTTAATTTCAGTATGTTTCCTACATCGAATAATATAATGTTTAGTGAAAGACTGATTATAATAAATATTCACTATCCCACCCAACTCGGAATAAATGCTGAAATCTTTATCTGCTATCACCAAAGGATATTTATTTTGGTCGACTTGCTGAGGATCTTTTGAATGAACCGTCCAGTATCTCTTGCACAGATATAATATAAGTTGATTTTCATTCGCAAAAAGTGTAGATACAAAAAATATTTAATTAAAATAAGTATAGTCTACGTGATGTAATTTTTCACGATTTTCATTTTGTAGATTGAGGAAGTTCCGATCTCAAAACGGATATTTATTAATAAACCGTTCATGACCCAATATAATTCCGTCCTTAGTTCGTCAGAATGGGATTAAAGAATGAAAACATGCGTAATTATATAATATCATGAATTAAAAATAAATGTGCTCTCATCGATACCTACAGAATAATCTGGGCATATTTTTCCGACGTGTCTTTTATCTTATCACAGGAAACTTGGTGACGAGCTGTTCACTGTGAAGTTTTATCTTGTAAATGCAGAATATACGAATACACATTCAGGAAAATTTAACTTAAATTAGGTATAGTTAAGGATAAACAACTCTTTTACGTCTGACTGCTTAATATGTTCTTTTATGTATCAGCAATAAATTCGCCGCACATATAACAATAACAAAAAAGCCTTTTAAAAGACTGCAGTTTCGAGTAAAATGTCATGAATGAAATAAACTAATAGGTAACGGTTAACGTTGCAGCTTTCAGACGTATTTGGCCAGCAAAAGAGTTGTCCGAGTTCGATTTTCAATGAATGCAAACGAGTTTTTATGTGAACCTTTTCATATTGGCGATATGCATTAATGTAATATTAGTTGCAATGACTGGCTGATGATATAAAAATTTTATAAATACAAGAGAGATAAAATTCGCCACGTAACAATCATTTCACTAGACTAGAAATTGAATTCAAAACTCGAAAATATCTCGATCAGGGGTAGAATCACGGTTATTTCCTTCTCGTGGTCGTTATCGTCATCTATAAGGCAAGCCGCATTGGTAGGGCAATGCTCGAAGTCCTGGGAGTGCACTACACTCCTATGAAGCACCTGATCTTTCTTGATGACGATCTCATTTTCGAAATCATGAGCGCAATTGAACAATAGCATTATGAAGAACCATGATCGAGATTCAGGTTTTTATCCAGTTACAACTACCGAGATTTCTTATTTCAAGGCGAATTTCAGAAGGAGTTGGGAATCCTTTCGCTATTTGCGACCGTAGACGTTACTGTGAACTGAGTTACTTTTACAGTGCGCGGTGGTATTGTCTGAAAACGTTTAATGGAATTATAAGGAAAGGATAAAGCATACTACCTTCTCTGGCATGCAGACAGAAAGCAGTATTTCTCGGATATCACCTCATCAGCCTAGACCATTCCAATCAAACGCCATTGGTTCCCATCTTGCATGGGTTTTGAGGCCAGCTGACTTCAGTCTGAGTTCAAGAAGTGAGTAACCTTGTGAGACTTTAGAGGATCCCAAAAAGTTTCCCCGTGTCGATACAAAGCTCCGCACATACTAATCCATTCAGACTCGGGATGTATGAATGGCGCATGATATTGATTTGGGACGTAGCATGCCTTTAAAGAGAGCTTATTTTCCCCTCATGTTGCGGGCGATACCTTTTCTGCCAAAGATCATGTTTCGGACACCTGTAGTTTAGCCCACTGGAAAAAGAAATGGTATTTGACTTCTTTCACCCAATCAAAATCACTCGACAGGTGCTTCCGAATTTTTCGAAGCGCGACGAGGCTTTTCTTTCTCATGCTGCAAGCATTGGAAACCTGTTCGTCATTCTCAACAACAAACCACCCCGACCACTACCACTCGGAACTTCGCTTAGGTTTATTGATGACTACTTCATGGAGGCGAGCGTCGATAGACGGACAAGCAGAGGAAATGGCGCAAGTAGAGATATTTTTCAGTTTTTAGCGGCCTCGCCGTAAATTCTTGGAAGAGAAAATATCTTATTAACCTTTAAGTATGCCACATATATATTTCAGGAGGAGGAATCGGGTAGGGTTGTTAAAGGTAAATATTTCAGTCGAAAAATTACTCGAATAGGTATTGCGCCTTCAAATTTCACCCATTGAACTTTTATTTGGTGTTTAAATGTAAAAAAAACCTATTTCTCACTACAATTAAACGAAATCCACTAATCTAATTTTCCACTAGAATGAGAACCATGTTTATTTAAATATGAATAAACATTCATTTTTCATCCGCAACTAGGAATATTTGCGAGTTTACAAATCACTAAATTCTAGGAGATGGTTCAAAATAAACCATGAAACACAGATGGAGCGGGTTGCACGGAGTTAAGACCTCAACAGTATAGGAAGTATTTGGCCGTTCATCATGAGGAGAATGCAGGAAACAAACGTTTTTGACCCCCTGAAATGAAATGACCCCAAACCTAGATGTAATGTGGAAAATGGTGGAGGAAGAATGGGAAAGCAACTCAGTAAGATAATGACAAAATGTGGACAACTCCATGTCTCAGAGACTTAGTCAGGAAATTGAGAATGAAAGGGGATGGATTGATTATCAGGCTAATAAACATCCCCAACCTTAATGTAAATTCCACCTTAATTCTCGATCATCAATTACTGTGGTCATGAGCACGCACAACTCAGGTTGAGAGAATCAGGAATACATTTTAACCTTTTCCACTAGTTCTAAATAAAGGTTTTTAGTGTCCCTTTCCAAAATCCATGAAAATTCATCACCACTAGGAGATGAAATTTATGACCCTGTAAAAAGTCTATCAATACCGTCATGTAGGGGGCACACAGCATTAACCTCCGTGGAAGCAATAATATTACGACATATTTGAAGAAGAATGTATTCTTTAGGCACGTAGTAGTCGTGTAGTCTTTGATGTTGCACATTCCTAATTTATACTCCTTTGACTACTCGGAGGATTTATGAGGATTACACAAATGAGCATACGGAAGATATTACTGCTTATAATTACTGCTTATTCGCTACATGGTAAAGCTTAATTACTGCTTATAATTACTGCTTATTCGCTACATGGTAAAGATGATTTTTAGTATTTTATCACTTTTAGAGGGAAAGATACGCAATGCCTTGTTGTCGGAGTATTATTAACGCGTGAGTGTAAGAATGCTCCTCATAAAATTCAATTGCGAAATTTTTGCAAAAATTTTCTCACTGCGACTAAGTCAAAAGCTATTTAAATGATCAAATAATTTACCTTATCCTCTAGGTATTTGCTCTATCCTCTAAGTTGAACTGTTGAACTACAAGGCTAATTTATTGCTCATTGCTAAGCTAGAAAATAATGCTGGGAAAATTTCAAAAACCGTTTTAAAGGTATTTTCAAGAAAACTCCATACTTTTTGGACTGTTACTCAGATAAATAATCGATATTAACAAACATGACAGATGAAACCAAGCTTTAATTCCTAATGAAAATAATTTTCCTCTTTACTAGATCATTTCAAAGTACTTATGGTAAGGCATTGATAAATTCTTGAGCAGCCATAAGCCTTCAAATGTCTGGCCCGACGGACACACCTTCCTTCACTTTTGCTTCCGAGAGACCTGGAAACTTAGTGATCAAGTATTTGGAAATCAAAAACTTACAAGTAATGGTCCACTAATATTTTTATTGTATACGACCCGGGTTTCGTGGATTGGATATTTGGGGAGGCGACCGACGGCTAAGGTCATTTGCGCCATATGGGATAGGTAAGGAAGGAAGGGTGGATAGAAACCCGGCGTCGGCATTAGCCTGCTCTTAACGAAAGGCGCCAAGGGGACCACGGCTTAACGTCTCATCCGACAGACGGAGTACTCCACTTGAAGTGCCCTCCACAAGACACTCAAGTAGGGATCGGGTTCCTCTGAAAAACATCCGCCACTGCAGGGATTTGAACCCTGACCGCCCGTGTGGTAGGCGAGTACTCTAACCACCACACCAACCCGAACCCCCCCCGGGTTTCGTCTCGTAATGACATCTTCAGGTACAAATATTATCCCACCTGGGTATATATACAAAATCAGATGCAGAGGAAGGCGAGGAAGGGAAAGGGGGGGGAGAAGGAAAACCGTTGGAGTATGGTGTAATGGGTAAGGGGCAAGGGGCAGGTAGGAAGGGGTAGGCGAGGGGGGAAGCGTTGGGCTGATTGGAGAAAATACCGGGCGGCGGAAAGGGGGGGAGAGTGGGAGGGGAAAAATAGGAAGAAAAACATTCTTTTTCCCAAGTATTTGAAATATTCTGCATCTCTAGGAAGTGATTTCGCGAATTGCTTCATCAATACCAATTTTATGTGGAGAGGTGGTAAAAAAAACTTTAAGGGGAGGTACCAAAGTTTCATAGAGGACATTTTTTTCGCTAACTGTGAGCACCCTCGGCTGCCAACTCTTCTTGGTCCAGTGATTTCGTCGATCTTGACTGTCCCATAGGCACAGGAAACAAGGATATTTAGTAAACCGAGCTTGTTGCCCAAGGAGTATGCATTAGAGTTTCAAATCCCCGCACACTTGCCAACCGTGGTCTTCATATTTAAGTTTAAGAAGAACTAATTCCAAATTCTCGCACGTTTCCTTGAGGTGTACAGAATGGCCTACAGGGATAACGACTTACGACTTCAAAATCAACCAAGATTGTTAGTTTTGTATGGGCACTGATTAAAACTACGAATCCATTCACACTGCCGTTTTTATACGGGATGAGGACATATTTCATTTCTTTTTTTTAAATACAGCATAAACAGTCTGGTCAACGGAGAGATCAATATTTGGAGCTTTTGACCCTTACCATTGCTATACTTGGTAGATGCCCCACATCAAAGGCATAAGGTCAGGGCTTCCGGGTATTTCCAAACGGCTAGATAGATGGACACAGCGAGAATCTTATAAAAAATAAGGGTTTCAACAAGTCAGTTTATTTTGGCAGAAAAAGAAAGCAAGAGACTTCTAGCAGTGAATATTTTCACTGCGTTAGGAAGAAAAATTGGATTTAAGACACGATGGTCCTGTACAGGGCCGCTACGTTAGAGAATAGAAGTAAAATTGAAACTGTCCAATCAACCGACCTAGAGGAGAGACCCTCAGCCTACGCCACCATCCCCTACATCGCAGGAACATCGGAAACGATTGGCATAATTTTGAAAAAAGACAACTTAGTAACCAGGTTCTTCACCACCAAGAAAATCGGTGACATCATGCCCAATCCAAAACAGCGGATTCCCAGTACTATGAAGGAGGGAGTTTACAAGATAAACTGCACTTGTGGGAAATCCTAAGTGGGCCAGACTGGGAGGGCGAGCGCTCGCAGAGAGAAGGAACACCAAAAGGCGGTAGAAAAGAAGCAGTTCCACCTCTCAGCTGTCGCCGAGCATGGATGGTCTGGACCAGGCCACTCAACCTGCTACGAAGAATCCTAAATCCTGAGCGGGGAAAATCGATGCTTCCCACGTTTAATCAGGGAAGAGATCGAAATTACAAAATGTCCAAACAACATGAGCAGGGAAGATGGCTACCACCTAGCGACCTCGTGTAAAGGAGTGCTAGCAGAACCGGAGAGAGAAAAATGAAAAATGGCGCCAAAAGAGGTTTTTGCCTCATAAATGGTAGCCAATCAGAGGCGACTGACTCTACTGTATGAACCCGGCCAGAAAGAAGCGCTGCATCTCCGACCTGAAGACGCCTCGAGGAATGGAGGATAAACGTTGTCGGAAAAACAACGACGCGGCTGGATCCCGAAAGAAAAAATGGGAAGAAACAATTCAATTAAGGAAACGCGAGCAAGATAGTTCGCTAATCATAATAGAGAACATATTCGTTATATACGTTTTGATTTCACCAACTGTAAGACACACAAATTCAATATTGCATTATTTATGGTGCAATAAATAGTTTTACATGACATAAATTGTAAGTAATCAAATGAAAATTGTTTGTCAAAATAGCTGAGAAAACACACAAACTACACACTTTTGATTTGTTGACGAGATCTAAGTTTAGGGAATGCCTCACTTGTTAAATAAGGTCTCTCTGGAGTGCATACATGTACCATTAGCCATATAAAAGGGCTGGTATTTTCGGGCAAATATCTCGGAAAGTAATGAGATATGGGGTTGAATTTTTGGTGTCAATGGAAGGCTGATATATTTTCCTTTAAAATGAGACGAAAATCATTGATTTCTAGGTAAAATGATATTTCGCTCAAACTGTCTTAAGAAGAGCCAGAGTATGGGCTGTAACGCAGTGAATGTACCTTGATAATGATTGCTGAGCAGTCGAAAGCTGGGTCTGCAATAGATATTGAAAGTGTGGAATATACTTAGATATTTTTTTTCACTTCAGTGACTATGTTCCACAAAGCTGTGCCTTCAGCCATTAATATTATTGAGAGGTTTACATTGAAAACCCGAGAAAGAATGAAAATTTAACCCACACCTCTACCTCCTCTTTGCCCTCCGGCCGGATTAACGATAGTGGAAACGGGGCACTAGTGGACAGTTGCTGAAACAAAATTGAAACGAAAGAAAAACAGACGCGGAAAGTAAAGAGTCGGTACTTCGAAAAGAAAGTAAGAACGAGTGGTATCTATCTAGCAACAAGAAGTGACCTTAAAGCAAATTGCTAATCGCATGACGCGTCCATTTCATGCACATATATATCTCATCGATAAACAACTCTCCATTAGATTTCTCTTGCAGCGTATGAAAGATAAATGGTCCATACTGGTAGTCGCGGAGAACGCTCTTAAACAGAGGTGGATCGTTCGCGAAGGAACGGGTCCATGGATTGAATGGGAGGACCGACTCATATCGAACGACCGTTCCTTTCAGTCTGTCGGTCTTTTCCGCACATCATTAATTCCGCTCCCCGCTCCCATTTTCCAGAGATAGGATGTTTTTTATAACACCGCAAAAATTCAACTGCTGATGCTATCGGTGTATTAGGAGTATATTTTTCTCCTCATGACTTTAACCAATTCACGAAACGATGTAAAAAGTTGAAAATGTCCCCTTCTATGTTTTTATTTCATCCAATATTGTTAAACGCCGTCATTACGGTATACTAAGTATTTCTAGATTTTTTACATTATTTAAACACCAAGAACAAGGAAAAATAAAAACATATGACCACCGATGAACGAAGGTGAACGAGTAAAAAGGAACTGGTCCCGAAAAGAACCGGTCCAGAGTGAACGAGTTCCCAGAAAATGAACGGGTTTGCCCATCTCTACTCTTAAAGGATCCTCTTTGAACTCTTTGGACTGCCGCGCAAATCGTACGAGCGCGCCAATTTTCAGAAGAGAATTGTGGGACTGCCCAGCCCATCTTTCCATTTTGGCCAACACCGCCACCCTTGTCCTTCACCGCCAACGGCCAATGCACTTAATGTTTTAACATTACATTAATAATGAATTCATTGAGGGTTTAAGGAGAGATTTCATTTTATCGAGTATCCACTATAACCGACGTACAGGAATTGCCTTGAGTGGAACAAAAACAGATGGAATAAAACTTTCTTCACTGACCTCTGGAAACCGATGAGAAAGCAGGATGATGGATCAGGAGCAGAGAGAAACTATAGAATAGCTGAGGAAGGCGATGATTACGGCCAAACAGGACTTATGATTCAATAGTTTCAGCCCTGGCTTCGTAAAACTTATTCACAATGTTCAGGAATTGACAAAACTTCGTAATTTTCACGTAGAATATTTCCTGGACGACCGGTTTCGTCGAATAGTTGACATTATCAGGTCATATTCAGTCGACATCATCAAGTGCAAAGCATAAGACGAATAAAATAATATTCCTCTAGAAGGGGGAGGCTAGTGGACGAATGAAATACTGCAAGAACACGTGAAAGAGACACGAAAATATTAATCTCTGACCTCAGCGGGAAAAATCATTGACATTCCCGAAAACACAGAAAAACTATAACGAATACCTTCGATAGAGAAGCAGAGATAATCCTCACTTTAGTGGTCAAGTTGTCACCGCTTGTTCGCACTTCGCCACTCCGTGCCAACGTTCCCATATCTTATTATTTCTTTTCTTCAACTTCCGCGACAGAGAGTGCCCTTGTGCTGGCCACCCCGCGCGATCCAACAACACCGGCATCGTACGGTCGCGCCATCACTACGGGAACTCGGAGAACTACGACCGGTGCGCACAGCCATCGCCATCGGCTATTTTATTTGGGCGGCAGGAGAAACGTATTTCAATCAGGATTTTAAACAATAATAATATGTTATTTATCCAGAGGCATATTTACAAATAACGAGGAGAACAGGTCAAGAGATTACAAAATCAAATACACAAAGTGTCAAGGTATTCCCAAGCAGAATAATAACAGTTGTCAGGCAAATAATTATTTAAATATATATAAATAATAAATAAATATTTAAATAATTCGTTTTTAAATGTATGTAGACAGCTTTGAAATTTCTTGGACATAGGTAGGGAGCATATTGTAGGCATGAATTCCAATGTATTTCCCCCCTTTATTGTGTAATTTGAATCGGGATCTCTCCATGTGAATATCCTTTTTCCACCTAGTATTATGTTGATGGAATGCTTAATTTAGGCTCAAGTCAGATAGGTTAGATTTTACAATGGATGTCGAACAATATGACCAACGAACGAAGAATAAATAAAACGGATATCGAAGTATATGACTGACAATCATCCGGGGCAATGACCACCGCTCGAATAATTTGTTGAACCTTGAATATTTTTTTTAATGCCCTCAGCACACAAAAAGACGTCCGGCGAGGTTTAAAAGACTCGTCATATCATTTCATGCATATAAAATTAAACGAATAAGCTTTAAATGGTGATTATAAACGTATTTTCCCATAAATAAATGCCTCTACCGAGTAATGGAGAGAGCTCTCTATCAATGATCACTTGTAATTGAGTTACTTAAATCGAAATGACCCAACAAAAAAATTAAGACAATAATATATTTGAGAAAATTTCAAACTAAATGACATTTGAATTCATCTACACCGCATAAATTACACCAAAAAAATTAAGACGAAATAACAGTTTTGACAAGAGTTCAAAGTTTCTGAAACCTGAAACAGTTTCATTTATAATGTAGTGACTACATAAAAAATATGGTAAAATAATTGATTTACAAAGGTAAAAAATAAATGAAACTTAAATATATCTAACGGTGTCCTATATATTTCAGTAACTGCCAAAAAATAAGATAAATCTATTGTTTTGACAAAAGTTAAAAATAAATGAAACTTAAATATACCTAACGGTGTCATTTAAAAAGCAGTGACAGATTAAAAAATTAAGATAAAATTATATTTTTACAAGAGTTGAAGATGAGGGAAATTATATATACCTATATATATCTAAGGGTGTCATTTATAATGCCATGACTGCAAAAAAATCAGAATGAATAATAATCTTTGAGAACAAAGTAAATGAAATTTAAGTATACGTAACGGCGTCAAAAAGATGCAATACTCCACAAAAAATAAGATGAAATAATAGTTTTGACATTTTGCGTCCGGGAAACATTTTCGCGTTTCCAAGAAAGAAAAACGTTTTTTGGAAAAAGAACCTTTTTTTAATGTATTCAACGGGTAAAGGTAGGTTTTGTTGAATGTCAGAGAATTTCCCCCCCCCCCCCGGTTTTTTACACATTCAAGGGCCTATCTTCCTCTAGTATATTCATTTTCGCCTCAGCATACGATCAACCCTTCTTCATCCCGTCCATGAAACCTATTCTCTTTCTTCCCATTCCCAGCTTGCCCAGCATCCTTCCCTCTATCACACTCTTCAGCATCCCATCACCCTTTATTACCTCATTCAGCCATCTATCCTGCCAAACTCGGATTCCATTCAGAAGCTTCCTTTCCTCGGCCACCATCTCAAGCACGTTCTCGTTAGTCTTCTTTTCTGTCCACCTCACCTTCTCCATCATTCTCCACACCCACATCTCAAATGCCTGCAGCCTATTCTCGTCCTCGTTTCTGAGAGTCCACGTTTATGCCCAATACAACTCTACACTCCATATCAAGCTCTTCACCAGCCTCTTCTTCACATCCTTAACCAAAGTCACCGACATCAACTCCCTTCTCTTGCTGAACGCCTCCTTAGCTAGCGCTATTCACTTTCGTATTTATTTTTGTTTACTTTGCTACCATACCCTCTAGTGTGCTACCTAAGTAATTAAACTGTTCTACTAGCTCTAGTTTGTGTCCTCCAACTTTAATCACAAGCTTCGCTTTCTTTGTCCTGGAGAATCTTATTACTTTTGTTTCAATATGACTTATCATCATTCCGAATATCCCGCACTGCATTTCTAAAGCATCTACCAAAGCTTGTAGTCTCTTCGAAGATCCAGTAACCAACGCCCCATCGTTCGCGAATCTAACTGATTTTAGCAGATGCCCTCCCACTTTGATATAGGAAAAGCCGGAATTTATGAGTTAGCAGAACAATTCCCTGCGAGTTGCGATACGATTCGAGATATCGCTGCACTCGCCACTTCCATACAAGTCAACTTCCATACGTAAACCCGCCGTAACTCTGCACTCCTTTACACACCGGATCAATCATGCTTCAACTGATTGATTCGATTGTTCACTATCGATATTTTTAGTTCGTGTTGATAAACTACACGATCTGAGTCGGCTCGCTTGGAATTTTCTGTTCAGTCCGAGTTCAGATCGATCTGAGACCGATTGGTAAACGCAGTGATAGGGTCGGGCAATTTACTTTGGGGCAACCCTCGTATATAGAGATGGGAAAATTACCGAAGTTATCATTTTAGATAAATTACTGTGGTAAATTATGGTAATTTTCGAAAATGACCGTAATTTTCCGGTATTTTTTATTGTCTGCCAGTAAAAGCTAATTGAGGATTTAATAGAGAATCTAAAAGCAATAGAAAAGGGTTAACAATTATTATTACTACGTTAACGTATTATAAATAAAAAAATTAAAGCAAAAGTCAGCCCACACGTAATTCGGTGTTATTTTGTTTCGGCGTTGTTATGTTTATGAGAAATTTTCGTTCACACAGTAAAATTATTCCACAAATTAGTAGTACGAGCCCTGATTATTAATGAACATCGTATCTTTATATATATAATTCTTCTGTATGTGTATATGTCACTGAACTCCTAAACTGCAGGACAGATTTCGATGAAATATTTTGTGTTTGAAAGGGTCCCTGGATGGTTTAGATTCACAATTTGACCCGGTAGATGGCGCTACGATCGAGTTCCAGGAAATTTTTTATTGACGATTTTTTTTTAATTTTCGCATATCAGAACGTAAAACCCCAAAATTTCACCCCCTCCCCCCGCCACCTCCCAATATTTTTTTAAAATGAAAAAATCATAAGTTTATGAATTATTGACCGTAAAAACCTTCTGAGAAGTTCATGATAAATTGACCATCTGAGAATAATTTATAGTTATGTTTGTGTACCATAGGTGGCGCTGGCATAGAGTTCTGTGCTATTTGACGCACACATCAATGCATGCGCAAATCGTCGCACTTGCGTCGTGGCTTGGCGTTGTTTTGAAGAAACGAAAAGATTGAAATGTAAAACTCAATGCCAAATGTCACTTAGTATACAGTTTATCGAAAATTCGAATATCGAAAAAACGTTTGCTGAACCCGCTAATAGCAGGCAAGCCAACGTTTGAACAGGACGTCTGTCGGGTCCGCTAGGTAAATATATATACACTCCGGGAAAATGAAAAATAAACACCACGAATCCGTCGACCCAGCAGAGGGATATTTATTGACACACACTTGACGACGTATACAACACACGATCACAACGACAGAGCCATTCGCATCTGAGTACAGTCGACAGGGCTTGCGCAATGTCAGCGCTAGTACCGTGTATACCCTCCTTCTTCAGCAACGCAGCTCTGGCGGAGACCAATTGCTGAGCAGCATGCAACATTCCACGGCTGATAAAGTGGTTCCCAGTGTGCCCGCAGGCGTTATTCACCTCAAGGTGTTCTATTTTCAGTTTCCAGGAGAATAGGATTAGCTTAAAATAATATGTTTTGAAATTGTTGAAAACCTGTTGTTTTTTATGTATGTTTATGTATATTTTTTATCTGACGAACAAAAGATAATATATATATAGAAGCCTTCTGTTTATACATGATAATTTCACAATCAAAAACAGAAACACTTGTAACTATTTTGAGAATTTGCTTGTAAAGAACTGTGAAAAGGATACCTATGTATGAAACCAGAAATAGAAATAATTTTTACCTGGAAATACAATGAAATAAAAGTGGACAGATATCCTTGTTAGTAAATGGTCTAAAATTGTACAATAAGATAATGGATGGTTTATGCAATTTAAATAAGAATCAATGTAGAAAAAACGGAGTGACTACGTTAATAAACATTACTCACGTATGAAAATAGCTTTTAATATTTAAAATGGCATACCAAATATGTGTCTTAAACCAATGGTCTGTAGGCAAAGTATAAAGGGGCTGACTAGTCGTATGAGCCCTCCAAACATATTTTCCTGATTTCATTTATTTAAAATGTTCACATTTTTCTCGTCTAATTTTGTTATTAAGTGAAAGATTTATATATAGTTCCTTTGTTGTGTAAGTTGTACCATTTAGTTTATTGGAATACAGTAGACTTTCGCTTTACGACTAATAATCCATTAATCTTTATTAATCTTTATTATTAATCTAAGCTTTATTAATCCGTTCCGGAGGACCGATAGTAAAGCGAATTCCATCGTATGTTGAATTGGCATTATTTCCGGACGAGGAATTCGGTTTTAAAGAGCATCAGTGCCAATCCATTCAGTGTACGCGACAGAGCCAATGCATACGAAATATCCTGGATTAAATTTATTTAAAATATTATTAAACCAATATTTAAAACACGATCGATATTTAAAACAAAATCGGAGAAATTTGAAATTTTAAAAAGCGCGCGCAAAATCAGCTCAGATCGTAAGTCGAACCCATCGTAAAACGGGGGTCTACTGTATTGGTTCCTAAGAACTAAAACAAATAAATTACTACTGATACTGCTACTAATATATCGGTACGAAACATGTCTACTACAGGTGAATACTAATTACCGAAAATTACGGCAATTTACATGGGCTGAGGTAAATTACGTAAAATATCACGGTAATTTACGAAAATTACCGCGGTAATTTCCGGAATAGCCCATCTCTACTCGTATATCGCCACGTACGCAATAGTACAAAAAGGCGCCGCTAGATGCCGCAGCTCGCATAAAATCTGAATTCAAAGCTAGCGGAAAGGCAAGTGAGGGGGGATTGTTTTTTGTTTTTTTTTTCGTTTCCGAGGAAGGGGAGGGGAGGCTTCGGTGCGTCAGGGGAAGTCTCGGGATAGTCAGCGTCGGGCGTCCTCGCGTCTTGATCGTTATCTCCCGGTAATCGCCAGCCCGCCATCACAATAGACGAGCGGCGGAGGGCGACCTCCGACGTAGCGGAGCCTCCCAACCAAACGTCCTTCCCACCCACACTCTCCCCCCACCCTCTCTAACTTCCCCCTTTCACCCCCTTCCCCTGCAAACCCCTCTTTCAGCATACACACAACAACAGCCACCGCTCCACTCCTCGCGGAATCCATACTTCCGTGCGAAATTCGTTCGAGCGTTCTCCGCCGCGGATTCCCGCCTCCTCTTACCCGAAACATCAAAAATAAAAGGCGTCTCCGCTCGGCGCCTTCACCTCCGCCGCGGCGACCGTGACGCGACGGCCGACGACGAACGACGCGAACAGAAACACAAATCATACAGGGTGCGGCTTCATGACTTCCTTTTTTCAAAACCCAATAAAACCCATTTTATGAATGAGAATTTTTTTTATGATGTTGTAGGTACATAGGTAGGAATGTGGCTTTGTATGGCAGCGAAACATGGCCAATAGGGAAGCCAGAAGAGAAGAAGTTTATGGCTTTTGAGGCTTGGTGCTGGAGAAGAATGCTTAGGATCAGTTGGGTAGAGCATACAACAAAAGAAGAAGTATTCAGAAGAGCAGGTGAAAGCAGAAGCTTTATGAGGAGCCTAAACACAAGAAGAGAAAATATGATAGGACACACTCTCAGACATAATGGCCTGCTAGCAAGAGTCATCGAAGGGATGATGGAAGGGAGAAACACTAGAGGAAGACCACCACTTGCATACATCACACAGATAATGACAGACACTCTAACACAACTTTATATTACGAACTGAAGAGGATGGTGGAGAATAGAGAAGAATGGCTAGTTGCTGAAAACTAGCCCCAGGGCTGCTAACTGAAGAAGAAGAAGTAGGTACATATCTAAAGGTTTGCGTAACACAGTTTTGAAAAACATCAGGTGGGTGACGCCCCCCATTGTCCATACACTCAATAATCTGATTACTGGCGTTTGTCATGACCCTTACCAGTATATCAGTGGGTATCTTGGCAATTTCTGCCCCCATTTGCGTCAACCCCCCAAAAAAAACCCATTTGTGGTTTTATGTCAAACGTCCAAGGACCTAATAAGACCTGAAGGCCAACATCCGGGCAGAAATTGCCAACCTACCCACTGCTATGCTAGTAAGGGTCATGACAAACGCCAGAAATCGGATTATTTAATGTAAGGAGACAGTGGGGGGCGTCACTTACCTGATATGATTTTCAAAACTATGTAATGCAAAATTTTAGATATGTACCTACGATATCATAAAAAATAGAAAAATTCTCATTCATAAAATGATTTTATTGCGTTTTGAAAAAAGGAAGTTATCATGCCGAACCCTTTAGTACCTACACGAGGCCAATGATGGTCATAGAGATAGTTCATGGAAGGAATGATTAAAAAAACACTAGAATTATACGATTTACCCTATGTTCCGCGAATCAGAGATCACAACGTAATAATCGGATGCGAGAAAACAAAAATATAATCTTTTAGGCGTGTTTCAGAGTCAGTCCTGCCGTCGTTGGCATATTTGCATTTCAATGAGCGGTAGAATATTGACTTCTAACGAATTTTCTCGTTTTTCTCCTTCAATCCCAATTACAAACGAAATTCTATCCATGATCGAAATAGTAAGACGTTTAAAGAGTTTAAGGTAGTTTGAGCGAAATATCATTTTACCTATTATCTCTATCGTCTCAGGCTTAACTTTGTGGAAGTTCATTTTATCGTAAATGCAAAATGAAAAACTTTGTAATATTCCACCAATTTATTTTACGGTACAACTAGTTTCGTCGCTGCGGCGACATCTTCTCAAAAATTTCTTAATAGCACAAAAGATAAAATTGATCCCTAGGATAACAGTGGCATTTATTTATTGGAATGCAACGAGTGCTCTGCGGCCTATATTGGACAGACGGGCCGCACTTTCCGGCAGAGAACAGAGGAGCACAAGAGGTGTTTCAGGAAATGTAACCTCTCCCAGTCCCACTTTGCTAAACACCTGTGGGAGGAGAACCACACCAGTGATTTCATTCCAAAGATTTTGCACCGGGAAGAAAAAGGGAGGAGAATGGACAAAAGGGAAGAGTTGGAGATTAGGAGATGGATGAAGAAACGTCCTCTGCTCAATGACATCTTATTTGAAAACCTTCCCCCCCCCCTCTCCTAAAAGCCTCTTTGACCCTCACGGAAAAACCAGCAAGCCATAATCCTTCCCCTCCCCCCACTCCTACGGACAGCCCCCTCCGCTACCTTAGTCACCAACAACCCTTCAAAACTCCCGGCCAACGGTCATCCACCCCCCGCCCCTCTCCAACCCCCACCACCCGCTCACAACACCACATTATATCCTTGAGTGATGAAGCTGAAATAATTTCGTACTGTCTACTAATTTTATTTCCACCTCTTGCTACACGTGTTTCGACTGACAATCAGTCATGAGGTGGAAATAAAATTAGTAGACAATACGAAATTATTTCAGCTTCTTTCTTGCAGCAGTCTTGCAGCAGTCTTGCCTGATGATGACTGATTGTCAGTCGAAACTCGTGTAGCAAGAGGTGGAAATAAAATTAGTAGACAGTACGAAATCATTTCAGCTTCATCACTCATTATGCTGTTCTACGATATTTCGCCTGAGAAAGTGGAGTTTACATCCTTGAGGTTTACCCCCCCCCCCTTCCACCTACCTTCTTCCTCCCCCAACGAAAAACCTAACCCAGATGGGATATAAGGACCATATTTTGTGCTTTGACTCTTTGTACCTGAAGATGTCGCCGCTGCGACGAAACTAGTTGTGCCGAAAAATAAACTGGTGGAATATTGCAAAGTTTTTCATTTTTCATTTACGATATCATTTTACCTAGATATCAATGAATTTGATCTCATTTTAAAGAAAAATAATATATCACCCTTTCATTGACATCAAAAATTCAACCCCTCACCACATTACTTTTCGAGATCTTTGCCTGAAAATACCAGCCCTATTATATGGGAAATGGTACGTGCATGCTCTCCAGAGAGACCTTATATTAAAGAATGAGGCATTTCCTATACTTAGATCTCGTCAAAAAATCAACAGTGTGTAGTTTGTGAGATTTCTCTACAATTTTTGAAAATTAATCATATTGTCACCGCAGTTAATTCTTCGGGATCACTAAAAACCTTCCGTTTTGATGGCGTTTCAAACGTACTGCGTGAAAAACATGAGTCAAGTTTATTACTTGACTTATATAGATATTTTCATTTGATTATTTACAATTTCTTTCATGTAAAACTATTTTATTGCGACATTAATGATGCAATATTTTATTCGTGTGTCTCACAGTTGGTGAAATTAAAACGTATGTGTCGAATATGGTCTCGATTATGATTGGGGAACAAATCTCGCTCGTGCGACCTTCAGATGAATAAGTAGCTCATATATGTAGATCATATCATGAGAATAAAATAATGGAAATAAATTGGATGTAGGACAGATAGGTTTAAAATGTCGTTTTTTCCGCGACCGATAAGAGACTGTAATTAAGACTTAATTATGACTTAGAAGTGGGTTAGTTGTCATTGTGGCTGATTAATTTGATATGCTCCCTAATGCATGTTTCTATAACTGGCACAGTGTGCTAACACCATATTTTGCGTGTTCCTTGCATGAATCTTGTATCACGTTTTCATAGTTACATTAAAGATTATTTTATTAGTCTTTGTAGTACCTATTTGTAGTAAACCGATAGTGTGGTGCTTGTTGGTGAAAGTAAATTTCTTCACTGCATTTCCAATCAAGTCATTGACAAAGGATGTGGTGCGAAGTCACTCGCTCGGGTGCATAAGCACCAAGGGTTGAAATTCGCCATGAAAAAATAATTTTATTTGACTAGGATTCGAAACCGCATCTCCCAATTGCCGGTGAGGAATTGGGATCTCCTGGGGCCTTATTCAGTAAGGAATCGACGCGGTCGAACCTCGAGCCTCCGTGGATGAGACGTCGAATTCCCTGAAAAATCTCAATTTTCGAATGCTGCTCTTTGAATTTTACGTGGATCTCACGTCGAAATTTCGTCACTGCCGGAAATTCCAATTCACTCGGAAATTCCGAGGATTTACAGAATAGACTTCCTGGATTGGCAGGTACTGCCCGGCAATCGAGTGATCCGGGTTAGATTTCGGGTCAAGTCAAATGATTTTCTCATGGCATATTTAAAACCTAAGTGTCCTTCACTATAGTTCATGTTGGTGATAAGTCACCCCGAGGAAAACACCCTTGCAGTGGCTTGCAGGGTACAAAGTAGATGTAAATGTAGATGAATATGCCTGACATACCCTGAAAATTTCAACTCTACACTAGGGTTATAAATGGCCACGAATACTGATCAAAGAGAACTGACATTTTTTTTCAGTGTCGTTCAAGAGATGACTTAACTTCTCATCGAGTGCACTTGTTCATACAGCCGGCGCTAGAGCGCGCGTAAACTACACGACGACTGTAAAAGAAGTTACAATTCAGAAATAAACGATTAGAATGGCCCAGGAATTCTGATCACAGAGATCTGTCGTTTTTTCAGGGTCGCTCATGAGATAGCTTCACTCGAATGAAGTTGTTCATACAGCCGGCGCTAGAGCGCGCGTAAACTACACGACGACTGTAAAAGAAGCTACGATTCAGAAATAAAGAGTGAGTTTAGAAAAACAGAAAGGAATACAAACGCCGCCCGTGACCGTATGCGCGGTTTTTCTCCAAAAACTTTCCAATCCTACAATCCGCTGGCGTTGAGTCACGCGGCTTCCTGCTGGAGCGCCAAGCGATAGCTATCCTTGTTGCTGTTGAGCCGGTGCATCGCCCGCGGAGACGCGTCGCTCTGAGATGAGCGGCCACAGCGTTGAGCGATTTTCCGACGCATAAAAGGACGTTTTGCGCGGTGAATAATCTTGTAAATGACCATTCGAGACTAGCGCTTTGAAGATGAGTCAGGCTCACTACTATGGACGATAAAAAGCAAGGTTTAAAGCGGTCGATGAAACTAGTTTAAACGGGAGCAAAGATTGGAGATGGAATACACTAAGTTTACCAATCGATCTCAGATCGATCTGAACTCGGACCGATCTAAAAATTCCAAGCGAAACGACCCTGATTGCCAACACGGACTAAAAATATCGAGTTTGAACAATCGAATCCATCAGTTGAACATCGCACTATTGACCCGGTGTGTAAACAAGTCCACATCTACATTACGTAATACCGTGCGAACCACCACTAGGGTGTGTGGCACGGGGTGATTCCCCGCCAGGCATGCAGCACTCATCCCAGTTCAAATCAGAACCGCGCACGTTCCCCCGAATGCCAGGCGCAGGCCAAAAGCAGTCAGGACAACGGTATGCAGTCAGACCATAAACCAGGAGAGTGATACGTAGAGGAGCATGTTACCATGAGTCACACGGTCATGAGTGTTACCATGCTCCTCTACGTATGCTACACTACTCAAGATACAACTACTGGTTTGTATTATTAATGCGAAAAATAAATAGCACTACAAGGTACTAAGCCATGCAGAAATATATCCTGCCGGAGAGTGCGTGCGAAGTTAGTATCTACACTTTATGTTAACATACTGAGCACTACGGAAAAAACCTACTTAACTTAGTCAGTATCCTAGAACTGATCCATTACAACTTTGCCTCTCAGTGTGGTAACTCTGACCTTAACAAACGAACTGAATCTTAAAGTCCAGAGGATTCAGAACTCCTGCGTGATGTATAACTTCGACATTACATATGTTGAACACCTGACGCTGTAACGTTTAAATGCTGGCGCTCCAGTACGCCCACTGCTTTTCTTTTATCTTTTACGTTTACCTAAACAGCCACGGAGACCGCTGTTGGTAGAGAGGGGAGGTATGAGCTACGGTACGGGTTGTGGGAAGGCAGATCGACCGAGAGCTCCGTTGCGAGCGGTTTCGCTGTGAGTCTCATTTTCTTTTTGGCTTTCGTTAAGTTTGGACTCCCCTCCGGATTGGCAGTCAGGGTTTTCTGTTTTGCAGAAGTTGTTCCTTTTCCTTTTTTTTACCTTACCCTCATTCCTTCCCAACCCCATTCTCGATGATGAACAGGTGCTCGAGTCAACGAGTGGTTGACCGACACAACCTATACTGAGAGAATTCCTAATTTTTTTTATTTAATCTATTTCTTCCCTCAACCTTTCCCTCTTCCGAGTGCGGGCGGGATCCATTTTCCGTACTGGCGCCCATTGTGTCGGATCTCAGCTGAGCCGTCCCGGGAGGAACGTTACAACGCCATATTTTGAAAAACTCAGATGGCTAATAATACAAAACAGGCGCTTAATTAATAAGGCAACACTCATGCACAAGTTAACAACGACAGAACTTCCCATATATTTACACCGGAATACACAATACAATGCTTGAACAAATAAACGACAACACGCCGCATGGAAGAACTTTACATGCCACACTATCGAACATGTGCATACGATACGTCTTTCCATATCACCTCTTGCGAAGTATGGAATCAAATGTCATAACGTAGAAAAATCTGAAATAATAAATTTCAAATCAAATATCAAGAACTATTACTTCAAGTGAACTCAATATTGTGCTACACTGTACTAAATCTGATGTATTTTTATGTACTTTCATAATTTTGCCGTTTTGTTAAATCTTATGTCGGATTCGGTGATATTAATACATCTTGTAAACCTTGAAATTGTAATATTTATTTGACTCAAAAGAAATATATAACCATATATGTTCCTGAGGGACACACTTGTTCGGGAATAATAAAATACATTCTCTTTTCCATTCTAAATTCAGAAACAACCCATCTCTTTACAAGTCCTTGATAGCCGGCAGCAAAGAAGTCTTTTTTTTGCTGTCCCAGCCAACTAGTAACCTCTTGGACTACGGCATCATCATTTTCAAAACGTCGGCCACCCAAATGACTTTTGAGGGGCCCGAACAAATTAAAATCACTGAGGGCTAAGTAGGGACCATGAATATATATTATGGATTGGGATCTTGTTGCTAAAAACTGTTGTCTAGAATTCCGTAAACAAATAACTTTTTGGAAAGTGGTGCCGCCTAGTGATGAACGACGGAAGTTTAAATGTAAATACAGTCGACAGATTGTAAATAAACACGTCTTACCGGTTTTGCCATGAATTCCAAATTTCCCAAATTATTATTAGGATGAATTGGTTTTTACTTACAAGTAATCATTATGTCGTGGATAAAAAATGTAGTAATACACGCGGGACGTTCTATACACTTTTTTAATATCGTCCGGTCTACAGATAGCACAACTTCTTAGCACTTCGTGAATATCGCTATACGGAAATTTAATAATAATACGAGGCGACTTCATGAGTATTCCCAATGGCCATCATTGCAGTGTAGGTAAAAGGAATGCACTTACCACCGCAATGAACAGATTCTTATTATTCAATCCAAGTCTCCTATTTTGGATCCTCGTAGACGCATACCCTGTTTTGCAGCCGGGTGCGAAGCAAGTCCTGTTCAAAAATAGCATTCTGAATTCTTTATTTAGGCAAAACAGGGTTAATGCATTCCAGTCATAATCGGATTGGAAGACAACGTAGTCGGCACACGATGAACGTTTTATTAACCTCTTACTGATTTCCTGTAATAGATATTTCCTCTCTGGCATTTAAAAAGGAAATTTTAGATAACAAAAATAGCAAGATATATTCTAAGCATAAATTAATTCATATCTCCTCGATCGTTATTGAATATTCACCAGTCTCACGTTAGCAACAATTAACTACGTCTATTTACAATAACAACAGAAACGACTCAAATCGAAGCGGCGCCAAGGACTGGATGAACTAAAAGTGGAAATTTAGGCAACACGTAGCCTAGACAACAATGCCAAACATCCGAATCCATAATATATATTCATGATAGGGACTGTGCGGTGGATGTTCCAAGCGTTCCCAATGAAATGTATATGACTGATATTGATGATGAAATACTGACGTCTGCGACTTATTTGTTGACTTACCCCCGAAATAGATTCATTTTGAACGATATTTTATAAATTCTACAAGCTACCCAGCGTTCCATTTCTGACGATATCTTTGCGTTGGTAAATTCATCAATTTTTAATGAAGTCTGAAGGGCATACCGGTTCCATTTGCGCTGAGAAATGTTTCTTGGCAAATAGCTCGAAATTTACGACGGTTAGTTGATAATTTTTGTTTACATTGGAGAGATGAGCTATCTTGGAAGTACCTTCACGTGAGACAAAAGAAGTACAACGAACATCGAATGAGAGAATAGCCCAAGCAAAGATGGCGCTAATGGGAAAAAGACAACTGCTGTGGTCAAAGAAGATAGGTAAACATACCAGGAAGCAGTATGTGAAAACATTCGTGAGGCAGGTGGAATTCTGTGGATCGGAGGCATGGACCATTGGAAAAGCTGACCAGAAAAGACAAGGATCGTTTGACACCTGGTGCTTGAGGAGGATCCTGAAGATAAATTGGAAGGACAAAATACGAAATTATGAAGGCTATTGAAGAGTGGAAGAGGAAAATACCAAATGGAACACAATACAGAAAAGAAGATGTAGATGGAATTAGACACACCCTGAGAAAAAAGGGGTTTGTGAAGAGCATATAATTGTTGAAGGCAAAATAGAGGGAAAAATCCTAAGAGGTTAACCCAGGAATAAGTTCAAGGGGCAAATAAAGGGAAAAGTGCATAGGAAGAGACACCAGGAGGTTAGGGAACTAGCACTAGGTATAGAGAAAAGTGGAGAGCTGCAGTCAACCAATCTTAAAGAGGAAAATACCACATGGAACACAATACAGAAAAGAAGATCTAGATGGAATTAGACACACCCTGAGAAAAAAGGGGTTTGTGAAGAGCATATAATTGTTGAAGGCAAAATAGAGGGAAAAATCCTAAGAGGTTAACCCAGGAATAAGTTCAAGGGGCAAATAAAGGGAAAAGTGCATAGGAAGAGACACCAGGAGGTTAGGGAACTAGCACTAGGTATAGAGAAAAGTGGAGAGCTGCAGTCAACCAATCTTAAAGAGGAAAATACCACATGGAACACAATACAGAAAATAAGATCTAGATGGAATTAGACACACCCTGAGAAAAAAGGGATTTGTGAAGAGCATAATTGTTGAAGGCAAAACAGAGGGAAAAATCCTCAGAGGTTAACCCAGGAATAAGTTCAAGGGGCAAATAAAGGGAAAAGTGCATAGGAAGAGACACCAGGAGGTTAGGGAACTAGCACTAGGTATAGAGAAAAGTGGAGAGCTGCAGTCAACCAATCTTAAAGAGGAAAATACCACATGGAACACAATACAGAAAATAAGATCTAGATGGAATTAGACACACCCTGAGAAAAAAGGGGTTTGTGAAGAGCATATAATTGTTGAAGGCAAAATAGAGGGAAAAATCCTAAGAGGTTAACCCAGGAATAAGTTCAAGGGGCAAATAAAGGGAAAAGTGCATAGGAAGAGATACCAGGAGGTTAGGGAACTAGCACTAGGTATAGAGAAAAGTGGAGAGCTGCAGTCAACCAATCTTAAAGAGGAAAATACCACATGGAACACAATACAGAAAAGAAGATGTAGATGTAATTAGACACACCCTGAGAAAAAAGGGATTTGTGAAGAGCATATAATTGTTGAAGGCAAAACAGAGGGAAAAATCCTCAGAGGTTAACCCAGGAATAAGTGCATGGGCCAAATAAAGAGAAAAGTGCATAGTGAGAGATACCAGGAGGAAAAGGAACTAGCATTCGGTACAGGGAAAAGTGGAGAGCTGCAGTCAACCAATCTTAGGATTGAACGACCAATGATGATGATGATGATGGAAAGATGAGATCATGAATATACATAATGGATTTAAATGTTTGGAATTGTTGCCTAGGCTACGTGTTGCCTAAATTTCCACATTTAATTCACCCAGTCCTTGGCACAACTTAGAAAAAAATCTTTTCAGTTGAATCGTAAATGGCCGTTGTTAATTGTTGTTAACGTGAGAAACTGTATAATTACATCCCGCGTGTGGTACTACATTTTTTATCCACTGCATTATGATTACTGGCAAGAAAAACCGGTAAGACGTGTTCATTTACAATCTGTCAACTGTATTTACAGCTAAACTGCCGTCTTTCATCACTAGGCGGTGCCACAATCCAAAAAGTTGTTTGTTTACGGAATTCTAGGCAACAGTTTTTGGCGACGAGTCAAAAATCCATAATGTATATTCATAGATGAGATCTTATTCATGTAAAGAATGCTAAATCCATCAAACTTTATAAGAAATGATATTTCTCTCACGACTACCTTAATATTATCCTTTGTCTTATATCATTTAGCAAAATTAGGCATCAAGGTTTTATTCTAGCCAGGTGTTCCAAGGGATTACGTCAATAGTGCCCTTCCAGCCGACTTTGGCCCACGCCACCATTCTCCTCGTTTGCAATTTTCAAGGCGAGACAAAGTCAAAGGACACCATCGGTGTTTCGTAATAATTTCCATTGGTTTTTAAAATGACCGGCAAAGAGACGGGTGAGATCGAAACAAACAGTAGCGATACCATTCAGGGAAGCTGTTCCATTCTTTAGAGCTTGGAAAAACCTAGAAAAGTGATTCCTAACGTTCCTAATTGTGCCAGGGTGGCTTCGTTTGAAAACGCTCGGAATGATTCCGAGCTCGTAACTGACAAGGCTAAGGAGTCACGTGGTACAACAACCAATGTTTGGAGATTTTGACGAGTTTTAATAACACGTATGGTGTTAACTTAAGTACCTAAAATCGGGTTTACAGATGGAAGTGAACTTCCACGACAGTGTACCTGCAAGTCACTTCCAATTGACACTTTGATGTGTAGGCAAGGATACATGGCAGGGGGTGTGGTAGGCATGGGCTTGTGGCAGGGGGTGTTAGGACACCAGCCGTGTAAAGATGAAAGGGATAAGGTTTTGGGAGGTGAAATGGTGACATGAATTATGGACTAATGGCAGAGGGGTGTGGTAGGAGATGATAGGACACCAGCCGTGTTAAGATGTACAGGTTTATTACGGACTTGAGACGGGGGTGTGGTAGGCTTGTGCGTGTGGCAGGGGATATTAGGACACCACCCGTGTAAAGATGTAAGGAATACGGATTTGGAAGGTTAAATTGGGACTTGTATTATGAAAGTGTATTTAGCGGAGCTCAGTTTGTATTTTGGTCGATTATTGTGCGCGGAAAGAACGAGTTTTTGTGCCTATCTGTTATGCAATGTATCTCTCTTATTCTATCGCTTCTGTAAGGCTTAAATGTAGTGAGGAATCATGATAAAATTCTTTGTGTCGCTCTGAAACATACCAATTCTGAATTTCTCAAGCAAACTGAGCCTAGCGTATAGCCTCCGAGTCTCTATGGGCTCCCGCCTTAAATCCTCTAAACGTTGTGAATCGCTATACGTTCGCTCGTCGATGATATCTTGTATTTTGCGCTTAAAATTAGCGCACATTCAAATCGTGCATGAGTATTTTAAAAGGTTTAGGGAAAATTTTGTGCAACAGTACCCCCTTAAACAGAATTTTGCACCCGCATCTATAAGTTTGGTGGATTTTCGGATACATGCTAGTGCATTTTCAAAAAAATTAGTTTCTCGACATCTGAAGCAGTTGATTTGATGGCACCGCCGTAAATCGCAAAGAGTGCTGGAATAGATGGGCTTTTGCCGGGATCTTCGATGGATATTAATTATTACACATTATTCGTTGAATGATATTTTCATTTTTTTATAATATAATGCTGAATAATGACTTACGAATCATTAAACTTTATACAACATAAGGTTCTACTTCATATTACTGCTGCACTCATCAAGTTAGTCACATTAAGAAATGAGTCAGTTTTTTTTATCTGAGGTATCGCTTTAATGAAATGTCACGACCTCGGAAATCTACGGATTAACTTTTTCAAGCTGCAAGCTCAATGGCCAGTTGCATGAACATTTAGTTATGGAATCAACAGTTATGAGATCCATGAAGTTATAGATCTCATAAAAATATCCGGGTTGCGGGAACACATCTACATGTTACAAAACTTATTTACCAGTAGTCAACAGCTTTGAATATATGATCAAATCTTTCTCCGCCGGATAAAACTCATGAATTTTTAGCCAATGAATAATGCACATAATCATTAGTCAGTAAGAGTGAACAAACTGGTCATCTGTCTCAAAAAAACCCCTTTTATCAAGTAATAAAGTCTCCAAGCGCAAGTCTTTTATTGCGCATCAGCCATCTTGGCTACTAATGGAACACATAACGCCATGCCATAAGTTATGAAACCAATAAATTTATCGAGTGTTTCTGCAACACACAATGAATGGCTGCCTAGGCTTATGGGTCGCATAAGATTACAGAATACATAAAAGTTCAAATTACTAAAACTTTCGCGGTCCATGTTCGGCAAGCAGTGATGGTTTTTTTTTTTGGGATAACCCGCGTCAAGATTTTAAAAAGCCAACGTTTCTTCTCCTTTGCCGGAGACCTCATCAGGACTAAATGACCTAATTGCCTTTATTTTGCATCAATTCATATCGTCACGGTGGTGCAAGAGGGGGAGAGGGTGGGTGTGGTGGAGAGTCTTCTGGACGTCGCTCTTCTTTCTAGAAATTACTGGAAGCCACGATTCACTTATCTTTTGTCCCCTGTCAGTCAATGAAAAATTATTATTGGCTTCCATTAATTTCTAGAAAGAAGAGCGACGTCCAACGAAGACGAGCGACCAACACCCACCCTTTCCCCCTCTGGCACCATCGTGACGATATAAATTGAAGCACAATAAAGGCAATTAGGTCATTCAGCCCTGATGAGGTCTCCGGCGAAGGAGAAGAAACGTTGGCTTTTTTAAATCTCGACGCGGGTTAACCCCCCCCCCCCCCAAAAAAAAACTTACATAAGAGTTAATCCTGCAACTGGCCATAAATAACTGACTTATCCCTTTTCATTGGTCCAAAAAAGTATCATGTCATTTTTCATGATTGGAAACTTTTATATCTACAGGTCAATTCATTTATTTTTATTGCAAATATTATTTGTTATTTCCGTAAAACACATCGAAATCAACCAATTATTTTATTGGTGGTCAAAATTCATTGTCCAAGACGCAGAACCCAGGAACGTACTGTTGTTCCTTCTACCAACTTTTAGTTATCCCTCAGACAGCCATAATGAAACCGCCATTATTTTTCTATTTTCATTCTGTTTTTTTGTATTTATTTCGTAATTGGTGGACACAAGAATCCCTATTTACTAAACTCCAAAATGATGACACGAGTCTTTCATATTTTGGCCAAGTTATCGGGCTTTTCCTTGGGCTTGTCCAAGGGAATTGTCCTTGTTGTGTGACGCTCTGCACAAAGTGCCGCTACTTCCTGGGAGGTTATCACATCCCCTAAAATGATGCAATAATTGTGTTTCGAATGCTCCAGAGATGTAACCTCGCATAACCGAGGAATATTAGTCTTATTTTTTTCAGGATTGGTCACTGAGGGGTATCGTGCATCTTCAGGCGGGATAATGCAACACGCGTTTTAGCGACCGATGCATGCATACCATTCCGTATTCATACTTTAACCTACGTGGATGATGCCTTGATGGCACTGGCCACATATAATTTAACCTACCTTAATAACCAATTTTCCGGCTCCTCATTGGCAGAAAATATATGAAATATAATATCAGAAATTAAATCATAAAACATCCATTGAAAACATTGGGCATGTACATTAATTCACACGAACATTGGAAATATACTCGTGCACGTTAACCTTCACGTTTGTTTACGTTTGGAAGAACTATTTGGCCCAATTCAACAAAATTAATTAAATAATACAATCATTTCGCTAGTTGGATTAATATTCTTTGAACTAATCATTGACCATTGACACATATAAATCCTTAACTTTGAACATTTAAATGAGTTATGACTGCTTTAAGTGTGAAAGTCTTTTATCAAATGTTTTTGATCACTGCAACTATTTTTGTTTTGTGAACGTCTGAGTATGGAGTTCCTTCAATTGTTATTGATTATGAAGTTTCGTGATTTCACTTATCGCGAATCGGTTCCCGATGTCCCCGGACGTATTTCCTCTGCTCCCCGTTTCTCTGCCTTCGGTCAGATTGTTTCCTCCTCGTCTCCTCTACTCCTTCCTTGATCATCTCCACTGCTCCTCCTACGGTAAACATAAGATTCGTGTATATGTGTGCATTCCTTCTTCGGAAACCCTTTTAGATTGATTTCTCTACCTCTGCGTCGTACTTTTTCTCCGTTTATTCCCGTCCGTCGTTCTTGCGTGGTTATAGCTTTCTTATCGATCCTCAACACTCTTTTCTGCCTGTGGGTGCTTTCGACTTGCGGCTATTGCCGGCGATAGACGGCGATCGCCACGCCGCGGTGCTTTCGATTTAGCGGAATAGCCATCTATCGCCGGCTATCGGTGGCTCTCCGCTATGAGGAGAGCCGAACAAAGCAAGATCGATTTGCGCAACTGCCGTCTATCGCCGGCGATCGCCGTTCTAAATCGAAAGCACCCTGTTTATTATTATTTCTTTATCACTTAGTTACACTATCTTGGTTGTTGTTATTTACCTATGAACCCTTAGTTTTGTACTGTTACCTTTAAAATATTTATTTATATTGCTATTTTTATTCAATTATTATATCTAACCTTGCTGATCACGGAATATTAATGAATTTTCGTGAACGTCGGGTTACAAAATCTTTCTTTGAATGACGTCCAAAACTTTTAGATGGAGTATATTTTCAAGCAGGATCACATCGCTGATTGCAACGTAAGATGCTATCGGGGCAAATGGTCCTAACGTACCTGAATTTAATTAGTTACCTGATTCTGCCCGTATGGGCCAAGTAAGTCTGGGTGATCCGACCATGGCAGTTCCAGAAAGAACGAAAACTTGTTAATGCTTCATAGGGAGGGGGGAAAGATTAGGCTGTTGCATGACTCCAGCTCTATTCAACGTATACAGTAAAGAATAAATTGAAGAAGCCATAGGTGATGTAGGTGAAATCCTTATGGGAGTAGAAAGAGTGAACATAAAATATGCAGATGATCAGGTGGTAACAGCCAGGAACAGTGCGAAACAGTTATGGGACCACTTACTTGTGATTGTCCGACTAGTGTTTCTCTTGAACAAGGATAGCTCCACGTCAGAAAAACAGTAGCCGGGAGAATGATAGACAACCGTTTAGGCGTTGTGTGTGTGCATTACTTGTGTAGTGAATCGCATGCGCAGGCTATTTACACCAAAAATCTAAATCACTAACCCCCTCCCCCTAATTTCTATCCCGAAAGTTTTTTGTTGACAGCTTTTGGATTTTTGGATATTCTCCCTTATTATAAGACCCCAGAATTATGTTGATCACCAAAAATATAACCATTGCTTTTATTAATTAACTGATAATCTACTTTTCCCAACATTATGTTTTTAGGCTCCAAATTTGATGGCCCCTGCGTCAAATTAGGTATTCAGTTTTCACCATAAGACCTAAGAAACAGGTATCCAGGGATTAAAATTGGATCGCTTAAGTTCCAGCAGCATACTACCGCATCCACTTAACTGATTAGCTCTTTACTACTCGTTCGCTTATTCAAACAATACACTTCTTAGAAATTATTCCTGGAATCGGAAGTTTAATGCAGTCTTGTCACTAAATATCCTTGAAGTTGGAAATACGCAATGCAATGGTATATGGACTTGCACCCGTGACTTAAAATCCGAATTCTCGGCGTGGTATTTAAGCGATGAAATACCTTACGTTAATAAACTAATGACTTGTCAAGAGATTTTGTTTACATTCCATCTAAATATCCGTTTTACTTCAATCATGAATAGGGATGGAAAAAATAATATAAATCGATTAATCAATCATTTTATAAATCATAAAAAAGTCGATCAATTATTCAATTAATTGGTAACTTGTTATCATACGATAGATCGATTAATTGAAAGATAAAAATCGATTATTTCCACCAAACGATTAATTGTTGCAATCTCTAATCATGATTGATTTCAACAGATTCCAGTATTGCCACTTGCCACCATTCAATTCTTTTCCCATAGCAGTTGAACGCTTATGCACGAGATGGCAGTGCTGTTCGAGTGTCGGTACTTTCAGTACCGGTACTTCCTGCAGTACCGAATTCCAAGAGTGCCCTGTGGTACCGAATAGAAAAAATATTACCCGTTAGTTCCGAATGCCGCTACTTTTTGTCCATCTCTAGTTTGTAGGTGTACTGTCGAGAGTCGGTACTAAGGAGACTGTAAGCTTACAGCCTCCTTAGTCTGTACTTTCACTAGCGGCACATCCGTTAGTACCGATTGCGGTATTACAGAATATAAAAAATTATTACCCTTTAGTACCGAGTACCGGTACTTTTTGCCCATCTCTGATCTGTAGGTCTCCTATCGAGTGTCGGCACTAGTCGGCACTTATTCTAGTATAGAGTAGTCGGCACATTCACTACCGGCACCTCCGAGAGTGCCGATTTCCAATAGTTCCCTGTAGTACCGAAATACCCGTTAGTACCGAACAGCGGTACCTTTCGCCCATCCCTTGTCTGTAGGTCTCCCGATTCCGGGACGAGACGCACAAGCCAAGAAGGCGATTTTCCGAACGACCTCTTGACTAGAGCTCTGGAGAGATCCTCCTCCTCGCTAAATTACGTTGGCCCCCATCGTGCAAAATCTCAGCCAAATCGGCCTTCAAATCCCGTTTCACATTTCATCAGGATGCCATTTCGTATTCCCGAAGCGATTCGCCGGCTGGAGGTCAATGGCGACGACGGTCGATCACTTAAAATGCAATTCGCGGAGGGGGAGGAGGATATTCCCACGCCCCGTGCAAGGATTTCAGGGGTCATTAAGCACTTTTGCCTGCGAGGGAAAGGATAAGACAATTGAGCCCTCCCTCTCGATTCGAATGGACGCCGGTGACGCGTAAAATGATTATTTTCTTATTCAATGCCGTTTCTTCTCTCTCGTTCAACTTCTGTTGGGCGAGGAAACTGTGAATCATCGTGTCCATGACCAAGGTTGAGGTCCAAGAAGTGATCATTTTGAGAAATAAATTAAATGAAGTTAGTTACAGAGGAATATCTCCCAAATCATAATGGAGACCATATTCGAATTATACGATTTGATTTCAGTAGCTGTAGGAAGCATGAATTAAATGTTGCATTACTAGCTGCTAATGGAAAAAGTCAGGGGATCCAGGCTGGGATGGTATGGACATGTGATGAGAATGGAACAGAGCAGAGTAGCTAAGCTATGGCTGGAAAAGGAAATACCAGGGAAGAGAAGAGTGGGCAGACCAAGAAAGAAGTGGATCGACCAACTGAAACAAGACAATCAACTGAGAGGGAGCTCTTGGGAGGAAGTTCAACATCAACGAACATACCAAGATAGGAGCAGATAGAAGAGGCTGACAGACAACACCCGGGAAACTGGAGTTGCTACTTGGTGATGATTATGATTACTAGCTGTGCCCGGTATGCGTTGCAATGCCTATATTTCTTTCTAAAAAGGCTCACATAAAGTAAATTAATGAAGAAATCGCCGCACTTAACACATTAATTTTCGGCCCATTACTGAAAATCACATTGAAAATTCTCCAATCGCCAACTTATACACAACTCATAATTTACTTTCAAACCTCATTGTTTTCTGCGCATTTAATCACATTCAAAATTCGCAACATAAAACTCACTCCTGAAGTCCCCATCGATTTCCATTCTTTATATGGTTTGGCCCTCAAATCTTTTCTGGGTTCAAAATCGGTCATTTAACGAATCTGAGGCCTAGTCCAATGAATTCCTCGTACCTACACAAGAATTCGTAACTCTCATTTGATGGTATGAATTTCCATTCCATGCCTATGCTGCAGTTTCCAAGTAAATTTTAATGTTCTCTTGTTGAATTAGTGAGACAATGTAAGATTTTCAAGTTTAACAATCCAATTTTAGGAAAAAACGAAGCGTATACGAAAATTGGGATTTGGTATGGGTTTGTGAAACCAAGGCGGATCGAAAAGTTTTTTGGAGACACTGATTTAAAAGGTTGAGGTTGACAGAGAAATTTGCATCTCACGGTTTCTGAGGTCGTGAATTGGAGGGGGAATCTCATTTCTCACGACCGACCTTTGACTATCATCCGATAAGACGAGGCTGGAAAAACTTTGGCCAAAAGAGAACAGATTACAGCGCGAATTTTTCTCAGGATTTTCACCCTGTGAGGCGTTTGACTGCTCCTGCCGCGAAAACAATTGAAACGCCAACTAACTTCAATGGCTTTTCCGGAAATGGAGACCCCTGCACAAGTCGGTCTGTGGGAGTTTTCAAAATTTATATTAAGTTGCTTCGATTTTGTGCACCTATACATCGATAAATTATCTATCTACCGAACTTTACCGTGTTGCGCCTCCCAGAATAGGTGACGAGTCTACTACGGGAAAAGTATTGCCCAGCTCCGGGACTAGCTCTAAATATGCATTCTTTTTATGGAATGGCCCTAGGTAAGGTTGGTTGAAGGTTGAAGCTCGATGTCAAGCAGACAAGGAATCTACCCCTGTAGGTTAAAGGACTGTGTGTCAAGCGATGTGATCATCAGTGTTGATGTTTATCTGTACTCTAGTGCTTAAATAATTAGAGAAAGGCGCGGGAAACATAACTCCTGGAACGCCCACTTCAAAACCAATTCGCCTCGTTTGAAATGGAATTTATTTGAACTACATCTACTAATTACCCTGCTAGCCACCACAAGGGTGTTTGGCAGGGATGACTTATCACCAACATGAACTACAGTGAAGAAATTTACTTTCACCAACAAGCACCACACTATCGGTATGCTACAAATGCTACAGAAACTACTAAAATAATCCATTTTGTGATTATGAAAACGTGACACGAGAGTCATTCAGGGAACAAGCAAAACATAGTGTTAGCACTACTCGGCAGTTTTAGAAATATGCATTAGGGAGCATATGAATTCATCAGCTACACTACTTCTCAACTAACCTACTTCAAAGTCTTATCGTAGCCATTATGGTTTCCTATAGATCGCGGGAGAAACGACATTTTAAACCTTTCCGTTCTTCAATCTATTTCTCTTGTTTTATTCTCATGATCTGATGTACTGTAGTATGTTGGAGTTCGTGAGATATTGAAATCTTTGTCTGAAAATAAATCGGTTTTACGTTTACATAAAAGATTGAGTCAAATGGACGGTCTGCAAGCGATTCCCATCCAAGTTGTTGCAAGAGGTCAGTAACACTAACGAGACTATAATAACGGCCTTTCACGTATCATGCTGATATTCTCAGCACGCGTTCTCCGTCTTTAAGCCTACCTCATGAGGATCCCAAACACTGACAGAGTATTCTAAAATATTCTCTGGATAATTGCATTACATTTTGATTCCGCGAGTCTCTTTGAGAGAGTTAGTTGTAGATATAATTATTAAAAAATATTGAAACTATCAAATGAATGGCATTACAAAAGATAATTCACCGAGCTGAACAATATAACGGCATCATTTGCATGCATATGTATTTGAATACACTTCTATGTTCTTCTAATACACTTCTATGCGGAAGAAGAAACGCAGCCATTATGGTTTCTTATCGATCGCGGGAAAAGACGGCATTTTAAACCTTTCTGTTCTACAATCTCTTTCCCTTATTTTATTCTCATGATCTGATCTACCTTAGTATGTTGGAGTTCGTAAGATATTGAAAACTTCGTCTGAAAATAAACCGGTTTTAAATTTACATAAAAGTGGGTCTAATTTTCAATCGACGGTCTGAAAGCGATTCCCATCCAAATACCCATACCCCGCCAACTATACGGTGGTGTACACATTTACGGTGCACGCCAAATTTACGGAGGTGTAAAATGAGAAAAATGACTTCACTACGTATCCACATTGCAAAATTTTCAGGATGAGACTACTTTCTGGATTCCTCAGTTTGTTTTGCCTCCTTACAAAGCTCTTTGAACCTCTTAAGAGAGCACGGTGGAAGTGCCGAGCCTACAGCGAATAACTGCTCGCTGGGACCGGGAAAAGAAACATTTAAGAGGCATATTTACGATACACCACCTCGTGAAACGGCACTCGCACATAACACTTTTTCCTGTTGTCACAAAGAAATGATAATGAGACTAATGCCTTCTGTTGACACGGGCCATAAAATGAGCGTCCTTGAATCCAAAGCCCCCTTTGGTGGTTAAGCGTGGATGAATTCGCGGACGAACGGTTCACTTCCTGCGTCATAACATCATCCTCAGGATTAAGTGACGTTGAGTGGGGGTGGAAAAACCACTTACCAGTTGCGACGCCACTTAAGTGTGCATGCAAAATCCTTTTCGAGTGTTCCCTATACTTCGTGCATACTAACGAATAGCTAGCTTACTATGCAAGCTAGGTGATTGCTTTCATGGTGGCAGGATGTTTTGAACTTGAGACCGAAAAATTCTTTCTTGAGCTTTTTCCTTGCTGCTCGTCTCTAACTAAAGAGGAAACCACTGTCAAGATGAAACGGGTCATAAAATAACGCCTTAATGGGGAAGATACAGTAAGATGCCCTTGAAGCTCTTCCCCTCGAGCCCTTGAGGACACAGCCTCAAGGAATTGCGGAGATTGAGAAAATTCTGTCAGTGATATTTAAAATGCCTCGTCCATTCTGTTGTAAAACACAACCAATTATAAATTTTCTCGAAAAATACAATATAGGTAATAATAAGATTCTTGAATATTTGGTCATTAATGTATTTAACTCAAAGTCAACGTTTTGCCAAATAGTATATTGGCTTCCTCAGGGCTTAGCAACACAAAACAAAGATACATACATCTAGGTAATTATACAAATATTAGCACAAAAGTAGTGGAATCGTAAATTTACCGACCATTGAGCTTAATATCGGACGGTAACAAAGTAAATAACAACTCCAAACAGTGAAGAAATATGTGAGCAACCAACAATGAAATTAACATTAACCATTTGAAAATTTTGCAACAAGAGTCCCTATATTTCCTGCTTCTATTCAGACTAGGAACACGCCCGTCACAGAATGTTATACGCGAGTTGACTCTAATTGGTCACATGAGGTTAAGTAAACTCCAATCATTTTTTATATTTAATTATTAATAAAACTTATTTTGCATAATATTTTTGGGTTATACTGATTATTACTCCTTTCATTTTAATTACTCCTGCTAAATAAAGGCTTTTTGTTTTAAACATTTTTCATTCTTCAAAATGAATATACGTTTTGAGCGAAAAGTATTGAAAATATTTTTTATTAAAATATAATATTTCAGGCATAGATTCTTAGAATAGAATACTCAAAATGGGGAACATACATTATAAAACAAAAATTATTATTATATGAATGACGCATTCTTATAACATGGGGTTAAATAAACCACAATCATTTTTTATATTAAATTACTATAATAAAACGTATTTTGCACAATATTTTCGTGTTATAATGATTACTACTCCTTTCATTTTAATTATTCGTGCGAATTAAAGGCTTTTCGTTTTTTAACATTTTTCAATCTTCAAAATAAATATAATTTTTTGTTCGGAGAGTATTGAAAAAAAAATTATTAAAATGTAATATTTCAGGAATAGATTCTTAGAATAGAATACTGAATGGGGAACATACATAATAAAACAAAAATTATTATTATATGAATGACGCATTCTTATAAAATGGGGTTAAATAAACCCAAATCCTTTTTTTATAAAATTACAATAATAAGACGTATTTTGCATAATATTTTTGTGTTAAGATGATTACTACTCCTTTCACTTTAATTATTTGTGCAAAATAAGGGCGTTTTGTTTCTTAAAGTTTATCAATCTTCAAAATCAATATAATTTTTTGAGCGAAGAGTATTAAAAAAATTATTAACAAGTAATATTTCGGGAATAGATTTTCAAAGTTTTTTTGCTCAAAATCACTTCTGTTAAAAACAAGGACATATTTTTTCGTAAAATAGACGATTTTTCATAACCTTAATTTCCTGCGATTAGTTTTACAATATACTTGAACAATTAATTTTTTGAGCGAAGAGTATTGAAAAAAAATTATTAACAAGTAATATTTCGGGAATAGGTTTTCAAAGTTTTTTTGCTCAAAATCACTTCTGTAACAATTAATTTTTGTTATAAAACTGTGACACCTTTACCTGCGATCCTTGAACAATACCTAAATATTTTTTTTTAATTTTTAAAACTTATTATTGAAGCAGGATATCACTTATACTTATTTCGGTGCTGGGGTGAACATAACCCAGTGTGAACGTTATGCAATTCTACTGAAGTGTGTCCAATTATGTTTAAAATGAATGCAAGGAAGCGTCCCATGATATGACGAAAGAGCCGTTTATCATGTGCGCTGGAATGAACGTTGACCCTGACGCGCGCGTTCGCAATGAACTTCCGGAGTTGTACATCATCGAAATAAGCATTGGAAGAGCTAAAAATGAAGACGAACATGTTATTATGCAACACACTACTTAAGATACGACTACTGGTTATATTAACTGGTATATATATACTTTCTTCTAAAGAGCGAGTTTATGAAATAAATTATGATGTTTAGACACATGAGTCGAGTAGAAAAAGTGAGTGTTGTTCGCTTGTCTTATCATTTTTTTGGATGACTTTTTTATTCAGTATATAATTACTTAGGCAGGTGTTTCGGGTCTCCCCGCGGGCTAAAGACCTACGTCCTGGTCGGAAGCTCTCGCTTATCACCGGGATGGGTAAGTAGTGGGAAGGAAGGGAAAAAGGATGGGAAGGGTTAGCAAAGCACAACCACTAAGAGGCCGACACCATGAGGTGGATTGCCTTCAAAAGGATGACAACGGGCCCCCACCTCCCCCTAGTCCTCGCAGCTATTGGCTTCCCCCAACAACGTTAGACGAGTCTCCGCCAGTCTCGCTTACGCGAAAACTTACCACACATCTGATGAGAACCGGCGAAGCCCACTGCCCAAATTCTTGGGATAGGGTGTCCGCCGACTCCCTTTATGGGTAGACGTCGTGTGGTCTGCCGGAGTACGTCATCGAATCGGGGACCAGCTGGACCAATGATGGTCAGATCGGACGAATTATGGCCGAAATTACTTAGGCAGTACGCTTGAAGAAAATGGGCATAGTAGCGAAGACATGACGAGGAGAACAGCGTTCGCCAAGGAGGCGTTTAGTAATAGAAGGGAGCTGATGACGGGGACCTTGGGTAATGGTGCGAAGAGCTTGATACGGGGCGTAGCGTTGTATGGGGCTGAAACGTGGGCCCTGAGAAAGGAGGACGTGAATAGGTTGCAGACTTCTGAGGTGTGGGCGTGGAGAAGGAAGGAGAAGGTGAGGTAGACGGAGAAAAAGACTAACGAGGAAGTGCTTGAGATGGTGGGCGAAGAAAGGAAACTTCTGAATGAATTCCGGGACAGGCAATGTAGGTGGGTGGAGGATGTAATTAGCAGGGTTGCTCAAAAGTGCGATAGAGGGAAGGATGTTGGCCAAGCGGGGAAGATGAAGGAGAATAGGTTTCAGGGATATGATGAATAAGTATAGATCGTATGCCGAGGTGAAAACGGAAATACTAGAGGTAGTTAGAGTCTGAAAGCGTAGAAAACCAGGTCGAAAATCTCTGACTTTCATCAAAACCTAACTTCACTGGTAGACCTCTTTAAGAAAATAACGCTTTTCATAAATCTACAAAAACCTTCATCTGCATAGAATTTTCCATCGCACGGCCTGAACAAAATCAGCGTCAACGATATACATTACGCTCACCCCTGAGAAATGGAGCATAACAACATAGTTTTACGTCATCGATGTCAATTTTTTCATTTCGGGCCTCACAAGGTTGATCAATATTGAAATATTAAAGGAGTAAGTATAACTGGTGTTATCACAAGAGAATTATCTGGTTCACACTACAATGGATTATCCATCATTGGTTGATCAATCCTAAGATTAGTTGACTGCAGCCCTCCGCCCTTCCCTACATAATGCTAGTTCCCTTGCCTCCTGATATCTCTTCTTATGTATTTGCCCCTTTATTTGATCCATGAACTTATTCCTGGGTCTTCCTCTGGGGACTTTTCCCTCTCTTTTGCCTTCAACTATGTGTGTCCAATCCATCTTGTTCTTCTTTTCTGTATAGTGTTCCATATGGTCCTCTCCTCTTCTCTTCGGTAAACTTCATTATTTCTTAATAAATGATTTATGATTTAAGTTTCACTATTTCTTATTTTTTTCGTCCATTTTATCTTCAGCTTCCTCCTCCAGGGCCAGGTTTTGAAGGTTTCTATTCTTTTATGATCAGCATAGAAGCCTTTGAACCATGATGCTGAAGGAGGATGCTGAGGATAAAATGGACGGATAAAATAATAAAAGATGAAGTACAGAGAAGGGTAGAAGGAAAACGGACCACATGGAACCACTACCATGAAATCAACTGTAAATATTGCGAGTGAGTAGATAGTCCTACAATTTCCGTTCCTTCTTTCCATTTGAATTAGCTTTGCCTTAAAACGCCGGCTTCATAGCCTTGATACAGAACAGCTGTGTCTGAAAAAAGAAACAACCACCAACAGCAGTGCGCCTGTGAGCTAATTTCATGCAGAATCAAAGTCCATCGGTGTTAACTTGTATTCTCGGAGATTTTTATAATAAATATCGTACTTATATAACTGAAATCGATATAAAATTTTCGAGTCATTGAGGAAAGTTTTATCTTAAATTTAAACCGAGTCAAATATATGAAATTAACATATATTTTACGTAGCTAATGTTGATACGATTTATTTTATGCTAATACACGTTCCTGATTACCTGAGAAGAGAAAGAGTTCTAAATGCCACCATTGATGGAAAAAGGATAGAACAAATATCACTCATTAGATAACTAAGAAGTGTCATAACTTGGAATAGTAGTTTTACGGTTGAAATAAGAAGTAGAATATCACAGAAAAAGGCAGCCTTTAGTAAGGTCAAACAACACTTACAGCCAAAGGAAAGAACGTTGAAAAGAAAAGATTTGCTATATATTATATTTGGAGAGTTGTGCTCAATGGAGTAGAAACATTAGTAGGACATTAAGTAGGACAGTCAGGAGGAAATAGGAGAAATATCTGGAGGGTTTTGAAATGTGGCTATGGAGAAGAATGGGAAGATTAAAATGGAATGATATAGTGAGAAACGAAGAAGTGCTGGCAAGGACCAATGAGAAAAGGAATATTTTGAGATCGGCAAGAAAGTGGAAGGCGAACTGAATGGGATACGTCCTGAGGAAAGATTGCCTGCTGAAAAGGATATTAGAAGGAAAGATCTAGGGAAAGAGAAGGAGAAGAAGACGAAGAAATAAATATGTTGACTGATATTATGAATGGAAGGAGTTACAAAGAGCTGAGGGAGGCAGCACAGGATAGACAAGCATGGAGGGAGCAGTTCAATTGAAACCTGTCAGAGGGCGGATTCACTTGAGAAGAGCACGTCTCTGATTGTTTATACCTGTCGTTCATTTTACATTGCCTGCAGTTGAATTGTAATTTTTTAAATGTTTTTTATCTTAGTGCTTGAATGTATCATTTTTCCTATCGTATTTTTTAAAATTTAGAATTTCTTTTGCATCCAATTTACATCAACATTGAAATAAATTTTAAATACTTCGATAAAAGCATATAAATTTGATATTTTGAGAACATTGATTATACCAAATATTTAAATTGTGGTTAAATTTTCAATACGGATTTATGTTTATTATCTTATTTATATTCTATAATTTAAAAATAAATATTTTGTGAAATACAGAACTAGTGTGTTTCTTTGTGTGCGACACAAAGAATATTATATGGTACGATTACTGTACTCACTACATCTCTAGATCAGGTACTCACTACATCTCTAGGTCTGACAGAAGTGATAAAATAAGAGTTACATTCTCGAACAGATAGGTGGGAGACTCATTCTTTCCGCGCGCAATAAAAAATGAGCTCCACTAAATACACTCCCATAATACTCGTCACGTCACCATTTCAACTCCCAAAACCTTATCCCTTATATCTGTCCTGACACCCCCTGCCACACGGCCACATGCGGCGGCTCGCAGGGAGCTATGTAGGTAGATGTTTCTTATTGCATACTCTAAATACTTGTTTTTATTCTCAATGGTTCTAATTCGTATAGTTTTTCTTGAGAATTTGTAACATTAACGTGGATTGTACTAGTACATTCTCGTCTCACATGAGAAAAGCTCCTCAAACACTTAATACTTACTAATTCTACACGATTATAGTTTTGACGTCGATATACCGTATTAACTCATGCACCACGCGCACCTTTTTTCCCTGAAATCGTACCTGATAAAATTAGTGTGCGCGTCCTAAACGATTTCCTTGCCTCTCTGAACTTGCCGGATTCCACTGAGGCAGCTTAGAGCAGTAAAACCTTCACCATGATAGAAATACTGCTTAAAAAATGAGAGATATCGCAAACGGAAGGCTTCGGTAATGACCAAAAAGTATTATAATCCGGAAAAACTTCCCGCTAGGATAACTAAGGGATAAATAAGGCAGCTGCCGATTTTTTTAAATATCTAAGTTTAAAAAAGCGAGGAATAACTTTTTCCCTTTAGGTTTGCAGTTGATCAGATACTGATAGCCCAGGACCACGATGACGCATGTGACATGGAACGTAAGCTAATTGAAGAATACAAAAATTGGGGTCTGCAAATTATTAACAGAAAGATATGTGCATTAAAGGAGCTCAAGAGAACACAGTGCTGGAAGATGGACAGGAAATACTATAGTGCCAAGAATAGAAATAAATGGGTGTTAAAATAACTCAAAATGGAACGCTGCATGATGCAATTTAAGCTAGAAATTTGCAAGGAAAAAATAAAATATCCATGTTGAATAGCATTGCATGGGACTAAAGTATATCCAACGCTAATAAAAAATAATATTCAATTAAAAGAAGCATTTTGACATTTGGCATAAAGAGATATGGGAGATGAAGGAGAAAACAAAACAAACGCTAAATATTACGGAATGGATGAGAGTCGAATAACGAAACAGATATATGAGAGTAGAATGAAAGGTGCGAGAGGTAGAGGTAGGCCGACAAAGTTGTGGTTGAGGAAATTCTTAGGAGGAGGAATATTAGGAATTTTAAAAGCAGAAGGGCGTGTATGAAACAGTGTACGGGGGTAAATGAAGCAAAAGAGGTTTGCAAGGATGGGTCAGTATGGAGGAATTTATTGAAGCAGAGCTATGTGTACAAATATGTATTAATTAGTGAAACACTTTGACTGTGCCTACCCCGGAAGGGAACGGCGTGATGGGTATGTATGTATGTACGTATGTATGTAAATATTACGGAGATGGATTACTGGAGTCGATCCGCGGGTATTGCCAGACGGGAAAGAATCAGGAATGAGAGAATAAGAGATATAATGGGAGTCACCCACACAATAGTCGATGGCATTAAAAAGAAACAGTTTGTGCGGTATAGTCGCATGCAACATATGACGAACGAGAAATTTATCTAAGAAAACTTATATGTAGAATCCACAAGGTAGAAAAAAAAGAGGAAGGCCCAGACTTAGTTGGAGAGAAGGCATAGAGAATGTAATAAGAGAAAAGCAGTTGCCAGAATGCCTGTGGGTGAACAGAGAGCAATGGCGATTGGGCATCGGATAGCGTCGTAGAACGTTAATAAACCAAATACATATGCGTCTTTTCACAGGGTGCGCGTGGTACACGATTCTATGCGGTGCCCTCCATATCTTTGATTCGTCCATGAATCTTCACGGACTGTAGTTTTCGTGTCCCACTGAAGTATATCCTTTTTGTCACGGTTTGTCACGGCTTGTCATAGTTTGTCACTTCTTGAAGTGTTCCAATGATTTTTTTCTCACTCTTCAATGTTTTCCTTGAGCTCTCTCACTCGCTAGCTTCTGAAAAATGTATTCATCAGTCGCGTAATCTATCCAGCTAATTCTCTTATGGCGGGTTGCAAGAACATTTAGCTATGGAGTTAATAGTTACGAGATTCATGAAGTCATAGATCTCATGAAAATGTTCAGGTTCCAGAAACACATCTACTTGTACCATAATCTATTTTCCAATTCGGCCAACAATATTAATAGCTTCAAATATTTGATTGAATCTACTACCGCCGGATAAAATTTATGAATGTTTAGCCCATGAATAATTCCTAAGACACGTAAAAATTAGCCAGTTTGAGTGAGTTAACTGGTCATCTGTCTCAAAACTCATTTATCTTGTAATTAAGCCTCCAAGAGGGTCATTATTTATTTTCATTTTCATATCATTTATCACATACATACATACCAATCACGCCGTTCCCTTCCGGGGTAGGCAGAGTCACTAAATTTCACGCATAAACACATATTTGTGCACCTAACTCTGCTTCAATTATTTCCTCCATACTGACCTATCCTTGCAAACCTCTTTTGCCTCATCCACCCCCCTTACACTGCTTCATACACGCCCTCCGGTTTTTAAGACTCCTAATATTCCTTCTCCTAAGAATTTCCTCGACCACGTTCAACCACAACTTTCTCGGCCTACCTCTACCTCTCGCACCATTCATTCTACTCTCATATATCTGTTTCGTCATTCAACTCTCATCCATTCTCTCGTCATTCTGTTTTCGTCAAGGATATCAACTCCTTTTTTCCTCACGTTTTTCCCACAAATGTATATATATTTTTCTTCACAACTATTTCATGTATTTTTCTGACGAGGGGTTAGATGGAAGAAGGGACTGCCTTGGTCTCAATCTCGCCCCAATAAAGACGCAATACTATCATCGCAGCGCATCCGCCATCTTGGTCACTTATGGAACTAATAACTCCATGCTATAAGTTATTATACAAATGAATTTATTGAATGTTTCGGCGACACTTATTGAACGGTTACTAGCTTATGGGTCCTATAGCCTTATAGATTGCATATGTGTCGTTCCTGCCACTGGCAATTAGTAAACCAGGTAGCAATGCCATTACTATGCGCGAATAACAATGGCCTCTTAACTGGGCGTAACTTAGCAGATATCCGTATTTCCTCGCAAGCGTCTATTCACACAGGTGAAATGCTCCGCATGAAAATGGTTCATTAACTCGAGGTCAAAAATTTCATCCCAAGCGAGCCTATCCTTTGTTTCAGACACTGCGGAGAGTGGCCCCTGAAGGGAGATTGGTTTTGCATGATTTCATGGTCAAGTTTATTCTCGAACGGCCCTTCTGTTCTTGGTACTGTAAAAGTCTGACTCATTTTCATCGTGCAGATAATTAGGCTTCACATAAATCAAGCCTAACTATCAGCTGGTTGCAATTAAGCTGCTCGTCCCATGTTATCGAGCGACACAGGGAATATTATTTTGACGCCATACTACATCTCCAGGTCTGAGTGAAACGATAAAATAAGAGAGATACATCGCCGAACAGATTAGTGCACAAATTCGTTCTTTCCGCGCAAAATAAGCGACCATAATAAAAACTGAGCTCCACTCAATACACTCCCATACACCAAATCACCATTCCACCTCTCATAACCTTATCCGTTATATCTTTATATCGCTGGTGTCCTAACACCACTTGCCACACGTCCATACGGCGGCTCATTGGGTAGTATTTGAATGTAGGTATATTTTCATATATTTCCATATCATAGATTATTTCATTTCCAGATGCTTAATGGCAGTCTTGTAAAAAATGACTTGGCATTCTATTTTGATGCTCTTGGATCCATGCAGAACATGCAGCAGCTAAAATGATAGGATAAGTCATCAGTGGATTGGATATTTGGGGAGGCGACCGACGGCTAAGGTCATTTGCGCCATAGGGGATAGGTAAGGGAGGAAGGGTGGATAGATATCCGGCGTCGCTGCTCTTAACGAAAGGCGCCAAGGGGACCACGACTTAACGTCTAATCCGACAGACGGAGTGCTGTACTTAAAGTGCCCTCCAAAAGATACTCAAGTAGGGATCGGGTTCCCTCTGAAAAACATCCACCTCAGCAGGGATTTGAACCCTGGCCTCCCGTGTGGTATGCGAGTACTCTAACCACCACACCAACCCGATCCCCATAAATCATCATTGGTCGTTCAATCCTAAGATTGGTTGACTGCAGCCCTTCACCATTCCCTGTCTAGTGCCAGTTCCTTTACCTCAATAAATAAGAAAGAAGACAACTTTTACTAAAACCACTAATTTTATTACAAAACGACCCGGGTATCGATGTGCATTCACATCATCTTCAGGTAAATGAAAGCCGAAGCGCAGGCCTTATATATTAGACATTTCCAGGTGATGAGAGGGGTCCCTTACCTCCTGGTATCTCTGCTTATGTACTTTTCTCTTTTTTTGGTCCATAAACTTATTCCTTGATCTTCCTCTGGGGGCTTTTCCCTCCATTTTGCCTTCAATTATGTTCGTCACAAACCCATTGTGTCTCAGGGTGTGTGCAATCTATATTGTCCTTCTTTTCTGTGTGGTGTTCCATTTGGTCTTTTCCTCTTCTACTTCTATGTACACTTAATCATTTCCGTCCGTCATTTTGTCCGTCCATTTTATCTCCAACATCCTCCTCCAGCACCATGTTTCGCAGGCTTCAAGTATTTTCTGGTCAGCTTTTCCATTGGTCCATGCTTCCGATCCATAGAGTGCCACGCTCCACTCAAATGCTTAAACTAAGGAGGCAGTTCCTTAGTTAAAACATACTATTTCCTGGTTTATACTCTTATCCTCTTGGAGCACAGCAGTTATTTTTGTCCTGAACGCCTTCGTAGCTTGGGCTATTCTCCGCTTGATGTTCGTGTATAGGTTAAGTGACTTAATGAGTTTCAAAATCAGTTTGTGTCCCGATTCCCACCAGACATGTTCGGCTATGGTGGAGAAGAGTTAACGTCTCTATATGGTGGAAAACCTCTGTATTTTAGAAACATTTTAGCAACTGTGCAATTGCGGAGCACGTCCGGTAAGAGCATTTACACAAAATTGACTCCGACAACATATAATTGATGACGAAAGAAAATCGTCGTAATCTACCCTGACTTGAAAGAGAAGCCGTGGAAGTGGAGTCAATCCTGGATAAGCGAAATTCCAATTGACCGGAGTTTTTTCCTCGCCAATAGAGTATGCAAAGTATTCAGGGCTGTTGTGAATAGTGGTGAAATACGATGGATTCGTCATGAGAAAAAATCGGCCGGGACCAGGAAACGAACCACGGACCATTCATTGGCTTTCAGGGTGTAATCGAGTGTACTCCAAGGTATCGGTTATAGTGGGGTATTATCATTTTGCCAGTGTGTGAAACATCAGTATATTTATTTTTTTTCTCTCGACTCGTGTGTCGTCGTGAATGTCGCTCAAAATCCAAGTCACCACGATCAACAAAGTAGCGAGTTGACTTTCATTTGAATAACAAATGAAAAATGAATTGCGACTTACAAGTCTTGTTTAACCATGTTTAACTTTGGACATGGTGGAGGGAATAATTAAATATACTGATGTTTCACATACTTTTGTTTGTAAAGAATTAACAACTACATATCAATTAGTTTCCAGTACGTAATGCGATCATAAATAAGTGGAAATACGAAGTGTAAGTTACGATAAATATTCTTAACGTCAACATAGGGTATGTTATCATGAAGTTTCGTAAGAATATTACGTCATTAATCCGTTAATAGTGTTTCAATTAAGATAAAACCAACCAAACATGATATCTTTAAATGTAAGGTTTATTAATGACAACCATTTTCATCTCATCCTTCAAGAAATACGGCTAAATAAACGATTATATCTAATGATGTAAAGTGACCCCGAAAACTCGCATTCGCTTGGGATCTTTTAAGGTAAGTTTGGAGATCAAATTACTTTTCAGCACATATTCAATCATTTATATTAACCGAAAAACATTGCACTAACTTTTAAAGTGGTAATATTGCAAGGTGAACGCCTCAAATGTATCGCAATCATCAAAATACGAGTTATGTATGGTCTTGCTTAGGCCCGCCATTTTTTTTGGACTAGTACAAGTCCACGGTTGGGTATATCTGAGTATCCCGCCCGTCTTGGGAAAATAGTCACGTGACTTGTAGCTCTGAGAAACAGCCCCCCTGGAGAGAAAGCGGCGTGCAGTGGTCAGACTTAAATGTAAAAGTATCGTATTTCTCGGCCCATAAGACGCACTTTTTTTAACTCCAAAATGAGCTCTGCAATCACCCTGCGCCTTATGGGCCGAGGGTAAAACTACGTCCAGTAAGACACGAGCTGATTCGCCGGGAAAGATGCTTTTAAATATTTTTCCTGCATCAGGCATAGAAAATGGTTGCTTTTATTACAAATGTTGATAATTACACCGTTTTCAGACAGTAGAAAGGAATAGATTTTGACGGAGTCCTTGGCACTACTTCCTAAAAAAATTCCTAAATAAATCGTGCATGTATCCAATGTAGCATATGTGCATGCATTTAACGCAATGTAGTTGCCTCATCTCATATATGGTTCCGCTGCGAAACTTATACGTTTTGGGCTAATGGGGAAGTCGCCTCTCTGCTTGTACATTGTATCAATTGCGATGTACTCGGAGTCTAGAGACCCTTGACCTTTTATATGAGGGTCATTCAAAGCGCAACACATTCCTTTATCTTTCATCTGCATCTCTGCTTTTACACGGAGAAACTAAGTATAGCAAAAAAAATAAAACCAAAATACCATACGCTCAATGGAATCAGGCTCAACTATGTGGAAGCTGATATTCACAAATGAAAAAACGACTTCGTTTTCTTCCACTGATTTATTTTTTCGGCACGACATGTTTCGACACATAGAGGTCATTTTCAAGTACAAAAATTTTTGAATTTCAAGCAAATACAAATATTTCTAGCTCCTCCTTTTCAACAGTAGATGCCTCGCCCTGGGAGTCATACCTAAGTAAGGGAGGAAGATGGACAAAAAGGAGGAGCTAGAAATATTTATATATGCCTGAAATTCAAACATTTTTGTACTTGAAAATGACCTCTATGTGTCGAAACATGTCGTACCGAAAAAATAAATCAGTGGAAGAAAACGAAGTCGTTTTTTCATTTGCCAAAATACCATCATTGGATCAAAAGAGAGATGATTGTTATACAGTATTGTATTTAATTTAGATGGAAGCGAATGTGGCACTGTGTACGAGGAAAGTGACAACTCGAGCGAAAATAACTGCGTATAAGATTTTAGCAGCAGTGATGACGAATTTCTGGGATTCTACGATGAATAAACGCTGATACATTTGCTGTTTTTTTTAATGTAACAGTTCTGTTTTCTTTGTATAAAGTGCTATAATTAAAATACTTTGATACTCTTCTGTCTGATCGAAGTAATGTTCTTAAAGTCCAACCTGATAAATCATAGCGCGTCATAAAGGCGTATTTTTCGTAAATTCCAACCTGATCAATTACAGTGCTTCTTACTGGCCTATTTTTTTGTAAATTCTAATCTGATAATACACTGTGCGTCTTATGAGCCGATGCATCTTATATGCCGAGAAATACGGTACTCCCAAAGAAGGGGTATTCATCAAAGTATCTTAGAAAGACTGCGGAAGTAGCGGTAGATATATTTACGACGGGATCCGGTGGCGTGAGGACGACGCACTATCCCAATCGACTGAGGAGGGACGGAGAAAGAATAGCTTACGCACGCAGACGCCAGATACCCTGGATACGATAAGAGGAATAGTGAACAATAAATATTAACAGGAAACTACTTACAGATTGAATAAAGCATCAAGTTTGTACCACCAAGTAAGGAGTCTTCTTTGGGCCAAAAAAGTACCAAGAGATGAAAAAACGACCATGTATAAGTCTTACTTCTTACCTATTATATCACTTAGCTTAGAAATGTGTACACTATCAAGTAGAGACATCGGAAGAGTACAAGCCAACGAAATTAAATTCCTAAGGACGATGGTACAGAAGACAAGACTTGGCAGGCAGAAAAATGAAGACATTATAAAATAGGTTGGATGCAAAATATCATTAATTTAAAAAGTCAGGAGATCCAGGCTGGGATGGAATGGTCATGTGGTGAGGATGGAACAGACCAGGGTGTCTATTACGGAACTTGCGATACGCTAGTTATCATACGAAAAGGTTATCCTACGTTACGTATGGTCCGACAAGTGAAATGTTGTTACTGTTCACCCTGAGTAAACGTACGATAAGTAAAGGTACGACAGCGGAGGAGTTATCGTACCATAAGGGGAAAATAGGCCGATAAAGCTATTATGATTCTTCATATCGTACGATAACCTCTAATCGAAAGCACGATATCGTATGGCCGACTGCGAAGCTGCTGTAGCTGTCGTATCGTACGTGAACGGAGTTCACTTAAGGTTTTAGTTGGAGGAAATAGGAAAATATATTGATGATTAATGCAGTCCAGTTATTAAATTAGTGTAATCATGGAATACACTTCAAACTGACGTATCTTTTGATGGAATGCGGTGAGAAGTTGAGATACGATGAAGTGATGTTCGTTCTTCCATAAGAATGTACACGAAAAATATGACTTCGCGTAACCCGCCAAACACTCGCAATTGTATACAGTAAACAAAATCATTATCAATAGAGTGCGATAGTATTGAAACTATTACTATTGAGATTGTTTGCTATTGATTTAGTGGTATTGATACTCCAACGTTAATCTTCTAAGTTCGTGCGCCAAAGAGTCAGGGTGAGTTATTTTGTTCACTGATTTACGGCTTATGACAAGCCAAGCTCAAAACTACACCGACTAAGCGCAATAATCTCCTATAATAATAAGTTTTGGCTTATGTGAGTACATAATACTTAATTATCGTTCGTGAATGAGAAGTTAGATGTTGCTTTTCCTAACATTCTAGAAAGTGATTCCTATAAGTCTTCGTTTTTTGACAGGTAACTCAACTTACTCTCACACGGTCTATGTTCCATCTCTCAAAATTACTGGCGCTCTGTTTTCGTTCGTCATCGGTTACGATCCATGCGGAGCTTGTAGCGCCACCTTCTGCTCTGACGTCATTAATGTACGAGATATCCTCCCGAAGAAAGCCGAACGTAAACGTACCATATAGACACGGAAACAGTAATAGCACATTCGACAATCTCTATCGTATCATACGATACGAGGCAGCAGCGGTATAGGGTTAACTCTATTGGACGGAAGTTCCGTAATAGACACCCAGAACAGCTAAGGAATGGTTGGAAAAGGAAATACCAGGGAAGAGAAGAGTGGGCAGACTAAGAAGGAAGTGAATCGACCAACTAAAACAAGACAATCAACTGAGAGGGAACTCTTGGGAGGAAGTTCAACATGAACAAACACACCAAGATAGGAGCAGATGGAGGAGGCTGATAGACAACACCCGGGAAACTGGAGTTGTGACTTGGTGATGATAATGAAATACCAACGTTAATTAAAGAAACTTTAACGCCCAAATGGTTATATAAATCACGATAGTGAAAATGATTGAATCTGTAAGAAAAGACTGTTCTGAACATTTATTTTATATTATTAAAATTAGAGTATTGGCATGTTAAAAAATTACTCTCTTGCTTATGTATTGCTTAACTTTTAATTACTAAATAACTTAACTGCTCTTGCTTTTACTAAATAACTTTCTTCTGATAAATGTGTTTATTATTGCGTTGATTGCATGTGAAAATTTTTATTTTTCTATGTTCATATTATAATGAGTATGGGTTCTCAATAATGGGGGGATGTCACAGTGGTGGCTGTAAATTTAGTCTCAACCCATTCTTATCACAAACTTATTATATCGTCTGAGGAAGGTTTTGCACCTTCCGATCTGGAATCGCCTCGATTTCCAGTTTTCTTTTGCAACATCCCTCTCGGAATAGTGAGGTGTCTTCATTGACGTTCATGAAGGCGTGATGAATTAGCGCAAATTAATTTTTCGTAAGCTCCGCCGCGGAAACTCCGCGCCTGTCGCAATCGAGGTTTCGCCGGGGAGCGAGAGATGTCTTTTCGTTCGCGCGGAACATCCTCCCTTTGCGAGATGTTTGCACAACAAGAGAGCGCGCCCGTGATGACGCACGGTATGACCACGGGGGGGAATTACCTCGCCCACAACTAACACCTTCTTCCCTTTTCTGCACCCTCGATTTCCGGCCGACGTGCTCGACCAATATGTGCGCGCATTCGATGTCCCCCGGGAACAGAGGGTGGTTAAGGGCGTTAATGAGCCGTCTGACGTCAGCATTTACCTCTCGCCTCCCTCGAATCCGTCATCCTCACGCATCGAGAATCTTCTCCGCGTGGAGAGGGCGCGACATCAAGTCAGACGATGAGGTACGCTCGGCCCATGGAGACTTCGGAGCCTGCTAACGCAAGAAAACGTTGATCCGATAGTTTTCTGGGTTTGCTTTGTAAAATTCCAACATGAAAAATCAAAATATGTTTCACAACAATATAAGTTGAACAAGTACAAGGTCTGTTCAAAAAGTTCCCGAAATTTATTTAATACAAAAAATACTTCACTGACAAATTATTGGTCAGGGTTCCCTTCGAAGTAGTCTTCTCCCCTACGTATACAACGTGTTCCCACTTTTTGAAATAGTCCTGGAACGCTTCTTCCGGAATGCTCATAAGCTCCTCTGCCGAATTTTTCTCCATCTCTGAAAAGGTGTAAAATTTCTTTCCTTTGAGCGGGATTTTATGCTTCGGGAACATCAAAAAGTCACAAGGGGCCAGATCTTGTGAGTTGGGTGGGTAGGGAAGCACAGCGGTCTTGTTTTTTGCTAAAAACTCACGAGTCCTGAGAGATAAATGAGCCGGCGCGTTGTCGTGGTGAAAAAAATCACTCGCCGCTCCTCCAAATTTCGTGGCGTTTTCTCCTGATTCTCTCTCCTAGGCGTGTCATAACCCCCAGGTAGTACTCCGTGTTTACTGTCTGGCCTTTAGGTAGGTATACGTGATGCACAACCTCCTTTGCATCGAAAAAAACAGTCAACATCACCTTGACATTCCAGCGAACTTGTCGAGCTTTTTTGGGGCGGGGGGAGGTTTCACCAATCAATTGTTTAGATTGCGCTTTTTTATCGATGTCATATCCATAAACCCATGACTCATCATCTGTTATGATCCTGGAGAAGAGGGTTTCATCCTCTTCAGCTCGATTAAACAGTTCCTGACAGACTTGAAATCGATGCTGTTTCTGGTCGGCTGTCACCAGGCGAGGCACAAATTTAGTGGCGACTCGATGCATCCTCAATTTTTTAGTAAGGATTTCAAATCACGAACCAATCGAGATGCCACACTCTTCTGCAATTTCTCTGCCAGTCAAACGTCGATTTTCACGTACGAGATCGTTCACGTTCTTGATCAGTCGACGTTGATGGTCTCCCGGAACGCTCGTCGTCTTTCACTAATTTTCACCCCTTTTTGAACCGGGTACACCGATCATAACACGCAGTACGTTTCATAGTATCCTAACCATAAGCCTTGGTAATCAACTCAAAGTTTTTGTGAAGGATTTGTAGAGTTTCACGCAGAATTTCACTGAACAACGCTGCTCCTTCGAAGAGCTCATTTCCGCGGATCCGATTTTTCGCCGCACTCCTCGAACATCCATTCACATAAACGGCCGTAACTAAGCAACAAAAAATATATCAACAAAATGGCTAAAGACAATTAGTTGGGAAGTTTTTGCGGACACAACGCCTCCATGTGGATTAAAAAATAACCAGCTGGAGGTGCGCCATTCAAAAAGTCCGGGAACTTTTTGAACAGACCTCGTATATATTCCATACTAACTGAGATGTGCCTAACTATGATACAAGGTGTAAAAATACTGTTCACCCTAGCTTAAGCCCGTGTTTGTATTTTACTCTCAAATAAAGGTTCACATTCTTTTCCCATTTCATTACTTCTTCGCTTTTGAATCACCTGGTTGCAAGTTGCCTAATTGAAACAGTTGCCCAATTCACATCTTCCGTCATCATAATTCAGCAAGCATTCTTCAGCTATACCACGAATATTCTTTCCCATTTTGGCTTTTATGCCACATCTTATATTTAAACACCAGAACGTAAATTCAGTCGTTCGGTCTCCACTTTTCCAAACTTCTTACCCCTTTGTAAGAACAATTACGGGCTGTCAAATGGTTTTTATATAATAACTTATATTTTTTTTATATAATACTTTTAACTAATACTTTTATATAATAACGCCGGCCCCGGTGGCGGCGGGGTAAAGTCCTCGCCTGCTAATCCGAGGGTCGCCGGTTCGAGTCCCGCCTGGGTGGGTTTCTCATCACCCAGGGCATGGATGTGTCAAGTTCTGTTGGTCCGGTCCCTGAGAAATCTGATGACAGGCTCAGCAACCTATCGGGATTCCGGGGACATACGGGCCAACAGAATCGTCCGGCAAGCAAAAAAAAACAAAAAAAAACTTACACAACACAACAACGGGTTTGCATTCAGATAAAACAACGACAGCTTGGAACGGGTGTTAAAAATAACTCTTTATACGCCGCTTGTACTATTAGTGACCTTAAAGCACACAATAATTCTAATTCTCAATGAATAAATCAGGTGTTGCAAAATCTCTGTCACCTGCAACTTTGGACGTGAAATTCCAAAAATAGTCCACCTTATGACTCAAAACTAACACGTTTATCAAAAAACTTACTGGAAACATTGACTCATTCGCTACAGCTCAAGATTGCACAATTCCAACGCCAATATACTGTAATGTGGATATCACAAAGTCGCATTAACAGGCACCTAGATGGTCCGCATAAAATGGCCTTGAAATGTTTAAATAAGCTTCCTGGAAATATTTAATGTATCGAAAAGCTGAAAGTTTTGAAGAGTAGAGTTGATGCATTACTGATGAACGAGTGCTACCATGAGGTTAGTGAATTCCTCAATGCAACTACATAAATATTATTGTAAAAAAAACAAAATAATTTGAGAGTAGCGCATGCATGTAAAGTGTGTAACTAAATAATACGTGGAATAGTGCTAAATAATACATAGAACGATAAATATATTTTGGAATGCAAATTGTTGCAATCGATGTTAACAATATTAATGTACTATATGTATGGTATAACATGTGCTTTTTATCTTGACATGTCCCAATTTTGTATGGACAAATCATTGGGCAAAATAAAGTAAAGAGAATAATAGTTTATAATAATAATATTTTTATTATTATTATAAACACTCGGCAGTTTTTCACACAGTTTTTTTTACGACCGGTTTAATTCACCTGAAGATGTCGACCATGGCTGCGGTCCGCATTGAGCTTTTGGCGCTGACAGCAAGCTTACAGTCGTACCGAATCGCGCTCAAAGCGCATAGGGGCGGAGACTCTTTATCATATGACGTCATGAACTCCTGGATCAGAACGCTCACAGGTTTGAGGTAGGGCTCCGAGAGCGCTTTTGTCGAATCCATAGCAACGCGCGGGAAAATTGTTTATATTTTTGAACGCACAGCACATGCGCGCGTGCGAATAACTACAAACATCCGTAGTACGCTCAAGAGTGCTCAAGAGCGTCCCGAAAAAAAAGCGCTGAAGGCGCTCATTCTGTTTCGGAACGCTGATGAGCGCTTTCAGTAGTACAAGAGTCTTTTGTGTGAATCGGACCACAGCCCATGAGATGAAACCGGTCGTTCAAAATACAACAGTGCAAAAAACAATACCTTGTCGTTTTGGTTTTTCACAAAGGATTTTCATTTAGTAAATCCAGAAACCATTGAACTTATCACCGTTGCCAGGACGGCAAAAGAGGCTAAACTCTACCGAACTTTTAAAATGATGATGTCGCCAATGCAGTGAAACCGGTCGTTCAACATTAAACTACGTGGGAAAATTACCAAGTCATTTTCTATTTGTCGCATGATTATGTGTTTTAATGCAAAGGTTGTTCATTGAGGAAGCTATTCAGATCATGAAGGAGAAGACAAAGGGAGTAAAAGTCAATGGTGAAAGAATACATTGTATCATATTAGCTGATGACATCGTAATAGCAACAGAAATTAATAAAGCCGAAAAAGAAATTAATAGAATGCTGCAAGTCCTATCAGACACTCTTAAACAATGGAAGTTAAAAGTGAATAGAAGGAAAACGAAAGCAATGGAAGAATGAAAAAATTAATAAGGGAGAAATTAAAACCAATATAAAATTGACGACACCAGAATTGATCAGGTAGAACAATTTTTTTATCGTGGCAGTATAATCACTCAGGACAATAAATGCTTAATGAAAGTGAAGAGACGGACTGATTTGGCAAAACAGGCATTTATGACTAAGAAAAATATTTTAACCAGCAAACACATGAATATAGTCATCATAAAATCCTTAGCAAAAATACTTACTTGGAGTGCACTGCTATATGGAGGCGAAAGTTGAACTATGGGCAAATTAGAAAGGAGTAGATTTGAAGCTGCTGAAATGTGGAAATGGAGGAAGATGACAAGAACAAGCTGGACGGTAAGAAAAACAAACCTGAAAGTTTTAAGGGAAGCAAAAGAATAGAGAAGGCTATTAACGGAAATGAAGAAAATAAAAATAAAATTTATAGCACATGTCATCAGACACAATGCATTCTTAACCAACATTCTTGAAGGCAAAGTGCTAGGAAAGAAAGGAAGAGGGCGGCCAAGGAGGAAGTATTTGGACGAGATTCAGAAGAGGAAAGGATGCAGCAACTACAAACAGCAAGTGACAGAGAAGAGTGGTTGCATTCACAAGGCATCAGCCTTTAGGAAATATATAATATAAAGGTATGCGTAAATTTACCTCGTGTGTTTACTGCGAGCTGCCAAACGCTTTTTTTCCGTAGTAAAAGAATACCATTAATCTTTTGTTTCAACACTGTTCGTCCAACAAATTTTGAGGAGACTGGGACAAGACACGGTATTACCTATTCGGAGTCGCAAATGCGAGTGCACTTTTGTGTGTGGAATTCCTGGCGGGAAAAATCGAATTCGCTTTCATTAGGAGATGAACCAGGATTCCTTGATATCGCGCAAAGTGCATTAGCTAGTTAAGCTGTCCTTCTCCGCACTGGATTTTTGAGAGCTTTGCTGGGACCAGATATTCCAGACTGGCGATCATTCATTGTTTGTTTATCACAGAAATTTTCATTGTAACTCATCTGCCTAGCTTTAATGTTCTTCATTCAAAATTATGGACGATCATGATTTGGCTCTCTTAACCGTTCACTACATTGCGCTCGTGGCCTAGTACGACAATGAATGTCGTCCGGTTACATCGTTTTGAATTTACCATTTGCTACTGTTTTGAATTTCATTATCTCACTCTAAAATTTGAGAATTTAGTGAGGGCTAATACACTTTACAACATGAAAATAAGTAAGAGGAAGACTTAAATCCTAGTATGCGGAAGAGAGAAGCTGAATGTAGAAGTCACCCTGAGAAGAGAGAAATTAGAGCAAGTGGATTCCTTCACCAATCATGGTAGTATACCATCACGTGGGACGGAAGATGTGCGACATCCATCAAGCGGAGAAAAGCCCAAGCTAAGGAGGAGTTCATGAAAAAGAGACAACTGCTGTAATCAAAGATGACTGGGCTACAAACCAGGAAACAGCATGTGACAACATTCGTGTGGAGCGTGGCACTCTACAGTTCGGACGCATGGACCATTGGAAAATCTGAACAGAAATGACTAGAAGCCTTCAAAACCTGGTGCTGGAGGAGGATGCTGAAGATAAAATGGACGGAAAAAATAAGAGATGATGAAGGGCACTGAAGAGTAGAAGAGGAAAGGGCCATGTGAAACATCATACAGGAAAGATGAAAATGTTGGATTGTACTACACAACCTGAGACACAATGGGTTTGTGAAGAACATAGTTGAAGACAAAATAGAAGGAAAAGTCCCCAGAGGAAGACCCAGGAATAAGTTCATGGATTCAATGAAGAGGAAAGTACATCAGCAGAGATAATACGGAGGTAAGGGAACTAGCGTTAGATAGGGAAGGGTGGAGGGCTGCAGTCAACCAATATTAGGATTAAACAACCAATGATGGGAGGTTTTTGACAAGGTGGCGCTCTATCAACGGGTATTTTCAGCCTTGTACTGGAGAAAGCAGTCAGACAGATACCTACAAACCCAGGAAGAACCATATTGAATATAGTGCTACAGTGCATAGCATATTCCGATGATATACTCGAGAGGAAAGAAGGATTTGGAAGAAGGATGTGTGCAGTACGAGGAAGCGGCAGAGAGAATGGGGCTGAGGGTCAATGGTAATAAGACAAAATACATTGTGACTTAGCTCGAATTCGGGTCCCTCCAGGCGAGTACCAACAAACCAGTGTAGATAGGGAAAAGGACAATCTCTGCTCTGCACTCGGAGAGGAGAGGGTAGTGGAGAGTGGAAATGGGGTAAGGCGTAATCCGAATCCTTTTGATTTCCTCAGACTATTACCGGGTGCTCAGCTTCCGGTCATGCTGTCATCATGAGAAATCGGGATGCTGATATAGGAATCGGGAGTAAGGGGATAGGAAATGGGGAACGGGAAAGAAGAAGGAAAGGGGAAGATTAGGGACAAGGGACCTCCTCGCTCAACTTGCAAGTACTCCGACTCACACTGCTAACTCACAAACTCCTCGCACTCAAGGCTTAACTCCTCGGCACCGCCGAAAACGCGACCTTCCTCCTCAAAGACCGGCTAAACGGATTTATATAGGCCGGACGCGAGTGGCGACCCCACTCTAAAACGCGAGGAGGCTGGCGCTTTAAACAGGGGAAACCCGAAACCTTACAACATGGGGTAAGAAAGAAATATCGGAGAGGAGAGAACGGCAATAGATGGGATAGGAAAACAGGACTCTAAGAGAGCTAAAAATTCAAATACCTGGGCTCAATAATTACAGAATATAATGTCATATCTGTAGAAATAAAGGATAGAATAGGAGATAAGGAGATAGGAAGGCTCAGACGGGCAGAGTGCTTCCAAAGAATACTGAATCAAAAATGTTTGGAGCTCCAGGTAGTTCTTGCTCCAGCTCTGGCCCCCGTAAATATTTGGAACTCCAGGTAGGTCTTGCTACATCTCTGGCTCCAGTAAATATTTGGAGCTTCAGGTAGTTTTGACTCCAGCTCTGGTTCCAGTAACTATTTAGGGCTCCAGGTAGCTCTAGCTCCGGCAGTGAATCCGGCTCCTAACCCCTTTCCATGGCATTCGCAGACATTTCATACATTTTAAAGAGCGTATTAGTATTTCGTTCTTCTTGAAAGACATTTTGTAATTTCGATAATTAAGAACGCTATAAAGTGTGCTATTTTAATTCAAAATTATAGTTAAATGTACGTAAAAGTTGAATTTAAAACATTTTGTCAACAATTTTAGATTAGAATGAAATATTTGAAATGAAAAAAATCCGTGAATCATGCATCTAATATCCCGAGTTACGTGGCGAATATTTTCAGTCACTGGTTCTCGTCCGCCTTTCTCAGGGACAATTCCATTCAAGCCAAACAAATCACTTCAAACAAGCCGCAAGGATCGAGTTGACGCAGCAGTCCTTGCTCATGCCCTTCTGACATTAATAGATGGCGCAAACGACGCCGATGCTATATCTTCCTTTTATTTGCGAGGTGTCTGAGAATTGAGATTCATTTTTGCACCAAGGAGACAATTTCATGATGCTAATATTCTTCAGAGAACTTGTAGGTATAGGCTGATTCAGTGTTTAGTCACGGGTTATTTGCTGAGCAATGTGAACTTCGGTTTAATTGGCGAGTTGCTCTAAACAGGAATCATAGGTGTGCAGTTGAGAATCACATTTTTTCATTGGTTTTTGCAGGTTAATTATTTTATCGCCACCCTGACAATTTGATGTTTGGGAAGAAAAAAGACTCACTGACTTTTGAACTGCTGTAACCTCCACGGTTAGGCGACTGTTTCTCGATTAATAAAAAATTAAATAACTACTGACTTAAATTGATAAAATACTTAAAAACTTTTTTTTTAATCCGTTTTAATCCATTTGGCGGTAAATAAGGTAATGGCTGCCACTCCTCTTCGCTCCTCTGCTGATCCTTTCGAAATAAGCGCTCTTCATCTTAGCATCACGTTCGGCGCGGGCGACTGCCAGCATTTCTCCCTTCTACAACGCCCAGATCATCACACGAAATCGATATTCATACAAATTTCCATTTGAATGATCTCTAGCTACAATGCTCACCCTCCGGAAATTGCCTTTTGTTAGTATAGAATGTTGTAAGGAGCCAATGGGATTATCTTAGAGCACGTATACAATAGAAGACGCGTGGATTATTCTTGCGATGTATTTTTGTTGAGGCAAGAGCAAGAATAATTATGTCAGCCATCAGCTCATTAGTCAGGAACGTCTGAATTGTGAATTTTATGAACGGTGTCATCTTTAACGCATATATATATTTTCGCAGTAGTGGTTTGATGAATTGGCTTTTTCAATACTATTTTCCTGTCTTTGGGCAATTTGCCTCCGGATAATGATTCTCTAAATGTAATTTCTTAGAATGGTGCAATCTGTAGCGCTAACTCCTTGAGCACGCGTGCAGGAATTTCTGCTGGACCTGGGGACTTGTTGCTTTTAATCGAACACAGTCGTTTAGTCATTCCATCACTTTGAATAGTTATGTCAGCCATCGGCTCATTAAAGTTAGGAATGTCTAAATTGTGTATTGTGTCATCCTTAGTAGTTTTTCCACTTTCGAAGTAGTGGTTTGATAAATTGGCTTTGCCAAAACTGTTGGTGACTACTTCGTCGCATTTGTCAAATTAAGACTCTACCGTCGAAGATTCGCTCTGGAGCTCTCTCGCGTAAGACCAGAATGACTTGGTGTTTTCAGCTGTTAATTCACCAAGGATTTTTTCCTTTACGTATTAAAGAGTATTACACATTATTTTCTTCGCTTTTGATCATTGAGCAACGCAAACATCTCTCGCCGCAAATTCTGGTGTTTTGTTGCCTGACTAAATAGAAATTTTAAATAGATTGCGCAGTTGCCTCTGTCTCTTGAGCTCCCGCCTTACTTCGTAGTTACACGAATGAGGTTCTTTACTCTCACGTTAGAAGTGATGGAGTATGTTCATAAAGTCCTTTATGTAGAATTTTCGAAAAATATCTCCACGATACTTCAGTACTCTCGTCTTTTGTCGTCGAAATAAATTCCGTGAATAAAGCTTATAACATTTAGATTATAAGGCAGGTTTACAGATATCTGCATCTACATCTACGTGATAGCCTGCGAGCCACCACGAGGGTGTGTGGCAGGGGGTGAAGATCACCAAACATGCACTATTGACATGCAACTAGGATATTTAAGGGAGATATGCTAGATAATAGGGTCACATGGAGCTAGATGGTTAGTATCTACATAATAAGGAAGGGATTATTGGTTGTTATTACATGCATCATGCACTACAGACTACTCTAACTATATTTCACCTACCTATCCCTTTGCTACGCTGCCTATTGTTCTCTCTTATGGTACGAGGGAAAAATGACATTTTAAATCTATCGGTACGACAATCTATCTCTCTAAAGTAGGGGTCGATAGTCGAAGTAATCGACCGCAGTTGTTACTTGCAAGGAAAATAGACTGGCGTCTCTTTTTGCTGCAAGCAGCATTTCGATTCTGCGATAAAACCGATTAGCATCCAGAGGGATCTTGGTCACATGATAGCAAACGGAGATTTCAAATGTAAACAACGAATAACTATTTAGAAGGACTCATTGTTGCTTATATAAATACTTATTTGTACTTGAAAAGATTTTAAATGCTAAAGAGCTCAAAAGGTCTCATAAATTCATAAGAACTCATAATCTCTATGACTCAACTCTTATTAGATAATAATTATTATTTTCACAATTGACACTCTTGAATCGTCATAATAATTCTTAATTATTATAATTCGTACAAATTTGTTCAACCCAAGAATGCCTACGAGACTCAAACAGCGATATACGAACGTCATTATTGCCATATTAGGGCCATTTTCGTAATTATCATATTCATTGTTTACTTCATTCAACCATTCGTTTGGAAAACGCCAGAAATTATGTGTAATCAGAACAATTCGCTGCAAGTGGCGATACGACACGATATATCGCTACAATCGCTACTTCCATAGAAGTCAACTTCCACCAGTAAACCCACCTTTACAGTGGACTCCATTGTTGTTTTCAAGGTTACTTTGCGATCACTAATACCTTCGAGGATATTGACGTGTTTAATCATTTCAGGGTAACTGACAGCTATAAATTCCAATACTTTATTTCCTCTCCTAGGTTCGTTAACTACTTGAGTGAGAGAGTGGTTTGAAAGTGCATTGAGTGAGACCTCGCTTATATCACGCTTTCTTGAACTTGCTCCGGCGCTATACATTTCCCAGTTTATAGCCGGGAGGTTGAACTTTCCTCCGCTGATTACTATGCTTTTGTTATTTCTCGAGTAAAATGGTGATATTTGATTTTCTCATAAGTACAAAATGTCCATTATGGTATTTAGGAATTATGAATGGATCGCATCAGAAATTTGAAGATGAGGGGTAAACACTATCGCCACGATTTTTTAAAATGTTATCACTCACCATAATACTTTTTTAAATGTCGCGAAAAACAGTTTGTTTTGAAGGCATTTTCACCGTATGGCGTAAAAAAATGAGCAATATTCAATATTTTTGTAAGCATATTTAGAATAATAGACTCTATATGTGACAATATATTCTTTACTTCATGAGTATGTAAAGGATTTCATTATCGGGAAAGGGCATGCTTCTAACAACTGCTGAATGAAATGTTTAAAAAAATTTCGCATATGGCTTAAAAAATTCACCAATTAATGCTTGTTAAAAACCTCGCTCGAACCATCATGAAGCAGGCACTACTATTAAGTCAATCTGACCACGCCTTCCACGAAAGGGTCGATGGGATGGTCAAGAATGCAAATACGGTTTAAGGTAGTTTGAGCGAAATATCATTTCACCTATAAATCAATCAATTTGTCTCGTGGTAACGAAAAATGTCACACTCTTCCAAACACTACCAAAATATATGCCCCTTACTGGACTACTTCCCGAGATTTTTGACAAATGGTGACAGCTATTTTACATGGGAAATGGTTGGTTACGCTCTGCAGAGAGACCTTACTGAAAAAAATGAGGCATTTCAAACACCAAGATCTCGACAAAAAATTAAGATTGCGAAGTTCGTATGTTTTCTTGACTATTTTTTAAGATATTTAAATCATATTTTTCCGCAGTAATTGTTTTTAGAAACGCAAAAAACCCTCCGTTGTGAAGGCGTTTTGAACGTACCGCGTGAAAAAAAATGAGTCGAATCAAAGACTTCGTGGATATTTTTATTTGATTACTACCTAGATTTTCAGTCATATACAAGTTCCTCATAGCATCACATATAATACAATATTTTATTCATGCTTCCTACAGCTGCTAAACTTGACACGCATAATTTGAATATGGTGTCCATTATGACTAAGGAACTATCTCGCTCAAACAACCTTAATAGACAAGAAGATGTGGTATATTAATGGCACACTATTGTTGCCACCAAAATGGTAGAGACCTGAATTTTGACGTGTTCCACGTGAACACTGAGCAAAATGATAGGGTGTGTTATTTATATTTGGAAAGAACATTTACATAGTATCTTCAAAATGAAATATATTTTGGAGCGTTCTCATTCGTCTGCTTGATTAGTCTTAACAAAACGAATAAAAACACGGCAAAATCGCCAAACTTCACGATTTGGTCATGTTACAAATAGGTGGAAAAACAATGGTGTATTAGATAAAAGTCAAAACTTTATCACACGTAGAGTATACAATCATGAAATAAAAAACATCTTTTCAACATCCGTACATCGTTGCTCTACTGTTTTCTACGTGATTAACTTATAAATCGATTGGAGTCAATACTTCTTGCGTGAGAGAGGTGTAATTAAAATATTACCTCATTAATAAAGTTGTTAAAATGAGCGAGATCGATTTTTGCTAAAAGCGATGCAATAGGAGATATGAAGGGGAAACTTCTGACGACGTCACGCCGGCATTATGTATAGCTTCGTGGGCTCTTCCGAAGCAGTGCGCCAACCTAACAATGCCTACACCCATTAATTACAACGGTCCGCTACTCCGCGCGCAATTAGACACCGCGGCACAATTGAGGTTATTTCGGCAAATGTAGAGTACCTATAAAATCCTTGTCAATAGAAAAACGATGCACAAACCTCCGCTTAGAATACGAGAAAACCCGCCATCTTCTAACATGAATCTACATCTACATCTACGCCATACCCTGCCAGTCACCCAAAGGGTGTGTGGCAGGGGGTGCTTCCACACCATGCATGCATGAATGATACGGTAGAACACCGAAATTACATTGAAACCCGCGTACCACACATGCAAAGCGCCAATTAAAAATCGAATACCCAAGAAACACTCTATCTTCAATCGTTCCTACATGCAAGGGGTACAAAGACTACTACCACAGATTCAAAATATCATGCATAAATAAGAACATCAATATTTACATCGTGCATAAATAAGAGAGTAGAGAATATAATGAGAAAGATTTACTGCCTGCTTATTGTCAATACTCGAACTATTCATGACGACGATCACAGCTGTTATGGTCCAGAATGGTACGCGGAAAAAATGACATTTTATACCTATCGGTTCTACAATCTAGCTCTCTAATTTTATTGGCGCGATCTAATCTGCCGTAGTACGAGGGGGTTAATAGTATGTTTTTTACGTCGTCAGTGAAATGATTTTCCTGAAATTTAGTTAGGAGGTTAAGCCTATAACTTAATCTACGCTATGAAAGCGATTCCCAACCTAATTCTTCTAACAGTCCAGACACACCAGCCAATCTAGTGAAGGGTTGACGGGATGGACTCAGATGCAATAAGGTTTAATAGACAAGAATATGCGGTACGTATAACAATGCCTCACTAGTTTTGATATCAACTATGCGAAGACCGAAGCGTGGAGAGAATTCATTTCACTATCTGAACTCTCGTTTGGCACAGTTAAGCCCAGTAATAAAGAGGAAAGTATATCAGGAGAGATAACAGGAGGTAGGGGAACAGGCAAGAGATAGAGAACGGAGGAGGGCAGCAGTCAACAAATCTTATAGGGTTGAACGACCAATGAATGACGTATACACAGCATGATCTCTCCGTAGCATAATACATATTTTATAATTTCTATAAAAATAATAATAATGATGATTTTTAAGCAAAATTATTTAGCATAATGGCAACGCTGATGTTTCAAGGTGCTCAAACATTCATTAAGACATATCACTGAAATTAACAAAATGATGAATGTAGGGCATCAGTCAATGAATTGACATAAGTAGACTACCAGAAAAGTCGGTGACTCATTAAACCCCAATGATTACCAAGTTACATCCAGCAAAAAAGTGAGTAACGAAAAGCAAACCAGAATGACGAAATCAGTCACGCTTATTTTCCATAAAATACGACGAAGGAATCGACCGATCAGAAAATGCAGTGACAACATGTGAACGGTGTAGCCAACACTCGGCTCGAGGCAGAATTCTTTTGATAGAACAGGAGATGTAAATCCATCAGAGTGCGTCGAAAAGTACCGAGAGTCGGAGATGCGATAAAGATCTTTTCTGCCAATCCGACTCTGCACGACGCGCCTGTGATAAAATCGCGAGAACCCGTTTGCTTAATGAACTCCAGTTCCCAGAGCACCTCAAAGGTTTCAGCAGCATACGGCAAATAGCTTTGGTTTTAATCATGCACCCAAAAACAAACTATCGCGCCTTACGAATCGGCTTTAAAGAAAGCTCTCTAGAAGCCATGGATTAATCACGAGGCGAATAAAATACGTGCGTCGAGCACCTGGGTAAATTATTTCGCTCATTCTTTGGTCGTTCAATCCTAAGAATGGTTGACTACAGTCCTCCACCCTTCCCTATCCAATACTAGTTCCCTTACCTCCGGGTATCTCTTCCTATGTACTATCCTATGTACTTCCTTCTTACTATCCTATGTTTTTCCTGTGTACTTCCTACTTACTATCCTATGTTCTTCCTATGTACTATCCTATGTACTTCCTATGTACTTCCTATGTACTACCCTATGTACTTCCTATGTACTATCCAATGTACTTCCTATGTACTATCCTATGTACTTCCTATGTACTTCCTATGTACTACCCTATGTACTTCCTTTGTACTATCCAATGTACTTCCTATGTACTATCCTATGTACTTCCTATGTACTACCCTATGTACTTCATATGTACTATCCTATGTACTTCCTATGTACTATCCTCTTTATTTGGTCCATAAACTTATTACTGGGTCTTCCTCTGGGGACATTTCCCTCTATTTCGCCTTCAATTATGTTCTAGACAAACCCATTGTGTCTCAGGGCGTGTCTAATCCATCTTGTTCTTCTTATCTGTAATGTGTTCCATATGGTTCTCTCCTATTCTACTCGTCTGTACACTTCATCATTTCTAAATTATTTCGCTATATCATCCAAATTCGGAATATATGAATTTGAGGCGACTGATAGCATAAGTGAGCGCGGAAATTCTTTTCTTTTCATCACACTCGCGGTTTTGATGCACCTTAACAAATTTTGATGGTTCTTGGCAAAGAAACTATCACTCCAAGTGGTAGGATAACAGTGGAGATGATGATCACTTTCTCATCTGCATCTACATCTACATACTACTCTGCAAGCATCCGGATTAGCACGTGGCAGGGGGTGTTAGGACACTAGCAGTGTCAACATGTAAGGGATTAGATTTTGGAAGGTGAAATGGTGACGTGAATATGGGAGTGTCCGAAATGTTATTTGTATTTGTAAAACGATAGTAGTTATCACCAAGGCAATGATGACTCCTACTTTGAAGAGAATTAAAATGATTATAAATTCTATGAGTGGTTTGATGCGGGGTCAAATTGAGACGGCACTCTAATATATATTCCATAGTCAAAATCGTCACGATTAATGCAAAGTGGTTCATGATATGACAATTGCATTTCATAGACGTTATGCTAATTCTCCATTTTCTTTGTCCGTCACAAGTGGTATATATTTATTTAGTCGTAGGCAAGTCCTAGCGTCTTCCGAATTCGTCAAAAGAGCGAATCCCTCACCGCGCCTCACCTCACCGCGTTCGTCTTTAAACTCGCGGACGGTGGTGCTAAGCGCACCCTTTAGACCAAAGATTATATACACCTTTAGACCTCTTTTGTCACATAATATGTCGGGAAGTCCTCAGCAACTTGTGCCTTAAGGTGGCTCTGGCCTCAAGATCATTTACTCCAGATTTCCTGAATATTTAAATATAATATTTTTGAAATGCGTTTTATAAACTGAGATGAATATAACCCAGGGTTTTCAGGCTAGTTTCATAATAAATCATCCTTGAAAGTAGAGATTTTAACACAGGCTCTTATGGTGATTGCTGAGGTTACAGCTGAAAAACGTCAATTTGAACAGTGATTTTTATTCAAGAATGGTGTACTAATTAAACGAGTGGACGCTTTTGAGTACTTGCGTAAGGTGTTTGCGAAAGATGGACGGATAGATGAGGAGATAGAGAGACGTGCGAATGCTGGAAGGAAAATGGTAGGTAGCATGTGGAGCATATCAAGAAATGAAGGCCTGTCTAAGGAAGCGAAAATTGCCGTGTATAAAAGTGTACTTCACCCCACCTTGTTGTATGATAGTGAAACATGGGTATGTCACGATATACATAAAGAGTAGACTAAACGCCGTGGGTATGAGTTATCTGAGGAGTGTTTGTGGCAAAAGTAGGATGGATAGGGTCAGGAATGAGTGGGTAATAAATAATTGTGGGTTAGATGCTCCGGTAATTGACAAATATTAAAGAAGTGTGCTTCGTTGGTTTGGCCATGTTGAGAGAATGGATGAGAGTCGAATAACGAAACAGATATATAAAGGTGAAATGAATGGTGCGAGAAGTAGAGGAAGACCGAGAAAGTTGTGGTCGAATGTGGTTGAGGAAATTCTTGGGAGGAGGAATATTAGGAGTTTAAAAAACAGAAGGGCGCGTATGAAACAGTGTATGGGGTTAAATGAGGCAAAAGAGGTTTGCTCGGATAGGTCAGTATGGAGGAAATTATTGGAGCAGAGTTAGGTGTACAAATATCTACTTATGAGTGAAACTTTGTGACTGTGCCTACCCCGGAAGGGAACGTCTTGATTGGTATGTATGTATGAATGCATATTCAAGCTTTTATGTAACACTGTTTATAAGAAGCAAAATCCCTGGGAAATCATGTAAAAATAACGCATAGGCATCTTACGACTTATTTTTTAAAGCTATTAGGTGCTGTAATTGAAGTCAAAATAACTATAATTACACAAAAATAATTTTTAATGCTGCGCTTGATAGCAGTTCTTGGATTATTATATACCATTCGAAAGAGAGTACATTATTGTTATTCTTGCTGCAGTTCTTGGATTGTTACAAACTAGTGGAAAGATAATACATCACTGTGTACTATCTTTCGATTGATATTACGCCTCTAGATTATAACTATCGATTTGCCTTTTTTTTTTAATTTTTTCTTCCTATCAATTCAAATTTTTTAAATTATTTCAAAAATAAAAGTTGTAAATAATTAGCATTTATAAAAAATACTTAATCCTAACGTTTACTTAGTTTATGAGCGCCATAGAATTCGCCAGGCATAAAATACAATCCCCTCAGGCCAAGGACAAATATTTTCATCATTTATGTTTTCGGATATTTAAAACAAACATTACAGTACAAGGATATCCATTTCAAAATGAAAAACAATCGTAACTTTCCACACAGAATTTTTAATCTTTGATTAAAGGTTAGTGTTAAATGTTTGATTAAAGGCTGATAGGTTTAATGTTTCATTTTATAGCCCTGTGACAATCGGAAGAATTTTATTCAATTTTAAAGACCGGTATGACCCTGTAGGCAGGAGTGGTGTTCACAAATAAAAATGTGATGATTGTGGCATGAATTACATTGGTCAAACAGGCAGAAAATTTAAGGACAGAGTGAAGGAGCATAGGTTAAGTTTTATTAATGGTGACGATAAATCCTGTTTTGCTAAACATTTGTGTGATTTTAATCATTTTAGTAATTTTGACGTGACTGTTTTACACCATTTTGACAAAGGGGCTAAGTTGCATTTCTTTGAGCAATATGAGTTATGCAATGATGTGGTTTTTAAAGACAGGTCACCTCTTCTGAACATTGTTCTCCCTAGTGTCCGACAACTCCATGATAATGCTGCCTGACCTTCACCATCAACGGCTCTTCTTCATCTCACTTCCCTCCTCCTACCTAACCCACCCTCCCTCTCTCTCTGACCCCTTCCCTCTCCCATTCAGTATATATAGTGGAGTGTTTTGAAATATTGCACCTTGATAATGGCACTAGGTGCTGAAACCATGGTCGGCAAAGATTTAAAATTCTGTGAGGAAAGTTACAATTGTTTTTCATTTTGAAATTGATATATATCGCTTCCACAAATTTGAGCCTGATACGCTTTTATGTATACAAGGATTTTTTTTAAATCGCGAATTACGAAAATGACGGAAACAACCTGCAAACGTGTTGAACGGCAAATATTGTTTAAAATATATATTAAATATAAATATATTGAAAGAAAAAACGCGAGGCCTCATAGGGGAAACTTAAAGAGCGAGACGACGTGCAGAAGGCTCGCGTCGAACACGAAACGCTCCCGAACGTCAACAGTGACCTTGACATGGAAACGGAGGACTGTTCCCGAGGAAATGATGGGCAATCCCAAACAAAGAAGAGATGGTCAACTTGCGGCTGAGCCAGCCAGTGGAACGCCACGTTCACAAGGCGGAAAGTGAAGCTTTAGGAATTACCTCAGTAAGAAAACCTTTTCATCCGTGTAGCTTTCCCGGTAGCCAATCTAGAGGATTAGTGGCCAAGTGGGACCTCGCGGAAATGGCACATATAGTCGAAATTATACAGGTCCATATTTTCAAAGAACCACCACGGAACTAGCCGCGCAGTTACTTCAACGGAGTCACCCACTACACTTGCAGTGATCACTAAATTGTGTGAAATTCAAAGTGGAAGAATCATTTGCCTGGACTGGGAATCGAACCCAGATCCCTCGATTTTGCACCAAGTGCTCCAACCAATTAAGCTACCCCGGCGTCCTCTTCGCAGCTAGTTCCGTGGTTCTTTGAAAATTTCCAAGGTAAACACCTTTGTGTTTTAAGTTGGGCTTTACCCCGTGGACTGTAGCGCTTTGCGCTCGTATACGGGAACTTCTGGCGAAATATATACGGTACCTGTGAGGACAACTTGCTCCTTAAAGCCCTCCATGAGATTCACAGCGGAAGAGGACGCCTGGGTAGCATAACTGTTGCTGCTGATGCTAGCTGTGTAATTAGCAGCACTTTTTAATGTAAATTAAACCTATTCACGAAACCACGTAAAACTTTGGTAATGTTACCTTCCATCTTTTATTTCATCCAGCATTCTTAAACGCCATCATTACGGCATACCAAGTATTTCGAGGTTTTTCACATTCTTTCAACAGCAAGAGCACTTTTAAAATAAAAATACATGACCACCAATAAAAAAGGATCGGCGAACGAGTGAAATTGAACGGGTCGCAAAAAAAGATCCGGTCCGCTTTATACAACTTCCCAAAAATGAACGGGTTTGTCCTTCTCTAATAAGCATTTTTGCAAGAAAATGACAAAAAGCCACCGAAGAAGACACCTGTGATCGGCTTTTCCAAATTGTCTCCACACCAATACCTGCTACGCCATAAAATATAAGAGCGGCTAAATTGCTTCATCTACGCACGAACATATCATGATTAAAAAGAGCCTCGCTGCTACTACTGACTAATGCCAGTGGCACTACTTCAATATTATTACCACGACTAAAGTTTCTTAAAATTAGCAATGAACACTTGAGGTAGTACGTGCGAGATAGTTCCCTAATCATAATAGAGACCATATTCGATATATACGTTTTAATTTCACAAACTGTGAGACACACGAATTACATATTGCATTATTAATGGTGCAATAATATAGTATTACATGACAGAAATTGTAAGTAATCGAATGAAAATATCTAAATAAGCATTTAACTTGACTCATTTTTTCACGCGGTACGTTTGAAACTCCATCAAAACGGAAGGTTTATTGTGATCCCGAAGAATTTACTTCGGTGAGATATGATTAATTTTCAGAAATAGTTGAGAAAACTCAAAAACTACACACTTAATTTTTTGAAGAGATCTAAGTGTAGGAAATGCCTCATTTTTTATAAAAGGTCTCCCTGGAGTGCATACACGTACCGTTTCCCATGTAAAAGGGCTGGTATTTTCAGGCAAATATCTCGAAAAGTAATGTGGTGAGGGGTTGAATTTTTTATGTCAATGGAGGGATGATATATTTATCTTTAAAATTAGACCAAATTCATTGATATCTAGGTAAAATGATATTTAGCTCAAACTACCTTAAATTCAAGCCAAAAGGATGATACCTCATTAATGTAAATCCTAAATTCTACCTTCAAAAGTCACTCGAAATTTAAAACATTGGCTCAGCATAAGACGCTATCAGTTACGATTTTCTACGAAGGGCACAGAAAAATATGAGCTACTTAAAACCTAGGATAAACATTCTTAATCTCAATAAACCATGTTTGTCCGAGTGCCCTTGCTCCGGTCTGCACGTGGCGGACAGTATCTGCGAAAGGACCTCAGCCGCCGAAGCAAGTTAAATTTAAACAATACGATTACTGAAGCGTTCGGGAAGTTAGGGCAATTCAAATAAACCCGTTGTGATCACGCCTCCCAGGCATAACATAATGGTCACTTAACGAGGTCTTTTGGACCCCACGGAGAATGTAAGTAGCCGTTATTTCTTCGTGTCTACAGAAAAGCCTTGAAAATTTAACTGAGTATACAATAATATGTATTTCTATTATGTCTTTGTGTAGTTATGCAAAATTTGTTCATAATAATACCAACTGTGTCCGGATCGTTGCAATGCCTAAAACAATTTCAGGAAAAAGGGAAGCGTATACGAAAATCGAATGCCAGAATTCTAAAAACAAAAGCAAAGAAAGAGACCACTGCACTAAATATTATTCTACGTACAATTAAATCACGTACATTTTAATGCAAATTATGTCTCACTGATATGATTCTGATGCACGCAATATTATGCCTCAATGATACGATTCTGATGCACGTGATCGAGCAACTCTTCAATGATCCGCTTCATTGCTTGCTTGTCGTTCCTCGCTCGTTTGAGAAGTTCGCGTGCCAACACTCTTTTGTTGAAACAACACGCGCTCCACCTATTGTACAATTGTTTGAATAATTTATTAACCTTCGCGGGCGCGCGCACGACAACTCTTCTAAGTTGCATTGCAATCTGATGAATGGTATTTGATCGCATAGAAGACGAACTAACAAACATTCATGTTTATCGAATAATATAAATAAAATATGAATTCACAATATAAAAAGAAAACGCGAAAATCCATTTTTTTAACAAATCGTCAAACAATCTTCTAGTTTCAATATTTATCTATGAAATATTAGGGTTTCACTCCCAAGATACTGCCTTTTAAAACTATATGTGTTCAAATTCCGATTCCAAAAAAACATACTTATTCTGAAGATTTAAGTGCTCAATTTTAGGCGAAATTTCAAAACAACAGTGTGATTACTACAAAGACAATTTTGAAGTGTTCGCCATTGACTGAAGATGGGAGCACAAGTTCGATTTTGAGCAAGGTCGTTCAATATTTTTTGTATTCTTCCTTCGAGACAGGTCTTCGCAACGTTAACAAGTCCGCTATTAATATGCTAATTTTAGAGTGTTCTCAATAATCATAGCTAAGGTTGTTCAACGTTTTTGTTCATTTGGCAGTGAATTAGTATCCGAAAAGAAGACTTTGCCCTCCACAACCGCAGATTTTCTTGGGTGTGATACGGTAGTAAATCTTCTCTATAACCGTGCAGTAAATTCTCAGTGAGGAGGAAATGGTAGCGAAGGCATACATCGATAGAGGTACTGGTAAATCAAATCGAATGACCCTTGATTTTGAGGCGTAGCTACAAAGTTATGAAGCCGTGAACTTGGTCTGGGGTCTTTTTTGAAACCGGGTGACCACTACGTGTTAACGCAATGAAAGTAGAAATTTGGGAGAATCTTCAAATATTTCGACCAATTTCAGAGGTATCCTGCTCTCGCGAGATCCATTTCTTCCTCATCCACGGTAACTGACGATTTAAGAAAAATCCACCATTTTGTAACTCAAGAGTAATATTCCAGAATGGAGGAAGAAACGATTCCCAAGAGAGCTTCGATAACTTCACTCCGACTTCATTTTACAGAAGTTTTAAAAAAGCATTATTGTCGCGTACACCGAAGATAGCGGTTTACTCCCTACGCGGATATGTTGTATTGGAGATCGACCACCACATTGTGCCGCGGGACTGCATTGTATTCGCCAGGTTTTTCCGATGCTATCGCCGCGGCAGGAAAGTTGCACACTCACGAGGGATTGAAGCTTCCCGCCAGGACTGCCGTGACTCCCATTATTACACTGATTCATTTAAGGCTGCTTTCCGGAATAATGACTGTGAATGAGGAGACGGGTGGGTGTTGTTTCATGTGCTTGGGCTGTGGTGACCGCAAGATCGCAATTTTTCGGGAGGGACTGGTTACGCAAGGGGATTGGCGAAACTTTCCACACAAACGAGTGATTAACGACCAACTCAGGAAGGACGCTATGCAAATCCGTTTCGCATCGCTCTCGCCGCCATTCGTGGTGAAATATCGGAATCAACCGGCGGTCTATGAACCGATATAGCTCTCCTAGTCGCGCGCTGGTTGCGATAGCGCTGCACACGCATTTCCATATTTGCGATTCCGCTGTGCGCGAAAATCGAAGTGAATTGTCTCGAAGGAGGATCTTGTTTGAGACGATACGGCAATATTAGTGTGGTACCGAAGTATAAGACAAGATTTACTTGCTCTGGGAAGCACCCTTGGAGCATGAAAAAAAAGATACAGGCTACTGCTCTGTTGAGTATCAAATCAATGAGCAGATTGTTCATAAGAACGAGAAAAACAAAGATTACACAAGACGTAATTTACATAATATAATACAAAAATTAAATATACAATATAAAAGTACAACAACCGAAGCTAAATTAAATTTAAAATAAGTTTTCAGCAGGAATATGCCATATGTGAACAATAAACAATGAAATATGCCCTCAGCACTATGCTAATTGAGGACCCCAGAAGTCAAGGGGTCTAAGTAACAAAACCATCGTTTAGAGAAAACTTAAGTCAAAGTTGAAAATGTTTGGTACAACCCACTAAGTAGTTAAGAGGCATTACCCTAGATAGCAGCACCTGTCAAGAAAATCACTTGGATCCCTTTACCACCTAAAAGATTTATATTTTCACATCCCATTCCTGTACCTAACTTATTTTTTTCAAAAATGTCACTTAGACCCCTTGACTTCTGGGGTCCACGATTGTAATATCATCTACACCAGTGGATGTTGACTTTGATTCGGAAATGATCGTAAGTAAAAAAAATCAGCCGTTACGTTTTGGAGAGAAAACCTGTTGGGACCAAAAGGAATACAAATTCAGCGTCGGGTAGTAGAGTTGAGACGTTGGATCCAGCGGAGGAAGAAACATTGCAAAAGTGATCCCGAGACTGCGCAGTTCTTTCCACGTCTGCGTGGCATTCCTTAGGTTTTGAAGTTTATTGGAAAAATAGGTTCTTTTTGATTCGTAGATACGTTGTTTCACTTGATTGTTTAGCTTCTTGAACTCGTCATGAAGCACGTCATGGTATCTGGTCCGAGTCCAAGGCAAGGCGAAGGCGATTACGTTTCCTGATAGGCTTCTCCAACTCTTCGGAAAGTATAAGCACTCAGAGCAAAAAAAGTGATGTAACTAAGGTGGATCTGTTCTTCAACTTTTTCACATTGACATTTATTGAGTGTTCTGGAGTCATGTCCCTTTAGGAACAAAAAAATAATAAACACAGTGATTTAAGTTAGTGAACGAAAAATTAAAAGGTATAATACGCAAAAATGAATGGCGCAAGGTTGTATGAAGCATTTCATTTTTACGTAGAAATAGTACTATTCAAGTAATAAACAGTTAACAAGTATATAAGGTAAAGTGCGAAATATTACACATAGTAAGAAATCTAGTAAAAAGTTTATGACATGAAGATTCAACTACAACTTTAAGAATTGGAAAGTAATACAATCAGTATATTTTTCCGTATAAACGCGAGTAAAAGGCGCACACCTCTTTTTAAGCGTTGAAGTTTATGAAGAAAAAATTTTGGGATTTTTTTTTCTCCTATCACGAGGTTTAGCGGACCTAACTTCGAACTTTCGGCCATTATCAAATCCTTCCGGACTGTCACACCGAGCTCTGATTTTTAATGTCGTTTTCCCCCACCATTTTCCTAATGCACAAGTCGTAGTCGCTGTGAGTATGGGTCTTTTTAACTGTATTTAACTTTTTACAAATTATATTTTGCTGTAAGCGATGACGAGCGGGAATGCGAACGCGTTAAATGCAAAAAACCCAAGCGTCAGCCGCGTAAAAAACGAACGGCTCTCCGGGGACTTGAGAGTAAGGCAGGCAGAGAAAAAAATCGTGTAAGAGGCGCACCCTCATTTTCGGCTGCGATTTCTGGGGAAAATGGTGCGCCTCTTACACGAGTTTATACCGTAATTTTAAATGTTGAGAGAGAGAGACTATTTTTTATACGCTTTGGTATACTATTCAACAGATGACACGCAGTTACGATATCTGAAAGATTTTGGAACTAAGTTCACTAGTGACAAGGAAAATATAAAACTTCTGAATCACTTATGGTACACATTTTACATGCGGATGGCTTGATATCAAATAAGTCTAATAGATATTCTGGGGATTTTTCGTTGAATTAAGGATACAAAAAAAACAACCAAATTTACGCCACCATTCCTCCCGAAAAGTTTGCCACATTACACAGAACTTTTGCAGTACAGTTCATCTACATCTACATACTACCCCGCAAGCCGCCTCAAAAGGCGTGTGGCGGGGGGTGTTAGGACACCAGCCGTCAACAAAAAAAAATCAAAGTTCCGCCTAGCATTTATTAAAGTCCTTAATTGTTCGGGGGAAAAACGAATTCCCATACCTATCCGTTCGGCAAAATATCTCCCTTAATTTATCGATTCTGTCGGACCTGGAAATATAATGTGGTTCTAATATGATGTTCTCCGTGTCGCTCTGAAAGATATTCATTCTCAATTGCTCAAGCAATCTAAGCCTAGCGCGTAGCCTCCGAGTCTCTAGCGGCTCCCACCCTAAATCTTTCAAAATCTGTGTAACGCTTTCTGTACGGCCGTAGCAGTTTTTCACGAATCGCGCAGCTTTCCTTTGCATTTTATCAAGTTCATGGACTAGGTCTTTCTCCGCCGGATCCCATATGCTCGCTGCATATTCAAGGTGTGGCCGGACGAGTGCGAAATAGCACCTCTCTTTCACTTTATCATCCGATAATCTTCCCACAACACGCTTGACAAATCCTAACTTCTTCAGGGCTCTGCCACAAATATTTCTTATATGTGTCCCCCACGATAGGTTCGAAGTTATCGTAACTCCCAGGTATTTCACTTCATCTGTCGCATTTATGCTAACGTCATCCACAACATATACATGTGGATAGTTGGACGACCTACGCAAGAAATGTACCGCCGTGCATTTGCTCAGATTAAGTTCTAGTCCCCACTCTTTGCTCCACGCATGAACGTTGTTTAAGTCCGATGACAGAATTTCAAAGTCAGATTGATCACTAATTTCGCGGTATATGACAGCGTCGTCGGCAAATAAACGTATTTTACTGCTAATTCGGGAGCAAAAGTCGTTTATATATATAATGAACAAAAGTGGGCCAATAACGCTTCCTTGCGGGACACCTGATGTCACTTTAACTATATCAGAGCTAATTCCGTCAAGAACTACTTTTTGCTTACGATCACTCAGAAAGTCACGTATCCAGTTTACTACTTGTTCGTTTAACCCGCATGACTGTAATTTGTATAATAGTTTTCTGTGAGGTACCGTGTCGAAAGCTTTCTTAAAGTCTAGAAATAGTGCGTCAACTTGTTTTTTCGATTCACCAGATTTGAGAACGTCGTGAAGAAAGAGCGCGAGCTGTGTTTCGCAGTTATCGCAATAGCACACTACCAGGACTACACACAGCACAGTTTCACGGTATTTTTTTCACAGTAACACAGTAGGTACAATTCCTGACTCTGATTCAGCACATTTTTCAGCACAGCCCTCTCCGCAGTTCAGTGTCTGCAGTACACTTTCAGTGCAAATCGTCCTCAGCAATTCAACCGCAGCTCAGTCCAGTACAGTTAGGAGGACTAGAACTGCGATAACGGCTGAACTTAGTACAGTTCAGGCTTATGTACAGTATATCCACAGTAGAGATTTTTTTCTCGGGGCAGTAAGCGTTATCATAGCCTCGTTATTGTCACTTACCTCTTGCAACACCTTGGATGGGAATCGCTTTCAGATTTCTCAATCTTTAATGTAAATTCAAAACCGAATTATTTTCAACGAGGTTTTCAATATCTTACGAACTCCAACATACCAAGGTAAATCAGACCATGAAAACAAAATAAGGGAAATAAATTGTAGAACAGTAAGGTTTAAAATATCGTTTTTCCCGCGATCGATAAGAGACCATAATGGCTGCATTTAGACTTTGAAGTAGGTTAGTTGCGAGGTAGAGTAGATGATGAATTCATATGCACCCTGATCCATATTTCTAACTTTGTCGAGTAGTGCTAATACCATGTTTTGCATGTTCCCTGCATGACTCATGTATCACGTTTGTACAGTAGAATTATAGATTATATTAGTAGTTTCTGTAGAATTGTAGCATACCGATAGTGTGCTGCTTGTTGGTGAAAGTAAATTTCTTCACTGTAGTTTATGTTGGTGAAGGGCACCCCCGATCAACAACCCTTTTGGTTGCTTTCAGAGTAATTATTATGCATAGATGTAAAGCATTCCTGGGTGGCAGGGTTTTCAAGCCGAGGTCTTGAGGAGTGGCTCCGTCTCCGAATTGGTTTATACTTCCACCTTCGGTCCAACTTGGCGTATTAATAAATATAAATTTTGTTAATAGTTGCAAATTAGAAGATTGTATGGATTTTAACATAAAAATACGATATTTCTTCCCTGCGTCTGGTGTGGTGGTAAATGACTATGAGCCATTAAAGAACCTTGAGGACTACAATCTGCTACTACTCTACATCTAGCTCCACAAAAAACATTCTACTAATACCCCAAAAAATGAGGACACCATTAATAAAGTACTTGAGTATGCATTATTAGCCAAAGTCACAATTATATACAGTCGCATTTCGAAAAATCGGAATACCTCCGAAACTGACAAAAGCTTCGATTTGAAGAAATTGAGAGAAAAGGAATTTGATTACAGTGCAAAGAAGAGCAATGAAATTTCTTTCAAATTATAAAAAAACCGAATCATAAAAGTTCTATTTAGCAGAGTTCATCTGCTTTTCAAGCTAGTATGCGGAGGTTTTTCATTATCTAATGAGTTTAAAATTGCACAATCGGTGTTTTTTTCTTTTATTCAACTCATTTATCGACTTGTGATTAATTGTATCCCTGCGATTTGACATTAAGTGAACTTGGGTGCACGTATGTTACATACCGTTCGGGTCTCACCGAGATAGTAATCATGTCGAACGTAAAACCGTCCGCACAGAACGAAAGACGTCGCGGGAACTCAGGCTGACTCGAGGCTGAAGGAGATTGAACAGACCTTGAGAGAATAACTCTTGACACTGTGGAAGCCGCGGACTTCCTTGGACACGAGGCAGATGCCTTTTGTTTCCGCCGCCGCCCGTAAAACATCGTCATTACGGACTGATAAATTTTTCATGAACCCAAAGAGGGAGATCTCCTGGGAGGTTAAAATGACGTTAAGCAATTTTGAACCCGCTTGAAAACGTTAAAAAAAAATCCCAAACATTTGCACTCTGCTGATTTGAATTTTTCGCGAAACATTTTTTTTTTTACGGACGGGATACCAAATTGAATAGTTTACGCGAGGGGAGGAGGACTCGGAGGTGTTTTCACGGTCACTTACTCGGAAAAACCGGCGACCATAGCGCGGGAATTCTCAGAATGGGCGCTTTTTGCGCCGACTCCCCTCACCGAAAAAATAATCGCGCCTGAAAAATATCACATCCATAATTCAAACATTTTTTGAAAGTGTATTCCGACGCGTGAAGTGGCTTTAGCCGGAAGATTAACTCCGGTGCGTTGAAACTTTAGATGGAACCGTCGTCAGCGATCCCCTCACTCTATTACAAAGGGTGCCCTCCACTCACTGCAGTGCGCTAATCACGTCGCGTGAACACGACAGCGCACTTGCTCTCCATTCGTCAAACAGACCATGCGCATTTGTTTGCGCACTTCAAGGCAGATTGGTCAATTTAATGACATACGAGGTGTGTTCAAAAAATACCCGGAATGTTTAAATTTCGCGCGTTTGGAGAGTCCGATTGTCAAAAAAAAAATTTTATTATGTTGGTATACATACCCCTGAAGTATGACATAATTTTCAGCTGTATTCATTGTTTACTTTATCTGTGGCAACCGCTAAGGTTAGACGTGTTTTCATGAGCTCGGCGATTTTCAATTGTTAAAAAAAATGGATCAAAGAATTTGTATTAAGTTTTGCGTAAAAAATGAAATAAAGTGTAACAAAATTTCGTCACCTGTTATAACTCTTTTGAGCAAATCTGAGTCGACGTTGACTTCATTTAGTGATTCCTGAGCAACTTCCATTCGCCGCTGTTTTTGTTCAAAATTCAACAATTTTGGGACAAATTTTGCTGCCACGCGTTTCATACCCAAAATGTTCGCAAAAATGTCATGGCATGAGCCAATCGATATGCCAACATCATCAGCGACTTCTCTGATTGTGATTCGGCGATCATTCATAACCACTGCTTTCACTTTTTCCACGTTTTCATCGGTTGTTGATGTGCTGGGGCGTCCGGGGCGTTCGTCATCTTCAACGTCTTCACGGCCATCTTGGAAACGCTTATACCACTCGTAAACACTTGTTTTTTTCATAGCAGACTCACCATAGGCCTTTGTTAACATTTCGCACTCTTTGTTACACTTAATTTCATTTTTTACGCAAAACTTAATACAAATTCTTTGATCCATTTTTTTTAACAATCGAAAATCGCCGAGCTCATGAAAACACGTCTAACCTTAGCGGTTGCCACAGATAAAGTAAACAATGAATACAGCTGAAAATTGTGTCATACTTCAGGGGCATGTATACCAACACAATAAAATTTTTTTTTGACAATCGGACTCTCCAAACGCGCGAAATTTAAACATTCCGGGTATTTTTTGAACACACCTCGTACAACCCGTAAATATTAACAAAAAAAGAACTCCAGTCATTAACCGATAGCACTCGATCAATGGCTCGCTTGGCGAAATCTTGTTCTTGATTCTTTGTGGCGTCATTCAATAGCTCTAAACCCTCCCCATTCATTAAAACATAATAATTTAGCGTACTTCCAGAGTACGTCAATTTCCAGTTTTTCGCACTTGAACTATTCCTCTCCAACCTCAGCTCATTTTTTATTTATGATGGCAACGTGCTCAAGAGTTTTTCACTGAACCTCGCTGTGAGCTAAATCGTACCATGATTCTCCCATTCTGAAGTGATTTGACCCGTCAGAAACTAGTGCAGGAGTGATTGAGTAACTAATTAATTGGATTCCGCCGGTGTGGTAAGGATGGGAGGGAGCAGGGCATGGGGGTCGTTGTCCAACAATCGGATGGCTTGCGCCAATACCGACCCTCCTACTGAACGAGCTCCCGTCAATGAGTACATAGACTCATACCAAGAGAGGCCAAAAGCAGCATTGGATGAAATGATTTTTTGTTGTGATTAACTATGAAGTTAAACACAAGCTCTTTTTTTTAATTTTTTAAAATAATAATAATAATTTTATTACAAACTGAAAAATAATAAAGCATGACAGGAAGAATTAAAGTGATACATTTTTTTTAGTTACAAAAATATTGCAACTTACATAGTTACACGTATACTTTCTTTTTTCTGGTCATTTTGATTGATTTTATCCAGCATGGTCCAGCTAAGCTGATGCTTATCAGCAGGTTCCAAGTTTACATTGTTTTGGTGCAATCACAAAGAAAATTATTTTCCATCACTAATGAAAAAGAAAAAAAATATTAGTGCCGTTGAGGTCCTGCTAAGCCAAAGCGGCTTGTCAGCAGGTGCCTTTAGTTTTAAAAAATATTTTTTTTTGCTGTGAAGCGTTTTGGAGAAAATGGTGGCAATTTAGGTGTTAGCTGTCTGGAGCTTTGGTTCGAATTATTTCTAAATATATATCAGGCGCCTTAAGGCTAGGTGTTAAGGTAGTCCGAGCGAGATAGTTCCCTAGTCATAATAGAGACCATATTCGAATCAGACGTTTTAATTACACCAGCTGTAGGACACATCAATTAAATATTGCATTATTTACGGTGCTTCAATATAGTTTTATATGACTAAAATGGTAAGTAATTAAATTAAAATATCTAAATAAGTGTTTAACTTGACTCATTTTTCGCGCGGTTCGTTTGAAACTCCTTTTAAACGGAAGATTTTTTGTGATACCCAAGAACCTATTGCGGTGACAATATGATTAATTTTCAAATATGGTTGAGAAAACATACAAACTACACACTGTTAGTTTTTTTACGACATCTAAGTGTTAGAAACAACTCATTTTGTAAATATTATGAGTGAAACTTTGTGATTCTGCCTACTCCGGAAGGGAACGGCGTGATTGGTATGTATGTCTCTCTGGATTGCATGTACATACCGTTTCCCATGTAAAAGGGCTGGTATTTTTTGGAAAATATCTCCGAAAGTAATGTGGCAAGGGGTAGAATTTTTGAAGTCATTGGATAGGTGAGATGATTTTCTTTAAAATGAGACCAAATTCATTGATTTCTAAGTAAAATGATATTTCGCTCGGACTACCTTAAAATGGCATTATATTGCAATGAAAGGAATCAGTCACATGCGATTATTTCCATTTTTTCCATATATATTACTAATGAGTGCGCCAATTAAAAGTTTCACGCAAATCAGTACACAAACGACAATCGATCAAACACCTTAATACCTCTACCTAAATTGCTGTCTTGGTGTGTACGTATGTACTCAATGACCCCGTCCCCTCAAATCAGAGCAGCGCAGAACTAAGATTCCGCAAGCACCCACAGCATCTCCTATCAAGCAGTCGGCCCCGCCCGCATGCTATTGGCAAGCGTAGTCGGTCCGCATTTCGAGAACGCGGCATCGTAGGGATAACGAGGTGAACGCGCTTCGGGTGGGCACAAACAAAAAAAACATATCTTGGGAAGGGGCGGGGTGCTCGACTTCATACGCTCTGGCGCCGAAGGGCGGACGAAGCTTGCCGACTACGACCGAGTAAGTACTGCACGGCATACTAACCTCACGCGATTTCACAAGAAACGCTCGAGGTAATTGAGCTCCATTTCTTCATCATGGCTGATTTCCTGACACCCATTGTTATATACAAATTATACACACTACATTTACCAATCTATCTCAGATCGATCTGACCTGATCATCTCGGTATGTTAAAGGCAACGGGCTAGTGGGATCAATCTGAGAAGCGAGATGACTTGGCCCGCTTTCTCAGCCAGTCTGTGATTTCAGATCGATCTGAACCAGTGGGTCTGTGGCGCTCCTCGATAGTGTTTTGTTGTCGTAGGAAAACAAAATATAACCGTTATAATTAATGCGTGAGCAGTAACCAGTTGTAACAAGAATGTAGTGATGGCGAGTCAAGTGACGTTGATGATATCGTAGCAAATCTCAATTCTATCTCTAATAGGGCAATTGTATAATTATATTCACTTGGAATGCAACTGAAAATTTCTAACTCTGCACTTGTTTACACACCGGATCAATCGTGCTTCAGCCGATAGATTAGACTGTTCAAAATCGATATTTTCAGTCCGTGTTGGTAAACTAGGCGATCTGAGTCGGCTCTCTTGAAATTTTCAGATCGGTCTGAGTTCAGATCGATCTGAAATCGATTGGTAAACGTAGTGATAGTTACATATGATGATTTAAACATAGTGATATCTCAAAGACACGAAAACTTCGTACGTCTATTTCAATTGAGAAAATCCTCCGCATTTGATAAAATGTTTCTATTTCAGAGTCTAATTTGGCTTATTAGTTTGAAAACGCGCACAGAAAGCGTCTTCATAACCGAAGGATTTTTTGCAATTTAAAAAATGTATTGCGGAGAGTAAAAAATTAAATTTGAGAAATATGCGATGGATCATACGAAAGAAACACATTTCAGAAGGGATCAGCGAGGTCGGAATTACAGTATCTCGGCACGAAAAGATTTGAAGAAAAATGTCTGTTTACCGATTTATTTTTACTCTTACCATGAAAACGGAGACTCATTTGTTTTTAAGTAAAGTGACTCATCATTTGATACACGCTATATATTTATGGTTGGTGATTTCCCAGCGGAGACGTTGATTATGGCGAATTATCCCGGGACCGTTATAATAAGAGAGAATCACTTTTTCGCAACTTTATCATAGTATTTAATTTATATATTTTAAGAAATAGCTGATAACAAACTCAAACAACTTACAGTTCTATCTCTGATCCGATAAATGCGTCTGAGTTTACTCGTTATTTCTAATAAGGACTCTCTGGAGATATTGCTGCACATGAAATTCGGCAAATATTCCCACATTATAAATTTTTTCCATCCAATAACAACAAAGAATCATCCACTTTTTACTTTGTCCTTCGAGATATTTTCCAAAAAATAGAGGCGGTTTTCCACAAGACTATACTGGGGGTACTATAAGATAGAGGGTGAAAGCAATTGGTTAAGGGTAAAACAAGAAGTGTGGATTGAATGAATGTCTTAGGAATTGGTTTTTTTCGGTCTTCACTGTTGCGAAACAGTATAATGTTATCAGATATTACATTTACATCAGGTCCCATTTCTTGTTCATTACTTTTTCGTTGTTATCAGCAATTGTTACAACAATCTCAATTATCTCGCCTATTTAATCCTTCTCCCATTTGCCTCTCTATTTACAGAAAGAGAATTATAATAATGGAGATTTGTGCCACATTAGAAATGTTAAAATCAATTTTAGAAGTGTCTTATAGGGTTGTAGATTTGAGTGAAAACATATCTCAAAATTTTCAACTGCATCTCGAGCTATGTTTAAAAAAAGATGAAAGTCCGCAAAGGAATCCACACATTGCCATGTTAGGTTTCAATGTTCGCTAGTCATCAGAAGTGGTATTGAAAGCCTGTAATTAACATTATTGGGTCAATATGAGAGTGCCTAATCTTATCGTTAGAACAGATATCATCCTATATAAGATACCTTGGAAGTATTATAACACGGAATGGAAGTTGTACGGAGGAAATAAGAAGTAGAATATTACAAGGAAGGGCAGCCTTCAGTAAAGACAGGCGACTACTTTTAGCCAAAGCAATAAACATAGGCTCGAGGAGAAGATTTAAGGTTTTATTTGGAGTGTTGAGTTCTATGGAGAAGAAACATGGACATCCAGGAGGAAAGGGGAGGAACACCTTGAGGATTTGGAAATGTGGATATGGAGAAGAATGGAAATATTAAACTGGTGTTATAAAGTGAGCAATGAGGAAGTGCTGGCAAGGATGAATGAGAAAAGGTATATCTTAAGATCAATAAGAAAGAGGAAGGCAAACGAGATAGGACACGTCCTGAGGAAATAATGTCTGCTGAAAAGAATATAAGAAAGGAAGAACAAGGGAAAGAGAGGGAGAGGAAGACGAAGAAATAATATGTTCACTGACATTATGAATGAAAGGAGTTACGATGAGCTGAGGGAGGCAGCACAGGATAGACGAGCATGGAGGGAGCAGTTCAATTGAAATCTGTCTGAGGACAGACTCACCTTAGAAGTAGAAGAATCTAACCGAACGACAAATACATTATCAAATGGCACAAAGTACATGTGATTGAGTAGATCAAGTAGATTTTACACTAATATTTGGTTATTTACATATTATTGGCAAACGGGGAATCCGATCACGTGAGTGAAACCAATTTATCTTATATCAATGGATATTTAACCAGTGCAAAATGACCGTAAGCGCCGACTCACCCTAATTTAAAATGCTACATTAATTTAACAAACTATTTAACAAACATATACTATCATAACTTACCATTATTTACTGGTTTACGGCGGAATTTATTCAATGTTTTCCACAAAATTGATTCCTGTGGTCGACCATTTCTTCGAAATGCAACGGAATCTACCGAATAATCAAGTGTAAAAGGGTTGACATGACGAAAAAGTATCTTAGTATGTTCCACACTTTGAATGTTTATTGCCGAACCAGGTTTCGACTGCATCATTATCAAGGTACATTTACAGCTTAAGCGAGTCGATATATAGAGAATAGTTGGGGGGGGGGGAGAAGTGAAGGTCGTTAATTGACGACAGAAACGTGCATCACGGTCAGGTTCGGTCAATGGAAGGAGGTGGGGGAGTGGGAATGGAATAGATAATAGAGGAGAATAGGAAGGAAAAACACATTCACTAAGATGTCTGACATCTTTTATGGTAGCAGCATTCACAATTCCAAATCGTTTAACGAATTCCAATTTGGCCCCTTTTCTCTCAATATGGAGCACTTCAAGCAAAAAATCACTTTCATGGTCCTCATCGATTAATTGTTCAGCAAAATATGATGAAAAACCTCCCGTCAACCGACACGTTTCGTGTTCTAAAGTTCCCGAGTCCTAATATTGATGACTCAACCACTTTAATCAATATATTGGTGATTGTAATTGAGAGTGGTACTTACATTTTAACCTATATACGCCATTCCTGTTTATCCGTGTCACTTCGTCCATCGTGTCGATTAATAATTTGCCCAAAGTTTTCGAGTTTATTAAATAAAAATTGAACTTACATTTTCTTCATGATACAAAGTTACGCCTTCAACCATTAATATTATTGGTAAAAGGGTTATTTTACCGACCAGATTTTAAAAATATGAGGCACAGCTGGCGTTGAACTCTCCGCAGCTCAACTTCAGGCGCTGAAGTCTTCGGCGCCGAGCCACGAGCTCACGAGCCACGACACAGATCTGGGAAATGACAGTAGGTGGCGGTGGCTGAGATATAGGTATCTGAAGTATACGCTCGTCCGAGGAAAGGGCAGTCGTGGAATTAGAGAGCTACGGTCACCGATGAGAGTATGATACGGGAGAGACAACTGCCTCGGATCCCATAAGTGTACCTCATAACATGGGTTGAGCTTTAGCGACGAAAACGCTATTATGCCACCACGTGGAAAGCGATTTGTTTGTTCCATTGCCGACTTATACGACCACTCGAAGGTCCGCATTTACAATTTATTGTTAAATATTTTCTCGGTATCAATACGTGAGTCAGCACATTCTCTCGTCGATCACGCTCATGTCAACTAACAAGGAGAGTGCGTCGGAGGTAAGCTGCGCTTGCCCCCGCTACGTTGTAGATGCGTATTCACTCGACAAAGTTATTTCTCACCGAGAGAGAATCATCTTACAATTATTGCGGCAGTTAAAAGATGGCTGCGCGTGGCTCCAATTACTTGACTGGCCACGTGGACGTTGGGTAAGGAGGGTGGCTGGAGGATGCAATAAGGGGCGATGGGTTGCTCAATCAAGAGTGCGATAGAGGGAAGGATGTTGGGCAAGCGGGGAAGGGAAAGAAAGAGAATAGGTTACATGGATAGGCTGAAGAAGGGTATATCGTATGCTGAGGCGAAAAAGGAAATACTATAGGTGGTTTGACCCCTCAAAGTGTAGAAAACCGGGAGGAGTATCACTGACTTTCATCAAAACCTATCTTCACCGGTAGAATACTTGAAAAAACTCGTTTCTTAGAAATATAATTATATTTTGACACGTAACCTTAGGGCTTTTGACATGCATTTCGAATCAATAAAATGACATATGCACAGATTTTCGCCTTAATGCGAAATAATACGTTCCATAATAAATATAACGGTTCCTAATGAGCATCAACGATTCATTTTGAATAAAAAACACGTATTTATATAAGACTTTTCCTTAAATTTCGAATTCTACATCGTAAACCCAAGTCAAAGAAAATGTTTTATTGAGTAAAAAATTTTAAAATACCTTTCTTGTATCATTTATATTTCAACGTGAATGGTTCTATCTACGCATAAATTGTAATACTTGAGGGAAGTTGGGTCCAAGATTTTTTCCACTCACTTGAAAAGCCTTCAAATGTACACTGAAGGACTCACGATTAGTGCTCCACCGACCTTCTGAAGCAGTATAGAATATAATATTTAATTTATAATTCCGGGAAAAGTAAGTCCCTTAGAAACATATATGATTATGCATATCTTCAGAGTTAAACAAATACTACAACAGCAAGATGTACAAGATGTATTAATATCACAGAATCCAACAAAATTTTAAAAAACTGCAAAATTATAAAAATACACAAAAATATATCATAATTTGTACATTGTAGCACAACATTTAGTTCACTTGATGTAATATTTCGTGATATTCTTTTTAATTTATTTGAATTTTCATATATTTTACGTCCCTCGACAATAAATTCCATACTTCGCTAGAGGTGACATGGAAAGACCTAGCGTACGCAAATGTTCGATAGTGTGGTATGTAGAGTCCTTACATGCGGCATATTGGACCTTTATTTGTTCTAGCATTTTATTGTAAATTTTGGTGTAAATATGAGGTAAGTTCTGTCGTTGTTAACTTGTACATGAATGTGGCCTTAGTAAGTAAGCGCCTATTTTGTAGTTTTAGGCATCTGAGTTTTTCAAAATATGGCGTCACGTGATCATACTACCTGATGTCAAAGATGTACCTCACACAGGAGTTCTGAATCCTCCGGAGCCCTAGAATCAGTTCATTTGTAAGGTCAGAGTGTACCACACAACAGCAGTCGATATGTGGGAAAACAAGAGTATCCACTGATTTTTGGCGTAGGGAGACAGAATTGGAACCAAACCGATGAACTCTCCCCTCGGCATTGCCACGATGAACGAACGCTGCACCTGATTTCACATTAGGGCGCCATTGTCATCGTCAACCAACCCCGTCGAAGTCAATTTCAAGTGATTTCAATCCGCGCAACGTTCAACCAGAAGTTATCCCAACGGGTTCCAAAATTTCGCCGTGCAAGGTTCCGCAAATGCCATACAGATATAAACTACACCACGTAAAAATGTAGTGGTGCCTTTCTGTTTGTACGTTCACTACTCTCCTCGAAAACCTCAGAAACGATTGAGGCGAAATTTTCCTGATTTAAGCAAATATACTAAGCAGTGCCACAGACAGCATAGAAAAAGGACAACATGGACACAAGGGCCTGACGCCTTAATATAATTGTTTATAATAAACTAACAACTTCCACAAAACGTCATTTCACTTTCAAGGTAAATCTCACTTATGATTGTTAAAGTGAGGCCAACTAAGCCTATCACGAGAACAAACGTGTGGAGTGAATTTGAAAAGTTTCCTAGACAAGCGCGATAAGATAAGGTTGAAAACAATGGCCCTAACTTCAACCCAAAGGTTTCCACAAATTTTAAAATATTACCAATTGATGGAATTTCTATCCCAAAGTGCCCACTATGGCGCGTCAAGGTGGTATTTTTGACGTCCACTTCCTCATCATTGAAAATACGAGATCCATATCACGTCTCGGTGGCCACTCTAGCATCCACGGCAGCTCAATCATAGGGCGCGATTAAGAAAACCGTGAAGCGAATTTATTTCCGCCCACCATATCACCTAGAAATAGGCCGAAGAACGTTTGACACATGGCGTTAAACTAGGACGTAGATGGTTTGACACCGTTGGGCAGACTTCGTGCGCCGCGTAACAGGCAGTCGAAAGCCTTAAACGTTTAAAAACACGCAAACTCGAGCGTCACGCCACCAGCCAAACCAAACGCCCGTCGAGGCCGCTAAACACACCACTTTCATTGTTTCCTTTGAAAAGGAAAAAAAAGAAGATCTAAACACGCCATAGGTATCGCAACAAAGAGCGTTTGTAGTGTTCACAATGCAGACTGGGGATCGATCGATTCACCTTCCAGCAGACGATTAAAAGACGCGTCAGGCGTTTCTTTAAAAAGATAGTACATCAAATTCGGTGCCACCTGCAACAGAAGAATGACATTTGAGCGCTTACTGTTTTTTATTTAAGGTAGTTTGAGCGAAATATCATTTTACCCACAAGTTAATTAATTTGGTCTTATTTTAAAGACAAATATATCACTCTTCCATTGACATCAAAAATTCATACCCTTACCACATTGCTTTCCGAGATATGTGCTAAAAAATACCAGGCCTTTTATATGGGAAAAGGTACACGTATGCACTCCAGAGAGACCTTATTTAACAAATGAGGTATTTCTAACACATATATCTCGTCAAAAAATCAACAGTGTGTAGTTTGTGTGTTCTCTGAACTATTTTTGAAAATTTATCATATCTCACCGAAGTACATTCTTCGGGATCACAATATATCTTCCGTTTTGATGAAGTATCAAACGTACCGCGTGAAAAAAATTAATCAAGTTAAAGATTTATTTATATATTTCCATTTGATTACTTACAATTTCTGTCATGTAAAACTATATTGTTGCACCATTAATAATGCAATATTTAATTCGTGTGTCTCACAGTAGGTGAAATTAAAACGTATAATTTGAATATGGTCTCTATTATGATTAAGGAAATATCTCGCTCGCACTACCTAAGTACCTTGACAGCATATAAACTAAATGAAAACTTTTTCCAGAAATCATCTACAATTGAAAGGCCCAGAGAAGTTGAATCTTTGGTTTTTAGGCAAACAAAAAGTGAAAAGCTGCCTAAAACGCTCCGTCAACATTGACTTACGAAATTTTTCCCTTCATTGCAGCTGTTCATGATTGGAATTCATTCACACTATTACGGAGGAGTTCTGTAGGAAAATTTTCCAAAACTAATTCGGGCGCGTAAAAAGAATGGTTCAATCAACATTTACGAAATCATTCATCATTGGCCGTACAATCCTAAGATTGATCGACTGCAGCCCTTCATCCTTCTCTATATAATGCTAGTTCTCTTACCTCCTCGTATCTTTCCCTGTGTACTGTCTTCTTTATTTGAGGCATGGACTTATTCCTGGGTCTTCCTCTGGGGACTTTTCCCTCTATTTAAACTTCAATTATGTACTTCACGAACCCATTGTGTCTCAGGGTGTGTCCTATCCATCTGGTTCTTCTATTCTGTATGGTATTCCACTTAGTTCTTTCTACTTCTACTCTTCTGTACGCTTCATTTATTATTTTCTCCGTCCATTTGATATTCAGCATTCTCCTACAGCACCAAATTTCATAGGCTCCGAGTCTGTTCTGGTCAGCTTTTTTCAGTTTTCCATGCTTCTGACCCATTGAATGCCACGCTCCACTCGAATGGTTTCACATACTGTTTATGGAATCATTTCGGGATAATATTTCTTGAAATCAACTTCTGTAGCAAGATATAGGTATTCAAAATGAATCTAATGAAACGAGAGCACTGACTACTTCTAAGGAATTTCTGAAACCTTTTCCACTCACGATATTATCTCACGATTATAAGCTGGAATAATTGGAAATAATTATGAAACAGAATCTTCAGCTTAACCACTTCAAATCCACGACATGACTTCTAAAAATTAGATTTAGATTATATACAGTTCAAACAAGGACTAACCTTGTACAAAAAACTGCTTGTACATGGGACCTAAAATATTCAATACTTTGCCAAAAATAATGGAAAGATGCAAATCTGGTAAAACATTTTTGACAATGGTCAAAGAATGGCTACACCCTTATAGAAATGTGGTGGACGCTGCAAGTCAATTGTTGCTCCGTTTTGCCACCAGAGGTCAAGGAGGACAACGGTCACTAAAATCTGTCATCACAACCCCGAGCGGATTGTTAACGCGGCAGCCATCTTGGCCGGTAAAGTTCGCTGTAACTCTGAACTCAGAAAGAAGAAATAAACTCGTTCTAAAGATATTTGAGTGCGTTGTTTTGAGAACGTAGCCACGACGCTACATTGGTGACCCCGACGTGATCTATGTACGCAACCGACGTGATCTGTGACAGTAAACATTTTATTCGTGCCGCCACGTCTTGTGAAGGACTTCGTCGTGAATTTTGAGAGTGCGCAATGGAATTCCTGTGATCCAATTGTCCTTATCAAGTGACCTTATTATTTTTTTCGTGCAGTTTTATATCCCCCATTATATTTTGTGAAGTGATTTTTGCATATACTTTTCCCGTTTTTTTCCACCATGTCGAATCCGTCCGACGCGGACCAAATTTCTGACCGTATCGTTTCGTTTCATCGTTTCATTCTTCTTTTAATTAATTTTTCTATCTTCTTCCTTTACTTCAGAGTAAGTTTGACATTAATTTACACTGGCACTACTTCGCAACCTCCCATGGGAAAGGGGTAGTAGATGGGATAGGAGGAACAATAAAGAGAAGTGTTTGGAATTATGCCAAAGCAAATAATACAGAAATCGTTTGGAGCTCTGCAGAAAACTTTGAAATTGCAACCTTAAGAAACCCCAACATTATGATAAAGTATTTGTCTAGTAATGATGTGCAAGAAAAGGCACATGAAGTGCAACATGTCTGGGAGTCAGCCATTCCGGTCTCGAATACACACAAAGTGCACTATGTGACACCAGCTGGTTCAAATCAATTTGTGTTAGTTGGCGAAACAAGTGACGACACTACGAATCGCAAAGAAAGAGTAGTACCAAGTCTTGATTCTGACAGTGAAGTGTCAAAACCTGAAGTTTGTTAAGATTTTGCAACACCCATCACAAGCATAAGTCTTAAGGACCTAGTAACAATGCAGGACTGGGTTGTTGTAAGGTATGATGATACCTACTACCCAGGCGAAGTTCAATCTGTTTTGTAAAATGAAGCCGTGGTGAAAGTAATGCACTGTTCCAAGTCAGGTGCTTACTACTTCTGGCCTGCCGATGAAGACTGCATTAATTATTTAAAAACAGACATTATAAAGAAAATTGTGGCTCCTGAACCATACGGAAGAACAAGACAACAATATAAATTTAAAAGTATCATAGGACTAGATTGATTTAGTTCAGGCTAGCTATAAGTACGTTATAATTATATTTTAGGGTTTAAATATTGATATACCAATTACTTCTGTGGAATAATCTGTTTTAGTAAGTACTATATTGTAAAAATAAAAATATAATAAGGGTTTACAATTTTTTTCCTCAAAAATCCATTTAATATGTGTACATTCTATGTCCGACACCAAAAATCCTACGTCCGACACCTTAGAAAAATATTTCTTGAAGTCAAACTACTTAATCAATAAAGGTGAAATTGGTTCCATTTTGAAGCTTATAGTCCATTTAATAATCACAATTTTTGTGATTTGCATAGGCATTCACAAATCGTAGAGTTTTGAATAAGAGTTTGAAAAAGAATAAAGTAAAACTTGTGCACTTTACGTCCGACACCAAAGAAATTATTTTTTTCCACTAATAATTAAACATATTTTTGTAATGTGTTATATGTCAAAATGTTTCTAGAAAAGTGGTCTTTCAAGTGATATAACTCACAACTAATTTTAATAATTTTAAGTAAATGAAAAATTACAAAACAATGAGAATATTTGTACAAATTCTACGTCCGACACCATGGAACTGCCCCTATGCGGAGTGACACAAGATGCCACTAAATTCTGGTTTGTGATGAGCCATCTTGAGAACCGCTACGCCATTGAGGTGGAAGACATCATCGCTAACCCGCCAGCCGAAGGGAAATACCAAAGATCAAAGAAGAGCTCATCCGTCGCCTCTCCATCTCGCAAGAGCAGAAGATCCGGCAACTCATAGAACACGAACTGTTAGGAGACCGAAAGCCCTCTCAGTTCCTTCGGCATTCACGCGCCCTCGCCGGAGTGTCAGTGCCGGATGATTTCCTACGCTCCCTTTGGACGGAACGTCCTCCCCCCCCACCTGCAGGTGATCATGACGGCACAGAAGAAGATGGACCTCAACGCATTGGCCAACCTCGCCGACCGTGTCCACGACGTCACACCGCAACGGGAGGTGGCGGCAGCGTCAACGGTGTCTACGAACAACGACCTGGTGGAGACACTTCTCCGGAAAGTAGAAGATCTTACAACGCAAGTCGCCGCTCTTACAGCCACCCAGTCCGCAGAGAGTCCCTACTATCACCAGCGCTAAAGATCAAGTAGCAGCTCCCGACCCAACTCTCGCAAGAGCTCCCGCAGTAGCTCCCCTTACAGTGTCGGCGGTCAAAGGGTTTGCTGGTATCACGGGAGATTTGGTACGAAAGCTCACAAGTGTCAGCAACCGTGCTCCTAAGAGATAAGTAAATAAAATAAAAAAATCTACTTACTACCCCGTGAGCCGCAGCATGGGCGTGTGGCAGGGGGTGGTAGGTCACCAGCCGTGTAAAGATGTAAAATTTTTGGAGGTGAAATGGTGACATGTCCTATGGGAGTGTATTTGGAGGAGCTCAGTTTCTATTGTGGTCGCTTATTATGCGCGGAAAGGAGTTTTCATACCAGTTCTGAATATCTCAAGCAGCCTAAGCCTAGCGTGCAGCCTCCGAGTCCCTAGGGGCTCCCACCTTAATCCCTCTAACAATTGTGTAACACTATATGAGTGATGTGTGCTTCATGCCTGGTGTGGAATCACCCCGTGCCACATACCCTAGAGGTGAATTTCAAGGTATTTCGTAGATGTAGATGTAGATCAGTGTTGGGTATCTTCTTAAATAAAGAAGCAGCAAAACGGTGAAACTAAATAACTGTTATGAAAATCCAAATCTGAACTTCACGAAGATGACGACGCTCGTTTTCATCAACATCACGTTGTATGCAGAGATAAAAAGGTGACTTCCTTCAAACTGAAAGGACACGCTGACAGCCACCATCGAAGACCATCGTAACCATCGTAAGTTGTTAGGTAAAAAGGCGGAAACTCGACCGGTTGGAATGGCCCTCATGTCGTCGCATGCATGGGGGTATATAATTTTAACGGGTGACATTTGCTCGGCAAACGACGAATCTCTGCAGGTGCCAAAGTTACGCACGGTATCTGAGCGAATGCCAAATCTTTACGAGAAGTGTCAACCAGCATACGAGCTCATACGATAATGATAATTCATACTGCAATGTCGCTATTGAGTAACATTTTTTGCGACCCAGAAAAAAATCGGCGTCGACCGAGATTTGGGAATGGTAGAGGTGCTGAAAAATGCTGGTATTGCACATTACTGTCCAATCCACATTTTTCGCCGCTTTCCCGTTGACGTGTTTTCAATTCTGAATCTACCTCCAAGTTCACTCAACTTAAATAAATGAAGAACATAATAAAAAGTAGGTAATACAAAATAAAAAGTGTATCTCATCCCACTTTGTTGTATGGTACTGAAACATGGGTGTGTCAGGATAGACATGAGAGTAGACTAAACGCCGTGGGTATGAGGTATCTGAGGAGTATTTGCGGCAAAAGTAGGGTGGATAGGGTCAGAAATGAGTGGGTAATAAATGAACGTGGGTTAGATGCTCCAGTAATTGACAAATATTAAAGAAGTGTGCTTCGTTGGTTTGGCCATGTTGAGAGAATGGATGAGAGTCGAATAACGAAACAGATATATAAAGGTGAAATGAATGGTGCGAGAAGTAGAGGAAGACCGAGAAAGTTGTGGTCGAATGTGGTTGAGGAAATTCTTGGGAGGAGGAATATTAGGAGTTTAAAAAACAGAAGGGCGCGTATGAAACAGTGTATGGGGTTAAATGAGGCAAAAGAGGTTTGCAAGGATATGTCAGTATGGAGGAAATTATTGGAGCAGAGTTAGGTGTACAAATATCTACTTATGAGTGAAACTTTGTGACTGTGCCTACCCCGGAAGGGAACGTCTTGATTGGTATGTATGTATGCACAAACAAGGATTTCTGTCCACTTTTATTTTATTGTATTTCCAGCTAAAATTATTTCAATTTCTGGTTTCATACATATACTTTTCACAGCTCTTTACAAGCAAGTCCTTAAAATAGTAACGAAGGTTTCTGTTTTTGAGAGTGACATTAATATATATACACAGAAAGCTTCTATATATTATCCTTTATTCGACAGATAAAACATATAAAGCTTCCTCCTAAGATTATAAGACGCACGAGTTAGTAGAGCACGTGCGAGATTTTTTTAAATATTCTACAGAAGAAGGTAGGTTTTGATGTAAGTCAGAGAGTCTCCTCCCGGTTTTCTAAACCTTCAGAGGCCTAACTACCTCTAGTATTTCCTTTTTCGCCTCTGCATATGATTTGCCCTTCTTCAGATCATGAAACCTATTCTTTTTCTTCCCCATCCCCGCTTGCCCAACATCCTTCCCTCTATCATACTCTTGAGCAGCCTATCGCCCCTTATTACATCCTCCAGCCACCTACACTACCTATCCCGGATTTTATTCAGAAATAGCGTCTTGAAGATAAACTGCTTTGGCCTAGACAGATATGAAAAGTAAACAATTAATTATCCTCCAAATGCTTTAAATTACGTCCACCAACATGGATTCTGCGGTCACGTGATCCCCTCCAAAGTTGGCCATATCTTTAATTTTCTGGGTAATAGTATAAATCACGTCCCCCATTCGAGACGAACAACGAAATCTCACCTTTGCACGTTATTTTTAGCAGACAAAACTCGAAATTACGTAATGTAAAACGCGATAACGGGAAAATAAATCGAGAAAATTATATTTTTATTATTGAATATAAATGAAAATTTATCAGACAGTTGAAGAGAAAGCAAAAACTTCAAAAATTTAGGTAAAATAGAACAGATAATGGGAGAAAATCGAGTAAATCATAGTTTCCCTATTTGAAATAAATAAAATGACGGAATGTTGAACAAAAAGCAAAATCTCCCAAAATATTGGGTAAAAAAAGAGTAGATTATGGTATAAAATTGGGAAAAATGATTGTTTTCTATAACATATTAATGAAATTTTAGCGGAGAGTTCAACAGAAAGCCAAAACTCCCAAAAAATTGGGTAATATTACAGTACATTCACCTTAAATCATTTTTGAGCTAGTTAATTCGATAACTCAGTCACAACGCAGCGTTTTGATTCGGCTCGTAGGGTTATATAGAATTATTAAAAAAAATAAATACGAGGAATAACTTGGAAGAAATTAATAACTTATGGAGAAATATCGTGCCATATTTTGGTTCTACATCTACATAATACCCTGCGAGCCGCCGCATGGGCATGTGGCAGGGGGTGTTAGGTCGCCAGCCTTGTAAAGATGTAAGTTTTTGGGAGATGAAATGGTGATATCTATTATAGGAGTGGATTTAGTGGAGCTCAATTTTTATTGTGATCACCTATTGTGCGCGGAAAGAACGAGTTTTTGTACCTATTTGTTTGGCAGTGTATCTCTCTTATTTGTCGCATCTGTCAGACCTAGAGATGTTAGTGAGGAGTCATGAGAAATATTCTGTGTCGCTCTGAAAGTATTAAAATTGAAAATTTTAAATATCTAACGCCCTATTTCGGCGAAAGGATTATATTTTCTACGGCCAATTGAACATGAAGTTGGATCATAAAATTACTTGAGAATGATATATCGATCAACTTGGTGTCACGGACTGTACAGTCGCGCCATTCATTCTATAGCGTCGAACGGATTCGCATTGATCTCTACATATGATTTTTGACGAGAAGGAAGAATCTTCGAGTAAGGGAGCCGTCGATTCTTTACATCCATCACGGATAACGGGAACAAATCGTGGAAACTATTGTTCTTCTATTTAATATTGATGATATTTTACTGAAAAGTGGAATAGAAAGCAAAAACTCCAAAAAATCGGGTAGCAATATTTTATATCCGAATCCCAGTATGAGGAGGAGAGAAGCTGAATATAGAAGTCAATCTGAGAGGAGAGAAATTAGAGCAAGCGGATTCCTTCACCTATCTCGGAAGTGCTATCAGATGAGATGGAAGAAGCACAACGTTTATACATCAATCGGGGAATAGCCCAAGCTAAGTAGGCGTTCATGGGAAAAAGAAAACTGCTGTGCTCAAAGAAGAAGATAGGACTACAAACGGTATGTGAAAACGTTTCCGTGGATCGTGGCACTCTATGGATCGGAAGCATGGACTATTGGAAAAACTGACCGGAGCAGACCAGAAGTCTTCAAAACCTGGTGCTGGAGAAGAATGCTGAAGATAAAATGGACGGAAAAATAAAAAATTGTGATGTTTTCAAAAGAGTAGAAGGGGAAAGGACTATGATTGGACACTCCCATAGACACAATAAGTTTGTGAATAATACATAATTGAGGGCAAAGTATAGGGAAAAGACCCCGGAGGAAGACCCAGGAATAAATCCATGGACCAAATAAAGAAGACAGTACAGACGAAGAGTTATTAGGAGGTAAGGGGACCATAATTAGATAGGGAAGAGTGGGCGGCTGCAGTCAACCAACCTTAGGATTGAACGCCAAATGATGATGAAATTACATTCATCTTAAATCATTTTTTAGCTAATTATTACGATAATTACAAGCAAAATGCGACGCTAAAAATGGATTTGGATTCGGCCCGTAAGGCTATATAAAAGTTTTTATTAAAAATATATTCATGGAATTATCAGTGCATTTTGTGCCTTAATTTTGGTTCTCGATAGCTAGCGCGCTGCATCAGCGTAAGCAGGAGTTTTTTAGTATCAATAAAACACAAGGTCGGATTTCAGCAAACGTTTAAAACTAACACAGTTGCGATCTGGAACATTCTGAACGTAGTTTTAGAGTGATTACTAAGACCTTATTCGAATCAACCTTTTTCATTTCAGTTTCCATAGGGAGCGAGAATTAAATATTGCAATACTAACGGTGCAATAATATACTTTTATAAGACTGAAATTCCAAGTGATTAAATTGAAATATACTTAAAAGTCTTTCACGTGGCTCATATTTTTCGAGCGGAACGTTTAAAACTCGTTCACGACGGAAAGTTTTTGGTGATCCTGAAAAAATTATTGTGGTGACAGTATAACTTTTTTCAAAAATAGTGGAGAAAAAACTTACAAACTTACATACAATCAAAACAACACGGCAGCCATACAAAAACTCTATGGTGCCGTTTATTCGCAATGCGTGGTTCAGCGAATGCCCGGATATAGCGCCACTGCGCACTGAAATCAGCATCGCATAAAAACAAGCTCCGTAGTATCGAGTTCGATTTCAGTTCCAAATTTTGTTATGCGAATTTTCGATGATGTTCCCGAGTTTTCAGCGCTGAATTATGCATCGCGCGAATCGGCCTTTATAGCACACACACGGAAGGGCACGAGCAAAAGTTTTGGAGGGGAATAAGGGTGAGGTGGAAACACACAGCGATAAGGAAACGTGGGCGAATGGCGAACTTAATGGGAGGGAGGGGGGATTAAACTACGAAACGGGAGGTGGGGGTGAGCGGAGGGGAGGTTGAACGAGTGGGGATGGGGTTCCTTGAACTTGGAGGAGGTACGCCCACGGTGATAACGGGTTTTTCTTTTAAACGACATCATAAATATGTATGTAGCGAAAGCAACAGTGTGAGAGTGCGAGGAGGATATAAAAACGTTTTATTTTGGAAAAAGATTCCCGCTACACTGACTATCGTCCTTGAGTTTTTTTCAAATTTAAATGCGTCTCGTCCTGTAAGAGGTTAAGGACATCCTAATCCTCTTGGGCTAGTCCCTTTGCCCTTTTGAATATTCCCACTATTTCCTTCTCAGTTAGTTTGAGCGACATTTTTTTCGTAGTCATGGCAGAGACCATGTTCGCATATTATTGAAGAAGGAAGAGTTGATCAAATAAACTACAGGAATAAGTTTATGGACCAAATGAAGAAGAAAGTGTACATGTATTCGAGAAAATTCCAGCAATGGAGTTGTAGTCTACCGAAATAATCTTTGGGGAGCTGTGCCAAATACAATCGAGAAAATGTTTTCTTGAGACCGATAGAACTGATTTTCTTGAGGTTTTTGTAGAAAACAACCAAGCAGCCATTCGACTTACTTACTTTAAACATGCTATAACTATCATATAATAATTTCAGCCACAAACGGCAAAGTTTATAGCAAAAGCATCCAATAACTGACCACAAGCTCCATCTATGAATTTTAAAGATATTCTAGAGTGCTCTTAAGATGGTCTCTGGCATGGATGGCATATCTCCCCGAAACATGCATATCAGCACCTTTAAGAAGCTTAAGGTAAATAAGGTAATATTAATGGCGCAAAAATTTATTTATACGCAACAGAGATTCCCAGTAATTAAATTAATAATCCTAAAAAGTCTTTCAAATGATTCATATTTTCTCGCCATGCGGAGAAAATGCCATCACACAATAGGTGTCTTAACGATTCAGCAAAAATTACTGCGGTGTTAATTTCATTTTTGAAAATATTTGAGAAAACATGAAAATTAAGCACTGTTAAACTTCTGACGTGATTTGGTCTTAGTAAAAAACTCTTTGTTATCATAAGTCTCCCTGTAGTGCATAAGAGTAACATATCGCAGTCTTATAAAAACATCCGGGCAGAAGACATGGGCCCTGGTGTACTCCAATGCATTCGTGTTTTTGTTGCTAAGAAAATCACTTTCCATCCGCGTAAAAGATTGTTTTTTTTTTCAAGTCACGCACACTAAAAATGATGGCCGGCTTACCGCGGGAAACGGCCACTATTTTCGGGCAAATACTCCGAAACGTTGTTCCGTAAGTGGCTAATTTTTTGGTATCTTTCAAAAGGAGAGATATTGTTCTTTAAATTGAGACCAAATTCATCGAACCCTTGCTGTAATGATATCTCCCTTTAACTTTGATAATTTTTTATATTTAATATTTAGTTTAATAAAATTCGGGTCCTTTAAAGCCAATGGCTTGCTGGAGATGTCAATTTAGATGTTATACATATGTAAAGAAGAAAATACAAACCATGCATTTAAATGTTTAATATATTTTCCCTTACTATACATGAAAATATAAAATAAATAGTATGAAAATTTTTTATATACATTTCACAACAGATATTTATATTTATTTAACAGATATGCACAGATCATACACTACGATTAAAGATACAGTTTTATGGATCAATTGTTGTCATCAACCATTTCTCAATTTATTTTTTAACCTTTGGTATTGTTTTTAAATTTTTAAGACTATTTATAGCCGATAATATATTTTGAGCAGATAATACTCAGTTAATTCTTCATCGTGTACAAATAAATCTAGTCTTTATCTACAAAATCCAAAATTCTCCCCCATTACTGCTTTTACTTTTCCAGTTCCTTTTTGATCGCTCAGGGGACACTTTTTGAAAAACATGAGGATGATCCGACACACAGATTGCATCGAAATGCAACGCGGGGTTTTCATTATGTTTCCTCGTTTATTTTTGAAAAGAAATCAATATGCATGAGGATAACTGAAGAAAAATAGATTTTTAAGGGCAGGGTGGAATTCAGGAAATTGTTATAGCTGAGTTGGCTTCACAGTTTTGTCTCCGATGATTTTACTTATTTCACAGTGTCTACATCGAAGGAAACCGGGTGAGCCCAATATATTAATGCATTACTAAACAAAATACATTTCCTACATCTTCATCTACATACTGCCCTGCGAGCCACCGCATGGGATTGTGGCACGGGGGTGTTTGGACACCAGCCGTGTAACATATGTTAGGGATAAGGTTTTTGGAGATTAAATGGTGACGTGTATTATGGGAATGTATTTACTGGGGCTCAGTTTTGACTATGGTTAATACGCTTGCAATGGTATTCATCATCCTACTAGGCAAACATGTCCTCAAATTTTCGTCAAAATTTAAGAGGTCAAGGATCAACTTTGGTCCGAAGTGGCGTGGAATGACCCATGTAGATATACCGTGTCCAGAAGTCGGCATTCTGACCTGATCTGAAGATGTGGCCAGCATTGGCTACGAAACGTCATCACCAAGACAACGCAACGCGGCGAAAACCGGAAAAATGGAATTACCTGCACTACAGCACCGCGTAAGCCTAAAGAAGAAATTTGAGGCAAAATTTTCGTGACGTTCCACCTAATTCCTCTCAGTCGAGGAAAAGTAATGTCACAAATCTCTCAAGTGTAAATGAGCGACAGTCGACACCAGGCATGTCAAACAGGCCGCCCGCGGCCCAATGAAAGTACATAGTCAAATCGCACGCAGGAAGCATGAGTTGAACAAAATTTTTTTTCAGGCTTTTAATCGACGATTTTTAAATGTAGTAGTTACACCTTTATTGGTGGGAAGAGGAAATTACCAGACGAATCCCGGGTCATACATGTGGCAGCGATGGAAGTGAACTTGCACATACCGTGGGAATTCAAACAGAGAAGCACATTTCAGAAGCTGTAAATTATTTGTTTGAAAATATAGTACCACCACGATCAATAACGAACATCGGTCAAAAAACGAAGGGCTTCATATAACCCAAACAGGCCCGGCAAATATTCCTAAAGTATTTTGTTGACACATAATAATCATTAACATCACTTAAAAACGACTGATAAATGCTGCACTTACAGCTAAAATGAACGCTTGATATTATTAATATTTCTGAATTATACCAACTAGTTGTTTTTAAATCCTAATGTATACCTTTGTGATTTTGAATTCACGTCTGTTCATCGTCTTAGTAGGCATATATACTTGAACTATGACCTAAGGTAACATTCCTATTCATAATTCCATTAGCCCATCATCTCTATAAATTACATTCTTTACTCTTTTTTCCATATCATTTCTCACAATTTTGAGCTCTAGCGTCTGAACGGTCGATCTGATCGAAATTCTGACAGTCAATATTTTGTAGTCAACGAAACGTTCGTTCAAACGTTCAATTTTTATCTTTTTGGGGGGAAAAATATTTTTAAAGCGAGTTATGATGATGAAAACGAAATCTAATTACTTATTTAGGCATAATGGCTGCACGACTCCATTCTCGGTATTCGATTAAAAATTCTTTTCGTAGAATGGTCTTCCTAATATTAATTTTTAATGCGATATTTCAGCTTTCCTCTATATTATACATATTACAAATCATGGCAGTATACTTTTAATGGCTCCTGCGCATAACTAAAACAATCGGGATGCCGCTAGAATTATGACTCATTCAGTCGCGAACCAACCTCCTTAATCCCGTGAGATAACCGGTTGGTAAAGGAAGGGAATGGCTCGGAACCAGTTAGGGAAAGGGAATTAAGGAGTGCTAGGAAGTGTCTAGGTAGGGATAGTCCAAAACCCTGTCACAATTAGTTTTACCGCGTAATGAATCATGAAACCTGGTTTTAACTCTTTGGCATTTGAGGCCCAGAGTCCGCTTTATAATTGATAGCAGTTCCGAGCCCCATCCGCTTTAGTCTGTGCCTTCGTACATTCGCCAGCAGAAGAGGCCTGATAATACAGTTCCTCCAGCCAACAGCCATTCACACCCCCTTCATACAAACAGCGAAAGAAGCTCGTTTCCTCGGGTCACCCCCCGCAACACGGGTCAGTTGGATCCTTGGAGCAAGCGACTCCCGCCACTCGCAGAGGAGCAAGTGGGCTCTGTTACCATCGGGAACCACGAGGAGGTCGTACGAGCGGCCACTTGCTCATCGAAGGTTCTTCTTCCCAATAAAATGAGTCGATTCCTTCGCGAGCTTCTCCCGATAGTAGTTACACTTGCATAAAAGTCTATGTTGTGGTTAAAAATTTTATTTATTTCTTTAATCTGACAACATCCTGACATAGCATTCATGGATGTGGATGGCCACTAAACCATTTCTGCGAATATTTCGTTTTCAAGTTTAAATAAGTTTTTAACTTTATGCAATAATTTTTATCAAACGACTTCAATTGATCGTCTGCTGTGGCCCTAATTACAACACAATTGCGACTCGTATAACCTCCGCGAGAACCACAGTTCCACACGCCTGGTCCACACCAACCGTCCATTCGAACTATTCGAGTGTTCTATGTTACGCGGTCTGAATTCGCCCCTAAGAAAAAAAAAAGGCAATCGAAAGATTCCGAGTGCATCACATCCGGGCGTAACAGTGCCGGCGATTCCGCTCCACTGGCGAAAAGAACCGTGAAATCCGCCGTTCCTCTCGTCTCGAAATGGGACTGCGCGAATTCGCTCCGGCGGCAGAGGCGAGCAAAGGAGTCGGTCGAAAAAGATCGGATTGTGGGTCGCGGAATTTCGGACGAGGATGTGAACAATGAGTTCCGACCGGCGAAACAAATTCGAAGCGAAAAAGGATTCTTGATTTCCATCTGCAGGAAAAAAACCCTTTCTTTCGTGTACGGAAACAGACGCACCGCATCAAACCAGAGGAGTAGCTTGAGAAGTAGATTGAAACGTAATTTTGTGAAAACGTGTCGCGTTCATGATCAACAGTTACACAGACCATCAAGGGTATGCTTATTAAAACAGAGACAACAATTGCACTATTCCACAAGGTATGGAAATATTGAGGAATAGTGCAATTGTTGTCTCTGTTTTAATATGACGAACTTCCACGGTATCTCGCCTGAATCTGTTGAAATCAAGGGTATGCTTTTTTGATGCTATGAGATGTTAATCTTAAAGGGTCAAATAGGCAATATTTAGGTCTTTTTGAGCTGAAATATCTCAGAAACCAAAGGTGATAAGAGTAACTCTGCAAACGAATTCGAATTCTGCGTAAAAAAATGTATAGAATAAAATTATGACGCCTATAAAAGCTATTGTTCCCATAACCTGTATCTTATATTTCCAATTGGTGCGCTACAAATTGTAGTATAGTTGAATATAAATAAAGTTGTTGATAGTTGCCAAGTTAATACAGGCTATGGTAACAATAGTTTTATTTGGTTTGATAGATTTATTCTATTTATTTTTCAATGCAGACTTCGAATCCGTTGGCAGAATTTCTCTATCACCATTGGTTTCTGAAACATTCAAGCTCAAAAAGACATAAAAATTGCTATTTTGACCCTTTAAGGGTTGAATATCTCAAAACCCTGACGTGATAGCCAATTTTCGCGAGTAGATTCGGATTCAGCGCACAAAATTAGGTCGGAGATGGGCCTTAGCATCAAAAAGGACTTCGAGAACCAAAAATTTGTAGGCCTGTGTTATTGAGTCCGTAATATTTTCACACCTATTTTCTTTACCAACCAAGGTCACAACGCATTTGTGTCACGATGTGTTTTTGAAACCTTGGTGGGCAAATAAGTGTGAAAATAGCACTGAGTCAATAGCTGTTAATTACAAAAATCAGAGGCCGAGAATAATGCAGGCGATAACTTGGAGGAAAATTATCGAAGTTTCTCTTTCATAAGAAATGAGTAAATTCTAAAATAGAAGTAATAGCTAGGACAGGTACATGGAAGTGACTTACATGACAGTAGCCTTGGAATTCGCTTGCAAGCGACACTTCGATGTGTAAGCACGCACTTCCATGGGAGTAGTGGTCGAAAGTGGTGGTAATCGACCGCGGTTGCTACTTGCCAGTAGATTTATCAGTGGTCGATAGTGGTGGTAATCGACCGCGGTTGATACTTGCAAGGAAAACAGACTGGTTTCTATTTTGTCTGCAAGTAGCATATCGATTCTGCGATATAAATGCATCGCGCCCGGTGGAATCTTGGTCACATGACCGCAAACGGAGATTTAAAATGTAAACAACGATTAACTTTGTAGGAGGGCTCATTGTTACACGTGTAACTATTTATTTCTACTTGAAAATATTTTAAATGATAAAGAACCCTTAGGTAAGCTTTATTGCTTATCTCTCATTTGATAATTATAATCATTGTCTTAATTCTCATACTTGATGCGATTTAATATTGCACAATGTATGTACTTCATACGAATTTATTAACTCCACGAATTCCTAAGGGACTCGGACAGCTGTACATAAACGCCATTATTGTCAAATTAGGTGATTTCCGTAATTACCGCATTAATTTTTTACTTCCGTCATCCATTTGTTTGGGAAAAGCCGGAAGTAACGTGTACGTAGAACGATGCCCCGCGAGTGGCGATGCGATTCGAGATATCACTTCACTCGCTACTTACGTAGAAGTCGACTTTTATGTGTAAACTCGCCGTTAGGGGTTCGCAGAAGTGCTGGGAGACCCCTCAGGTGACTTTGGAAGCTTCAGGAACCAATCTCAGAAGCTGGCAACGAACCAAATTCTAAGATTCTCTCAAAGCCACGAAACATCATGACTACCACGTTTTCTCCATGATCAAATCATTGTCCGCAGGTGATGCTACATCCACCGGGGACAGATTGTTATGAGTCTCTGCAGGGTTCATTGCAATGGCTTGCATTACATCACAATATTCTACGCTTATTTAATGTCGACTTACTATATGAGTGAATCGACATTGACCGACGTGGTACCTCATAGCTCGCGCGCTTGCCTGTCAAGCGGGCAGCCCTGGTTCGGTTCCCGGAGATTACTCTTTGTATCGGAGTTTACTATTTATTGAGTACTTTTTTTGTGGGAAACACATCAGGAAAATAACTAGTGTAGCAAACCTTAGATTAGGATTCGTAAAAAGGATTCTAGGCAAATGCGATGAGAGAGTACGAGAAAGAAGCTATTTTACACTTGTCAGGCCTCATTTAGAATATGCCGCTAGTATATGGGATCCGTACGAGGAAGGTATGATAAAAGAATTAGAGCGTGTGCAAAGGAGATCCGCTAGGTTTGTTAAAGGCCGTTTTGATAATTTTATAAGTGTTACGAGTTTAATAGAAGAACTATAATGGGAATTACTATCAGAACGCAGGTTAAAATATAGGTTAAACCTTTTAAGTAAAGTCGAAACCGATTTGTTCACAGATGACGTTAGATATATATTGAGAACCCCTACGTATTATACTAAGTTTGACCACATTAACAAGATTAGAGAGATAGATTGTCGTACCGATAGATTTAAAATGTCATTTTTCCCGCGTAATATGAGAGAGAACAATGGGTGGCGTAGCAAAGGGATAGGTAGGTGAAATATAGTTAGAGTAGTCTGTAGTGCATGATGCATGTAATAGCAACCAATAATCCCTTTCTTATTATGTAGATACTAACCAGATGTAGATCGTGGTGGCTCGCAGGGTATTACGTAGACGAAGACGTAGACATGAGAGGAAAGAGAGTCGCCCCATACAACCCCGAAATTTAAATTTTCATGAATTGCAATACAATGGTAACTCGCAAAGGAAAAATTCATTTAGAGTTGTAATAATAGAATAGTTTAAATTATTAATTTATTTAACATTTCAAACATTAAAACGGGGATTGTTTTAAATCGAACTCCAATCATAAATAAAAAATAAACACTCACAAAAATGGGGAACGGCGAAGGAGACGGCAGGGATAAATAAGACGGGAGAAAGTGGAGAGTGATGATTTTTTTTGGGCGTGAAGTGCGAAATATTCCGATGGACATTTACCAAGTGTTACATACTGATTATAATGTTTCTAATATGAAACTTGTTTATTTATAATGTGAAACTTGTAAGCGATCACCGACGGTTCCGCTGAAAAATGGTCGTTAATGCCGTATCACACTATCGGTTGCCGGTTGCCGGATACGGTTGGTGCGATCATTGGCTATCACACTATTGGCCAGCCTATCCATTGGTCGTTGCGCTTTATGGTAGGCATTTGTTTTCTTGGCCCACTCGTGTTTGTTTACATTTTCAGTGAAGACGATAAAATACTCGTATCATTTTTATCTCAGGCGCTCACTCGTAGAGATGGCTTAAAAGTTTTGCTATGTCACTGAGAGAAAATTGCGAGCGAAAATTGAGAGCGAAAATTGTTCAAAATCAAGATGGCAACTTTTGAATGTAAACAAGAGTATCACGTGATCACTGGGCGAGTCGCTATTGGCTACGGTTGCCAACGGCCGGTAGAAAAATAGAAGTGCTTCTATTTTAGAACCGACAACCATAACCGGGAGCCGGAATGCGCTGATTGGTCGAGGAGCCAACCGCAACCGGCAACCGATAGTGTGATAGGGCCTTTAAGAGGGGTTTAAGTGTCTAGGAGTATTATGCAAATTAACCGCTGGTTGATTTGAAAAAAAAAATTGTAAAAACTCTGAAATAGACGATTCTGTTAAAACCCTTTACAGATGGCGTTTGTTTCTTCATAATTTACTTACTCCTGGGAAATTTAAATGCATATTTATTTGATATGCACATCTGAACTAAGCGACCACCGGCGGTTCCACTGAATAGTGATCCATGAGAGGGACTGCTGCTTGATAGGAGTGTTCGTTAAGAGGGGTTTCACTGTAGAAGGGATTATTTTTATGAAGATATCCCAAGATAATCAATAATCTTTCACGTTAAGCCCTTTGACTTCGGATAGATCCACATTATTGCATCCTTCTCAACGTCACCTTAGAGTGAGTATTCTTCCACCCGAACGTTACTCTTGAATATTTCCCCCGCCACACAACTAACTAATCCGTCGTAACCCTTGTTGTGTCACCATGACCTGGGTATGTTTTCCGATATAAAAACTCAAGAACACTGCATAATGAACTATCTTTCGAATTATTTGCATTAAATATTATTTTAATGCACTGTTTTCCCATGTCTTACATCATAAATTAGAAACTTTGGGGTGGAATTTGGAATACGAATCCACCGATCACATCACCTGATTCCGTGGGCTTTGGGTGTAAACGATTTGTTTTGCGATGCTCTGAAGAGGTTTCTCGTCGATAGCTATGTACCTTAAGTACATAATTTACTGTCAAATGCCTTCAAGTAGGTATTACTTCCAATATAGCTCACCATACTTCCGCACAGGCGAAGATAATGGAAACGTAAATACACGCAAAGTTAGACCCTTGATTAGATCGGTAAGTGTCTGTTACATGCCTTCAGTTAACGTTCTGTATTAGAACTCTACCATCTATACTGTTGCAACGCAGCCTGTGGCCAAAAGAAGAACTTAAAGTCTTTCGCTTTCACTGGCAACAGAGTCGAGATCTGAGATTACCGTCCTTATACAGTGTTCTTGTAAAAACCATTGAATGTCCTTCTCCTTTTCATGATCCGTACTCATGGAATCGTCCTTCATAATTCTAAACATTTTTTGTTTTGAAAGAATCATATTACTGCTTAATTAATCAGCCTGCATTCTTAGTTTGTTGACAATCTAACCAACAAAAGCATTTCAACTAGCCAAATCAAAAATATAGTGTGCTGGATATGGTATTGGGTGAACTAAGAAAGTGGCGCGCGATCGTAGAGATATTCATCTCGCGATAGGGAAGGCGATTTTATGAAGATACATCTGACAGGTATGAGCATTTCACTTAAACCAAAATTTGTCATGCATTCAGGTCTACAGCAAATAAGATTACAGCCTTTTCGAAGCGTAACCTAGGGAACGTTATGCTGTTTAAAGGCGCAGTTTTGTAAATATTACTCGCACTCATAATTTTCATCTCCCTCCAAGGATATTACGAAATAGACTTCCTGCTTCTCTGTTGAAATCGCGTTTGTGACGTTAGTCTCTTAATCAGATAATTGCTACAAATGACATATTTCGGAAGGACTTCGGGTTCCTGCTGCATCATCACCTGTTTGTGCCGATATTTTGCGGCCATTGCAGACGGGATTATCAGGAACGTAACATTTACAACTACATACTACCCTGCGAGCCGCCGCATGGGCGTGTGATAGGGGGTGTTAGGACACCAGCCGTGTAAATATGTAAGGTATAAGGATTTGGGAGAAGAAATGGTGAAGTGTGTTATGGGATTTGATTGATTGGAGTTTGATTATGGAGTGGAGATTAATTGAGTGGAGTTCAGTTTTTATTTTGGTCGCTTATTGTGCGCGGAAACAACAATTTTTTGTGCCTATCTGTTCGACAATGTATCTCTCTTATTTATCGCTTCAATCAGACCTAGAGATGTAGTGAGCCGTCGTGATAATATTCTCTGTGTCGCTCTGAAACACACCAGTTCTGAATTTCTCAAGTAAACTAATCCTAGCGTGTAGCCACCGAGTCTCTAGGGGTTCCCATCTTAATCCCTCTAAAAGTTGTGAGACACTATTTATGTTCGCTCGTAGCAGTTTTTAACGAAGTGTGCAGCTTTTCTTTTTATTTTAATGATTTTGTTTTGGTTAAATCTTTATGACCAGGGTCCCAAATGCTCGTCACGTATCCGAGATGTGGCCTAACCAGAGAAAAGTAGCGCCTCTCTATAACCATTTCATCTCAGGACAAGTTCAAGTAACATTCATGTCAATTCAATAAAGTATGAGCAATTTGTTTTTTCTTTGCCAGAAATTTTACTTATGGGCTACGAATTCTCACGGAAGAAACACCGTTTTCCGCCCCTTCGAGAAAATACATTATCGTAGAAATGTAGTCAAGCGTCATGATAATTATCTGTGTCACTCTGAAACACACAATCATACATGGATTTATCATTATAGGATTGGATATTTGGGGAGGCGACCAACAGCTAAGGACATTCACACCATAGGGGACGGGTAAGGGAGGAAGGGTGGATAGAAACCCGGCGTCGGCATAAGTCTGCGCTTAACGAAAGGCGGCGGTTTAACGTCTCATCCGTCAGACGGATGAACTACACTTGAAGTGTCCTCCACAAGACACTCTAGTAAGGATCGGGTGTCCTCTGAAAAACTTTCCTCCTCTACAGGGATTTGAACCCTGGCCGTCCGTGTGGTTAGCCAGTACTCTGACCACCACACCAATTTACCATTATAAGTTCCTTGATAGTTGTACGACAGAAAAATCCAGTCGGTGTTCCCGATGCTGCGTCCGAATTGATAGCAGAGAAAGCTCGAAGAAAGCAAGTGAAGACGCATCAGAGAATGAAAGCTCTTCCAAAAGATGTTTTGGACGTTTATTTCGTTACGTAAGGCACCCATTTCACATTAAATTGCCGAAAATAGGCACGGATCGAATTCAGTAAGTCCACCATGGCAATTTTGTGTTTCAAGTTCAAGCGCACGAAGCGGCTGAATTTTCTGCCGATATCTGGTCACTGGGCTTTCGCCTGATTAGCACGTGCTCTGCATATATAGGTCGCTTGGCGCAAGGCCATGTGGGGCGATAAATCAGACCAGTGATGCGTTCAAAAAGGCCTGCTGAAATATCCGTCATCCGCGTGCATACTCGAGTCTCTCGCGAGCAATTTTTGAAGATTCGATGCGCAGATAGAGGCTCCAACATCATTTATCTCGCAAACCTGTTTTTCTCCCTCGGGGTCGAAATGAGGTTCGGACAAAGTACGCTTGAAGGAAATCTCTTCCAACCTTGAGAAAAATATTTATTACGGGATTTAAAAAAAATGTACGATAGCCGATCCCAAAAGCAAACAAGAATAATAATCTATTCCTTCCTTCTTAAATATACAGTACTCTTCAATGTAACAAAAATTTGGGGAACTTAGGTTACCCCCAAGATTATAAACTTGTCTAAACCAGGAACCCAAGAATTTCGCGCCAAGGAACAAAACAAAATATTTCAGTTTTAAATGGCACTATACACAATTTACATAAATTTTCATAATTTCCTTACGTGCAAACAATCTCATGGACATTTGCAAACAGTATTTCAATATCATCATGTTCAAATAACCATTTTTTTTTAAACTTGCTTTATATAAGAATTAAATTTTGCTTTCCACTTTAACTGCCATTAACTGCTAAATATAAATATTCTCTGAAATAAATTCAACTGTGGCCAACGGGGTAGAACACTGAATTGAAAGATACTTCTTACTTCGAGACAACTTAGGACATAAGTAAGAAATGTTTCCAGTCTTTATTTTGTGGTTTATATATAAATTTCACGGTAAAAATTAAAATATCTGAGTAGTTTTCTACTTACGTATTTCATATTCGACCATGATTTGGGCACATGCCATTCATGGACCAAAACAATGGTATTACTCTCCAAAACCATGGTCGGGTATCACAAAATGGACGCGGAATAATCCGAGGGTATAGTTTTTTTTCATCGTGAGTGATTAAACACCAGTAAGGCGAGGAAAACTCGTTGCTAAGAGAGGTGAGTATAAACTCTTTAAACATTTTAAGCCCCGAAGCCAAACTGAAGGCTACGTCACCAGTTTAGTAGACTCTGATGATCACACTAACAATACCATTCTAAAGATGACTTCAACCGTAACACAAATAAGTGCGTATCACCGTCTTTTGACTCGAGCATTGTTAAGTGTCAAACGATCGCAGGAAATAAATACAATGGAAAACTGTGCTTGGCGTCGAAACAAGCTGTGGATTAACAAACCCTACGCGTGTACATGTGTATCTAATCAGACCTGAATCTATAAAATTAGATCCATACGCACCGGCAAAGATTACTCCCTGGGATTAAAGAAAAGATACAAGTTGGCTGCGATAAAAATCGACGCTTAAGAACCGACAATTTTGCCGGTTCTGAGGGCGGATGCGGGACCAACAATTGAAGAACGATCTCCGCGTGGGGAAACAATTGAGGAGCGATCTCCGCGTCTCCTTAAAAAGGCGAAAAAAAATGGTCCGTCACCTCCGCGGGCCCTCGTCATCCTTGGCGACTCTTCCCCGCAGCCCGGAGAGTTTTAACGAGGAAGGAGAGCCACGGGCGGAAAGGGAAGCATGTGTTGAGTGGGTATTCTTCCGCGAGTCGCTACCTTCGTAAAGATGAAATCACGACGACACGGCGAAGCGAACCGTTATGGAGGTCGTGCATGTTTTACGTCACCCCCCTCCGGCGCCGGGCGTAGGGAAAGATGGCGGGAGGCGTCGGGAGTGGGAAGAGGTGGGAGGGGGGGGGGCAGGTGGGAGAGGGAACAGCTCTGAAAGGAGAGCTTTTAATACAGTTGCCACCGGAAAAAGAAGGTAACCCTCTTATCAGCGTCTGCCCAAGGCGTTGGCAAATTGGGCAAAGGCCACAGGTGGTCGACTGGAGGGGCAGCCAGTTCGCGACTTATTGTGTGAGTACGAGAAAAGGCGAGAAATTCTGAAAATAGGAAAATGTTACCAAATATCAGCATCCATTTCTATGCAAGATGATGCTCTTTAGCATATCGTTGCACTCACTGAAACCCTTTCTTCATTGGTCGTTCAATTCTAAGATTGGTTGACTGCAGCCCTCCACACTTCCCTATCACTTCCCTATCTAATGCTAGTTCCCTTACCTTCTGGTATCTCTTCCTACGTAATGTCTTCTTTGCTTGGTCCACAAACTTATTCCTGGGTCTTCCTCTGGGGAATTTTCCCTCCATTTTACCTTCAGTTATGCCGGATAAATGTTTCTCGGATGTTCCACCGGGTAAGTAGGTCCATAGGTCCCGATGTTTCGGAGAGCGACTTGTTCTCCATCTTCAGGGGTTGATTTCTTGTTTTGGCCGTCCATTTTATCTTCTCTCCTGAAGATGAAGATGGAGAGCGAATAGTTCTCCGAAACATCGGGACCTATGGACCTGCTTACCAGGTGGAACACCAGAGATACATTTATCCAGCATATACGCCGGAAAACCTAAGACCTTTCTTCAATTATGTTCTTCACGAACCCATTGTGTCTTATGGTGTGTTCGATTCCACCTGGTTCTTCTTTTCTGTGTTCCATATGGCCCCCTACACTTCTACTCTTCTGTACACTTCATCATTTCTTATTTTGTCCGTCCATTTTATCTTCAGCATCCTCCTCCAGCACCAGGTTTCGAAGGTTTATAGTCTTTTCTGATCCGCTTTTCCAATGGTCCATGATTCCGATCCAGGGCGTGACACGCTCGATACGGTTTTCACATAGTTCCCCGGTTTGTAGTCCTATTTTCCATATGGTTGATGATAAAATAGAAAAAACTATGACATGGACTAAAACTCATGATTAACTGAAACCAGTGGCTCCATGAATCCTGGGGATTAATAATTAATTTCAAACGTATTTTTTGGCCAACCATTCGAAAGAAAACGTGGCTAAGTTCGCATAATTATTTGCGGTTGAAATTACTCCCATACTCAAGATACAAATAATCCCCAAAATCAGTCTTCCTCGTTAAACTCGAAGCTTGGAAGTAACATACGGATCACAAATTGAATTCCTGGAGGGCAAAGAAAACGGCAGTGTTAAGAAGATCGTTCCAAAATCCCAGAGCATTTCTAAGTAACGGCGGTTTACCCAAGCTTTTACTCAAGCTCTAAGCTTAGAAGCAACATATACATTATAAATTGAATTCCTGGCGTGAAAAGGAAACGACAGTGTTCAGAGGAGAGTTCCAAACCCCCAGAGTATTTATAAGTAACGCGCGGTTTACTCAATCGTATAGTTAAATAAATTCGTTGTTAGGAACGGCGAAAAATGTATTTCCCTACACTATTAAAAACAATTCAACCCGACACTAACTCCTATGTATAATTTTGACATTTCACAAGACATTATAAACGTCTTTGAAGATTACTTCAACTTCTACGTAGAGTACTCTTTTTTTGAACTAGTTACATAATTATGAAGTATAAGATACCCGCTTCCATAGTGCAAGAGCAGATACGATAGGCTTCAGCTTCTCAGGCGGAACGTATGTACTATGCCGATGTATCGTCTCGAGGCCGTAGTTAGTCCAATCTTTCTGACCAATTACGACTAATCCTAAGTAGTTTTTCTGGTGAAAAACAAGAATATTGTGGACGACTGAACAAATATTAGGAGGTAAAAGTTATCTCCAGGTGTATCTTTGAGGATGACTTAACAACAATGTCATTTTATGAAGCATTATACTTTATTACAAGTCATCCACGACATTTCAGGAAGGCGGATAAGTATGGCAGGCACTCATTGTAAGAGTATGGCACTAATTGTAAGGGTTAAGGCACTAATTCCTATCATATTTGAAGCATTTATTCATTGTCAGTGTTTTTCATCCATGATACAATGACTGTATGATATCGAATCCTCAACATTCAAAAGAAAGAAAGCAAAGAGCCTGTTATGTGAGAAAGTTGTATTTTCTTCAACGTCACCATCGAAATAATGGTGATTGTCATTGATTTTTACTCTAGAATTTATTGGGAAGCCTTCATCTACATCTACGAAATATTGTGAAAGCCACCACTGGGTAGTGTGGCACGGGTTGATTCCACACCAGGCATGCAGCACTCATCCCAGCTGAAATCAGAACCGCGCACGCGCAGGCCAAATGCAGTCAGGATAAAGGTGCGCGGTCAGACTAGAAACTAGGAGAGTGATACGTAAACGTACATTCTAACATGCATAATACCACTGAAGATACAACTACTGGTTATTAATGCTACTGATGAATAGTAATAATAGTAATACAAGGTGCTCAATTATGCAGGAGCTATATCTTGCCGGATATTTCATACGTGGTTAGTGGCAAATAATGATGTTCAGACATTTAGCATGAGTGCAAAACCTACTTTACCCAGTGAGGGTCAAATCTTCCCAGAACTGATCCATCGTAACTATTATGGTCCCTTATTTTATGTGACAAAATGGCAGTTATGATCTATTGGTTCCACAGTTTATTTCCTTAATTTTATGCCTGTGATCATTTCTACCATAATAATTTGTCTCTAGCAGAATATGTTGAACGTCCAGAAAAAAATAGTCTACATCAAGCTTTCGAAAAAGATTTAATCTATATTTTCCCTTCGATCAGATAGAGGTTCCCATCCTAAATCCCTCAACAATTCAGAGACACTACTATACTTATCGTAACTATGCTACGCTAATCTTGCTGTTCTCTGCTGCATTCGATCAATACCTGAAAGTAGATGTACTTCGTAAGGGCCCCATATACAAGCGGCGCACTCCAAGTGATGAGTCTTAAGCAGAGAAGCCTTTAGGTGGGTCCACCGTAAAGTTACTTACTTGTCATTTTCTTCATATCCTGGCTTCTTGCAGAAAAAGGTACCCATCCTATGTTTGATATAAACATCAAGATCTTACCTTATGCTTTTACCAAATACCTCAAACGAAAATTGGGAATTTCAGTATTCGCTTCCAGTTGAGAAGTCGCAAAGAGGAACCCCCTCGCTTGAAAGAGCGTGTGTATAGCAGTTCCGGATGACTGGTGGGTGGGTCGACAGATTGACAAAGACCTCCCGGGTCGACGGGCGCGAAGGATTAACGGGCGACCGTGTGCTATAGGTCAGCTTCCGCAGTCGCTGACCCTTGTTGGGTCCACGCGCTCGGCTCCCGCGGATAACACGGCCAGGGCTGGAAGTTGACGCAACCGATGGTTGAACGCATTCTCGCCGACAGAGTTTTTTCCTTGATGTAGACAACCTGCCTTTCTTTGAATGCAAATTAAAATGCTCAAGAAAATTCTGAGCTCAAATATTCATCTCGTCATCCATGCGAGAACATCCATTCACCAGGATGAATACCGGCCTATATTGTTAACATCACTTTTGAGCAAGATCCTCGAACACATTGTTGTTAACATTATTATGAAATTCCTGGATAATCGTAAGCCCTTACACAGCAGTTAGCATGCCTTACGTAAGGGCAGATCCTGCGCAACACAGCTTGCGCTCTTCCTTCATGATATCCTAAAATCAGGAGAATCAAAAATGCAAGTCGACCCGATATTCCTAAATTTCAAAAAATCACTCGACAAGGTTTCTCACCAAAAAAACTCTTTCAATAATTGCATTCATGCGGAGTTGATAAAAAATAGCGAATTGAATAAGAGACTCTCTCAGTGATCGAGAACAAAAAATAGTTATTGATGGTTTTAGCTCTAATATGGTCGAAGTCACATCCGGTGTTCCTCAAGGAAGCTTAATTGGCCCACTTTAATTCATTTTTTATATAAATGACCTAAGTTCTAGAGTTAGCAACAAATTAAGATTATTTGCAGACAATACAGTTATCTACCGTGATATAAACGAAGACGCGGACATCGAAGTTCTGTCATCGGAGCTTAGCAACATTCATTCATGGTGCCAGGACTGGGAGACAGAATTAAATATCAGTAAATACATCACAGTTCACTTCCAGCGAAAGTCACCACACAAATTCTATATCTATACTGTGGTTAATGTAAACATAAGAGTTTCAGAGACAGTAAAATATCTTGGAATTACCTAAACTTCTGAAATATCGTGGAGAACACCCATTCAGAATATATGTGGCACAGTATCAAAGAAACTAGGATTTGTTAATCGTAAAATAGGAAGGTCTTCGGATGAATAAGTGAAAGAGAGATGCTACTTCGCTCTGGTTAGGCCACACCTCGAATACGCCGCGAGCATTTGGGATCCTGGTCATAAAGATTTAACCAAAAAAATTAATAAAATACAAAGAAAAGCAGCACGCTTCATTAAAAACTGCTACGGGCGACCATATAGCATCTCACAACTTTTAGAGAGATTAAGATGGGAGCCCCTAGAGACTCTGAGGCTTCACGCTAGGCTTAGGTTGCTTGAGAAATTTAGAACTGATGTGTTTCAGAGCGACACAGAGAATATTATCATGATGCCTCACTATGTCTCTAGGTTTGACAGATGCGATAAAATAAGAGAGATACATTGCCGAACAGATAGGTATCAGAACTCGTTCTTTCCGCGCACAATAAGCGAACACAATAAAAACCGAACTCCACTAAATACACTCCCATAATACACGTCACCATTTCACCTCCCAAAAACTTACATCTTTACACGGCTAGTGACCTAACACCCCACGCCACACGTCCATGCGGCGTCTCGAAGGATAGTACGTTGATGTAGATGAACAGGAAAGAATGCTTAAGTTGATGCTTTCTGGCTTATCTTTGTGAAAACCCGCAATGAAATATCAAATTAACTTCGTGATTTTTTCGCACCAAGTTATATCGAAGGACCGAATTATCACATAGGCGACATCTTCAGAGGACGTCTTCATTCATCTTCATCACCTGAAAATGTAGCTCATTCGATAAACCGGCCGCTCACGATAAAACTGCGTGAAAAAATTTTGAAGTCATGTTAATTATTCAATAAAAATGCGTTTTAAATTGATAAAGGACAGAGGTTTCCTGGAACTGAAGACAATATTTTTTAAATTTTAATGGGAACTAGATGGCATGATCCTTTACGATCCATCAATTTAGGCACCCATAAGGAAAGGTCGTGTTTCCCGGAAGTTGAAGCCTAAGAAAAAAAATTTCCACAATCGATCATGTACCTTGATAAGCTTGCCAACGCAAGATATTCCACGATAAACAGCAAAGGATACGTTTCAAATTGACAGAGAAAAAAATGGAATCTAACAGACCCTTCAAAAATAACTCCCTGGATATCAAAAACCGTTTCAGGATCGTTGTTGCCGTTATCTGGATTGTTTTCGAATCGTTGTTAATCAGGATCACTGCATGTATTAGAGGCCTTCGCAGCAGTGTGCAAAGCTAAAGGTTCAAGATTTCATTCCAATTACTCCTGGCAATTTCTAGCAGGAAAATATATACTACTCTTGGATGGTTTACATAACCGAGCAACGCATCTGCGGTTACTACAAAACGTCGAAGTTTCGAGTCTTTTCTCGGATGCCAACTTGACTTCGGTGGTTCGTCGACGGGGTAACCCGAAACTAATCAAAGACAAATGCACTTGTTATAGAGCTTTCTTTATACATGGTCTCCTCAGATACCTTCATGGGAATTCGAAAATGAACTTGTTAATCGTGTTACTGAGGGCACAAATAATGTTCCGTAATGACACGATGAAAGGCCACAGAAGGAGTTACTTTTTTAGAAGTGGAACTGCTCGCTGCGGCGTGAGCACAAATTTCGACTGTCGACGGAGCGTCCAATTTTAAGTTTTTTTTTCCACGTCCGACTACGCTTCATCAGTCACCCGCAATTTTCCAGACGGACAGTCGAGGAAGTCACGCCATTTGCTAGCAAAGGGTCGACCTGGATTATCCCGATCTAAATGCGCGTTGATGACCTAAAATTTTCATGTATTTTTTTCGACTATGGAGAACACGAGGAAAACTAGAAAACAGAATGATGCTTCCCCTACCTATGCTTTAAAGTTTCAGAAAACTTTGGAATTATATTACGGTGGCAAACTTAGCGGTACTACATTACTACCAGAAAAAAGCTACGTGACCAGGACATATTTCGGACGTTTGAGTCTCCCATCAATTTGCAGTTTCGAAGTTTTTCCTGACTGCGGATGAATGTTGCTCCACAAGTTCAGAATTTTCTCTGTATAATCGTTTCTAGTAAAAAAATTAAAGCCAGTCTTTCATTTATTTTAGTAATCTACCGGTGAAGGTAGGTTTTGATGATAGTCATAGAGACTTCTCACGGTTATCTAAACTTTCAGGGGCCTTACTACCTCTATTATTTCCTTTTTCATCTTGGCATACCATCCCTTCTTCATCCCATCCATGACACCTATTCTCTTATCTCCTAAATCCCTTAAATCTGTAAACATTGAATTACTGTCCAAGATTCAAGTTCAAAATTAAGAAATAGAATGCACTGACAAAATTAATGATTTAGGTGTTACTGTAAATAAAACGCTAACCTGGGATGAACACATAGCACATATTTCTAATAAAGTCATTAAAAACCTGTACAAACTGAAAAGTTTTCGTAACCTGATGTCTTTGCCACTGAGACTCATATTAGCTAAAACCTTACTTATCCCTCAAATTGATTACTGTCCGTTGGTAATGTCCAATATTTCAAAATCTCAGATATCCAAACTGCAAAAAAATACAAAACTGTGCAATACGTTATGCGTGCGATGTAGCATTTAATGAGCATATCACACCATATTACTATGAATTAAAAATTCTTAAAATTGAACAAAGAAGAAAATTGCAAAATGGGTGTGTTTATGAACAAATTATTAAAAACTGATACTCCTTCTTACATTTATCAGCCATATAGAGATAATTTGGTCAAAAAAACAAAAAACACCAGAAATAATAACAAATTAATTGTACCCTGCCACAGAACGTCTATGTATCGCAACTCTTTTTATGTAAATTCATGCATTGTATGGAATTCTATTCCGCAAACGCTGAAAAATATTAAGTCAACCGAAAGATTTAAAAAATGCTTGCTGTCTTATTATCTCAGTGATAGTTAATATTTTGTTAAATATCTTGGATTAAATTCATGAATATGCTACCTTTGTGATTGCTACAATGTATTGAGCATGGAATTGTAATATTTGTTGTGGGCAAGTGCTGTGATTTGATAAGATTCTTGTAAATAGTGACATGTTTTCTATGTGATTGTTATTATTTTTTGCCTGAGTTGTAATTACTTATGCCTGCTCCAAAGGAATTCTTTCCTAGAGCCAATAAATCTTATCTTATCTTATTCTCCTTCTTCCCCCTCCCCGCTCGCCCAGCATCCTTCCCTCTATCACACTCTTCATCAATACATCGTCCCTTATTACCTCCTCCAGCCGCTTACATAAATACGCCTTAGCTCAAACTCATTAGTCATAATATCAATTTGTCAAGGAACCGCTTAACTAAAGACGACATCGTCGCACTTCAGGACAGATTGTTTCATTATGTTAACTTTGGTGACCAGATTTTCCTTTATATTAGAAAAAAAAGAAAAACACTTATTGTTCAGGAAAAAAATCCGTAAGAACAAAAATAATAGAGATAACAGTTTACAGGCGAAATAATTATTACAAATAAATTGATGATATCTATCACAGCACAAAAACTTGAGTGTTCAATGCTTCACAAATAACAAAATTATACAATAACAAAGAAACCATAATGACATGAAAAACAATTTGACAAAAAAGAAAGTAAATTATGTTCTTCCCGGGAAAGTAAGCAATCATAGTATTTCAATTTAAATACTTTAACAGATGTGCTGTTTTTAATTTGAGTAGGCATGCTGTTCCATACGTGGCAAGCTGTTACAAGAAATGACTTACTATAAACACTAGTGCGATGACCTGGGGAATACAATAGATTGAGATCACACCTAGTGGACATTGTAGAAACTGAGGGACAACAGAGGAACAAATCATACAGATACTTAGGTGATTTATTTTTAAACAGAACAAGCAAAAAAGACTGACTGACATTGAAAACTGTTAACAGTGAAATATTAGACTATTAACAGTGAAAAAACCGGTTCAAAACACGTGTAACCTTTTTGTCGATCATTGTGGTTTTCTCAAAGCACCAACATTTTTAATCGTAAAGTTTGCAAGTACAGCATGAATTCACATGGGTCACCTTGGGCACTTAATGCGGGCCAAAGTTGGAACAACCTGTTCCTAAGGTAAAGTTCCACACGTAAACATTTCAATGTTAAAAAGGGATTTAGGAATTCCTCAATATTTAATTAGGTGTAGTTACGAGGTCATGACACCAGCAGTCGATAGTCAGATCTAAAAAATCAAAAATTTATGGTATTTATTTATAATTTTTTTATATTTAACTATGGCCACCTTCGGTACACCTACCATTTAGTTATATCTATATTAATGATCATTATCTGACCGCTTATCAGCTTCTAGTGGAATAATTTAGCTATCAGTACTTTGATATAATTAGCATCATAAAAAAGGGAAATACAACGCATCACAACAACAGTTATAACCGTGTTAGAGGAAGTACAAATGCATCACCCAAATACAAAACCGAAGGATTTCAGCCCGTGGCGTGAAATTGATCAGAATAGTATTTAAGCACCGCATATTTTCCATTTTATCACGACTATTTTAGAAAATTAGAGAGGAATATGCAAGGTTTTAAGCAAGCCGCAAGTTTTTCTTCAATAACAGCACCAACTTGATTAACCTACTACAATCCCTAATCACAAATAACACGATTATCTAAGGCATAACTAGGTGAATCAGTATTTTTAACTGTTTATTTTTCACTAATGGAGTTATTTGTTGCAAAAAAAGATATCAAGAGATTGTGATGGATTCCCTCGTCAACAATCAAGTTGATCGTAAAAATTACGAAGTTATTTAGCTGATTCATCAAGCTGAATACGAACTAACCCGCAGCGAATATTTGTCGTTCCCTCTCGATTCCCATGCGCGTCTGGACATTCTTTCGTGTCAAGGTGGATTCACACATGGAAGATGACTACTATGGAAGTAGCGAGTGCATCGATACATCGAATCGTATCGCCTCTTGCGGGGCATTGTTCTGCTTATACGTAACATTCGGCTTTTTCCAGACATATAGATGACGGAAGTAAGAAATGAACGAGATAATTACGAAAATCTCCTAAAATTGACAATGGTGACGTTTGCATTTAGCTGTTTGAGAGTTTGAGTCCACATACAACCGTGGATTCAAAAAAATGTATAAATTACATTGAGCATAATTACATCGTATCAAGTATACGAATTATGACAATGATTATAAATATACAATAAGAGAATAGTCGTAAGGCTTACATTAGAGTTCCTCCGCATTTAAAATACGTAGAAGTATAAATAAATATTTGCATGTGCAACAATGAGACATCCTCCCAGAAAGTCATTCGTTGTTAATATGTTAAATCTCCGTTTGCTCTCATGTTACCAGGATTCCACCGGATGAGATGTGATTATATCGCAGAATCGATATGCTACTAGCACGCAAAATAATAGCTAGTCTATTTCCCTTGCAAGTGCGAACCTCGGTCAATTACCACCACTTTAGAGTCTATAGTATAGACCATGAATATATATTATGGATTCGTATGTTTGGAATAGTTGCCTAGGCTACGTGTTGCCGAAATTTCCACTTTTAGTTCACCCAGTCCTTGGCGCCACTTCGATTCGAGTCTTTTCTGTTGTTATTGTAAATAGACGTAGTTAATTGTTGCTAACGTGAGATTGTGGTGAATATTCAATGACGATCGAGGAGATATGAATTACTCGATGCTTAGAATAATATCTTGCTATTTTTGTTATCTAAAATTTCCTTTTTAAATGCTAGAGAGGAAATATCTATTACAGGAAATCAGTAAGAGGTTAATGAGACGTTCATCGTGTGCCGACTACGATGTTTGCCAGAATTCGATTATAATTGGAATGCATTAAGCCTGTTTTGCCTAAATAAAGAATTCAGAATTCCTTGTTTGAGCAGAACTTGCTTCGTACCAAGCTGAAAACAGGGTAGGCGACTATGAGGACCCAAAATAGGAGACTTGGATTGAAAAATAAGAATCTGTTCAAGGCGGCGGGAAGTACATTCCTTTTTACCTACACTGCAATGATGGCCATTGGGAATACCAATGAAGTCACCTCGCATTATTATTAATTTTTCCATGAAGCGATATTCACGAAGTGCTATGAAGTTAATTGTGCATTTATGTAATAAAATTTGGAGAGGAATTTAATATATCCGTAGACCGGACGATATTAAAAAAGTGTATAACTACGTCCTGCGTGTAGTACTACATTTGTATCCACTGCATTATGATTAATTTTGAGTAAAACCCATGTATATTCATGGTGAAACCAGTACGACATGTCTATTTACAAACTATGGACTGTATTTACATTTGAACTTCCGTCTTTCATCACTAGGCGGCACCACTTTCCAAAAAGTTGCTTGTTTACGGAATTCTAGACAACAGTTTTTGGCGGCGAGATCCCAATCCATAATATATATTCATGGTATAGACCCCTACTGCCATGGAAGTGCGTGGTTACACATCGAAGGGTCGCTTGCAAGCGACTTTCAAGGCTATCATGTCATGGAAGTGACTTCCATATGTAAACCTGCCTTCATGTTTGGGGAGGGGGGATGACAGTTTACACATGTACGCGTTGATTGTTCGAGACAGAGAACGGTCGTTTCGGCACCAAGGGAGGGGAGAGCGATAAGGCTGTCCGAGGTTTAATAAATGGACTTTCTCGGCCACAATGGGTGTTGTGGGATTCCTATCGGCCTCTACAGGAAGAAAGGGTGGGAAGTTCTCACTGGAAGGTAGAGAGAGAAGCTTCCATACACGATGGTAATCAAATGTATTTCAGAAAATTCGGAAGCATAAATATAGGTAATCCTAAAACCGTCAGTTCATGATAACTCCAGCTCTTTTACGATATATGAGCATAAATGAGATCCGCAGGAATATAGAGCTGAAGTTTCTTTCCTAAAGGTGGATTAACACATAGAAGTTGACTACCTTGGAAGTGTCGAGTGGAGCGATATTTCGCATCGTATCGCCACTTGAAGGGAATCGTTCTGCTTACATATTACTTCCAGTTTTTCCAAAACAAATGGATGACGGAAGTAAACAATCGATATGAAAATTACGAACATCGCCAAAATTTGACAATAATGGTGTTCGTATATCACTGTTTGAGTCCCAAAGGCATTCGTCGGCTTAATGCAATTGTTTGAATTACAATAATTATACATTATTACGTCGAATCAAGTGTGTCAATTGTGGAAATAATAATTATAATATAATAACAGATAAGCCATAAAGCTTACCTTAGGGGATTTTCAGCATTTAAAATATTTTCGAGTACAAATAAATATTTACGTAAGCAAGAATTAGTCCTCCTCGTGCTAAGTTCTTCGTTGTTTACATTTTAAATATCATTTTGCTGTCATGTGACCAAGATTACACCGGATGCGATCCGATTTTATCGCAGAATGGATATGCTACTTGCAGGAAAACTAGAGACCACTCCATTTTCCTTGCAAGCAGCAACCGCAGTCGATTACCGCTACTATCGACTACTACTGCCATGGAAGTCCGTGCTTACCCATCGAAGTGTCGCTTGCAAGCGACTTCTCAGGATACTGTCATGGAAGCGACTTCCATGCGTAATCCCGCCTTAACAATCATACCATCGATTAATCTTATTACTCCATGGCAACTCCATAGAAATAAATGCGAAATTCCTCAGTGGAAAAATCATTCGCCTTGACCGGGACTCGATCCTTGGTTCCTTTGACTTCTAGGCAGTAAATCGAGGGATCCGGGTTCGAGTACCAGTCAAGGTGAATTTTTTGTTTTCTCTGTAGAATTTCGCACCCATGTGCACTTGCGGGCAAGTGACGCCGTAAAGGATATACCGTGATTAGTCCCGCAATCCTAAAAATTTCCCCACGATTGTAATTAAAAATAAAATCAAAAAAATTTCCCACTCTCCCTGTTTTTCATGACTACCTATTTATCGTCAAACACACCGAAAAGTAACCTCCAGTAAGAAATATGATGAGAACTAACAATTATTTGCAAAAGATATCGTCAGAGTTATGTACAATAGAAGGTAGATTTCTCGGGTTCCCATCCGGGTCAAAGGAGTTATCTCCGACGTGTTTCGGCAGCTTACTCCGCTGCCATCTTTAGGGATGAAGTGGCGATGACAGGGAATCGGCCGCTATGTAAACACTGAAGCCGTGTCCCAATTCGTTAGGCATTAGGGAGGATGCGGTTAGCTAGCTAAATATTTAGATGCCTTTCGCTAAGGGAGCTTGATTTGGGACATCCTTTGCTAGTGTTGCCGTCTACCGAGCTGGAAACGAATGAAAAACATATGAGTAATTAATAAAGGACTGAATGAAACAAATGAAACCTGAAATAAAGACATTTTTGACGCCTGTGGCTACCTTCGGGTGCGTTGTGAGATATGGAAAGTGAAATTACATTTTTCATCCATTTCGTTGTCTGGAGATTCGTTAGTTTTCGGAGTATGTAAGTTTGTGTAGGTGTTCTGGGATTTTAATTCGTTTTATTTAAGTGTACTAAGTAAAATTTTTCTTTTGTAGTCGGGTGTTGGTTTGCGAAATTCTAGAGAATTCTTTCACAACATACAAAATACTTGCCATGTTTGCCACTTTTCAACTACTTCCTTGGGTACGAGCGGTGCGAGTTTCCTTGTACGACGCATGCTGCGCTTTACATGACGGGAAATTCAATATGGAGGCGGATTTAGGATAAACTCCATCTACCCTAAATTTCACCCCCGAGAAAGGCACCTAAATCCGCTCCCCCCTGATGCCTAAAGAATTGGGACACACTTCAAGATGGCGTCCTCCCTAAATCTGCCGATTTAGCTGCCTAAATGGCGAATTGGGACACAGCTTGAGCCCTGTGTCGTCTGGTTTTCCCGCGCAATCATGTGATCGGCTCTCTTGCGTCGCTCCTCTTCTATCGACTTCAGGATTGGTCTCCACGCGTTACTCAGGTGGAAACCACTGTCACGGTTCTTTTTTTTTGTTTAATTTCAATGGCTTCCTTAACAATTCGGTCCCAATAGCTTCTTTCGCGGCAAAGGACCTTCGTTGAATCCAAGTAAAACCTGTGGTCTAAACACGAGGCTGTGCTCAGCAACAGCAGACTTTTCAGATTGCCTCAGCCGGATGCAGTGCTCACCGAGAAAACCTGAAATCATTCATTATGTACAATTGTTGACAAGTTCAGCAAGTTTACTTGCAAGCCACCAAATTGCCTTCATAGCGAGCCATTCTTTCAGTTATTCTTCTCCCACTTAATTGGAAAGCAACAAGGAAGCATGAAGGATTGGAGGAGGGCTGTTTCCGTCACAGGTAGAATGCGGTTCGCATAATCATGAAGTTTAAGTTCCTAAACTAAGAGGACCCAATCAGGGGATGATCCATGATTGATAAAATAAACTAAACCTCTTATGCGAAAAGCTTCAGTACTATTTTCATATTTGATTCTTGCAGAGAAAAACAGAGGGGAGCTGATGACGGGGACCTTGGTTAAGGATGAGAAGAAGAGGCTGGTGAAGAGCTGGACATGGTTTAGAAAACCGCGAGGAGATTCTCTGACATTCAGCAAAATCAAACTTTATCGAGAGAATACTTTTTAAAAAAATACGCGTTAATGCTTGAAATGTATGCGTAAAACTCAAGGCAGTCAAAAGTAACTAAATAAAATACGCGTTATACTACTGAGTAACCTTGCTACTTCACGCTTTCTTTTATATTGTGTTTCACGATACGGTCAACCGTTTTTCACTCTCCTACACTAGTACTAATTATCGACAATAGTTTCAACAGATAGTTCATTTGCCAAAGTCCATACAATCTGAGCTGATTCTTTCGGGCCGCATCTCAATAATTAGTGAATCGACTGTCGAGGATCGATGGTAATCTACGAGCTTGGAAAAGTACTAAATATCTGAATGAACATTCCGTGTTTCCTCCAAGTAAAGCCTTGTACAACACGTGAGAACATGTGGAATGTTTCCGTCACTTCCCCGTAGATCTAATGATTAATGTCTGAATTCCGCATTAATTAAAGCCGGCAAATCGCATTCATACAGTGTAACATTCTGAGGGCTAACCGGGAGTCAGTTTTTGGGCAAAATGTTTTTTTGTTTCTCTTTTTAATATGAAAAATAGGAATCGAAGAACTGGCATATACCTCTTCTCTCATTTGAAGAACTATTCGACACAACAAATGTTAGCGTTAAATAAGGGTTAGCTCTATTTACTAAACTGATCAAGATGTGTACTGTAACTTTATGCCATGAATATACATAATGGATTTAAATAATTGGAAATGTTGCCTAGGCTAAGTGTTGCCCAAATTTTCACATTTAGTTCACCCAGCCCTTGGCGCTACTTAGAAAAAAGTCTTTTCAGTTGAGTCGTAAATGGCCGTTGTTAATTGTTGTTAACGTAAGAAAGTGTGTAATTACACCCCGCGTATGGTACTATAATTTTTATCCACTGCATTATGATTACTTGTAAGTAAAACCGGTAATACGAGTTTACTTACGAATTGTCGACTGTATTTGCATTGGAACTGCCGCCTTTCATCACTAGATGGTGCCACAATCCAAAAAGTTGTTTGTTCACGGAATTCTAGACAACAGTTTTTGGTGTCGAGTCAGCAATCCATAATGTATGTTCATGCTTTATGCATTGAAAAATGTACCTGTGCAGAGGAAAAAAACTGAGTTGAAGTTTAAATGAACCACCTCATCTAAGTTGATTGCCAAAACTAGTGGTAGACAACCTAATTATTTGGTCCACTTATGCCTCAGTGGAGTGGAACTCGGGATCCACAAATTGCGAAAGCTTAGTAGGCCGGAGGAGAAAATGATAGGTGAAAGCGTTCTTCATCTTTTCCCGTAGAGCTTTTTCATTAGAGACTCCTTACCAAACTGTGAATCTATTTCGCCGGATTTACGTAGACCTCTTCTCCAGCAAAGCGACAGGTTTAACAGAAGCCTTTCTCACAGCGGACTAAAGGTTGAAGGATTTATTGACGGTGCCAAAGTTGCCCCAATTGGCAAAAGAAAGATGTTTTCCTGTCATAGTGACGAACTTAAAATTTTCAAAATATTTTGAAAGCCCATTCATACGTAGCGAATTACGTTGAAAGGGTTTTGGAAAGAAAATTTAGTTGAAATTCGATCAACTTTCAACTAAAATGTTTATTCATTTATTTATTTTATGTTTTCCCAATACACCAAGGAAAACCAATTTTACAATACATTTATTTTCAATTGAAATAATTCATCCAAAACAAAAATATTAATATTAAAATACTTGTATTCCTTGCAAATTCGTATAAGTGGTGAGTTACAACAATATTTGGATTTAGTAAATGGAATAAAGAAGATTTGCTTGTACCTTCGCTTAAACTGTGGGACATAAATATTTAATTTATGAAAGATGGCCCTGTTTTTGCCACACTTTATTATTTCATATAAGAACTTGTAACCCATTCTCTTCCTTCTTACATACAGCGTTACAAGTCCATAAAAGTTTAACAGGTTTTTATAAGAAATATAATTTTTGTACATTTGATGTACTCTATATGTCCTGTAGAAAAGAATTCTAATGAAATGCTTTTGTATCCTTTTCCGGCAAGGTAGATCACGTATCGAAAATTCAGACCCAAGTTATCCAGCTGGGAAATGGAATACTAGAATGTGTTAATAATTTTTAATCTTTCATATTCCCTCGACTATTGCAAACAAAACCGTCCGATTACCATTAAGGAGGAACCTGCGATTTGAACTTCTATTTTCTTTAGATGTAAAAAATTTGCTGCAATGAGTAAATTTCGGTTTTGAGCTGCCTTTTACATTTTTCAAATTTCAAGTGAATACTCCCTCAGGTAAAATCTTACGGGACAAATCGCTGAAACGCAAGGTCGTTCAGTATCGATTGTGTTCTTCCTTCGATACAGTTATTCGTAACGTACATAAATCCGCCATCAATTTGCTTATTTTTTTATATTCTTCATAAGCATCGTATAGGCTTTTCGACGTTTTTGCTGATCCAGCAGTGCATTAGTATTCGAAATGACAACTTGTGCCGCATATTCGCAGATTTCCTTGGGTGTGTTATAGCAATAAATGCTCAAATAGGACAATAATGGCGGACATGTGGTGGAAATGGTTGTGAAGACCAATATTGAAGGAAGAATACAATCGATATCGAACGTCCCTGGCTGACCGAAGCTTTTACTGACAAACAAAAACCAGTAATTATACTGACCCCAGCCTCCATTGCTATTTCCGCAGGATTTGATATCATGATATTTAACGAACTGAATTAAGGTTTTCATTCACTACGTTTAACATTCGAACTCAGATCGATATGAACTCGGATTGATCTGAACATTATAAGCCAGACCACTCGGATCCCCTGGTTTACCAAGGAGAAATCGATTTAAATGTCGATTTGTAATCTCCGACTATTAGAGAAAGCGGGCCGAGTTATCCCGTTTCTCACATCGATCCCACTAGCCCGTTGCGTTTACCATACCAAGATGAACCGGCCAAATCGATCTGAGTTCAATTGGGAAACGTAGTGATTATCTTCAGGCTAAAGAGATTTAGCTATGTATATTAAATGGCTAATTATGATAAACATTGAAAAATAGATTTGGTAAACGTGGTAAGCAGTAGAAGTTTCCCATAGCAACGTTGCCACACTAAAAGCGTACATCAGTTACAAACTCGACGGAAACCGGAAATCTATTAAATAAACCCCAATAATCGTGTTATACTATCGATAATTTGAGCTGAAAAAATACATGAGGTGTCTCCAAATCTAGAATATGCTATACAAGTTTTTGAACAATATTGCTCAGGCGGAAATTAAGATTCAAAAAGTTATGTGAAGTGATTCCGTCGCATTACCATTAAGTCTTCGTATTTCAGCGTTAAAATTTTTCATTTTTAAACCAATATATTTTCGTTGAATAAACAAGACCGATTAATATTTTTTAATTTACATATATAAATCAGTAACAGATGTTATACTATATCATAAGTGTTGAATGTGTTTCACATAGTAATTCATTTTTATGAAAAGAATTTTAATATCATACAACAATGCTGTTTAATTGGTTGTTATTGATTTTGAGTTGTATTGTTAACAGAAAGGTAGAAATAAAATGCTGTAAATAAAGTGGCCAGTGACTTCAAAAACTGGCTCGAAAAGTTGTAAGAAAATTCTTTTGCGGAGAAAATAAATGTTAAAATCAAGGAGGGTTATCAGGTATTCCTAAATAAAGGTTCCTCATTTAAGGTAATAGTTTCATTTCAGACAGTGTTATAATACTGCGAGGAGACAGAAAAATATTATAATGATAAAAACTGATGAAAGATACGGAAATAATGAAGTGAGACTTCGTTAGGTAATACCGGAATTTCAGTGATATCACCATACGTCGATGATTTTTAGTCGAACATTCTTCTATTTCCCTGATTATAGGAAGCTTGTACTACAGGGCTACTAAGCTATCCTCAATTTCCTACAAAAATTACATTCATTGTTAGTCTGGGGGTCATTCTAGGAAACAATTGCCGGCCGGAACTCGGCAATCGCATAGCGGGAACGCTTTGACCTTCAAAAGCTGTAACCCGTTAACAATACAATATCGCCTCCGTATCTATCTCGTGTTTTCAGGTGAACAAAACTTTCTGTTTGTATTAGTAGCAGATATCGCCTCCGTATCTATCTCGAGTTTTCTGGCGAACAAAACTTTCGGTTTGTGATAGTAGCAGAGCATGTGATTGCAGCGTCCCCGAGTAGAAATATGTCGCAAATTAAAACTGCCATTGGCGTTATAATTGTAAACTGAAAAGGGAGCATGAAGCAGAGTTTGACAGTATTCTGTAACTTGCCCGAAATACCATAATTACGCATTCACTATGTAAGATAGCATGCGTCAAAGAGTGGAAGTCCCCCTAACACGACAGCTCCCATATTCTATTCCCCGCTCAGAGTAGAGATAAAGACACAGCTTTTGAACATAAGTATTTACTACGAAGCGATTGGAATGAATAAAAGTTTTCAACCAATGAGAAAATTTTTCAACCAGTTTTCGTTTAAACGAACAATTAAGAGGAATCAGGATGTTTTCATTTACGCAATACTAAAATGTATGCCTGAATGTATTGACAGCTTAAAAGTAGTCTGACTCTAACTTGTATCTCTCCGATGCTTCATATTTCTGATACTGAATTGTAGGCCATTTTACTGAACAATTTGTAAGTTTTTGTCCAAGAAAACTGGTCCAAATATCGACATTTTTCCGTCTGATGTTTTAAACCTCACATCGGAAACACGGTCGCTTTGGTTTGATTAGGAGTTTTTCCTTTTCCTCGCTGATTGAGTCTCAACAAAACCACCTCGAAATAAACTATTCCCAGAAATGTAATGAGGATTGCCGATTCTTTGTGAGAAAGATCATGAATATTTCTTAAAATTACTGAAAGTTTGAGCAAGTTTACTTATGCCCGTATTTATAGTCGTATTCCTAGGGGTTACCTGGGTACACCCTAGCCAGGTAACACCTAGGGGTCCCCTACGCTGAGCGATTCATAAACCTTACCTGGGTAACACCCAGCCAGGGGACGCCTGCGTAAGAGATTTGGCAACAATCTCGCAGAAAAATACATATGAACGGTTTCGCTGAATGGTTCTCGATGTTCATTTCTCACCGTAACCAAGCACGCTATAAACAACAATACAGTATACTGTTGCAAAATGTTGATGAAAAATGATAGAAGGAATATGAAAGAATGATTTCAATATTACTTAAATATTTATGTAATTTGAATGATGAGGAATACGAGGGCGATTCAATAAGTACTCGTGTTTGTAAACAGAAGACGTTACTATGGAAAGATGTTGATATTATCGTGTACTGCCATTAGTACAGTGGTATCCCACGCGTGGGCAGCAGTACTGCGTTAGGGGAGCTTTAGGTAAGCTTCATGCCTTACCCAGCAAATCGACGGCCTGGGGGAGGGTTAGGGGACGGCAGTCCCCTGGGTAACGACTATGAATACCATTTCTGAGCCAAGGGGCTCCCCCACACCTGGGGGACACCCAGGTAACAACTATGAAAACAGCCCTTAGAATCAGTAAGCGTTCATTCATAGCGTGCCATTGTTTCCAGTCATTCTTCACTCTCAAGGCAGGAAATGAATGGGTTCAGATCACGGATTAATATATGGGTTCAGATAATAGCTTGGATTTCCAATACCAGAAGATTAACTTTTTCTCTGAGAGAACGCGTAACGTTCACGATTTGGTTAATATTTTAAGGAGGTTGGGGTGCTACAGGATTGTGTTAAACTATGCATACGTCTGCTGATTCTTGCTTAAACAATGGGTCAATCGTGCTTCAACTGATAGGTTCGATTGTTCACTATCGGTATTTTCAGTCCCTGTTGGTAAACCAGGCGATCTGAGTCGGCTCCATTTATATTTTACAGATCAGTCCAATTCCAGATCGATCCGAGACCGATTGGTAAACGTAGTGAATGACTCACTATTGGAGCTCCAGCCGTCGTAAGTGGAGGAAAAAGAGCTGGAGCCATCGCTTAAGGAGTACTCGAAATATTCTCTTTAATTGAACAGTATAGATTTCTCCGTTGGCTTTCGACAACTCTCTCGAGGAAGTATTCGACTCGGTGGAGAGAAATTCATTTTTCTTTGTTTAATTTCGAGCATTCATGATATGGACTGGTCATCACGAGAAATTAGTTACCGAAGTATTTCTTTCCCGATAAATGCGAAGTCAATGCTAAACGTGCAGATAAATATGGTTTGAAAGTAATTTGACTTCAAGACTTTACCAGGTTCGGAGATTTTAATATCACATGAGTGAAAGAATAAATTTTCAATTCTTAAATCCAATTTTCGTAGACGCTATTATTTCAGAAATTATAATGTTTGCTAAAAATATCGTCCATTTTTGCTCTACTTCCTAGACCAAAATATAAAGCTAAACATGCAGGTAAATATAGTTTTAAAAGTAAACTGACATAACAATTTGCAGAACTGGAATTTTTAACATCACAGGCATGAACATATACTATGGATTTAGATTTTTGGAATTGTTGCCTAGGCTACGTGTTGCCTAAATGTCCACTTTTAGTTCACCCAGACCTCGGCGCCACTTCGATTGGTGTCTTTTCAGTCGTTATTGTAAATAGACATAGTAATTGTTGCTATCGTGAGACTGTTGTAAATATTTAATAACGATCGAAGAGATTTGAATTGCTTGATGCTTTAAATAATATCTTGCTATTTTTGTGACCTAAAAGTTATTTTGTAAATGCTAGAGAGGAAATATCTATCACAGAAAATGTGTTAGAGGTTTATGAAACGTCCATTGTGTGCCGAAGACGATGTTTGACAGACTCTGATTCTAATTTGAATGCATTAAGCCCGTTAGGCTAATATAGAGAATTTAGAATTCCTTGTTTAAACAGAACTTGCTTCGTACCAGGCTACAAAACAGGGCATGAGTCTACGAGGACTCAAAATAGGACACTTGGATTGAAAAATAAGAATCTGTTCAAGGCGGCGGTAAGTGCATTCCTTTTTACCTGCACTGCAATGATGGCCATTGGGAATGCTCATGAAGTCACCTCGCATTATTATTAAATTTCCGTATAGCGATATTCACGAAGTGCTAAGAAGTTAATAGTGCATTTTTGTAATAAAATTTGGAGAGGAATTAAATATATCTGTAGACCGGACGATATTAAATAGTGTATAATTACGTCCCGCGTGTAGTACTACAGTTTTTATTCACTGCATTATGATTAATTGTGAGTAAAACCCATGTATATTCATGGTAAAACCAGTACGATGCGTTTACTTACAAACTATGGACTGTATTTACTTTTGAACTTCCGTCTTTCATCAATAGGCAGTACCACTTTCCAAAAAGTTGTTTGTTTACGGAATTCTAGACAACAGTATTAAGCGACGAGATAACATATATTCATCATCACACGAGTGAAATAATAAAATTCATGCGAAGACTTCATTATATAATTTTTAAATTAACGACTCCTTAACTTAATAACTTCTTAAAAGAATAAAGTTTTCAATTCTTAAATCCGACTTTTTTACACGACTATTTTCAGAAATTTAATTTTTGCTTCAAAACTGGCCCAGTGTTTCACTACTTCCTGGACATAAATATTTATTCACTGGGCAACCGCAAAACAGCTTTGATGGCTACTTTCATGAAAATACATGGTACTTAATTACGTCGAAGGCACTCACGGGTGAGGCGAATGATCAATATATTTGATAATAGCAGGAGCAGATTAGTCACTTCTTACCACGGCTTCTCCATGAGAGGTCAATGACTGCTTAAATGGGATGTTTCTTTGAGTAAGTCACATTGGAATAATTATTTTACTCTAGTGCAACAGTATTATTTTTTATTCTTCCTGAGGTCCTTGCAGCTTATTGCCCATTTTTTCGTGGAAAAGCATCTATATGCTCCTTCCGATGTTGCCATTTGTAAACAATAACAATTATTATTTGCAAATATATATATTGGCTTCATATTATGGGAGGAAACTAGCACAGAAATCGTAAAATTATCTTATATACTAAAAGATGGTGTTCCCTTCTTACCTGGTTAAGTTTGTGAGTGAAATTTGGCCGTTAAAATCTTCATTTGCCAACAACTGACGCTTAATTACGATTAAGCACAACCTTAATGATTTATTGACATGCAGAGATAATTACTGTTTGCCAATAGAAGGGTTTCCCAAAATACGAGGTGAGCAATGTTTCTTGTTTTGTCGTTAGAAAAACCTTTCCCTTGATTTAGACCAAAATATACCTCGTACAGCTTACCTACTCCTGTCTTTATTTCAAGTTCATAATGAGCTTCATGTTAATCGATGATTTGTTACATTGAACAAGGCAAAACATTTATGGTTACTTAATGATGTGTTACTGAACGTCGAGCCCGACCCAAAATGGAGAAATCAGAGTGTATTATGGTATCGTGTCATGACCTGGGTATAAAGATCTTGTTCCTGGTGAAATTCAACCCGCGCCATCTTCAAATGATACAATAAAAATCACTTCGAAACGAGAGAACTATGAGAGTACGAGAAAGAAGCTATTTTACACTTGTCAGGCCTCATTTAGAATATGCCGCTAGTATATGGGATCCGTACGAGGAAGGTATGATAAAAGAATTAGTCCGTGTGCAAAGGAGATCCGCTAGGTTTGTTACAGGCCGTTATGATAATTTTATAAGTGTTACGAGTTTAATAGTAGAACTATAATGGGAATTACTATCAGAACGCAGGTTAAAATATAGGTTAAACCTTTTAACTAAATTCGAAACCGAGTTGTTCACAGATGATTTTAGATATACATTAAGAACCCCTGCGTATTATGCTAGGTTTGATCAGATTAACAAGATTAGAGAGATAGATTGTCGTACCGATAGATTTAAAATGTCATTTTTCCCTCGTACTATAAGAGAGAACAATAGGCAGCGTAGCAAAGGGATAGGTAGGTGAAATATAGTTAGAGTAGTCTGTAGTGCATGATGCATGTAATAACAACCAATAATCCCTTCCTTATTATGTAGATACTAACCATCTAGCTCCATGTGACCCTATTATCTAGCATATCTCCCTTAAATATCCTACTTGCATGTCAATGGTTAATGTTTGGTGATCTTCACCCCCTGCCACACACCCTCGTGGTGGCTCGCAGGGTATCACGTAGATGTAGATGAATAAAATGACCGCACTCCTTAATTTACCGGTCAGGAAAGATGACGTCATTGGTGGCCACGTTTTGCACCGTCATTCAATTTTCAGGCTTCAATAATATTTCGGAAGGAACTCGATGGCTGGCGATTAACGTACGTGGAAAGTAAAAAAAGATGAGCCCAAAATAGTGGCGGCAGGAACAGTCCAAAAGCTCATCGCACGGCCGGTTAAATTCAAGACGACGAAGTTCTGCGGAAGGGTTGTGCGCATACCTCGAAGCACAGGTTTTTCGCTGAGAAAAACTCACCCACTCCGAACTGGTTAGCACCGTAAATTTCTCAACCGAGCACTCCTCAGAGGGTGACTACGCTGAATTTATTGCCGAAGCAAGAACCGCAGTACCTACATTCAATCTGTTCACGTTGAAAAAGAGTTTCGAAGTGATTTTTAACCTCGTGGACTGAGGCGCGAAAAGCACTCGAGACCATTTCTTCCTTGAAAGCCCCTTTAAAACCCCCAGAGGGAAAGGGGGTGCTTAACACTGAAATACTTAACATGCCAGGAAGGTAGCTCGAATATTAACGTTCCGAGAAAAGTGCCCTAAAGGAGCAAGAAATACTTACACGGCACCAATAAATCATTTTACTTCGCTTAGTAGTGATGATTCTTAAATGCACGAAAAACAACACACTAGCGTAGTCATTTACAATCTTCGTGGAAAATGGAGAGATTTTAGTCATCGGAGGTATGCAATTTGCAAGTTGAGTATCTAAGAGCTATAAAACTATTGTTAGGGATAATTTTAATATATTGTTTTAACCAAATATATGCAATTTCACTAATAATCAGGAAGATTATACCAAAAATGAAGTTAAACCTGCCTTGCAGATAGTAAATTGCTATGATACACTCTACATTTAGCAATCGATCTCAGATCGATCTAACTCGGATTGATCTGAAAAGTCCAAACGAACCGACTATGATCGCCTGGTTTACCAACACGGACTGAAAATATCGATATTGAACAATCGAATTTACCAGTCGAAGCACGATTGACCCGGTGTGTAAACAAGTGCAATTATAAATTTTCAGTCGCATTCCGAGTGAACAAAATTGCCCAATTAGGGATAGAATTGCGAAGTGCGACGATATCATCAACGTCACTTCACTCACCATGACTGTACTCCTGTTACAACTGGTTACAACACCAGCCTTGAATATTAACGGTTACATTTTGTTCCCCTATGACAGCCAAAATAATAACCAGGAGCGCCACAGACCTGCTGGCTCAGAATGAACAGGAATCTCAGACTGGGTCGACTCGGCCTGCTTGTTCAGATCGATCCCACAATCCAGTTGCGTTTTCCACACCGAGCTGGTCCAGTCAGATCGATCTGAGATCGATTGATAAATGTAGTAACAGAATCCGTATCAACAAGAAATCATTAAATCTCGAACACGGAAGAGTATTTTATCATGAAACGGCTAGCAGCGATCTCTCTAATGGGAAATGAAACGAAAAATTTCCGCCTCAACTTCGGGGTTAGCTCTGTCCCCTCCTAATGGATGCCATGCATGATTATTTCAACTTTTCTCACAAACAAGTATTTCAGGAGATTCATCAAAACGGGAGAAAGGTTATCCAATAGATAACATAAATATGACGGTTGTTTTATTTTTAAAATCTTAACTACCCCGAATACAGGACCTACGGCCAATTTATATCAGGGGAATAACTGTAACATCTGACGAACACCCATGTCCGGGGCAGATAATACTCCACCCAATCGGGTCTCAAACCCGCGACCCGCGTGTTAGCAGACGAGGATTTTACCCAGCCGCCACCGGGGCCGACGATCTTAAACCTACCTCGCAGATAGTGAATTGCTGTGATACACCCTACATGTTGAAATCGATCTCAGATCGATCTGAACTCGGACTGATCTGAAAAGTCCAAACGAGCCGACTCAGATCGCCTGGTTCACCAACACGGACTGAAAATATCGATATTGAACAATCGAATATACCAGTCGCAGAACGATCGATTAAAAATAATAACATTTGTCAAACGATGTTATTTTGGCAGCCATGACGGATAGGTCTTCAAATACTTTCTCCTAACATACAGAAGGACATCAAGTTTATGAAAGTTTATGAAGTTTCAAGAATCTTCAACGGTATATTTTCAAGTTCATGGATCTCTCGAATAGTGAAGAAAAAGCCCATAAGACAGGGAACCTTGCGGCAAGCTGAATACACTCATCGAAAGACGGAGATGTTACTTTCTCCCAGGGAAATTCTGTTTCCCTTGGTGTCGTCATTAAAATCACGAAGCTTACAATTAGATACAACCGGATGTGTCCAGCCAAATTGAAACCGGGATGTACCGGGTAAATTTAAAAAACATTTCAACGCAAAGACTACCCCGCATGATTACCGAGATGCATTTAGAAAAGTAGCCGCAGCCTATGAAAAATCACGTGAATCCAGAATGACAGCTTTCGAAAAATTATAATTTTCATCCACACATGTGTATTTGACTCGTTTTAATGGATGCCAAATAGGAACCGATTTTCAAATTTCTGTTTAGAACGCATATTACACCATACATCCCGGAAAAAATTGTAAGACTAGCTAAAATGTGTGTGGAAGGTTCGAGAGGTAAAGTGAGAGTTGAACGGGAATATACAGATACCTTAGACATTAGCACAGGGGTAAGACGAGGAGATGGATTGTCTCCACTTTTGTTCAACTTCGCCCTTGAAAAAGCTTTGAAGACGACAAAAGCCCTACCAAGAGGTGCAAACATTGAAGGACGAATCAATGTACAAGAATTTGCAGGCGACGTAGCCCTAGTAACTGACAATAAAACAGACCTAAAAGCACTAGCTGAAGTCTTCTTAGAAGAAGCAGGCAAAGTTGGTTTCCAGGTAAACGAAGGAAAAACGAAGGAAAAATATATGAAAATAACAAGAGAGGCAGAGCCAATCAACTCAATGCTGGAAGTCAAGGGTCACAAATTTGCAGAGACTGAAGAATTCAAGTATCTAGGAGTTACTATCGCCAGTCAAAATAAGAAGGACCAGGAAATACAAGTAAGATTAAATTCAGCCAATAGGTGTTACTGGAGATTGTCAAAACTGTTGAAGAACAGCCTTCTGTCAAGAAATACAAAAATTAGGATATACCTAGCGATTATCCAACCTGTTCTCCTGTATGGGTCAGAAGTGTGGGCAGTGACAAAGTACTCACAGAAAAAGTTGTTAACTTTTGAAAATAAGATAGTAAGAAGAATATATGGACCAACTCTTGAAGCAGGAACATGGAGAATAAAGAAAAACAGAGAACTCAGAGATTTATACAGAAGACCTGATATTGTGGCCATGGTTAGATGCAGAAGGATAAGATGGCTTGGTCATGTCAGAAGAAGAGAACAGGATACAGCCATACGCGAAGAGTTTGGAGGGGACACCCAGAAGGAAGGCCAAGAATAAGATGTGATGACCAAGTGGTCAATGATGTGAGAAAACTGGGTGGTGACATTGAGATGGCGAAAAACAAAAAAGTCCGGAGGCAACTTGTAGGCGAGGCCAAAAATCAGCTTGGATTTGAGTGGCCCCTGGAGTAAGTAATTACACCATCATAAAAACACCAATTAACAGTAAGCCATCAGCCAAAAGGTCGGCTTAATCCTCAAGGAGACGGCTCATTCAATCGAAACTCTAGGGCAAACTAAATTTGAATATATCAGGGCATGGGGTGCATTTACTTACCCCGTGCCCTCCTAGCCCTCCAGTAAGAGAGCCAATACTCAATTCACTATAATAATAGAAGAGAAACTCAGCCACCCATAAGGTGGTAAGAGCGAGATAGTTCCCTAGTCATAATGGAGACCACATTTTAATTATACGTTTTAATATCAGCAGCTTTAGGAAGCATGAATAAAATATTGAATTATTAATGGCACAACAATATATTTTATAAACCTGAAATTCTAGGTAATCGAGTAAAAATATCCACAGAAGTCTTTGATTTTACTCATTTTTTCGCGCGATACGTTCAAAACTCTTTCAAATGGAAGGTATTTTTGTCCTGAAAAAATTACTGCGGTGACAATACGATTTCTTTTCAAAAATAGTCGAGAAGACACACAAACTACACCCTGTTAATTTTTTGACGAGATCTAGGCATTAGAAATACCTCTTTTTTTTAATAAGGTCATTCTGGAGAGCGTAACCTACCAATTCCCATGTAAAAGAGCTGGTATTATTCGCCGTAAATTTCGGAAAGTAGTTGCGTATTGCACTGATATTTTGTATCTTTGAGAGCAAGATATTTTTCTTTAAGGTAGTTTGAACGAAATATCATTTTAACTATAAATTAATCAATTTGGTCTCATTCTAAAGAAATATATACCACCCTTCTAATGACATCAAAAATTCAACCCCTTACCTCATTACTTTCGGAGATATTTGCCAAAGTATACCAGCCCTTTTACATGGGAAATGGCACGTGTATGCACACCAGAGAGATATTATTTAAAAAAATGAGGAACTTCTAATACTTAAGATATCGCAAAAAAAACTAACAGCATGTAGTTTGTATGTTTTCTCAACTATTTTTAAAAATTAATTATATTGTCACTGCAGTAGGTTCTTGGGTATTATAAAAAACCTTCCGTTTTGAAGGCGTTTCAAACGCACCGCGCGAAAAAATTAGTCAAGATGACTTTATTAGATATTTTCATTTAATTACTTACAATTCCTGTCATTCAAAACTATATTATTATTGCAACATTAATGATTCAACATTTAATTGATGTGTCTTATATCTGGTGTAATTAAAACGTATAATTCGAATGTAGTCTCTATTATGACTAGGGAACTATCTCGCTCGGACTACCTAAAAGGAGACCAAATTAATAAATTTCTTGGTAAAAAGATATTTCCCTCATACTACCATAATTTCAAGCATCTTGGTAGTGAGGAGTACATAACGGAACAAAAATGCCAACGTATAAAAACAATACAAGCGTACATTCGGTCACAAAACTATCCTATTTTCTCAAACATTTTCCAGGGTTAGGTATTTGATTTTCCCGCCAACGACCCAGGAGAGAGCATTTGAGAGGGTTAGTTGTGTGGGTGTACTCGTTTTTTACTGCAGTTTTTTCCGTTGTCTGTTCCTCAATATGTTGGTTGAGTAAACACATTTGGGGCTTTTGAAGTCCCTCCTTTCTTATGGTCAAATATTTAAGTCTAAGAGATTAACACATCATATCATGTGCTACTCCGCGAGCATTTGGCACCCTAGTCATAAAGATTTAACCAGTAACTAGTAAAGTTGAAAAACTAGAAAATAAATTATCTTCGGCCTTGCCGAAGCTTAAATACCCTACACAACTTTCAATTTTGAGGAATTATTTTGATGTTATGAAGGAAATTACTTTCACTCCCAAAAGGCCACTTTGTTATGGGAGGAGGGGGTGGTTTTGGTTCGATCCAACCCATTTGAGAACTGTGCCGTCTGTGGACTTCTAGAGGCTTATGACCCAAATTTCAGCTGGACATCTCAATTTTTACGGCAGTTCTCATGCGAAGAGACAGAAAGACAGACAGACGAATAGACAGACGGACAGACAGACAGACACAGCTAGATTGACTTGTAAGGTGAAGCATGATCATTTCTACATATATATTTCCATACCTGCCACGCCTCCTTCAATGCGTTGCATTTCTGCTGTGACAAAATCAATATACCTTCACAACGTAGTGGTGTAGGGTATAATTCATAAAATACAAAGGAAAGCTGCACGCTTCGTTAAAAACTGCTACGAGCGAACATTCAGTGTTTCACAACTTTTAGACGGATTAAGGCGTGAGCCCCTATAGACTCTGAGGTTACATGCTAGGCTTAGCTTGCATGAGGAATTCAGAAATGGTGAGTTTCAGAGCAATATAGAGAATATTATTATGACGCCCCTCTATATTTAGGCCTGACAGAAGCGATAAAATAAGAGAAATACATTACCGAACAGATATGTATAAAAACTTGTTCTTCCCGTGCACAATAAGTGACCGCAATAAAAACTGAGCTCCACTAAATACATTCCCATAATACACGTCACCATTTCACCACCCAAAATCTTATCCAATACATCTTTACACGGCTGGTGTCCTAACACCTTCCTGCCACACGCCCATGCGGCGACTCGCAGGGTAGTACGTAGATGTAGACGTTGATTTCTCTCCGACCCATCGCTGATCATATTCCTCGGAGATACAGCCCAGTTGCTCCTCATCGTTTTTCCATGTCACATCTTCACGGCTTCGAAAACTCTTTGCTCTTCTGCTGTAGTCATAAAAAAATCACTGCCCCATATTGCTTACACAGAAATACAACAGATGAAAAATCACTATGTTAACCTCTAAGTTAATGGTCAAACACTCTACAGATGTGCCTGTAAAACAGGGTATCATTTTAGTACTTGTGCATACGAATATAAGTTAATAATGAACTACAGTAATTAAACTTTATATGCATTGCATTGCATTGCACATGACTGGTCTGGATAATGAACACATTACTGCTACAAGGCATGTTTAAATAAACCATCATTATTATTGGAGCAATATACGCGTAATCCATGTGGACGATTACAGTAACGGATTATTTATTCATTGTAATTTTATGATATGCCAGTCAATAGTACGGTTATTTTGAGCAATATTCATCAGAATGGATGCGTCACACCATGTTTATGGCGTATTTTGGTTAACAAACTTCTTCAGCTATTCATGGTTTCAGCAACCCTATGACTAGTCTATTGATGACTTTGTGGTATCCAGATGAAATCAATTTAAAAGTAAATCCATTTTCTGAAGACATTATTTTAGTATTCTACTGTAATCTTTAACTACGGTCTAATTTTTATGACTCGAATATATAATAACAAAAAAATTAAAGAGTGAGAACAATTTAAGTGTGTAAACTGTATCATACCTACCCAGACAATAATGATCATGACTCTATTCCAATATAACGGTAGTTTATAAATGTATACGGAGTAACAAGACGTTTAATAAACATTTAAAAATGTGAATGCAAATTTTAAATAAATTAAAGACAAAAAAATGACTGGAAAAAAGGTGAATCCACGCTTTCATCGCTCGGGATGGAGGAATACACACGTGCTCACGTTGGATTCCGAGTGGAAGAGAGCGGACCGGGGAGGGGAATGGGAAGTTTCAAAATTGGCGAGGACGTGCTGGCGGTGTGCTTCGCGACATTGCCCCCGCGAGGCTGTGTGGGAGGGGGTAGAGGTCGCTCGTGGAGAGAGGGGAGAAGGAGGGAAGGGGTGGGGTAGGCGGGGCCGCGCGCGCGCGACTGTCGATCGAGAGGAAGGTCCCAGCGGCGGGCAGAGCGGTCGAGGAGGCCGCCGAGTTTGCATCGCGTCCATCCGACGACCTCGGGTGAAGAGAGGGAGAGGCACCGAGCGTTGAAGTCTCCCGGCGCCGAGCGTTGAAGTCTCCGGGCGCGCGGAGGGTCCTTTTCCGACGGCGGTGAAGTGGTGGTGTTGTCTCCCGGTGCGTGTCTTCTCCCCGGCTCGAGTGTTGTTGTGGAGTGAGAGTGCGCCCGCCCCCCCGGGTGGTGGTGTGGCCCCCGCGCGCGCGGAGCCAAGGGGCAGACGAGGCGAGATGGGAACCAGGGCGGCCCGGCCGTCGCTCCTACGAACGTGAGTGTGACACACGCAACGTCTTGAAACTACCTTTTTTTGGCAGCTCTAACACAGACGGGATATAGGCGCTCAGAGAGAATGCAGTGCACAGTAAATACTCGACGTGACAGAATCAATAGCATAATTTCTTAGTTTTACATAGATTAGTTAATTTATTAGTTGCCGATCAATTTTATCGCGACATCGACCAGTCATTGTGATGATACCGGTCGACAAGTAATACATTTCCTATTTAAATTGAAAATTTGTTGTAGGGATTCGGCCATCAGGAATTTTCACTGAGTTAAACCTCAGAATATAGAGTTCATTTCTCAACGTACACAGTTAATAGGTATTCAACGCGAATGGTGCAGCGTGGCCCAACATGTGTGGATACAAAACCCGTGAAATGCAAACAACTCGTACACCGGCAATCGAGGGAATCCAACGCAGGACACTTCATAATATACAACCAATTCGTGTTCAGTGAGCTGCAGTAAGGACGTGTGGCAAAGGGTGTCCGGCGAAAAATCCATTTCTGTGTCATTGTGGATGAAAAAAGGTTTTGATCCATTAGTAAAATGTTCGCATTTGTCGGTGCTTCTCCGCTGTTCTGTTTTTCTCACGAATTCTGTAAGGATAAGTGGAGCATTTAAATATCTCAGTCCCAATGTTTTCCTCCCTTGACTTTGCCCGAGTGATCGACCAATACAGCTTAATAATAGTAGAAAGGTCACAACTAACCTAAATTCCCCATGGCTTTTAAGAAGCCTCACTTGTTTCAATCGTGTTAGGCTTGAATCTAATCTTAATTCAACCAAAATTATAATTATGTCATGCTTTTTTCCAAAAAAAAGTTATTTTTGCAGATAAGGTGGATAATCCTTGACCTTAACACGCTAAATTTCATCGACTCTTTCTCTGATTTTCTACCTCAAAACACTAAGAGAATATTTTGAACGCGGCCATACTAATCTTAAACAACATCCTACTCTGACTTCATCATTACATTGACCCACCATTTGTCCATTTGTGGAGATAATAACAACGCAGAATCCTGCCCCCATATCCAGCGTTATTTTATGAAAAAGGAATTCCGCCTTCAGTATCAGCTTCAAACGGTCGAGGACTTTTCCTACCAATGGCAGACCATTACAAACAAAGGTGTACAAGTGAAGGCACTATCTCAACTGTGATTAACCTTTTCACATTGCATAAATGCGTCAATACCTCCTTTGATTATTTTTCGGGGAAACATTGTTATGCTAATACCATGTCTCTCACGGCGGTTGAAACAATAACGAATTAGCTGATGTACGAGACACCGTGAAAGCTAAATACTGCACAACTCCTCAATTTACAGTTCCTCACGCCTCGTTCAGACTACCATCGAACAGACCAACGTACGTCCAATTGTAGTGTGAACCAGGAGCAGTGTTACCCTCACCCCTCCGCCAGGGAAACGGGAATAACAAATAAAGATCAAGCAAAAGAAATAAGTAATACCATATATCTTCTGCGTTTTGTGGCTGTCGAAATGTTATTTTAAGTAAATGACATATTCCGGTGCTTATTCATTATAAAAATAACATCATCTACTTCGCCTTAATGAGTCTTTTTTTTCAACATCGTTAATTATAATTTCTGGTTTCTACTCGCGATATAAGCGCCGCCACAGTCAAGGTAGTTTGAGCGAGATAGTTCCCCAGTCATAACGGAGACCATATTCAAACTTTACGTTTTGATTTCAGCAGCTGCAGGAAGCATGATTTAAATAGTGCATTAATAATGGTGCAATAATATTCTTTTATATGACTGAAATTCTAAGTAATTAAATATAAATATATGTGCAAATCGTTAACTTGACTCTTTTTTTCGCGCGGATTGTTTAAAACTCCCGCACAACGGAAGGTTTGTTTATGATTCTGAAAAATTACTTCGGCGACACTATGATATATTTTCAAACAAAAGCTGAGGAAACATACAAACTACACATTTGTAATTTTTTTACGAGACCTAGTTGTTATAAATTCCTCATTTTTAAATTAATACCTCTCTGGAGTGCATACACGTACCATTTACCATGCAAAAGAGCTGGAATTTTACGTCATAAATCTCGGGAAGTAGTTCGGCTAGGGGCTGATATTTTGGTATTTTTAAAATATATTTGGTATATTTGGTGAGATGGTTTTCTTTGAAATGAGACCAAATTTATTGATTTATAGGTGCAACGATATTTCGCTTAAACTAACTTAAATGGAGTTCTGTGTGTAATTACGAGCGGAAGAATAACTATCCGATCGTTTACCGGAAGTGTCCGTCCGCCTTAGACGTCTAATTGTGAAGGGCTATTTGATGCCTGTTCATGTATATAAACCTCTACTTGCGATATCACCGCAGCAGACGTTGGCCCGCATTGACACGAGGAGCATGTGACCAGGCGCTTTCGTTTATATTCTGTTAAATATACTAGTTTCCCTTAATGGCTGTTACCTATCTTCATTATACTCGATGTTTCGAGAGCCACGTACCATTTTCCATGTAACAGACCAGGTATTTTTCCTCAAAAATCTCGGAAATTAGTTCGGTAAGGAAATGATATTTTGGTGTCTTTGGAAGGGTGAGATATTTTTCTTTGAAATGAGACCAAATTCATTGGTTTCTAGGTGAAACGATATTTCGCTCAAACTACCTTAAGTTATAGCGTTAGGAGCGATGGATCACTATGGTACGGACGGGCATTCACATATATGTGGATGGAATAGACTTATTCTAACCACTCGATTAATTTGTTATCCGGAACACGAAAATACGTGTTGATAGCCTTAGTGGTTAATGCTTTATTGGTTTTTCCTTGGGAACCAAAATCCATTTGTTTACATGGAAAATAACAGCAAATGAGAAAAATTCAAATAAATTGTATTAAATGTGCGTAGGATAACTACATTGCGAAGGATTGTACAGTGGCCGAGGCATAACATCCAGAGGAGAACCTCGGGAATGATGGGGGCGGGGAATGTGGCGTTGAAGGATCGGTGAGGGGAGTAAAGCGGTTGCCCGCGAGAAATGTGTTTATCCGACGTTTTCCCTTCGCGGCTCCGTTATTGGTCGCACACGATCTCGGCGCCACACGGATGTAGGACATGCGCACCAGATTTCCAAATAAACAATCACACACAACGCGTGCATAATTAATGTCCGATACACGCCTTTGAAAGGCATTGACTACTTAAGGCGAATTTCTTCCATCCGCGTAAGTTCTACATCCAACCTCTCTTTGAGTCCTTTCCTCAGTTCGTCACTCGCAAACTTTCGTAGGCAGAGATGACCACGCAAATTCACAAGGTTTCCACAGCGATAATCCTCGTGATTGGTTACGAGATTCAACAGTGTTTTGTATCTAAGCAATTTGTATTTAATTACAATGGAAGCGTTCTCACTTCAGCAATATTCAGTTCTTTCAATTCTAAATTAAATTAAAGAAACTAGCCGATGTACATCATCATCATCTGAATGAAACCGGTCGCATTGCAGTTTATATCGCGGAAAATTGTCAATTTTCTTTATTAAATTGTGATATTCCACCAGATCGCACCTGAAACAACTCTGTTTATCTTTAAACTCTGTTTTCAACCCATTTCTTTCAATCTAGCTTCTTTCCTTAGTAGCATATTTAATCTATGACATATTTTTGTGTAGTTCTGTCATTGCTCTTCACACTATTTCTTAATCAAAATAAATTATTATTTTAATCAAACCGACGTTCTTATAAAACGCTGTTGCCAGTCAAGAGATAACTGTAAATACAAAATATTGAATGACATTTCTTCCCATTCTTAAAACAACTTTCCCATTTTAAGGCCGGTAGTTGACGTTTATTGTTCCTTTTTGTTGTTACAAGTCCTCCAAGAATTCAGTAATCACCTACTTTTCTCACTTTTCTTCCATTTATTTACCGCATGTTCTGCGCCAACATTTTATCTTGATTTTGTGCAACTAAAAGCAGTATTCTTCAAACTACCAAGCCATTTTCTCGAAATACAGTGTTTTTGGCAAGGCCAAGGTCGGAAATACGACTTAATTCCACCAATTTGTCGCCTAATATGGGACCGGCTCCTCGGGTAATTTAGCCGTCCTTCTCAGGATGAGAATTAGTCATTGAGATAGAAAAAATGAAGAATTTAGTCCCAGATAATAAAATGATTTCACATGCGTCATTAATAGGCAGTGCCAGAGGCACAGCTTGAAAAAAAAAAGATTTATGAGCGAGGACAAAGAGCCAGTTTTATTCATTCATTCCTGGTTAACGTACAGCCACGTCGAAAACACGCACCGCTTCCTATAGCGAATACACAGGCTCAAATTTGCATGGGTGATTGTCAAATTCATACCATTCACTACAGCTTGCAGTCCACAAGCGGCAGACTGCAGGGGATAAATAGATTTAGCTGCAAACGCAAGGTAATATGACGAGTTTCAACGCCATTGCAGTTAGATAGTTGGTCATTTGAGTAGAGGACCGACCGACTAGAGTCAGTTATGCCATCGAGGAAAGGTTGGTAGTAGAATGATGATTTTTAGAGAACTTGAGGTAGGATGAAGAATAATTCGTGACTGGTATTGGCCTGCCCAGAACGAAAGGCCAAGCCAAGATGACTACCGTTAAACGTCTCATACAACGGATGGAGCACTACACTTGAAGCACTATCAACAGTGCAGCCAAGTCCCAATTTGTCTGTTTAAAGGCTCATTTAATTATATAGGACCAAAATTATTTCTTAGATAGTCAAGATGATATAAGAGGTACAATTAGTTTAATATCATTTTTTAACAGAGTAAAAAGGTGGTTATTTGATGTAGAAAATCTAGATATGTTCTTTTGCAAATAGTATGGGTAACACTCACACCATAAATTGTATGCACGACAGGTGGAGATTAAACAAAAATTGTTGTCTTTTTTCATGTATAAATGTGTCTGAAACGTATCTGGTCTGTTTTTTTCCATATCAAAATTATTCGATGTTTAATTTGTTCATGGGGTATTCCAAATACAGGCAATTCCTAAAAAGGAATTCCTAATTCATCCTTTTTATTCGTAATGCAATGTGAGCACGTAAGGTTCATACAATGGATGAGTAAATTAATATTATTATATTAAGTAGAGGCGGGAATTTCACTGCAAAACCTCTGCTACCAAGACTTGATTTTAGGCCTCGGAAAGATGGGAAGGTAGAACTATATTCACCATACTAACCAAATAACCTTTAACTAATTCACAACTTAACCCGTGTTTCATAATCTTTCACCAGTCCAAGCGTTTTTGGCGCTGTGTTTCATTCGCTAAGCCATGCGATTGGAGTGTTGACAATCAAATTTCCTGAATAGAGAGTTACAGATTCGTATATGATAATAATAATAATAATAATAATATTTCATACACCTAGCTATACAATACAATCCATTATAAAATGTTACTCGTGAAATTAGGCACCCCTGAAGAGACCTGTAATGGAGGTTGCCATCAATTAGTTACGCTGTGTTTGGCAGCAGTTTAATAATAAATATTAATATATAATATAGGCGTTGTAATTTACACAAAGTGTGCTCAATGTAACATAAATTTAAAAATATAGAATTTATGAATTTAATAACAGAACAATACAAAGCAAGAAACAAATTAGGTAATAATGAATAACTAGCTGACCCGTGCGAATATTTCGCACAGTATGCAGCTTCTTCCTGTTTCTTCCTTCTTGTTCTTCTACCTGTTTCTCCCTATGGACAATTACTGGTTATTTATGTTTGTGTTAATGATACATAACATAAACGGTAAACGGTCACACTGATTGCATGTAGAATGTAAACAATCTAACTAAACGATGTGTTAATAGATGGCGCCTCCTACAGTATTTTAAGCACGTAACCATAGCCAGCATATAAGTTGATTATATTGTCAACGGATGGCACTGTATCATTTTTTAACAAAAACTGTAATTTTAAATTTTTTTTAACAAAAACTTTAATTTTAAACCATTTGTCGATATTTCGTCAATAGCGGGGAACATAGGCTTTAAAACGATACTTGAATCATTAATTTTGAATAAGAATAATGGGAGTTATGGCGTTGCGACAAAGAACACTTTTGAGAAATAATATATATGATTATTAAATAGTGATATCAAATGTGTACATGGTACATATGTAGATAAGAGTTCAGCATCCAAGGTCAATTTTGATGGATAATTCCAACTCACGTTTTCTTCTTCGCGAGAACGCTATTTAAAAATTAAATGAATAAATTCACAAGTCAAACGATATGGCAGTGGATTAAAACATCAAGAATGGGTAGAATATATACAATTTTCCGCAAAAACATAAACCTTAAATATTGGTCATCTTGAAATGCTATAAAATCATTTTCAGGAGTAGCTCTTCTGATCGGAATACGATATAACAACTTTAAAAAGTAGGTCGTAATTTCAGGTTCATCCATCTGTGGAAAATTGCAATTCTTTTGTTCATTTAAAAACTTGAATGGACCGTCCCCTCAGTGTTTATTTCCTCAGCTCCGCGTCCATCCATCCGCCGTTAATCCCGCACAACATGCCGATCCAATTCTCCCCTCATCCACCATCCATTCATTAGTTGTTCAATCTTAAGTTTAGTTGACTACAGCCCTCCACCCTTCCCTATCTAATGCTAGCTCCTTTACCGCCTGGTATCTCTCTCTATGTACTTTCCTCTTTATTTGGTCCATGAATGTATCCCTGGGTCTTCCTCTGGGGACTTTTCCCTCTATTTTGCCTTCAATTATGTTCTTCACAAACCCATTGTGTCTCAGGGTTGGTTCAATCCATCTTGTTCTTTTCTGAACGGTGTTCCATATGGCCCCCTTTCATTTCCTTTCCATGTTAACCATAAATTCTTCCATCAAAAGTGATCTTCAGCATTTCCTGTCTTAGACTCAGTGGTTTGTGATATCCAAAACATTACGTATCCCATTCATCATCCATTTCATCTACGGCTGACTTCCTCTAGAAACCTCTTTTCCACTACCACTCAATAATATTTGGAATATGTACGCATTTTTCCACATAATAGAAAACCCTTCTTTGGTCTTTCGTACAGCAGAAAAAGACACAGTCACCATAAAAAAACACCTCGTTTGCTGAAAACTCGAGGATATAAAACCGGCGCAAAAGCGAGACAACTCTAAACCACGACCGAATTTCTATCTAGAAATAGGGCGGCTACACGTTTATGTATGGCTAAATCACTAGATTACATGTATCAGCAATGAAACCGCAGCTTTTGCGAACATTTTGGTATATAAAAGCTTGCGAATTTCACAGAGAAAAAGAAAATAATCACCTGAACCGGGATTCGAACACAGACACCTCGAATACGCGCCAAGTATTCTAACCCCTTAAGCGACCCAGGCGTCATCTTCCACAGTGAGTTTCATGGTCGTCTGACCAAGGCGAATGATTTAATGATCAATAATTCCTGCGCGAGAATTACTCGTTTGGTGAGACGTTGAGACACGGTCATGAGTACCTCTCGGTTAATCAACCATTTCCAAAATCTAACTTTTCCCATCCTTGCAACTGCTGGAGTCAATAATTAGCTCGGTTAGTTATCCCACAGTCCATCTATCATTTATATTCAATGCCACGCTCAACACGAACTCTTCGAATTTCCAATCATTGCATTTAACAAATGATTTGGTACGAAGTCACTCACACGGGTGCATATACACCAGGGTTGAAATTCGCCATGATCATCCCGGTCAAGTCAAATGATTTTTTCATGGAGAATTTCAACCCTGGTGTACGAACTCTTCACATCATATAGGAGAGATCTATAAGAGTGATTTGATGGAAAACGCCTTGGATTATGTTGTTAAGGAAACGGTATAATTTTCTCGGTATTTTCACACACACACAACACAACCACACCATGGTTTCAGCTTTTATTGGCGATGCACACTGCCGATGGCGTCTCATACTGAAGCCATGGTCGGTGGAATCCATATGGAGTGGTTTTGTCAGCATTTAGTATATTGATCAATGCCAACGGATGAAAAATTACCCAACAATCATTTCTCTTTCTGAAGTAAACGATATGGCTTCTGAAACGGATTTGACCAGAATGATAAACAAATTCGTGGATTTGATTGTAGGCCAGCAAAAGAGTAAAAAATATAATTTGATTAAACTCCTTGTATCTACATTTTATACCATCTTCATAAGAACATCAATGTACTACACTGCGAGCCGCCGCATGAGCGTGTGGCAGGGAGGGTTAGGTCACCAGCCGTGTGAAGATGCAAGGTTTTGGGAGGAGAAATGGTGACGTGTATTTAGTGGAGTTCAGCTTTTCTTGTGGTCACCTATTGTGCGCGGAAAGAACGAGATTTTGTTATATACCTATCTGTTCCGCAATGTATCTCTAGTATTTTACCGCATCTGTTGGATCTAGAGACGTAGTGAGGCGTCATGAAAACATTCTCTGTGTCGCTCTGAAACACTTCAGTTCTGAATTTCTCATGCAACCTAAGCCTAGCATGTAGCCTCCGAGTCTCTAGGGGCTCCCGCCTTAATCCCTCTTTAAGTTGTGAGACAGTATAGGTTTGCTCGTAGCAGTTTTTAACGAAACGCGCTGTTTACCTTTGTATGTTTGGTAATATCTTTATAACCAGGGTCCCAAATGCTCGCAGCGTATTCGAGATGTGGTCTAACCAGAGCGAAGTTGCATCTCTCTTTGACTTTTTTCATCCGAGGACCTTCCTATCATACGCCTAATAAAACCTAGTTTCTTTAATGCATATGTTGACCGTTATAAAATATTTCTACAAAATTTACTTAAAAATAAAAGTTTTGTATTTAGTCTCATACTTTCAACATCCAACATTTGGTTGTTTTTTATTTGGCTACAAATAAGCATGATATAAAAAGTAATGAATTTAGGTAAAGGTTTTTAAAAGTATTTTTTTCAGGCAAAGGGGTCGCTGGCCTTTATCTTGCATCAGGGCCCAGGGCTGCTAAGTTACGCTACTGATCTTAGCTTTGAATGACGTCCACCACTTGAAAACAAAACTTGGAGCAAGGAAGGAAACGTCACTTGCATTTCTGTCAGGCAAGAAGTAACGGAATTACCTTAGGAAGCCGTTAAATAGCCACCATTATGCAAATGGCAGTTTTTAGAGCAGTCAGATGAAAAGAATAACGAAAGACATGTAAATTTTCAGTTGCGCTTGACTGTTAGTATGGGCTTCTCACGGCATATTTTATTGAACAAATGAATGTATCATAGAATCTACAAGAAACCGAATGGAAATAGAGCACGTTCTATTTACCGTCCAGTCATTCAGTCTATCATACAATTTGCCGCTTTAGAAGGTACAATTTTCCTCATGCAATAGTTCATACATTCGTTTGTACAGTTAAATGCACCGTGTAAAGCGGCCTTTAACGGTCGAGATATCCAAATTTAAGATGAGTCATCTTCTAAACGAGGAAACAGAATTTGATGCAGTACAATGCACCTGAAAGATAGTTTATTTTTACGTTAACTAAACTGCATTTTAAAAATGTTGTCACTTTTCCAAAATTTCATTCGAAGATGTCACGAGTTTTGGCGCTAAGGAGCGGATTACTTATATTTGAGCGTGAGGCATTCTGTTGGTTTTCCAAAAACAAGTTCTTGCATCACAAAAACTGCAAAATTTGTCGTCAAAAGCGAAAATCTCAGTCGACTCGGAAGCGAATGGCTCGACTGAACTTAGTATAATTACATTGCATCCACACTTGAGGTGTCTGCGTGTACCTTCCTAGTTAACGAAGTGGAAGACATATCGACCGCTCCTAGCCGCAAAGTAGTATCTCAAAAAATCATTCCATTCAGGCGTGTCTTGAATTCCTTGTCCACAAAATCGTAAGTGTAAAATTTGAGCCGTATAATCGTATCTGAAATTTCGTCCATAAAATCGCATGTCAGAATACCAGTCCACAAAGCCGTATCTCGAAAAATCAGTCCAGATAGCAGTATCTCGGCCAATAATTTAATTTTCGTTTTGGAAACTCGATTTCAACCATTTAAAAAAAATTATATTATCATTTTATTAATTATATTATATATTTTAATATATTATAATTTAAAAAAAATGAATGAAAATCGAGTTCCACTAAACAAAAATTAAATTATTGGCCGAGATACTGCTATCTGGACTGATTTTTCGAGATACGGCTTTGTGGACGGGTATTCTGACATACGATTTTATGGACGAAATTTCAGCTACGATTATACGGCTCAAATTTTACACTTACGATTTTGTGGACTAGGAATTCAAGATACGCCTGAATGGAATGATTTTTTGAGATACTACTTTGCGGCTAGGAGCGGTCGATATGATCGGTGGGAGGTTTTCTAACCCGATAAAAACTTCCCGGGCGAAAGATGCACATTCGGACACACGGTGCGGTACCCAAATGAGTTTCTTGAACACCAAAACCCAAATTACCGGAAAAGGTCGCGTACACAGCACACGACATCATTGCTCTCCCGAGATTTCGTTCCAAGCAACATAAATAATAAGCCACAAGGACAAGGTAGTAGTCAACCGATCGAGATTCCCTCTATTGGGAAACCGATAAGTTATGCAGTATGTCCAGGGCTCTGCTGCTTCCCTCTTGCCACGGAGAAAGACTAATATCCTACTCCATTCCTCTAGCCTATTAAAATGTAAAACTCAGCACTGCTATCCGGAGGCCAGTTCTCCCTAAGAATATTCTAAGGCGCCAAATTCATATATAGATTTGAATACCAGTTCGAAAGTACTTGTAACACTCGAATAAATATATCTGAAGAGATCTAAATGGGTACACGTATGCTATTCTAGTATTCGATCTTCAATGTAACGATTTATTTTAACCGTCATGGAGAGTAATTTACACGAAAAAATGGTAACATTTGCAATTGGAAATCATTCATTGTACAAAAGGTTCTTTGTTTCACATTGTCATGAAACGGATACAATGACTACCGAAATACTACAAAAAAGAAAGCCACAAAAGTGACAAATTCATCATGAAACCATCCTCAATACAATGCAAAAGGGCAGAGAATAGCCACATGGTCTGAGCACCTCAATTTTATTGCACAAGATGTTTAGTGAAATGAAAAGTAAACTGATTACTGAAACTATGTATGAGTACAACACAAAAAAGACATCAATTACTTTACCTACGGATGATAATGCGCATCCTCCACGCAATGAACAGTGCAAAAGCACAGTGTCTACAAACCACATGGCTAGCACAAGAGGCTCATTTAAAAACTTTGGAATTAAAAATATACTGTGATCACTAAAATTATCCATGGTAACAACTCGAGGAAAGCCACAGCAATTCTTTAGCCTACATACAGGAATGGTGAGAATTTTTTGATTGGGTTTATACCACTAAAAACAATATCACATAGTCTTATTCAATGATATTTTCTCCTCCTAGTAGGGAGAATTTCGAAAAGTTCAAAACATTTTAAACACCATATTCAAGGTCAAGTAATCAATGTTCACCCGACGAAGAGCAAACACGTCAACAGTATTTATCGCCACCACGGGAATACTCCCTAAAAGGTGCAAAACAATGCACCCAGAGTTAAATATCATCGGAGATTTTTCTCGTGGTCACCACGGAAAGTTGTTCAGAAACGATCAAAAGACTTGAAACCAGGGTTGTTCAATTGGATCCAACCGTTGCCTCAGTTGAATGCTTCCGGGGCTCTTTATCTCACCTTTTCCCGCCTTTGTTATGCCGTCGCCTTGGGCGATGGTCACGTAGTTTTGGGAAAATTCGGGAACAAAAATAGCTGGATAACATGTCGGACATCTTGCTTCCTTTTCTTCCTCGTTAGATCGAAGGTTTTGAAAAAAAACGAACAATTAGCTAAGCTCAAATCTCATGAAAGAACAATGCCTTTTGAGGTTTACCGGTCGCCTTGGGACGAGATTAAAGCGAAAGAATTGTAACAGTCAAGAGACCTGACTGTCCATGAAAAAAATTTGAGATACCAGAGTTTGATGCGTAAAATAAAAACAACCAATGAACCCGTCGCAATGAAACCAACAGTATGTGTAAGATTATTTATTTCTCCATTCGGTAAATGGTTTGGAATTTTCGTCCGTCTAGTATCGACGATTCCATCTAAACTTGATTGTCGTCGTCTAGCTCCAAAACATTATCACTTACGCTTTGATTCTAGAATGTATCCTTAAAAATTTCAATTTATTCCATTTTGATAAGCATGCACCGGAAGCAAGAACTTGAAGGCATATTGCCAAGTCTCTGTGATTCCGGTGCGGAATTCAATTGACTGTGCCAATTATTTGGCGAATTACGTACTACGTTCAGCATTCACTAAAGAATACCCTTTTTTCTTACAAGACGTTGCAAACCTCAAAAATAGGCTTTGCAGGCTCGCTTTACCGATCGCAATGGATAGAATCTGCGGCGAAGTAAATGAATGTAGCTGATATAGCAAGAACAATGCAAACAACAAAAGTGACGACACTCACACACTCCCGTCGCTCCCGTGCGAGAACCGCAGGATATACAGATTGCCTCAATCAGAGTTGTTTGCGAGCTACCCAAATGGTTGCTAACCCAGCGCTGCTGCTGTGGCGTCACTGACGTTTTCACAGACCCATATGTGAGTGTATTAGACGTGGGTCGTTCGCAAACGAACGGGTCCATGGATTGAACGGGTGTTTCATAATGCCAAAATTGCCTGCTGTACGCCTCGTGTAGTGTAGAACATTATCGTGTAGTTTCTCTCTATTTGAAGCTCATTTAATCAAAGTAGAGCAATTTTTGGTGTATTGCAATCAGCCACTGTGTTCTTCCGGTCCTTCGTTCCTTTCGGTCCGTCGGTCCTTTCGATCCGTCGGTCCTTCGTTCCTTCCGGTCCTTCGTTCCTTTAGATCCGTCGGTCCCTCTTTCCCATAGGGTCCGTCGGTCCTTCGTTTCTTTCGGTCAGTCGGTCCGTCGTTCCTTTTCGTCCGTCATAACTTTGGCTCCAATTCTTAAGAGATAGGATTTTCTTTATAATACCCCAAAAATTCATCCAATGATGCTAGCGGTGTAATTAGTAGTACTTATTTTATTTATATACATTAAAACTATTTACGAAACCTTGTAAAATATTGGGAATATTACCTTCCGTCTTTTATTTCATCCAACATACTTAAACGCCGTCATTACGGTACACTAAAAATATTTATAGTTTTTTTACATTCTTTAAACGCCAAGAATATGTTCAAAATAAAAATACACAACCAAAAATAAAAAAGAACGGTGAACGAATGAAAAGGAACGGGTCCCAATAAGGACCGGGCCAGAGTGAACGAGTTCCAAAAAAGAACGGGTTGCCCATCTCTAACGTGTATTGAAATATGGATAATAAACAATGCTATTTTCTAAATCAGCTCCATGATTTATCTTTTGTAATATCATTCCTGTGATATTGTCAACATTTACTAAAATGATAATTACATGAACTATCTCGAAAACACTAGTTGAATATACAAATAATCGTCGCGTGACGTCAGTCAAGTCAAGCGAAAGGCAAGCCAATAGCGGCGCGGATCGAGTAATCGTATTTTTTACATGTTTTGAGGCAAACTGAATACTATACGGACCTTGGGAGGTTATGTTTGAACCTCCCGAGATCCGAGTCCTTCGATTCGATTCATACGTAGCACCATCGATACAGGTCTTCGCAACCATTTCTACCACACGGCCGTTATTACTGTGCTTAATGAGCGTAAACTATCATTGCACACCCGAGGAAATCTGTCATTATGCGGCGCAAGTCGCCATTTCGAATATAAATGTACTGCTGAATCGACAAAAAACGTTTGAAAACCTGTGCCATGCTCATGGAACAAATAACAATGTAAAAACCTTCAGGCGGACTTGTTTACGTCGAGAAGACCTGCATAAGCAGTTTTACCCTTGGAAGTTGCCTTCTGTGGAAGTGGCGAACGTAGCGACATCTCGAATCGTATCATCCCTCGTAAGGCATCGTTCTGCTCACACATAACTTCCGACTTTTTCCAAACAAATGAATGACGGAATAAACAGTGAATATGGTAATTACGAAAATCGTCCAAGTTTGGCAATAATGGCGTTTGTATGCTACAGTTTGAGTCGGCATTCGTGGGTTCAATACATTTGTATTAATTACAATAATTATGCATTGTTACGCCGAATCAAGTAAGTCCATTGTGACAATAATAATTGTGGACCCCAGAAGTCAAGGGGTCTAAGTGACATGTTTGAAAAAAAAAAGTTAGTTACAGAAATGGGATGTGAAAATATTAATCTATTAGATGGTAAAGGGATCCAAGTGATTTTCTTGACAGATGCTGCTATCTAGGGTAATGCCTCTTAACTACTTAGTGGGTTGTACCAAACATTTTCAACTTTGACTTAAGTTTTCTCTAAACAATGGTTTTGTTACTTACACCCCTTGACTTCTGGGGTCCTCAATTAATATCCAATAAAAGATCAATCAATAAAGTTTACCTTAAGGGTTCTAAAGCATTTATAAATTTTTTAAGTACAAATAAATATTTACAAGTGCAACAATAAGTTCTCCTGCTAAGTCATTCCTGTTTACATTTTTAATCTCCGTAAGATGTTGTGTGACCAAGACTCCATCCGATGTAATGCGATTTTATCGCAGAATCTATATTCTATTTGCAAAATAGAAACCAATCTATTTTCCTTGCAAGTAGCAACCGCGGTCGATTACAACCTCCATCGACCACTACAGCAATGGAAGTACGAGATTACACATCTAAGTATCGCCTGCAAGCGACTTCCAAGGTTAATGTCATGGAAGTGACTTCCATGTGTAAATCCGCCTTATTGAAGGAAGAATGCTATCGATACTGAACGAACTTTCTCGAGATAATACCGAGCTCGTAACTATGGAGTCACGAGGTACAATCACGAAGGGTTAGAGATTTTGGTGCGTTTTAACCATTTGTTTAAACATCACACAGCCTTCCAAACTAAGTTTTTCTCGCGGTTATGTTGTTTATGGATTTTTATATCCCAATAGGAGACACAATAAACAACACACTAGACGCTTAAAGTGTCCATCGGAGTCGGTAAAACTCACCAGAATCTCCAACCGTTCGTTGTTGTGCACGTGACTCCTTAGTTACGTGATTGAGATTATCTCGAGAGGTTCAAACACAACGGCTCCCGTACATCTCAGTGAGCCTCGCGCCGCCATTCATCAAGCTATCGAATGCATGGCATGAGCGGGATCTGGAGGAGGCACAGGTAGAGATGGGCCATTCTGAAAATTACCGCGGTGATTTTCGTAAATTACCACGGTATTTTACGTAATTTACCGCAGCCCTTGAAAATTACCGTAGTTTTCGGTAAGATACACCTCCGTCTCATGCATTTTTCATACTCGAAACATATTATTTTAACCCAAGTCTATAAATATTTCATACAACCCTAATTATAAATATGGGCACGTACAACTCATTGATTGAATATTTTTACTTGAAGAATATCTGTGGGGCTATCATTTTAACGGTTTGATCGAAAATTTCTCATGATAAGCAAAAGAAAGCTTAATTGCGTGTGAGCTGCCGTGATTGTTTTTAAATTTTCTGTATTTCTAATGCATTAACGTAGCAATAGTAATGGTTTAAATGCCGTTAACCCCTTGCAAATGTTATTGGCTATCCTACCTAATCCTCTATTACGTATTAATTGCAGAAAATAAAAAATCATCGGAAAAATACGGCAATTTTCGAAAATCGCCGCAATTTACAACAATAATTTACCTCAAATGAATATTACCGTAATTTACCTATCTCTAGGCGCACAGATCAGGGTGTCTATTACGGAACTTCCGTCGATAAGAGTTAACGTCCTATGTCCTGCTGTCTCGTATCGTATGATGAGATAGAGGTTGTCGAATGTGCTATTACGATTCCCGAGTCTATATGGTATGTTTACGTTCGACTTTCTTCGGGAGGATATCGTACATTAATGACGTCAGAGCAGAGGCGCTACAAGCTCCACATGGATCGTAACAGATAACGAACGAAAACAGAGCACCGATAATTTTGAGAGACGGAACATAGACCGTGTGTGAAAAAAGGTGAGTTATCTATAAACATTCTAAGACGTATAGGAATCACTTTCTAGAATGTTAAGAGAAGCAACATCTAACTTCTCATTCGCGAACGATAATTAAGAATTACTCATATAAGCCAAAAATTATTATTATAGGAGATTATTGCGCTTAGTCGGTGTAATTTTAACTTGTCATAAGCCGTAAATCAGTGAAAAAAATAACTAACCCTGACTCTTTGGCGCACGAACTTAGAAGATTAACTTTGGAGTATCAATACCACTAAATCAATAGCAAACAATCTCAATAGTAATAGTTTTAATACTATCGCACTCTATTGATAATGATGTTGTTTACTGTAAACAATTGCGAATGTTTGGTGGGTTACACGAAGTCATATTTTTCGTGTACATTCTTATGGAAGAACGAACATCACTTCATCGTACCTCAACTTCTCACCGCATTCCATCAAAAGATACGTCAGTTTGAAGTGTATTCCACGATTACACTAATTTAATAACTGGACTGCATTATTCATCAGGTGCTTCGGCTCTCGCCGCAGGATTACAACTTCCGCCCTGGTTTTCAAGCTCTCGCTTATACCCGGGCCAAGGAAGAGGTGGGGGGAAAGGATGGGAAGGGAAGGTTAGCTAAACCACAGCCCCTTCGAGGCCGACACCAATGAGGCGGATTGAGGTCAAAAGGACCTCAAGGGCCTCCGCCTTCCCGAAGTGCTCGTATTAGTTTGGTTATCCCAAACAACTGAGACGAGTGACCGTCGGTCTCGCTTTCGCGAAAGACCTACCGCACATCTTTGTGGACCGAGAGAGCCCGTTGCCCAATTATTTGGGATTAGGTATCTCTCTGGCTCACTTTACGGGTTGACGCCGTGCGGTCTGCCGAAGTACGTCCTCGAGTCGGGGACCACCGGACCCATGGAGGGTCAATTCGGACCAATTCTGGTCAAAGCGTGGGTACAACCCTTCTCCCAGTAGTTCTCGTCAACCCCTTGCATTATTCATCAATATATTTTCCTATTTCCTTAAACTAAAACCTTAAGTGAACCCCGTTAACGTACGATACGACAGCTACCGCAGCTTCGCAGTCGGCCATACGATATCGTGCTATCGATAAGAGGTTATCGTACGATATGAAGAACCATACTAGCTTTATCGGCCTATTTTCCCCGTATGGTACGATAACTCCTCCGCTGTCGTACCTTTACTTATCGTGCGTTTACTCAGGTTGAACCGTATTAGCATTTCACTTGTTGGACCATACGTATCGTAGGATAGGAACCTTTTCGTAAGATAACTAGCGTATCGCAAGTTCCGTAATAGACACCAAAGAGTCGAGCGGGAGTGGATCGGACTTAGCACGCCTCTGCTAGTTTACTCCAATATATAGCAAAGTCGGGAGGAGCTTTTGGGAGGATGAACTCTAATGCCGGGTTATTTTCGCTTCCCTAGACAAACTTTGAATCCTTGAGATGCTTCTCGGGCTAACTACGATCGTACCATCGCATACGACCAACCTATGAGACGCATATATTACAAGAAAATAAATATCGACCTCAAAGCAAAGGTGAGGTGTCCGTCTTCTGTCTCGAGAAAATTTGACGTTCGATCATTATCTATGATCCGTGTTCACAACCGACTGCCGTGTAGTGATTTGTTTATGAATCCTTCGCAAGGAGATAAGATTTATACGATATAAGGAATTAAGTCCTTGGCCGAGGAGTTTCTCCGGACACAAGGTCGGCGACCAAGCACATGGGACAGGAAAAGAACAAGGAAAAGTCTAATATAACGCACCGCTACATGATGGTTAAGTGCTAAGAAACTTCCTTGCTCACTGAAGAAAACAAAACCTAGCTTTTGATTGAAACTGTTTATAAGAAGCGGAAAGTCATTGAAAAATGAATAAAAATAAAATATATATGGTACCTCAATATTTAGTGCATGTTATATAATTGTAAAAGATATAATTCGGGTGGAAATTGAGACAAAAAAGTTATGGGAAGAGATGGCAACGTAGGGCCATTAATGCCCCGTTTACATCACTAGGGTTAGAATGATAGTTTATAAGGAGGCTTAACTAACTTGCGTTTACACGGCATTCTTTAACCCGAGTTATCATGCCGGTGGCCTCTGGTGGAGAGTGAAGAAGGTGATGCAGCCCATAACACAACAAGCATCGCAAGTCACTTTTCATTTGTTTCCTGAGCTGTGGGGGCTGTGGGCTACATTTACGAAACTTGCACGGGCGAGAAAAAGGATTGAATATGCAAATGTTTCGCATGGTTAGCCTTCTCATTCATTAGTATTTAACTATACACTTATCACTGCATGTCTAAACATTATTTTATGCATCGAAAGATGAAAATTTAGAGAATAAATTTTCCTTAAAGAACGACACGTCACTATACTTTACTTCAACACGAAGATACCCCGAGAATATTACGTTATTGTATCGTATGCATTCTTTTATGATAGGTAAAAATAATTTAAAATGTCATCTTGGCATATGAGGTTTATAAATAACTTCCATTACGAGTCCTTGCGTCAATACATGAGGCGGAATAAACAAGAAAAGAGAACTCACTTTGTGCATTCCACACTTTCATTGTTTCCGACCATGGTTTCGACACTATCTGTCATTATCAAGGCGCAATATCACTTTTCAGTTGTCCATATATACCCAGCTGGCGGTGGATGGGGATACGAGGGAGAGAGGGTGGTAAAATATGGGAGGGAAAGAAAGGTTGGTTGAAAGGAGAATGACGTCAATGGGGAGGGGTAGGGGATAAACACACCATGGCCAGGTTGAGTGTATGACGGAAACTGAAAACGAACATTAAAAGTTTATTGACACCAGTGGCGAATGCACGTCAAAATTGAGGTATTTTCCAGATTTGAATTACGTCGAACAGCATTTACACTTTCACACTCTTCAAGAAAACTAATTTTTCACCCTTATCCTGTACATGTAAAATATCAGGTTTAAAATCACTTAAATGGTTACACTCTAATAAATGTTTTGCAAACGTGGAACAAACGTCGCCTGTTACAAAATATTTACTATGCTCCTTCATTCCAATTTCAAATTTCCGCCCTGTTTGGCCAGTGTATACAGCATCACATGAATCTCAGTTTAAGGCATAAACACCACATTTGTCAGAGATTGCAAATTTATCTTTAGTATTAAATGAAAGTTTTCCTGTTGTTATGGGAGAATAAAAAGACCAGTTAAACTTATTCACAGGATGAATTTCATGATCCTGTACGTCAATTTCCCTAAAAATGTTATCTTGCACCAACGTAAAGGCTTGTCATTTTTCTTAAAGGGAGTTATCTTTTTATGTGTCGCTTTTCCACAAAGTAAAGCCTGAAACTCTAACTTGTATTCGGAATAAACAACTTTTACTTCCAGGTTGTGCCCATGACCCGTCCTCGATTGCACCTACAGGGTAAATTTGGAACTTAAAATACGGTTTATCATTCACCCATGCATTTAAAAACACCATGCTACTTAGAACTGATGCTTGGATACGGAAGATGGCAAGATAAACTCTCGTAATGTATCGTAAGCTTCATGTGAAAGGTACACGTGGAGTGGATCACTCTATTACCTGAAGCGTTTACAGACGTTAAAAATGAAGGTAACCAGCGCCAACCCTATCAACTCCAGCGTGGTTAAAATGTTGACTAGGATTAGCGCCAACCTGCGTTCACACGGCGAACTTTTCCTGCTAGGGTTAGAGTTAGCCTCGTTAGAAAGCTAGTAATGTAAACTGGGCATTAGGCAATATATTTCAACGCTAAAATTCATCATTTATAAACCAATATATTTTCTTTAAATGACCAATGATTTAGTAATAATTTTACAATAATCGATAGTAGAAGTTTTCCTATATAACATATCTTAAAATCAAAATAGGTTATCGCGAAAGCCTAAAATACAGGTACCTCCCTAAAATATCCCTACCAAGAAACCAAATCGGTAAGATGTAATCACACATTTTTTTAGTTGTATCTGTACGCATTACTAGTAAGTACATGTATGCAAAATTATCCGAAAATCTGTACATAAAAACGACCTAAGCTGTCGTTCGCCTTCCAAAATGAGTTAGCAGTAAATTAAGATTTTTTGCAGACGTTAGAGCTATCTACCGAGAAATAAGTGAAGACGCGGGCTTAGAAGTTTTGTCACCGGACGTTAATAACGTTCATTCGTGGTGCCAGGAGGGGCTTGAATTAAGTTTTAGTAAATGAACCACAGTGCAATACCTGCGAAAGTCATCACACAAATGTCATACCTACACTGTGGGTGGAGTAAACGTAAAAACTTCAGATACAATAAAATATCTTGGAATTACCTCAACTTCTGATATATCTTGGGGAACATACATACAAAACGTATGCAGCACTGCATTAAAGAAACTAGGTTTCTTTAAGCGTATGATAGGAAGGTTCTCGAATGAAAAAGTAAAAGACAGATGCTACTTCGCTCTGGTTAAGCCACACCTCGAATACACAGTGAGAATTTGGGCCCCTGATCATAGGGACTTGGTCAAAAAAATTAATGAAACACAAATAAAAGCTGCACGCTTAGTTTGAAACTGCTACGAGCGAACATGAAGTGTTTCACAACTTTTGGAGAGATTAAGGTTGGAGCCCCTAGAGACGCGTAGGACGCTAGGCTTGCTTAAGAAATTAGGAACAGGTGTGTTTCTGAGCGACACAGACAATATTACCATGACGCCTCACTACATCTCTGGGTCTGACGGAAGCGATAAAATAAGAGAGATACATTGCGAAACAGATAGTTAAAAGAACTCGTTCTTTCCGCGCACAATAATAGACCACAATAAAAACTGAGCTCCACTAAATACACTCTCATAATGCACGTCACCATTTCTCCTCCCAAAACCTTATCCCTTACATCTTTACACGGCTGGTGTCCGAAAACCCCACTGCCCCACGCCAATTCGGCGGCTGGCTCGGTAGTATGTAGATGACCTTCCTTCCTCCGAGTTCAGATAGTCCAATATTAGAACCAGGGAACTCCAGCTCAGAATCCCCACGCTACACCCAACGGTTTACCACGCAGTCCGCGAAAAATAGAGACGTGCTAGAGACATAGCTCCCGAATATGGTAGACATGGTTGCGCCCTCTTGAGGCCATTAATTATAGCCCCATTCTCACTCTTCGGGCTTTGCCCCCACGCTGGCCGAATGGCAAACCTCGACTCGACCGTGGCTATCACGCTCTTGTGGGGACCCACGGCTTAATTTGAGGGGGAAACCACCGGAACGGCGAATAGCCGAATATATTTCCGCCATAAAAACGCCTTCGGACTTCCCGACGAAGCAAACGCTTCGGCGCAGAAAAACGATACTGTTTTCATGGCATTCTACTCAGCACGGAGGGAATCATTAACCACACACAATTGTTACTTATATTTTATCTCTGCATCAAGAATAATAAACAAAGATTGCGATTGCGGCTTGTCTCTTTACCAAGTTCGTTCCATATCGAAAGTCTCTTCCTTCGATACATGTCTTAGCAACGTAAACAAGTCCGCCATTAATGTGCTTATTTTTCCGTATCCCCGGTAGCTTAGCACAGGTTTTTCAAGGTTTTTGTTGATTTATCAGTTCATTTGTATTCGAAATGACGACTCGTGTCGCAGATTTCCAGAGGTGTGCTGTAGCAGAAAATGCTCAGTAAGCACATTAATGGCGGCCGTGAGGTGGAAATGTTGCGAAGACCCATGTCGTTGGAGATGGAGAAGGATATATCGAATCGAACGACCCCGGTCTCTTGCTAATCAAAACAATCACTACGTTTACCAATCGAACTCAAGATCTATTTGGCCGGTTCAGGTCGGTATGGTAAATCGATATGAGAATCGGGCTACCTCGGCCCGCTTTCTCTGCCAGTCTGAGATTTCAAATCGATATGAACCGATTCAAATCAATATTTCAATCGATTTCGCATGGATAAACCAGGCTATCCGAGTCGGCTGGCTTAGAATGTTCAGATCGGTCCGAGTTCATATCGATCATAGATCGATTGGTAAACGTGGTGTATAACTTCCAAGTTTTATGTTTAAGTTAAGCGTTAGGAATGATTAACAAGATCTTTGGGGGGAAACCATAAGGGAAATATCTTGATAAACAAATGGTATCTAAAATAACGTTAATTTAAATGGAGTGTGCGTCGCCTAAGTGAAAGAATTTTTATTCACCAAATTCCAAATAGGAAAAAATCATTCGCCTAGACCATGATTCCAATGCGGATCCCTCGATTTCGCGCCAATTTTTTTTAACCATTTAAGATAGTTTGAGCGAGATAGTTCCCTGGTCAAAACGGAGACCATTTTTTAATTATACGTTTTAATTTCAGCAGCGGTATGAAGCATGAATTATAAATTGCATTACAAATGGTGCAATTATATACTTTTACATAACTGAAATCCTAAGTAATTATATAGAAATATCTATATAAGTCTTTATCTTGACTAATTTTTTTCGCGCGGTACGTTTCAAAAACTCCTTAAAGGAAGGTTTTTTTATGACCCTGAAAAAATTATAGTGGTGACAGTATAATTTATTTTTAAAAATAGTAAAGAAAACTTACAAACAACACACTGTTAAATTTTTAAGAGATCAAGGTGTTGCAAATTCCTCATTTTTTAAAATAATGTTTCTCTCAGGAATGCATACACGCACCATTTCCAATGTCTAAGGGCTGGTATTTTTCGTCTAAAACTGGTAAGGGGCTGATAGTTTGGTAATTTTGGAAGGGTGAGGTTTTTTCCTTAAAATGAAAACAAATTCATTGATTTCTAGGCGAAATGATATATCGTTCAAACTATCTTAAGCTACTGAGGCGTCCTCTCCTGCGAATTTTTCACTGTTTTGTGGGTTTTTTCGGGTGACTCAGCAAAAGGTTAGTTCCGGTACTATTATGATTTTCGAGAATTTTTTACCGTCTCCCTCGTAAGATCTTATTTTTTAAACGCTGTCAGTACATGAGATCCTTACGCGGTAGGCATATATACAGAGTTAGAACGTGAGTAGGGAGCATTGACAAGTACCGCGCAAGAAGGTAAAAAACAGCTAGCGTGTTTCACATCTCATGGCTAGAAACTGGGTTGGGAATACCTAGGTTAAACTACTACCAATTTCTTTTAGAAACTATGTCTTTTACATTACTTAGAAACTGATCTCTTCGCCCAAAATGTAAAAAATAAGAAAACTAACTATCTAGGGAAGAGTATATCATTAATATAAGAGTGAATATGACTTCCGAGCGGACATGTTTGAAATGTTAAACAAGAAAATTAGAAGATCGCATACACTTGCTTGGCAAGTTCTTCGACTTAAGGTCCAGTTCGTGGGATTTCTGAATAATCTCGTGAAGCCTTTCCATCATATTGACTGCCACTAAAAGCACGTCTCTAGTAAGAGCCTTAATTTATCTCCAATAAATCATGACTCAACAAATAGATTTGTCCCATCATCCCTAAGCATGTAGTCAGTAGGTGGAAAATGATGCTCCATTTTCTCATTTCCCAGAAGTATCCAAGAAACAAAATTAATTTAATTCCCACTCCCCCGCCAATGCTACAAGAATGGCGTTTTCCACAAAAACACCCTCCATTTTTAGACTCATTTTACTGTACAATCGTTATACTACAGAAATTAATAAAGTATACAATATAGACTTTGTTAAACATTCTCTAACAATAAGATGTGAGTTATCCTCAAAATGAATATGATACATCAAGAGGTGCTATTATTTTGGGCATAATGAAATAATTTTATCGGCCAGAAACCCTTTGACAAGCATTTTTTAGTATTTTGAGCAAACTATTTCCAAATATTTAGATGCAAATAGATCCATTCAGAGTACATCCAGGACCGAAAGCAGATTAAGAATCCATGTGGGGTAATGAACCGATAACAGGACAATTTGTATAAACAGGAGTCTTACGACATCTACGTGAACCACGACAGGTTACGTTTCATATCCACGATTTCAGCCAGGAAAGGTTAACACAAACTGGACAAAGGTATTAACGAATTAGTCAATTAGGAGAACATTTCTACTGATGCCCAGCACAAGGGAACGTGAAATGCGGAGTTGTTCGATTCGATACATCCCAAGCTACATCTATACGAGTCTTCGCAGCCATTTCCACCACAGGGCCGTCATTAGTGTGCTTAATGAGCTGCCATAGTACACCCGGGAAATCTGTGATTAAGCGGCGCTAGTCTTCCTTTCGAGTACAAATACACAGTCAAATCAACAAAAACTTAGAACAACCTACACTATGCTCTTGGGAACAATACCAAAATAAGCACATTAATGGCGGACTTATTAACGTTGCGCGTACCTGTATCGAAGGAAGAAAACTATCGATATTGAACGACCATGGGTTAAATGTAACATGAATGCCACTACAAACAGCTATAGCCATTGAAATGATGAATCAAATGGTTCAGCACCACTATAACAATATGGAGAAGTGGCAGGAAAGGGTAAATATGAAGCAACACATTTTTTCTTCGATCAATTTCCCCTTCTGTTGATACGCAAAAACTCAAATGTTGCAGCAGTAAATTCGATCAGTTTAATGTACACTTTAATCTTAAATTGAAAATATCATCATTCCACGAATGTGTACTAATTTTCAAACTAGAAAAACCTACATGGGAGTTTTTCTAGACAGAATTGCTTTTCTTGCTAGATTCAAATTCAGTCTACTCTACTTTCGAAACTTAAAATTAGAAACTTTTATTGCCGACACTTCATGCATCGACATGTATGATATAACTATCTCTTGGGCCAAAGCTCGTTTGAAAATCTAACTTTTCGGCGGCGTCTCCGAGAAGAGCATTTCCTCAACATTTCCGACGCAAACTGAATGATGCATAGGAGCGCACGAGCTTTGTGGCAATGACAACACCGAATCAGTAGACGATTCTGGCGCGCTTGGAGAAAAAATCGTCCTTGCAAGCCAACCCGAGCCACTTCCTTGAAAACGTATTTCTCCAGCAGGTTGCGCACCGAATTTCAATGCTCAGGATGAATCGGGAATGAAGGAACAATTACATGGGAAAAAGGCTTTAGCTGGCGAGTCACTCACGGGGAAACACAATTACCTTTTTATGGTAATTATTTAACTCCTAAAGTCGAGCAGTTACTTTTAGTTAAGAAAAACGAGTCTCAAACCATATAACTCCACACGCGCAAACATACATGCATTACCCATCTAGACAGGTGCAAACATACAAGCATACTCCATCACGCCGTTTCTTTAGTCCGACAGATAGTGAATTAACTTGGTGAAACAAGAGTCATCATAACATCAAAAGAACAATTCTTCTTTTTACACGCTTTAAAGATTACCTCAACCGGTCCCGACGCGTCATTATCATGAAATTCACTACGAATTATAGGCCAATTACGTAAGTACACTTTCTCTTCTTAGGGTAACGAGATAAGAGGTGGTTTACGAAGGAATTGACGAGGTATGTCATGATTCCTTTCATTGCACCATTTCATTGTACTATTGCTTTCAAAGTTGCTAGAGCCGTTATATTTCATTTGTTCGGCTGGTGATCGCCAATTGCTGCCTTCATTCGACAGCTATAGCCATACTAAATCAAAAGCATCACATATACAGAAGAAAGAATTGATTTCTCAGTGTTATTCCCATAAAGTTGTCCCTTGGCCCCTGAGCTATTCCCCTGTTCTAATCATTCCCTCCATACTGCCCTCCCTTTGCACAACGCTTGAGCATCAGTCGCACTCACACACATCAGTCCGTTTTCATGTCTCCCGATGTTCCTTCTCCCAAGAGCATCTTATTAAGACTTCTCCTATGCAGGCATACACACGTATTTCCCAGAAATGCGTTATCCCACGTTTTTCGGTGAGTTCCCTCGATTCCGCAAGGACATCCCAATTTTCCTGACTCTAGGAATAGTATTAGCATAAATATTACGAAACAATGAGCAGCGTTCACGTTAGGCCCACGCGGTCCCAAGTTTCGGGAACGTTTCTTCCAGAGGTATCGCACATGGAAACAGTACAAGGATTAGCGTTTGAATAAAAATGTTTCCAAATATCACACTAAATTTTAGGAGCAAATAAATGACCTCTGTATAACGGCAATTCTTCAAGAACGAGAAAGAGTAATTGCATCTCAAAAAAGTCAACCTTTTAAGTTTATAACTAATTATTCTTTATTATGACGATGATCGTATTAGAATTTTTTGCTCGTTACATGCTCAGTTAAGTTGAAATGATTTTTATATACGATGTGGCAATGTTTGAAAATAATCAAGTTAAATTTAAGTTAATATGGAAATAGCTGCTTTTTATCATCGCAAAGCAGCACACTATGTATGAGGATATCTTCTCAACAGGCATGAAAACTTTAAGGCCACCAAAAGTCCACTAACTATACACAATTTAGAGTTAGAGGGTAGAGCTAGGCCTGCAAAAGATGTTATGATAAATTTAGCAGTGCGACGAGACTATTAAAAGAATTTGGATGGGAATCGTTGTCACAGCAACGTTAAAAAAAAAAAGGATGAATATCCAGAATGAAATTGATGCGAGTAACTACTCCGAATATGCGAAGAACCATTAGAATCCTCCGTGCTACTACGATAGGTTCAATCACGCGCATAAAACTAGGGAGGTAGATGGCACAACGGACAGGTTTAAAATGTCAATTTTTCCACTTACGATTACGGACCACAAAAGAGCTTTGATCAATGCCGCAAAAAAATTTTCATGGTAACGATAGACAGCGCAGTTTTTAATACTTTTTTTTATTTTTGCTCAACTTTCCTCCTCTGCATGGGATACAAATTATTTTATCAGAAGTATAAGCAATGCCGCAAGAAATTAGACACGGTAGCATGGCTGAACTAATGATCCACGTGAATTATGATACATTATTCTTTTCGCACGAATAAATTAATAATCAGACACTATTACATTAGAATATATCCTTTCCTGAACTTATCCTACTATTTTATTAAGAAATACAACGAAAAACATTTTCGTAGTGCTTATAGCGCATGCTTGGCGTTGAATCACCTCTTGCCACACACCCTCCTATATCTGCATACTATCGCCGCATGTGCGTGCGGCAGGGGGTGTTAGAACCCTAGCCGTGTGAAGATGTAATGGATCAAGTTTTGGGATGAGAAATGGTGACGTTGAGGTGGCTTGTTGGATAACGCGGGTAAGTAAGCGAAACGCATCGGGCAGACAATCCCTTTTATGTTAAAAACTGCTTCCATTGTAACCACTTAATTCCACTAAATAAAGCCTGTCACCGTATCATATTGCGACAAAAATAGATTGATAGCCATTTTTTTGTGAATTAAGCCGTGGGTCAAAGCACCTCACTCCCGGCGAAATACGAAATAGAATAGGTACATGAATACGAAAATGAAATACGAAATAGAATAGGAACACGCAACGACCCGATGAGAGGAATGAGATATGATTCAAGTTTAATCGGAAAATTATAATCCGCAGATAGGATAATCCTTTAATGCTTTGAAGGAAAGGATAGAATTTACGACAGGATACAAGGATAGGATTTTCGAAAAAATGCTACACTGAATAGTTGCGCCATATGGATCAAAATCATGGGCCATCAGAAAATGTATCAGAAGGAGAAAACGCTTTTGAAACGGTATGGGAGATGAATTCCGAATATAAAATGGACGGATAAAATTAAATCAAATGACTGAATAAAATAGGAAAATCATAGAGCGTAGTCCAAAAGAGGGAAGATCACGATGGATTACACGCACTCAAGAGACGCAAAGCAATAGAATAGAATAAGTTTAAAAATTCTCTAGGTCTCTCCATAAGAGCAAAACGGAAAAAACATATAAAGTTCTTCTTTCAACGAAGAAAAAGAACATAAATAGCAGGCAAATCACAGTAATGACAAACAAAATTTTCGCAGGAACAGAATAAATAACACAAAATACAAAAGTGGAAAATGTGACATGATTCAGCGAAATATAAGAAAAGAAAACACTAATTTCTCAGATCATAACGTAAAACATAAAATATTATAATAGGATTCAAATTAAGGTAATAGACATATATTCTCATTATAATAATTAAATATTTTCTCCATAAAAATAGACAGGAAGGATTTTTTTTATAACGGCAAGGAATTCCAGAGTTTTGAGCTAGAAATGAGAAAAGATTGAAAGAAAAGAAAAATAGGTATTTGTCCGAGATAGAGGACATAAGAGGTGGTCAGTCCTAGTGCGTCTAAAGACAGAGATTAATTTAGGTATAAACTTGGAATAGAGATAGGCTGGATTTTTATTTTAAAACAGTATGAAGAGGAAGGAACCAATTAAATATATCCTACAAGAAGAGGTCTACAGCCATGATAATTTGCGAAGGTGGTGGGAGTTATGTTCATCTTCACGAAGGTCAAGAACAAATTTTGCACAGGAATTTAAGAGCCGCTGAAGCTAATTTCCTGATTCCAATGGAAGATCATTACAGACTAAAGCGCAATAATAAAATGACGGAAATATAAGTGTTGAGACAAACATTTAACGGGTAGTAATGGGAAGAAGAGTTTGGTGCAATTTTAACTAATATAAAGTATAGTTGACCTCATTTGAGATTTCATGAACGTGATGGTTCCACGAGAGATTATTAGTTAATATAACGCCAAGTTTTTTCACAGTATTATTACATCCAATATCGGCGTCACCCACTTTAATGCACGGGAGAAGTATAAAATTAATTTTGCCAAGTAAAGCAATCGTATGAAAGGGGATAGATCGATGATGTCGCGATTGAGGCTCAAAGAGTATCCTCTTCCATTTAAGCCCCAGTCACAATTATACAGCCACATTAGCGACAAAAACAAATAAATAGGGTATATAATATCATCTCCATTGTTGAGTAATTTTCACACAGAAAAGAAAACAACATAGGTAGCACGGGTAACACTAAATATGCATTTTGGGATAACCAAATTTGTACACAAATACAATATACTTTCCATGGTACAGGTCAGTGTCATGATATTATTAAAATAAACAATGTGTTGTAGGCACTTAAGGAAGATTTCCATACTCAAGGGGAAAAAATAGGATTATTGGTATACATCCTAGCAAAACACTCCGCAACAAAACGCCTGCACAATAAGGGGACGTAAAAAATCTGCGAAACCTTATTATATGTATAGAAGCTTAAGATTATCCTTAAGTATTACCAAAGCATTCACAATATCAAGTAACAACATATACGCAGGGGCGCCGACGCGAGGGTTACATGGCGCAAGTGGCGCCATTGAAATTTGCGGGGGGGAGGGGGTAATTAAAAAAAAACTATTTCAATAACAAAGGTGGGGACAATACAATAAAATTTTTAAAAACTGGACGACGAGAGTGACAAATGTCTCTCAAATGTCCCAAGCTCTGAGGCATTCTATAATTGTTTTTTGGGTCAGGGAGGATGGGTAATATTTGGAAAAAATTTTTCATGAAAGCAGGAAATAAATAAAATGTTATACATAAAAAGATGTAGGATAGGAATTTTAGGATAAAAATAAAAATTTTTGCTCTAACTCATGATCCTTTTCTTTTGTAATATTACCTTTCAGTTATAATATTATTTAAATGTATTTATCATTCAAATTTAAAACAAAGAAGCAGTTTAGAATACCAGAATTTGAGGGGGGGGAAGAAATAGGAATTGGGGTGGCGGGATTTTGCGCCATAGCTATTTAGGGGGATCGACACCCCTGCATATACGTGATATTCATTGAATATACACCTCAATTTACAAAAAATTATTTTTCTGAAAATGAAATTAGAAATACGACATCTGCTCCTGAAATATATGTTTAATCTACCCCCTACATGTCTTGGCTAAGGGAGTGTTTCTATGTGTTGAAATTGGATTGAAGTGCATATATTCTCCCTAGATTTCCCCAGTCCAGCACCCGAGACGAGAAGTGAGATAGGATTTGTAGTCATTTTGCCTTACAGCCAGATTTGAGACAGTTAGTATTATTTTATTCCCCCAAGGCTGAGACAAGATACTGTGTACTTCTTTTGCTTTTGCCTTATTTAACCTGGGGCAGATTTAACCGGACCTTAATTAAACCTGAGGCCATTTGGCCCCCTCATCCTATTGGAGGACATATGTGCGGTGTTCCAGTTGACAGGAAACATGAGGTCACCCATTTGCTTTATCTAGAGCGCCTGAAGCTCTTTGATTCCAACGCGGAAGACCTTCGTACTTCCGTGGACATAGTACTGGAATGGCTATAGGTATGGCGCTCAGATAGGGGAAGCATAACTCCATCGAACTGGCGCGAGGAAGATTTTCAGATAACACGATCGTGTTCGCGAAAGACATGCAACTCGTTGACGGGAGCGTCATTCGTCTCCTTGAGGACAATGACGGCTATGAATAACTACAAACGCCGAAAGCAGGAGACTGCAGCAGTGAAGGAAAGAGTCACCGGCAAGTGCAGACATACTCACAGAAAAATCTGGAGTTCTGAGCTGTATAGCAGGAACATGGTTCTCGCCAATAACAAGTTGCGGTTCCTACTCCACGATATACCTTCGGATGCATGAAATGAAATGCCAACGAGTTGTGGACCCTCGACAAGGGAACAAGTAAGACGATGATCATCCCCTGAGGTCTTCATCCGAAATCTTTCGTCGCCAGACTGCATCTCCGTAGGAACTTTGGAGGCATAGGTCTACTGAGCCTGGAATGTCCCCACACCAGAGTTGTCCCGGACACAGAATGCCAAATACCAAAATAACAGACCCGCTGCTCAGTACCGTGAGAGCACGAGTGCGCGAGCAGGGACGTTTCTCTTCCATGCGGCAAAAAGGGACGCGGACGTATCCAGTCAGGACACATATCATCCAACGGTAGCTATGACGACACATCCATCTCGTCGTTGAAGGAAAAAATATCCTCAGGTTAGACATAAATAATTCGACCAGAAGGCCTTGCTCTAGGCGCACACAGAGTAGCCCAAGCATGAATGTTTCAGATGAATCATAGAAAATCATGGGTTATCGGAGAAGCTGGAATTTGTCTTCCTAAGCTCCGCCTTAAGTCTCCGTCTTGAGTCCGAAGGTTTCGTCCACGTGCGCCGGGATGGTATCATGAACGCCCTCGTGTACCGCCGTGTTCTATTTCATGCGGAGGTTGCGGACACGAGATGAAGGGCGGGCCTCCAGCGATAATGACGACACCAAGTCGTAGTTTACAGGGTGTAACAAAAAGGTACGGCCAAACTCTCAGGAAACATTCGTCATATGTTAATGAAAAAAGTACGCTCCATGGATATGGGACCAGAAACACTTTATTTTTAAGTTAATCTCATTTTCTACAACTCTTCAAAGTACATTAATCATGGGAAAAACACACAAAGAAAATGTACCAATGTGCCACGTGAAACTCTTTATAACATAAAATGTTCAGAACACTCTCCTTTAGCATTGATGCGTGCATCAACCCATCATCCCATTGAATCCTGGATGTGCTGATGTCACCCTTGAGTACTGTATATGATTTCACAGCCTTCCAAAAGCACTAAGAGGCACGTACAAGACACTTTTCTATCTGGGTTCAATATAGGAGCTTTCAAAAGCTCACATAAATAAAAATTGTAATACATTTAGGTCTGGAGGGCATGGAAGACAGGGAATTAGTCCACTTCTACCAATCCATCTGTCAATGAGCCTACTATTTAGAAGCTAGCGGATTAAAACTAAAATGAGGAGCAGCTTTATCGCATATAAAGTAATGTCTCATTGAACTAGTAAAGGCACCCCTTCTAGCAGATCAGGAAGGGTATTTTCTAAGAAAGCAGGGTAACGTATGCTGGTATGTTCTGTTCCTGAGTGTTTCCCATGATTAATGTGCTATGAAGAATAGTAGAAAATGAGTTCTAGCATGGAACTAAATGAATTTCCAGACTCATATCCACAGAACATAATTTCTCCTTCCACATGGGAGGAACGTGTCCTGAAAGTTTGGCCATACCTTTTGTTACCTCCTAATAGGTTGGCACAATACAGCCCTGGAAGTGTTATACTTTAACCTCTGAAATCACATTGGCATCAATGAAACACTCATTCTACCCCATGTCCCTTCAAATATTGCATCCTCCATGGAGAACAGTAAATGTACAACCTGGAGGAAGAACTCGTTTTCCACCACCAGGCATTTGGATGCAACGAAGCCTGATATCCTTCTCCTCAACTACCTATCATACTCAATGTTCGTGATTGAGTTTTCTCTTCTGGCTGAAGCAAACAGATCCAAAGGAGGTGGAAAAATGGATGAAATATCAAGATCTGCTTTTTGAGCCGAGGCAAATGTACTCCAGACACTGTTAAATTGGTTGTCCACATCATAGGTGTGCTCATTGTAGTTAAGGGCTCCCTGGTAGAGAGCATAAAGTGTATTCTGTCTGAAGTGGTACAGGCGGAATCACTTGCAGCTCACAGGCAGAAGGCCATCCTCCTTGGGTCGCTCTGTATGCATGACCCTAATGCACTGTCTTAACTTATCCAATGGGCATCAGATGCACCTACAACAACTGCAAAACCCTAACAGAGACATTGGCTATTGAGAGGCACTGATGCTTGCTAGGGTATCTGAGGGATATGAGATAATAGTAAAAAATGGTAATAATATAAGGAATAACTAAAAACAATAAATAATGAATTCATAAATGCCATCAATAAATAAATTAAAATAATTACAATAAAAATCCATGCTAACATTAATGGAATCCACACCTATGAGAGACTCAAACAGAGGAACCCAGTATTAGTAGGAGAGGCCTTGACCCTGATACCACTGAGGAGAACTGGCCATCCTCATACCATATGCATGAATTGGTACTGGCACAGGCATTTATAAAGCATTCATTAGCAGCAATATAGGACTTCACCACCTCAAACCCAGGGGGTATATTTTTTTAGTGATAAGTGAGTTATTTGGCGTCAGCCAAGTTGATAGTCACCACACCACATTAAACACTGAAGAAGTGCCCTCGAATGATGCTGCAACATTTACAGTTTAAAATATACTACATAGCTGCACAAATAACAAATGCAATATTCCAGGATAAGACAAATGAAAGACCTGTCCTTACAGGGTACTCTGGGATTGAGGAAGTTAATGTAAGAAAAATTAGAGGTAACCTGGAGTTAGTAAATAGTTAACTGACTCTAAAATTCTTATTTACAACTTTCAAAAGGGTGAAAACTCAACTCGTTCCGCAATCATTAAAATTGCTGAAAGTGGAGCACATTCATTTACTTCAACTGAAAAATAATTTAAATTATAATACAACACCACAGTATTTTATTCCTGTTTAAACCATTACTAATGTAGAATCTAAGACGATTTGTTTCATCTCTGCTCTCAAAACAGGTACAAACTACAAGGTCTCATGCTGTTATGCCTCCTGTCAAGCTTCTTCCTCACAAGCAAAGCTTCAATTTTGGCTGAGTCCGAAGACGATGAATGTGCCATTTTTTTACTAAGAAAGTAAGTACATTTTCACAAGAACGGTAGCCCAAAGAACTCAAGCAGTTCCTGTCATGGGATAATACTCACACCCTTGGACACAAATGCTTTGATGCTAATATGCACACAAAAGAGGATAATTACTAGAGGAAGCAGGTGTAAATAACAGGCAACATATCACCAACTAGCACCTCTTCTTAGCATAAGTACACAAAAAAAATGGTTCATTAAAGGTAGATCAAGTTGAAAAACACTGTGAGCTACTGCCCTACATGATGAGACATTTTTTTCAACTGCATATTTCATTCAGTAATTCATTAACAAGAGTTTTTTTCCCTGGACCATTATGGTATGCTGATGTGAAGTTATAAAACCCATTAAATTTATCATAGTGATGGAGAGTGGGGCACAAGTGAGACTCCATAACATGGGGGAGGATGGAAACCAATTAAAAGGCTGAAATGACACTTTTTGCTCAGCCTTATGCATCATTTGATATTATGACTCCATATCGATTACATCAGGTTCCCAATGGCTGTGGTGCCAAGTTTTTTGCCACTTGTTTTCCCCTTCTCATTCATTTGCCAGTTGTAGCTATTGTAGCTAAATTATTCTTCATTGTAAAATCAACTGCAAAAGATTTAGTTCTCCACTTGTTTTATGGGTAATTCCTGTGCACACCAACTGAGATACTCATGGCCAATGATAATGCACAATTTACAATTAATTTCCCTCTCTCGAGGCCAACTCACTCTCCATCAGTAACAAAATTTAAATGAGCAGAATGTGATTGGACAAATTCTTATACCCCTTCACCCCTACCTCAGCTACAAAGGCAAATGCAACAGACAATGGAGAGATCAATTAATATTGTATTGTACACCCTTATTAACTTCTCAAATATTTCAGCGTGATATTTTGCTTATTACAAGCCATAACCTCAAGCTATGAAAAAAACATTCTCGGCTATCACTGACTGTACCAAGGATTTTCCATTTCGATGGCTTACATCAAACTTATTTCTCAATCATATGATTAATTTGGCAGTGTTGAAAATACAGAGGGGCGAGGAGATGAGAGGGAATACGAAGATGGCCCATCACACCAAAAGACTCACAATGGTGGACATGGTAGAGAGGAGCAGGTGGACTTGGATGATGCAGTCACTATATGCATATCGTATTCAGCAGTGGACGATGCCTTTGACAAAGCGAGGAAGGTCACGAACCTTCGGTCTCCTTTCTCACCCCACCGGCCCATTGACAACGGTCAAATTGCTCAACTAGGGGAAACACTACTGGAAACATCAAGGATACTATCTCAAGAGTGAGTAATTGAACCTACAGTTTCGTAGTAAATCAAAAGCTTTCCAAATCCACATTTCCAAATTTACAAGCTCTCCAGTAGCTGCAACTTTCTATTGAGGTACTCCTGGTTTCAAATGCCCCAACTGTTAAAGCAGATGGAATGAACAATGCTTAGCAAGGCCTCAGTTGACATCAATATTTTTGTCACCATAAAATCAAAAAATAAATAGGGCTCATGAACATTCAATAATGAAAGATGTGATTATGTAATCAAATTCATCATAACTAAAAACCAAAGAATGATAAAATATAGACATTATAATACAAATGCAACAACTAATGGAATTTTACATCTTATGACATAATGTACTTTTAACAGAATTAGTAACATAATATGGAATACATAGTAATCAATGTAGTTTAAAAAGTAATAGAAGTTACTTTCTAGGTACGAGTTGACAAAGGAAGAAATGTGGGAGGTTCTTCCAAGGATAAATACCCTGAAAACAAAAATTGCTGCTTTTTGCCCTAGATATCTACAGACCAGAGCAGGTATGAATTCATAATTAAATAGAATGCTAATATTTATAAGCACGTAAACAAAATAATTCCACCAAATTTGGCCACTCAATGAATGAAATAACAAAATAAGGAATAACAGGAAGTACTGGGCTATTTTGCTGATTTTCCGGTTAACTGACAATTATGAATTCACAAGAGAGGAAGCCATTTCTGAAATACCCAGTTAAGTTCAATGCTAACAATCTAATGCTAATTTGACTAATTGTAAGTGAGCATTAATTTTACTAATTAGAATTATTAATACTTGTTGATTATAATTTTGTATTTAATTTCATTCTGTCACAGTTTTTCTGAATTTTAAATGCAATATTCATGCCTAATGAGAAGACCTGTATGTATACCAAACAAAAATTTCTCACTACACTATGATGGAAAAACCTACAGTATCTTAACACATTGCAGACAGTTCAGGATTCTACTCAGGGCTCGTAGCCTCTTGTTATGAATGGCTCATAAATTCACTTGAGTTTCATACATATTCCATTGTTACACATAATAGTTTTTTTTTAAATTGAAGTTAGTGAAAGAAGTCATTTTATGACATTGCATAGAAAGCCATTGCCTCAGTATGCATCTCCTGATTTGTATATAAAAACTGAGTTAGAAACATAAATATCCAGTCTTCAATACATTCAGATGCCATCCATCATATCAACATTAAATTACTCTATTTCATTAGTAGAGCCTGAAAATTAAATGGTTGGGAGATGACAACATGACACTACACGTCAGAAACTGTTAACTAAGTCAATGTGGATGTTCTGCTGAATCCATAATGATGTAATTAAAAATACCATTACTAACTATTAAGCGTAGTCTTAAAAATAACAAAATAGTAGCCAACAATGAGTCTTTGGGAAGATACACTTGTTTCCTCTGTTAAAAATACTCCATGTTTGAAAAACAGCTATGCTTGAATAAAGATATTTTACGATACCAAAACTGACATATTAATTCTGTTCCTCCAGAGCTTATGTTCTACACCTAATAGGATGGTTCCAAACCTTTCTTATATGACTCACACACTAAAAAAATTTTAGTATACTATCTAATCCCTTAAAATAATGGCTCATACCCCTCCGAGTTATTAATTATTTCTGAATAAAAGAGAAGGGGATCAAAAGTATCTGTACTATAACTTTAGGTCAATATATATCATACACGCTTTTGAATCTAACTCACAACTTGATGTTTGTTATGTAGACTTCTCTAAAGCCTTTAACCCTTTCCCTAATAACGCCGAAAATATTCGGCAGTAAGTTTCTTGACCAGGGAGATGAAGGCCGAAAATATTCGGGAGAGATTTTCCTAACCCAGGGAACGAATGCCAAAAATACTCAGCTTCTTGCTCCCCCCCCCTTTTATAATGGTCACGGGTACCCGAAATCTTAGTTTCAGGACCTAACGCAGCGGGGGTTAGGCCTTACCCTCGAAATCCGGGAACAGGTACTCGAACCCCTCGTCGTATAATACCCCTCTTTGTGGCAAGGGACCGCGGTCATACAATTGTTTATTCAGTCGTTTTGCGAAATTTATATTTGTTCCTTTCTCAAAAATTATAAACTAAGAATCGAATTCTTTGTCTTTTTATGAGCGTTTACAATTTTTAAACGAAATTCTACGATAAATATTAACTAAAATCTCGATTTCAGTATGATACCAACACTTGATAATGCATACCCGGAATAATGTATTTCAATATTTTGTTGTAAAATGTGTTATCCTACAAAATCCTATCTTATTAAATTTATTTTTGTGTTGTATTATAAAATAATATTTTCCATCCTTCTTTCACATCCGGGCTTTGGATTGGCATTGGCGAAGTTAAATACATTTTTTTTTATTTTATGTATTTTACTCTTTTTCATTTTTTTTTCATTTTACCTTAGAGAGGTTACTTCTATTGTCAATTAACACTTTCATCACCCACATTTTCGGAATGGAAATGATTGCTGCATTAAATGCGTTAATATTGACGGTAGAGCTTCATTTAAAATTTGACAAAGCACAGAAAAAAAACAGGAATTCAGTTCAAATTCCGCAAATTAAGAGCAAGCAGCAATTATCCATGTACCTAATACGTATAAATAAATCATAAATTGACCGCGAACCAATGCCGCTGGGAGGGTTTTAAACCCGGGAAGGAGGGAGCCCAACTACCTCCAGAGTCCGAGATAATGCGGAGTCCCTGCTGAGAGGGGTCGAAAAAGGGTAGGAGCCAGGAGTGTGTGATTACCTGCGAGACCCATCTTAACCGACGTCTTGAAAAATGCTCCGTAGAGAGGGGACAGAAGAGTATCTTGGGGCTCAGTCCAGCAATCACGCTAAGGAGAGAACTACTCCGTCTCGAAAGGGTTAACTCAGTTATCCACGACTTGCTAATGCATAAACTCAAGCTCAGGTACAATGTTCATGGTACTTTCTTATCACTAATTCACTGTTTCATTTACTCTCAGTATCAGCACAGTTTAACTGATGGTATGTCGCCCAACCACCTTCCCTTCTCTTCGGGGGTTCCTCAGGGTAGCATCCTTGGCCCCCTTCTGTTCCCTCTTTATGTTGATGATATCATTAACTGTGTCCTTCAACTGGGATGTGACATTTTAATTTCTGTGGACAATTGCAAAATTTGCAGGCAGGTTGATAGCACCTTCCATTCTATTTCCCTTCAATTTTCCCTCTCCTCCATTCACGCCAGGTGCTTCGTTTCGTAGTTTCGTATTAACCCCCGCTAGGTCAGCTGTGATGACCTTCCCTTGAAGCACAAAACTCTATCACATTCTTACACTCAATCACAAAACCCTATCCCTTATGTCAGTTCCTAAAGTGACCTAGGTGTAGTCTTTGACTCCAAACCAAACTTTCATGAGCACATAAATAGTATTACGAGGAAGGCCCTGACAGTTGTCACCCTTTTCACTCCCTGGCTTTGCATTACATTACATGCGTTTTCTGGTCATCCAATGTAATAAGCCTTTCTGCCATTTTGGGGCTATTTCAAATAAATAAATGTAAAAACAAAAATGATACATTTAACAAATAAATCTATTACAACAGCATAAAAGTTGCACTAATCAGACAAAAAGATATCCTAAGTATAAACAAAAACTGGAAAGTTATCTCATATCCCCTAGAATGCTATCTCACATCCCTCGGGGGTAAAGAACCCTGGCCTAGAACAATGAAACTTACATAAAAATACTAGATATTTCCCTGATACACACTTATTGGAGAACTGACATGTATTCTCACCTTCTTTTACAGCTGGAAGAACATGTGACAACCCAGGGCCTTTTGGAGGGCGTTTCAGAATGCACGACGGTTCGTGCAATAACCTGGCCCACCCAACATGGGGCTCAGCACGAGTGGCATTTAGGAGGTTTTTGCCTCCTGATTATGCTGATGGTAACAGTATTTCCTTTATGCCTAACACTGAAACAGAGGGTACGATTCAACGTGTACACCACTAACCAAAATAAAAACTTTAAGAGTATTCCACAAATGTTTGCTGAGTTTGTCTGCATATATTGTCTAATGAGGTTTCAACTTGCACAATCATTGTCCTGGACTGGCCTTGATAGCCAAGTCATTATAAAGGCCTGGCTAGACATGGGTAAATTACAGTAATGTACACCGTAATGTACATTACTGTAATTTACCCATCTCTAGCCAAGCCATGATAATGACCTGGCTATCAAGGCCATTTGAGGTCAATTACCATGGTACATTACGGTAATTTTCGATAATTATCATCATTTTCTGGTAATTTTTAATTTTCTGAAACTCATAGCTAATACAGGAACTAACAGTAACGCCAATAGCAATAGCAAGTGGTTAATGGCAGTTGAACCATTATTATTTCCACAGTGACATATAGGAAATAAATAAAATTGAAAATAAAAACATATACAGCAGCCCACATGCAATTCAGCATTCTTTTGTTTGGTATGAGAAATTTTCATTCTAACCCTTAAAAATGATAGTCCTGCATTATTCCACAAGTAAAAATATTCCACAAATGAGTTGTATGTGCCTTTATTTATAATTAAGATTATAATTAAAATACATAGACTAGGCTTAAAATAATATGTTTGGAATATATCGGTATGAAAATTATCAGAGACGGAGGTAGATACTGCCGAAAATTAAGGTAAATTTCAGGGGCTGCGGTAAATTACATCAAATACCATGGTAATTAATGAAAATTACATCAGTAATTTTCAGAATGGCCCATCTCTAGGAATGACTTTGATGATGACTGTGAAAGTTGAAACCTTGGTTGGCAATAGCTGAAAAGGTTATGGCAACACAAAGTTTTCTTGTACTCAGTTATGGAGTACCACAAGTAAGACCTGAGAACATTAAGTCTACTAGTAGGTATAAATCACCATGAGACAGTAACTGAACTTTGAAATAGAAGAGCAGTTAATGGAATATGTGATTAAAAATCTGTACCACACAAGTGATTGTTACAAAAAAGACTTCCCTGAACAATAAATAACCTTCTGCTGCCAGGGGAATTCAGTCAATGTATGCAAATTATTTATTCCATGCAAATTTTAAGTTTAAAAATAATCATATTCACTTTGGTATTTTTTTTCTAAATCTAGAGTAATTGGTGTAAATTGTGCTAGGATGGGAAATAAATTCACCACATAATAATTGTAAAAATAATTACTGGCAAATCAATTGACAGCAGTTTTTGTGCAAGTACCAAAGGCTGATAGACTGGCCCACTGGCATCATTAGGGTCGATGAGTAACAACGTTTCCATGATTTTACTCACTGTCAGCTCGGAGACAATGTACACATTATATATGCTGTAATTGAATATCATTTTTTGTTGCCACAACCAACCTCGAAATATTACTCATCATGCTATGCCAAGTAGAGCTCTTCACATAATCAAACAATATGATAAGGTTTTGAAAAGTTCGTTTTCTATTCATGGAAATATAGTAGACTTTACATGAAAGAATTCATGCATATTTTACAGCATTTTAGTATCTGTATTTAGTAAATAAAATTTGCTTACTGTTTCAAAGGTGAAATTAAAATATCTCTCTTATCAATCAACTGCAGTAAGACCCTAGCTACTAGTAGTCCAACCCCTGCATAACCCAGACAGGCCTCTCTGTACCTCTGGCATGTAGTGGATGTAGTTTCGAAAAGGGTTATGACATGGCATCATTACTGCTTCATCCAAAATTATTTCCTAAACCTACTACTTTGGTATTTATGGCCTTAAGCTCTCATTCAATGGAGGCTGCAGTGCTTTTTCATCAATGTAACATAATTTTTTATAGTCAATGAGAGTAAAATATAGTTTAACTAACACAGGATAACAGATTTATCTCAATGCTGTAATAATGTAGTTTACCAATACAGTGGCAATAGTGCAATTAATTAATAACTTCTGTTTTTAAATAAAAGGTCTGAGCATCCCCAGAGGTAGTCATGATGGAAAACCTCTACCCAATCCACGCACTGTCTCCGAGAAGGTGCACCGAAATGAAGGCTATCACGACAATACAATAAACCTACTGTTTGTTGCTTGGGGACAAATGATTGACCATGATCTTACCCTAACAGCTGAAACAAAAGGTAACAAGAAAAAAACATCTCCAGAATATTTTCAAATTTAGCCCTTGATTGATAAAAGTAATTCCTCTTGGTTGACTTCACTAAGAAAGTAACTATAAGTTACATCAAGATTAATCCTCCTCAGAGGGGAATCAGGTCCACTGTGTGGGCATTTTTCCAGGCATGTCATAATTTTTTTAAAGGATTGAAAGCTAAAATTACAAAAACGTCTGTAACTTTGGCCCACAATATTTGCTAAATCTCCCCATGGGCATCTTGGTAAAAGTGGCTGAAGGGTGCTGCAATAAGTTTTCAAAGTTTTTCGTCTTACTACCTAGCATAAATTTATATTTTCAACTTTTTCAATGCTTCCTCAAAAGATCAAAGGACCAGAGAAGAGCCAGACTGCTGCCTCTCCCCAAGTCCTCATCCCAATTGTATGCCTATAATACTGCCTAATGAGGATCCATTCTACGGGACGTGGCGTCAAAAGTGTATGCACTTTTCACGCTCATTTGCCGGAGTTAGAGAAGACTGCAGACTGGGTGAGACCAATGGCACCAATTCTTTTAAACTAAACAGTCACGCTTGATAAAATCTACTACCATGGAGAAATAAGTCAGCATGATGATGGAAAAACTACTTTGGAAGAGTCTTGCACTCACTCATGTACTATGGCCTGAGCTTTGCATAAAACAGACCTCAGTACTGCAGAAACTCAGCACTACACTACCTTAAATCGGATTGAATTATAGATGGGAAAATGTAGATTTTTCATACCAAAATCATTCCAATGCACTACAGATTACCTATAGTAATTCAATTGAGTTTTAATCCTCAAAAACTGCTATGATACAAAAAATTTAAATTCCAAAAGTACCACCAATAAATTATTCCAGATTTCTACACATGAATCAGAGTAACCATTGTACATTTTGGTAAACATGCTTTTTTTACAGGAATAAAGATTTTGTTATAACAATGATAACTCATTTAAGAGAAGCTAAAAGTTTTCAATCTTTGCTCCTCAAAAAGGATGGATTGCTTCCTCTCATCTGACATGCCAGCATGATGCCTGGACAAAATGCCAATGCCAATAGACATCTTATAACAAAGAAATATTCAATCTAATTCCTTAACTTGAATACCACAGAAACTTCACAACCAAAAATATCTCTTAATTATTTTTTGAAAACAGATATTTGTTCCACCTAATACCAGCTTCATTTTTTACGAATGGACTAAATCCATCCTTGATCATAAAATGGTATATGTGATGGCTTTCTAGTCTTTCAAACGCAGTTTTGTTTTCAACCATATAATTCAATAAATCACATACCTATTTTTTTATGAATAGGTTAAACTTTGTTTTTCCACAATGAATTTTAATGATTATGATTATGGTTTCAACGATTAACATCATCATCAGGTCATTAAAAATCATTGCGGAAAAACAAATGGTATGTTCCTTCAAAATGTTTAGCAAATTCCACTAAGTATTGCCGGAAACCACCAACTTCAATTACCTAATTTCAATACAGTCAAAAAGTGGTACGAAACATTTGTAAAAAGATATGCAGACCACATCAAGATATGTATCACCAAGATCACCAATCACTTAATTCACTGAAAATCACTTAATAAAAAATAATAACCACTTAAGAATACCTTTACAAAAATTAAATATCATGATTAAGATAGACATTTCCCAGAAAGAGCAATAACTCTCTAGGTGACCAAAAACATGGCTTAACAGTCTTTCTGTGACATTCAGCGGTATACATGTCACTGACGTAGACATCAAATTCTTGAAACTGCATTTTTTTAGAATCTTAAAATCTATCAAGGTACTACATCATTATAATCAAACTGCTAATATCTTTTGTCCCCTGTCCCCAGTAACTTAATTGCCATGATAATTGGTTTATGGTCAAAGAGCACAACAAGGAATATGCAAAAGCAAAAAAATGACACTTTCCAGGCATATTTAATGGAAAAATTTTTTTAAGTCCTTAACCTGACTTTTCATGTTTAACATCATCTCCATTTACTAACACCATCTTTTCACCTATCCAGGTCCTCGAGTGCAATTCAACTTACTGACATCATACATTGATGCTAACTTTATTTATGGATCATCAGTAAGAGTATCTGATTCACTGAGAACACTCCAAGGGGGTCTACTAGCAACTCTACCAATTTTCAGAAGACTTGGTCTTCGGGATCTTTTACCACTCAAGCTGAACTTCCCTGATGATGGATGCATTCGGCCAAATAAGGATGTATTCTGCTTTTTAGCAGGTAAAGTAAAATTGACTTACATATGAGAGGTATGTTTCCAGGTACAAATATTTGGTCAGTAACAGAATTGAAACTGGTTAGTTACTGTTCTGAAAGACTAATATATGATCAGGAAGTGGTCTGTTACTGGTTTGAAACATCTTGACAAACCTTTAAAATCCAGACCAGTTTATTCCAGTTACAGACGACTTCCCAATCATATTCTTGGCCTTTCAGAACAGATACAGACCCAATAATTTTACCTGGGTAGGCATGACCTATACTTAAAAATTTAAGATGACAACTTTTACTAAAACCACTAGATTTATTAAACAACGACCCAGGTTTCGATGTGCATTCACATCATCTTCAGGTAAATGGAGGCCGATGTGCAGGCCTTATATAGTAAACATTACCAGGTGGGGAGAGGGGGGGAAGAGAACAATACAGGAGGAAGGTGGTCGCGGGAGGGTGGGGGGGGGAGGGGGTAGGAGGATGAAGTGGAGGGGATTAAAGCTTTGAGGATGGGGGAATAGGCAGGGAGCATACATTCATTAACAAGGAATTTATCACAGTCAACTTGGCTTGGGCCCCATTGAACCTCAGAAATTAAGTGGTGTATACTTAATGAAATGTAATGAATGTGGTGGACAGTATGCTGGACAGACCTGTAGAAATTTTGAAATCAGACAAATGGAGCATAAAAGGGATTTTAGAAATTTTAATTTAAATGAAAGCAACTTCGCCCGACATCTTTTAACCCACAGACATAAAAGTGATTTTACTATGACACCTCTCCATTTTGCAAATGACAGACGCAAGCTGAATGCCTTAGAACAGCTAGAGATTTTTAGAAACCAAGTTGACTGTGATTAATTCCTTGTTAATGAATGTATGCTCCCTGCCTATTCCCACATCCTCAAAGCTTTAATCCCCTCCACTTCATCCTCCTAGCCTTCCCCCCCTACCCTCCCGCGACCACCCTCCTGCTGTATTGTTCTCTTCCCCCCTCCTCTCCCCACCTGGTAATGTTTACTATATAAGGCCTGCACATCGGCCTTCATTTACCTGAAGATGATGTGAATGCACATCGAAACCTGGGTCATTGTTTAATAAATCTAGTGGATTTAGTAAAAGTTGTCATCTTAAATTTTTAATGATGGAATTGCATCAAGTGAGACTGACTAAAGTGAGTGATATGACCTATACTATTAAATACATGTAGAACTGAAATGATCATCATGAAGTGATGTTTCAATAGGCATAGTTTAATTTTATGATTCTGAAAAATACTAAAGAAGCTGAAATCAATAGCTTTAGAGAACACGTATGGAAATCTCTTAATTTATTTCTTGTTCTTAATTGCTACTTATTATTTATTTATTTTTAACTTTGTAGTTATGTATAAACTACCCTTATATAACTTTTTCATGTGAATTTCATGCATTGTTTTTTGTTGGTGTCACATTAGCATTATCTGTACGCAGGTTTTTCATACTCCCCTTCATGTGTGGGTGTTTCCGTGCAGTGGGATTTTTCATCAAGGATATCACCTCCTTATCTCCTTACGTTTTTCCCACAACTTTATATACATCTATCTTCAGACTTATTTCATGTAGTTTTCTGACGAGGGGTTAGATGGAAGAAGCCTTAGTCTCAATCTCACCCCAATAAAGATGCATTACTATTATTATTATTATTAATTAGGAAATGGGAACAATATAACAACCTTCAACTTTGCACACCTTGATTCTATCTCCAAATACATGTATATACTAGATGTCTCCAAGTAGATTATTAGAAGTATATGAGAGTAGTTTTAAAGGGTCAAAACAAATCAAAATATGTACGTACTATGTAAATTGTTCTCTAATTAGCCTACATCCTCATAACACGTATCTCTCAACATAAACTTGAGACACTTCCAATCCACAAAATCTTCAACCAAACTCCATCAGGCAACAGCTTCATACTCACTCAAATCATCATCTGAAACCATCAATCTAAAAATTGGTCAGCAGCAACTCTCCATTTCATTATCCTTCCATCAAACCTCTGAATTCCTTCATAAATTCTTTCATAAGCCTCCATACTTTGCCTCATTATTTCACACTATACAATACATAAATCCCTCATAATTTGCCCAATGACTTCCACCCAAGGTCTTGAACTTAAATTCATCTCAATATTGATCTGTTGATGACAACTGCTTTCAAAAACCAACCTACCAAGACATTTTTCACCTTTTGATTCCCACATGTACGAACTCTAAACAAGAATTTTAAGATTTCAGTAAAATAAGAAGATAAATACACACTAAAAACTCTAAACAAGCACTAAAAAACCACATGAAAATGGCCTTTGTATTGTTAGAGGTTACAGTGTGATGTAGTGCATATGCCACCTGCACTAATCCTAACTAAGACTAAGGGTTCTAATCTGTATTTCATGGATTTGACCAAATCTCAAATCCACGAGTTCGATAAGTTTTGATCAAAACCTCAAATCCTGACGACATTACTACTATTTTCCTATGCTTGCAAAATCCTGTTTCCTTGTTCTACTAAATGTTGCCACACACCATTATATTTCCTCCCCAGATATTCAAATTATTACTTCAAGGACTGCATGTGGGTAAAGTGACCATCATTTTAATCGAAAATAATGAATAGGCACTGCAAAACTGATTCTAAGCCAATCCGAAGGTACTGAGACTCCACACAACAATACATTCCCCCAGATACAAGAAAGTCTCAAGTGTTGGGCCCATTGGTTTTTAAAATCATTGTAAAGACTTTAGAGAGTTGAATATAACTTTCATCTTCATTTTCTCATCCACTGCATTCATTTTTTTTAAACAGGTGATGATAGAGTCAATGAGCAGCTGGTTTTGGCAGTCTTACACACAATGTTTGTGCGAGAGCATAACAGAATGGCGACTGAACTTTCAAAAATTAATCCACACTGGGATGATGAAAGGCTTTATCAGGTATGTAATGGGTTGGACACAACTCCTCTTTATGAATCATCATACATGATTTTTGAATCGCCCATGAGTAACCATTCATTATTGGTACACTTCTATTTCAATGATCCACGATTCATTATTGACATTATTTTCCAAATATGACATGTATTATAGGAGTGTAAGTAAACTTAAAGCCAATAAATACAGTGACCTTTTTAGGGTCAACAGTTCTGGGTATAAGCCATCTTGAACTGTATGTATCATTATTATTTATATGCCACACACAATATTTGCTGATAAATGTGTTAAATTTATGTGATAAATTTTTCATTAGGATCCACCTCTGACAAATACACTTGGCATCTACATCCAATTTGTGATGTAAATATATTCCACTGTATGCCCAAGGAGTGCTTTGGAATGCACATATTCCCAAGTGCATGAAGCCAAAACATCGCTCATTCTGAAGTATTACTGCTGTGCTTCCCATTTTGAGACAATTTTCTCAGATGACATTTTCTGTCAATCTTGTAGATACATTTACATCAAGAGATCCCACATCAGTGGCAGAACAGGTCATATACTGCTTCTATGCAAGCATTTTCCCTTGTAACAGAACACTTGTTGCCAGACATTTACCAAGCCAAAATGGTCAAGTAGGCTAGATTAAGGAGCATACAGGACCCACCACATGTAAACTGTTAACATGCATGGTTAACTGTTATTCCACATGGCCAATTGCATTGTACAAATATCACATAACAAACACAAACTAACAAGATTGATCTTACAATTAGTGAGCCACCCAGCTCCAGGGTAGGTGAGTTAGGATCCCACCCTCCCCACCTTAATCCAAGAGTTCCAAGAGGGTAGATGCAGTTTTAGAAGAGACGAGAATGAACAGAAACAGACACGTTCTCCAAAGTAGTTATTCATTCTATGAAGCATCCCAACCTCCCCAACTTTCAGTATAATTACAATGAGAAGGAAAATTATTTTCAAGATTTCTCAAATAAATTTTAAAGTACAAGGTTGTTCCGAAGGTTTCTGTAGCAACTAGCATGTACGGTGTCAGCTTTTGGGTATCCCTCCACGCGTTGTCTTTTAGTGACAATAGTTTCTCCAGCCATCCTTCCCATACTAGCAGAATGACAGCTGATGCCATGAGGATGGCAGAAAAAACAGTCGTCACAAAAAGACAACATTGGAGGTATATCTGATTGCTGACACCCAACGAGGGTGTAAGGAACTCGAGTAAACAATAATTCCTTCCATACTAAGTTTATCATGAACACATATGTTTTTGCCCAAATAACATCCATTGTCATTCCCAGGAAACTCGCCACATAATGGCAGCAATTGTTCAACATATCACCTACAAAGAATTCCTTCCATTGCTCCTGGGGAAAGACACCATGAAAGCATTTGGACTGAATCTACTAGAAGAGGTGAGTATTCAAATACATGTGTTTTAAGGTATGAATCAAAGGGATAATACTAGAAAGTAAGAAATCAAAATGACACAAGCCAAAGATCGCTAAAAAATGGAGTCCAACAATATATCGCAATTAGCAACCAACATTAATAATAGAAGATATATGATTCAGATTGGTTATGGTTCCAAGAAAATCTTTAACCTGAGATAACAAAACTGTATTATGACTAGAGATGGGCAAATTACCATAATCTTCAATTGAGGTAAATAACTGTGGTATGTTACAGTAATTTTCGAACATTACCATAATTTTCCAGTCATTTTTAATTTTCTGCAATTGATAGCTTATAGAGGACTTAATAGTAAAGCCTATGGTAATATCAAGGCATTAAAACATTTACTATTGCTACAGTAAAATATTAGAAAGAAAGAAAATTTGAAAACAAATATGCCAGCCCACATATAATTCAGTATTCTTTTGTTTGATATGAGAAATTTTTGTTCAAACCATTAAAAATGATAGCCCCCCAAATGTTCAACAAAAATGAGTTGTGCATGCCTTTATTTATAACTACAATTGTATTAAATATATATAGACTAGGCTTAAAATCATTCGTTTGGAACATATCGGTATGAAAATTACCAGAGACAGATGTGAATGTTACCAAAAATTAAGGTAATTTTCAGGGGCTGTGATAAATTATGATAAATACCACAGTGTGCTTCGTAGCACAGGGACGCTTCCCCATTTCACAGTAGTATGCAATAATGAGGACCTATTGCTACAGAAAAACTCACAAAGCACGAGCTCTTTTATAATCGCAAATAAAATATTAATCTCAGATCTTGGCTCACTTCATTCCATGTCGTTGGGCATGACCAGACCTTTTCTGCGGCAGGCTGGTCTGAAAATTAGGAATTATGTACCTGCTGGCCTGTTCAATCCAAACGTTAACCCTATCCAATCTTCCCCTCATCACTGTTATTCATCACCTTTCCCAACACAATGTGAATAAGTGTACACCCATGAATGCGTTTCACCTTTTTCCCCATTGTGACATACGTTTACCAAGAAGATGCCATAGTTGATGACACTGGATGTACGGTATTCCCTGCACATATATGCATGTCATCTGCTCTGTGCTCACAGCGCACCCTGACCATTCACTTTACTCTGCGACCCTTTTTCTTCTGTGAAGCCAAGTACACGGCTACATTGTTTTTCCATTGAAAGAGCACAGAAATGAGGTATGTATATCTGATGATTAAAGTGTATGCTTTTGAACTATCATTTAAATAACACATTTCAAAACAAATGATAATAGCATGCATGATGACAGGGCATCAGGGAAATGAAAACTTAAAACTAAACTAATGCAGGGGCATTAATGTGTAAATAAATCATTTTGCTAAGCCTAGAATCAAATACCATTCAGAAATAATGCAGTAGTCTCCACAAAAAATACTGATTATAACACTGCAATGAATTTTTTTTACGGAAGCATAACTTCAAGGAAGGTAAAACATATCTAGCACAATGCACAATTGTCAAACATACATCATCATCATTGGTTGTCCAGTCCTACGATTGGTAGATTAAAGCCCTCCACCCTTCCCTAAAGCCAGTTCCCTTACTTCCTGGTATCTCTTCCTATGTACTTTCCTCTTTATTTCGTCCATGAACTTATTCCCGAGTCTTCCTCTGGGGACTTTTCCCACTATTTTGCCTTCAATTATGTTCTTCACCAATCAATCATGTCTCAGGGTGTGTCCAATCCTACTAGTTCCTCTTTTCTGCATGGTGCTCCATACGGTCCACTCATCTTCTACTCTTCCGTACACTTCATCATTTCTTAATTTGTCTGACAATTTTATCTCCAACATCAGGTTTCGAACACTTCTGTCTGGTCTGTACTGGTCAGCCTTTCCAATGATCCATGCTTCCAATCCATAGACTGCTATGCTCCACACAAATGTTTTCACAGAGTGTTTCCTGCTTTGCAGTCCGATCTTTAAAAAGCACCGCAGTTGCCTTTTTCCTACGAATGCCTCCTTAGCTAGGGCTTTTCTCCCCTTAATGTCTATTGTACTTCTTCCGTCCCACGTGATGGTACTCACGAGATAAGTGAAGGAGTCCACTTGCTCTAATTTCTCTCCTCTTAGAGTGACTCTTATATTGAGCTTCTCTCTTCTGCATACTAGGATTTTAGTCTTCGTCTTATTTTCATGGTGTAATCTTGAAACCTGTATCCTTTTTTTTTGATTAAATAAACTTTTACGAAGACCACTTCTTTTAATTAAATATTACACAACCTGGGTTTCGATGAGTAATCATCATCATCAGGCGTTTATATGAATGTTTTGTTTACTAACAAATTTTAAGCTATCCGGGACTAGCCACGGAGTTCCACTTTTACGGAGTCACCCGCAGTGCACAAATGCGCGGGTTTCCACAAAGAAAAAATCATCCGCCTTGACCGGGATTCGAACCCGGTCACAAAAATCCACAGGGGAAGAGGACGCCTCGGTAGCTTAACTGGCTAAAGCACTCGGCCGGAAATTGAGGGATCCGGGTTTGAATCCTGGTCAAGGCGGATGATTTTTTTCTCTGTGGAAATTCGCAGTTTTGTTTACTCATCGAAACCCGGGTTGTGTATTATTTCATTAAAAGAAGTGAGTTCCGTAAAAGTTTATTTATTCAAAAAGTAGCTTCAATGTTTTATTAACCTTCTACTCCAAAATGACTTATTCTTGACTGGCATTTAACCAATTATTAATCACATAAAAGCAAAGACCATGCCATTACCATTAATGTAAACATTCTTTCTTTAACAGGGGTATTCTGATGCATATGACGAGAATGTGGATGCAACAGTCACAGCTTCCTTCATAACAGCAGCATTCCGATTTGGACACTCACTACTTCCAAGCACCGTTGAGAGGTGGAGTGCAGCCTCAAACAGTTACATAGGTAAGTGCAAAGCACAAAGATTTTAAGGTAAATATCCTTCCACATTCAGTAGTCAAATTATTATAGCCAGGAAAATTTACATCCTTGATTGCAGCATCTACATAATGAGAAACTTAAGTCGAGGAAAATACTTCAAGGAACTTAAGTTCAGACCATTATCACTTTTGTATGTGTACCCACCTATTTGGTAAGACACACCATTAGGTACATAGTTCTTGTAGTACATATGGAAACATTCACAGCAATACACCTTAGGGAAAAAACTAATCAAAATGTGGCCATTAAAATAAGAAAAAATAATATATCTGAGAATCTGCCACCTTCATTTTCAAAATGCAAAAGCCGTTCTAAATGAATACAACCTTGTAATTGAGAAAAGGCTTCCATTATCAAAATACCCCCATAGGAGAACTGGCATGAGTAACATCCTATCAGGGTCACCACAGCCTGCAAGACAAATCCATAAGGTAACAGACAAAAACTGTTCACTCAGCTTCTGTGCCTTAACAAGGCAGGTGCAAAAAAAGGCATCAGACCTCAATTGCTTATCAATAAGTATGGTGTCACGATAAAAATACAACTGGAGACAATAATACAAGACACATGGAGGGAAAATTTAAAGGGGACAGATTGTGCTGTCACAGGACATACCAAGTGATGGTAGAATACAATGGAGAATGATGAAGAGGCAATGAAGGGTAAGAGGAAAAATGAAGAAAAAATAGGAATATTGGATGACATATGGTGGAGAGAAATTAGGAAGAGTCTGAAAAGTAAATGATTCAAGGGAAGTGTATGGTGAGAAGAGATACTGTGGATGTCACAAGAAACTCATTTCATTGGAATGAAACTAAAAAAAAGAATTTCCTACTTTGGGATTACAATTGAAGATATTACAGAAGCAACCAAGCATATCAAATAACACTATAAAACTTAGCTCCGGTATGCCAATAGGACCTAGTCCGTAAGCTATGAGCGCCCCAACCTACCCCCGACTTTAAAATACTAATAAGTCAGTCTTCAAAATTGTTTCAGCTTTCAAGTTCATCTTTTAAGAAGAGCAGGTTAATGCCAATGTGGGGTTTATCTCAGCCTTTCCTTGAATACCTACCCAAACAATTTTTGTCTTCCCATCCATCCCACCTGCCCTCACATGACTTGAGCAGTCAGTAACCGCCCCAAAAAAGCAAGTTATAAGGAATCCACATTGATAAACACATGTCCTCGTAGGCATCACATAATGGATCCATTACTAATTTAAGTATAGATTTAAGAAAAAAATACACGACATCTTGATGCACTAAATTGAACCTGACTTTTTCAAAAATTGACCCTCCTTCCTACCATGACTAATGCATGTAATTTGTCCATATATTTTCAGAATATTACAGTGCTATTTTGTAATTTTCTCCCATTTGGCATTTAATTAATAAATTATGGTGCAGATACTATTCTGCCACCAATACCTATCGCATTTCCCAGCCTTAATGATGCACTTTTTAACTTGAAAAGAAGATTTAAAATCAACCTGCATCTTACGACCAAAGGGAATATTTATTTTTTTTAAACTCTGATCCAAAAAAACTACAGTGCATCATATCGACTGGGAAATGCGGTATTTTTTGGTATTCCTATTGCCACACTGATCCACTCAAATGCACATTTTAATAGCTTGTGGCTTCAATATTCTCTTTGAACTATCATACCACATAAATAAATGTATCCTTTCTACAATCTATAATATTGAAACTAGCAATGAAAATATGTCTTAAGTGATCCAAAAATAGATATACATTACAGAACTTCAGCTGCAGGTAATCCTTTAACCATATCAAGTCTCATTAAAAAATATATATAAGCTCTCAGGAGATGAAGTTGAATTTTTGCGTTTCACACAATATTCTATCATGATACCATTAGGCAATGGTAACTATCAACCAATAGCACACCTCCACCATGTCAGAACTGTGCTTGCTAAGGGTAACTGATGGAAATCTTTTTCCATTGCCAAGAAGAATGTGACAAATCCTGCACCGGTTACATACTTGATTCTAATAAATATTCACATGTATTTATACCTTATGGATCACACCAAATCAAATTATTGTACTTCCATTCCAACCCACAACATTTTATGCCTCTTGCAGGATCACAGAGACTAAGTGAGATGTTGAGACAGCCCTTTGACCTCTACAAGCCTGGACGATATGATGAATACATTGTGGGTCTCTCCAATCAGGTTGCACAAGCTATGGATGATGCAGTGACCCAAGAGGTAAGCCCATCTCCTTCAGTAGTCATGACAAATTTTCTAAACGCTTAGAAAGGGAGAATGTCATGCTGCAAGATCTCACTCATTTTCCCAAGCCAGTGTTGCACTAAGTTGGATTCTAAAATTGCTACCAATACATAAAAGCAAATTTATTTTTCTCAAGCTTTGAGCTTCCAACTTTGAGCTGGCACAACCTTTCATTATTTGGAATGGTGGAGTCACCTGAAGCTCTGAAATACTTCTTAATGATAACTGATAATTGGTTAATACCAAAAATCGAATGGTTTACAGCCCAAACAATCATTAAACTCATGAGCTTCATATTGTTAAAACCCTGCAACTCTCCAAACTATTTGCAAATTTTTCGAGTAAAAATCCTAATTTGTTTACTTCCCTGAACTCACAAGTAAATTGTCATTAGGTAACAAACCACCTGTTTGAAAAACCAAACCGACAATTTGGAATGGATTTGGCATCAGTGAACGTTCAGAGAGCAAGAGAGCATGGTGTGCCATCATTTGCTTCATTTCGGACACATTTCTGTGGTTTGGATGCAATGCCATCAAGCTGGCAGAGCATGATGGCATCTGGAATGATGCCGAACCGAACAGCACAGCGTTACAACAGTGTATTTATGTGAGTCCTTAAGTTACTTTAATACGTAAGAGAGCAAAAAAAGCTAGCAAATATTAGCATATAGATTCATCATTTTGCCAATTTTACTTTCACACATACTAGAGCTTTATCCTTAATTTGTTATAATCACTTTCTTCAATAATTTTACTGTGACCCAGATTCCTCACTCAAGGACCTCAGTGAAGAGAAAATTGAATAAATAAATAAGGTATATCACTAGGTTCATTTTATCTACAAATGCCTATGGAATGTAAAGGAAAATCTAACCTCCCTTGTGACAAGAGCAAATAAACATTCTTATTTCACCAGTAACAGGGACATCCTTGATGTCCCATATTGTCGCCTGTCCAAAAATAGCAACACCCTTAACATTCTAAAATTGCGTCTTTTTAACACATTGCCCCCAGAGTCTAGGCATGTGAGTGTGCCAAAATTCAAAAATGTTTTACATGCATGGCTTCTGCAAAAAGCCTTCTATTCTTTAAATGAATTCTTTGAGTGTTACAAAATTGTCTTGTCATTTTGAGTTTGGGTGTAATCCTTGTGTTTTTTACTTGTACATCATGGGATTCATTTATTTTGAAGATTTGTAACCTTGACAAGATAAATTAACCTTGAGATAGTAAAAATAATTATTACAATTATTATTATCAAATCTAAAATAGAAATGCCACTCATATCATCATTAAATGATCATTAATAAAAGGATAGAATATAAGTAAGAAAATTAGCATTTCAAACTTTTTGGGACATCAAGTTCACAATACTTGACATTATTTTTATATTCATAAAAATAACACAAATCTCTGTGCAAATAAATTATATTATTATTAGGGATTTGATTAGAATGACATTTTGGGATATATTCTTTTTTCAGCAATCCGGCCGATGTAGACTTGTGGTCAGCAGGTATATCAGAGAGAAGATATTCTGGGAGTTTAGTGGGTCCTACTTTCAGTTGCATCATTGCCCACACCTTTCGAAGGCTGAAAGTTGGGGATCGTTTCTGGTATGAAAATGGTGGACAGCCTGGTTCTTTCACCCCAGGTAATTTTACCATGCAAATTGCAATTTCTAAAAGGGGGCAGAAAATCGACCAAAAATACTTACACATGTAAAATTGAATTTTTTGTAAAACTCTCCGTGGGACAAAAAGTAAAGACTGAAGTAATACATTTTCTACAGGAAGTTTCATATGATACCATAATACCAATATTCTTCTTCTATATCAACCATGCATATTTATGATGGCATCCAAGATAACTATAAAGACCGTGGGATAATCTACCTTTGAAATTTCATTGAACAAAACATTCTTTGATGCCCATGGCCATCTATTGTATCGGCCATAGAATAAAGATACAGAAACTTTTCTGCCTGGCTTATTCAGAACTTAAAACCCAATTAATAAAAAAATTAGGACCAATCTCTAAATTTTCCCTCCAGACAATCTATCCTTATTCCAAGTAGGGAGTAAATGGAAAAGGACAGATTTCACTTTATAGGAGGGTATCCATAAAAGGAACCCATATAAAGATATCCATACGAAGTAAATGGAAAAGGATAGATTTCACTTTATACAGAAAGTGCAAAAAGTACTCCAGTACAGCTGGCTTTTAGAGGTGAAGAGGTAACATCCTCACAAGCCATTTTGATGGGCATTATTCTGAGTCGTGCCTGGAGTGAAATTTGTCCACTCATGACATGATTGTTTACTAGATGTAAAATGAGTTACATGTAACGGAGGTCTGGGCAGAAATTTTGCCCCATAAAGACATCATTTATTTAACCAGGTTAAGGAAGTGATACATTCTATGTGATGAATAAAAGTGTGGTTCAAAGACAGTTTCACAATTCTCCATAGTTGTACACATTTTCAGATAAGAAGCTAAAGAATTCCATTGTTAAAAAATAAGGTTTATATTAGTTTTCCATTCCAGCCCTCAAATGATTCTTATCTTGTTGGAATCTACTCTCAAAATGTAAAAATAAATTTAAACAAAGGCATTGGTTGGGTATGATGAGCTAAATACTACCCACAGCAAAAAATTATTTAAGTACACATCAAAATATGGTGTTTACATAATATTTGAAATAAAACCGGCAGAGACAATTTGCAATGATAAATAAGAAAATGCCTTTTCAACATAACAAAGATTATACATGGAATTGTATCAATAGATATCAACCAAAAATTTCATTTTGGAGGCCCAAGTGTTGAAGCATATGGAAATATCCAAAGATCTGCAGCAGAAATAAATTATGAATCTTGGAACTTACTATCCCAGACAATAAATATACTTATCAATAAATATGCATACATTTTTCCTGTTCAGAGACACTAAACTGACCCAGCTGATTATAAATTTGCTTTTCAATCACATGAAACCCCCACAGTTACTACTTCCTAATTTTAAAAAAATATGCTGTGTCAAGCTCAAAGTTATTTCACTCTGTGAAAGTGTTGAAAAGTGATGCATCATGAAAAATAAATTGCCCTCATACTCTGGAAAACTGAGCACTCACTTCTTCAGATTGGATGAGAGAGAATTTTGATGATCATTTCCAATTTTTCATTGTATTAACAATAAGGGAAATCAAGCAGCACTTGATCTTTCTCAACATCTGACAACATTGACAAAACTATCTAATTTAAGACCCTGCACTGCAGCAACTCCTAATTGGTGACTAATTCTAACTTTAGCGATCCTCAGAATGAAAAGAGATCAGCCAGCCACAAAAACACATACCCATCAATATTAACGTTGTTTACTCACAGCTATGTTACCTTTACCTTATGCACAGGTCAACTACAAGAAATAAGGAAAGTTAAACTGTCACGCCTACTCTGTGATTCAGGAGACTACATCCGATCCATGCAAGTCTATGCCCTGCTACTACCAGATTATGAAAAGTAGGTACAACATGAAAATCATGCCACTTTATAAAATTTTGCCAATCTTGAAAATAATTTTAATTCCCTGGAATTATAGTCATACTGTTACAGTGTTGAAATTTCAAAATTATAGTCAGTGACAGATTCATTATTTATGTTTACTTTGATGTTTTTGTCACATACCCATACAGTAGACCCCCACTTAACTATATTAATCCGTTCCATGAGAATGTTCGCAAAGTGAATTTTGTTGTAAAGTGAACCCACATTTTGCCAACCACTGGTTCGGTTTTCACGTGAAAATAAATATTAATATGTTGCCATCATAAAAAAATGCAGTCAATTAGAGACAAGGGTGAAAATGTTTAAGAAATGTGTAATAAATTATGGTTGTAAAATATCGTCAAAATTTGAAATTCACGTGTAATAGCAAACAGATTACAAAGTGAACTCAGCAGGGGTCTACTATATAACATTTCCAACAGTGAAATATTCCGTAATCTGGCGGAAATTATTATCATGATGACTAAATAAGTCACTCATACTATGTTAATGCGGTAAACCCTAACATTTGGTCTTTTAAATTAAGATAATCGGGAAAAGCTGGTTCCGTCCATTGATGATTCTCACACCTTAGTGAATGCAGTTAAAATGACTATTCGTAAATACTTTCCACAAGTAAACAAATAAATATTGAGAAAGCAAACGAAACATCTACCCCAAGGAGGATGTTGCATTAAGTAGTATGAACTCAATCAGAATTTGCCCTAAAAACATAATTATTTATCAATAGCACTATAAGTCATTAGTACTTCTACCAGCAGTTGGAATTGGTGAGAGGCTGTTCAATTGGTGTTTAACGGAATTAAACTTGACTACAACAGTAACTACTATATTAATATAAGGATTAATTTATCAACAGTAGACCATCAAAAATCTGGAAAGGCCTCCAGAACATACTGTGGGGCAGGCTGAGTGTGATTCGATTGCAGGCTGAAAGATCATGAGCAACTTGTTTTTCAGGTTGCCACAGTATAAGAATCACATCTAAAAATTCTAGGAGCCAGTCTATGGGAGGAATAACATAATTATTCAGCACATCCTCCACTGGATGATGAGCCAATTCTCTAACAATTAGATATCCTGTGGTGAAACCTTACTTCAAACTCTTACTTCCTACCCCCATTTACTCGTAAGGCTCTGCAAAAATACGAACAGTCCCATGTATTATGAAAAATCCCCTAATCCCACACATCATGCATAAAGTCCCCCATTTAAATGAATATGTTGCCTATCTTACAGGAATCCACGAGTAAGGTGCAACAGCCGCATCCTGCCAAGAATTGACCTGAGTAAATGGAAGGAAAACCATCCAAGGGACAGAAATGATGAGCACTTCAGCAGCAACGAAGCATGAAAACACTCTCAGAGTAATGTTGAAAATTCAAAACATGAAGAATAAAGAAGATGAATAACAAAAAAGAAATCAAGACTGGATAGGGATTTTCACGCAGAATGTTGCGCTAGAAATAATTCCAGCATGTACAAGCAGAAAGGTGCTCCCATGGAACAGACTTGAGGGTTATGAAAGTTCCTCCATTACTAACCTAGTCCTTATTCAAAGACAACATATACCTTTAACACTTCACCATGAGGGTGTATACAGTGGACTGAAAGTGCTATCGAAATGTTAAGATTTTCTGTCGATGGCACAAAATTTTCGGTGAAATCCTGGAAGAATAATGAACAATTTATAAAATGGATTGTCACTTTCAATTCAAAGTGCTGTGTAGGGTCAACCTTGAAATGAGTGAAATTGATTAGTAGGCAAAATTTATCAACAATAACATATTTATTACTTAATAAAGTACACAAGTGACAATAAAAGGCTCAGTGACACAAAATAATGGCTAATATTAGTGATTAGAACAAAATCTACCCCCTGGTGAGAACTCGAAGACAATTTTGCCATTCATTTCAATAAAGTAGAAACCTTATAAAAATGTTCCATTATCTTTGTGCACATTCAGGGTGATTAAAAACAGCTTTCCACGTTCACTCATAAATCTGAGGAACCTTTTCCACTTCATTACTGACAGTTTCAAATCAAGAAATTGCACCTTTGCTAACAGAAACTGTCAATCATACCTACAAGGATATTTCCCAGCTGAGTTAGCGGTGGAAGTTAGCATGGAATAATTTTCTCATTAATGCATATTGTTTTCTAAATATCCTCACACTACAGTGACAAGCAAGCATGTCTGCTGCTTGCCAGCTTGCAACGATACAACTGTACCTATATTTGCCAGGCAGCATCAGTCTACATCTTACATTTCTGGAAATTACTCCAGAATCAACTTTTACACTGTGCTCCAGCAATCAAACAACACATTTGGGTCTTATATGCTTGGTGACTAGATTACTGGTTTTTCAGACATAGTCTCTAAACTTTATTCCAGGTAGAGGCAGTAACAAAAGTCCAATCCCTGATTAGCTTCAACCACAAGAGCACTTTAAGTATAGCACACCATCTGAAAGATGTATTTTAAACCAATGACCTCTCTTAACCACTTCTGCAAACAGCAAGCAAATGCCGGCACAGGTTGTATCTCCTTCCTTTTCCCCAGTGCTGCTTAATTGTGGACACTTCACAATGTTAGAAAAAACTGGCCACATTATTAGCCATGTCAACTGCCATTGCTATCTCGGTGTGAATGTTTCCTTACACCTACAAAGTATTTCATAAATATATAAACCTGCATTTTCCAGCCACGCATAGTTCACCAAACCATTTTTAAATATAGCCACATAATACAGAAATTTTAAAGCCTAGCATTACATAGTAATAAGAAGAAGAGTAACCTCTCCAAAAAGTCAATACATGAATGCCTATATACCAGAGTGAAGCAGTACACATAGCAAATATGATAACTACCAACTGCCTTAGAGTGAATAATAAGAAGCCTCTTCAGCAAAAAAATGCTAAGAAAATATCAATCAAATGAACAGCAAGCCAAAGTCGGCAGTTCAGTCATGATACAGTACCTTAACGCACCAAAACATCTTGTGTTTTTCAAGGAGCTGATGGTGAGGATGAGTCATGAGATGTCAAGGTGAGGATAGTCAGGATACAGAATCACAGATTGCAAAAATTAACCCTTTGAGTGTGGCATGACATGATGGAACACTCATCGTACCCTGGACATGACAACACATCATCAGAACCAGCGTACAAATACCATGACGTGATATCACGTCATGCCACACTCAAAGGGTTAATAAGCTGTTTTCTACATTGGGACACCGAAATGAGGAGAAAACAGTATGGGACAATAAACCTAAGATGGTAAATTTGACCACTCTTGTTAAGGCTAAAAAACAATGCTAGTCAAGGGTTATGTCCATGGGAAATATGCATTGGGTAAAAGAAAGGGGTAACGACAAATGTAATACATATTGAAACAACACTGATTGGCCATAAGTAATTTAAATCTCAATTTAACTTCGCGATTCTATTCCGAGAACATTGGAAAACAGGCTATTTAGGGCAACAGTACCCAAAATTGAGAGATTGGTTTCCAACACATATCCAAAGATGAGCATTAGTAGGCTATGCCTAGATTTGGACAATTGATAAGTCTTATTCATTACTAGTAAGGTTTGCGATAACTTCAACTGGCATATAGACAGTGAAGTGACCTAATCTTTCAAAGCACATAATTCAGAAGCATAAGAATAGATTCTCAATTATCAATATGTAATTGATGAAATAAAAACATCCACAAGTGATCACAATAAAATGCTGCTCCCAACATTGGTACAAAGTTGTTTAAAAAAGATAATAAAAGTAAGAAAAGCTCACCCAAAATTCTGAACTTCAATCAGAAAAAGGAAAACAGAAAGTGAACATCTTTATGAATACACTGTGATGATACTGGGATCAGTCTTGGTATCACCTTTAGAGGAGTCACCCGCAACTGCATGGATTTGGTGCGAATGAAATTGAGCATAGGCATTTTTAGGGAAAGCCAAAGGAAAACAGAAAGTGATATAAGTATTGCAAATATTCTATCAGTGGGATAGTTAGTCGAATTCCTAATTATAAAATAGGATAATTACTACCAACTAAACACAACGTTGAAAATATATATCATGTGGGAAATTAGAAGTTTTCTGTGCTGTACACAAAGGAAGGATTTAAACAATGGGTAGCAAATGTGAATCTCAACTGATAGCTCAATAAACATTTCATTGTAATTCAAATTGACAAACCGTTCAACAACAGAAAAAAATCAGCTTCTCAGGTAGGGTGCAGAGGCATTCATATGATTACAGACAGTTCCAGAAGAAACCGAGATTTGTCATCAAAATATACCTGCCATATTGCCTGCACTCTTTTCGTGCAATTTATCATCTATCCAGGTCCACTAGCTGGCCAATGGCTCAATCCGACTCCATTGCGATGGATAATAAGTATTGCGAAAAAAAATACAATGCTTCACCCAAAGAACTATCCAAGGTAAATAACATACAGCATGTGGTGGTTAAACTTAATTAAAATCACATAGAGTGAGCCACATTAAGTCTTACCACATTTTGGTGAAGTTAGTATTTCAATATATTTTCACTCACCAGAGATTTCTTATTACACCCACAGCCTCAACAGTTTCCAACATATTCATATGAATAAATACGAAATACTGGGGAGCTCTTGGAAATTTTGAACGCGATAAGTCACATACTTGCATCCAAAAACACGCTGAATGATGGCATCACAATACGACAGTCATAAAATCCTCAGCATGCACTATACTGCAATAATGAACTAGCTATAATTGGCTGCATCTGGAAAGGAACCATTGTATCAAAATAGGTACTAAATTAGAAATCGATCAAACTAGAAAAAATTATTCCCACTATTTACAAAAGTTTCGAGCTGGCCAGCACACTCGTTTTAAACTCACACAAGTAGATACGAAGCACCTATATTCCGCTTAATTCATAGACCACGTTGAAACAAAACTTCCATGAGACAATTCAATTTCCTAGTCTCACCTTAAGGCTTCTAATTTACTCATCAAGGCACTTCCAAATGATTGTCGAAATTTAGGGCTAACACTGTCCAACAAGGAGTAAGGAGTCTCAAATTGAATACCACCCATTACGTCCCTCATGTCATGTTCTCGGCTGACTATTTTAAAGCCACCACACGTAAGTTGAATACAAAATCGCTCTTCCTCAAATGTGGTTAAGTTGAAATATATTTCTTTATCGCTTCCTTTTAAAACTTCAGAAACAGCTATATCCTTTACATGATCTCTTACGTCCTGGATTACAGCTGATGCTTCTTTCCTCCATTGCTCCTCATCAAATACCACCTCCTGCTTGTCATCCATATTCTTTGGAAGATTATGAACGAAGACACAAGTGATGCGAAAAGATAAATCCTATTATTCACATGAACAGACGTAAAATCAACACCAAATATTTAACTCTCTTCCAACACCCATTTCAACCCACTCACACGCAGCGCGACAAGTAGTAACAAATGACAGACGAAATCATATCAGGCGGGACATTAATGAGGACATGTTACATGAATAGAGAACACACTCGGGAGAAAGTTCGGGATTGATATACACAATTTAGTTAAATTTGTGACCAAGCTCACGCACTTCATGGAAAATTCAGGGGCATACGAACTTCCATGAAGCCAAAGGAATAGAGAGGAGTCTCATCAATTTTCCTTGGAAGGCAATCACTTGACAACAAAACAGGTTCACATACATAGGCAACATAAGCCACCAGAAAATTTGATCTCATTAGATAAAGGGCTGGCCTCAACATTTGGGAGGCATTCAATGACTTAAAGCCTGTACAAATTTATAATTCCAACAACTTGTAATAGACTACATTCAGGAACTCTTGCAGTCTCACTGCAAAATGGAACCTCTGAATAATAATCTCAAAATCTCGCAAGCTTGCAACAGGCCTACAGTGAGCTAGCTTTACCAAATGGACCAATGGCATTGTAAAACAATACCAAGGCCAAAATTTTGAATATACTACCCTTCTGAAAGAACATCTTGCGGCTCCTTTCCCCATCTGGGAAGCCCTGATAGCTCACCTATGACCGAATCTCCCAGGCTTCACCTTGTGAAACCATCGACTCCTACCTACAAAGACACACCATGCCAACAATTCATTTCTCCCAATGCCTCGACTGTCCACACCAATGAAATATAGCTATTGCTTTAAATTGGAAATAATCCCTACAGATGGCTGGCCCTTAAGTGCTGGTTAGGAGTTCAAAAACAACTTTCAAATAAATATCTTAAAATCATTCTACATATGCTTAATCATAATTATGTAAACACTAAGTAGTCATATTACCAATACTATCATTCATTACTTAACGAACAGACAATAGAAATGAAGGAGTGACAACAAGCCTGCCCATTACATCACTCGCTGCTCATCATTGAATACTAGCCAATTCCTCTAACACAGATTCATGTTATGTATTTCTGACATGATCCTCATCGTTAACCCCAGCTGACCCAATTGTGCTCACACAGGAGAGGGCTTTCCACATGAGCACATTATTAAATGGGCTTCTCTAAAAATAAAGGACGAGCCACATAATATCAGAGGCAAATCTCTCTGCCCTTATAGCATTCAGCATGTTTGGCAATAGCACTCCATTACCAGTACCACCCAGCCAAGTGGGTTTCAATGAAATAAGTGGGAATGAGTGAGATTCCAGGTTCATAAATCAAATATTGGCCAGAATCAGTCAGCATTGAGTAACCCAAAGAGCACTACCACATCTGACATGCCAGGAAAGAATGTTTAAGCATCTTACACGGGGCATACAATTGCTCAATCTGACAGGTGTGCATTGCAGAAATTCATGAACACGAGATGGCAAAAAAAGCCCCTGCCTACGCAATTTAAAATAGTGGAAGTTTGTGCTATGTAAAATGGGCTTAACAAATATTTCCCTTAAGCCCAATTCAAACAATCCCTTAGGACTCAAAAAGATCCACTGCCTATCACACTACTATCAATATAATAAATCAGCTTCATTAAACCATATATTGTTTTAATTAATGTAATCCTTTGATTAGGGCAATCCATATCTCATAACTCTAATAATGTCCCAACATTGTCTATACAGTAGGTGCAATCAATAACTGACCAATTAATAGACCATTATCTTTCCTGCCATAACAAATGCATATCAATCGATGAACATATCTTCAAACGCATTACTTATCACCATAAAGTAAACTGCCCTAGAATATTGTAGCAAGACCTTGCCGATTTTTGCTGGTAGCTTAAGGATAAATTGCATCAATGCCTTAGGATTTCATACATGAAATGGATGTTTCCCAGATTATCTCAGCATTTTTAACTGGCCAGAGGATGGCCCTGAACAACCTTCCATTGACTCCAAACCTACACAAGCATAGAAATCCACACCAAGCAACCAGAGCACCGAAGGTATCTCACCAATGTGGATTCTCACATTCACATGTTCAATGTCATCACTCAGCACTATAACTTATTATTCCACCCCACGAGTGTTGTTTGAAACTGCTTTAAATGATTCCAAGTAACTAAAACATGATGCAATCATGAGGGTTTGAGATTAATCAAAACACTCAAATATCTCACACAGCCTTAACCATTGATTCTTTCTCACAGGAATGTTGACGGATTTGAATTTTGAAAATGGAGGGACAAAAAACCACCTACTAGACATTTAATCATGTGTGCGGGTTAAGCTCACCAAAATCTCCAACCCTTCACTTTTTTACCTGGCGACTTATGAAGTTATGAGCTCAGAATCATTCCAGGCAATTTCTAACTCAACCTCACACTAAAAAAATAATGCAAACTCCTGCCATTAAACGGTACAATTCAAGTTATACCAAAAGCCACTGTCCTCATTCCACACCAACATTGAGAGACATTAATTGCAATAAAATCAAAAAACTTGCAGCATAAAGGTCAAATTTTGCGAGCCACAACTGACATAATTTTAGATAACACAAGGAATTTACTTATTGGATAATGAGGAAAATTGTAAACGTCAGCACTATTCTTCGAGAAATTGTCAAATGTTTCAAATGAGTAGCCTGTATCCTTCCTCTCATCCATTTTCTCCTCTTTCAACAATGCCAATATCGTAGAGAAATTACTCGGAAGGTCTGCCCTCTGCTTCATGTAACATGGTATCACGATATCATAACTAGCAAAACAGCATCAATGTTTTAGATTTTAAAGATTTTCATCACTGAAAGTAATACACGTCCAAAGGTCAGGCACCAAGAATAGCTTATCATAGCCCAAATTCTCACCATCCACTTCCTTGACAGAAATATAGTCATTTTAGCAAGCTGACAGATGAAATTGCAGCACATTCACATGACTGAGATAGTATGATTAACTTTGGTTAATCACTCTTTCACTTCATGTAGAGGCAAGTATTCAGGTAAAATAATCAAAACATTTTCCAGCAAAAAATTTAATGACATAATCCTACAACAATTACTTCTTCCCAGGAAGGATAATACCATCATACTGAAAAGAAAAATAAGGCTATATTAGAAAATGCAATAACTGTCAATTATTCTATGTAAATACGTGGGATTGCCCCGATAAACTCTATTCTAAATTATATTGACATAATTAGAAAAACAGTACAAATAACTTGCAAACAAGCATCGTCATTATAGGTGAAAATGGAAAGTAACTACAGAAGGATTTTCAATTAAATAAATTGAAAAAGTTCAGCAACTTGAGTAATTAATTAGTCATACATTTAAAAAAGCTTATCACAAGAAAAATGTCCCCAAACACAACCACACTATACCTAAATGTTTTAAGCACAGTAAGAGAGTTATGCCTGGAGTGCTGATATTATTTAGCACAGTATGACTGAAGAGGCTATCAAAATAAAAGAAAGCCTCTTTGGTACCATGTGCAAGATACATTATTACAAGAACGTGAATATCTGACCAGGTACTTTACAGGTCCAAAATAATGAATATGACCAAGCATTTGAACCGCAAGTACCGCATTTGAATTATTTCCAAGTCAAAGATTTAAAAATTCATGAAAATTCAATCATAACCAATCATTTATCTCTAAAATAATCACCTTCTGCTGGAACCATTTCATTGCATCCTCCTTGGTCAGCCGATGGGGGAAACCCACCTTTCCTTGTTTCCTCCTCCTATGCGCAACATTGAAACCTTAAAACAAGGGAAATTATGGTCAGCCTATGAAATAGTAAAATGAAATAATGAAAACTTCTTAATTCAACCAGCTCCTTCTCCAGCAGAATGTCATGGGAATAGTAAGTTGACTAAATGCAAATCACACAAGAATTCCCTACTTTCAGATCACACCACAGAATGTGACACCCATTGAGTGTCACTCTATCATATACCAGAGGCAAATATATATCAATGGCCTTAAGCAAAGGATGTAATGAATTGTCACACCCATTTAGTATCATACCCCGTATTGCAAAGGGGGTATGGGTTGCAATAAGGATGTTTTACTTTAGCACGGGTTCACGACTGCTGTCCTAATTACCAAACAGCAGCTTCGTATCGTGCAGTTTAACATAAAAAATATATGGAAATAGAATCCATTAAGGTGCAAAATAATTAGAAACCAACACCATAATCATTCTTTGGGTAAAACTTAACACAACTATCATACCAAATAAATCTCTAACTTAAATAAAAGCAAATTACTGGTCAACTTACCAGGACGTCCAAGAACTACATAGAAGTCCAGACCATAGATACCGATGCTGGGATCGTACTTGATACCCAAGTCAATGTGTTCTTGGATACCAAATCCAAAATTGCCAGATTCAGAGAAGTTATCTCTTCGTAACTCATACTCACGGACCTATAAAGAAATAAGAAAACAGCTTTACAATAAATCAAAGCAGAAAACTTCTACAGTAAAGCAAAAAGATCTTACAATACATGCCAGAATATATTCCTCAAATAGATAGATAAATTTATTGCTCCACTTAAACATTACAGAAAAAAGTTAAGTAATACAACAGTGGGGCTTCAGGTAGATTCAATGGTTTACACCAGTGTAGAACCTACCAGCACTTATTTATGTGTTCAAAAATATAGCAATAGCTTGTTTGACAAGACATGAGCAAAAAATGAAGAATAAACCAATAAACGAGAGCATACAAGGATAAAAATTTGCTGCTTACAATGTTTTAAGAATGTTATAAATTAACAGTGGCAAAACAAATTACATTAAATTTTTATACAATAGACAATCATGAAATCATAATAAAACTTCTATATCATTATGAGATAATAGCCAATCTCTGACCTTTTACAAAAAATGTATTTACTCTTTACTGCCTTAATGTCACTCGGTAAATTATTAAAAGTACATACTTCTATGAAAGCTAAGCTGCACAACAATCATCTTGCCATGCATGAATTAGAAATAACATTAATTTGAGTTTATTCCACAGAATATGATAGAGTAAACAACTTTTCCTCATGATTTTCTAGGTCTGCTGATGGCTCGTATTCACCTAGGTCATTTTTAGGTAAACTGTGAACTGAAAATGTGGTTTATGGACACCAAACACAGTGGAAAACACTTGGATAGAGAAAATGGCAATAGGCTCTCATATATTGCAAGCTTCAAATTTAGCTTAAGGCCTTGCTCTTGTTTGAGAAACAATTGTCTGTTGCATTAGTGCGAAGTTGGCTTGTAACATATGGACTAGAGCCTTCAAGAAACAGTCCCCGTTTATTCCAGCTGAGGGTTTTTAGAAAGATGTATGAGAAACAAGTGACAAATGAGAAGCAGCTGATAACCTTACTGTTGTCAGCCAAGGCTTAGCTTTTGGTGAACTTAAATGTTCATCAGTTAAAGCTATGTTGTGGTCTTTAGTGGAGTGTTTGGCTATCGGTGGTGTGTTGGGAATGGAGTGATGCTAGGAGCATGCAATGGCTGATTTTTATATGAAATTGTTGATGGATTGAAAGAAATTGGCCTTATGGTTTTTGGCTCTGTTTCAATTTTTATGGCATCTTTTCATGAATCAGTTAACTGAAATTGTACCATGTTTGTGTATTTGTATGAGATAATATAAATAAGTTATAGACCACATTTTCAGCTGTAGGTAATGGAAGTATATGGCAAAGTTAAATGTTATCATTACAATGTTAACAGTTTCCACAAAGTTACGCCTGACACTACCAATTATATCAAAGGAGGGCTTTTCAACTATGAGGTACATTGCTTGATTTATGGTAAGAGAAGTCCTGCCATAGTCCAACTTAAGGAGGAAAAAATTTAAGATAATATCTTTCGCAGAAAATTATGTCTATTCTCACTAGGTAAATTAGCCTTCCCATCACCCTAAATTTCTGTTATCAAAAACAGCATTCATGCCCTCCACAATGTCATTCTTTATCTCACTTACTGTAGTGATGCTGTTACATCACAAGTTGCTTAATACTAGTGAAAATTTCCTCACAGCTAACAAACACTTAACTAATAAATCAGTTAGAGAAACAATGAGTCCAAACTATGGGTCCACTGATGAAATTCTTTACAGATGGACTAACTTGAAAATAATGGACCTTTCAGAAAGAAGAGAAATAGAAATTCACAAGTTGAAAATTAATCAACTAGCAATTTGTTGACTTGGAAGATTTGAGAAATAATGCCCAGGATAGAAAACAAAAAAAATAACCTTGACTGTAATGACAATCAAAGTCGACATCCACAATGCACGATACAAGTGTGTCAACTCAAGCCATCCAAAGCAGAACCCCAATAATTATATAGTTAGAATCTGGTCATCAAATAAGGTGTTCCTCAAATTCTCAATGGAAATACAAACTGCATCTCCAGGAGAAAATCTGAGAAATGCTTTCGCACAGTCCACTTAAGCAACACTACACAGGAAGTAGGCCACCTGGTATGCTGTGCACCAAGTATCAACATAAACCACAGAAAACATACTTTAGGAGGCTCTCCTAGTACAAGCATCTCCAAATTTACCTCTATGAAATCAATACACGATATACTAAAGATAATACCTTAAGTCCTCTTTCAAGAATTTCTTCGGCCTTGGCACCTCGAACTGTACAATGGACTGCTATCTTTTCATTCCTTCTGATACCGAATGAACGCACGGTGTACCTTGCTTTTGAAAATACAGGCTGCTGCCCAGTCAACTGTTCCAGCACCTAGAATTATTAGTCTCATAAGATCCCATATCGAATCCCAAGCAATAGAAAAAGACAAATGTTTATGTGCAAAATTGTAACATCCTATTAGTAACACATCCCGAAAAGATATGGGGACATGGGTTGCAATAAGGATGTCTATGATTTAGCACAAGTTCACGACTGTTGTCTTAAGTACTAGACAACAGCTTCGTATTGTGCAAACACTTTTCCTATTTATGCCCATTAAATTCGACAGGCGAAAACAGTTCTTGCTAAGGTATTGAAAAATTCGCAAGTTTGAAGATTCGATACAAATGATTAAGGAGAGCTTAACAGCACTGAAAACACGAGTTCAAATAATACTCAAATACGTAAGAACATAAGAGAGAAAATGGGAAGCTCACAATTGAGCATGCATTAGGACGGAATGTATTCCTAGCACAATAAGAGGCTCACATCTCTCGTAATAAGGCTCCTCCCAGCAAATTCTTTGCAATAAAGTTCGTGTCGGCTTAACTTAGGTAGGGCATGAAGAGCTAATGCGTGATAACATGCATTAACTCTTCTTGCCATGCCACTTCAAGATTGCATCACGAGAACATAAACTTCAGCGGATACGCGAAGTCGACTGCAAAATACACAGGTGAAATTCTGCGCATGGATACTGTTTTACATGCGTATCAATAATCCGAGTAGTTGTGCCATCATGTACACGGGTCTAGAAATGACATGACCAGTTGATGTCCATACGACACCGTAAACAATCTGTGACCACGCGAAGTACGGGCGGCCGCCAAAGTGATAAACAATGGCCTCGTGTACCCCAGAAATACGACATGGCAAAAAATCTTAGAGGTCATTTTTCCATCAAACTGCTGATATGTAGTGAACCCTTAGAAAGCACCATTGGACAAGTCGAAACAAGTTCGGACAAGTTTCTGCGTAACGATACTGCATGTAGACGGAAATGTGGGGTTGAACGTAAGATTTGAAACACATGAATAATAAATTCATACGAACAAATTCGGGAATCTAAGTGGAAAAAGATATTTACCTTCGCTGCCCTGGTTAACCTATCACCAGATTCACCGACACAAATATTTAGGCATAACTTCCTAATTCTGACTTCACGCATAGGATTCTTGGTATTATCCTTTGCCTCCTTCCTCACTTTCTTCACCTTCTCTTGAGGCTTTTTACTTTTGTCCTAGAAGTGAAGAATGAAAAATGTTCTACAGGAAAGGTGACACACCGAAAACACGTTACGTGGCTACTACCATTTCAACTATATATAAATAGAAAGAACTTTAGAAATAGAAAAATAATTTTAATATTCAATTAAGACAACCAAATGACTTGAAGTAAGAAACTATAAAGCTAGTGTAACACTAGATGACCGTAGATTTATTCGTGGAGAGAACCACATGTACTCACCGCCATTGCGACCGACCTACGAAGGGGATGTGAGTGGAATTGTGGGTAGGTGCGCAAGCGGCGGTCATTTCCGGTAGCAATTCAAATTCAAGGTGCGCGAAGGCCCTTAATCGTGTAGGAACCAATTTCTTAATTCTCATTATATATGTCCATTTATTCCAGGCTTTAAAAGATATATAGGCGTAAAAATGGCGAAATAAAATAGTAAGGTACTTAATTATAGTGGTAGAAGCCATAATACAGATTTCTCACTATCACCATATCATTCCTTCAGAAACCTTTTCCGAGTATGAGATCTTTTAATGGTCGTTGGAAAAAGTTAATGTTAATTTGGGCATATTTTACCCCTTTCTTGATTGCGCTAATAATTATGGTATTATCTCTTACACTCGCTTAAACTTCAGAAGACAGCCACCACTACATTTTGCGCCCATGAAGTTTCGCAAAGAAGTAAATCTCTTCCTTTATTTTTTATTTTATTCTGTGTACTCGAACTGATTTCCACCCAGATTGCACAAATCTAACATAAAATTAAACCTTTTATTTCGATTATATAGCCATTCACGACAAAGATTGATCGGTTGATTATTTGGATACATATGACACCCACACAGACAAAAACATCGAATAAATATGTAATAAATATCGTAAATATCTTTAAAATGTGTCTTCAGTTCAATATTTAGTAGATATTGAAAATGTTGAGTGAAAAATATTTTTCTCATAATATTTATTGAATATTTTATACACATCATAAATGTTGATAGTAAAATATTTCCGTCAGAACTCAAGTCGCCTTGAACGGCAGCTGGATATAGGCCCAGAGCACTCCATTAGAGCTCATCAGTCCAGTTTTCTATAGTTAGCGCACACGGTACACTGGGACGCCCTCCTATCCCCGTATTAGTTGGTTTATTTGGCACGAAAGTTAAAATCGAGTATTTCCCGAAAAAACCGTCCCTGGTGTTCATATAAAACCTATCAGTGCAGTAAAACTTTCCCCCCTAGCCCTTACATGCGTTAATTCCACGTAACAACCCACACAGCACAAACGTCCGTGGGACGTCCCAGGGTCGTCCCAGGGTCGTCCCAGGGACGTCCCACGGACGTTTGTGGTGTGTGGGAAACAGCGGACCATCGCCCAGCGAATAAGAATGAAGGGGTTGCCTCATCTTTTGATCCCCATCGTTTTGTGTGAGATCGGGTGGCAAGACTTTTCCCGTACGTCGCGGCGGCGAGATGATTGCGACGAGCAATCGCTCGGGGTGAAAACTGAGAGTAGCCATGGCTGCAGCGACTTTCGGAGATAGTGCCCGGAGAATAGCGATACCCAATTGTCACCCCCCCCCCCTGCAGCCTTTTTGAGCTACCTATCAACGTTCGGAATGTTCGGAATCATCTAACTACAGCCCACTCTCGCATCGAACATTGTGATTGAAAAACAATTTAATGTGGCGTGAAACCTCAAATGTTATTCATTTATCTTTCATCGTTACGAACCAGCAAGTAACTGTATATCTGCATCTGCAAGTGCGATGCAATAAATTGATTCCCATTTCACATGTGGCTCCCAGAAAAAGGATAATGAAAATTATAACGCGACCGGTATTCCGGAGCGAAGTTATAAGTTCAGTCATCTAAGGATGACATTGGCCATGAGAAAATCATTAGACTTTACCGGGATTCGAACCCGGATTTCCCTATTGTCGGTATGTTAGCCAGTTACACCAACAAGTCGCCTTGTTTAAGTCGAATTTCAACGGAGATTTAAGCAAACTATAGGATTCTCATGACGAATATTGCATCCCTTGGTGTTTATGTCAATGTGCGAGTGATTTCGTACCATTCATTTGTACATGAAATGGTTGGAAATGGTCTACTTTGCTCTACTCTTAAATAACGTTTTATCCGGAGGCTAGATATTCGAGAAGGCAAAGTCAATCAGAAAATAAGCGCGACAGTATCTCATTATGTTTATGCCTGCATCATGTGGATGAAGTTCGACTGGTTCGACAATTTTACCCGCTTTCCGTCACCAAATTGAGGCGTTACAGCCGTCACAATGGGGAATATAACTCAATAAAATACTCGTTTCCTCTTTGCATTCCCCATTACACTAGTCTTTGTCTACTGCTGGTTTTTATAGATAGACGCCTCCCTCACTCCCATCACGGCTCAGTCCACTCCTTGGCTCAGTCATTCCCCATCCCTCGACCTCCACGGCCTCATGCTTCAAGGGCATGGGCCATGGCCTCCTTCAGAAAGGATGGGCAGGGTTCGGGTCACTTCGAATCTTTCCCCGTGGGAAGGGGAGAGTGGAGAGGTTCGGCCGTTCAATGGTTGGGGAACAAAGCGGGACGGACGTTGGCCAGCATTCTTCCGCTGCATTCTCAGAGCCCTCCGGAAGTTTTAACAGCGAAGACTGCGGAATTAGTGCATCCCGAAGCAAGTTCACTAGCATCACAACACACGGGAGCCGAATTGTTTCCCTCCTTTTTTCATCATGTATTATGCACTCGTGGTAAATTTAGCCAGTTATTGGTTTTCAATGATTGAAACGATTGTTTAAGTTTTTGAAATACTCATCATTATTACCTAGCATTAAATGCCCTCCCCTTGGATCAGGGTTCATCTTCGACGAGGCGTCTAAAGTGCGTGAAACGGGTGTGTGACAAATAATTTCTTTGAAATGCTTAAATTTTAATGTACCTAAGAGAGACGTGGTTTTTTCAATTCAAAAGTATCTTACTACGATCCCTATAATCACATTCAGTCATGCTTTTCGAAAATTTTTCAAGTCGCGCAAGTGAAAATATAGAAAAATGGTGATTGTTGAGAGTAAATTTCCCAGAAACGATAAAAAATCTGTGGAAAACGTAATATAAATGGAATGCGGTTCCTTCAGCTTCAAAATGAAGTATAAAGTATTGGTGTAGATGCTCGAGGAACCCGGCAATAAGAGATCATAAGGGCCGAGCCGAATATATTACCACACAGGTTAAATGATGTTAAATAATACTGGCTCCCACGTCTTGCCAGAGAAAGATGAAAGGAAACAATAAGAAGGTATATATTTACATCAAATTTGTTCCATTTACCGTATGTTCCATAGCATGAGTTTTCACGAGATGATAGATTGTTCGGGAAATCATTAAATTACGGCGATCAATCATAATTGAATAATTCAACAACTAGTACACTTTTCTTAGCTGCTATCAATAAAAATGCTGAGATCATCCCTGGAATTAATTCGAAGAACAGTTGGAAGCCACCACGCGCAATTCAAATATTACCGCTTCCATTGGAAAATTAGCCGCCATTTCTTGAAAACAAACAATTTGTTGACAGTCGAAGGAGCCTTAACTACTGGGTCGATTTGGGAATTTCTGGCTTAATTTACCACATTTAAAGGAAAAATATGAGTGAACAAGTGGATTCTGAGGTGAACGATAACACTTCTGGGGCGAAAATGGTCGAAGCAAATTTAAATTCTACGGATCCGGAGCAGAGGAAACTGGCGCGAAGGTTACGCATTCAACGTAGGATTGAAGCATCGAAGAAGTAACTTTTTCTTTCGTATTTAGCTTGGTTTTGGGTTAAAATCCTTTTGCCAAAAATGCAGCTTAAAAATTCTAACAAACAGGTCTCCGAAATGCTTGATTTCCGGGGCAATATCTCATTCTATCCGTATTTTTTCACAGTTGCATTTCTCCATGTATGCTGCTGCCTTGAACACAGCGCTAAAAATTACCCTTAGGGTGGTCGATCTTTATTTTTTAGTGGCATGTGGTATACATTGCTAGTCACTGACCCTGATGAATCACTGTATCAATCTGAATAGTCACTGAATCACAATGCTCAGACTTAAGATTAACTAAGGATCATCCCTAGTACATCACTTACAAATGCTTACAGTATCTACTTTTTTGATTCACCTCAAAATTATCAGCATTAAAAAATCAGTATACGACCAAATATTTTCCTACTGCTAGGTTTCATGGGTGTATGTTGATCTATCAAATTTCACCTTTATACCTAGGCATTATTATTGAATAATGTTTTGGATGATTAATGAAGATGCCAATTCAGTGAAATATTATTGTTGGCCAGGGTGGAAATGGAGATCAGTTTTTACTAGATTGACCTCAGCATTAATAAGCTCTAATTAAACTATTTTTTAAATATATTCATGAATGAGGTCATGAAATCAATCTCCCATAGGCTTGAGGTGAATCGGCCAATACACTTCTGCAGAAGTGTCATTGCCGATGTGGAAGACCTAAAGATGACATGAAGTGTAGAAACCTGGGTTGTGCTAATAAACCTCCAGTGGAGTTAACAAAGTCATTTTTATTTGGTCCATTATGGATAACTTCCATAAAGTAAAGCGAACAACCATTTCCTTCGTGTAATTATTGATTTGAATTCTAAATTGGGTGCTACAAAAATTAGGCCTTAACAGCACAGTTCACGAGTTTCATGCTTAAATAGCATTTGTTATGTGAATCAGTACCTATATACTGATTGTCTGTTTCAGTCCTAAAACTACTCCTCTTGAAGATGTGGGAGTTTCAGAAGAAAATGAAGCACTAGTTGAAAATCAGATGGACAAAAGTGAAGAAATTCTTTCAAAGCTCTTGAAGGAAGGGCAGGATTTGGTATGGATACATTTTGGCTGACTGCATTAATTTTTTTGGGAAAATCATGTTGTCTTTTATCATGTTTATGAAACCTATTGATCTTTGACTCACATTATTGAAGTTTGCTAAAAAAATTAGTGTAAATGCTAGGGAAGCCAAGAATGTTAGTGATTGAAATGACACTGATATTTTAACATTCAATCCCTCTATAATTTCACCTGCATTTTCAAACAAATGTTTAAAATTTGTACTATAGTTAAAAAGGAAATTTAAATCATATGGCTAAAATCACTCCCATATTTACAAGTCTCTTGGCTGTATTCCATAAATTACATACAGTATCTACTATGTAGTTGATGTTGTAAACCTGACCAGTTGGTTTTCTGAGCATTTGCCTTTTAGCAAAATCATTAGAAAGTTTTGGCCAATATGAATCGTTTTCCCTTTTCAATGGATAGCTTTGAATGCTGAGGGGCCATTTATTTTTTTCAATACACATGCATACGAAGAAGTCTTGATTTTGCAATCCAAAAATCACTATGCTTTCATAATATACAAGGCTGCATAATATACAATACATATCTTAAAGCTGTAACTAAATCATTTAACTTAAACAGATAAGGATATGGGCATAGGGATTGGGCATAAGAATATGGAAATCACTTCGCTCTCTTAATAGAAAACAATGCACAGAAGTATATTATCCTAACCAAGTCGAAATATGAAGTTTGGAGAATGACTTACACGTCTGGGCTATTTATTCTTAGAAAGAAGCCTTCTGTATTATCAGACTGTTTGATTATCAAAGGCTTGAATTTGGTTTGAATCCACATTATCTTGGCTAATTAAAACTTGACCATTATTTGTTTTATTGGAGGCTCCTTTATAATTTATGGGTTTATTGTTTGCCTACCTTTACTTCCTTAACTATTTAGCAGCAGTCTGCAATTTCTGATTACATCCTTTGGCCTATTATTTCCATTGGGTGCAAGTGACATTCGAAGTTTGGTGCTCCTCACAACTCTCAGTCCTTGCCTTCCTTCAGCATCACAATCATTACACTTCTTTTGAAGTCCTATGGAAGTCTTCTGGCTACAGAAAATAGGCTTGGGGAGGCACACAACTGGGCTTATCACAAGAAGAGGGCTGGATCCAGAGGAAGGAAGTGCATCTGTTGCGCTATGGACACAAACCATGGAGAGCGAAAATGAAGCGTCCACATTGTCCTGACTGCTGGTTGGATTCCACCTCTGAATCTCTATGAGAGGCCTTATATATCCCCGCATCCCGGAGCCACCACCGCCTAGGAGCAGGAGGGTTTCGATAGGAGGGTGGTAGTATTCTTTGACTAACAGCCACTGCAGTCGATCTTCGGTAAACTCTCGACCGGTCACGTCCTTCCCGCAGCACAACTTGCCAAATGCCAATATCAGGTTTCTCTCTACCCATCCTCCTCTCCACAAATAATCTTTGTGTTACCAACCAACCCACATATCTTCAAGGATGAAAATTACCACAGCTGTTACTCCCTTCCCGAAAGAACCAACCAATCAACCTATGTGTTGGGGGATCCTGATACTATTTTTTAAAGTTCTGATTTCATTCCAAGTTTCGTGTACATTCTCTCAATGCTTTGCAGGTGACAAACATACGAGTAGCAAATGACACGAGGGAAGTTCAGCGACGAGCTGAGGAGTTGCTGGCCAGAGAGAAAAGAAGGGAATGCTTGCTTGAGGAAGCAGAAACTAGCATGTTACTTCTGAGTGAAATTGCTGAAGGTTGGGATAAGATAGCGCTGAATAATGATGTGATAAATCTTCATGAAGATATTTTAAAACAGAAAGGTAATATTATAGAGTAGGACGTCATTCATTCATATATTTATTTTTTATTTTGATCAAATGGATGTCTGATGAGGCACCGGTTCTCTTAGAACAGCACATTATAATGGTATTGAGTAAGTGAGCATAAAAGGATAACACAAAAGGGGTTATTCATGAGTAATTAAACATAAAATGTAATTAAGCATAAATTTTAATGTAAAAAAGTAAATAAGTATTAAAAAATTCTGCATAAAAAATTAAGCATAAAAAGATTACACAAAGGAGGTATTCATACTAAATGTAAGTACATACACAGATACTAAAACAAACCTTGATAAATTTCATACAAATGCCACCTGCCTCCATTACTCCACCCATTCAAGAAATAATATCCCCTCAAAATAATCCCAGCCACTCAGCCTGATCTGTCCTATATAACAAAATTCCTGACGAAATCAAAGATAGCACCTCACTTTCTGTTTTTAAAGAGGAGTACAAATTTCTTCTTTCTAAAAAATGCTATTACAGTGTCTCTGAATATTTGAAAAATATATTGTTAATAGGTAACCTGAACACTTTCCCTTTTGGGTTCCCTTTTACTTGTTGTTGCTTGCTTGTGTTGAACTCTCTGTGCAGCACTTTCCTATTGTAATTTTCAACATAACCATATGAGATGCATCCAGAGTCATTGATGATCTGCTTCATATAGCTTAATTTAGGACGTCCTCTACGATTTGTCCCTTCAATGAAACCTTCAGCTATTAATTTTATAAAATCATTGCGTCGTAGAATATGACCTATTAGTTTAAGTCTCCTTGTCTGTATCTGCCTCCAAAGACTTCTATTTTCTTGTACTCTTCTCAGCACTTCCTCATTGGTGATTCTATCTTGCCAGCTGATTTTCTGCATCCCTCGATAGCACCACATTTCTAGGGCCTCTAATCTGTTCTTATCATGTTTCCCGATAGTCCAACTTTGACTAAAACAATGGATCAGTAATAAAAACTTTTACTAAAACCACAGATATAAAAATTAAAATCACAATTTTAAAAGACCTGAAGATGGTGCTCAGCGCCGAAACCCAGGTCATGCTTTTAAATTACAAGTTTTTTAAATTGTGATTTTTATTTTTATATCTGTGGTTTTAATGAAAGTTTTTATTACTTATCCATTGTTTTATTACATATGGAATACCACAAAGTAACCAAAGACAACATTTTATTTATTTGTCCAACTTTCACACCCGTAAAGGGCCACACTCCAAACATAAGCTTTCATAACCCTCTTTCTTACTTCCAAACTAACATTTTTACAGGTCAGTAGAGTCTTCTTATCATTTAAAGCTATTTTTGCTAGTTGTATTCCGTTTGCAATTTCTCGTTTACTCCTTCCATCTTCTGTTATCATACTGCCCAAGTAGCTGAATTCTGTAACTTGTTCTAGTTCTTCATCATTTATTCTTATCCTTACAGGTTCATAGCAGTCTTAGTTTAAAATTTGTTTTAAAAATTTGAATAGGTAGAAAAACTTGTTCTTTTCGCACACAATAAGCTGCCAAAATAAAAACTGAGCTCCTCTAAATACACTCCCATAATACATGTCACCATTTCACCTCCCTAAACCTTGTCCCATACATCTTTAAATGGCTGGTGTCCTAACATTCCCTGCCACACCCTCATGAGGCGGCTCACAGGGTAGTGTGTGGATGTAGATGTACAGTTAATTCGCCAAAAGTTGGCCGATGACGTCATGGGAGAGGGGAAATAAGTGGAGGAGAGGGGGAACTTTGGAGGGGTATCTGCCCGCCGTACGTCATGCGCAGTAAATGATTTTGGTTCGGACTAGTCCAAGTTCTTACAATTTTGCCCATCAAGGGGTAGGGTTTTCATGACGTCCAGCTGAATGGCAAGAATGGAAGCGAGTGGAGGGGAAGATGCCTTTGGCCTGGCCTGGAGGGGAGGCAAAGCGCTTCGGACGGAGGCAAGTGGGTTTACCTACCGTAGGACGGGGATTTTAACTAAATACCCATTTCCAAACATTGCATGTAACAAATGATATGGTACGAAGTCACTCGCACAGGTGCATGTACACCAGGGTTGAAATTCGCTATGAAAAAATCATTTGACTTGACCAGGATTCGAACCTGGATCTCCCAATTGCCGGTCAGGTGTGTTAGCCAGTTACACCACCAAGCCATCTTCCCTCAAGGCGAATTTCGAGGGGGGTTTATGCAAACTAGATGTTCAGGCCTCAAGTCTACATTGTAGCACATGAGACAAAGTCGTGCTTACAAAGCCACTGTCGCGGTGGATAAACCCAACATAGTCGTTATTAAAACGTCGAAATTGACAAATTTCCAAACATTGCATATAACAAATTCGTCTCGTGTGCTACAATGTAGACTTGAGGCCTGAACATCTAGTTCGCATAAACCCCCCTTGAAATTCGCCTTGAAGGAAGATGGCTTGGTGGTGTAACTGGCTAACACACCTGACCGGCAATTGGGAGATCCGGGTTCGAATCCCGGTCAAGTCAAATGATTTTTTCATAGTGAATTTCAACCCTGGTGTATATGCACCCATGCGAGTGACTTCGTACCACATCATTTGTTACATGCAATGTTTGGAAATTTGTCAATTTCATCGTTTTAATAACGACAATGTTGGGTTTATCCACCGCGACAGTGGCTTTGTAAGCATGACTTTGTCTCATGTGCTACAATGTAGACTTGAGGCCTGAACATCAAGTTCGCATAAACCCCCAACGAAATTCGCCTTGAAGGAAGATGGCTTGGTGGTGTAACTGGCTAACACACCTGACCGGCAATTGGGAGATCTGGGTTCGAATCCCGGTCACGTCAAATGATTTTTTCATAGCGAATTTCAACCCTGGTGTAAATACCCATTCTTTCCTGTGGGGATATGCGTTCGGAATTTATACATTGTAGTGGTGAGTGTGGCAGTAAGAATGGCAACTTTCACGTACACCCCCATCTAACGATACTTCCTCAAAATAGACTCCCCAGCCCCAAACCCTGCGTCTGTGCATGGGCCTGATGGAAGATGTCATAGTAAGTGTGAATGACCCAGATAGTGAAAGTGACAGTGAAAGTGATTTGAGTGATTGAGTGTATTGATAGTGATTTGAGCAATTGAGTGTTTTGAAAGTTATTTGAGCGATTGAGTGTTATGAATGAAATTTAAGTGTGACTGAAAAAAATGAATGAGAGTGTTTTGATTAAAGGGTATAGGAACTGGAATGTTTTAATTTTGTGTACATCATTATTTCATTTCCGTTTGCTTTTACATTGACATTCTACCCCATTGGTATTTTGTAAAGTGGTCTTGATTTCGTTAATTAAAAGTCCTGCCTTTCAAAACTACTTCTGTCTGATTATTTGACCATATGTTCCATGACTTGGATTTAGAATTCCTTTTGCTGGAGAAATTATTATATAACTTAAAAACTCATGCGTCTTTATTTTAGGATTAGTGCCTTTATTTTGCATTCACGAGAATAGTACAAATCTTTTGCCTATCTCATGCGAAGTATCAGAAATCAAAATTATAACAACATAGTTGCGTTTTCTGGACAACGTGCGAGCGTAAACAAGTCGGCAAACTGAACTTCAGATTTGAAGGGGAAGCATCCTCCCCTACTTTCCCCCTCCCTTTCCATCGTGGGAAACCTTCGCACATGGCTCCCCTCTCAGTAAGCGCTGCTTCCCCTATTTTCTGAGATGGACTAGACCCACCTGCGCAGTAGGCTACTGAGTGTCGGCCAACTAATAGCGAATGAACTGTAAAAGCATTGTCCATGGCATGCTTGCAGGGTTGCCTATCCTGAGTAATTATAATTTCATTCTTGATTCTCAGGGTTTTGCTCTCATGGAACTACTGCCTTTCAGTGGTCACTCACTTTATGAGTGTTTCTTGTAAAAAAAAATGGGGTATAGTATCATCTTCCACTCACTTAAATTTTTACCAAAATGGCCTAAAATTGTGAAACCTTAACCCATTGATGAAACCTCAGGACAGTTGATATAGATTCCAAAAAAAATTCCGGCATTGTTTTGAGCTCCAAAAACAACTTTTATGTCCACAAGCTCATTGATATCTGAAAAAAAATTTTTTGATGATCACTCCTGTTAAACATAGTGAAAAGCCCTCTGAACTCATAATGAATGTCTGGCTTAAACTTTTGGTGCAATATTCAGGGTCGACTTTTGGTGCAATATTATGAACGGCAGTCAGATATCTCAGTGAAAACAAAATCGTGGTCCAGGTGGGCGTGGGTAAATAATGTTGGTCAGGTAGATTTCAGTAATCCAGGCGGGCGCGGGTCCAAAATAATATTACAGGCGTGGAAAAGACATGTTCAAAAATCGTAATCAAAACAGGCAGAGGTCAATATATGTAGATGGAGAAAATATCGGCAGATCGTAACACAACCACACATGACTGTACAACACCACAATGAAGAGTTCCACAGATATGGCTGGTGAGGTCGATAATGGTAGAAGGATCGACTGGATCAACAACATACGACAGAATCGAAACATATATCAAATGAAAATCAATCCTGAAACCGTGTACTGTAGTGGGGCCAGGAAATTTTTCCAAGTCCAAAATCGGTTCCTTACGACCAAAAAAATATCTCCCGCACATGAATGTTCTATGGCTTCAATGGATGGAGGATTGATTCATATAGTGATATATATTATGAAAAGTCAAAATTAAAACTGAATATAGCAGCGTTACTTTAACGTTGCCACAACGTTGAAAATTAATGTTGCCGTCAAACGTGCCCACAACATTGTGGCAATGTTAACGTTACAATGTAACATTTGTAACGTTGCTACAACGTTGTGACAACTTTCTCTACTGCTGGGGTGGGTTCAAGTCCCAGTCAAGTCAAATGATTTTTCCTCTTTGAAATTTGGGAATTTGTGTTCTCTCTCAGGTCTTAAGTCACTTTGGATGAAGTAACTTCAGGCCTGAAGAAGCTAATTGGAATACTTGTGACTGTTATCCAGGGGTGATCCCAGGCATTTATTTCGGGGGGGAGGGAGGGGGGAGACTACCATTAATTGGCAATTTTCAGTCATCCTAAAAAAACTATAAAACTGTTACATCATTATATCTATAAAATAATGAGCATAATAATAACTATTATACTTTTCAGATCAGTGATCAGAGTGTTTAACGTTGTATTTGATAAATACCTCTAGTTGTTAAAATTGTTTTGTAAAACTCAAAATTTTCAGGGGGGATGTATCCCTTAATCCCCCCCCCTGGGATCGCCCCTTCTGTCATCCAAGAATATGGATCAATGTGGAAGAAAACCCTAGAAACCATCATTAGAGCCCCGCAGAGTCTATTTGTCCTTTTCAGAGAGAATAGATGACTTATGAATGCGTACAATTCCACAGCAAGTAAATTGGATTGCTCCCTGTAAGATTATATTTCCTTTCATTTTTCAGAAAAATGTGGGAACTTGGTTAATGAGAAAAATTCACTCATTGAAATACTGAGTGCTGAGCTGTCTAGAGCTGACCTGTGTTACACCAATGACCTTAGGAAGCAAGTAGAGGATATCACATTATGTGCTTCACGAATTGATACACAGGTGGAGACCATAAGAAGAGCTTATAATGCAGAGCTAAGTCTTCTGGAGGTAATTTTTGTGAATAGTGCGCTGATTTTTGCATTTTCTGTTCACATTTTCATTTTTATAGCTATTTTGTAAAATTTCACTTTTTAGGGAGAAATTTACTACTTAATATATGCAATAGTGTTTCATAAATCTCAGTCTTCATATCAATTTTTAATATTATATCCAAGTGATAATGTCATTATGTATTCTTAAGACTTAGCAATGATAATTTAAGACCCAGATTGTGGCTCAAAATATTTTTGTGACTTAACTGGCTAACACCTTTTTCATTGCATACAATTTTTCTTCAAATCAATGCAAAAGTTTTTCATGAGTTTTCATTAATTTTAATGCTATATGTGACTGAGGATCTTTTGCATGAGAAGTGGCTAACATTTTTCCAATCCAGATTTCAACTTAAAGTTCATTTACTTGGTATTGAGATACAATTTTCTTTAGATGGCCATCAATAAAGAACTTGATAATCTTGCACAAGAATGCAACAAACGATGGATGGAACTCTATCAGAATCGTGAAGAAAATGCTGATGAACAGATGAAAGAGCACTTTGAGCGAGTTTCTCAGCAACAGAGAGCAGTGTACAACAATCAAGTGGCATATGCAGAAAAGTATCGTCAAGTGAAAATTGCCCTGGAAACTGACATTCAAGTAAGTACATAAGCTGATTAAAAAAAATTACAGATTATTCATCCTGTGAATATGTATTCTGTGCCCAAATTTAGAATATCTTCAGCATGAGAGAATTGAATGTGGCCATGACTGTTGATCTTTAGCGTAAGAAATTATTCATTTTAATACACCTCATTCTACTACAAGATTTATTTTCTTTCTCTTCCATTCAGTGAATATTTGCCTCTCTTAAATTGTTGCCTTGGTTTTAATTCTGTGTATGTGAACCCCTTCTCCCTCTTTGTTACCAATCCTCAAAGAATTGCTATTATATGTCAAGCAGTTCATAGGCGAGGGTGATCTCCTTTGCATGCAACTCCCTGTGAACTCCTACTCTTCTTACAACATTGATTTTCAAAAGTATAGCTAACTAAAAGTAAACTTATGAATGCTTTTCTAGCTAAATTAATTTTAAAGAATATCACTTGGCTTCAGTTTTGTCCAGTCAGTCTTGTCTTGTGTTCAGTTTTGTCCAGGGCTTACTTCGATTATTTATATTGTTTGGTGTGCATGCATGAGAATCTAGGTTCATGCCTTGAGAGAATGTATGTATGTATGTCAGGTCCTAAACTAACTTTTTAAGAGTCAACTATTAGTCTTAATTTTATTCTGTACTAAAATATCGAAACCTGAAGTGGTTGGAGACCATTTTTTCTGATGGCATTAATAATATCCTGGTTGTAGGCAATCAGTCTGACTTAAATGCATAAACAGCTGCATATGTTCAATGTATTCAACTGATGCTATCCTCAGTCCGTTTTTATTGTGGTTTAACTTGAGCTTGCAAACTAATGGCATAAATATTTGACAAGCTGGTAGAATTGATGTGTTAGCTTGGTTGGTGGCTAATAAATGATTTACTGAGTGTTGAACTGAATTATATATGTAATTCACTTGTGTTCTTCCATGCTTCAGATGTATGTATAAATACAGTAGAGTGGTTAATCAACTGACAGATTATCTGACAACCAGTCCCTAAATAACCCAATCCTCTCCCTCCCATCTTACTACCAATTTTGTCCACACTTGCAGCCAGTGGCCATGTTCCAGTCTACAAAATTGACACATTTTGCCCACAGACAAGGCAGCTGAAGGGCATTCAATAATGCACATAAGGGAGTTGCATTGTAGTTATTCCCCTGAAAAACTGCTCAGTGTTTGCATGACCCAGGCAAGCAAGTTGATATTGCTTCTGCATCCATTTTATATGTACTTCCAAATCCTAGCGGTAAATTTTGTGCCTTCCATTCTCATCAAGTGTACATGGAATGTGACTCTTCTTTTGCAATTGATATCAGAAATTTTTCTATATCCAGGTTAATTTCATAAATGTGATTTCTTCTGTATAAGCTATTTTCTCTGATTGGGCTGAAAATTTTTCTCAAGATCTTCCTCTATTTAATTTTCAATTTTTTATTTTATCTTTATCTCATGAAATAAAATGTTTGGCTGCAGGCATTGCTGTTTGGATAACTTTGACCATTCAGTAAAAACTGTTTGGATGTAAATACCTAATTTGTGTGTATTTTTCAGTATCCTAGCTGATGGACCCTTTATTCTAGTGTTCATTTATATGCGACCTAGTCCTTTAAAAGTTTTAAGTGAATAGATAAAAAAGACTTTTTATCGATTCTGCTACATAAAGGGTTTCTGGCCTCACAAAGCTATAATACACTACATTTACCAATGGAACTCAGAGCGATATGAACTCCAACTGATCTGAACATTCTATGCCAGCCAAATCAGATCGCCTCATTTATCATTGTGAAATCGATTGAAATATCAATTTGAATTGGTTCATATTAAGGATGAGTCGGTTCATAAATTTTTCCGGGTCTCGATACCGGTCCGGTTCTTACCTGTCGGTTCCCGGTTCTCGATACTTGGTTCTAACAATGGACTCTTATTTTATGAATGAATGGAAAGTTTCAACAAACAACCAAGAACTGAAGGAAAATAATTTCACTTAAGAGGCAAATAAACCAGAAAGCTCAGTAAATAAAGCAAGATCTTCTCCATAATTTTATTAGCCAAGTATAACAAAACTAGTCCAAGTTTAAAAAGTCAAACTAACATGATCAGCCAATACATCACATTACATCAGGCTTTACTTCAGGTGCTTTCTCCATGTTTTGCTATAGGGGGTTTGGGGGTTTTGAGGGGTTTGGGCGTAAAATTCAAAGCATTCATTCACCATTCCGTGCCGGTTCCTAAGTACCGACTTTATGCGATCGGTTCTCGATACCGGTTCTAAGGGCCAAGAACCAGCAGTACCGAGAACCGGGTACCAGAACCGACCCATCTCTAGTTCATATTGATTTGAAATCTCAGACTGGCAGAGAAAGCGGGCCGAGGTAGCCCGTTTCTCATTTCGATCCCGCTAGCCCATTGCATTTACCATACCGAGCTGAACCGGCATAATTGATCTGAGTTTTATTGTTAAATGCAGTGATAGTGTCTCATTGTGGAACAGTAGTGTCTTATCACTATTGTAGTGATTGTATAGTTGTATCTCGGGACTAGTGACTGGTAGGCAAGTCCACCCCCTGGTCTCTACAAACTAGAGCCCTTGACTCTACATGAGCCCCCTCAAAGCCTGAGACTACCACTACATCACTAGAAGTTTATCATCAAAGAATTAAATTTACTGATTCCAGTAGCTGGTGGAATCAAAAAAGGCAAGCCAAGTAAATTGAGCCTAAATCAGGGAGAGGAGCCAAGGGAAGGCATTTTGCTCCATATGCTTCATAATATTTCCCTCATTTCATCATAATTCAGTTCTTCATTTTAATTCTTATCAGCTCAATAGATGCTGAGTGTGAGTAAACCACTTGGAATGTGCTATGTTTGCAATTAAAAATTCTTATCCAATATGTGCGCACCCATTTGTCTTTTTGTTTATATGTAAACCACAGTTAAAGTAATGCAGTAGATTTTCAAACCCAGTCTATTTTGGTCAATGCTGTACAACAGCAGTTTATGTCTTGAAAAAATTCCCCCTCCCCAGACTGTGAGTCAGAGCATGTGTGTACTAAATGATCACAGCAAAGTTCATGTTTTTTCTACCAAGCTGGTTCTTGCTACTTTTTGTTTCTCGGGTGGGAGTAACTTGGTATAAGTCAGATGAGAACTTTCCATGTTTGGCCAACTTGGAAGAAACTGGAACTTAATACCTGTACCTGCAAAGATACAAAGTCCTCTCAAAAATCCCTTGTGGACAAGGATGCTGTGGTAACTTAACTGGCCAAAGTACTTGGTGCAATATCAAGGGATCCAGGTTTGAGTCTTGGGCAAGGCAAATAATTTTTTCCTCTATGGAATTTAAATCATTTTCGATGATTTCTTGTAAGGAATTGAAATAGTATCAGAATTACTTCTTGCATAAGTTTTATAATGAATTTGAAATCTGGTAGAAATAAAGAATGAAAATGAAAAATTATTCCAGATACTACAACAAGAAGTCCAACAAATCAAGGCTGTTTGTCTGCTGAACAGTGAAAAGTTGGATTACAACTACCAAGTTCTAAAAAAAAGGGATGAAGAGAGTACTATTTTAAAATCCCAGCAGAAACGAAAAATTACGAAGTAAGGTTTCCTTCATCTTTTGTTAAAAAATGTGATTCTTGGCTCTGTAAATGTATCGCACATCTTCTAGTATAAGTCAAAGTCTTCTAATCAGGACGAAAATGTTGACTAAAATCCATGATTTGAGTATATCTGGAGTGAAAAAATTCATCCTATTTTAGTGAAAAAAGGCACATCATTGAAGGTGTATGGGTGAATGTAGAAAGAACGGGTGCGTAACATTGAACAAAAGATAATTTCTTTTTCAATAATATCATAAGCTGCTGCAAAATTGGCCATATGATTGATGTATATATCTACAGCACCCTGAACTGTGATTATCAGTATTATTGTATCGTGAGGCAGTGTTGTCATCTTCACTATTAAGTACTATATTTTGCATCATCTATCATGGCTATCACACCTGTAGTGTTGACAGTGAAATAGTTTTAGCTCCTTATTTAATCTCTCGACTATAAGACTCCTGTCGGTGCAAAAATTATATAGACTCGAGTTTAGACACTGATTAAAAATGAACTGTGATACCCACATGAATGAGCATTATACCACATTTTAGCTTGTTTTATTTTACGTTTAACTGTGGTTGCCCATTATTTTTACATTACTCTTTCAATTTTTTATTACGGTGAGAACAAAAAAAGTGCTGGTTTTTTGCAGTTTTAGAGCGGAGGGCTCTCTTTGACATTTAATAGTGAAGAAACTTGAAGTTTAATCGTAATGAACCTGTAGCAATGTGTAGGAAAAACATATTTAAATGTATCTTTAAACGTTCAGTTCTTTCTAAAGTGCCACAAAAAAGTTAATAACAAGTTTATGAAACCACTTTTTCTTGGTTAAGAAAAGTAGTAGAAGCAAGATCTTGGTCTTGTTTTGAAGCTCTTTACAGCAGTATTTAATAACAATTACCATTGTAAACTCACATTGTGATATCGATTTTTAACGAGTTAATAAACAACAGAGTATTTTAGCGGGCTCAAGCCAGCAGTGAGGCGGTCGTCTTCGCGAGAGGGGTGGTTTACGTTTGACTGCTGTTGCCACTTGTGGGTTCATTTTTAACCAGTGTCCAAACTCGAGTCTACATAATTTTTGCACCAACATTAGATAGTTTTTCATTGGCCAAAGTAAGGATGAAATTTCTTGACTTGTACTCAAAATAATTCAGTAATTCATGTTGGATTAGCTATGCTTGATGTACATTTATTTTCTCTCCTGAACATGTTAGCTTTTTTCCAACATTATATCTTTGAATAAATTTGAACATTGAAGTAATTATTAGATAAGATTTTGAATTTGCATCAGGGGTGAATATGCTCATATGATAAAATTATGGTATATTGTGGTATTTAATCTGAATATGTGTTCTACAGTATGCTCAGTTTTATGATAAAATCATTTTCACTGTCTTAACTCTTTTTTCTGGGAACTGGAGACCTTATATTTTAATTTTACTTCTTAGATGTCAGAGTGTGTATGTATGTACTATCTTTTAGGGATGTACCAAATGTATTGATTCAGTGGTATTCGAGTATCCAAATGAATACCTGGGCACCCAGATGAGTACATGAGTAGGTACTTGGATGAATACTTGGGTACTCAATGAATACTTCGGTGCTCAAATTAATACCTGGATGTCAGGTATTTATTCAGATGGATATTGTTAACGCCATTTCTATGCAAATATCCTTGAGGATACACAAATGAGAACCTTCATGAAGGTAAGCGGATATGAGCCCCCCCTTTCTTACATGACCAGCAAGTCACCCCAAGCAAGGGCGAGGGAATCTTCCGTCTAGGATGTGTATTTCCATGAGTACAGTCCTCGAGTATTTTCTTGGTTGAGGTGGTCAAATACCATGGCCAATGGCTTGGTACTCGGTACTGGCCTCCATATTCCATTTGGGTAATCGTATTGTGGTATTCACCCAGGTACTTGAGTCTTCATCATGGCACTCAGGTATTCGCCAATACAATTCGACTGGGTATTCTCATATTCATATGAGTACTCAAATGAATACCTAGTATCCAGGTATTCTCTTGAATACCTAAGTTTTCATCCGAGTACTCATGTACTCATCTGGGTACCCAGATATTCATTTGGGTACTCAATTATCAGTGAATGAATACATTTGGCCCTTCCCTCCAATCTTGCTATCATCCACTAAGTTATCATTGCTCACAGGTGTTGATAGTCCTTGCTTAGGATTTGTTTGGCATAATTTGCTGAAAAGTTGTTCTCATCCTTGTCAATCTAGGTTGCTTGATCAAGTTTCAAAATTAAAGTCTAAAATTGCTGAGACAGAGCACAAGAAAAAAGTTGATACAGCAAAGCTAACAGATGAAGTGATTCGCTTGCACAGAAATATAGTGGATATTGAAGACAAGTCTGAATTGTTTTCTGAAATCAATGATAAAAAATTTCAAGGTTTATGGAAAATGAACCAAAAAAATATCACGGCACTTCTTGAAAAGGTATGTGTAGTGACAGAGATAATACAGTACAAAATAAAAAACATGAATGTCATTAGTTGAAGTGTGAAAATACGATGCCAAATAGAAAAAAAATAATTTAGATAATGGGAAGATATCTTATATCGCAGCTGCAACAGTACTGACACTGAAGTGAGGAAGTGGGCATATTTTTGTGTGCCACCCTTCTCTAACTCCTCCCCTTACCCATCCTTCAGCATGGGTATAATTTATGTAGGAATTGAAAAACCTATCCAGCCACACTCTGATTGATTCATTTTTTAAATTTTCAAAGCTCGATTGCAAATATGATCAAGCCTCACAAAAAAAATTTTTGTCTCAGATTTGCCCTATATTTCCAATAGCGTATACATGTAAGTGTATATGTTACTTGCTTTTAATGTCCTGTTTATTTATATCTTTAGTGACTAAATAAGAGATATCAGAACGTGAATCTATATTTTAATCCTTACCTGTAATAAATGAGTTATTGTGCCTTTAAATTTCACTTCCTTGACCTATCCATTCTGGCTATTCAAATCAGATTTCAAATAAATCTTGTTTCCATTTTGTCTGTGGGTGAAAAGGTTGTGAACACCATTTAAAATGATTAAAGTACAACCAAGGATATTTATAATCATATGTTTAGCTCAAGTGTAAAGCATTCCTGGGTGTTGAATAAATGCATAAATTAAGCATTGTCATATCTGTTATGAAGCCCAAATATTTTATATATATTTCATATTCTTAAACTATTACAGGTTTTGGATGCAGATCGAGTTATTTGCGAGCAACAATTATGCCTTGAATGGAAGCGGCCTGATATTCCCTCATTTGATGAGATTAATTTCCAGAAGCTTTCTGAAGTGAAAAAGGACTCAACTAGTCAGAGTAAGGGCCAACGTTTCACATTCAACTCACCCACTCTGTACTTTTCCTTTAATTGATAAGTCTCCATATTTCCCTTGGATTCCCATGACCTCCTTGTATGGTATGAATCTCCGCTTGAGCTAATAATCATTGAAATCAATGTAAAACTATGTCTCAATTTTTTCCCCTTAGATGTGTATCAAATTGAGACTGTTCCTCCTTTTAAGATTAGACCAACTGTTTCAACTAAATCTTGAGCTCTGCTAGTCCGGAAAAAGATTTTGATCACAGCTGATTACAATCCTCACTAGCCATTGAGAAAAAAACTAAGTCTCCACCAGATTAAAAAAAATAATTCTACTAGCAATATGCATGCTCTAAAAAGTTTTTTTTTGACATTTTAACCCATTAGCAACCAGCGAGTTTAAAATGTTAAGTTTAAAATGTTAAGTTTAAAATTCTCATTGATCGAACGAAATAAGTAAAGAATCGAAACTTTGTTGTCTACCATCTAGACGCACTGGGCAACCATGAATTGCCTTTGGCGTTTCTACCCTCCCCTCATGCGTTCATAGCCTTGAGAGAAAGGAAACATGTCAAAATGGTGCTTGCAGACTCATCGAAAATGGCATATATAATAATTATTCATACCAATTTCTGTTATTTCACGCTGTCTATTACTATTAAATATATTTTGCCTTTAATATACTTTAATATACTGTTAAATATATTTTCCCTTTAATATATTACATATAATTTAATATACTCTGGTGCTATATGTGAAAACATTACCCTCACACTACCGTGAGGGTGATGTTTTCACATATAGCTCCAGAATTAATAGCTTTTGGAGTTTTTGAACAGCCTTTCCTTATATTTTAGAGGACTTACTTTTGCTTTTTGATGTGTCATCGATATATAAGAGTTTGTTTTCCGTTTTATTATTCGTTTTGCATTTCTTTTCAATCGATAAGTATTTTTATGCCCCAAAGTCTTGTAGAAAGTATTGTAAGGTAGTCAGTAATGCATGCATCACAGAAAAACAATCCCAATTTCAGCTTTCCACTGAAGAAACGTATTGCTTTCTTGGTGTAATGTACCTTACAGGATATGTGCTACTGCTCTGTCGGCACATGTACTGGGAATCTTACAATGGTGTTCAAAATGCTTAGTATCGAAATTCATGCGAAGAAATAGATTTTTTTACATAATTAAATATCTACACATGCGATAACGATAATCTTCCACCGAATGACTGAATGGGTAAAATTAGACCCCTTATTGATGCACTAAACAATGCTTTTCTAAATGAAAAAATTATCAGTGGATGAATCTATGATCTCATACTTTGGTTGGCATGTATGTTAGCAGTATATCTCATGGAAAACCAGTATGATTTAGATTCAAGGCTTGGGTTCTCACTCAGAAACAGGGTTATTGCTTGAAGATGGATGTGTATCAAGAGCTACATGGAATAGAAGAACGACCATCTGGTGTGGGTTTGAGATAATCAGTTGTAATGGGCCTTTGTGATTATGTTATTAAAGCATACCCAGGGATGCAATTTCATTTCCACTTTGATACCTTTTGTACATGTGTCAAACTCATTGATTCTCTAACAGCTAAAGGTATGCATGGGACAGGGACGGTCAGAGCATATCGTAAGGAATCCTACCTTTTAGCTGGAAAGGCAGTTATGTACAAGAGACAAATGGGTGCGTACGAGGCCATGGTGGACTAAAAATCAAAGATAATTGCAGTAACTTGGAAAGACAACAATGTAGTAAGCATACTATCAAACCATAATGGCATTCAGCTAATCCAAGAGGCTACGAGGTATTTGCCTTAATACAAGAAAAAAATCTCGAAACCAAAGCCAAAGCTCATCACGAGTACAATAACAATATGAGTGGAGTTGATCTAATGGATAATTTTGTCAGCAACTATCGCATAGGGATTCGGAGGAAAAACTCGTAATTTCTATCATATTTTGGCTATTTAATTTTTACATGAGCAATGCATGGCTGCGGGCACGTAACTCAGGAGTAACATTTTATGCTCTCACATTCCGAAGGAACATCGTTCACAGTATCCTCGAAAAGTACGGTACTGCCCCTTGCAACATTGGTAGCCATAGTCCTATTTCACAGGCCTTGCATCTTCACCATGGAGGGCATTTAATTGCAGAAGCAAATCTGTTAAGTGTTGCCTATGTTGATGGAATGTGCCTGGGCATGAGCATTGCTTTGAGGCCTATCACACTAAATATGAAATTTGGCTAGTAGTTTTAAATTCCTTGTGAAAATTTGAATAAGATGATTGTTTAAACAATTTGAGTTTTAATGATTGAGAAAAATAAATGAAAGGTAATTATTCTAATGCAATATTGGTTTAATTTTTAGTCATGCTTAAAAAGTACTAATTTTTTTGCTAATTTTATAATATTAATAATTGTAATTTTAAATTGTAACTGATTATTTAACTTTATTTCATAAATAATCACTTTTCCAAAGTATTTAAATAAACATGTTACCCATAAATATTCTTATTGCGAAAATTTTGGCTTCTATCTACCAGTAATAATATTTTTCCCCGTTGATGGGGTTTGCAACCAGCGGGTCTTAATCAACCCACCCTTTTATTATTAACAAATTCAAGCAGGAATTTTTTCAATATTTTCTCTGACTGCTGGGTCCATTCTGGTGCCCAAGAAATAAAAATATCTTAATTTTACATGCACACCAATCATGCCATTCCCTTCCAGGGTAGGCACAGTCACTAAGTTTCACTCATAAATACATAATTGCACACTCAACTCTGCTTCAATAATTTCCTCCATACTAACCTATCCTTGCAAAACTCTTTTGCTTCATTTACCCTCATACACTGTTTCAAACATGCCCTCCTGTTTTTAAGACTCCTAATATTCCTCCACCTAAACATTTCCTCAACCACATTCAGCCACAACTTTCTCAGCCTACCTCTACCTCTCGCACCATTCATCTCACTCTTATCTGTTTCATCATTCAACTCTCATCCATTCTCTCAACATGGCCAAACCAATGAAGCACATTCCTTCCATTTATGTCCATTAATGGAGCATATCTGAATTTGGAGAGAAAAAAATTCTCATAAGATTTAGTCTTTCTCGGCGAATTATATTTATAAATAATTTTCTGGATTCAAGCTGAGTAAGAATTTTGGCTGCTAATGTTTCAATGGAACACTCTTCCATCGTCCTCAGAGCAATGAGATTTGCAGGACTTTCTTCCTGTGCTTATATATCCATCTAATCCAGGGGGCATTGTTGTCTCCTTTTTTCGATTATTTTTTTAATTAACGATTTCCATTCCCTGCTGAGGATGTACTCAGAGTCCAGATTCAAGTTGTTATTCTCCAGCCTGATTTCAATGGTTTCTTTGAGGAGACATTCCCAATGCCCATTCACTTCGGGAAAAAAAAATTCTTGGTCGCTAATGGGTTAATCATATTTTACTTTGCCTCTTCAGTGGTGTTTCAACCTGACTGTGAAAGCAAGAGGAAACTACTGAGGCACTTGCTTCAAAGGTTGGCTGACAACTCGGGGTTTCTTCTTGAAGATCGTCTCGCTGCTCTTCTAGCACCATACACTTCCCAAGAGAGAATGCTTGTTTATGTTGATGGCATATTTCAGGTATGATTTTTGCATTTGCAGAGGCTTTTTTGCTATATACTGGGTGCTCATTCATTCAGAACATTTCATTATTTATAGCACTGAGCCTATATTAAATTCTGATATAAATATTGGCCCTGTTTATTGGTCTATTGAATCAAAAAGGTTTTTCAGCTAAGCAAGTTCAGTGTCTTTAAAGACAAGGGGAGCAATTGAGCTGAAAAAAGGTTGAGTAACTGGCAAACAAGTTTATATTTTTCTGTCTTAAAATTTGAAATTGAAATGGAATAACTCTGATGACATTGGTGATTTATGTACAAGGTGTGTATTGTATTAATTACACATAATTTTTGGGGGATATTTTGCAGCTCTAACTAACACATATTAGATTTATTTAGTTACATGTGCCAGACTTGCTAAAGGCCTAAAGAACTTAGAGTGCCTGTGATATCATGATATTAGAAATGGGACTTGTAAATTTGGAAAAGTCACGAGAAATGAGATATTAATCTGGAAATTTGCTTTCCTGAGTCAAAATTTTATTGTTTTCAATAAGTCAGAAGTGTAATTTTTGGCAGATTTTGTGTTTCCTGTGGAATGATGCAAACGTACTCATGCTTGGTGTTTAGCTAATTATGCCTCTAACATGAGCTTTCAGGCCTTTATCTTAACATTCATGCCGAGGAAGGTGTAACATTTATTTCTCCTTGGATTTTGAACAAGTAATATGTGGCCTTAACCTGGCCGGCACCTAAAAATGCAACCCAATGGGTATTTGATTTACCCCTAGTGTTATAATAATAATAATAATAATAAATTTTATTATCCGTAGGCAAATACAATTGCATGGAGTTAGTGGCAGCACTATGTTTTTTAGGAAATTATATTATTTTCTGATCAAACATACATGTGTTAATGAGTGGTGCTCCTATTCTTGAGCTTTTTTTCTTTCTACTCACTTATAAAAGAATGAATATTCTAACCCTAGAAGTGAAATATTTTGGCCTGAAAAATCATGGAATTACACAAGTTCTGATCTGTAGCAAACTCTGTACTTATCTGTTCAGCAGAGTATCTCTTTTATTTTATTGCATCTGTCAGACCTAGTAATGTAGTGAGATGTCATGATAATATTCTGTGTGTCGCTCTGAAACACACCAATTCTGAATATCTCAAGCAGCCTAAGCCTAGCATGCAGCCTCCGAGTCTCTAGGGGCTTTCACCTTAATCCTTATAACAGTTTTGAAACACTGTATGTTCAATCGTACCAGTTTTTAACAAAGCATGCTGCTTTTCTTTGTGTTTTGTTAATTTTTTGGTTAAATCTTTATGCCCAGGGTCCCAAATGTTCGCGGTGTATTTGAGGTGTGGCCTAACCAGAGCGAAGTAGCATCTCTCTTTGACTTTTTCATCCGAGGACCTTCCTAAAATACGCTTAACAAAACCTAGTTTCTTTAATGCTGTGCCGCATGTGTTTTTTATGTGTGCTCCCCACGATATATCAGAAGTTAGGATAATTCCAAGATATTTTACTGTATTTCAAGATTTTATGTTTACTCTTCCCACAGTGTAGGTATGGCTTTTGTGTGATGACTTTCGCAGGAAGTGAACTGTGGTGCATTTGCTAATGTTTAGTTCTAAACACCACTCCTGGCACCACGAATGAACGTTGTTTAGGTCAGATAACAGAACTTCAAAGTCTGTGTCTTTGCTTATTTCATGGTAGATTACTGTATCACCTGCATATAATCTTAATTTACTGCTAATTCGAGAATTTAGGTCATTAATATAAATAATGAATAAAAGAGGGCCAATCACGCTTCTTTGAGGAATATCAGATGTGACTTCAACCATATCAGAGCTAAAACCGTCAATAACTACTTTTTGTTTTCGATCACTGAGAAAGTCCCTTACCCAGTTCACTAATTTTTTATTAACTCCACATGAATACAATTTATAAATGAGTTTTTTGTGAAGAACCTTGTCAAATGCCGTCTTGAAATCAAGGAATATCGCATCGATTTGTTTATTCGATTCACCTGATTTTAGGATATCATGAAGGAAGAGCGCAAGCAGTTTTTCGCAGAACATGCCCTTATGGAAGCCATGCTGACTGCTGTGCAAGAACTTATGAATATCCAGGAATGCTGTAATATTGCTAACGACAATGTGTTCGAGATCTAAAGAAATCTGCATTGTAAATCTTCCATTCTGAGTTTGACAATAATAAATTGTAGTTTTTTAGAAGGATTGTTTTCATGCTTGAAAAAAATTGTATGAAATGGGGAGAATCATATGGCCATAGGGATGTAAAAATACTTTCCCTTTCCACTCTCCTCAATCTGCAATGTTGCTATGTGGCAGCTGAGAAGGCATTACTTTTATCTTCCTCTGTTACATTTCAACCCCTGATGATGAATGATAAATAATTTTGAATATGAAACTACTTTTAGGTGGTATTCGTTCATTCAAGTAAGCTACACTTAGGACTTGTTTAATTTTTCCTTTTTCAGGCCTTGGAAGTGAAGACTTTGAACGATATAGATATTCTGTTGGAGCATTTTTTACCTTACCTCCAGTGCCCACAATGTGATAATGTGGATGAGATGATCAAAACCTCTGCAGCATCATCTTGCCTTGATGTGCCAGGTACCACAATGTAAGTTCAATAACTTTTACACCGCTTAACCCTTAAGTGGGCATGTGAGCCACAGGGGTGGCCTGCAGTGTTTCATTCGAGTGCCTTTTCTCATAGGATGGCATAATATACATGTAAGTTTTAGTAGCTGAACATAATTATGTCCTCAAAAACCTCACATGATCATTTGTTACAAATTGTTGTAGGGTTAGTATTAAATAGCATGCAAAACGAAGTCTGCGTAGCTGGGCCACTAGTTTGGCCATTGCGCCTGTGTAACCTTTTTCTGTTGGCAGCACTTATGGTTGTGCCGCAAATTTTTGTCAGATATTTGTCTGCTTTGATGAGCAAACAATACACGGGACATTTATGTTACTTTTTTGGGTACCTCAGCAAGAGGCCTGCTTTCTTGCCTGCTCCGCAGGGGAGGGGACGAGGGTGCAAGTGAACAAGTTAAACCATTCCTTCCGTGGTTAGTAACAAAGACCCTCCCTCCTATGCTCAAGTGGGGATTCCTTGTGAAACCGTTTACTGTGGGAATAATGACCCTTCTTCAGTCCCTTTTCTCTTTTAGAATTTTCTCTTAAATTTAGACTAAATTCTATTGTTTAATTAGGTTTTTGTCACAAGGGACATGGGACATATTTATATTAATTAGTGGAACAAAACACAAAGTAATCGAAAAATCATGAAATATTTTGAGCATTGAACATACATTGTGACAAGCTTAAAGCTGTGTCCCAGCACTCACTCAGATGTGTTGCTACACTGGTAACTCTGGCCTCAGTGTCTTGCTAAGACAGTCCTGATCCCACCAGCCACAGCACCCCAACACTGCTCTATAAAGTTCCAGCAGTCTGGATTTTGCGTCGGAGTGTCGCAGCATTTGGTAGTGTTGCAGTTGCATGCTAGCATTGAAGAGCATGGCCACATATTCACTTCTACCCTAGCAAAGCTTAGAAAAATGGGAAAGTTTCTTGAAGTTCTATCTAAAAAAATCTATGAACACTCACTCTTTCATTGATTCAAAAATAGAAATGATCATGAGTTGTAATACAATGTAATGGCCCAAATAGTTATGGATGTTTTACTGAATGCCGAACTTCTTCTGGCAAGAATGGATTCCCTCATCCAATCAACTGTCTGAGCAACTGATGTGCTGGGAAAGCACTGAATTCTTTTAAGGAGGTTGGAGCTATTTACATTTATTTACAGATTGGCATGATGCGTGGCATACTTACTACTGATTAGAAATATTTATGTATAAAAGTGAAAAAGTTGAATATAACCTATTCAGATTCTTTGAAAATTTAGCTGGGCTATTTTAACATATAGCCTCATGGCTCTAGATCTATATTGCAAAATAATGCAATTCTCTATATTCCCTATGTATATTATGGGCAGGTGGGAATTGCCCAGATTTCGAACCACTTGCAGAGCTCCAAACTGAGGAACTACTTTCTAGGTGTTGTGGTTAAAATACTAGCGGAGAAGGGTAAGATAAGCCAAAAAATATGTTACTGATGGATCTGGACATTATATTTCTTCCAGTCTGACATTTTACTCTTGATTTTTTTCCTAACCCTCTTCCTTTTTTCTGGCAGTTTAGCTCATTGCCATGACGCACTGAAACAAAAAACATAAAAAGAAGTCAATAACTCAAAACACAGCATAAACGAATGGTGCTTAAGTAGACCCGTGACATTGCGGCTTTCAAAGGGTGCCGTCGTTTTCCCCTCATTTGTATCCTATATATTGCTAGCAATAGATACTAACATTAAACACAAAAAAAATGAAATGAACCTCTTTTTTATCAAAAATTGTTAATGAAATTACTTATGTGTCTGACGTTTCTGTAACTATAGAAGAATGGAATAACAAAAAAAGCAAGATTTATTTAGCGAGCATCCTCAGCATTGACTTGAGTGACCATTCTATACAGTAAATGTAATTTTTAAGTATCCTAAAATAAATTATGCACATTCCATGACTATCAAATGACACAAACAAGGAATAATTTCTTTTTATACTTGTATAATTCCAAAGAGTTGTTTTTTTTTTACCCTCTCAGAGTCAAATCCATCAACATAATGACTGGTGATTTCCCATTTTAGTAATGTGAGGTCTCACAGACTCCTCATAAAATTTAATTTCCTTCTCATGGTAATATGGGATTAATGTTAAAAATTTAAAGAATGCAACTTCCTTATTGAAGAAAAATAATAAGCTAACAAGATTGATAGTATTTTGAAAATCACTGATCGGTAATATTCATAACTTACAATTCACGGTGGTCTCTCAGACCGCATGTCACCAGTTATGGGTTAATGCAATATTTGAATCTGGAAAAGAGTAGATTCAGTTACGGCATACATTTCGGACAAAACTAAAAAATTTTCTTCAGATTTAATAAGCCTCTATAGTCCTGCATTAATATTTGATTTTATATAACTGACATTGTTATCCAATAGCTGTGTGTATGTACAGAAAACTATTTGTAGAAAACTGTTACACTAGCGTGAATTGTTTAACTTTTTCTAATTTTCCATGACAATCTAATTTTCATTTTGTCATTGCCTGTGATGAGAACAGATATGGGACGAAAGATGATGAAAAGAGTGATTCCTTGAATGTTTCTGGCACTGCTCTCATTGGTGAGGACACTGACGAGGTTGAGATAAGGGTAACCTTTGGAGAAGATAGTTCAACACCAAGAAAAGTGGAGAGACTGGAAATGGCATCATCTGCTCCAGATCAACGGTCCCCCTTAGGAGATGATGATAAGGAAAGTGATCAGGCAGACTCTGAATCAAGTGAAGGTATGTAAACAAATAATTACAGCATGATATCCATATCTCTTCTCACCCTTAACTTTCTAGCAACAAATTCAGTGCTGATTCACTGTAGATTTTTCAATGCATCTGAATGCACACTGTTTATAGAAGGCATAAATTTTGGCTCACTAGTGGAGAAGCACCATGTTAACATGACTCTGTGACAAATGGTAAGCAAGATTCAAAGCGAGTAGAGAAGGACCCAAGAGCCTAGTGCAACCCCATTATGCAAGGTGCAGAAACCTTCCCTTGGCCTCCAGCCAGAGGCTATCTTGACTTGAGGCGACTCACTGCCAGCCCAACTTATAGCAAGTGTCTGCAGTTAACTGTTTAGTTAAGGTGGGATAATAATAAATATTTTCAAGCATGATTAAAATGGATGGTAGTATTTGTGAAGTCTGTTAACTGTTATACAGATGAACCTGTTATGATGGCAAGACATAAACGGTGCCATCATCAATACAAACATTAAGAATTCTACAGTCTGTTTCCATCACACAAGAAAACATAAAGCCTAATCCCACCCTTATGCAGCGAATTTATAAAAGAACTATTTTCTGCGTATTTAGAAAATTTTTACTCAGAAATTTGTGCTAGGCTGTGAATATATAATTTTTAACAATATTTTAACATAGTTATTAACCTAGTTGCTGGGTTGTTCCTGGGCAAAAGAAATTTGTGGATAATTAATTAAAGTTTTGTACTTTTATTTATAAGAAATGCACTTTGTACCCTACTTTTTCCATGCATGCAACAAATATCTTTTAAGTCAATCCAGTATGCCAACTAATAGTTGAACAATTTCCAAGCATTGCATTTAACAAATGATGTGGTACGAAGTCACTATCATGGGTGCATATACACCAGGCTTGAAATTCACTATGAAAAAATCATTTGACTTGACCGGGATTCGAACCCGGATCTCCCAATTGGCGGTCAGGTGTGTTAGCCAGTTACACCACCAAGCCATCTTCCTTCAAGGCAAATTTCGAGGGGTTTTATGAGAACTAGATGTTCAGGCCACAAGTCTACATTGTAGCACATGAGACGAAGTCGTGCTTACAAAGCCACTGTCGCGGTGGATAAACCCAACATTGTCGTTATAAAAACGACGAAATTGACAAATTTCCAAACATTGCATGTAACAAATTATGTGTTGCGAAGTCACTCGCACGGGTGCATATACACCAGGGTTGAAATTCGCTATGAAAAAATCTCGTTCATCAAAAAAATTCACCTCATGTACCACACACTGTTTCTGGTCTATCATTAAAAATGTATATGGGTTGACGATTTGCAGGTGAAGGAGATGACTCAGGAAGAAGTATATTTACTTGCCGAAATGGTCATCCTCTCCAAATCAGCTCAATATACATCTTGAAGGCAATACGAGAATTTGCGGCTCATGTCCACCACACTTACTATGGGTAAGGAGTTGTTTTTTTTGTCAATTTTCATCTAATTTAAAAATAAAATTATTTTAGTTCCATTTAAAGTCATACACAATTTCTTTGTTCTCATAATGAATGTTCTCAATCTTCTAATTATATCATTCTAAAATGTATGTACAAATAATACCCATTTATAGGGGCGATCAGTGCAAACCAAATAAAATTGGGAAACGAATATCATCCTCTCAGCTAATATCAAAAGAGGCAATTGATAATTTCTGGTCGCAATTCACAAAGGTGTTACCTGGAAATAGAGAGAAGGTTTGGGATGCCCTTCTGGATGGATTGCAAAAGTATTATCTAATATTACAAGGTATGTACTTAAGGAATTGCTGAGGTAGGTACTTGCACATTTGACATTAAGGGTGAACATGAGAGTATAATAGTGTGTTACATACAAAGTTACTGAAATGTAAAGCATGTGAATCTTTCATCTGTCTATGACAAGAATCCAGTGGATGAGGAAGTTTTGTTTGAAATGTGTCCATGAGGAAATTATGTAAAACTAAACATAAAGAAAACCATTAAAATTAATGGAGGTTTCTGAATGTGGCAAACAGTCATAAGTCCAAATTAACCCTTTCGCGCCCGAGCTTCGTGGAGGGAAATTCTTCCTCGTTACGAGTCTCTTGAAAATTTTCTTCACTCCCCTGTACGAAGCTTCCTCGTGTCGATGGAAGGCAGAGGTTCCCTCCCTAATCATTTTTGGACCTAACTCAGCGGGACGCCGATCCCTTTCCTCGGCTGCTGTCCCAGACCCTCGAAGGATTAAAAGACTCCTTCACAGCGCGAGTCCACGGTCAACTGACTGAAATTGCAATGTCTAATATAAACAAATATTTGTTGTTCGCATCGATTTTTTTACATTTAAAATGAATTTATTGTGTTTTTCTGAGCGTGCAGAAATTTTAAACGAAGTTCTAACGTTCATATTGACGGATTTAGTATATTTCTAATCCAAATAGACTGATTTGGAGTTTCAATTTCCTCCTCAAAAAATTGTAAAAATATATTTCCCATCCTTCTTTTTCATCCGGGCTTTGGACCGGCATAGGCGAAGTTAAAAATATTTTTTTTGCTTTTTGTGTTTTATTATTTTTTTATATTTTTATGATCTTTTTTAGTTCAAAAGTCTTCACTTATTAAGAGTTTTTCTGAGTGTGATAAATTTTAAAACATGGAGCCATGCGCAATCCCACGTCGCACTCCATGCACATGTAACGAGAGTCGCATCTTTCACCGTGCTTGCTACACACAACACATCTTTTCCGAAGCAATAACTTGGATAAAGGATGCTCAGGAACTATGGCAGGAAAATCTTTCACTCAATCTTCGAAGATTCTCTTCATTGGATCTCCTTCCGGCACTTGATTTATTTTGTTTCTTGTGATATTTTTCCAAAAGTTCTCGAATCAAGGAGAGATGGAATTTTTGCATCAGAATTTTCTCCTTTGTTAGGAATTTGTACAAGGAATATGAGTTTAACATGGAAATATCAACCAAGTGGAAAAAAAACTTTTTATACCACTTTAAGGATTTCCTAACGCTTTCAATGGAGCTCAACATCATGTCCGCCTTGTCGACAGCCTCCATGAAACGATTATAGTCAACGATGCACTCGGATTTCTTCGTCACTACTCCTGTTAGCCTATCTTTTTTTGCCGTTTCAATGACTCCGGCTGAGTGGCAAGTGGACAACATCCATACTTCTCTCTTGTCACACCATTTTAAGGCAAGTAATTTTTCCGATGATTTGAATCTCAGCTCGCCTTTTTTCAACTTCTCCTCCATTTTCGTCATGTCCCTTCTATTCCTTCAGACGGTTCCGCAAGCATTTGTTGCCCTGTCATGAAGCCAACAAAATAATGCCGGGCTGGAATACAAGTTGTCCACGTAAAGAGTATGACCTTTATCCAAATAGGCATGCATAAGTGTGGGCACAATATCTCCGGATTTGCCTAAGTCCGCATGCTGCTCCACTACGTCACTTTTTGCTCCTGTGTACACAACAAAATCCAGGATAAACCCAGTTTCACAGTCACATATAACAAATGTTTTTATGCTGAATCGACTTCTTTTAGACAGAATGAACTGTTTAAAAAAAAGTCACCCCTTAAACATCATTAAGCTTTCATCGATGCATAGATTTTTAAATGGCACTAAAGTATTTTTAAATGCTGCACTCATATGATCTACCACGGGACGAATTTTGAACAGGCGATCTCCCTGATTTGACTTTCTGTTGTCCGATAAATGAAGCATCCTCAGAATCGAGAGATATCTGTCTCTAGTCATCAGCTCGCCAAAAATGGGAGTCTTCATCAAAATATCCTTGGACCAATATTCATGGAGAGAAAGTTTCTTCGCTTGTGGCATCAATAGAGTAATGGCAAGAAAGCTATAAATTTCTTCAACGGTAGTGTATCTCCATGTTTTTATTTGTGACACTGTAAGTTCCAAAGAAGTCTCCATCGTGTACTCAAAAAAACGATTGGTTTCCTCTGAAATTAGAGTTACCAATTCAGTGGAGAAGAAAATTTCAAAAAATGACCTAATAGGTGAACTTGCAGACACAGCTGTCTTACAGCCAGAGAATGAGGCATCAAAATCGTGGATTTTTGGAGTGAAATCACTGGAAAACCAATCCATGCCTTTGGAGGTAATCTTTCTTCTTTTCGTGGCCAGCTCTTCCACTTCATCTGATATGTCATCCGAAGATGAAACGGAGATATCCAGTTGATGTGTCGATTCAGCACTCTCTTCCTCACAATCCGAGGTATCCTCTTCGGAATCGGCATCGAAATCTTCATCCTCGCTGTCACTCTTTGTCAAAAACTCCAATATTGAGTCATCTGGCATAGAGTTTTTCTTAGACATGATGAGACAAAATGAAATACGTACACAAATTGTTGCAAAGAGAGAATCCACCTTGCACACAGAAATAGCTATGTGAAACATGCGCAACGGGACAACACTGCTTGCTTCAGAGCCAAGGATGAAGTAAGAAACAACTCAAAAATGGGGAATAAAAATAGGTACTCACAGATATACGGATAACTTAATGGACCCTAGGTTTTCCAAATAACAAACGGGAAACAAGGCTTGCCTGAGAAAATGGCTGTGAGAAGAGAACCTCTCCATGAAGATTTGAGAGCTTCATAAATGGATGGATAATAGTTCTTCAGATTTGGTTTTCCAAGAAACCACGGCGGATATTAGGGATTCTGCGAAAATGCTATTTGAGCAAAACTACACGATGAAGGTATATACGTGGGGTGCCTTGGCAAGGGTGTATTCAAAGTCTCTTATCTGGAATGCCACGGGGGACCTAGCCATCCATCTCTAAAATGCCATTCGAACACACCGCCAGCAAGACTCCACAGGGATTACCAATGAAAGAATCTAAGTAATGGCTTCTTTACGATGCACTTTCTAAGAAATGTAGAATTAACATTCCTAGAGCAGAATTCGACTAAATAAGTCATTAGAAAAACCGTCACCACGAACTTGCTTTTGGTAAAAAGGTGGGTTGAGAACCAATGGGTATTCTCAAATCCAAATCTGTAGAAACCGGGCAAGCGATATGGCAGAATACGGGAACTCGAAATGAAATGATATATGAGAAAAACGGATTAATGTTACAACGAACTTGGAATTGAACCACAAAATTTTCCAAATGCGTACCTTAATGCCGTCTTCGATTGCTGTTCTATAACTCCGTTGATATTAACGTTAGAATTTCGCTTGAAATTTCCATGTGGTAAGCAAAAAAAGATGAATTCATTTCTAACACTGGATTTCTAAAGTAAGCAACAAATATTTTTTTGGAAAAAACACTGCAAATAACAGTAGTTGACCGCGTGGAGAGGATAGGAAGGGGTCGACCTGAGCAGCTGAGGAAGGGCCTGGGCTCGCATTAAGCCTGATCTCGAGGGGCAACCGCGTACGTGGGTCTATTGTTTCTGCCACGGTCACATTCTTCCGACCTGTGCCGCATAGGAGCGGCATTCGTTGGTTAAGGTAGGAAAATTCACGCCGCATATATGAGGCATTCGTTGTTCAAGGAAGAATATCCTCACTGCATAGGCGCGGCATTCGGCGCGAAAGGGTTAAAAGTGATGGAAAAAGTAAAAGAGAGCAGTAAAAAATACTTCACAAATGGTTACGTCATAGATATTGTGTGGATTCCCACTAAAATCATACTTACCATTACGTATGTTTGAACACTAGGTACCAATACCAATTAATACAAGTACCAATTCAATATGTTTGAGTATAAATTTACACTATATAAATGAAGTGAACATTCATGAAGTATTTTTTCATATGAAACTAAGTTAGGTGGGTAGATATATCTATATTCAATTCGTATTCACAGTCTAGTTTCAACGAACATATTTTATGGTAAGAATCTGAAGGTGAAGGTCGAGTATACTATGAAAACAACAAGGTTTGGGGTAAATAATAATGGTTTAATACTCAAAACTCAGGTCTTTATTCACTGACGCAACTCAACACATTACACACGCAGTCTCCTTACCAGTTCTACTGACTAGAACATTCTACAACGACATTCGAATTCTAAATAGACAAAAGACGAACACAATTTGGATCATTTGGATAATTCTAGAAGGTATGACAAATTGAACAGACAACTACTCAAAACAATGAAAATGTTGCGGGAACGCATTTTGATGCTAAATTTAAACAATTCCATAATATATTATATATTATTTTGATGGTGCTGAATAAATGTCTGCAAGAAGTAGTTTTAACAATTTAAATTCAGATGATACATAGGCTCAATTCGCTGAAAACTAACTTTTTAGCTTGTACTACTCAGTTCCTGATATATCTAAAGCATGTGTACCCATTCCATATCCAATGCATAAGAAACTACTCATGTCAACTAGTAATCTGTTGTATGTAAGAGAAGCAATCTCATATTTACTCTTTGGAAAGGTACTAAGGGCAACTCTTTTCAACTTGCAATGACAAGCATTACTTAGAAAGTTGTTGAACTTGTTTCATGTCATATTACCTCATTTGAATTATGCTAAAACCAAGTCGCTTCAGCTTCCACTGACCAGCTTTACCCAGTAAGCCTTTCTCTTTTCATATCCTATTACCTTGACTGAACTGTGCCAAAAACTACTTTTTTCAACTTACAGAAACCATTTTTTTTGGTATTCCCTCTATTAGTTCCATTTCCATTCAGCTGCATCTGAGAAATTCCAACATCTTTCATATCACATTATTTCATTTGAACAGTATCAAACACTCTTGTTCCAACTAGCAAACATTAATTACATCTGGATTCACCTATCACATGAACATGTGTTTATGAGGGGTTAATGAGTTCAAAACACCCATTATAAGTCGGCGGCACAAATTTACGAGTTAATCTAAGATAAAGATTGAATGAATGCAGCCCACTTAACCTTCAGTGCGGCGGGCCGATACATCGGCTTCAGCATCTCGGGCAAAAAGTGTGGCAGGCCGATATATCGGCTCATAGGCAAAAATTGTTTAACTGTAGCACACAAATATAATAACAATTATTTTTTGTATTGTATTTTTGTATTTGTATTGTAAGTCTTTTTTATTATTACCTAATTCAATGTGTACACAATAAGAAAAACTGCATATGGATATTTTAAACAATAACTTTATAATATTTATTTTCCTAGAGTGATACAAATTTCATTAAGTTACCCTCCACATTTCTCGCTAGAACTGCTGGCAGGAGTCAGCACTAAGAGGGTTAAGCTAGAAATCTTCGCTCAGGTTGGCTCAAACAAATCTTAGATTAGGACCCTACTAGACACAAGGGAAGTTCATTGCTTTCCTGATAAATCATGCAGAAATCTTCTCATGGTTTCCTCCAGTTGAGGTAATGAGCCACCTAATTTGTTTGGCTTATTTAGCCATTCATCTTGATGTTGAGGATGACCACAAATTTAATCAATGGAAATTTCATCCATTTTTAACTTCGCATGTTGCATATCCAATGAGGTCTTTTCATATGTGAACAAAGTAATGTTTTTGTTCCGTTCAAAATCATTAAACCTTCCATTATTTATAATTAAAAGGCATTCAGACAGTAACATTGTTGTGATGCAATTTATTGACGTAGAGCACTTCACTAAGACATTAATATTAAAATAGGATGTATCTGTACTTTTTTGAAATATCTTACTTGAGCTGAAGCTTTTTTTTCTATTTAACTGTACTTCTTTTTTTAAATCTGATGAAAGCTATACACATTTTCTAATCCAGAAATATATCATGATAACATATTTATTTGTATAGATTGTCTGATCAAGATTTAATGAGAAATAAATTAATGTAAGTAAAACTTATCAGTAATACATATTAGGGCTATATGTGTATTATGATAACTCTAGCTTTTAATGTTTTGTCTTAGATCGACATAAGCTGGTAGAAGATACTACAAAACTGAGGCGTCAGAATTCAGAGCTGAGGCAACTACTTCATCGCTATATAAGTTCAAATGTAAGCAAAAGCCTTGAATCGTAAATATTTTACTCTTTAGACCTCTATATGTACTGTGCTTGAGAATCATTGTATGTGAATTCATGCAATTTTTGTTGATAAGATATATCTTATACTATTTAACAAGCAATTCTTGTATGTATGTATATATGTTTATATTTATATAGGTATGTAAGTATTTTCTCGAAAACTACCAAACCGATTCTCCTCAAAATCAGTATTTGAGGGTTTTCAAGTAAAAGGAATCCATTTGACTAAAGAGCTCAGGGCTAAAAAGGCCCCAAGACCCCCAAAATGGGCTACTTTACTTGGAATCAATGCAGAGGTTTCTATTTTTACATTTTTAAGTTACTTTCAATTAAGTTATGCATAGGGTTTTAATTTTTGCTGTAAAATGGCAAAATGAATGGAGTTGTTAATTCTTGCAATCGATTTTGTTATATGCTTAGTTTTCGCTTAAAATTATGTTTTTAATGACAAAATTGTAAATTTTTCTATAATTTCTACAATAGCATATTTTCTTGGCAACCTGAGCAATGGCTTCAAACTGGAAATTTGGCCTGGGCGATTCACATCTTATCTTACACACAAAATACTAATTTATGATTCATGCAGTCCTGGAATTAAATTTTTCCAGAAAAACCTATTTCAGCCATTAATAATGAGATTTTTTTTAATTTTATGATAAAATATTAAAAAAAGTAAAATACTGAACTAGATAACATGATCTCTATTTGATTTTTTTTTAATTTTAATAAAAATTATCACATTCAGTGTACTGAGCAGAGCTTGGTCCCCCGGTACTATGTCAATGGATAGAACATCATCACATCATTTTCTTACCACTGAACCACTCATTACTGACCATATTTCTCCCACTTTTACCACCAACACCTTTCAGATACCCCATACTACAGTGACATCTCTATTTTACAATTCTGAAGGGACCACCTAAAAAATGTGCAAATTCGAGGAAAGTGTAAAATAGGGGAAATTAAGATTATATTTAACTGACCATGCCATAATTATAAATTTTGTATCCCAACTAATACGTGCATGTTTAACTACAATAGTAAGGCTAATTTAAATATATAATCAATTTATTTTTTTAACCATTCAAGTAATTTGTTTCTTTTTTTCAAGAGATCTCAACCGATACAATTAATGTTCCACTTTGTTGCATGCTTCAACCACATTGTCCTCATTATAAATATACAATAATACTTCTTTACAGTATCTAGTCCTTACAGGGCATCTATAAAAGCTATTTTTGCTTCTTCTACTTCATCCTCCTCTTCATGTTCTTCTTCTTGAAGAGACAACTGTACTTTCACTGTGATTGATTTAAGCCCATGCTTATATGCTTATCTTTGAACACAGAAGTTTCACTGAAGCACAATATTGTGGGAAACAAAATAGTATTACAAAATCATTATTATGTCTTATAATATAATTTGGTACAAAGAGTTTTATGGAACAGTTATGTTGAAACTGGACAACAACTGAAATACATTACCATACAAATTTTTTCTTATGTGAGACTTCATTAAAAAAAAACTTCTTTTTTTGTTGCAGGCTGCGGGAAAAGAAAAAGCTTCCAAAAGTCAATGAATATGGCAGTGTGTGTCCGTATTTGCCTCAGAATTTGTCCTTGGCTGCTATCCACTAGTCAATTAATTAACACACTCATTTTTTCCTTGTTAATTTAGCCTATCTTTCCAAATAGCTAAAATAAATCATGGTCAAGTGTTTTTATCCTCTTACTGAAATGAGACTGTTCTTTTTCTCGATCAGGGCAAGTTTCTCAAATTTTGTGTACTAAGATGTCATTACAATTTTTTATCTTTATATTAATGAATTTTATATGTATTATGGACATTTTCTATTAAAATGCATTGTGAGGTAATCTTGTTCTTATGAAAAATGGGAGTCTTTTATCCTCTTTTGTGTGCGTCAGTATGTACCATGAGCCAGTTGGTAAAGCCAGTTTTACTTTGTGATCAGGATATGATATACTCATTATACCCTGACTTATTAGAAAATGCATTTGTCCATCAAAATCTCCACGAATTCATCAGTGTGATGCTACTACATCCAATTATGTGTAATTCATTTATAATGTATTTTAGGGATGCATGCCGTTGCCTACATGGCCATTGCCATTTGCCATGTACAAAAGTGTACTTCTTCCCAATTTACTATATGGTAGTGAAACATGGGTATGTCATAATAGACATAAGAGTAGACTAAACACCTTGGATATGTTTTATCTGAGGAGTATTTGTGGCAAAAGTAGGATGGATAGGGTCAGGAATGAGTGGGTCATGAATGAATGTGGCTTAAATGCTTCAGTAATGAATGTGTATGAAAGGAGTGTGCTTCATTGGTTTGGCCATGTTGAGAGAATGAATGAGAGTCGAATAACGAAACAGATATATGAGAGTAGAATGAATGGTGTGAGAGGTAGATGTAGGCCGAGAAAGTTGTGGCTGAATGTGGTTGAGGAAATTCTTAGGAGGAGGAATATTAGGAGATTTAAAAACAGAAGGACGTGTATGAAACAGTGTATGGGGTTAAATGAGGCAAAAGAGGTTTGCAAGGATATGTCAGTATGGGGATTATTATTGAAACAGAGTTAGGTGTACAATTATGAATTTATGAGTGAAAAGTTTTGACTATGCCTACCCTGGAAGCGAATGGCATGATGGGTATGTATGTATGTATGTAATAAATGCACATACAACTCATTTGTGAAATATTTTGGAGATATCGCTTTTAACGGTTTGAATAAAAATTTCTTATGCCAAATTGCGTGTGGGCTGGCATATTTGTATTTGAATTATTTTAATGTCTAATATGTAACTGCAGCAATTGTAATGGTTTAAATGCCATATACCGTTAACCCAAACAGAGATAGTAGACCAACTAATTTAGAATGAGAGAAGGAGGGAAGCCTAGATGAAGATAACCTCAGGCCAAAGATTCTCAATAGAGTAGTAGAGAAATCATTGAAAGAGATGAGGGCAAGAAAAGCTGTAGGAGTAGAAAACATACCTTCGGAGCTGCTGAAGAGTTTAGGAAATAAATGTAGGCAAGCTTTTTTCGAACTTATATGTAGGATCTACAAGGAAGTAGTATGGCCAGAGGACTTCGTGAAAACAGTATTGATTCCTATCCTGAAAAAGAAGAATAAGTCATAATGCGAGAACTATTGAACAATCAGTTTATTTCACACTCTGCCAAAGATTTACGTCAAATAATCAATGGAAGGTTGGAGAGTAAGACCAAAAACTACTTAAGTGATGATCAGTTTGGGTACCGGAAGGGAAGGACAACTCTATGCGATAGCGGTGATGTGAAAGAAACATAGAGTATAATCAAGTCGTTTTTGCATGCTTTATTGATTTTGAAAAAGCTTTTGACAGAGTAAGTTGGAATAAACTAACAGAGATACTAGGGAAAATGGGAATAGATTGGCGAGACCGAAGACTAATTCGAAACCTATATATGATGCAAAGGGCACAGGTGAGGGTGGCTGATGGTGAATCAGAGTGGGCAACTATAGGTTGCGGTTTAAGGCAAGGGTGTCTGTTGTCGACATTGCTTTTCAACATTTATGCTGAGGAAATGGTAAGACAGGCATGGGAAGAACTTGAGGTTGGAGTCAAAGTGGGAGGGCATCAGGATAAAATCGGTTAGATTTGCGGATGATCAAGCATTGGTTAGTGGACCTTTGAAGAGTCTTCAAGCTTTGGTAGATGCTTTAGAAATGCAGTGATGGGTATTCAGAATGAAGATAAATCATAAGAAAAAAAGGGTGATGAGATTCTCTAGGACAAAGAAAGCGAAGCTTGTGATTAAAGTTGGAGGACAAACTAGAGCAAGTAGAACAGTTTAATTACTTAGGTAGCACGCTAGAGGAATATGGGTATAGTAGCATAGACATATGGAAGAGAATAGCGCTAGCTAAGGAGGCGTTTAGCAGTAGAAAGGAGCTGATGGCATTGTGGAACAAAGGACATTGTGTCAGGATGTGGAGAAGAGGGTGGTATGGGGCATAGAGTTGTATAGGGCAGAAACGTGGACCATCAGAAAGGAGGACGAGATTAGGCTGCAGGCATTTGAGATGTGGGTATGGAGAAGGTGAGGTGGACAAAAAGGAAAACTAACGAGGAAGTGCTTGAGATGGTGGGCGAGGAAAGGAAACTTTTGAATGAAATCCAGGATAGGCAGGGTGGATGGCTGAAGGATGTAATAAAGGGTGATGGGTTGCTGAAGAGTGTGATAGAGGGAAGGATATTGGGCAAGCAGGGAAGGGGAAGAAAGAGAATAGGTTTCATGGACGGGATGAAGAAGGGTAGATGGTATGTACAGGCGTAGAAAGATATAATAGAGAGAAATAGGCCCCTAAATATGTAGAAAACTGGGAGAAGATTTTCTGAATATCAACAAAACCTATGTTAACCAGTAGAATACATTTTTAAAAAAAGGAAGATTCTGTGGTAACCATGCTCCTAAAGTACAACTGGAGCAGAAAATAACAATTAAAACCAAGCAGTAGAGAGCAGAAAACATGGTTAGGGTGGTCGTTTTAGCACTTTATCACAAGAGAACAGATATTCACAGTCCACCATATCGACAATAATTAAACAGAAAAGTGTCTGAGAAAAATTAGAGTCTGATGAGTCCAACACTTAGCATAAAATAAGAGGCCTAATTTCCGAATAGGAGGGATTCCTATTATTTTGGATCAGGGAGAGGGGATCTTGAAGGGTGACACTGCTCCTGGACATTCGCATGTGAGAGAGCCAAGCAGAATTTTGAAGGCCTAAGGTCTCAGGCACCTTCCACTAGTTCTGCCCGCTTCGAAGGATTCAAAGTGACCAAAGGTTAAGTCGATCGTTTCAAGGTAAGTACTGGCATTAAAAGTATAATAAGGGATGGCACTGCTGCTGGCACAGATGGAGAAGCCGCAGAAAAATATTTAATGCACTTAATGAATGTATAGAAAATGGAGTTTATTGTTCCCAGCAGGTGTTTTATGTAGATGAGAAGAGTCTCTTTTGGATGAAAATGCCCAAGAGAACATTAATCACCAAGGATGAGACTTTCTTGCCTGGTCATAAGCCCATGAATTTAGGTTCACGCTTTTGTTGGGAACTAATGCTTTAGGTGACTTTAATCCACATCTTATGATCGTCTATCACACAGAAAATTCTAGTCTTCAAGAAAAGTCAAGTTGAAAAGTTTAATCTGAGTGTCTTTCGCCACTGCAACAGAAAACCTTGAGCGACCTGCCAAATTATTAGCGAGTGGGTGTTATCGGAGTTCTCCCCCTCAGTCAAAATTTACCTGGAGAGAATCCAATTGCCACTTAAAACTGTATTGGTGTCGGATAATGCCCCAGGCCACGATTCAGATGTCGCCACAACCCTCGAGGCAGAATTCTGCTTCTTCAAAATGGTATTCCTCTTTCCCAATACCACTTCCTTGCTCCATCCAATAGATCAGAAAGTTATTGTCAATTTAAAAAAATTTATTTCAAAGTGCTTCGATGACACCAGCAGTCTCATCGGTTGTATCTCACTGAAAGATTTCCGCAATCCTCAGTATTTTAGATAGTATGTGCATAATCGTGGAGTCTCTGAATGAATTTTCCTCCAGTACCTCAATTCTGCTTGGAAAAACATTTGGCCAGAATTTATTCACGACTAACCAAGGTTTGATTTAAAGCATGCAATAGAGGAGGAAATCATCAATCAAGGTCAATCGTTAGGGCTTGAGGTTGATGGAAATGACATCGTGGAGCTAATCAAAGAAATTGGGAGTGAGCTGAATCCAGAAGAGCTCCAAGAATTGGAGAAAAATGTTGAAGGAAGAACTAGCTGCCAGGAGAGTGATAATAACGAAGGATATACCGTGAATTCTGAGGACATTAAAGAATTACCTACTCGTTGCTTCACACTCGGTTGAAAGGACTAGAAAGAAACATATTGACATAGAAAGGACTGAACTATTATCGTAGGACTATGAAGATAAAGTTATTGGACACTTATTTACACACAGATTTAAAAAAGCCCAATTTTCAAATTATTAAGTTAAAACTAATTTTTTCCCATTGATTTGCCTATATCAGTATTTATTCACCTTTTAATGAGCGTGCACCAATGTTGCATGATAGGATATCAATAATAGGGGGATCAGGTTGGTGTGGTGGCTAGAGTACTGGCTAACCATACGGATGGCCAGGGTTCAAATCACTGCAGAGTAGGATGTTTTTCAGAGGAAACCAGATCCCCACTTGAGTGTCTTGTGGAGGGCACTTCAAGCACAGTACTCCTTCTGTCGGATGAGACGTTACACCGTGGTCCCCTTGGCGCCTTTCGTTAAGGGCAGGCTAATGCCGACGCCGGGTTTCTATCCACCCTTCCTCCCATACCTATCCCTTATGGCGCAAATGACCTTAGCTGTCGGTCGCCTCCCCTAATATCCAATCCGATATTAATATTGCCAGCTGACAGTTCAAACTTTTCAGCCAAGTTTCCATTAAAATTGTAAAGTGCTCAGGATTCCTATTACGTGTTTATTGTTATCGTACCCGGTAAGCGGATTCCTTCAAGAAGGCTGTGGGCCCCTAAAGTAAACAACAAGCACCCAAAAACTCCCCCTATACTGATGAGTAATCTGTACCGAGAGAAGTGCTTTGAGTGAAAGCTTTCCCCTCTGCTGCAATGCAGTGTCTATTGTAAATCGGTATTCAATCTCCTAAGGAATGTCCTTGAACGGGAGAAAGATATCAGTGCTACCGGCTTGGAGTAAGAAGAAGCAAGACCGTCAGAAGCGATAGACAAGCTGGAAATGTCATTGATGGGTTTGCTGTTAGTTTACCTGCTTCGAAAAGTGCTTTGAGTAAAATTCCCCCGTTTGATACCATCGCGATTGTTGTTCGGCTTTCAATCTCCACGGGATTACCGAGGGAGCGATATCTAAACAGCTGTCACGGCGTAAGGAGATGATATATGAACCATATGACAGCCGAGCGACGAGGCGATATAATAGAATATTATTATTCACGAAAAGATTACTAACTTTTCCATCTCCTATCGTCTATGTATTTTCATTAGCGATTTGTCCCTCATATTTAGCCTATTTATTCCATAACTCAGTGCCTAAATTTGTGTGCATAATTTCAATTAACTCGTAACGTCACTTTCTACATGTGTTCGCGTTTCTTCGCATATTGTTCAGGTAGGTGATTGTGATGTGGTGGCGATCGCTTCAAGAAGACTTTGAAGCAAAGAAAAAGACACGTGATTATCGATGCCGAGCAGTTCGCTTAGGTATGACTACATTATACCTCACCTTCTCTAACCATAGATGGAAAATGCGATTATAAATAAAGTTGCTGAGACGGGGTCGCTTATAGACGGCGAATACGGGAGTGATGTGATTTATCTAGCATATAAATGGAAAGGATATGGATGTGCAGTCAATGTGCATATCTTAATCAAAGTCTAACTGTTGATTACATAACATTGAAGACATTACAGAAAATTAAAAACCTGCACTCTTTTGTGTACCACTAAATACACTACTACTGATGTAACAAAAAAAATCCCGCGTCCGGTAGAATGCTAGTTCACTTTATGATGGAATTCACAATACGAACTGTCCCGTGGTATGGATTTATATAGTAAGGCGGGGGTCTACTGAACTATATCAATTAAATGGGATAATAGTTAATTGGACGGTCCGCGGTAATTTGATGTTTTACGCTAAATGCGCTGGTCACTGGGTGAAAATCCACTTGATGGCTCCTCAAACATTTTTTATCATTCTGGCTAGTGTTAGTCATGAAAGAAAAATTATGAATTAACTATTGAAAATCTTACGCCATTAGCGCTGGACACTACAGTGAGTGTAAAAGTATTCGTACGACTCCGCATTTTTCAGAAAATAATGACTTCCTCATTCTTCTGGCCAGGTTTTTGGAATAAAAAAATTGTGCATGTACCTTTATTGATTCCATAAACAATATAAAAACAGAACTATGGCATAAACTTGTAAAAAAATAACAAACAAAAAATATTCGTTTTGAGGCGCACAGTAAATATTCGTACGATCCCCATTTTCGCGGGTAAAATCGTCTCTCTTCCGTCTGCTAGTGACATTTCGGATGCAGTTGCGGCTCGGACGTATCCCTTTCACTCTTCTCGAAACTCAGACGTTGACAGAACATCGTTCGGGATGCATAATACGTTGTCAGAATGGGTCGTAAGGGCCGAGAATCTACTGAAAACGAACGAAAAGAAATTATCCGACACTACAACAAGACGTGGTCTCGAGGGATCGCAGATGCAGTTGGTAGGCCTAAGTCGACCGTGCAGTTCATCGCTTTTCTGCCACAAAAAATTTCAAAAAGAAGCCTAGACCCGGACGTCCCCGGGCCCTGACTGATGCAGACAGGCGCTTTGTTGCCCGAGAAGTGAAGAAAAATCCGCGATGCAGTGCCCAAAAAATTGCTGCCGAGCTGGGATGGCGAGGTACTATTAGGAGTGATTCAACAGTGCGCAACACGCTTCGCAAGATAGACTTCCATGAGCGGCGGCCACGTAAGAAGTTCTATGTTAGCAAGGTGAATCGACTGAAGCAATAGGGCTTTGCCAAGGAACACCGAAACACAGGTCTGGAGGTCTTTAACAAGTGTGCCTGGATTAATGAAAGAAAGTTCGACATCACCGTGTCAGATGGGAAACTTTAAGTGCGGCGCCCGCCGAACACCGAGCTAAAGCCGCGGAACCTGATTCCCACTGCAAAACATGGGGGTGATTCAGTGATTGCATGGGTGTGCGTGAGCTCTAAGGTGGTGAGGAACCCTCATTCCATTGATGGCAAGATGGGCCATGCTATGTATATGGCTATTTTGAAACAAAACCTGCATGCCAGTGTCGAAAAAATGGGGCTGGAAAATTATTATCTTTTCCAACAGGATAGATAGTAATAAATGAAGAAGACGATAGAAACATAATAATGAGATGATATACTGAGGAATCCTCCACCAAGTCAATCCCCATTTAGAGAAAAGCTACAGATTGGCTGACTCAAATTAGTGAACAGCATGCCGAAAACCCATTCTATTTATTTACTATTCTGATAAATAGGATCGACATCTCCTCAGGGTGCAACAAACGATAACACAGGTCTACAAAAAAATATTTTTTTTGGTGCCGAAAAATTTTAAACTGATTTTAATTATATTTTAGGCGCTGAATCTAAATATGAAATCAGTTTTTTTCTATCAGCTCTACTTTTGTAGATATAGCATTTTCATCCCTCAATCATTTTCATTTTATAGATATTTAGGAATTGTTAGCATTAACGCCCACTTACATTTTATTATTAAATTATTTTAGCATCGATTCCTGTTTACTTTCCCTTTATGTCTATTATATTATTACTAGAGAAACTTTTATCTAACGTAAAATATTTTTTATAAACTAAATTAACAAAAAGAACATCAGGTATTAAGTTTTTCGTGCATGGTGTGCTAGCATTTCTTCATGTATGTAGTTTAATAGTTGATTGTATCGCTGGGCATTACAAAGCAACTTATAATGAGAGTCTTTACAAAGCTTTCACTCTTTAAATCAAGTGAGATATTAAGCCACTTTTGGCGACGCTGAATTTCACATCAGTATTTCGATCGCGCGATCGAAACTGGTGCAACCCGCCGTCAACGCGAGGTTTGGTGATGCGGCAAGTGTATGGAATGAATTGTTGCCGCAAGCACTCCGCTATGATGATAAATTATATATAAATTATAAATATATAAATTATAAATAAATAAAAAAATGAAAAAAAATACTCGGCATATTGTATACTTTTGAGTAATCTCGGAAAAATAGCGTACCTATTTTATCACGTAGCGTGGAGGTCTAGGAGATACTTAAAGACAGCTTTCTTCTGATGTACCGCGGGCATTTCTCTTGTAACCTGCTTTACAGATCCTTCCGACGAAAATGTGGGCTTTTAACAGAACAGAATGCATTCCACACAAGAGGATACTTTTCCAGGCTGCCAGCCCACAGCTGGGGCCCCACGGTTGAAAATTCCTTCGCCCACCACAATGCCATTGGGTGTAGGGTCGTTTTATGGCACCACGGGGCTCTGTACGCGGTCATTTGCCGATATTTTTGAGAGAATGCTTTCTAGCCTCCAAAATACACTAACGCATTCAGTCCCATTTCTGCAGTACTGAGGAGCAGTTGCTTTTTAGAAACTTCCGCTTGGATTTCATTTGTGCTTGGGTCAGAATTGAATCTCACGAAATATCCTCTACAACTCCTGGTGATGTGGAGACTTCCTTTAAAAATGGTTAACTTTCTCCTTGGACAACAAAGTGGCTACACAAAATACCCTCGTTTCTAATGTCTTTGGGATAGCTGGGACAGAGAAAACCACTGGGTGAGAAAGAAGTGGCCTGAGAGAGAAACCATGATTACTGGAGAGAAAAACGTCGTAAACAATCCTTTAATTAAACGAGATAAAATCATTTTGCCTCCACTGCACATAAAACTACGGCCTTATGAAGGCCTATAGGCCTTATGAAGCAGTTTGTGAAGGCTCTTGATAAACATGGGCAGTGTTTTGCATATATGGGAAGAAAAATGCCACAAATCAGTATAGGGAAACTTTGGATAGGCTGGGATTTTTGATGGCCCTTAAATTAGGCAGCTAATTACAGATCCCATGTTCGTGCAATTTATGAATGAGGCTGAGCAAAATGCTTGGAGGTCGTTTGCTGATGTTGTGAAAAATTTCCTGGGAAATTACAAAGCAGGTAATTATATAGAACTAGTAGATGAGATGCTACAAAACCTTAACCTTAGATGCAATGTTAACATTATTATATTAATGTTCACTATTTACATAGCCACTTGGACCGTTTCCCAGAGAATTTAGGAGACACAAGCGAAGAACAAGGTGAGAGATTTCATCAGGATATGAAAACTATGGAGGACCGCTACCAATGTATGGGGAGACGCACATGATGGTGGATTACTGCTGGAACCTGCAGAGAGATTATTCTGCCGAAAGTCATTCTGGAATTTCTCGGAAAAGAAGCTTAAGAAGAGCTAACTGACTCTTTTTCATTGTTTCTTTCTCTTCGAGTTAATTAGAGTTGTAAATAAGTGCTCCCAATATATTTTCTGTGGCATTTCTTTCTTCAATTTCTCGATAAAATATAATAATACTAACAATAGGTGAATTTTTTTCATATTTAATTGACACCTTTAACTTACGTTTGGTAAATAACCAAATTATTGTATCTCAAAAACTAGAGCTGTTACACGAAAACTAATGCCGAGTTTGTATTCAGGAGGTCAATTACACCTAAAATAAGCATAAAAAACACCGGCACCAAAACCAGTGTTTACAAGTGTAATAGGAGTAAATAGTGGGTCGATGGATTTTATCTGTGGAGAAAATTCATGTCTCCAAAATCGCGGACCTAACTCTTGTGCGAAACACGAATATGAACCACCTTTATATATTCCATGCCTATTCACGTAAATGAAATTACTTTCAAATTAGCTTAATCTCACATGCTCAAATAAAAACGTGATGTAAAGAGAAAACAACAGAAGTATTGCTCTGAAAGAACTGAAATGGTGAAAATTGAGAAACTCCTATGAAAAAGCACTGGAACCATAAAAAAAGCATGGCGTTATCCATGGTATATATTTTTTTAAACCACTACAAATATTGTACGCTATCGGTCTGATGGCGTGGGAAAATATTTCAAGAGGAATTCCGATAATTTTATTCGCAATTTATTTGATATTAAAGTCCTGTCCGATTATAATGCGATGGATTACAAGAAATTACAGATACGTTCATGTGAAATATTTAAACTGCTGTGGGAATACGCTCTGGAATCAGTATTCCATTTGACCTCGTAGATATTCCATTATAAGGTTACTACATTAACGAGATTCATACTCAATAAAAAATATAGCCGACGATTTCGTATTTATCTTATACTTCGAGCGAAAAAACAAATTCACCGTTTAGAAATAAAAGTTAACTGTTAAGCAAGACGAACCGGGAATAAGATGGCGATAACGGTATTTCTGTGGATCGATGGCCAAATCGGAACTTAAGTGTGATTGCATGAGAGTGTTCCTACCTACCGACCTATCCCCACTCCCCCAACCTCGTGTACCTATTGGACCGCTTTCCCGCAGGTTAGCGGAGAACAACCCTTTCTGCCCCAGCGTGTGAGAATCTGGGTCTCAGTTAGCCAGACCACGCCATTGTCTGTGTGGGACGGGGTTCTGATTTGGTCCCTGGCCTGCCTAAGAGTGCAAAGGCTGTGCAATGGCCAGGGGTGTAAAGTGGGGCCCTTAGCCAGGCCAACGAGTGCGTCGGGGGCGGCTAAGGGATCTTTCGTGTACCAGCCGAAGTCTTCTCGACCCCCGGTCCCCCGACCGGAAGCCATTCTCTCCAGGCCGGAACCGCGGACCTTGGGTCCCCGGGCGGGGAGGTCCCTTCGGGAAATTGGGTACGTAAGATAGGCTACCGTGGGTCGGGCCGCTCAAACGTTCCAAATCCCTGTCCCTATCACGTCGTCGATGAACCTGAAAAGGACTGTCATCACGTCGGTGTCCGGTCTGCATCTGGCGATCGTATCGAAATCGCCGCCCTTATATAGGTAGATAGGTGACGTCACTGAGCTGCGAGTGGGGGCGAGGGGGCGGGTTGATCTTGTATCGTCCAATCACGGAGGGGCGTTTCCAAAACTTCCTAATATGGTGCTCTTCCCCATCGCTAGTCACCAAAAGCTTCTTCCCGCGCAAATAATTTTTTATTCATTAATATGTAATTTACAGATTATTATTACGATTACCTCTCATTGAATGCTTTTTAATCGCAACCATTCATCTCTTCAGTTTCTTAAACTATAATTGCAGGTAGTCGTATCTACTTATCTATGACATTTGTTTTCGGTGTTTTCACCTGTCTTTGAACAAGTAATTTAGTGGTATCCGGTCATGGGCATGGCTTTGTATGCCGTACTTAACTATTTTAGCCTAGTTTTGAACACTTAAAAATGAAATCACCACCTCAGTTTTCGTTTTCTCTTTAGTACAATATTATTTTAAATCGCATTGTCGGCTCGAGTATGTTCTCATATAATTACGTGACAAAATTATGAGGAAAAACTCCGTTTATAATTATTTTCCGAAATTTTGTATATTTACTAATTGCTACAAAATTGTTTACGTATATTAACGGTATCAATAATGGTTTATCACAGGATTTCATAGTTATTTTCCAAAAATGTTCATTAGTTTCGATTTTTAATTTGAAATAGAAGCTTTATCAATACCTGGAGCCACTAAAAGAAATCAACCAGGTTAAAATTTGGTAAGTATGTGGTTCTATTTTGGGGCTGCAGAGAAAGTGAATAAACCCGTTCCTCTTATAACCGTTTGGGAGTATTATGCATTCCGCCATCTGAGCCTTCATTGGATATATCATAACTTGTGTTATATTAGCCCATTATTACGCGTAGCACTCTCCCAGTTTCTATAATGACCTCGCATTTCTATCCTTGATTCTTTTGATCTTAGCCTAGCAGTCGGGGGAAAGTACGTGACTATAATTTGAACTGGAGTGAGTGCTATATGGCTGGCGTGGAATCATCCCATGCCACCTATCCTAGTGCTGTCTTGCACGTATTTCGTATATGTAGATGTATACAGATTTCAAATGAAGTTTCGAAACAATCGTTTTTCCAGGGTTTGCTAGTCAGCCCAACCCCCTTTTCGGAGGGCCAAGTGATTTGTTACTCCTTTTCTTGGAGTGAGGAATTGGAGAAAAGTGGCAGAAGATAGAGAAGAATAAAGGAAGAAAATTGAAGAGGCCAAGGCCCGTATTGGGCTGTAGCACCATCGAAGAAGAAGAAGACGCATAGAGGCCTTGGATGATGGTTTTGTTGCATCACCAATATGCCATTGGACCCAAAAAAGCGTAAAATATTTGGACGTGTTCCAAATAGATACGCTTTCGCATGACCACCAGTCTGTTGGAGGAAAATATTTACGCACAAAACCCAGATTTGGTGTCGGGAAAGACGGAAGTTACTGTTATCAGGGCAATTTAGCTATTAAATTGCAATTCAATGGATGACTAAGTGTGAGGAGTTAGTGTAATAAACCGAAAACTCTATACGACCGTGCACAAACTCAAGAACTCACTTCGACACGAATAACGTGAACAAATAGTGTTTCTCACAGTAGACGCTAAATGAGAAACGTGATGATAATTTCGTAAAAGTTTTATTTAATCCACACGACAGGAGAAAAATACAAAGAAAAACTTCATAGGAGTCTTAAATATTCCCCTTGGTTTAATAAGTAATGCGTCGCGTTCGTCAAATGCATCACCGATCATGCCACAATTGAAACATATGGGCGAATTATACCATGCAGCTGTTACTTTATAATAAGTTTACCACGTCCTGTAATCCTATATTATTATAATATATGTACACAACGGAAAGTATACGGACTCCCTGAAGGAGTTCTATGTATGAGCGAATTAACGGAAGCTGGTATATTTTAGTTGAAGGGTAATTCTCATACACGCACATACTTTTTGTGTATATCTATAAGCAATTACTTAATCTACATCTTTGCGAATACATAATGATTAAAGATACTTTATGTTAGTCATCATTCTTTTATTTGCGGCAAATGTCTATAATTTCAGGTCCAAGAATTATGGGACATATGTAGTATGTAGAGTATATACCGAAGGTAGTATTTTTTTGTGATTTGAACGATGAACTATGAACCACAGGTAATGTACTACTGTGACGGATGAGAAACACGTGTCACAAGCTTGGCTATCCTCCGCAACAACTCAAACATTCTGAATATTAATGCATCTAAGTTAGAAGGTACCTACTCACCCAAAGCGGATTTTAATTTCACTTATTCAATCCCGTCAGTGAAAGTGGAAGTTCCCAAATTCCTTTCAAAATTCACTCCAATGAGCCACAGTGCAACGCTGGATGTAGAACAATTTCAGTACGGAAATGCTGGAAACTAATATCACCAACCACATCTTTATTAACCACATGAGAATTAATTTCATACACCACATTGGTGTATATCGATGGCTATTTCAATCACTTATCACCGATAGGACACCAATCACTTTAAAACACTTCACAAGATCAAACTTCTGTAGTCCCAAAGCCAGAGATATCTTCCTGGCATGACACTTAACTCTGTTCAACACTCAACGTCGACACAGTGAAACCCCTTCGGGTAGAATGAAAACTTCTTATGATGCAAAAGAGATGAATTGCACTTTTTGAAGAACCAAAGGTTCACATCACACATACAATTTATGCCATTATACTATCACTCATGTTGAATTAGCTTTCCACAATTAGGGAAATATGATCCTAATGGAAAAACGCCGAGTTTAAGGTATCTCTGATGAGGAAGAAATTATATTCCACAACAGGGTGATGGCAAAAAAAAACTCAGTTTACATGCAGGAGGACTTAAGCAACCTGAACTAGGTTGATTGATTTCCTACCCACCACCATTACGTCATTCCTCGGTTTCGTATTCACCATCGGCCTCCACAACCTTTGATGCCGGTCAAATGCACCTATCTCACTTGTTATGACCTCGGCTAGACTTAAAATCTCGCAGGAAAATGCTAAGATTTTTTATGTCGACAAAGCTTGAATGTGAATGGACTTGAAGACGGATATTGCACTGATGAGAATCAACAGTAGGTTTTCACCGGCAGTAATGGTTACACGATACATTAACTCGTACGAGTTCATGTGCGAATGTGTGAAAGCGAGAATGAACGTGAATATTCACTGAGTGACCACACCAACCCGTACGAATGCATGAATGTGTAAATATACTAATAGAACCTGCTCTGTTTGGTTAATGCACTCGTACATGAACACGTACTGGATAATGTGTCGTGCAACCAGGCCCTAAGGAAACGACTTCCATACGAGTTAAAGGAATCCATATTAAGATCATTATAATGAGATTTACTTCGCACAAATGTTAAGATAAAACACAGGCTTTTCACAAACGTATTTACATCCTTATATTATTTGCATCTTATAGCACGAGAAGATTTACAGCTTAGTGCTCAATCCAAAATGGTGAAGTTTTGGCAAATACAGTCTGGGATTTAATGACGAAAGAACATAGTTTTCATCAATAAGAAAACTCTGGTATGTATCGCTACAGGTTACAACAAGAATCTACAAAATATTCTGTCACAACAGCGAGCATAACCATCTGCAAGATTGAGATACTTGGCGGCGAAATTTTCTTTTGTAATCTACGAAAATTAAAGGTCTAATTTCTTAATCTTTCAGTTATATTTTCGAGAAAGTTTCAAAAGTCAAATTGAGAAGTTTAAGTTACTATAGTTTTAATGCATTGTGGTCGTAGTATCTGAGAACTCAATATTTATCTAGATATGTAAATATTCAAATCGACCTATTAGGTGTGAAAAAATTTCGCCATTGGGAGTGAACACTTTCAAATTAGATCGACTCTACCGAAAGCGGAAACTGCTGCTGGGCGGTTGTGTTGGAATCACTCCTCAGTGCAAGATATTTACGATGGAATCCACGATAGGCAAAATGAAAAACTGCTCCGGGACGTCAATTGTTATTAATACTTACAATTCAGGTGTCGAAACGAAAAATTATTATAAAGCTAGAGAATATATTAATTTTATGTAACTTACTTCGAACTTTCACAAATATTGCCAAAACAAGGTCATGAAAGTACGTGGAACGTAACACAAAACCAAATCAAATTAGGAAAAACTCACATTCTAATGCGTTGCGCCCCTGCCTACGTCGGCAGATGCATACACAAGGAAAAAAGAATGGACCCATGATACTTTACATCCTATATAACCCCTAAGGTCTTCACATAAACAGTGATATCAATGAGAAATGTTAATGAGAAAGAAAAAGAAAAGCTAACATGAAATACTTTCCTACGGAGGCATTAAAGGGATTGGGGATGATCATTTTTTAAATGATTAATTTTCAAAAATCATTCTCATTACTGGATTATTCTTGCCATGATAATCATCCGCTGAAAATCATTAATTCTCGACTAGCGGAATTCATTCAATGAGTGGTAGTGGAAAAATAATTGTACGATTTAACTTTGAAAACTGTGCTAATGTATGCCGAGCCTAAAGTACATAATATTTGCACAAATAACTCCAACTTCCACACTTCAACCTATAAAAGAAAACGACAAACTAATATTCCAGGTTTCACTGATAAAAATTACGCTCCCTAAACGTAAAAGACAAATGGGGTATGTATCAGGAAAAGTAGTACTTACACTTGTACGAAATAACTTATGTCATTATTAGAAACTAGCATCTTATAAAATTTTCGGTAAGATCAAGCTTTTGATTCATTAATCTTTAGTACCTTATACTACCATTTATCAGTTGCCAACTTTATACGCCAAATTTATAATACCAACCAGTAGCTGTTAGTAGCTAAGTTAGTGTACTGCATAGTTGTATGTTCGTCTACGTAGCTCTCCTAGTTTTTGGTCTAATCGCGCATTGTAATCGCGACTGCTTATGGCATGCTTATAGGCCTTGGTTATAGACTGGTGGAGGATGCACGAATCCGATTTGAGCTGGGATGAGTGCTGAATGCCCGTTATGAATCATCACGGGCCACACATCTAAATGGTGGCTTTAACGGTATTTCGCAGATATATATCGATGAATGAATGTTCGCTGAATGTTTGCGGTAAGCAACAAAATATACAAATACTTAAACGCATGCAAATTTAACTTTAATTGCCAAAGTATTGTAGCGATCCGAAAGTATTCAATTAGAATAAAAGTATATTAACAGGTACATCATGATTTAAAAATATAAGTTACGTTAAAAATGTTTCTGGTAGCAGGTAAAGCAGTTGATAAACAGACAGAAAACAGAGTTATACACATGATTGGATTGTACAATATAAATTTATCAATGACATAAAAATAACGAAAACGTGTCAAAGATAAGTAGATACGACTACCTGCAATTATAGTTTAAGAAACTGAAGAGATGAATGGTTGCGATTAAAAAGCATTCAATGAGAGGTAATCGTAATAATAATCTGTAAATTACATATTAATGAATAAAAAATTATTTGCGCGGGAAGAAGCTTTTGGTGACTAGCGATGGGGAAGAGCACCATATTAGGAAGTTTTGGAAACGCCCCTCCGTGATTGGACGATACAAGATCAACCCGCCCCCTCGCCCCCACTCGCAGCTCAGTGACGTCACCTATCTACCTATATAAGGGCGGCGATTTCGATACGATCGCCAGATGCAGACCGGACACCGACGTGATGACAGTCCTTTTCAGGTTCATCGACGACGTGATAGGGACAGGGATTTGGAACGTTTGAGCGGCCCGACCCACGGTAGCCTATCTTACGTACCCAATTTCCCGAAGGGACCTCCCCGCCCGGGGACCCAAGGTCCGCGGTTCCGGCCTGGAGAGAATGGCTTCCGGTCGGGGGACCGGGGGTCGAGAAGACTTCGGCTGGTACACGAAAGATCCCTTAGCCGCCCCCGACGCACTCGTTGGCCTGGCTAAGGGCCCCACTTTACACCCCTGGCCATTGCACAGCCTTTGCACTCTTAGGCAGGCCAGGGACCAAATCAGAACCCCGTCCCACACAGACAATGGCGTGGTCTGGCTAACTGAGACCCAGATTCTCACACGCTGGGGCAGAAAGGGTTGTTCTCCGCTAACCTGCGGGAAAGCGGTCCAATAGGTACACGAGGTTGGGGGAGTGGGGATAGGTCGGTAGGTAGGAACACTCTCATGCAATCACACTTAAGTTCCGATTTGGCCATCGATCCACAGAAATACCGTTATCGCCATCTTATTCCCGGTTCGTCTTGCTTAACAGTTAACTTTTATTTCTAAACGGTGAATTTGTTTTTTCGCTCGAAGTATAAGATAAATACGAAATCGTCGGCTATATTTTTTATTGAGTATGAATCTCGTTAATGTAGTAACCTTATAATGGAATATCTACGAGGTCAAATGGAATACTGATTCCAGAGCGTATTCCCACAGCAGTTTAAATATTTCACATGAACGTATCTGTAATTTCTTGTAATCCATTGCATTATAATCGGACAGGGCTTTTATATGAAATAAATTGCGATCAAAGTTATCGGTAGTCGTCCTTCAATATTTTCCCTCGTCATTAGTTCGCTAGCAGTCTAAGCAATATCTACCCCGCATCAACTTCAATGTGTCATTTTGCACTCATCAATTTTATCTTTTTCTGTTCTCAGTGACTTTGAACAGAATGTAGGCGGCGTAGATACTCTGGTTGCCTCTAGTTTGGCACATTTTGCCTTTTTTGTGTATTATTGGCCAATATATGGTACGTTTAAGTATATTTTCCCTGCTGCAGTTCGAAGGCAGATAAAAAGTAACGGACTATATTATTAGCTGTTCATTTATATTCATCATATATACACGTAAGTACAGCCATTGCCTTACTCTACTATAACGCTGAATTTTCATAACTCAAAATTATGGTTTCCCTGTTGCATTCCGTGTCTTTTACATGGCGTACGTAACAACCCATAAGTCTCATCGCTGATAATTCTAATAATTACAGATGAGATTATATTACCACTTTCTGCACTTCCTGTAAATGTCCGTCTCCGTTACTCCAAATATTTTATCGAAATGAATGATTCAAGTCAAGATGAAAATAATTCTAACACGCGCTCTCAAGTTAACTGCGTACATTCAAAGAAAAATCTCTTTTCTCAGTGGTATCAGAGACCGTCAAAGGATAACATGAATCATAGAAAAGAGTGAACCAACATGCATCAAGCTAAATGCGATATAATTTAGTATTAGTACATTTCCGTAGTCTAAAGAACAAACGTGTCTAAGTTGAGCATATATTTGGACACGCAGATAAGGTAATTGGAACAGAGAGCATGCTTGCAGAGGATATTAGCGATAGCGAAGTTTTTCCGACAGGAGAACTCTATAGACGTGATCGCCCAGATAGGACTGGTGGCTGAGTATTCATAGCAATCAAATCATATTTGAATAGTACCGCTCACATGTTAGACTAATGAAATTGAGAGCGTTTGGTTTACTATTCCAAATTAGAAGTTTTGTACGAATTAGAAACTCCATTAACACCATTTATCTCGTGAGATAACAAAATCTTGATGATTATCGGTGGAGATGAAACCGCCCGGATAACATTTGGAAAACCTCTTGCCTTGAAACCAATCGAAGAAAGTGTGAAATAAGCGAGGCCTTACTTCATAAACTTCCATACCACTCAAGTAGTTAACGAACCCACGAGAGGTGAGAAGTGTTAAAAATTAGATCTTTTCGCCGTTCGTCACGCTAGATAGCTCTAAGGCAAATCTATGACAGTCTTTATTGGATACAAACGGCTAAGTAGTCACTAACAGCATCGACAGAGCCAACTTACTAAACCAGTACTTCGAAAGTGTTTACACTAAAGATTACACAATTTAGACATTCCTTACTTGAACGAGCCGATAGTTGAAAGAAAATATCAGCGTGATGGAATAACTAACAACTGCCTTCGATTAAAGTTAACAAATCTCCGGGTCCAGAAGGAATGCCTGCACGCGTGCTCAAGGGGTTAGCGCCACACATTGAACCATTTAAGAAATTATATATACAAAATCACTATCCGAAGGCAAGGTGCCCCAAGACTGGAAAATAGCCAACGCCAATTCGATATTTGAGAAAGGGAAGAGAAATGCCCCAAGAAATTACCAAACTATACCGTTAACATCACTTTTATGCAAGATCCTCAAACACATTGTCGTCAGCAATATTGTGACATTCCTGGATAGTAGTGACTTCCTTACATAGCAGTCAGCACGGCTTCCGTAAGGGCAGGTCCTGCGAAACACAGCTTGCGCTTTTCCTTCATATCCTAAAATCAGGGGAATCGATTAAGCAAGTCGACGCAAAATGCCTTGATTTCTAGAAGGCATTCGACAAGGTTCCTCACAAATAACTCTTATATAAATTGCATTCATGCGGAGTCGATGAAAAATAGTGAATTGGATAAGGTATTTTCTCAGTTATTGAAAACAAAAAGGAGTTATTGATGGTTCTAGCTTTTAAATGGCCGAAGTCACCTCAGGTGCTCCTCAAGGAAGCGTGATTGGCCCTTTTTTATTCATAATTTATAATAATGACCTATGTTCTCGAGTTATCATTAACTTGAGATTATTTGCAGACGATACACTTATTTACGTTGAAATAACCAATGACGCAGACTTAGAAGTTCAATCATCTGACCTTAACAACCTCCATTCGTGGAGCCAGGAGTGGGGGCTAAAATTAGACCTATGTAAATGCACCTCTGTTCACATCTTTCGAAAGTCATCACACAAATGCCATACCTATCCTGTGGGTTAAGAACACATAAAATCATCAGATACAATAAAATACCTTGGAATTACCCTAACATCTGATATATCGTGAGGAACAGACATACAAAGCACATGCGGCACAGCATTAATGAAACTAGGTATTGTTAAGCGTATAGTTGCAAGGTCGGATGAAAAAGTCAGAGAGATTCTACTTCACTCTGGTGAGGCCACACCTCGAATATGCCGAGAGCATTTGGGACCCTGGTCATAAAGATTTAACCAAAAAATAATTAAAGTCAAAGAAAAGCAGCGCGCTTCGATAAAAACTGCTACGAGCGAACATACTGTGTCTCACAACTTTTAGAGGGATTAAGGTGGGAGCCCCTAGATCCTCGAAGGTTTCTCGCTACTAGTAGGCTTAGGTTGCTTGAGAAATTCTGAACTGGTGTGTTTCAGAGCAACACAGAGAATATTATCATTACGCCATACTACATCTCTAGGTCGGACAGGAGCGATAAAGTATGAGAGATACATTGCAGAACAGATAGGTCCAAAAACTCGACTTTTCCGCGCACAATAAGCGACCACAATAAAAACTGAGCTCCACTAAATACACTCTCCCAATACGCGTCACCATTTCACCTCCCAATACCGTACATTTTTACACGGCCGTTGTCCTAACACCTGCCACACGCCAATGCGGCGGCTGGTAGGGTAGTATTTAGATGTAAATGTAGAAGTATTTTGCGTAAATTGAATGTGAAGAAAACTGCTCCTACTTTGTTCTGCCACTTTTAATATGCGACTTTAAATCCTAGATTCACGCGAAATATCCTATACGATTGTAACCCATAACCCATGTGGACAGTTAACGAAGTCTTGTTTTTGAATAGCTATTTGAAAGTAGAATCGCCACATCTATAACAATTTACTCAGCCTTGAGGTGTAAAGAAGAGAGAAAGTGTTGCATATGACAGGTTTTGATAGCGCGTCATTATTAGAATGCCGGAACCTAATGGTTTTGGAAAGAGGATGGTGAATCCGCAGATCTCTTCAAAAACACCCTCAATCGGAGGATTTTTTTATAGGAATTTCAGCGAAAATCTTTCTTATTACCCTCAATCATTGATTGATGTACTTGGATATCGATTGATGCTTATTAATTCCATTTTTAGAGCTGCTGAAAAATTTTCACCTGATGATGACGTTATCATCGAAACCATGGTCGCAAGTTATGAAATTCAATGTGGAAAAACAAAGTTTACTCTATTCTTTCAAAATGTTCAGTAAATTCCATGAAGTATCGCCGGAAACCACCAAGATACTGAAAAATATTAAAACTATTAAGCGTCTCAGGCCCTCGGTAGCTCGCGTGTGAATTAGATATTAAGTTAATGCTAGTCCTAGTAGTCTTTTACGTATCGTAGAATTTTACAAAATGAAGCATTACTATCTTAATCGCTATAATTATAAAAAAACTATAGGTTGCGGTGGGATGGTGACTGAGTCAAATTCAAGTAAATGTAACATATCCCCAGGTCGGGACGAAATAACTCCACGAGCTGAATCTTCGTGTACCACTGTTTATAAAATCTATGCATCAGTCAATCTATACTTTAAAGTAAAAACCAAAAAACCTAAATAAATGCCAAACAGCCGTATTAAGAATAATAAGAATTATCCGATATTAAATAAATCCAATTCTAAATAAGAATATCACGGCCAGCTCTATTCGTAGGCATACTAAATACACCGCGCCAGGTAGTTTTCAATCTTATCCCTTATGCATGATAATATAGTTTAATGTTTTCACTGATACCAAGGCTATCGTACTATTTTGCAAAATGGAAGAATTTCCGCCGTCAGTCCAGTGCTTTTGATTCCAAAGCAGTCGTTATATACTTAACAAAAAAACAAATATCACCGCAGACATACGTTTTATAAATACTTTCCGGGGGAAATAAAAGTGGCAAGACAATTAAAGATTAGTTGGTGTAAGAAAATAAAAATATAGCATAAGTAATGTAATGGTAGCATCTGACTGTAAGGATAAATTAACTCTTGAGAAATAATCAGAAGAGAAAGCGTCACAAAAAATACTTGGAAAATCCCTGACTGATGCTCAAATACACTAAATAATTATTAAACGGTAGTCCAAGTGAATGCGTTATGCTTTCAATGGCATTAAAAATCTTTCATTTCATTTATTCTGTCTGCGCAACTCCCACTACAATTGGTGCACCTATCGTTTGAACGCAAGCAATGAGAACATATTTCTTCATTGTTGGACACGTATAATAACCTCTCTATTTTTGTAATTTATGCAGTGGGAACATTAGGATAGTCCGACGAAAGCACGTATTAAGGATTTGTGTGTCGGAAAGATTTAGATCGCGAATTTGACCATATGCATACAAAAGTTATGTGCTTTAATGTAATCAATCGAATAGATAATAATAAATAGCTATTAGCAGAACTGAATTTCAACAGGCTAGAAATAATGAGGATTAACGCAAGACTGTGATTAGCAAAATACTTTAGGTCATAAGATTTTGGGGTTCTCTTGTAGGCTTTTACTTCTCTCCCTCGCTACATCTGTTGAAAACGAAAATCAGTGAGAAATACGCAGAAGCAAGTTTGCACTATAAATACTTCCTCATCGCGAGCAGTCAGTGATCAGAGTTCAGACTTCGGGGCATAGTAACACAATGATGAAGAACATTATAATTGATATTACAGGATGAATAAAGGTACAAGAATTCATTTTTCCTCTAAGTTTGATAACATGTACGTCTAATTATGAGTGGGACAGTAAACCTCCACAAATTTCTCACCTTTTCAATCGTAGGATTCCGCGGCTTTAAGACAAGTTTCTTGATTTATTTTGGGTACACATTTCTGCACATTGGTTGTTTCTGATGCCAACAGATTCTCTCGTGTTCTCTCACGGCGCTTTACAGATCAACGCGGAGGGCGAAAGTGTTGTCAGCGGCAGCAAGCAATGTGGTGAACACCCGAATAGTGCATGAATCTTCGTACAAAACTTTTTATCCATCTAGTTCTAGAATTAACTGTAACCATGCATTTAAGTTTCCGACTTATCTCGATTACTAACATCATCCTAAGTAACAAAAAAGGGCTACATAATAAAATATACTCCCAGCAATGATTACTGGTTGGAAAAAATACATACCTGAAATTCATATAATATGCTATCCGTAATTTGATTTTCAATCAATCCGGACTACACTGCCACACGCCCTTGAGGTGGCTTGAAGATGCAGTCTAACATGGCGTTCTAGAAACCTATGGGCACGGCATGTGCCCGGATCCCTTGGGATATTGCACATCATTCGTAACTGTTGGGCCCACTCAGAATATTACACGATCACACTTAACTTCTCTTCACTTCTCACCGCACACACCTCTAGGCAGTGAAAAGAAGTTTACTGCGCAAACCTTTTGTCAATAAAAGGTATTTTTTGTTAGCGGATCGAGGCTCCACACGGATATTTTGCTGCACCGATATGTATAATGCAATCCTTCTCCATGCACAAACTAAATCCGAGCTCGTAAACTTGAAACATCAGAAACCTGAAAGCAACACTAACTTCACGTCGCAAATCTCATCAATAACGCACCTCAACTTCTTCTTCACCAGGTCATCGCACCACTGAACTCTTATCGAGCGACGAACTTCGCGCGAAATTAGAAAGAATTGAATATGCCTTGCATGAATAGAATATGAATAGAATTGCGCCATTGAATATGCTGAGGTCATCCTGCGTCACCCTCCTGGGCTGATCGCACGACCATCTCTTGGCACACTCCAGTCATATGGCTATGGCCTCGGTTCCATATTATTTTGGAAACTTTCACTAAGTTTCTTCGCAGCGAGGGGGCGAGAGCTGTTAACGGTCTGGGCGAAATTTTAAAATAAAGAGCGCAAGGTACCCCGATACCGATATCGCATTCAAAAATGTGCAGGATGAAACCAAGGTGAACATGAAATTTTCAACTCCCGTTCACCCGACCGATTGTCACCTAAGCACTGGTAAGTTGGTGCTGGGACTATGGGACAGACCATGAAAACATAATTGAACAGACAGCATAATTGAAACGTAAGAGAGTAGGGACGAAAGGATAATTTATGTTGATGGAGTTTCTCAGCGTCTGTGTTTTATTTTGCATTTACTTGTAGAGACAAGGTTGATTTAAAATTTACATACTCCTGTTCAAAAATAACTGAACACCTCGGAGCCGAAAAGTTTCTAGTCCCGAGTTGGCGTCGATGTGACAACACGGTCCAACCACGTCCCCTTCCCGGGAAAGCAATCTACATATACATCTACATACTACCCCGCGAGCCGCCGCTTGGGCGCGTGGCAGGGGGTGGTAGGTCACCAGCCGTGTAAAGATGTAAAATTTTTGGAGGTGAAATGGTGACATGTTCTATGAGAGTGTGTTTGGAGGAGCTCAGTTTCTATTGTGGTCGCTTATTGTGCGCGGAAAGAACGAGTTTTTGTACCTATCCGTTCGGCAGAGTGTCTCTCTTATTTTATCGCATCTGTCAGACCTAGAAATGTAGTGAGGCGTCATGATTATATTTTCTGTGTCGCTCTGAAAAATATCAGTTTTGAATTTATCAAGCAGCCTAAGCCTAGCATGTAGCCTCCGAGTCTCTTGGGGCTCCCACCTTAATCCCTCTAAAAGTTGTGTAACACTATGTGTTCGTTCGTAGCGGTTTTTAACGAAGCGTGCTTCTTTTCTTTGTACTTAGTTAATTTTTTTGGCTAAATCTTTACGACCAGGGTCCCAAATGCTCGCGGCGTATTCGAGCTGTGGCCTAACCAGAGCAAAGTAGAATCTCTCTTTGACTTTTTCATCCGAGGACCTTCCTATTATACGCTTAACAAAACCTAGTTTCTTTAATGCTGTGCTGCATATATATTTGCACATGTGTTCCCCACGATATATCTGAAGTTAAGTTAAGTTAAGTAATTCCAAAATATTTTACTGTGTCTGAAGATTTTATGTTTACTCCACCCACGGTGTAGGTATGGCTTTTGTGAGATGACTTTAGCAGGAAGTGGACTGTGGTGCATTCACTAATTTTTAGTTCTAAACCCCACTCCTGGCTCCACGAATGAACGCTGTTAATTGCAATAGGCATACGGAACGGACAAAGGGCCTTCCTTCCCACGGTTGGCGCGGGAGAAGACGCACGAAGGAAAATGTTGACCTATGACAGGATGGAGTGGGGGAGGACCCAGGCCAAGAATTTTTCTAATGTGGGAAGAGGGTCTACTGTCGGTGCAAAAATTATATAGACCTGAGTTTGGACACTGATTTTAAATGAACCGTGGTACCCACATGAATGCGAGTTACACCATGTTTTATCTTGTTTTATTTTACGTTTAACTGTGATTATTTTTACATCACTCTTTCCATTTTGTATTGCGGTGAGAACAGAAAAAAGTGCCGTTTTCGAACGGAGCGCTCTCTTTGACATTTAGTAGTGAAGAAACTTGACGTTTGATCGTAATGAACCTGTACTATTGTGTAGGAAAAACATTTTAATGTATCTTAAAGCATTCAGTTCCTTCTTCCATATATATCTTTCTTCCTTCTACATAGCAGACTCACCATAGGCCTTTGTTAACATTTCGCACACTTTGTTACACTTTATGTCATTTTTTACGCAAAACTTAAAACAAATTCTTTGATCCATTTTTTTTAACAATCGAAAATCGCCGAGCTCATGAAAACACGTCTAACCTTAGCGGTTGCGACAGATAAAGTAAACAATGAATACAGCTGAAAATTGTGTCATACTTCAGGAGCATGTATACCAACACAATAAAAAAAAATTTTTGACAATCGGATTCTCCAAACGCGCGAAATTTAAACATTCCGGGTGTTTTTTGAACACACCTCGTACATCGCATTTGGCCAATTTATGTCGGGTGACCAGCAATGACAACATACGAACACGAAAACCAATGCCCTGATTGGTGATAATTCAGCTCAGGCGAGACTCGAACCCGCGATCCTCTGTTAGGTAGGACTTTACCACGCTGCCAGCGGAGGCAGCAAATCGAATATAATCCTTAGTACCGAGTAGCCAATGTATGTTTTACGAGGTACTTACTTTAAATTGCTTACAGATTGTTTATATTCTGGCTTAAAATCCGCTAATTCGTCCGTACTGTCGTACTACCAATAGAAAAGTAAGGAGAGAGCAAATATATCCAACATGGTTGTTATATCGGCTGTCAGGCTACAGATTTATGACGCAACTCTCTATCTTTCTCAATGGCTGCTCCGAATGCAATTTTATGTGATGTTATTGGTGAGCATATCATCCACATTCTAAAAAAGGCCCATCAGCCGAAAGCTAATTACTATTGCCGATCATTCAATAAAGTTTAGACGTCTTATATACATACATACATACATATATATATATATATATATATATATATATATATATATATATATATATATATATATGTATATATATATATATATATATATATATATATATATATATATTTAAAAGTGCTGGAATTTCAATTTTTAAATTGTAAAGAGTTGTTCGCCTTGCTTTAAATCCGATTATCCATCCACTCAGTCGTACTACCAATAGGAAAGTAAGGAAAGAGCAGGAATAACCAACATGGTTGTTATTTCGGTTGTCAGGCTCATTAATATAGGTATGGATTGTTGACTCGTCGCCAAAAATTGTTGCCTTGAATTCCGTAAACAAAACTTTTCCGATTGAGTCGCCGCCTAGTAATGAAAGACGGCAGTTCACATGTGAAAGTCTTCAGATCGCAAGTAATCACGCCTTACCGGTTTTACTTAGCATTAGCCATAATGCAGTGGATAAAAATGCAGTACTACATCTGGGACGTAATTACAACCTTCTTTTAATATTTTCCGGTCTACAGATATATTTGATTCCTCTCCAAATTTATTTACACAAATGCACAATTAACTTCTTAGCACTTCGTGAAAATCGTTTTACAGCAATTTAAGTATAACACGAGGCGAAGAAAGTGTAATGAATTAGAAGACTGATAAAAGTACTTTAAGGATTTGAAGTCTATGGATAGGAAATTGCGCCAATAACTATAATTTGAACAGCAAATAAAGGATAATTGTTGAACCTACTCCGAGGCCATAGATGAATAGTAGGTTACACATTAATATCCACATGCGATCAGGGTGGAGGGCTGCAATCGACCAATCTTAGGATTGAGCAAGCGACTATAATGATGATGCCGTAAGCGTCTTGGCGAATACATGATTTTTGGCAAACTCACGTTTCTTCCGTAGTCGAAATAATCATGTAATAAGCATTGAGGGAAAAGTTAAAACACTCATTTTAAGTCTTTATCTTCATTCTAAGGGCCTGCGCAAACATTTGATTTAAGTAGCAAAGCAGAGTCGTGAATAAAAAGCGCTTAGACGTCTGCGAAAGCGTTTTCGGCCGCGGTATACAGCCCCCTTGAAGAAGATAGTAGAATTTCGGTATTAACGACCGAAAGTGAAACTTTTTTTTTTCAATAAAATAGTTACTTTTAGGATTCCCCTTGTCTTCTGGGGTAATCAGGGAACCCCTTCAGACAACCCTTATCTGACGACCCCTATCATACAACCACTATCATATAATCCCTGATTGAATACCCGGCAGAGGTGGAGAAACGTCGTGCTTTCAACTAACCGAGATGCGAAAAATCTCCAAAGGGATCATTTTATTGAATGATTGAACCTCGAAAGTTTTACCGATCTAACGGAAAAATATTTTTTGCGAAAAAATGACCCACGTAATGTGGATATTGCGCGGAGTTCTTCCATAAAACTTCATGAATGATTTCTTTCAGAGATTCACTTTTGGAATTTTTTTCTATTTGGAATATGTTACAATTTGCAATTTTCTTGGTAAACTGTTCCTGCACCGTGACAATGCCGGTACTAACGCTAATTTCATTCCGCGCAATTACCGCACAAGTGTACCATTCAAGATACCTTCCACATTTTAATTTCTAGCAATATTCCTCCTAGTTACGGCATTCCTCACGGTATGCTCTCATCTATTATAGTATTTTTATCGATGGATATCGACAAGATGTTACATAGAAAGAAAAAATGTGTTGAATCACGTTGAATTGGATACCCAGTAAGAACGGAGTTAATTTTTAGCTCTTCACATGATAAAGCGAAGGGGGCTGAAGACGGGGGCTTGCAAAGGGACATTTAGATGACACTGGTGAAGAGCTAGATATGGTGTGCAGCACTGTATGAGGCATAAACGTGGACTCAGAGAAAAGACGATGAGAATAGGCTGTAGGATTCAGTGATGTGTTATTGGATAAAGAGGTATGGAAGAGGATGGAGAGGGAGGGATGGATAGAAAGAAAGAAAAACAATGACGTTCATGGTATAGCGGGTGAGGAATTGAAACTTCTGGATGAGATAAGGAAGATGCAAGGTACGTTGCTTCAGTCATTAGTTTTTCATCGCCCATATCATATCGAAATATGAAATATAAAAATTGTTCTTTTATTATTAAATTTTAGGAAGCAACAAGCCCTCTCCCAACAAATGATAGTGATCCATTTACCAGGTATATTTTGCAGATTTGCATCGCTCCGAGGGGTTGAATCACGTTGAACTGGATACCCAAATTAATTAAATACCACTTAAAAAGAGTTTCAATACCAATAAGTCCTTTATTAAAAAATGTAATTATTCTTTGGTAACATAACTTACTCATTTGATATGTTTATTTCAACAACTTACACATTTAATGTGACACGTCTGAGGCAATAAAATGTGTAAAACATGCAATTTGGCCCTCAAGCATATTATTTTGATGGTATAAAAGTTTTCCTTTGTCGCACTGGATAAATTCGTAGTTGAATACAAGACTTTAGCTTAAAATAGACATAATTATGAATCAACAATAATTTATTTATCATTCTCGTCCATACAGCGATTAAGTTTAGTCTTGCCGAGTCAACTGAATTGTTTCATGCCTGCTTAAACGCTTTGAACTGGAAATTTAGAGGATATTGTTTGTATCCTCCATATCATGTTCAACAATATCCCCCTCCCTCGCTGAATTTCAACGGGTACCCTCCACTGGTTTAACGTAAAACGAATAGAACGAACGCTGGCTGAAATCGCCGCAATGTTTCACCGAAAGTTTCTCTCTCCGTTAGTAAACTCGTTCCAAGAACTCCTTTGGAACATTGCGACTATGCGTCACTGAATTTTAATTCGATATTTTTCCGACGAATAGCTTTACAACTCCTCCTTGAAAGCAGTTTTACTTCAAATGTGGATTGGAATAACTCTACGCCCTATTATTCTACTGTTGGAATGCATTAACTTCCGCCTTCATTCATCTCAACCATAGAATTAAGCCTTCATTCAATTTTTGTTTCCCGGTAGAAATTGATAGGGATTAAATACACTATTTTCCGGACAGAGACATCTTTTTGCCGCACCATGTTCAGGCATGGTCCCAATTTGTCTCTTGCTTAATAAAAAAAACTATCCGCGTTGCATGGAGTGTTGTGTGTGTTGTGTTTTGATCATTTTCCGAAGAAAACGCCACCGCCCATTTTTTTGTCCGCATAATATGATATGTTTATTTCAACGAATTACATATATATTTTACGTGCCACATACTTTGCGTCTGAGGCAATAAAATGTGTAAACCACGCAATGTGGCCCTCAAGTATATCATTTTGATGGTATGAAGGTTTTTCTTAGTCGTATAGGATAAAGTTCATAGTTGAATAGAAGAATTTAGCTTAAAATAGACATAATTATGAACTTACATTGATTTATTTATCATTCACATCCTACTCAGAGATTAAGTTTAGTCTTGCCGATTCATCTGAATTGTTTCATGCCTGCTTAAACGCTTTGAACTGGAAATTTAGAGGCTATTGTTTGTATCCTCCATATCATGTTCAACACAATCCCCCTCCCTCGCTGAATTTCAATGAGTACCCTCCCCTGGTTTAACGTTGAACGAACACACGCGACCATCCCATGGATGGTGAAAAGGCCTCGTTGGCTGAAATCGCCGAATTTTTCGCCGAAAGTTTTTCTCTCCGTTGGTAAACTCGTTCCAAGAACATTGCGACATTGGAATATTGGAAAGTTTGGAACATTGCGACTAAGCGTAATTGAATTTTAATTTGATATTTTTTTTACGACGAATAGCTTTACAACTCCTCCTAGGAAGCAGTTTTACTTCAAATGTGGATTGGAATAACTCTACGCCCTATTACTCTACTGTTATAATGCTTTAAAACCACCTACCATTGAATTCAGCCTTCATTCAAATTTTGTTTTCCGGTATAAATTCACAGGGTTTAAATACACTTAATTTCCGGACAGAGACATCTTTTTGCCACACCATGTTAAGACCTGGTCCCACTTTGTCTCTTACTTACTAAAAATAAATATCCGCGTTGCATAAAGGCTCTTACGCGTTTTGGCCGTTTTCCGAAGAAAACGCTAGCTCCCATATATGTCCATATAACATGCATGTGTGACGGCTAAGTCTTATTTTACAAATACATTGGTTTATTATAATTTCCTGCTGGGTTGTAAGTGCTTTGGCTATTTGAATAAAGATCTTTCGTCTACACTGATTGGACGAATTATCTCCCAACATCGACTTCGTCTCCCAACACGAACTACCTCCAAATGCCTCATCTTTGCAGAATTAGTAATGTCTGTTCCTGCCTCCTTAGCCATTCTTGCTTCGCTTTCTACTTCCAATTATGCCGAATTTTGGACACTTAGCCAAAGTAATTGCGAAAGCTACTTCCGTAAAAGCATTTCCGGAAATATGTTTTGTGAATACTCTATGACATTCTTCTGGAAAAAGCAAATTTATGGAGTCAAAAGCAAAAAAATGAGGTAAACCCAAAAGTGTTTTTTAACGTATCAGAATAAGATGAGAAAATAATCTTAAAAAGAGATACCATGATGGGGACCAGATATGGGCATCGTGGTGTTAGAAAAAAGTTGTATTCTATCACCTTGGATGGACATGTCCTCTCCGCACCATCTAGTTATTGCGAATGAGGCATCTTGATTTATCTAACTTCGCGGATTTGCTCCTCTTCCTGCGTCACCAATAAGCAAACGGAATCCCAAAACCACCCGACTGAATGGAAAAAGCTCAAAAACAACACCCCTTCTGTATGCTCACTCCCAGCTAAGAAAGAAATCGCACACCGTTTACAAGGGCCGTTTGTAGGTCACATGCAGAAGAGTAAAGCCTTTTCTCGAATCAGGAAAGAGAGAAGGGCTTTCTTTTATGTGGAATGTTTATTGCGCGCCCGGAAATGTATTTATGGGGTCGACAGGGCGTTCCCTCAACTCGTTGATTTTGGAAAATAGAGTGGAGGCTGAATTCACTAATTTGTGAACTGAAGATAGTGTTTGAGTCATTCATAAAGTAAAATAAATGACATCGAATTCTTTAAAATTGGATTTAGATCAAAGATTATTTGTTTCGTATTTTCAATGATTTTCGTGAGAAATAAATCGAGACATCGGGACACTATCGAAATGAAGTTAGCAACCAGAAACCTTGTGTTATAGGAAAGATGTGAGGATTGAAATACGATGACTCGTTTAAATAAAATCAGTAATTATTTATGATTGTGTAGTTATCCATTTCCATTGGGAAATAGTTCCCGTTAATAATTACTTTGAATCGATACGCTCTGTTTCAATAAGAGGTCGAAGTTTCTCATATCAATACCATTGAGTCTGTCCAACGCAAGTTTGTTCGTATGGTTTCTAAAAAGTTTGGATTATTTGATAAAGACTATAGCTATTCTGGTGTCTTACCTATATTTAATCTTCCGTCCATGTACAAGCGAAGGCAGTGCTCTAATATTATTTTTCTATATAAGCCGTTAAATAACCTGGTTGACTCCCCTGCCTTACTTAGTGAAATTCACATAAAAGTTCTATCTTATTCCACAAGATATGACACTCCTTTTGATACTAGTTATCATTCACGTAATTATACTTACTTTTCCCCACTTGAACAAATAATGCGTGATGGAAACTCATGTCATAACTTGGACATATTTTTTGCTTCTTTGCCTTCTGCTATAAAGTTCCTGAGAGGGATACCGGATAGGATGCTCCCTGATACTTAATTTGCTATTATTTATTTAAGTGTGTGATTATTAATCAATAATTACTTCTTGTCCTCCTACTACGTGATTATTCTGTATTTGTATTTTATTGTTGTTTTGAGGTTTCATAATTTTTACAAAATGTACTTGGTTATCTTTGATATGATACCTCCATAGATTTTATAAAGACATTGCTTTGTAATTGGGCCTTGACCCGTTGATAAATAAATATGAAATATGAAATAATTTGTTGACCTACTTATCTCAACTCCTTTTTTTAAGACCCCGAAAGAAATATAACTGATGCTCAAAGCTGACATCACTGTAATCCTACGTTAGCGACCATTTTCAATTTTACTACATGTTGTCTAGATGATAGCAGTATAATTCAACTTAGGGAGGATGGCAATTGAATAATGAAGTTATTTCGGACACCGCTATAGAATTCTGAGAGGTAAAGTAAATCGAAAGAATCGACGAATTTAGGAGCAGGATAAATTTACGGATGAATTTACCCTTCACTTCTTCCTAAAACGACAAATGAAAAATAAAGGCAGAAATCGTGCGATTCAAACCCTAGTGGCCAATGCTTTGTTTTCCCAATGCGATATTAATAACGAATAGGTTAAGATTGGAAAGTTAAGAGTTGATATATGAAAGCTGCCCGACGAAAACATTTTCAGAGAGTTCTTACCTCTCGATATTAGATTTTTTAATAATAGTGAAAAAGTTTGCTGTGTATCATACGCCCATGAGACGAGGTTGGTCAAAGTCTTAACATTTTGTGGCGAATGGATGTCTCGATCTGGCATAAGTATTTTAACCCTCAGTTTTTTCTACCGGGAGACTAAAATTGAGTTAAGTATGAATTCTATGGTTAAGTGGATGGAAGTCGGTTTAAAAGCATTATCACAGTAGAAAAATTGGGCATAGAGATATTTCAATTCATGTTCGAAATGAATACTGTTTCTAAGAGGGACATTAAAAGCTATTTGTGGTGTTAAATATCAAATTAAACATCAAAGACACTTTGTAGCATTGTTCCAAACGCGGCGGAGGAAATTTTTGTGATACCGGCTACGCTAAAAAAAAATATTATCATTTGTTTAAAAATCGAATCGCAGTCTAGGCAATGAGTTTTTCTCTTGGAGAATGTGGCATTCCGAGTAGTCAATTGCATCTTCAAATTCCTCTTAGGCGCGTCAATTTGTAGCATGTAAGTTTAAATTAACACGTAAATGTATTTCTTAAAATATGCTTCGTGAAGCATTCATTACTCACTCACTGGAAAAGTAACTAAATGAAGGGGACATTTATAACACTGAATCAGCCACCGAAACAAATAATTAACTTACCTCTGGATAAATCTTGGCATGTAAGTAACCATGGAGATTTCGAAACCACAACGAATTTCATAAAACAAAAACACGCCAACTGTTCAATAACTTTAAATATATTTATAAATAAGCGTATGAAATAATTATTCAAAACGATTGTAACGAGCAACGGGGATAAAGGCGAAGGCTCGGCTTTCCACGTCTTCCAGCAGTTGTCATCTAGAGAGGTCTTGGAGCCATCGTCCTTTCATTCTCGCCCAGACTAGTGAACAGAAGCCTAGACCTCTCCCTAGAAAATGTGCGGATTGAGGAATTGCGGCGACTCAATCTTCAGATTTATGAATATCTACTGAAGAAGATGACCTCTACATGATCTTTTTTTCGGAACGACTATTTAGCAATGCACAAGTCACAATCAACAGGGAGATTCGTACTTGACTTCCATTAAGGAGGAAATTATGTGCCTGACCCGAACATCTATAGGTCATAAAGCGTCGGATAATATGTTTACACCTACGAAATATCCTGCAATCCACCACTAGGGTGTGTGGCAAGGGTTGATACCAAACCAGGCACGTTGCACCCATCCCAGTTCAAATCAAAGCCGTGCATTTTCCCCCGGCCGCTTGGCGCAAGCCAGAAGCAGCCATGGTAACAATGAGCGGTCAAACCAGAAACTTGGAGAGTGCCAGCTGTCACTTATTCCAAATTTTCTGATAACTTAAAGGTAGCATCTTTGAATTGCATTTTAAAAATTGAGATGAAAATAAAATAGGGTTTCAATGCTAATTTTAACCTCCTCAGTCCCGAGACATATCCAGCATTATTTTTGGAAAATTCTTCATACTTACGTTTTTCGTTTTAAGCCATGTTTGCAGAGTTAATATCTATGTGAATCAAGGTGCTTAATGACGCTGCCACTTATCAGCAAGCGCTGAACTAGTGGCGTTGCCAATATTTTGCGTTGCTGAGCGGGAAAACATTTAAACGTCTGTGTATTGTATACAATACGCCAGGACCGAGGAGGTTAAGGTAATTCATCCTTGAAGGTGAAGAATATACAAGAGCTCTGATGGACTTAGCTGATATTACAGCAGAAAAAAGTCCATTAGAAAGAGAAGGCATTGTCAATCTATTCGATAAAAACTGCTAACAAGAAGCGAAAAGTACTGGAAAAGAGAATAAAAATAAAATATGGGCATCTTACCACCAATAAACTTAATGGTTGAAGGCTTAACTTTGTGGAATGTATCTACTGACATGACTAAAAAGAGAGAACTCTTAGTATTTTCCACACTTGAGACTTTAATTTCCGACCCAGGTTTCGACTGCCTTGCAATCATTTTCAAGGTACATATACATGACATGCGACTTAATATATAGATCTGGGGAGGGGGGGGGGAAGAAGTGGTTGATTGACGTCAGAGACGTGCGTCACGGTCAGTGGGAGGTGGTGGGGGGAAAGGTATGGATAATAGGGGAGAGTGGGAGGGAAAAACACATTCATTTTGGAGATTCTCACTTATGTTCTTGGCAGCACTTAAAATTTCAAAATGTTCTAAGTAGTCCAATTTGGCTCCTTTCTTCTCAACGTGTAGCACTTCCGGCGAAAAGTCACTTATATGGTCCTCTTCGATTAAATGTTTAGCAAAAGCTGATGAAACATCTCCTTTTACCCAACACGCCCTATGTTCTCGAGCCCTTACTGAGATGGCTCGACCACTTGGTCCAATGTATATCGAGGCACAATTTGGAGTAGTACATTTAAGCTTATATACCCCACTTTTGTTCACAGGTGTCACTTTGTCCTTTGAGTTGAACAACAATTTTCCCAGAGTTTTTGGGGTGTAAAATGAAACATTGAACTTGTTCTTTGGGAATGCGTCAATTAATTTATAAGATATGTTCCCCAGAAAGGGAAGTTTACACCATCGTTTGAGTGGCTAGTCATGTTTGTAAAAACTGAGTGAAGTGATTAATTTAATAGTTTCTTTCTTAGTTACACGTTTTAATATTTTTTCAATTAATTCTGTCTTATATCCATTATTGAAAGCGATCAATTTGATTATGTTCAACTCGGATTGGAAGTTGGGCTCGGATAGTGGTATAGAAACAAGGCGGTGGATCATGGAATAAAAGCTAGAATGCTTGTGGGAATGGTGATGGCAAGAATCATTTGAAATAACTGCGTCAGTATATGTGGGTTTGCGGAAGATGGAGAATTCATGGTAGCCATTCGTTATGTCTATTGCTAGATCAAGGTAATTAATCTTATTTCCTCCTGTTTCTACCGTGAACTTTATAGAGTGGTGTAAATTATTTAAAACATTTAAAAACCTGTCTAGTTGACGAAGACTGCCAGTCCATACACACAGCACATCGTCGACATATCTGAACCAATAAAAAACGTTCTTGACAAGAGTATTATTGGAGTTAAAAAGTTTTCCCTCTAAATTGTTCATAAAAATGTCTGCTAACAATGGGGATAAAGGTGATCCCATAGCAAGGCCATGAGTTTGTTTATAAAACGTACCGTCAAACAGGAAATAATTTTGGCTTAAACATAATTGTAACAAGAGTTCTAATTCTAAGGTCAGTCGACGATTTGGGTTTGTATCTTTAACTAGGGTTAAGGCCAAGGAAACTGCCTCCTGAGCCGGGACAGACGTGAACAAGTTTTTTAT